>CM075696.1:2957500-5910000 GCA_037954015.1 Psophocarpus tetragonolobus
AAACTCTTTTATACTAACACGTTAGAGGTGATAATGTCAATCTTTATACAATGACAATATAAAAGAGTTCTACATTGTGTTAAATCACAACTCTTTACTAGCATAACTTTTAATATATTAATGGATAAAATTAATAATTCTTATCATATATGAAGTGTTTTAAATTTTTTACACAACAATGCATAAGTTTTTTTCTCAAAATTTAAATTGTTTTGAATATATCTTTGATTTATATAAAATATACAACATATTTAAATTGTATATAATTTATAAACTATACGTTAATTTGGTATATATCGGACAAATTATTAGAATTTGTTTTTGACTTCTTATTTTACTGATTAAGTGTTAATATTTATTTTTTTTTTTTTGAAAGAAAGAGTTAAGACTTAAACTGTCTAAATTTTGTTAAATTATTAGTATTTGTTTGACTTCATCAATGTATTTGTTTAAGACGTGATTGTTTTGAACCGGATGGGACTGCCACTGGTTTTGCAAGGTGTGGCTGATGACGGTGGAGGTGGGTGGGGGCGGTGCTGACCACAAGACAAAATATCTAATAATGTGGGTATTTTTTATTACTAAGAAGTGCGAAAACCAAAATCCTTACGTCTAATTTCAATGGGTTCATCCCTGTGATTTAATATTGTCCCTCATAAAAGCCCTGTAACAACAGACAATTATTTGTGGACCTTTCATGAGTGAGTCCAGGCTTATATGGACACTACATGGTCCAGTTTGGTAGGATCCGCTCCTTCCATTGGTCATTCAACTGTGCCCTAAAACATTTTTACACATACACTTTGACACCAGTGTCCCAATTAGCCCTGGTGTGTCATCATCCAACACGTCCATGTGACCATACTCAGTTGCCACAAAATGTGCACTCATTGAAAAACTCCTTATTCGGGCCCAGCCCTGTTCCAATCACAACAACAGGCATTTTCAAATTGAAGGACCGTGGCACCCCAGTGAGAATATGAGCAAGTGCTTCACAAAATTTTTATGGGTCTATGCCCATAACCCAGTATTGATGTTAGTTTTGGCATGACCAAGTGCCAAGTGCCATTGCAAATGCACTTTTTCCTCCCTTACTGTGACCCGATACCACTTGTTTCTCCAATTTCGCTTTAACGCTCTCAGGAAATAGAGCTTGTAACCTCTCAGCTACCCAATCCACAACTTTTCCTGCACTCGCTCCCAACATAGGCAACCCATTGGAAAGACAGAAAAAAACTATGTTAGAGAAACCCAAAAGGAAAAATTATTTTATGTTGCTCAAGACTTTTCCCACAATTTCATATCATTTAATAAATGATATATCTCTCAGTTGTGAGTTGATGAGTAAAAGCAATAGTTACCAATCTATGAACTAATCCTCACTCCACTTCATTAATTAAGAACATCAACTAACATAAAAAAATAATATAAAAATGTTGGCAGTAATGCAAATGGCATTAATTTCTTGTACAAAAATATAACTCAGAAGATTACAAGAAGACAAGAATTTACAGATAAGTGTTTAATTTCCATGCACATTTGTTTTTCATAAGCTAAAGATTATTTAGGTTAATTTTATTACCAAACAAAATTGTATACAATTATTAATGGTGCATAAATAATATATATTAGAAAGGGTTATAGTAAAGAGTAGAAGATATACCAGGTGAGGAGTAACAAGTATGAATCCATGTGAAACTATGTGGGCTAGGAGCTTAGAGTAGTAGGTATTACGAATGAAAAAGCCATGACAGAACAATATTACAGGGTTTGCACAGGTCACGGTTGGTGTAAAGATTAGCAATGGTTTTGGAGGTGATGAGGAATCGGTGGATGTTTCAACGTTGAATTGCTTCCAATGGATATCTCCCTTTTCGAAAACATCTGTAGTGGCCAATACTGCTTGAGCACTCTGCGCCAGCGTCACCTTTCTCACACCAAACACTTTGCTTCTAAGGATACTTAAATAATTAAATTGACTTCTATGCATTTACCTCAAATAGATATCTTTCCATTGGAAACAAGAAGCCTAAGTAAGGATGAGAATCAAGCTATCCACTTCACCAATACCAATTAAGAGAAAGTATTTTATTTTTAGGAAATCTAAACTTGCACTCAGTTCTGTTTTACACTCAAGACTATATAACATTATAGTCTTTAAGAGAAAGTATTTTATTTTTATGACATCTAAAATTACACTCTATTGTGTTTTACACTCAAGACTATAACATTATACTCTTTTACTAATTGAATAAATGAGTAAATATTTAACGTTTAAATGTTTATGAACTCCACAAATTTTTTTTTTTTAGTTTCTGCATTTTTTGGTGTTTTTATATAAAATCTAACCTTATATATTGATTTTCTTCCTTTCATCTAGTTTTCTTTTATTTATTTATTTATTTGGTATTAATATTTAATACACTTCTAATTCTAAATACTAAATGTACCGTTATTTTAGAGAAACTAATAAAAAGATTTGTCAATCTTGAGGAGGGATGACAAATTTAATGTGTGATTAAATCTGGATTTGTGATTATGATTATTATTAATAATAAAATAATATAAAGACTTATCCTATCCATTATTATTCAAATAACTTTTACTATTTTGTATAAACTCTTAGTGTTTGTTTAACAATAATTTTACAAAACTGTTTTCAGTATTTAAAAACTAAAAAATTTGTTTGAGTAGTATTTTCTTAAAATAATTTTTGAAAATGGTTTTGATTTTTTTAGTTTTAAAAAACTAAAAAAGAGGAATAACTGAAAATAGTTTTACTTTTGAACAAGTTTTTTTTTTCACATATCCAAAACACTTTTCAAATAACATTTATCAAACAAGTTTTGTTTTTCTTCTTCCATAAAACAATTCTTGAAAACTCTAAACTAAAAAATAAAACAAAATCAATTAAGCCCTTAATTTCATGGTCTAGTAGTTATGCCGCTATTACTAGTTATGGATTTATTGTGTTCTAAATTATGTACAGAAACATATAAATAAACATACTGGTGATATTTGTTCCAATTTCAACATATATAAACATAGTTTAAAAATTCTGACCAATTTGAAATTTGATTGGGTCAGTTGATGATAAGACCGGACATGGCATAAATCTAGTTTAACTCGACATGATTTGACATAAAGAAAGGTGTAGTCTGTTCTTACTCCTATATGTAAACAATATCCTTTTAGCTATCACAAAAAGTAAACGATTAACAAGGTAAAGATGAAATTAAACTCAAAATTTGAAATATAAAATCTTGGTTCTACTAGACGCATACTCAAGATGCATGTTGTGAGGGACTAGATGAGTGAGGTTTTGCGTCTATCTTAGAAATATTACTTGAAGAAGGTTGTGGAGAGGTTTAGGATGCATCAATCTAAACTTGTAGGACACCTTTGGGGCACCACACGAAACTCTCAACTACCTATGCTCTTGGTTCTGAAAAGGAAAGAAGGAGGATGAATAATATTCCATATTTTAGTGGAGTAGGAAACATCTTGTATGATATAGTCTATATGAAAACTAACTTACACCATATTATGAGAATTGTTAGTAGGTTTGCGGGGGATCTGGGTCAAGCTTATTAGGAGGATTCAAAGTAGGTACTAAGATACCTAAATGGAACTTTGGGTCAGGTCTTCAATATTGAAAGGTAACTCAAGGTGGAGCTACCATAGAAGGTTTTTAAGATGCAAATTATGCAGGAAATGTTGACATTAGGAAGTCACTTTCTAGGTATATGTTCACTGTGTTTGGAAGTACAGTATGTTTAATGCAAACCTATATTTTGTAGAAGCACTTTCCATATAATGTATATTGTTGTAGCAAAAGTAGTAAAGGAGGTTCTATGGTTGAAGGGGATGATAGGTGAAATAAGAATTTTACAAGACTGTGTAGGAATCATTGTGATAGCTAGATTGTTATTCACCTAGCTAATCATTATATGTACCATGAGAGGACAAAGTATATTGATGTGAAGTTTCACTTTATTCAAGACATGGTTGGAGCTGGGGAAGTTACGATTGTGAAGATGGCATCTGAGGATAATCCTATATATACATGTTTACCAAATCTCTACCAAGGTCTAAGTTTGAGTAGAGTTTGAACTTGGAGAATTTTGCATAAGAAATGGAGTTGAATCTAGAGAAGGTGCAATTAGATTATGGAGGAATCGTGCTATTTGATTTAGAGTCAAGATGGAGATTGTTGATATTGACTCAAAAATATTAAGTTGTGTCTGATGGTTGAGTTTGATAGTCATGTGATGGAGTTGGTTTACGTCTAATTGATAACTATACTAGAGTCTAGTCTATTAGTGTTTGTTATAGTCAATAATATCTTTGTGTAGGGAACTTGAGTTCTTGTATAGCATGTGGGTTTACCTACATGTTCCTTTGTGATAGATTGTTATAAATGACATGGGTTTCACTCCTTATTCAATAATACTCTCCAATTGCCAACTATTTTTTTATAGTGTTCTAAGTGGCTTTATTGACACTTGTTTTTAAGTTGTCTCATTGATTTTATTTATGAACCTCAACAACTTATCTTTAATCTTGAAAGTCTCTAGATGTAAAGTTACTACAAAAGAGGGATTCTAGTGGATTTGAGATTTGATATTAATGTTTTATAATTGAAAAAATATTATTTCTATAAATTTGAAAACTTAAAGTAAAGTTGGTTTTTGTTTATAAATTTAAAAACTTAAAAGTAAGAAATATCCCAAACTAAATCTTACCTAAAAAAATTGATTATGATTATAATCAATTATTTAAATAATATAATTTTCACATTCATCTCCCAAACACATTTCCTTTATATTATAATTTTGAATAGCGTTTTCATGAATTAGGATAAAATAAAATTTGATCTAAACAATTTTAATTAAATTGAACTTGATCGAATTTGCTAATAAAATAACGATACAATTCAATTAAAAATGGATTGGATTGACAGTCCATGAATTACAAAGAAAAAAATTTAGATCCACTTTTATAAAATAAAAAGAAATAAAATATAAAAGTTTGTAAATAAAACTGTATATACTGATTTTTCAAAATAAGAAATAAAGCAAATTAACTTGTTTATAAATGATAAAAAGTAAGTTCTGTAAGGCTGAAATTAAATAACTAATAGTTTTTTTTAATTTATTTTTTATCTGCAAATAATATATTATATAAAACTAAATGCTGAAAATTATTTAAAAATCATTCTAAAATTAAAATAAAATCTTAATTTATAATCTTTAAATGCATTGCTTGTATTGAATCTAGATCCGACGCTCATACTTGTACCTTTAGTTTACATTTAATGTAGACAAATTTATAAAATAAATTAATATAAAGTTAAATACACTTACTTTTATTTTTTTCTATTTAGATTCTATTAATTATATATATTTGAATCTATTTACAAATTTAATTGAATTAATTTGGATTATTGAATGCATCAAATTTATCAAAATATGTTAACTCCCCTAATTTTGAATATCTCCCTCCCTTTCCGGAAGATACAACTTACCAAAAACAAAAAATGTAATTTCTAAATTAGAATTATTATTTAGTACTTGATAAAGACCTTTTTTTTCTTCTATTAGTTACGTTTAATTTCATTTGGAATCATTAAAAATGAAATTGAATTAATTTGAATATATTTAATTTTTGACATAAAATCAAGTTATAATTTCTCATAAAATATATTATTTGCAAAACAAACTTCAAGATAAAATAATAGATAAACATATTCTCCATTACAGAGAAACATGTTTCTGAGTTATGGTTATGTGAGAATTATCAAACTTCAAATTTCAAACTCGGAGGAATCAATATCTCATTAATACATGCAGGGTGGTCTAGGATATTAGGCAACAATGCTAGAATTGGATTAGAATGCATACAGATTTTTGGAGGATTCCAAAGGATCATTAATTTTCTTCAACATTCATACGTTATGCTTTAAAAAATTACTAATAAGCGGTGGATGATTGTTCGGATATAGAAATGATGCGATTTATTTCACATTTGCATCAGAAGTAGTCATGTACATTATCCCACCTAATAAATATCCAACTAATAATTGGAATGTTGTAAATACAACAGAAAATTATGTTGAAAGATATTTATAATTATAGGCCTTATTTCATGGAAATAAAAATACTACAAGATGAATGTTGAGTGCTGATCGACTTCATGCTGGTACGTCATACAATATATGGTCGAGTTCAGTAGGAGCAAGACCAGGGTCCTTCAATATAGCATCAAAATCCTTCCACAGGTCATTCAACTGTGCCCTTAAGAAGGACACAACCAACCCTCCGAGGGTCCTTCTCATCAAGTCCTTAGGACCTGTCCCATTCTTACACACACACGACTCTAATATTCCAATTATCCCTGGACAATCATCATTCAACATGTCCATGTGACCATACTTGGCTACAACAAAATTTGCACAAGGGGGTTTGCACTCGTTGAAGAACTCCTTGTAGTTGACCCCATCAGGGGCACACGGTGGAGTTAAAAAATCAGCCTTCTGTGGGCCCAGCCCAGAACCAATGACTTGAACGGGCATGTTCAAATTAAATGATTGTGGCACACCCGTGAGAATGTGAGGAAGTGTTCTAGAAGATTCAGACTCTCCAGCCACAGGGTCTATTCCTACTAATGCAGAAAAGTTGAGATTAGTTTTAGCATGACCAAGTGCCACGGCAAATACAGTTTTCCCGCCCCTACTGTGACCTGACAGAACCAGTTTGTCTAAATTGGCTTCAACGCTCTCAGGAAGCAGAGATTCAAGCCCCTGGACTAGCCAATCCACTACTTTTCCTGCATATTCAACTTCCTCCATTGGAAGCATAGGCATCAACCCATCCATAAACTAACATTGGAAACACGTGTACAGCAATCATGTTAGAAACCCAAAAAACTAATTAATTATCTTGGTCCTATAATGTTGTCACATTAGCCATTCCAAGTAAGAAAATGAAAAAAAAAAAGAAAGAAAAAAGAAAGAGTGTTGAAAGCATATATACCAGCTGAGGAGCAACAATTATGAATCCATGTGAAACTATGTGGCTTAGGAGCTGAGAGTAGTAGCTAGTGAAAATGAAAAAGCCGTGAACGAACATTATTACAGGGTATGCACCAGGGGCTGTTGGTGTAAAGATTAGCAATGGTTTTGGAGGCGATGAGGAATGAGTTGATGTTTCAACGTTGAATTGCTTCCATTGGATATTTCCCATGTGGAAAACATCCGTGGCCGATACTGCTTCACCTATCTGTGCCATCACCACTACTCTTTCACAACAAACACTTCGTTTCTAAGAATGCTTAATTCTATTTACTTCTAAGCATCTACCTATTTATACACCTGTTGTCAGATGTCCGAGTCTCATTCTTCTAACCAGTTTATACTAATAGAAAATGATACTTAGTATATCTTATATGTTATTACACACGTAGTAAGAAAAAAAAAAAACAAAAAATATTTATAAAATATATAAAATAAAAATGTGTATGTGTATCATTATTTTTTATTCATATTCTAAAAAATACACGGAAACAAAATGTACTATAAAAAATTAAAAAAAACAAAATTAAGATTTAATTAGCCTACTATATATTAATTTGAATAACATTTAAATTAATTAAAATATGATATACTTATTAATTATTTTATTATAAATAAAATAATAACAATAAAATTATAAATGTGTTGTATAAGTCTTTTTATTCGTCACATCTTTGTCACTTAAATTTGTAAATTAAATTTATAAAAGTTATAACTAAATCTTCATTCCACAAAACTCCATTTTCTCGCAAAATTTTCATTGTAAAATACTTCTGAAATTAAGTAAACATGTAAAAAAGTTATCATTAAAATTAACTTTTTATCTAAAAATAAATGTCGTATTTAAGAAATTATCTTAAAATAATATCATATTTAACTTTTTAATGTAATATTAACTTTTTTTCTCATTAATATTCTAAGTAATAATATTACTTTAGTGTGTGTATATATGTTTATAAGTTAATTGTAATGAAATTTATGAGTCTTATAAGCTTACTTTGATAACATTCCTTCTAGGGTCTTGTCATGACACCTCTATTTTTAATAACTACATGTGAAAGACTTAATTTCTACATGTGAAAGACTTATAAAAATAAATTAATTTTACCATATAAAGCATTTTTGCAAAAAATTGCAAATTCTTTTTCTTTTGGCATTCGCTTAGTGGATTCAAATTCACTCAGCAAATTCTTCACAGAAACAAAAACATCTTTTGAAGAAGAAATTTGCTAAATGAAATTTGAATCGCTTAACGAAATGAATTTCTTCATTTTTCTTCACTAAGGGAAAAATGTTCGCTCGGCAAAAACCAACTTATTTATAAATTCGCTTAGCGTAGCTCCCATCACTAAGCGAAATGTGAAAAAGAAGTTGAAATACGTTAACCATTGCTAAGCGAAATTATTCTACACCTATTTTCACTTAGCAATCATATTTTCGTTGAGCCAAAGGGTTTAGATTTTGGCTATAAGGAGGGGAAACTATTTTGTGAAATGAGGAAGAAAAGATAGGTTTCTTCAAACTGGGATTAGGATTCAAAGGTTCTTCACCACTCACTACCATCAAACCTTTGTTAAGGTAAGGGGGAGTGAGATTTATAAACCTTTGTAGTATTAATCCTAATAAAGTTATATGTTTTTATTACTCTTATTATTCTTATAGTTATCATTACTTATTTCTGATCATAAGTTTGACTATTCATTAATGTGATAAATATTTTAACCTTTATGTTCAGATATCTAACTGATTGTTCAATAATATCTAATTACTCTAATTTTTATTCTCTCGAGAGATTATAATCTGATTCTTTATTGATATTATTCTCCAAATATTACTTATAGTTCTTTTTATTTATTATTTTATTTCCATATATTACCATTTAGTTCTTTGTATAATATTATTTCCTAATTCATCCTTGAAATATGGTCTTTTGTTACACACACTTGCACACGCGCACACACCTCTATCTATCTATATATATATATATATATATATATATATATATATATATATATATATATATATATATATATGCTTGTTTGTATTATATTCAAAGTATTGCTATAAAAATTATGGGTTATAGAATGTTTAAGGAATTGTATGTAAAGTTTAATTATGCAAATTTCATAATAATTATGAGATTTATTAAAATCATAGTTTTACATTTATAAAAGATGATCTAATTACGTATGTTTTATAGTTGCAGTCTAACTTGATCTTCCACATAAAAAATGTCTTTTAGTATTAAAAATAAATCAATTTTATAGCGATATTATTATTATTATTATTATTATTATTATTATTATTGATTACTATCCATAAAATAGAAATTTTTATATGAGAGATTAATTTGTATATTTATTATGACATTTTAATTCTTTGATGTAGATTCATAAATGATTATGTGAATGCGGATTGAAATATAAGTACTATGTGTCTTTGTGATTGCCAAGTCTAGTGACTTTTGGAACTGTATTAAGATGTTGTGAGATGATTAGGAAAAGATATACTACTACCAATCATTTCCCAAACTAATTCTTGATGATTAGAGTGAATCACCATAGATTGGTTATTGATTCATACATTGAATCAAGTGAGATTGAGTTCAAGCATTGATATGAATAAGATTGAATCTATATATTGAGTCATGTGAGAATGAGTTGTAAGTCAAGCCTTAAACCTTCATTGTTTGTTATATTTATTAAGATTAATGTTGATGGTTTATAAATATGTCACTCTTTTCATGTATTTCTTTTCATATATGTTCGTGGTACGAAAAAAATGCATTTATTTAGCAGGTTAGGTTAAAGGATTCAGGAGATTTCCTCAGAATATAGTAAGTCATAAGCAATTTACTTTTGATGTTTTCTAATAATTTTAAGTTTGTAAGGAGTCAACTGCTGTGACGTAAGGCTTTTTTAGAAGAATAAATATAACAACTAATGTATTTATGTTTTAAACGAAGTTTGTAATAACTTATATCTTGGTTCACAATACTCACTAGAAGATTATGGTTCTTTGTATAAGATCATGTTTTAACAATCTTTACATTTTTTATAAATACTTCTAGTTAAGAAAATGATTATTACACTTATACTTAGCACTAATATGTTAGCATTCAACATAACACAATTTTCAAAGAGACATGGTAACTCTCAATGACATTCTCACATTTAGCATGCTTTAGAAAATTTGGACCTAAGCCTCATATGTTCTCTCTAAAACTTTGTTCTGAGAGGAAATTTTGACTTAAAGTTGTTCGAAAGTAAAAACTAAAAATTAAAATTATTTTATTAAAATAGAATAAAAAAGAAAAAAATTAAATTAAAGATGATAGATAAATAGGAAAGAAATAAAAAATATCATTTATAAGTTTTTATTTAATATAATAGTAGTTGTTATTTATTTAATATATTATTATTATTATTATTCAACTGAAAAGTATATTCAAGATTATATATAGTTGAATGTTGTAAGAAAATATTGGACTATATCTAACCTTTTTCACCGCAGATTTTTTTTTTTTTTTTGGTGAATGCTTTTTCACCACAGATAATCTCATGTTGAAGTGAAAACACGGATCCCACCAGTTTTCCGTACTTAATTTTCTTCACTCCAAATGGAACCAGCTAAAGATCTCATACATATTTGAAATTGAATTATTATTATTACTAATTAATTAGTTTATTTTCCAACAAGTATTGCATAAAAATCCAAATCATTTGCCAAAAGAATACTCATCTTGATTCGGGGCATATATACTTTCAGACTTAATTTAAAATAGTTTTAATGAGCGGACATGCAAAGGTATCCTCAAGTTAAACCCAAGTCATTCCTTACGTTAGTCCTGAGCATGGAATCTGCTCTCCTTCCGCATGAAAATAAATAAATACATATGGTCATATGTTTAATATAAATACAAAGGTAGCACCACGCACTAGCCAGAACACAATATATCATTCAAGAATTAAGGAACAATGTCACACGATACATACTCTGATTCTGATCATGAAGTTATCGGAACACGGGCAAAGCTCTTTGGTCATGAAAAACCGATTCACTATCTTCTTGGAGGAGGAAAAGGTACCACGTTATAATTTTTCTGAATTTGTTAATTAGTCATGTTATAATAGGAGTACAAATTTCTAAAGACCAGACATGTTGACATATATCACACCAAATTCATTCGCATGTATAATATTGCAAAGTAGTCGTACAATATATAATATCTGTACTAGCTGTTGTGGGAGAAGTTCATGAGAGAGCACACCTTGCAATTGTGATGTGACTTTAAGGAATTTTTGACATCCATGGGTTGGAAAATTTGCAGTGGCAGATATGTTACTGTGGAGGAACAGAAATGTATCAGCTGCCCTTTTGGGAGGGATGACTGTGATATGGTTTCTATTTGAGATCGTTGAGTACAATTTTGTGACACTCCTTTGTCACATTTCCATCACCACGATGCTTGTACTATTCATATGGTCAACAATTGCAGATCTATTTAAATGGTACGTAATTTACTTAACATCAAATTTAATCATATGGTTAGCTATGTTCATGAATACAAAATATTCCCTCTCAATTTTTAATATAGCACCAATTAATCATGACAAATTCATATCCTCTTTGGTTGGTACTTGTATTGAATCTAACTGATCTATGGATCAATCCACTACAAACTGTCATGCCACATAATTAAAAGCAGCAATCAGAATTAGCTTCGAGGGAAATCCTTATATATGGACTGATTTTATATTTAGAAATCAAATAACTTACTGATAAGTTTATATATGTTCTTGTATGACAATATTCCCTTCCATAAATATATGTTCAGGAAAGGTCCCCAGATCCCGGACATTATTTTACAGGAATCTTTTTTCCATGATCTTGCTTCCATCCTCCACACAAGATTTAACCAGTTATTACCAATGCTCCTCCATATTTCATGTGGAATAGACCTGCCATTCTTTCTTCTGGTATATACATATATATATAAACCAATATTCATTTTTCATTAAACTAAAGTGATGTTTTAATTAACGTACAAATACGTAAACATGACATCTCATTTCTTCGCAAAACATTTTCAGAACATTGTTTCCCTCTACATTCTGTCCGTCATTGGAAGCTACTTCAACTTTGTCAATCTGCTATATATTGGTAACCGTTTCTTCACCTTCTTTTTCTTTAGAATCAAAACTGTTAAATAATAAAAAATCATGAAAAGTATATCATTATCTAAACTATTTGTTTTATAAATTGTGATTTGATAATGTCCTATATATACTCTTCTTTCTGTTTATAGTTTTTACAACAAGTTTGGTTAAAATCATTTTTGGAAATAATTGTGATTTTTAAGTTGTTTATGGTTTTTACAACAAGTTTGGTTAAAATAATTTTTGAAAATAATTCTGATATTTAAGTTTTTAAAAGTTTTTTAAAAAAAACTGTTGTAACTAGTTTTACTTTTTAATTTTGTATTTTTGTTTTAAAAACTTAAAATATAGTAAAAATATATTTTTTTTGCTTTTCAGGATTGAATTTTCAAAAATATAAATAATTTTTTATTTTTATATTTATTAAAAGAATTCAAATAACACTTATTAAATAAGTTTTTATTTTTTTAAAAAAATAGTTTTTAAAAACTATTTTAAAAATTAAAAAATAAAATCAAATTAATCAGATGGTAGGTATTCTATAAGTTGTTTTGATGGTTCATTATTCATGACAAGGTTTTCTCTGCATGCAAACGCTGCCAATTATTTATGAACGGTATGAGGAAGAAATCAACAATTGGATCGGCGATATCATGATAGTTCTCAGGAAAAACTATAGGACGTTTAACAAGAACTATCTCAACAAAATTCCCAGAGGACCAGTGAAGGCAAAGAAAGTTCAATAACAACTATATACTGAAACTTTAAAATATAGAGTGCTGTGTATAAATAATATTCCTATGACTATAAGAGATACAACGTAATGCGGTTAGCGCCAACATAAGGGTTTAAGTTTCTTCCAATACCAAACAATACGTAATATATAATTTTATTTGTCGGACATGTCCAATTGTGCCATTTAATGGTGTTTAATTACACGGATTGTGTGCGAAGATTCTATTTTATTTTACTCTTTCACTAAAATCCAATTGTAATTTTTCTTCACTAAACAATTGATGTGCGGGCATGTGGTGTGGAGTATGTTAAAACCGTTGTTCTCAATATTCTCCACCTTTTAGGTCCCTCAAAGTTCACTTATGTTAGATTCAGATTTAAAGAGAATTGTTGAAATCGATCAGATCCAAAACATTTCATTTGTCTCACCAACCACATGATTGAATATTTAAAACTATATTAAGTAGCACAAACATGCGCTCAGAAACACATGCAGTCTTTCTACTACTACTATTATTATTATTATTATTATTATTATTATTATTATTATTATTATTATTATTATTATAGATAATTAAGTATATTGAATATAAATATTTTAAAGTAATTTTGTTTTTAAAATTATAAGGTTGATTTAGTAGTAAAATTTATATTTGACAATAGAAAAATTGGTTCGAATCATAAAATAATTTATTTTTTAATTTTCAAATAGATATAAGAGTAAATCAGATACTTTGAAAAATAGATAAAAAGAAATTTTCTTTATTAATAAAATATATTTTTTTAAAGTAAAATTGATCTAGACTGCCAACGATAAAAAAAATTATAAAAATTAATTAATTAAAGGTTAAATTCGCAGTTTGTCTTTAAAGTTTAAACAATTTAAAATTTTGAAATACGTCTCCAAAGATAAATAAATAATGGACTAACTAAACTTAAAAGTAGGTCTATATATGAAATTAGTCTATAACAACTTGAAACCACACCAAAAGTGACATGAATATTTTCAAATTCTCAGCAGCTCAATTGGAAAAATAGATGGAAAAGAATAAAACGTATCAAATAATTTAGAGACTAAGTAAATTACCGTTTGAACAAACTTATTTTTATTTTAAAAGTTATTTTACCATGTAAATATTTATTTTATAATAATTTTTATCAAAAAATAAAATAATAATTTATGAATAATTTTTAATTTAAAAGAAATTTTTAACCAAAAATTAAAGAGTTTAACACATATCATTGATAGTGTAAAACAGTTATACACGGATTCTTAATCACAATTATTTATTTTTATAATTTTTCAATTATTAATTGATAAAGTTAATAACCTTATTATATATTAAAAAAGTGTGATTCAGTAGACATGCATAACTGTTTTTCTCAAAATTAAAACTGAAATTTGATAGAAATATTTATACTTATTTTTTAAGTTTTAATTTTTTATTTTAACTTTAAAATATTTTTTAAATTAAAAAAATTGGGTGAAATCGTACCTAAGTAATTTAACCCGCTTAATCTAAAACTTGAATGAATTTATATGTTGCGCTCAAGTTTTTGTTTAATTATTTACAGTTTTTATTGGGAAATAGAAAACCCAATTTCAATTATTGGTGGTGCGCGCATGTTTTCAATAAAAACTGTCCATATGGTCTAAAGAATAATCAACCTGGCAGAGGTTGACTTGCATAAAATAGAGGTATCATCTCTTGATAATACAATTGTGCTTGTCACATGAAACCATAATGCTTCTTATGTATTGGTGCAGATCGACTCTGTAATCCACTTAATGTGGCAAACCGATATAGCCAACTAAATTACAAGAATTCCACTGACATTATGACTACGTACAGTGCGTCCAATATAAATTGAACAACTTCCATACGCCTCTTTTCTATTATAAGAATCGTCTTTTATTACAAATTCATCCCAAACTCTACCTCTTAGCATATGTATATTGTATACAATAAGACTAATGTTATTGTATACATTAGTTAGTTTTGTCAGAATTGAAACTGTTTCCACGGGCGTGAACCTTCTGCTTTCAGATTTATGGGTTCAAAACCTGCATATTGCTTCATTTCTATTTATATTTTACTTATCTTTCATCCTAAGAGTGAGTGTAATTTCTATTTTAATTTCAGTAAAAAACTTAATTTTAATTAGTCTTTGTAATTCATATCATTTTTTTCATTTTTATTTTTAAAATGTTATCTAAATTATTTTTTAAAATATTTTAAAAGATGTTTAAAACATTTTAGATAATAAAAAAAATGCTTTTGTGAATTAAAATTAAAAAATTAGAACAAAAAATGCACAAACTTACAAATAAAATTGTACCTTCTTGACATCCTTCTTAACCAGCCTGACAACCATCTCGGACCACTTTGGACCCAGTACCTTGGGGCCTGATGCAAAAAGTTTTTGCACCCCGCTTGATCTTTCTCTTTTAAGTTCCAAGCACCATGAAATGGATGATGGAAGGGAAAGAAAATGGAGGTGGGCTGCCACTCTCAAAAAGAGATAAGCCAAAATGATTAAGTTTGTCACAAGAGAATGAACTCTTGGTAAAAACCAACTAGGAAGAGATTTCTCAAAAGAGAGGATACTCAAGACATTTTATTAAGAATGTGCTCATAAAGAAACTATTTTCATTCAACTTTAAATATGAGATTTACAATGAGGGGGAATGAGTATATATAACTCAATGAGAGAGTTTGGACACACTTTTCTAGACAATGTAAGACTTGGGCTTAATTAGGATTAAAACTAATTAACCCAAGTCTTAGGCCTCAACGGAGGCACCTAAGTTCACCCCATAGGGGCAATTAGCAACTTTTAAAGTGAATGGGCTATCCCAAAATATGTCTTGACTTATGCACCAATTCTAAGCTTAGTCCTCATTTTTAACTAAAGACACTTATACCTTCTAAACTAAAATGAAGATGGCCGAAAATACATGACCTTAAGGGAATTAAAAAAATGCCCATATTTAGCTAATTAAAATAAAATATTTACAAGCTAAAATAATGAAGACTATGCCTTTAAATCTTCAATAAGCTTTCATTCATATCAAGCATTCCTTGAATCCCCCTAGCCATGATGCATGGTAGGTAGGATTGCATCAAGGCCCAACACCTCGGCCGCTACATTCCGACACTTTGGACCTCGGTAAAGGCCTAAATCAATGGTTCATCTCTATAAAAAAGATAACTTGAAACTCCCTAAATAAGGTAAGTTGAAACCACACCTTGAGACCTCCTTAAAAAGGGGCACTAGACCCCCCCCCCCTCAAGGACCTAATTCTCATACTCTTATCTCCATCCTCTCACTCCCTTACTGACTTGGGTGTCGGAGTCCCTTTTGTAACTACACATCTGTCTCCTGGAGTCCCGAAGCCTGAAGGGTCGAAAGGACACCGGTTCTGCAAAACTTCGATAAGAACATTTGGCGTCGTCTGTGGGGAAGTAAAAATTCTTACGCCCATCATCTATCTCATCCCTCATGGTGCAAACCTGAGGTGGCCCGCCGCTTTCCGCTGCGAACAATGCAAGTAAGCCGACCTCCTCAGGGAGTTCAGGAAAATACAGGAGATGCCCAAGAAGCATGAGGTTGACTTACTCTTGCTCAAGGAAGAGAACACTGCCATGAGGACGATGATTCAAGACCTCTAAGAGAACCAACACAACCGAAAGAACAGCCCACACAATCACATTAGGGACAACAAGACCCGAAGTCATCACCACAATAGGACCATTGGAGACACCCACGACAGGGGATCCAAATTCTACCATCACAGACATTTCCCCAGCAAAACAACATCCAGAAACTATCACTATATGAACCACCACACTTTAACACACAACAAGTCAACCCAGAGCAAGGTCACTGATGCCGGCAAATGGGCATAGAAGTAGAAGACAACAGAGATGCTACTCTCGTGACCGACCTTGTACCTCAACGACCACATTGAGACATTTCTCACCCAGGTAAATCTCTACTCAAATGACGATTGTGTGTTGTGCAAAATGTTCCCTACTTCTCTTACAAGAATTGCTAAGGATGGCAAAAAAATCTGCGTCCGCGGATACCCGTAGATAAAACCTACAAAAATATCTGCATGCAGGTATGAGTTTTTTTCTACCCGCTCCTTAACGGGCACAGGTATGGGTATTATAGTACCCGTACCAGCGGGTACCCGCTACCCGCTAAACTAAAATTATATATATATAAGTTAAAAAAATAATATTTTTGGAAAATAAATCAAATTAAAATATTAATTATCAAAATTCATTAATATCAATTTTATTTTTTTATGAAAACTTCATAGTTAATAAATTTATTTATTATAAAAATATTGATAATATAAAATAAAGATTTTATTTGTATTAAATATTTTCTTTATAATATATTATATTAATCTACTTTTAGATCTAATTAATCTTGTAGAAACTAATATAATTTTATTTCTAAATTTTTCAAAAAATAAATGATTTATTTTATAAAGCTTATTATAAAAAATTTAATTTAAAAAAAAATAGTTTTTTTAAAATAGCCATGAGTACCGGTGGATACCCACGAGTAATAAAAAAACTTGTAGGTATTTCTATAGCGGGTACCCGACAGATTTTTAACAGGTAAGAAGTGACGGATTTTTGTAGCGGGTTGGGTAGCGGGTAACCACTATTCGTGTCTGCCCCGACCCGTTGTTATTCCTAAGTATTGCTCTGAATTGGTGGTCGAGGCTCACCCGTCACTCTATCGAATCATTTGATACCTTGGTAGAAAAGTTCACAGCCCACTACACTACTTGTCAATCATAAAGGGTCTTCGACTGATGACTTGATTGGGCTCCAACAGAGGGACGATGAGCGTTGCACGGATTCACAGATTGGCTCTCCAAGATAACCACTCATATCATGGATTTAGAATTGGGGGTAGCCCTCCACACAGTCGTTGGCACCTTGAAACTCGGAAGGTTCGTTGATAAGGTGGCGAAGCGACGCCCGAGGACCATGGATGAATTCCTAGAGTGATCCTCCAAGTTCATCAACAAAGAAAAAGTGTTTGTTAAGCCCAAACGGCTTAGAGCCCCTCGTAGTATGAAGAAAGACCAACACAGACAACCTACACTTGGGAATGACTGATTAGAATCACCAAGACCTTCCACAATTGAGCATACAAACTACAGACATCACAAAGGAAATTCATCCTGAGAACTCAGAACATCACCTATTTAAAAATATAATACAGCTGAGACAAAATATGTGATGTACTTTTTTTCCTACCTCAGCCTTTTTCCCCAAGTAAAATAATGTGTTTTGACTGAGGAGGTTTTAATAAGGCACACAAGTTTCTAAATGCAAATCAATGTCAGTAAATGTTTACCTTTCATACTTTTATCATTTCTCTCTACTGTTTCTCTTTTTGCATGTTTTCTTTTATTTTCTAGTACAGTATCGCAAACAACTAAAGAACTCAATGCTCTAGTCTGACAAGGCCACCATCGCCCACTCGACGTTCTATCATTCACTCGGCGTTGTATCACCCACTCGATGCTCTATCACCCACTCGACACTCTATCGCCCACTCGGCACTCTATCGCCCACTCAAAGCTCTATCCACAGTTGACGCTTTATTGCTCACCTGACGCTCTATCGTCCACTCGACACTCTATCGCATGACACGTATGCACCCGACTCGCCTCCCCCACCTAACCTCTTATTCACAAACAGTCTCAGCGTTGCTCTCGCTTCTCAGACTGGCTCAAGGCTAGGGGGGCATGTGTACCCTCCTGACATCTTTCTCATCCTGACAACCGACAACCATTTCGGACCGCCTGGGGGCCCAACACCTCGATCGTAGCATCCCAACATCTCGGCACCTCAGACCTTGGCAAAGGCCCAAACCAAGGGCTCATCTCCATAAAAAAATGTAACTTGGAACTCTTTAAATAAGGTAAATTGAAATCACACCTTGAGACCTCCTTAAAAGAGGGGCACTAGACCCTGTTGAGGGACCTAGCTCTTATACTCTTCTCTGTATCTTCTCACTCCTTCACTAACTTGAACATCAAAATTCCTTTTGCAGGTACACATTTGTTTTCGGAAGTTTCAAAGCTTGAAAGATGAAGAGAACACTAGTTCTACCAAACTCCTATAAAAACAAAATTAAGACTTTAGGTTTATCCAAGAGTATAATGTCAGTTGCTAGAATTTTAATCTTTGTTGTTCTTTGCATTAGTGAGATTAGTACACCTTTGAATCGTCAGTTTTTTAGCTGTATTACTATTACATGCGCATTTAATCCTTAGATTTTAAAAATCATTCCATGCATTTTTGAGTCCGGGTCTTCGTAACTTTATTGTTAATCCCTTTTTCACTATATTTGTTACTGCAGTTTTCCATTCAAAATAATTAATTGAAGTGTTTTATTAAATTAGAATCTAAAAGTAAAATTAATCCCTAAC
Source organism: Psophocarpus tetragonolobus (assembly GCA_037954015.1). NCBI lineage: Eukaryota > Viridiplantae > Streptophyta > Magnoliopsida > Fabales > Fabaceae > Psophocarpus > Psophocarpus tetragonolobus. Next base: position 2,976,936 of record CM075696.1, read on the forward strand.
AAATCATACAATTTCAAGAAATTTTGGACTCATCATTAAGTAATTTTTATTGAACCTAGTTTATTTTAATTGGGAAGAAGGGGAATCCCTTAACCTACTCATGACACCTAGAGGATCATGGATGAAGTTTCGTATCAGAAAGGGGCAAGAATGTTGGCTTTTCACCTCTCTAAACCAATAGTTGGGTACGAGTCTCTAATTGTAGAGTAACCTAGAAGGCACAACATTACAATTTAATGAAAATTATTAATTTTTACATAGAAACTTGAATTTACATTATATACTATTTACGTACCTAAACTAATATTAAATATACATTGTTGTTATTAAAAAAATAATGTTGTCTTATTTTTTAGGCTTATTATTAAGAAAATTTATTTAAATATATGAGTATACTACCACTTTAGTTAATTAATTTATTATGCTACTCATATTTTATTTTAGGATAAATTATAATTTATGTTTTACTACACACTTTTTGTCCCTCCCTCCCCCTTTTTTCTTAGGTTTTGCTTCTAACTTTTTTAAAAAGTGTAACTTTATTTTAATGTCAAAATTAAACAAGAGAAAGAAAATCTAATATAGGATCTTATACAGATCATAAATCAAATCACTAGACTAAATGTTGAATTTATTTTTATTTTGAAATCCAAATTTAATTAAACTGTAATTAATGTTAGTTTAAAAAACACTTGAAAAATATATAACAGAAAGTTGATACCACTAGACCAAATTCTCAATTTGCTTTTAATTTGAAATTCAATTAAACTGTACTTACTGTTAGTTTCAAAAACACCTAAAATCTAATAAAAATTCAAATTTAGTTGTTAATATGCTTGGATTTTTTAAATAAAATCCAAAAAACAATGAAAACAAAAGGAATTGATAGATGAAATAAAAACAAAGTGGGAATTTGGTCTAATGGCATGAATTGAGAGATTTTTTAATTTTTATTTAATTTTTAGTTTTAGTTTTTACTTTAATTTATAATTTTCAAATTTTAATTCTTAATTTTAATTTCTATCTTTATTTTTAATTTTAATTTTTAGTTTTATTTTTTCATTTAATTTTAATTTATATTTTAATTAGTTTTAATATTTAATTTATAATGCCTAGGAATTTATTGAAAATTAAATTTAAAATTATTAATAAATATATAAATTAAATTATAATTTATAATTTTAACTTTTAGTTTTAATTTTAAATTGTAAATTTAAAATTTATATATATTATATTTATATTTTAAATTGTAAATTTAAAATTTATGTTTTATATTTGTATTTTTAATTTTTAAATTTTAGATTTTAGTTTTAATTTTTAGTTTTTAATATTAAATTTTATTTTCCAGAATTTAAAAATCCAAGAATATTAACAACTAGATTTGAATCTTATTAGATTTTACTTGTTTTTTAAACTAACATTAATTACAGTTTAATTAGATTTGAATTTTAAAACCAAAGCAAGGTGGGAATTGAGTCTAGTGATATTAAATGTTGATCTGTGTGTGAGGTCTCATGTTCAAGTCCTAGAGTGCCTTTTGTCTTGTATAGCTTTTAAACTAAAACTAATTATGATTTAATTAGATTTGAATTTCAAAATAAAAATAAATTAGGCATTTGGTCTGGTTTGAATATTGGTTTGTGTGTAAGGTTTGTGTTTGATTCCTAGAATGCCCTTCGAAGCTCCCTCCCTTTTCATCCTTCTATCTCTCCTTTCACTTCTCCAATCCTTTCTTTTTAATCTTCATTTCCTTTCCTTTTTCCATCCTTTAGTGTACATTTACTCTCAAATCCCTTACCTAGTAAAAGGTAATGAAACTCAAAACTTCTACCCATTCTTTTTTTTTCTTTTCGACACTAAGTTTTGGTAACTTTTGATGTTAGGAATACTGCTCTGAGAAAGAAGAAGAGTACCTACACCATAAAGATTGTTCATTTTTACTCTCTAAGGTAAACTCGTAACCTAAAGAATATGATATTAACAAGTGTTAGCTTGAAGTAAAATTATTTTTAGAGCGTGAAATACTAGTTTTAGTGGTTTTTATGGTTACTCATAAATAGATAGAGCGTCAAAAAAATTTCTAAATGTTGAAAATACTTATTGGTGTTCAAATCTATTGTTTTCTACCTTGCACAGTACTCCTTAAGTTGTTGGTAAGAAGTTTAATTGACTCTCCGTAGTTGCGAGTAGTTTAACGGTTATTGTGACCTATTTTAATATTTTTATAATTATCATTTTAATTCATCTTATTATATTTTAATCTTGTTTTGGGAAACATACTCTTTTATTTGATTTTATTATCTATGAGATTTATTTCAAAGGTTGAGAGTTTTATAAATTTAAATTGATTATGTTTGATGAAATTGGAGATTTTATTTTGGAATGAACTTTGAAGTAAAATAATTTTAGTAATTATATCATGAGGATCCATATTAGAACCCCAAATGTCGATACCAGATGATAACTGACTAGTTGTATAATTTCGGGTGGAAAAAGTTATCCATCAAATGAACCTGTCTCTTTGTGAATAGGACTATCAACGAGATGAAGCTATCCACAATTATATGATATGATATTGAGATGTGATATGATTTGGGAGGAGAAGACTATCCGTTAGATGGATCCACCCCAAGAGATATCACTTTTAGAATAAAGGGCTATCAACGATATCGAGCTACCTCTTGGTTTTATCATGAGTGATCCCGTTGTATTTACATTATATTTTACGTAATGTATTTCATTTCAAATTTTCTTATTATATATATATATATATATATATATATATAAGATTTATTGAACTTATTGATTAGTAAGTTTTATATTGAGAAATGTGTTTATCGAACAATTCATACGTTAGTATTTTTCCTTTTCGGTTCATAGTGGTTATTAGGCCTTCACTAAGTTCTTATAACTTATCTTCTTTCTATTGTTTTTTCATCCAGATTTTCACACGATTGAGTAACAGATTGTTGACATCTTCATTAGTCTTAGTCTTCTGTTATTCCTTTTTGGTAAGTATCCTTTGTGTCGGCAGACAATTAATGTTATTTTGGGGCTATTTGTATAATTTGCAACTATAAAAAGTCTAGTTATGAAATTTATGTATAATTATTGTATATTTGATGTTGTTGAAAACTCTGACTATTAAGTTATATTGGTAACAAGTTTCTTTCTAAAGTTTGAAATGTTCAAAATATAGAAGAGACTCTGTCAAAATTTCTACAGAATCTTAAAAATATATTTATTTTAAAAAATTGTTTATTATGTATTGTTTTATTTTTATTAAGCTTATAAGACTAAACAAATTAGTATGTGAGTTGATCACAACCTTATATTTGAGTCGTGAAATTAGCCATGTCCGCATATTAGTATCGTAGTCCGTACTCGTATCATGTATATGCTACTTATACACACATGGAGCGTAATTATTTTAAGCAACCGCAAACTAACACACCACCTCAGAATTCAAGGATAAAAAAGCTCCTTTGCAAAGTTAATTTACACTCTGCATTTTCCTTACGAATCAACAACCGTGCCATTATTGGCCTTAGTTCTCCACTGAACAATAAGTGGAGCCTCTAATAATGTACATTCTTTTATATAATTTCTAGTCTAGAAAGGGCTGCAGGTACTAGAAGCAGTCACTAATTGGCAAAATAATTGTAATCTTTTTTACTGCTACATAATACTGAACTAGTTACAACCTCCCCAAGAACCAAAGTTTTTGCTTATAGCTTACCTACAGCTAATTCTTTCAAACCAGATCTGATCTGTTGGAAAAATAAAAAAACTAGTAAATATATCCTGTTCACAGACTTTACCTCAGAAAAACCAGTTAAAAAACTGAAAACTAATCTGATAATTAAAAATAAATTGGTAAAATAAGTGAAAGAATCAATTCAGAGGAATTCGATAAAAAATACTCAATACAAATCTTATTTTGATTTTTTTAAAAAGAAAAAAATCAGCCTAATATTTGTTATTACTTTTAATTTTAAATGTATATTTTTTATTATTAATAAATAATATTTAGTATTGTTAAAACTTAAGTCTATCATAATATTTTGAATGTTAAGAACTTATAAATTGGTATTTTATATATTTTTATTATTATACATTTATAATAATATTTATTATTATTATTATTACAAATTGGCTGATGATTGAACGAATATCAAACTTTTAATATGTAACTTATTCCATTCAATATATAATAGTGATTAGTGATTTTGGAAACATTGCATTTTCAAATTGAAAAATGAATGCCAATTTAAAGTTGAAAGTGACCATTGGAATCACAAGATTTATATAAAGGAATCCGAGATTCGACTGTCACAAAAAATTAAGAAACTACGGGTCATGTTAGCTCCGACAACGAAATTTCCTGACAAGAACTGAGTGGTCCACCGCAGTCTAAAGGAGCAATAACTAATGCTTTTCAAGGCAATGAAAAATTGAAAAGGTCTTCATCTGCAGAGAGAGATATTTTTTAAGTTTTTTTTATGGAAAGCCTTGACTGTGTATAGTTTATATAACAAGCATATGAACATGTTATATGTTCACTCCTGAAACAGGAAGGCTTGCCCTCGAGTTCACACCACAATAAGCAAAGTGGGACGTAGGACAAATATGGTGAGAGAATTGAGAGAGGTGAAAAAAGTGGATGCAAATTTTGGTTTCTTTGGTAATATCTATACAATTATGTTGGTAATTTTTGTTACCTTTTGCATTATCCCAGCCATCATCTTTTCTTGTGCGGATGGCGTATCCAAAGAAAAAACTTCTGCAGCAGATCAGGAGCCTTATGGAGCTGGATGTGGTGCCGGTTGTGGTGCTGGATGTGGTGCATGAGATTCTGCTTGATACTATCAACTTCATGCATAGATCATTGTAATGCTAGTTTCTTATGTATCATAGTGCAGCTTGTTGCTAAGGCCTCTGATTATTAATATGCTAAGTGCCAACTATTTTACTTCTTGCCACTGTAACAGAGAATTCTGCAATGTTTGTTTGAATGTAAAATTTTGAACCGATAACCTCAAAGTTATCTTGTTTTTGTTTACATTCCTTTAGATCTTGGTTGTTTAAGCAAAATGTATGCCATGTACAAAATGCAGGTTTGGTACATGGAAATTTCTGGTTTGTGAGTGACATGAAGAATTTTAATACGTACAATGGAAAACAACTTGGTTTATCAAACATATACTAATCCTGCCATTAATTAGTGATGTACAATGCAGAAGCACAAAATGTAACTTCTGAAATTTGAAATTTTCAACTAGCTAGGTACAAACTTCTCTAAATTTTTTTGGTCATTTCATCTCTTTCCACTTTATCCTCTATCTCCAATCTCAACATACCCTTAAACTAAGAGTCACCAACTGAAGAGTTTATGGACACACATAATACTATCATGTAGATCCCTATTTTAGTGGCTTTAGAATGCATCACTTAAAGTGAGTGGTTCACAGCCTTACCATAGTCATGGCATAGGTCTGCGCCACTTGAGAAGTCCTCAAAGGGGTACCTTAAGTGCGATGGCGGTTACCAGCTTAGGCCATGGACATTGACATTGACATTGTTGATGATCTGTTGACCTCATCAGAAAGTGTTGTGGTTTTAACATGCATATAACTTCTAAAGCAACTGATCCACCCTAGCTCCAAAACTTTCTCCAACTTCTTTTTAGCTTTGTAGTTTGCAAACATATAAAAATTAATATAAAGTCATTCTAGATTGTACACTAGTTGCACGTACGGTCTGGTAGCTAGGAGAATCAAAGAGACTCCTTCTCAATCCAATATATTTTTAGGTTTAACTACATTTTTTTTACTCTATTCTTATAAATTAAAAAATTCGTCCTTCTGTTTTAAAATTTAAAAATTATTTTCTTTAATCATGTTCAAACATTAAATAAAAGTGTTGATATCCTTTACTTCCACATAAATTTAATTGGATGATATCAATTAAAAGGTGATTAATAATTAATTCTTTAATTTTAATTTTCTTGTCACTTAATTAAGCTGACATGAAGTTAACCTTTATTTCCTAACAATCATCATTTTCAATTTAATAGTTTAAATAAAATTTGTAAAGTTTTTAGTACAGGTCTAAAATATATCTACAATAAACTATTTGAGTCCATGGAAAATAACAATTACTATGTATCTGTAAACAAAACTAAAAAAAAAATTAAAATTATTATTTTTGGTTAAATCCATATTAATTTGATTGAATTTAATGGCATGTTAGTTCCAAAATTTAAGTTTGACTAAATATGCTATTAATATAAACAATACATATTTCATCAGATTATTTGGATTAGCGTATCAAACTCAACCTGTTTTAGATATCTATGTATTTATGGACTACAAGTTTCATGAACGAAAGGTAAAATAATATTAACAGCAATGATTCTTTAAAATTTGTGTAACATTCCTTAAGCAAAGAGTTATTAGAAAAATAAAAATGTAGGTTAGAGAAGAAAAGGGTCAAGATGGCCGAGTTGGTCTAAGGCGCCAGTTTCAGGTACTGGTCCGAAAGGGCATGGGTTCGAATCCCATTCTTGACATAATTGTATTCTTTTTTAATACATGACTGGAAAAATGTCATTCTATTTTAACACACAAGTTTTTCTGATACAATTTTGTATGGAGCATCACCACACACCAGATTTCATCTTACAGCTGAACTATCAGAAGCAAAAATCATGTAAGTGGTCATGGCTAGAAACATAAGAGAAGGATGTGAGGCAAAGACACATTTATTCTGGAGACTACGTATTATGCTTTGTCCTCTACTTACATACCAAACAATAAAATCTGCCTTTTCTGTCTTGAGGAACACTACTAGGCTTAACCTTACCAGACGTGACATCAGAATCAATGTCCGAAAACGAAGAGTAATCTTCACATATCCTATTCTTTGATCCATAACATGCCCGTTTCCAGGCACACCTCAGTGCTTGATAACAGATTCTGCATGGTAGCTTGATGAAACAGCAGACACAGGCTAAAGGACAAGAGACGCAAAGTAAGCAACCACTACAAAGGAATTCAATCAATTTCTCTTTGGTTTTGTGACCTTGTTCCTGAGAAGATACCAAACTTGAAACATTGCAAGGATTGGCTTGCCTTGCATCAACATGTTCATGCCTATGCCTCCTCCTAAATGTGACTCTTTCTTTGTCTCCAGGAGCTAGTTTGCACTCCATATCACTGTATATGGGACCCATTTGCCATCAAATATATTCTGAATGTTGTAGTTGAGATGAAACCTTGCAATCCTTGTGAAGAGCTGTGTGAGTGTGAACATTTGTATGGAAACCTTCCTAGGAAAGCATTTGGAACATGCAGCAGTTATTTTTGAAAGAGTATATTTTCTTTCTCTTCTGTTCCTTCTTTCTTTGGTTTTCTGCCTTTTCTCATCTAAGAATCTTAGTTGCCAAGGTTGCTTTCTTCACATTCAAGGTTCTCTAATGGCTACGATAATCTTAGTTATCGAGGAGACTAGAGTCAAAGCTTTCTCCTTTCTCCTTTTAATTTTGCAAACCAAACGCTAAATTGGTTTTTGAATGTTATTAATCCAATATATTAAATTAATAAGTATCAAATGCTTTTTCATTTCCTTTCTATAAATTGGGACCAGAATTAATTCCTTAGGTCCAAAGCTTTTGTAATGGCATTACCAGACACACTTGTATTCATTCAAACTTTTGTGTTTTTGGTCCCGACTCCAGATATTCGCACAGACTTGAATCTTAAGTTTTAACTTGAATGATTTCTATGCATATGAACTTAAACCACGAGCTTGAACTTGTTAGATAATAGACTTGTGAGGGATGTGGAGGCACAACATTGAAGAAATTAGAGGATGAATTGTTTGTTAGCTTGGAAATGATCCAAATCATTACCTGACACTTTCAAGTCCAAAACGTGTATTCCAATGCCCAAAGGCTAAGACTAGAGTTATACAAGTTAAATTTCTTTTGCATTGTTATCCAATGCGGAACTTATTCGTTTTATTTCTAACACCACTTTATTTAACGTGGCACTATGCATATCACTCAAGAAAGGTAGCAGAAATAGGAGAACACTCAAGGCATCTTCAATATCATCGCTACCTTCACTCTATATAACCACAATCTCTGCTGTCCAATTCAAGTTTCTTTCTTTTGGAACAATTAAATTAGATTCTGGTTACCCCATCAACTCCATTTTCTTTTATCCTACACCTTTCGGCATATTGAATTATTTACTTATTTCAAACAATCAATGAGTTCACCTTTTTTTTTTTCGAATAATTATGACATTGCAATTAAATTTCTAACACAAAACAAAACCATATTTAAATGTGGCTAATTGATCCTGCAAATATACACTATTTTAAACTCTTTCTTTTTATCAGCTTTCAAGTTCCTTTTTGTGTTTTAATGTAGCAAGGTACATAAAAAACCTGGAAGTTTCAAACTAGTTAGACCACCCAGAACCTGTCTTCCTTGCGATATATAACTGTCCTTGAGCATTCCTTGTTTAATTTCTCCATTTCAAAACATTGAAAAAGAAGATTTTACACACAAGGAATTATAAGTTACAAGATTGACAAAAGTCACATAAGCCAGAGAAGGTAGAGAATAAGTCCAAAAAAAGACGATCATGTTTGAGTATATTGTGTGTAAAATTCGTCAAAGTGAATCTTTTAACGGTTGCGTAAAATTCCCCAATTTTAGAAAGGTTACGCACAAAATGTCAAAATTGAAAACAGAGGTACAAGATATTCGAAATTGATAAAAGTTGAACCATAAAATGCAGTTAAGCCTAATAAAAATAGCTTCTCAATAAGAAAGATCAGTGACATGGATTAAAAGAGATGAGGTGGTGAGGTTCTTAAATCTTAACCAACCTTTTGAACTAATCCATTGACTTTGATCAACCCTGCGCCATACTTGTATTTAATTTGAACCAATAATATTAAAAAGTTCCACTGTGGATTGATTGGGCTCAATTTGGTTCATCAATGAGTGATGTGGTTGTTGATCATGATGGTTTCCCCCCTTGAGTTCAAAGCTGTGGAATCCTTAAGCCTAACCCTTAGGAACACACTCTCTAGATTGATTGAACGATGCAAGAACCTGAGAGACCTAAAAACAATTCACACCCAGATTCTAAAGTCCCCTACTTTACACACTAGTGAGCAATATTATCTCATTACCCGTCTTCTATTTTGTTGCTCCTTTTCCAATTATGGTACTTTCAGCTATGCCAACAATGTCTTTCACTTGATCAAGAACCCTGATCTTCGTGTCTACAACATCATCATCCGAGCATATACAAGCATGGAGGGTGGTGATGGCTCCAACTTTTCCAAGGCTTTGATGCTGTATAAGCAAATGTTATGCAAGGACATTGTGCCTAACTGCCTCACTTTCCCTTTCCTTTTAAAAGGTTGCACTAGGTGGCTGGATAGTGCTACTGGCCAAGTTATTCATGCCCAAGTGATCAAGTTTGGATTTTTGAAAGATGTTTTTGTTGGCAATTCTTTGATCAGCTTGTACATGATTTGTGGGTTGTTGAACAATGCCATGAAGATGTTTGATGAAATGATGGTTACAGATGTTGTCACTTGGAACTCGATGGTTATCGGCTGTTTGAGAAATGGAGGACTTGAGATGGCAATGGATTTGTTTAGGAAGATGAATGGGAGGAATATCATAACATGGAATTCAATGATTACAGGGTTGGCTCAAGGGGGAAGAGCAAAGGAGTCACTGGAGCTTTTCCATGAAATGCAGCTTGACATGATTAAACCGGATAAGATTACTATAGCTAGCGTCCTTTCAGCTTGTGCTCAACTTGGTGCTATAGAGCATGGGAAATGGGTGCATGGTTATCTGAGGAGAAACAGCATAGAGTGTGATTTGGTAATGGGAACCGCACTTGTTAATATGTATGGCAAATGCGGGGATGTGCAGACAGCATTTGAAATCTTCAAAGAAATGCCTCACAAGGATGCCTCGGCATGGACCAATATGATTTCGGTGTTTGCTCTTCATGGATTAGGTTGGAAAGCTTTTGATTGCTTTTTAGAGATGGAAAGAGCTGGAGTAAAGCCAAACCATGTGACATTTGTTGGATTACTGTCAGCTTCTGCTCATTCTGGTTTGGTGGAACAAGGTCGATGGTGCTTTGATGTAATGAAACATGTTTACTTCATCGAACCACAAGTTTATCACTATGCTTGCATAGTTGATATGCTTAGTCGAGCCAGGCTCTTTGACGAGTCCGAGATTCTCATAAGAAACATGCCAATGAGGCCAGATGTTTATGTTTGGGGTGCATTACTTGGAGGTTGTCAGATGCATGGCAATGTAGAATTAGGAGAAAGAGTAGCTCTTCATTTGATAGACTTGGAACCTCATAATCATGCTTTCTATGTGAACTTGTCTGATATATATGCCAAAGCTGGCAGATTTGGTGCTGCTAGAAGAATTAGGAATCTAATGAAAGACAGAAGAATAGAAAAGAAAATCCCAGGCTGTAGCATGATTGAAATCAATGGAGAGGTTCAAGAATTCTCAGCTGGAGGATCATCTGAACTTCCCATTAAAGAACTAGAATTGGTCTTGAATAGATTAAGTAATGAGATGAAGATATGAATACATTGAATTATCAGCACAAGCATAATAATGGTGGTATAGCAAAATCTGCACATTGCCTTGTTAGGTAGCAGTCCAACAATCAATTGTGGTAGCATGTGTCGTAATTTCTGGTTAACCACCAATTCAATAATTAACTCATCTTGCCTTTTGGGATCAAAATGAAATTCTCGATCTATTCACTTGAATTCCTACTGAAATATCAGACTTCAGGGTGGTACACCACATGATTCCCTGCCACTTGATATCATGTCATGCTCCGAACTTAACTATTTCGGCACTCATTTTGATCAGTTAGTGTTTCCTTCATACAAGCTAGGCACTTATAAGTTGTTATTTAGAACATTGCCGCTTTGTAGTCTGATGAATCTTTCTGTTTCTTTTCAACAAAGAGTTTTTATGTAGGTTGCAGGGGACATGCATGTAAAACTTTTCTCACTTTCAGGTTATATTTATTACATTCAAACTTGGGAAGATGACGTGATATAGATACACTAAACTCTTCTGTAGGATGTTTGGGATCATGGAATTTTTACCGCATGCCTAATCAGTCATTTAACTCTGCCTTGTAAACATCTTGGTAATGGAATAGAATTATATGCAAGGCCATTTGATAGCTGCAAATGACTGAGCATAATCAGTAGCCAATATTGCTATTTCACAGGAAAAATAAATCCCCATCCCCAAAAACTACTCATAAACCTTCTCCAACTATCAAGTCTGTGTTTGTTTTAAGCAAATCATATGTTTCGAGTAAGTTCAACCTAATTTTGCAGAGACAGCATTCAAGGACTTGTAATAATAAAAAATCAGTTTCCTTTTGTAAGCAACTAAGCATACTAATACCCCAATATTCTTCTCTCCTAGACTTTCGTCAAAAAGCATAATTGAATTGAATCCTTTTTATTTTGCAAGTGGCAAATTCATACTGGTTTATTTCCAATATAAACTCTCAAGCGGTAAATTAGCTTATTAGTAAACAGTATATGATTTTCCTATGAGAAGTCTTAATTTCCTGAAAAAATATAAAACCAAATGTATTGATTATACTAGTTTGTTATTATTATCGTTAAGATGATTATATAAGGACCATAAAAAAAAAAAAAAGGACCATTGCTAATTCAATTCCCAATTAAATGTAGTACCACTTCCATAAGAGAACAAGATAATTTAGCAGCCTTATAGTATGAATGACGTAATTCTTAATTTAGATTGATCACAAAAGTTCTAACCATAACAAAATGGTAGCAAAAGATAAAAACACACTACATGTTTATAACCAAAGCACCATATAATTTAACAGCAGTAGTGCAAAGGCACCTCCTATTATCTGCTATACAACACAACCAATCCAAGGTTGATTTGAAATCTTTACTGCCACTAGCAATTGCAGAGTTCAATCATTTCTTATTATTTCCTTCGTCAACTGCACTTCTTCCTTTAAAACCAAGATCAAAACCTTCATCTTCATTATCAGTGTCATCTATTTCCTCCCAATCGTCATCTATTTCCTCCCAATCATAATCAAACTCGTCTTCATCTTCCGACAATGTCTGCTTCCCTAGAATTTCTTTCATCAACTCCTCATCAGCTTCTATAGGCTTCCCTGCTAAATACCTTTGCAATATAGCCTCAAACACAGATGGAATCGCATCAGCATCACCCTCTTGAAGCTTTGCTACACGCATCTTCAGCTCTTCAACCCAAACGAACATGCACCAAAATAAAATTCTTTTAGCATAGACTCAAAAGATCAAAATTTGAAACCAACGCATTAAAATCTTAACTAGTTCATTCAATTTGGACTATGATCCACTTATATCTCAATTTTGATTACACCTTATTTCATAACACCACCATGATTTTTAAACACATCTGTTTTAAAAGATCTGTATGGTCCTCAGTTAAAGGATTTTTATATTCGCTAACTTTTATATGATAGCCCTTTTGGTTGGAAGGAAGGATAAGATAACAAGAGAAAAATTAAAATAAAATTTTAATAGAAGAGGAAAGTGAAAAGAAGAAAAGTTTTGCATTTTTATTTGTAGAAGTAAAATTTTCTCTTTTTTTTTTTCAGTTTCTATAGTCAAATAGAAAAATACTACTATTTGTTTCACAACACTTTTATAAAATTGATTTCAATATTTTAGTATTTAAAAACTAAAAAACTCGTTTGGTTAGTATTTTTTTAAAACAGTTCCCGAAAACACTTCTGGTTTTTTAGTTTTAAAAACTAAAATCAGGGATAACGATAAATAGTTTTACTTTTCCGTTTTCTATTTTTGTTTTGAAAACTCAAAATATAATAAGAATATGTTGTTTTTTGTTTTTCATTAATGAAATTTTCAGTAAATATGAACTAGTTTTTTTCATTTTTACATATTCAAAATCGTTTTCAAATAACACTTATCAAACAAAGTTTTTTCTCTCTTCTTCCAAACAACAGATTTTGAAAACTATTTTTAAAAACTCTTTCAAAAACTAAAAAATAAAACTAAGGGCTCGATTGATTTGGTTTTAGTTTTTAAAAAGAGTTTTCAAGAATAGTTTTTAAAAACTGTTTTCAGAAAAAAAAGAAAAAAACTTACATGGCAAGTTTTATTTGAAAACTGTTTTGAAGATGTAAAAATAGAAAAATTTGTTCAAATTTATTAGAATTTCATTAATGAAAAACAAAAAATAACATAGTCTAATTATATTTTGATTTTTCAAAACAAAAATAGAAAACTGAAAAGCAAAACTTCTTTTAGTTGTTCCTGTTCTTTAGTTTTTAAAAACTAAGTGCTTGTTTGGCAACAGTTTATAAAACTGTTTTCAGTATTTTAAGGTTTGATTGGTTTGGTTTTGTTTTTTAGTTTTTGAAAAGAGTTGTCAAAAACTGCTTTTGAGAAGAAAAAAAAAAAACATGTTTGGCAAGTGATATTTGAAAACTATTTTGAAGATGTAAAAATGGAAAAAATTGTTAATGTTTATTAGAATTTCATTAATGAAAAGTAAAAAACAACATATTATATTGTATTCTGAGTTTTCAAAACAAAAATAGAAAACTGAAAAGCAAAACTACTTTCAGTTGTTCCAGTTTTTAAAAACTAAAAAACCAGAACTGTTCTTGAAAACTGTTTTCAGAAAATACTACCCAAGTAAGTTTTTTAGTTTTTAAAACTAAAATACTGAAAATAGTTTTATAAAACTATTGCCAAACAAACACTTAGTTTTTAGAAACTAAAAAGTTTGTTTGGGTAATATTGTCTGATAACAGTTTTCGAAAACAGTTCTGATTTTTTAGTTTTTAAAAACTAAAAATCAGAAACAACTAATCAATCAAAATCTTAGTTTTTTAAAAACTAAAAAACAGGAACAACTATAAATAGTTTTGTATTTTAATTTTTTATTTTTGTTTTAAAAAATTAGAAAATATAATAAGAGTATGTTGTTTTTTATTTTTTAAATATAAACTATTTTTTTTATTTTTATATCTTCAAAATCATTTTCAAATAATAATTATTAAAGAAGTGTTTTTCACGTGAAGACAACCGTTGTTAAAACTCTTTTGATATACTAAACAAAACCAAATCAATCCCTTATTTTCTATTTATTTCTGCTCTGTATTCTCTTTCCTCCCAACCAAATATAAGTTAGTGATGTCTGATTAATTTTTGCATAGAAATTAATCTCTAATAATACAGAATAAAAAATGTAAAAGAAAGAAGGAAGTGAGATTAAGATCAGAAAAGATTGGTTGGAGGAAGGGGAGAGAAGCATTACATCAAACATGTGAAGGGCACAGAAATAATAAAGAAGAAAATGGAAGATAGTGATACCTTCGTTGCTAATATCATCGACGAGGGAGTGGGGTTTGTCGGGGGCATGGGAACGTGAAGAGGAGAGTGCGGTAAGAGAGAAGAGGGAAGGAGTGGTAGAGAGACGAAGACGGCGCGCGTGGAAGGTCAAGTTTCTGAGAAGGTTTCCATTCATGGCTGCGTTCTGTTCCGCAAATGTTCTTCCTACGTTGCCAATCCACGACCGCCTTGTTGCCGCTATGGTTGATGTCTTGAATTTTGATGATATTGCTGTGGCACCTCCCACCACCTACACTACACACGGAAATATTATTTTCAAAGGTGCCTTTCTTAAATATCTTCAATACATTGAAGAAGAAAACAACTGTATAGTTTAATTTTTGAAAATATATATTATAAAATTCAATAAATAATTTGTAATAAGATGATAAAATGGCTTCTAATTAAATTTTATATGTGACTTGGAAATAAAGAAATTAACATGTTAAAGTAAATACAAATAAAATATAAAAAAAAATGATCTAATGGTAGTGTAAAAGTGTAATATTAATCTTCTTCAATTATATTAAATTTGTTTATTTTATTTATTAATATTTATTCATATAACTAAAGAAATATAATTTAATTATAAAATATCAATCTCCAAACAATCAATACATCAGAAGAAGCTCTACTAAAAGGATAACCAACTAGAAACATAAAAGACAAATCATTTTTTTAAAATATCAAACTGCATTGCAGTATGTGTATAGAATTAGAAACATAATTAAGAGGTGGAATTAGTCCAGAAATAGCATGATTAGAAGCCATATATGACAAGGTTCACCAAAAGATACAAGACTGAACAAACAATGGGTTAATGGTTAAACAGATTATAATAGCCAAAACACAATAGATCTAAGGCAACTTGTTATCGTGCAAGATCCAAAACTCAAACGATACAGAGAAGGAAAATGGTTAGGAACGAACAACATATATTTCCATGTTTTTAAAAAAAGAATAAAAGCATATGATGGGAAGTAGATATTGTTGGATGAGGAATCTTGATCATAAAAAAGTAAAGCTATGTCAAAATGAGACAACCTCATCCTGTTAGACCCGACCTATTTCTTAAAAGTATCAAACCATTTCTTTACTCGATTCAACTAATAACAGGTTGGTTTGTTAAACAGTTTGACCCCGAACCTATTTGACAATAACTTTTAAAAAAAATAATAAAAAATAAATTCTTTATTTAAAAATTAATTACAAGCATAAATTCAAAAATAAAATAAAAACGCAAAAGTTAAGTTTATAAATTGTTGCTTTAAAGTCTTAATTAAACAAGATTACAAAATAATAATTATATACAAGATAATATTTAGGTAGTTTAGATGAGTTAACTCAACCCACCACAAGTTAGTCCAAATAAAATAAATCAAACTCATTTTTTTAGAGTTATAAAAATGGATAAGTCAATCCAATCAAACATACCAAAAACAAGTTTTACGTGACTTACATTTTCCTAATTTATTGGGTCGAGCTCACTTAACCATTTTCTTTTATTTTACCTAAATTTATATATATTAAAATTAGAATAATATTAAACTCAAATAGACTCAATTTTTTGTAACTCAATTTTTTTAAGTTCATTCTAGTCCTATAAAGTCATCAAGACAATTTATTTATTCTATAAGCCTAGATTTCTTAAATATAATTTGACGTATTTCATTTATCCGTACTATAGTCCATAGGAGCAATGTTAATAAAATTAAAAAGTTATGTAAATTTCTTAGAATACGATGCGTAAAATCATAAAAGTTACTTCATTAAAAAAATAATATAAAGTTAAATTTTTTTAATACATAATAAGTTTAAATTCATTACTTCAAATAAATATAAATTAAATTCAACATTCTTTTTCATACGTGAACAAATTTCAAAACACCTTCTATGACTCTAAATTGTTAACATAAGCGAAAATGTTAATGGCCTTAAGTTGAGATACCAATTTCACTGATTTTCATAATTTTGCTGATAATATTAATAATTTTAGAAAAGTTTTAGAAAAATCCATAATTTATTACAATATTGGCTAAAAGGTTTGTGTACATTAAAATAAAATAAAATATGGCTCATTTCAGCCATCGAGGATGTGACATTACATTTATTGCAAAAAGTTACAATACTTCAGGAGAATCCTTTAAGAAAAAAATTGTATAACAATAATATAAAATAAGTTTATTAATTTTTATAATAATTTTTTAAAAATTGTATTTAATTTATAATGATTTAATCACAGTACAAAGCAGGACATAATCATTAAACTCACCTTCTTTATGTATAATTCTGGGTTATTATCCAATGTCTGTTTTTATTTTTTTCTTATTTGTTACCTTTTCCTCTCCTCCATCCATGGATGACTTTTGTGGAATATATGCAGGTAAGTCTCTACATAAATAATTTCCCTAATAAAAAATACAATAAATTGCATGGAACTTACAGCAAGGTTGCTTTACAGGAAAGACTTTTTTTTTTCTTGAGTCAAAATTTAAGGCACCCCACATGATAACAACCATTTCTGATTTTCTGGGAGTAAATGATGGTTGTGACAGACTAAATCCCAAAAAACATTGATGTTTTTGACCTTGTGATTCAAGTGTGGGACCCTTTTGAATGCAGTCCAATCTAACCTCTGAAATCTAACTTTCTGTAGAGCTTTAATTTTTTTGTATAGCATACGATATGATAGGATACTTGCCCCTTTGTACCTTGTTTCCATTCTAATTGAAGTCTCAAGCCAAAGCACTACACTCCAAGAACAATCAGAGAGGAAGGGGTTTTCGACTTTTCTTCTGATGTGTAGCATCAGTTTGGCTTAAAATGCACAAAAAGAAGCAAAAGTAGTCACAGATTCCAGGGGCCTCAGACACCGATTGAATAATAGCATAAGCCCACTATTCCAACAACAAGACAAACTAGACCCCACTTAGCAAACAACCACGTAAGGAAAGTAACCCCCACAATTAAATACATAATTAAATAAACATTATTCCAAAACTAATCCATCCACATTCTCTCCTGTCTCCACCACCGAATAGGTGAATTAATTGGGACCATACCATGAATTCCCCCCCTCAAGTAACTACTCTTTACTTTTTTTCCCCTCTCAAGTAATGGAAAGAGTAATAAAATTATATTAAATATTATTGATTTAACATAAGTATTTAACAATACTTAAATTTGAAGGCTTATTTATTAATTGGCGTTTGGTTATTTCTGTATAATTACTATAGCCTTAACTTTGAACATTATATATACAATCGTATTAAGTAGGTGGACAAAAAGTTTACATTCTATAGTAATAATTATAATTATATTTTATTATTGTTATCCGATCAGATAACTGTCCTCTCAAAAGGGAAAAAAAAAAGTAAAATAAAATGGACATTCTCTGCATTCCTGAATTCACTTAACTAGTTAGTTCCTTTGCTTGCAAGACCAGTTTTAGATTATGTTCCACTCATCTCCATTCCCTTCTTAAATTCTCAACACATCTTCTCTCTCTCTAACCATGGCTGTTGTGACAGAACACGTAAAATGGAGAACAAGAGACCAATTCAGACACCCCATTTCAGAAACTGATCCAAACCCTCAAATCCCTTCTATAATTCAATCCTCTCATACCAAATCCACCATCTCCTCTCTCTTATCTTCTTTCTCCACCTCCAATGAAACCACACATGACAGAGACCAAAACAGAAACAACAACAACAAAAGCAGCAGAAAATTCTCGGCAGCAGCCTTCAGAGGCTTCGGTTGCACTGCTGGTGCCTCTCAGAAGGTGTCAGTGCCGGCGGTGATTCGATCCTCAGCAGATTGGGAAGGGAAGAGGAACAGAAAGAAGAAGCACAGAAGAAACTATAACAGTAACAGTGGCAAAACATGTGATGGTGTTGTTGATGATGGTACATGTGTGGATTTTCAGGATGTTTGGTGTGGCCCTGGAATTGGATTCTCTACTGATGCTGCTCCACCTGTGGATTGTGTTGTGGCTAGGAACAATGTGTCTGCAAGAGGAAAACATCATGTGGTGGAGAGGGTAACACACAGGGAGGTACTATACTATTCTCATTTTTGCACAATTCAATCATTTGGTGGTTCAATCTCGTGTTAATTGTTGTTTTTTTTATTCCTTGTGGATGATAGATATATCATGGATAGTATGCTGTACCAGTATAATAATGTTTACATATTTGTTGTTAGATGTGTTTGTCTTGCTCTCAACTTGCGGAAAATTCATCTTTTAGTGGGAGTTAAGACCACCAATCCTTTGGGTTGAGTTGATTGATTGATTTATGGTGTTTTGTTCACGGTTCTTCTTTTCTAATTAAAGCCGGGTAGTTTTTCTTCTTTTTTCGATTTTGGGGTATTTTTAAGACATGTATTTTGTATATAAAAGAAATAAAGAGTAAGAGAAAAATAAAGATACACCATCAATTATTTGATTAAATTAATTGTTACATAAATCGCAAAATTAGTGAGCTAACATCTAATAATCTTTTAAAAATATGCAACTATTTAAGTATATTTTATCAAATATGCTTTCAACTATTTAAAAATATTTTCTTTTTTGTATTTTCATATAATAAACATATTCTTTTTTAATTTGAATATATATTTTTACTTTTAAAGTATAATTTACATCCCCACAAAATGGGGAGTCTTGCAGAGAAAAAATACATTTCGAAATTTCACTAGCTTAGTAATTAAGACAGATTAAAAAGATGGTTTATGGGATTCAGAATTAGGCATAAAACTGCTGCGATCATCACCAATACGTGCACGCATTGCATTTCCTAGTCACAGACGCATGGGAGAGTATTTGATTGGTTTATTGTGGACTCCTTGAGTAAGAGGAGTCCAGTGATTGAAGACATGCAGTGAAGGAGAACACTCATTATCATCGCTAACATTCTAGAGTTGTTTGTTTTATTTAATGTACAAAACACAAAACACGCACATGTGAATAATTAGTTGCAGTTTCTGTTCCATCAGTGTTAGTTAAGTTTCGTCATTGTTTTGGTCTCTACTTGTTCTGGCATGTTCTAACTCTGCTTGATAAATATAATGGCAGCGTTCATCTTATTTTGGAAGACGCACTGTAAAGCCAGAAAGCTTCTCCTTTCAGGGTGATGAAACTGACATCTTCACAGCACGCCCTGGCTTAGAACCTTTTGACACTGCTAGATTCTACGGCCATGTTCCTCATCCTTCTCCTAATGGTCTTGCTGAGGTTGGTTCAACCTTTCATATCTTTTTATATATGTTTAGTTTTTATAAAAGTTAATAAACTTACTGTTAAAAACGAGCTGATTGGATAATAATGTAAAAGCTATTTTCACTCTAAGTACATGGATTATTTTCTGTTAAAGTATTCTACTATTCTTGTTGTGGTCATTGATTAAGTGCATGTTTTATATATATACACTTCGAGCAAAATTTGGTTTTTTCCTGATAAGAAGCTATTACTTAATTGGTAATATGGTCTGTTGTTATTGAATTTCATTTGACTGAAAATAATTATTTACTCTTGAATTTGATGATCAAAGCTTTTATTGTAAGCTAACTTCTCTTTATCTTTTACATGTATGACTAAGTATTCTTTTGTGTGTCTGTGTGTGTGTTTTGTTTTGGACAAAACAGATTTAATTGTGTGATAAATACGCAGATATGTAATTTGGATAGTTAGATAGGATAGGAATGTATATTATTGTATTACAGCATTCTTGTTTCAAATGTTGGATTATGTTATATATGTGAGCTTCATGTTCTTGCAGTAAAGGGTACCAAACACTAATTCGCTTTGCTAGTACCCTGACTTAAGTAGTGCTACTTACCATACATGTTAAACCAACTATGGTGTTTAAGTTTGATAGGAAGTCTCACATTAGGTGGAAATCAACATATTGAATACTATACAAGTGAGGACACCCCTAAACCTAGTTGAGGAGTGGTGTCAAGACTTACATATCAGTGCTAGGAAAACTTTCTTTTTGAAACTCTCCTTTCCCGGCTGACCAATCATAGGTGAACTACAGAGCTTCACTCTTTTGACAATATATATAATATAAACTATGTCGAGCTCTCAATACAAAACTATGTCGTGCTTTAAAAAGTTAATGATAATTTAGAACTGAATTCTAAAATGTTCAATTAATGCTTTAAAAAGTTATATAAACCATGAATTATAATTTAATGATAATAAAAAACTATATCTTGCTTCAATAATGTGTATGACCTTTAAATTATACTCTTAATATAATTGAATGGATTAACAAATTATAACTAAATATAAAAAAAATTATTTCAATTTTATCTTCAAAATTGAAGTACATTCTTAACATACATATGATATATTTTTTTATGACTTTTTTTTCCATAACAAATACAAAGCGAAAAAGTTAAAAGAAATTTCTCCATAAATTAAAATTTACTCATCAAACTGATTAATATGGAAAAGTTCACTCCTGAAACTATTGAATTTTTATTTATATTTTCTTTTTCTAAATGTGTTTTTGGAGAAAATGGCATAAATAGACCTTTAACATCAATTGAATGATTTAACTAAATGTCTTATATTTTTTAATCTATCATTTTCAATATTTTATTTTTAATTTGAATTTAATATATTTAAGAAATTATTAATAACTACAATATATTATAATATAAATTTAAAATATAATTTGTTATTTAGAAGTATGTGATTAAAAGTCATGTATGTGTAAAACAATTTTACATCATTGAAATACAACCCACCAACGTAATGTGCTTTTAAGTAATGACTATCTAAGACTTTAAACACACCAATTGCGCATGATCCTTTTCTCTTAGAAGTGTTGTGTAACGCTATATATAAAGTATTGTGTTACGTAGGGACTAAACTACTTGTTATTATGCTTAATTATATCACACTTCAATGTTAGAAGAAAGAAGGAAAATGTGGAGTTTTGAATCTTGTGATTTAGACTCTAATTCATTCTTACCATATTCATATAATAGTTAATAGCCACATTATCTAGAATGAATTTTTTGTTAAGTGGATTATGCTTAAGTGATCAGCCCAC
Source organism: Psophocarpus tetragonolobus (assembly GCA_037954015.1). Classification (NCBI taxonomy): domain Eukaryota; kingdom Viridiplantae; phylum Streptophyta; class Magnoliopsida; order Fabales; family Fabaceae; genus Psophocarpus; species Psophocarpus tetragonolobus. The sequence continues at coordinate 2,998,496 of CM075696.1, forward strand.
TCTAACTGACAATTAACTAATTAAAAAAAAAAAAAAAAAAAAAAAAAAAAAAAAAGAAAAGGGAAAGACTAAAGCCCATTACATGTTTCAGGGTTGATTAATTTAATCCTTAAACAATTGTTTAAAAAAGAAATAGGATGCAGCAGAGACATTATAATCGGAGAAGAAGACACTGATCAATAAAAAAGGGTTCGATGCGGCAATGAAAAAGGGTTTGATACGGCAATGGAGAAAAAGGGTTCTTAACAGATGAGTTGCAAGAGTAGATGTACTTTCTTTTGGGTGAAATTTTAGTATTTTAATTCTCGGCTTAGCCATTTTTTATTGTCCGTGTTAGATACTTATTATTAGGGTTTATTATATTGATATCCACTTTTGTTGGGTTTTTTTCTTCTTTTAATTTGTTGATGTCTATGGGTGGTGTTAGGAACTCTACGCTGGAGTTTCCATTATTTTATACAGTGGAAGTTTTTATTTAGGTATAGTGATTTTTATTGTCTGACATTGAGGAAAGTGAATTTATGGAAAAGGGGATCATAACAATGGAACATAGTATATTGTTGGGTGTGCATGGGAGGGGTAGAAACTGTCGATTGCGCAACAGATGTCTGAGGAATTTGTGATTTGATTTGTGATCATTTAGAGTGTTCAGAACTCCTTGATTTTAAGAGGCAAAACCAGCATGCACAGGCCATTCCAAAACAATTAAAGTTACATCTTGGTGCATCAATTAATATTGGCGAAAAGATTCTAAATAGCAAGGCATCATATATGTATGTGACTGTGAGTAGGAGGGTACTAGGTGGGAAAAAGTGTTAACTTAGAAGGGAAAACAAAGGAAATTAATCATGTTATCTGTTGGAAATAAGGTTGGTGTGTTTAACTATGGCAATGGGCAAAAGGATGATTAATTGCTGGGGTGTTACTGCTGGGTGTGCCGTCATTGGCTCATTGCAAAAGAAGAATTGTTTTAGCTTGTTATTTATGTACTATTCACTTTTAGTTCTCTCACATTAAGGAAAGAGAATCCATTATGTCATTATATTTTAATTAGAATGCTGTGTACTTTCTCACAATTTAGGGTTTGCTGTTTTAGCAAATTGTAAGATGGTAATTTTTACCTAAAATTAGAATATTATAGTTAGATTTGTATGCTGCTTTAATTTATCGTTTAAAATTTCTCTGTTTTATCATTTTTTTTATGTTGGGTTACATGTGTAACCGATTAACCAACGCTTGTTAGTGAAAGTTTTGATTTATTAACAAGAACAAACTTGTTTATAAGTTACAAATATATAATATATCAATCCTTGGATTAGTTATTATATATTATTAATTATTGTATTCAAGAGATAAAATTAAATGTTTTGATGGTTGTTGTTTGCACGTTGAAGATAATGATACTTCAAGGAAGAATAATGATGGGAGGACGATTCAACTCACACGACCAATTTAGAGACTGGAGACTTGATGTTGATAACATGTCATACGAGGTGAGAATTCTTAATTTCTCCAGTTCATAAAGTTTCCATTACTTCTATTTTTAATGGGTTTTATGTCTGTGTACAATGTACATGCATCTGCATTGTTCATCAAAATTTCTTGTTTGTGTATGTAACAGCAATTGCTTGATCTGAGTGAGAGAATCGGTTATGTCAACACTGGGCTCAAAGAAGATGAGATGGGACTCAACATTAGGAAAGTTAAGCTTTCAGCTGGTTCGAATGATGCATCAAAGCATCAAATTGACAAAAAGTGCAGCGTTTGTCAGGTGAGTTTCTAAGATTACCTTCACTACCTTTATATATATATGTGCGTTGCATAAAGTTTTGAGGTAAATATGTTTATTATGTAAATTATCAAAGTGACAATTTAATCTTAATTGAAGAACAATACCAAAATCATCTATAAAACTACATGGGGACAAAAAATATTTAAACCTAAGTTTAATTTTCAAAATATTTTAAAAAAATTGAATACCATGTTAATGTGTTCTATATGTGTTCTAGGAGGAGTATGAATCAGAGGATGAGCTGGGGAGATTGAAGTGTGACCACTGCTATCATTTTCAGTGTATAAAACAATGGCTTGTGCATAAAAACTTCTGCCCAGTTTGTAAGCAAGAAGTTGTGGTTCGACACTAAGAAGCACTGCCCCGTGCTTTTTACCCTTAAATTGGTGTATAGTTTTCCACGCAATATAAGCAATCCTCATTTATTATTTTAAAACTTTTGGCTTCCTTGTCGAAGGAGTTGGCAATATTATACTTGTAAGTGTTATTTTCGATAATGGCCCCCTAATTGGACAATGTTTTTGCATTTTAATTTTTATACTCAAGGTTTTCAAATTTGAATGTTGTCAGGTAAACTACGAGTTTATAGAGAACATTTGTTTATTATTCCTTTTTGTAGATGCCAACTCCAAGTTTTCTGTTTGTAACTTTCATCGGGGAACCCGCAGGTGCCATATGGTCCTTTTTTACTAATAGCATCTTCGATCACTGTTATTAAACATTTATCTTGAAATCAAGATGTGATCAACATTCATTGAAGTAAAAATAGGTGATCTTCATAGTTATTCTTTGTTATATTCATTTTTTTGTTCTTATCAAATAAGATCCAAATCCCATACTCAAATGAAAAATTTCAAAATATTTAAAAACTTTTCCGTCACAATGAAGTTAGAATTTAATTTATTTTTTTCAATTTTTATGCTTGTATTTTTTTATCAATGTTATGTTTTATCGTATATTTAAGATATTCTTATTCATAAAAGTTTGAGTTATTAATATTTTTTTGTTTTGTTCTAAATTTATTTAATAATTAAACTATATAATTATTTTGCTTAAATTGTTTTAAATTAAATTATAAATAAATATTAAATTTGATAATGTGAGTTTATCAAAGATATTTTAAGATCATAAATGTGTTAAAGCAAAAAATTAAATTGATCTTTAAAATAATATAAGATTATGAGGTCTAATAAGATTATGAGATCTAACAAAAGGTGATTAACGTGATATTACGAGATCTACAATAAAATCAAATAAGATAAAGATAATTAATCTACCTTATATATGCTCTAAGGTAAAAGCATTTTGTATTGTATGTTCAAGAAAATTATTTAAGAGAAATATACCTTAAAATGGTGCTTCCAAAATTTGTTTTAAAAAAATCAAATATGAAATTACAGCGATTTCATTTCTACTTCCTCATTGTTTTTGCACTTTGCAGAGCTTTTTTGACACCTCGGTAAAATTTGAACAAAATAGTTATAAGAAGTGTCTTGTTATTTTATTTTTTATTTTTTTTTAGAAAAAGATACTGAGAAGCATCAAATCTCATTCCCCCTGAGAAGCATCAAATCTCATTCCCCCGGCCCCCAAAATTTGTCAAACGCCCCCCCAAATTTGTCAAGGAATCAATAATAAAAGAAAAATTGTAAACACACTCATCTGTTTGGTTAAAGGTGCCGCCTTGCTGTCAACACTGGATCCTTTAAAACTATTGTGACTAGGACACCATCATCAAGGTGCAATGGTGTGTAATATGGACATGCATGCATGGTGTAGTGTAATCAATTTTATTTGTTTTTAATTTAATTAAAATAATATTATGATTTGACAAATATAGTAAGTTAATTAGCTTTCTTCGTAAAAGCGTCTTAGGAGATATTACGTATTACTCACATTATACTCGTCTAAAAGTGTTTTGCTTATTTGAGCAATATTTATTTTTAATTTTATCCTCTTTTTTTTCTTTTCTTTAATCACTTTTGGTTTCATTTTTTTTTTCTCACTTCCTTTCTCTTCAACCACTTTTCATTTCATCTTTCTCCCTCTCCTCTTCCTTTCTCTTGACTTAAAGCATGAATTTTAACATGCTACAAGAGCATCTTTATCTTTTTTGTCTATTGGCTTATTCATCAAATTTTCAATTGTTCATTTTCTTAAAAAAATTATCAATTTCTCTCTTTGCACTCAATCTCAAAACTCATCTGCTGTAAAGACCTGTTTATTTTTATAGGTCATAAATTTGTAGAATAAATAGCAAAGAGAATTAAATTATAAATTGATTTGAGATGTGATGAATCTTTTAATGGAATTATTATCTAGTGATTATATTTAGATGATGGGTAGAAGGGCGGAGAGATGAGAATAATTATTATTCTTTTGTTTCAGAAAGTTTTCGGAATTTGTTATCAGAAGGGGGGGTTTCATTTAGCAAACTAATTTTACTAAATATACCCCTGGTTCTATAAAAAACATATTATTCTTCCTTACTTTCCTATTTTCTTCTTTCTTCCAATTTTCTTCGTTCTCCACCAATTTTCTCTTCTTTAGCCATTATTGAATCTTGCTTGCATTGTTCAGTGTTTGTTGACAGAATTTAATACAGTCTCTTCCATTGCTCCTAATTCTGATATTTGATCAGTATAGATATATCTGATCGTAGTTTTCTAAACCTTTTTCTATTCATTTTCAATCCTTTCGTTCTCGTTAAAAAAAGGAATTCCTCTAGAAATTATAATTTCTTAGGTTCTTATTGAAATTGAGATTTTTGTCAAGGTCTGAGAGATCTCTTCAGGTTGATCCTCCCATTTCTGTTTGAGTCAGCTTTTAAAGGGTGAAATATATAAGGGAAACTCTTTTGTTATTTTTGTTAATGGATTAGTGATTTGATAGTTGAGTTATTTGAGATAACAAGTATTTTCACTATATTTTGAGTTATTTAAGATAATATGTATTTTAATTGTGTTTTGAGCTATTTAAGATAGCACGTATTTGATTTTGATTTGAGCTAATTGAGTTAGCATATTTATTTATTGTGATGTGAGCTAATAGAGTTAGTGTATTTGTTGATTATGATGTGATTTAATTGAGATAGTGTATTTGTTAATTGAGATGTGAGCTAATTGAGTTAGCGTACTTGTTGATTATGATATGAGTTAATTGAGATAGCGTATTTGTTAATTGTGATGTGAGCTAATTGAGTTAGTGTATTTGTTTATTGTGATTTGAGCTATTGGAGATAACATATATTTGGATTTCATAGTTGAGTTATTTGGGATAACATGCATGTTAATTGTATTATTGAGCTACATGTGATAGCGTATATTTTGATCATATGAATGAGCAATTTGAGCTAGTGTGTATGTCGATTATAAATGTGTAATGATGAAGTATTGTATTAAATGCATGATGATGTGTTGAATTGATATATGCTTTAAGTAATATGTGAAATTGTGTATTGTGTGTGAATGATGAGTTGTTGGAATTGTGTTTGTGGATGATTGAAGATTTTAATTCATTAATAAAGAGTATTAATGAATTGTGTTGTGTAATGTTACGAGGAGGTAGTAGAGTTCTTAAGATGATGCATTGAATTAGGGAGGTGGATAGGTTTAAGTGAGTGTTAAGGCCCTATTTCAGGTGATGACGAAGTGTTAGGACCCTGTGTCAAGCAATAATACACTGGTGTTAGAGCCCTATTTTAGGCGATGATACATCAGATATCAATTAGTTATTCAATGAGTATGCTAAGACTTTAATTGTTATGTAATGAGCTAGATAGATACTAGATACCAATGTGAGGGAAGTCAAATGAGTTGCTACCTTGGTATCCGAATTCAATGTAGTGAGTCTTTCCGAAAAACATCAGTTGTGTGTTGTGCTTGCTTATGTTCAGGTGGAACATAATTGTAATTGATTGATTGTGTTTGCTTATGTTTAGGTGGAGCATAAATGTGATTAATTGGTTGTTAGTACTTATGTTCAGATAAAGCATAAGTATGATTGATTAGTTGTTGAGTGCTTACGTTCAGGTGGAGTATAAGTGTGATTGATTAGTTGTGAATGTTATGTTCATGTGATACATAAGTGTGATTGATTTGTTGTGAGTGTTTATGTTCAGGTGGAACATAAGTGTGGTTGATTGGTTGTTATACTTTGAGATTGCATAATTATAATATAATAATGTCTTTTATCCTATGCTTACCCTTGTAATGTTTGTGTATTCTGTATGACTATGACAAGCATACTTTATAGAGAGTGGATATCAATTATGATGATGGAAGTCAGAACTAACAGGGTTGGTGAAGGATCAGAGGCACTAGTAGAAGTTACTTGTTTTGTGATAGAAACAATTTAAGTTAATGTATGTATCGAAATATGTATATGTATACAAAGCTAGAGCCTTTTGACAATGGCAAATGTATGAATTGTTCGAAACTAGTATCTATGATTTAAGCATGTAAGGACTTCTGAGAATGGTTAAGTTATATTGGTTGAAGTTATATTATGTATGAAAATATGTATTAGTTATGTTTTAGCGGATAAATGATATGTTATGTATATGGGTAATGGGAATTATGTATTGATTATGTTTTGGCTGTACAACGACACGTAATTTATCTGTGTAGATAATATGTTAGGAACTTGTTAAGTTAAAAATAGTTCGCTATGCGAGCTATTGTTGCATGTCATGTTATATTTGGTTCTAAATTTTGATTACTTTAAGATGTCTATGATGTTAGATTGACTGTATTGTTATGAAAATTTTATTTTTAGTAGTTTTATTTATAAATTTCATGAGGAATGATCATAAATTAATTAAATTAAGTTAATAAAGGGGTATAAATAGTATTAGGATTTTGGGGTGTTATAGTAGCGGTCGAAACCTCTCAGCATTTGCTAAATTTCTTTGTCTCTAACCCTCGTTTTTCTGAAGTGGAGCTCATTCTACCTTTTCACTGTTTAACCCTAGCTTCTACTATCTTCCTCTTCACCTTGCATCTTCATTTCTCACTCTTCGTTTTCACCTTCATCTCACAGAAGAAATAATGCAACTAAAATGAAGATGAACATGAACAAAGAATAAAGTGGCGAAGGGAACGTGAGGAGTATCCAAGTGCGATTCGTCACGAAGTAGAGTGCTTCGTACAAAGTTTCGACCATTGCCATTGCTGTCCCTATCGTCATCGCTTGATTCAGCATCTCCTCACTCATCAATACACTCCTTCAATCCAACAATCCTGATTTTCAACCAGAGCCATTTGATTTTTTTTATTGATGGCGAGTACGTTCAAATGTCGCTTGAGGGGTTTTTTCTTACTAAGGGAATCTCTGCGGAAAGGATATTGGAAATTGAGTATTGTAGGATTGATAATAATTTTAATAGAATTTGGTAAATAATTGTCTCAGTTGGTGTTCACAAGGTGTTTGAGTTTAATCCTCTTTGAAGACAGTTTCTGTCCAAGGTAGTTAGGCATTATGTTGAGTTTCTGTTATGAATGATTAAGCATTTTTTTATTGTTAGCTTCTGTCATATAATGGTTAAGAATTTTATTGATTTGTACTTCTTTCAGGTGGTTAAACTTTAAGAAATAGTTTCTATTGGTAGTTAAGGTTTGTTTGCCTATTTTGACATTTGTAAATAGAATTGTTGACTCTATTAGAGTGAGTATTGTGAAGACATTGAAAGAAGTTCAAAGGGGCACAAAAGTAGGTCAAAAACTTCTAAAAGTTATGCTTGCTAAATAACACTTCCAACTTGCAGGAATATTAAAGATATAGAGTATTAGACTTTTCTATATAAGTCACATTATACTCATGTAAAACTAATTTGCTCGTATGAGTATTAGACTTTATGCTAATCATATTCTATTTCATATTTTTTCTTCTCTTCTTTTCTCTTGAAACATGAATTTTAACCTATACACCAACAAGGTACAATCACTAATCTCATAATTAAAATGCCAATAATTTTAAGGGTTTTTTTTTTTTTACAATATAACAAAAGAATATCTTTTGCTTGATGATCAATTTTTTAACTGAACAGTGAGCATGAAAAGAATAATTATGTCTATAATATTTTAGGCCCAAAAGGTTCCCAGCAAAATAACATACGATTTTACGTGTTGGTTTGGTTTGGTAATCTATCTATTTGAGTTTTATGAACCTTTTTAAAGAATTTTAGAAAAACAAATATTTCTTAAAAAAGAAAAAGCTATTACCATATATGTATGACTAAGACGTAGAGTAGAAAACACTTTTACGTCATCTCATTTTCTTGTCTTTTGTGTATTGTTTAAATTACTCAGATCGGCTAAATCTCGAGTTTTTTCTTATGGATATGAATCCATCAGTGGCATATCTTTTATTCTTCTTAGTGGAATAGTGGGTTTTGGATTTTCTCTATTTTATTTTTTTATTTCCGGGTTTTCTTTATTTTGGAGTGTCTTTTACTAGTCACCTTAATTATGATTGATTTTCTTTTTATTGTAGGGTATATGTACTTTATTTAGCAGGAAGTGTAATACATTCTTCAAGCCGCAATAACTTTTGGTGTTGGTCTCCACTCTCCACTATGAAAGATGCCAACTCATCGATATTCTTCTGGCAAAAAAAAAGAACTACAAATTATTGGTTACTTCAAGCAAGCACTATTTTTTGTTCTTTAGCTATGTCAATATATGGATCTTATCCAATTTGTAAAATACCCCTAGTGCGAGCAAAATCTGCATTTGCTTATATTATGACATCAATAAAACTTGCTTTCAAGATTAAGAAAAAGAATTTATAATTGTACGAGTTGTTTAACCACAGCATAAAACCATTTTATATGTTTAAAAGTTTAAGCGAAGTGAAAAAGTGGTACTTTCATAACATTGTAAAAAGAAAACATGGTTGTTAAAATAATAAAGTTAATGGCAACTTCACTTCCACTACTGTAAATTCTTTTTAATTTGATTAAAACACCACCTGATTTCTTAGAACCCTGGTAAAATCAGAAAGATAGAGTCCAACCCTCATAGAATTAGTAGTGTTTTTTATTATATACACTTGTACATGCATTATCTTTGACTATATACAGGAATTTAAGTATTAGAGAAGATCATGCCTAGCATATATATATTGGCAGGATCTTGTAGGATGTAGGGGTGTCCTCTCTAAACCAAGTCATGAATTTAAGAGGATTTTCATCTAGAGTCCTTTATGTACAGAAGAATGAGGGATTGTAAAGGAGCAAAGGACTAAACCAAGTCATGATGAATGAGAAATTCGGTTATACATGGATAGAGTTCGTCTGCTGCCTGCAATATGGAGTGTAAAGTGACAGTTAAGAAAATCTATATATTGAAAAATGTAAAGTTAGTGCAAATATGCTTGCTTGTAACTCATTTTCAATAAAATAATAATCGGAATGATCCTACCAGACGACCACCCACTAAGTCATAGTGAGCATAGTGTGGACCACAAGGCTCCCCGAAGACTTTGTATGTAACCAATTCTTCAGGAATAAGCTTCACCGTTTCTGTTTTACATTTATGATTATACTCATCACAAAAGCTAAATTATTTTGGCTTCGGAGAGATATAAAAGTTAAGTATTTAAAGGTGAGTGATGCTAGTATCGCAATCTCTAATACTATTTTTCCAACACGCTCTCTCTTATTAAATGAATTTCGAGCATGTCTTACTATTTTGGGAAAGGAAGCTATCAAATAGAAATGTGATCCAAACATTTAATGAGAGTTATAAGAATTTTCACCTAATAAGAGCATGTGTGGATAAAATAGTGATAAAGAGTATGTTGGTAGCATTATTCTTTAAAGGAATTGGCTAGTGCAGTTTTAATACCATATACAGCTTCAGGAGGACAGATTAAGTCTCGATCACCAGCAATTGCTAAAACATGAACATTACTTTTGGGGAGATGATCCTTGTAGAAGAATGTTCCACTCCTATCACGTAAACCACCTTTTTGGAAAACTGATGATAACTGCAAGAGAAGTTTGGCAGGAATGGTACCTGTCAGTTATGGCCAGGTTGTCAATAGTGGAACACTACAAGTTCGTAAGGGAAAAACTTTTGTGACAGCATACATAGATCACACTATGGAAGAAGTTACAGGAAACCCAAATTAAAGGCTGAAAAATCTAACATTTATCTTTGACTACAAACTAAAACAAACTAAAAACTTGGAAATTACAGAAGTTGTTCAAAACAAGCTTCTCAAATAGTTTTTGATCCATCATATCTTGAGCTGAAATCTGAGAATTAAGCCAAGACAAAACATATGGGGGATAGCTTGCAAGGGGATAAATAGTAGCCATCAAAGGCCCAACTGGAATAACAGGAATGTTCAAAGTCTGTGTAGGTTCTGCCTGCAAAAGAAGGCACAGTTTACTTAACTTTTTGTTATATTTTAGCTTACACATATCACTGGCATAGAATAAAACAAATAAAATTTATCACCACACAATCAATTTCTTTAAAGACTTGCCAGGGGTAAAAGCAACTTGAGAGACGATCTTGAAGGAGTATAGTCAAGTGATGATGCCAAAGTAACAGCAGATGCCAACCCAGAATCTTTTCCATCAAAACCTGACATATAATATGTTGGGTCAATACCGAGGGAGTTAAATACCGGGGAGATGTACAACAATAGGTCACGAGCCAATATATAAGAGAATATGACACCACCTTCAACCCAAAACCTGAAGACATTAAGTCATGGGTCTTTCTCACTTATATACCCAATTTCTAACCAATGTGGGACTTCAACTCACACTTGTACTCCAACATAATATGCGTAGAAAAGAAGAAATATCAATCAACATTGATTCTCAAAAATAATTTGTGATCCTTCACTAATGTTAATTCACAATAATATGGTTTATATTCCACACAAGATCTGAAGTTGACCGGAAATTTCCCACAGACCAAAGATGGAGATGACATACTTGGCAAGAGGTATTTATATTTTAATCATTGTCCACATTGGCTGCAGCAAGAGAACTACAATTTTTTTTCCAGTTTAAATAAATAGTGATGGGTGAAATAATTAAGCTACAAATATATAACTCTAAAAAAAAAGGAATAGACATAATAACATATGCTCAAGCTCAATATTTTTTTATGGACAAATTTTAGTTGTTAGTATGTTAGTATTTATTAGTAGAAGGATTCGAACTCATAATCTCTCCTCTTTCTTCTTTCTTACATGTAGACTTTACCACTAAACTAAATTCAATATGGTTTATGATGTCCTTTAAATGATGGGCACTGAATTAATGCTGCATTAGAAAAACATTGAAAGCACTTGGTTCCACTATCATAGAAAAATAAAATAATTTATTTGATACATTAAAGATGCATTTTGCATTTGACTTTAGAAAATTCTAGAATCGTGTGATTATTTCTCAGAATGAAGTCAAAGAAAATTGAAGGTTATAGCTATGTAATATTTAGCAAGCTTTTATAGCTAAAAGGTTTTAAATTTATCAAATTAAAATAGTAAGTGAACTACACAAATCAACCATGATAAATTTTGTGTAAACAAACTTGCATTAAAAACCACGGAAATTTGAATATTGATATATTTGCCAAATATAGCATGAATGAAGTAAAACATCGGGTTGGTTTAGTGACAAAGTCCACATGATAGGAGAGGGAAAGGTTGTGGGTTCGAATCACTTCACTAACAATTAACATTTGATTATCTAAAAAAAATAACTAAAGAAGCTGCAGAGGAAATAAAACAGTAGATCTGTCGGACTTACAACTGCGTGAAAGCTTTGCATACAACAAAATACCCCCCATTGAGTGACCAATTGCTAGCAATTTTCCATCTATTGGTTGGCATTGGGACCTTATGTACTCCATCTAATGTATGAAACCAACAATTGATAAACAAGTTTTATGCCAATATATAGTGGACCAAACAAATATTAAAATTACACCAAAGAAATTAAAAAAAAAGAAGATAAATCATAAAATTACAAATCTATCTAAATTAAAAGTAATTTATTATATAGGAAAGTCAACTCACCGCAGCAGGTATGTCCTCTTCCAGATAATGGTCAAAGTCCCAATCATACTTGACAATCAGCTCAAGCTGTTTCTGAAACTCTTCTAGAGTGGCAGCAAGACGATCATGCAATTCTAAAATCTCTGTTGGGAACAACTGCTGCCCTTCAGTAATAGCTCGAAGTCTCCTATTGAAATCCTTTATTTGACCAGTAATTGCAGAGTTCTGTCCTTCCAACAAATCTGAAAAATATTAATTTTCATATTAGTCGTTTGTATAATCATACAAAGTTAAAAAGGCAAGTTTCTAAGATCCCTTCACTAACCTCCACTGAGAAAGCCTGCAATCCTTTCAGATATCCTTAGAAAAATCTCCATGAACCTTGTTGTTAGCCGCATTTCCTCATATTTGGTTTCTCCCTCTGATCCTCTCCTCTTCATGTGAGGAACTTCTGGTACAAATGAAGCACCAAGGTTCTTAAATCCCATTGTTCTTGCAGAAGAAACCCTGCTGTTACCAATACCATCATTAATAACAGAATCACTCTCAGAAATATTCTTGAGGCACTCCTCATCTTCCTCCAAGCTATCTCCAAGTGTGCTCAACCCAGCACCTCGAACCTCAAGAATCCATGTATCAAAACCTTGTGCTGACATGTACCTAGCAAACGATGACTGAACACAAACATGTAATCATCACACATTCTTTTACATTGATCCTAGACATGAGAATTGAGAAGACAATTCTCACAAATAAACAACAACAGCAAAGCCTTATCCCAGCACGATAGATTATCTACATAAGTAGTATACACACCATTAGGCTTTAATAAAAAGCCAAATTCACATGGATTATCGTCACAAGTAGCCAAACTTATGATTTAAAATTGAAGGCACACACAATTTTACTCAAAATCAAACAAATTGAAAGCATGAAAAACTAGTAAAGTATTGTTTTAATGGGTCCAGAACATGCATCGCAGCATTTCTAAAACAAAGCTCTAGGATGTTTTTAAAATGTAAACAAGGTCACCTCAGGAGAAAGATCATAGCCTATCGCATTGGTTGCAACCCCTGACAACAACAAAAGCGGGTGATTCCTCAACGGGGCCTGCAAAACACAAGCAAAAGCCTTTAATCACAAGGTTTTAAAAACGGTCCATGACTGCAACGGTGAAGAGTTTTTAGCTCTTTGTGACCGCAATTACGGCCACCACATCGATTGCATTTAATTTCTCACAACGTCAAGCAAGGATCAGAATAAAGCAGTTACACTGATTGCAATTTAAAACCTTGCCTAAAAAATGCGAAAAGTGTAGCCTTCAGCATTTTTTCATATTTTTCTCGATAAAAACGAGGGAATTCAAAGATACCCAAAAGCTACATATCATTGCATTGCCAAAAGGGTATTCGCAGAAACCAAAAGGTTGAAAACTTGGGAAGAGAGAACCTCAGGAGAAGGCCGGTAGCGCCATAGAGCGAGCTTCCAATCGGAGTTCGAAACCGAGACGCGGTGAAGCTCGTCGGCAGTGCATATCGATCGCCGCTTGTCACCTTTCTTCTCCATTCGCACGCCGTGGAACGCCGCATTCCTCGCCGGACACGGCGGCGACGTCCGCCGGCAGTGAAAAAGTGAGGTGACTGTTCGGGTTTTGTGTTTCGGGTCGACCCAACAGAATCCGGCGCTAATGTGATTGAGCATCATATTTTTAATGCTGACGGAACAAAAAAGACATCTAATTTTTATTTGTGTTGTGTGGTTTACGATTATTGTAAACGAAAGTTGGTAACCTAAAAGATAAGGAGGAAGACAAGCATTAATGAACCGCCAAAGCTGTTTGTAGTTTAGCCGTGCAAGGATATATGTAGGGTTTGAATTCTCTTTTAGGTGTATGATAAACAACACACTATCAAATTGGAATTACAGATTAAATTATAATTACCCGTACAATTTATAAGATTCTTTTTTTTTTTTTAATATATGATCAAATGAGTTTCTTTTATCATCTAATAGGAGTTGAAGTCATTGTAAATAATAATTCACCTACTCTATTAAACCAACTGTTATAAACCTGGTGATCAAATCAAATGAATTATTTGGTTCATCATGGTGGGTTAGTTAAATAATGTGCTATACTATAAAATTCCAAATTTAATTAATTTGATTCTATAAAGTAAAGTTTACATTTTGAAAAGACTTACTTTTTAGGGTATCTGTCATAATTTATAAACTGAAGACTTGCATCCATTTCAAGATCAAAATTTAAAACTTAATACCATATATAATTTGTTTGGCCTGAGTTTATATCAACCTACTTAATTTGAGTCATTTTATAATTTAATAAATAAAATATGTGAAATGTCAATGTCACTTTAGAAAAACTAATAATATAAATTATCTATTTAAAAATTAGATGAATAGTGTGATTTATAAAAAATTATTAGAACATTTTTATTGTTAGATTTTGAGTTGAGATATTAAGTTTAAATTTTTTCTTTTCAAAAATCTTGTATTAAAGATAAAAAAGATCTTCACACTCTTAATGATCTCTAAATATGTGCATTGTATTTATTGAAAATTAAAAATAAAAAACTTAATATTTAAAAATAGTAATATATTATATATTTTAGAATTTAAAATTTAAAAATAAAAAAATTATATTTTATAATTTGAAATTTTAAAAAATGAAAATATGAAATTTAAAAATATGTAATAAAAATAAATCAAAATAAAACAAATGCAATTAATTTTATGTTTAACAATTAAATTTAATTCATTTTTGTTTTTAAAATAAATTTTATATTCTATAAAAAACAAATTGTAAATAAGATTTAAATAGTAAGTCTATTGTGAGATCCATACAGAATATTTTATCATCTTAAAATGAGATTTTCACTAAGTAAAAGATAGAAATTCTAATATTGGCATGACATTTGGAGACCCAAAAAATATAGTTCAAGATCTCAAAATGAGATTTACCAATAAAAATGTCCTACAAGAAGTGAAAACCATTTTCTCAAATAACTAAAAAAGGAAAGCAATGAATTCAATTGTGATTTTTAAAAAAAGGCATATTTAATTTATTTTTTTTTACAAAAGAATAGTTTCTATTATAAACTAAATTAATCACATTTCTTAATTATGATGAGTTAATTAATTGGATTTCATTAACTAAAATATAAATTAAAGACTAAAAGTTATTTTTTAATCAACAAATTATTGATATGAATGATACTAAATTTAGTTTCCTTAAAGAAAAACTCAGGATAAAATTTTATGGATCAATAAAATGTGACTGAAACGGGAAAATATCACTAAAAGTCATCAATCAAATTTATTTAACAATATTAATCACTAATAAAATAGATGGATACTTCACAAAGATTTGATTAAAAATTAAAATTTTTTTCTTAAATATGAAGTAAAAATCTAAAGTCTTATATAGATTAGAGTTTTTTTTATGAGTTTAATTGGTATAAACTGTCAATATAAAGAATTTTTATATTGAGATTCAATCATAATTTTTCATTTATATGACTTTTAAAGTAGTAATAAGTAAAATCAACAAATCTACGTTGTAATTCAATGTAAAAATAATGTATACCAATTACACTTTTTTTTATTTTAAATATGAATTAAACTTCTAAAATCTAACCACCATTCGGGTGCTTTAGTATAAAAAAATTTTGTACTTATTTGTAAAAAAATCAAAATTAATACTAAGTTTACAACTACTTATTACTGAGTAAGGACCTTGCTTGGAAAATTTTAAGTTTTAAAAAAATCATTTGTAATTCGTGGATTCAATCTAATCTTATCCATTCTTAATCGAATTGTATTAAATTTGATCAAAACGAATTTTATTTTACCCGAAATCTGATCCAATCTGATTTGTGAACACCTATAATTTACTTGAATATAATTATTTAAATACATGAGTAAATTACTTTATTATAATAATGAATTGGAACAAACAGAAAGTACGCAACACAAAAATTAACAATTAGTAGATGTTAAAATTTCATATACAAAGAAGTTGAATTTCATATACAAAGAAGTTGAAAATCTTGATCTTTAAGTATATTAAATTTATTAAATCTTAACCTTATCTTAATATATTTAATTTATGAATTCTCGAAAACAAATTTGACATTATGTTCCGAGATAATTTAAATATTTGTAACACAATACTAAATATAGTATTAAATATTTTTCAACCATCAATCATCCTTAATGCAGATTAATAGCATCTCTTGTAAAAAGATTAAAATTTGTGATCTTAGTTTACTTTTTTGTGTCACTTATTTTCAAAATTTATTCATTTTTTACTCCAATAAAAAAAAGAGTAAACATATTTATTTTTTTGAATATATTTTAATCTTAAGTGATTTTGTGCAAGATCAAATCTCCAATTAGGAAAATCAAACCTTCAACTCCTAATCAAATTTTAGATTCAAGACCAATTATAAGAGACAAAGTTATATTCAGTATACCTAATCCAATAAAACTTGTTTCCATTAAATACAAACAAGAGTAAATGACTTACTTTTCATCCTAACCCTTCATTTTCTTGAAATCAATGTTAAATATTAGTTATTTATTACAACTATTAGATTTCAATAAAATGAATCATGAGATCAAGAGTAAGGGTCTTAAAGTTACTCTTGGATTAAGTGGATTCCTTCCTTAAATATATATTAAATGGATTTGGATATCTAAGATAAGACACTTAATTTAAACAAGCAAAATTTATTTTTCAATTACTAAACTTTAAAGTTACGGATTTCTTTAACAACTTAACAATAATTATATTAAATGACATAAATTCACGTTCTTTACATAAATTTATATTCTTTAACATAACTTTTTCTCTTAGAAAAAATATTTGTAGTTTTATTATTACTAAAATTATGTAAATTTATGATATTATTAAATATATAATAAATTTATTTTTTGTATAAATTTTTCAATTTTTTTCTATGTAATGTTAATGTCAATTTTTTTCTATATAATGTTTAGTGTGTAATTAAAATTAATCCATTTTTGTGGGTAATTCATTTAATTAAATTATTTAATTAAGTTTTATTAAATATCCAAAATAATATTCAGTGATACTTTTTTTGGTTAATATAGTTGTTTAAATTAACTCAATTATTTATTCTTAAAAATATTTTAAATTAAATTTTTTAGTTAAATTTTTAATTAACTTATTTGCAATTGCAAACTTGAATGAAAATTTTAAATTATTGTTGCAGGTTTTAATGAATTTTTTCATAAATATTTCCAACGAAATAAATTTAGAAGACAATGAATTAAATTTGAATGATGGTGGACAACTCTATCGTGATCAAGAACCAAAAGTTTTTTAGAATGTCATTGATTTTACGAATGCATTCATCAGCACAAATGTACAAATCATATCAATATTTATATTAGTATAATTTTATTTAATCCTTAAGTAAAATATTTGAAAATTATTTCGTCATTGAACTAGGTGTCTTTTACTCGAGACGAATTATTAAAGTGGGTTAGAGGAGTAGTATTTTAAAATGACTTTGTGATCGTCATATTAAGCATATTAAGGTCAAGCACAATCGAAGGTAAAATTTTTGTGAACTTAGGTTGTGAGCAAAGTGGTACGTATAAACCGTATAAAGACTATGACGAATATGCTCATAAAACAATTAGGACCACAAAGTGTTATTGTCCATTCAAATTAAGAGGACGACCGCTGAAGAATAAAGATGGGTGGAAGTTGAAGGTAATATGTAGGCTTCACAATTATGCATTAACGAAAGTCTTAATTGGTCATCCATATGTCAACCATTTGGTAGACGAGGAAAAAGCATTACTTGTTGGTTTGACGAAAAATATGGTGAAACCAAAGAATATTCTTCTGACCTTGAAGGATCACAATGAACAGAATGTTACAACCATTAGTCAAGTGTACAGCGTAAGGTACACATTTCATAAATCTCAAAGAGGTCTTAGAACAAAAATGCAACGTTTAATGAAATTACTAAAACATGATATATATGTTCATTGGCATAGAATGAATGAAGTCATAGAAGTTTTGTATGATATCTTCTATACATACCCTAATTCAGTGAAATTGGTCAACATATTTAATATTGTTTTAGTGTTGGATAGTACATATAAAACAAACAAATATCGACTGTCTTTACTTGAAATTGTTGGTATGACATCAACTAACATAACATTTTTTGTTGTCTTTGCCTACTTAGAGTTTGAACGACAAAGTAACTTTGTTTTGACACTTTAATGTCTTAGATGCCTTTTTATGAGAAGTGATACAGTGCCCAAAGTGTTTGTTATAGATAGAGATTTAGCTCTTATGAAGGCAATCAAAATCGTTTTTCCAGAAACATTTAATTTGTTATATGAGTACCATATTAAAAAAAATATGAAGGCTAAATGTAAAATATATGTGCATCCGCAAGAAGCATGAGACCAAGTTATGCAGTCATTCCATGATCTTAAACAGTCTGATACTGAAGATGCATTTGAAAGATATATTTGTAACTTTAAATGTATTTGTCAACCTTGGTCTCTATTCATTGATTATGTCAAATACACTTTGGTGACCCCTCATAAGAAAATATTTTTTAAAGCTTGGACCAATAAGTTGATGCACTTAGGGATCACTATTGGCAATAAGTATGATTTATGTTAACATTACTTCTATGTGTTTAACTATTTATAACCCACTTGTATTTATTCTTAACAAGGTTGAGTCATCACATTCAACTTTCAAAAAATTGATACAAACTAGCATGAGTAACCTTTGTAATTGTTAGGATGTCATGAACAATATGTTGCAATTGTAACATGCCCAAATTAAAGCATCTTTTGAGAAAAGCATTAATTCTGTTGGACATGCATTTAATCTAATGATGTACAAGAATTTGCGAAACTTTATGTCAAGGTATGCAGTGAGTCTTATTTCACCAGAATGTTAGAGGGTCCAACTTGTTCGTAAAAAACAGTTCAAAGTATAGGTGTGTACTAGGACTATGCATGGTATTCTGAATGTATGTGAACTAGCCACACATGTCTTTCGGGGTATTCCTATTGTCATGGGTATCTTTTGGTCTTCCTGAAAAACTTATTGTCACGGGTTGTTTGTGCATAGCATGTTGATCTTTAACTATGTCATATTGTGTCGGCATTCGCCTCTACGTGCAAATGCAGTTGGATATACATGTTCATTATCGACATCAAAATTATAAATAGTTTCACGTGTTCTAGGCATATATGTAAAAGCATTATAAACAATAGAAATAAAATAACATTTTTTTTACTTAAAAAACATCTTTAACAATAAAATAAAAAAAAAATAGCAACACTAATTAAATTTCAAATTTTAAACATCTTAAACAATAAAATTTTGTATCCTGTGCTTAATACCTAGTAGAGTACTCAATTAATTACCTATAATGATATTTAAACTAGTAAATTTCAAATAGTATTCAAAGCAAGAATAAATTCAATATTAAAGAAAACAAAAAGAAAATAAAAATATCATAAACAAATATTTTAAACACGTTTAGTTGAACAGAGAAAAAAAATACAAATAACTAACAACTTATTTTTGTACTTTTGTCTCCTTTTTTAGTTGTGCCTTTCATTTAAAAAAAATGTTAGAACATATATTTATCTTGCAAATTATAAATTAAAATTAATTAAAATTTTAAATAACTTTAACTATAAAATTTAAAGCAATATTTATTTCAAAATTCAAATTTCAAAATTAAAGTAATATTTATTTCAAATTTAAAAATTTAAAATAAATTTCACACTTAAATAAGGAAATATTAAATATATTTATATATTAATAAATTCTAAAGATAAAAAATTCATAACGGCTAATTAAGTTTTTCTTTAAAGTTGTATTTTTTAGGAGTTATAATAACATTTATTTGAAACAATATTGTATTTATAACTCAATTTCAAAATTAATAATCAATCTGATTTCACACTAACACATTCATAACTTGGTAATTAACAATCAAACTGAGGGATGGTATTTCATTGTTTAACTCTTTGATAACATGAAAAAACAAAAAATTATGCCCCTCATCTCTATTTATCCAAGGGATGGAAGGGCAAAGGCCTTTGGTGTCCCCTCTAGTCGAGAATTAGGGCCTCACAATGAATAGCCAATATATTTGCTTTTCTCTCATGCCTTTCTTCGTTCATGGTTCGATATTCTGGTGTCCTAGGCGTAGAGGAACCACACCAATCCATCCCGAACATGGTTATTAAACTCTACTGCGGTGATGATACTAAGGGGAGGTCCTGCGGAAAAATAGCTCAGCACCAGGATGATAAAAAGCTTAACACCTCCCATTCCTATTACTTTTTCATATTGAAAAAGTAATAGGAATGCAAAATGAAAAGGTCGTCTTATTTTATTCAAAAACCCCAATTGTGAAACCCCTCTCTCCCACTTCGCACCTCGAAACGCACCTCTCTTATATATAGAGAGACGTTTTCACATCTTCTTAGGCTGGGGAGAGGAAATGTTCCCATTTTTTAGGATACTCTGGAGAACAGATATCCAATAGAGACGATGGGGTGGGGCCTGTAGCTCAGAGGATTAGAGCACGTGGCTACACACCACAGTGTTGGGGGTTCGAATCCCTCATCGCCCACAACCGGCCAAAAAAAAGGGAAGGATTTTTCCCTCTAGAGGTAGGAAAATCATGAACGGGTTAGCAGACCCAAAACTATGGAACTTGTGAGTACTTTGTTGAAATGGAATATTCTTACCTTATACCTTCTTGTTTTCTGTTTATTAAAAATAAATAAATATTTGTAATTGTAAATAATTAAGAAATAAACCCAGTATACCCTTGAATCCCCATTTTTTTTTTACGCTTCCTTAGCCAGGTTTGGGCAGAATAGCAGAGTAAGTAAAGTATTATTAGCATAGTAAAAATTTCTTCCTCGTTATTAATATGTTTGCTAGTGTCATGGCTTTTCGGGAGAATTGATGAATGCATCTTTGATGCACTTGCTATTGCTATTACCAGTACATTTAAGAATTCTTAATTGGTTTGTTTAAATAGCGTGGACTATGAACAAAGGAGTATCCCAAACCTACACCGAGGTATTGACGGCGATTCTCAAATATCGCAGAACAGAATGGGATACGATGATATAGAATGCAATAGAAACAAAGACAAGGAAAACGAGTTATCTACTTTTCTTAACGATCAAAGTGAACCCTTTCATTCTGAATTACAGATTTCGAACCCTTTCATTCTGAATTACAGATTTCGGAATCAATCAAATCTCCCTAAGAAGCATTCGAACCTACGACCAATCAGTTAACAGCTGACCGCTTGAGGAACAATGGGAAAATCGATCTTATAGAGTCCAATTCCTGTTCTCAACCCATGACCAATATGAGCTCTAAGTTTCCTTCGTAACTCGTAAACCTTCTTCACAGTGGCTTCGTTATATATATATATATATATATATATATATAGAGAGAGAGAGAGAGAGAGAAATGTCTCCGAGAATAAAAAAATTAGTCTATGGTGGGATCTTGTCGGAGAGTAAAAAAATTTGAATTTTTTTTTTGTCTCCAAAAGTATCTCACTGGAGAGTAAAAAAAAATCAAATTATTTTTACTCTCTAACTAGATCCATCAGAGTGTTAAATAGTGCAACAAAACGCACCTAAAAACACTTGAATAGAGACTAAGTGAGACTTAGACTGGGAGAAGAAGAAGAAGAATGTCGATGACAATGAGGGAGTGGTAGAGATAGAGGAATGTGTGGAGAATAGGAAAGAATAAACAATATGAGAGAGAGAGGATGACGAAGAGAGAGGAATGTGTGAAGAATGGGAAGAAAGAATACGAGAAAGAGAGGACAGAAACAATTTAAGTTAGGGTTACAAGGATAATGGGTATTTGAAAAAAATTGAAAATAGTAGGTGTTAATTGAAATTAAGGTAGGTGGGAATGGAAATTCCCAAAGAGTTAATCCAAATTTTCAAAACATGGCAAGGAGTTACCATTCGTTATGTGACTTTGATCCCTTACTTTGAGCTCTTGCTTCGTTCATTCTCTCCCTGAATGACTCTATGGCTCACTTTCTCTCCTTGTTCGTTTCATTCTTTGATTTCCCTCTCGCTTCCTTGGTTTGATCTCTCGCTCTCAACTTATTAATCCTAATTTCTTCTTTGATTTCTATTTTTGTTATTGTAATTTGGATTAACATTGTTGTTTGCCGTCGTTATTTCTTTTGTGGGATTTTATTATTATTGATTCGAAGTATTTCACTATGTAGCATTGAGTTTGAGAATTGGAATTGGAAAAATTTTTAATTTGAATTTTTCTATCCTATTTATGTAGTTCAAGTGAAATGGATTGATATTCTAAAAAAAAAAAAAACTAGAGGTACCAGTCAACATTGTAGTTTGCTGTTAATATTCTTCTCTAAATACAATAACAAAAGGAGAACATGCCCCTAAAATTTCCTAATTCAACAATGAGAAATGTTCTCTAAGTAATCATCTCAATTCTCATGACTAATTCTTTCTTTTATATGGGATTTTTGCTATTCACTTAGGTTGAATGTCTTAATTCACATGATTCTGACCACATTGCTATTCTTTTTCAATTTTTTAAATAAAACTCCTTTTTAGAAATATATATATATATATATATATATATATATATATATAAACACAAGTGCAATAATAGTAATTGTTATAGGAGTTATAAGTAGGCATTGCAATGGGGGAGGATAGAGATGAGTATGACATTCTCATCCTCATTCCTGCTTCCAAAACTATCTCTATCGTTGTCCCTATACCTAACGGGTATGAAATTTATGTCCTCATCCCATCCCTATTGGGTATCGGGAATACCTGTACCTGTGTCATACCTGCAAAAAAAAAATAGTAAAAAAAATTTGTTAGAATATAATGATATTAATTCAAAAGTTATCTAATAAAAGTAATTTTTTGTAATTCGTTAATTAAGTGTTAAATCTTTATTTTTTTAAGATAAATGAATATTTTAGTCTTTAAAACAAGAGCAGGGTAAGACATGTATAGGTACGGGTACGAGTATGAGATGAATATGTATATTTGTATCCCCATCCGTATCTCTGACTTAATAAATCATGTATTTCTCATACCCATACCCAATCAAATCAAGGATTTCCTGTCAACTTTGGGGTGCGTTCAGATATTATCCACAAGTATGGGTTTATTTGTCATCCCTAGTTATAAAATTGGTTTGGTGGTAAAGTTGAGAAACAAGGAGGAAAAAGTAATAGGTTCAAATCTCTCTATTAACAAAACTAACATACTAATAACTAATATTTGCTTATAAAAAAATAGTCATTATTGATAAAAAAAATACGTATAAGAAACTTATGGTTAGAAAATGTATTATTCATTAAGTACTTTTATGAAATTATAATAAAAACAAAAACCTTTACATGATACCTTCTTTAAACTCTGCGTGTGTTTTTTTTTAGATGTCTAATATGCAATTGTAAGATATTTCATTAACAATGACTGTCTTCATTTTACCATATATTCATACAATATATATATATATATATATATATATATATATATATATCATATTTAAGTTGATAACCTTCAACATAATAATTTTAAAAATCAAACATAAAATTCATTGTATCTCAAATATTGTTGGACAAATACACATTAATAATAAACTTTTCTTTATTCATGTTGATGAGAACTAAATAATAAAAAGCAACATTTAAGTAAAAAAAATAATGTTATGTTACTTACGTAGTTTACACCTCATGTCTACATGCAAGACAAGTTTTGAAACTATTAGAAAATCTATAAACCTTTTCTATCTTTTGTTCACGTTGTTCATACCTTATGCTTACATCTACAACAAGTTTTTGAAAACTTGTAAACATGTTGTTAGCAATCCCAAACATAATTCAAAAGGCTTAGTTTGGATGAAAGATTATTGTTAAACTTACCCTATGTTTCTTTCCCTTATTAATATACTTTCTTGTTTCGGATGGACTGGTTTGTAAATTAGGGTTTATTTCTTTGTTCCCCTTAAATAGTCTCTTTTTTGTGTGGAGGAGGATCAAGAAATAAAATTTTCAGTTTTATTTACATAAACACTAGTCTTCTTAGTTTAGTTTATGTCTTAACATACTCTCATCTGGCATTAAATCTATCATTGGTGCTTTCATTACTGTTTTTCATGCCTCCTATAGCTGAAAACAAAAATCTAAGTAAGGTACTCCTAGCCATTCCTAAAAAATTGGTAGCATTGCAGACACAAATGGGTGAACATCAGCAACAACAAGCTATACAAACCCAACAATTTCAAAAGGACATTGAGTCCTGCTAGGATGCTCTACAATCTTCCATCTCATTACTCCAAGATAGGTTAAAAAATCCTACATTTTCCCAACCCCCTTTTCCCAATACACTTTCCCCTATTTCTTCAACTACAGCATTTGCACCACGCATAAACTATTCTACAATTCACCATTATTTCCAACCACCCCTACTTTTATCACTACACCAACAGTCACAGCCTCTTTTTACCCTCCCCCTGCCCACCTACCACAACACCCACTAGTACTCGTGAAAACACTTGTCATTGAGCTTCACAACTTTGATGGTTTTACACCCTTGGATTGGTTGTTCCAAGCAGAACACTTCTTTTCATACTACAATGTTCCATTAGATAATCGTATTCACTTGGATGACTTTTACATAAGGGGTGATGCTTTGAGCTAGTATCAATGGATGTCACACACTCGTCAATTTTCAAATTGGGGCTCTTTCACTAGAGCTTTGGAACCCCATTTTGGTCCTAAAACCTACATAAATCATGAAGCTGGGTTGTTTAAACTTCACCAAATCGGGTCAGTTGTTGAATATCAATCGATGTTTGGAAAGTTATGCAATAGAGTTGTGGGACTAAGCCATGAATCAATTATTAATTGTTTCCTTTTTAGGTCTTATTCCTGAAATTAAACACAAACTTACTATTCTACACCTTTACTCAATTACCCAAGCAATAGGGTTGGCAAAACTTATTGAAGGAAATATACATAACTCTAAGCTAAGACTTCATCCTAGTCTCTTACCAAAAGCAACTCCTTACCAAAAAATAATATCCTCAGCCTATATGCAAGAAAGAAGAGCACAAAGTCTATGTTGTTACTGCAATAAAAAGTTTGTTGTTGGTCACAAATGCCCTAATGGTCAATTTATACTCCTCTTAAAAGATGACCTGGACTATCCTAATGAAGACGCCAATAGATTTTACCCTTGGGAGCATACATTTCCAACTTTCACCACAAGTTGTATCACGTCTTTCGTCCCCAAAATCACTTAAATTTTATGGAACTATTGTTGGTTTACATGTAATGGCTCTCCTTGATACGGGTAGTTCACAGAACACTTTGCAACCCAGACTTGCTAATCATTAAGTCTTATGGTTGAGCCTACAAAGGTCATGATGGACAATGGAGACCAATTAATGTGTGTAGGATTTTGCTATTGAAGGGGCTGATATTGTTCGTAGCTTGGAATTACTTTCTACTTTAGGCCCTATTTCAACAAATATCTATATACCCTGTTTTTCATTTACCCACAACAATGAGTAGATCATCATAACTGGCTCAACTGCTCCTACTCCCAAACCATCCACTTACCACCAGCTTTGTCATTATATTGACATTGATTCTATAGCCTCTTTTTACTTACTAGCACTGCTAACTACACCTTCTATTGATAAACCTAATTCACTTTCTCTCAAAATAGAACCCACATTTCAAAATCTAATTCAAACTTCCAAACCCTACTTATCTCGTACCATGCATACTATTTTTCAAAAACCCAAAGACTTACCCCTCTCTAGATTTCATGACAAGCATATACCTTATTTCCAAACACACCTCTGTGAACGTAAAACCTTACAGTTATCCTTATTCCCAACAAACTATCATTGCTACTCTTTCCAAGATATGCTAACTGAAGATATTATCACCCTAGCCATAGCCTATTTTCTTCCCCTATTCTATTAGTTTGCAAAAAGGACGGGACATGGAGATTTTGTGTAGACTACTGAGCTCTCAATGCTATTACCATTAAAGATAGATTCCCTATCTCCACTATTGATGAATTGGGTTCTATTAGAATTTTTACTAAACTTGATTTAAGATTAGAGTACCACCAAATTAGACTTCAACCACCTAACACCCATAAAACAGTTTTCAAAACATGTGATGGAAACTACAAGTTTTTGGTTATGCCTTTTGGGCTAACCAATACACTCTCTATGTATCAAGCAGTTATGAATGATCTCCTCGGACCCTATTTATGAAGGTTTGTCCTAGATTTTTTTTATGATATCCTAGTTTACAATATTGATCGTGACTCTCATTTGGTTCACTTACGCGTAATTTTGGATTTGTTACAATCTAATTAATTTTTTTTCTAAGTTAACTAAACATGTTTTTTTTTTAAATCAATTCAGTATTTACGTTATATTATTACAAAGGGGGATGTTTCCCCAAATCTTGATAAAATTGTTGTTATACTAAGTGGGTCAAAGCCATATTCTCTCATAAGATCACATGGTTTTTTAGGCCTCACTTGATTTTACCGTCGCTTTACTCGACATTATCACCCTAGCCATAACCTATTTCCTCCCTTGTTCTATTAGTTTGCAAAAAAAGATAGGACATAGAGATTTTGTGTAAACTACTAAGCTCTCAATGTTATTACCATCAAAGATACATTTCCTATCTCCACTGTAGATGAATTGGGTTCTGGTAGAATTTTTACTAAACTTGATTTAAGATCAGGGTACCACCAAATTAGACTTCACCCATCTGATACTCACAAAACAGCATTCAAAACATGTGATAGACACTAGGAGTTTTTGGTCATGCTTTTTAGGCTAACCAACACACCTTTTATGTTCAAGCAATTATGAATTATCTCCTTAGATCCTATCTGTGAAGGTTTGTCCTAGATTTTTTTATAATATCCTAATTTACAGTATTGACTGTGCCTTTCATTTGGTTCATTTACACATAATTTTGGATTTGTTACAATCTATTTTCTTTTCTAAGCTAACCAAATGTGTTCTTGTTGTTAAGTCAATTCAGTATTTATGCCATATAATTACAAAGGGGGGATATTTCCCCAAATCCGGATAAAATTGTTATCATACTAAGTTGTTAGAACCATATTCTCTCATGAGATCATGTGGTTTTTTAGGCCTCACATGATTTTACTGTTGCTTTTATTCGAAATTATTACACACTCACCACTTCTTTATCAAATTCCTAAAAAGAAATAATTTTACATGATCTCCTCTAGCCATTGGGGCTTTTACAGAATTAAAAAAAAAAGGATCAACACAACTTCAATCTTAGCCTTACCAGACTTCTCCAAACCATTCATTATAGAAACTGATGCGTCAAAAAGTGCAATTAGAGTTGCTCTTACTTAGGAGGGGCATTATCTTGCTTTCTTCAGCAAAAAAATGAGTCCCAGAATGTAATTCACCTCAGCCTACATTTGAGAGGTATGTTTGTTGTAACATAAGCAATAAAAAAATGGCCTCAACTTTTTGGCAAAAAAATTCAAATATTAACAGACCAACACAACTTAAGACACTTAGTTTCTCAAACAATACAAATACTAAAGCAACAGAAATGGACATGTAAACGACAAGGGTATCAGTTTGAGATCATATAAAAACCTGTTAGACAAAATGTTGTGGCAAATGGTCTCTCATGCCAGGATTAGCTTACGGTTGATACTACAACTGAAGAGACTCACTCGGTGTTTTTATCCTTGAAGACCTATCCCATTCCAACCCTTCTTAACACTATCAAATTTCTTTTAGAAAAATGAAGGGAAATCAATCATTCAAAAATATACAAAGGACCCTTTTACCTCTTCTTCTACTTCTATTCAGATGGTTTGTCATTACTGAAAGGTCGCATTTTTGTGCCTCTCATTGTTGATCTACATTTAGCTTTACTCACTAAATACCATAGCACTTCGCTGGGGGCCATTAATATCTTAAACCAACCTTGGCAAAATTATCAATATCCTTCTTTTGGCCGAGGATGTACAAGGCAATTCAACAATTCGTCAAAGCTTGTTTGACTTGTCAGCAAAAAAAATACATGCACGAGAAAAAGAACGAGTTATTTCAACCTTTTGAAATACAAAAAAAAAAGTATGGAAGGAACTGACTATGGATTTTATAACACATTTACTTGGCTCATTTGGACACACGGTGATATGGGTGATTTGTGATCGTCTCTCCAAGTTTGTGCATCTAGTTGTCCTACCATCTCACTTTACTATAGAGAATCTAGCTACTTGATTCTTAGTTGAGATTTAGAACCATCACTTCTAATAATGACTCGTTGTTTCTAAGCAAGTTTTGGAAAACTCTGTTCAAAATACAAGACAAAAAATTACAATATAGTGCCGCTTATCACCTAGATGGTTTAAATTTCTCCACCTCGAAGAGTATTGGTTCAACACGCCTCGCTACTCTGTCATAGGCATGTCCATTTTCCAAGACTTGTATGGTCGAGCTCCCCAAACATCGTGGATTATGTTGTAGGGTCCATCTCCATTCAACCCTTGGATTTTTCCTTACACACAAGAAGTTGCATTCTAAAAGGGTTAAAAATGAAGTTGAAAAAGACACGATAAAGCAAGAAAGGATAGGCAAATAAACACTGGGCAAATGTTACTTTCAATGAGGGTGATTTCATGTGACTTCGATTGACCTTGTACCAGAAAACAATAGTGGTTTGTCGTCCTTTCCCAAAGCTCGCCAAGAAGTATTTTGGATTGTTTGAAAATAAAAACAGAGTGGGCCAAGTTTCTTATGAACTTTATCTTCCACCGAACTCAAAAATTCAACTCATTGTCCATGTCTCTTTGTTGCATGAGTATCATAGACTGTCGCCCCCATCCAGAAGTCGTGCATTTCTGCTGTTAGCTGCCACCATTCCTGTTATGGAAGAAATTATTGAACCTTTTTCTCTCTCTAAACCTATGAGTAAATATTTGAACTCATGTAGAGGAGCAACTCAAAACACTTTAACACATGTCTTTAACTCAAAAACCACAAAAAATCTCCACCGTTTAGCCCATTAAAAGGGAACATATCAGGGACGTCCACATGTCTTCGTACTTTGCCTAGGGTGCAATGCGAATGTCCATTGGATGAGCAAGAAGCCAATGGTTAAAGACCTTTGGTTGAAGTAAAACCTTTCTTTTTATCCAACAGAAAAAACATTTCAGCTCATTCAAACAAAGAGCTTATGCCACAACCATTAGATCAATGCGCCAATGCATCTTAGCCGTTGGCAAAAAACACAAACCATGCGCCTTTGCCACAACCAATGCCCAACAGCCACAGATTTCCAACCATCAATGACTATTTTCTCCCAACCTTTCAATTAGGCATAACTCCCATCTTTAGTTTCTACAGTTTCCAAAGAAGAACAACTTGGCACCCACCTTCCCACTGCAACCGGAAGTCATCCGTTGGATCAAGGCCAAAACTCATTTCCACCATTGCGAGGAGGCTCCATTAGTGTGCCTACTTTTCTGCCCATCCCGCAACAACATGTGCCTTCTAACCTTGATGGGCCATTATTACAAGATGGGCATTTTGTAGTACGCTTGGATTTGCTAACAATGGCCACTCCAACATGTTCTACAAAAAGCCCAGCTCGGGTAAAAGATTATTGCTAAGCTTATCTCCTTATTTCTTTGCTTGCTAATGTAGTTTCTTGTTTTTGATAGACTGGTTTGTGAAGCTCATTAAGATTTATTTCTTTGTTTTCCTTAAATAATCTTTCTTTTTGTGGAGGAGACTCACGAAATGAAATTTCTAGTTTTATTTACATAAACCCTAATCTTTTTAGTTTAGTCTGCGTTCTGGCATACTCTCATCTAGTATTAAGTCTGTCACCTTTCCTCCAACAAAATCTCCTTCTCTAACTTAGGACACAATGTTCCTTCTTCAAACGGTGTGATTCTTCTCATATTAGAATTATTTGTTCTCTATTTAGAGCAAGCTTCCTAATCATAAATGATAAAACAAATGTCTAGTTTACAAATAATGTTTTTAAAATTTAAAAAAATCTTAAAGATAAAATAATATATTTTTCTAAACAATATTTAGATATATTTAAAATTAAAATAATGTGATTCTTTTTTTCAACAATAATTTTATTTTATTGATATAACTAATTACAGTGAATATTATCACTAAAAAAAACTTGATATTATTAAGAGGAACCGAACTGCATAGCTCGATAAGAAATAATTAAGCTAAATGTGACTAATTCATTATCTAATATATTTTTTAAAATATCATTTTCAGGTTATTCCATAGTTAATGTAGAAAAAGTACATAAAAAAAATAAATGTTTTGGAGAGTCTATTTTGAAATAAAAGATGAAAGGCAAGAACTAAGGTACAAAAGGTTGTGCTTTGAATTCAATTAAATTTGGCTTCTTTCTTCATTCCCTATAGACAGAGTTTCAATTTTTGTAACAATTAACATTTTGTCCGTAAAAATAACAAACGATAAATAATGTGTGCTTTCAGATTGAACTACACTTTGAGAGAATGATTGTGGTTAATCTTTTACCCCTATATAATTGTCATTTTGTGATTTGTCCCATCTATGATTCCACAACAAATTTTAGGCTGATTGATCCAAGTGGGTTTATTTTTTAAAAAAATTATCAAAATGGGTCTCTTTTATAAAATATTACAGGTATGGGTCTGTTTTGGTAGTTGACTTGGTCAAACCGCAACTCCGAATTGCGGTTTCCGTGCCACATCAACAACGTGACTACGTGGAAACCAGCGTGACAAAATGACTATAAAACCACAAGTGGGAATTGCGGTTTGACTGGTCTTTGACCAACACCTTCTTCTTGTCCAATGGATAAAAAGATACAGAAAATGATGGCTCTAAAACCGCAAGTCAGACTTGCGTTTTTGAAGGCACTTGAGAAAAAGACAGTGAGACAAGACAGTTGAGGGGGAAAAGAAGAGATAAAAAATAATAAAATAATGAGATAGGTAGAGAGATGAAAGAAAGAACCTGCGGTCTTTGTCTTTGTGCTTTGCTTTGGAAATAGCACTCGAGGGAAGAAGTAGCAGCCTAGGGCTTGTAAGTGGGAAAACAAGCTTTTTAGTGTATTATATTATCATATAAATAGTAGGGGTCTATTGTAGCAATAGAGTGGCATTTATATTATCATATAAATGGAGCGGAGGGTGCGGCGACGGTTGAAGTTGTCCTAAACGGAGCAGGGGAGGAGGAGGCGGTCGATGGCATGGATGACGCCGTCAGGTCGGGTTAGGAAATGGGGGAGGATGACATGGGTCTGGTCGACGATGGTGAGGTTTGGGGAGAGAAGTAATGGGTGGTTGGAGAGGGTGGTGACGTGGCAGGGTAGGGTTTTGGATCCGATTTGGGTGGGGGTGATGTGAGAGAGTAGAAGCGTTTGGAGGGTGTGAAGATTGGTGGGTTGGAGAAGGAAGCGTTTGAAGTGCCTTCAAAACCACAAGTTTGACTTGCGGTTTTAGAGACATCGTTTTCTATGTCTTTTTATCTATTGTACGAGAAGGAGTTGCTGGTCAAAAACCAGTCAAACTGCAATTCCCACTTGCGGTTTTATAGTCATTTTGCCACACTGGTTTCCACGTAATCACGTTGTTAACGTGGTACAGAAACCGCAATTCGGAGTTGTGGTTTGACTAAGTTAACTACCAAAACAGACTCATACGGGTAATATTTTATAAAAGAGACTCATCTTAGTAATTTTTTTAAAAAATAAACCCACTTGAATCAA
Source organism: Psophocarpus tetragonolobus (assembly GCA_037954015.1). Classification (NCBI taxonomy): domain Eukaryota; kingdom Viridiplantae; phylum Streptophyta; class Magnoliopsida; order Fabales; family Fabaceae; genus Psophocarpus; species Psophocarpus tetragonolobus. Next base: position 3,030,227 of record CM075696.1, read on the forward strand.
TCAGTCCAAATTTTATGTAGGATTTTTTTTTTAAAAAAAATATTAGAACATAGTACTTACAACTATATATCTTGGGGAGGAAGAATGATATATTTATACAAAATATTGTAGCAAGATCAATCGACAGTATTTGAATCCAAATAAAGTAAACAAGAAACAAAGTCTTTGTTCTCTGGAAAGTCTTTGACTCTTTGTCCATTCCCATAATATATGGCACTTCATTTTTGTCAATAAGGAACGTTACATTATTCCATATAAATTGTTAAACTCTTGAGAATATTGCAATACGTGACTGCGTTATATTTTGTTTAAACCCGTGCACATTGAAAAATACAATTGGTTTATGCCTTATAAATTGGTGAATAAGGTTATAAATTTAGAGGTTATGGTTTATGCTATGCATTACATGAAGAATTAAAAGAGATTCTGAATTAATAACAGAAAGAGTTTATGTGACATTTGCATGTGGTAAGTAGAAGTAGTAAGAGTTTGGGCCGAAAATTATATCCAAAAGTGGCAGGAATTAGTTATTGGGGAGTTTTTATTTAAGTCTTTCATAATTTTTTTTTGTTAAAGCTTTTATAATTTTTTTTTAAGTTCTACCATTAAGAAACAATATTAATTAATTGGTTTTGGCAGTTAAGTGACTCATCACATCATTTTGAAGCCTAATGGTATATATAGTTCAGCACAATTTTTTAAGTAAATTGTGTTTTTAATATTATATTTCTTTAAAATATTTTATAATATCATACAAGTTTATAAGTGATTAATAACACAATTTATCTAAAAAAATTGTATTTAGTCATCTATCAAACTCTCCAATAATATGATAAGTAATTGGACTAAAAAATCACTTAATTAACCTTATTTCTTAATAAGAGTAACTTTAACAAAAAAAAATATTTTACAGAGAAATTAACGGAAAAATAATAATTTATGAAGGACTAGCACCCTTGTTTATCTAAGACGAAATACTTATTTAAGTCAATCTTTAATTTCATTTTGACAAATTGTAATTAATTAGAAGTTGTAAAGAGTAAGATATTATGTCAAAGTGACATAATTATTCTACATGTTATATTGTTGATATATTGTAGTTATGGATAGTCTTTGAATCTACTCTAAAGTTGAAAGAAAATTCTTGATTTGGCCAAACGCAAGTATGAACATAGGAAATACCTAGTTTGTTAAGTTAACGATGGAGACAGAGACGAGGATATACATATTCACCCCATTCTTGTACCCACCCTACTCCACTTTTATTTAATGACTAAAATATTCATTTTTCTTAAAAAAAAGAAGAAAAATTTGACATTTAATTAATAAATTATAAACTTTGTGTTTATTAGATAACTTTTGAATTAATATCACTATATTCAAACAAATTATTTTTTATTAAAAAAATCATTATAATTTTATTGAAGAAAACATCATTAAGTGATAAATATACAAGAGAAACAACCAAAGAAAATAACAGAGAAAAGCAAACAAATATTTTATTGGAGATGAAAAAGAAAAATTAATGCAATAGCGAGCTCAAAGTTAAAACAATAATTAAATTATTAAAAACTTGTCTAGAAATTTAAAATATTAACTTATTTACATCAAAATAAAATATTAACTTATCTTTTAATTATTTTTAAATAGAAATTGCAACGATTGAAATAAATAAAATGTTAACCCATCTCTTTAATTGATATTGAATAAAAATCTTAACTAAAAAAATAAAAGAAAAATATTTTTATAAGTTAAATGTTAGTTAAGAGATTTGAACTCACAAACTCTCTCTCCTTCTCTTCCATGTGAACTTTATTATTATTAGATCGACCTTATAACCCTTAATAAAAAAAATATTAATTTATCTTTTCAATTTAACTAAATATCTTGTACTATTAAAAGACATTTTTAATTATTATTGTGTAAAAAGTTAAATTTATCTATTAGTAAATTCAAATATATATCATGTGAATATTTAAATTAACCATTCAACAATTTTGGTAGCAAAATATATATTTTTTATTCACACTACTTGAAAAAAAAGTATGTTCTTAAATAAGAATTATAACAGCTAAAAAAAGGTTGTTTTTAAAAATTATAATACCAAATTCATAACTATCAAAATTTACTTTGTTAATTCTTTTTTAAAAAATAATAAATATGTGACTATGAAACTACCACTACTACAAAAAAAAGATTGTAACTAACGCAGTTTGTTTTAAAAAATTATCTATAACATATGAAAAGTGGTGGCACAATTTAAAGTTTGTTACAAAATATTAAACATATACATTAACAACATGTATTATTACAGAATAAATTCAGAAAGTTAGTGGGGCAACTACCCCCACAGTGTTCCTGTACTTGGATGGGGATAAGTTTCAGGAGCAGGGATGAGGATGAGAATGTCATACCCGTCCCCGCCCTATTATTATGCCTAGTTGATATTGACTCTAAATCTTTATGATAGAGAAGACCTTCTAATGGTGTAGGTGGCAGATCATCCAGTGTATGAGTTTGGTAAGAGCATTTTATAATCTTGTCAATTGTCAAATGTTTGGTAACTACGTTTATAGGCACTAAAGATAGTATTGTAATAGTTTCTAATAATATCAATGTCTCGTCTATAGGTCACATGAATCAGTTATGTCACGTGCGAGTTTCTTTTAGCCTATATATGTGTGTGTAGTGGTCTTTACAAATGTAATGTTTTTGTGCTCTTCTCAATTATTAATATAATATTTTTCTTGTTTTTTCTCTTGTTTTCTTATGTAATTTCTTGAGATTTCCTAGAGTTGTTTTCGTAAGCTTCTTATAAAACCTCAATAAGTGGCAACATCTATGGGACAAAGCAATCAAAGAAAGATCAGAGTTATGTCAACCAAATTTGCTATTGAAAAGTTCTTCAAGAATAATGATTCTAGAGGATCAAGATGGAGGTTATTTGATGTGATCCTACAAGACAAAATAGGAAGGCGTCTCAATTTTAAAGAAATTGACAAGGCAAGAAGGTTGATCGCTAACAAGAGTAAAAGATCTTAATAAGATTATAATTAGCTCAATATAAAACCAAGAGAATTAGTTCTCTCACAATTGGAAAAGTCTCCATTTTTTCTTTGCAAAAATTTGTTGTCCATTTATTTGGCCAAATTGAAAACTCCGATGATAGAGAACACAATTGACATGAAGGGTGCGAAGGGAGACAACAATGCCACGCATAAGGACGTGGTAGGTATTGATGACGAAGCAAAAGCATTTGGAAAGTAGAGGAATGATGTCGAATAGTTCTTGTTGGTTTCGATTGTTGTGATGGAGATTTTTTAACTATTATTTAAATAATTTGCTCAACAAAAGTTGTTTCTGGTTGAGATGTTTGTAACTGTGATTGGGATTTATAAGGCCTTCAAGAGGGTTTGTAAGGTCACTTTTGTGGATGTGAGGTTTTGATTTTAAAAAGGGGAAAAACATAGTGTTGGTTTTTAATTTTGAAAATGATGTGGGTGGATATAGTGGTGATTGGGATATTTGGGATGTTGAGGGTCTAAGGAAGGTTGTGTTTGAAGGTTTTGTGGATAATGGTATTGGAGGGGAAGGAAATAAGAAATTTTCCATTGGGTTGGGGTTGTAAAATATTTGACAGAGATAGGGAGACCATGGTTGTTTCTAGCCATTGCGGTGGAGGTCATAATGCTGGTAGTGACTGTTATGGTGAAAGGTAATGTTGAGATTGAAAGGAAAAAGATGGTCTTACAAAGGAGGTTGTTGTGGTTGCATTGTAATGTGGAGAGGGTAGGAAAATTGTCCATAAATATTGGTGGTGGTGGAAGAAGAAAATTGTTTAGGGTGTTTTGGTGGATATCTATGAAGATTTGGAGGTAGAAGAGGTTAGCTCACTAATGAAAGCATCATTGATAGAAAGCTAAAATTTTTACATTACTCTACTCCTAAGAAAATACCCTAAAAGCTAAAGAGGAAATACTAATTTTATTCTTTCCTTCCAATAGAGAAATGAGAGATACAATATACAATCTAATGATTGCTAATAACAACCATACACGTGTCTTTTTTCATTTTAGAAAATTAGAAATAAAGCTAAATAATAATAATAATAACCTATTTAGGCTAAGCCCATTCTATTAGTGAATCTAGTGGCCCAATATAAAAAGAATCAAATATAGACAATTGCTTTTAATAGCCCCTATCTTCTATTCGCACCCTCAGACTTTAAGTTTTTTTCAAAACCTAAAAATACCCTCCCCTTTCCTTACCCTACTTGCGTAGCAAAGTACATTTTGGACAACATAATCCGGAAGGAAAATGGGATTCAACTAGTATATTCCAGACCACATGATCCAGAAAGCAAATGAGATTTAACAAGTATGTTCCGGACAACATGATCCGAAATGTATTATGTCCATTCTGGATTAGTTGATCCAGAATGTATTATGTATATACTAGATCAACTAATCTGAAAGTGAATCAAATGCATATTCCGGACTAGGTGGTCTGGGGCAAATATTGTTAGTTCCGAATCAATTGATCTGGAATACTGTAACACTCGACGTAGTACAAATAAAAACTCAAAAAAACCCTCAATCATAAATCCCAAAACCCTAAACTTTAAATCAATAAAATTATACCTGAATAAAATTGCGTTTTCCTTTTCAAATAGCGCTTAAATTAGCAAATAATATCCTAAATACTTATAAGAATGATTAGGGATTTACAATAGGGCAGAATGTGAGAATTTGTGTTTGGCACACAAGAGTAGTAACATAAAACACAATAAGACATGAAAATAAAAAAATAAATTCAAAAAATTTAAATCAAATAAAAATAAGGGTACATTAGAAATTTTTAAAAAAATATAAACTTTTGGATGTGTAAATAGAAAATGGAGATGTTAAAAGAAAATGCCTCAAATATATCATTAATTCTCATAGCTTTTTCCCGTAGTGTGTGTTTGTCTTTCTAGTTCTAAAAATTGGCTTACTTTAGAGGATATTTTTATGAGAAAGAATGAAAGATGGATCTAATAACTATTACTCATAAGTAATATAGTCAGATTTTTAATTTGGATTACTCGATTAATAAAGGATACAAGTTGTTTTCATTTATATTAACCAATGTTACTCATATTTAGATTTTGTTGAAATGGATGTCAACTGATTTCGAAACATTAATAATAGATATGGAATAAATAAGTAAATTTGTAAGAGAGGATTTATAATATTTTTTTTACAATTATATGGTCTATAAATATAATATATAAAATGTTTTTGAATTTCACACAATTTTTTTATTTCTTTTTCAAAGAGTCATGTGAATTTTAATGCCAGAAATTTATAAGAATTTATATATGTTGTCCGATTAGTTATTTTTGAAATTTTTTAAAATCATATTAAAACCAATTTTATAGTTTTGGGTTTAAATTATAATAAAAATTTATTGTGTGACTACGTATAAAATATAGGTGCATAAACTTTTTTTTTCCATGACAACTAATTTTAAGAAGCCTGTTATCCTTGGGCATTACTCTGGAACCATATTATTTATTTGTTTGTTTATTTTTAAATAAGTATGTAATCCAATATGCATAAAATATTTAAATAAATTTAATGGGCTAGACTAAAATGAGCAAATTAATACTTCAATTATCTCCGTGCTGGATCAGGTTTTCCATACTTCTTTGTTTGATCTGGAAAGTACAAAGAGAAGAGTTCGTTGACTTTTGTGTTTTAGAGTTTTTTTTTTTTTTTTTAAACTAATCATCTATATATATAGTTGGAGGAATTCCCTATATTTGAAGCAACTTCAAGAACCTTTATAATGAAAGTAGCATTTAATCATGTTTTACAACTAATTAATTAAGCCTACCTATATCATTTAATTCTCACAAAACTTGGATAAATTTCTCAGGAGTATATAATACTGCCATTATTTTTTTTAATGTCTGTTGATTAAACTTTAGTCTTAATTATATATTTTCTCTCTTTATTTTATCAAATACTATATTTTGTCTTCTGAGACATTTTACTTATCATTCTTATAAATCAGGCCTATTCATAAAGTTAAAAGTTTTCAGTTAAAAAATAATACTCTTTCCATCTCATTTTATTAGCCGTTTTAATTTTTTTAATATTTAATTTTTTTAACTTAATAATTATAAATTTATTATAATATTACTCTAAGTCCTCAGTTTAAATTAGTATAAAACCCAATTAAACAACTTACACATATAATAATTGAACCAACCTCCTTTATCATTCTAAACATTTGATTTAAATTAGTATATGAAAATGACTTTTCACTAAAAAAAAGAAAAAGAAATAACTTTTCATGAATGTAATTGCAATTAAGTGAAGATGAAAATTTTATGTTCCAAACTTATGTTATATTTTATATCTCAACTAATCAATCATGTTGAGTTTTTCTTTTAAAGTTTAATATCTATACACAGGTAATATAAAAATATTAATTAACAAAGTTAATAAACTTATTATATATATATAAAAGATTATAATTAATTGTTAGTATAAAACTTTTTACCTTAAAAATATATAATTCTTTTTTCTCAATTTTATCGTTTATTGATAAATTGAATAAAAGATAAGACAAAGTTGGAATATAAAAATTTCTCTGTTAAGTGAAAAGCTCCATATTAAATAGTCTGAAATGACCACGTATTTATAGTCGTCACATAAGTTTTTCAATTTAAAAAAAAGTAGTAAAAAATATTATTATCTTAGATTACCTTATGATTTCTCCAGCAACTTTATTCATATGCCTAAAGTCACGGGCATAAAAATAAATATGCTACAATTTCCATGTTTGAAGAACAAATGGGCGAATATGCCACAATTAATATCGTATCTCCGTTTAGTCTATGCTTCCACGTTGCAATAAAAATATATTGGAAAGACAGAAAGGCACGTCCTAAGTCCTAATTCAGGTTTCAAATATGTCAGTGAAAACTGCGCCTTGTAGTCTGCAGATCTTGAACTACAGCTAGATCTTGTCCACGTTCCATGCATGTTCATAGATTCTTCCCCGTATTTACATACAAGCCCATTATAGATGTCACAAAATAGTGATACTTGCATTTTATGACGCTTTTTTTTTCTTTGACAAATAGGTGTGTTTAGTTTATGTCTCACAAACAAGTGTGATATTTTGCATTTATTGAAAAAACTATGGTTTAAATAACAAAATCATCTATTAATTATTTTCAAAAAGTCAATTAGCTACATTAATGTCTGAAAGATTCAATTAGATACTTTAATTTCTTAATAATACAATGTTAGCTTTACTTCCATAGCAGATTTAATATAATTAGGTATCTTAATATATTTAGGTACATTTGGAATGTGTTTTGTTATGTTTCACTTCCTTGTAAAAATTGTATTGAAACTTTGACATTATATCACTACTACATTTTATATATTTAGTGAAATTTGTTAAAAATATTATTATAGATAAATTTTATATATAGTGACATTTTAAAAAATAAATATAACTGTAGATTGTGACATGTTTTTTAATGTTCAGATATCCAAATTGCTATTTTATTAATATGATTTTATTTTGATTTAAGTTTACTTCTTTCATAGAATCATAAAATAAATTAAAAGCATTTATATCTTTAAGAATAATTAAAATGAAAAAAATAATTAAAATTCTTACATTTGATCTAACAAAAAAACAAATATTATTAACGACATTAACTTAGCTAAATCTAATGTAATGATTATTTTTGCATCAATTAATGAATTAAGGTGCTAGTTAAAATTACCTAATTGAATTTTTGGGATAATTAATGAACTATTATGTTATTTAAGTCAAAAGCTATTAGTTATAGTTTCTACTACATTTCAAAGGTGATTTCTTACTTCAATGGGTTTCCAAGCACGATGGAAGCTCTTCCAGTGATTACGACTTTAAAAAGCTTTAGATTCACGACACTAACTTCATAACAAACCATTCTTTCACCAGCCATCTTTACAAAAGCATCTATTAAAGAACAAGTGCTGTTAGGCTAGCTAATAAAGATTTTAACGACAAGCCCTTTTCTCCTAAACCGCATGTTAGGATATCACAATTCCAGAGTCATTTTCTTTTTGGCTTAATCAAATTCAATTAAGAGAGCTTTCTTTATTTATTAAATTACTCCAACCGCTTTGACGTACTATTTGATTTGAGCATGTCACATCTAATTGATTAATTTTTAGCATGATTGAGGTATGCTCGAAACAAGACCAAGTAGATAATCAAATTGTTGAACTAAATCTGTTGGTTGTTTTTTTAATCAGAAGAGAACAAATAAACGTGGTTGTGAAGTGACTTCTAGCCTAAAACAGTATAGTAACTTTTGAATAGAAAAGCATTAAAAAAACACCCTCAGTAAAGCTAATGGCAACAACTTGCTTTATTCAACTGAGTAACTGCGATGACCAGAAAAGCTAGGTTTGCGAAATATGATCTTACAATTCATTCTGTTCCATACAGATAAAAAGAAATAAACTATGATCCAGTCCTTATTTTTTCTGTAGAAAGTGGTCTCCATATGTTCATTGTTAAAAGATGAAAGTGAAGTCATTCATTGGAATTAACCCCCACCCCAACCCAATATGCCTCCACCAAACTCATTCATTTTTTCTTCACTTTTGATTCATACGGGTTGTGTTGCTCTATTTGGCTGCTGAATATTGTCTGTAGGAAACTGTTTTGAAGCATCTGATAGTGCTGCTGCAGCTGCAGCTGGGGTCATGGATTGGTACTGAGGAAGCAATGGAGCAGTAATGGTTTGTTGTTGAGTGTAGTATGGCTGTTCTTGCACATGGCCACCATATTCGTAACCATAATTAGTAGTAGTATTAGAGGGAGCCACAGCAATGGACTGCGGTTGATGGTGGAATTGAGGCAAACCCACATACTGTGGGTGAAATTGGTTGGGGGGTATTGGAGCATATGCAGGGTTTGATGCCACGGGAGGAACCTTGTAAACACTGGGGGTCACCTCAGGTATGGTAGGGGTAACTGACTTGGTGGGGTAAATTGGTGGAGTACCCTCCTTGTATGCTGCTGAGGTAACAACACTTTGTGGTATTAGGGCCCTGCCAGAGGCTACCACATTTGGGTCCCCTATATTGGCCTGCAATGCCATGTTGTACGGTTGTGTTACTTGTGTAGGTCCAACAGGCATCACATAAACTGGGTACTGTTGTTGACCAATTGGAGGGTGAAGTTGTTGTGGTGGTGGTGGGGCATAAACTGGGTAGTATGATGAAACTGGCACTGTACCTGTGGCTGTAGGATGGTGGATGTAGTGCGTGCTGGCATGGACCAATGGCATCTGATGTTGGAGTTGCTGACTCTTATGATCCAATTGCCCGGGGACCTGAATCACCTGCTCAGATATTTCACTCTTGGCATTTGGCAAAGCACCAATTTTGTTGTCTAGTAGTGCGGCTTGGACATGATCTTGATAGTAAACAGTCTTGGAGAAAGAATTTGCAGATGTAATACTACTATCACTGAAAACATTAATAAAAAACACCACTTTCAAAACACATATTATCATCTCCAGAAATAAAAGTCACTATATTGACTACATCAAAAGCATAAAAAGACAGAAAACGGTAATATACAAATATGATACAAATCACAAACCTTGCAACTGAATCAGGAGAAGGCAAACCCAAACCACCACCAGTCTTTGGCTGCACAAGCTGCAATGGTAAAGGGGGCCTCCGAAGCCCGGTATCTGATCTCTCATCATCAGAAACAAGTCTATTCATCACATTATCACTAGTAGTAACTACCCCAACTGATGCCATAGTCACAGCTGTAGGAATGGCAGGCACAGGCATTGCAGAAGAAACAACATTCATCAACCCTTCATCTGGCTTCATCACACTTGCAATCGTCATATGAGCAAACTGCTCCTCCACCACCACCCCAACCTTGTTCTCTTGCTGAAGCCTACTACCATTGTCATCAACCCGAACCCGAATGGGGGGCAGATTAGCCAAAGAGGGAGAGAAAGAAGGAGAAGAAGAAGTGTTTTCCATCATAGGTGAACCAGGAGTTGATTGCACCTGCAACACATCAGGCAAATTCTTAACCTTGTTAGCATCAGGCAAAGCCTCCAAGTTATTGCTTGAACCACTAGCACTAACACCAACACCAACACCATCAAGGTTCACAAAAGAATCCACAGCAGCAGAATCTGACACCACTCTAGATATCCCAGAATTGTTGAGTGCATCAACAAACCATGTCTCCGACTTGGCATCATCAAGGAGAGACCCCATTGAAACTGTGGCCTCGGGTTTGGTGAAGAACAGGAACACCCTGAGCCGCGAAGAAGCTGAACCTTTGGCCGTTATTCGATCATACTCTTCCACCATGTTGTCAAGGTCTTCATCAGTGGTGAGAGTTATGAGGCTATCAAGGTCTTCATTGGGAAGCTGGTACTTGAGTGTGAAGGATCTTCCGTTGAGAATGGTTCGGGAAAGCCGTGTGCACAGGTCTTTCAACGATGAGTGGCGGTCCACGACCACTATCCTCGTGTCGCCGCCAACATAGCTGAGGGACTTGTCATGAGGCCGTGGCATGATATGGCCGCCATAGCTGCACATAAGCCGCAACTTGGCGCCAGGAACAACCGCTAGAGTCTCATCAGTCCATGTTTCCGCATTGCGAGAACGTGGAGACGAGGACTCTACCGTATCCGGATGAGGTTTTTGACTGGTGATGGTAGCGGCTGCGAGGGGTGGTGGATCCATTAGGGGTGGTGGAGTGGATCCTCTGTTTTGCTCTGTTTTGGGTCAGAGTGGTAACAGAGGAGAAACAGAGTCAGTGGGGGTGATATTCTTATAGGTTGGTGCGACTGGAACTTATTCCTTCTTTTTTCATTGGAATGTTACTTTATGAAATAAAAGCAACCGATAAAGGATACCTCATTGGCAAATAGGGCCCTTGTCCGTTACAACTTGTTTGGAGTTGTAATTTTGTACATTCCAGCTTTTGCCAATGTGTTCATTCCATTGGAAGTTTAAAAGATCGAAAGAAAACAAATAAAAAATAAAAATCAGCCAAATATTCAAAGAACTAAAGTGACATATGATCGCTTCAATTCAACTTTTGGCTTACATTCTGGGGTGTCGTGGTTCATTTTCATTTTCAAATACTGAAATTTCGGTTTGCCATAGTATTCCTCTTTATCATTATTTTATTTCATTAGATGAGTCAGAGTTGGTTGCGGTAATGAGTAGTAACTCAAGAAAAAAAATGAGTAGTACCCTTAGTGAAGCTTGTGGGAAGATTGTTTAGTGTTCAGTTTATAATGGAGTAATGCATACAATATTTATCCAAGTCTATCACACATTCTAGGGAGGACTGAAGGAAAAGAACACCTCTGTTTCATATCTCAGTCCCTTGCAATTGCCTTTCCTGTTAAACCCTTTATAATATAAATCTAAAGTCAACTCTAGTATAAATTTTCAAAATAAAATATTCAGTTGTTTAATATATCTGCAGTAATTATATGTGAAGCCGAGTGTGATTGAGACAAAATTTGTGTTATATTTATCCATTACATTATTTTTTGTTTGACTATTTGAGCTCAAACAAAATAAAATCACTAAATATAATAGTTTTCTCTAGCAAATTTTAATTGAATTGCAATTTCAAGACTAGTTTAGCTAGATCAGCCCGTTGCTAGTTTTCTATAGGGTCCCATTACTAGTTGATTAGGCACTTTGTAGTTATCCTTTAGCACTTTTGGTTCGTGTCTTTGCTCCAAATCTTCTCTTAAAATGTAATGAACAAATTTACTCCTAAATTTTGGTCTTCTAATTTTAGAACATCTGCTTTTTCTTTGTCATAAGCCTTAAAAAAGAAAAAACACAGACACCTCAATATGTCAAAAAAAAAAAAAAACTCAACCAAACATGTACAAAAAGTAATTAAAAAGGGATATTTTTAGTAAAGATTTTAAAAGGGGACAACTGAGTATTTTAATATGGATATCTTTCACTCCATTTAGATTTTTCAGTAAAGAGTTTGAGGAAAAATAAAACTTTGTATATTAAACCAAATGCCTTGAAAAGAATAGATTTCATAAACATAATTATAGTTACAAAAACATAGTGATAAATGCATTCTTCCTTTCACTGGCATGAATGACAAGATCTGTCTCCTTATACCCTTTAATTGCTTCTCTGTATATTCCCCTAGTTGTGAGGGAATTGAAGTAGCACATGCACATGTTGATCTATTGGTACTTGTGCACACCTTGCAAAATTCACAGCTTGAATTGGCTGGTCATGAACGCAATCTACAATGCTTATGCATTTCTTGACTTGTCCTTTTGAGTTGGCTTCCCCTCACGCACGAGGTGGCTGCTTGAGAAGAACACAACCCAAGGGAGCAACTATAGGAGAGTAACATGGTCAACACAAAACAAGCCCACTTCATAGCTTTGGTGGCTCAATTTTTTATTCATTGTTTTGTGTTACATAATTAAAGATGGTTCTCTTATTGTGGGGTAAAAGTCACATTCATTTCTTGATTTTCACATCACATTCATTGGTTGGAGTGCCTTATTTTCGTGTGTTTTTTTTTTTCATGTTGTTATATGTTCAAAGTTTTCGTCATAATTTGTCCTTGTAGTAGTAGTGCTCCTAATTAATTTGTATATTTGAGAGAATATTTGAATGGATAAGTTGAGAGTAAAAGGATTCCCCTCACTATGTGGCTGATATGAGGCTCTCAAGGGCTTCATGATTAGGAATTTGAAAGTTTGTTTTTGCATCCCCATATTGGAACCTGCTAGTATAATATTATATCTGATTTGATACAAATCCAATTGTAGTATTACTATATAAGTATTTCTACTTTTCTTAGCATAATTATAAATAAAGATATAAACACTTATCTTACCTTTACAATTAATCACCACTAGGTAAGTTTATTCACATAACTAATTAATATTTTAAAAATCAAATAAACGTAAAATTATAATTAATTGTAAATGTAAAATTCTTTCAGATTAACCGTATATAAATATTAAACATATAAATAAAATGAAAGTTCATTTAAACATGCAACAAGCCGAAGTTTGCATTCTATTCCATACATCTTCAAGGTTTGACTAGTTTTCAACAGGGATTACTGCTTGAAATTTGTTTTAAATTATGAATATTTTACATAAGTCCATTATTTTTGCTTGTCTCTTCTGAAGCTATGGATTGTTTGTCTCTGTGTCTTTTTATTAGTATAATATATGTAGGTAGTTAGAAAGTAAATACGTAAACAATAACATTGATTCACATATACGGATATTATGTAAAACAATTTAAGAAAAATAAACAACTAACTTGTGGAAAAATAATTTGCATAGAAAAAATTTAGAAAGAAATATTGTAGTATTATAAAATGTTAAGATTTAAGAAAAACTAATCAGATGAGAAATTTAAAAATAATCAATAAAGTATATCCAACACTAGTTGTTCTTAATCCACTTAAATGAAGATCCATCATAACAGACATAAAGAAGTGGAAGAAGATGATAAACTGCTTAAGCCTTTTCAGGCTTCCATAGCATCGGCATTTGGATTTTCTATTGGTGCTATGTTACCACTAGGAGAAGCTGTTTTTATAATGTACTATAAGATCGGGTTGTTAGTTGTTGTTATGGACATTTTTTTCAAGGAAACATAATTTTGTATTATATAACAAAATGAATGAAATCAAAAGTTTCATTAACATTATACAAAAAAAAAAAAGAGTCATAATCGATCCTGTCAACCTCATCAGTCCCAATACTTCAGTCACTCATGGAAACTCAACTAACACATTCCTACATATTTAGAAGACAAAGTCACGGATGACTAGACCAATTCGAAAAAAAAAAAACACTCCCCATTAAAACCAAATCTATACGGTAATAATTTCTAAGAGATCACCTGGATAAGAGTTAAAATATCTAGAGACCCCCCTCTTCGATTATTAAATACAATAAAGTTTTTAGATATCTAGATGCATCAGGTAACCACATACCAAAATAAATACTTACATTTACTTTTATATTTCCCGACCACCCACTCATTAGTCATATGAAATAAATAATGTAATTCAATAGGTAAATGTGATTCGATACCAATCCACCTCATCACCTTATACCACACTACCTGAGAGAAAGAACAAGAAAGGAATAGATGGCTACAATCCTCTGTGTGCTCCCTACACAAGACACAATTCTATGAATTTGGCTATAAAATCACCCACTTCTTCATCGAGTTGTCCACCATAGATAGCCTGTTTAGAAGAATCTTCCACAATAAAGCTAAGACTTTAGACAACAGATGATCCTTCCATAACCTCTTGAACAAAAGAGGATTACTAGATGCATTAGCATTGTGCTCCAAGCCCCCCATCAGCACCCTATACATGTCTGTAACTGAGAATTGGCCATTAGCATTCAGAATCCATATCCAAGCATACTAATGTTGTTGTACTAACACTGTATTCTACAGTAACCCCTCTAATGATGTAAGCATCTTCTTCTCTGACACAGATAGCCTCCTGCGCATTCTCAATTCCACCTAGAGGATCCATACGACCCATCCATATCTTTGATTGTTGCCTTCTTTTTACTATTGTCAAATCACCCAATCTAGGATACATAATTCTAAGAAGACCTCCCAACCTAACCAATTGTGCTCCCAAAATAATGTATCTCCCCCATCACCTATCCATCTTCTTACATTGTTAACAAACCATCCTGGTAACTCTCCCATGGATCCATCTATAAACCACACGTTCCTCCACCAAATTGAGCTATTAGACCATGAAGAAGGTTGATATGGTACATTCTAAAAATCTCCATACTTACTTCTTAACAATGACACCCAAATGTCATTCTTATTAGTTAGAAATTTCCATCTCCATTTGGCTAGCAAACTTAGCTTAAACCTCTGCAAGCATTTCACACTTAGCCTCTTTTCATTCTTAGGCAAACACATCTTATCCTAGCTCACCCAAGTTATTGTACCTTCCTTAGTGTCCCCTCCCCCCCCCTCCCCTCAAATTTTTTGTTGCAACCTTTTTAGTATATTGACCACATTCACTAGAGCCTTTTAGAATAAAAAAATGATACAACAGTAGCCTTATAAGGATAAAATTTATCAATACCAATCGACTGCCAAAAGACAAGTTTTTCACCTTCCAACCTGACAGTCTCTTCTTGAATTGATCAACCACTGGCCTCCATTCTTCTGGCGACTTAGGGCTAACCTCCACTTAAACTCTCAAGAATGGTGGACTAACCAAACAATTCAAAAGACATCTCATTGCATGGTTAAACATAGGATCCACATTAAGCCCATAGAAGTGACTTTTATGGAAATTCACCTTAAATTCGGATGACATCTCAACAACTCTTAGGATTACCTTCAACATCCAAACTATTTGAAACTTCACTTCCCCCTCAAAATAGTGACTTCAGCATATTGTAATACTGGAAATTTTGCTTCATCTCCCACCCTAACCTCTTGATAAACTCCCTTCTGAATAGCTAATCGGAAAACCTCGATAATCTTTCAGCCATCACTAGAAACAAGAACGAGGATAACGGATCGCTTTGCTTAATTCCCCTCCCCAATTTGAACTTCAATGTTGGACTTCCATTAACCAAAATAGAAATGTGACTATTATTGATTATGCTTGTGTTCCACATTCTCCACCTCCGACCAAAGTCCATCCTTGAAAACATATAATCTAAGAATTGTCAGTTGACCGAGTCATAGGCTTTTTCAAAATCAACCTTAAATAAAAGCAAGATTTTTTAAGCCTATGAACCCAGTCAATGACCTTGTTAGAGACTAGGACACCATCAATGATCAATATACCAAGTAGGAAATTTGTTTGACACCCCGAGATTAACCCCTTCAAGACACTCTTAAGCCTCATTAAGAAGATTTTGGATATAATTTTTTGCACACTTGAAATCAAATAAATAAGTTGATACTGAGAAAGATTCTATGGACGGTCCACCTTTGGAATCAAAGTTAAAAAGGATGACAAAACTACTTTACGAAACTTTCCTGATCCATGAAATTCTTGAACTACCTTAACTATATCCTTGCCAATTATCTCTCAACAAGATTTGTAGAAGTTCATTCTGAAACCATTAGGTCCCAGACTCTGACCTCTTGACCTCTTTTGCAAATTGAAAAGGATATCTCTCAACAAGATATCCTTTTCAATTTAGAAATTTAGCGAAATTGAACACCATCAAGGGTAGCCTGATATTACCTTTCTTTGCAAATAACTCCTTAAAATGATTCAACACTAATGAAAAAAACTGATTTATTATCACCAGGCAATGCCCATTGCACTCGAGATTTCTAAAGAATTGAGTTCTCCATAACCCTGGACCTACTTTAATATTAAGATCAAAACCCATTTCTTCTAGGATCTGCATATACACATCCATCTAGTAAATTCTAATCCACCACTTCCAAATTTACTATCGATGCATTCAACAAGCCCCTTTCAAACCCTTCAACTTCATCATTAATTGATAACCCTTCCATCTCGATACCATAGTGGAGCTCCAAAAATTTTTTAACACCTCATAAAACATTTTTGTTCAAGCCAATGGTTGAAAAACTTGAAATATTTTGCCCCAGTTCAATATATTATCCCTTGTAATTATCCAACAATGATCAAAATACTCTCTAGATCCTAGTCATTGATAACTAATATTCCACTTATCAATTAATTGTTGAGAAATTAGGAATTTGCCTAACTTGCTCAAAATCTTCCATAAGGTGAAATCCATGAAAATTGCTTGCCATATACTAGAATATCCACCACCTCCATGAGCCCAATAAACTGAGCAAATTCTAACATCTCTAATCCCAAGTGATAATTTGATGATCCCACCACTTCCCGCCTATTAGACACTGCATTAAAATCATCTCTTAGGTACCAGTGCACATCCAAATACCCATTTTAGTCATTAATAAGTCTCCCTACATCTTCCTTTTCCTGGCCAAGGAGCAAGGTGCATACACGTTAATTATACAACAATCAGAATTCATACCCAGACTTTTGAAACCAAGTCTCAAGAAACCTTCTCCTTGAGTTTACCACTTAACCTCAATCACTCCTTTTTTTCATATCATTAACAAACCACCACTTAAACAATTGGATGCTATGTTGTGCCAATCACACCCGACCAAGCTCCATACCTCCTTTATTTCCCACTCTTCAATTTTGTTACATTTGGTTTCTTGCAATAAACATATATCCACATTATTCTTTATAAGGTTCTTTTAATTCTCTCGTGTTTAACTCTACCCTAAAACCCTTTACATTAAATGAGAAAAATTTCATTCGGACATGGTTGAAGTTCCTTCCTTCCCTCCCTTCCTTTTTTGCTTTATCCTTAACTTCCATTTGCTTGATTTCATCTTTATAAACCCCATCTACATCTTTTCTTGTAACCCCAATATATTTTAGTGCAATTCAAACCCTCATCAACTCTGACTGATCTTCTACCTCGCAACTGTGGGGATGGGACCTATCAAACAACGAGTGGGTTGCCAGAACATTCTGAATAGGATAAGGTTCAATACCACCCACTTCGTGGACAAGGTCCACCTGTTACTTTTTCTGGAACAACTCACTGCTATCCAAGGTTCTCCTTCGATTCTCCTTCCAAACTCTCGTGATTCGACGAGTGTTAACATCCTTTTAAACCTCAGAAAAGTTCATTGCGTTTGGTCAAACGACAACGTTGAAATTGGTTCACAACCTATACCATTAGACGATGCACGCACCACACTACTTGAACACCGTGAGGCAAACACTTAAAACTTGGATTTATCATTTTACCAAGGCTACACCCCTTTAAGCCCATCACAGTTGGCCCACCTTTAAATGCACCTCCCTGTCATAGAGACTTTCTCCTTGCACTCCAATAAGTTCTCCCTACACCTCCATAATTTCTCAAAATGAAAAAAAACCCTTAATGAAAATAGTAAAAATTTGATTACCATGCACCTCTTTCTTTTTTCTTTCATCTACACCTCTTGTTTCGCACGTCTCTCGTTTCGCATATCTCTAGTTAGCTTCTCTTGCATGACTACGTTTTTCTTCTCATTGAATCAGTAGTTTTCTCTTCTTCTTCGTGCGTTGTTGTCTATCCCTTTTGCGTTTGCTTTGTTTTTCGTGGTTCAGCTTTACGTTTATCTTCTCTTGCTACATTAATTTTTTTACAAGTTTGGATACCCCTGTCCAGACTTGTAAAAATATTTGAAAATTTTATTTTACAAGTCCAGATACTGCTGTAGTCCGAACACCCCTTTTCGGACTAAGTCTGAACACCACTGTTCGGACTTGTAAAAAAATTTGTAAATTTCTTTTTATAAATCCGGATACCTCTATCCGGACTCGTAAAAAAATTTTCAAAATTTTTACTAGGATTAAAATTTTTTTACTAAGGATTTTTGAAACTTTTCCTATATTTATAGAGGTATAGGAAAAAATTATGGAAGTGCATGAAAAATTCATTTCTCCTTGTCATATTCGGCTAGTGGGCTCACACTACATTGACCCGGCTTGGCAGTGTTAGTATTTGGAGGGGGAAAAATCCTCCCATGTTTAGCGTATAAGACATATGAGTTCTGTTATAAAGGACTTGGGATTAGAGTGTTAATTGGAGCTTTTACCAAGTTAATGTGCTATACTAGCTACACTTTCAAAGGATTATTACCTTTTACAGCTTAAAACTTAATTTAACCATTATAAGTTAATATTAATTTAATATAGATGAAAATATTTTTAATAAAATAATAAACAAAATTTAGTTATAACTAGTTGCAAGACTAAATGTTAGCTAGAAAATTTTATTTTTATATTTATAAATATTTATGCTTAATTTTAAGCAACTCATATTATTATGTCATCAAATTCCCAATGGATAAAATTGCTAATAAGCATGATTTCTTATTAATAAAATGTAACTTAATATACTCTAACGTAATAATTTAAAAATATTAAATAATAATGAAACTATGCATTTTAAATAAAAACATTATCGATGAATACATTATCCTCTAAAATTAATATTCTATTTTATTGTGTCGGAATTGAACAAGAGACTTCTGTAACGTTAGGAATTTTTTTATGCGTCATATTTTTAAGAATTTGAGTTGGAAAACATTTATTAAAATCGTGTGGCCTTAGTCTCTTGAATGAAAACCAACACTCGAATAATACAAAAAGAATAATATAAAAGATAATTTTGAAAATAATATTTCCTAATATTAAGCATCACGTTTATCTTATTTTAACGGTTTATCTCATTTTAATGGTTAGAGACTTTGGGGGAAAAAAAATTAGAGACTTAAAATTGTTATACAGTTGAGGATAATGTTTGGTACGTCATATATGACTTGTCCACATTTTATATCACTATGCTTATTTAAAAAAAACACATTTATACCGGTATTGATTGATAGATAATTTTAATTTACATTATTAAGAAATATAAAATTAGATGTGTAATGTAATAAAAGATCAGCAAGTAATTTAGCACAAAATAAGTATGTAACAGCATTTCATTTTTTTAAGAATGTATTACTTAAAAATTATAAAATTTAAATATTTTTTCATGGCAGAATAGTCGTGCTAATCTGAGAAAAATCCTTTTTGTACAAATTAGCATTTTTCATAAAAATGCTATAAAATAAATAATTTATTATAAGGAACTATGACATTAGTTTTGTTACAGGTTTGATTTCATGTTCGCGAATTATTTATAATTGGTTTCATACAAATTTCGTAGGTACTTAGGTTTTATATAAAAAAAATTTAGAATTAATTTTGTTTTCAAGCAATTTAAAATAACTTCTATCTTGGATTAATTATTTTATATTGATTTTTTTTGCTTAGGTTTACAATAAAAACATCCAAATATATAAATAAAATCATATTAAAATTAATTATTCAAAATTAATTTTATTGTTTATCTAAACATAAACTTAGTTTCACTTATTATAAACTAGCAAAAATACAGACAATGTCACACTTGTGTATTCACATTTCTATTTTGATATGTTATAACAATTTTAAGATTTTAATTTAATATGTTTTATAATAACATAATAGAATATAAATAATTCACTGTGTCATTTTGTATATAATAATTTTAGTTTAATATGTTTTGAAATATATTTTGTTAATTTTCTATTTCTTTATTTATGATAAAATGATAGAAACATATCGGATTATCAACGAATATGATATATTTGCAATGAATTGGAGAAAATTGAGAGAAAATGGAATTTGAATAGATCTCAAAATATTGTTGTGTCTCTGTATTTTCATTTTTATTAAAAATATTTATGATCAAAGGTATACATATATTAATAATGTCTAAGAAAGATTGATTTACAGTAAGATAGAACTTGTGAAGATATGTATGTATTAATATGAGAACATTTTTATTTGTGAGAGTGAGAGAAGTTATAAGATGTTTAAAAGGGTAAAATAGTCATAAAATGTGGATACCAAAATGTCTTTTCTCATCATATAATACTAGGGGGAGAGAGGCACTTCATGCCCCTCTTTATATTATTAAATAAAACAATTAAACATGAAAACTAAAAAAAAAGAAGAAGCGAAGTTACATAAAATATGTAATTAGTAGTTATTTAAAGGAAAAAAAATCTAAGTAAATGTGGAACCAAAATTGGATATTCCCATCATAATATTTATAGATATAATTTAATATTATAGATTACAAATATAGATTATAGATAGTAGAATAAATACGTATATTGGGTATAAATGTTTTAAAGTAATTTTTTTCTTAAGGTTATAAGAATGATCTAGTGCCAAAGTCCATATATGGGAAATGGAGGATGGATAAGTTGTAAGTTTGAATCTCTCTTTTAATAAAATAGTTTTTTCTTTGTTTTTTAATTTTCAAACAGGTGTAAGGGTAAAATTGGAAATAAAATATGGACACCAAAAGAGTGAATTTCCTTTATATATGTTATAGATTATAGATATAATTTAGAGATAATTATGGATATACCTTCAAATTTAGTGTAATTACATATGCATCTCCTCATTTTTTTTAAATTACATAAAGTCCCCTTACCTTTACGTACTCATTACAGTTGTATCTCATCTTTTCAAAATATTGTAATATCATGCATAAATTTACTAGACATGTACCCTCTAAGTTTTATATGATATTACACATGTACCACCTAAGTTTTATATGCTATTACACATGCAACTGCAATATAACATTCATCTAATCTCCATTGTCGCATGGTTAGAAAGCTTGTAAAAAAATTATTCATATCACGTTCACACAAAATGAAGCGTAATAATGCAAAGTTTGGAAAGGAGAGGATATGAGAACATAAAAGTAAGGGAGTTTGTGTAATTAAAAGAAAGAGAGGAGATAGTGCATCTATAATTACACTAAGTCTAAGGGTATATCCGTAATTATATCTATAATTTAATATTATAGATATAAATAATAGATAATAGGACAATTATGTACGTTGCATATAAATGTTTTAAAGTAATTTTTTTAAGGTTATAAGTGACAAAGTTCATATATGAAAAATGAAGAAGAGAGAGATTGTGGATTTGAATCTCTATTTTTAACAAAGTATTTTTTTTTGTTTTTTAATTTTTTAAATAGGTATAAGAGTAAAATTGAAAATAAAATATATACACAAAAATGATAAGTTCTCTTTATTTATATATATATATATATATATATATATATATATATATTATAGATTACAGATAAATGTAATGTAAAGCAGCAATAACCAAAAGACCACTTCGTCCAGCATCACCTTCTATTTACAAATGGTATAAGCCACAACCACATCGTAATAAATGCAATTTTGATGCTCGAAGATCGAAATCCATTTGGCCTGGCTTATTGTTTTAGAGACTCTGAAGGTGATTCCTTAGTGCAAAATTTGTTAAGTTTTGTTTCTCTATTCAGCAATTTACTCGGCCTCAGCTAGGTTTAACAATATAATATTTGAAACGGATTGTAAATCATTGCTGGATTGCCTCAAGATTAAAAATTATCACAGAACTGAAGCATGGGATGTATTGAGAAAATGTTATGACACTCAAGATTTCAAAGTTGTTCTATTCAGTTTATTGGTAAGCAAGCCAACAAATTTGCTCATGTGCTGACTAGGGAGTTTTTTATTATACTCTCTTGTTTCTTATCTTCTTAACTATACACGCTAAATTTCTTGCCTTAAAAAAATAGCTAAAGTGAAAAGGCTAAATTGGTGTTAGAAAAAGCTACCTAAAAAAAATTAAATCAAACATCGGTATGAGATGCCATGATTTATTTTTTTCTTTAATACATTTTTGTCTCTCACTTTTAGTTAATTTTGACATTTTTGTCCTCATTTTTTTCTATAATATTTTGTTCTAAGATTTTTTAAATTAACGATTTTTGCCCAAACATTAAATTTATGGTTAAAATAAAAATGTTGACTACGATATGACTTTTTTTTATGATGTAGCAGTGTTGTGTTGATTTAATTAAGGTTTAGGATGTTCAGTGGCCAATTAGCAAAAAAATTAGGGTTCTGAAAATTAGGATTGGTTTTCAGATTGTAACACTGGTTAGGTATTGGTGTTGAGGCTTTTTATAAAGGAAGAAGGTTTGAGAAATTGGAAGTTTGAAACACTAAATTACAAATACACATATTTGCTTCGTGAGAATCAACGAACATTATGTGAGTGCCAGTACGAAGACAAAGCTAATAATGTTGGAATGGACAGAAAGGTAGGTGACCGAAGATGTGAGAGACGTGCTCATGCATATATCTGACGCCCAAGGAAGGCCAAGGTACTGTTGTAGGTTTGATTCCTGACACTTTTTGTTTGTTTAGGGTTCTATGTTGTATAGGATAATGTTATTAAGTTATTTTAATAGAATAGAGTAGGGTTAGTTGTTTTGTCTAGGAATGACTTATATGCTTTTGTCATGTATGCTCAGCACTATGTTTTTTCTTTTTCACAAGTTGGTATATTATTATAAGGCTTTGTCATGACATTTACTGTTTTGGTTTACCGTTTAGTTATTATTAAATGTTGGTGTGTATTTGCCAAATTTGTAATTTGTTTGTAGGCCAGTAGAAGTGCTAAAATTTAGGTTTAAATACATCATGGAGGGATGATCTTAATACAACATCCGCTCACTATGTATGTGAATGGTTCAGAACATCAAGAAAAGTAAGATGAGATGTCATTCATTGACATCACCAAATTGGTAAAGCATTTTGGCTATCAAGATTTTAGACCTTTATGGTATAGACACCCAAGACTATGTCTCGACTATAAATTATTTCCTTCGAGATCTAATGTCAATGTCCTGAAATTGGATAAATATGTTAAAGGGTATGAAATTGTTGACTTATATGTTAGGCATATGGTTTGATCTTCACCATTTTCTATTCTTTTCTTGAGTTTTCTATTTTTCTATTTTATAACCTATGTATGATAGACACATGGTGTTTAATTGTCACATTATTGAAGTTTTTTCTTGTTATTTGCAACCGAATATCTCCTTTCTAAAGAGAAAAGAAGAATCATCAGGGGTGTTCATGAATCAAATTGGATTGGATTTAAAGTAAAATAAAATTTGATCCAATCAAATTTAATCGAATTGAATCGGATCATATTTAAAAAAAAAATTCAGCAATTTGATGCTGTCCAATTGAAAATTAATTGGATCAGATTAGATTCGCAAATTACAAAAAAAATTATTTTTTACTTATTTTGTTTTCTATAAAATAAAGGAAATAAAATAATAAACATAAAAATTTGTAAACAAAATATTATGATATACATTGTTTTTTCAAAATAACATATTAGTAAAATTACATATAAAAATAGTCTATAAATGATAAAATGTAAATCTTAAAAAACTAAAAACAATAAAATTTAATAACTCACAGTCTTTAGTACCAAATTTCTTAATTTTCTTTTCCAACTTTAAATCTTCAATTTATAAATAATACTTAAACTTTAAAATGAATTGACAATTTCTATTTACACCCCTTTTTAATATACATGTATATATATAATACATACATAAAATAAAAATATTACTTTAAATTGAACATATCAATCTACAAATCTACAAATTTTCAAAGTTCAAATTTGTTATATGATCCGTCTATGATTGGATTTAATCGGATTTGATTGAATTTCATCCAATTACGTCTGAACTGGTTCATGAATCTAATTGTATAAGTTTGGATCATAGGTTCACTGATCGATTTTGATCCATGAGCATCCCGAAAGGTCATGTACTCTTACAACTAGAATTGTTGCACATGTGTAATTACCACCATATACTAATCCACCATTAACATTAAAGATGTTATATGTGGCTTTTGTTTAGCATATTGAGACATTGTTGCAATTATGTGAACCTAAAAAATAACATAACAATTACAATGTCATAATTAATTAAAGAACAACTAAGGTTACTTAATTGATAATCTTCGCAACAAAACAAACTTTACCATAGTGTTTGAGTAATTTTTTCTTGAAGCATTTCTGGAAGAAAAAAAAAAGTCAAAACAATTTCTCCGTAATTATTTTAAATGATGTTAGACTATTTACATGCAATTTAATTTTTAGAAGGTCCTATAGTTTTAAAAAAAGTTATATGAGAAAGTTTTCTACATGCTAGCTAAAATTAGCTTGAAAAAAGTTACACATACTCCCATATTTTAAAATGACTTATGGAAAAGTTTATTTTATTTTATTTTTCATATTTTACAAATGTTTTTGGAAAAATTTTACCGATGCTTAAGTATTAAGTACTCTTGGCTTATAAGGAACTCATCTAAAATGGGTTGCTTTGATCCAATAAAAGGCACAAAGTTATTTATATAACAATAATTTCTTTTGGCACCTATCACATTAAAAAAAATGTCAAAGTACCTAAACTTCTCCTTAACATATTTAACTTAATCTTCCCTTCTACTCACCCATTTTATTTCGAGTAGTCACACACCTACTTACTCTCTCCCTTTTATCTCCTCCAAGTTTTTTCCTCTCTCCCATATCATGGTGTTGTCTCCTCTAGCGCACTCAAACACCAACATGCTTCACCTTATCACCAGATCCAATGAAGTATTTTTATGTGAACTATTGTATATTTTTATGAATTATATATATATATATATGTATATATATATATATATATATATATATATATATTTTGTTGGGTAATGAAAATACAAATCAATTGATCCAAAGAAGTAAGGTACTCTACATATCAATTGATTTGTTTCAGTTGTTATACAAATCACCTTATCTGTAGTGGAATTCATCTATGCATAAACTAATATGTAGAGTTGTTGAATGAAACTACGAACCAAATAGTCTATAGATGTTAAATTTTCTTATACGGATCAACTGATCAATAGAGTTGTTGGATGAAGCTACAAATCAATGGTTTGTAGATGTTAATTTTCTTATATAGATCAACTGATTTGTAAAGTTGTTGGATTGAGTTATGAACCAACTGGTTCGTAGATGTTAATTTTCCTATATAGATAATCTAATTCGTAGTTATAGCAAGTTTAAATTTTATTTATTATTATTTTTATAAATAAAAATTTGTTTATAATATTTATTACAAATGTTAAAATTTGTTTGTAAGTTGATAAATATTTATTTTTGTTATAGATACGCTTAGGACCTGAGGAACAATTTTGATGCTATCCAACCTGGAGAACGTGTACATCCTACAATGTCTGCAGGTAGGAGGCATGTACCCATACATGTACCCGTACATGTAAGACAACAATCTGAGCATCATCAGGAATAAAGAAAGGATCAACCTTTAGAGGATCAAGTAGAACATATGTTAGTTAGTTTTTCCAATAGACCGAAACTCATTGCTTAGATCATATAGTGATTATGTTGCATGTGCTATGTGAGATAGAGAAGTATGTTAGCATTGTACATGTGTCTCAGTATTATGCTAATTTTTGTTCATTTTTAATTAATTCTTTATTTTTTTCTTTTGTTATAGGACCAACAATTACTAAAATGTGTACCTTTCATTCGAGACTTATCTTATAGTTGTCACCATTTTACATTATGGTCCTTTAGGGTGAGAAGAATACTCTTTGGTTTGACCACATTCTTCATCATATCAGTAAGCAATGACTTCTCCTCACCTACCAATCATCCAACATATGGATGACCAATTAATGTCTTTACCAAAGCATAATTGTGACAACCACACACTACTTTCAATGTCCACCATCTTCGTTCTTAAGAGGTCTTTGTTCTTAAGGGGTCTTCTTCTTAATCTGAATAGACAATCACTTTTAAGTCTTAGTTATTTTACAAACTTGTCCTTGTATGATTTATACTTATCACTCCTCTCACATCCCAATAAACAAAACTCTTAATTTGTGTTTGGTCATTGATGTAGTTGAACTTAATATGACAACCACAAAGCCATTTTCAAATATTATTTCTCTAACTCATTTTAACAACTCATTCCGAGTAAAAAATACCTACAAGAATAAGTAAATATAATTAAGATTTTAAAAATTAAATTAAGAATAATATTGATTTAAGTTATATCTCTGTAGTGATGAATGCATTAGTAAAGACAATAATATTTTCAATTACTTGTCCCTTACACATGTGTATTTGTCCATCTTCATCCATATTAACTTCATTTGGAAGATTGTTTAGGAATTTCATTGCACCTAAACAAAATCAAATCATCAATTCCAAATAAATGAAAAATAATTTATAATTATTTTTAATCTCCGAACAGAACAATTTGGAAGGGTGTACATAGTTAACAAGAATCAATGGATCCAAAGTATGAATTTTTATACTCCCAAATTGACTGGTTCATAATTGTATAGGTGTTGATCAATACAGATCAATTTATCAGAGGCAATTGAAAAATAATTATAGATTAAGTGATCTGTAATACATTTTAACTTCACATATTACAAACCATTTTTATTTTTTTTAAAAGAAAAAATTATTAATACTCACCATTACCTTCATGAGAAGTGAACGTGACAGGATAAAAATTCATATTACAAACCAGTTAATCCGTAATTTCTATAACCCATACCTATGGGTTCATACTAATGTTTTTTATTACTACAAATTGTATGATCTAAAGATTGTTATATTTTAATGTCTTTAAATAAGTTGATTTGTATTGTCGTGGTCAACCATGAATAATATAATCGGTAGATAGGAAAAAAAAAAAAAAGATAATGTACTTATATCTACAATAAACCTAAACTCAGGTTTACCTTAATATATAAAGCAACAATACATTTTTTTTAAAAAAAAAAAACTAAACTTACCTTAGTGGAAGAAAACAAATGTGCTTCAAAGAAAAGAAACAGGTGAAGAGCATAAATGGCAATATATTAATGAAAGCGATTAAATGTTTTAACTTTTAAGAGAAAGGACATTTTAAGTAATGTATAAAAGAATTAAGTTATAACTATCCCAACTGAACTCTGGTTAACAATTCAAATCACCTAGCTTCACAAATCATTAACTTTTCAGGATTAAGTATTATTTCACAAATCACCCACTGTCCAAGATATGAATAGTTCTAAGGAGTTTTTTGTTTTATTATTTATATCATTTCATAAAATTAATTAATAAGGCAAACACTTTATTTTTTTTTAAACATCTATTATTATGTCGTGATATTTCCCCTAAATAATTAATATTTTGAAATATTTGGTTGCTTTCTTAGATAGAAGTATACTCCTAAAGTAAGGGGGTGATAAATCCGGATCGATTCGTGAATCTGTGAATTCATATCAATCCAATTTGATTGTGAACAAGTCTAAACATAATCAAATCAAATCTGATTCAATTTGATTAAATCCGACCATAGACATATCAAATCACAAATTTAAACTTTTAAAATCGTAGATCCATGGATCAATCTATTCAATTTAATGTTTAATATATACATATATATTTAAAAATGATGTAAATAGAAATTGACAATAAAATTTAAAGTTTAAATATTATTTACATAATTAAAAATTTAGATTTGAAAAAAGAATCCATTAAGTAATGGTATAATATAGATTGCCAGTTATTAATTTTTATTATTTGAAGCTTTTTTTATTTACATTTTATTATTTATATACTACTTTTATATGTAATTTTACTAATATGTTATTTTGAAGAAACAATTTGTCTTAATTTTTATTTTCAGTTTTTATTGTTTTGTATTTTTTTCCCTATGTTTTATATAAAACAAAATAAATCTAAAAAAAAATTCCTTATAATCCATGATCCAATCCAATATGATAAGTTCTTAATCAAATTGGATCATATTGATTACTACTTGTTTTATCAATAAGATCTGATTCAATCCGATTTGTGAACACCCCTACCTAGTATTGTGAGAACCGGTCTGGTCAAGGCACTGAATTAATGGTTTAGTGGTCAGACCGATTATCCCAATTTAACCTTGGTATATATATATATATATAAAATATAACATCGCAATCACAAATTGCATAAAAAAAAAGTAAAAAATGACATCATTTAATTTTTTTTGAAAAGAAAACCAAGCTCAACCCGATCAAGGTCATTGGTTTTTACTTAACCCAACCAATTCAAATTGGGTAACTGCATGCCCGATTGTTGGAAAAATCAACTCGGTTATGTTACCAGGTCTCAGTCCGATTAGGTTTTCACAACTATGCTCTTACCCTAAATAAATTCTCTTAAGTACTATTACATAAGAAATTATGGGTGTTCATTTGGTTGGATGATCCGAAAACCCAATTCGATCTAATCTAACCCAAATAAATCAAACTCAATCCATAACGGTTGGGTGATGGGTTCAGTAAGTTGAACCCAAAACCCAACCCGACCATAATATTAAATTATTATATTTGAAATTATGTGTTTTTTTTCATTTTGTATTTCTTTTGATATTATGTATTTTGTTAGTTTGGACAAATTGTGTTGTTTGTATTTATTTTTATGGCTTAATTAACTTGGATAAATTGTGTTTACTTTTATTTTAGAAAAATATTTTTTTAGTTATTATTAATTGAAAATTTAGTTATATGTTATTTCAATTTATTTTAGTTTTGATATATAATTTATGACTATAATTTATTATTTATATTTATGTTATGACAATGATATATTCTATTTTTTAAAACAAAAAAAATCTTTAAAAAGCTACAAAAAATATTCTAAAATTTACTTTTGTTTAAAAAAAATTTAAAATTGTCAACCAATTAATCCAACCCAATCCAACCTATTCAAGGTCAGTTCGATTGGATTGGGTTTAATAAAGAAAAAACAAAGGCAGTTTCTTTTAGCACACGCTCATTTTTTATCGCACCCCATCAATGTTTACAATTTTTTGTAAAATCTCAAAATACCTTCACCCTCTTTTACCTTGTGTTTTTTGGCAGAGTATCGCCCAACTTTACGACTGCAAACGCACCTCTACCAACCTCTTTGAAAATTTACATTGGCTTCTCCATTTCATACTCTCACCCTCTTCGAACATATATATTTTTTCACCTCTATTTTTAGAAACTTCCTCTACCATATATGTTCAAAGAGAGTAAGTGTGCTCTTTCAAAAAGGTGGATAGAGTTGTAGAGGTACGCGTGCAGCCGTGAAACTAAATGATGCTTTGTAAAAAAACTTAGGATAAAAGGGGGTAAGTTGTTTAGGGTTTTACAAAACATTAAGGGAGTGTGGATAGCAAATGAAGGGGTGTTAAAAGAAATTTTCAAAACGAAAATTAAACCCAACCCGATGTGTTATGATTAGGTTTGATCTTGAGTTTACTTAAATCTAAAAGCAAAGA
The DNA here is from genome assembly GCA_037954015.1 of Psophocarpus tetragonolobus. NCBI lineage: Eukaryota > Viridiplantae > Streptophyta > Magnoliopsida > Fabales > Fabaceae > Psophocarpus > Psophocarpus tetragonolobus. The sequence continues at coordinate 3,060,177 of CM075696.1, forward strand.
TCCTTCCAAGGTTCAAACCAAAGACCTCTCACATAAAAAAAGAGTTATGTCACTAGTCCAAGACCCATTTAATGTTAATTTTTTCATTTTTATGGTACATATAAGTATATTTTAAATATAAATATAAAAAATCAAAAGAAAGGTGCTTCCAGAGTTCAAACTAGGAACCTATAAGTATAGTTCAAACAATGCCCATTTAACACCCAAAACAAGAATCATATCACTTGATCACATGCGAAATTTATATTAATTTTATCCATTTTTATGTTACATATCGTACATATACGTGCAATTTCATTTTTTGTGTCAAATTTCATAAATTTTGTGGCCTTTTGATTTTTAACAATACCAATAACAATAACAATAATAATAAGAATAACAATATTATTATTATTGTTGTTCTTATTATTAAAAAATAAAAAAATTATAAAATTTATGAAACTATTATATGTATAATTAACGTTAATCATAACAAAATTTATGAAACTGAATACTAATTAATATATACATATATATATATATATATATTTTGCATATATGTAAAATAAAAATAAATAAAATTAACATAAATTTGATTTAGTTTAGTGGTATGTTTTTTACTTTTTGAAAAGAAGCTTTTTTTTTAATTTTTATATTTATATTTAAAATTATATTAATAGTGTGGAAATTTGCCCGAAGGAGAAATTTTACCCATATACAAGTCTCCCTTAAATCAATGCTTCATGAAAGCAAATTAAGCTCCATTAATATAGACAATAAATAATAATATTATTTCCAACTACTACCAATAAACACAGTAAATACCAAAGCTAACCTAATGGAAGTTGGTTTTCAGGATTAATAATTCTGTCATTCAATTCTCAACAATCAGCCATGTCTACAGGTAAGTAGAAGTGAATACACATTTGGTGCACACACGAACGTATTCTTTTAAGAAAAATTATATGGGCATATGTTTGATCCATATTGAGAGATAATATTGGCAGAAAAATTAAAAAAAAAAACACATTAAACAAGATGTTAAGTTATAAAATACTAACTTTTCTTTTTAATTTTTTCTGTTATAAAACACATTAAGAAAAACGCATCGTATTATATATAAAAGTTTTAGCTGCAAGTCACATCAGGTTGTTGTTCTCCTTGCTTAAAAAAAAAAAAAACTTAAACGCATTTTGTTCCTTTAGTGATTTTTAAACTTGTCTCGTTACATTTATTTTAGACATTTTACTTTCCAAGTTTGAAAAAAAGTGCAAATTGTGTCGCGTCATTAACCTGTCATGTTGACCCTAATTAGGTGACGGAACATGCTGCGTGTGAATAAGATAGTAACATAGATTTAAATTCTTTTATCTTCCTATTTTATTAACATTTGACATTTTCCCTCCTATTTTTAACTTGGACATTTAGCTCCCATATTTTTAAATTTACCAATTTGTATCTAGTTCTTAACTTTAAAAAATTGACCATTAGTTTAACGCATTATAACTAAAATTTATAATTAATGAACACGAATTTATCAATTCAAGAATTCTATATATTAAAATTATGTCATCTTAATATGATTTAAATATATTTTGTAATAAATTTATTGTTTTTATATTAGAATTGAAAGTATGAAAAAAGTTATAATATATATAATAATATAGTTTAAAGCAATTGTGAGATCGTAGAAAAAAAAAACAGAACAATCTATAATTAAAAAGAATAAATAATTATCTTCTCTAATTTTTTTTAAAAATGATAATAAAAAATAAAATTAAGTTAAATTTGACTTAATTTTCTATGAGAGACAATTCTGTTCAAGTTTTTTTTAGGATTATTATGAATAACAATTTCTTCCTTTAAGTATTTAATCTCCTAACAATTGATTCACATGCTGGATGGTTAAAGATAATTTTATTTGTAAATTATAATATAAAATAAAAATTGTCATGAAAAATACTTAAATCATATCACTATATCATGATTTTAAATATATAGAATTCTTAAACTAAAAAAATTATGTCTATTAATTTTGATATTTTTCAAATGAAGTACCTTTATTAGAAAATTTATTTAGCAATATTAAATAATAACAACGTTTTTTTTAAAAAAAAGAAAAAATATTAGTTGCTACAATGACTTAAAAGCAATTAGAAAATTAATTTAATAACAAATATCAGTGACAATGCATTAAAAGTAATAATTAGTGCCGAAATTAATGGTTTGATAGAATTTGTTAACTTTAAAAATATGGGAGCAAAAATATGAGTAAAATGTCAAAAATCAATAAATAGGAGACAGAATATTAAAAAAATAGTAAAATAGATAAAAATACATTAAGCCTATATCACCTTTTAATTGACACATGACGCATCATCATTTTACTCAGCACCAAATTATTTAAAAATTAAGAGTTTTATTTTCGCGTAGGTATAAAAGCTTACAACAACTCTAAATAATTTTTTTAACTTACTTTAAATGGATCTCACCATATTATGGAACTGATTAGTATTTTTTGTTTTTCTAGAATAATTTTTAGCCAATTTTTCAAACTTTTCATTTCTTAAAAAAGTATGAAAATTTGAGAAATGTGTTTAGGTACATTCAGTTTTAATTAAGAAGGGAGGTGATTGCGGCAAATGAGTGGCAGTGGAATTGGAAAGATAATGAAGGTGGGGGTGGCAGACATAGAAGAAATGTGAAAGGTAGAGACAACAAAAAGGTGGTGAAGGTCGGGGTGAGAGACGTGGAAGAGCATGAAAGGTGACAATAGCAATGACAGAAAGGTAGTGGAATCAAAGTACAAGGCGCGAAAGAAACATAAGAGATGATGGCAGTGGTGGTGGAAAGGTAGCAAAGGTCAAAGTAAAAGGTACAAGAGGATTGAGAAATGGTAACAGAGTATAAGGCACTGAAAGAGGAGCATGAGAGATGGAAGCGACAACAACAGAGAGATGACATAGGTAGGTTGAAAGGCACATGAGAGGCGATAGAATAGGTAAGCCAACTCAATGTAATCGAAGATGAGACTATGTTTTTCAGTCTTCCAAATTTGAAAAACTACTTTGGATCTAGTTTTTAGAAATCTAGTTTTCCATTTTCCAACTGTTTTCTTTGAAAATTGAATCTTCCAATGTGTTTTCCAGTTTCCCTTATAATCCTAGTAGGCATGACAACTGGTATGATATTCTCATCCTCGGCTCCCAAAATTCATCCTCATCTTCATACTCAACAGATAAGAGATTTATGTCTTTATCCTTATCTCCGTCGAGTTTGGGTATATCCAAACCCGTCTCCCTGGAAAAAATTGTAACAATCTTTTAATAAAAAGTAAAATTATTTGAATATAATGATATTGATTCAAAAACTATCTAAATAAATACAAAATTTATAATTTGTGAATTAAATATAAAAAAATTTCTTCTTTTTTTAAGACAAATGTCAAATTCTAAATATCAAACATTTCTTTACATCCTAAAATTGTGATTTATGAAGAAAGCATGAATCTAATCAGGGACAAGGATGAGGATCAATGGGTATTTATATCTCTATTCCTGATTTAACAAATTCATACGTGTACCTATATCCAGTCAAATCAAGAATTTTTCGTCAAATTCGGAGTGAGTTTGAAAATTATTCACGTATGCGAGTTTATTTGTCATCCCTAATTCTTAAATTAATTTTTTTAATTTTTCTGAAAAATATTCAAACTAAACAACTCCTATTGTGTAAAAAATAAGGAAACATTAATCAATAATCCTAATAAATTGATGAAAATTATTATTATATTAGTAGTGGTAAATTTTTTTCCTCCATGAAGCCAAGTAACCACCACCCCCTCATGTTAGTTGGCTTTAAAGTAGAATTGAATCAGTAAACAGAGTCCTTTGGCATACGTTTCATGACAATTAAAGCGAACCATGTGTTTTTCCATTGGCAGAAGGTTTTAACATATGTACAAGTCCTACACCATGCAGACACGACACTGCTATTGTGGTCCACTGACAGACTCACTTTCGATCATAGTCATCACAGTACTCCTCTCATTACCACTCAGCGTCCACGTTAGATGGTTCTTTGAGCTCTTTCTATAACAATTAAATATTTTACTTTTCTTTATAAAAATTAATATTTAGTTTCTTTAATTATTCGCATTAATTGGTGCAATATAACGTAACCACTGTCTTTGCTCTTTATTTCTCAGTATTTCTTTTGTCAGATAATCTAACTCTAATTTTTTTCTTCCAGCATTTAAGCTGTTATATATTTAAAATACGAATTCAAAACCACTTATTAAATGGAAACAATCTCATGCGCCATTGATCCATGTATAAGATGGCATCTAACTCACTGTAAAAAAAAATTACATAAACACTTTGAGTTATCATACACCGAGTGAGAAGAAGAAAAAAGAAAAAAAAATATATAAATATGATAAAATTTATGATATGATAGGATAAGAGATATATAAAGAAATAAAAAATATTGATAATATATATATATATATATATATATATATATATATATATATATATATATATATATATATATCATTAATCCTCACTGGAATCTATGATATAAAATATCCTCTTATAGTTATAATTTTTGTTATCTTACTTCAAAGCGTCAAACACAACTTTTAACCATGTATTTGCATGGATAATTTTAATAAAAAAATTTATTTTATTTGAGAATTCAAATATTTTGTAATTAAATATATTGTTTAGATGAAAAATTTTAAAAGAATTTGAAATTATTATAATTTGTAAAGATATTTTGATTGTTAAAATTGCAAAATTTTAAATCACTTAGAAAAGTAAAAATTTAAAATTTTTAAATTTATTTTTCTTTTATTAAAGTCAGCTAAAGTTATTTTTTTATATTAGTTAGAATTTTTTTATTTACATTGACTAGATTATTTTTTAGATGATCAATGTCCATTAAAATTATTTTTCATCAATACTTTTTTTAAGGATAAAATTATATATTTTCCTAATGTTGATGAAAGTTATTTCTCAACTTATAAATTGAGTTTTAGAGATTAATCATAAGACTTTGCCTTACTTCACCATGATAAGTGTATAAATGACCCCATTTAAATTCACGCCACTGTGCTGGAACCAACCATGCTGTAAGACTAACGTGAGATATACTAAACTTCAGCATGAAGAACTCCAAAGCATCAAACACTGAACTAGTCATAATTTAAACTTTTGGTCAAATAAGGTTATCAGGTAGGAGGGGTCAACTTAATTACCAACACTCCTAAGTCCTCCTACCACACCTCTTTATAATTAATATTACCTTTTTCCATTTTACTTAATAAAAATAATTTTAAAACATTTACAAAAATAAATCAATAGACTATATATGTTCCCCATAGTTGTCGGATATATATTTAAAAAAGGATAATAATTTTATCAAATCTACTGCCTTTGCCTTGGGTCATGCAGGTATATTATCATCGAATCACTTTTGTTTCTAGGAGAGTCTTGCTCCTTAATTATTTCTCTCTTATTTCTCGTGCTCACACCACACACAGTTGTACAACATGGAGATAGTTGACTTTATTCCCGTGTGTGGAAGCAGGAAGAAGTACAGAAGAAAAGGAACATATCATAAGCTTAAGAGTGGCACTGAGGTAAGTGAATGCAGTCTTGAAGTTCATCAACCAAAGATTAGATTGTCCATAAATCTCTGGAAAAAGTTGAGAAATGCTTATGTGCAGCGAATGCTTAGCTTGGCTCAACATGTTGCCCACTTCAACAATGGAGAAATTTGCTTTCTCAAGAAGATCCATGATGATGAAGTTCAGCTCTTGTTAGAGCTTCATCAAACTTGAGCTTCTCAACCACTTATGGATAATTGTTCTGTACATTATGCCATTTTTCTTTTTTCCTTTCTTTTTGTTTCTCGGGGTTGTTATGTATACTAAAGAATGATCTGATCGAAGAGGTAAGTATGTCTTTTAAATAAATCATTTATCTCAAGATATTAATCTTTAACTCTTATCTAAATTATGTCAGTCACCATCTACCATATGGAATAAAAGAAAAATCATGTTCTTGCTTGGTTGAGCTAACTTTTTCTTTTCTTTTCTCTCTTTTTATTTTGGGACTAATAATTTTCATTATAATTAACATGGCAGAGCTAATATATGCATATTTTCATGTTCTTGGTTGTAGATCAAGCTTGAAGACAAGAAGGGCATTCGATAAAGTCATGGAAGACATTTATCAGTGTGCTCCTTATTTAGTTAAATTCTGTGTTCTGTCTACAACACATTATAGTGATGAGAACTTGAAGAAGTGATGTGGTTTATATTACATTTAGGTAGAACTCGCCATTGTACATGATGAAGATATACAGCAAAGTAATCAACAACTACTTAATATGGTGCTAATTAATTGACTTAATTTTAGAAAATAATTGTTTTTTAATATAATTCCATTGAATAATAACTTACAAATATTTTTTCAACTTAATTAAAAATGTTAATAAAATATTTCTTTGTACACAAGCTTTCATCAAATCTATTTCTGAAACTATAATATATATATATATATATATATATATATATATATATATTCGACCTCAAAATCGCTTCATCTTTTAGAAACACTTTCATATTTTTTTAAAATAATAAAATAGAAATAAATTTTTAAATATGTATACAAGTGATCAAAGTTTTTATTATGAAAAATGAGAAATATAAATTTAATAATTATGTAATTATATAAATTTAAAAAACACATAAGACTCACATTAATATAATATTTTTATTATATATTAAACAACCCAACTAAACAACTTTGATTATAAATATTAAGATAAATATTAATTAACTATTTTTTAAACTTATTAAATTAATTAATTAATTATATATTTCATGATAATTAGCCACGATTATGAGTAACATTCTTGAAGGATCATGTAATAATTTTTTTGTGAAAGTATTCACTTTACATTTTATAATATTTGGTATTATTATAACTTTTTAACGCATTATATATATATATATATATATATATATATATATATATATATGTATATATTTACACAGTGCTATCAATTTTGGCTCGTAGTAATTTTACCAAACTCCAATAGAATTCTCTTGAATGGAAGATATGTGTGATCAAACAAAAAATCATATATTAACAAATGTCTAAAAAAGAATAATTATATAAATATATTTTTTTATACGAACTTAAGTATATACACAATTATATATAATGTATATATCAACAAGGAAAGTTTATTTTGTGAGGAGGGCGTGCACATAACTAATTCAATGACTATGATTGTGAGCATTGAATTTCAATGAAATTAATCACCAGTGTCATATCATTAATACAATTTTCTTTAATTTATTGTATTAGTCACGGTTGTTTAACTCATTTATATATGTGGTACGATCACGTGCACTAAATTTCAATGATCACACATGTGATTGATACAATTAATCTTAATCACGTTGGTTAATTACAAGATTGTTTAGTTCTATTTTCACTAAAGGTCAACCAAACATATTCCTTTGTGGGGAATTTATTCAGACAGTATGTAGTTGGTGTTTACGTATATATATATATATTCATTCTCATTGGTTGTTCTTTACGTTCAAGTAAAAGTGGAAGCTAGCTAGCTCACTTGAATTGTGTGAGTGTTCAATGGAAGAGAAAAGGATATCACACTACCGTAGCTCTCATAGGATTTTGCTAGTGGGAGATGGAGATTTCTCATTCTCACTTTGTTTGGCTAGGGCATTTGGCACAGCCATGAACATGGTTGCTACCTCTATGGATTCTCTAAGTATGTTTTATATGATGGGTGCAACTTTCCAATTATTAATTAATTAATTAATTTGTTAGTAGGAAACACTTGGATGACTTATAGTTACATAACTGTGCGTTATATATATATTTTTCTAACTTCATTTTATTTTAAATATTAATTTGAATATTTTAATTTTTGAAGAGGCTATAACGATGGATAAAAATGCATCAAGGAATTGGGCTGAACTAGAACCATTTGGCTGCACCATTCCCGAAGTCAACGTATGTACAATGATCGATCGCCCACTTCTCAACCACAAGAATTTTGATCGCATAATTTATAATTTTCCTCATGCTATTTGCATTGGTGGTGAAAGCGATGAATACCGAATTAAGTATGTAATTACGTTATGCCAAAAGGATGTGTAATGAATATAATATTTGATCTAAGTATCGTTGAAATATATACATATTACATGTATGTTACGATTAAATGCAGGCCTCACAAGTCAATAATGAGTGGGTTTCTGAAAAATGCTAAACACATGCTTACTTAAGATGGGGAAATTCATATTACGTATCACAAGACAATGCATCCTTTCAATTTGTGGAATATCACAGGGATGGCACGAAAAGAGGGATTGATATTGGTTAAGGAAGAGAAGTTTGATCAAAATCTTTACCCTGGTTACAATATCAAGAGAGGAGATGGGTCTCAATCTGACGAAGCTTTCTATTTTGGAGAGCCAAGTACTTTCATGTTCGCATGCATGAAGCCTATGACGGGATTAACAAGAAGAACAAATTATTAGTGTTGGGATAGAAAAACCGAGATCAAAAAGTTTTTTAAAGATGTGTTACTAAAAAAGTGATTCTTTTTTCTCTTTTCTAATTAACTACATTGTTATACCATTATTTTGATTTGTTTGTTTACTAGGACTTTTATCTATAATTATAGGATATACGGAGTTTGTTAGATTTGGTTCGAACAAATACAAATTTGGAATCTTACGTAACTTTATTATATTAGTCATTAATTAGGAGCGAGAGCTCGTTCCTAATTAATGAATCGAGCTATGGTTTGATTAGTTAATGAACTTTCTTTCTATCAATTTTTTAATAGATTTCAGGGCTGATTGACCCAAGTGGGTTTATTTTTTAAAAAAATTACCAGTATGGGTCTGTTTTGAAAAATATTACCAGCATGGGTCTGTTTTGGGTGGTTGACTCGGTCAAACCGCAACTCCGAATTGCGGTTTCGTTGTCACGTCAGCAAAGTGATTACGTGGAAGCAAGCGTGGAAAAACGACTACGAAACCGCAAGTGGGAATTGCGATTTGACTGAAAACACAGAAAACGATGCCTGTAAAACCGCAAGTCGCATCTGCGGTTTCAATTAAATATTATTTTTATCATAAACCGCAAGTGCGAACTGCGGTTTATGTTAAATATAATATTTAAATATCATCAAAGTAGCTGTGGTTTAATGGTGAGAATTTGATGTTGTAGTTGTGGAGACCCGGGCTCGAATCCCATTAGCCACACATAAAACCGTAAGTCGCATCTGCGGTTTGAATTAAATATTACTTTTATGATAAACCGCAAGTGCGAACTGCGGTTTATGTTAAATATAATATTTAAATATCATGAAAGTGATTGTAGTTTAGTGGTGAAAATTTCACGCTGTGGTTGTAGAGACCTGGGCTCGAATCCCAATAGCTACACACTGTTTTAATTAAAATCACCTGGCTTACTTTTTTATCCTATAAAATTGAAAAAAATAAGTCATGTGATTTAAATCCGACATCAATTAAAACAATGTGTGGCTGCTGGGACTCGAAACCAGGTCTCCACAACTACAACATGAAATTCTCACCATTAAACTACAGCCACTTTGATGATATTTAAATATTATATTTAACATAAACCGCAGTTCGCACTTGCGGTTTATGATAAAAATAATATTTAATTCAAATCGCAGATGCGACTTACGATTTTATGTGTAGCTACTGGGATTCAAGCCCGGGTCTCCACCACTACAACATCAAATTCTCACCATTAAACCACAACCACTTTAATGATATTTAAATATTATATTTAACATAAACCGCAGTTCGAACTTGCGGTTTATGATAAAAATAATATTTAATTGAAACCGCAGATGCGACTTGCGGTTTTACAGGCATCGTTTTCTGTGTTTTCAGTCAAACCGCAATTCCCACTTGCGGTTTCGTAGTCGTTTTTCCACACTGGTTTCCACGTAATCACTTTGCTGACGTGACAACGAAACCGCAATTCGGAGTTGCGGTTTGACCGAGTCAACCACCCAAAACAGACCCATGCTAGTAATATTTTTCAAAGTAGACCCATACTGGTAATTTTTTTAAAAAATAAACTCACTTGGGTCAATCAGCCAGATTTCAGAGTATGCAGGGTTCCGAGCTATAATTATAACAATAGGCGATAAAGAAGATAATAATAATAATAATAATAATAATAATAATAATAATAATAATAATAATAATTATTATTATTATTATTATTATTATTATTATTATTATTATTATTATTATTATTATGTTGTAGTGATATTAAAGATCAATTTTTAAGAACAGATTCTTTTTATGTGGCAATAACATAATTGTATTTGATTAAATATTTATATATAAGTTAATTACTTTTAATCAATTTATTTACTTTATTTTTATATGAATATTTTAAATAAAAATGATTAAAAATAAAAATTAATTTAGGGTTAGAGTATCTTATACTCCATTTCTTAATAATATTTTACTTATAAAAAATATAAATTCTAAGATCAAATATGGACACATTTGATTTTTTTTTTAATCTCAGTATAAGGTTATACTTTTGTTGAATTAGGATTTCCAACATGTATGAATATAGTAAAAAATTATCTAAGTGAATTTTTTTTATCTTATTATAAGGTTTTATTTTTGTTGAATTGCCACCTTTTCTGGCTCCCTCTTAATGTCATTTTATTTTATAGTTAAAATATAATGCTATTTTTTAGTCTTTTATGTTTCTGGACTTGAGCTGCTACATATAGATCCCAATTTTTGGGTTGAATATGGTTTGTTTTCTTTTGATGGGGATTTTGGTTTATGGTTATTAGGATGTTGATAATTGCACCCGCCTTATTGCTGCTTCCTACAGGCCTCTCTACCCAATCCCACACAACCTCTGCACCCCACCCTTCCCTCTCTCGCCTAGCCAGATCCACGCCTACATTGAAGTGATTGATAAAATTCTGTATTCTTTGCAGAATGTGAAGACAGTTTTTGATGCTGCATTAAGGTTACCAAAGCCAAACACAAGAAAATGATTGGTTCTTACCTTTTGATATTTCACATTCAATTATCTTTCACACTTAACTCTTTAACGTGTACAATGTACTGTCAAGGGGCTCCACTCCGTTGATAAGACAGGGTATCAGTATCACTTGAGTGTACATTCAGTGGTTCTTCAAGTGCAGGGGGTGTTCACTGTTTACCCGTCATGATAATAATGTATCAGAGATAGTTAGATACTGTGCATTCAAGTGAAGCAGTGTACTAGAGTGGTTGGATTGAAGTAGGTGTGGTAAATAAGATCATGTACTGCCACACTCACACTGAGCAGTGTTGGGCCCCTTAACACCTATTTCTTGTAATTAAAAAATTCATTCTAAACCATTCTCTCAAATGAAAATTCCATATCAATTCTAAATCATATATACCACAAACACTTCATTTACTGTGGCATGTTTACAACACGCTTGCCAGTTGCCACATGTGCTCCAAACATGCTTTTTGCTTGGTGTGTTTGATTTTCAATTTCGAAAATTGTGATATTGCCTTTTACCTTTCCGCTTTTGTCCATGAAATACGCTAATTAATTTCACATCGATGAAGCTACACCATTTTATTAATATTTGAAATTTTGGATTGACACCCCATTTTTAAAATAATTAAAAAACCCTCTTCGCTTAGCCAAAAAAGCGTGAAGTGAGATTAAACACTGTTATCATTGTATACATATATATCTACAAAATCAACCGGCAATAGCAGCAGCTGCTCTTCCAGTAATAAATGTTACAAGTTAACAGTTAACGTCCTCCATCGACCAATAAATGCAGTCCACCGTACCATCACAATATGCAGACCAATTATCAGTTATGCAAGCTAGTCCCTCTTCCCGCTGACAGAAACGCAACAAATCCTATTTCATTAAGTCAATTCCCACATAGACATGTAAAATATTAACATACTTTTAATGTTACAAGTAAATCCGTACAATAATGTAAATAAAAATATATATAATCAATGTAAATATCAACGATGGATTCACACTTGAAAGGTTAGACGATAATATATTATTTTTTGTCAATCTTTTTAAAGACATCTTAAGCACAACGGTGTGTACTTATCGTATTTTTTTTTCAAATTTAACAACCATCTTATTTGTGCAAACAACAGCAAATGTATGTGACCGATCAACAATAAATTGAGAAGTGTCAGCCTAACAAACTACACAACCCTATCTAACACATCGCTAATCACCGCAATAATTGAACAATATTAATGTAGTACCAAATGAACCACAACATTCTCAGTCAAATTCAGTGCACACAATCATGGACAATTACATGCTCATATCGGGTACACAAGAAGGATATGACTTTGTAAGCAACCTATTTGATATTAACATGTAAACACCATAATCAACATATGCTTACATGCAAGTAATGAATATTCCTGCAAGTCAGAGTTCCTCCATAAACCATATCATGGACATCTTCACAACAAATTGTTCATGAAGATAATCATCAGGAACAAAACTTACAATAACAAAGACATCGAAGTCCTTCAAGAAATCGATATTATCCAATTTGTGGTACTGGTGGACATAAGCATCATTAAGTAGTGCATGCATAACTGTTTTTTCAATTTTTTTTAACATGTTCCATATGTTTATATATATTATTAAAAAATTATACATGTTAGTTAGATATCCTCTTCCGCTTGAAAATTATTTTCATTTACTTAACTTTAACAAATAATTAATTGTATTAAAATAATAACTAAAATTGATGTAAACTTTAAAAAAAAAGTTTTAAACAAACATAAATAAATTTAAAAAATTAACTTATACAAGTATAAAAAAATAATAAGCAATGTCACACAATAGAAACATAAAAAAAATTAAATATTTAACTTAAAAAATAAATTATAGAGCATTTAAATAAAATTAAAACAACGAAAAAAAAATACATAACAAAAAATTTAAATTTCTGTTAGTTAATTTATATTTTATTTTATATATTTTTTATGTTGTGTATCTATTTTTGTTGTTTTAATTTTTTTAAATGCTTTGCAATTTATTTTTTAGTTTGTATTTTTTAATTTAAATTTTTTAAACATGTTTTACCAAAATAATTTGAAATATTAGATTTAAAAATCTTAGTTTAAAAAGTTTAAACTAAAAAATAAATTACAAAGCATTTAAAAAATTTAAAATAACAGAAAATATATACAAGATAAAAATAAAACATATAAAAAAAATGAAATAAAAATTAACTTAAAAAATTTTTAAAATCATACTTTAGAAAAACATACGTACATAAAAAATAAATTAAAACAAATTTTAAAAAAAAGTTGAAAAAAAACCTTATAAGAAATTGGTTGCCCAGTCACCAATTACATAAAAGAAAAAAAGTTTAACAACTATACACTAACAGTTTAAAAGAGTCTTACACTGACGTTTAATCATCTTTTTATTTATATGACTTTTAAAGTATTCATTGGTAAAACCAATCAAATTACCATATATAATTGGTTGTGATTAAATGTCAATATAAAACTTTTTACACTTAAAATGTATAGTGTTTTTTTTTTCAAAAAAATAAAAATAAATCTGAAAAAAAAATTACCATATATAATTGGTTTCCTCACAACCAATTTCTTAGCATGAATTTTAAAAGTAAATCTGAAAAAAAAATGCTATATTCTTGTAGACTTTTTACATAAAAAAAACACAAGTTGAGAAATTGATTCTCCCACAACCAATTTCTCAACATGAATTATAAAACAAGTTATTTAGATAAATAATGTGGAGAGTGAGTCATTTTGGTAAATTTTTTTTGTATAAAAAAGTAAAAAGCAGTGAAAATAAACAAAAAGAATAAATGAGTAAAAACAATGAAAATGAAAATTATTTTCTTAAAGTGGAATGAAGCCAGAAAGAAAAATAATTGAATTAAAATTGACGGATACATAAAAAAATATCCTTTGTCTAATTTTATTTATTTAATATAAATTTATAATAATTAATTTTTATATTTATTTATAGTTTTTAAAAAAGTTATTTGAAAGTCAAATAATTAATCGACTATTAAAGAATTTACTTTTTCTTCTCTTTCTTTTTTTAAAGAATCTTACCTGTTTATTTTCACGGCTTCTTACCTGTTTCAAACGAATTGATCGAATTTGCTTATTGATTCACGACTTTTTACCCGAAGCCCAAATTATTATCACCTTTATTATCTCATTCGTTTTTATTTTTATTTTTATTAATTAGTGCATTTAGCAAGTTGAGAGCAGTACAGTTGCACCATCGTTCTTGTGTTGTTTTCTTGATGATGACTTGTTTGTTTATGATATTGATGGATATTTATACTAAGAGTACGTATTTAAAACTATTAAGTCAGTAATTAAGATTTATTTTTTATTATGTAATCTTATGAAACACAATATGAAATTAATCATTGTTAATCCATCACACCAATGGCAAGGGTTTGATTCCTTCTACTCAAGTACAAATAATTATTAGAAGACAAGATGAATTTGGAATCGCTCTTCATTGCTTAAAATAATAACATATGGCTGTATTTCCCATCTTAGTCAATGATATAGCTTTGACTTGGCTTGTGCAATATCTCAATTATAGAAGATTATTTTTCTCATATCAACAGAAACGGCTACCATATTGTTTACTTTCTTTATTTTTTTTTTCATTTCATAGAAATTTTGCGTTCATATATAAAGATCGATATCCATTCCTTACTACTATTTACATTAAGAATTTTCCGTTGATAATTTTTGCAAAGAAAATCATATACACTGTTACTATAAATGTTATTTTATATGGTAATTAAGCTTGTTGATAATAATTACGTCAAAATTATTTATAAGAATAATTTTTAATTAGTTATAAAACTTTTACGGTGAACTTTCTGGATAGCAGACTCTTCTTGTGTATCACTGAGTCATATTAATATATTTTTGGCTTTAAAAATAAAAAATAAATTTAAAGGGCATGCATGCTTATTAAACAAATATTTTACAATGGTTGGACTAAGTCATATATGTTTAATCAATACATCCCTTTAACAATTAGGTTATTTTTTGTTAAACAAATAATCTTTTAGGAGTTTTAAAAAAATATCTACTTTTTTCTGTTGGAAAATAATATCTATAATGGAACATATGGATATACTAGTATATGATTATTATAGTTTGATTGATAGTTTTAATTTTAAATTTTAAATGTGTAATTGTGTTAAATATAATTTAGAAAAAGATTTTTATTGTTTACAATAGTCCTATTTAATTAAAAAATGAACACCTTAATTTTTATTCAATCAAATGTTAATAATTAAGGTATTTCAAATTGATATATATATATATATATATATATATATATATATATATATATATATATATATTTGTCTCATCCAGCACGACAACTAGCAAAATTTCAAAATGGAATTACCTATTTCAATTCCTTTAATTTTTTCTCTTCAATTGAAAAGAAAAAAGGTTTTAATTTCCACATATTTTAAGGTTAATTTCTCTTTTCTGGTAAGATGATATATTTTTAATTAAAAAGACACCAAAGCTAAAAAAAAAATATGAAAGTTTAAATATCATATACTTTCTCACTGTAATTTAATCATAACTCATAATTTATATAATTTTACAGATATTTATTATAAAATAAATCAAACTTAGCATAAATACTGGCTTTAAATTATGATTGAATGACACGGAAAGTATTTTACATTGATATTATAAATGGATCACCTATTTTCTCAAATATGAAAAGGTAATTTGAGTCAAACTTTCTCATGAACATTTAGTTGCTACAACTCGCATGCTACTTGAAGGCTTAAACAATTATAGCTACAGCAATTTGTTCATTTAAATTTTTCATTTTCATTCTCTTTCCATGTTAACTGTGCCATTTGTAGATCCTTTGAACCTAAAGTCACATGAAGTCTGTATTTAAGTAAGTAATTCTAACGACATACCGTAAACCTAACTTGATTATGGAAGAATGAAGTCATTGAACACAACTTGATTATACATATAGAAAATCATGTTTAGCGTAGGTTGTTTGTAGGTGACTTTAATTTCACCGGACAAATTCCAATTCTATCCAGTTAGCTAACATGTCATTCTCAGCCTCCATCTCACTAGAGTCAACGAAGACTTCATTTATTATGTATTCCATACTTCCACCATATATTATTATTATAATAATTATTATTATTGTTATTATATATAAACAACTGCTAGCTAGGTGCCCGCTCACCTCCAAAGCACAAGACAAACACACCTTTGAGTTGTTTCAATTACAAAAGCAAAAGGTTGCCTTTTTGCTTCAATTAAGCAAACATGAAGGTATGATTCGTTCACTTCTTATATAATCTGACCATTGGTTTCAGTTTTTGTTTTTCTGTCCTTTCTTTTTCTGATAATTGTTTCTCCACAAACTGTACATAACATGCCTAATTAATAATACAGCAAAAGATAGTTATCAAGTTGCAAATGGACTGTGACAAATGCAGAAACAAAGCCCTCAAAATTGCAGCTGAGGTACCAGGTGATCACATGTTAATCCCTTTGTGAACCATGTAGCTAAGAATATATTTAGCTCCTCTAGATCTAACGCAAACAACGATTTTCTTTCAGATGATAAATCATATAACTAACTATATTATCCATATAAAACATATGGATGACAAAAAGTTATATATTTGGTACTTTTGTGTGCTACTGGAATTATTTTTGTTTTTTTAGAAGAGTTAGGATTTTGGTAGGTACGTAACTCATCATAACTTTTAATATAAACTTTAATCATGTTATTTTTTTTTATCTATGTGAAATTTCAATTTAAATGGGGGAATACACTACAAGTACTCAGAAGAAAAACCTTAAATCTGTAAATCTTGTTGGATTTTTTTTTTGTTATTTTTATTAAAATATTGGAATTTTATTTCAATAATCTATATTGACCCCAAAAAAATTATTATTTTTACAATATTTGTTGGCTTTTTGTGCGAAAGATATTTAAAAATCCTTAATTGTGGATGATAATTATGTAGTTAAATTTTAGGTTTAAATACAATTTTGGTTTCTAATTTTACAAAGTTCATATTTTTTGTCTTCATATTTTAAAACAAAAACATTTAATATCCTTATTTTTAAAATCCATAATTTTGTTCCTCTATTTTAAAATAGAGAGATTTATTCATCTAATTTTATAAAATTTATTACTTTAATTATTTTTCTAAAGTTAGATGTTTAGACCATTAAAAAAATTAATTTTATGTGATTCAAATTTAGCAACATGATATTATTTGTTTAATTCACATAATAGGTAATGCTAATTTAGAAAAAATTAATAAGTTTTTTATATAAAACCATAAAAAATAAACAATATTAGTCTGATTGTGAATTTTATGAAATTAAAAGATTAAATATCCGTATTTTAAAATAACAAAACTAAAGTTGCAAGAAACTTAATATTTATTTAAAACTAGAAGATCAAAATTATAAATTTGAAGAAAGTCCAATAGTATAAATTTAATTTTGCCTCCTCTAATGGTAGGTGAAGGTCCGACAGTATGTACATGTATATTATAATTAAAATAGTAAAATGTGATTAGCGGATTTTGTAATGATGGGTGATATTTGTACTTGATCCCCTAAGTGCAATCCCTTCACTCGGAATTGTATACACCTTTATGGCAGAAATTTATTTATTTTGAAAAGATAAAAAATGATAAATGTAATTATAAGTGGTAAAATGGAGGTAAATGATGAATGTGAATAGTAGAAAATGGAGGTAAATTTAATTGTGGGAGATAAAGTGGGTTAATGTTAATAAAGTTGAGTTGAATGAGTGACAGGAGTGACATCGGTGGCATTGGAGGGAGATGACAAGGATCGGGTGGCTGCAAGTGGAGAAAACGTGGACATGGTTTGCTTGGTGAACCAGCTGAAGAAGAAGTTCAGTTCTGTGATAATAGTAACAGTGGAGGACCTGGCGAAAGCGGCGGAGGAGAAGAAGAAGAAGGAAGAAAAGGAGAAGGAGGAGAAGGAGGCGGCAGAAAAGAAGAGGAAGGAAGGGGAAGAGAGGATGAAGAAGCTCTTGCGTGCTGCACTGTGTAAAAAGTGCCGTAGCTCAAATTGCCATGGTAAGTGTGAAATTATTAACGTTGACGCATGCTGCACAAAGTGTGAAAGCATCCACTGTGATGGCCACTGTTACATCGTTTGTGTCGACTGTGAGACTGATCCTGATCAGTGTATTCCATGCCCCGATTGCCTCAGCCACTCCTGTGACGGTTGCTGTAAGCCATGCTCCAATTGTCACAGCTACAAGTGCAATGGTTGTAACTCTACCACTCCTTCTTCACCTTGTCCCAAATGCTATGCTCCCTATCCACCTTTCTGTTACCCTTATCCCTATCCCCCCCCTTTAGTATCTTATGATTCTTGCCCTGATTCTCCTTGCTCCATCATGTGACCCTTCCCCATTTACTTTCTTTCATCTCTTTCCTTACCTCTATGCCATTACCTTGTTATTTCTAATAATATCATCTAAATTTTATTCTCCTTATCCCATGCCTTTCCCCATTTCTTTTTCTTAATTATTTTCCTTTCCTTTCCTTTACTTTCAAAGTTGAACATCTCTCCTATTCCTTTTGGTTCTGCGACATCTAATTAACTTTGTACCATTATATATATGCTCTTATATGATTAATATACAAATTGATGTTCTTCATCTTTTCCTTCTCCCTTTTATTGTATTTTAATTTTCTTTTTCTTTTCGCCTTTATTTGAGCAGGACATCACTAAGAGAGAGATAGCATTATACCAACAATAAGACCTTTCCCACAATCCCGCTAATAAAAAACTCCTATGGTGACGGAAGAGTGGATCGGTCCTACGTCTTTTCGAAACATTAATTTAATGATGTAGGTAGTTTGGAACTAGTAATTTTCATAATTTAATCCCACAAATTTGATTTGGCTTTTAAAGCATTTCGTCATAAATAAATCTTATCCTGTTTTTATATTCATAATGCCGGCCGTGTGTACTGGACAGATGGGATGGAGGTTAAGTTTGGCCGTGTAATTATACTTAAATTTTTTATGCAAATTACGAATTATTTAACATGAACGTATACTCTATATATATATATATATATATATATATATATATATATGCAGATATTTATTTTCAAATATTAAATTGAGTCATTTATTTTAAAGTATAAAATAAGACCTTTGAACTAATAATAATGATAATAATTTATTAGATTAAATTAAATAAAAATTATATGATTAAAAAATTATCCTTTCACATGATTAATAAGAGATATTTTTATTAATTAAAACTATTAAATAATTATTTTTTAAATAAAAAATTATGAGTCTTAAAAAATAAAAATATTAATATTAGATATATTATTTTTAGGGCCTAATTAAAGTAATGCATTTTTTTTTATAAAAGGGTCAACCCTAATTAGATAGAATAGTTAGAAAAGTTCAAATTATATGAAAATCAATATACATAATTAATTATTAGTATAATATCATAATATTCAAATTAGTAAATTTTGTATTTTGTATAATAACCCTAATTTTGTATTTTGTGTGTGTGTTTTAGGGTTTATACTTAATAATAAAATAAAAATTTGATCAATTTGATTATTAAATTTCATGATGTCATATTATTGATTGTGTTTATCAAAGTTAACATATTTTGGACTTTTCTATATACGACTATATGTTATTCAATAATAAATATTAATTTAAACATATTTAAATATCATATTATATATGTTAAGTATTACGTGGCATTATCAACTTTGAAAATTTATATATTTGATCTAATTAATAAATTAAAAGATAAAATTTAATGGTTAAATTGTAATTTTTTATTTTAGATAAATTATTAAAGAAGTAAATCGCCTAAGTTTAATACTTGTTTTCTCCTTATATTGCTGATGTATATATAAATGGACGGTTGTTAGGTTTAATATGATAATAAAAATATTAAAAAAAAAGAGTATAAAAATAATTCAGCACAAGATGGTTGGATACAAATAATTAAATTATGACTGGCGTTTTGTGAACAAGGTTCTAAATTTTTTTAGTCTATATATATTTGACATGCTTAAGCAGGTGGATTTACACTTATTGATTGTATGATTTGGACCCAGATGGTTGGATGTTTGAGATGAGAGTTGATATTGTGTTTTAGCCTCTTCTTCATGGTCCACACTATCACGGTTAGCTTGGCCACAATTAGAAGGATGCCAAATAATCCAGGATTTGGGACAACTACTCAAACTATAAAAATCTAAAGGCAAAAACTAAGACCACAGATTATACTGCAATTTTCGGATACAGTGCCTCTCAGTCCAGGAAGCTCATACCCAAATAGTAACTAATAATTCAGCATATTAATGTCAGAGTTTATTCTTAACCTTATACATACACATATTAGTTTTTAAAATGTTTAAAAATATTATATAAAGTATTTTAACAATCAATCTATATAATAATATAAGTATTAAATTAATTATCTAAATTTTATTTACAGTCTAAAAATCAGTAGCTTTAAATTTCAGGAATCAAATAATAATTTACTCCCTGTATACTTCCTTTCTCTTCCCTTCATTACATTAGTTTTATCCTCTAAAATGAAAACTTTCTTATATAGTAACAATATATAATCAATTGCCAATTGGCATCAACTGTTTGAACCTTTTCGTTTGGTTTTGAAACGCAGCATTTGAGTGATATTTATATATTAATAAAGAGAATATCTTCTTTTAATTCTACTTTTATATTTATTTTAAAGTTAAAAAATAAAATTTTATCTTAAGAGACTTAAACATAAACTTTATCATTAGACTAACTTTATCATTTTAAGCTAAAAATTACTTTAAAGTACTAATACCTACATACATAATTATCTAACTATATTTATAATTTATAATATATGATATTATGTTGTATATTTATATTTATACTATTAATAAAAGGAATACCTTCTTTTGACATTTCTTGCACCTATTTTAAAATTAAAAATAAACTATTTTGTCTTAAGAGAAACTTGAACCCACAACCTTTTACTCCCAAATGTAAACTTTCCAATAGATAAACCTTATAACTTTAAACAAAAAATTACTTTAAAATATTGATATCCAATATACATAATTGTCCAACTATATCTATAATTTATAATATATGATATTATATTATATACTATATCTATACTATTAATAAAGGGAATACCCCCTTTTGATGTTCACTTTTCAAAATAACTATTATACCCTTACACTATTTTAAAATTAAAAAATAAATTACTTTGTCTTAAGAGAGACTCAAACCTACAATTTGTCATTCCCCAAACATAAACTTTATCACTAGACCAACCTTATAGCTAATAATTACTTTAAAGTATTGATATCCAACATACATAATTGTCTCATTATATCTATAATCTATAATATATAATGTTATATTATATACTATATATCTATATTCTATATTATTAATAAAGGGAATACCCTCTTTTGATGTCTACTTTTTATAATACATATTCTACCCTTACACCTATTTTAAAATTAAAATATGAGTTACTTTGTTATAAGAGGGACTCAAACCCTGTCAATCCCCAAACGTAAATTTTACCGCTTGACCAATCTTATAACTTTAAGCAAAAAATTACTTTTAAAATATTGATATCCAACATACATAATTGTCCAACTATATCTATAATTTATAATATGTGATATTATATTATATACTATATATTATATAATGAGAATATGACCTTTTAGTCCCACATTTTATGACTATTTTATCTTCTAAATATTTTATGACTGTTACCACTTTCGTAAATATAATTTCTCTCTGTTAATATATGCATATTTTCACCATTTCTACCTTATCACAAATATATCTTCCTTAAACATGATTAATATATGTATATATTTCATGATAAATATTTTCAATAAACATGCAGATATACAAGTGCGACAATATTATGAGTTCAATTCAAACTGTCTATTTTTTCTATTTTTTCATATTCATTACATCTTTGACATATCCATTGATGATCGTACATTTTTTATCATGTTATCATAGACAAAAAATATATTTCAAAATATGTCACATAATAATTTATATTTCAAAATATAAAAATTTACAAAAGATATTAAATTAAAACATAAAATTGTTATAACATATTAAAATATAAATGCGAATACACAAGCACAACTTCGTTAGTATATTATAATGCACAGATGATGTCGGTTAGAAAGGAAAAATAAAAACTATAACCTAAGAGGAAAATTATGATCATAAATAATCGACAAATCATTTTTGTAGCTATTAATCTAATTTAATAGCGTAGCCATCTTCATATGAAAAAATTGGTCTTCATTATGTTAGAGATCCCATATTGGATAATGATATGGCTAAACAAAAGTATATAATAAGGTGCAAACCTCAACTTATAAGCCGATTTTGTGAGGTTGAGTTAGACTCAATTTCATCATTTTTAATATGGTACCAGAGCCTATCTAACTGTTTATTGTTGTTGTTGGGCTTATCAGGTCGCTACCAGACCCACCACAAATGTTAAATTTATGAATTGTTGTTGAGCCTATTGTGCCACCTGTTATTGGGCCTCTATCGGACCACCCATAAATATAAAATCCACACTTGAGATGTCCAGTCCTCAGCATGAGGATGGTGTATTGGAGATCCCACATTGACTAGTGATATGACTAAACAAAAGTATATAATGAGGTGCAAACCTCACCTTACAAGCCGATTTTGTAAGGTTAAGTTAGGCCCAATTTCATCATTTCTAATATGGTACATTGACTAGTGATATGACTAAACAAAAGTATATAATGAGGTGCAAACCTCACCTTACAAGCCGATTTTGTAAGGTTGAGTTAGGCCCAATTTCATCATTTCTAATATGGTACAAGAGCCTATCCTAGCGGTTTATTGTTGTTGTTGGGCTTATCGGGTCGCTATTGGACCCACCTACAAATGTTAAATTTATGAATTGTTGTTGAACCTATTGTGCCACTCGTTATTGGGTCTTTATTGGACCACCCATAAATATAAAATGCACACTTGAGATGTCTAGTCCTCGGCATGAGGGTGGTGTGTTGGAGATCCCACATTGGCTAGTGATATGACTAAACAAAAGTATATAATGAGGTGCAAACCTCACCTTACTAGCTGATTTTATAAGGTTAAGTTAGGATCAATTTCACTATTTCTAATACATTAGACTTAGCTTAGTGATTTAAATATTTTATTATTTTTTTAACAACAAACACAATCATTATATTATATATCAGTAATGAAACAAAACATTTCATCAAGTATACATCCACGAAAAAATGAAACCAAAATAAGAGACACTATAATTTACTACATTATAATCATCAAAAGAGTACCCCATATTAACACCCCACCTATACTGAACCCAATTCCATGATATAAACTGAATATAGGACAAAATATGCACTAACTTTAACGTTTTGTTCTCAAAGACAATGGAGTTTCTAGATATCCATATCCCTCAGCACATAATATGCCAAAACATATATCTACATTGTTTCCTTATCCTACCTATTACCCATAAGCTAGTCATAGTAAACAGTTGTAACAAATCATCATGGAAAGGAGATCAAATTTCAATCCACTGCAGTACCCTGTACCATAAAGCCTAAGAAAAAGACAAGAAAGAAAGAGATGCTAACTCTCTTCTATATGATCGAAACACCGAACACAGCTCTGCATATTATCTCGGAAGATCATACCCCTTCTTTGCAAATTGTCAACAGTAGGTAACCTATTAAGCAATAGCTTCCAAGAAAATGTCAATACTTTACTTGGTAGTTTATCCTTCCACAACCACTTAAAGACTTGTTGTTAACACTGAATGAAATTCCTAACCTGAAAGCTGCATTAGTCTTCCTATATGCATCTACCACTGTGAATTTGTTTATAGGCCCTGCAATCCAAATCCACTTGCCCCTAGAACGGTTTCCTAAGTTCACATCTTTCAGGATCCTCCATTGAAGACAACAACTCCTTCTCCCACATAAACAATTCCCTATGCCAAAACCATTTCAACCTAGGACAACCGGCCGAAAGGTCCTTCATAACCTCCACTGATACGTATTGATCTTGCGCAAAAGCAAATAATCTGGGAAAATATTAACTAAGTGGACCACCCCCAACTAATTATGTAACCAAAACAACGTCTTAGACCTATCACCAGTACACCTCTTCACATTATTAAAGAACAAACCTGGGACAAAAGGCCATCATTATCAATAGCCCAAACATCCTCCACCAAATAGTCTTTGCCCCCCTCTATTAATGAATAATACATCATGAAATCTCTCATACCTGGCCCTAAGTAATGGACCCCAAATAGCGTCTTTATCTATTGAAAATCGACATCTCCACTTAGCCAACAAGCTTACATTAAATTTTAATAGACGTTTCACCCTAGACCCCCTTCAGACATAGGTGAACAAATCTTCTCTCAACTAACCCATGATATCTTCTTAGAATCTGCATCACCTGCCCAACAAAAGTTGTGTTGCAATGAGGTCAATACTTGTACCACTTTTTTTTTGGATCCTTATAAAAAGAGAAAAAATACAAAGGTAAACTGGTTAGGACAAAATTTACCGTAACCAAACTTTTTTTGAAAACCTCCATCACATAACCCCACGGAGATGCATGTTGCGGATTTACCCCTACTGGCACCTCCAAGAATTTGAAAGGTGGAGATGACACAACACAATTCAATAAACACCCAACTGCATGAGAAAAGATAAGGTTAACATTTAATATGTAGAAGTGGCTCTTATGGAAGTTTACTTTCAACTCTAACACTGACTCAAAACCTTTTAAAATGACCTTCAAAGTCCATACAGTTTGAAAGTCAGCTTACCCCAACAAAATGGCATCATCTGCATACTGTAAGTGAGAGTAGGTTACATGATATACCACATTGATTGGTCTATAAACATTTCTCTGAATCGTTGATTTGTACAAACCTACGAGACCTTTTGCCACCACCAGAAATGAAAAAGGTGAAAGCGGATCACCTTGTTTTATTCCCTTTCCAGGTCTAAATTCTACAGTTAGGCTTCTGTTTACTATAATAGAAATGTAATTTTTCCAAATTAAGGAATTAATCCACATCCTCTATTTACTTCCAAATCCCAATCTACTAAGTATATAGTCTAAAAATTCCTAATTCACTAAATCATAGGCTTTTTCGAAGTCCACTTTGAACATAAATCATGTTTTCTACGCCTATGAGCCCAATCAATGATTTCATTTGTGATCAAAACCCTATCTAGAATAGATCTCCTGGGTAAGAAAGTTGTTTGACAATTAGAAATGACCCCACCCAAAACATTCTTCATCGCACTAACAACAATTTTGAAATTATTTTATGAACACTTAATATTAGAGAAATTGGCATGTACTGCAAAATGTTTTTAGGACAATCTACCTTAGGAATTAATAAAATAAATGAAGACGGAACAGCTTTGGGAACAACCCTAGATCCATTAAATTCCTGAACCACCTTAATTAAGTCCCCTCTTACAATATCCCAGCATGACTTGTAGAAGTTGATACTAAAAGCATCTGGACCCGAACTTCAACCCCCTTTCATATGACCAAATCGCTTCTTTGATCTCCTCAGTAGAGAATGGCTCCTCCACCAACACCTTTGTACCTTCGATATCTACTTGAAATCCACCTTATCCAACTTAGGCCTTAACAGACTCTTTTCTGTGAACTTATCTTGAAAGTGTTTCAACACAACAGATTTCACCTTAGAAACCCCTTCCACCAACCCGATGTCTGTATTGACAAATAACATATTATTCTTCCTAGACCTTAACTTATAGCAGTTATGATAGAATTTTGAGTTCACATCACCTTTCAAAGTCCACCTAACTCCAGACTTTTGAAGTGATTGCTCTACTAATCGAGCTTTCCTCCAATAATCCAAAAGAGTACCCATTTTCAATGCCTCAACATCCATATTTCCTTGCAGTAACAACTGATCCTCCTTATCCAAATCAAAAACCAAATCAGCCAATTACTTCTCATGACTTTGCACCACCTCTGAAGACCATTTTTTCTACTTTCACCTTCAACTGTTTGAGCTTCTGTTTAAATTTATACAACATTCATCGGCCTCCCATATTAGAACACCATCAATTTTTAACGACATCATACAAAGATTAATACTCCAACCAATGATAAAAAAAAAATTTCGGAGAATGGAAGGAAAGATTCTAAAAAAATCACAAGAGTCAGCTAATGTTGCAAAGAGTTTTGAGGTATGAATCAAACAGGTGTTGTAGGAATGTTTTCTAGTGACTTATTGAGGAGTTAGGTCATGGATTCTGGGTGTACCTATCATATGTGTCCTGTAAAGAACTTCTTCGAGACCCTAGAGTTGAAGAAGAGTTGGATGGTCATTTTAAGGAAAATCAAAGCTTACAAGGTAAAAGGCATAAGGACTATTGTGAGATATTGTTGTAAGAGGTGAGGTTTGTTCCCGAGCTTAAGAGGAACCTTCTGTCCATAAATATGTTATGTTATGGGCTATTCAACCATGGTGGAGAATGAAATGGTGAAAGTTTCAAATGAAGCTTTTGTAGTTGCTAAGGGGAGAGAAGTAATGTGTCGTATATTTTTAAGGGTTCTAACGTCATTGTGCATGAGTTTATAGTCAGTCATGAAGATGGACAAAGGTAAAGCTGTGGGATTTGAAATTTGGCCATGTTAACGAAAGAGGCTTAGTCGAACTTAAGAAGTAGAAGTTACTAATAAGAAATAAGCTTCATAAGCTAAATTTCTACGACTAGTGTGTTTTAGAGAAGTTTCACCGAGTTAATTTCAGGAGCGGAAAACACACATCCAATAAACCCTTTGAGTATGTTTGTATTTATCTGTTAGGTACATCTTAGACATAGAATCATGGTAGATTGTCTTACTTTCTGAGCATTATTGATGACTTCTCACGATGGGTCTAGATATACATTATGAGGAACAAGGAGGAGATGTTCAAGAAGTGGTATGTTCATATGGAGAATTAACAAAGGCCTAAGCTGAAGTTACTAAGGACGGATAATGAGTTAGAGTTTGTTGATGAATCAAATTTTGACCCATATTTTATCATGTTTAATACTTGTTTATAAAGAAATAATTTCATATCTGTTGACAAAACTCATTTTTTAGTGTTTATTCTCACTTTAGACATGTACTTAAGAAACAAGAAGAAAAAGGGTTAAATCGGGCATTTTTTGAGCAATTATTGAAGATCTAAGTCAACACAACTGTGTTCCATTAAGTATGACTATGATAACTAATGCACCCTAAAAATTCAACTAGAAGAAGCACAATAATGCTTCATTCAACACAACCATGTTGTGATCTCAAAGCTCGAGCATGGTCGTGCTTACCAATATCATAATCGTGCTACTTAAATTCCAAGAATGATGAGCACAACCGCACTTAATTGCAACACACCTGTGCTAAAAAGTCCAAATCCTTCCTATAAATACCGAAATATGAGAAACAAAATGGGGCTCACTTTGGTTTGGATGGAGAGTCAGATTTGTGACTAGAGGCGATGGACAGGAAGAAAACTTTGGATCAAGTGAATTCATAGTGCTCTGTATCAGTAATTCTTTCTTTTATCATTGATGCATTGTATAATTCATAGGATGTTTTACTTTTCATTTCCCATGTTTGGCTAATTTTCCTTTTTCTTGGATTGTGATGTAAACTCTTTGTGAATCTCCCTTGTACTTTGCATTATTATTCAATATCATTGGTGATTAAATTGTTTCACTATTTTATTTGTTAATATCTTAATTGTTTGAATATTCATGATCATTGATATTTGACTGATTAAACTGTGAATCGATTAAGTTTGTTCCAATATAATTAACCAAATTTTTTTAGTAAACCTCCAATTGATTAATAAAGAACCCAATCATAATTTGGACTCTTGCATTGACAAACTGGATAACAAATTAGAGTTATAGTGTGATGTGAATGACCAGATGCATCGCAACAATTTTGGTAAAATGTTGGTAATTAATGAATAACAGAGAATGAGATTAGTTAGTAAATAGGGGTAAAAACATTGTAGTAAAAATCACAATCCTAGGTCTTAATTCATTAAATTCCAAACTTGCTACTCTCTTCCTGTTTTCTATTGTTTTAAGTTTGATCTATTTTGCACATAAATACTATATCATTGTTTCCTATACTATTACTTTATTCCCATAATTGATTTATGTGACAACTAGTTATGGTCCTTTGAGTATGATATCCAAACTTAGGTTCATTGTTACTATTACATAGGGTACACTTGCCCTTAAGCGGTCTTATTTTACACATGGTTTGTTTTGAAGGAGTACAACAACTTTTGCAGAAGCTAGGGGGCATAAAAATGTTTCTAGGATCCATTAACAAAATGGACTTGTTGAAAGGATGAATAGGACCATTAATAAACAAATGTCCATCTTCAACTTGGGAGTTCAAAAACCAATGAAAGCTTGGAGTGGGAAACCAACTGATTATTCCAATTTGAGGGTGTTTGAAGCCCTGACATATGAACATGTCAAGCAAGAGAAGATAGAGGCAAAAACTGAGAAATGTATTGATAACTGCCCAAATTACCTATTTTTATATAGGTAAAATAAATCAGTTATCCTAATTCATTCTTATTTAAGGTTTTGTTTTCCTCATATTTTACTTAAAATTATATTTATCTAGGAAATTAGTCTTAGGATTTAATTTATTCATATTTTAACTTTATTTTCCTCTTTTATGTTGTTCTGAGACAGATTGTGAGAAGGACTGAAGAAATGGTAGAAGACTTGAGCTTATTGGTGTTGTGGCAGCATCCAGGCGCCTAGTAACAAGACCGGAGTGGTCAGTGTTGCTTAACAAAGAAGGCTAAAATGTCAAACATGGATGCCCGACATCGGTAATGTGGCCACCCAATACTTGAGAAAAATTAGGGGACACATTTCCTAAAGTGGCACCCAATGTTCACTTTATCAATGTTGGCATTGGTGTTTCGATTTGAGGTCTTTAAAATGATGTCTTTTGTTCTAAGTTAGGGGTTATACACCTTGCTGACCTAGGGCACACTCCAAACCCATCTTCATTGATTTTTTGCATTCATTCATCCCAATTGTTAGTTAGGCTTGTTATTTTGTTGGATTTTATGTAACTGAACACGAACTCTTGTGTATTTTTTGTTCTCTTTAATCAAAGTTTATTATTTAATGTTAGTACTCTTCTTTATCTTTTTGTTTATTTCATTATCTTTTGTGGATTTTACTTGTTGAATGAGCTTGGAAGAGAATTTTGACTTGTAAAATGAGAAGAGCTCCCATTGGGTGGTTTTATTGCTTGGGAGAGAATAAACCCATTGGCCATTTTAAACTCCTTTTCTTAATGTGAATTATTTGACTTTAAATTATGCAAGGGATTGATAGTCTAATATTCAAATAACTTAGTCCCTTGTTTGTAAGGAATTAGGATTAAGGGTACTTTATGAGTGAAGGAAACATGCGTAGTGAAAGATGATTTTGAGTTCATTTATGCACTTGAGAGATGATTTAGTAAAATTAAAACCCAACTGAATCTCATACATGTAACTGCTTCTTTTATTACTTTATTTTTTAGTAGTTGTTAGCATAAATTTCTATCCTTTTTGTTTATGCAAGTAAAAAGTCTTGAGATTTTTTATATGTTATCCAAGTCCTTATGGGACCGGCCCGATATTTATCGATATTACATACGAATGGTGCACTTGTCATTAATAGTATAGAAAATTTGTACGCTTATCTTTCTCGAATACGCAGAAGGTGTCACGTGTTATAAGTTGTGGATGTTGGAGCCTAACCAATTAAAGCTAATGGTTTTCATTGTGCACAAACTAAGTGTTTTTTGTTTTCATTTTTAAAGAAAACAATAAAGAAAATATATTTGGTTACAATTTAAAAAATATTTTTTCTAAAAAAATTTCAAAAAATAACTAAAAACAAAAAATAGAAAAAAATTGCATGCTTTCAATGTTTTCAACATCAAAATTAAGTGAAAACTTAATAACAATATTATAACTATATAAAAAAATATAAATCTATTTTAAATTATATATAAATAATTTATAATATTTTTACTAAAATTGATTAATTTTAATAATGTTATTTTTTAAAAATACCAAATTTTAAATACTAAAAATAAACATATTTTTTTAATATTAAAAACTTTAAATTAAAAATGTTTTAAAATAAAAAAAAATAATAATAAAAAAGTATTTTTTCAAACCAAATAGACGGCACCTTTCTTTAAGTCTGTTGAATATATCGGCTTGTATTTCGAGAACCAAGAGGCATTTTGGCAGGTGCGTGCGTGTAGTTTATTGTTTGACTTTTATACTATTTAATTTTTACTATACCAAAAGTCCAAAATTCACACATCTATTGACATTAAAAATTTGATCACAAGACTCAACATCATATGCACCAGCTAGCGTAAAAAAATAAAATTAAAATATAAATTTAATTAATATATATCATAGCGTAAAAGATATTACATTATATTTAATAAGTTTAATTGGTATATATTATCAGTGTAAAAACATTAATTCACAATATTTTATTTATAGAAAGATTATTGACTTTACTAATAAACAGTTTAACAAAAAATTATGATTAAAGTCAATATAAAAGTTACATAAATTTGTTTACTCTATTAATTAATATTTTAAAAATTGTATAAATGAAGAAGTATAATTAATCATCAATACAAAACTTTAATACTAATTAAACTCTTAAATAGTTATTGTTTATGTATAAAATAAATTGATTGTTTTTTGTGTATTTTGATTTGCATTTGGACAAGACAATTTGCATTTGCTTTCGCATTTGGTCACTGGGACTCAACATCGTATGCAAGTTAACTTCATTTATTTGTGTTCTTATTTTGACTACGTTTTTTAATTTTGAATTTTTTTCGAACTTTATTGTAGTGTTTTACAAATTGATTTGACTACATCATAATTTTTTCTAGAATATCATAAGGCTTTACCATTCCCAAAAACAAAAAGAAAAAATGGTTGATTACTTTTTTTTTCTTAATCTATGTAAATGTTGGCCTTAAATTTTTCAACATATACTATTTGATTTATTAGCTAATTTTTTATTATTTATTTTTAATAAAATATTATATAAATAAATAATTCTAAAATACACGTTGAATCATTGTAACTCATGTGTGTACACGAATAATTTACTAGTATATCTTAAAAGTATAAGTTACATTAGTATTGAAGAATTGAAGTACTTAATAATTTTAAATTAATGTAAGAATTAAATTTGTTAATATAATTTAAATTTTAAAATGTTAAATTAACAATAAATAATTGGGATAAAAGTACTGATTAAAAAGTGATTCAATACCAATAGTACAAATTAATGTGGCTTGGTCACCTCGTTAACTCAATTTGAGCAACCTGTCTGGTTCAAGATTCTCAGCAGTATCCTTAGTATATAGAAAAAATCTGTGTAATAAAATATTATTTATACTGCATACCTAAAGTGTCGCCAAAACTTGAAAATCATTAATTAGTATTTGAATTCATTAAATAATTATATGTGTACTTGAATTTTTTTCAATGTCAGTGCAGTTAAAAAGCATGTACCTAAAGTTAATATATATTATAGTACCATTAACACCAAAGGCAAGAATTAATTGTCTCGTTGGTTACTGTTGTCCTGACAAAGTTGTTACTAAATAACCAGATATGACGTACACCTTTGATTATTACAGCTAACAAACATTGCCTATTATAAATAAATAAATAAATGCGTAAGGCAATATTTTTTGTTTATTTATTTATTTTAAGTAAATAAAAAAATGCATATTGGTTTGTGTACATATATAGCATTCATCGCTATTAGTTGACCATGTGTCTAGATGTTAAATCATGTACTAATAGCCTGATAAGTGTATATTTGAAAGTAAACTATACTCTACCCGCTCCAATTAGATTTGATTACACTGGAATAATCTCCTCCAATATTCCTTTAACACCCTCTGTTAACATACAAGGTTAATTTTTCCTGAGTATACGAAATTGCTCCTCCACTTAACTCTAATCCCTCAGATTATGGGTTGTTGTTTATGATGAAATTAGTTTAATAAGATATTGTAAAATCTTAATTCTAAATCTAAACAAATTTATATTTATAAAGTGAGTTGCTTTTATTCTACTCTCCATTTCTAAATATAGACTTTTATTTTGCTCACCTCAACAGTTCTACATTTGAAAACCCAATTCATTCTTCTACAACATGACAATGGAATCTTCAAATTCAAAGTGAAGAAGAAAACAACATTTGTCACGCCGTCCCGATGAGGACTCTTCCTATGTGGAAGGGATTTTTGGCCCCCGACTGCAGGGACATTGATGACCAAAACCATCACTATGAAATACCTTCATTGGGCCAATTGCATACCAGGAGAGTAGAATTTGAATTAATATATCTCTTAATTTAAAATAATACATTTTTTTTTAAAAAGAATTTTTTATTTTATGCTTAACAAAATTTGATTTCACACTTATTTTTATTTAATTTTTTTTAAATACCAACTTTACCTTTCTTCTAACCATAAACCTTAACTTTAAATACTACATTTTCTTCTCTCAATCCCTTCTCTCTTTCTTCTTCATTTTTTTTTTCTTTCCTCCATTTTTTTTGCTTGTTTCGTTATCCCAACCACTTGTACCCTCCCTCCACATGATCACAACCACTACCTTGTCGTGATCATCCCCTCCACAGCTAAAATTCCTTTTCCTAGCCACTTCCTTGTTGTGACGGTCCCTTTGGATACTTTGGCGCGACAATAAGTTGTTTAAAGTGAGAGATGTAAAACTTCAGTAAGATACTGTCGTCGGAGAAGTAAAAAAAATTCAAACTTTTTTTACTCTTCGACAAGATACCGCTAGAGAATTAAAAACATTTCAAATAGGGTTTCTTTCTCGCATATTTGGCTGATTTATGTTCGCATATTTTAGGGTTTCTTGCACGTATATTGGTGGATAGTGTATTTTTGATTTATGTCGCTCACATATTGCTAGTTTATGTTGCAAGTATATTATTGGTTCAGGGTTTATGTTGCTCGCATATGGCTAGAGATACATAAGATATGTGTATGTTTTTTTGGGATGATCTATTTGTTAATTATTTTTATAATTATATGTTAGTTTATTAATAAGGTTTTGTTTGAGTATTATGGTTATTATAACAAAAATAAATTTATTATTTTTAAGATCTAGGGTTTTATTAAATAAATTTATTAATAAAATGGATTTGTTTGTGTATTATGGTTATTATAAATAAATAAATAAATTTATTAATTTTAAGGTCTAGGGTTTTATTAAATAAATTTATTGATAAAATGGATCTGTTCATGTATTATGGTTGTTATAAAAAAATAAATAAATTATTATTTTTAAGCTCTATGGTTTTATTAAATAAATTTATTATTTTGATGGTTATTATGAAAAAAAATATGCATTAAAAAGATTAACCTAAAAAATCTATGTGTAGTAATAAATTAGTTACAAATATCTTGTTTAAATTTTTTTAAGATAGATTTTTTAATTCAAATTTACTTTCCCCTCCCTTTTTTTATGACACGTTTTCGAACACTATTTAACATTTGTTATTATACTTCCAAAGATTTGAAATTATTAAATTTTTTAGATTCTTTTTTTATGATCTATTTTCTCATAAAATCATATGTATTGTTTTTAGCATTTTCTCTTTTTCACAAATATATTTATTTTAAATTAATTCTTTTCAATGAATAAATATTTTTCACATATTTTATTACTTAATGATTAAATAAAATTATAGTAACACAAATATTGATATAATTTGTACATCCGTGTTGAAGAATGCATTCATAAAATTAATAACATTCTCAATAATTTCTTGTCCTGATCAATGTAGAGTTGTTTACCATCATTCAAGTTTAATTTATTATCCTTCATATTTATTTTGTTGGAAATATTTCTAAACAAATTTATTAAAACTTGCAACAATAATTTAAAAATTCAATTAAAATGAATTACACAGAAGAATAGATTCATTCTAATCACACACTACATATTATATAAAAAATGACATTGTCGTTATGTAGTCAAAATTAATTAATTAAAAAATTAATAATTGACATCGACATTATATAAAAAATATTTGAAAATTAGGACTCATTAAAAATTATAAGATAATGTATAAAAAAATAATCTATTGAAGATCAATGTGCACACAACAAGTTAAAATTATGAGAAAAATAACATATAAAAAACTTACAATTCTATGGATTAAAAAAATAATTTTTAAAAGGTATACTACTCCTTTCACAAGGATCCTACTAAGATTTCTTTGTTAATTTGTAATCTATGTCATAACTAGCTTAAAGGGTCACTCTCTTAAAACATATATAAGGACAATTATATCACACGCCATAATATTTACTAAAATTGTATTCTTCTTTAGTTATGTTTATTAATATATTAAATCTTACAAGTCAATCATTATTCCAATAATAAAAATTAGGTTAAGTAAAAATATTTTAATTTACGAACATACCAATTTTTACACTAACCGTAAATAACAACTACAATTTTAAGGTTATTAATGACACAATGTTACATTTTTTTCAAATTTTAACTCAGTTTAATTTTATTGACTAAGAGTATGTTTGATCATTAAAAATTAATTAATTAGGGATCATAAAGACAACATTTATGATACACAACAAATACTTAAGTTAGAAGACAATTTTTTTATCAAGTTTGTAAATAATGGATAGTTTTAGGGGTGTTCAAAACTGAACCAAACCGAAAACCGGATTGTTCAAACCAAAAACTACAAAAAACCATTTTAGTTTGGGGTGATTTAGTTTTTATAATTTTCAAATCACGTGATTTAGTTCGGTTCGGTTTGCAATTTAAGACGTTGAAATCGCACCAAACCAAACCAAACTATTAATCCTTAGTTATTTTCACAAATCTCTAAGAAGACATATACAATTACTTATTATTTTCTAAGTTTACAAGATTTTGACTTAATCTTTAATTAATATTTTTAATT
Organism: Psophocarpus tetragonolobus; assembly: GCA_037954015.1. NCBI lineage: Eukaryota > Viridiplantae > Streptophyta > Magnoliopsida > Fabales > Fabaceae > Psophocarpus > Psophocarpus tetragonolobus. Next base: position 3,095,498 of record CM075696.1, read on the forward strand.
AATATGAATTAGTTGATAAATAAATATTTTAGCAAAACTATTTTATTTAATTTCATTAGATACAATTTGATGACAACCACTAGAGTGTAATGTTTAAAAGAATTCATTGTTTATATTTTAACTTTAATACTTGCTACTTTTATATAATTTTATTGAGAGTGATTACACTATACAATTTTGGAAGTAAATGTTTTTATGTATTTTTTAATACTTAATAATAGAAACTTTAAACTGCAAAACCAAACTAAATCAAATTGTAAAAGATTGGTTTGTTTGGTTCAGATTTTATAATTAATCTAAACTTAACTAAACCGCACATCTTTATTTTACTAATTTACTATAATAATTACATCTTTATTATGTGATTGGTTTGTTTGATTCAGATTGATTTATTATAATAATTACATGTTTATTAAATTATTATTATTACACGTAATTTATTATTATTTTACTAATTTACTATATGAATTACGTGTTTAGTATATTTAATTAATTAAATATTTAGTTAGTGTAATTAATTACATGTAGTATAGTTATTTAATTTCTTTTTTTTAGGATATAATTTAATTAATTTTTAGTATACTTAATTTATTATTTTTAGCATAGTTATTTAATTTATTATTTTTGTATAATAATAATAATATATTTATTATATTAATTTACTTAATAAATTACATGTTTCGTATAATTATTTAATTTAATATCTAATTATTTTTTTAGTAAAGTAATTTAATTTTTTATTTTTTTAGTATAATAATTTAATTTCTTAATAAATTAAGTTTTTAATTTCTTATTTTTTATTCTCTGGCAAACGATTATTAGAGAACAATAGTAAAATTAGAATAAAGGACGTATAAATCTTTCACTTTTAAAAATAGATGTTATTCTAAATTAGAAGGGATGTTAATTTAAATTTCTAATAGGGTTAATAGTTATTTCTCGCTTCTTGATCCGTCTTTAATGTAGGAAATTAAATGATTACCATCTATTTACTTTAGCAGATTCAAATATTTTGTAACCATCATAAATGCATATTCAAAATTATTGAGGGCGTTTTGGTTTTGTTAAACAATAAACATATATACATGAAGAACATGAGGACATTCGATATTGAAGATTCATTAAACGCCCATGTTCTCACGGTTTCCAGTGTAATAAAGTCTAGTTTGAGCATTGAGAGGGGTACTAGTGTTTTCTTAAATTGAAATTTCAAAAGCCAGCGTACAATAAATGAATAGATTTTGGTGAATTATTTTATGATATTGATTAATTGTAATTAAAAAAAATTCAAGAATGATAGAGGTCTCGGTGTAAATAAATTAACTTGCCTTCTTTTTTTCCACATCTAGGAAACTTAACCCCATTTATGAACATCTCTCTGGTACACGTTACTCTAAAAGAGACATGCCCCACTTGACATTTTCTTTTATGTTAGTATGCTACACTATTTTCCATTGGAAACTTTTATATCAACCTCCCACTGATACACGTTATTCGATCTAATTCTCTAAAATAAACATGCCTTAAACTTGGTTTCCCCGAAACTTCTTTATATAGTGAAATTAAACAAGATTTTATCATATTGATTATTGTATTCTAGCTAGGACGTCCCAACATATCATTACAATTTACCAGTTCAGCTATAATAATTAGTTCTTATTTATTCAGTTGCTTGTGTGCATAAGTTTGTTTTACAGTGAGTCAATTAGCAATGCACCGGATCACCACCCATGAAAAATTAAACAAGGGGAAAAAAGGAATACAATAGTCTGTATAATTTGCAGTTAACAAAAATAGTAGATTCTCTAATCCCTATATATAGAGGATAAAGTTACTAGACACTCGATCACAAAGTTCTCCTAAGTCATAACACATAAAGCACTGTCATTAATTTGTTTCAAGTTATCAAAACATGAAGGTGAAATCATCTCGTATCAAATCTACAATTTATTGATTGCATTGCAGATATGGATTTATCATTCACTTATTGAGTTTTGTAATTGTACCTCAGATCATAAACCAGTATATCTATTTGTGCAGCAGAAGATTGTGATTCAAATGCAACTGGACAGTGACAAATCAAGATCCAAGGCCCTCAGGATTGCTGCTCAAGAAATAGGTGAACCACAAACACACACTGCATATGTAGTATATATGATTGTTTTTAGTTTGTGATGGTGTATGAAATTAACATGCATGCATGCAGGTGTTAGTTCAGTGGCATTGGAAGGAGACAATAAAAACAAGTTGGTGGTGATTGGAGAGGTGGATGCGGTGTGCTTAGTTCCTGTACTTAGAAAGAAGTTTCGGTCTACATGTGTCACCCTTGTGAGTGTGGAAGAAGTAAAGAAAGAAGATAAGAAATCTAAAGATAAATGTGAAGTGAAGAAAGATTGTTACTGTTACCGACCACCGTATTGTCCTGCTCCACCTTCTGGTCCTTCTTATTATTGTCACCCTGTTGTATATGATTCACATGACAGCAGTTGCTCTATCATGTGAGAATTACACACCACGAAAATCAAAGAGATCGATCCAAGAATATTTCAAATTTGCAACCGTATATTTTTATGTCAATTTGCATGTATTTCTAATTCTATTATCCAATGACATTATTTCTCACATTCTCTTTCTTCCATGAAATCACGTGGATGCTCATTAATCATTACTTATTTTTACGTTTGGCTATTGATATAAGTTTTCAAATTTGCTTCTGCGCTGCCATATCCTTTTTCAACTTCGGTTTTCAATCCATTGTATAAGAAATTAATTATCAACCAAACGCAGCGCAGGATGAAATTAATTATCTGATCATATAAATATATAACTTTAGCACAATCTCATTTGTTAATTAATTTCAACTTAAATAGCATTAATTGATGTTTCAAACTATAAAATTTTCTCATTCACACAAATCTTTACTTCCAATCAATATGTATAACTACACCATGGTTTTAATGGGGAGTGTTTATTCTCATTACAAGTATTGTGATGTGAATTGCGGTTATTACAACCTGAAATTATTATATATAACCTGAAATTATTATATATTTACAGCGAATGTAAAAAGAAATTTACAATTATTTTAATTATTTTTATATATTATTTATTTATAAAAATGACAATATTTTATTTATTTTAAAATTTAGTATTCCAATATTTTATATGACCATATATAACTATTTAATAAGAAATGACAAGAAAGGAAAAGAGTTGAAAAAGAAAGACATTTATCACGTGAGGAATCTCACATGTATAAGTATTGAAGTGACACTAAAACATTTAAAATAAAAAATATACTTTAAATTTTATTTTATTTTTTAACAAAAAAGTAGAATAAGATACTATTAATTAAGGTTTCATTGTAACAACATTGCGGTTTCGTTGTGACCATAAATAGAAAATTTTAAATCAACTTTTATTTTATTTTAAAAAGAAAGTAGCTAAAATAAAAATAATGTGTTAAGGTTTCATTAGGACTTCATTGTGATGATATTGTACATGTATTATTGTATTTTATTGGAGCCACTACCGTGAATACAGTATTGCGGCCACAATTGCAATTGTTGACCGCAATATAAAACCTTGAATTAGACGTTCTAGCCAAAGCAATAGTATAAGGTTTAGTAACACAGAGGAGTGCATCTGGGATGGGAGTTACCATAGTGTAATTAATTCTTCAGTACTTTTGTTGCAATAAGTGATGAAATTAAATTAATAAATGCTATTATTTTGGGCCATTCCGAAAATAAGTGCATGAGAGTCATCCAAATGCAGTTTAATTTCATTCTAAACAATCAAACATTAATTAAGTTTGTGTTTCTTTATTAATTAATAGTGTTGGTACTGTTCTGATGGTAATATATACATATAGTTAGTGTCGATCGTACCCTGTCTTGATGATTATGAATTAATTATGGATTCCAATTGCTGCAGATGTAGCAGCGCACATTGCTTTATGTGGTTGTTTTACACCTCTAGTCTTGAATGCACTTCCCCAAGTTGAAAGTCTCATTCCACGCGCTTTACATGAAAATGCTATTTTGAGCCTCCATTATAAAATTAATTCAGTTTCCACCCACATAGGTGAATCACTACAGTAAAATGTATTGAAATTTATAAATTGACAACATTAGTATAAAAAATAAATTAATTTTAAAAATTAAAAAAATATTTTTAAATTTCAAGAATTAAAAGTAAATTTTTAAAAAATTTTAGAAATAAAAAGCTTATTTAAATCTAAAATGTTAGATTTTACTCCAAATCCGTCGTAATTAATATTTTCTTATAATGAATAAAATTTAGATAGAAAAGGTGAAATTCTTGAGAGTATTTTTAGGATGTCATAATAGAAGGCATTATTACAAAAAATTATGAGAAGTAGGGAAATTTATACGTCACAATCCCATAACCAGGACATTACTTCTATACATACTATTGCTCAAAATTAAAATAAGGAGAGAATTCTCTCTTCCGTTGGTAACAAACTTTTTAAATAGCAATAATTGAAAATGACCTGTAAACAATAACGGCATATACAAATGTTATTCTCAGAAATCGTTTATATTCTATCTAAATATAAATAACATACTGTTATACTGCCTTTCTTTTATAATCTAGAAGAGAGTATGATATTCTCTAATTTTGTTCTTTGTTTTTTAGCAGAAGTCATTTTAAATTTGTATTAGTCTTTTATAAATGGAGCATTGTGAAAAGGTTGCGGAGAATAAGAAGTAAGTTTGAAGCAAAATCCTCAGGTCTGATCATTAATGGAAATTTCATGTTCTAGTATTAATTAATGACCCAGCTAGCTGGAATTGAAGAACAATTTGAAATTCTTTAATCACTAGAATACATAGGGAAACATCCAGCATTTATAGTGCTAAAGTAAAAAGTTATTATTATCCTAGTGAATGGCTTTTATCACTAGGGGGTTAATATTTCTTGATCACTCATTATGTGTACTGTTTGTGTTACTAGAATGCTTTTGTATTTAAAGTATTATTAATAAAAGTATAGCGAGAGACTCTAAATGTCTTGTCTATGAACAAGAGGATATTGTTCAAAAATCAATTTCTCTTTTCATAAATGATAAACAACAACTAAAATACTATATCAAATATTTAAAGAAGTGTTAAGTTAGTAATTTTTTAGTGGGATTATTATGATTTTGATTTGTATATTTAAGAGTGTGAGAGTATTCTAGTTAAATACTTTAGTATTGTTTTAGTTTATGATAAGAGAAGATTGAGTTTTCCTTTTATAATTAGTATTCTCTTTAATCTGGAGACCGTGAAACAAGTCGTTAATCGACCTACACCTGAAGATAGGTCGGTCTTACGACTTCCCCATCCAATTATCATGCTATATTTGAATAGAACGAAAATTTCTTAAAATTAAATGTTAGTTTTGGATATGTGGTTAGTAAAATTTTTGTTTTACTCATTAAAAAAAATTGAATGTATTATAATTTGGATGATCTTAAAATATCATGTGATATCATGCTCATGTTAACGAAGTAATGATTTTCTATACGGGTTACTGCCAATAAATTAATTGAATGAATTAGTTGACCTAATTTTAGAGTGAATTAAAGAAGTCATATAATTAAGGCATATGCCAATGAATCGATCAGGAAAATTGTCAACCTGAGAAAGGGATCGTAGTCCGTGGACTAAGAACTTGGATTGAATTAATTAATTGATAATTTAGGTGAAATCGGATCTAATTAATTAAATAATCGTTTATTTAAAAATAACATAGTTAGAACCTTTCAAGCCGATTCTAAGTCCGATCTTCTTCCCACAGATCTGGTTCATATCCGGTTTTCTTTTGGAATAGCACAAAAAGCGAGTCCAACGAGTGAGAATAGATATTAGTTGTTGTGCATGAACTTGCTTCCCGTTGGTAATTCACATGAAAATCATTTGTGTCTGGTTCGTGTTTTGTATCTTGTTTTTCAATCAAAATTATTATGTTATTTAATAAGTAACCTATTTTTTTATAATTTTTTATCTTCTTATATAATTTATTAAATAATATAAAAAAATTTTAACTGTTAGACAATGGACATGAAGAAAGGTGATTTATAGGAGTGTTCAAGGTTTGTTTAGTTTGATTTTCAATTGAAAAAAAAATCTAAATAAATTATTTTTAATTAGTTCAAATTTAAAAATAAAATTGAGATCTGAAAATGGTGATTTGGTTTGTTTAGTTCAATTTCCATGAAATCTGATAAAAAAATAAATTCTTATTAAGAATAAAAATAATAATTTCATTCCAAAATTAACTGGTAATATGAAAATTAAATAAATTAAAGAATACAAATATGTAACATTCATCCATTTAAGCTAAATCAAACTAATTAGTAATTTTATTCATATAACATACATCAAATTAACAAAGTGTTTAACTTACATTAGTTATGATTAAAATAAAATTAATAAAGATTAAATGATTAATTAGATGTAAAAAAATTTTTTAATTCCCATACTTTTCAGGCATGATATGTGATAGATTTTTGTCTTGATAAAAGTGTTACTTATAATTATATTTCTAAAAAATATAAAAATAACCAATATTCCAAAAAGATAAAAATACTAACAGATTGACTTGGATATATATCATTATCAAGTTTATGACAATATCACCTGTAGTGATGAATACCCAGCAAGATAGATCAAATCTTAATGTAGTCTCTTCCTTGAATCTTGAATTTCTTGTACTTCAGATCATAAAAAATGGGTATAGTTCTTGGAGAGAATTTGAGTAAAACAGTTAAGAGCAGCAAACATTCAATAGACCTTTCGAAAGTTAGTTAAAATCAATTTTGAAAATGTTTTTATATGAGTTTTGAATCATGGTAATCGATTACCTACTTGATTACATGATATCCTGCTCAAAACTGGTCTAGAATACATGTTCTCTGGATTACTATCTTCAAGTAATCGATTACCGCTAAGAGTAGTAATCTCAATACCTAAAATTCCTCAAAGGGTAATCGATTACCATAATAAGTTAATCGATTACCTTACCATAATTTTCACTATTGAGGATTTTTCAATACTTCTTAGCCTATGTAATCCATTTCTAAACTCTCCAAACATATTTTCAAGTTTATCTAAACACAAAATACAAATACCACACTTATTAAACGTATTTGGTACCATATAATTGATTAGAGAAAAACTAAGAAGTAAAAAACCAAAACCAAAACATCAAAAGGGATACTCCATACTTTTCAAAGCCTTTGGTTTTAACAATCATAGTTTTATGAAAAAATTGATACTTTTTACTTCTTTTTTTTATCCACAATTTTTTTTTATATTCGCAAATATTTGTTCATGAAAATTCATATAGATATGGTGCAAGTGCAAGTATGGATTTCTTCTATAGATATCAATAATGAAAAACATACTAAAAAATTTTGATATCTCTTTGCACCCCCTATGTTGTACTTTCCAAAAGTTCATCTTGGAACAAAATATACACCTCCAAATAGAGTGCACAAAAGTGAAACATTCCCATTATCTTGTGTGTTTTGCAACAGTGAGATTACATGTTTTTCTCATGTAAGGTCTCATACTTAATATGACAATATCGTGCAACTCTTGGTTAGGCATAAACGCATCTCTACGATGTTCTGATATACCACGATATTTAGGATCAAATCTAGGCATGCATTATAAACAAGAAGGAAAAATAAGGAGTTTTGGATTTGATTTATACACAAATACCTAATACACCTTTTTATACACAGTGGAATAAGGATGAGGTAGTAGAAATATCAAGATTAAGAGTTGGCTATGGATATAAGTAATTTAAAAGAGGACTTTGTCCTTTTATGAGTAGTCGTGAAACCTTATTTTAAGTGTATAACTTATTATCTTAGGGGATTGATTTAGGTGAATTCATTTCAAAAAATAATTATCTAAATAAGTATATTTTAGAAATATTTTATAAAAATGGGTTTATTTTTTAGTTTAACTTAGTCAAACTGCAATCTTTAGTTGCATTTTTAGGGTCACTTAAAGTGTTGACCATGTAGTGCCACATGAATGTCAAGCAAGCAATTGGTCAAACCACAATTGATAATTATAGTTTAAGAGGAGTTAGACACAACCTTATTAAAAACATGGATTGCACACGGGGAAGGTAACCTGCCCCCTTAAAACTGCAATTGGTAGTTGCCATTTAAGGGTGAATGTGCAAGATTATCAAGCATAAAATGCAATCATGAATTGCGGTTTTATTGTCCTATCTTATCAACAGTAGTCGTTTGTAGTGCCAATTGAGATTCGTAATGGCCAACAATAAATTGCAATCCTGGATTGCAATTTCAACATCATGTTTCCCAAACTTACCAGGCACAAGTCGCATCAAAATAAAGTAGCATAGACTGCAGATACGAATTGCAGTTTATGCGTACTGGTCCTCAATACAAATATCCCCCTTCCACAACTATTGCACAAACACCCTATATGTTTTTAAGAGTTTCTAAATTTAGATATTTGTGAGCTGAAAGTTTCATCTTTTGTTTCCAAATTTTGAGGCATTTTATTGTTAGTTCATATAGTATGGTTTTAGGAAATAAATTTTTATTTGTTTATGGTTAAATATTTTTTATATAGTTTATTGATGTTGGTTTTTGAATTGCAGCTCATTACTCATGTCCTTATGATGACATCTTCTTCTACTCATTCTTCAAGCTCCTCATTCTTTTACTCATTTCCTTGCATATTTAACTTCTATTGAATCTTCTTCTTTAATACAGTAAAACTAATATCATGCCTAATTTAATTTCTCTTTTACTCCCTTAAAAATAACACTTTTATCTCCTTCATACATTCTTCCATTTCTATAAATAAATGTCACGATTGGTGTAACCATGATATTCATAAATATACCTACAAAAAATTTAATTTACAACTATGGTAAAATTTGATATAATTATTTAAATGAACTAACAAAAATAATATTATTAACTAAATAAATAATCAATCTAAATCTTCAAGAAATACATATTAATATTGAAGTAAATTAGTAAATCACAAAACTAAGTAATGCTACCATGATAATGCTTTCTATCAACGAACAATGAAATACGAAATAACAATATTAGGACAATGTTTTTTATTAACGGATAGTGAAATGTAAGAGAGGTATATATATAAGTTATTGAACTCGCATGTGGGACCTACGATTTGACTGAGAAGTCAAACTAACCCATTAAAACCATAGTTACGAATTGAGATTTTATTACTATTGGAAAATGCACCCACGTAGTTCACAACACATCTACCTTTTAAGAGAGAGAAAAAATTTTCTCCACACAAGTCGCAATTCATATTTGCATTTATGTGTCCCAAAAATTTTTTATTGGTCAAAAACTAGGTGTACTAGGGCTAGGGGGATAACACCCTTAAATTGCAATTATCAATTGCAATTTTAAGGGGGCAGTATACTCCTATGCACATTAATTGGACAAGATCTAGGTGTAATGTAATTGAGGGAACAACGTCCTTAAATTGCAATTATACCTATTGCGATTTTAAGGAGATAGGTTACCTTCTCCATGCGCAGTGCATCTTTCCAATAAAGTTGGGTCTGACTCCCATTAAATTGCAATTACCAATTGTGGTTTGACCAGTTGATTGACTGCTTGCTTAACAACCACGTGGCACCACATGCTCAGACATCTTACATGGCCCTAAAAATGCAACTAGAGATTGCAGTTTGACCAAGTCAAACCTAAATACAAACTCACCTTGGTAAATATTTTTAAAACAAACTTATCCAAATAAATTACTTTTAAAAATTAACCCATTTAGGTCAATCAGTGTAGTTATCTTTCATTGAATATATTATATATGATTGTTGAGAGTCATAATGACTACTTTACTTCTGGCAAGTAAGTCCTATTGTAATATAAAACCGAATAGATCATGTCGTCTCCTTGGGGACTTGGAAGATAATTTAAAATTTCAGTTGTTCCTTTATAAAAACCTTTTGTGAAAATTTAGATAAAGAAAATTTAATGCTAAATTGGAAAGTAAATTATATTTTTGTGATTTTTTATAAATAATGATAATAATGTAAAATGATTAGGGGTTTGATTTTGCTTCATAATACTTGTAATTACTAACTCTTACCTAGATTCAATTACCTATTACTGAATTGTTTGAGGTTTCTCTATCCTAATTTCTTAGCATAGAGAACTAATTATTGGAGTTTCTCCTAATTCCTTAGAAAGAATGATTCCAATAATTTGATAAGGGCAGAAAAAATATTAAACCAGAAATACATATCCTATCTTATTCCTAAGCATAGTCACTAAATGATAAACTTCCTGGTTCTATAATTTCATGTATCTCTCGGTAATAGAAATCAAATACATTACGAACAATAAATATAAGAAAGATTCAAAATAGATAACCGAAACTTTAAATAAAGATAAGAATAGATTACAGAGTATTGATCAATGCATCAACCCTTGACAATCTTGCCTAGATAGATCCCATCATGGACTATTTACAAAAGTAAGAAATGGGTGAAAAGAAAGAAAAGAAAAAAGGAAGAACTATCTTATATATATATGTATATATATATAAGGCCCCCTTTCTCCCTTTCACTCCTCCTATTTATAGCCTTCAGCGAAGTCAAATTCGCTTAGCAAAATTAAATTCGTTGAGTGAAACACTCTCTACTATGATTTCTCTGATAAAAAATTTATTCGCTCAGCAAATGCTTGATTCTTGCCATAATTCTAAGAGACTTGGCTCAACGAAAGTTTGTTAGCTAAGCGACCTTTGTAATCTTATTCTTCCTTTGGCTTAGCAATTTTGAGCTTAGGTTAATGGTTCTTTGTTGTTCTTAGGTCTTGTTGGTCAAGCTTAGTTCGCTCACCTTGTAAATCTCATGAATAAATGCTGGAACTATGTCATTAGCTTAACATTTTTATTTTGGAAATCACAAAAAGTGCATTTAAAAATTAGAAAATACTAACAAAAATTAACTTGTTAAAAAATTAAAAAATATATTTTATTAAAAATACAAAAAATATTTGGCAAAGCAAGACATGTGAGAAGTTAAGTGTCTATTTTGCTAGAGTTTTAATATGCTTTTAATATTTTGTTATTTAAAAAACAAAAAACATTTTTTTAAAATAATTTTCAAAACAGTTTTGATTTAAAAGAGGGAATAACCTTAGGCCTCATTCGAGGTGGTTCTCAGTTTTGATTTTTTTTTAAATATATTTTAAAAACCTAAACATGTATGGAAAAAAATGGTTTTGTTTTGGTTTTTTACTCATTTTCAAAACAGTTTTCACTCAATTTCAAAAACAATAAAATTTTGTTTTCAGATTTCTGTTTCTGTTTTTATTTAAGTTCATTACTTAACGTCACTTGTCACCATTGACCATTACCTTGTCATCGGCCACCACCTTTGATCGAAAGTCACCAGTTGCCACCTCTGACCGAAAGTCACGAGTCGCCACCTTTGTCTGACCATCACTGACTACCACTTCTGACCGACGGTCATCAGCGCCCACCTCCAACCAACAGTCACTAGTCGTCACCTCCGATCGAAGGTCACTATTTGCCACCTCTGATCAGCAATCACCAGTTGCCACCTCCGATTAGTGGTCACCAGCCACCATCTTCAATCGGCAATCACCAGTCGTCACCTCTGACCATGGTCCTGGATCAAAGGTTTCTTTATTGCTTCATCTGTCTCATATATATATATATATATATATATATAGCCTTCTTAAAAAAATAAGTATACAATGGAATAATCCTACAATATAATTCATGGTAACATAGAGTCTCCAAACTCTAACCTTTTAAAATTAATTTCAAAAGCTAATGTTTCATCCAAAGTATTATCTTACGCTTGGAAATTTGCTCTTAATTGAATTCGACAAAGGAGGTGCATGTTAAAAGATACATATTTCTGCTTGATGGGGAGACTTGACCAATGTGTAGGGAATCAATGGAATTTGTGTCATTTGTTATTCTCTTGCAAATTTGTATATCAAGTATGATAGAATTGTTACAGGTATCTTGGTAAATAGAGTATTTGAGTTTAAGTCCGCTAACTACCCATGAAGTCTGCAACCCGTATGATATGCGAGTCTTAAAATTTTTGACACAATAATTTAGATTTACGAACTTTTTAGGCTTAACCTGCAAAAACTAGTGGAGTTAGTGGGTTAACCCGTAGGTCTCCGACATAGTTAAATTTTTAATAAAAAATTATATTACTTATAAAAATTAGAATGTCATAAGTAAAATGAATAAAAAACTCAATACTTTTGTGATAACAATTGAGATTTGAGATTTTATTTTTTAGTACAATTATAGTTTGTTTGTATGTATTTTAAATTTGAATTATTTCATTTTATATTTGAAAATTAAAATTATGTTTGAAATGACATTTAAGATTTAACTATAATTAATAAATACTTTTATTTTGGTTAATTACTGTCATGTAATTCATTATTTGATGACTTTAGATATATATTAAAGTTTTTATAATAATTTAATTTGAGACATTTTGTTTTAAAAAAAATTATATTTTTATAAGGGTTGACTCGTGGGTCTCCATATGCTTTGCGGGATAGGTGGGGGATCAAATATAATGAACCCATTTAAAATGTGAGCTTCATGAATCGAGTTTTGTGGGTTAAAGAGTTTTTGGATCGAGTTACTCTTATTGGGAGGGTGGGAAAGAAGATTTGGAATATAATTTGGTTAGTTATTTTATGGTCTATTTAGCTAGTTAGAAATACACTAATTCAAAGGAACAAATTTCTTCTATACATAATCTTGTACATGTTTTACAAAGATTTTAGTGTTGGATTAAAGCCTACTATAAAGAAGCTTATTATCATTTTATGAGTAGCAAGTGAAACTTGGGTATTGTATTAGGAGTATAGATTAATCAAGATTCTTATGGAGTTATAAGGTGAGATTTTTGTTTCAAAGTATGTTCATTATTTTGTAAAAAAGTATAGTTGTAACCGTAATTTTATGTCAATTTTATCATACCTTGTGGTTTATTGTGTCACTCTGAATAAAATTTTATTTTAAAAAAGTAAAATTAATTAAGATAATTTTATAGCTAATTTTTTATCAAAAAATTCTGAAAAATAAATTTTAAATAAAATTATAACAATTTTAATAAATTATTTTGTTAGTAAAAGAAAAAGCCTCATCTTTTCTTTTGAGCCGCTCATGCAAACATAACAAATTCCTTCTATTAGGGTATGGTTGATTATAATTTGAAAATTCTATTTTTTTTATTAATCAACTTATTTATTATGAAGTATTTATCAATTTTTTTTATAATTAATTTTGATTGATGAATCTGGCTATCTACCTTTAACCCGTTAAAGGAGTCTGTCTTGAGTTAAATGATTATTTCTAATCTTAATATATATCATGAGTTGGTCAACAATAATACAACTGTAAACACAATTGAATTTTATATGCAATTGGATTATTGATGTTTGATTTAATTTTAAGACACCAATTGTAATCGGCAATTTGGTCCAATGTAGAAAAAGAAATCTCCAAACAATTGTGTTGACTAGTGAATATTGAATTGAGGATGTTTATTCATGCAAGTCTCCAAGTTGCATGACTAATTAGTCCATCTCTGGTAAGTCAACACGACAAACAATCATATGCTGGAATTTGGAATTTACACTGATTGACTTGTCTTTAAAACGTGGGGATATTTATAAGGTTAATTTTAATTAATTTAGCTTGGTTTGGTTTGAATTTAAAAAAATAATTTAATCGAAACAAAATCAAACTAATAATGATCAGATTGGTTTGTGTGCTAGAGATGTAATTAAAAGATAAAATAAAATCTTTTTTAAAAAATAATTTCATTCCAAAATTATTAGATAATATAATACTTAAATGGTTAAAGAATACAATTTTTTAATATATACAAAATTAAGCCAAATCAATCGATTAATAATTTTATCCAAAAATACAAATGTTTAAAAATACACCAAATTAATTATATTGACAAACATAATCACTAAAATATAAAAACTAAACATAGTCATATATAAAAACATATGATATTTTAGATTTTAATTTTTTTGGTTCCGTTATTATATGAGAAAAAAAAAACTTTAAACCAATTTAATTGGATTAGAATGAATAATTGATTTGTAAGATCTATCCAACCAAGTTGCATGACATAATTAATTTTAACAACAAATATATACTTGTTAATTTTAACAACAAAACAAATACATACTTTTAGTCATACTGATTAGCAGGTACATGAAAATATCTTGTCAGTTAGCAGGTTTTATTTTAGATTTTATATATGTATATATATATATATATATATATATATATATATATATATATATATATATATATATAACATGTTTGAGACTAGTGAGACGCGAAATGCATGTTTGAATTTCCATTTAAAAACTTAAATTTGAAGTTGCAAAAACATCAAAGTGTGTTTTTTGTAAAATGCATTTTGCTCTTGAAAGTAAGCATAGCAAATTAAAATAAAATTCAACCATATTTAAAATATTGATTGGCAATATATTTTTTAATATTATTCTTTTTTTTATAATTTTCAAAAAATTTATTAGAGTAGAAAGCATGACAAGTGTCTTCCAAGAATTACAATCAGTTAAACAAATTATAATACTTGAATACAGAACTAAAATAGAAATTACTCACTACCCCTCAATACTATAGGATGAATTCATCATTCATTCCTAAAAAGAGTGTGCAGTTAACTTGACAGACACACACTATTAATTCCCACGAGCTTAATTGTGTTTGTTGGATAGTAGTAGACACATTCAGAAATTGTTGCTTAAATACAAACTTATTCCTAACTTTCCAAAATTGTCAAAGCCCTGCAAACCAAACATAAGACTATGTCTGTCGCTTCTCTTTGCTACCACTAACCTGACTCGAAAATTGAAAGATGAGACATTCAGAAATTGTTGCTTAAATACAAACTTATTCCTAACTTTCCAAAATTGTCAAAGCCCTGCAAACCAAACATAAGACTATGTCTGTCGCTTCTCTTTGCTACCACTAACCTGACTCGAAAATTGAAAGATGAGACATCTAATATCATTTTGTAGTGTTAAATGTAACCCCCACCAAGAACATAATTGTGACATACCTTGGTAGGCACCCCACATTGACCAAACAAGTGCTCCCTAGACTCCTCTGTTCTACCACACAAATAGCACGCCACATCAGCAAGTTGTAAGATCCCTCAATGTACCAGATTCCTCCGAGTAGCTAACCTGTTAATACTCAATCTACAGGCAAATAGTTGCACTTTGGGAGGAACCCTTTTAGTCCATATTATATTTAGCAACTCATCATTCTGTTGATCATCTCCTACTAATACTCTATAAGCGGAAGAGACAGAATACACATCTGACTCATGCATCCCACACCCATGTATCTTTATCCATCTGGTTTCAGTGTAACTGTCCCCAGTTCATGTTATAGAGCGAAAAAATTTCCTCCTTCTACGTAAACAACCCTCTTCTCCACTCCCACCTCTACCTCAACTCTCTCACCTACATTTCCTTCGCAATGATTTGCCTATGTACTGTTAGACCATATAAGCATTTATATTTACTTTGCAGCCTTGGATCCCTTATCCAACAGTCTTTCCAGAACCCCACTTCCTCCCTTGCCCCATACACTATCTCATATTGGTGTCCCACCAATCTCGCTGCCTCATGCCTTCTTGCCCAATTGAGTTCAAGTCCACTCACTATCTAGAGTAGTATTTCCCCTTGACCACCTAACTACCATCTTCGTGCCTATATTTGGCTTCTAGAATTCTTACCCACAAACTATCTGGCTCCATTAGCAGACGCAACTCCTAGTAATTCAATATTGAACTTGCCAAAGTAATGTAGCCCTAGTCCCCCTACCATTTTCTCTTTACAAACTGTTTCCCATGACACCTAATGCATTCTCCTGCAATCCTCTTTCCCACCCCATAAAAAGCGCTTTAATAGAGAATAAAGTTTAGCCATTATACCTTTAGGCACCTTGTAAAGCGAAAGAAAGTAGAGGGGCAAGGCCGACAACACCGCTTTAACGAGCGCTACTCTCCCTACCAACGATGGATGCATGTTATCCCAGGCTGACAACTTCCTCTTAACCAGCTCCACCATAGGATTTCACATCTCCAACTTAGATGAGGTTTCACTTATAGGTAATCGTAAGTAAGAAAATGGTAATAAGCCCACCTTACAATTCAGAACTCTGGATGTCACTCCAACCAATCATTATGTCACATTAATCCTAAACAGCTTACTCTTATGGAAATTCACCTTTAGTCCCGACACTAGCTCAAAACAACATCGCCTTGATCGCCCCCACTGAATCCCAATCCATTTTCACTGATAACATAGTATCACTTGCAAAATGCAAATGTGAAACTCTCATACCTACCCTCTTACCTCATAACCCTTTCACTTAAGCCTTCCACAACAATTAGGAACAAGAAGGAAGATAAGGGATCACCTTGCTTAAGCCCTTAACCGACATCAAACTCCTTTGTTGGGCTTCCATTTAATAAAACTGACACCTTTGCCAACATCTCACATTCTCCAATCCACCTTATCCACCTATATTAAAAGCCTATTCTCTCCATGACATACCACAAATATTACCAATCTACAAAAACCGCAAGCTTTTTCAAAGTTCACCTTAAAACATACAAAGTCCTTTTGTCGTTGCTTCATATCTTCCACCATTTCATTCACCACTAGAACCCCATCTAAGATTTGTCACCCTACTACAAAAGTCATCTAGTATTCTACAATTAGTGATTGCATTACTCTTCGCATCCTCTTCACCAGAACCTTGGCCAACACCTTATATGTACAACCTATGAGGGAGATAGGTTGATAGTCTCCAATCTTCTGCAGATTATCATTTTTAGTATCGAAGCGGTAAAAGAGCTATTAGACCCCCTCACGAGCTTGTTGTTAAAATAGAACTCCTTAAAGAAATCTCAAAATTCATCCTTCAGAAAGTACGAGAACTCTTTCAAGAATTGAAAATTCAGTTCGCATGGTCCCAGACTCTTCCTGTTATTGTACTCCCAAACCACCTCCCTAACCCCCTCTTCCATAAAAGGATGCTCTAACTCTTCCCTTTCCTTATCATTAAGCTTCTGAAATTGAACTTTATCAAGCTTGGGCCTACACCAATTTCTCTCCTACAAATGCTATCTAAAGTGCTTATTCACCTTGAACTTTAATCTTGAAATTGAACTTTATCATTAAGGCTCAGTATTTCTTTCAACTTCCTTTGTGGTGCTAATAGCTTGTGAAAGAACTTTGATTTCACATCCCCCTATTTTAGTCACTAAGCCTTATACTTTTTCTGCAACAATGAACGTTTCCTATCCATCCATTTTTTAATGCTCATCATTCTACTTATCTGTTCCATTTTTCCATTTTCTTCTAGCCCCCTTTCCTCTCCCTTAATATCCAAGGTCTATAATGCAAACCTTTCTTCCCGAAGTTGCTTCTCAATGTCGCCAAACACTTCTTTGTTCCACTCCCTCAAATTAAGATAACTTTCACCATCATGCCTTTACAAAGGGTTTGAAATTTTTATCCTCAAACCAACAATTTAGAAAATAGAAGGGCTTTGGGCCCCAATTAACTTTTCCCACTAACAACATCACTGGACAATGATCTAACATACTCTGCTACATTCTGTATTGCTTTGCATGTTCCCAAACATCTAAGTGTTCTTCTGAGACCAAGAACCTATCCAACTGGCTCATTGTCTTTCCATCACCTTTGTACCATGTATATTTTCTCCCTCCCATAGGTAGATCGATTAGCTTTTTGTCCACAATAAATTGATTAAATATTCTCATATCTTTTGCATTAAAGTCTCCCATCGGACACCAACAAACCCCGAACCTTTGTTCCCTACATTGCTTAATATGTTCCAAAATCTTCTTTTGCTAGAACTATCACATGGACCATAAACATTCAAGATCGCCACTCAAGCCTCTTGCCACTCCACTTGCCCACAACCCCAACAAAGAAAGTTTCCTAAAAATACTCCTCCATCGTGAAATGCGATACGTCACATATTATAATCAAACCTCTTGAGTTTCCAATTCATGGCTTGTACATCCAACCAATATTCGAGCCATGAACATTCAGGATCGCCACTCGAGCCTTTATGCCACTCCACCTGCCCACAACCCCAACAAAGAAAGTTCCCTACAAACACTCCTCCATCATGAAATGTGATACGTCACATATTATAATCAAACCTCTTGAATTTCTAGCTTGTACATCCAACAACAAATACTCACATAATCCCACATCTACTTGTAGATGTTTACCTCCTATAAGCACAACATCATTGGTTTAGTCTCTCTTACTATCCGCCTCACCTCCTATTTCTTCACACAACCCCTCAAACCCATAATGTTGAGCTTCATGGGTATATGTTATTTTCTCCAACCTCTCGTTTTGCGCCTCCTTCCTTGCACTGTTTGCTCTGCCCCCTGTCTAGTTAAATCAAACAAGAACGGTGTGCATTGTTACCAAGCCCTTGTGCATGGATTTGCCGAGGTGGAAACCACATGCCCCCTCCCTTTGCATGATCACAAAATGGTCCCATTGTTCTTTATCCAGCCCATGCGAGACAGTCACATTCCAGGGCACTTGGCCAATGAGTTCTGCCACACTTGATGAACCGTAGGAGGCCGCCACATCTCTTGATAGTGCAAGTCCTAATGGCCCATAATTTGATCTGCATGATGGTCCGGAACAGGCCTGCAATGTGGCCCATGTATGCCCGTACGTGTCTCCGCCCGCCTTAGCCTCCTTAATTGCCACCAACTTGCTATATTCGGCATGTCATGATTAATAACTACAGCATCACAATTGAATGCCAATTTGCACCAATCTTCCACAACCACAAAATCTGCATGTGACAATCAAGGGCACATTTGTTTGCAACAACACAATATATCACTTGGCAGATCCTCCGTTTTAGACACCACACTTCTGTGCACCGGATTCGAACATACCTCTTCTTTGCCACGTCTGTCGGTACTTTGTGTTTCCTGGAACAATTGCGCTAACACCTTCCCGCACACTGAGTTGATCCCGTCCCTACTTATGCATTCTTATAGGGCGTAAACTATCTTCTCTGAAATTTCTTCACTTTCACCCTCAACTTGAATGTACCAATTCATATTCATTGTAGTCGTGATTCAAATTGTGCTACGTCTTTCAAAAATCCAAAACAATTACCGCCAGAGTTCTTCTTGCTTTGTATATACACATGTCCCCACTTCTCAAAAATCGCCCACAATGCTGCCTTTCCAAAAGTTGGTAAAGTAGAATATAGTTCCCTCCCTGTGTGCTTTATCATCTGAAGCTCTGATCATTCTTCTTGCCTTCAACCTTCTCAATCTCACCAACATCCAACCCTCTCCCTCACCCATTATCTTTCCTTTATATTATATTTTAATTAGACTTGTATTTATATCTATTAGTTAGCAAGTGGTTTCATCTTTGAATACCTTGAAATTTGTGTAAAAGTTTCATGATTTGAATATTATTCTACCAGACACCAAAATTGATGAAATGAAGTGACATTTCATACTTACCACTTCATTATTAATTAGTACCCATGGAAAAATCATTCAACAAAATGACATTGATCGACTAAGTACATTGCTTAATTTCTCAACATAAATTCCAGTGATTCAGAAGAAGGCTCGATCATAACTGGTGTATTATTAATTTGGTTTCGCTAGGCTTCAACAGCTACATGGCTCGGATCAGTCTTTCTTCCATATTTGTACCTTTTCTTATTCTTCTTATAATCACCCTTTCTTTCTTCGCACAACTTACTCCAGTCAGTGCAGGTTTGTCCATCTCATGCAAAGATATATATGTACTAAAGCATAGTTTTCTCAAGCTTGTATTTAATGTTAGGGGGTTTAGACCATGTAGGTGTTTAATTAATATGTATGATTCTAGAAACATATACATCTTGAAATGTTAACAGCATCTTGTTATTTTAATTTGCAGATCTGAAGATCAGAAAATTGGGTGCCCTCCCAGATAAACCTCCTTCACCCACTCATGCCACGGTATTCCTGTTAATACTACTCCTGATCCTCCAATTTAGTGATCCACCTATTTCTTAACTTTTTATGTTATTTGATCCCTGCAGTATTTCAGGGATGGATCCCTTTTAGGGTCACTTCTGTAAATTAAGGGGATAACCTCGTTTCTTCTCCATCTGGTCACTGATTTTTCGTACCTTTGTGCCTTTTCTGGTCAATGTTTTTCTGTAACTTTTTTATTCTGACTACTTTTGGTACCCTTAATAAGCTCCTTTCTGCTTATTCTGATAAATTATGATCCTGCAATATTACAATCAATCACATGGGCCTCCAGTTTTGCTGTACTATTAGCTTTTGTGTATAGATTAGCAGCACTGTATATCCTAAGAAAAACATCGTCTGTGGATACTGTTAGAAAATAAAAACAAATGAATAAAACAAATAGGGAGATTTTCATTTACTAATACAAATTACATGACTTGATAATCATTTATAATAAAGTAACGACCATTATATAATAACATAACATAAAAACAAATAATAACGTAACGTCTTAATTAAGAGTAATTACACAAAATAAATTTAATCAGGTAACATATGAGCACAATTTATTTCTAATTATTATTTCTAACATTCTCCCTTGATTAAAAAACTCCTAACAATTTTTCTGCACTCTCAGTCTTGCTCTCAATCTACTAAAATATTCTGACTTAAGTGGCTTGGTAAAAATATGTGTAACTTTTTGTGTCTTCACATAAACTATCTCCACTTCCTTCTTGTCAATACATTCTCTAATTAAATGATAACTTGTGTCTATGTGCATGCTCCGCTCATGAAACACCGGATTTTTTGCAAGTTCTAAGCAGATTTATTATCAACATAAATCTTTGTACTTTCTTCTTTATTCATATTGAGTTATTTCAATAATCTTCTTAACCAAATAGCATGACATGTGTAAGAGGTTGCTGCCACATACTCAGCCTCACAAGTAGACAATGTAACAATGACTTGTTTTTTAGAATACCAAGTAAAAGCACAATCACCCATCAAAAACACAAAACCAGTAGTGTTTTTTCTATCATCAACATCTCCTGCAAAATCACTATCAAAAAACCCCATAAGGTTGAACTCATTAGTAGGTGAATACAACAAGCCATAGTCAATTGTACCTTTTAAATAACGAAGAATTCTTCTTGCAACCTTCATATGAGTAGAGGTAGGAGACTCCATAAAACAACATACAACTCCAACCGCATAAACAATATCCTGCCTTGTACATATTAAATACCTCAAGCTTCCCACAAAACTCTTGAACATAGTAGAATTTTCCTTCTCTTCACCATCAAACTTTGACCATATTAATTTTCCTTCCATGGGAGTGTTTATCGGGTTGCAATGAAGCATTTTGAATTTCTCCAACACCTTTTTTGCATAGCTTTCTTGAGAAACAAAAATTTCATTCTCCATTTGCTTCACTTCTAATCCCAAGTAATAAGACATAAGTCCCATATCTGTCATCTCAAATTCACAAGACATTTTCTTCTTGAAATCTTTAAATAAATTTGGGTTATTGTCAGTAAATATTAAATCATCCACATAAAGACAAACAAAGAGAATATCACCATTTTCAAAATTTTTAACATATAAAACATACTCATGTTGACAACGGGAAAATCCATTGTCTTGAAAGTACTTGTCAATGAGGCTATTTCACGCCCTTGGTGCTTGCTTTAAGTCATACAACGCCTTCTTCAATTTTAAAATTTTTTTCTCTTCATCTTTGATAATAAAACCCATTGGTTGCTCAACATAGACATCCTCCTTAAGATAACCATTTAAAAAAGCCGACTTAACATCAAGTTGGAAAATTTTCCACTCCAATTGAGCTGCTAAAGAGATAAGAAAACGAATTGTCTCCATACGAGCAACCAGTGCATACATTTCATCATAATTAACTCTATGTTGTTGTTTCTACCCTTTCACAACTAATCTTGCTTTGTATCTTTCCAACTCCCCTTTTGCATTCTTTTTAATTTTGAACACCCACTTGACTCCAATTACTTCATAACCTTTAGGAAGTTTTGACAACTCCTAAGTGACATTCTTCTTGATAGCATTAATTTCTTCCTCCATTGCTTGTCTCCACCTTTTATCTTCCATTACTTCATCAAAGGTTAGAGGTTCACTGTCAACAAAGAGACAAAAGAAATCATTTATAATTTCAGTTTCATCATAAATCTCTTTAAGGCTTCTTATTTTTCTTGGCCTTTTGCTTGAGTTCCCTTCAGAAGATGAGGCTTCCTGAATTGAAGTAGTTGGTGAAAGAGGTAGAGTAGAAAACTCATTTTGTGGTACATCTTCTTGATCAATTTCTTTAAAATAGGGAAAGAAATCATAATTTTTTTTCTTTCTCCCAATTCTATGTCTCTTCTTTATCAAATTCTATATCTCTGTTTACAATAATCTTCCTATGGTTTGGATTGTACAATTTGTAACCCTTTGAATTTGCATCATAGCCAATGAACACATGTTTCACTCTTCTATCATCAAGTTTGGTTCTTCCTTGGTCGGGTACATGAGCAAATGCAATACTCCCAAAGACTCTAAGATGATCAACTTTTGGCTTCACTCCACTCCATTCTTCTTGAGGTATTTGACCTTTGACATGCTTTGTAGGAGAACGGTTGGACAAATAAACTGCACAAGAAACAGCTTCGGCCCAAAATTCCTTAGGCATAGCGGCATATACTTAGCTTTCAACATACATCTAGCCATATTCAAAAATTGTTCTATTTTTTCTCTCTACCACCCCATTTTGTTGTGGAGTTCTAGGAATCGTTAAAGGGCAACGAATCTCATTATCCTTACAAAACTCATTGAATGTTTTTTATGTGAATTCGTTACATCTATCGGATCTTAGAGCTTTGATTACATAATCACTCTCCTTCTCAACAAGGGATTTAAAATTTTTAAACATTACAAATGCCTCAGATTTTTGTTTCAAAAAATTCACCCAAGTCTTCCTACTAAAATCATCTATAAAGTGCAAAAAACATTTATTTTTACCAAAGGAAGGAGGATCAATTGGACCACATACGTCAATATGTACAAGTTGGAGAGGCTCCTTTGCTCTTGATTTAACTTCTTTCGGAAAACTTCCTCTTGCATGTTTTTCAAGGAGACATGCTTCTCACAACTGATTAGGATGATTGATTTGAGGCATCCCTTTCACCATCTTCTCATCTTCTAAGGTCTTGAGTGCTCCAAAATTCAAGTGACCAAACCTCATATGCCAACACCATGCTACATCTTTTATGCTAGTCTTCAAGCATTTTGCTTCATCGGTCTTTATGTTCAAAGTAAACATTCTATTTCTTGACATAAAAACCTTAGCAATTAAATTAGAATTTTGGTCTTTTAGCCATAAACAATTATCTTCCATTATAACTTCATATCCCTTCTCAACAAGTTGTCCCAAACTCAAAATATTACTTTTAGTTTAGGAACATAATAAACATCCTTGATTAATTTGTGAGCACCATCTTTTAAGAAAATTAAAATAGTACCTTTCTCTTGGATTTGTACCTTAGAAGAATCACCAAAGGAAACATTTCCCTTCACCTTCTCTTCAAGCTCCACAATTTTTTCTTTATAGACACACATGTGATTGCTTGCTCCATTGTCAAGATACCACAAGCAATTATCATCACCTTCTTCATTGTTAAGTGCTAGCAATAATGTTGGCTCTTCACTTTCTTATTTATCATCACCAAGATTGGTCCTTTCTTCTACATTGTTTCTACATTCCGAAGAAAAATGACCATATTTATGGCAATTGTAACATTCAACATGTGATTTATCATACCTCCTTTCATTTGTTCTTCTATGATTACCTCTACCTCTTCCTCCTCTTCTTCCATGATCTCTAGTTTGTTGATAACTTCTTTCATTGTTCTCAAAATGTTCATGATCTCGTCTTCCTCTTCCTCTTCCATGGCCACATTCACGTCCTCTTCCATGACCACATCCTCTTTGACTTTGTTCTTCATTTTCTTTCAAAGAAACTTTGACTTTTAAGACTTGCTCTAAAGGCTCATCATGTCTTCTTTTGAACCTTTCTTCATATGCTTAAAGGTAACCCAATAATTGGTCCACAGTCATTGATTCCAAATCTTTTGATTCTTCAATTGCACAAACCACATAATCATATTTTGCAGTTAAAGATCGAAGGACTTTTTCTACAACACGGACATCTTCTATCTTCTCTCCATAACGTCTCATTTGGTTCACAAACGTCATCACCCTATTGCCAAAATCTGAAATTGCTCGAACTCCTTCATATGGAAGGATTCAAACTCTCCATGAAGAGTTTGTAGGCGCACCTTCTTCACCTTGTCAACACCTTCAAGGGAAGTTCTCAAAATCTCCCAAGCTTCCTTAGAGGAGACTGCATTTGACACCATTTCAAACATAGCTTCATCCAAGCCTTGATAGATGAAAGTAAGTGTCTGTTGATCCTTCTTCTTCATCCTCATCGAAATCTCTCTCTTATTGAGTTGTAGAGTATCCTCATTTTCAGGTAGGATATAACATTTCTCCACAATATCCCAAGCATCTTGGGAACCTAATAAGGCTTTCATCCGACGATACCAATTATCATAATTTTCATTGGTTAGATGAGGAAATTGAAACAAATTCAAGACATTATTGTTTTCCATCTATCAATTCACCAAGTGTTTCACTCTTACCTCACTAGGTGTTTCACTCTGTTTTTTTTTTCACTTTTCAGAAATCGTAGCTCTGATACCACTTTGTTAGAAAACAAAAACACATGAATAAGAGAAATAGGGAGATTCTCATTTATTGATACAGATTACATGACTTGATACTCATTTATAATAGAGTAACCGACCATTACATAATAACATAACATAAAAACAAATAATGACGTAACGTTTTAATTAAGAGTAATTACACAGAATAAATTTCTTTTAACCATGTAACGTATGACTCTTCAACTCACAATTTATTTCTAATTATTATTTTTAATAGATACAAATTACCAAAACATATTCTAGTAATTAATAACACACAGGAAGAAAAAAAAGGTATAATAGATTATATAATATAACCTTAAATACAATTTATGCCCCCAAATTTTATCAAAACCATGATATTTTGTCTCCAAATTAAAAATCATGAAATTTTATTCCAATAATTGTAAAATCTATCAATTAATGTCATCTTCGTCACTTGGCAACGTTGACCATTAGTTTTGAAGCTTTGACTGCCACGTGTAGAAATTACGATTATGACATGGCATTGAATTAAGATTTAATTGAGTTTACCGTGAAAGAGAGTTGAACCTTTATTCGTTCTTGGTTTAGGGTTCTTGGTTTGTTCGTACCAAGCTGAACCTTCATTCTTTGTAGCTTCTTTCTTCATCCATCTTTCTTCTACAATCTCTCATCTCCAATCTCGATCCTAAAATCGTAAAACCTTGTTGTGCTGAATGATTATCCCAAAGTGTGAGTGTGAAGGAAGTGGTTAACACTTCATCTGTTGAGTTAACACTTCATCTACAAAGGCATGTGTGAAGGAAGCAGTTAACACTTTATCTGCAAAGCCTTAAAGCTAACAGTCAATATTAGGAACTGACGAAGGGGCACAATTGACAGATTTTAAAATTATTAGGACAAAATGTCGGTTTTTTAATTTAGAGATAAAATGTCAATGATTTGATAAAACTTGGGAGCAAGTTAAGTATA
Organism: Psophocarpus tetragonolobus; assembly: GCA_037954015.1. Lineage (NCBI taxonomy): Eukaryota > Viridiplantae > Streptophyta > Magnoliopsida > Fabales > Fabaceae > Psophocarpus > Psophocarpus tetragonolobus. Next base: position 3,121,414 of record CM075696.1, read on the forward strand.
AAGTGTTTACCGAAGATGTTATTTCAAGTATATAAACATAATATGAATTTTTTAAAGAATAGATTTATTACATGATCAATAATAAATGATTTTTTCATTAAAATGGTTGTAATATTTTAATTACATACAATTATTTAATTTAAACTTTTTTTTATAAGCTAAGAAATTTATTAGAATCAAAATGGAATGCACGAATGATGTCTTCCATTGTAAATTACAAAGTACCAACCAATATTTAAGATGACCAAAGAAATACAAACGAAAAATACACTTACATTAGTGTATACAGACTAACGAATTCACAAAGAAATTTAAACTTAAACAACAAAGAAACAAAAGAAAGAATAGTGAATAATATTGGGTGAGTTTATTTAACTTTAAAAAATAGGTGATTTTAAACAATAATTTATTTATAAATTATCTTTTATATTTTTTGTGAGATGACATGAAATTGAAAGAGTCACTTGAAGTGAAAATAGTAAATTAAAATTTTGCATAAATGGAGGTAAAAAATGTCAAAATAATAGCATAACTATATTTAAATAATCACTCATAATTCAAATAATAAGGTTTCATAGAATTTATTGTTAGGTTTCGATGTCACTTTAGTTATTCATTTATATTAAAGTAAAATGAATTGTTAATAATATACAAATTAGTTATTTTTTATAGACTAATATAAAAAATAGTTAACAAAGAAAATTACATGTTAACAAAAATTAATGGAATGAGGAGAGAGGAGATCATTAATTGAATTACTTTATTAATAAAATTGACATGTGAACAACTAATATTACTCTTTTTAAGTTTAGATGGTTAAAAGATATGGTTGATTTCTCAGTTAATTGTCCTAACATGAATTAACTAGTATAAGTTTGTTTGTGTGTAATATGTAGAAAATGATTTATTGAGTTCCTCTTATTGACTTAAGATGATAAAACTAATAATAAGTTATTCCACCATATATACCGATAGGACTCAAAATATTGACCAAGATGACCTATACAACTCAAAGTTTAGATATTGCTAAGTCTACTTTAGTATACTTCCTCTTATGTTATTCCACCTTAAGTTCTTTTCAAGAATGCAAATTAAAAAATGAGCATAAGTCTATGATTATAAACTTTGCCAGGCGCGCAAAACAAAAAAGTGAGAGAGAAAATAAGTAGGTTTTTTTATGAAAATTATGTAGAAGCTAAAGGAGAAAATATAATGTAAGTTGGTTACTTGATTTTAGTAGAAATAAAAAAAATGATAAATATAAATATGAGTTTAATTAATATATACTGAAAATGTAAAAGAATTTTACATTTACGTTCAATTTTAATTCTTCGTTTGTATAACTTTTAAAGTATTAAATGATAAAATCAACTTATCATAAATTTTGTGATTGAAGGTCGATATAAAATTTCTTACACTAATCGAGCATGTTAATTAAACTTTATTAGTAATTTTTTTTACAAAAGGAGAAATATTATTATGTTACTTGACTTCAGTGAAAACAAAAAAGAAAATTATAATCTAAACAACCGTTACCAAAAAAAATAATAATGATAATATACTTGTTGCCAAAAGAAAATAATAATGCTTTTTATTGATAGTGTATTAACAAGGATAAATTGGTAAATTAACAAAATTTGTTTAAAAGATTAATAAAATGAATAAATTAGTTATTTTATTAGTTTGTATATATTATGTCTAAATATCTTATAATAAAGAGTAGAAGGAATATTAGTTTAATTATTTTTTTCACCTTCTTTTTCCAATCATATCCTTTTAACATTATATTTATTATTTCAATATACTGTAATTGAAATATAATATGAAGTTAAAGGATAAATTTGAAATACTAAATGTGTACACAAAAAATATCATTTTTCAAGTAAATCTTGAAGTGTTTCTGAAAAATGTGAGAGAAAACTATTACCTTGAAAAGTTTTTTTTTTTTAAAGTAGGTTAATCCCTATGTTAGTTCATAAAACATTTTAGATAACATTTTTAAAATTTTATCTAAAAATAAATTTATATAATAATATATCGTTTTAGATAACACTTTTAAAATTTATCTAAAAATAAATTTATATAATAATATGTTTTTAAGGGATCAATTTATTTAACCTTTCATTGAGGGATCTAAGTGTTAGTGACACTAAATTTTAAAAGAAAAAATTGTGATTTATTCATTATTATCTTTATTAATTTTTAGAGGTAATTACAAATTTACTCTTTCAGGTTTAATACAATTACAAATGTATTTTTTCTTCTTTTTTTTTTTTTAAATTACACAAACTCTCTTACTTTTACATACTCATTACTGTTGCACTCCTCTTTTTCAAAATACACATATATCTGTTTATTTTTGTATTATTACATTTTATTTTGTGCGAATGTGATATAAATCGTTTTCTTTTAAATCTTCATAATAGTGTGACAATAGAGATGAGAGAGACGTTAGTTGTAAAGTTTAAAAAATATAGGAGGTTTATGTATAATAACATATAAAATTTATGAGATACATATGTAATATCATATAAAACTTAAGGGTGTATGTGTAATAAATTTATATATGATATTACACTTTTTGAAAAGAAGGGTAGAATTATAAAGAGTATGTAAAAGTAAAGGAATCTATATAATTTTAAAAAAAATAAAGATATATCTATAATTTATTTTGTATTTTGGGTCAAGACATAAGTAACATGAATTCTCTGTTTTTTGTCAGAACAGCATTTTGATAGTACAGGCATTGTTGGGCTGTAACCTTCAAAATATGCTCTAGGGCCTGGGCCTGTATCATTACTGATTCAAATAAAATAAAATATTCCTAATGTGACTAAAATAAAATATTCCTAATGTTTCACATTCTCACCTCATAACAGAAATATCTATCCTATATGTCGACAAAATTTTGTCACGATATACACCATAAACAAATTTTTACTATGTGTCCCAACAATTTATTGAGAATTTTCATGGCGTATCTCGATAAAAACATAGCTAAAATATGAATTTTTTATTGTATATTTTGACAAGATTTTGTGAGGATAATTCTGGCAATGCAAGCTTTGGAGGGCTTGTAAGTAATTCCGATGATGCTTGGGTGGTAGAATTCAACAAATATATTTGGCCCGTCTTGATCAATCTTTGGATAAGGCTTTTCAAAATGTGATCAATTAATTACACGGACTCCATACATCTTCTGTCCATTGCTCACAGGACCTATACTCGAGTTTGTATTTTGACAACACCACCAAATTATCAAAGTAAATAAGTCCATTTAAAAAAATAAAAATAAAAACAGTAATATATATATATATAAGTAAATAATTATCTCTACAACTTCAGTGCAATTAAGTAATTAAAATAGAATTTGTAGATGACCAGTATTGATTGAAAAAATTTAAATATTGAAAACTAAATGAAAACTGCATAAAAATAAAAAAAGTAGAGTAGAGAGAAATAGGTTTGGAATTTTCTCAAACATTTTATAAGAGAAATATATTTGAATAAAACTAAAAATCTCTATTCACTTAAGTCTTGCGCTATCATTCCCTAAACAAAAGACATTTGCTATATTATCAACCACTAATTTATCCTAACATCGATCCCTTGAGTAAGAGAACCTAAGCCCCTTAACTTCACTACCTGTCAAATGTCTCACATTAAATTAAAAAAAAAAAAATTGGTTTAACGATGTCAATCCTCTTGACCTTATCTCTAGCAAAAAAAAACTTGGTTGCTCTCTTTAATTTGTAGTAATCAAATGAATTTTCTAAATTACAATCATGATTATAAGATCATGTAATAGTGATAAACTATAACAATCATTAAACATGCAAGAAGAACAATAACTTAACTTTATTAAATAAAGATAATAATAATAATTACATAAAAATAAATCCAAATACATTTAACCCTGGTGAAGAAAAAAATTTAGCAACCAATAGCCATAGGAAAAACCACAAGTGGTGATGAATGGGTGAAGCAAGAAATGAAACCTTTTTCATGTACAAAGGAATCCCTTTTATGGAGAAATTCAAGTTTTGGACTTCCGCTAGGCTTAAGTAGGAATGAAACATGTTGGTATGAATAGTGATGACTACCCACTACCCAACCTCCTAATGAAAACCAGCACCCGCTATCACGTGGGTGTTCCTTTTAGAAATATGTGTGGATCTTTTTATACACGCGGGTATTTTAAACAAAAAATTATTTCTTTCATGAAATTTTATCAAATAATTTCTTTATGACATCTAAAATAAAATTGTACTATTTTGTATTTTTTATAAAAGTAATTGGATTTAAAAATAGATTAATCATATACAAAATATTTAATATAAATAGAATTTTCGCTTTGCATTGTCCATATTTTTATAAAAATATTTCTATTAATTATATGATTTTATAAAAAAACATTAATAATAATGTAATTTGATAATTAATATTTTAAGTTAATTCATTTCATAAAAATATTATCTTTATCAAATTAAATAAATGTATTATTTGGCCTATAAAAACTAACATACTAACAACTATTATTTAGCCTATAAATAAAAAAAGGGTATTCTAACAGCAACAAGAGCCCAAGACCTCACGGGTTGAATTTTCAATTTATTAAGGAATTTCGACATCTAATGAAAGGGGATTTCATGAATTTTTTTTAAAGAATTTCATGCAAATAGCAAGTAAATGGGTCTAATAGCTCTTTTATTACCCGTATACCAAAAAATCTCTTATCCTGGTGTGATGAATGACTACCGCCATATTTCACTAATTGGGTGTATCTATAAGGTATTAGTCAAAGTTTTGACCAGGAGGCTGCAAAGGGTAATTCATATGGTTATTTCTGAGAATCAATCTGCATTTCTACAAGAAAGACACATTCTAGACAGAATCCTAATAGTTAATGAGACAATTGATGATGTAAGGGAAAAAAATCAGGAGATGATCTATTTGAAAGCCAATTTTGAAAAAGTCTATAACTCTCTTAACTGGAGGTACTTATGGCATGTGATGTATAAGATCAGGTTTGGTGCGAAATGAATTCGATGGATACAACTCAAGGTTAACTTTCACAAAAGTCAGGTCATTGTTAAAGAGTTTTAATTATTAGTCTACTTCTAGTAAGTGCACCAGTCATTTTTGTAGTATCTGATGGGAATCAGGTCGTCTCCATAGGAAATTGACAGATATATTCAATATTTAGTATTCAAAGTTAAACTCTATAAAATTCATGATAAATGTATAACAATATAATATAAACAACAATGTAGGAAAACTAAATATAAACAATAATATAAAGTTAAGTAAAATTCAATTGAGATAGATGTTGGGATCTCGATTCCTATTCAACTATTCATAAACTTCAATAATTGAATATTCGGTTCATCTCAAATCTCTTTTTTCCACAAAATGTATTCAAACATTGATCCATCAATGAGAAAACCTTTACTATAATAATCAATCCACTAATTCCTTGATCCAAAAGATTAAAATAGTTAGGTTATCGATTAAGGGAAAGACGAAAGGCATATAAAAATTGTTCTGTTCCTAAATTCAATGTTTATATGATGTTTTTTCTCAAATTCTTTGCTCAAAATCATCTTCCAATTCATTCAAGAAAATTAAATCAAGTTAAAGGTTGATAATACAAAAAAAAAAGCATTATAAATAAAGAAGAACGCGAAATCAAGAATATAACATTTGATTACAATTAAAAGTTTACAAAATAGTTGACAGTACGCTCATTTCCCAACTATGGAAGATTTAGCTACTCATTGTCATGAGCAACCCACAAAATTAAGAAAATACAGAATATTTGAAGAAGAAATAAGCAAAATAACTGTGTCTTCACTACCACTTCAATATTTTTCTCTATGACTCTTGTTTTTCTCTTCTGCTTCTTTCTTTGTTATGTTATAATCTTGATATTAGATACTTTTCCTATTTTCCACTTAATTCTTTTAATCTCATTAGCCAAGTCAGGAAGCTCTTGCTCAGCGAGAGCATTAAAATTCATGATCCCAAGGTGAATTTAGCCATACAACATGTGTTGCTCAACGACAACTCAAACCTTGCCTTCCAAACTAGGTAATCTCTTCTTGGGCATTTGGTTCTCGCTGGGTGACATCTATTTGTGTCTTGTTTTGTTGCTCGATGGCACCTCTTATTGAATGCAAATTAGCTTCTACCCAAAAATTCTTCAGTTTTTCACTGGGCAACATGTCTCGCCCAACACCAATTACTATCTAGCTACCTGCAATTTCACCAAGTGAGACCTCTCGTTGGAAGACCTTCAGGAACATTGCAATTGCTCTAGAGCTCCTTGCTAGGCAAGGAAACACTGATTCATCTTCTTGACTTCTTTAAAAAATTGGTGCAAACCTGTCAAAATTTCTCATATTAGCTATATTATATCATAAAATCATGTATAAGTATGATCTATAGTAATTATATCTATTTACAACTAAAATGAGTTAAAAAATAAGGAAAAGTTAAGAAAATAGAGATAATTGGCGGATTTTTATCACTGAAATAATCTTAAATCTGACAATTATCAATCATCAGAGTGAATATATATGAGTCTCAATTAGTGAGGGCTTAGACCATATTAAACTGCAAGGAGGAAAGTATGGTGTTCAATTACCTAGGGCTTCCAATAAGGGTTAATCTTGCAAAACTAGAGATATGGAAGTCAATAGTGGGCATTGTTAAAAGGTGGTTGACAAGATGGGAAAATAAGTGTGTGAACATGGCTGGGGTTGAGAGATGAGAAGAAGTTTAACATTTGTTTGTTAGGGAAATGGAAGTTAAGAATGAGGGTGAAACCAACTAATCTATGGGTTAAAGTGTTGAAATCAAAGTATGAGTGTAAGAACGGGTCCTATAAGGGGAAAAGTAGTCAATGTTCAAAATGATGGCTCAATTTGAACTCCATTGAAGTGAAAGGTAGGGGGTCTGGGGGTTGGTGGTCAAGGAATGTCCATAAACAAATCAAGGATGAAGTAGACACCAGTTTTTGGAGAGAAGGGTGAAGATAGGAACAGTATTTAAAGCAGGATTATACCCATTTGTTTAGGTTAACATTGAACACAAATGTCTCAGTGAAGGACATGTGGGACAAGGGGAAAGGAGATAGAAATGGCATGATGGAGGGAGTTGTTTGCTTGGAGGAAGAGTTGGTGGAGGACTTAAGTACTAGGTTGAGCACGCCTATGTTATCAGATGAGGTTCAAGATCAATGGATACGAGCAACATCGGGATCAAAGGTTTATACTGTCTCCCAAGCATATGGAACTCTGATAGCAGACACACGACAACAAAAGGATAGCTTCTTCAAATTGATTTGGGAAAATAAATGAGTCCCTCTTAAGGTTCAATTTTTGCTTCAAAACTAGAATATAGTTGGTTACCTCTACAGAACAATTGGTAAAACGTGGTATAATTCAAACTGAAATTGATAGGTGTGATTTGTCTAATGGAGTGTTAGAAACTGGGTCGCATATTTTCTTCTCTTATTCATTGAGTGTTAGAGTTTGGTTGGAATTATGTGCCTAATAAGGAATTTGTTCAGCATTATAGGTCAATACCCGAAGTCACGGTATGCAATTCATAAGATTGGCCAACAGCAACAAAGTGGCACGAACAACCTGATCATATGTGTGGTTTGCAAGTCTCTAACATCTCTAGAAGACTCACAATGGCTCAATATTCCAGAACACAACATTGAACTCTCACGCCATTGTACTTACAGTACAACTCAACTCTTGTAAATTGAGTAGGCAACGTAGTTAACATCACACACTTTGCAAAATGGGTGATAAATCTAACATCTTATGTATATTGAGGAAAAGTTATGTTTTGTTTCTGATTGACCTTGGGGTTCCAAATTACATGGTCGATTAGGAGCAATTACTTATTTACTTTTTGAATTGAACTTTTTGCTTTTGGTACTCTCATTAGAAGACACTTCTTTTACTATATAGTTGTTATTACTATTAATAAAATTGTTTGACTTATAAAAAAAAGTAATAAAAAATATAAAATAATTGCACTAAAAATACTGAAAATTATAAAGATAGGTGAAAATTATCATTTCACAAATATGTCTAATATATAGTGCAAAGTATTCGACAAAACCACTTGTATTGGCACATTCGATCAAACTCATCACTCATTTTTTTTTACCTGCAAGAAATAATATATGAAGGCACCAGAGGTGCAGCAAAGCGTTGTACATCAGAACCAGGAATTACAGCAGCAGAAATACACAACAACAGCAAAAATATAACAGCAGCATAATACAATAGGAAAACAAGAACATCAAGGCAGTACGGACACAGGAGGGCAAACTCCAGACTGATATAGCCACCATAGTGCACCATCCACCAGGACCACAATACAGAACAGACACAGACCGAATACAAAGAGATAGCTCAACAATTACCATACCAATATAACAGAATCAAGTATAAGTTTGCAGCAAACTACCTTGCAGCCAGAGTATCAGTAACAGCCACAACCATCTGTAACACATTATAGTATATGCAGAAAGTTGTAACCAATATAGCAATAGCAGCCAATCCAATCCAATTGTAGCACATTATACTATATGCAAAGCCTCCAACGGATGCGCTCAAGATATGACTTTCCCCCACAAAAGCTTAGATTACTCTAGGTCTCGTTCATTGGAGGAAAATTATCCCTAAATCGTCACTAATTTCATTTTATTAATTATAGTTATTATTAAACTTGTTTAATATATATATATATATATATATATATATATATATATATTTTGCTTTTGATAAAATTTAAATTTATTATTTTATTATTAAAATTAACTAACTTAACTATTTAAAGTGATTTTGATGATATAAAAGAGAGATATAAAAAAACTAAATTATTTGATAGAGAGAAAAAGGAAACAAAGAATAAAAGTGTACTAAAAAAATTATTATAAATAGGAGAACAATATTAAGATGAAGTGCCATCTCATATAGCATTCCTGCTCGTTTATATGGACTTCACAAATCACAAAGATTAGTAAGAATTATCTTCGTTATTAAGCATCTATTGCAATTTTTTTAATGGGAAAAAAAAAAACTGCATGTTGGTGCATAAAGTACTTGAACGAGCCAGTCAATCCCTAATCTGAATGTAATGATGTCTGGACCACACAACCACTGCAAAATATTGCAGTTTAGATTCTAGACCCACAAAATGCATCGTCCTTGGACACTTCACCGTTTCCATTCATTTTCATCACACAATTTATCTTACAATACTCATCGTTTTAAAATTATTATCATCAAATTAACTACAAGTGGTTGAACTTGAACCACCATTGGAACATCAAATCTTGAACTACAAACTTCGTGGAATTCAACAAAACACGAATAGAAGAACTCGTGCTAGGTGTACTAATAAAAAAATCATTATACATAGTAGTAATCATTATTAAGACTCGTACACATGTATATAATAATGAAAGAGAATTGTTATAGGTAACGTGGAATTTTGTCTTCTGAAAGAGTTTATAAAATTCTTCAAAATTATAACAAATACTTTAGATGATATATCAATCTTTTATTTGTGAACTCTGATCGATTAGGAACCTAGTTTAATTTTAGTCTCATAGACTTTTTTGTTTTTTTAGCTTTTAGAAGACTTGTTCAATTTTTGTTTTTTTTTTACTTTATTTTCCTGATGAGGGTATATATCATTAGTTTTAGAAACTTTTTTTTTAGTTAATTTCTTTGAATATTCTCTCACTCACCCACTAAGGAAGGAGCTAATCTCACGGAATATGGTCAGATGTCGAAAATAGAATCTAAATTCCCCTCACTCATAATGAAAATGGAATGATTTTTGTAGGTTTTAGATAAACGTGATAAGTCCAATAGTAGCTTTGTTCCATAATCTCCCAGTCATGATTTTGTGGGGACTACATGTACGATTTTCCATTGCATCTATCTATAATGTTATGTAATTGCCGTTATTTTCTATATTCTATCTTTATAAACATGCGAAGTAATAGTTTACTACTCTTGGTTTAATGCTTATGAACGTGAGCATCAAGAATCTTCCAATTAAAACAAATCCATATCATATTGTTGTTTCTTAATTAATTACATCTACTAACTACTGTCTTTTCATTGTAACAACTAGACGACAAAAGTCACCAATAGATGTTACTTACAAGAGGTGCATTCACTGCATGTATATCGTCTGCAAATAGAATCACATTCTAGAGCCATACTGTAACTTGAATAAAGATATCAGAAGACAAGCTCCGCAGCTGCATTTTCTTATGCCATTCAATAATAATATGATAATAGGACAAAACTTACGTATAGATATATTTTGTGTTGTTCCTCTATCAGAAATAGAGTTTTACTTTTATTTTATAATTTATGTTTATCTTTAATATTGCAAATAATTAGTTAGCAGGACATTAAAATAAAATTCTAAATCTGATTAAAAAATATACTTATATAATTGTATCCAAATATTTGTACATAATTAATTTTGTTGTTTATAGAGTGGCATGGTCACCACAATATATGTGATGGAATTTAGATAGTGGGGGTGACCTACCTATCTAGTTAGAACAGTTTAATTCCCTTATTAGTATTTATCTAATACTTGCAAAGTGCCTTAATTAAACTCAAATGTTTCATCTCATAATTAATCATTATATTCAATTCTCTTTCCGTCATTCTCTTTCCGTGTCCCTCCCTACAATTGCACATGCAAATGTTCTGTTATCTGCTACTTCAGTAGAAGTCATCACTGAAAAATACTTTTTATATTCTGAATGCCTTTTGGCCTTTACATTACGATTCATATAAATCTCAAAGGGTCTTCAATTCGTGGTCTAAACGCTATGTATGATTAGTAGTTTTCAAAGATACCAACCATAATTCCACCAAAAGCCATCAAGATATTTCCAACAATAATGTGATGCTGTTTGGTTAACTTTGCTTAATTTCCCTTACTCATTCCAACTTTTTCCATAGAGAATCTTTTATTGGCCAATCAAGATGGGCACGAGGCACCCAAATGAAAAAAAGAAAATCCAATAAAACCCTAACCAATGACCACACATGAAGAATCGTCCTAAACCAAAAAGGGAAAGTCCAAAAGGTTCCAAAGTGATATAAGTCTTCTCCAATGGCAGACCATCAATGTCCACATTCTGTGGCAGCTTATATATAGTCTCTGATTCCCAGCCACTGAGGTGGGCCAAGTGAGACCTAATGAGGAAAGAAGGTATGGGGTGCTGACAAGTGTTGAACATAAATGACGTTTCTATCTTACTTTAATTAATGCCATGCTCAGTTTTATTTTATTTTTACTTGTTAAGTTTTCAGCTCTACCAGCTAGCCCTGCAAGTTCTTTTCCATTTTACAAAAGAAAAGATAAGAAATATGTGTTGAATTGAAGGGTGATGTTATATTGATTTTCCTCTTCTCCATGCTTCCTGGCATGTTGCATGTTGAGGGAATATCCTTGTCCAATTGCCAAACACCCCTCTTCTCTGTCATGCATGATTGATAAATATATTATACCTTTTTCAAGTTCAAAACATATCCTAATCTTTATAATAATAGTAACAATAATATTTAATGCGTGCCTTTTGAACCCACTCTTTCACTTGCAGTGCCTTGACAGTTGTACTCTACCAATTATAATATGATCACCGGCCCACACATCAGAAAGATATGATTATATTTAACTTTGGTAGGGTGGCAACAAATTCGAATAAAGTGGATTGCATGGGGTGAGAAAATGACTGATGAAGTACAAAACTAGCTCATTACAATTGGAGAAATGGTCATTTTCTCACACATACCATTCAAGTGCACAAATCTGAACGATAACCAAAGGTCCAATCACAATTTATGTTTAAGTCATTCACTTCAAATAAAATAATCACATATGTGTGAATATTTTTCAATACTGCGTACGTAAACTCTAAACACCGGCAGTTAAGCTCAGATGTAATTTATATGAGCTGGAGCCATGATATTTTATACGAAGTAATTTTCTAAAAGTAGGTTAAAAATTTTGAGTAAGTTTTAACAAATACATATATAAATGTTGCAATAATAAAAAACTAATTGCCTTCATATATTGATCAGTAAAAAATGGCTTCATAAACGTTTTCTATCTGTATAAATAATTATAATTATAGAAAGTAATATTTAATTTCCTTTTAAAAAATTATATATTAAACAATAAACAACAAAAAATACATTTTTGCTAACTTTTTAAATATATTACAGTTGAAATATATATATATATATATATAATATTTTTGCTACTCTTTATTAACCGCCTCTCATCTTATTTATATGACTTAAGATAAAAATAGTTTTTATAACATCCAATATAAAATGTCTATACATTAATTAATATTATATTTAAATACTTTTAATTATAAAAGGTTATAGTAATAAATAATAGAAAAAAATAAATCTTAAAAATGATGGTAGTTTTGAAATAAAATAATATTTAAAACATATTAATTTATTGATATCAACTAAATAACCATTTTTTCTTAATGTTGAGTTAAATAATTGGATCTTATATATGCCTAATAACTTCTTACTTTCATAATTAGATCATAACATTTTTTTTATATTAATTAGTATCCATTCTGAAAATAGTGATTGATTTAATCTAAAATGCCATTATTTAATTTCTCGTGTTAAATTTTTTTACACAATCAATTTATCTATTGCCACGGATAAGAATCAATGTAAGATACAGTACTATTGGGAAAAGATTTATATAACTAATTAAAGTGAATACGACAAATATAACTGTGCAATTATTCCACGGAGAAGTTGTCCTTTTGAGAAGAGCCGACATATTAATGCCACATCGACTACGAATATATATTTTTACATTTAAAAAACCAGAACAAACATATAGTAAATACTACCGATAGAAACGGTCAACTACAATAGTCTCTCCCGTTTATTTTATCGTAATTTTATATTTATTTTTAAGAGTTTAATTATATTTTTTATTTATATAATTTTTAAAATATTAAATAATAAGATAAATAAATATTAATATAAAACTTTTTATACTGATATTGATATATATATAATTTTTTTTTCATATAATAAAATGATAATCATCATCCCATTTATATACAATGACAAATCATAGTCCAACTGATACATGACATACATAGAAAGCAATCGATAACTTGTAAATTAAGTTACATATCAAAGGAGTGATTTATGATAAAAAAGAAAGTAAGATTGCATTACATGTATGATAATGTAGTGTAAAAATATATTTAAAGTAAAAATAAAATTGATATAGAAACATCATAATTTTTATTTTTACTTTTATATGTTGAATATATATAGCATGTATAAATTCAATTTAAACCTACATTATGTCTCTTTTTGCTTCTTTTTTTTTTCTCAATGGCTCGCACGCATGTGCTTAGGCATGAGAATATTATTTCTATATCATTAAAATTTATGATAAATTATTGTAATATTAGGCAATATTATAATTAATATTATAATAAATAAGTACCTTTGAATATATAATAATATTTGAAATTTATAATAAATAATTTAGATTATAATATAATATAAAAGTATATAACAAGGTAATTTTCATCTAATCATACAAACTTCATTAATTCATTTTAACTTATAAAAAAATCCAAAACTCAAATTTATTAGAAATAGTAACAAAATAATACACACACATGCCTACTAGTAGTCTCAAATTTAAATATTAAGTATGCAATTATATTAAATAATTATAAAAAATTATTACTCATAATAGTCTTATAAGATTTAAACTAAATTATCTTTAATAAAAAATACATATAAATATTTAAAATAATACACACATATAAAAGTAAGGAGTGGAAGCAAGCAAAGCATTTTCATCTTATAACTGTTCAGTCTAACTCTACCTAAATAAACATCTCATTCATCATATTCTAGCTTCATTAATAAGTTACTTATCATATTTTCCGTACACCAAGATTAATAGCGCCAAGGTTAACGGGTGTTCAGGTGACCCAATGAACCAATCAAACTCAATCCCGTACGAATTTGGTAATGGGTTCAGTGAATTGAACTCGAGACTTAATTCAACCCAACCCAATAATTATATTATATTATTAATTGTTATTTTAAATAAAAAAATATCTTTAATAGTTTAATTTTTAATAGTTTCTGAAATTATTGTTGATTGAATAAACATGTTTCTGAAGTTACAACAATGATATGTCTTGAATATGTTATTGAAGACTGTAAAAAGATATTATACCAAACACTAAGCACATGAGTTTTTAAGATTTAGGCTAATGAATTTTTGTTATCGGTGAGACTATAACGTGTATTCAGTAAAAACATTTTAAACACTAACAAAGTTCAAACAAAATAATTTGTACTGAAAATATAGATTAATTAGAAGAATGAAAGCAACAATAATTTTGCTAATATAGTAATGTCTGATTATATATGCATGTGTTATGACATCTGGAAATTAAAAAAATATCCTATAAAATATATAATAAAATTTAAACATTCAAATTTTTTTTTAAATATTATTTAAAACATTGATTGAATTAACCCAACTCATTTAATGGCGGTTGGGTTTGATAAAAAAAAAATAAAAACTCAACTCAACCAAATCTAATAAGTTGTGATTGGATTAAGTCTTGAATTTTCCTAAACTCAACCCAACCCAGCTCGTGAACACCTTTATCTGTCAACCTCCTTGTATTAACTCCCACAGTCTAATGTGATTTGCCCACTTTATATGTTTTATTTTTATTTTATTCTATTTTTTATTTGTGATCTTTTATTTTATTTTATTTTCCCTTTTCTTTGTTGTTTCGTTTATATTTAAGTTTAATTGATATAATTTGGTATACTTCTCCTATATAGTTTTTATATAGAAAAAAAAGTTGAGATTTAATCCTTAAACACATCAATATATAAGTTATGTTTTAATTAGTATCAATTAATAAAATTCCTAATTTAGGATTGTCCCACCATTGAATATATAGATAATGATAAGGGTGGTTGTAACTTAATCATAGGATTTTCAGTTGGAGTCTTGGATATAAACACTCAGAAGAGAGAGTTTATTATGTTGAAAATAATTGTGAATTAGTATCACTCAATATCTATTATTATTAATCGACAATATAAGATATGATTATTATTGTATCTTATCATATCAATATGGCTATTTATCATTAACCGACAATATAAGATATGATTACTATTATATCTTATCATATCAATATGGTTATTTGAACTGGGATCACAGTGAGATTGACTATGTGATGGGTTAGGTCAATCAGATTGAAAGTCCAATTAAGAGAGGTCCCTGCCTACCCTATGGGGTTATAAATTTGTCATCACATTAAGCAAATTTAACATAAGCATTATTTCTCTACAATAACCCCTTAGAAGGTGGCTAGAAGAACCTTTTAGAGATCTTTTCAATAGAACTCATGGACATGAATGTCAGTTCAGGTATACATATTCATTCCTACTTTAATCAATAGAATAGTGATAATTGGCATGCTATAACTTGTGTCTAGTATAGTATAATTCAAATCTATTTAATACTTTCATCAATTGGTATCAGAGCTACTAGATACATTTTATGGTTATCAATTGAACAAACCTTGCCTAGTTCAGTTTGAAGGTGATGCTCAACGCCGTGGAGAGGCTGCGAGTGACCCACGTTACGGTGTTTTTTAACCAACGCCGAGCCCTCGGATAGAGAGCACCCCTCGGTGGCCTTTGACAGATCCGTTCTAGGCGCAGGAGTCGGACTCGGTGTCAGAGTCAGATAAGAGAGGGGAGGAGATCGGAGAGAGGCGGGACCGATGGTTACTGTCCTCGTCGCCTTCGTACCGTTGCCGCCGCATTTCGAGCCTCTCAGATCCCGTTGAATTTTCAGGGATTTCGGCGCCTCCAGGGCCGCCCGCTCCACTGGCACTCTGTCGCCTTAGAACCGTCCCATAAATCGCTTTCGGGCCTCTCAGATCCCATCGGATTTTTGGGGATTTCGGCGCCTCCAGGGCCGCCCGCTCCACCGGCACTCCGTCGCCTTTGAACCGTCCCACAAATCGCTTTCGGGCCTCTCAGATCCCGTCGGATTTTTGGGGATTTCAGCCCCTCCAGGGCCGCCCGCTCCACCAGCACTCCTTTGCATTCTTCCTCGTCCCACAAATTGAAGGCGGTGGCCTTCGAGGGATACGTTTTGGGCGCCGGAGTCGGACTCGTGTCGGAGTCGAATCGGAAAGGGCCGATGATCAGAGAGAGAGGCGGGACCGAAGGAGGCAGAGCAGCGCAAAGATCACAATGGATTCGGCATTCTCCGATTCGGCATTCACGGCATTTGCTGCTGTGACAATACTACTCGTTCAAAACACAAATATTAATTATTTAATATTTTAAAATTATTAAATAATTTTTTCTGAAATTATAATATCAAAATTTATTTTGAGACGTAACTTCGAATTTTTTTTTAGCATATTACTCTCAAATTTTGGGCCTAATTTTATAGTAATAATTACCTTCAATATTAACATTCTTTATTATATATTATACCCTTTTAAAATTATCACTTATCACATAATTATAGGTCACCTTATTAAATTATGCATAATCCTAATTGATATTTTTTGGATACATAATTTTTTCTATTAATTTGTATTGTGATGACCTGCCTATCGTGGGCATGATGATGTGAATTTTATTTGTCATATTTTAATATGATTAAATATAAAATAAGCATGATTTATTCTATTAATTTACATGATTGTAATTTCACCTATCGTGAATGCATTTGTGTAAATTTATGAAATAAATATTGATTCATTATATTAGTGATAATTATACCCTATCGGTGTGTTATTATTAGTATAATTTGTTGTTGTACAATACATTTCTCTTGACTTATGTTAATGTTTTTTCGGTACTCTATCGGTGCTAGGATTTATTAATTTAAGTTATAATGTATTGTAATTTTCTTAGGGATTTATTTTAAACTGAACTTTTAAATCACTTTTTTTTCTTTATTGTGATGTTCAGTTTTTTTTCCTAATTCTGTCAAAACTCTAAATGGAACAAACTATGAGGACTGGAAAGAATCGTTAGATCTCTACCTGACCATTGCAAATCTGGACTTGGCATTGAGGACGACTAGGCCTACGCCTCTTACGGATGAGTCTTCTGAAGCTCAACGAATTTCTCATGAGAAATGGGAACACTCTAACAGAGTGTCCCTGAAGGTGATTAAATTCACCATGAAGAAATCTATCAGACAGAGCATTCCAGATCTTGATGATGCCAATGTTTTTCTGAAAGCAATCGATGAAAAATTTACAACTTTTGATAAGGCACAGAAAAGTCAATACCATTCCTTATTTGAAAAGACCAAATACGATGGTTTCAGCGGTGTACGTGAACACATTATGAAGTTAGTGCATTTCTATAATAAGTTGAAGTCTCTGAAGGTTGAGGTTGGTGAAGACACCTTAATTTATCGCATCCTGGAATCTCTGCCTTCTCAGTTTGACATCATGAAGACTTCATATAACATTCAGAAGCATGATTATGGAGTGGATGAATTGATTGCAATAATCACCCAAGAGGAGGAGTCAATGAAGAAGAATAAGACTAATAGCATTCAGTTTGTTACTTCTAATTCAGGTACTAAAGGTGCTAAGAGATATAAAAGAAATAAGAAAAAGGGTACAGAGAAAGCAGAGCAACATTTAGAACCCAAGAAGAAATTCTTTAAAGGTTCTTGCAAATATTGTAAGAAGCGTTGTCACAAGGTGGAAGATTGCTATATTCTGAAAAAGAAAGAGGAGAAGCGAGCTAATCTATTAGCACTAACTTGCTTTGAATCGAATGTGGTTGATGTTCCTCCAAATTTCTGGTGGTTAGACCCAGGGGCTACTATTCATGTTGTGAATTCTTTATAGGGGTTCACAAGCCTGAGGAAACCAAGTGATGTTGAGACAAAGATTGTTATGGGAGATGGAGCTGGAGTACCCGTTGCTGACATTGGAGTCGTTTCTTTATGTTTATCCTCTGGACACACTTTATTATTGCAAGATGTTGTTTATGTCCCTTCCATGAGAAGGAATTTGATATCTATTTCTGTTTTAATAAAAATGTGGATACAACTTTTATTTTGGTGATGGTAAATTGGTGATTTATTATAATTCAACTATTGTTGGTTCAGGAGTTTTGTATGACAGACTTTACATGTTAAGCGTAACTGATATGTCAGTTAACTCCATTCTTGGGAGTAAACGTAACAGGATTGATGAATCTTCCTCTATGCTATGGCATAGACGTTTGGGGCATATTTCTAGGCCTCGAATCGAAAGGCTAATAAAAGAAGGTATTTTGCATGATTTTGACTTCTCAGATTTTGACACTTGTGTTGATTGCATCAAGGGAAAGTTCACTGCCAAAACCAGGAACAAAAGTTTAAACAGATGTGACGATGTGCTACAATTAATTCACACTGACATATGTAGACCTATTACTCCTACTGCTATGGGTGGATATAGGTATTTTATTACCTTTTTTAGATGACTTCTCCAGATATGGATGGATATATCTTCTTCAGGATAAAGCAAGCTCACTTGAAGCATTTAAAACCTTTAAAGCCTTTGTTGAATTGAAAACAGAAAAGAAAATTAAGTGTGTAAGGTCTGATAGAGGAGGAGAATATTATGGTCGTTATGACGAGACAAGAAGAAATCTAGGACCATTTGCTCGATTCCTTGATGAATACGGAATTGAAGCTCAATACACCATGCTTGGAACTCCTAAAAAAAATGGCGTTGCTGAGAGACGAAATCGAACACTCATGGACATGGTGAGATGTATGTTATCACATTCATCTCTGCCAGAATTTCTTTGGGGAGATGCCTTGAGAACTGCTATGTACATTCTTAATCAGGTACCTAGCAAATCTGTGCCCAAAACTCCTTTTTAGCAAATGACTGGAAGAAATCCGAGTTTGAGACATTTCCATGTATGGGGTTGTAAGGCAGAAGTAAGACCTTATAATCCAAAACAAAAGAAACTTAATCTCAAAACTATTAGTGGTTATTTCATTGGCTACTGCATCTGTTCTAGAGGATGTAGATTTTATTGTCCTTCTCACTCTACACGAGTTATTGAATCTGGCCGAGCAGTTTTCTTTGAGGATGATTTGGACAGTGGGAATTATACACCTCGATTGATGACCCTTAGAGAAGATCGAACCATACTTCCATTACCATCCTTTTTTCTTCCTACAGACATCTCAACCCCAATGGTTCACACAGATGAACAAATTGTTGAGAGGGAAGATGAACAAATGACAGAGCCACAAGTTGATGAACCACAACTCAATGATCAACAACTTGATGATGTTGATGTGGCCCCATTAAAACGATCTCAGAGAATACGCTGACCTTCTATACCAAATGACTATGTTGTATACCTTCAGAAGCACGAATATGATCCACATGATGATGACGATCCCATCACATTTCAGGAAGCACTTTCTAGTTCTCATGCTTCTGATTGGCTAAAAGTTATGCATGATGAATTGTCTTCCATGTCTCATAATAATGTTTGGGATCTTGTGGACTTACCAGCAGGTTGTAAGCCTGTTGGATCTAAATGGGTCTTTAAGACAAAACGTACTCCAGATGGAAAGGTTGATAGGTATAAGGCTAGATTAGTGGCTAAAGGTTATAGTCAACGGGAAGGCATTGACTATAAAGAGACATTTTCACCAGTTTCAACGAAGGACGCACTCCGAATTGTCATGGCTTTAGTTGCTCATTTTGACCTAGAGCTACACCAGATGGATGTGAAGACAGCTTTTCTGAATGGAGATCTTGCTGAAGATGTCTACATGGTTCAGCCTGATGGTTTTGTTGAGGCAGGCAATGAGCATTTAGTGTGTAAACTTAAAAGGTCCATTTATGGACTGAAACAAGCATCTAGGCAATGGTATTTAAAATTCGACCAGGTTGTCACTACTTACAATTTCAAGGAAAATGTTGCAGATCAATGCATTTACTTGAAGACTAGTGGGAGTAATTTCATCATTCTCGTATTATATGTCGATGACATTCTTCTTGCTAGTAGTTGTATGAACCTATTGGTTGAGACAAAATCAATGTTGTGTAGGCATTTTGATATGAAAGACCATGGTGATGCTTCTTTTGTTCTAGGCATCAAAATTCTTCGTGATAGGTCACGTGGCATAGTTGGATTGTCTCAAGAAGGATATATCGAGAAGATTCTCAAGAAGTTCAACATGAATGCTTGCTCCCCATGTGCTGCACCTGTGCAACGTGGTGACAAATTATCTAAGAAACAATGTCCTCATAATGATGAAGAAATGAATGCTATGAAGAAAATTCCATACGCTTCCGCTTTTGGCAGTCTGATGTATGCTCAAGTCTGTACTTGTCCTGATATTGCTTTCATTGTCAATGCCTTAGGGAGATACTTGAGCAACCCAGGTTTGGGTCATTGGAAAGCTGTTAAAAAGGTCATGCGATATTTACAGGGAACCAAGGATCATATGTTGACTTTTATGAAGTCTGATCAACTTCAAGTCACTGGCTATTCTGATTCTAATTTTGCAAGTTGCCCTGATGATCATAGATCTACTTCTGGCTTATTTTTATGATGGCAGGAGGAGCTATCTCTTGGAAGAGTGTTAAACAGTCTCTTACAGCTACCTCTACCATGGAAGCGGAGTATGTTGCTTGTTTTGAGGCCACTCGCCAGGCCATGTGGCTTAAAAAATTGATATCTGATTTTCACATAGTTGAAAGCATTTCCAGGCCACTTGTGATTTACTGTGACAATACTGCTGTTGTGAGTTTCTCTCAAAACAACAAAAGCTCTACTCGTTCAAAGCATTTTGATATTAAGTATCAGTTTGTTAGAGAGCAAATTCAAAGTTTTCACACTCGGATTGAAAACATTGATTTTGAGGAGATGTTAGCAGATCCACTGACTAAGGCCTTAACTGTTGGAGTTTTTCTTATTCATGTAACTCACATGGGTTTAGTAAAGGCTTTTGATGTATTAAGTTAGTGGGAGTCTGATTTTCTATTTTCTTTAGAGACATGCTCTAGTTGACGTCATTTTCATGTTTCTTATTAGCATTTTATTTATGCTTGGACCATTATAGTGTCATTTATAGGACTGCATTATGCCATACATTTTATGAAAAATATTAGCTAAATGCAAATGATAAATATCCCTATCGGATGTTATTTTGTTACTCAAATTTTTTATATCGTTAATTAATATATGATATGATACATCAGCAATTGTCGTTTTAGCTTAATGATTTGTATATTGATTATTGATTGACACTATCCAAGTGAGAGAATGTTGAAAATAATTGTGGATTAGTATCACTCAATATCTATTATCATTAACCGACAATATAAGATATGATTATTATTGTATCTTATCATATCAATATGGTTATTTATCATTAACTGACAATATAAGATATGATTACTATTATATCTTATCATATCAATATGGTTATTTAAACTGGGATCACAATGAGATTGACTCTGTGATGGGTTAGGTCAATCAGATTTAAAGTCCAATTAAGAGAGGTCCCTGCCTACCCTGGGGGGTTATAAATTTGTCATCCCATTAAGCAAATTTAACATAAGCATTATTTCTCTACAATAACCCCTTAGAAAGTAGCCAGAAGAACCTCCTAGAGATCTTTTCAATAGAACTCATGGACATGAATGTCAGTTCAGGTACACATATTCATCCCTACTTTAATCAATATAATAGTGATAATTAGCATGCTATAACTTGTATCTAGTATAGTATAATTCAAATCTATTTAATACTTTCATCATATTATTCATAGTTCTATAACTTTTATATATATATCTTATTTGTTTAATATTTTTTTTTACTTTTTAGATTAAAAATAATAATTTGTCATCTTTCAGTTTTTAATTCTCAGTTCTAATTCACAATCGGCCAAGCTCGTAATTTATGAGGCGTATGACAATGAAATTTAATTTGAGTAATTCGGGTTTCGGGACTCCATTTTCACCTAAAAATTAATTAAACGAAATTCTTACTAGACTTTCGTTTTGAATTTTGCACACAGGAGTCCATCAGATAAAAATTGTAAGACGTATTTTTGAATTGTAATAAAATATTTTCTATTTTTAATAGAATTTTCTACACGATTTATGTTTACAAATTAAATTAAAATTTATATACGTAGATATACTTAATTATTATTTTGCCATGGACTCACAAGATACCCCGTACTAATACTTGTATCCCTTTAATCAAGTATTTTTGAATTTGAGTAGTGGTAAGGCTACTTTTAAGTATGAAACAACTCATACGAAGAGATAATAATCTCTTTGTCTGCCTTCAAACGTTCTCAATAAAATTGCTTATAGCGATTTGGTTGATGATCAAAAGTAAATTTATGACATTTTAAGTTCAAAGCAAATAATATCATAGCAATATATAGGAACATGTGCAAACTCCATGGTACACAACACATATATTGTTCCCTAAAACCTATTTATCACTTGGCTATTGCAAGAACTTTCAAAGGCGATGTTTCAAATTAATCACTCATCCAATTTGCCATTGGAAGATAACGACGTACAAAATGCAATAGATCCATCAGGGCAAGTCGTTGTTTTTTCTTTCTTTCTTTCTTTTTTTTTTTTTTTTTTTTTTGTACATCGTGGAAGCAATTTTACACTCCTCAAAAAAACTCGTAGCCATTTTACATTACCAGAAAAAAATTGTATCAGTGTTAGCAGCAGCACCGTCAACCACAATTTGACTAAAATTTACAGCTATTCATTCAGTGAAAAAATAAAAGTAAAGTTGGGACAACTGTAGCATCAAAGTATCAATTAAACCTTATATTCATTATAAATAATGTTATTTGTAAACAGTTTTAATCGTTAGATTCTACTAGGTTTTGTTTGAAAGAGGGAGAGGAAAATACAAAAAAAGTTTATAGTATATAAATATATATCAGTAGCATTTGTTATTTACCATCCACTTATTGTCAAGTATAAAGTGCAATTACCAGCTAGTTAATTTTCAAAGCATGGCTTTAATAATTAGCTGCGAAAAATGAATCGGGGAGTAAGCTATGCAAGTTCTGCCTAGCTAGCTGATACAGCATGAATCTGATTCCAGTTAAAAGTCATTGATTTGATTTATTGTCTGATGAACACAATTACTTTCACCCCTAATTGCAATTCCTTCTCTTTTTATGACTTTTTTTTTTTTTTTGCGTATCTTTCACATCCTAGCGAATTTATTAACTACTCTAGAATCATTAGATTAGACTGGTTAGGGTTAGATTATTGAATAATATCCTTATAATTATATAATAATTAATAAAACAAAGAATATACTAATAATATAAAATAGTTTTACATTAGTATCATCTAATCATAAACTTGACTTTTAAAGATACTCATTTAATAAATTAAAAGTATATATTTGAAAATGTTTTATTCTTATGTTTATTAAAAATTTTGAAAGATTATTTCCCATTCATACTATTGATTTCCAAAAATGTTGTAACTTTTAATTATTATTTTTCAGCTCGCTACATTATTTTTTTACTTTCATGGAGAATCAGGTGAAAGAAAAAGTTATTGTCTATTACATGTAACTTTTATTTTTATTTACTTCTTATTTAAATTTATTTTAAATTATAAATTTGTTTTAAGAAATGTTAAAACTTAACCAAAATAACTTTAAAATACCAAAAATATAGTTTCTGATTATGATATTGTTTGGGAATGTAATTGTCGAGAATAGAAGGCCTTAGAATACAATATCATTTCATAAAACAAATGCTACTTAGAATAATTACTTTGTTTGTAACATTTTTCTCCAAACAAAATAATTGATATATCAATATTGAAAGTTTATATTAGGAGGGCAGCTCCAACAGATTTTTCAACACATTTTTTTATGCATTCTCCTCAAGCAAGGACCCTATCACTAAAGTCATAGCTAGAAGAATAGAAGAAAACATGACTAGAGTAGAAGGAGGAAGATCTCCCCTCCATATGATCATCAAGTTATGTAAGTCATGACTTATTTACTTGTAATTTTTCTTTTAGGAACTTAAGATTTTATTTTGAACATGTATTAATTCATTTAATTTTCTAGGAGGTGTCTTAGTAATAAGAAGGGGTAAGATTAGCTTTTGGACCTTTATTTAGGAAATAAGGGAATAGTTTGATAACTACACCCTCTTTTCCTAAATAAAATCCAAAACTAATAAAGGAGTAATCTTGGTCATTGGATGAGGTAGCTTGGGCATCAATTCTCATCTAAATTAGGGGATTGATTGGACTTTGGGCTTCAATCCTCCTCCCTTGGATGACTCCTTTTAATCCTAGCCCTTCATTTTCTTCATGACTTGTCCAAGAGGTTGGCTCTTTCTATACAAATATGCTCTTTTACACTCTTGTATTTTTTACACTTTATTGAATGGAAAACCCTTGAGTTGGCCAAAATTCTCTTAGTGTTCACCATTCTTCTCTCTTTGAGAATTCCTTAGGTTTTTATCAAGGGTTCCACCCCTTGTAGCAAACTTTCCCTCTTAGGCTTATCTTACCTTAAGTGACGCCTAAAACCACCTCCCTTCTTACTTCTCCACAAACCATTTCACCAAAGAAGAAAACCTCTGGAAAAATATCAAGAAAGACATGCATCAATATTGAAGGTTTATATCAGGAGGGCAGCTCCAACATATTTTTCAACACATTTCTTCTAATGCACACTTTATTATTAATTGAAAATTATTAAAAATTCTAAAATTACAAAAATAAAGTTATTTAATAACAAATAAAACCAACATAAATTTGTATTTTTTAATAAATTTTACTATTAAAATAAATTTGTCAAATAATATTGTTAACCGTTTTCTCATATTAATGACATATTCCTTTACTCCTATGTGACCCAATAACCTATTTTATATGAGATTAAAAAAAGAGATTTATTTAGTTGATAGTTATAAGAATTTTTTAACTTTATATTTCTTCTAAAGTAAAAAAATTATTACGTGATATAGGTTAACACAAGATATGACACATAATAAAATATAAGAATGATAAAGACTTAACTAACTATACACATATAATTGACATCTAGCGCTATCAATCTCTTACCCAATATGATAAGTCCATTACTCACTTTGAAAAATTAGTGATGAATGTATCACCAAAATTTTCTTTTTTTTTTTAATTTGTCTTTTTTCTATTATTTGTCATTACAAGTATCTTTTAATTATGGATATTTAACTTTAAAAAAATTATGTAAAAATATTGTAAATTGGATTATGAAAAAAAGGTATAAGTATTTTTGTTAAGTTAAATCTTATAAAAAGGCGTAAAGGAATTATATTATTTATTTATTATTTTGAGGGAGGAGAGTATATTATATTATCAAAAAAATAAAAAGTAACATATACTATGACTATATCAAAGTAAAATAATGACGACTTAATTTTGGTTACACACACAAGCTATAATATATATATATATATTGAAATTAAGTAATTTTAACGCTTTTGTCACTTGAAAAATGACAACATTTTTTTAATGTGTTGAATGTTAAAATTATTGGTCCGAGACATAATATTACAATAAGAAACAGGAAATGGGCAAGAAGAACGTCGACAAGAACACATAGTAAACTGAAGACTCAAAACAGAGTGAAACACTTCCACAGCTAAGAGCCTGAATTTATGAAGCTTCTTGTTGATGGTGACTTCCCAACCATGCGTATACAATGTGGGTTAGGTTTCTTATTAGAGACGTCACAGCTCCAAATAGGGTAAATCAATTCATACAAGCCAAAGCAATTCTCAGATTCCAACTCTAGAAAATATGTAATGTATTATATATACATGCATATATAAAGGAGTACTAGTAATAATACACTTTTTCACATTTGTTTTACATACTTTTTATTATTAGATAAAATTATTTATTACAAACTATAAAATTATGAGTAAGGTTAGTTAATTAAAAAATAAATTTTACAAAATTTTGTAATTTGTAATTATTGAAAATATATTTAAAAAAGAGCTGTATACTTCTACATATAAGAGAGAGAATTTGTCCCCATATATAAATTAACTTACTTATTGAACAATTTTCTGAACCACTAGACAGCTTCACTTGCCAAGGTCCCTACAACAATGGAGTAATTTGAATTGTGGGCCCCACAGGCCACTCATAGTAAGTGAAGGGGATAGACAGAAATCACTACAACTCTGAATAGAATTTGCATTGCTGTTATAGTATAGCGCTTGGAAAACATGATTATGATCTCACAAGATTTACAGAAATCCCATTGCACATGGGTTCATATCATATCAGTAACTGTCCTAAATGAAGTGAAGAATAGACCCTGTGGTACAACATTGCAGTACTGCACTGAATATATTTTGAATAGTTCACGTTATTAGTGTGCCTCAAAAATCATATATACCAGAACAATGTAAGAATTAGCTTGCTAGGGTGTGGTGGAGACTGGAGAGATTAAAATGTTAGAAGCCAATTGACATGCATGGTTTTACATGGAGTACGTGAATAGAAGTTACCTAGGGTGTCCTTTTTTTAATTTTGAGGATATATTTTTTTATTTTTTCTTGAAAAGTGGTTACAAAATTGAGCGTATATGGAAAGGGTCATGGTACTCTAGCTAGTGGAATGATGCCTCTTTCACCCATTCTTTCAAGTGAATTGGAACTTATCTTCCCCCTTTTCATTTTTTTCCTATAAATAGGTGCTCTTGGCCGGAGAGAAATTCAACACTCAAGTTCCAAACCCAACTCTCTATTTTCTCTTTATATATCTTACTTCTTATCCCTCTCTTCACTTTCTCCTCTACACATATATATACAATGCTATTATTTATTTATGTGATTTTATTTTTCTTTTTAATGAACAGTAGTACGTGAAGAAAGGGGAAAAGAGGGAGGGAGGCACTAGTTTGTAAGATTGTTGACAGAAGATAGAGAGCACAGATGATGATATGCACATATACATACATGGAACGGCAAAGCAACTGCATCTCACTCCTTTGTGCTCTCTAGGCTTCTGTCATCCAACTTCACTATCCTCCATTTCTTACTACTCTTCCATTACTCCAACAGTACTGCTGTAAGCATTAAAGTTGAATTCATGATAATTAATATATGATGATGATCATGTCAATGTTTACACATAAACACATACAACTTTGTCGGAAATTTGTCCTTTTTTTTCTACATGAGCTAATAACCTTGTTAATTTTTAACCTGTCAAAACTTCAGCCATCATTCATAACCATTAGCTTCTTATATACATATCGAGCCATTTCATGATGTACCTTTGCATTTTGCAGTTAGACGCACACCAGTTGTGGCTATTGGATATCATAAATCTATTCATTGAAATGGAAATAAAAAGCTATTAGAGTGAGAAGCTGAACAACAAGTTATCTTGTGCAAGCGCTGTAATTCCTTTCATATATATAACCTCTTCTTTTGTGAAGCTAGATTTTGCTATTCATTTGTAATTATAACATAAATGTCCTCTATTCATAATGTTTTTTCCATCTTTTTTCAATGTCTGAAGGTTTGGGAATGTTCCCCTCAAAAAAAAAAGTTTGGGAACATATATAATATAAACATCTGCACATATGAAACACTTTATCAACGTTAGTTATTTCTTTTTTATTGCATCATCTATCATATTTACTTTTTTTTTCTCTTTTTATTATTTTCTTCTTTAGATGTTAAATAGTGTTGTTCTTATGTAAAGCATTAAGTATTTTTTTTCTTTTGTTTGGAAATATTAATAGCTAGACCTTAATTAATTAAGTGACATATATATTCTATTTAATTAATTTATATTTTCCTCGTTTCATGAGAAAAAACCACTGTCACAATGTGATTCTGAGCGAAGAACGAGTAACAACCACTACTAGTCTACTGTACTACCACTGTCCACTTGCTTTGTAAAAGGAGGAAATGAAAATGGGAATTTTTTGCATTGGACAACTATGGAGGGAGCCAGTTAAACAAAGGAACAAATGTACGGATCCAAAATGGGCATGATATATTGTAGGGCATATACTTTGCAGGATTTTCCAAGTCAGTACCCCACAATTGCTCACTGATTCGCAAATGTGACCCCTGTATCAGTCAATGGACGTACGGATTACAAATTCGTCAGTCTTCTCAATGTCAATATATCTACTCTCGTTATATCTTAGAATTTATATCCACCATTAATTATATACTATTCACCAAACAGCCGTAAAAATAAAGTGTTTTGAATATATATAGAGAGGAGATAAGAGAAGAAAGAAGATTTAAGAGAAAAATTCACCAGCAAGTTTTAATCATGATGATAAAAAAGTTGATAATTGAAAGATAAAAGAGTATAAATTTTTAATAAATTTAAAACAATTTTTTCAAAACATTACTTTAAATAATTTATTTAAATAAGTTTAAAATAATCTACTGAATCTTATATAAGTTATAAGTATTTTTATAAATTTATACAAATACTTATATAAATATTTATATTATAAGCTCAAATAATTTCTTCTTTGTAGTTTTTCTCAATTTTTTTCATGACAGCTTAATTAACTTATATCTATCAATTTGTTTTTATTTCTCCCTATCTCCTCTTCCTATTATCTATACTCCCCACAGATGGGTCTATATTTGATAAGGTCTATATTTGATAAATGTATATAGTTTTTGCTAATGTATGATGAATTAATAATAATGGATAATGCACTCGATTCAACTAATTAATTAACTAGTGCAAAAGTCTAAAAAAATGTCCACAAATACTAAATATTTGAATAGATATGGTCAAAAAATCAAAATCAATATTTAAGATTATAACTAAATACATATAGGATAGATTTTATAATTTTTCAAATTTCAACTCTTTTTGTTTTTAATGGAAAGGTAAAATTCTTTATTTCTTTACAAAGTGATCCCTTGTTTTAATAAACAAAAAAAATATTGACAGATTGCTTTAAACAAGCTAGCTAACATATAATCCAGTCCGTCAAATGTCAAAAAGTTTTGTCATTAATTAGTGTATAATAAATTAAAATTGTTAAATGACCCCATTATGCGACGATGTATTCCAACTGTGGAGGCAATTAATATATTCCATTAATTAGGTAAACGTTTCATTTTCATGCTTTGGAAACCGAGATAGACATCATTTCTGGTAAGCAATGTGAACCACATGAAGAGAAATTACATGACTTGCCAATTTAATATGAATGCCAAAAGAAGAAGAAATTATAATTTATAATTGATAATTAAGAAAAAAACACTTCTGGAGCATATAGTTTCTATTCCTAGCAAGCTCCTATAGCTTTATCTGTAGCTAGCTCATGTACTGTATTCAGATGAACCCTTACGAGGTCGCAGGTTGGGACATCATTTATAAAACCTGTCTTAAGCCAAAGGCTAGGTATTAAATTTTTATTTGTCTGTACTGTATTGACTTCAAGGTCATGGCTAGCATATTATCTGTAAATGAAAAAGACCCTTTTCAAGAAAAATTCATGTCGTTGCCTTTCATATTCACGATGCTGTTAATACGAGTAAAATGGAAACAATTAATAATGTACTAATATATATAAGAGACTGAGGTGAAATCTGATTATATTTGTAAATGAACATATATAATTAATGGATTTTTATAAATTATTTAAGTTTAGAAAATATCACTAAGGACAAAATATTATTTACATTATAAACACCTAAATTCGTATTTCATTCTTTATTTCAACCTATCAACAAACGTTACGTCATTTAATGAATCAATTAAAACAGAGAATTAAACACGAATTTTTAATACACTATTTTCATCCTAAAAAAATATTCATTACCCTTCTTTAAAAAATTGAGAATCTTCCTTTTTTATGAAAAAAATGTAATAAACTTTGGTGTGAAATTATCAAGACGCTGTTGCACTTATTAGATGAATCAAATGTTATTAGAATATCACAATGCATTCATTAATGTTCTTAAGTTATTTTCTTTAAGTTTCACAATTTTATGTCACTTTTAAGAATTCTATAATTATTCTAATTCTAATAATAAAATTGAATTCAAAATGACTCTATTATTTTACTTTTAAAAATCTTAACAGTTTTTAATGAAAAATCAATCATTCTCTTTAAAGAGTTGTGTAAATTTTATAGTGGATGATCTTCGTAATAAATGATCCCCTGCCTCTTTAATACACAAGAACTCAGTCATTCAACCCTTAAACTTAGTTAATAATCCAGCAATTCAAAAAGGACTGTGATCATCTTGAGTTGAGTACTATACGTTTCAAACTTTTCTCATATTCATATTTATATTAATATATTCATTTTTCCTTTCAAAATAAAAAATATTATTGTGATGTGTTTAACTAAAAAAGGAAGTATTCTAAAATAATTAATTTCAAATATTCGATTCATTCACTATAAAAGGTGCTTCTTAAATTTTCAAAAGAATGAAATCTTACTGAGCTTTGACTTTTCTTATTATTCAAGACTGAGGAGAGGAGCTGAATTAGGGAAATGATGAAGTTCAAGAGCTACTGCATATATACCCAGCAATTTTTCCTCTTCCTCCTTTTGGTGGAGCAAACAAGTGCTTTAAACGGTGGTGAGGTTTGCATCAGCATGGCCACAATAGTGATAGGAATACAGTTTGTTTGATATGATAATTTCGAGGTGATATTAATTATTGACAATTACCCTAGCTATGGACATGATGAAACCAATGTGCAAATTATTCTTTTAATGTGTTTTTCTTATTTTTTGGGATATGGCAAGAAAATATTATCACTTATTGAAGTACGAGATGTACTTCTAGTAATAATATCACTGTTGGGTACTTCTATTATTATTATCATTACTGTTGGGCTCTCATCCTATCACTATCAAATTGCAATTGAGAGAGGAGTGGCTGGTTCATGTATCCATGAGTGAAAATGATACCTGTAATGTAAAATCTACTGAAGCGGGCATAAGAAGAAATAAACTTTCATCTTTTGTTTAATTGTAATAAAACATAAGAGTTTGGAGTGAGTTATCTAAATGATGAAGATATCTATAGCTCTTTTAAATCAGGTCCCTGATCACATTTTCTCTATTCATAAGTTGGTTGGGGGGTTAGAGGGAGCGTCAGAACACATGGCATGGTAGTGGATTTGCAAGGATTTGTCAATTTTGAAAAGCAAGACGTGCTCATGCCAATTCTATAATAGTGTGGACCCAAACTTTTGGTCTCATATGCATATGCTTATGCTATATGAATTATGAATCCTCTAATTTGAAGGATTGTAATACTTAATTATAGTGGTCTGTGTTACTTAAAAAAAAAAAAGTAAAATTTATTCACGACTCTCACATGTTACGAATGTCTGTGAGAAGTTATAGATTACAAGCAAATAATCAAAATAAGAGCATTTAGCAAAGAACTGATCACTCTAAACCAAGGATTGTAATACTTTGTTATTGTGTTCTGTTACTTTATTGAGATATTGTAATACTCCACTATGGTTGATGGTCTATGTAATAGTATGGTTGATTGATAGAATTACTTCTTGTGTTTTTGTTGAGTTATTATCTAGTTTTTACAACTACTTATAATATTCCAATCACAGGGTAGCTTCTTAATCTCGGGTAAGGGAAAAGAGCGTAATTATCAACAAAAAAGCACCCTAAAGAAAAAAGATATAACTATCCTCAGAAGAAACGCAGCTAAATAAACAAGAGAATGATCATCGGCTTTTTATCAAAGTTTTACTTATAAAAAATATAAATTATCAATTTATTTTTAAGTTTACTAAATTTCATTACAGTTCTTTTTATTTTAAACTACTATATTGTAGATAAAAACTAAAGAGTGTGAAGTAACACTAGATTTTTCAATTAACAAATATTTTAGCAAAATTATAACTTATATTTTATACAATTTCATTAATATCAAGATTATCTATTAATAGTACAAAACTTTGAAATACATCACTACAGCTACAAGTTGACCATGAAAAATAGGTATATTAAAGAAAATTGTATTTCGGAAATATATTTATTTTATTTTAGAAAAATAACATTAATAAGGCATATTAATAAATATTTTAGCAAAATTATAACATATGATATTTTTTCTATTTTTATTTTCTAAAAACTATTTTTGATTTTTAAGGTTTTAAAACTTAAAAAAAATATATGTATATTTTTACTGAATATTTTAATTTCTAAGAAAATAATATTATTAAATTTAATTAATTTTATTAAAAATATTATAAAATTTTTATATATAATTAAATACATTTATATATAGTTTTTGTTATAATTACAATATTTTTATTAAATTTTTACATAATTTTAATTTTTGAAAATATTAAAAATATTTTTTTCTGTTTTCTTGTTTTCAGATTTTTTTAATTTTTTTTAAATATAATTAAACATATTTCCACTTCTGTTTTCAAGAAAATGAAAATATAAAAGACTCAAAACAAACTTTAGCTAACATATTTTTATTTTCTGTTCCCATAATAAGAACATGTGTGTGCGTATCATTAAAGAAGAAGATAAAGTTGTCCTAAAGTTTAAGAACATTTCTTTTATTTTCTGTTTCCGTATTAATCGTGCTATCTTAATTTGTTAATTTCACTTGCTTCCTTTAGTTAGGTATGTATGAGAAAAGATCTTAGCCAGATCAACCAATAGAATCTTGATGTGCTTGACTATTTGAGTCTATTCTCATGCAGTTTAGATCAATATATACCAGAAGAAGAAGAAATAAAATTAACCTTCTATGCTTATAATGCATATTTCTTTATAAAAAGAAAATAACACAGTGTGGAAGGAAGATTCTTTTTGACAATAAATATTTTTTAATTTAAAATATAGTTAATTCAAACCAATATATATTCATCTGTTTATATCGTCATTTAGCATACGTGAAAAAACGTAATGAAATGAAATATAGCTTTGGATGTGAATGCATCTTATTGGATGAATTCAAACCAATATATAGTCATCTGTTTATATCGTCATTTTTATCAAATTATATATATTTCTCATTGCATATATTGTTTTCATCTCTAGGTGTTGATGAATGCCTGAGTGCATATCAATTATAAGCTTGTTGTCTTTAGTATGTGGCAATATGTGAGTTGATAGTATTAAAAGAATTTAACTGAGTTGATGAAATAGCTAGAATGTTTAAATTTTTGTAAAGTGGTGATAAAGAATATTTTATATGAAAGAATTTGTAGGTTTGGGCCGCGAAGTGGCTAGTATGGTATAGGTGGCCCATTATCATGTGCATGTGCAGGTGTGGCCAAAGTTGATTGATAAAAGTACATCCGCTGTTCAAAACTCGTTATCATTTCGGTCATCATGTTTTCTCATCCCCGTCAAGTTCAAGGTCTTCAATATTTATATTTTCTCTTATTTTTCCATCTACATATAACATTATCTCCACAGATTTTTTTAATTTATATATAAAAACGATCGTGTTATTAGTTCAATATGTTTTTAACACTTTAATCTCCTTTTCTCTATCTATTTTTAAAATTCTCAATTTAAAATAGAGATATATGTAACTTTTTTATTTTCAAAATTCATAGTTTAATCATGTTATTTTAAAATAGAGACATTTATTCATTCACTTTTGTAAAATATGCACATTTATTCCTTTTATCAATTTGAAAAATACAATTATTATCAAATTAATTTCTTACTTATGATGTGAAATAGATTAATAATTTCATCAATCGTTGTTGATATAAATTATACAGAAGTTAATTTCTTAATGATTAACAAATTTAATGAAAATATCAAAAATACATATTTCCTCAAAACAATTGATTAAATTTCTTTAAAATAGAGGGCCGAATTTATGGATTTACAAATTTTAATAAATACAGAGAGTAAATGTCTCCATCTAAAGTAAATGAACCAAAATTAATAATTTTAAAAGATAAAAAAACAAAATTATATGAAAAAATAGATGATGCACTGTCAAAGTAAAACATTTTACACTATCATTTAATAACAGTTTATCATAGTAAGTTGTTGAATTTTATAATAAAAGATATACAAAAGTTTAATAATGATGAAATAATAATTTAAAATTATTATACATTGTCGTTAAACTAAATTTAAGTGTATTTTTAAACTAATGTTGTATTTTATAATACGGAATTAGCATGTCTTAATAATCTAACAAGTATAATAGTTATTTGTGGTAACCAATAAATATATCGATATCCTCAGAGACTTGATAAATACGTTAAAACTCAATTACTATTTACTTGACAATGAATAACAAAACATAAAAAAAGATTAATAAAATAGATTGTATAAGAGAGATGTAAAACAAATTTTAAGAAAAATTGAATCACAGGAATCAAACAAATATTTCAATCAAATATGAAGTTGTTGGGATCTCATATTCCTTCTCCACACTTAAGTCACTAGAATATCTTTCTATTTAAGTTTACTCACATATTTCTTTTTTTTTTCACAAAATGTATCTAAACATCAATCCCTTAGTTTAAAGATCTTAACTATTATATTCAACTTCACCAATTTCTAGATGAAGAAATTATATAGTTAGTGATTTTGTTCAAGAAAAATAAAAAATGTGTAAACATTGTTCTATTCTTAGATATACTATTTATATGGTTTTTTTCTTAAATCTTTAGCCTTAAATCATTTTTTAAGCATGATCAAATAAAAAACAAGCATTAAGAAGGGAGAAGACCACAAAGGAGAAATAAATTAACTTAAATAAAAGGATCAAATAGTTACATGAATGTTTATCATTACAGTAATTTGTTATTACTTCTGTCAAGTATACTAGTTATATGTAATATTTGATAAATATTAGGTCGACTCCTCAAGAACTTGGAAGATAAAATATGAATTCAATTATCTTAAGTAAAAATTGTGAAAATCAATGTATTGGTTGTATATTGAAAAACAACTAAAAGGAATTAAAATAAAAATGCATTCACACTGACCTACAAAAAAAATCAAAACATTGCACCCTGGTGTCTTTCAACAAGACCTGTAGTGTAAAGCTTTGTTATTTTATACCATTGACCACTTGTTGATATGTCTGGATTTTTCCATTGAAAAAAGCAACATTTCACCTATACCACAACTAGTTTAGGGTAACACCGAACACTTGACTCCACCTATTATCTCCGTAAAGTTTCTCGTAGGATAGATTATTTGACATCTAGGTTTCTGGCAACTAGTGAGAGAAAAAATAGAAATACTGGCAACACTCATTTGTATCTAAACATTAATAGCTTTTAAGCAGTCTCGTAATGCAACCTAGTTGAGCTGGTGTGGGTTACGTTATATGACTGGTGGAGGACGGCAATAGCTTTTTATAATGAATTTCGCATTTTCAACCTTCAATTTCTAGGGCTTGTTTCAAGTAGCAAATCGATACAAAAAAGTCTGGTCATTTGTCTAGTTTGCAGGGTTATGGCACATTTGGAAGGTAAGGAATCGGAACCTTTTTAGAGATAAAAGGTTGGAGGTAGATGATATGCAGTTCAGTTGAGTTCGTGAAAATGGTGCAATACAACAAAAATTTCAAATCACTTTTGCTGAATGGGTATTGAATCCTAATTTATGCTTTTAGGTTGACTTTACTATCTTGACATCTTATCTGTGGGTTACCGTTAACAATCTCTTAAGTAGGAACATCTTGTGCTCTATGCTTAAGTACTTGTGATAATAAATTTTTTGTGGCTTACCAAAAAAAATAGTCTTGTAATGCATGCAGTGAGGTCTCCCTATGATGGCCACAAAGAAGGCATGAAGATTCAGTTGTCATATACCTACTATGCCTCAATTTATTTGTGGGGAGGATCTCTCTTGCCACTTTACAAAATAGTACTTGAATTCGTTTCGGCCCCTCCCGCTTCCAAAGTTGTTTAAAGATGGACTTCTCTAGATTATGTGTTTGACATATCAGGAATTCGTATGCCTTTTTGGTGGTAAATTCACCGTCCACTCCTTCTCCCGAATTAGGCATGTCATCTTCCGCATCTCCTCGAGGATGCTGGATTTACAAATGTCTCTTACCAAATCTGCAGGAAACATCCTCCTAACTTGGAGACATTCCACACCTGTCAAGTGCCACAAAAAATAGGGTTTAGCTCTAGGTTAGATTTTACTAACATCAATACACCATCAAGTAAGAGGCCATCGCCCTGGCATCCAATTATCCGACCAAAAGTCTATTGTTCTCCTATTACCAACCTGTCACCCAAAATTGTTGTAGGCATCAATCTAGGATACCCTTGATTCCTTTCCAGAAATTTGTGCCCCTCTAAGTTGTGTCAATGCTTGGTTTGATAGCCCTCACAGTTATACTTTGACTGAATGAATTGTTCCCATGTGGCTCTCCTCCTAGTAATTAAATGTCAGTCAGCTTTCATGAGGAGAGCTTCATTAACGTGTCTTGTTTCCCACAATCCAAAGTCACCCCACTATTTTGGATTCATACTTTTTGTATTAATTAGCTTATTATATATTTATTATCTTATTGGACTTAATTAAATAAGAGTATTGCTAATGATTAGACACTAATTAAGCAAAAGAAAATATTAAAAATTACATGTTATAGCAATTAAACATGATTATGTGCATCTTATGATAAAATATTTTTTTTATAATTCTTTAACAATATTAAAAGTTACATGTGATGGAAATTCAAAATATACGTGTTAGCAAGCTCATTAAATGGCAATATATTTGAGTTTATTTTAAAAAATAGTGAGAAATTATGAGGGAAACAATATTCAAAATAATGTTAGTTGTTACTCAACCTTTGGTCAAGTGAAGACTTTTTATATATATATATATATATATATATATAATGCCTGACGCTTAATTCAATGTGATAAAACTTTAATTTTTTTTAAAAAGGCAAATAATTGTGATAAAATTGAAGAGTGACAAAGATGCCATCCCATGAAGCTGTAAAATAAGGTTTGAAAATTTGTTGCAATTAATTTTCTGGTTTGGCACAGTTTAGTCGTCTATGTCAAGTTTATAGGCCATTATGTATATGGTATTATGAATATTCTATTACAAAAAAATTTTAATTAATCTATTTGATAACATTCTAAATATAATATTTTTTATATACTATATGATTGAATTTTTCATGATATTTAATATTTCTTGAAATATTATATACTATTAAACTCTTTACTCTAAAATTGATTAAAATCTAATTAATTAGTGAAAAAATTATTTGATTAATATTTATTTATTAATATTGATCTTTGTTTGTTTCAAAATTCATGTTCCATTTTATTTTTATATAAAATTTTGCTAAACCAGTAACTGTCGGCATTATGAACTGCATTGGCTTCTTATAATCCTATCCAATTCTCACTCTAGTCTATGACTTTGGACAAAAATTATGAATATGTAATAAAATAATTAAAATTAACATATTAAATATATAACAAAATGTTTTAAATTATATACTCATTTATGAAAGATAATTCTATTACAAAGACTCGATAATATATAATATATTATTATAAAATATTATAAATTTTATTTTTGAGATAAATAATACTTTATTTTAAATAATGTTGGTTTCAATAATTTTTAGTTTAATTTTATGTTTTAAATTATTTAAAATTTGTTTATAAACTATAATATTATAAAATAAATTTAACAAAATTTAATTTTTTTTAAAATTTGTATAGTTCATAAATTTTTTATACAATTTTATAACAATTTAATAATAAAATAATAAACAAATATGTGTGTATATATATATATATATATATATATATATAATGTGTGTGTGTGAGACTCTATATATTTTTCTATTTTAGTATTTTCTTAATCTTTTTATATTTTGGAGAACTTGATTAATTATAAATATTTTGTTAACTATCTACTATTAAAAAGAATTGAAATTATGAATTGAAATATCTTAAATTTAAATCTCATCTATGACTAACGTTCTCTTCTATAATATAATATTTTATAATAATTTAATTTTCATTTTATTTATTTTTTGTTTAAAATTTATATATTTATTTGGATAAAAATTATATATTTATTATTATAATTTGAATTTATAAATATTTTTAATCAAAACTTGCATTATTTATACATTAAAAAATCAAACTAAGTAATGAAGTGACCTGTACGTGTAATGTGCTAGTTATCGATTTTATTTTTTTTCATTTAGAGATAAAGATTTGTTGCAGATGTGCTTGGAAAATGGGAATGAAGGTTCCATTAAATG
Source organism: Psophocarpus tetragonolobus (assembly GCA_037954015.1). Classification (NCBI taxonomy): domain Eukaryota; kingdom Viridiplantae; phylum Streptophyta; class Magnoliopsida; order Fabales; family Fabaceae; genus Psophocarpus; species Psophocarpus tetragonolobus. Next base: position 3,159,847 of record CM075696.1, read on the forward strand.
TTGTTAATATATATTAATATATGTTCACAAGTATTTTAGTCAAAATATATCTTTCTATATAAAATTGAAGATGTCAAATGAAGATTTGGGAAGGGTTTGTTGTGTGGGAGTACGTGGGAGAAGTTAATGTTATGTGTTTTTTTTTTAAGAAAAAAGAAAGGATCTTTATCATTGTAATGAGATGGAAAAAAAACATTTCAATACAGAAATGAACCAAAAAAACTATTTGGCACCTTTATTGCAATCTAGATATGATGATTTTCAGCCACTTCAGTATCAACATAATGTTTGATCCAGAAACTCCTTCAGTATCAACATAATGTTTAATCCAGAAGCTCATATGATGAAAGAATATTTGGCTTCTAGATGGTCCTACGGCTGAATTTCCAAATTGTTTGTAAACAATATAAGAAGGAAATTAGGGGATAGGGAGGATACGTTGTTTTGGAAGCATAATTGAATTGGAGGAGGGAGTTTAAATTTTATCTTCCCTAGATTATATGATCTGATCGTTGATAAGAATGTCTAAGTCAAAGATGTTGGTAGGCTTTGTTGGAGTCTCATAGAAGGAAATGGGAATGAAGGAGAAGGTTGTTCGTGTGGGAGGAGGAGGTACTTAGCTCATTGGAAGAGATGCTGCAGAATGTGGTTTTTGGACAACAAGAAAGGGATACTTGGATTTGGAGCAGGTGTGGTAAATTTATTGAAGAGATGTATGATATTCCAACCAAATGTTACCACTTGTGTCCTATGTAGGGAGCATGCTAAGGTTAGTAAGCATCGAGTTCTATCTTGCTAGGTATCCTAGTTGTTGTGGTACAAAGTCCTGAATTGGTTAGGTGAGGAATCACCACTACCTAAAGATTTACTTTAATTATTTCTTTTGTCTTCTAATTGGGTGGTAGGAAAACATAAGAGTAAATGTAGGTATTTATTCTAGCATGTGGTCTACTGATGTATATGGTTAGCCAGAAACTCCATTGTTTTTAATAGAAAAACAATAGTCTTTGGATATCATGTTATCTATTCAGATCATTTATTGGAAGTGGTTATCGTATAGTTTTGGTTTTAATAAGGTTGTTTTTTTTTATATTGTTAAAATAACTCTCGACTATGCTTGTTGGATATGAAGTAGGTAAATCTAGAAGGACTATTTTGTAGTAGGGGTTCTCTTTAAGACAAAGTCTAACATAGTTGATGTTAAGTTTATAAATGTATAGGGATTTAAATTAGTTTGTTTAATCCTCTAATTATATATAATATTTATTTGCTTTTGCCTTTAAAAAAAATGGATCTCCCTAAATTGGGAGTAAAAATTACTTCAATTAAATCTAATGGTTGGCCACTTTAATGGTTTTCTAATTTTTCAACCATGGATGGAACAATTGGACAACATAACCCAAAGGATTTTGAAAAGATAATTCTCCTAATTATATTTTCAAAAAATTTAAGTCTCATGTATTGAAATTTGATATCAGAATAAAATATTTATTGAAAATAAAATCTCAATTTATTAAAATATGTTTTAAGAATATCCTTAAATTAAATAGAATAAAAATAATTAAAATTTACTTAATTTAAATTTACTAAACTTTTTTTCTTCTTATAACAAAGTTTGCTGTTATGGCGAGTTGAATTAGAGCTTGATCCACACTGTTTTAACAATTGGTGGCTCAAACAAAAAGATTTTAAAAGTGTGGGGGTGATTTAATGCTCCAATGGAAATAGGTTTTATTTTAAAGGAATAGCTTGGAAAAAATTAGAAAGGATTCATTTTTCAAAGGTCTAGAAATAGACGGCTAAAACCAGGGGAAGGTAATACAAAATTCTTTTGTGCATGTGTCAAATCAAGAGTAAAATGAAGCCATATCTTTTAATGCAAAACCCTTTATTCATATTCTTTATTTGCTCGACCTCTACTAGATGGTGTTCCTTTTCCTACCCTTTCCAAATAGCTAAACAAAAAGCATATAGCCCTTTTTATCATGGAAGATATAGGAGAAGTTAGAAAGAATTGTAAAGAGAATAATAGTCTACGATAAGCTCCCTAATAATCTTTTGTCTTACGCAGTTTCTTCCTGGAGTTTCATATATATATTTTCCCGAAATGGAGTATAAGAAGTTTTGGAGTTATGGGAAGAAAAATTCTTTCTCTTATTTTATAATGTTTGTACCCCAAATGTGATAGCCCTTAATCCCTTATAGCCTTGGTGACTATCACACTATATCTTTGTTGAGCTACCTGTAAGATTGTTGCATAAATTCTAGTATCTAGGCAAAAATTCGTAATGGATTCGATTATTTTAGACAAGTAGTTTATCCGTCTCAAAGAGACATTCTAGATAATGTAGTGGACCAGTGGTGAGTAATGATGGGATGAATCTAGCAAAGTAGTCTAAGAAATATTTAATTTTGAAGGTAGATTTTAAAAGAGTTTAAAAGTTATTTACTCACAATATAAAACAATTTTATACTGCTAATCAATTATAAATTATCAATAGTACAACTTTTTAAATAATTATAATCAAAATCAACAAACTTGCTTTATATTATATTGTAATTGTAATTGAATGAACAGTCAATTCATGATCCATTTTTTCCCCATTTCAAAAGGGCTTATGCCTTAGTGAGTTGAAGCTTCCTAAGTTATATGTTCAAGCAATTTAGGTTAAATGACACATGAAGGACTTGGATTCGAGTATGTGTGTTCTTTGGTAACTTAATAATGCTTTTAATGGTTGTCCCACAAAAAATATTAATATTCAAAAAGTTCTAAAGCAATGAAACCTTTTCTTACTAGTGACAGAAGGATTGATCGGTCTACCATTAATCTAACAAAACTAAGGCTTTAGAACTAATATTATGTGCCAGAACACGTGTCTTATAGGGATATAATTATTTGGACTAATATTTGGTATACTTCAAAGATTGAAAACTTAATAAAATAAATTATAAAACCAAAAACAAACACATGAGAACCTAAACTAGTAAAACTACAAGAATAAAACTCCACTGTTTTAAAAGTACAACAATCAAAACTGAGGCTCAGATAAATTAAAACCAAAAATGTATTTAACCATATGATATAACCAATCAATTTTAAATTTTTTGTCAAAAGTTAATGGTTCAGTTATTAATGTGCAAGAAACACTTCCCAGAACTTCATGCTAAGACCAGAACTTTATTCTAAAGATAGACTACACATAACTCATCAAAATCTGTTTTATTTTGCCGGGGCAACACATTTTCATGTACATACCAATGAAAATTGATGGCTTTTCTAGCTCAGGTTTATTTACTGCATTATAATTATTACATAAATAAACAAGGAACTAGAAATGTCAATTTTACATAAATCAGTTGGCTGCAGCTTAAGTTTTAAAGTGCCTAAGAACTTTTGTCAGCAGCTTTTCCCAGGGAGGTGAAGTTCAACCTGGAAAATAAGGATTCAAAAAAACCATATTTTAACCAAACTCCAAAATAAATCCCTGGTGAAGTGTAGGAATATGGAAACCATGACAAGTAAAGTATTAATAATTTATATTCTTTACCTGATAAGAGGCTTCTTCAATGGTGCAGGTGCAGGAGGCCCACTTAACAATGGTGCTGTCAGCTCAGCAGGCTTTTTTGCCAAAAAAGAAGAGAAACAGGGGAAGGGGAAAAAAAGAACTAGTCAGAAACACATCAATTTCTAGATACTATTTTATGGTAAAATAACTTTGAAATTTTCATAAACATACAACTGTAATAAATAGGATGGTCAACAAATAAACTAAGCATGTCAGTTAAAGAAATGAAATAAACTAGGTAATAACATGCATATTCGAGATGTGATGATACTACATCTACAAGAAAACAGCAACAGAGAAATCCTGCTTATTATGTTGTAGCTTGGATTAGTAAAGTAAATGCCAATTTAACACCTAAAACTCAAAGGAACCTGTCAGATTCGTGACACATTATCATATTATGCGTAGTCCAGATAAACTCATCCTATATTTGTATATTAACGTGTTGCTGCTTTCATACCATAAGTACAAGCATGTAGAAGAAAAAAATTCTATCTGAATTATAGTAATAAAAAAGAAAAAGAAAAATTAACATCTAACATTTGCCTATAAAAAAATAAATAAATAAAAAAGAAAAATTACCAACAGCAGAAAACATTGTGCGTGAATATGTACAAGGTTAAGATTGAAAACAAGTTCAACAAATTGAAGTTCCTAAACCATATTTGACTGAGTTTGAAGCAAATTTAGAACAGGCAATGCCAATATCTAGCAATTTAGCGAAGTCTGATATTCTACAATTTACAATAGCTAGCAATTTACAAATCTAGCAACAATTTTTTTCCAACTTTAAGGTTAAAAAAGAGGCTAACCTCAAGCTCCTCCAAAACCTCATTGGAGCATACACGAGTTGAACAAGTAGTTTCCTTAGAAATAACTACCTCTTCTACAGCAGCTAGTTTTGAGTTTGAAGATTCCAGGGGGGTGGGTTTCATGTTCCCACCAGAATCTTTGACTTGATTTCTGTACTCAGTATCATCTTCAAGCTCTTCAGGTTCTTCTGGGAAGGCTTGATGTGCATCATACGGACCGGACATAATCTTTTCAATGGCTAGCTTTTCTTCTTCTTTAGAATTAGATGTATCAGAAGCTGCAAGAAGGGGGTTCCCTTGTTGGTTGCTTGTGACTGATCCATTGGTCACACTATCCCCTGAAGGAATTTCACCTTGAGATTTCAGACAAAGTTTCTCGTTCTTTTGTCCTCCCATACTATTGACTTCTGATTCATCAAATTTCGTAGAACATGAACTTGAACCACTAATAGGAGTTATATCTTCTTGAACTTCCCTGCCAAGGGGTTGTAAAGATACAGGGGACTTGGAATTCTTTGAGTTATTATCCATGTTGTCCTCTAATCTCTTTCTCTTCCTCGCATCTTCTCCTTCTGCAACCGCTTTAGCTCCTTGAGACTTTTCAGCTTGACCAAGCCCAGAAACCCTTGATTTGGAATTCTGTTTATTCTCGGAAGTTACTTTTGATGGGCAGGAAGGTCGGACACCACCAGGGAATATGTAGTTAGGTATGTTACGGCGTTTCACATGGGACACATGGATATCCATTCCAGGTTTCCATAGAGTGTACCCGTTGACAGAATGCTTAAATTCGTCAACAGTTGGCCTTATATCAAACTGTTCACCTTCATTCACTGGAACTCCTTGCTTACGCTGGAGACCCATAAAGTAACAGTGGTGAAAAGGTCTAGATTTGTCTGAGAATTCACCAGGATGTGGATGACATTGAAGCATACCATATGTGTGCCTCTCAATCTGGAAGTTCAAAGGACAACCAAATTAGTTATAATACACGAATTAGAAACAGAAAATACAAAGTAGTGTAGAACCTCCCAAGTATTCAAAAAATGTGACATAACAAAAATAAAAAATTGCACAGTGATATACCTTCAATGTCAACTGGCGGAGACGAGACTCAACCCAGCCTTTCCATTGTCTAAGGTCATCTGCATTCTCTGCTGTTATGTCTATCTGTAGATAATTCTTGTAAGATTCAAAAAAGGGATAAGGCTCAAAAAGAGTATCCCAATCAGCCTTGCTAGCCTCCATAGCCTACAAATACCAGAAACATAAAATTGAAGCCAAATATCATATAATTAACAAATCATTAAAACCAACCAGCATAAATTATAACCGTTTCCCCTTTAATGTCATTCAATCCTCTTTTATGAAAACTTTAACCAACCAGCATCCAAGCCTCATCTAACAATCACTCATTTTATAAAAACTTCAATAGTGGCAAAAATACTTCTTCTTGGTACAAATGTAAACCCATCACATTCACAAAAAAAAAAGTGAAAACCCATCTATTACCTATTGCTACCAAAATTTAATATCATTCAACACAATACACAGGAAAAACACAAGTCCATATGACAGAAATAACTATTAGGAAATTATCATGTTAAAAGACAAAGCAAACTCACTAAACAAGTAGAATTAACCTTAGATATCTAGCATTCTAGCATCACCAAATCATCTGATCATGGGAAATCTAACTTGACGGCCCCATGTCAAATCATGTAGGGACAATGGTGCCGTGCCCTACAGCTAATGGGATGAAACAAGAGAAAAGAACCTTGAACAAAAATTATTTCAATTTTCAAACTTCAAACCTCACATATTTCAAAATGAAAAATATTTTTTAAATCATCAAATCATACCTCACATATTTCACTTCCCCTCCGAAACTCGTCAGACATAACACGCAATGTACTTGATGTCACATTGTAAGTGGAGTTCATGCAAGGATAAGCAGGAGTAATTATAGGCATTAGATGATATCTATCCTTCGGATTTCTTCTAGGATCCCAAATTGGTAGTCCAAGAGATCCTTCTTCAATAGCACAAAGCATGACTGGATTTGGCCATCGCCATTGAGTATATACCCTAAAGAATCGAGACACTAACATATTAGGAAGTGCATTAGGATATAACTGGCATATTCGAGCAACTAGCAATGCCAGGTTTATACCACCAAGAAAACCTGCAACCTGCCCAAGGAAATAGCAAGATGAAGAAGTAGGAAAATCAGAAGAACATATCAAGTAATAGTGAACAAATTCAAAACAGCAAATAAGCCATCTCATGCAATTATGTCATACGTTTGAATAAACACCACGGCGCTTTGCCCAAAACCTCATGCATCTCAATGTTGTGCGAAAGGTCTGCGCTTCAGAAACAGAATACAGTCAATGATAAGAAAGCCATAGAAAAGCTGAACACAAAATCTATCGGAGTTAAACTTTATATCCATCACCTGAATATTTGGAACTAATCGCAGGACCTGATCAGTTACTCTGCAACCATTAAGACTAAGAACAGTTTGCTCATCAACATTTTGTAAAATTGATTCCTGTGATATATCTAAATCCTGCAGAAAATCCATTATTCAACTAAACGGTAAACAAAATGTAAGGTGCACCTCACACTTTAGATTCATAAAGCCTGGACAAAACACATTTGGGAAAAGAGATGTATATACAACTGTATAAGTTTCATTTTCAAAGCAAACTAAGGGGCTGTTTGGTTTCAAAAAATGTTTTTTGTTTCCTGTTTCTATAAGTTTGCATAGGAATAGTGAAAATAGAAAACAATAAGAAAATGTTTTCACAGTTTCCTGTACAAGCTTTTAAGAACAGGAAACAAAGTGAAAACAATGTGACATTTTTTTTAATTAAAGTGAAAACAAAATATTTTCCCAATTAAAGCATACCCTTCGGATCTATGTCTTTCCTGTTTTGAAAACCATTTCTACTATTAAAACAAAAGCAAACAAACAAATTGATAATACTAGTTTTTGAAAACTGTTCTCAAAACTAATATCTCTATTAGTTTTTAAAATCAAAATAACAATAACATCCCTAAGAGTAATTTTTAAAGTAGTTTTTGGCTTTTTACTTAGTGTTCTTACTGTTCTATAACTCATGTTCCTTGCACCCTCACATCTTCCCCTACTTCTAGTCTTCTACTCTCTGAAAATTAGATTTTAAAATGCTTTATAAAATAGTTTTTAAAAACTAGAAAATAAAAACAATCAAACACACCATAAATGTTGTACGATTGAGTCAGAAACTGATTCTCTAAGACTAATACAAAGTGGTGATGAAGAACCTGCTAATCTTTAATCCACTAATGGTTCAGGGAACAAAATAGGATGGCTAACAAAATACCATTTAAAACTCCAAGCTTCTCTCAGATTATATAATATTCAATATTCAATTCAGAATGCTTTCAAACTGTCTAAATTATCACATATCCACAACTCCACGAAAAGAGATGCGGAGAGAGGACATAACAGGAACAAAAGGAACTAGAATTGCACTTAAAGGAAAGTTATTTGTTTTCTATAAAATACAAATCACTTACTTCAGGAATAACCCACAAAGCTAATCTTGCATACAGGAGATCAACAGAAACCCCATTAAACTTGAACTTCATCACAGGAACATGAGCATCAGGCACAGGATGCAATTCTGTTACTTCTTGCATCTCAGCTAGCATCTTCTGTAGCTCACCAAAGAAATCTTCCTAAGGCACATTTAGTAACAATTTTAGCCAATAGGATATATGACAAGAAAACCCTACATTTAAACAATAAAATGGCAAGAATTATCATACATCTCTGGTTGCATGTCTAGGTCCCACGCAAAGAGTATCTATATCAGCTCCAGGGCCATGCACCTACAAGATTTGGAGCGAAAAACTCGGTAAAAAAATAAACATAACGGAAAAATATTGCAATATATTGGATTCCATAACCATTGAGCTCAGTTTTTGTCCTAATTTCATCATCATTTTTTAAGGATTGTATGAGCCCCACAATATCAGAAAATTTCTCACTACAACCCAGTACCTATTACAAAGGTTAGGGAAACACATGAAAACAGCTCAATGGAACTGTGCAAAAGTGCCTGTTTTCTGGTGTTGACATCTTTGGCTGAAATGTAATGCTAGAGATTTCAAACAAAATTCAGCAATTATATCCTGTGTGACAGTTTTTTTTTTCCCATCATAAGTCGAAGCTAGCAGTCTCTCTCTCTCTCTCAAAAGTTTCTATACAACATAATGATTGAGAAATATATATATATATATATATATATATATATATATATAAAGGGTTAATGAATGCATAATTTTTCTTTAATTCACAATCCCAGAACATTTATAACGGAATAAAAAAAATGAAGATAGGCAAGTTATCTCAACAAACTATAGCAAAACTGAAATAAAATAACATTTTTCACTCTTCAGAAAAAGGAGACCATAAAAAAACCAACCATTCATACAACTAATTCTCTAGCCTGGCTACAAACTTAAAATATATCAAAATTATCAACCATATTGCGTCAATTAAATTAAATAAAATCCTCAAATGCATATAATCAAGTTAAAATAGCATGATTTGCTTAAATAACACAAGAGCATGTTAGAAAAAACTACTATTTTGAACATTATGAGGTTCATGTAAACACAGACATGAATATCATTTAAAGAAGCAACGTGCCATGTGAAGACAATACTATCCTAACTCTCCATGACACATGCTTTCTCCAGTTGGTGCTGTACGCTAGGATTCAATGAAAATGCAAGGCAAAGATTAAAGTGCGTAAATGCACAAATGAGAAAGATTGGAAGATAAGAATAGCTCCATACCCCTAACCGATAAGAGCCAAAGGTGAAAATCTTGGCATTTGCTTCATGCACCAGTTGTTCATTGAACCCCTTTGCCCGGCTGATGTTCTTAACCCAAATCTTCACAATCTAATCCATATCGCAACAGCACAATCAAAACAAAGATATTCATAGGGATGTACACTACATATCCAAGTACTTTATTTTGGGTGGATAAAACTGTGAGGTGAAGGGACGCTCTCCACTCTCCCAGTCCTAAGACTACATTTCCAAGATGTTATGAAGCAAAATTGCATTAAACATAAACAAATTCAACCTGGTCCAGCCTGCCAAGCACTTCTTCCCTACCCACAGCCTCCTCCTGACTCTCATACAATCCAACACCTTGCAAGTACTGAACACCCAGATTCCAGAATCAGCATAAAATAACACTTTAAAAACTCCAAAATATACATATATAAATGAATTCAAAATTAGTGCAAACAGACCTTCTCAAGCTCACGGGTCTTGATCACGTCATCCTCAGTTGGTCCAGCCAATGAAATAGGCTCAGTTATGCCTAATCTTTGCTGCCCATTATTCTGATTGCTCAATCCAGGGATCCCCATGAACAAACAATTGACAAAGTTTTTTTTTTTCCTTTTTTTTATAGTATAATATCTTTTGTTTCAACGATAGGGAGCAACTGCGAGAGTTATCAGTTATTGATGATATTTTTCAATTTTTTTCCCAACAAAATCAAATAAAAACATGTTGATAGAACAGGAAGAGGAAAAAATCAAAAAATAAAAAAGAACACTATAGCAACGCCATGATAATTGTTGATTGTACACTATTTGGGGTGAAACGTTCAAAGCTATGAACTTTGACCACAAAAATACGAAACAACAAAAGGGTAAGAGATTACAAAGCCACCCAGAAGCATTTCATTGCAAAAGAGAACATAGACAGAGTACAAAGCTTCTATGGGGCCTCTAAATTTGAAACCCTAAAGACTAAATCAGCACCGAGCAATCACGAGACCCAGATGAATCAGAACCGAAAAGGCCTCTACTTGAAGGATTGTTGAGGATGCACCACTCCCACCATAGTTGATTTGAACCTCAAAAGCTTCAATTGCAGAATATATATTCAATTATTCATATACATATATATTTAATCAAATAAACTAAATAAATATATGAACATTTCAGAAAAATAGACAGATAAAGATTGCGCCGATGGAGAGATGGAAGAGTGCTTACGGAGAGAAAGAGAAAGCAAGGATGTGGTTTCTGTAACAGCTTGGTGTTGATGAAACGCTTTGGACAATGATGAAGATACAGAGAGAAAAATAAAACGAGTTTTCTGTTGCATATATCGCTTAAATAAAATATAAATAAAATATAAATAAAATATAATTAATGAAGATAAAATACAAATCAAAATAATTAATACAATAATATTTTTCAAATTATTTGTGTAAAGAATTGTTTTACAAAAAAATTATAATAATATAAATGTAATATTAAAATATAAGTGTAAATCAAATTATTTGTCTATTAGCATTTCTATTTTAATATTTTTTTTAAAATTTTATATTTTGAAATATAAATTGTTATGTGACATGTTTTTAAATATATTTTATTAATTTTATATTTTTTGTTTATGATGACATGATAAAAATATGTCAGATGTGCAATGGATATGCCAATTGTCCAACAAATATAAAAAAATGAAAAAAAAATTAAAATAGAAATCAAAATATCTTCGCACATGTGTATTTATATGTTTATTAAAAATATTTATTATAAAATGTAAGTATATATTAACAGAGAAAAGTTAATTTGAAGAGTGAATATCAAAAGAGGTATAAACTTTATTAATAATAGAGATAAAATTAATTTTTCTTTCTTATTAATATCTTTGATAAATAATATAATATTAAATTTTTTTTTTGTATTCATTAAAGTTGTGTGACACTTTTGTGTTACTTTTTTATTATTGAACTAGATAAATAACTTTTTCTCTTATTGTCTTCCATAAGTAACGTTTCATCCTAATAGTAGGTTGTAGTATTTTTTTAACTAATTCAAAATCTTTAATAAAATTGGTTTATTTAATTGATAACATTAACTTTGTTAGAAATTTTGTATTATTTTCAAAGTTATCTTTAAATTTTTATAATGGATCATATTCTTCTTTTCTCTTAATTTATTAATTACCTAATGTATAATAATTATATTATCAAATCGTTCATGATAAATTTGTTCACTACTTATAAATAAAAAGTCATGATTGTCTTTAAATGTAAAATAAATAACAGTGTGTATCAATTAAACTCATAACATTTTACTATAAAACAATTAAGATTGTAAGAGTCAAATATATATTTAATACAAAAGGCACCTTAATAAGAGTTTTATAAAAATGGATAACTATTTTTCAAAATAAAGTCTTAAAAAGGAAGTATTCAATTTATTTACGATTTTATTTTATCAATTGATACGTTTCTTTTGTGTAAAAAACATAGGACAATAATTATTTTAGAACAGGGAAGTATAATGTTTCATTAAAATGTATTTGGGTAAAATAGGTTTTAAATTCTAGAAAATTTTTAATATATTAAATATGTTCTCCAAAAATATTTTGTATTATTTTTATATCTATTTCTAAAATTTATCATTTTAGTCATTTAAACACTATTTAAATATTTTTTATCTATTTATAAATCGCTAATCAAAACACTTAAAGATCAAAAGTGATCTATTTTAAATTAAAAGGACTAGATATAAATAATTTTTTTATTATATATTTAATATTTCAAAACAATTATAAACTTAAAACATATTTTACTATACTAATTTGTAAATTTAAGAATATAGTAACAATTATAATGTAAATTTAAATTTTAAATATTAGAAAATATTATATGGTACGAAAAACATTAGTAATAAGCAAATTTTGAACTTAATATATTGACATTCCAAAACATATTGAAATTGTCCCATATTGACGTTGCAAAACATTTATACACGTCATTTCTGCTTTGATCCCTAAAAATATATCTATTTATAAAATTAAATATTTTGATTAGAGTTTAATTGGTATACACGGTTAGTAGATAATTGGTATTCACATCTAATCATGACTCTTCATTTATGTGATTTTTAAAGTAGTAATGAGTAAAGTCAACAAATCTACGATGAATGAAGGACTGTGATTGAATGTTATTTTACACTAACAGTGTATGCCAATTAAACTCTTTTTATTAACTCATAAAGGTGTCAAATAAATTATATAATGTAAATGATATTTTATTATTATACAAAATTAAAAATTAATTAAATTTATCAAATATTGAGTAACAAATTTAAATGTTTTTACTTAAACATATTTAATAAATTATTTTAAATATATTTACTATATATCATATAAAAACTTACATTATTTTAAAAATATTAAGCAACAAAATTTTAGTACATAAAGCTTTTAAAAATAAATTCAAATTATTTATAATAAATATATTATCTAATTATATAAATTAATATTTAAGTATGAAAAATTCAATGGCATAGTTAAATATTATTTTTACCAAAATATGTGTTTTAAACAATTTTTAAGTATAATTAATTTTCTTTAAAAGAATGAGTTTCTAAAATTATAAAATATAAATAAATATTATTAAATTTTTAATATGTAATTGTGTTAAATATTCATAATAAAAACTTTTATGTCTATAATGATGCTGCTTATATTGGTGTTAAATAAGACTAAATTTTGTAGAATGATAACTGTAGTATTTTGTAATAAAATAAATTAAAATCAATTTAATTTATAATATTATTGGGTAAATAATATTTTTTCATATTGAATAAAAAATATAAAACATAAAATAAAAGTAAAAATAACAAAATATAAAAGGAAAAATAAGTAATTTTTAATCAAATTTATTGTCTTAGATTAAAATTTATTTTAAATTATTAATTAAATTATTAAATAAATTATAAAAAAAAGGGTCTCGCTCATCGGCTTGAAAATTTGGTCGAGTTAGACTCTAAAAAAAGAGATTAAAATAGATGTGAGGAAGGTTAAACTCACCCTTACTTTGTGCCTTTGCCACTCATAATCTTGTATTAATAAAAAAGTGTTTATTTGACAATTATTTTATAAAACTATTTTAAATATTTTAGTATTTAAAAATTAAAAATCACGTTTAATTATTATTTTTTCAAAAACATTTTTTGTTTTTTAGTTTTTAAAAACTAAAAAAAAACAAGCAATTATAAGTAGTTTTGTTTTTCAGTTTTCTCTTTTAAAAAAACTAAAAAATATAATGAGAATATGTTTGTTTTTGTTTGTTATTAATGACATTTCCATAGATATGAACAATTTTTTTTATTTTCATGTCTTCAAAATAGTTTTAAAATAACGCTTACCAAACAAGTTTTTTTTTCTCTTCTTCTAGAAAACAGTTTTTGAAAATTATTTTCAAAAACTAAAAAACAAAATCAAATCAATCAAGTCCTTAAGTTTTTTTTTTATTAACGAAACTTTCGTAAATATAGACAAGTTTTTTTTTCATTTTCAGATTTCCAAAATAGCTTTCAAACAATACTTATCAATCAAGTTTTTTTTCTCTTCTTCCAAAAAACAATTCTTAGAAACTATTTTTCAAAAATTAAAAAATAAAATCAAATTAATCAAGCCTTAAAACTCCCATTAACCAAGCATATTAAAAAAACTCACAATTCTCACATCATTTACACATTTTTAATCAAATCATAAATACTATGGTTAAATGGTTGCAACTCCGTGAGTTTGAAAATATGGTAATTTTATTCATATATAGAACACTACAATACTAATATCATTGAAAAACATAAGTGTTCAATGACCTAACTAGGAATAAAGTCCACAGTTAAGGTCCCATCACAAGATTCCTCAACTAAATGAGTAGTAGCTACAAAGCAAGTAATAAACATTGTTTGCTCGAAGAGGACAACACAAGTTTATTACTTATCTCTCACACAGTATCAAGCTCCCAACTATCATAAAGATATATCAAAAAGCCAATTTCCTTTAATGAGACACCTACCAAGATTTAAATTCTTGATGATCTTGAAGTTGTGCATTATTCTATATATACAAAAAAAAATATTAAAACCTCTACAAACACCTTATCACCTTCTTATAGATCATTTCTAGAGTTTGTCTAGTATCTATAAAGGAATGTCAACTGAGAAGAAGAAAAAAATGTTGCATACTTAAGTATGCATAAGGCTGCCCAAAATATTTATAAAAATTTTATCATTTATTAGTTATGGCTACTTAACCACTCATGTAAACACGGATACATAATAAGGTATTTCTTAAGACATGAGTTATGATGATGCTATTATAATAACACATTTATCTTTGAGCATAATGTATCAATCAACGCTATAAATTTACTTAAACATCATATAGGTAAATCCATGAGCACCTATTGAATTAGAAAATTATTCCATTTGAGCAAAAAAATTTCTTAGACGAATGAGTTATTCAATAACTTTATCTCATAATTAACTGCTAAGACAAAACACAAAAGCACTAACATATAATATGACAAAATATGTCTTAGGATATAATAGGACTTAAGAATAAAGTTAATGTAACAGTACATTCCCATTTGGACGAAATGCTTGACCAATATATATTTCTCCCATATTTAATGATTTTTCAAGTAAAAAAAAAAAAGGATCAGGAGGTCTATGGTGAATCTGAAGCAATTCAAAGTATTATAACCTTGGGACATAAATGAGTGTGTTTAAATGTTTGAAATTTTTCTATGTAGTTTATTATATATGTAACTTAATACTGAAATGTTATGTAGAATTTTTTATATGTATTATGTTTACTTCAAAACTCTTTGAAATATTAATAGATATCCCAAAACATGGTATTAAATAATAAAAAGGAAAAAAGGGTTACATTGAGCACAAAATTGTGCTCATTAGGTGATTTTGGTTTACAAAAAAATTTGGCTGAGCAAGAACGAATGTTGGTTAGGCAAGATTTTTTTATGATCATTAGCACTCTTTTTATGAATATTTTGCTAGTTGAGAAACTCTTTTGACTAAGCAAAAAACTTATATCTAACTTTATATTTTTTTTGGATAATTTCCAATATTCTTTAATTATTCTTTTTCAGATCCTACCACAAAGTGTTAACAAAAGTTAGAAGTATCAACAAAAAATATAGAAGTTAGCATTTTTCGCTACAAGTGTAAAATAAAATGAAAAGTTGAGAATTTAAATAAAAAGTGTTAATAAAATAAAATAAGAGAATAAATCTCACATACAAATCATTTCCAAGAAGTCAATAAACATGGCATCAAATTACTAATTAAGAAAGTGTTTTTTTATGAGTTTAAGGAACATAATAGTCGTTCAACCCCCTCAAATGTGACACTAATATGTTTTTCAAACTTTTTCATATTTTGGTGGATGTAAAAGTTAGATAAATGTTTGTTCAATGGAAAGTAGCAACAAGGTTGTTTTATTGCTAATACTAACAATATTTTGTTTTTCTTTACAAATATTAAATTTCAAAAATCATTTGTATTCTTTTACCTATCAACATTGAAGATTCATACATCAAGTGAATTAAGCTTATAAAAAAAACAAATCAAGTGAATTATGTACTATTATTGTTTCAAATTTTCTATTTGTTGTTGTGGTTTTAGACATCACATTCATGTTACTTTAATTATGGATTTTGTATCTATGACACTTTATTAACTTTAGTTTGGTTATTGAATAAATACTTCTTTGGTTTAAATATTATATGCTTGTAATTTGTTGGGAGTTTGGCAATCTTCCGAATTATTCCTTTTGTTTGAATCATTATAGTTTTTTATTGGTTAGCTTTTGCTACTTTCCTATTTTTTTAATTAATTGTTAGTTTGATGTTTTATTAAATTATGATCTTCAATTTAACAAATTTGTGGTCTATAACAACACGAAATCAATTGGATAAGGATGTACACTATCATTGTTTGGGTTTTCTCCTTAATTTTATGTTTGTAGGAAAGTGCAAATGTGCTTACAATTTTTTCCTTAGAAACTTACAAATTTACACTTCTCAACTTGTGCCTATATCTTATCTTGCTTGACATGTGTATATGTCACAGCTTTAAAGACCCTCAAATTGGAGTAATCAGTTGGTTTCCCACTAAGCTTTCATTGGTTTTTGTACTCCCAATTTGAAGATGGACATTATTTATCAATGGTCATATTCATTCTTTCAGCAAGTCCATTTTGTTGAGGGGTCCTAGCAACATTCTTATGCCTCTTTATCCCCTAGCTTTTGCAAAAGTTGTTGAACTCCTCCAAAACAAATCATGCATAAAATAAGACCACTTAAGGGAAAACGTATCCTATACAGTAGTAACAATTAACCTAAGTTTAAATATCGTACCAAAGAATCAAATATAGTTCTCAAATAAATCAATTATGAAAATAAAGTAATAGTACAGAAAAACAATAATGTAATATTTATGTGCTCAATAGATTATACTCGAAATAGTAGAGAACAAGAAGAGAGTAATAAGTTTGAAATTTAATGGATTAAGATCTAAGGTTATGATTTTCATTACAATGTTTTATTTATCACCAATATTTTGCCAAAATTGTTTTGATGCATTTGATCATTCACACCACACTATACTTCTAGCTTGTTATTCAGTTTAGTCATGCAAGATTCTAAATTAGGATTATTTCCTTATTAATCAATTGGAACATAAATGGTTATGAATGGAACAAACCTAATTGATTCATAGTTCAATCATTGAAATATATGGTTATTAATATTCAAATAATTAATATGTTAATAAATAAAATAGTGAAATAATTTAATCATCGAATGACATTGAATAATAATGTAAATTGTAAGGGAAAATCACAAAGAGTTTACATCATAACTCTAGAAAAAAAGGAATTAGCCAAACATAGGTAATGAAAAGTCAAACATCCTGTGAATTGCACAATGCATCAATGATAAAAGAAATAATTACAGATATTTAAGTGTTTCTCGCATTGTAAGCTAACTCAATCCAAAGTTTTATTCATGTTTCTCGCATTTAAGTAACAAATCTGACTATTCGTCCGTGACAAAATGAGTCATCTTTTGTCTTTCATCTTCTGTTATTTATAGAAAGTGTTTGAACTTTTTAACACAATTGTGCTTCTTTGTTAATTGCTCAAAAAAAGTCCAAATTTGCCCATTTTTCTTGTTGTCTCTTAAGTACATGAGAATAAACACTAAAAATGGTTTTTGCTAATAAATATATAATTCAACAATTATAAACAAATATTAAACAAGATAAAACATACATGAGAAAAATTGATTTATCACTTACAAAGTCTTTTTTTAAGCCATGTTCACTTGATTCTAGTGGGGTTGACTATGGTGTTCATGATATGATTTGGTAGGATTTTTTATTTAAAATATAGTTTGAACCAAACTAAAAAATTAAATCAGATATAGTTTGAAGTTAAATCAGATAATTTTGCTAAAATGTTAAAAATTCAAAAACATAAAAACTTAAAAAGTAAATGTCCAACATCATAACACTAACTACAATAAAAAGTTTGAAAGAATTTGCAGGTATCTAATCATAATCATAATTATATTTAAAGTATAATGATGTGGCTAGAAAATACAAAAGTTAAACCATTCAGTTGAAACTATGTAAAAAAAACTCATCTATTTAAAAATATACACATGAGAACTCTTAGTTCAACAAAATAATATAACAATTTTACATACTTTTTTCCTAATTTTTTCATATTTTTAGTTCAACAATTTTATAATACTCTACTCCAGAAAAACATGGAACTAGTTGAGACTAGTTCAAATGTCAAACCTTATTTGAAATACTCTTTAGTGGGTTCACATAATATTAGTAATGTGAATTTATCTGAAAAAATTTTATTTACAATCAAAGCCTTTTTTTTTTAATTTTTCAATTGTTCTTAGTATTTAAGATTGCACTCTTTGATGTTTTAATTTTACTCCAAGAAATAGTTTAATTTTTGGTTCATAAAAACTCATTGTTGGCTCATGTTTTGTTTGATTATTGTATTTGAATTATATTATATTTATTGTTGTCATTTGTCTTTATCTATTTTGTTTTTAATTTAATGGATCAACTATAGTTGTTTGCATTTGTTACATATTAGTTAATAAAATATATTTTGTATTTAAATATTTTAATATTGTTTGTAATTTGAATTTATAATTTGAACACCAATTTTTGAACTAGAACAACAACATATTTAGAAATAAAAATAAATCATAATGAAATTGTAGTATAAAATTTTTGTCCATTTTAGTTATTACACATTTGAAAGTCCTTTGCATTATAGTATCCAAATAAATTCTATTTTAATAAAAGTACTTTAGAATAAGGACATCTAAACATAAGTTATATATATTGAATGGATCTATCAAAATGAATGAATTGAGAAATAGGATTCTTTCTAAATATTAGAGCAAGGCTAAGTTCCAAGAGAATACAATTTTGCAGAAATCAAGAATAAGATGGGCTTTGGAAGGTGATTACAACTCAAGGTACTTTCATAATTTTTATAAAATGTGGTGTTCTAAGAATCAGATTATGACGATAAATACAGATCGGGGTTGATTAGAAGATGTGACTATGGTGAAGTCTAAGGCATTGAATCATTTTGAACAACTATTTAAGAAAAAAAGTTGGTAAGGTCAAACTTTGATGGAGTGGAGTTTTGTCAAATATCATAAGAGGATCAGAATATGTTGGAAGAGTCTTTTTATAAAAAGGAGATCAAGGAAGCAGTTTGGTCTAGTGAGGGGGGAGAAGTCCAAGTTTGGATGGTTTTAAGATGAATTTTTATAAATTATGTTGAGAAATCATTATTGATGATTTTATTAAGGTAATTCATGAACTCCATGCCTCTGAGATACTCCCTAAAGTTATAACCTGTTCCTTTATTACTTTGATTTCTAAGGTGGTGATTCTTCAAAATCTTTATCAATATAAGTCTATCTCTATTATATTGAGTGTACATAAGATAATTCAAAAACTCTAGTGATGAGTTTTAAGAGAGTGCTTAAGGGGGTCATTTTTCAGTTTCAAACAACTTTTCTTCTTAGTAAATCTATCTTGGATGGGGTTGTGGTTACTAACGAGGTCGTTGATTGAACTCATAGGTTTAAAAAATCTTATTTTTTGTTTAAAGTAGATTTTAAGAAAGTTTATGATTCAGTCAATTGGTATTTTTTAGATTATATGTGTTGCAGGTTGGGTTTTGGTCAAAGATAGAGGATGTGGATTTCATCTTTAATCAGGAGTAGTCACATTTCTATCTTGATTAATGGAAGTCCAACAATTGAATTTAAGTTAGGAAGGGGAACAAGGCGATTCATTATCGTTATTCTTGTTTTTTGTGGTGGCAGAAGGCTTGTTCAGTTTGTTTAGGAAAGTTGTACAAAATGGAGCGTATAAACAAATTAGGGTGGGAGAGGAGACCAAATTTTCCATATTGCAGTGTGCAGATGATGCAATTTTGATGGGAGAAGTAGACTTCAAAACAGTATGAATGGTGAAGGTAATTTTAAGGAGGTTTAAATTGAAGTCTAGATTGAAAGTCAATTTGCTAGACTAGAAAGCAAAAAAAATGTCCTTTGTTAGTCGTTTGGTAATGTTAAATTCTATCCTTACAAGTTTTCCTTTATATTTCTTCTCTTTTTATAAGGTCCCAAAGAAATTCATTGATTGTTTAATTAGACTACAACATAAATTTCTTTGGGGTGTGGATCATGATGTAAACAAAATTGCTTGGGTGAGTTGGAAAAAAGTATGTTTACCAAAAAGGGGGGAGGGGGGCTAGGGGGTGAAATGCTTAACGAAATTTAATCTTTGTTTGCTTGCTAAATGAAGGTGGAGATTTTTAAATGAAAACGAAGTTATTTGATGCTCATTACTAAGAAGTAGATATGAGTCCTTCCAATATATCAAAACCATCTATTTGGTGGAGGGATGTGTGGTCAATAAATAACTTTATGTCTTGTCTTGGTTGGTTTTCAAACAACCTTAGAAGGAAAATAGGTGATGGTTATGATACTTTATTTTTGGAAACATAATTGGTTAGATGGAGGTTCATTGGGTGATAAGTACCTTAGGCCAATGTTATTAAAATCAAATCAGACATTGAACCAGTTAAGGCAATGGTTTACTGAATGGACCAAATGATTACTAGTTAAGTTGATTAAAAAGGTCTATATTAAAAAATTAAAAATAATATACTTAACATAACTCCATACTTCAAAATTCAAAGTTCATAACACATTATTATATACATAAAGTATCGATATCCAAAATAAAAATTAAACTAAGGTTAAAAATAAAGTTCATAAGCAATAACTTAAGGACAATTTCTTAATGAGGTTTATAAGTCATCAATATTTGAATACTAGAATTTAATTATTCAAAACTATCAATCTGGATTATGGTTAAGTGTTTATATTCTATAGATTTAATTCCTTATCCACAAAGTGATACACCATAAAAATGACATAATTTTCTTTATTTAATTTGATTTGATTTAGTTTGACTGCATGATTGGTCTACGAATTGAATCGAACCGATGACTCATCCGATTTCCAGTTCAATCCAGTTTTCATAACTAAGCCTTAGACTGTTTTCCTTAATAGTGGATAAGAATATTACAATGCAAGATTTGAGGGGTGTAACGCTCGGATTAGCTTCCTAGAATTGGTCCTAGATGAGGGATCTTTTTGTTTGGGAGGAAGAGTTTCTTCATTAATTGGTAGAATTACTACAACATTTTCATTTTTATTAGCAGGTTTTCAATCATTGGGTGTGAGTCTTGACAGGAAACAATTTGTTTACTATAGCAGTAACATACACAACCTTATGCACAGGCTCTAGTCAAGGTAGTAGGTTCAATGAAAATTCTCATGTATTTAGTTGGTTTTGGAAATATAAGTTACCATCTAAAGTCATTGTGTTCTCTTAGACATCATTGCTCAATAGACTCCCTATAATTAATAATCTGATGAGGAAAGGCATGATAATCCAAGGAAACCATCCTTTGTGTAGTTTATGCAGAGAATATCTAGAGGACAACAAACATTTGTTTTTATCATGTAAGATCTTTCAATCTTTATTGGTATAGGATGATGAGTTAGATTGATTTTGTTACACCGTTACCTTCTAAGTTAGTACAATTGTTTCATATGGCTGGTTCTTGGACAATAGGTAGACTTAAAAGGAAGATTAGATACTTGTTTTGGCATGTGGTATGTTGAGGATTTTGGATATCTAAAAACTTTATAGTTTTTAACAAAAAATTTTGGAATCTCTTGATATACTACCTTTTTTCAGGTAACTTCTTAGAAATAGATGCTTTACCGTTTTGGTTTTTACAAAAAATGTGTGTTATCTGATTGGTGCATTAACCCTTAATAATGTTTGAGGAGTATCCAATATTAAGGTATTTGTTAGTATTCGTTTTGATTATAAGTTATTTACTTGATTGTACAAGTTATTATTTATCATTAAGATAGATTGTTCTCGTTGATGTGTTTACTAAGGGTTGTAGTAATGGTCAGGGGTCTATTAGTATACCTTTTGGAAGATTGTATAGATAATGAAGAGTTTTGCTTCACTTATTGAATATACAGATTTTGCTTGTAAAAAAGATATGGGTGATGATACACATATACCTCTTTATTTTATACACCTTGTGAACACTTCTTCTTTTTCTCCATCTCTCTCATCCTATACCTATATATTCTTTCTTTTTTCTTTCTCTCGCTAAGTGTGTAATAACATATAAGGTGTACATGTATCTTTTTTAAAAAATATTGAGCCTAGTTTTTACTTGACAAGGAGATTGTATCATAAACATAGGTAGACCCACTTATGATCTAGTCTGCTTGAATTAAACTTGTAATGGGTTGGATTGGTGAACCAACCTACCAAAATTTTATTTTTCACTATTATCTAAATATGAAATTTTTGTTATTTTTTAGATTATTATTATTTATTTGACTTATATCCAATGACAGTATATTTTTTAGCTTATTAGTAACATTTAACTAATATTTAATATTTTTAATTTAATATTTTATAAATATAAATATTTAGTAAAAAATATCATTTAACTTAAGAGTTTCATCATTTTCAACACTCTCCCACACTACACTCATGTAAGCTCTACAAAGCAACACAAATTTTCTTTATGCATCTCCCACACTTTGGGGTACTGTGCCACACTACTCAATTGTGGGTGCATAGTCACACATCAAAATAACAGATACAAATTTTTAAAAACGTAATAAAAATTTTGATTCTCTTCATTTTTCTCTCCTTGAAAATTAAACCAAAGAAAAAATTATATTTTAAAATACATTACGTCCCGTGTATCTCTCTCCAAACAAAAAGATGGAAACTACTTAATCAAAAAAGCAAATTCATATGGGCATAATTACACCGGAAAATGCAATTACAACATTGAGATTGAATGAATTAAAATTACCCATCACTTTCACAATTAATAAATGAAAATCGAACAAATAATGAAAAAGTCTTCTATGAAATTATGAATCACAAGATTACACATTTATCTACCGAACCCAACATAACATGTCTCTGTCTTTCCGCAAATTGAGGCAATTTGGGCAGCCAAACAGTCCCAAAAACGCGTCCTTGTCACGCTGCCTTCCTGAGCTGTATCCCCCACATTTGGCCATTTCTTTCCAAACTCACAAATCATAAAATAATTTATTAATAACTGTTTTAAAAATAATTCTTTTACATGTGCATTCCACATTTCTACTTCTTCTCTATCACATGTATCAATCATATGTGCAAGATTTCTTGAGGGAAACTGGAGAATTGAGCTTCTTGGGATCCAGAGTGATGGAACATTGAATGGTTTTGTAGTACTTTGGCTTCACCAATTTGCCAAGCACGTAAGCTCTAGATCGTAGCACAAATTTTAGGTTCAACGGCACAGGGACAGTAGGCATACCTGTTGTGCTACTTAGGCTAGCACCACTTCCATATAGAGGGATCTTGTTACCCATCACTGCTACACTCACCAACCTTTGGCTCTTCCTAGATTGATAAAACTTCTTCATCTGCAACATCCGATTTCAACGTTAGATACAGTGCAACATTAATATGCCACTATGTTGTGTTTGTTGTTCATGAATCTTACATTGCCCGAAGCGATTACGATGTCTGAGTAGGAAAGTTCCACGGGTGTAGCTGTGACATGGACCCCAAAAAATGTGCCTGTGTTGCGGTAAGTGAATTTCAAAGTGGAATTCATTGTGATCATATCAGTGGCCACACCAGTTGCATCTGAACCAGCTTGGATCCTAACGTGATCAAACTTTAAGCTCTGCAAAATAACCAAAAAATCAAAATCATCACGCAGAGCCACTTCAGATTTCATCCAAAAACATGAAATTAATCAAGAACCAGTTCAGATTTCATTCCAAAAAATGACAAATCGAACTAGGCCCACTTCAGATTTCGTTTTAAAAACGAGGAATTCAGCAAGAACCTGCTCATATATTATTCTACAATTAAAAAACCATGAAAGCCTAGCTCATATTAAATGGTGAAATAAAACAAGATAGATAAGATAAAATCCTAAATAAGCGAAAGTGAAGCCGAAAATGAAAAATTGATGAATACCAAAATAGAGATTTGATAGTAAAAAGGGGAAAAAGAGGAGGAGGCAGATAATATTTGATAGAGTTGAGAAGGGAGGGGGAGAAGCAAAGAAGAAAGAAACCTGAACAGAGATGGAGGGCTTCATGGGTCTACTGGCCCCCCAGAGGATAAGCGAGAAGAGGGAAAAGAGAAGAAGAAAGCCGAGAAGAAAGGCGAGAAAGTAGCAGCGACGAGGAAGGGAAGGGTGGCGATCATCGGGCTGAAGAAGAAGGCCCTCTTCGTCAATAACATCGATTTGCTTCCAGGGTTTGAGAGAGTGACTGTGGTCCTTCTTGGAGAAGCGGGTGGAAGAAGAGTGGCGAGAGTGGGGAGGAGAAGCAACGGGACTGAGAACAGGGGTGGAGTGAAAGGAGGTGGTGGCTGTTTTCTCGCCGTCGTGTGAGTCTCTCGAGGGACTCTGAACGTAGTACAGAGGACGCCGAGGGGGAGACCGCGTCGGAGATGACGCCGCCAGGCTTGTTACCTCTGAGTCTGTCTTCGCGTGCATCTTTCTCTCTTTCAATCAAAATTGCCAACAACACTAACACTATGCTCTTTCCTCTTTCCTCTTTCCTCTTTCCTCTTTCCTATTTTAATATTAATGTGCCACAATCTCAACAACTGGACACTCTGACACATTTTGTATTTTTATAAACTACACTCTCATCAACAACTCTTTCGCTTCACTTTCCACTTTTCCAACTCCTTTTTCTCTATCATATATCTATTGCTTTTCTTTTTTTTTCTCTCCCATGTGTATTTCCATTTTGTTTTTTTAACAAAGTTTATGTGTTTTTGATAATCAGGATTTCAAACTTTAACACCTTTTGCTATTTTTTTTTTTTTTACATGCTTCGCAACTGTATTTTTTATTTATAATTAATACGTCCGATACCTAAAACTCTAAATAACAAAATTTCCATTTTTTTTTTTAGGCAACAAAATTTCCATCTAATTTAAGAATATAATTTATTCAAAATTTTATTTATTTTAGGGAAAAATTATTTTCAATCTTTGTTGCCTCAAAAAGAAAAATATATTTTCATCTATCCTATTTCTCTCCTCTTAACCAAATAAAACATAAGAAGAAGAAGAAAAGTTATAGATGTTGTCCGTTTTGTCCAAGAATTCGTCATGTTTTATAAAATTTGAGATTAAATTCATCAGTAATATCAAATTAGAGAGACTTTGAGGATTTTGATTAAAAATTTTTATATGAATTTAATTTCTATGTTCTGTTAATATAAAAAAAATAGATGATTAATTAATTAGAAAATATTATTAATATAATTATCATAAAAAATTAAAAATCAGCTAACATACCATCAATATGATTAAATATTTATATAAATTTTTTTTTACATTATTCAACTATTTTCATTACGATTGAAGACAAAATGTTGAAATTATAATTTTTTAATATATAAAATTTAAATAACGTAAAAATAAATTAAATAGACATACATTTTTATGCTGAACATATTTTTAATACATTTTGTAATATAACTTTTCAATGGAGTTTGATTTTTATATGTTTTAAGGTAAAAAAAATAAATTATTCATGTATCAGAAATCTAAATAGATATAATAATATTAAAATATTAACAAATTCATTGTATATGACAATATGCACTTTATTAGTCCATACACTATTTACTTTTTATGATTAATTAAAATTAAAAAATTATTAATTAAATAATCCTAAAATAAAAAATATAATTTATATATCTTTTAATTATCTCTCATATATATGAGAAGAGATTAAGTTATTTCGTATGTATATATAAGTTTTTTTATGTAGACATATAAGTACTGATGTGCACTATTTATGTTTAAAGTTAATAATCAAAATTAATTACTTATTATAATTAATTATTTTTTATTTATGTGACTTTTAAAACAATAATGAGTAAAGTCAATGAAGGATTGTGATTAAATATGTAAAAATCAATGTATATCAATTAAACTCTTACAATTATTAGATTTCATTTTATTCTCATTATTTATTTTAATAATTGATATTGATTACTTACTATAATTATTAAATTTTAAAAAAAATCAAGTGTAATATACCTACTTTAGAATTAATTATAAGAAGATTCCTATTTATCCTTCTATTAATTTATTAAAATCTAATAATTAGAATTAGTTATTTTTTTATATTATTATTATATAAAAGTAAATAAATAATAAAGATTAAGATTAAATATCTTTTATATGTATTGGCGAAAACACAAACATGGTCGCACATGTGCATTTCTATTTTTATTTTAACATGTTATAACAATTTTAGATTAAACTATGTAGGTTGGATATTATATATATATATATATATAAATATAAAGTATATATATATATATATAAATATATAAAAATAATATTGGTTATAAGATTAATCTAATGACAAAGTTTATATTTGGTTTGAGGGTGAGAGGTTGACAGTTCAAATATAAATAAATTTATTTTTAATTTTTAAATAAATATAAGGGTAGAATAAGTATTTTGAAAAGTATTTTTTTTATTAATAATATATATATATATATATATATATATATTATTGTTTGGATTGAAGTAATATTGGTTTACATTTGGTTGACAGCTCCTTTTATATAAGTAATATTGGTTTAAAATTGATCTAATAACAAAGTTTACATTTTGTTTGGAGATGAGAGGTTAAGAGTTCAAATATAAATCAGTTTATTTTTAATTTTTAAATAGATATAAGGGTAGAATAAGTATTTTAAAAAATAAACATCCAAAAATATTTTTTTATTAATAGTATATATATAAAAGTAATATTGGTTATAAGATTGATACAATGGCATTTTACATTTGGTTTGGGAGTGAGAGGTTGAAAGTTTAAATATAAATCAGTTTATTTTTAATTTTTAAATAAATATAAAGATAAAATAAGTATTTTGAAAAGTAAATATCCAATTTTTTTTATTATTAATAATATATATATATATATATATATTATATTTATATTGTACATATATGATTCACAATTTCAGACAAAATGAGTCAGACATTGAGCCTTAGTGTAATAACAAATAACAATGTCCTTTTTAATGAATTTTGAATTTATCATCATTGATATTTACACTCATTAAAACTATTAGGGTCGTCTGTTGATAAAAATTGAAGTAGTATACATAAAATTTTAGGTTTAAATTTTAGTACAGCGATTTTTTTATAAATTAAGAAATTTTATTAAATGAGTGTGCGCTAGCACAAGAAATTCTTGCCACACAAAAATTAACAATCACATAAAATTTTAGTATAATCATTACATTTGTTAAATATATCCTAAACTCTAAATTGGAGTTTCTTTTAAGAATTACAGCAGAGCTGTTCATAAATATCTTTGCAGGAGACTTTATTTTACGAGAGATTATGAAAATGTGAATTTTCTTCAATTTATATCCATGTGAGAATCCATTTCTTACTTTGTGCGAAAGCTGTTTATAAAACATAGGTTGAAACAAGTGAAATCACAGTGTTAATAAAGTGGGAAGAAATGATAAAAGGAGTTGCATTTATGTCTATCTAAAGAAAGAGTTGTATTTACTAGATAATTAAGTATTTTGATGATAATAATTATTTAAAAGAGAGATTATCGCAAACAATAAAAAAAAAAAAAAACTCATTCACGAGTTTTAAAATAGATAAATTGCACATTTATAATTTTTATGCATAGAATGTATTAAATTCCAAATACTCAACATATTTCTCCTATTAATGTTGAGTCATTTCATCCACAATTAATTTATCTATTACATTCATATATTTTTATATTACGATACCATCAAATTTTAGAATATTTTCAATTTTAACATATATATTACATGCATTTTCCCTTTATTTTTAAGCTACTCATTCACGTTATCGTACCTTGATTATATTTATGACGCTGGCTAGGTTGGTATAAAAGTCAACCAAAATTGCAATTCAGCATTAATCTTGAGTTTCAAGATTAAATAACAAGGATTATTACTAAATTTGTTCTTTCTGTTACCAAGTTATGTGTCCTACATTCCTACCTTACATCAACGTGTTAGTACTTTAAACATAGCTATAGTATAATATAAAGGGTAGTAATAATTAATAAAGAAATGTTCGAGAATTATTATTAAAAGATTGCATTAGTTGTTAAGTAGCCGTTTGTCTCGGTGGAGTTGAATGTTGGTGCTAAAGAACATTTATGCTTTACTAAATGAGAAGGAAAATAAATAGTAGTTTAAAAGATAATAGTAATAAATTTAAAATTGAAAAAAAAAAAAAAGGAACAGGTCACATGGGAAGAATAAAGAAATGGAAATGGTTGAGAAATGAAGAGGAAACAGTTAGGAAGTAATGAACCGACAGCCACATTAACGTTGAAGATGTCAACAATGGAGGATCGTTTTTTAATATATTCTTTAGTGTCTAATAAAATTAGCTTATAATTTAGATGTAGCTTAAACTCATAAGCTAATTAAATAGGACCGGCATAAGAACGTGGCAAACAAATGTCAATAAGTCTAAAAAATAATTAACAAAAACATTTTTATCATTTTAATAGCACTTATTTTTTCTAAATGCAAAATAAAATGAAAATTGGTTAAAAATATCTCAAGTAAATTAATGACAATAAAAAACGAAAAAAAATATCAGTAGTTTATAAATTAACTTATTTTTATAAATTACTTAAAGTAGTTTATAAAATAAATTATAAACAATTAAAAAATTTGTATATCAAACAAGCTTATTTTAATCAAAGTAGCTTGTAAGTCGGTCAAAGAAGTTCATATACTTCTTAAATATGCTTATTGATCTAGACACGATGATACCAAACCAATTAAATTGTTGAATTTTTTTATTATTATTTGGCTCATAACCAAATCCAATCAATTGAAATCTAAGCTTAATTAGTTTGATTTATGTATTTAAGATTTGAAAATTCAAACTAAACCAATCAAATGTATTTTATATATTATTTTATTAATTTTATTGTATACACTTGTTAAGTAAAAAGTAAGGTGTCGTTTTATACTCATTAAATTAACAAATGTATTTATATATAATTTTGTTTTGTTGATCAATTAAGTGATCATGTTGGTGAATTTTGTTCCTTGATGCATAAAAAATCGTGAGTGCAGTGGATGAGGAAAGGGGATGCAAATTCTAAATTCTTTCATATAGTTGTGGTCAATATGAGAATAGTAAATGAAATTTTAAGCCTTAGGTTTGGAGGAGAAGAAGTTGGAGATGTGAGTAGTCTAAATGATAGGGTAAAAGAACATTTTCATCTACACTTCCAGGGCCAAGAATGCTGTAAGTTGCAGCTACAAGGCCTTTATTTTCAGAAGTTATCCATAGGTGAGCAGGTAGGGCGAGAAAAACCATTATCTGAAGAGGAAGTTATCCATATGTGATAGTAATAAGTGTCAAAGGAATGATGGGATGAACTTTCAGTTCCTAAAGGATTTTTAGCACTTGTTGAAGGAAGATTTTATGGGATTCCTTTATGAGTTTCATACCAATGGCAAGCTAGTAAAGGGGTCCAACAGTTCTTTTATCTAGTTGATATTCCTAAATCATCTTGCCTAAGAGAATTATTTGATTATCAACCTATCTCATTAATTGGGTTTATCTATAAGGTGTTTGCAAAGGTATTGGCAATGAGACTAAGGGGTGTAGCGCAATTGGTGATTTTAGAGAACCAGTTAATGTGTATTAAAGGAAGGAAGATTCTTGATGAGGTGCTAATAGTTAACAAGTGGGTCGAAGACATGCAAAAAAGGAAAAAAAAACTAATATGCCTGAAGGCGGACTTTGAAAAAGCATATGATTTTGTAAATTGAAAGTATTTGTGGCATGTTATTACTATGGGGCGTTGGAGAGAAATGGATACGGTGGATTAAGAAATGTGTAAGATTGACAAGAATTTCAATCTTATTGAATGGCAATGCTACCGAAGAATTTGGGGTGGGTAGGAGACTAAAACAAGGGGAACCTTTATCACCCTTTTTATTCCTCATTGTAGCTGAAGGTCTAAGTCAATTGGTCAAGTCAGCAATTGATTGAGGCCTTTGGAAGGGGTATAACTTTGGAAATGATGTTGTTAGCGTCTCACATTTACAATTTGTGGATGACACATTGTTCCTAACTCACATGGATTAGAAGTTAGTCAAGGTGATGAAATTAGTGTTGCTTAAATTTGAACTAGTGTCTGACCTTAAAGCAAACTTTCATAAAATCCAAGTTATAGGAGTAAATGTGCATGAGGCAGAATTAGCTAGGGCATAAATTGTGCTAAAATACAAGGTGGGATCCTTGCCCTTCAAATACTTGGGCCTTCCCATTCGAGCAAATCCCTCTAAATTGGATATGTGGAAGCCAATTGTAGATGTTGCAGAGAAGTGGATGCAATCCTGCCTAGCAATGAATTAAGCTAAGAAGAATAAAGGATGGACATGGTTGGGATGGAGCATGAACAAATTATTTTTAGGCCATAATCTATAATTTTGTAAATAATTAGATAAACTAGCTTAAAATTGCACCCTTATATCTTAATAAATTAGATGGTGTAGTTAGTTTAATTTTAGGTCTTGTATTTTGGCCTATTTGCCTTATTTTATGAAGGAGGTGTCACTAGTATTTTATGTGGAGTGTGAGCATCAAGAGTGGGCCTTTTTAGGGAGTTTTGGACATGTGAATTTTGTTATCCACACCCCTAGAATGCTTCCCACACCCTTCTAACATACATGGAGCATGAGAGGCAAGTTGGAACCCCTTGTTCCCCCATGTAGGCACCATTTCCCTTTCTCTTTCCTACATGACACATTTAAATTCAAATTGGAATTTGGAGAAAATCTACATGATACTCTTAAATTCAAATTTAAATTTTAGAAGAACATAGATCCATAATATTACAACCTTGTTTGGATCTAGTTAAATTAACCAAGTGCTAATTAGCTCTTAGCCAAACTAACACTTAGTTAATTCAACTAATCTTTCCCGAATCTCCATGAGTTGGACATCCACATTAATAAGCCCATAGCTTAGGATTTGCTTTTATAAATAGGCAACACTACCACTTGTATCTTTTTAACACTTTGATGAATAAACTTACTCATATTTTGAGAGTTCCTTTTCTTAGAGTTTGTGTTCTCTCCTGAATTGTGAGAGTTCTTCTCTGTCTTTTATCAATAGTTCTTTTCCTTGTGGCAAACTTCCTCTTCAATGGCTTATCTCTTCATGAGTGGCACCTAGTTCACCATAATCTCCTTGTCTTTCCACCTCCATATTCCTCTTTGGAGCCTCATTGGAGCAAGATCAAGGGAGAAGGATCTCTAGAGTGCTTGGAGCCTTTTTGAGATTGCATAGTTGGCAAGTGAGAGGTTAAATATGTCTCCATGGCTGGGAGAGTGATGCTCATTAAAGTTGTATTGTCTGTGTTGTCAATCTACTTCATTTCCATTTTCAAGACTCCTAAAGATATCATTTCTCAAATTCAATCTCCATTTTCTAATTTTCTTTGGCAGGAAATGTTGGTGGTGGAAAGGTTCATTGGGTATCTTAGGAGAGAGTATGTCGGTCCAAGGAGAATGAATGTCTTCAATTTAGTTTTGTTAAGAAAGTGAAAGTAGAGAATGAAGGCGAAACCTAATAGCTTATAGGTGAGAGTCTTAAAGGTGAAGCATAAGCATGCAGATGGGTCTTGGGAAGGCAAGACAAACAAGTCCTCTTGGTGGTGAACTATTTTGGGGTGCTATTGATTTTAAGGGTGAGGCCAAGTGAGTTGGTGGTCTAGTAATATGAGGTGAAGATTGGGGGGGGATGGAGAGGATGTTGCTTTCTAGAAGGATAAATGGTTAGGAGATCAAAGCTTGCAGATCAAATACAATCTTCTTTTTATGTTAGCAACAAAAAAAGGACATAAACGTGAGAGACATGTGGGATTAAAGAGGCAAAAGGTGAAAATAGGCATGGCAAAGGAGTTTATTTGATTGGAAGGTAGACTTTTTGTCAGAATGACATATTAGGATGGGGTTGATACTACTGTCAGACGGGGTTCCAAATATGTTGAGTTGAGTAGTCGAAGCATCAGGGGTCTACTTGGTTTCATCAGCATATCATGTGTTGGTAGCTGAATAATGTCTTCATCAGGATGCCTTCCTCAAACATATTTAGGTAAAAGGGGCACCTCTAAAGGCATAACTTTGCAATTAGTAGTTGGGAGACTACTGACAAGGGAGAATCTAGTAAAACAAGGGATACTTCAAAGAGAAACCGCCAGATATAGGTTGTGTGAGACAACATTTGAAACAAATTATAATTTATTTCTGACTTGTCCAATGACTGTTAAAGTTTGGGATTAACCCTGTGCATGATTGAGGTATTTACAATATTACATAACGAGACTTGCCAACATGGTTTATAATTCATGAGGTTGGTTGATGGTAACAAACAAGTTCAACATGTCTAACACTTTGTGTGGTTTGACAACTTAACTCATCTCTTTGGAATGGAGTAAGATCACCAAGTTAACAAACATACATTTATTGAGTGGGTCATAAATTCATCTTTTCGTGATGTATCAAGAAAAAAAGGGTGACTTTTTTCTATGTTATGATAGATTTTGAGGGTTCTCTTAATCTACTTTATTTTTGCAAACACATTTTTCATAGTGGATAACATGGTTTATACTTTTTAAATATTCTTAACTTATAAAAAAATAGAACTCTTAAAAACTTTTTAAATTTTTCTTAAAAAGTAAAAACTTTTTTATATATTTTTTTTGTTTCTCTAAAAAAAATATTTTATACTTTTCGTATTTAATAAAGTTTTGATTTATAAAAAATATAAAAAATATATAAAATAAATGCATATATAAATTAAGTTAATGTTCATACTCTGAATTTTACATTATCATTTCAATTATAAAGTCATCATTTGCATGATTTATAAAAAATTAGTAGATAAAATCATCAATAAATATTATATATATAATAAACATATAAATTTTTTAAAAAAACCTACGTATAAAATTACAAATAAACGTGCAACCGACAACAAAACCTACACATGCGAGCATGTGACAGATATTGTGTGCGTCGTTTTTTGGTAATGTAAATGTGAGTGCGCGTGTTTTAACAGCGAAAAGGTAATAAAATAGGTGTCAGATTGTACTTTTGACTTTTAATTTCAAAAAATATGATAAAATAGATTTTAGATACTCAAAGGCGGAAGAAAATAAGATAGTTTAACAACAAAAGGGTTCTATTATTTTATTTAAAGAATAAAAATGAGATATTAATATTTTTAATCATGATGACTTTTTGTTATCTTATTTTAAAATAAACGATTTTCAATAATCATAAACAAACAAACCTTTTATCTCAGATTTAATTTTTATTATTGAGAAGAAAAATAAAAAATTATTATTATTATTGTTATTATTATTAACAAAACCACAGCACGGCCACGCTTCTATATATTTTAATATGTTATAATATTAATATATTTTATAAATTTTTATATTTTAAAATATAAATTATTATGTTACATGTTTTGAAATATTTTTTTTAATTTTTTTTTAAAATTTTGATCAAGTTATAAAGTTTATGTTTAGAGAGTGAGAAGTTGTTGGTTTAAGTTCCTCTTATGATAAAAAAAACATTATTTTAATTTAAAAATAAATATAAAGATAAAATATGTATTTTAAAAAATAATCTTAAAAGAAATATTTTCTTTATTAATAATATAGATAAAAAATATTTTTTTTTTCTTTCGCCTTTTCTCTTTCAAAGTTGTCAAGGTTGTTTGTTCTACATAATTACTTGTTGAGGTTGCAATTCTGTTCCTTTCACAACTTCAAATTGCAACAAATTAAATAGGACTTTAGGAACGAGCCCCCCCAATCTAATTCTGATCTAGAACAATTGAACCTCACAGTAACTTTGCACATGAAGTGATGAAACCTTAACCCTAGAAGTGGATGGCTAAAGGGTGGAGGGGTACATAATGAAAGATTTAAAAAATATGGATTCGTTGTTAGCATGACACTCAAATCTTGTCAATTTTTTTTTATAAGTAAAGTAAAATTATCATTAATTAAAAGGTTATAATAGTACAAGGTATGTTATCTAAAAAATGAATTACAAATAATAAAAATAAAATAATTATTTACTAAGATAAACACTTAAATCCCTCCCATAAAAACAAAAACATACAGAGATTCATTTATTAAATACATAAAGATAGATTCAAAATTCACATTAAAAAATTTAATAACTTAACTATACTTATTATTTATAAGAGTTCAACTAAACTACTAGAAAAATAACATGAGTACATGAAAATATTACCTTAAACACCGATGTGGTTTATATCTTTTATAAAATATCAAATTCTTATAAACCACACAAAAAATTATGTTTATCAACTTCTTTGGACTAAAATTTTGTCATTGCTATCGTGAATTATCAAACAAAAATATAAAAGTGTTGCATTGCAACTTCATTGGTGGTATCACTCAAATGCTCTGTCTCACCTACATAGGAGAAAAAAAAGTGACATTGCCATAGAAAATTACCCACCATCAATTATGGTATTGGACTGCTAATGAAAGAGTGGATTTAGATCACATACAGATTAAACTGAAGTTTCTAAAAATTATGCACCATATATCACGTAAGTTGGTGCTACACCATAGAATTCATTGAAAATAAGAATGTTAAATCTAGATTTTGTTACTCAAATCAAGCTAATAAGTAATAACGCATTTGTTATGTAATGTAGGCTTTATTTCACTCTTTTGCTCTTTTTGTTTTTTTTTATGCATTTTGCCTTTCACTTTTAAAATGTCATAATTTTTCCCCTTCACCAGGCCTTTGTTAAATCTAAATAGTTCTAACTCTATTTTGACTATTTTGAATTATCACTCAATACATTTAAAATAAGTTTTTCTAATAAAGTGCTGAATTTTATTTACTATTAGTATTAAGTTTTATTCTTTCTCTTGCGTTGGTGATGACAAAAATACATGATGTTGTTTGGAGAAAGTTCTCAATGAAAATTAAGGTGATTGAGAGAGGAGCATTTCCATCATCATTGAAGGCAAACCTTTCCTATCCATTTACTCTCAAATACAAATAGTGGTTTCACTCCATTTTCTAAAACAATCTTTCTCTCTTCAACACATTTACTATTGAATAAAAGAATCAAATTGTGCATCAATCACAACTTTGACTCTTTTTCTCTATCAAATGAGCGTATTTCTAAATTTTCACATGACCCTGAAAATTCCTTCTATAGCATGTTGAATTATTTTTTTTGTATCCCAACATTTCGCCAATTCAAACTAAATAAAGAGTAATAAATATCTTTCTTTTTGCCATTGAACTTCCCCAATTAAATTTTTCATAGCATTCATAATGATCAACTTTATATAAATTCTATTGTATTCTGAAAAGCATCAATCCTAATCATATTCAAAAGAGTGAGACATAAAATTAAGATAAAGGAGGAGTAACCACAACAACAATTATAAAATCATAATTTTCAAACATGATAAGTATATGTAAATAAGACAATTCGTTTTCTTTTTAATAATTCTTTACACATGTTTTCAGCCTAAATCCCTTTATCACCTCTTATTTTGCATCATATACTTAATTAGCTTGCACATACAAGTTTATTGGTGTTTCAATCTTAATAAAAATCAATTGTGTAACATATGTGTGTATGTCAGCCAATTTCTTTAAACTGTCTTGTTAAGGAGAAATCTCATCGTATAGTTTAATAAATTTAAATTATAGACTTGTGAATATTATAAATGGTTGAATTTGAAGAAGTGTTAATGGTAAAATTATCAAGTTTTTAAAATTGGATAAGTCATTTAACCAGTATGGTGTTTAGGGTTCAAAAGTTTTATTAGAGTTGAACCGAATACAATAAATATTATTTTTTATATTTATTTACTAATATAGTAATATACTAAGCAAAAAATAAGTTATATATAATTTATAGTCCAAAAATATAATACACCTTATTAAGTTTAAGGGTGATTTATCTTTATAATATTGCAAAAAAATAAAGTTTCACGTGTCTGAAACAGCCCTTCGAAAAATATTTCTACCTATAAATTATAATTAAAGTTGATAAAAAGGCTAACAAGTGGAGAAAGTCTCTCCCTCACATGAACTTGGGTTCATGAATGGGTTGTAGTGCAAATTTGTCAATTAAAAGGTATTTCCCATTTTCAATTTTTATGATTTTTTTACCTATATTTTTTTGTAAAAAAAAAAGGGAGTCAACATATGAACTGAAAAGGTTTTGACTGGTTTTTCCAGTTTTTTCCCAGCCCATCCTATTTTTGCCTGATTATGAAAGTTTCTTAGTTATTATGAAATAATGAACTAAATACTAATCTGATTTTCGGTTCAAATGGTTAAATAAATTGGTCTTATTTTCAAAACTTAGATAATTATAGTTGTATATCGATATCATTGATGTGAGAAAGAAAATAAAAATAATTAAAAATCACATCAATATTAAAAGTATTTATTTTAAATGAGTTTTCGAAATTAATGTAAAGTCTTAGCGCCATTTAGAAATAAATAAAAATATAACAAAAGAACAAATTCTGCAACATTCTACAAAGGAAACAAAATACTTAAAAAAAGATAGAACCAAAATTTGAAAAAAAGACCTAATAAATTAGGTAAAAAAATACAATTAAGTCAACACATTTTAGGGGAGCTAACAATATATTTAGTTAAGAAAAGAAATACGAAAATTTTAATTGGTAGAAGAAAGAGAAATATAAAAAATAAAAATATAAACCATTCATTTAGTTTTATTAAATATCTAGTGTTGAAAAGGAGGAATGAGAAGATAAAAAACACCAGTGTTTTGATTTGTTTTCTAACTATACTGATAATTTTACTGTAGGTTGAATTAAGACACCTGCGCAATAAATTTTTCTTTTGAGTATTCAATGCAACTATATATGTAAGATTCAAATTATTTATCCAAATATTTAACTCAATTATATGTCTATAATTCCATTTACCTTTGGTTACTCACAAAAATACTCGGTGTGTAATTAACCGTAAAATGAGTATAAAATATAAGACAAGTTCAGACTTGAAACCATGTATATAATTTAATATAAGTATATTATATAATACTAAATATGATATTTTAAGGGAAAATATTGATAAAAATATTATTTGTATTATAATTTATAATAACTAATATAATTATAGAATTAAAAAAGACAGATAATATATTTTACACAAATTTAATAACTAAAAAAGTTATAAAAAATCAAGTTATTTATAAAATAATTCTTAATAAACTTATAACATTATTTAATGTTATGTTATGGTAAAAAAACATAGATTTATGTTTAATCATATAAAATTTTAGAGAGTATTTTATAATTTTTTTATATTCAATATGTTGATTTATTTTTCACATTATGTTTACTTACGCGTAAAAAATATTAATCTATTGTCTCCACACATAAAGTACAGTGAGTCACGAATGCAGATATAAATATATAAGTACTCAACCGGTATAAGTATATAAGTACTTAGTACAGGAATGAGTTTAGAGTTTCTAGGGTTTTTATCCCTGCAACTCTATAATTTCTCTCCGCACCTCTATAATTGTAGAAAATATCTAAAATACCCTTAAGTAAAAAAAAAAAGTTAAATTCTCTCTCCCACACCTCTCTTCTTCTTCAACAATTGTTCGAGTCACACCTTTGGATACAATTGTTCGAGTCACGCCTTTGGACACAACAATTCTCTCTCCCACGCCTCTCTTCTCCTTCAACAATTCGCGACACCCATTCGTGCACGACACAACCCCAACTCCTCCTTCGTCTCACCCCATTCACGCATTATGTAACCCCAACTCCTCCTTCGTTCACTTCATTCAAATTGACAAAATCACTAATACAAACCTATGAACCCCAATCTCATGCAATCACTAACACAACCCCAAGAACCCCACTCTTTCGCACAACCACTAATACAAAACTAAAGCAAGACAATATGAAATAGACGACATACCAAAGAAGTGTGATGGTAGGGCAGTGGAGAGAAATGTGGTACGGTGGCACAATGGTGGTGCAGTATAAAAAAAAAATTGCAACAAGTATGAACAGTTCTGTCCAAACTTGAAAAAAAATTGCAATTTTTTTTCACAAGTTTGGATTACACAATCTAGGCTTGTAATAAATTTTTACCTTTTTTACTAAGGCATTTTTGTCATTTTAAAAAATTATGGAAATGCAAATAAAAACTATGAAAGTGCAAGAAGAAAAACTCGAGTTGCTACCTACGTGAGTATGAAACTGAATACAAGTACATATTTTTAATGCAAATATGGAGATGAAAGTTATAGTACCTATCCAATAGTTTGTTTAGATAGAGTAAAATGTGTGTATATATATACTAGATAAAAAAAATTGAGTGAAAAATATAGTTTTGAAGAATATAAACAAGAGAATAGCTGTTTACTTGTTTAAACTTTAAGCAAATGAAAAAGAAAGTAAAAGAACATATAAACTATAAAATTATTTTTATCCTAATTAAAAATTTATTTTTAATCTATTATTTTCTAAGATAATGTTTTAAAACATTATACAATCTAACCATTTGTCGTAAAAAGAAAATTAAAAGAACAGAAAATACGGTAATTACTTATTGGAAAGGAAACTACAAGCTACAATAGCCAATGAACCTTAAACATTTCAGCATAGATTAATTACAGTCTAATCTACATTTCTGGACATAATTCTGCAGTTTTATGCATAAAAGACAAAGAAAATGGTATATGATCATTACCAGCCTACATAACACAACCAGCTCCCCCTTCTTCAAAATCCAAGCTTAAAGAAAACTACTCAATACAGCAGATACCTTGTTCAGACACCTGGATCAGGAATCATAGCTTACTTGTATTGCTAAATGATTGCAGGTACGGCATTTTACAAACCACAGATTATGCAGTGGATTCACCTTCCCTCCTGAACAACTCCTGTCATACCACAAAACCAGTTATATTTTGCAACTCAGCTACGCATTTCTAAGTATATACTGTATAACAACAAACTTAAGGCAGCAAAACATCTATTAAGAGCACGAAAAAATAACAGAAAGATGGGTGTACAACTAATTAACCTTTAGAATCACTTATTCTTAGGCAATATGGGACATTTCACATAAATCAATTGAATAAAATCCCAACCTTTCCATTCACAAAATCATATTTGTTCAAAAATCACATACTGTAATAATAATAACCAGATAATAACAGAGATCATGCTAGCAAATGTCACATCTGGCTCTAGCTTCACCAACTCACCATTCCATAATCCATATATATATATATATACCCTATTGCCTTGTCACCATGAAAATTTGTAAAATCCAATTTGCTCAACTCCTTAAGCTTCAATATGTGGTTAAACACCATGAACTCAGTTAGGACTTTATGAATGTTAATTCTTATTCATCTTTTCTTCTATACTCCTATATTTCAATCCAAGTTTTACATAGTTGACAGCTCCTCTGTATTTCAAGTAATTCAAAATATTATTCCTATGGTAGAAGGGTATGAAGAATTTGCCAGCATACTCTATACTAATTGCAAGGTTGGAAGTCAACTAAATATGCATCTATTTCAAATAACACACATGCATGAAACATTCAGAATACATAAAGACTTACCAATTTGGTTGCAGCAATTGTGGAGCGTTGCCTTTCCTTTTTCTCACGATTGCACTCACCACACCAGCTGGAGAAATCTTTTTGATACCGTTTCATCTCTCTAAAGACAGAACTAAATGACATAATACAAACTTCATATCAATTGACAGATGAAAATGAACAGAGAATAGTGACAAGGGTGTGACTTCTGAAACTAGTGGGTAGGCTAGAGCAATTTAATATGAAGCATACTCAGAAAATAATTAGACAAACTGAAGTAGCAATGCATGCAAGCCACAAGTAAAATCACCTTCTGCACCACAGAAGTAGATTGACCCGATGACCCGAAGTTGTAGCTCTAGCACCATGTCGATGACGACCACGATGAAGCACAGCTCGTCCAGGGATGTGAGAATAATCAAAGATCTCCTGCTTTCAAATAATGGACTCCATAAAAAAAAGTGTACAACCACCTATGAGAAATAGCAAGAAGCAATAGTCCATAAATTTCCTTACAATAGTAAACAGACAACACTAACTAAATTCATTGGAACAGAATATGAACCCAAAATAAACAATCATTGGGATTCACTATCATGATTAATGATTAAAATAAAATTTACCACTCAAGCTAAAATGAAAAAACATACAATTACAAATTAAACCAATTTTCAGTCCTACTTAGGTAACATACATACATACACGAAGAATATTACTTTTAATACACAAGTTATTGTTGTTAAGGGCTCAGACTGTAAACTAAACCAAGCCCACAGTTCATCAGGATCAATATATAATCTCCCAAAATTTTTAAATGAGATCACTTTTTTCTCATGCACATATGGACATATCTAGGGCAATGAAGATATTAATATTTACCAAATATATTTTAGAATAGATATATAAACAGTATAGTAATTGAGGCACAAAGGTGTCAATGGTTCTTGCTTAACTTTAGCACTTTAGAGAAAGTAGACCAACATAGACTTACAGTGATAAAAAAATCAGGCATTAAATCATCCTAAAACCAATCTAATTTTATGTTATTCAATCACCATGACTTACCTCTGAATGACTTCCAGTATTAACATGTTTCTCACATCTTACTCCCCGAAAAAACAATTCCCCTCCAGAAAATTGCTTACCCAAACAAACATTTAGGGTTACTTCTGAATCATCCACATGGAAACCTACAAATATAAGACTCATAATCATATAATAAAAGCCATATTAGGAATGCAGCTTTATTAACTAGCATATCATATGAATCCAGCATCATCAAAATATTTGTCACCAATAATTAAGCATTTATGGTCTCTCTATCCATGCTTAAATTGAATTTGAAACTTCAGAAGAAGTATTAAATTGCAAACACAAAGCTCTACAGCATAGGTTTACTTGTTAAATATTACGCACATGACCTATGGAATGATAAAACAAACAAAGATCTAGCAGAATTCATACCCAAGTCAACATCTCTATCTTTACCATATTCTACAACAAAACCATGATGAGAATCCAGGGTTGACCCTCCAACTTCTGCAAAGAAGACTGTATAACAAACAAATAAGTGACTGAACATGTCATATAAGAATGAAAAGAAAAATATCTAATCATTTTTAAAGGATATAAATATAATCAGTCTAATCACGATAAGATTATTGCAGTCTTCATTTACCTCTAGATAAAGGACGAATAAAACCTTCCATAAGCTTGTCAAGCATTGATTCAAGTCCAAAGTCATCAAGTACTGCACCATATTTATTCATTGTATTGGGACGCATGATCCGAAATTTTGTTTCAGTG
Source organism: Psophocarpus tetragonolobus (assembly GCA_037954015.1). NCBI lineage: Eukaryota > Viridiplantae > Streptophyta > Magnoliopsida > Fabales > Fabaceae > Psophocarpus > Psophocarpus tetragonolobus. The sequence goes on from CM075696.1 coordinate 3,201,333, forward strand.
ACCCACTTCTCAAAATTTTCAATCTAGGGAGAACACAAATAAATTTTAAAATCCTAATATACACACAGGCATCTGTTTACAACTTCCAATTAAATGATGAGATACTGCTTGTATCATAGGTAATGATGGTTAAAATGAAGAAGTACCTCAGATAACAATAACTCACAAAAGTGGGTCTGAAATATTTCGAATATAAAAATGCCCGGCGATGGCTCAGACATTATATCTCTGAAGCTTTGCTCCGTATTATCATTAATTGCTCTCAAAAATGAGGGGACAAAGAATGTAGCTGGATCCACAGAGTACAACTCCTGATGTAGAGGCTGCAAAATTGTGTTAAAACCTGTTAGTTTTGCCTAAAAAATATTCAAGAAAGGAGGAAGAGACAAGGAAAAGAATGTGAATCTCAGTGCAACAAGCACAACTTTAAAACATTCCATGAACTGAGATCTATAGCTGTCTCCAGCCATGACTAACCACTACTACAAATGATTCATAACTATGGTTCAGGGTTCTCTATATCTTGTGAATTCAATACTTGCTTGCATTAAAGGCAGTCTAAATCGGAAAGTTGTATACATCATTAGATGTAGCCATTATTATTTAAGAATTCACTTTATGAGACACTCATTCTCTCTTCCCCAAGTCTTGCTGAAATTATTCTTTGAGGTTCAACATTAATTTCAGGCAAAAAGCAGCCAAGATGAACTGTTAAACAAATTAACACAGTTACTACATAGAACATACCTGATAATTTTCTATTATCCTTTGTCTGTATTCTCTATGCTTTTGAGCCTGCCAAAATAACATATAATTATGCAGTAAAATAATAAAAAGCCATCAGACGGTGGTATTAATGAAGGATGGCAAAGATTAATTTTAAAAAATAATCACTTATTTATCAAAGTTCTCTTAGACAGTATATGTAATTATTTTCAAAATAAGTTGAACCAAATACACTTATTAACAAATGAAATTTTTTTTAAAGTCATTTCAACATACATGTCCATAAATATAACAAAAGGAAAGTTACTAAACCGCCATAGCATGGAAATAATAATAAAACTTCTCATTTGCAGCATGATTTGCTCTTCCTTTCCATCATCCTTATCCCAACACTCAGAGTTTCACTTTATTTTTCACTAACATAGAGGAGTATCTAATATCATCCCCAACATTGGAACTCGGTAGGGTTTTACACTTTGTAAAGTCATATCCAGCTAAAATAAACAGACATGGATTACTCAGCAACACTAAATTAAATGCCACACAATCTAAAATTAGGTTAGATTTTTAGGAGAAAAAATAACAGCTAAAATGCAACTGAAGAATAGCATAAATATTTAATTCCCCTTAAGCATCCTGTCTCATTATTCTCAGCACACAAATTATAATTAGAATTCAAAGCTAGGGAACCAACAATTGTTTAGAAAAATACAGAGTCTGAACTAAAATCCAACAATGAAACCAATAAGTCAGTTACAATTTTGTTCCGATTCCAAAACTGCATTTCAACTCCACATTCATATAAAATTACCGGTCAAACGAAAACAAAATACTTTTTGTAAATTGTAATAATTGTAATCCATTAGGCATAGATCCAATTTTCATTTTTTTAATTCTTTTGAACTATTTTTTACCCTTCCAGGTGGTATCAACATGGCACTGTGTCAAGATATCCATTTTGCCAGGAAAATAGATATGCGCAGAAAATATTTTTAATTCAATCTTATTTGTTTCTTTTCCAATGGGAACAATCCTGTTATGTTTAAAGATATCTTCTTCGAAAAAATCAAATAAGGTAAATGAATTAAAGGTTTCTGGATAATGATTTACCTGCTGAAAGCCTTTACTTTACTATCGTACCAGCTTTGTAATGTATACATTTTTAACCCAATCAACCCTAATAGCTATTAGGTAACCACACTAGACATCTATTATTATGGCATGTTTACTATGGCTTGAGTATATAGTGTCAAACTATAAATCACAAATGAGGCATATAAATGATAAATGATATAATACAACACATACATCAGAAACAATATATTGCAATAATACAAAATAACATACAAATACTAAATCAAAAGAGGGAATCAAAGTTTTAAAAAATGAGCACAAATCATCATTATATAAATACAAAACATCATAATTTATCCAAAAATTGTAAAATTCCCAGTTGTATTGGCATAAAAGTCACAAATAAAAGTAAAAAATAATTATAAATACACCTAGGCTACAAGCATGAGAAAGACTACTATTTTGAAGAATCTGAGCTTCCTTAGTTTTGTACAAGGGAGCACCTCTAACCAATGTTATTAGACTCAAGCCGTGACCTCATCGACTCGTGGTCAGGTCACAAGGTTATCAAGTCACTGGTTGAACAAATGAGGTTGATCCGCGTAAACTAGTACTGTAGTAGATACTAAAAAATTGGCTTAAACATGTTTGTGGTCCCTATTAAAAAATTGGCTTAAACATGTTTGTGGTCCCTATTAAATTTTTCTTTGCCTTTGGTCCCTATTTATTTTGTTTTCGTCTCTAAACTTGTTGTTTAGGTAGGGCTTCAAGAAGTTCCAAAGATTTAGATGGTGTCTTAAGAACAAAAAACAAAATAAAAAATTTATTAGAGACGAAAAACAAAGAAAAATTTATTAGGGGCCAAATACAGAATTCATTAATTTACCAGGATTCAGAATCAAAAACAAGTTTAAGGCCTAAAAAATTTTAAGAATTCAACATGCTTTTTTTTTTTGTTTTTACACATATATCCTCTTTCAGGAGGAAAGCAATGCATACTCGAAGTCAAACACTAACAGTAGATACCTCTCTGATTCTGTACTTGAACCATGGTTATCCACATTGTTAAGAAGTAGGAATCTTTTCATCCAACCCACATTGTAAGAAATCATCCAACTGCTAACATAAACCAACAACACTGTTTCCACTCAAGCAACTAGGCTAACTTGACACACAAGTCACACGATTTATTCAACTAAAACTAAAAGCCGAATAACTCAGCTCATTTAAATTAATTTTCTTCCATCTCACAAACACAAACACTTAAAAAAACAAAAAGGCATGCAAAACACAATTAACAGTGAAGAAAAAATTAGGGCAAAATTCAGAAACACACTCGATTGCGTTCCCCGAGTGGCAGATACTTGAGGAGAATATCGCGCATGAACTTGGCCTTCTCGTCGCGCGGCACATTGAGCATGCTGGGAGGGAGGTAACTCTCCAACGAGCTGAAAATGTTAGGACAAAAATCCAATTGCATGTCCTCGTACCCATCGGGCTTGTGCTCCTTGTTAGGGTTTAGCCGCAGCCTCAGGCTCGCCGCCGCCACAGTGCCGTTTCCGCCTGCGCTCCCAGTAGACCGCGTGTCGCGGCGGTCGCTGCCATGGAGCGACATTTTCAGGGTGGAGAAGTGAACTACGCAGTGATCATGGGGAAGAGCAAAGGAGCATTATCTTCGGGAAGATCAGAGTTGGAAATTAGGGTTTTGTTCTGTTGGGTGAACAAGGCAAGAGTTATGTACAGTGATGGGGTTTTATAAATTATGAATATTAAATAAAAAGTAAATTTGTAAACATAAATTTGGTTGTCTGTGTCATGATGGACTCATGGGAACAAACAGAGGTCACGGTCCCAACAAAATTCTAGACCAAGAGCAACCTATGGTGTTTTAAAAATTAAAAAATAAAAAATTCAAATTATTTTTTCTCCAATTTAAATTATTTCTTTAGTCTTTTATTTAATTATATGTTCACAATTAAAAATTATTACAATTTTTTATTAAAAAATAAGATAGTTAGGAGAAAATTTTTTTATGAATTAAATTATTAACAACACAAATTTGAAGCTTATAAAAAAACACAAATTTAAAGAATTAAAAAATAGACTCAAATAGATAAAAACACAATTAAACCTAGTGAAAAAATAATACACTAAAATACGATTATATATTTTTTTCTTTCTTCAAATTTAATTTGCTATATACTGTATTAAAAATTCAATTTTTTAAAAGTTGTTTAAAATTGATTCTTTTGAAATAATAATGCTTTTAATTTGGGACATGATTTGAAATTAGTTTTTATTTATTTGAGATTTAAAATTCATCTTATTATTAGATGAATTCTAATTGATTTTAGCACAAATTAAAAAGAATGTTAAACACATAAAAAACATAAAAATTAGTTTCGCTTAGATTTTTTTAATTTTCTGCTGATTCATTTTTCACACAATTTTTTAATATTTATATTTTAACTTTGACTTACAGGTGACATCAGATTAGTTAATGATCTACTTTAAAGGTTTAATTATAATTAACAAACAATATATCAATCTTATCTTCATGTATTTTAGTCACACTAAAAATTAATAATTATCTAAACTAACCTTTTTTTTAAAGAGAAAAATAGTTGTAACTAAAAATAAATTAAATGTTAGTATAAAATTCTTTTATATTTCTGTGTGTACATAGTTGTTAAACTCTTTCTTGAATTAATCTTTTTAAAAATCTAATCTTGACTTTTATTTATAGAGAAATCTTAGTAATTATTAGGTTGATTTTGTTAGTCTGGTTCAAAATTCAATATTTCATGTAATAATAATAGAAAAAATTCAAAATATAAAAGGCAAATTAATTCTCAACTACAAATGAACAGATAAAAAAATTCTAAAAAAATAAAAAATGATATACCATTTCTTTATTTACTATATTATACATTATATATTATTCTATCTATTTAGTTTTTTATTTACCTTTCAATTCCATTAATAATTAAATTAATTAGCTTTTAATCATTTAATTTAATAAAAAAGAAATTTTTTGTTTGTATTGCAAAAAGTTTAATGAATCTATCATTTGAGAAAATAATAAAACTTATTTAAGGCGAGTAAAATAAATTGATTCATTTATTAAGGATCGAATTATATTTATTTGATACATGTTGTCAATATTAGTATTGAAAAATCAATACAATCGAGAAAAAGACTTCCAAGCAAACAAAATTAAATTCTTTTGTTGGCTTGAAGATAAAAGAGTGGGTTTTCTTCAAAAACATTGTAGATGATGGACCATGTTGCATTACGGTGGTACAAACACCTCAAACCTCTTTTTGTTTAATTCCTTTAATTTCTTTTAAAATGATATTTCTTATAAACCAAATGTTATAAGAATTTAATTAGTATACATTCACAGTATAAAAAAAATTACACTAACATTCAATTACTACTCTTCTGATAAGTTTGTTAACTTTATCAATTAATACTATAAATGTTATATAAATTAAGATGATGATTTAATGTCAATGAATACAAATTTATTTCATGTTATAATTGTTAATAATATTATTTTTTTTAACTGTGAGAATAAAAATCATGACATTTTTTCAATTTATTCATTTCTTAAACAATTGAACCATTATATATCTCGTTTTGCATACCATGGTTAAAAACTCAATTTAGAATCCCATGTAACATGTTTTGTTATCAACATAGTAATTGAATAAGTCAAACTCCTATAAGCTAAATGTTCTTACCGGAGTTTGGTAGAACGACTATTCTCTTGATCCTTTGGGCCTTTGAGCTCTAAGGGACAGGTGTGTACCTGCAAAAGGGACTGTGACATTTAAGTTAGTGAGGAAGGAAGAGGATAAAGACTAGAGCGTGAGAGATTAGATACTTGATGGGGGTCTGGTGCCCCCTTTTAAAGAGGTCTCCAAGTGTGATTCCAAGTTACCTTTTTTATCGTTCTCCTTAAGATTTGTCTTTAGTTACCTTATTTAGGAATTTTGGGCTTGGTTATTATTGAGTCAATGTCGAGGTGTTGCTGACTAGCGGTACTGATGACGGAGGTCGTGGGAGGGGTAGAGACCGAGCTCCAATGGGGTACATATACCCCCCTAGCCTTGAGGTCAATCCGTAGTAGGATGGGATCGAAAAGGCTAAAGAGCAGAAGGATATGGACCTCTCACCGTGCAACGTCAGAGCTTCTGTTAACGATAAACACATGTTTTTTGTGTTGAAGTATTGTTACATGTTTTTTGTGTTGCATTTCATTGTCATGTAATCATGTCATTTGAGGAGTCATGAATTTAAGTTTCCAATTTGGTGTCTTTATTCTTTTTTGTACGTTTTGTTGGTTAGAGTGAAACGGGGATGATGTTTTTTTCTATGTTTGGACGCTTGCACAAGTTACAGAGAGGGTGGGTATATCACCAAGCAGGTGAGTTCATTGTTGAGCAAGCGACTAGAGTGCCAAGTAGTGATAAAGTGTCGAGTAGGCAATATGGGGCCGAGTAAGCGGTAGAGCACCGAGTAGGCGATGTGGCACCAAGTAGGTGGTAGAGCGTCGAGTAGGCGATGAAACTCTGGATGGGCGATAGAGCGTCGAGTGGATGATTGAGCGCCGAATGGGCGATAGTGGCCTCGTCAGACTAGAGTGCCACGTAGGCACTAAGGCGATGAAAGTGTTGAAAAGGCGACGGTGGCCTCGTCAAACTAGAGCCCCGAGTTGTTTGCCATACTGTACTAGAAAATAAAGGAAAACATGCAAAAAAGAAAATCAGTGGAGAGAAATGGTAAAAGTATGAAAGATAAACATTTACTGATGTTTCATTAATTTGCGTTTACACACGGTGTGCCTCATTAAAACCTCCCCGACCAAAACCCATATTCTTTTTACTTGGGGAAAAGATTGAGGTAGGAAAAAGAGCGCATCATCTGTTTTGTCTCAATTATAGTATATTTTTAAATAGGTGGTGTTCCGAGTTCTCGGGATAGGTTCCCTTTGTTGTGTTTGTAGTTGGGATGCTCCGCTTCGGAGGGTCTAAGTGATTCTGAACGATTATTCCTATATGTAGGCTTCATATGCTTGTCATTCTTCATACTGTGAGGGACTCTAAGTTGCGCCTGGCAGACGCTTCTTCCATGTTGATGAACTTGGAGGATCGCTCTAGGAATTCATCCATGGTCCTTAGGTGTCGCTTCGTCACACTATCAACGAACCTTTCGGTTTCAGGGCATTAATGGCTGTGTGGAAGACTACCCCCAATTCTAAATCCACGATCTAAATGATCATCTTGGAAAGTCGGATTATGAATTCGTGTAGCAACTCATCATCCCTCTATTGGAGCCTGATCAATTTTTCGCCCGAGACCCTTTGTGGTTAGTAAGCTACGTGGTGGATTGTGAACTTCTACTAAGGTATTGAATGAGTCGATAGAGTGGCATGGGAGCCTCGACCACCAATTGAGAGCGGTACCTGCAAAAGAAGTAGGGAACATTCTACACAACACAGATCATCATTTGAGTAGAGATTTACATAAGTGAGGAATGTCTCAATGTGGTGGTCAGGGTTAGTCAATCATTTGTAAAGCTTGATCGCCAACTGTTTCCAACATTGTGGGAGAGTACTGTCAAGTATCCTGTCAGCAAAGTGATGTCGTCGAGGTAGGGGGTGACGGGTCACGAAAGCAGTGTCTCTATTGGTCTTCTACTTCTCAACTCCTTTGCTGACATCAACGGTTTTGCTTTGAGTTTTCTTGTTGCATGTTGAAGTGTGGTGGTTCGTAAAATGATTGTTTATGGATGTTCCTTTGTTAGGAAAATGTTTGCAAGGGTGGGATTTGGATCCGTTGTCGTGGATGTCTCCAATGATCCTGTTGTGGTGATGATTTCAAGTCTTGTTGTTGCTAGTGTGGTTGTGTGGGCTATATTTTTTCGCTGTGTTGGTTGTCCTGAAGGTCTTGAATCACTATTCCCATGGCGACGCTCTCCTCTTTCAGGAGAAGAAGGTCAATGTCATGCTTCTTAGCCATCTGTTGCATTTTTCTAAGTCCCTCTATAAGGTTCATTTCATTCATGTTGGGAAGAGGGTGGTCGTTCTTAGTTTGCACCATGATGGAGGGAGTAGAAAGGGGGTGTAGGAATTTTTACATCCCCACAGATGGTGCCAAATGTTCTTATCGGAGTTTGGCATAATGATTTTCCTCTCGATCCTTTGGGCCTTGGAGTTTCAGGGAACAGTTGTGTACCTGCAAAAGGGACTCCGAGGTCCAAGTCAGTGAATGAGTAAGATGATAGAGACTAGAGTGCGAGAGATTAAATATTTGAGGGGGTTTGGTGCCCCCTTTTAAGGAGGTCTCTAGGTGTGGTTCTAAGTTACCTTTTTTACCGTTCTCGTTAAGATTTGTCTCTAGTTACCTTATTTAGGGATTTTGGGCCTGATTATTGTTTGATCGGTGTCAAGGTGTTGTAAGCTGGCGGTACTGATGACGTAGACCTTAGGAGGGGTAGAGATTGAACTCCAGTGGGATACACTAACTATTTAACAAGCCAAAGTATGAACATCCCTCCTCATTCAAATGAGTGGAGTGATTTTATATATGAATATAAATGTTGATAAAACGTTTGAATAGGTATTATAATTTATTACATGACTCAAAATTATTGTGAAAACTAAAAAAAGAACCTATTATTTATTGTTTTGACCTTTTACGTTGTTTAATTTGAATGATTTTGAAAAGAAAGAAGTTATTGATTATTTTATTGTTTATTAAAAAAACAATATATTAAAAAATGAAGAAATTTATAGAAAAAAAAACAACAACAAAAGATTGTATGATAAAGAACTACATTGACTTTTATATATAGAGAGAGACATATCTTGTGAGAAAGCTAATAATAAATGTTAGAAGAGATAAAATGAATAAATGTTTACCATTTGATCTCAATCATTAATTTTTATTTTAATGTCTGAGATTTGCAAAAGCGGATCCTCTCCCGTTAACTAAAATGAGAGAGTGCTCCGTTAATCAAAGTTGGACCGTCCAATATAATAATTTTAAGTCAACAGTGATCACCAACTTAGTTGGTACATTTTCTTGCTTTTGGGACTTTGATTCCAGCTCTATTGTCACCAAATGACTTTTAGAACACTTATTTTTTCCTTTTCAACATCATTAAAGGACTTTTGGATCTTTTCTCTACAAAAAAAGAATGTTACTATTCTCTGAAACAAATAATAGATATTAAAAAAAGTGCTTTTGGTGCTAGTTGTTACCAAGATTCCTACATTAACAGATTAACTTAAAAAAAATGAAAAAATTGCTGGTTGATGGTGGCTCTCCAGACTGATTTGTTGGCTGCTCTACTGGCCACTCTCGGATTACCATTTGGAGATGAAAGAGATTTAGAGATTTGAATGTCACACTAATAGGTTTGGAGTTTGAACTGAAACTTAGCCACTAATCACACTTGCAGGGATGAAACCGTTTGAATCTAAAAGCAGAACCTCTTCTCTGGCCTCTAAACTAAACTTGCAAGGTCTTCTCTCTTTTCTCAACTTATTAAATGGACGCTTATAGCCTTTGGTAAGAGATATGAGATATGAATAATTAAATATTCAACAATGATTTTAACCTTTTGCATCATCCGAAAATGAAAAAGGTGTCTTTAGAAAATGAAGAAGGTATTAGAATAAAATGAATGTGTAATCATGTATCAATTCAAAATTTAGGTCCCAGTTTCCAATTTCCAAACAAATCATTGTTTTGGTTGGCTGAGGATAATTTTGGGCAGATACACACACCACAATGCCTTCTTCCCTTCCACCCTTCATTTTTTTTTACATAATTTCCTCTGTTGTGGACTCAACACGCTGCATCAGAGTCAGAGTGTTACTATCTGTACTTTTAATTGATTAGATCAGTTTTGTGTTATTATTATGCGCAGACTAAAAGCCCATCTCACAGAGACCAAGATTTCCCTTCCAAGTGAGACTAAAAGCCACCTCACAGTGCAGACTAAAAGCTCTCACTTCGACTCTCTATCACTCAATTTTCCTATATATGGTATAGGGTGTTAGGACCTAAGCCAGTAATGGTTTTTAGGTAGGACTACCAAAACATGTAGCAATAATGATTCTTGTCATAGTAGAACATATCAGAATACTACCAAAGAGTTTGAATAAACTCAAGGGTGTTCTTGTCTTAGTATTTGCCTCCCATGGGCAATTATCTTAGTCTCTTGATAGTTATGAGGAAATTGAGCAAGCTGGACACAATTTGGAGGCAAAAAATATTATGACTCTCGTTGTAAGGTTTTCAATATACTCATTTTGAGGAGGAGTTGATTTAGTCAGCAACCAACAATAATGTACCCTATCCAACTATATTACTAGATAGAGCATTTTGACAAACAGTTTATGGAAAGACAAATTATAGAACTCTCAAAGTTGCAAATAACACATACATATATAATATATACATACCCATTCTATTTTGGGGAGGTTTTAACTAATGCATTGAAATAAAATTGCAACAGATAGGGTTTACTTCATAAACAATAGTTTGAATTGCTGGTTTGATTTATCAATACTGAGGATTGAAGGATTCAGTGCTAGTCTTACACGTAAACCAACAAATTCAAAAACTCAATTAGTTTGATTTTTATAACAAATTCAACAAGACAAATAATAAGTGATAACATGAATCACAATATATTCATCATTTCAACCCTAGAAAAGACAAATAGGAAAGTAAGAGACGAACTAAAGACAATGGTATAGAGAGAGCAACGTGAGGGAGAGAGCAACACGAGAAAATGGTGCAAATAGAGAGCAATGCAAGGGAGAGAGGGCGACAATGCGAGAGAGCTACATGAAAGAAAGAAGGCAACAATCTCATAATTGGATTATTGCTATGAATGAGGAAATGAATTCTTTACACATGAATGACACTTGGATTGTTGTGGATAAGCCAAAAAGAGTCAGGTGCATATGGCTATTCAAGCAGAAAAATGAAATTCCAAGAGTTGAGAATGCTAGGTGTTGGAGTGCAAGTGTGAGTTGAAGTCCCACATTTGTAAGAAATTGAGAAGTGGAGTAATATATAAGTGACAAAGACCCATAACCTAATGCCTTAAGGTTTTGGGTTGAAGGTGGTGTCATGTTCTTTTATATATGGGCTCGTGACCCATGGTTGTATATCTCCATAGTATTTAACCCCCTCAGATTGACCCAGGAGGGGAAGTTTACAATATGGAAGAGACTCACACTTGAGGGGGAGATTGTTGGAGTGCTGTAGGCAGTCTCATGTATGTTATGAAGATGCACAATGTCTGATTTGGCTTATGTAGTTAGTTTGGTGAGTAGATACATAGGAAAACAAAGAAAATGGCACTGGGAAACACTAAAGTGGATTTTTAGATATTTGAAAGGCACATCAAAAACTGGTTTGCTATATGCTAAGCACAGACATCTGATTAATGATGTTACTGATTTTGTAGATTCTGACTATGTTAGATGCCTTAATATAGAAGATCATTGACAGGATATGATGGCACTGGGAAACACTAAAGTGGATTTTTAGATATTTGAAAGGCACATCAAAAACTGGTTTGCTATATGCTAACCCCCTCAGATTGACCCAGGAGGGGAAGTTTACAATATGGAAGAGACTCACACTTGAGGGGGAGATTGTTGGAGTGCTGTAGGCAGTCTCATGTATGTTATGAAGATGCACAATGTCTGATTTGGCTTATGTAGTTAGTTTGGTGAGTAGATACATAGGAAAACAAAGAAAATGGCACTGGGAAACACTAAAGTGGATTTTTAGATATTTGAAAGGCACATCAAAAACTGGTTTGCTATATGCTAAGCACAAACATCTGATTAATGATGTTACTGATTTTGTAGATTCTGACTATGTTAGATGCCTTAATATAGAAGATCATTGACAGGATATGATGGCACTGGGAAACACTAAAGTGGATTTTTAGATATTTGAAAGGCACATCAAAAACTGGTTTGCTATATGCTAAGCACAGACATCTGATTAATGATGTTACTGATTTTGTAGATTCTGACTATGTTAGATGCCTTAATATAGAAGATCATTGACAGGATATGTGTTTATGTATTGTGGTAACACTATATATTGGAAGTACAACCTTCAACATACAGTCTTTTCTCCACTACTGAAGCAAAGTTCATTCCTCTTAGTGAGGTTGTAAAGGAAGCTATGGATGAAAGGAATGACTGAAAGTCTACAAGTTGGAAATGGGGTTTCAAAGGTGTTTTGTGACAACCAAAGTGGTATAAAATTAGCAAAGAATCATAGTATCATGAAAGAACGAAGCACATAGATATTAGACTCCCTTTTGTGCAAAATATCATTTTAAGAGGAAGAATGTTTCATGAGAAGGTCAACACTAATAACAATCTAGTATATGCTTTAAGAAAGACACTTCCATGACTTAAGTTCAAATTATGTGTGAAGATCATCATGTTATGTAGCATAAAGTCTAGCCAAGGTGGAGAATTGTTCTTTGAATAACGAGAGACTTTATGGTCATAAAAAAGGATGAGGGTAATTATTTGTTTTATTATTGTCTTGTTATCAAAATTCAGTTAACCTTTAAGGACTATAAATTAGCTCTATCATTAAGTATTGTAACCACTCAATTCTTTGGTTAATAATACTCCTCTTCCTCTTAGAAACTCTCTTTAAAAATTCTTTGTTTAATTCTTTCAATTTCTTATCATTTTCAAATATGCATTTTTTGTATCCATAACCTTGGGAGAGTGGACATCTTATTTTCAATGAATTTTTCAAATTCGCTATTAGAATTCTAAAATTTATTTTTTAAAAATTTTATTTCATAATATATTTAAAGTTCAAACAATAAATTATACAACTTAATAAGGATAGTTTATACGACAAATGTGTGGGAGAGCATCTATATTTAATTTTCCATAAAATACAATATTGGAAAGGGTGAATGTATTAATTTTAATCAATGTACATGAATATATTTAATTCACCAACATAGTTAATAAAATAAGAATAATATAAAAATAAATAAATAAATATGATTCTCATTATCTTTGAAAGAGTGGTATTTTTATTTTTAATCCGTTTCATCCTATTCATTAATTTAAACACAATCTTGATGACTAGCTATCACCTATTTTCTCCAAAGGAGAAGTGGTTGGAAAAGTTTTTAAAAAATTACATTTTAGAAACTCTTGTTGACTAGAAAAATTATCAATAATTTTGTGATAATAAATTATAATAAAAGAGACTACAATTTCAAACAGAATTTAGCATGAGTTGATTATGAAAAAAACAAATGTAGCAACTAGCAACACAAGTTTTAAATAAATTACAACTAATGTGTTTTATAAGGAGTGTGATAGAGATGTGTTGCTGCACAAAAATAATTCTAAACCAAACACGTAGGAGCAATACTTCGATATGCTTGATTTCTAGGGTTTGAAGCACTCGCAATCTCACGTTGGAAGAAAATGAGCGAAAATACACATACCCAGAAGCGCGAAGCTGCAGATTCAGAGAGTAAGGAGGATTATGTATCGTCTAAGAAGGCAAAAATCGAATCCTGTGCAATGGGTTCTGATATAAATGGCGTAAAGGAACCTTCTTTCCTCATTGAAGCGGATGCTGCTGAAGATAAGGGCTCTAGACACACCATGGAAGATGCCTGGGTCGTGCTTCTCGACGCAACTTTAGATTATCCTGGAAATTTGAGGTTTTTTTTTTTGAATTTTTATTTTTATAATGATTAGTTTTTATTATCGCTAAAGTTTGTTAATTCTTGTAAGTTTCGAAGACATTGTTTCAAAGACATTGTCAGTGGTTATTTGCAATGTTTATGTTTTTAGGATTAGGGCTTGACACCTCAAAAGTCAGGGAGTTTCTCTTAGATTAAAAAAAATGGACAAATGCTTACCAGTGTCCACTGATTAAAAACTAAAATGAGAAGTTTTTTTCCCCTAATTTTTATGCATAAAATTGTCGTCTTCTGTGATTTTTAATTGCACTATCATATAATTTCCTATAAAACTCTCTCCTTATAGTTCTTTGTGGCACTCGAATAATCGACTGAATTTTAACATTTTCAGGATTTGTAATATGTATTACTCTACGCTTCTCTTTCTTTTGATGTATAAATTTTTTGTTTTACTTAATTTTTTTTATATGTATGATGTTCTTTTCTTTCTTTATGAGTGGAAGACACTTGAATGAGTACGGCGCATATGTGCACTATCAACCTAAAGCTCCAGATAACATTGAAATAATAATTAAGATAACAAAGCCATTATTTATGTTTTTTTAATTTTATATGGAGATTTTCATCAGTTGAGCTTATTGGTTGTGACTGTACTCAAGGAAGAATTGCTACTCATTTAGTGGTGGTGTGTGCTTCTTGTCTTATTATGTACTTGATTTCTTGGTAACTCTGGGTGCTTGGTTCACAGATGTGCACACTTTGCAATTTATGATGGACATGGAGGCCGGTTAGCTGCAGAATATGCTCAAAAACATTTGCATCGGAATGTTCTTTCAGCAGGATTACCACGTGAGTTGGTGTGTTTACTTGGTCTAATGTTGTGTATACTTTATCAATTAGGCTATTAAGGCTGTGGCAAACTGAAATCTATTGCTTGGTTTTGGGTTGTTCGTTGTTTAGCTGTTTGTTCATATATTTAGAACCAGTTAAGACAAATGTTATATGATTGAGAAACTAATTATTTCAGATAGTGAGATAGAATATAACACTCTGCTGACCATTATTTTGAATTTTTATACTTTTATGATCAAGTAATTTTATACCATATACATATACATATAAATGCTCAAAAACTAAAAAAAAAAACCCAACATGCGGGACATATTCATAAATGATGATAAGAGGTCATAGGTTTAAAGAAAATTGCAAAAGTCAATGAAACAAACAAATTCAAAGGCATGTTCATATTTTAAATTTCAATTTCAAATACGAGACATCTTAAACATTCAATAAAGGGTGCGGTTGGTTTTGCACAGAGAAAAGAACAGAGGAGGCAGAGGATTCAGAGTCTAGAATGGGTTCAAAGTAGAGAAAAGAATGGAAGGTGAGTGTTGCAATAAATATTGGCAGAGGTGAGTGAGTGTTAGTTGAAAACTGTGTGGGTGTCACACAGTAGATGAAACCTGGGAAACTTCCAATTAGAAAAATCGGTTTTTCAATAAAGCCTCACTCTAATGCTGGAGGATGTGATTGTGGTCGCCACTAAAAATGCCCAGCTATTCAAAACTTTATTTTAAACTATTGTAACTGTGATTGAGAACTAGACTTTTCCTTCAGAAAAAATGAGTTCTGAATTTTGTCTGTTAGGCAAATTTGTCTAAAGATCTCCAAAGTTGAGTTGATGAAATGAGTCTCAATTAAACTACGAAGTAAAAATTAGCCCAATTTACGGATGAAAAGCAGATGATGACCTGATCATTTGAAAAATCATATGTTTGAAATGGATTCTTGTGTCCTTCTCTGAAGATATTTGTTGAAAAATGTAAACAATTTTCTTTATGATCTATTCTTATCTATCTCACTATTTTATATATTTTTCTTCTTTCCTTTCCTTTCTGTGGATATTTCAGTATGATGCGAAGGTAACTAGACGATCTATTTTGAATGGTAAGCATTCGGTTTACTATTTCCCTATTACTTTTCCCTTTCTGTTAGTTGCGGTGTGGGGTCTTCATGCATTTTTTCTGTTCTAGATTTTTTTTAGCTCATAATAAGTTTTCTTTTGATATTTTTATTCTGATTTAGGTTTCCTTAAAACTGATGAGTCTCTTCTTCATGAAAGTGCTGAAGGTACAGTTTCAATGCTTTAAATTTGTTGATTTGCTGTAAAACAAATGCTAAATCTAGTGCAAACTTTGTTTATATAAGTTGGTAAATTAAGTTTTATTTCCATTTCAAAATTTACCAGTAGCAAATCCATCTAATTTCTTTTTTCTTGCTTTGGCAACAGTGTACCACAATATGCTAAAGATTATCTACACCCTTTATGCTGATTTTAGCATTGCAGTTCTCAATTCAGTACTAATAATCACGAGATATTTTGATGTTATTTATATCTTGCTGAGGTTTAATTACTATTTTCAGGGGGATGGCAGGATGGTGCTACAGCTGTATGTGTTTGGGTATTGGGACAAAGAGTAAGTTTCCTGTTATTTATTTCCCACTTACCCTGTTAGTAATTTATACTAATGCCTTCTGATGCTAATTGTAGATAAACATCATAGGTAGTATACTTATGGGTATTTTGTTGCACAATCTTGCAACAAAATTGGGAAAATCAATGTGCTGTTCCCTCCTTATATTTTATTCTTTTGACAAATTCTGCTCTTGGTTTCTTCCAGTCTTCTTTAAAGTCAGTGGTAACTTGTTTTGGCCTTTTTTGTTTGATGAATACTTGCTAGGTTGTGGTTGCAAATATAGGAGATGCCAAGGCAGTATTAGCTCGGTCAACTGATGGATCCCGAAATTTCCCAGATCGAGTCCAGGCACTGAAGGCCATTGTTTTGACAAGAGAACACAAACCTATTTTCCCCTTGGAGCGTGCACGCATTCAGAAGGTATGAGATTCCTTGATGATGATTGATTAGATCACCAGAATTATATGATAATGCTTAGAGCATCTCTAATAGAAGCAACTCCCATGAGTTGTTTGGTGCATAAAAAACTGTGTCTCATGGTCCCTACTATGCCACATCAGCGTTAAGCAACTTCACTCTATTTTCACTCCAATAGGAGAAGCTTCAAGCAACTCTAAGAAACTCATAATTTTATAGTTTTTTAATTTTGGACTTCATTAAAATTATGGTATTTTAAAATTATAAATTTATTTTTTAGTTTTTTACTTATTAAAATATTAATTATTACAAATGAACTGGAATTATTTTTGTTAATTTTGCAAAAAAATAAATAAATTCAATATTCATAATATTTAATATTTTTTAATTTAAAAACAATAACAATTACATAATATATTTAATGACAATCTAATAATATTTAATGATATTTTATTCAAGTAGCAATTGCTTGAACAAGCAATTCAAACATGTAGGATTACTTCAAAGATGAGTTTTTTGAAGAACTAGGTGCTTAATCTAAGCAACTTTGTTAGCAACTGTGATTGGAGATGTTCTTAATTTAATGCATACCGTTAGCAAATAAGACCCCAAGACCCTTTGTTATACATCAAAGTTACCATTGCCACCCTTTTTTATAGAGCTATCAACTTTGTGCTCTTTCTCTACAATATTCTTTTTCACTCACTATCGATTAAAATGAAACCTTTTTTATAAGCAAATGTTAGTTGTTAATATGTTAATTTTGTTTGGTGGGATTCAAACTCATGACTTCTGTCTTCTCCTCCCCCCTCTTTTATGTAGATTTTGTCACTAGACTAACCTTATAACCTAAAATGGAACATTTCAAGACTAAGTTATGCACTTCTATTATGGTTAGTTGCGTGAATCATCATTTTTTGTTGCTAACAGATTGAGTGCCTGTGTGGTTGGGATTATTTATGGGAATAGAATAACTTTTTCTTCTAAAGGCTCTTTAAAGATGTAAAAAAGAGTGGGTTTATTTCTTCAAAATAATCTAATCCAAACATGTCTCAAATTACTCGGTCTATAAGGACCAGTTCTAAGTTATAACTAGTAAGGTGCCAAATTTAGGCTAGCTTTGAAATGAATTATTAAACAGCCCAACCTTGATGTACTGTTGACAATTGTCTTAGAGAGCCCTAGTTTATTTTATATTGATGTATTGATCTTTTGGAATTGTGCTTTGAAGAACTATCAGAATTGATTGAAGTATTCATTATTACATGTGATTCATTTTGGTTTTTAGACTTTAGAAGCAGTGCTTGAGAGTGAACTTGTCTTCACTGATATGTGATTCTTTTTCTAACATGATATTCTTTACTTACAGTCAGGTGGTTTTGTGAGCCCAGATGGACGATTACTAGGGCGTCTAGAAGTTTCTAGGGCTTTTGGAGATCGCCAGTTCAAAAAGGTTTGTCTCATTCATGTCTTCTCATTATTTTTGTTAATTATCCAGAGATAATTTCTTTATAGGTTCACTAGACCTGAAACAGAGCATTTATGGACCTAAAAATGTTTGGAATCTTGAGGGATAATTCTGTTTGCAGGTGGGTGTTGTTGCAACCCCGGATCTCTATAGTTTTGAAGTTACCAATACGGAGCATTTCATTATTCTTGGCTGTGATGGCTTGTGGGGGGTATGCCTCTTTGTATTCATAGACATTCCTTTACTCATACTTGCTGGTTTGAATTTACTGTTTTGAGATGAAAGTGGCGTTTTGGTTGTGTCAGGTATTTGGTCCCAGTGATGCCGTGGATTTTGTTCAGAAGTTGTTGAATGTAAGAGCTTGTTACATCTTTTTTTATCTTGCAACTTGAACAAAAAGTGTACAATTGTTAAGAAACCAAAAATGAAGAATGGGAGATAGAAAGGAAAAGAATGAATATATATCATTGCTGAATGAAATCTGAACAGAATAAGGAGAAAAATCTTCTTTCAAGGATTTCCCTTTTTACAACTGAGTTAGCTACCTGCATATATTCACAAAGTAAAACTAGTCACCACAGTGAAACCTGCATTATTCACGAAGCTAAAAATCTCCGATCATACTGTTCTGTATCTCCTATTTAAGTTTTTGACCTAAACTTCTGTCTTAACCACTAACTAACTAATTGTTTAACTAACAATTGATACTCTACTATAATTAACTTGCAACTAACATTTGTTTTTGGTATTTGGGAATTTCTAACAACATTTTCACCTCTATTGAATTGTTGTAATGCATTTTTGGTTCCATTTAATTTCACTGCTTTAAACTAAAAAGGTGTTTTTGTTTAGCAATTTACACTTGTGTCCCTACAATAACTGAGGTAGGAGTGAAACTTTCTTGTAATGAATGGTTAAATTGTTACCAGTGACTTGTTTGGTGATTTGTCAACTGCCACACTTATAATTTGCAATATTCACACCAATTGGGATTGCATTTATTTTTATCAGTTTGATAAGTTATTACTATTCCTTCGTGTTAAAATGTTAAATTATCCAGAGTAAAGGTGAACGAATCTAGTGTTGGATAAAAAACTATGGCAGTTGGTGTAATATCTAATATAATTTTTCATTCAATCAAGGATTTAAAATTAGTAACATCCTATGAACTTCCTATTTAGTAAAACACAATAGGTTCACTATGTCTTTTCATTTTTAGAAATTTCTTTTGTTTCGCGTGTTTTTTCATTTACTGAGCATCCTGTCCTACATGAGAACAAATTGAATTGAACCTTTGTAGGAGGGGCTACCTGTTGCTATTGTGAGTCGCCGTCTTGTAAGGGAGGCTGTACGTGAGCGTCGCTGTAAAGATAACTGCACTGCCATCATCATTGTATTCAAGCACAATTAGTTCTTGAGGCACAATGTCCATGTCTGTAATACCAGCCTAGGTTACCAATATTAATGGGATTTGTTTTCAGATGCATCTTTTCAAATCTATGTACAATATGTGAATGTGAATTACTTCCTACTTCCCACTACAATTGATGTCTCTAAAAGCTTACTGACTAGTTTTTACTCTTATGGAACTGAATGTGATGATTGTAATGAAATACATGTTGAAGTGTAATTGAGGTCAATTTGCTAAGCATCTAAATCGAACTCTTGGTACTTTCCTGGGAAATTTCGGTCCATTACAAATTTCTAAGAAATTTCAGACCGTTACATCCGAAGCTCTGGTACCCCACATGTTCATTCGATTTATATATGTTGTGGGGAAATGTAAGTAAACACAGTCCTTGTATACTAGTTCTTATGTGATTAATGAGTTTAAGAATGCAGTGTTTACTTTTCGTGATAGAAAGATAAAACTAACACATGCCAATTGCTGTCAAATCGTTATTTATTATAAAGATGAGTAGGACATAAACATTAATTTGATCACAAATCGAATAAGCTGCGATTTGGACACATGTGCCATATATGGTTTTGTTAATTGAAATTTGATACTGACTAGCAGTTATATGTCGGTCACTTGTTATTCTTTTGTTCAAGTTAGTTACACTGTCTAATTAAAATGATAAATTTGTAAAACATCTAAGTGATTGCTGCTAGCATGTTGTAATTTGATAAGTCAAATTAATTTTATAGATAACACTAGGAGAAGCACAATGTATGCCTTCCTAAAAACACCAGATTGACAGATAATCTTTTTTAATTTTATAGAACTGCTTGGCTCAGCAATCCCTTATCACCACTGTTGTGCTAAAAAAAAAAACACTAGAATTGAATGTTGGAAAGTACAAACTGTTGGTCTGTTTTCTATTTAGAAGTTGATTAAGGCTAGCAAGATGAAATACATCAGGGCTAAATTTGAGTAGGAAAAGACCCATGGACGGTGAATTGGTTAGTAAGGATTGGCATTTTGGTGGAGATGTAAAAATAATAACGCAATAATAATATATATTAAAGTATGCAATCAAAACAAATGAACTTTCCTACCAAGGAACCAATTATTAATTAGTGATTTCATAATTATGGTAAACAAATCTTGTAGCCTCTCTCCTATGCGGTGCAGAAGATACAGAATGTATCGTCCACAGGCACCCTCCTAATCTCGAATATTCCCACACTTCTCCAATTATATCTTTGTTGTAGTATTTTTTTCTTTTTTGCTTGACACTTGTATGAACTAATCTACGTTAGGTTCATGAATAAGTACATCCAGTCAATAATGTTCTTCCCATGATCCAGTTGATGTAATGATTAAGATATTATTTTTTATTCAAGTAAGTACCAACCACTGAAGAACTACGGAAAGCTCACTGAAAGGTCTCAAAAAGAAAAAGAAGGGCTGGAGTACCTCGTAAGAATAGAACCCACATTTTCCTTCTTGTCTCACAAAACTGAATTATCTCAAGGCTAAGTAAGATATTTGTCTAAAATGAATATAATATATAGATTCATTCTTTAAAAAACCGTAACAACTTAATAAAAATATCATTTCATAGAAGTATTTTTGGTCTCTGTAATGAGGATTGAAGAAGCCCAAAAGAAAAATCCAGTTACAATTTGGCAATTTTCAGGCAACATGGAAAGTTTAATCATAAAATATTCGTAGTTAGGAACAGTAGCACATGCATCTCTGATTCATATTCTCTTTCTTCTCATCATTTACTTGCATTCAAAAGAATCATTGAGTCTGGAGCAGCCAATCATTATCATTATTATGGTTGATATGTAGCTTCAAATTTTATGTAAAAAAAAAATCAAATCCATATTGGATTAGATTTATGGAAAATAATAGAAAAGGTTAATCTATTCATTTGGTCTTATAATTATCTTTATTTTAAGTTTTAGGTTCAATAGGAATAACTTGTAAGTTTTGGTTCCTACATACTATACAAGTGAAGTTTTAGCCCGACAGTAACAAGTGGGAACAAGTTTTGACGGTATAAGACTGCTTCAAATTTTTTGACAGTGTTAAACTGTAAAACTGTGTAGGGAACCAAAAGTACAACTTCCTTGTATAGAGACATAAGACTTAAAATGAGAATAACTCTTAATATTGTAGGTTTTGAACTATTTCAACTCTACAGAATCTGCAGACTCAGTATCTGTGAATAGGCTAATGACGGCTAGATAATAGATGGCTCTATAAGCTCAACAAATCTCACTAATAAAGACTCTGGTAAGGTGAAACTTGTACTGACTTATATATTATATTTGACTATATCTCTAGTTAGTATGGATTATGAGGTTCTCCAACGACAACTGGAGGATTAAATGACTAATTTAACATTAAAAACTATGCAATGATTAATCTCTACAAAGATAGAGAGTTGGGACAACGGTCTAATAAACATAGTATGAAAAGGGGATGGTGGGAACATGTTCTTACAAATGATAGAGGTTGGTTACTCCTGAGCTACACGAGTAACGTGATGCACCTTGACTCTGTCTCCCTGAATTATTCAATTCAAAGTCAACGAGCAAAACAAATTGTATTATATGCAAGATTTTGTTGTGCATGAATAACTTAGGGTATACGTTGAACGTTAACATATCTTAGTAGCTGCTATTCCAATACATAAAAAAACTTAACTAACTACTGATGTTAACAGTAACAAGAGTTGTATAATTTAATATTCCTTCTCAATTTTCTTTCTATATAAGCACCCTTCGCTCTTATAGCCCCTCATCAAGTAGTTATGTATACAAGAATGGCTAGTATTGTGACAGAGAAAGTGAAGCTTCTTGTGGCATTACTTACGCTGCAGTTCTGCTTTGCAGGATATCACATTGTGTCTAGATTAGCACTAAATATCGGTGTCAGCCAAGTCGTTTACCCCGTTTATCGAAATTTGATTGCCTTGCTTTTGTTGAGTCCATTTGCCTATGTGTTAGAGAAGTGAGTTTCCAGATCAAGTTTGTTTTCACTTTTCACCTTTCCTATAAAATTCTATCTGCTATTTCCTTATAATTTCTTTTCCTTACAGCCGCATATATTGTTCTAGTTTAATTTCTGTGCGTGTTCATTGTAAAAACTTATACATTCTCAACCAATCAGAAATAATGTAAAATGTGACTTTTAAGAAAGTTATAATAAAAATTGATACATTTAACCAATTACCATACATGACAAATTCTAATTGGTTAAGAGTATAAAAACCTTTCATACTATTAGTGCATATACTATTTACTCATAATTTTAACATGGAGCAACTTCAATATCTCTATAATCAGGAATCAAAGACCACCCCTTACCGTATCTTTGCTGGTTCAGTTCTTCCTGCTAGCATTACTTGGGTAAGAAAGTATACGTGTTGCTGTTTTCCATACTCATATTTCCTTCCTGAGTTCTAATATTTTCGTTGGCAATGTAGAATCACTGCAAACCAAGGGTTTTACTTGTTGGGTTTGTACTATGCTTCTCCAACTTTTGCTTCTGCATTGCAAAACTCGGTTCCTGCAATTACTTTTGTCCTGGCCTTGGCTTTAAGGTAATCACGTTGCATCTCCTTGTAATATTCTTTATTATTTTATGAGTAAAATATGTTTTTTGGTTTTGTATTTTTAGTGGAATGGTCCTGTACTTTTTTTAATGGTGTTAGTGTTGTTAATGAAATTCATATTATGATATTAGAAATCGTTAAAAAGAAAAGGACTAAATTACTATATTTTTTAAATTCTGAAAATTAAAATAATTAATTTGAAAATAGGGAAAAAAACATATTTTATCCTTATTTTAAGTTATAATGTTGCTAAACCTTTATGATTTCATTTGATTTGTACCAGGCTTGAGGAAGCCAATATCACAAGGAGAGATGGATTGGCAAAAGTTATTGGAACCATTGCCAGTGTAGGGGGTGCCACAGTAATTACTCTTTACAAAGGTCCCCCTCTTCTTCACCTGCAGATGGACCAAATACAAGAAGACACTTTAGAAGTAGACCAGTCAACAAAATCGCAAAACTGGAGTTGGGGTTGCATATACTTGCTTGGACATTGTCTATCATGGGCTGGCTGGATAGTTTTTCAGGTCTTGTCAATAATCATAACATAACAGATTATATAAACTGAAATTTAGGAATTCAGATAACTTTTGTGTTGTTTCATACTTAAGATAAATGTACCCATACAAATTTATTACACCCAGAGTATTATTTAACTTGTTCAATATCAGTAACTTTATGACCTGAATGGAAAAGTAAAAGTTTGGTGCAGGCTCCTGTGGTGAAGAAGTATCCAGCAAAACTGACCCTCACCTCTTTTACATGCTTCTTTGGATTGATCCAATTCTTGATCATAGCAGCCTTTGCAGAAGATGACCTTGAAAATTGGAAGATACAGTCACTAGAGGAGCTTTTTATCATTCTATATGCCGTAATATTCATCATTAATTTCAATTCTCAAATATAATTTTATTTGACTTACATGACACATATAGTCCCAAGTGTTGGCAATTTTTAGGTTAATTCGATTCACTATTGCATGATGATAATTGCAGGGAATTATAGCATCCGGTGTTGTCATATCTCTCCAAACATGGTGTATTCAAAAGGGTGGTCCTGTGTTTGTTGCTGTCTTCCAGCCTGTGCAAACTATTCTAGTTGCTGTCATGGCAGCCATAATTTTAGGCGATCAGCTATACTCTGGAGGGTACACATTAAATTTTCTAAGCAGTAATTTTAGGCGATCAGCCGTAATTGGCTCTATCATTTTGCATTTATAAATGAAATGACTGAAGTACAGAATTGGCTAAGTGAATTATTCAATTTTTATTGCAGGCTTATTGGTGCAATTCTCATTGTGCTTGGTCTATATTTAGTTCTATGGGGAAAAACCAATGAAAAAAAAGTGACCGAGCCGTCACTAACAAAACCCTTGCTTAAGCCAGAGGAAGAAAATAAAGAAACTGATGCAGTTCCAAAAGACATTCCATGACACGTCCATCTACTTCCGGTTTTAAGTATTTGAACAACTAGTTAAACTGGATATAATATATATGGTCCCTTTTAGCATTTTAAGTGTGTAAGATAACCAAAATTATTACTATTATCAATCTGTTTGGATATAATTATTAGAGTCAAAGTGCTCAAGGCTAAGTTGGATTGGTGCCTTTTTAACCAGAGAAGCTAATTCATTGACATTTGATTATATGTCAACTATCTCTGAGCATACATGTCATGTGAGTGATACAAGCAAGACTATAGGCTGTATCTTACACTGACTATACATGAATACTAAGGATATATTCACACGTTTTCACCTTTCGGTCTTTAGATATTAAAAAGAACTGAGACATGAATTCTAGTAATTAGTTTGTTACATACAACTCAATTTGCTTTTTTTTAACTATGGCTCCACAGCTCAGCGAGTTAGAGGAGATACAAAAACCAGAATGCAATGTTAGAGTAATAAAACATGGTTATATTATTATAAGTAACATTTATTATGCAAAATCTTACATGATTATGTTGTTTCTTTCGATTTTTCCCTCTCCCTCACATTGTCACACACACATGTTGCACCTTTTTTGGTTCTAATTTAGCTATTGGAGGTTTGCAAGATATAGGCCAGGTTTAGTTTCAAGGCCTAATTAAAACTTAACTAAGGTTCTATATCCAATTCTAATAAGTACTAACCCAATTCAATTGTGGCAGTCTTAATTTACTAAGTTTGAGTCCTATTCATTAATTCTAGTTATTTTAATTATGTACATAGTTTCCTAATTAAATTTATAATAATTAATTTTAGCTCTTTTTATTTAAATAATATACACCCATATAATTTAAATAAACATCATATAAAATGATAAAAAATGTCAAAGCATTAAACAAAAATAATCGCAATGTTTTTGTGTATTAATTTTCCGTACATTCCTTATGAAATAATACCTAAAGCAAATAAAAGATTAAATTCCTATTAGGCAGAAAACGGGTGGTAAGCGTTACAAAATTGAGAGGATAGTTCTTATCGGTAGTATTCCTGAAAATAGTGTTTCTTCTTTGGTTATTGTCATATTTGACAACATTTTAATGAATTCTATCGCTGGTGTTAAGCAACCTTGGAGCGAGGTTTTATAATCTTGAAAGTATCATATGTAAATTGATGAAGTTTTTAAAGTCGTTTTGAAATAAAAAGCAGTGGTTGAACAGTTGTACTAGTTTTACAGTTTCCTTGATCAACGCTAAAATTTCCTAATTGCTGAATCATGTTGTGGTATCAAACTTCTATCAACTAATCACTATAAATATACAAGGCTAGCAGGTAGCTAGACATATTTAAAGTGAAGAACAAGAAGTAAACAAGTTTGGGTAAGTTAATCCATTATTGCTCTTATCAACGTAAATACTTACCAGAATTGCGCTAGATTTCTCTATATAAATTAAATTAAAGTGAGTTGAGCGTTGTTCTGTTCTTCTTGAGTTTAAGGCTATCAAATGTAAATAATAGTTCCACATTTGTCAGATTCTAGCCAATGACTGAAAATAATAGTTCCTATCTCTATAAATATAGAAAGAGCTCTCTCGGATATGATATGGGTAACTTATAATATACTTTTTTATAATTTACTTATATATCTTTAAATAAATAATATCAAGTTATTTATTATATTTTAACTTATAAATTTATACTATAATACATAAAAAGAATTAAAATAAAAATTTAATAATTAATTTTTAGTTAAATATATAATTTTAAGTTCATTATTTAATTATAACTTAAATTATGAAACTATTATATTAATTTATATTTTTAAATATAAATGAATATACAGAGTTAAAATTATTTTACATTAGGTGTAACAATTAATCAACTTACATTTTTAGTAACTTTCTATGAACATAAATTTTACCAATCTAATTGTTGAAAATTATAATATTATACTAACAATTATGTAGATCAATTTTCACATAATTTAGACTTTCCAGATATGTTATCTGGTAATGAATATTTACATATTTTTTAAATATCATTTTATACATTAATGTTAAGTAATATGATGTACTATTAAATTTTAATTTGAGTAAAAATTTTAAATTTGCATACTTAATCTAATTAATTAAAAATAACATTCAACTGATAGATTGGTAAATTTGTATTTCATAAAAAAGTTATTAAAAATATAAGTTAACTAGTGAGTATACAAGACTTATTCTTTATCTCTACCATTCATTTTATTAGAACTTAAGATTGTAGTTAATAATCAATCTTAACCATTAGTAAAATAACAGTTTAAGAGGTGTAAAATAGAGCTATTAGAAAGTCTTTCGTAATTCTTTTTGAAAATTCTTTTTTAATAAGTTTATGAAGTTTCTTAAGTTAGTAAATGGTCTAACAAACTAGCTACTATTTACAAAATAACTCACAAAATGCTTTTATAAAAAAGTTTAATAATAACACCAACTGGTAAATATAAATATTGCAATAGATAATGCACATAAGTCATTTTTATATCTGTTCACTTAAAGTAAACTATGTCTAGTTTTTTTCCAAGTACCTATCGAAAGGTTTCACTATGTAACAATTAACAACTATTAGACAATACAAATGTTATCTAGGCCACTCCTACTTATAACTGAGCTATGTCACTTTCACATAGGAAGTTTTTTTGTGAAATCTACTGAGTGCTTAGATTAAGACATTTTTCAAGCAATGAAATCTACTAAGTGCTTAGATTAAGACATTGTTGAAGCAATTTTCCTCTTTGACATTTTTCTCATTCTAATCAGCTCCAATATGCTGACAATAAGTACATTGAGCAAAGATATGAATGCTGAAATCAAATGCTGCTATGTTAATTATTTGAATGTTCTTTGAATAAAGAACTTTTGGTCATTCATCAAAGAGTTATATCATTATTGAATTGATGCTACTTTTGTATAACGAAGCTCCTGTCTAATATATAAGACGTTTTGTCTAATATAAGATGCTTCTTGACTCTATATTGACACGCATAGTCAAACACTTATAATTGGATGAATTGTTATTCTTGATAGCTTCTGATATCTTTGTAATTGATAAGCACATGTTTTCATTTTTACAAAAAATAATAATGAAAATGTGTTTGGTTGCAAGTTAAAAAAAACATTTTAAAAAAACAACTAAAAACAAAACTAAAAGAAATTGTTTTCAGTGTTTTTGAAAACTAAAACTATGTAAAAACTTAATAACAATAGTAATTACAACAAAAGTTACATCTAAATGTATTTTAAATTATACATTTAAATATTTTATAAATTTTTTGTTAAAATTGATTAAATTTAACAATATTAATTTTCAAAATAAAAAATATAAAATAAAACAAACATATTTTTTAAATGTTAAAAATTTGAAAATGAAAACGTTTTTCAAAAAATGAAAGCATAAAAGATTTTTGAAACCAAATATCCCTTAAGGTTTTATAGTGGGTTTGGGAGAGGTTTCCTGAAGTATTACTTGTTTTATTTTCACGCTCAATGAATAAAATCCGTGGGAAAATTAATTGTAGATTTGTTTACAGTAAACTATTGTATGAATTTTCTGCAGTTTTTGTTGCCACTTTAGAATTTGCAAGAAATTTATTAAAATAAAAATTATAATAATATGTGGTCATTAATCACTATGGTTGAAGACTTTTCGGAGGACCTCAATCGTTAATTGTAGATTTGTTTCCTGAAGTATTACTTGTTTTATTTTCACGCTCAATGAATAAAATCATGGGAAAATTAATTGTAGATTTGTTTACAGTAAACTATTGTATGAATTTTTTGCAGTTTTTGTTGCCACTTTAGAATTTGCAAGAAAATTTATTAAAATAAAAATTATAATAAACTATGGTCATTAATTACTATGATTGCCTCACTTTTCGAAGGACCTCAATAGTGCCCTCCTCTACCTGAGCTGTCAAAATAGATCAGGATCCGTGGGTTGACTTGATCACCATGGGTCCGGGCCAGGTTGGATTAAAAAATAAAAAGATAAGTTTATTGTATTATATATGCGGGTTGACTCACTTACAATCTGTTTCACCTGGGTTAAACTCGTAGTGAGTCGAGTTGACCAACCAACTCACTTAAATTTTATTTTTATTATTATATGAGTATGGTTTTTTTTATTTTATTTTTAAGTTTAAAATTATTATGTTACTTATTTGACCTATAATATTCCATTAAAATATATTTTTTAGTTTATTAGTATCATTTAATTAATATTTATAACTAATATTTAATATATTGTAAATGTAGATTTTTAGTAGAGAATATCATTTAAGTATTTTTATTTTATTTTTAAACTCATTAAATTTAAAATTAATGTTATTATAAAGTATTTAAATTTTAATATTTTTAAAAATAATTAAAAAATTTCTTAAAAAAAATTTTTTAATTTTAGGTGAGTTGGTGGGCTGACCCGTTTAACCCACCAACTCATGGTGAGCTAGACTCACTTTTTTAACTATAAAAGATTAGTAAGCCAGGTTGAGTCAACATATTTATTAAGTGATTTAAAGTAGGTCGGATTAAACGAGCTAAACTAACCCATTTTAACAGCTCTACTCCCTTCCCCAATGTCTTTCTTGCGATGTCCAATGTCCCTTCCCCAAGGTCTTTCTTGTGATGTCCAATGTCTTGCTTTTGAATCGCAACATCCATCACAATTCATTCTCTGCTTCTACTGCATCAAACTCCAACAAATATCTTTCCTTTATAGTCATCAAATTATTTAATTGTTTCTTAATGTGAGGCATGTTCAAATTCATTTAAGGAGTTGAATGACTTTGGGAAAGGAAATTATGGGTTTCTGATAACATAGTGTGCCCACAATTAAAATAAATGTGAAATACGTTATAATTAATGCTCCCTTGCATTATCTTTCTCTCTTTTTGTCTAAATCTCAATTTTTTAATGTGAGTAGGTGAGTTTCGAAGGGTGTCCATTGTTTTGTTTTGTTTTTTGTTTTTTTTTTTTTTTTGATTGTTGTTACATGTCCTAAGCCAAATAACAAGTGAACAACGTGGAAATTTCAAGAAAACATCATACTTAAAGAGCATAACATACATAACAAAATATTTACTACTTCAATTATTTGTCTGCTACATATATGGTTAATTTTGCTAATAGTTGTGCTTATAAGATTTTACCCTTGTTATTTGAGATAGAAACTTTCCAAAGGAATATTTATTGAACCTTTAAGACAGTTTGTGTATTATATTTCCTATTAACAAGTGTCGTGAAAGCTTGATTAAGGATTAATAAATAAAAAATTTTAATAGAGACAAGAGAGAATTGTATTGAAAATTATGATAAGGTAATAACTTATTTGTTTTGATTAAGAAGAGTACGATAACTCCTTATTAATTTTTCTACCTATATTATATAATTTCAAAATTTAAAATGGCAATGGACAATTTGTTAAAACTCACGAGGTTTTAAAGAATTATGTTTGGTAGTTGAACCAAACATAAACATATGTACTCCTATTAGTTTTTCACCTTATTATATAATGAATTTGCTTAAATGAAAAAATATTTTTAATTTGAAATATTTTATTTTAATTTTAAAATTTTGTTAAACACTTTTTTTAATTATTTTAAAAGATTACAAAAAACTTACAAATAATTGTGTTGGAGCGCATAAATAAGCATGAATCGTCTCCTTAGTTTTAATTTTAATTTTGCTAATTTCACAAGCCAAACACTTTTTATAAGTGTGACTCTATATTGATTGTTTAGTATAAGTATGCATGAATATTTTATCCTAATCAAAATTTTTTAATGACTAATGATCTAAGATCAAAGTCAGTTTTACATTTAAAATTTTCCTTTTTGCTACATATGAAAGAATTTGGTATAACAAGTTTAATTGAAAATATTTAATTATTTGTTTGTTTTAAAAAAGATATCCACTGTATGTATACAAGAGATCAATTACTTATATTATTATTATTATTTATACATTGAGTTTAATACTTATATACTGACAACACAAAAAATTTTATACTGATGTTCAATCATAATCCTTCATTTATATACTTTAAAGTATTAATCGGTAAAATAAAAAATTGACTATATATGAACGATTATTATTGAATGTCAACAATGCATAAGTTTTTTCTCTTTATATATATATATATATATATATAAATTAGTATACATAGACAGTTTAAAAGACTTTTATACTAACGTTCAATCATATAACTTCCTTTATATGACTTTTAAAATATTAATTGGTAAAACTTACTATAAATGAAGGATTGTGATTGAATGTTAGTGTAAAACTTTTTATATTTTTAGTGCACACTAATTAAACACACACACACATATATATATATATATATATATATATATATATATATATATATATATATATATATATATATATATATATATACAAGTTTACTAATTAGTATTTTACAAGTTACATAAATGAAAAGTTGTGATTGAATGTCAGTGTATACCAATTAAACTTTCTCTATATAAGTGGTATATTTTTAAACTATATTTAATTAACTTTTTTATGCATATATGCATACTATCCATAGGTACAATCTTTTAATGTAAGAGCATTTTTAAGGGTAGATAAATTCTTTTGATCTTACCTTACTTTTTGATGATCTCACAATGCCACGTCATACCGAAGATCAACTCCATTTTTTAATCTAATTGAAGATCACATCTTGTAATCTTTGACCACTTTTGGTGAAACCTGGAAAGTCACGTCATCAAATTTAATATTTATTTTAAAATAATTTAAATTAAATAATTATATAGTTTAATTATCAAATAAATTTAGAACAAAATAAAATATATTAATAACTCAAACTTTTTATGAATAAAAATACTTTAAATACAATAAAACATAATATTGATATTTTTATAGTAAGTTTGTCAATTGTGTTGATTTAGATCTATTTGACAAAAAAAATAAAAATAAATGTGACATAGAATAATTATGAAAGGAGGATTAGAATTTTGTGTGCAAAATTTTAAACCATCATTACTCAATTTATAAAAAAAAATGTTTCAATGTTAAATTAAAATGATAAATTTTGCACATTCTTTTTCCTTTTAACTTTTTTTCCTCTTCTTTTCTCTCACCCATGCCCCTTCCCTCACTTTTCTCTTCCTCTCTTCCCACATTCACCCTCTCTTCCTCTTCCTCAATTTTCACCTCCTTTTTCCTTTCTCCCTTCCCACTCACACCCTTCTTTTCCCTTCTCCCTTCTCTTTCTCTTCCTTCTCCCTTCCCCATCACCACCATTAGATCTCCCTTTCCACTTGCAAGCCTTCACTACCATTGCAAGTTGCCGCAAACTCTCTATCAAGTTCTCTACTCTGTTGCAAAGCCCTCTTCTTCCTTGTATTTTTATTTTGTTTTATTTTTATTTTATTTTGTTATTGTTGAATGAATGTACCGTTTTTTGCTTCTTTTTTGATTTCTCTTTTGATGTTAAAACTGTTGTATGTAACTATTTATTGAAAGAGAGAATTAGTAAAAAACGATTTCTTTGAATAAATTTGTTACTCTTGGGTGTTTTTAAAATTCTTTTTCAAAAACAATCTTTATGTGGAGATAACTTATTTTTGCTTCGGATGTTCTTTCCAAAATAAGATTTTGGCTTTAAGATCAGTACTAAAAAACACCCATGGGAGATATTCTAAGCAAACTACATTAATTTGGACAAAATTCTCAAAGAAGTTACTTAATTAATTTTTTATTATTATGAAACAATAAGTCCCATTATTATATATAAAATAATGAAATCAACCGCTCATTGTTATTTTTATTACTGCCATTTTTATTTCATTTCCCATTAAATTATTATTATGATTTTTTAAATATAGGCTTAAACAAAATTTTGTTCTTATTTTTTAAAATCCACAATTTTAGTGTATTATTTTTTAAAATCTGTAATTATAATTTTGTTTAAAATAGAATCATTTAAACCTCCAATAAAACTACATTATTTTAGACATTCCCCTAAGTAAAAATAAAACAAAATAATTGTTTACTTTGACTACTACCTGATTTAAACAAATAATCTAATAATATAAAAGTGAGTTATGTAAAATAAAAAAATCAAATATGTATATATTAAAATAAAAGATGGAAAATACAAATTTGAAAAAATAAAAAGTAGGTATGTCGTAAGGAGAAACGTTTAGTTCGTGGATTAAAAAAATGTATTATTGACTTGTTGGTTTCTCATGAGTAATGACGTAGGTACACATTAAAAACGAAGAGCAGAGGAAATAACCAAGTTATGAAAGAGACTAACACAGAGGTAGGAGGAACACAAACCTCATTCATTCCACAAACAAATATTAGTTGTTTTATGCAAGTCTTTGATTTCGGCTACTTTTTTGTATATCATAGACACTAATGAAGACCAAGAAAATACAGATGATAGGTTTTATTTTATAATTAAAAAATCTCTTACCGATGTCTCTTTAAATAATAAAAAATATAATTTCGTTACCAAAAGTGTAATCTGTTTTTGTTGGGGACAGACGTGGAGGACTCGTGTGGTGATGTGATTCCAAACAAAACAGGACCCCTTAACGAATAAGGACGACTCATAAACTTTTAAGACACACAAAAATAATAAGTCACCATGATCTACACCTCATAAAAACGTTACAAACAAATATTCCCCATCAGAATGGAAGTTACTCATTCTAAAAAATACCACGAAAGAAGACAAACAGATATGAATAAGACAATATTTTAAAAAATTGGGCTCTATATATAATCTTTTTCACTTTTTATATTTTTTCTCCTTTTTTTCACATCAAACAACATCACAATTTATCTTTTGGAATTATCTTTCGCGTACTTTTATATGTTTTATTTTTATTTTTCCTCTCACAATTAATCAAAATAATAAAGATGATTATGTTGTCATTATATCAAAACAAGTCAATAATATAATATAATACAATAATTCCATGTTTAATATAAGGAGTAAATATTTAACAAAAGAACTAAATATTTAATTTTAAGAGTAAAAAATAATTAAATTGGACAATCTTAATAAATAATATTATAAATTTAAATTTACTTTAATTTTTATAAAAATAAAATTTAAGTAGTCATCATATTTAATAATATTATTTATTGCTCAAGAAATGTTTTTTCTATTAAAATGTTAGTATCTCAACGAATGGATTTATTAGCATGAGAAATGAATTACGATTATCTCATTAATAAATTTTGCAACATGTTAAAATAAAAGAAAAAATAATCTTTTTGACATGCATCTTCCTTTGGAGGTAATCTAAGTGAGGTAATCTAATTCGAGAGTATTATTTGAGATTTTTTTATAGGTTAAATGCTAATATTATTAATAATATTAATTCTTATTAATACTGAAAATCAAACTCATGATCTTTTTTTACTTGTTTCATTTTTTAATTATCTGAACTATCTTATATTGAGATTCCATTTTGAAATATACACAGGAAAAATGATATTCTATAAAAATATTTTGTATTCATCCAAGTTTAAATAAATGTTGAGATTAAAATAACATACTTAAAGATATTATGTGTTTCTTTTATTATATCACTATTGCCATCATCATTGCCTCCTTTATTGTACCCTACCTCTGTAGCCGTCACCATCGTCGCAACTATCGGTACCACGAGAGAGATCCCTTTATACTAAGTGTAAAAGTTAATCTACTTACACATTTCAATGATTTTTTATGGAATGTAAATTTTACCAATTCAACCATTGTATATTTTTTAGTTAGATCACATATACAAAATTTCATGTAAATTTAAAATTCTTTAGTACTTCATTATATCACTTAATATCAATGTATAAAGTTATATTTTAAAATTTGTCAATATGGATTATTAGATAGATATATAAAATATTCTAAATTAATTATGAGTATAATATCATAATATTCAATGGTTGAATTGATAAAATTTGCATTCTATAGAAAGTTATTGAAATGTAGGTTGAGTAACTCTTACACCTAATGTAAATGGATCCTAGCCCATCTAAAAAAGTCCAAATTATGTGAAAATTTATATACATAATTATTAGTGTAATATTCAATGACTAAATTGGTAAAATTTGCATTTAATAGAAATTTATTAAATGTGTAAGTTGACTAAGAGTGTGTTTGACAAAACTAGTTAAAAAATAGCTGAAAGCTGAAAAACTAGTTGTAAGTAGTTGATCAACTAGGTAAAAAATGATAAATCAAGACATAATTAATAATTAGATTAACAATTATGTATTTAAAATAATTATAAAATATTTTAATAATATAAATTTATTACATATTTAAATTTTAAATTTCTATAGTTATATATTTAAATTATAAATGAATATAATAATATTTAAATTATAAATTTATGTAATTAAATTATTTAAATATAAATTAATATAATTATATATTTAAATTATAATTTTCTATAGCTAAATATTTAAATTTTAAATTACATATTATAAAAATTATATATTTAAATTATAAATTATTATAATTACAATAATGAAGTAGAAAAAAATGAAGGAAAAAGAGATTGGGTCATTTGAGGAGAGGAAATTAGTGGAGTAAGACAATTCATTAATCAATAAAGAGTAAAATTGTAAAAAAAAATCAGTTATAGCTTATGAGAAAGCTAATTGGAGTAGCTTTTTTAAAAAAAAGCTAGTAAATACCTAAAAAAGTTCATAATTTTACGTTTATCAAATAAAGTTAAAACCATTTCATCTAATTTTTGAACTTTCAACTAACTAAAATTATAAATCAAACATATTCTAAGTTTTACACCTAGCATAACGGTTAGGATTCGTTTACACAAAGTATAAAATTAACCAATATTCAATAACTTTTTATGAATTTCAAATTTTAACAATCCAACTGTCGAATATTATGATAGTATACAAATAATTGTGTATATAAATATTTTTTTTTATGTAATTTGGACTTTTAAGTAATGATATTTAATAATAGATATTTACAAATTTTTAAATATTATTTTATATATTAATGTTAATTGACATGATGAACTACTAAATAATTTTGACTTTGCACATAATTTTGTATATTTGATTTAATTAATAAGAATATAAAATTTCACAGTTAAATTATAAAAATTTACATTCTATAAAATATTATTAAAAATATAAGTCAACTAACTCTAACACATAAAATTGTGATTACTAACCTAATTAGAATGGTTTGTTATTAAATAATATAATAATGTCTTACCTTATTGATAATAAAATAATTGACTTTTTTTATAACTGTAGGGCGTTGGAGATGTATGTCTTGAGAATAATTTTTAATTTTTATTTTTTAATTTTTAAATATAAAATTATTAAAAAATATAAATAAAATTGGAAATCAAATATGTAAATTCTGGTTATATTTGTTATAGATGATAGATCTTATTATTTATTTGATAATTTTAAAAAGACGACATAATTTTTTACCAAAGATTCTAACCTTCCATTCAATTCAAGTCCCATGGGAAAAAGAAAATCCCTGCACGGCTCCTGCTCTGCATTTATCTTTTTTAACTCCATGCAATATGGAACACTTCTCTCTCTGAGTCTTCCATGTGTTGAGTTAAGCATTAACAAAGGAGAGATATGGAGAGAGAGGACCAAAACCAAAGTGCATCACTTCAGGCTCCATTGATTCAACAATCACACTCATCAGGTCAAGATGGATCTGTAGTTAACGAAAAGCAAAGCAGTTGGAGGGAAATTGAGAGAAGGGACGTTGTTGAAGAAGTGAAAAATCAGTTATGGCTTGCAGGGCCATTGATATCAGTGACCCTTTTGAATTATTGCCTTACTGTTATATCTGTCATGTTTGTTGGCCATCTTGGCGAATTGTCTCTCTCTGGTGCTTCCATGGCCACTTCTTTTGCCAGTGTCACAGGTTTCAGTTTATTGGTATGTTACTTCTGTTTTCCTTGTGTCTTCAATTCCACTAGTTTCAACTGATGATGGATCATAACAAATGAATGAGTTTTTAATACTTTTCTGAAAGTTGGAAAATATCACTTTGGTAGGAAATGGCAGGGAAAGTCAATGTTATTAGATCAAAACTATTGGTCTTTAGCTGCTGATTTCTGCCAGAGCGAATGTTGATATTGATAAATCTCTAACTGTTGGTGCAAAGTAGAGTTATCAGCACTACTTATTCGCTTACTTTTAATAAATCTTTAACTGTTGGTGAAAGATCTCAACTGCAAAGTATAAGCTGATTACAGTGTACTTTGTTCCTGTTTGTTTGGATAAGCTTGTCCTTAAACATTCACCAAAGAAGAATATAAGAAGATAAAATGATTTGAATTTAAGAAATTTATTCAAACAAAGCGTTAATGTGGAAATTGACGTTTTCATTACCAAAATAGAACTACAATGATTAAATTCTAGAACACATGATAATAAAGGCTTTGATACTCTGTCATGAATTAACAATTCCAGATGTTTAAGTTATTAGGCAAGGACAAATGAATGACTTTCTATCAGCATTTCTATAGCTTGAAATAAGGACAAATATGGCTGAGAAAGTCAACACTGTTGGTGCGCAACAATTGCGTTTGTCATTACCAATTAGGCACACGTGAACTAGAACAAATATTAATGATTGTGAGTAAGAAGTGTCTGTGGTAAATTACAAATATATCTTGTCAAGGATAATGGATGATGGTTTGCATTACAAACATATCATATTTTCTTTTTTCTTGGTTTTGGTTGAAATAGGTAGGAATGGCAAGTGCCTTGGACACTTTTTGTGGCCAATCCTTTGGAGCAAAGCAGTACCATATGTTAGGCATACACATGCAGAGAGCTATGTTAATTCTCATGACTGTCAGCGTACCACTTGCAATTATTTGGGCAAACACAAGGTCCATTCTGACTTTCCTTGGCCAGGATCCTGAAATAGCTGCAGAAGCTGGGAGTTATGCTAGATTTATGCTTCCTAGCCTTTTTGGTTATGGCCTTCTACAGTGCCTCAACAGATTTTTACAAACCCAAAAAATCGTATTTCCAATGGTGTGCAGCTCCGGAATTATCACATTGCTACATGTACTTATATGTTGGATTTTGGTATTCAAGTCTGGACTTGGGAACAAAGGAGCTGCTATAGCAAATTCTATATCTTATTGGTTGAACGTTACTATACTCTCACTTTATGTCATGTTTTCTCCTTCATGTGCAAAAACTTGGACAGGGTTTTCCAAAGAGGCATTGCGTAA
This sequence comes from Psophocarpus tetragonolobus, assembly GCA_037954015.1. Classification (NCBI taxonomy): domain Eukaryota; kingdom Viridiplantae; phylum Streptophyta; class Magnoliopsida; order Fabales; family Fabaceae; genus Psophocarpus; species Psophocarpus tetragonolobus. The sequence goes on from CM075696.1 coordinate 3,238,954, forward strand.
CATTCCTCCATTTGTGAGGCTTGCCATTCCTTCAGCTGTTATGGTTTGGTAATTACATTGTCTTAATACTTAAATTACACCTCTTAGGTTCTTACAATATATCAATAATTACAGTTTTGTTACTTTTATTATTATTGTACTTTCAACTCCTTCTGAGATCCTAATGCTGTTTCCAAATTTTTTAATCATTATCATGGTGAGCAGTTTGGAAATGTGGTCATTTGAATTTATGGTTCTCCTTTCTGGTCTTCTTCCAAATCCAAAATTGGAAACATCAGTGCTTTCTATATGGTGGGTTTCATATTTGAGATGCTCTTCACATTTGTTACTCATGCTTGTGTTTATTATTATGATTTTCACAGTTGTTACACAAATACTTGACATTATTATGACTCATACATTGCTTTGTCAGCTTGAATACTGCATCAGCTGCTTGGATGATCCCCTTTGGACTCAGTGGAGCAGGAAGGTTGGTATTTCTTATGAATTCACTCAAACGCGCATCTGTCAGACATTCTGTACACTTCCCAATTATCTTCTTGAAAAAAATCTCTTGCTTTATCAATGTTTGCTTGGTTCTTGTAGCATTCGTGTCTCAAATGAACTTGGAGCTGGTCGTCCGTGGAATGCTCGTTTAGCAGTGCGTGTTGTCATAGTACTAGCCATTATTGAGGGCATCATAATTGGAACAGTGATGATACTTATTCGCAATATGTGGGGCTATGCATATAGCAATGAAGTAGAAGTGGTCAAATATATAGCAACTATGTTCCCAATTTTGGCAGCATCCAACTTTTTGGATGGACTCCAATGTGTTCTTTCAGGTTTTTCTTTCTGCCTATTAATATTTACTTGTTGTCTGCACTGGAGCTCTGACTCAAAAGCTAATTCCAAATTCCAATACGTTTCACATACAAAAAATGCTAATCATGTTTGATGCATAATGTTGCATTTAAATATTACTTAATTGACATCTTTTTACTGTGAGCCAATACCTGGAAAGGAACTTCTGTGTGTAGTGCAAATATGTATATGTGAAGCTTTCAGTCAAGAAATTGCAAGATTGATTTTCTTGAGTTTTAAACTTCTATAATGCATATTGCATAAATATGTGAGACGTGTGGCAGTTGAGACTTAAAACAGGATTAGTTCATTTTGTGGGCAATTTTCTTTAGAACTCAACTCACATTTCCTTCTCGCACATCACATATGCATGAACTAGATGACGTATAACCTTCTTGCTTCTTCACTTTGTCGACAATAATAATTCAGGCACTGCTAGAGGATGTGGTTGGCAGAAACTTGGTGCATATGTAAATCTGGGGTCATACTATTTAGTTGGGATTCCATCAGCTGTGGTGTTTGCTTTTGTATTATATATTGGTGGGAAGGTAAACATTTTGTACAATAGCCTTGTTGTTGATGGTCAATTTTGCAAAAAATGGAATTGGTCTGATTTCATTTTACATGCTAATTACTTGATGTAGGGGCTCTGGTTGGGGATCTTATGTGCACTAATTGTTCAAACGTGTTTGTTAATGATCATCACTATTCGTACTGATTGGGAGCAAGAGGTGAACTGTTGCATTTATTTTATTTCTCGTCCTTTCAATGAGTGCTGACATGTCTCTATTTTTAATTCATTCAGGCAAAGAAAGCAAAAGATAGAGTCCATAACTCAGGAACAACAGGGAGCTCAGTGTCGTGAAGGTGTCTGTTTGAATGAAAATAAAAGTTTTGGTTTCCTTCATTTGACAGAAAAGTCTGGGGGCAAATATATATGGCCGAAAGATAATATATGATGCGGTTTGCCATTGGAAGTGGATAGTGCTGTTTTCATTATCTGTTTCTTTTACGTAGTATGTGTGTTGGGGATCTTTATGTTTTGTGGAAAATAAAATATTTATTGATTTTGTTGATGATTAATTTTTATTGAGAGACTATTTTAACTATTTTTTAATTAAACTTGTATTTCATAAAATTAAAATTTTATCATAAAATATAAATTTGGTCAAATATATCTAAAGTTCCTAAAAAATTTTGAATATATTAATTATATATTTTTAAAAAATTGTATTATTTTTATTTCTATTTTTAAATTATATCACTTTGGATCTCAAAATGCTATTTAAATATTTTTTATCCTTCTAAAAAATATTATTTAAAACACTTGGTATAAGTAATGTATTTTAAAATTAAATAAATACAAAATTTTTAAAAGATATATTTAATATTTCAAAATTTTTTTAATAACCTAAAATAAAATATATTTTACCTGTACAAATTTAATTCTACTTGAATTAAAACAACTTCTTGTTCAATCATAAGTCATCATTAATCCAAATAATACTGGACTCCATCTTCTATGATAATATATTATGGACATTAAAAAAAATCACCTGCTTGTTACCCTGTATGATATAATTAAAATTATTTCCATAAATTCTTTTCGTCAGCCACTTGATTTTTGTCAGTTTGAATACAACAACTAGCTAGATGCTGAGAGTACAGAGGTTCAGAGGAATCTGATCATAAAAGACAAAAGTGCGGCAATGCAATCTGGATCACAACTTTACTGTGCATTTTTATGTGGATTAAAAATTACTAAAAACAATAAAAAGATAAAAACATGAACATATAAAGAAAGGGGTTTTAGCAGGTATGGATAAATAGTTGAGATATGATTTTATTAAATCTTCACCCTATAAAAATATCTAATGCTAATTCCTTTTTAAGAAAGTCTAAGCTCATTTGATGGGACTTTATGTGTAGTTTTCTTCCTCGTGTGCAAAATCTAGAGGACAACTTCTTGTTCCAAGTACAAAACATCTAAAGACAAAAACAGTTGTTTTTTTTTTTTCTGCCACCACACTTTCTTCTCCACAACCATCCATTATCAAATGTAGTTATTTTTTCTTGTTATTCTTCCCAATATTTCTCATGGTTACTAGTATATATTGATAATAAATGTGTATTTAACAGCTGTTTTATAAAACTATTTTTAATATTTTAGTATCTAAAAATTAGATAAGTTGTTTCGGTAATGTTTTTTTAAAATAATTATGTTTTTTTAGTTTTTAAAAATGAAAAAACATGAACGGGAAGTAGTTTTGTTTTTTAGTTTTCTATATTTGTTTTGAAAACTCGAAATACAATTTGAATATGTTGTCTTTTACTTTTTATTAATGAAATTTTAATAAATATGAACAAATTTTTCTATTTTTATATCCTTAAAATAGTTTTCAAATAACACTTACCAAACAAATTTTTTTCCCTGAAAATATTTTTTAAAAACTATTCTTAAAAACTCTTTTCAAAAACTAAAAAAGAAAATCAAATCCATACATTATTTTTAAATTCTAAAAAAAGATAAAAAAAAACTTGTTTAACAAATGTTATTTGTAAATTGTTTTGAAGTTGTAAAAATGAAAAACTTGTTCATATTTATAGAAATGTCATTAATGAAAAGTAAAAAAACAGCATATAATAATTGTATTTTGAGTTTTCGAAATAAAAATAAAAAACTGAAAAAATAAAACTACTTACAGTTTTTCTTGTTTTTTAGTTTTAAAAATTAAAATTTTAGAACTGTTTTGAAGAACTTAACAAAACGAGTTTTTATTCTTAATAATAAAATACTGAAAACAGTTATTAGTTTTTACAATTTTGTTTCTGTTTTTAAATCAAGTCTATCACTTGTCATTTGTCACCATTTGACTGATAGACACTGATTACCACCTCCAACTGACAGTCATCACCTATTCGAATTAGTGCTTGATTGACAACAATTTTATAAAACTATTTTCAGTATTTTAATATCTAGAAACTAAAAAACTCGTTTTAATAGTATTTTCTTCAAACAGTTTTTGAAAACAATTCTAATTTTTTAGTTTTTAAAAACTAAAAAGTAGGAGCAAAGGTAAATAGTTTTGCTTTTTAGTTTTCTATTTTTATTTTGAAAACTCAAAATATAATGAGAATATGTTTTTTTTTTTTTACTTTTCATTCATGAAACTTCTATAAATATAAATAATTTTTTTTTCATTTTCACATCTTTAAAATAGTTTTTAAATAACACTTACTAAACTAGTTTTCCCCACCTCTTCTTCTAGAAATAAAAATAAAAATACATTTCAAAATAAATTGTGATATAAGATATCTCTTAAATGAAATCAGGTAGGTAATTAAAGAAAATATATAATTTTTTATCAGTATTAAAGAAGATATATTTGTGGATGTGAAAGAGGAAACTTTTTTAGTTATATAAAATTAATGTGTGAAATACATCATCAACAACAAAACCTTGAAATCTTATCATACTAGTTGAGGAACCTTATCATGCTAGATGAGGTTGCATTAGTGAGGTTATTCATAATCATAAAACACCACTATTTAGTTTGTTTGATTATAAATCAAAATCAGAACTGGAGAAATATTATTTCGAATCTCATTTCCTGATTTGTGGAATAAAAATTTAATTGTAAAAAAAATTATACATTACAATTTAAAATATTTTTTATAAATTTAAAATATAATTTATATATTTAAAATGTTTTTATTTTTTATGAATTGTAGTTATATAAAATAGTTTTATCGTATAAAATAGTCAAACTAGAATATTAAGTAGATGTTGGAGTAATAAATATTTATTTTTTGGCGTCCTTGGGGCGTGTAGAGTAGTTCCAGGAAGTTTTAAAACTATATATCCTTAAGCTGTTGCATGAAACATCTTGAAGCAACTTTCTAATAAAAAAATTCAATTGACTATATTTTTCTTCCTCTCAGGTTGACTACGATCAAATAATCCAAGATTTTTTTTTTATAGGAGTTTTCAAGTACATCGTTGGTGTCTCTTGAGTTGGATCCGCAAGAGAGAGAATGGGCATATGGATACAGGAAATTGTAGAAGAAGCAAAGAAACAACTATGGTTAGCAGGTCCAATGGTATTGGTGTGTGTTTTTCAGTACAGTTTACAAATTATATCTCTCATGTTTGTTGGCCATTTGGATGAGTTGCTTCTGGCTGGGGCTTCTTTGGCTGCTTCATTTGTAAATGTCACTGGTTTTAGTGTATTGGTGCGTTTCACATAATTTTTTCTTGTTAATATTAATCTCCTAGTATATGTAGATGTTCATAGAGTATATCATGGATCATTTTCATGTCAATGCACAAAATTTCAAATTCCAACTCCTTAGAAGATATGTTTCTAAAGTTGAAAAATGCATTATGCAAATTCTGTAGATTTGAATTGAAATGAATCCACAACAATACTTCTTTGGCTCACATAGGGAGAAAACCGGGAAATGTCGATGACATTTTTTAATGTGCGTATCTACGTATCTACAGATCTCTGTAGTCCCTCGTACAGCCCGGGAACACAAATTAAGGAAGAATGATAACATGGTTGCCTCCTCAATTCATCATAAACTATTAGCTAGTCTTTCATTAAATGTGTTTATGGTCCCGACTAATTTTTAGTATACGCAGTCAAAATTTCAATTTACAATAAAAAAAATAACAACACTTACCATGTTTAATAATTAATATAGAGCTTAGTTGAGATTACGATACTCACATCTTGGGATGTGCAATATACTGTCGGCCAGTGTGAATCCCTCTAGGAGAACATATTTTCAGGAGAAATATTTTTAATGTGCCAAATTGAATAATTCAATAATCCTCACTTTTTATGTTAATTCCTAGTGATTAGGCAGCAGTTTTCATACTTCATCTAAATATTTGTACATCTTAAGTAAATATTTTGTTTTAGGATAGATTATCAAACTTCTTATGCTTATATTTCTTTTCTCAGTCATGCTTCAATTAACAGATGCTATTCTTTTTAGGTAATTTTTTTAACCAATGGTAGTAATGTATGTGTAAAAGAAAGTAGTATCACAAATCACTATTCTTGGAAAGCATCAGGTAGAACGAATGAAACGTCCTATTTTGTTCCATTCATCTTTGTTTGACCTTTTCCAATAACACCATCTTTTAACCTCATGTTGTATTCTGTTCTATTTTTAAAGCATATCCAACATAAAATAGAATTCGTATGTTATGCTCTATCATATTTTAGCACTTCTATTAAAAGCTAATTTTATTTTGAGAGTAACAGAGATAAGATGTTTGGTTTACTAGTAGATAATTTAGCATTACTACTCTTTCACCTGTGTACTCATACCAGAACAAAAAAAAATGTCCTTACAGGTCAACCTCCAAATGAAGTATCAATTTTTTAAAGATGAACATCATATATATTTGCTAAAAAAATTTGTTCTTCTAGATCTGCACTACTCCATACAAAAAAATACTGTTCTTATGTGGATTGCTCATGTAGATAGGTATGTCAAGTGCACTGGACACATTTTGTGGTCAATCATATGGAGCACAGCAGTATCATATGGTTGGCATACACATGCAGAGAGCCATAGTGGTTATCATGCTTGCTACTATACCCATGTCCATTATTTGGACATACTTGAGGCCTATTCTTGTTGTTCTGCATCAAGACAAAACAATTGCAGCACATGCTCAACTGTATGCCAGATATTTGATCCCAAGCCTTTCGGCCAATGCTCTTCTTAGATGCTTTGTTAAATTCCTACAAACCCAGAACATTGTCCTTCCTATGGTGCTAGCTTCAGGATTCACTACCTCAGCACATGTTTTATTCTGTTGCTTTTGGTTACAAAATTTAGGCTTGCAATCAAAGGAGCTGCCATTGCATTTTGCATTTCAAATTGGCTTAACACAATGCTACTAGCACTTTACATCAGGTTCTCCTCTTCTTGCAAAAGCACTTGGACTGGTTTCTCTAGGGAATCCTTGCATAACATCCCTCAATTTCTCAGGCTTGCCTTTCCTTCAGCACTCATGGTCTGGTATGATATTCTTTATTCAATCAAAATTGACTTCCATAGATGGATTACATACTATTCTTCTCTATGAGTAACAAAGTTCCTTGAAAAAATATTACTTATATTTCTTGTAAGAGTTTAATTAGTATGTACTGACAAGAGTTTTACACTGACATTCAATTACAACTATTCATCTGTATGACTTTTAAAGTATTAATCGATAAAGTCAACAAACTTACCATAAATAAGGGGTTGTGATGGAATGTCAGTATAAAACTTTTTACACTGACAGTGCATAGTGCATACTAATTAAATTTTTTATAGCTAATAATATGAATAACTAATGTTTATAAATTCTAACTGCTTCTTTGTTGTACTACCCTGTCACATCACAGTCTAGAGACATGGACATTTGAACTAATGGTGCTCCTATCTGGTGCACTTCCTAATCCAAAATTGCAAACTTCAGTACTATCAATATGGTTTGTTTATTGCTAAGGCTTTAGAGATATGCTATGTATGTTGAATGTGCCATTTTCCTGCATTGTTGTCAGTGACTAATTGTACTTTTCTTAATTATCCCCAGCTTTAGTACATCTGGTCTGCTTTGGATGATACCCTTTGGAGTTAGTGCTTCTGCAAGGTTAGTCTTTCATGCTGAACTGTAATACTTATAGTCTATTACAGTAAAAAATGTACATTCATGAAGACTAATCATGATCAGAAGATGTGCTTGCTATTCCAACAGCAGAACTAACTCTATCGGCAAAGCGCTTATTGCAGTCACTTGTTTTTTTATATGATGTTATTGGTTTAACCAGTCTCATTACATTTTAAGTGTTTCCATGCAACAGTACAAGGATCTCCAATGAACTAGGGGCTGGCTGTCCAAAAGCTGCACTTTTAGCTGTTAAAGTCGCCTTATCAATGTCATTCGTCGTTGGGACTTTAGAATTTACTCTCCTTATGCTGACAAGGAACATTTGGGGCCGCATTTTTACCAATGTACCTGAAGTAGTCAGTTACGTAGAATCCATGACACCAATTCTTGCAACTCTTGTCTTTGTAGATTCAATTCCAACCGTATTCTCAGGTATTGAATAAAACCACTCAATAAATTTTTAAAACTTTTTCCCAACTAAATAAATAAATAGATAGATATATTTTGACACTGTTCTCCAATTAGAATGGGAGAGTTTCACCTAGGTAACCTATCTTGATCTTTAACACAAACTTATCTTGATCTTTAACACAAACTTTTATTAGGTTGATTTCCAATGTAAAATTTGAATTCGGATCAAGGAACACCAAAAACACAAAAAGCTACGTAATCTAAGTTTTGTTTGCAAAGTAGGAGGTGAAATTGTGAGTTTGAATCCCTTCACTAACATATTAACAATTAACATTTAATTATATATATATAACAAAAAAAAAGTTTTGTTCGTTGAGAAAATCCAATCAAAGTAATACCTCGAGTATCATTTTAATCAGCTATTCAGCTGCCTTTGTGCTTCACACCTTTCTGCTCAATAGAACTTCTCTCCAATTGTAATTATAAACATGGACTCTTCTTTTAGTTCCTCAGCTGTTATCTAAAGAATAAACTGTGAAAGTAAATTGAGACCCGTTGTATCAAAAGTTGCATTAAGATTACCTTTTGTCCATGATTTCTAAAGAACCTTATACATTAAAGATACCGATGAAAAGAAATGAACTCCACTTTATCAATGGCCTAAAAAGAACTAGCACTAGCATGTTATTAACCTGAGACTTCATGTTTATACACCCGCATGAACTTGGTCATGGCTAATTCTTTGGATTTTGAAAAGTTATAGCGAAAGGAGTATTTGTCAATCTTGATCGTTTTATCTTGTAGAAGCTCCTTTTGCCATTGTGTAAGTATGATGAAAAGAAATGAACTCCACTTTATCAATGGCCTAAAAAGAACTAGCACTAGCATGTAATTGACCCAGAGACTTTATGTTTATAAACCCAGATGAACTTGGTGATAGCTAATTCTTTGGATTGTGAAATTAAAAGGTATAGCCAGAGGATGTGGTTGGCAGAAGCTTGGTGCATTTGTCAATCTTGGATCCTATTATCTTGTAGGAGTTCCTTTAGCCGTTGTGTTAGCTTTCATCCTCCACATGAAAGGAAAGGTAAGTAAGATTTACCATGTTTCTTGGCATTAAAATTGTTCAATAGAAGATAATGCTTTTAAATTGATATTGATTTTGAGAAAAACACAGGGCCTCCTTTTAGGGATAGTGCTTGCCCTTATTATGCAAGTAGTGTGTTTCCTTGTTGTCACCTTACGCACCAAGTGGGACAAAGAAGTGAATTCTTCTATCTTATGCTCAACTTTGCCTTCAATTTTGAATCAATAAAGCAATATATTTATTTATTTATTTATTTTTCAGGCAAATAAAGCAGCAATAAGAGTCAAAGGCAAAGGAGTCCAAGCTGATGCACTTACGTTGCCTAGTGACATAGAACTCTAAAATAGTTGAAGAGTTATTACTTGGTTAATTATTTGGACCCAACATGACCGAAAACATTATTTACGACCCATTTTGTTTTGGTACAAATATTTTGTATCCAAAAAAGAAAGCACCCTCATCATTAGGATGTTAAGATGGAACTAGACACTTAGTTGGATGAAAGCAACTGCTTCCACCGGTTTTGAATGTAAGAATCATATATATTGTCTAAAATATGAACAAATCTTAATTAGTTTCACTTAATGAAATAATTTTATTTAATTATGATTCTTTTTTTTAATATCAAGACTTCATGAGTAATTAATTTAGGGGAAAAAACTTTGTAAATGGAATTTGTAAAGATTAATGACAATCTTAACAAAATTTTTTAATTAACATTTTTTATATTTGAGATTGAAGGGAGTTAATAAGAAGAAATTAGAGATGATAATGTATTTTCTTGTAATTAGGAGAAATAACATTAAAAAAATGAATTCGACTATCGAAAATAAACATTCAAAAAATTCTCTTCTTTTATCTTTTCTCTATTTAAATTTTAAGATTTATTCACAACTTAATAGTTCAACCAGAATTTATATATGGTTGTTTGGGAAGTCGTGTTGTAATATATGCTTTGGGTTAAATGGTTCGTGAGGGATACAGTTCAAATGAATCTAGTAAGTAGTTTGTGTCACTTTTTTAATGTAAGATAAATACGATTCTAGTTATTTTAAAATTATTTTGAAATTAAAATAAATTTATTTGATTTTAGATTCAGAATAAATATTGTTAAATTTTTAGTTTGTAATTAATTAAAAGTAGAAATAATTTCATTCATAATAATCTTAAGCCAGATTTTATCTTTTGTAAAAAATATTTGTACTCTATGTTATAATTAAAAAAATTAATTTATGATATTTAATTAACTAATTAAATTTAAAATTTTTAATATAAATATTTCAATAAAAATAAATTATAAATAAATAAAATAGATTATAGAAATTAACATTTTTGAATATGATTTTTTATAAAAATATTTTAATGTAATGATAATTAAATCTATTTAAGTTTATGATAATATTGATTGATTAAAATGAAATCCCTTTTATTAAAAATATTTCAACAAAAGAAAGTGTACTTACTATTAGTACATAACATTAATGATGTTTGGGGGTGAACGGACCAAAAAACTCAAGCAATAGCAAGTGTGTCCATTAAAGAGATGAATGAAGCCTTTAGTTAAATTTTGGTACGTTGAGAACCTCTTTTTCCAGAGGATAATTTGTTTTGGTGCATCAAAATTCAAATTGTTTGACTGAATGTTAGTGATTGCGTTCTGGTGCATTTCCCATTTTTTAATGCCATTTAGTAATCTCTAACCACTTCAATAATAGAGAAGACAAAAGGGATTAAAAAGTGGCATTCATGCGTGGTGAGTATGGTCCTCCACTCCTCCTCACTTTTATTTTCCCAAAGTCTTAAGCGACTCTGAGTTGGCCATAAAAATAAGTGGTATCAATTTTTTATATTTTTCTCTGTCTCCATAACATATACTAGCGGTTAATTTATTATATTATTTTTTATAATTTATATTTATTTATTTATTATTAATATATTATATATTAGGTTATTAATTATATTTTAATTTTAAAAGTATTTGAAGAATAATAAATAATAAAAACTTATAAATTAAAATTTAAAATTTTAATTAAATATATAACTTTAAACTTATTATAAAATTAATTATAATTATAATGGAGAGGTATAAGTTCGAGTACATGACGGATAATTACAAATTCATTCCCACACCCATATCCCAGTTTACTACATTATGTAATACTCTCGTATTCATACTCATGTCCAATCAATGTGATTAATACCTGTTAAAATTGAAACGAGCTTAGGGGGGTACCAATAGATTCTTGTCATCCTTATTCATATGATACACGCAACAACTTCCTTAGGCTCGATTCGAGGAAAAAAAAAAAGGAAAAAAGGTCTGAGGAAAGAAAAAAACTGAAATAAAGTAGGAATTAAAGTTGTTCATTCATGTGAAAAGTGATGAAAAAAAAAGAAAATTATGAATTAAAGTTATTACAATTAAAAAATTAATCATATATTTATGAATTCATTCTTACAAATAAGAATAATTTTGTAAGAGTTAATTTTTTGTACTTTCCTTTTTTAGAAAGTTAAACATGTGAGACTCACTAAATTAATGACATTTTTTTTGTTACTTTCATTGCTAATGAATTAGAGAAATTACAACTTTTCTCTCTTTTTTTACATATGTAACTTTTATTCTCTACTTTTCTTTTAACCGAACAAGGGATTAATCAAGATAAGTAAATATTTGCCAAGTCTAATAGCTTAATTGATTTTATTTTGTTTTTTATTTTTTGAAAAAAAATTTAAAAATGGTTTTAAAACATTTTTGTTTGGAAGAAAAGAAAAACAAAAACTTGTTTAGTAAGCATTATTTGAAAATTGTTTTAAAGATGTAAAAATAAAAAAAAATATTTATATTTACAAAAATATCATTAATGAAAAGCAAAAAACAACATATTTTCGTTGTATTTTGAGTTTTAAAAAAAAAAACAAAAAACTGAAAAACAAAACTACTTACAGTTGTTCCTATTTTTTAGTTTTTAAAAACTAAAAAATCATATCTGATTTTGAAAACTGTTTTAAGAAAACAGTAACTAAACGAGTTTTTTAGTTTTTTAAATACTAAAATATTGAAAACAGTTTTATAAAATTAGTGTCAAACAAACACTAAATGTACGAATGGTTTTATAAAAAAAATTGTGGATACTAAAGTAAAATGAGTACTATGATATTTATTCCGCCACGATATATATGTATTTATATGTATGTGTGTGTGATATAGTTATAATTAAAAATATGAATTACTATTATTAATAATAATTTATTTTATTTAATGTGTTAAATAGTAAATATAATGATTGATTTGATGTTAAAGTTTAATTATTCTTGTTAAATAGTTATAATTTAAATTTTATCACTTGTTTTTGTTGGGTTATTACTATTGTAATATATGAATGTGAACATTTATATTTATTTAATATTATATTGGTTTGTTTATTCATATTTTTATCTATATAAGACATTAACATATATCTTTATACACATATAGGTATTCCGGATAAAGATAAAGATTAAAGCAGTTATCTACGTATAAATATAAAATCTATTACATATCTATTTTTAAAAGAAGGTATGAAATATTTATTTAGACCTTACTCATTATCACTTTAAAAAAAATTTAATTTATAGAGATGTTTATGAAAGACAAAAGAAAGAGAAGGTGTTTCTAATTTTATGTTTATCATTTTGATGATTTTTTTTAGCACCACTTAATGCTGTCTTGTAATCAAAACATTAGTAATTAAGTATTATGTTTGTGCCATCCACCACATTAATAATTAAAAAAAGATCCACGACATTGGTATTGTGTTAATGTCAAATCATTCAATGAATGCCGTATGCCCATATCATTCATCCGCGCCACCTCAAAAAAATGTGCTGAAGAGGAATACTTGAAAAACAAAAAATAATTGTGTTTATTTTTAGTTTTGGAATATGGAATGATGTGATTTAAAAAAATAGTTAGATTGAGTTTTTAAAGACGGAAAAAGGAAGTAAAATTCTCTTTCGTCTCATTAGCTTCTTCAAATATTGAAAGTTTTGGTAAAAGGAAAAAATAATATTAATAAAAAATGAGTAAATTATGGATGAATTTTAATGTAATCATACATATATTTTTTATTTTTTAATCATTACTTTCACACTTTCTAAAGAGTATTAGTGTAAAGTTTAAAAGAAGTACTAATGTAATATTTTTAAACATATATGGTGCAATTATTATGAATATATAAAATTAAAGAGATTTTGTTTAATTTTTTTTTAAAAAAAGAAGTGAATATATAATTTTACTAAATTTGAGAAGGTATATCAATTATTTGCTCTAATATATTTTATTTTGTTTTATTAAATTATTTTAATTCTTTTTATGTAAGATTTAATATCTTGGTTTATTTTCTTCTAGTATAAATTCAATTCATCCCTCACAATTAAATTACATTCACCAATGCCCTATAACATGATGCCAATAATGTATATATCTGCTAATAACTCAAACTTTATAATAATAACCTATTTTTTTATGAATCCCACAATGCTATTTCACCGTCTAGATTTATTCCATTTTTTGTTTTACCAAAAGATCAAACTTTGTAAGTAGACCCATATTTGAGGAAAGAAATAATAAAAAAGTATTTTTTTGAAATGTGTGTTGATATTTAATGAACTTACACAAAACCCTAAACTTACACAAAACAAGATCTTCATTTTAAAAATCAAGTTTGTAACTCCACTCCAATAACTAATCTTAGTAAGATTAGATTTTAGGTTGAAAATCAAATTCTAAGATCAATTATTAGATATGCTCTTATGCTTGAAAATGTATGGGAGAGAGTGTTATTATGACATGTGTCACAATAATGTAGTTTTTTTATAGGCTAAATATTGATTGTTAATATATTAATTTTTGTTAATGGAGGAATTTGAACTCACAATCTTTTCCTTTCTCATCTCTCCACTTTACCACTAAATCAATCTTATAACTCTACCACAATAATTTAGTTACATATGCAAATGTATGAGAGACATAGAAAAAAGAAGAGTGCATTAGAAATTTTTTATATAGGCACAACACTCTTAAAAGTGTATACAAACCTAACTAAAGGATGTGATAAAGTAAATAGAGTTTAAGATTTAGTCTTTCAAAAATTTATTTTTCTTCTCTTCTTTTATTGACTCAAAATTAGTATGTAATTAAAATTTATTGAAATAATTTATTAAGAAGTTACTCATAGGCTATACTACACCATTTTTTTTTTTTGCACTGTGATAATATGAGTAAATCCTCATTTTTAATATATGAAAGATATAGATGTTTATATTTACGTCCGTGAAAGAAATGGAGATTTATTCATAATAATATTATAAGAAATAATTTATCTTAATATTATATATATATATATATATAATACTAATAGTAGTAAAATTAATATCAATATTTATGAGTAATTTATTTTACCTTTTCATATTACTTCAAATTGTATTTCCTAAACAAAAATGACTAAAATTAATATTTTATAAATAATTGTTTAAATTTATAATAATTCATAATAATTTTTTAAAATTCAAAATTAATGGTAGAAATTAAGAAGCAAATTATTATATAGGAAGAGAAAAACACTTATAATCCTTTATATTTATATTTTTATATATATATATATATATATAGAAAGGCTGAGATGAAACGTCAACATACAAATATTTTACATTGATAATATATATTTATTAAACTCTATTTTAAAATATATTTTACGATAATGAATAATTAAAAATTAAAAAATATAAAATATTTAGTAAATGATCAAATATGTTATATTACATAAAATTATAATAAATTCATTTTAGGTCGATCATTTTTTTAAAAAAAAAAACTTTAGTCCTTACAATTTATATACATAAAAAAAGTTAGTCCTATCTTCGAAAGGGATTAGTGGTGTCACTATATTTTACCAATAAATAATAATAAATAAAAGTAACTATTTTCATGCTAGTTAAATAAAAAATAAATTATAACACTTTATTAGCATTACTAATTAAATAAAATAAGAGATAAATTATTATTATTATTATTATTATTATTATTATTATGTGTGTATATATATTAAAATTTTATTTTAAAAAAATTTAAGCACGATAATAAAACTAATAATTTAATTTATAATTTATCTTTTCAATGCATTGAATTTATTATATATATTGAGATACATTAATTTCTATGATATATATATTTTATGTGTTAACTTAGACGTAAAATATATAAAAAAATGTAGTAATAATATAATATTATTGACAATGAGAATGATGATTTGTCGAAAATGTCCTTTTGTTAGGTGCGATGTGATGATGCCTATCCGGTAATGCTTTTAGAGAACTTTGAAGATACTCTTACGCGCCTTCCTTCTCACGAATATCTCCTTTCATGCCTCGTTCCACCACACAGCTCCTCATTTTGTTAGCGCTTCTTGTGAGCTATATAAACCACCATCAACCTATTCTAAATGTTAAAACAAGAATCGCCTAATTATACCACCACCGCCCAAAACTCCATCAACACATTTTTCATTAATCATTTATAATTTTCACTTAATTAAACTATAATTAGTAACTAATACAATTAACTATATGTAACTCAAGGATATAATCTTGCAAATACTTAGGTGCAGTGTTCAACATTTCTTAGAAAATTCTGTTTATTCTTATGTAGGAGGATTGAAAGAGTAAGTGGGGAAACTTCTATTTGATATAGACTGCATAAAAGATTAGCTAGTGGGAGCAAATGCATGCAAAGTTGTAAATGTGGATTCATCCCTCATTATGAAAAGCTATAGTTAGACCACCTTTTAAGCAATCATGAATTCATCAACATCCTATCATTAACAAGAAGATGTTGATATTCATTATTATTTATTTTCAATAAAGTTTTCCTTATTATGGAAGCTTTACTTTCCACTTCACTTTTCCAGAAATAGAATGACAAAAGTGGAGAGAAGAATATATATATATATATATATATATATATATATATATATATATATATATATATATATACACATTTGTGTTAAGATGTATATCATTGGTTGAATTAGTTAAAATTAATGTTAATTATTATATTAAAGTGATTAACGATTAATATGATTACTAATGTTGGTATATAATTTATGACATTAACAATTATTTAATTTTTAACAATCTAATAATTTTAATATTTAATAGTAAACACTTCCAATTTTTAATAGTTAGTAATTATATGTTATATGATTACTAATGTTTACTACTAATAACATTAATATTTTTTTTGGCTTCTTGAGATATTATTTCGTTAGAAATTTCAGACTAATTCATAAACATGGTTAAATAAAGGTCACTATTCATCATATACTGTAAAAAATACAATTAGTTAGTAGTTAATACTCGATAATTTCTACCTGTAATTGTCTTGTGTGTCATTGGTTAAAAAGACATTCTTGTATTAAGAGTCTACCACTTGTAATATTCAGTAGGTATTGCTTTCTTGCTCTACATCAAAGTTTTCTAAAGCCTTTAAATGATTTGCACAGTAGGTTGCTAATATTTTCTAAGGATAGGATGATTTGTGCAAGGAGTTGAGAGTTAATACTTCTAATTTTAAAAAAAAAAAACAAAATATTTTGATTTTGAAGAAGGGGCCAAATTTTGCATATTTCATAAAATAAAAACTTAATTAATCCTATATAATAACTTATCATTCTTCTCAAATAACCAAACTTAACCTCTTCGAGACACAAGAAAACAATAGATTTCTTTCTATTTCCTTTGAACCATTAATTCTGAAGATAATTTTGTTATTACCAAAATTTGACTTTAACCGCTCTTGGCACTATCACATTTGGTAGGCTTTTATAAGCATGATAGACACTTTGCAATTTTATAGATGGACAAATACATCCCGCTCCCTTTGACAATTAAATTTATCTGTTAGCAAATTTAAATATATTATTTAAAATATTTAAATAAACTATTTAACAATTTAATAGTAAAATAAATATTTTTTAATCATACTACTTAATTAAAAAATTGTTTTCAAATAAAAATAATAGCTACTAAAATTTACTTTTTGTTAATTTTAAAGTAATATATACATAAATATAGAACTTTATTACAAAATTAATTAAGTAGTTAGACATGATAAATTATGATATATATATTATTAAAAAAAATTGAAAAGGTTAGTGTGGCACTTGGCCCATATCCGTCTCTGGACACAAGAGCATTTCGTTAAAAACCAGAAGCATTGCAGAAAATGGCAATGAGAAGCCTTATTTCCTTTATCAACAATAGCAAAGAAGAATAACTCATTTTTGGCAATGAGAAGATCCAACTGAAAAGGAACAATTACAGTCCATGTAATCAGTTGTGTTGTGAATAAACAAGTTCATTCTTGCCTTGCGTGCTGCAAAAGGTCCAAAAAACGCTAAAAAATAAAAACATGTTAGTATGAAGGTGTTGCGAGTGGGAACTGTGTCTCTGTTTCAACGTCCCTAAGTGTAAGAAGCCTCATCGCTGCTTTTAAACGAGTCTTCAAGTGGCCTAAGAAATAGAGAGGGGCCAAAAGCAAAAATGAGCTCATGGAGAAAGCAAGTTTGTGAAGAAACAAAGAAGCAGCTATGGTTGGCTGGGCCAATGGTTTTTGTTAGTGTGTTTCAGTACAGCATAATAATCATCTCTCTCATATTTGTGGGTCATTTGGACAAATTGCTTCTAGCTGCTGTTTCTTTGGCCACTTCATTTGTCAATGTCACTGGCTTCAGTGTTATGGTATGTTTATGATCACTATTGGGTGAAGGAACCCTTGCTTTATTATGTTATATATATATTTATATTTATATTTATTTTCCTCTCTCCTACATAACAAACATTAACATATCTACTTGTCAAGTGTCAAGGATAATGGATGATTAGTAACATTTATTTGTTTGGTTTTTGGTTGAAATAGTTAGGAATGGCAAGTGCCTTGGACACTTTTTGTGGCCAGTCATTTGGAGCAAAACAGTACCACATGTTAGGCATACACATGCAGAGAGCCATGATCATTCTCACGATTGTAAGCATACCAATTGCAATTATTTGGGCAAACACAAGATCCATTCTGATTTTGGTTGGCCAGGATCCTGAAATAGCTGCAGAAGCCAGCACCTATACTCGGTTTATGCTTCCAAGCCTTTTTGCTTATGGCCTTCTACAGTGTCTCAGGAGATTTTTCCAAACCCAAAATATTGTATTTCCATTGATGTGGACCTCCGGAATTACCACATTACTACATGTAATTATATGTTGGATTATGGTAGTCAAATTTGGACTAGGGAGCAAAGGAGCGGCGGTAGCAAATTCTGTATCTTATTGGTTCAATGTTACTATACTCTCACTCGTTGTCAAGTTTTCTCCTTCTTGTTCAAAAACTTGGACAGGCTTTTCAAAAGAGGCGCTACATAAACTTCGCACATTCGTGAAGCTTGCCATTCCTTCAGCTGTTATGGTTTGGTACGTATAACTTAATTACATTCTCTCATTCTTTCATACCAACTCTTACAATAGATTAAGGGTATCATCGATTGAATTTTAAAAAGTCAATCCATATCTAACCTAAATCTAATTAATTGGATATAATTTTAAAAATGGTTTAAAATAAGTTTATAATTAAAATATAATTTTATTTTAAACATTAAAAAATTTCAATAGACACGTCTTATTTAATTTTCTTTATCACAATTATAATTAATATTAAAAATCTGATTTTAATTATATTTAATCATGCAGCTTATTTTATTTTGATTTATACAAAAAAAATTTTATCAGATAAATAATAACTAAAAATTTAATTGAAATAAAGTTAAAATTTTTAATGATCATTTTAACCTTTACCAAGTGTAAATATGTCCAACAAGTGTAAAAAATATGTTAAAAGATAAAATATATATGGAGTTCAATTACAATATTGTGGTTTATATATCACATGTAGGATTGGTATATATATATATATATATATATATATATATATATATATATATATATATATATATATATATATTCTCTGTTTTAGCAGGTGCCCTACTTCTATGGTATTTGTTTCAGGTATGTGGTTGAATCTATAATGATTTTTTTTGTATTTGTTTCTAGTATACTGAAGAAAATAAAGATAAATTTAAAATTTAATAATACACAATATTTGTTCGACTTGTCAAATTTAAATAACAAATATTTAGTATTTTAAATATATATGATCTTTTAAGTTGTATTTTTTTTATTTATTAATAAGTTTTCATATTATATACTTTTTTTTTATATCTTAAAAACATAAGTAAAATTTGAAACCTTTTATTGATGACTCTATTTTGATAGTTTGAATTTTGAATTTTTAAAAATTTAAAGAATTATTCAACCATATTCAATTGATTGAATTGGATATAAAATAGAAAACAATTTAATATGAAATCATTTCATTAAACCGGATTTAAATGAATTTTTGTACATGCCTGCAATAAATCAATATTTACAGTTTGTTTCTGCTGTTAAAATAGCACGCCCTATTCTTTTGGAGATCCAAACTCTGTTTCTAATTTTTTCTTTTAACCATTATCATGGTGAGCAGCTTGGAAACGTGGACATTTGAAGTGATGGTTTTCCTTTCTGGTCTTCTTCCAAATCCAAAATTAGAAACATCAGTGCTTTCCATCTGGTTGGTTTCATATTTGAGATGCTTTTCACATTTGTTACACATGCTTGATTTTTTATTATTATTATTATTATTATTATTATTATTATTATTTACTCACAATTGGTTTTGTTATCAGCTTGAGTACTGCGACACTTGTTTGGATGATTCCCTTCGGATTTAGTGGAGCCGGAAGGTTGGTATTTCTCATGAATTCACTCCAGCGCACATGTGTCAGAAATTTTTCTATCTTCCCAATTTGCTGCTTTGAAAGTTTCCCTTGCTTTATCAATGTATGCATGGTTCTTGCAGCATTCGTGTCTCAAATGAACTTGGAGCTGGTCATCCATGGAATGCACGTTTAGCAGTTCGTATTGTGTTAGTACTAGCCATTATTGAGGGCATCTTAATTGGAACAGTGATAATACTTGTACGCAATATCTGGGGCTATGCATATAGTAATGATGTAGAAGTTGTTAAATACATAGCAACTATGCTCCCAATTCTCGCAGCATCCAACTTTTTAGATGGACTCCAATGTGTTCTTTCAGGTTTTTCTTTCCCTCCATATTTTTTATTATTCATCTGCGCAGGAATTGTCACTCAAAAGCTCTGGTATAGGCTTAGAGGCATATTAAAACTTCCTACACATCTCATGCATATAAAAATGCTAAAACATAACGTTGCACTAAAATATTAGTCGACACACCATTGACATATTTTTATTATGAGCCAATACATGTGAAAAGCTTGTGTGCATAGCTGAAATAAGTGAATTAAAGCTTTCAATCAAGCAATTGTAAGAATTTATTTTCTTTAGTTTTGAACTTTTAAAATGCATATTGCATAAATGTATGAGACATGTCAGTTGTGGCCATTTTTCTTTCTTCCTTTTTTGCATGAAAGAGATGATGTATAACCTTCTTTCTTTACTTTGTGGACAATAATAATTCAGGTATTGCTAGAGGATGTGGTTGGCAGAAAATTGGTGCATATGTAAATCTAGGGTCGTACTATTTAGTTGGGATTCCAACAGCTGTCGTGTTTGCTTTTGTGTTGCATATTGGTGTGAAGGTATAAAAGTTCATTAATTAGTTTGAACCATAGGCTTGATAGTGACGACAATTGGTTTGATTTTTTTACATGCTAATTATTTGATATAGGGGCTCTGGTTGGGGATCGTATGTGCACTAATTGTTCAAGTGTGTTCTTTAATGATCATCACTTTCCGTACTGATTGGGAGCAAGAGGTGAATTTTGCATTTCTTTAATGTTTTGCTCCTTTCTATTATGTGATGTTAATTGAGTGCTGACATGCCTATATTTTTAACTCATCCAGGCAAATAAAGCTACAGATAGAGTCTATAACTCAGCAACACCAGAGAGCTCGAGTTAAAATTCTATTTTGATGAAAGAAATACACCTTTTGGTATCCTTAGTCTTGGGGCAAATATATATGGTAGAAAGATAATAGATGATGTAGTTCACCACTGGAAGTAAATAATGAGGGTTTTTTATTTTTTTTATGTGTATTGGTAGGGTATGTTATGATGTTTTGTGGAGGTTAATTTTGTGTTGTGCATAGAAACTATTAAATGTGGACGGGAAAATAAAAAAATTATTTATGGTTTTTATTTACCATTAATAGATTTTCTTGAATATTTTTTATCATTTCATAAAAGCATTTTTAATTGCTATTGGTACTTTCTAACAAAAAAAAAACTATTGGTTATTGTTCCCAAGTTCTTTTCTACTCAAAAATCACTTTTGTGGAATACAAGAATGATTAGTTATGGTGTTAAGTTTTCTCCTCATTCTTTTTCTCCAAAAATCACTTCTTTTTTGGAATAAAAAATATCTATAACTGTTTTTTATAATCTTTTAACAAATATGGTAATATATATTGAAGGATTTTTTTGTTTCCAAAAATAATATTCTTATTAGAATATAGGTAGTTATTTTCTATGACACTTGTAACTTTCATTTTAATCTATTATATAATAATTTTAAAATTTTGTCAAATACTTTTTTCAAATATATTAAAAAAATTCTATATAGTCGTAATATTCTTAAAAATATGATTTCTTAAAAGCTAAAATATGTTTTTTTTTTCATTTATAAATTTTGCATTTGATCCTAATAATTTTTTCTTGACTATCTCTAAAAAAATTTAGAATTTTGCATTTGGTTCTTAAAAAAATTATTTTTTATATATATTTTGTCCCTACCATTACATTTGCTATAATAAGTGGTCAAATATTTTTATAATTTATTTTGGTCCCTGATATCTCAAGTCAATAAAACCAATGTAATGATTAGGGTCAAATATTAAATAAAAAATATTCACGGCCAAAAGTTAAGAAAAAAAATATTAGATTGAATCGAAAAAAAGTAAAAAAGTAAAATAATAATAGTTATAATAATTAAAAAAATAAAATTCCCCCTTGTGTTTATACACTTCCTTGTTTCTTTTTTGTTAAAACACGCTAGAATCCCTCCTTCCTTATTTTTCTTTTCTTTATTAGGGCACACTTCATGTCTTACTAGTCATCCCATACCTATCTTGTTTGCTCCCTACATCCAAATATAAAAAAATAAAGTATAATTACAAATTTTACAAGCAGTGAGATTGGCTAAAGTGTTGTGACTTCTACAGAGTGGTCTCATCATTAGTAAAGATTGGCTACAATACTATGACCTTTGCAGAGTTTTTTTTTAAGAGCAAAAAGAACAATTTTATTTATATGTTTTGAAAGAAACAAAACGTTTCATTGTTTACACCCATATGGAATCTTTCATCATCAGTAACCTTATCTTATCTATAAAGCACTCTATTTCATATTTAGCATACATAACCTATGGTTATCATATTATAATATGAAAATACACAACTCCTATTAAAACCAAACTTTACCCAACTTAAATTCTGTTGTCGGGCTCCCATTAACTAAAATGGAGACATAGCTGCTTCGGACAATGGAATTCATCTACATTCTCCATCTACAATCAAAATCCATCCTATTCAATATATAGTCTAGAAAATTTCAGTTTACCGAGTCATAGGCCTTTGCAAAATCAACCTTAAACATAAAGCATGACCGTTTATTCCTCTTAGCCCAATCCACAATTTCATTTGCTACTATTACCCCATCCAAAATTGATCTTCCAAGCAGAAAAGATGTTTGACAAGTCGAAATCAACACCTTCAACACTTGTTTAATTCTCAATGACAATAACTTAGAGATAATCTTGTGCATACTAGATATTAAGGATATGGGCCTATACTGGGACAACCCTGAAGGTCTAGCCACCTTTGGAATAAGAGTAATAAAAGAAGAGCTTACCCTTTTCGGTAGCATGCCTGACTCATGAAACTCTTGTACCGCCTTGACCACATCTTCCCCAATTAATCCCCAGCAGGATTTGTAAAAAGTCATTCCAAATCCATCAAGGCCCGAGCTTCTCACTCCTTTGCATGCCCACACTGCCGCTTTAATCTCCTCTTTTGAGAAAGGCTCCTCCAGAAAAAGTTTCTGTTGTTCTGGCAACTGATTGAATTGTACTCCATCCATAACTGGTCTATCCCTCCACTTTTCCTTAAACGAACCTGAGAAGTGATAAAAGATTTTGGCTCTAACCTTCGGCACACTCTCCAGCCATTCCTCCTCCGCCTGGACTGCGAAGATGGAGTTCGAATACCATCTTGACTGTATGCAATTATTGAAATACTTGGTATTATTATCTCCACTTAAAGCCCATCGAACCCTAGATTTTTGCAGCATTGCATGTTCCATCAACCTAGCTCGCCTCTAGTATTCTGACATAATATCATGTCTCGAGTTAGCTAGCAGCTAGGCCCCTTCCACTAACTGTTGGTTGACAGCCTCTAATTCGTCAACCTTTTGTAATAGAAATCTCTCATCCTTGTTCCATACATCTTTCTTCCACTTTTTTATCTCCCCTTTAATATTTTTTACTTTTCTAGCCATCTGGTACATCTTCCACCCTAAGCCGGGAGATGAGTTCCACCTTTTTTGCACCAATTTTTCAAAAGAGGCATCCTGCAACCAAAAATAAAAAAAACTTAAACGGTTTTGGTCCCCAACTTTGTTTCTCATCTCTTGTATAAATCCAGTAACGATCAGAGAACTCCTAGTCTCTATCCTCTGTGCATTAATCCCCCACTCGTCCATCAAGACCGGCGAGAACACCTGTTTAATCTGCTAGATGACTCTCCGTCTGGTGAAATCCATGTAACTCATTTCCCAATAAGTGGAATATCCACCAACCCCATCTGCTGTATAAAGAACTTGAATTCCTCCATCTCGATTCTAGAATGGTAATTTGACCTCCCTTTAATCTCATTCCTTCGTACCATCGCATTAAAATTGCCAGCAACTACCCATTTGATTGTGGGAAAGCCTCTTCTAGTCATCATTAAATCATTCCACACCTTTCTCTTGCCTTATAGAATACAAGGGCATACACATTCACCATACAGTTAACCACCTCTGGATTAATGCCTCTAAATGCGACTCCTAAAAAGCCTTGCCCTCGAATTTGCCATACAACCTCCAGCAAACCCTTCCTCCATATTGTGACACATCCACCACTCAGTCCCATTGATGGAAGGATTCTCCATTCACATTTTGTGTGTCCCCAAGCCTCCTTTATTTCCCACTCCTTTAGGTGGCTACATTTAGTTTCCTGGAAGAAACAAATGTCAATATTATTTTCAACCACAATCCTTCTAATCTGCCTCTTTTTCACCCTATCCCAAAACCCCCTCATATTTAATGACAGAAGCTTCATTCACTTTGCATCTTATGGTCTCCTTCCCCTTGTATCCTTTTTCGCCTTATCCCTCTCTTCCATTCTTTTAAGTTTCGTTAAATATACTTCATCCGGTTGTTTTCTAGTAATGCCTATTTCCTTCATTGCTAACCACATTTTACTCATCTCGTTCCTTCCAATTTCATTACCCCGCCTTGCTTGTTCAATGCCTCCACTCTGTTCACTTCTTACCAACTCACTTCCATTAAGATTGTGCCTTCGAGCTTGTCTCCATACACTCATCATCCTCTGCTGCCCATTTCCTCCGCAAGACACTTCTTCTCCACCCATACACTCCCATTTCTTATAATTATATGGTTTTGTGTAGCTTGATCCTGACTTTGTATCAACACAATGACCCTTCTTAACCTTTGTTACCACACCATCTTCTTCCGCCCCATCAAGTATATTAGCCATTTGTTTCTCCCAACACCCAGCATTTTCATGTGGTAATTGCACACTAGAGCCTTCCAGCCCATTAGCAACCCGCCAAGCTTGTCTTTGGCTTTTGGCAGCGTCTCTGTGCAAATTCCTTATTGGGCCTTATGTGCATGGCCCATATTAACACTCTCGTGTGTATGCTCCCATTCAGACCTCACAACACTCTCCACACCTTGGTCCATGCCCATCCTCATTGAGCCCACGTAAGGCAACCGCTGCGTACCTCTTGCACAGCCGAGATTCCCACTGGCTGAACCTGATGTATTTAACATTATGCCTATCACTCCTGACTTTTGCTCTTGCGTGCCTGTACACTCCAACTCAGTCTGCATCTCACTGTCCCTAACATGTAGCGTCCAGCTCTTGAGCCACAACAGTAGTTTTTCGACAAAGCTCTTCACTCTTTCCCACACCATTTCGTTGTGAGCTAGACCTATGGTTGACTAATGCTACATTTGGTAACCCTGTACTCCAGCTTTTTGCCTTTTGAAAACCAGACTGTAAACCTTCCTCTTCCTCCTCAACATCGAGCCTGCCAATCCTTGCCCCTACCATATAGGCTTCCCCTTTTGGACTTCCGATTTCCTCTGCCAAAGATGGCTTCCAACGTCCATCGAATAACTCCTCCTTCAACACAACCAGCCTTTGCTCTGCGTTAAACGATTCATCAAACTCCTCCACTCCTTGGCAAGAACTCATCTCCGAAGCAGACCACAGAAGTTGATCTCGGTTATGCTCATGGCGTCCTTCATCCCCATCTTCCATCACCTTTATGTGAAAATACCACTCATCTATCTTCACTTTTAGGACCACTTGGACTGGATCAAATGACTTCCGGGATATCAAAATTCGTGCAACATCATACCTCTCCTTCCTACCCATCCCGTCCCCAACACGCACCACCTCACCAAAGGGTGCCAGTAGACACTCAAAGAATTTGTCCCCCCACACATGCAATGGGATTCCATAACATTTCACCCACACTCTTCTCTCTGTGTCTACACTTCCAGGTCCCCATCTGCATATCCCTTGGAACCATTTATATAACCATTCATGTTTTCCTTCCATCACCTCATGAAAAGACTGTGAATTATCTGCTTCCAACAACACCATATTACATCCCATTGGCGTTCCTTTAACATCATAAACCCCCTGCTCAGCCAAAAATTGCTGCGTTCTAAGAGCACTCCCTTTGTAGAGCACCTCTCCCACGTAAGCTTTTTCTAGCCTCCTAACCTCCTTTGTGTCTGCTTGATACACCAAATGTGGCTCATCTCTGACTCCACTACGGTCCACCTCTTCATTTGTGCTGTTTCGAATCAAACACATTCCCTTTGTTAACTCGAATCACCTTGCCTTTGTTAACTCTAGGCCCAACCACAAAATTTCTCACCACATTTGCATAGTATGCATGGTTGTTGCCATTCTTAGTTCCTTCCATTGGTCTCTGCTGAACCTCCTTCGCATGGCCTTGTGTAGATAACTCATTCCATTCCTTATAATTCATACTTCTAACTTGGTCATCCCTCTGCCCGTATCTAGGCAAATTGACCCATAGTTTTTCCGTCCAAATAAAGATATTATCCAACTTGACAACTAACATATGAACATCCTTCACATCTTTAAATCGGAAAAAACCAAATCTTTTACCATTTCTATCCTTCTTACTTGGTATATAAACGTCTTGGACACTCCCATATCTCCTAAATATCTTCCACATCTCTCTCGTTGTGTAACTATCAGGAATTTGAGTAAAGAAAAGTGAAGTGAGGTTTCCCATACCTTCATCTCCCACTCTGCTTTTAGCCACCCACCCTCTTGGACGACTTTCATATCCATTTTCCCGCTTTAGCTTCCTTTTACTCCCGACCTCCCTCCATCCTCCGTCCTCCATGATCTAAAGAATAAACTGTGAAAGTAAATTGAGACCCATTGTATCAAAAGTTGTATTAAGATTACCTTTTGTCAATGATTTCTAAAGAACCTTATACATTAAAGATACCGATGAAAAGAAATGAACTCCACTTTATCAATGGCCTAAAAAGAACTAGCACTAGCATGTAATTGACCCAGAGACTTTATGTTTATAAACCCAGATGAACTTGGTGATAGCTAATTCTTTGGATTGTGAAATTAAAAGGTATAGCCAGAGGATGTGGTTGGCAGAAGCTTGGTGCATTTGTCAATCTTGGATCCTATATCTTGTAGGAGTTCCTTTAGCCGTTGTGTTAGCTTTCATCCTCCACATGAAAGGAAAGGTAAGTAAGATTTACCATGTTTCTTGGCATTAAAATTGTTCAATAGAAGATAATGCTTTTAAATTGATATTGATTTTGAGAAAAACACAGGGCCTCCTTTTAGGGGTAGTGCTTGCCCTTATTATGCAAGTAGTGTGTTTGCTTGTTGTCACCTTACGCACCAAGTGGGACAAAGAAGTGAATTCTTCTATCTTATGCTCAACTTTGCCTTCAATTTTGAATCAATAAAGCAATATATTTATTTATTTATTTTTCAGGCAAATAAAGCAGCAATAAGAGTCAAAGGCAAAGGGGTCCAAGCTGATGCACTTACGTTGCCTAGTGACATAGAACTCTAAAATAGTTGAAGAGTAATTACTTGGTTAATTATTTGGACCCAACATGACCGAAAACATTATTTACGGCCCATTTTGTTTTGGTACAAATATTTTGTATCCAAAAAAAACAAAGCACTCTCATCATTAGGATGTTAAGATGGAACTAGACACTTAGTTGGATGTTATTAGTTGAATGTGAAAGTCATATATGTTATCTAAAGAGTAAAATGTCAAATGGATAGTGATTGAGTGTTTTTACCTTGTAATTTCATATAATTAAAAGTTGAAAAGTTAATTGAAATAATTTCAGTTTCATTTGAATGATAAATTTAAGAGTTTTTTTAAGAGTTATTAGTTTTTTCAAAAAAGTTACTCCAAATAGTTTTTTCAACAAAGTTACTCTAAGTAGCTTTTTCAAAAAAGTTATTTTAAGTAGTTTTTCCAAAAGATTTTTTATTTTCAACAAGTAGTTAGTTTTATTTTTACATGTTTACCATTTATTAGTTAATTTATTTTCTTCCAATAATTCTCTCTCATCAAATTATACAACTCTTTCACCTTTATTTCTCTCATTCATTAGTGTAATTATAATAATTTATAATACAAATATATAATTATAGAAAATTATAATTTAAATATTAATTATAGTAATTATAATTTAAATATGTTGTTATAGAAATTTATAATTTATATATAATTATAATAATTTATAATTTTGAATATGTAATTAATTTATATTATTAAAATATGTTATAATTATTTTAAGTACCTTATTATTGATCTAATGATCAATGATCCCTTATTTGTCATTTTACAACTTTCAGCTAATTGATAAAATAGTTTTACCAAATATTTACAATTAGCTTTTCAGCTTTCAGCAAGTTTTTAGCTTTTGGTTAGCTTTTAACTTTCAATTAGTTTTTCAGCTTTTAGCCACCTTTCAGTCAGTTTTCAGCTTTTATCTAACTTTTTCAAACACACCCTGAAGTGCTGATACCTGGGTCTCAAAGAATTTTAGAGGTATCTAGGTACTTGAATCATTTTGTCATTTACATATTAATCCCTGTGTTATTGACACCATTTAGTAAGTGTCCAATCAGCTATTAAGTGCCACGTTGACAGTGTTTCTCTATCATATGTGACACTGTACGTCATTATCCATGTCACAAGGATCTAAATCATTAGAGTAAAAACATCATTTTGGTCTTCGAAAGATTAAAGTTGTTGCATCTAGGTCCTTGAAAGATTTTTTACAGGCATTTGGGTCCTTGAAATATTTTTAGAAGCATGTAGGTTCTTGAAAGATTTTTAGAGACATATAGGTTGTCAAATTTTTCTGATGTTTGTACATAGGTCTCTCGGTTACTAACCACATTAGATAACTATATAGTCAACAATTAACTCTTATGTTGTCAATCTTTCTCTCTTATGCATAACATTTTAACTGCTTACATGACATCCACTTTTCTTTTATTTAATTTTTTAAATTAAAAAAAAATTGTAGATGTTTTTAGTCGCTAGAAAAAAAATAGAAAAATTCTCCTAATTTATGTCTTTCCCCTTCATATTCCCTTTTCTATTAAAAAGAAGGAAGAAAATAAAATCTCAAGCGAATTTGCAAGTTGTTTTGTTAGCATTGAACTAAAATCTCAAGCAAAAACTTCATTATATTATAATAATTTGACTATTCAAAGTTTTTATGCTTCTAGTGAAATACCAAACTAATATATAGAACAACCCAACTATTTTTCACCACAAGAACCTCTACAAATGTTTTTAATTTAAAAATTAAATAAAAGAAAAGTGGTTGTCATGTAAGTAATTGAAACATTATGTATAAGATAGAATAATTGATAGCATATCAGTTAACTTATTGTATAGTTGTCTAATGTCGTTAGTAATTGAAGGATCTATGTACAAACGCTAGAAAAATTTAAAGACCTAGATGCCTCTAAAAATATTTCAAGGACTTTTATGTTTATAAAAATTTTTCAAGGACCTAGATATCTGTAAAAAATCTTTCAAGGATCTAAATGCGACAACTTTAATATTTCAAATATCAAAATGATGTTTGCATTCTGATGACTCAGATCTCTGTGATGTGGACAATGACATGGAATACCATATATGAGAGAGACCATGTTAACGTGACACTTGCTGACTAAGCACTTACTAAATGATGTCAGTAACATAAAGATTAATATGCAAACGACAAAATGATTCAAGACCTGGATGCCTTTAAATTTCTTTCAGGGGATTCAAGTGTCAATGCTTCAATCTTTCAAGGACTTACTTGATATTTCACTCATTATCTAAAATATGAACAAATCTTAATTAGTTTCACTTTAATTAATGAAATAATCTATAAGTAGGTTTTATTTAATTATGATTTTTTTAATACCAAGACTTCAAGAGTAATTAATTTAGGGGAAAAACATTGTAAATGGAATTTGTAAAGATTAATGGCAATCTTAACAAATTTTCTTAATTAACATTTTCATTAAAAAAACTAGCAAAAAACTCTTTAATACACTCTTTAAAAAAGTGTGTTGATAGCACTCCTTTTTTTATATTTGAGATTGAAGGGAGTTAAGCAAAAAATTAGAGATGATAATATATTTTCTTGTGCTTAGGTGAAATAAAATTAAAAGATGAATTTGAGTTTAAAAACTAAACGTTCAAATAATTCCTTTCTTTTATCTTTTCTTTAATTTAAATTTTAAATTTGTCAACTATATTCTAAATTAGTAAAAATAGTTCAACCAGAAATTATATATGGTTGTTTCGGAAGTCGTCTTGTAAATTGTAATATATGTTTTGAGTTAAATGGTTTGTTAGGGATTCTGTTTCAAACGAAGCTAATTTGTGTCATTATCTTTTAATGTAAAATTAATAAAATTTAATAAGATACAATTGTAGTTATTTTAAAATTATTTGAAATTAAAATAAGTTTATTTGATTTTAAAATCAGAATAAATATTGTGACATTTTTTGTATGTAATTGTATTTAACTATTCAAAGTAGAAATAACATTATTCATAATGAGCTTAAGCCAGATTTTTTTTTTGTAAAAAATATTTGTACTCTATTGTATAACTAAAATATTAATTTATAATATTTAATTAACTAAGTAAATTTAAATTATTTTTAATATAAATATTTTAACAAAAATAAAAGAATTACAATAAATTATAGAAAGTAACATTCTTGAAATTTATGGTAATATTAATTGATTAAAATTAAATTCTTTTAGTGAAAATATTTCAAGAAAACAAAGTATAGGGTGAAGGGACCAAAAACTGTATCGACTAAAACAATGGCGGACTGCCCTGATGAAAGAGATATAGTTAAATTTTGGTAGTTTGAAAACGTCTTGCAAAGGATAATTTGTTTTGGTAGATCAAATTCAAGTGATAGCGTGGCGTGTTTAGTCTCTTATCGCTTCAATCATAGAGAACACAATACGCGGTATTCATCCTTCCTGCTCATGTTTTCAACACTAGGAGTAGCAACCACTTTCCATTCCAGATAAATATATACCACATTTTAATTTTCGTTTTTGTACCTCCAAATAATTCCTTATATTATTAAAATATTTATATTTCCTTTTTTATTATTAAATATATTATATATTAAACTATTACTTATATTTTAATTTAAAATATATATGACAAACAATGAATAATAAGAAATTATAAAAATTTTAATTAAATATATGAATTCAAATTTATTATATAATTAATTATTAGGCATAAATAAGTTTTTGACTTTAAAGTTTCAAAAAAAATATTTTTTGTTCTTCAAATTCAAAAATATTTTTAGTCTCTTAAATTGAAATTGATTATATTGGATGTGAAATTGAAGATTGAAAGAGTTAGATTAGAGTTGAAGGGGTGAGTGATTCACGAGTAGAGGAGCATGCTCTCTGTCAGCAATTCATTTTTTTAACCATGTTAAGGGGAGAAAAATGTCTAAAAGTGAATAAGAGAGTGAAAAAAATACTTTGAATTTTAAGGACCAAACATATTTTTTTGTGAAACGTTAAAGACAAAAAACTTATTTAAGCTTAATTATTAATTACAATGGGACGAGTACGAGTTCAGTGTAAGGTGGGTAGTTACACATTCATACTCATACTCATACCCTTTTAACTCCATTGAGTAATACTCGTATTTGTATCCATGCCTAGTCAAGGCAGTTAATTCACCAAAATCGAAGCGGACTTGCAACAGTACACCAGTACCTGCGAGTATGAGTATTTTTGTTATAGCTATTCATATGGTACATGCAATAATTCCCTTAGGCTCAATTCGAGGAAAGAAAAGGAAATAAAGTGTGAGGAAATAAAAAAACATAAAATAAATTGGAAATCGTAGTTGTTCTAGTGTGTGGAAATGATGTGAAAAAAATGGAAAGTTATAAATTAAAGTTATTACAATTACAAAAAATTACCCATACATTTATGAATTTCTTCTTCTTTTTTTTATATAAGCTGTGACTTCCTTCTTATAAATAAAAATAATTTTGAAAGGGTCAATTTTTCTATACTTTCTTTTTTTTTTCATGCCTTTTTTTTAGTGAAAAGTTAAAGATGTGAGACTTGTTGGAACCATTGAAGACTAGTGAAGTTTTGGTTTTGATTTTCTCTCTTAAATCGATTTTATGGTACCAAACACATTTATAGGTGTGGTACTTATATTGTGTGTTTTAGATAGCTTGAGAATGTGTTTGAGATAGTTTCGGATAGATCACATAGGTTGGGTTGTGTTGGAAAAGCTTCAAAAATATATTTTTAGGTAAGGTAATCGATTACCTAAAAATGGTAATCGATTGCCCTGCGAGAATTTTTGAGAAGTGAAATTGATGCTCTCTGTGGTAATCGATTACCTGATTTCAGTAATCGATTACTCCCGGGAAGAAGCACTTTGGTCCAGCTTTGTGCAGGATATCAAGTAATCAAGTGCGTAATCGATTACCCTGCATAAAAACTAATATAAAAGCATTTTGAAAACAGATTTAATTACTTTTGAACAGTCCAATCAAGTGTTTGCTTCTCACATACAATTTCTAAGAATTTTCTCCTATATTCATACCCATTTTTTATGGTTTGAAAGTGCTTCAATTCAAGATTCAAGGAAGAGACTCCATTGAGTTCTAATCTTTCCGTTTGGGTATTCTTCACATCAGTTGATATTGTTTAGTACCTATTTGTGTTTTTGCACTAGGTTTACAATCTCTTCAGGTGTTCTTGAGATTGTGGGAAAATCTTGCAGCGAGGTGTTGCAAGTGAGGCGTTGTGAGTGACGGGGTGTCATGGTGTAGCAAACTCTTGTGGTGTTCAAGAGGAAGCCCTCCTATTTTGTGATTTAAATCTTTCCGGGATTAAAATCTATATGTGTGGTGTGCATGTATTGGCTGAAAATTAATGACATTTAATGATTATTCATGCATTAGAAGCATTGCATTTTGATAAAATGGAATGGGATTGTATAATTTGCATGTACAGGGTTTTTTTTTTTTGCAGTAATCGATTACCACTACAGGTAATCGATTATCCCAGAGGATGGATTTTTCAGAATCAGTCCCAAACCTCGTGGTAATCAATTATCCAAAAGCAGTAATCGATTACCTGCACCAATTTTTCAATTCTGAGTTTAAAATTCAAAAGGGCGCGAATTCAACTCATTCCAAAATTTCAAATTGATTCCAAGAGAAGCTTCAAGTGCGAAAATTACTCAAGAAGCTAGGGTTCTACATCAACCTAAATCACCTCAA
Source organism: Psophocarpus tetragonolobus (assembly GCA_037954015.1). Lineage (NCBI taxonomy): Eukaryota > Viridiplantae > Streptophyta > Magnoliopsida > Fabales > Fabaceae > Psophocarpus > Psophocarpus tetragonolobus. The sequence continues at coordinate 3,272,270 of CM075696.1, forward strand.
CCCTTCAATTTCTCTCCTCTCAATTCCAAATCTACTCCATCCAAACCCTAACAATGGAAGAAGGTAGCTCTAGTCAAAAGAAGAAGGTGAAACACATTGCCACAGGAAGGGAATTTCGGCCTAAGCTCACTCCTAGGAAGCCTTTTGCCCCAAAGCGTTTTACACAGGGCTCTCCATCCAAAACTAGAGAATACTCTCACAAGTGGTTCTCATCCCAAGAACAACAAAACCACTTCAATAGAAGCTATTTGAGTAGGGAAGTGATTTCGCCAAAGGTATTTATCTTATCCTGGGATACTGAGAATGGGTTTAGCTTCCATGATGACCGAAAGTTACAAGGGTTGTCAAAATTCTCTTAACTCAAAGGAAAGTTTTACCCTGATCTAGTCAGGATCTTTTATTCTAATCTAAGGTTGGATGATTATGGGAATTTGGTTTCTGAAGTGAAAAAGTAAGAAGATTGTTCTAAATGAAGAGATGTTTTTAACCATTGGTGGAGTTGCTAATACTGGAATAAGTGCTAGTATGGATGACCTCAAACAGATTGGGGTCAATTATAGGAAAATGGAGGTCTTCAAATCTATGTTGGTCAAACCTGATGACTGGGAATCAGTTAGAAGTGGAAGAAGGGATCTGAAGATTGTGTTTAATACTAGAGGAATGAAGGTTGATGATAGATTGCTACACTACTCTATTGCTAGGATACTAGTTGCATGTGGGAGAAATCATGCTAAAATTCTAGAAGAGGACATGATCTTGATGTGTGCCATCAGGAACAGTATCAAATTCAACTAGGTGGATGTCATCAAGGACAACATGTTGAAGACTCGTCGTCTAGATAAGTACAAATGTCCTTATGTAGTCTTCATTTCTAAAGCCCTGGATAAATTTGGTGCGGACACCTCTAATGAAGTAAGAAAGTTTATAAGGGATGTTCAATTTGTCAAAGACAATGCTCTGAAGATGATGAAGTTGATTAAAACTGAAGAAAGATGGCTAACAAAGGAAGAATTACAAGTTGAGGATGAGGATGAGTCGGTGGAACCAAAGGTGCTGATTCCTTTTGAAGACATGATCCTGAAGCAAGTGGGGAAATTGCGGGCTACACAAGAGAGAGAGTTTCGGAAATAAAATGCTCCTTGGAATCAGTCTCGGAGAGGCTGGATTTGTTGGATGTCCCCTTCCCCGATCATAGGATTAAGACATGTCTGTGCATCTTCATCTTAGGCTTGGCCATCTTAGGATTTGCATCTTCTGTATATTATCTTTCATCCTATCATCCTTGCACTTGTCTTTATGTTTTCTAGTTCTCTCAGCCTTTTATATGTTTACTTTCTTTTATTGCCAGAATTCAGAATCTATGTTGGTACCTTGATTAAGCTTGTACTCTTGATTAACTGTGCTTTTATGTAATATCATTTATATCATTAATGAAAGCTTGATTTTTGGGTATGAATTTGTGTATTGGTTGATTTCTTTATTGATTTACTATCTGAAAAATTGAATTTTATTTGAGTTAACTTGAACCCTGTTTGATAAGGAACAAAGGTAGCTACATAACCTATATTTGTAGGTCCATGAAAGTTCATTTTCTGTAGTTTCTCTCTGGTTCATTAGTTCATTATGCAGCATTTTTTTCTGCATAATTCTACATAATATGCTGAGTGCAGAATATGTATTGCACTAGTTGAAGTCTCTTCCTTGCAACATTTAGCCTTCTCAACTATTTTTTTTCTATCATTTCACTTTTTGTTATATGCCTCTTGTATTTCACCTTTTTGTTTGAAGTGCCAAAAGGGGGAGAAGACTTGTAGAAGCTTTGTAGAAGATATAGTGAAGCCATAGGGAGAAGAGTTGGTGAAGTCATTGCTACATTTCTCAAGCTTTGATTCTAAAGCAAAGAGCTATGGTACAAGAAGAATGAAGCTCATCCTAAGAGTGGCTTGAAGAGTGGTTTGACTCATTAAAACCAAAAAGGGGGAGATTGTTGGAATAAAAGGAACTCATTGAAGACTAGTGAAGTTTTGGTTTTAATTTTCTCTCTTTGTTTTTGCTCTTAAATCAATTTTATGGTACCAAACACGTTTATAGGTGTGGTACTTGTATTGTGTGTTTTAGATAGACTTGAGAATGTATTTGAATAGTTTTGGATAGATTAGATAGACTGAGTTGTGCTGGAAAAAGCTTCAAAATGGATTTTTAGGTAAGGTAATCGGTTACCTAAAAATGGTAACCGATTACCCTACGAGAATTTTTTAGAACTGAAATTAATGCTCTCTGTGGTAATTGATTATCTGATTTCAGTAATTGATTACTTTCGAGAACAAACACTTTGGTCCAATTTTGTGCAGGATATCAGGTAATCAAGTGGGTAATCGATTACCCTGCATAAAAACTGATATAAAAGCATTTTGAAAACAGATTTAACTACTTTTGAACAGTCTAATCAAGTGTTTGTTTCTCACATACGAATTCTAAGAATTCTCTCCAAGATTCATACCCATTTTTTATGGTTTGAAAATGCTTCAATTCAAGATTCAAGGAAGAGACTCCATTGAGTTCTAATATTTCTGTTTGGGTATTCTTCACATCAGGTAATATTGTATTGTATCTTATTGTGTTTTTGCACTAGGTTTACAATCTCTTGAGGTGTTCTTGAGATTGTGGGAAAATCTTACAGCGGGGTGTTGCAAGTGAGGCGTTGTGAGTGACAGAGTGTTACGGTGTAGCGAACTCTTATGGTGTGCAAGAGGAAGCCTCCTATTTTTTTATTTAAATTTTTCCAGGATTAAAATATGTATGTGTGGTTTGTATGTACTGAGATTTTAGTGGAAAATAGATTAGCGGAAGACTAAGTCTGTAAACTGGATGTAGGTCAGTTGGACCGAACCAGTATAAATCACGGTGCAAATTCTCTCTTCCTTATACTCTTTAAATTCAGTCTTTATTGAATTATTTGAGTACTAACATTTGAGTTTTTACAGCTGCGTTTGATTTATTTAGATTTCTTGCTACTGATCTAATTTTTTACACATATTCTCTTGACTTTAAATTTGAGTTTTTGATCCATATGTTGCGGGTTTAAGTCTTATTCTTCCTACTCCTTTAGATTAATTCTTAATTACTAAATATATAATTCTTGTTAAGTTTTTCTTCTATCTTGTTTGAAACCATAATTGAAGGAATTGATTTAATTTGTGATTAGCCTTAAGGGTTGAATTCTTAAAAACCTGTTTTTGTAAAAGAATGTAGATTTTGAAAATTTCAAAAAGAGGCTGTTTTTGAAAATGCCCTAATACTGTTGAATATAAATTTTTGAAAAATAATTTGATAAATCTATTCAACCCCTTTTAGATTTTCCCTGAGACCAACAAGACTTACCAAATTGATGACATTTTTCTTGATACTTTATTTGCTAACAAAGTAAAGAAATTACAATTTTTCTCTCATTTTGTCGTACATGTTACTTTTGATTCTCCATTTTTCTGGTAATTGAACAATGGATTAATCAATATGAGTAAATATCCGCTAAGTCTAAGTGTACGTGTGATGTTGGCAATTAAAAAAAGTCCAACACATAAAATTGTGTTAATGTCAAATCATTCAGTGAATGCCATATGCTCATATCATTCATCAGCCACATAAAAACAAACAAACTAAAATGTGCTGAAGAGGAATACTTGAAAAACAAAAATAATTGCATTTATGTCTTCTGGTTTTGGTTTTGGAATAGAATAGAATGATGTGATTTTAAAAAATAGTTAGACTTAATTTTTAAAGACGGAAAAAGGAAGTAAAATTCTCTTTCGTCTCGTTAACTTCTTCAAATATTGAAATTTTTGGAGAAAGGAAAAATCAATACTAATAAATTTTATTTGATTTTACTAAATTATTTTAATTCTTTTTATGTGAGTTTAATATCTTGGTTTATTTTGTTCTAGATGTATGTTCAATTCATCCTTCACGATTAAAACACATTTATAACTGTAATTATGTAATGTTTATAACAATTTATATCTCTCTAGTAGTAAATTATAGTAAATTTGATTTAAATTTATTCTCTATAAGAATTACACAAAATCACATCACTTTTAAGATTTATTCCATTTTTGTTTTGATAGAAGATGAATCTTTGTAATCTTAAAATATTTTTTTAGACTCATATTTGAGAAAAGAATGAGTGAAAAATGTTTATTTTTTTAAATGCATGTTGATTTTTAGTAATATTATACAAAATCATATCTCCACTATAAAGATCAAACCTTCAATTTCATTAACAGATCTGGGTATGATCAAATTTTAGGTTGAAGATCAAATTCCAAGATCATCTACTAAAAATATTCTTATGCATGAAAATTTATGAGACGTGTCATTATGACATGTATCAACAACAACAATATATTAGTTTATCCTTTTTTTACAATTGTTTTATCTTAAGATTTGATTGAGAATTATTTAATTTTATTTTTATAATTTAGAGTTGCTTTGAATGATTAAGGAAACCTTAGGAGAAGAAAACAATGGAAAACCGTAGTGCATATTTTACTGTCAGTATTTATGATCTTCGGGTGAGAAAACAGATAGAAAAACTGTGTAATTTGAGAAAGTGTTATTCATGAAAATTTCATGCCTAGATGTTATCTAACTAATTTCGTTGGTTTCACCCCAAAAAGATAACTAGAGCTTAAGTTATGATCAGATTAGTGACTAAAGGTCGAACTTCCAGAATTAAGTGATGAATTTATTTTTCTTCCAAGTTTTAACAAAGTAAACATTTGTTTTAGCCCTTGAGGTCAACATAAGAATTGTAGATAAATATCCTAACTTTAAAACTAGATAAGAAAAAATATTATAGGATTAATAAATCATGTTTATACTCCACAAAGATCATACATACTTACTAGAAAAAGGAGTGAAGAAATCTTCAAAACTTAGAAAATATCGTGGAGAGCTATGAATGTAATAATCCTATGTGAGAAAGTGAATTAATTCAATATTTTAAATGATGAAATTTGTTATTATTCATAGTATATGTTAAAAATGCTTTTATGGATGGATGTGTTGAGAGTGTCTTATAGTGTGGTGAATTTATGTTGCGAGAATCAGTATAGAGTGAAGTATTTTATTTGATTTATAAATACATGTGATGTGTTGAGGATGTGAACATGATGCTAAAATGATGTGTGTGATTTATAAATGTGTATGATTTATAAATGTGTGTGATGTATTGATGAATATGAACACGATTTGAGATAGTGTGATTAATGGTACAAGTCAGGGATGCCTAACAGGGAGCCATTCCAGTTGCGGTTGGGAATGGAATTTAATGACATTGTGAGATACTGTTGTTATGACTATGACATGAGCATGAATGAGTATATTGCATAGTGGTAGCTTAGAAGGTTGTGTAAGGTCTTCTCATTGTGTGACATTCTAGATAATTCTTCTTAAGTTGTGGGGAACCTATACATGGCTGGTGTAGAAAAGGTTTATGCCTATTGGAATCTACGCGTGCCTGGCGTAGAAGAGACTTTTGTCAATTGGAACCTACACGTGATTGGTGTAGAAAATGCTTATGCCTATTAGAACTCACGCATGACTGACGTAGATGAGGGTTTTTTCCATTTGGAACCTACATATGAGTGGTGTAAAAGAGGTTTATGCCTATTGGAACATATGCGTGACTGCATGAGACAACATGTGCATGATTGTGACACATTTTGCATAAAGACAGATTGTTTATGTTTGATGAGTGAACGTTAAATTGTTTGAGAGGGTTGTTAACAGGTTTCCAAATGCTATTATATATTTGTATGTAATTGAGAAGTTGTAAGTGATCGTGTAATCGTGATATGTGGTATGTAAGGGGTGGTGTTATTCCTTGCATGTCTTAATATATGTGAGTCAAGTTCTCACCCCTTTGGTTGTTATTTTTTTTTTCTGGGACTGAACGCCCATAGGTTAAAAGGCAGCAAAAAAGGTAGGAGCTAGATTGAGGGAGATACCTAAATCATGGAGTTGTTCTAATATGCATGTGACATCAGGACAGTGAACTATTAAGATGTTTAATTATTTTTAATTAGTATAAAACCTATTTATTATAAGCATTTAATTGTCATTTGATAATCACGATTTATAAGAGTTTTATTTTTTGTTTATTTTGGTAGGAGAAGTATGATTTTATAAAATTGAGTTTTCTTAAGAATTATTAAAGTGAAGTATGTGTTCATATGAACTCTTTTACCCGTGTTCGATTGTAATTCCTTCTAATTTTTACTATTAATATGTTGAGGTAGAAGGATGACACAATTTACATTAGTTAGTGTTTTTTCAACTAAAGTTAGTGGAACTATTTTTGGATTGATATTTGTCAGCCACAACACAACCTATTCCACACTATTATAAGATACGCTAAACTCAAGTGTGAAATGCAGAACTCCAAAACATTAATCACAATCCTATGACATACTACATGATATTGTTGGAGGTGCACTAATTTCAAGACTTGGGTTCATACCCTTCTGACTAAGACCACCTTGTGTGGTAGTTGCATGTGATTGAAGTATATGAAATTCTAAGATGTTAATCACAACATTATGGTTTATTCTACAGTATTGTGAGAGATGCTTTGTAACCTTGACGTGACATGCAGAGTATTGTAGAAGAAACCAAGTTCAAGTAGACAACGAGTTTGGCAAAAGAAAGTAGCCAAAATGAGCAAATGGAGAAAGGAAGTTTAAGAAGAAGCAGCTATGGCTGGCTGGGCCAATGGTATTTGTTAGTGTTTTTCATTGAGCTTACCAATGGTATCTCTCATGTTTGTAGGCCATTTGGACGAGTTGCTTCTAGCTGCTGTTTCTTTGGCTACTTTATTTCTAAACCTCGCTGGTTTCAGTGCGTTGGTACGTATACATTCACATGAATATATTCTATATATGCTCTTATACTTATTCCTATTTAGATATAGATGTTCATCAGTGTTAATTTCATCATTTTCAATACCATCAACGCACAGCATATCATAATACGTATCCCAAACATCTTGCTATGTTTCAACTTTTAATAGATGTAGTTCAAAAATGCATTCTGCAAGTTCTCTTTTAGAGGTTTCAGTAGCTAGGATTAAAACCTAAAATCCTTCTTGGATTCGCTAATTTTATTACAAGGGAATTTTATTTTCGACTAGTATTACTCTAATAAAATGTTCAACTTTTGAATGTCTATATAATTTATTTGTAGTGGTTCTGATGCTTGCTACTATACCCATGTCCATTATTTGGGCATACTTGAGGCCTATTCTGGTTGTTCTGCGTCAAGACAAAGTAATTGCAGCACATGCTCAAGTGTATGCCAGATACTTGATCCCAAGCCTTTCAGCCAATGCTCTTCTTAGATGCTTTCTTAAATTTCTACAAACCCAGAACATTGTCCTTCCTATGGTTCTAGCTTCAGGAATCACTACTTTTGCACACGTCTTTTTCAGTTGGCTTTTCGTTACAAAATTAAACCTTGCAATCAAAGGAGCTGCCATTGCATTTTGCATTTCAAGTTAGCTTAACGCAGTTCTACTAGCACTTTACATCAGGTACTCCTCTTCCTGCAAAACCAGTTGGACTGGAATCTCAAAGGAATCCTTGCAAGACATCCCCCAATTTGTCAGGCTTGCCTTGCCTTCAGCACTCATGGACTGGTAAGATATTCTTTATTCAACCAAAGATGACTTCCATGGATAGATAGTAGCTTGCAACTGTTGAAGTCTAGCAAGCGTACCAAAATCAACCGTAGAATAATAGTCTTATAAGTAAAAGTGTCGATCCTATGAAGAAGGGTTTCAATTAAAATTCAAAGTTATAATATTCACTAAGTATATATACATAGTAATGGATTAGTCATGTTAGAATGTAGTAAGATAAATAAAAGCACATAATGAGAGTAACAGGCTAAATGTGATAAAAGATAATTTGCTAGGAGAAACTGGAAATCTCACTCATCTCTATTCTGGATAAATAAATAGATATAACATTCGAAACAGTAGTTGACATTTATGCAACATATAAAAATCATTTGTACTGATCCTTCAAGTATAAAATTCATAAGAGAAATCTCTTAAATATCAATTCTTCAAATATTTAACAGATTAACTAGCATTACGATAAGATGTTATAAAACAATCCATATATTGAAATCAATTCCTAGTAATGCAACACATAGACTAATTTCGTTCAGAGCAGATTTTTAGAAATACTTTCTAGTTAATTCTAAAAATCAAATTCAAGAATCTATTGATCAGATAGAATCAAGTGTTAAAGAAAAGGTGATTAGCTACATAAATACCAATATCAAATAAAAACAAAATTAATATACATAAATATCACTAGAATACATCCGAGTTCGAATCGATTACATTACTATAACATAATCTGGAATGGAGAAGAATTAAAGAAAACAACTTCCACAGGTCTTCATTTTAGCTCTCTGCCTGAGGTCCTCTGTTTTTCTGCCCGTAAAACTCGTGTTTCTCGTCATTTCTCGTTCTGTACCTTTTATAAGTGATTTATCGCTTGAGCTAGCTCATTCTCACGCAAGCGAGAAGAGTACTTCAACTTGAAGAAAGGTTCTCTCGCTCAAGCGAGATATTTCTTGCTTGAGCTAGAATGCCCCTGAAACAACATTGTCCCTAAAATTATCTCGCTTGAGCGAGAATGCCCCGATGAACCTCCCTTCTCTGGATAAATCTCGCTCAAACAAGAAATCACTAGCTTGAGCGAGAATGTGGCAGATTCTCTCTCTTTTTCATTTCTTTATAATTCTTTCCATCCTTTCTTTCTTCCATCTTTGATTACCTGAAAAATTATACAAAAATAGAATCAAATACCTTCATTTATAGCAAGAATCGGAAACAAACATTTGGATTTAATAATTCTTAAATTAAGGACAATTGATATCTAATGAATACAATTAAAATAAAAAAGTGTCAAAATTTTATATGAAAATTTAACAAGAGTTGACATTTATCAGCAACCAAAGTAGTTAATAATATTCTTCTCCATCATTAAATGGTTGATTGACCTAAGTGAGTCCATTTTTAAAAAACAATTACCTAAATGGATTTATTTTAATAGGTCTATTTTTGGGGTTGACCTATTCAAACCACAACTCGCAATTGCAGTTTAAGTGTCATGTCAATTGTGTGCTTACGTGGTAACCAGTGTGGAACAAATTGATGTAAAACCGTAATTGGCAATTGCGGTGACAGTGTTTTTCCTTTGTCCAGTGGTTACAAGCAGCATAGATTTTTAGGAGGCTAAAACCACAAGTTAGACTTGCGGTTTATGTGGTCTTTAACTAGCCCTCCTTTTAACCAACGATTGCAAAAAAATGCGGAGTTTTAGGATGCTAAAATCGCAATTCACAGTTGTGGTTTGTATTCCGTATCCATTTTTTCTGTTACAGTTTTTAATCCAACAGATATTACCTATATAACCAATACAAATATAAACTTTAAAAAAATTTTAAAACATAAAAAAATAAAAAAGTCACTTTAAAAAAGATTTAAAAAATTAAAAACAAAATTTAAAAACTCAAAACTTAAATGCAAAAAACAAATTTAAACAGTAATCTAAAAAAATAACTTTTAAGAAAATTTTAAAATGTAACAAAATAATAAAGGAAATTTAAGTTTGTTTTAAGTTTGTTTTTTTCAAATTTATGTTTTTTAAATTTACTTTATTATTTTGTTACATTTTAAATTTTTCTTAAAAGTTACTTCTTCTTTTTTCTACATTTTAAAAAATATCTATTGGTTTAAATTTGTTTTTTAATTTCAGTTTTGAATTTTTAAATTTTTGTTATCTTTTTAATTTCTTAAATGTTTTTTAAAGTGACTTTTTTATTTTTAAATATTTTTTAAAGTTATGTAAAATTATGTTTTTTTTTAATTTATGTTTTAAGTCTATTTTTTAAAAGTTACGTAAAATTTTTCTTTAAGTCTATTTTTTAAATTTATTTTATTATTTTGTTACATTTTAAAATTTTCTTTATTATTTTAAAATGTAACAGAAATAATAAAGTAAATTTAAAAAACATAAATTTTAAAAACACAGATTTAAATTTCCTTTATTATTTTGTTATATTTTAAAATTTTCTTAAAAGTTACTTTTTTAGATTTTATATTACCGTTTAAATTTGTTTTTATATTTATGTTTTGAGTTTTTTAAATTTTGCTTTAATTTTTTAAATATTTTTTAAAGTGACTTTTTTTATTTGTTATGTTTTTAAATTTTAAGTTTATATTTTTTCCGTTTATGTGAGCAATATCTGTTGTATTAAAGGCTGTAATAGAAAAAATGGATATTGAATACAAACCACAACTATAAACTGCAATTTTAGCATCCTAATAATCCGCATTTTACTGTTGGTTAAAAGGAGGGCTGATCAAAGACCACATAAACCGTAAGTCTGACTTGTGGTTTTAGCCTCTGAAAATTTGTGCTGCTTATAACCACAGGACAGAGGAACGGTATTTGTTAAAGATAAGTCAAACCGCAACTGGCAGTTACAGTTTTACTATCAATTTGTTGCACACTGACTACCACGTAAACACATAGTTGATGTGACACTTAAATTGCAATTTGACCAAGTTAATCCAAAAAATATTTTTAAAAACAGACACACTTAAATAATTTTTTTAAAAAATAGATTCTCATTAAATACATATGTCTTGAAAATACATATGACTTGAAAATATATGTATATGGACATATGGTTAAACCTATTTCTTGTGACTCATAATATAAATAACAAATTAATGTTTACAAGTTGCAACTTCTAACTGCTTCTCTGTGGTACTACCTTGTCGCAACCTAGAGACATGGACCTTTGAACTAACGGTGCTTCTATCTCGTGCTCTTCCTAATCCAACATTGCAAACTTCAGTACTTTCTATATGGTCAGTTGTTCTGTTAAGGGTTTATAGGGATATGTTATTGTACGTTTGAATGTGTCATTTGCAAGTGTTGTTGTCGATGATTAATTGTACTTTTCTTAATTATGGCCAGCATTAATACAGCTGGTCTGTTTTGGATGATATCATTTGGAGTAAGCGCTGCTGCAAGGTTAATCTTTAATGCTGAATTAATCATGGAGATGACTCATGATCAGAAAATGTGCTTGCAATTCCAAAGGCAGAACTATAGCTAGTGTATACTGCAGTCAAATGTTTTTCGTTTATGATATTGTTGGTTTAACCAATGTGGATCATGATTACATTTTATATCTTTTGATTGAACAGTACAAGGATCTCAAATAAACTAGGGGCTGGCTGTCCAAATGCTGCAATTTTAGCTTTTAAAGTCAGCCTCTTTATGTCATTCGTGGTTGGTACTTTGGAATTTACTCTCCTTATACTCGAAAGGAACATTTGGGGCCGAATTTTTACCAAAGTACCAGAAATTGTCAGTTACGTCGAATCCCTGACACCATTTCTTGCCAGTCTTGTCTTTGTAGATTCAATTCTCATGGGATTCTCAGGTATTGAATAAAATCCCTCCGACTGTTCTTCGATAAAAAAATTTAGTTATGAGTAATGTTATTAGTAATATTAGTTCTTGTTAATGGTTAGGAATGATCTTATTGTGACTTTTACCATCCAATATTAATTTTAGAATTTAATCGGTATAAGATTGAAAATAAACATCAGCTAATCTTTTAATATTTAATAATTTAAACTTAGTTTCATGTAAGATAATATTTAATACTAAAAAATAATTTTGAATATTTAACGACTGTTGCTAATTAATCAATGTCATAGACACTTGTTAAAGAATTAAAAAGAGAAAGATTATGTTGAAAATTATATAGGATTAATTAATTAGCATATTTAGGAGACAAGTCTTTTGGCATCGAAATAAAAAAAAAAAAGGGTTTATTTTCGTTTCTCAATCACAGGAGAATGAAGAGATTTGAAAAGGTGCATTAAATTATCTTTTGTGAAAGAATCAATGTTATACGTCACATACATAAATAGAAATACGAGGCAAAGAAATGAATTCCATTTCATGAATGGCCTAAAAAGAAAAGGCCTTAGCATTGGCACGTCTAGACTAGGAGACTTTATGTAAGATACCGTCATGGTTAATAATTCTTTGGGTTGCGAAATTAAATTATTAAAAGGTATAACCAGAGGATGTGGTTGGCAGAAGCTTGGTGCATGTGTGATCTTGGATCCTATTACCTTGCAGGAGTTCTCTTTTCAACTGTGTTAGTTTTTGTTCTCAACATAAAAGGAAAGGTAATAAACTGGTTGAAATGTAGCTATTGCTTTTAATCTGATAACTGGTTTTTAAAAATTAATCTGATAACTGGTTTTTAAAAAAGCACAGGGGCTCTTGTCAGGGATTGTAGTTGCACTTTGTGTAAAAGTAGTGTGTTTCCTTTCTGTCACCATACGCACCAATTGGGAGAAGGAGGTAAATGGAACTCAAATAGATGAAGCTGTGCTTTCTACTTATTATTTTGTCTTCAATTTTGGATCTTAATAGCAATAATGCCACGTCTTTAATTATGTTTCAGGCAAATAAGGCAGTTATAAGAGTAAAAGGCAGAGTGATCCAGGATGCGCTGTAATAGTAAAATTAGATTAAGCTGTCTTCAATTGTGCTTTAAAATTTAACGTCATTCCTTCTGAAAAAAATACACCAAATACGTTGTAAACAATGTAAAATTTTTATATACATATATGTGTGTGCATGCGTTTAGATATATGTTGTTCGATTGTTGTCATTCTAATTGTTATAAAAACCTTATCTATCACTCAAGACAAAATTTCATATTGTTTGAGTCAGAAAAGAGTATATATTAAAACTTATAAACTAGATTCGGTAAAAAATTTAACAAGAGAGGAAAGTATCATGCATACATATTCATTAACTTGAATGTATGGGTCTATTATAGGGCAAATTTATTTGTTGTTTATCCCTATGTACACAATTGATTAATCTTATGAACTTTTTGCAAAAATCTCAAGTTTCATTAGAATATTAACAACTATTCACCTCTAACATAACCTCTAACATAACCTATGTAATATTAACTTTTATATGTATAATGGTTGAATTGTATAAAAATATCTTAACAATTGAACAAATTATAAATAAACTATTTTTCATGAATTTAATCATAATTTTATGATCATTGATGTATTTTTTATTTAGTTTAAAGGAAAAAAATATTCATCAATATTTTTAATTGATATTTTATTTAATGCACACTAAAAATTTTTAAAATAAAATAAAGTAAAAATTTTAAAATAATTTTATTTTTAATTTTTAACAGTGTTAAAATGGAAAAATAATAAAAAACCTTAAAATTATTTTACGTTTCATTTTTTTATTTTATGTGTATTAAATAAAATATCAATTAAAACTGTATAATATTTCTGGGTATTTTATCGAAATAAAAATAAATTAATAATTATTAAAATCAAATTTTATTTAATAACCTAGTTAATTATAAATTTTTATAAAATTTAATTTAACTCTTACATCTTTGCATGACTTCCTCTTATTCTAGATATTTCATGGTAGTCACGTGATCGAATAGAAGTTTCCAAGTTAAGAACCTTACAATCTTTTTTAGTTTTCAATCTGGAAGTGAAAGTAGGAACCAACTTCAAATAGACCGAGACCGAGAGTGTTCCGAAAACACAGAGAGTAGCCAAAATGGGCATATGGAAAAAGGAAGTTTCAGAAGAAACAAAAAAGCAGCTATGGATAGCTGGGCCTATGGTATTTGTGAGTGTGTTCCAGTTCAGTTTACAAATGATATCTCTCATGTTTGTAGGCCATTTGGATGAGTTGCTTCTAGCTGGTGTCTCTTTGGCCACTTCATTTGTTAGTGTCACTGGTTTCAGTCTGTTGGTACGTTCACATGATTATATTCTATGGTGTTATATTTGCTAGTTAGATATATATATATATATATATATATATATATATATATATATAAAAAGTAGGTGTTAATGAGTGTTCCATCATTTTCATATACCAAGGAATAAGATAATATTATCATAATTAATATCCCAAACCTTCTAGCTATGTTTGAATTGATGAAGTTCAGACATGTATTGCAAATTTTTTAGAGGTTTCAGTTGAAATCAAAAATGGTTCTTCACCCTCCACTATCTTACAAGGGGGCTTATTGTTAAGGGTTTAGGGTATTGAACAGTGGAACTGAACAAAAAAGTCAATTTAGATCAACCCTTAGAGGAATTATCAATTTTGAAATGTCTTTTATAGTTTATATGCATCTGTTCAGAAAACTTGATCCTCTAGTTCTACATTGCTCGATAGAAAAAATTATTATTTGTAGCTTATGTTGATTTGTTATTTAGATAGGCATGTCAAGTGCATTGGACACATTTTGTGGCCAATCATATGGTGCAAAGCAGTATCATATGGTTGGAATACACATGCAGAGAGGCTTAGTGGTTATGATGCTTACTACGATACCCATTTCCATTATTTGGGCATATTTGAGGCCTATTCTAGTTGTTCTGCATCAAGACAAAGCAATTGCAGCACAAGCTCAACTATATGCCAGATATTTGATCCCGAGCCTTTCAGCCAATGTTGTTCTTCGGTGCATTATTAAGTTCCTTCAGACGCAGAACGTTGTCGTTCCTATGGTGCTAGCCTCTGGATTCACTACCTTAGCACATGTCCTTCTCTGCTGGCTTTTCGTTCTAAAATTTGGACTTGGCGTCAAAGGAGCTGCCATAGCATATTGCATTTCAAATTGGCTTAACACAGTACTATTAGCACTTTACATCAAGTTCTCTTCTTCCTGCAAAAGCACGTGGACTGGTTTCTCAAGGGAATCCTTGCACAACATTCCTCAATTTCTCAGGCTTGCTTTTCCTTCAACCCTCATGGTCTGGTATGATCAATGTTACTGAACCAAAATTAACTTCTATAGGAACATAACAGCTTGAACCCAACGCATGAGCAAATTTTAGTACTCCTAAATTACCTACTCATTTGACAATTAATACTCTTATTTCTTTACATTGTATTTCATTTCTATAAGAAAATAGAATCGAAAAAGATATCCAACATGGCATATTTTCAGGTGCCACGATTTTCAAAAAAGGAGTATGTACTTCTCTTGAGTATTGAATTTTCCCCCCTACAATATATAATATTCTCCAACATCAAATGTATATGGCTTGAGAAAAACTCATTTCTATTTCTTGTGATTCATGTGTTGGAAAGTCCCACATGGTCTGCATGATTCTTAAGGGGTAACTTATATACTTGCTGAACAATGCCACCTAACATAAATTCATTTTAGGAAGAAATTTAGCATGTATCAGAGTCAACAGCTCATCTCCCTGTGTCGCCTATTTTGGCCTAGTAGGCATATATGGGTTGGGTAACTTCCAAAAAAATTTTAACAATGTTGTGAATAACCACTCTTCATAATATGTTACAGCCTTGAGCAATGGACATTTCAGATAATGGTGTTCCTGTCTGGTGCTCTTCCTAATCCAAAATTGCAAACTTCAGTGCTTTCTATATGGTTAGTTAGTTTATTTCAGTTGAAGTCTAGTCGATATGCCGTTGCATGAGCAGAATTTTATACGGCATGGCATTAAATAGATATTTCTTTCTGTTTTGAATACACCACCATGTTCCTGCATTGGTAATAACCATTTGCACTTTTCTCATCCCAGCTTTAATACCACTGGTCTGTTTTGGATGATACCCTTTGGGGTCAGCGCTGCTGCTAGGTTAGTACTCTTTTATGCTAGCTGCGCTGCTTATATATCACTAAAATATTATTCATGAAGAGTAATAATCATCAGAGAATATTGCAATATCATGTTTTATATGCTATGGTTGGTTTATCAAGTCTAGCTACATTTTTATATGTTTACACTGAACAGTACAAGGATCTCAAATGAACTAGGGGCTGGCTGTCCAAAAGCTGCATACTTAGCTGTTAAAGTTACCTTATTCATTTCCTTCATGGTTGGGGCTTTAGGATTTACTCTCCTCACATTAACAAGGAACATTTGGGGACGTATTTTTACCAATGTACCTGAAGTAATCCGTTATGTGGCATCCATGACACCCATTCTTGCAACCTCTGTCTTTGTAGATTCACTTCAGACAGCATTTTCAGGTATAGAATAAAATTTTACCAAAGCTTGCCTAAAATTATCTTTTCATGATGGCTTCTAAGAACCTTATGCATCAAGACTGGATGAAGAAAATAAAGTTAGGTAACATATTAATCAACTTTTCAAAAGTAAGTATATGAGAAAAATGAATGCATTCCACTTCACCTAGTGCTTATAAATAACAAAGTTTAATCAGTGTAATATACAAAAGTTTATATAGTGGTAACTCTTCATCTATCACTTTTAAAGTATTAATTAGTAAATTACACACTAATTAAACACGGTAAATAAAAGCACCACAACTTTAAATTTTATTCATTTATGCCTAAAAAGTAAATGATGGACTACAATTAAAATTTCCACACTTTTATGATTACTTTTCTCAATTTTAAGTAATTTTTAATTTAAAATAAGAAAAGAATCTTGATTTAAGAGTATTAACTATTGTTTTATTATAGTTCAAATGTCATTGATAATATTGATTTTTGCAACCTCCATATTTGGATACTCAATTCAACCAGCATTATCAAAGTATAGCATAAAGTGTTCCCAAAGGTTGCACTAAAATTATCTTTTCATCGTAATGTGACAAAACAAATATTAATCAACTTTTCAAAAGTATATGAGAAAAATGAATGCATTCCACTTCACCTGGTGCCAATAAATAAAAAGAACCATAGCTTTAAAATTTTTTTTTTAATTTATGCCTAAAAAGTAAAGTGCAGCACTACTATTAAAATTGCCACTTTCACAAGGATGATTACTTTTCTCAATTTTAAGTATATTTTAATTTAAAATAAGAAAAGAATGTTGATTTAAGAGTATTAACTATTTTTTTATAATCATATAGTATTACCTATTAAATGAGTTAATACTGTATGAGTATAAAAAATTATGCATGACCTTGAGACCCTTGGTTTAATTATTATATACACATATGTGATATTAACCTGAGCTAATCCTTTGGGCTGTGAAAAAGGAATTGTAAGGGGATGTGGTTGGCAGAAGCTTGGTGCATATGTCAATCTTGGATCTTATTATCTTGTAGGTCTTCCTTTTGCAATTGTGCTAGCATTTGTCCTCCGTACCAAAGGAATGGTAAGCATAGAGGATTCTGGTATGATTTTTTTTTAATTACTATACTAAAATTTGTTTAATTGGAGCTAGTGCTTTTAGGGGCTCCTTTTGGGGATTCTTCTTGCACTTGCAATTCAAGTGGTGTGTTTCCTTGTGGTCACATTACGCACCAATTGGGAGAAAGAAGTAATTCTTCCTGTCTTCAACTCACTCTTACTCTTCTTTTCAAATTTCAACTTTGAATCATAACATCAATAATGTAATTTTTATACTGTTCAGGCAAATAAAGCAGCAGAAAGAGTGCGAGGCAAAGAAGCACAAGCTGATGCAAATGCACTACCAAGTGACCATAATGGAAATCTTGTATAGTTGAAAAGTAATTATGTTTACTGATACCGATTATTTAGAAAAGTATCTTTTAGTGTGCATTTGTTTCGGTAAATTTGTGGTAATGTAAAAATATACCAAGATAACATGTGATTGATAGTATGTCACTTTTGAACCTTATTTGTGTATGTAGATTTTTATAAACATATAGATATATCTCTTGTTTATTTTAAGAGTTTAGTTAAAATACACATATGTAAAACTTTTCTACACATAAATCCAATTACAAATAGTAATGTATAGTAAACCATATTAAATTTTATTTATTACTTTAAATATCACCCTAAAAATAATTTTTGTATTAATTAGTAAAAATGTAAAATATTTTCCATTCACATTACATGATAATTTTACCCCATCTATATTTATAAAACTATTTTTTGTAGTTTAGTATTTAAAAACTAAAAAATGTGTTTGGGTAGTGTTTTCTAAAAACAGTTTTCAAAAACAGTTCTGGTTTTTTAGTTTTTAAAAAATAGAAACAGCTGAAAATAATTTTATTTTTCAATTTTCTACTTTTGTGTTAAAAACTCAAAATACAAGCAGAATATATTATTTTTTACTTTTCATGAATGAAATTTTAATAAATATAAACAAATTTTTCTATTTTTATATTTTCAAAGCAGTTTTTAAATAATATTTTTCAAACAAGTTTGTTTTTTTATTTTTTTCTCAAAAACTGTTTTTGAAAAATATTCTTGAAAACTCTTTTTAAAAACTAAAAAATAAAACTAAACCAATTAACTGAAAAATAAATCAAACTAGTTAGAAAATAATATTCTCTGCCCTATTTATGGACGTTTTAAAGTTAATTGGGATTGTGTACACTCGCATAGCCTCAGTTGAAGGAACTATATATTGGTGAACAAGATGGACCTTTTATGTATGCGTTTTGAACTTTAATAGTCAAAATGGATTCCCAGGTAGAAGTGGATTTCATTACTAAGGGAGTCTACCAAAATCACCAAGCTAGAGCACAGTGCCTTTTTCATGAATCTGGATTTAGGATAGAAATATGCAGTTATAATATGACAATACCATAGATTAAACTTTTAATATTTTATATTTATTATTGTAATTAAAATTTATGTGTGAATCCATTTTCCCTGTTTCACTCAACCGTATTTGTTAACAAGCTAATTTTCTTTGTTCAATCACATGTCAACACTTCTGTACGAATTATGAATATGCATGTCTTCCATTTAGGTATTTTGGGCCACAATAAATTTCACTTTTTCCACTCTTAAATTAACTAGATAACTCTAACATTCCATGTATATTCTACAAACTACCTCTGCAATTAAATCTTCCTTCCTTTATCTTTATTTATATAACATGATGTTTTAAGAATATATATATATATATATATGTATATATATAGATATATTTATATTTTATTGATTATCTTAATAGAAATTGAAAACAATATCTAAATAGAAAAACGTGAATTATTCTAAATTTAGATATTGTTTTCAATTTCTATTAAGATAATCAATAAAATATAAATATAAATATAAATATATATATATATATATATATATATTATTAACCAACCCATCAATGAATTAGAACTCACACTTGCATATTACTTTTAAGACTTCAACCTATTTTTATTCATTATTAGCTCAAATTACATCCCAAGTTTTTCTATTTTAATATTGTTTATGTTTTAAATTAATAACTTATTTATTATTTTAAGTTAATAATTATTGAAAGGAGTGGAAATCTTGAAGAATCTTCTCATTCGTGGAGTTCTCTACATACTTGAAAATCTCATCTCTCCTCCATGGTGGATTTTGAAATTAAAATACTCCTTTTAGTGGTGGATCTTAAAACATAAATACCTGATTTTAAGATTAAGATCTTATTCCATGAACTCTTTAAAAGAGTCTATTTCTTTCTTTTCATCCAAAAAAATAATAAATTGATAAAAAATTAATTTATTATTATGTATTTTTGAAATAATAATAATAATAATAATAATAATAATAATAATTATTATTATTATTATTATTATTATTATTATTATTATTATTATTATTATGTTAAAAGTTAAATATAGAACACCTACCATAATTTTTTTCTCTTTTAGAATAGATGGTAAACTTCCAATTTTATTATTTTATTTATTATTTATTCTCTTCGTTCTAAAATAAGTATCAATTTATGTTAGGTTGTTTTACACATGTCAAGAAATTAATACATACATGAAAATTAGTTGTGATAATCTTTACCCAATTAATATTAAATTGGAAAATCAAATAGGATCTTATTTTGGGACAATTTGTGTGAGGGTCATGCTATTCGGTGTCCTTAAATGAATTAGTGAGCATTAAATTTTACAATGTTATTAAATGCACTTTGATTTTAATAATCATTAATATGTTTTATTTTATTTAAAAGAAAAAAATGTTTATCAATGTTACATAGTTTTAATTTATATTTTATTTTATGTACACCAAAAAAACTTTAAAAATTAAACATATAATAATTTTACCATTTTTTTCTTTTTTATTTTATTTAAATATAAATTGTTAATATGCTAGCTTTGTTAATAAATAAATTTGAACTTACCATCTTTCTTCCTTCTTTCTAATCACATGTGAACATTGATCTTAAACATTTTATAATCTCCTTTCTCGTCAGATTCAAATTTCATGTAATTATTTTATGACGATAAGATTAAGAACATATTTTATGATGATAAGACCAAAAACATGTAGCCACAGTTTAACGATTAAAACTTTTAATATTTTATAATTTTTATTATAAAATTTATTATTGTAATTGAGAATTTATGTAATCACCCAAGTGATTACAATAAATCTATTTCCCCTATTACACTTACTTAAATATAATTTTTTATAAAATTGAATGTTATTTACTATTCTTAATGACTGTGTTGGGATACTGATTGACATTTTCCTTTTTTAAATATCATTAAAAAACTGAAAAAAAAAATTGATTTAAAATTAGATGTGAAGAAGGCAATTTAACGTATTAGAATAAAATATATAGGAGTGTTTTTTAAAAGTGATTAATGAAGAGAGTGGCGGCAAACATGATTAGCATTTGTATTGAGAGTTGTGAGAAGGAAAATGGAGAGGTGAATTTATAAAAGGCAAGCAGACAGAGGGAGGACCATTGATGCAGTAAGGAACTCCGTTCATCTCTCTCAATTCTCAAAACATCACAAACTTGCACGTCCATCCAGTGTTCCATGCTTTTTATAACTTTCTACATCATTCATACTTCTTGTTCGACATTATTAAGATTGTGTTTCATATACATTAACAAATTTATATTATTTTAATATTTGATAATCGAATTCAAATAAAAAAATTGTTTTTTTATAGAATAGGAAATCTAAAAATATAAGTTATTAAAAGATAATTATAAATTATAATTTTTTAATAGCTTTTTAAAATAATCTATTTTATTTTAATTTTAAGATAGGTTCTCAAATTTTTCTTGATTAAAGACATACTTTGTGTTTTCATTTTTTTTTAAATAAAATTTATCGTCTTATAAAAAGAAAAGATAGATTCTCCACCACTCGTCTTGCTTTTTAAAATAACTTATAATCTATAAAAAATACAAATTATAATATTTTCAAACACCATGTAATACCTTAATCTACATTAAACGCATTACTTGCTATTATATACTCTTCCAATCCACCGTATAAAATATTATGTTTAACTAAAAATGATGTAAAATAAGTTTAATTAGTTTCGTGGATAAACTTTTTACTAATATTTTTATTATAGAGTCAAAACATTCATTTTACATTTATTTAAATTTAATATATATATATATATATATATAATATAATATGTTTCTACTGATAAAGTATTGTCCGCTTTGAAGTTGGAAGATTGTGGCTCTGTCACGGTTTTATCTGGACAATGTCAATGTTCCTACTACTAATCTCAGATATCATTACCGCTAATCTTGGATATCATTAATGTCACCTGTCCGAGGCATTGTCAATGTTCCTACTACTAATCTCAGATATCATTACTGCTATATCATTAATGTCACCTGTCCGAGTCATTGTCCGCTTTAGAGATTGTGATTCCGTCATTGTTTTACCTTGAAAAGGCACCTCAGGAATTAAGGGAGAAAGATGTTTGTTTATAAACAACCT
Source organism: Psophocarpus tetragonolobus (assembly GCA_037954015.1). Taxonomy (NCBI): domain Eukaryota; kingdom Viridiplantae; phylum Streptophyta; class Magnoliopsida; order Fabales; family Fabaceae; genus Psophocarpus; species Psophocarpus tetragonolobus. The sequence continues at coordinate 3,294,064 of CM075696.1, forward strand.
TTGGCTTCCATTCATAAACGATGTGAGACTTTGAGTATGTATTGGAACAAACCCCCCTTACAATTCTATTAGAAATGACGAATTTGGGTGGTCTGATAGAGGGTGGCAAAATATGTCCAACAATAATGAATTGCAAGTTTAACATTTGTGGGTGGGTCCAATAGCAGTCCGATAAGTCCAATAACAATAAATCATTAGGATAGGCTAGGTTCTGATATCATATTAGAAATGGTGAAATTTGATGTAATTCAACCTCACAATCATGCTAGTCAACGCAACCCAAAAAGTCAGCCAAAACAAGCACAAGCATGCTTAATTCCAACACACACATACTAAAAAGCCCAAACTCTTCCTAAATACTATAACATCAGAAACAAAAGGAGCTCACTTTTGGTTCGGATGAAGGGTTCGATTTGTGACCTAGAGGCAAGGAACGGGAAGGAAACTTCTTATGAGTCAATTCACAGTGCTCTGTATTAGTAATTCTTTTCTTTTTATCATTGATCCATTGTGTAATTTACAAGATATTTTACTTGTCATTACCCATGTCTGGCTAATTCCCCTTTTTCTAGGGTTGTGATGTAAACTCTTTTGATTCTTCCTTTCACTTTGGATTATTATTCAATGACATTTGGTGATTGAGTCATTTTTACTATTTTATTTGTTAATATCTCAATTGTTTGAATATTCATGACTATTGATATTTGAATGATTGAACTATGATTCAATTGGGTTTGTTCCAATATAATTGACCAAATTTATTAGGTAAATTAAACCTCCAATTAATTAATAAGAAAATCGATCACGAATTGGTTATAATTTGATGTGAATGACCAAACTCGTCACAACAAATTGATACTTTGTTGGTGATCAGACAAAAAATGAGATTGTTTAGTAAATAGGTGACAAAAACATTGTAGTGAAAATCACAATCCTAGGTCTTAATCCCAAACTTATTACTTTCCTCCTATTTAAAATCTACTACTGAGTCTGAACCATCAACTTACATTACTCTTATCTTCTGAATTGAATTATTTGAGAACTAGATTTGGTCCTTTGGGTACAATATCCGAACTTACATTCACTATTACTAGGTACATTTACCCTTAAGTGGACATGTTTTGTGTATCATGCTTAATTCGATGATGGTTGCCCTGAAACCTTGAAGATTCGTGAAAAAATATTTTGTCTTCATGACATAGCATCTCACCTCTTCCAAACAAGTCAAGATTGGTTTCCTCCTATATTTCAAAATTTTGGCATTGAATACTTCACAATTATTGTTCACAACAACATTCACTTTGCATTCGTCATCAAAGTACGCTCTAGACCAACTATCAAAGCCTTTCATCTTCAAGTAATCATATGCAACTTCATTTTTTGCCTTAATCTTATTCATGTGAAGTTGAAACTCAACAATTGTTGTGGATCTTGCACTATTCCATAATTAGGATTTATACTCTAAGTCTTTTCATTGCTTAGAAATTTTTTTTTCCAAAGGTGCATCATGCAGAACCTGTGTGGTGCTTCAGGCATCACTTCTTTGATAGCGTTAATCAACCTCTACCATAAACATAGACATCAATAATATAGTCATGAATATTAACTTAAATAGAACAGGCACCCACAAAACATACACCACATTGAACTTAGAATCAATAATATAGACATCAATATTAATATTTTTTCTACAAAAAGTAAAATTACACTATCAACTTTGAATTAATTTCAGAGCATACACCCATAAAACCATGATAATAGACCTTGCAATACCTTGACTAAATTTAGAACATTAAATTCTAACAAAATCTGAAAACACTTTGTTTTACCAAATCAAAGTAGGCAACACATTAATCACAAATAAGTCTCTCTACTTTAAGTATGTAAGCAAGTCAGTCCATGAAGGTATATTACCTTTTGCATGTCACTCATTAATGTCAACTTAGTGTTATTATGGTCCCTCAGATCTTGTTGTAGCAGAGTCAAAAACCACTTCCAAGTGTCAGTACTTCCACATCAACAATAGCATATGCAAGGATAAAGATGTAGTTGTTGGTGTCTTGGTCCACAACTGACAGCAATTGCCCACCAAAATAACCTTTCAAAAAACACTTATCCATGCCTATAAAAGGCATCACCCTGCCTTAAATGCTTGCTTGCAAGCATCCAAACCAACATATATCCTTCCAAATTGGGGTACTAATTGTGGTATAGATACAGTCAATTTTGCATGTGGACCTTGGGTTACTCAAGATTTCATGGGCATAATCATGCACGTGTCCATACTGTTCCTTAAAATTACCTTATAATTTTTCCTTAACCTTCTTCATAACCCTAAATATTTTGCTTTCATCCACCTGCATATTGTATGCCCTCTTTAAGTGATCAAACACTTCTGGCTCTGATATGTTGGGATGAAGATTCAGTTAATCCTTTATCTTTACAACAACCCACTTCCTGGCACAAGTATGCTCTTTCACAAAGTTTTCACCTGAAAAGTTATACCTTTTGCATCTTTATAACAATAAATTACCCAAGGATAATTGTGTTTTACACTCAACTCTTACTCTCTGTAAATCATTTTTTACCCATTTTAACTCTCTACCAACTTGGATTGTGTAGTCAACCAATGCCTTCTTAAACTTTAATAAGTGGAAAATATCATTTCAACTTCTAACTCAATGGCCATAAATGATGATCGTTCATTATATTATGGGTAAACGGCCCCCCTGCTGCTACTATCCTTATCATTTGAACTTGCAATTGATCTAAGTTCTTCGGACTGATAATCCACAAAGGATATCTGACTCAATCTCTACATCACCCACAAGTGGAGTATCAACATCAATTCTAACACCCTACCCTTATCAGTAGACTTTTTTATTTTAATAACATTAGCATTACCATTTTCAGTCTCTTGAACTTTAGCTTCCTCAACCCCTTGAACTTTAGGCCTGTTATCTTCAGCCTCCTGAACTTCAACCCCTTTATCACTTCTAAACTATCACTTCATCACCTTGTGAATTTAGTTCTTGGACAGTAATAGGTCCTTCAACAAACTCGGATGGGTCAGGTGAATGATGGAAGTATATATCCATCTCTCTTCCCAAGTTAACAACACAATTGTTAACTAAGAGAACAATGTCATTGTTATTTACAATAGGATGCAACCCATCTTCCATCCTCATCCTTGTTTGTACGAAAAGCATTTCTTCCACATCGTGGTAGGGCTTGCATTCCTTACAAAGGTCCCTAAACAACCACGTATTGGCATAATCTTCATCAATACCTTTCCACGCACATATTTCCCCTCCGTCATATTCAAGCAAACCCACTTCGTTCCTGATGAAACGTCATCTGTGGTGCAGAATGAATCTAAGTTTGAACATCATCTTCCATTATAAAAACACAAAATAAAAAACCCTACCACTTCACACCCATCTCAGAGAAACCCTAACTTCCCCCAAAAAACAAACATACACCCAACAAAACAACCCTAAACAAAAAAAGATTCACCACTGTAAAATAGGGATTTCATCTTAAAGATAATCAAAATAGAGCAATGAAAACCAAAACCAAATGATAATCTCACCTCGCACCTTCGTGATGAAAACACACAAATGAAAACAAAATCTCAGAGTGTTTTCCCTAAACCCTCTTTCGCAACCTTCGTCTTCATGATAAAAGTCTTACTCTGCAACTCACTCTTACCAATTTCTCTTTTGCGGGCTAAAAGGAAAGATAAGAAATGTTAAACTGCTACAATACAGTCACATCAATGTCCAACCAATCATTAAACATTTTTCAAAAATTTAAATTTCCAACGGGTTAGGTTTTGCCACGTGGTTAAGTGAAATTCACCACATGTTCATGTGGAGCTAACTTGGAGGGTCAACTAAAGTGTAAGGACTTGTCGATGTGACATTTAAAGACTAGTTGTACTAATTCTTAAAGATGTCATGGACAGAAGAACTACGATGCAGACATTTTCAAACATCAGGGACCCAGATGCACGAAAAATTCTTTTAAAGACCCACTTTAAGACTCCCCAAACATAACACTTAACTTTTTTTAGCTTTCAATTAACTTTTTAGCTTTTATCTATTTTTTTTAACTAACTTTACCAAATACACCCTTATTCGAGAAAATAAATTTCTAATTTATAGATAAAATATATTTAAAATTTAAACAAATCCAAAGATAAACTAATATCCTTTTTACACAATATCTAGAATTTTAAAATTAAAATAATTTAAATTATTTAACAAGAAGAGAATGTATAAGTATTGCTTACGCTTCACTTATTATTATAGTGACTATAAAATAAGAATATGATTTAGAAAAACAAATTATTTTGTTTTTAAAATTCTAAAAACCATTAATTATTTTGAAAATATAAAAAATTTATAGCATAAAAAATGGAGAGGAGGAAGTAGTAAAATTCTCAAAAATATTACAAAAGGCAAAGTAAACATTAATGGATTTTATTTAATTATTAAATTAAAAGTATAACTCAAAATTAAGAATATATTTTAAAAATTAATTAATACAATAATTTTTTAATTGATTTTATATAAAAAAAATGTCAACACAAGTCAAATATTTAATTTGATTCTCAAGAGAGGATAGGAACGAATAACTATTAATATTTATTCCTTTAAATATTAAATATTTGAAAAATGTTAAATTACTTTTTAAATATACACTATAATAAATTACTTTTCCTCGTAAGTTGTACCTATGACATAGGCAAGATGGACACAGTAAAGGAGTTACTCACTTACATCAATGAGATGTAAAAGGAACAGTTTTGCAATTAATGTTATAAAAATATTCAATAGATATTAATGTTGTTTGCTTTTTTTAATGATATTAATGTAAATTTGTATGGAATATATTATTAACGTAAAATTTAAATATAATAATAGGTAATAATTGATAAATATAACTGGTACATTTTTATACTGAGACAATCTTTCGTTCACAATAAATTTATTGATTTTTTATTATTATTTTAAAAATTATATAAATAATAAAAAATTATACTTAAATATTTGTTATGTAAAAATTCTTTAGAATAACAATATATACAATTAAACTTATAATTAATAAAGAAAATAATTCGTTTTGCGTGTATATATTCTTTATTTTCTAGTTTATCCATTTCACATAGTATAGCTAAACATCTAAATATCTAATAATAAATTAAAATTTTATTATATTTATGTTTGATTATATTTTTATTTTTCTTATTTTCGGTAGTAATGAAAAATATAGAATAAAAGTCATATTATAATACTACTATGATTATTTAAAAATGATTATTCTTTAAAAATAGTAATAAAGTGACTTAAATGAACTTTGTGGTGACACATAAAATACAAATTTTAGTAATGAGAAAGAAAATTGTATATATATATATATATATATATATATATATGATTTATCATGTATATTCAAAATTAAAATTCATATCTACCGATCAAACTAAAACAATCTTCGATAATTGATTTGAAGTTTTTCTTAAAAATTCCAATTGAAATTTAAAGTCTTTTTTATAAAAGCATTTATTTTTTAATGTGATAACCATATTCTTATAATAAATTTAAGTAAAAAATGTTTATTTATTGTGTTTTCTTTTACAAAAGTTTAGGTAAACACACACTCTTTTACAAACTCATGTAAAAACACCGACCACAACGAAAACTTATATAATTATAGTGAAATTTACATTTGCATGCAGGAAATCTTTGCGAATTAATTAAAGTTAAGTTCCAACTTGAGAAAAAAATTGATAAAATGTACCAACGCAGGACTACATTTAATAATGTTTTTAATCATTAAATTTAAAAAATTATATAAATGAGCTTAAATAAGTAAAGATAGTGTAACCACAATTCTTTATTAATTGATAAAATTAAGAAATTTAAAAATTGTGATTCAATGGTAGTATCAAACTCTAAAAATTATATATTAAGTATTTCTATCATAATTTTAATAAAAATTATTAATTTATTAACGTTACTATTTGAGAGAGTCCTAGATACAGTTTTTGGAGAGGGTTGTCCATGTGTATGAGAGTTGAGAAGAGAGAATGGGTTTATGGAAAAAGGCAGTGCCGGAGGAAGCAAAGAAGCAATTGTGGTTGGCAGGGCCTATGATATTTGTTTGTGTGTTTCAGTATAGTTTACAACTGATATCTCTCATGTTTGTAGGCCATTTAGATGTATTGCTTCTGGCTGGTGCCTCTTTGGCTACTTCATTTGTCAATGCTACTGGTTTCCATGTGTTGGTATGTTCACCCCATTTTCTCATTTTTTATGCTTTTGTTTCAAGCTTCCACAACTATACACGGGACTGTTCTCTTTCTTCCACCATTTTTGTAATTATAATAATATATCACCGATACCAACTCGCATTACTCTTCAACTTCAAGTTATGTTTTTCTATGACAGCAAAATATAAAATTATTACAACTTTTTCTATATAAGTACAAATTTCATTATTTAAGAGGACTCAAGCTTTTGTGGCAGACACTAGTTGTTTTTTTTTTTTTCTTTATGAAGAGGCACTCTAGTTTTCTTGTTTGAGGTATGCTAGTGTTATTATTAGACACTAATCTTTAAGTCTCTAACTAGTCTTTTTCAATTTACACAAACACAAGTAATAAAGAATCTGGTAAAACTTTTCACCTTTTTCCATAGGTGTGACTTCCAATCTCTCTTAAACCATTTTCCTCGCTTGGTGAATCATCCTTTTCAGAAAAATTCTCCGATGTCTAAGGACTAATTTAGTAATTGTAACCGAGTGAAACTGCATATGGTTCACACTTACACGGTAATCTTTCTAAGTAAACTTCTGTTGACAGCTCAATCATGCCGCATCTCAGTATTAAGGATATGTCTCTGTTTTACTGCTTTTATTTTAAAAAAAAAATATTGAAACATTTATTCAAGAAATTTAAAATAAAAAAGTATAGAATTTAAATAGTAAATTAAAAATATCGAATATAATCTTACTCTGCAATTAACATGTATTTTTATATTGTATATTAAGATCATTATGCACATTTTTCTTCTTATGATGCTAATCTTTCTGACTAATGTTCATGGCTTACTTTAACTTAGATGGGTATGTCAAGTGCACTAGACACGTTTTGTGGTCAGGCATATGGAGCAAAGCAGTTTGACATGCTTGGTGTACACACCCAAAGTGCAATGTTGGCCCTCACCCTTGCCACTATACCAATGTCCATTATTTGGGCATACTTGAAGCCCATTCTACTTGTTCTGCATCAAGACAAAACAATTGCAACACAAGCTCAACTATATGCCAGATACTTAATCCCAAGCCTTTCAGCCAATGGTCTTCTTCGGTGCATTATTAAGTTCCTACAAGCCCAAAACATAGTCTTTCCTATGGTGCTAGCCACAGGACTTACAAGCTTGTTACACTTGATTCTCTGTTGGGCTTTTGTTCAAAAACTTGGGTTGGGTTTCAAAGGAGCTGCTATTGCAATTTGCATTTCAAATTGGTTTAATACCATATTACTTGTACTTTATATTTGGTTCTCCCCTTCATGCAAAACAACCTGGACTGGTTTCTCAAGGGAATCATTGCACATCATCCCCAAATTTCTCAGACTTGCTTTTCCTTCTACACTAATGGTGTGGTATGATATTCTTTTCTGAACCAAAACTCGCTTCGCAACTAATCTAGTTAACGTTTTATCTTGGTCATTTTAAAGATATACGCCTAAATTTAGTCCATGGTTTTTCACTACATTAAATTGATCCTAAAAAAACATGCACACTAGTCAATTAGTCCCCTCCCTTATAGATAGTGTCATGTTTTTGTCATCAAATTGGCTCTTGAAACACAAAATCAATGACTTTAATTATCTCAGGATAAGTTGATGATGCCAATGATGAATAAAGGATTGATGTAATATAGGATATTCTTTTGGAGGATTAAAATGTACATTTATTTTAATATTACTTACAAAAACTTATGTCTTTTCCTTGTGACTGGTACATTTAATGCTTTTCCTTGTGGCTAATGCTGAGAAGTTCTAATTGCTGCTTGTACTGTATCACTACGTTGCAGCTTAGAATCATGGACTTTTGAAATAATGGTGCTCTTGTCTGGTGCTCTTCCTGATGCCACATTGCAAACTTCAGTTCTTTCTATATGGTTAGCTTTTCTGTTAATATCTTAGGGGCCGGGCTATGCTACTGTATGTTCTGGATACTGTACAGCGTATCTTACCTGACTTTATTCCTTGTGTTTTCTCTGGAATAATCATCAGTTGCTTTGTTGATTTAGATTGGTGCCTTATGTGCATATTATCTGTCTCATTTGAAAACTTCCCTTTTTTTTCCCTTGTTAATGACCAACTGTATTTGTTTGATACCAGCCTCAACACATCTGGTATATTTTGGATGATACCATCTGGAGTTAGTGCTGCTGGAAGGTTAGTCTTTCATGCTGAACTGTACTGTTTATTATTTTCCAAAACAGACAAAAAAAAAAGGTGCATGCTATTACAATATGTAATGTTGCAGTCACATGTCTTCTTTGCTTAACGTTGACCATAACAAGTTTCATTACATGTTTTAACTTAAAACAGCACAAGGATCTCAAATGAATTGGGGGCTGGTAGTCCAAAAGCTGCATATTTAGCAGTTCAAGTCACCATGTTCTTGGCATTCATAGTGGGGCTTTTAGAATTTGCTTCCCTTATGTTATTATGGAAAGTTTGGGGGCGTGCTTTTACCAATGTACATGAAGTGGTCAAATATGTGACTTTGATGATGCCAATTGTTGCAAGCTCTACCTTTATAGATTCATTGCAAACAGGATTTCAAGGTATTGAATAAAATCATTCAAATTGAATTTTTAATATTTCTTTTTTATTTGATTTTTTTCAGTTTACTTTGTATCAAACGAATTGTAAACATCCTACTTGTTGAAATAAACACTGTAGATGCAATTGGAATGCAATCTAATACCTTCAAATAATTTATTGAGGGACCTAAGTGTTTTTGAACGTTAAAATGTGGAAATATGTTCATTTGTACGTGTGAACTTTGCTACAGTAATTCCTTGATTGTGAACAGGTGTTGCCAGAGGATGTGGATGGCAGAAAATTGGTGCATTTATCAATTTAGGATCTTATTATTTGTTGGGCCTTCCTTTTTCTTTTGTGTCAGCTTTTGTCTTCCACATGAAAGGACAGGTAAAATATAACCATTTTATTATTAAGAAAATCTTAATGTAAATTATTTCTATTTTTATCTATGCTTATTCTTGGTAATTTTTGAACAAATATACAGTAACATTTCTTTATAATTACACTAACCTCCTTAATATTTTTTATTATAAACATTGAAAAAGTATTTATATGATTTTACAAAATTTTAGAAATAAGTACTATAATTTACTCTAATATTAATATCCTTCACGATTAAGGCTATTATTTTTTGTTTGTATTTTGCGTCATATTGAACTTGCATATATGTTCAACTGAAACCAGTGATTAGCTTGATTCTTCATATTTTTAAATACAGGGACTATTTTTAGGTCTGGTAATAGCTCTTATTGTTCAAGTGGTGTGTTTTCTTTTTATCACCTTACGCGCCAACTGGGAGAAAGAAGTAAGTTGTCCTATCTTCAACTCAGCTTTTGTAATGAGCTCTGAAACTAACATAGACACAAATATGATACAGAAAAAATAAAAAATCGATGCATTCTAATCGATAGTGATTGATTTAAACCCAACTTAACTAATGGTTACAAATTAAAGACGGAGTTATAATATTATGCACCTAACAAATGAAAAGTATTAGATCCATAAAATTCAGCCTAACTCAAATTCACATAATAAGAATTTGAATCAGAGAAAAACAATTATATATTCTCAATATAAAAAAAATTTAGTAATAAATCATAACTATTTATATATAGTAAGTTTGTTGACTTTATTAATTAATATTTTAAAAATAATTAAATGAAAGATTATGATTAATTGTAAATGTAAAATTTTTTAAATTAACACTTCTTAATATTTAAATTCACATTTACTAGCATATAAAAAGACGTAAGAGAAAAAAGAAATGAATTAAAAATAAAATAAAATTTTCTTAAAAATCTTTTAAAGAGTTAGTGTTCATTTAAATAAAACGTAGTATCAATTGAAATTTCTCACAAATAAGATTTGTTGATTTGTCCCTTTTAGGATGTCCAAAAAAAAATGTGTTGAGTAAATTTTATTAATATTTTGCTACTTATTTTTCCTTAACTAATAGTAGGTCTTAATTGTTCAGGCAAATAAGGCAGAAAAAAGAGTAGGAGGGAGAGGTATCCAACTTGAGGACCTTCCGAGGTGACCAAAATATTTATACTGATTCATGGTTCAAGAATTTTTATTCTAGTACTTTGGAACTACCTAGAGTGAATTACCTTTGGAACAATGCTGCTTATATCAATCGAAACTCAACATCAATGTACTTAGCGCACAACCATAATTATTCCTTAACATGCTGTACACTACTACCTATTGTTCATGGATCATGGGTGTTAAAATTAAAAAAAAAAATAATAATAATTTTCTTGAGATATTATAAATACTATATATTAAAGTACTTATCCATTATACCTCATACACAAAGACTTTCAAATTCGAAATCTTACTTAAAAAAAACATCTACAATATCATTTAGACTAACAACTTGGTGGTAATAATATAATTTGTTTGAGTTGGATTGGAACCATCAAATCCAATATTTATTATTTTTAAATACAATTTTAATTAAAATACAATAAAAACAACACAACCAATCAACAAACTCAAAATCTAAAGTATTCAATAATTTAATTGTCACCAAATAATAATGATCAATTAGTAACTTATCATACAAATAATATATATATATATATATATATATTTCCTTTCGATATCATTTTTATATTCAAGGTTATTGCCATAAATTAATAAATATTGAATTAAATTAAAAATTGTTGTATTTAAATTAGAATGTTCTTATTTAATGCATTGATTTTTATATGCATGAATCAGCAATAGTAGATACTAAATAATGGTATATTTGAGAAAAAACTAACTAGATTTTAAATTTTACAATTACAAAAAAAAGGTTAAAAAATATTATATTATAAAAAATTATGAATGTGTTTAAGAAAGTTTTAAAAATTATATTATTTCAATAATATATTATATGCATAATTAATTATTTTATAATCAATGATATTTAAATTATTTTATAATTAATTATAATTGGAATAAATTTTTATTTGGATAAGTTTATTTAAAAAATTATTAATTTTTTTTTTATATTTAACATTAATCAACTACAAAATAAAAGAGTGTGCAAGCAGTTGAAAGAGAAAAAAAAAAACAAGCTATTGAAAAATAATCCTAAGCTATAAATTTTCAACTTTTAAAAAATAATTTACTTTTTTTTTACTTAATCTAGATTCTCAAACATCTAACTTTTTTTTAAACAAATTATAATTTAATATATATATATATAGAGAGAAAAAAAAAAGCTAGAACAAGGTATTTTACATGAGAGTGAGAAGAGCAAATTTCAGTCATTGAAATGAAAATTATACGTCACGTTATTATCCATCACTTACATGAGAGTTGAGATAAAATCATACGCATACATTCATTCTCTCTTCTAGCATATATTATCCTTCATTTTTTTTTTTCTCTCTAACATTTTTCCCTCTCATCTCTTCACAACTGAGATTAGGAGTGACAACAGGTATAAAGCCTACTCGTTATTCATCTCATCACAAAATACTTTTACCCGCTTAAAATCTGTCTGATACCCATTATAAAAATATATGCAAATTTTTTCAATATTCCTAAGTGTCTATGAGTACCCACAAATATTTTTCAAAAATATTTTTAAAAAAATATCATTTTTTTACCTGAAGTTTTATCAAACAAATAATTTATTTCTTGAAAAATCTAGAAATAAAATTATACTAGTAACTTTCTAGAAGATTAATTGGATTTAAAAATATATTAATATAATATATATATATATATATACACACAAAATATTTAATATAAATAGATATTTGTTTTATATTACCAACATTTTTATAAAAAATAATTGTATAAATTATTTATTTTTTATAAAAAATAACATTGATAACAATAAAATTTGACAATTAATATTTTAAGTTGATTTATTTAACAAAAACATTATCTTCTTTTAATTAAATATGTATAGTATTTTAATTTAGGGGGTAGCGAATACCTATAGGTATAGATACTATGATACTCGTATTCGTGCCTATAAAAAGCGGGTAGAAAAAAATTTGTACCCACAAGTGACAGATACCCATTTAAATTACTTATGTGAGTATTTCTATGAGTTTAATTCGCAGGTATCTGCAAGCACAAATTTTTGTGTCATCTCTAGTTGAGATTTGTTCCTTCTCACTCTCATAGTACGGTGTAAAAGTCATATCACGTGAAAATGGTGTTCTTATGCGAGAATGATAAGAATATTTTATAACTATCCAAATTTAAATAAATAGTTCAAATTAAAACACTTCACTTAAAAATATCATGTGCATCACTCATCATATCACTCTACCAATAAGTAATATTTTTTTCCTACACCACCATTGTCACTCTCACCACCACTAGTCCACCACTGTTGTCGCTGGCACAATCGATGGTGGTGGCGAGAGTGATGGTAGTAACGATTGTGGTGGCAATGATGGTTGTGGCGATGACAGTGGTGGTAGGAGATGAATATTACCTGTTGTTAGAGTAATACGGTAGAGGATACACGTGATATTTTGAAGTAAGTTGTTTTAATCTAAATCTTTATTTAAATTTGAATGGTTACAAAATATTCTTACAATTTTCGCATAAAAATATTATTCTCTTATGATACACTGACACTGTAGTGTAAAAGATCTTTACACTGACGTTCAATCATATCTCTTGAATTATTATTATATGATTTTTAAAGTATTAATTGGTAGAGTAAACAAATATGACTTTTAAAAATATTAATTAGTAAAATTAAATTTATCATGAATTAAGGAATACGTTAGTGGAAAATTTTTTATACCTACATATCAATTTAACTCTATATATATAATCTTATATATATATATATATAATCTTAGCAAGTACATCCACAATCCATTGTCTTGCTAAAGTTAAAAATCGATACAATTTTTAAAATATTTTATTTAAAAACACTTGGTATTAAATAATTTTCATACCGGATAATAAGTGAAATATATGATATACTTTTTTTTTATTATGTACTTTCTTTAACAGAACATATAATGTAAGGTGCATGTATATAATCAAAAGAACGGTTTCTTTTTTACGGAGTTATTTAGACTTTAGAGAAAAGAATACTTTAATTAAAATATTTTTATCTAATTTTATTTAACTTTACAATATCAAATACTCCTTTTATTTACTCAAAGCTTGGAAAAGTAGAATAAGATTTTTCATTATTTGTGGATCGGATATGCAGATGATTTCGGATCTCATCCATAAGAGACATCATTAAGTTTCACCTTTATACAACATATGTGTGTTTGGAAAAACATAGTTTAATAATCAATTACATATAAATAATTGATATATTATAATCAAAATTAATTTTTAATAAAATTATTAAAAATAATTTAAAAATTATTAATATCGTATAAATGTAAAAAAAAAGTCAATTTTTATAAAAGTTAAAAGAATATAAAAACAAATAAAAAATAAACTGTTAAATAATAATCCTAAATTATAAATTTTTAGCTTCTTAAAAATAATTTAAAAAATATAAAGAAAAATTTATAAACAGCTTAAATTTGTTAAAAACGGATTAAATTATAATTTATAAGCTCTAACGCGTATTGGCTTTGGAGACATGGAGTAACTCAGAGTTATATGGTATTTAAATTTTTACATTCTTCTTGACTTGACTTATAAGATAATTGTAATAAAAATCAATAAACATAGATTATATATAATAATTTATGAATTTTTAGAGAATAATAATTTGTAATTAAATCATCAAGATTTTTATATAGTTGGTGCTTGCATGCATATATTAATTCAAGAAATTTTAAAGCTATAAATATCAATAAATAATAAAAAACTTAGTCAAAATATTTATTGAGTATAATAAATTATATGAGCTATCTGGGAGTAAATTTCTTTTTTTTTGGTCAAATCAAAATACTTATTTTTTTATTTTAGTTATTAAAGTTAAAAAATTCTTTAAAAAATATATAGTGTTTAATGTTTGTAATGTATTATAAGTTTGATGAAGAAGAAGTATTTAGTAAAATTTGTTGATGGGAGCAGAGGATGAGTGGGAGAATGGAAAATAAGGAAAGGATATTAAAGGAAGTAAAGAAGCAAGTATGGTTGGCAGTGCCTATGATATGTGTGTGTGTGTTTCAGTATTGTTTACAAATGATATCTCTCATGTTTGTTGGTCATTTGGATGAGTTGCTTCTTGCTGCTGCTGCTTTGGCTACTTCATTTGTCAACGTTACTGGCTTCAACGTCTTTGTATGTCCCACTATTGTCTAATCACTTTAATACTCACCATTCTCTTCTGCATGCACCCTCCATACAACTCACTTTCTGTCTTATGGTTGGTTGATTTTCTAGGAAAATGAAAATTAAATTAATTAATTTTAATTGAGTTTAGTTAGTTTGATTTTTTGAAAGTTTTTTCTCTTATTCGAATCAAATCAAATCAATAATAATTAGGTTGGTTCGATTGGGAAAACTTCTTATCAAAAAATTAAAAAATCAATTTTTTTATTAGATTATAAAAAAATAATTTTATACCTGAAACTAGTAAATTCATTAGTCTACTAAATTTATAATTTTATAATACAATATCAAGTGTTTTATATATACTAAATTAGTCAAATTAAACTATTAAAACAACAAAATACAATACAAACAATAAATTGTATAAATTGAAAGTATAAAATAAATATGAAATAAATTTACTAATTTAAAAATATAAAATATGGTCAAGTAAGGTTTTGAATTGTGAAACCCTAAACAAAATAGGTTATTAAATTTGTTAACTTAAAAATATAATATAAATAAATATATAATAATATAATATGTAAATATTTGGATTGGTTCAGATTGAGTTAGCGTTTTAAAATGTGAAATTAAGTTTGGGTCGGATCCTGACCAGATCAAATAAAAAAATCAAATTAAACTAATTTGTTTGTTTTGATTTACTGGGTTCGTTAGGTTGTCCCAGAACGATTAACACCCCTAGACACTTGTGTGACTTAACTTGCTTCATTCATTTGGCAATTTGTCTTCTCATCAATATAAATATTTTTATAAAAATTAATTATTTTAATTAAAATTTATATATTTTATTTTCATAAAATTTAACAATTTTATTTTTATAAAATTTTACAAAATTATATTTTTTTAAATAAGAATAAAAATAATATTTTTATGGAACTTTTTAATAATAAATTTAACTATATATTATATATCATTATAATAAAAAAAATTATATTTTTAATATTTATTTTGTATTTATTAATAATGATAGATAATATATAGCTAAATTTATTATTAAAAATTTCCATAAAAATATTATTTTTATTCTTATTTAAAAAATAAGTTATATTTTCTTATATAGTTTTAAGTTTAAACTATTGTACTTAAATATAATATATTTATCAAAATCATTATATATATTATAGTTAAGTCTTCAAAAAAATATATTATATAGTTAAATTTAAATTAATTTATTATAATTTACATAAAATACTTATTGAAAGTATACACTATGAAAAATATCTTATGTAAATGTAATTTATTTTATTTTTAAATATAATTTTGTAAAATTTTATGAAAATTAAATTGTTAAATTTTATGAAAATAAAATATATAAATTTTAAATAAAATAATTAATTTTTATAAAAATATTATATTGATGAGAAGTCAAATTGCCAAATCACTTCAACAAAGTTAAGTCACATGTCTCCTGCACATAACACTATAACACATAACCTTTTTATTATTAACCATAAGATATATCAAAGGGTTCAAAGTCATACATGTTGCAGACAAATTGAGCAAGAGGGAATCTAGTTGTGGTTCCAATATAAAACTTTTTATACTTATGAGCGTATTTCAGCTTTCAAAAAATTAAAAAACTAGTTGAATTGATTTCAGTTTCCGTCATGAATAAGATGGTTAAAACTAGTTGTGATGTAATTAATGAACTAGTTTTATCAAATAGTTTTATTAATCACAAAGACTTTTGGAGTTATTGATTCTCTGCTGTCTTAGTTCACTATACTAATTGCTAAACACCCAGACTTTGGATTCATTGATTGTCTTCTAATGATGCATGTGGATGACTAACATAAATCAGATGGGTATGTCAAGTGCCCTAGACACATTTTGTGGTCAAGCATTTGGAGCAAAGCAGTATGAGATGGTTGGCATACACACCCAAGGAGCCATGTTGGTTCTCAGTCTTGTTACTATACCCATCTCCATTATCTGGGTATTCTTAGACCCTATTCTAGTTTTTCTTCATCAAGACAAAGCAATTGCAGCACAAGCTCAGCTATATGCCAGATACTTGATCCCAAGCCTTATAGCCAATGCTCTTCTTCGCTGCATTGTCAAATTCCTACAAACACAAAGCATAGTCTTTCCTATGGTCATTACCACTGGACTCACCAGCTTAATACACGTCATTCTCTGTTGGGCTTTTGTTCTTAAACTTGGGCTTGGTTATAAAGGACCTGCTATTGCAATATGCGTTTCAAATTGGTTTAATACCATACTACTTGCACTTTATGTCTGGTTCTCCCCTTCATGCAAAACAACTTGGTCTGCTTTCTCAAAGGAATCATTCCGTATCATCCCAAAATTTCTTAGACTTGCTCTTCCTTCCGCACTCATGGTCTGGTATGATATTCTTTTCTAATCAAAATTCACTTCCCTATCACACAACCAACATAGGTAGAGTAAATTTTTAATCATACTTATAAATTTTCTTAGGCTCAACTAATGGACTAATTTAATGTCGGCCACATTTTTCGGGATTAATATGCAAGTCGTCTGTTTTAATTAATATTGTTCTTCGCACTATGCCATATAAATTACTTGCAAAAACTTATTTCTTTTCCTCGTGACTCAAAGTGAACGATTGGTGCTAAGAAGTTCTAATTGCTGCTTGCACTGTATCACTACGTTGCAGCTTAGAATCATGGACTTTTGAAATAATGGTGCTCTTGTCTGGTGCTCTTCCTGATGCCACATTGCAAACTTCAGTTCTTTCTATATGGTTAGCTTTTCTGTTAATATCTTAGGGGCTATATATGCTACTGTACAGCATATGTTAATATATTTATCTTTCTCATTTGAAAACCCCCATTTTCTTCCCTTGTTAATGACCAACTGTACTTTTTTTATCTCCAGCCTTAACATAACTGGTATATTTTGGATGGTACCGTTTGGAGTTAGTGCTGCAGGAAGGTTAGTCTTTCATGCTGAATTGTTTATATCTTATTGGTATCCAAAACAAATTAAAAAAAAAAACAACATCATAGTGACTATATAAATAAACAACTTTTATACAATTATTCAGTCCAAACTAACTTATATTGTAAATTTGTTCTGTTATGCAATAATTACTTTATAAGCCTCATTTACCATAATTATTTTATTGGTCGTCATTATAAAATTTTACAATATATAAGATTGATTTTAATTAATATGCAGTAAAATTATTTTTTATACTAACATTTAATTACAATCCTTAATTTATAATAAGTTGTTTGAGTTTACTAATTAATATTTTAAAAGTTATATAAATAATATTGGAGTCACATGTCTATTTTACTTATTATTGACCGTAACAAGTCTCATCACATGTTTCCCCTTAACAGCACGAGGATCTCAAATGAATTGGGTGCTGGTAATCCAAAAGCTGCATACTTAGCAGTTAAAGTCACCATGTTCTTGTCCTTTGTTGTGGGGCTTGTGGAATTTGTTGTCCTTATGTTGATACGCAAACTTTGGGGGCGTGGTTTTACCAATGTACATAAAGTGGTCACATATGTGACTGCCATGATCCCAATTGTTGCCAGCTCTGCCTTTATAGATTCAATTCAAACGGCATTTCAAGGTATTGGATAAAATCATTCAATGAGGTCCAAAATTTTCCATTTTACCCTGTTTACTGAGTATTCAGGAAAAATGATGATTTCATCCCATTCCATCACTTTTTTGTTTTACTATCTGATTACTAACTCAACGATTGAATCTAATCTAGAACGATTTGGATTAGATTGGTTTTTAGTATTTATTTTTATTCATATATGTTATTTGCTTTATACTGTGTATATTGAATTGAATCAATTTTTAAACATATATTGAACTAAACATTAGAGAATGCAATCTAATACTTTTTAAGTGATTTATTGAGGAACCCAGGCGTTTGTCCATTCTTTTTTTTATTATTTTAAAAGTTGAAGCTTAATTGATTCTGAGCAGTGTGATGTGAACTTGGGTAATTGCATGGTTATGAACAGGTATTGCGAGAGGATGTGGTTGGCAGAAACTTGGAGCATTATTTAATCTAGGATCTTATTATTTGATAGGAGTTCCTGTTGCAATAGTGTTAGCTTTTGTCCTCCACATGAATGGACAGGTAAAATGAAACCGTTTTCTTAATATTATTATGAAAGAATTGAAGATCTGAAAATGAATAATATAAGTTTTGAATGAACAAGTGCAGGGGCTACTTTTAGGGCTGGTATTAGCTCTTATTGTGCAAGTGGTGTGTTTTCTTGTGGTCATCTTACGCACCAATTGGGAGAAAGAAGTAAGTTGTATACAAACTTTTCAACTCCATAGTTATGTTATAAACTATGGTCTATGGATACTAATAGCAGTGTGTTCCTTGTTCAGGCAACTAAGGCAGCAACAAGAGTAGGAGGCAATTGAACGTCACCAAAATGTCAATAATGCTTCATAGTTGAACCCCAAACTTAGCATAAGTTACTTGCTACTTACAGTACAATCACCATTATTCCTTATTCCTTAGCAATTACCATGCACCCCCAAAACAATAATCCTAGCTACAATTCACCTATCTCATAAATTAGGATGTAATCTAATATATATGTTAGGCTGTCAAATGACTAATTTCGGATAGCTGACACGTTTTTTTCTTATATGTTTGTCTTTTAATATTTATCTTTTTTATTCTTTTAATATATTTTATTAATACAATAAAATTAATTTATTAAATATATTTTTATATATTACAAAATAATTTAAATTACTTTAACAAAAAATATTAAATTAATTTTTTATTTGATTTATTTTTAGTCTTTTTAATTGTTATTTTATTCTTTCTTTTTCTTTTTGTGTTATTTTATTTTTATTCTTAATTTTTCTTGATTTTTCTTTTTCATTTATTATATTTTTAATATTTTTATTTTTATACATTATATTAATATGGTTATTGTTTCTTTTTTACTTCTTTATTTTAATTTTTTATTTCTTTTTTATTTTTATTCTTGACTTTTAATTTTTTTATTTATTATCTTTTTATACCTTTATTTTTATAATTTTTATTAATATGTTAAAAATTAATTATTAAATATAGTTTATATTACAAAGTAATTTTAAATTATTTCGACAAAAACATGTTAAATTATTTTCTTAAAATTTATTATGACACATACCATAACATTTTCAGGAAAGATTATGTTTAATTAACATTTATGGAACATTATTCATGAAAGTGGTAACCGAATGTTAAAATTTTTTCTGTGACTATTTCACAATATTATTAATACTTTTAAATCCTATAAAATCATCTATCTTTTTTGTCAAAAATAAATTTTCCATAAGAAACATATAAAATAATTTGTGTTTACATATTTTATTAAATAATATTTAGTCATGTTATTGAATTTTTTTTATTAAAAATTAATTTAAATAACCTTTTCCTTTATTTTAAAAAAATATTTTATATTTATTTTATTTTTTACATAAAAGTTAGATATTATATTATTTATAAAAAAAATAACCTTTTATTTTAAAATTTTTTTATACTCAAATTTTGTTGATTGATATTTATATAATAATCAAACTTTTATGTAAATAAACAACTATGATAAAATATTTCGTATTTATTTTATTTTTTATAAAATAAACCACAATTTTTAAAATAGTAATTACAATTATTATTTATGTGAGACAATTTTCTTACACCATTATGAAAAAAAAATATAAATAATTAAATTATTTCTTCAAGTATTTAACAAATGCGTATTACGTACTCTTGAACATTTATTTTTAGTTTCAAATATAAAAATTATTTTTACTTAAAAAATTGTATAAAATAGTTTGAATTAATTTCCTAGATAATTTTTTTACGTATATGCAAAATTTCTTTACATAAGTAACAATCATGTACCATCAAAATATTAATTTTTCACCTAATAGTTGAGGAACATCTACTATAGTCTCTTATTTAAGACAAAAATATAAATATATTAAAAAATTAATTTATTAAACATATTTTTCTTATACAATAGTTGTAAATTACTTATTAAATAATATAATAAATTATATTAGTTTAATATTTTATAAAAGAAACCACAAATATTACTAATAAGATAAAAGCATACTTAATATCATTATAAATGAAAAAAAAAATTCTCTAAATATTTAACATAATCTCATTTAAAGACTCATCAATATATAGTTTCCTATTACAAAATAACATACTAACTTCATATTTTAAAATGACAAATTGAGAGTCAAATTGTTTAATGTATTAATTTTTTAATATATGTTATTTTTATCAATAATATACTAACTTCATATTTAAAAACTCATCAATATATAGTTTCCTAAAACAAAATAATATTATAAATTTATTAAAGACTCATCAATATATAGTTTCCTATTACAAAATAATATACATACTTCATATTTTGCATTATGATTTCTCAATCACATTATGTTATTTTCATTTTTTTTTTTAGGATATGTTATTTTTATTATCTATTTTTTAGAATTTTAAATTATAGATTATAATTGTAATATTAAATTTGAACTCTCCCAAATGATATTACATTTTTTTATACTTACATTTACATTGAATTTATTATATTCTAAACTTATTTATTTACTATGTAATATGCTTTTAATTTACAAAATTTTTTTAATAAATTTATACTATTTATATATTAATAAATATGCACAATTAATTCGATAAACCGTGTGTAGACACAATGACGGTGCTAGTTTCTTTTAAAGTGAGATATACAATTATACAAACCTTTTATCTATGACAACATTTATCATTTGAGCAAACAATTATATTCCAGTCAATAACATAAGACGGATAGATTTTAATAAGGAAAATAAGCCAATTAATTTGTAATTATAATTATTATATGAAATATTCAACAACTTTAAAACCCCGTTGACTTTTAAATTATCTATTATCATTCTTTATTATTATTTAACACTCCTCAATTGGCTGCCCATTGTTATTTCCTACACAAGTAAAGCATGATTATATTTCGACGGTTTGGAATGAACAATACTTGATGAAGTTAAAATCAATGTGATTAAATTATTTTACTCATAAGAGTGCAAGATAATCTTTAAAAAAAATTAAAATAACTTTTACTCGATCAACTAAGTTATACTTTATGAACGTGATTGAATTCTTAAAAACTATAATATAATAATAACATTTTTTGGCAGTAATAAACTGATAATAATATCAAAATATTTTAAAATATAATATTATATATTTGGCACATATGAACTAAAAGATTATCAATTATATTGTGGAAATAGCTTCATAAAGCATGATAAAGAACTCAGTTTCAAATATGACCAACCGATTCAAATTTAGTTTAGCAACACCTTACCTGAAGTCATTTTCCAAAAACTTTAAAATAAAAAGGAATATCTCTATTAAAATTTATTTTATTATATTTTTTTAATCTTAAATAAGTTTTTTATTCTTAAAGTTTCATCAAAAATTACTTTTAGTCCTTAAAATTCAAAAATATTTTTTTTAGTACTTAATTCACTTTTAATCCTTATTCTCTAGTAACGTAGTTAAAAAATTGTTGACAAAGAACACGTTTTTGTACTCATGAATCACTTTCCTCCTCAATCATATCTCCATCAATCTTCAATTTCATATATGATACAGTCAAATACACCAAAATTCATAAACAAACAAAAACAACGTTAATACAAAAAACAAATTAATTTCAGAGAATAAAAAAATATTTTTGAATTTCAAGGAATAAAAATTATATTTAGTAGAATTTTAAGGACAAAAAATCTTTATTTTAAAATCTAACAATACATTATTTTCAAGAGACCGAACATTACTATATAAATCTTCTATTTGGTGTAGAGATGTGTCGGGTTTGGACGAATCACTGTCAGAGATGTTAGGTTGATTTTCTTCTAATGTTAAGAAGAGAGTGGGGGGTGGTAGCAATACATGGTTTTGGTTAGAGATAATTGGACACGAGGTAGGGCATTGGCTAAAAAATTTTCAAGACTATTCCTAATTGCTGAAAACAAAGAAGTTAAAGTATCAAGTGTCTGGGACTTTAATAACCAGCAATGGAGGTGGGTCTAGAGGAGACATTTGTTCCAATGGAATTAGACATGTTTCATGAGGTGGAGCATTGGCTCAAAAATTTCCAAAACTACTCCTAATTACTGAAAACAAGGAAGCCGAAGTATCAGACGTCTGGGACTTTAATAACCAGTAATGGAGGTGGGTCTGGAGAAGACTTTTGTTCCAATAGGAATTAGACTTGTTTAATGACTTATAGAATCTGATTGCACTCTACTGTCCAACTCAAAATGAGCAGGACACTTGGATATGGGATTTCCCAAGGTAATTCTAACTTTTAAGCCTATAATTCTATGTCAGCAGATCCATCTGCAATGATCTCAATGGTTGATAATGAAGTATTTCTATTTCATTGGAAAGAGAAGCTTCCTACCAAAATTTAGGCTAGGCCTTGGAGATTGTTTTTAGATAGGTTACTTCCCATGATCAGCCTTATCCAGAGGGAGGTGTTGTTAGCAGGTCAAGGAAGTTGTGTGTTCTGCGGGAGAAAACAAGAAGGTTGCTCCCATTTTTTCTTCTCATGCAAACATCTATATGGTATCAAGTTTTAAGTTGGTTGGGAGTACACTTTGTATTACCACAAACATCTTAACTAGTTATTTCTTCCATCTAGCTTGTGGGTACCACGGATGAAAACAAAGAGTTCGCTACCTGTTTTGCCACTTCACAGTATGGGTCACGTGAACATCTAGAAACTTCATAGTGTAATTTTTTGTTTTTTGGTGGGATAATCCAATTTTGTGTTTAAAGTCTTTTTAGTGTTCTCTTGTGGATTAGAGCAGGTTTGTTTCATTTAGACTATCATCTAGTTATTGGTTTTGATGTAATTAACTAAGAACTCTCAGTTATTTCATTTATAAATATATATACTCGTTATGTTTTGTTTTGCCTTTAAAAAAACATTACTAAGTGAACAAAATAAGTTTCATTTAAATAAAAGAATAAAATATGTTACAAAAATATCTAAATTTCACCAAACAAAATAATATAATACTAAGGACATCTTTAATAAAAAATCTATGTTTCAGATCTCAAAGTATTTTATATGGGTCTCGTAATAGAGTCACTATTTAAATTTTATTTACAATTTATTTTTTATTGAATATATAATTTATTTAAAAATAAAAATTAACTAATTAAATTATTAAAATAAAATATTAATTACATTGTTTTTTAATTTGTTTTATTTTTTAATTATTTAAATTTCATATTTTTTTATTTTTAAAATTCTAAAATATATAATTTGTTATTTTTAAATTTAAAATATATAATATAATAGGTTTTTCAAAATATTAAGTTTTAATTTTTATTAAATACACATTGCACATTTCTACTTCCGTAAAGATATTAAGGGACCTTAATAAATAATGGATCCTCTACTATGAAGATCCTTCTTCTTAATAAATAATGGATCCTCTAATATGAAGATTCTTCTTCACTCTCTGGTGTTGTAAGATCTTCACTATGTCATATCTAGAACTCAACTCAAGATCGGACAATAAAATGCTCTAATATTCCTTTCTCCTCTCTCTGTCTCCATTAAAATCAAATGTGTCTTAATTTTTTAGTTTCTCTTAAAAATAAAATCCTTTTAATAACTTCCATATAACCTCTATTTTTCAGATTTTATTTATTAAAAATTACTTTTATAATAAGATCCCTTATTTTATTTTTGGCCCATTTTTTTCCTTTTAAAGATGAAAAAAACTTTCAAAAATTAGACTATACAACACCCAAGAAATTTAGTATTTATTTTTCATATAAATGATACTCAATTCAACATGTATGATCTTTCAGCTTCCAAGGTTGGGTACAGAGTTTAATGTCAGAGCATAAGTTAAATGACATACGTGTTTTAAGGGGAAAATTTCTGTTCATTCCTTACCTTCTGAAACAAGGTTTGATATATAAAAAAGATCAAAATTTGCACAAACATGCACGATAACATCTCCATATAAACAACTACATCACTCATATCATTTACTCGAAAGAGAAACATCAGCTATGTTTTAGAATATGAAAACTTCAACTCAGAATCAACTGACTCGCTTAATAGAAGCAGCTATAACAGACAGAAAAATAACAAACAGTGAAATAAATGCGAGAATCATTAGTTTGGGAAACAAATATTAAACCAAGGTTCTTCACAAAAGAAACCAAAATGAAACAAACTCAGCACGCCAGAATTCGCATGCAATCAACCAAAAATCAAAATCAACCACAATGTCTATAAAAAAATTGCTCAGTACACAACCTATTTGAACCCCCCCCCCCCCCCCCCCCCTAAAGAAAATACATATTATACACTTAAAGTGTAAGCAATAATTTCTCTTTATGTTCAATAACAAATCAGTGTTAGAATGAAATTTTCCCCAACCACTATTTTTCAAGCGTCAGATATGCAGCAAGGAGCTAAAGAAAATGCCCTCACTCAAGGCCTTTCGTGGAGAGATACAAGTTCTCTGGAATGTGGAGAACAAAAGAGTATGGTTATTTATTCTTTTTAGTCTATGATAGTTACTTTCAACTCTCTGAACTACTACTCAAGTGAGATGCTAATCAGCTGTCACTGCTACTTTTTCCTTTAAACATCTACATAATCATAGTAGCTTCATGCAGAGAGACAGAGATAGGAGCGACATACAGGCGAAGCTGATTCAGTCTTTTCTCTATCAGACCCCTTGTACTGATGCATACCATCATAGAATGTCCATTCTGGCTGGCTGCTAGAATTCTAGATCTAATTTTCTTTTCAAATGTGATCTGTCAGCACTGCAGAACAAACAAGGAATTAATTAAATAACATTTACAAGCAGGAATTAGAAGACAACAAAATTTTGGCACGCACTTGCATTATTCAACTATACAAGATATCCCTTCCCCAGTAAGACTTCTCATAAGACGATGAATTCCATAGAAAATAAGCATATTAAACACCTTAAATTTAGCAATTTGAGTCTCCAAAACATGCTGAATCAACATGGTTTCAAAGGTTAGGTGTTAATTGCCACATAAGCATTTTAACACGGAAGCAAGGTACACTATCTAATAGCTTTGTTGCTTTCACATAGCTCCACCATTTAAATTTAGCATAACTTTATACTCAACCTGTAGATTCTATTTTATACCCAGTATTGCCTTTAAAAAATTAGTCATGACTTAAATTTAAAACAGACAAAAGCAGACAGTATAGAGCCTTGGTTATCTTCTTTCAACCTCAATACAATTATTCAAAGGTTAATGGTTCAATATGCAAGCCAAATTATAAACTATCTAGTTTTTTATGTTTGACAGAGTCAAAATTATGAACAATTAAGCCACTATGAGATGATAAGAGAATCAACATGTTTTACCTGGTAATTGTAGGTCTATTTGGAGGTTTCAATCCAAAAAGAGAAAAATCTAGTGACATTGGAGCTGGCTCATTCTTGCCTGTATTATCACCAGCCGCCTGTCTGACACTAACACTGTCATCAAACTTATCACCTTGCAAAGAATTGCCTTCAGACCCATCATGCCCTGGCATTACTCTCCTAGACTTTCTTGGAGGTGACAAGACAGTAGGACCTTCATTTGAAATTATATCTGAAGCCTTAGATTCCTTCTTAGGTGCAGGTCTTGGAAGTTTATCAGGAACTGTGGGCAAAGGTGCAGAAGAGAAGTACCTAAATTGGAAGAGGAGACAATAAAATCAGGGAAAGAGAAAGGAAAGAAACAATTATTCTCAATCTTAAGAGAATGATTAAGGCTCATACCTGTGCTCTAATGCCTGCTGCACTGAAATTCTAGCCTTTGGATCATAAGTAAACATCTTTGATAACAAATCTAAAGCATCATCAGTAGCCATTGGAAATAAAGAGCGCAAAGGTGGGGCAGGAACATGTTGATATTCAACATAATCAGGTAGGAATATAAGATCAGGCCACTGAGAAGCAGATGGAGTTCCAAATGCTGAGAAAATCTTTCCTAATTGATCGATATCACTTGAACCCTACCAAATGAAAAAAATAACACATGAAATTACCAGAAGGAGGGCACTTAAGTACACTAAAACAAATTAATACAATCAATCAAATCAATAGAAGACATTTATTTATACACTTTGAAATTATAAAAGTAAAACAGTAACAAAAATTAGAACAGGAATAAGTTATTAAGATAAATTAATGGTCAATAATGTACATAAAAACCATAGCCAACAGCTTCTGAACTAACTCCCAGTTCAGCAAAACAGTTTTGAAGGGTTTATTATTCAGAGTGTGATTCGAATTTGGAACTAAAAAGATAAGGTCAAATAGTTAACCTCATTCATAAAAATTAATTGTTTTTAATCAAGAAGTGCAAGTTGACCTAAAAGTTAAAGTCAAATAGTTAATTTTATCCAAAAGAAGTTAAATATTTTTTAAAAGGATAAAAGATGTTTTTGGTCCATGTACTTTCAGTCGAATTTGGCTTACGTCTTTATACTTCTAAATTGATAATTTTAGCACTCAAACTTTGAAAACCGTATTAGTTTAGTCCCTTACTTCTAACCTGTTAGTGTTATTGACGGAATTCACATTGTAGGTATTCAAAGATATAATCCACCACAAAACATACACATATAACATATTTGAATTTTAACATTTATTGGAGCTTATAAACATGCACATAGACAAATAATTTCTAACAGTTTTAAGTTACTAAAAATCCTACACACTTTTTATGGTTGTTTATAGCTACTAGAAATTATATTTTTAAATTTCCTAATATGAACTCTATTAGAATTGGTAAAATTGAGTCTAACTCAACCTCACAAAATTGGTTTGTAAGGTGAGGTTGCACCTCACTTATATATTATTATTTGGCCATATCACTATTCGATGTAGAATATCCAACACACCCCTCTCACACTAAAGAGGGTACATCTCGAGCATAAAATTTAACATTTGTGGGTGATCAAATAGCAACTCAATAGCAGGTGACACAGTAGGTTGACAATAGGACGAGGCAGGTGCAGATTTGGTCCTCCCCATCCCCATACTCGGAAAGTGTGAAACAGGTTCAGGTATAAAAAAAGTGGATGTGAAATTTTAATCCTCATCCATGTCCCAGTCGGGTATTTTCGGGTTCGCATACACATGCGGGTACCCAATATATTTTACAATTTAAATTTACTTATTTATTATTAAATAAGTTATATATTAAATTATTAATTATATTTTAATTTAAAAAGTATAAAAGAATAATTAATAAAAAGAAAATATAAATTAGAGTTTAAGAATTAACATTTTTAATTAAATATATAACTTTAAACTAATTATATAATTATTAAAATTATAATGGGACAAGTAAGGGTTCGGGTATGGGGCAAGTAGTCACATACCTGTAACCATACCCGATTTATCACATTGGGCAATACTCATACATGTACCCATACCCAGTTAAAACAGGTAATACCCATCAGAATCGAGGCGGGTTCCGGCGGTGCCCACGGGTATAGGTGTTTTTGTCATCCCTAGATAGGTCATTAAGCCCAACAACAACAAATCGCTAAGATAGACTCTTATACCATATTAAAATTGGTGAAATTGTGCCTCAACCTCACAAAATCGGCTTATAAGATGAGGTTTACACCTCACTTATACACTATTATTTAGTCATATCACTAGTCGATGTAGGATCTCTAACAAACTCAATACTAACAACATTAAATGGGAATATGGAACTAACTAAATTCATATATTTTTTAAAGTTTGAGCACTAAAATCATCAATTTGAAAGTAGAACTAAAACGAAATTTGACTAAAAGTATAGGAACCAAAATCATATTTTACCCTTTTAAAAATTAAGATGTGGCAATAAATATAATAAAATTCAAAAGCAGCTAATGGGAAAACTCCTCCATCCATATTCTATCATTGAAAATAAAAGTCAACACAGCTCAGTCATATAAGCTGGCTCAATTGGTTAAAGAAGGAGGGAGGTGAGGAAAGGTCGTGGGTTCGATCCTCGTTACTAACAAAACTAACAAACAACACTAAAATATATTTAACCTATGAAAAAAAAAAAAAAGCAACTTAGCTCCGAGATATAAGATGACTCAATTGGTTAAGGAATGAGGGAGATAGAGAAAATTCGTGGGTTCAATCCTCATTGCTAACAAAAACTAACCCTACTAACAACACTAACATATATTTGGCCTATAAAAAAAAACTTAGCTAAGTTAAATAGTTAAGATGTGCAACAAATTATCAACTGTTAGAAAAAATCCATCTACTGCAGAACATCATCCTTTTATCAATTACCAGAAAACAATCTACTCTTCGACTCTTAGCAATAAATGAGAATAAACAGCGAAGAGAGTGAGACTTTCACCCTTCCCGCTCCCTCAATTAGACATTCTCCATATTCTTTCTCCTTTCCTTTGGATGTGCATCTCTTACCTTTGCAATTAGCCAAATTTTCTCTCTCAACTATCTTAAACTACCCTCCTTTTATCTTTACCTATATATTTGATATTCTTAACAGCTTATCTCTTTCAATCTACCCTCTTTGTTTTCCACCTCTAAATTAAATTTCATTATTTTTATAAAAAAAATTATCAATAGTTAAAAATAACTTTATATCACAATTTCAATTGGTTATCGTAAATCCAAAATATAATTTATATATCCAAAGATATTTATCAATTATGAATTTTAATTACATAAATAGGATTAAATTAATAAGTAGGTCCCTGAACTATTTAAAAAATTTTAACTGGGTCCCTAAATTAAAAAATTCTGTAACTGAGTCTTTGAGATTGTAATTTTTTTTAATTGAGCTAGTAAGGTCTCCAAAACTGCCACAAATTATCATTTTCTGGCAACTTCAAGCCCTCATAAACTAACAGAGACCCAATTATGATAATTTTACAAGACCAAGGACCTAATTACAATTTTAGTTTAGAAACCTAATTAAAATTCCTCAAATAGTTTAGGGACCCACTGATTAATTTAGCAGGTAAAAAATAAACATTTATCCTGTGCATAGTTCATATAAAATCACCATGACAATATTGGTTTACCTGCAGGAAGGGTCGACGAAGAAGTAGTTCAGCAAATATACAAGCTGCAGCCCAAACATCTACCCCTGGACCATACTGCTTGGTACCAAATAATAGCTCAGGTGCTCTATACCACCGAGCAAATACCTATTCATGTGTTAAGTGTCAACTGTGCAAATCAATTAAGAGAAAGTGGCAAGGTACAAACATAAGGATTAAACATGTTATGCTCAACAGTACACAGAAGCTGACATCTAGAGGAGACAATGATATTTAAAGGAAGATATGGGATTAAAAAAGAAATACTTTTGTCAAATAAAAGTTGGTGAATAAGCTGCTAGTGATTCAACAAATTGTACTCCACTCTTCAGTCAATCAAATACATGAATGAATATCCTAGAAAACCACCATCCTAAAACATTTGCCAAAATCTAGAATACTTCTACTTCTAATTTCCTAAGACCGGCATTTAAAAAAAAAGTATGTTTAAATATGTTTCTATTCCTATACAATTGGTGATTTTGATTTTAGTCCTTATAAATAATTCTGTTTTTCATAATTCCATTCCTCAAAAAAGTTTAAATTTCATTTTTGGTCCCTACTATTTGTAACACTCTACAATTGCTTGTGTGCTTAGAAGGTCAACTAACAATCCTACATAACACCCACTAGTGTATGTAACACAATGTCATGTGAAACCTCAAAAAACTTTTCTAGACCCCTAAAATAAAAGTTATTTATCCACCTTGAAATGAACTTTAGGGACTAAAAATACTGATTTCAATTTTTGAAGGAATTAAAACCAAATAAAAATATTTCACGGGAACCAAAACCGAACTTCCCTCACTTTATGGGGACTTAAAACAGCAACTCTAAATTTTATAGGGATGGAATACAAAATACAAAAAAAATTGTTCGGACCAAAGTCAAAGCACACTCATTTTATTGGGACTAATAATATATTTAAGCCTTTCTTATTCTTCCCTTATTTTGGGATAAAGCCAGGAAATAATAATAGAGATTTCATGGTAATCTCAGCTGACTGATACTGTATGTTTTCATATAAATTCAAACAAAACCAGACCAGATTTTAAATTATCTAGGATACATCCCTTTCCAGTATTGCAAATTCTAACAATCAAACTTTTAGGAAAGCTTGCTAGTTTTATTACAGAAGAATCTGAAGAAAGTAAAATATTAACAGAAGATTTGAGCTTTATCTAATTTCAAAAGAACTCATAATGCTGATTGCGGAGATTAATCAAAAGAAACCAGTTCATTTCCAAGGTCCTTTAATTGTAAGTATTAATCCTAAATACTCAAAGGATTCACGAGATAAAATATTATGCATAAAGAAGAAAACCTGATGAGTGAACCTTCGATCTGGGCTTCCAAATACACGGGCTAAACCAAAATCTGCAAGTTTCAGCTGTCCATTAGATCCTATCAACAAGTTATTTGGCTTCATATCCCTGAAAATACATAGCAAAACTTCTGAGCTCAGAACTAAAACCAAGTAATGATTTAGTAATAAATAACCAACATAATCTACCTATGCAACACCCATTTCTTGTGGCAAATAGCAAGGCCTTTTAGTGTCATCTGAAGGTAACATTTTATATCACCAGGTGAAAGGAAAATATTCCTGTCCCGTATAACAGCTTCAAGGTCTGTCTCCATGAATTCAAACACAAGATGCAAATTCCCTTTATGTGGAAAGGCATCAATCAACTCAATAATGTTAGGATCTCTGAGCTCCTTAAGCAGTTTAATTTCTCTGAGAGCTGTAAAATTGACCCCTTCTTTCTGCTTGCCAAGCCGGATCTTCTTAATTGCAACCGTCTGCCCTGTCTGTCCGTGCAATGAATACATCTTTATAAGGACCACAAAATAATAATAATAATAATAATAATAATATTGTACTATCATCATCATTGTTAAGTTAAAGGCCAGATCATCAAAACATGTGCAACCATATCTCCATACATAATGAAATCAAAGACAAAGAGCAACCACCACCCAAAAAAATTAACAAGGAAAATATAAATTGGAACACTTCATTGCAAGTTATAACAACAACATGCATAGTTTAAGTACAAAATCCATGTTTAAACAAATTAAAATGTTTATATATGAACATTCCCGTTCCACATTATACAAGGCTCTATATGAAGACTTATATTCATCTTATTCTTAACCCCGTTTCCACTGTAAGAGATTTAAACTTCTATTCTATGTTCCTAAAGACCCAATTCACACAATCCAGAAAAAAAAATTATAAACAACAAACAAAGCCACACACCACCAAGAAATCCTCATAAATTAGTCCATGAACAGAAGAAAGTTAACATTAGAAAAAGTTACCTGTGTATCAATGGCTTTGTAAACGACACCGTATGTACCTTCACCAAGGACCTCACGCTTGAGATACCTATCGGCTACTTTTTTGGACAGATCGAGTTCTGCCATTCTCTCCCCAAGATTGGTCGCAAAGATGCAATGAAACTACCAATTACAGCTGAAATTGAGCAACAAAATTGCGAATTTATAAGCGAGTCATCTAGAATTGGCTAGGGTTTGCTGAGGGGAAAATCGTAATCTACAAACTGCAGACGAAATTGAACTGAAACAATGTAGAGAAATAGAGAGTGAGGGTTTTATTCTGAATGTGGAGTGGAATGGTGTGTGTGTGTGTGTGAGTGTAGAGAGAGAAAAAGACTGAAAATATGAAAGAGGAAGATAAGAGCGCGTTTGAGACTAAAGAACTGCAACGGCTACACCCTTTTTCTTCTTCTTCAGAGTTAATCAATTAACTAAACCTGTTTAGAGGTCTTTATTTATTTGTTTGTTTATCATTTATATTCTATTTTTTAATGTTTACTTCACTTCTTCATTTTTTTAAATCATTTTAATCTTTTATGTTTTAAAATACTTTATTTTGATTTTTTACTATTACAATCATGACAAAAGATATTAAAAAATAACTTTTCTTTCCTAACTTCAAAAATTAGGCTCTTTTATTGGTTGTGAATTAATTTCACAAATCAGAATTTCCTATTGATTTCCATTTTGCTTCTAAGAGATGAAATTCAAATGTGTTTGTGTGAGTGTAAGACAAAGGATTCCATATGCACAAAGTCGTAAGTTACATTCATGAGTAATACAAATTATTAAGCATCTCTTTATCACCATTGAGACAATGAAATTTTGCCAATGGTTAGAATAACTACCAACTTAAAGTAAAGCTTTTGGGGTTGTAGAAACTTCGGTTTTCTTTTTTTGTTGTTGAAAAATTTGTTCATAATTAAGATAGTTTTTATATGAATTGTAGTTTTTTTTTATATAAAAAAAAGAATGATTATAGACTACATCCATTAATATAAACACAATTAAATACCAGACCATAAGTTTGGTGATTGTTAAAAGGATAGACTTTTTTTTGAATGGAAATTAAAATATAAGAAAACAAATTATACTAGGGAACTTATTATATAGAAGACTCTTCCATGTTATCAAAATAACAAACTTACACAAAAGAAAGAATAGAATCTTATTATATATTTTTAAAAACCAATTTTATCCTATTTAAAATATAAAGAATTGATTTGAATATCATAAAGGATCCCGTAAATAAAATTCATAAAGGACCAACATAAATTAATTTTTAAAATTTTTCATTGTTCTTCTTGCCATTATAAATTTTAATCAATAAAAAATTTATAACGAAATCCTATGCTAATTTAATTTTTTTATTAAAGTAATAAAGTAACATAAGAGTGCTAACAACTACACCTCCATAATTTTTTAAATGGCAAAAAAACTCTTAATGAAAATAGTAAAAATTTAATTATCACACATCTTTTTCTTTTCTCTTTCATTTGCACTGCTTTCTTGTTTCGCATCTCTTGTGAGCTTATCTTGCTTAATTTCATTTTTCTTCTCACTGAATCAATGGTTTTCACAATTCTGAATACCCTGTAAAAAATTTTGCAATTTTTTTTTTCACAAGTCTAGATACCTCTGTCCGGACATGTAAAAAAACTTGTAACTTTTTTTACAAATCCGGAAACCCCTATCCGGACTTCTAAAAAATTTACAATTTTTTTACTAGGATTAAAGTTATTTTTTTACCTAGAGTATTTAAGACTTTTCCTACCTTTATAGAAATGTAGGGAGAAATTATGGAGGTGCAGGAAAAAATTCTCCAACTAGAGTTATAAAAATGATTCGATTTTGACCTGACTAGCCCATAACAAATTAAATTAGTTAGGTTAGACTTAAAAATTTTGAGTTTTTCTCCTTGCACCTCCATGTTTTTTCCTTACACCCCCATAACTTTGTGAAATGTTAAAAATATCCTTAAGTAAAAAAGTTAAAACTCCATCTCTCTTGCCAATTCGCGTGTTTTTTTTTTCAACAAAGTCTAGATTGGTCAATTAAAACTTGTATTGCAAAAAAAATTACAAATTTTTTTTACAAGTCCGGATTAACCAATCATTTTGACCAATCCAGACTTGTAAAAATTGCAAAAAAAATTGTGATATTGAACTTGATATGCAACACAAAGGCAAGAGCCATCAGAAATGAAAACAAATAACTGATTGGAAGACAAAGGCCCTGAAAATGGAATCGAAAATTAGCAACAAATATGGGTAAGAGAAAGAGGATTAAAAAGGGAAAAAGAGTGAAGTAGCTACATGGAAGAGAGAATGGATCTTAGGAAACATTTGCAATTTTTACAGGTCCAGATTAGTTAATATAAACTTACAAAATTTTATTTTTTTTTATCCAAATCATTTTTGTCATTTTAAAAGAATATGAAGGTGCAATGAAAAAAAATTCAAAATTTATATTTATATAGACCAGACCAAAATAGGTTGGCCCATACGATCAAATTTTTTTTCTTTGAACTTTATATAGATTTATGCCAAAAAATAAACTATTTAGGCTAGCCCAACATGCCACTGTGTCTTATTGGATTAAGAAAAAATGCAATCGATGCTGAATACGAGTTGGACCATTTTTCAAGCTTAGCTAGATAAAGATATATGATCATTTAATGATAAACATTACACATAAACTTGTGATTTTGATAAATTTTAACCCAACATACAAGTATATTTAAAAAGTATATAAAAAATATTACTAACATTTCTAAAGTAACTATATTACTTAAAAAATTGTTTTGAGAAGAATATATGTAAAAAAAACTGTTTCAGTGTCACTCAAATAAATATTACGATCATTGAATAAATAGATCCATATTTGATATTTTAGTTTTAAGATTATAAAATTGAATTCTTCTAATTAGATGACAACATTTAACAGGTTTGTCTTTATTATGAAGTATTATTATTCTGTTGTTTATATTATTTTTAGCTCCTTGAGATGGTTCGTGTTGGTTTTTTAAGAGGGAATAGGTGTAATGAAAATAAAAAAAAAAAAAGTTAGAGAAATTTTAGTAGCTTAAAAAATGAAATTATTAAAAATATTATTATATTACAATATAAAATATTCCTTATAAATGTAAAATATAATTGATAATTTAAATATTTAAGTATTATAGTTTCAATTATAATACATTATAAACATTAAATAATCATGGTTTAATTAATTTTTTGTTCAAAAACTTTAGGGATGTTTTGGTTTTGCTTTCTATTTGAAATGTTTTTCATTTTTATTTTAATTCTTTATATATAGTCCTATAAATAAATTGTTTTAATTAAATTTTTATTTTAGTTTAAATAAATAATCTATGTCGACAAATAATCTTTGACAAATAATAATGTGACTAATAAAGTGTCACAACATTATATTCATTTATGCAAAAAGAAAATATCATGTCATATATCCACATAGAGATCATACATATGTTTGCTTTTTATTAATTCTATTTTTTATAAAGAATAAAAAAGATAATCATCATTCAAGTTCAACTATCCCATAGTTATCTCTAGCAAATACAACCAATACATCCTTGTGGTGAGTTTCCAAGCCCACTTGGTAACCTCTCTTGGCTTCTCATATTCTCCAACGAAACTCCAGGAAGGAAGATTTATAGTCATCTTTAAATAGATCCTCATGGATCTTCAAATGGTTTTGTTATTCAAGATTAGGGAACATGTATACCTTTGAAAGTGCTCTAATATACTCAAAGTTTCACATCGTTTAGGTAGAGGTTGCTTATAAATATTTTCCTCCCTTAACCCACTAAGGCTCATTTTTAGGATAAAATGATAATAATTTTAGAGACTTATGGCTGACTAATTCGACTTTGTTGTTGCTCACCAAATCGTTGTAAAATACCTCAGACACAATGACCCTAATGATATTTCTACATTAGAGATACTCTTCTCCCTTAACCTACTGATGCATTTTTCTAAGCGGCGTTTGCTCCTTGTTTATTGCAAATCCAAGTAGGTGTAA
This sequence comes from Psophocarpus tetragonolobus, assembly GCA_037954015.1. Classification (NCBI taxonomy): domain Eukaryota; kingdom Viridiplantae; phylum Streptophyta; class Magnoliopsida; order Fabales; family Fabaceae; genus Psophocarpus; species Psophocarpus tetragonolobus. Next base: position 3,330,223 of record CM075696.1, read on the forward strand.
AAGACCTAAAAACATGAAAGGAAATAGGGTAATTTGGGAATTTTATAATAAAATAGGGGGTGCAAAAAGAAAAACCAACAATAATGTCCTATAACAAGGTTAAGGTTTTTTGTTTCTCTTTCCATTCCCAAGTTTCATTCCTTTTTACCAAACTCCACTTTACTCTCAACTAAGAGTTTTCAAAATCGAACAAAGCCTAATTGAAAACTAAAAATTGAAAAACAAATTATTCAATTTAGGAAAATTTGGTTTTCATAATTTTCAAACTATGCAGTTCAATTAGACTTGCAATTTGACATGTCGAAATCACACAAAACCAAACCAATCCACTCACATTTAGTTGTTTTTGCAAGTCCACAATAAGGTATATACAAAGTTTATATGATTTGAACTTAATTTTTAGTTAGACTTTTTAATTAAATATGTATTAGTTAGTAAACGAATATTTTAGTAATATTATTTTATTTAATTTCATTATTTGAATACAATTTGACAACAATTAATATATAATGTTTACATGTATTGATGTCTATATTTTAATTTTAGTGGTTGTTAATTTTATATAATTTTATTGGGAGAGAGTAAACTTTTATACAATTTTAGAAATAAAATTTTTAACTTACTTTTTCAATACTTAATAATAGAAAACCACAAAACTAAATCAAACAAAACGTAAAATATTGGTTTGTTTAGATTTTATAATTTATCTAAACTGAATCAAATTGTACCACACTTGTTTGTTTTTTAGTTTAGTTTAGACTAATTTTAGACTTCAAAGGGAACACCCTTACTCTCAATCCTCCATTCTCCCTTTCACTTCCAACCCCATTAGTTGAGAATGTCAATGATGTCGTTTACCAATTTGACTGCGTGCTTCATATGTGCATGATAAGTGTCCATTTACTTAATTTTGAAGCACAATATTAACTTATTTTTACCCTCTTTTGACACTTTTAATTTAATTTTTTTTTTTGCTTTTCATTTAGTTTTATGCTTATCTCCAAAGATAGATAATTTCTATTTTTTGTTTGTACATGTAGCTTTTGTGAATCTGTAAGATTCTATGAAAGGTGTTGTTAACTTTTGTCGAGGCATAATTGAAGTTTTTTCAAATACTATGGTTTATTTTGGTGGTAATTTTTAAAGAATAACTATTATAATGAGGAAAAGAAAAAATTGAGATTCTTTAGAAGGCTCATATTTTATTTTATTGTTGAATATTTACGGTATTAGTTCCCTTTCTGAACTCGTAGAGTTCGTCAATTTTGTATATTAAACTATTTTTATTTTGGAAAGAAATAGATATGAAGGTTCTTACATTATGTTAGATTGGTTGAGTTATCTAATTGCTTTATCATCATTTTAACTTATCAATAGTAAATTTACCCTCTTATTAATTGTATCACCTTTTTCACTAACACATGTTCTACAGTATTCTTGAATCTTATTTAGGTTCACATGTTGTTATCATATAGCATGTGGTCTCACTTTTTTTTTTGTAGGTTCAGACAATGTATTTCTGCTAGTAAAATCATGACCATGTTGTGGCACCTTTTCAATGAAGTATTTACAGTATTAAGTTATCTGTGGAATAAGTGGAAAGGTGGGGACAAGAGTGATTTTCAACGAATTAGGAGGAAAGATGGGGAAAAATCATATTAATGACTTTTGGAGTTGTGTGAGATTTTTTTTCCACCTTCCCTCTTAATCTATAATCATATTAATTCATATTCAGGGACAAGAATGATTTTCAACGAAAATCATATTCTTTAATTTTTTATTTGATTCCTATTACAATCATGGTTGCTTCTGGCCTATATATAATAGTTTTTTTATGAAAAAATACACAAGGGCAAAGAAATACAAATCTTTATATACTACTTCACATATTGGTATTTTAAGCTTTAAATCTTCCTAAAATTGAAAAAATAATCATGTAACACTTTGATCATTTTGTAAGAAGTTATAAGGCGGTTTTGTGTTTGGGGGAGGTCATGTATTTGAATTATTCCACCAACAAAACATACTAACTAATATTTTTCTAAAATTTGTTCATAAAGAAACACTTTGATCCTTTAGAGAGGATTATAGTGACAATTTGAATTACAATGTAGACATCCAACATATGAAACTTACTACACGACAATTGAAAAAGTTGCATTAGATTCTCAGTCAAACTTACTAAACTTATGAAAAATTGTTGTGAGCTGTATTTTTTTTGGGGCCATTAGTTGTTCCTATCATTCTATCCTCATCGTGAGTTCTTATTTTCATTACATATTTTGCTATCTTGATGTGTTGAGATCACGATAGTACTGCTCACAAGTAATTAAATCTAGTCACTGCTAACTACAAGCTCAACCATTGTATGTTAATATGAAAACAATTGAGTGTGAAAACTATATGAAAATAATATTTATGCCACATTAAAAAAAATAAAAAATTGATTAAGCATGAATAATAGAGCAAACTAAAAATGAAAATGTTCACATTTGATTTATATTCTAATGAACATGGGCAAAATGTTACCGTATTATCTGTGGTGACCACTAGTCAAGAATAATCAATTGCTTTAGCCTTGATTTAGTAAACGTATCATTGTTTTAGAAAGCAACAAAGACTATGCTTGAGAGTATTTAACCAAAGAAGATCAATTATTCATTTTATAGTCAATGTAATTGTCCTATCTCATGTATACAATTGATGGTACTCATCATAGTCCTCAATAATTGTTGACCTCACATCTCATTGAAACTCTAATTAGTAGTTTTAAGTTTAACTCCTAAGATATTAAAAACCTTATTTAGTCTAACTATTTTATTTCATCATTTTGTGATTGCAAAAAGCAGCCAACAAAATTTGTGTGTAATGATTGACTTTTTCAAAAAGCATGAATGATGGTTTAGGTCTAAGCTCATGGAAGCTCACTCATCTCTACAAAGATAGATAGTTTAAAGGTGTGAGGACTCTAGACACAATTATGTATAGAAAAACTCAACCAGAATAAGTTGAATATTGTATTGGAGCTTTTGAATTAGTGAAAATGATGATTTTACCTATATCATTAAAAAATATTAGAAGTTAATATCAAAATTTAAACATATTTACATGGACTTATTAAACATATTTATCCATGAGTATTAAAAGTTTTGAACAAATATATCAAATACAAATATGGAAATCATTTTAACGTAGCAATAAATAAGTATCCATATAACACAACTCATAAAATTGTATTTTAGATTAGGTTAAATTACGAGGGTTATTAAGCAAGTAAAAAGCTTTAAATTCTCATGGAGTTTGAGAATTTCTTGACCTGCTGGTCAACATACAACTTCTTTCCTCTTTTCAAGTAATTAGTGAAAAAATATTTTATTAAATCCTTTATATAGACAAGTGTTATAATACGTTTTGAATAACAACCCTAAATACAAATAAAAACAATAAAATAAGAGATCCACCTTATAAAGTATGGAAATTTGCAACTAGAATTTTTTTGTTATAATTTCGATAAATATAATAAGAGGTATATCCAATTATTTTTTTTAGCAAAGAAGAGAAATTATATAGAGAGGGAAAAGGGAGAGAGAAGGGGGAAAGAGATTCATGAAAATGAATTTTTTGCGGTCAATACGTGTGACAACATGAAATCCTAACATAATATGAAATTACTATAAATTTTATGATAACAAATATAACATGTTAAAAATTTTAAGCATTGAATCATGACTACAACCCTGTAGTTATTTTGTGAAGGTAAAGAATTCGGATGTTTACTCTAAAATTAAATATAAAAGATTTATTATTTTTTATCTCTAATAATTATAATAAATAAATAATATTAATTATTAGATTTGAAAAAAAAAGTAAAACTTTTATATTTAGTAAATGCATGAATAGAGAAAATGTCGTTTAATCAATCATATAATATTATTTACATTCTTCGAGATAAATAATTAAGGATATCTTTGAAATCAAATTATTATTATATCTAGAAACTAGAAAAGCATGTTAAAAAAACAAAATTTGTTTAAAGGGAGTCTTATAGTTAAAAACATTGGAGTAGTATTTACGTAAAAAAGTAGTGTAAAGAAGGTATAAACAGGTAAAGAAAGCAAAAAATCATGTAAGTCCATCAAAGCGGTTTCCAAAGTCCAAAGTGATAGACAAAAACAAAAGACCATAAAAAATAGCGGTCTCACTAACATCTCGGTTTTACCATAGAGAAAACTTGACTTGTACTGTTGTACACAGTCCACAACACACCTCATAAATCAGCACTCCCTTTTGCAAATCCCTTTATTTTCCATCATCTTAGAAACTGAGTGAAATATAGAAACTAGAAAGAAGTGTTATTGAATAAATTTCACATTTATTATCATCATCTGACTTTTAGCAATAATTTTTTCATATTAATAAAGTTATTACTAAAAATATTTTTAAAATATTATAAATTATAAATAAATATTATTATGTTTTTGTGATATTCTATAAAATGTTATGAACAAATATTTTTTTTGTGATGTTTTATGTATTTTATCACATTGAAATAGTTGTGGAAGTGAAAGGGTTAAGAACCCATTTTGTCTTTTTGTGAAAGGTTACAAAGGGAATATGCCTACGCATGCACGAAGATACAGTCAATATATGATATATGAAAGAAAATTAGTGCTACTATCATCTCAAACTTCTTATTTAGAGAGCAGGTTACATTCAACTAACTTGAGGCACGAGGTTGATAGGTGGAATTAAGTGATGAAATGAGTGTGTTTTTAAAAGCAAAAGTTTGTCTGAGCAATAAGTTGTCATGAGTATTAACTCTATGATCCACGATTTGCAGCAAATTCATGATATTTGAGTCATTAAGAGACATAGGAAAAATTTGTTCTGATTTATTTTACAGGTAATTTTGTCTTTGGATTCTCACGTAAAATCTTGTACTTTGTTGTGAAGAAAGCAAAACTTCTGACAATTTTTCAGTGATCTATAACCATGGATTCTAAGAATCCAACAATACAGCTTTGTTTTTGTTCCCTACGAATTGAGGCGAATACAGTGACAGATGATTTTGCAAAAATAGATATGCTCAGCTTAAAAAAAAAAATATTTCCAATTATATTCCATATTCTGAATTAAATAATTATACAAAAAATTTGAAATGTATTTTAAGTTCTAATAATTAATTAATCTTTTAGGAGATTTTTGCCTCTACCATTAAAAAATAAATGTAGTAACGATTAATTGTCCTAAGAAAAGATATCAAGTTACGGTAGATTTCAATATTACTTGAAATTTTGTTTTTTTTAATCAAAGTTTTAAGATAAGAGGATTTTTTTTTTATTTCAAATTTAAGAACTGATGAATAACCATCACCATAAACCCTTTAAATTCAAACTCAAATGATGTGCTTATCATCAAAGTAGGATATTTTCATTGTGATATTTTAAGAACTTCTAGTATTTATATTATAAGTTAAGTTGGAATAATTCTGCTCAATTAATCACACGTTTGATGATAAGTAATATATAAAAGCATAATTGATTTATAAAAAAAGATATTTGCATAAATTCTTCATCTTAAAATTGTATAATGTTTAGCTTTATTCTTATACGTTCACAAAAAAGAAAAAAAAAAGAAGCTTTATTATTCTTATACTACAATAGATCTACTAAATTTCAAGGCTCGGAAAATATGAGTTATAGAAAAATATTTAGCTGGTAGGGTCCTAGCTCCCTCCCTAGTCCCTATAGAACCCACAAGAAAAAGCGTAAATAGCACATAATTCACTTCCATGATTAGTATTTAGGAGCAACGAGTAAGAGAAGAATAAAAGTTTGCAACAACTGCTGGTGGAAACAATTAAGATATGGCCACTTCTGTGTTACTCATTCAATAACAACCCTCCCATTCATGTGATAACTCTAACCTTCCCTCTGCATTCACAATACTATCTATTAAATACATTTTACCTACTGCATCATCTTCATACACATTAATCCAAACATCACACAACAACAATATAATTTTGAAAAAATTTAATCAAAACATAACAAAATTAAGATTAATAAAATTGATTTTGATTAAAATGGTGTGGTTTATTTTTAAATATTTTTATTTTAAAAGCAAATTGATATTTAAACCTCAATATCTATATTGTTTTCAAATTAAAATCAATTTCTTAACATAAATGCATGTTTAGATTTGTGCAAGCTCGCTTTCCAAATCACACCTTCTTCATTCTAATACAAATAGTAATAATCCATGAGATAAAGGCTTGTGTATTTACAAAAATAAGTTTTATACTCTTATTCTATCACAATTTTCATGTATAATAAATGTATTTATTAATTTTATTATTAATACTTTAAAAATATATAAATAATGAATTTTGATCGAATATATTTAAACTATAGTGAATTAACATTAAACTCATAGTCCATTAAGTGAATACTTTAACATGATTTTGAGTGGTAAAATTGTGAATCAAAAGAGACTATAAGGTGACACAAAACCACAAGGCAAGTCAAATATAGTTCTTCCATGAATGATTTGGTCATGATACTACGTGCTAATCCCTTCCGTTAACATTACTGAGGGTTAGTACTTTAGATCTAAACGAGGTAGCATACTGCCAAACTTTTCACAGCCCCACTACTTTTTTTTTTTATCTTTATATATTGTATAAAACCCCACCATTTTTTAAGCTTTTGTTTTTCTTTTTGCCTTTCCCTTTGGTTCCTATGCCAACATAACATCCTCTTCTTTTTGGTTAGAGAAACAAGACACCTTTCTTCCAGTCCCTTGAGCTTTGGCATAGACTTCTTCACCCTAAGCAACACCATGTCATTGACACTTTTCCTGAAGACCCTTTTACTCTTGTGCATCCCTTGCTACATGTGCCTCCCTCACTCACTCTCAGAGTCAGAAACAACCACCTTTAAGCCCATTTTGGTAACCCCATCCAAGCCTGCCACAACAATCCCTGCATTCCCTGAACAATCTGATGTTTCAGGGTGCCCTCTCAACCTCTCAGATGAGCTCTTTGATGGGATCAAAAGTGCATGTGGTGGTGCCAAAAGTGGTGCTGACATGGAGCTCCACCACAGCAGGTGCTGTCCAGTGCTTGCAGCATGGTTGTATTCTGCATATTCTGCTACTGCATTAGGCAATGCTATCACAGGCCATAGCCATAGTAATGTTCATGGCCATGCCACATCAGCATATGACATGATGCCTGTGCTGCCAGATGACTCAGAAACATGTGTGAATGAGCTAGGAAAGGCTTTTCAAGTGAGGGGGATTCAGCTTTCTAAGCCTAATGACACCTGTGATATGGTGTATTGCTTCTGTGGCATTAGACTGCACCACTTGACCTGCCCTGATTCATTTTCTGTTGGCCAAAATGGGGAACTTTTTGGGGATGCAAGTGTGAGAAGGTTGGAGAAGAATTGTTTGAGTAGCACCACAGATGTTAATGGCTTACCCGGTCTGGGAGGCTGCTCCAAGTGCCTCCATACCCTCTCTTTCGTGAGTTTTATTTCCTTATATATGCATAAAAAATTTATCTTTTCCTCTAGGGTATGTTTTCATGTTTTAATTGTGACATTTCCTTAGTTCATTGTGACTTGGAATTTGGTGGATCTTGTTGAAAATTGAAGAAGATCAAGATTATTCGGTTTCATCTTCTTCACTCATGCTTGGTACTTAGTAAAGTTCTGTCTTGCTTTTGTTTGCTTGTGATGCTGGTTGCTTTCAAGCTTTTGCACTGTTCTTCACGCGCCCTGGGAGCTCGTGTGTTTCACGAACGTGGACAGAATCCGATGGTGGATTAATAGTAGTACACTTTAACTGTGTTGGGGAAATTTAGATAGATTATAATCTGAAAAATAAACTGGATGTTTGGAAATTAGAGAGAAAAACAGTATTAACTCTAATGTCTTAAACTCAAGTTATCAAATAAACCTTGATATATGTGGGAAATATTAAGCAAGTGCAATAGCACTATCATGTTATTGGAAGTTGAAATTTTGGATTCATGATATTGCGATAAGACGGCAGTTTAACGAGCAGCAGTCCTTGTTGCTAATCCTCTTTTGGATTAAGTAGAAGAACGACCCAAATAATACGGTCTTATTATAACAGATATTGTCATTTTGTTAAATGTTAAAGACGCCATACAATTTGTCATTTGACTGTTCTTATTATTAGCCTACCCCAGTTATAAATGATGGTTCCTTAACATAGAATTTTAATTTTATTCTTTTTCTTTCTCTCATATGTATTGATGTAACATACTGTCTTGAGGATTAGATGACAACATCATTTGTGGCTTCTTTTGGATTGTCCGTTCCTGTTTCTGATTTATAAATAGAAGTTTGCAGAAATGCTGTCCCTTGTCGCTCTTGCAATTGTTTCAGACTTTCAAAATCTTAAATTATCATCTAAAGTTTCAAGCTAGGTGTCACAAATGTTTTTTTGTTGCATTTGAACATACAATTCAGGATTGCTGCTTCATTAAAAGTAATTTAATAATTTCATATTGCCACACTATTAAAAACCTTCATTAGGTAGTGTATTAGCTTTGATGTACATCTGAGTCCATTTTTCTTAGAGTGGATGTTACACCAACCAAAATGCTATTTAAGAAACTGTGATGCACCAAACCCCTTTTGTGTAATAACTTATATGCAACCGCTTTTGATATTCTGATTGAAATATTACTTCTACGCAGCTTAACAAGAAGTCTTCAAATTCAAGCAAAGCAGAAGACAGGACCACCAAGATCCACAACAAAGATTGTGAGCTTATGGGCTTGACATGGCTTCTAGCTAAAAATAGGACAGCTTATATGCACACAGTTTCTGCGGTCCTCCGTGCTTTGATGTTGAACACTGATGACTCTTACCCTCAATCCTGCTCTCTAAACAGTGATGGAATGCCTCTTGCAGTGGATTCATCTGAAATCTCTGATCACTCTTCATCAATCACCCTCCAATCACCCATCGCTCTTTCTTTGTTATTGCTTTGTTTGCTACTACTACCTATGCTCTTTACAATGTTATCCTCTTAGCTCTAATATGAGCCAAAAGAGGATCTCAAACATGACATTTTGTAGATTTGAATCTCTATGTTGTTGCTTAGAAATGTAATTTTTTCTTAGTTATTAATTGCAAGGTGCCTATCAGGTGAGACAAGTGCTTATAATAAGAGTGTAAAAAGAGTAAATCTTGATCATACATGGATAGTTATGTTTAAAATTATTTAATGATGATATGACCACTTAAAACAATCACATGATTTTGAGATTCAATGCTAACTATCCATGTATGGTTATATTGTTTAGATTTTCCTTTCCCACCATCTCATACAAACACTTCTCTCATTTGATGTTGCAATAGGGTGAGGTGTTTGACACTTGTTGCAGTTCTTTTTTTGTGGATCACCATAATAGGAAGTAGTGGATTGGTTTCGAGGGACAATATTTGTAAGTTGTGTTCACTTATTAGGGTGGCATTTTTCATGAGACAGTTAAGACTAATGAGCTTCACGGGCAATTTATGCATACTATGGAACGTCAACTTCCTCACCAGAACACTGAATTTTTGTATTGTCTACACTTAATGTGGTGATGTTGTTGCTGCCAGAATTATTCCAAGGACAATGACTTGTCACGGGTTCAGAATGAATAAATTATAACTCGAAACGGGAATTTTCGATTTGATAACGATAAAGAAAACAATTCACAGTAAAGGGCAATTTGATTATACTTTCACCTTTCACGGGTTGAAGATGAAAATTATAATTTTCTTATCATGACATAAACCTTTTACATCTACCCTTATTCCTCTTTTTCAATTCATAGATATGACCTTGTTCATTATGAAAAGGGATTTGTCATTGGCACCCCCTCTCTTTATAAAAATTATAATTTATATAAAGATTTTAAAACTGGACATGGAAAAATAATTCAAGTATTTTCAAAGTATGTGTTATCATAAAAGTAATTATTACGAAGAGAATCTTAGGGACATTCTTTCTCGTAATATATTTTAAACTCTTTCTTTAAGCTTGCAGTTAAAATAATTCTGTAAATTTGACTGGAATTTATTGAAAATCTCAACTTTAGTAAGTTTCATAAATAAAATTATTTTATATACTTTTTGTTCCTAACTTCCTATAGGGGCTCATTTCTTTCCCCTTTATAAGTATTTTTGTAAGTGTTTATTATATTTAAATCCACTTTTTATTCTTACTTTAAATGGCTTTATGAAAAGTCTCAAGTTGAGACTAAAAAAAGTATTTTTCTTTATCGATTTAACAGATAGAAGCATTTGGGCCACTGGAACTCACTTAACTGACTGAAGCATTTGGGCTTTTTGGATCTTTCTTGACATGGAGTAGACAATGACCAGTGTTGTTAATAGCAATAAAAATAAAATAATACTTAACACTAAAAAACAGTCGCCCACCGTGGGGCTCGAACCCACGACCACAAGGTTAAGAGCCTTGCGCTCTACCGACTGAGCTAGACGGGCTTTTTGAACATTCGCATAACATTTATATATATAATTAATAATATAACTTCAGAATTTCATAACATTAACTTCTCTTTAAATTAAAATGGTTATACATATTCAGATTACTAGACTAATGAAAGTCCAAATTACATAGCTCCTATTGTGTCCAGGAACATAGACCCAATACCTTAATATTATGAATATTTGAATTCTTCTACAAATATATAAATATTTGAACCACATTATTTATAAAAAATTATCCATGGATAATTGTTTTTAAAACGAAAATTTTATGCTTTTATTTCTTTTCTTGCATTTTATGTATAAATTTTTATTTTTCTAGTTTGTAATTCTGATTTTAAGAGATAGTTTAAGTTGTTTTTTTCTTTAATGGGTGTGGCTTTTTGTTGTGTAGTTTTCTTCACATTTTGTATTAGTTTTGATTTATAATAATAATAAAAAATAAACATGAGAATTTCCTGAAAAATAATTATTTCATATTGTTTTAATAATTTTGTATAGAATCCAAATAAAATTTGACTTAGTTGTTATTTTCAAACATTAAATTAATTTAAAGAAAAAGCTAAGGTTAAATGATTTAAAAAAATAATTTTGTTCCACAACAAATAAAACACAAAAAGAATGAGTTAAAATTTCAAAGTGAGGTAATTACTTTTAGAGTTGTAGCGTTAAAAGTGTTTGGATAAAAAAAAAAGCATGGGATTCTATGCACGGCTTGAATTTCATTTTATGTGTGATGTTTGCGGATGGGATATTTGTGTGAGAGGAAGAAGTATTAACATAGAGTTCTCAAAGTAATTGAAGTTGGTTGTTATGAAATAAGGGATTACGAATAAGTCACTTTGGAGAATAGACAGGTGAGATCCTATTTTGTTTCTTCAGCTTATAGATTCGTAACTTTGCATAATAGGAATCATCCAAAGGAGCTCTTCAAGCTGGTCTAGGCGAAAGGCACGTTACCAAAAGTACAATACTTATCATGGAGAATAAGAATGGACTGAGTGCCAACAAAGCATAATCTACTGTAGAGGTAGATCATTCATCCCGATAAAGAGGTTTGTGGACTATGTGGAGAGGAGGTGAAAACATTTGTTTACCTTTTCATAGGGTGCATATCGTCTTATTGGATCTGATAGGAACTATGTCATTGGTTAGTGGGGTATCCACTACATTTTTTAATATAATACATGACCATTGCTATAAGCTTTTGGAGGTAGATAAATGGACAGTGAAAACAATGACAAACTTAGTGTTTTGTTTGGTTTGCTAAAATTTGGAAAATATAGAAAGTTAAGAATGCAGCCATGTTCAACGCGAAACATGTAAACTTATGAAATAGTCCAAGCAACACAATTAAGTTCACAGAAGTGTTGTCACTTAGCAAATTTAACGCAAACTCTTGTAATAAATAGTTATTGTACCCTTATTGCTGTATTTGAGAGGGGATGTTTTAGCTTTTTTGTAACCTGTGTGGGATTCACTTTGAAATATTGTTAGTCAAATTTTTAAAGACATATATTGTGTTTTGCACATTTTTAATATAATCTATTTTTCAGCATATAAAAAAAGTTTGAAGTATCCAAATTGAAGAGAAATTGTATTATTCTTTTATATGCAAATATTAGTTGTTAGTGTGTTAATTTTGTTAGTGAAGTCATTCAAACTTATAACCTCTTCCTTCCAATCTCCTCACATATGAACTTTGTCACTAGATGAACCTTATAATCTATATGTGCTTGTTTGACTTTTATTATAATTTTGGTTGATAATTAATTTTAAATAAAATGTAATATGTTTGATTTTGTATTTGAGAAAAATTAGAATTAATTTGAATTTAAAATTAATTTTTGATTGAAACAATTTGAGTAATTTTTGCATTAAATTAATAATTTTTCATTATATTTTATTTTTATAATAAAAATATTATCAAAATGAATAATATCATCTGAAAATTAATTTGAATTATAACAAATTTTATAAAATGAATTTTTAAAAAATGAGTTTTGTGATGGTGTGTCCAAAATTTGATGATTGAAGAAGAGGGAAGAGGGGAAGAGGGAAGAGTTGAGCATAGTATAATGAGGAGAGTTGTGACGAAATTGATGTGCATGGTATTGCTAAGAAAGAGGGAGAGGAGATATTTTGCATTATTTTCAAAACCTCGTGCCAATGTGGGCTCTGTCAATCGCCGTTTGCTTTTGCCTTTTAGCGTACGGCAACATCAAGTGGGAACAACCCATTTTGGCTTCCCATGTGCCAAGTTTAAGGGTATGGGACACAAAATAAATAATTATATTTATCAACTTTATTATGTTTAGAGATTTTATATATTATGTTGAGCTTAGAACAAAATCGAAGGGAAAAAATAATCTATAGATAAATAAAAAAAATATCATACCATTTTTTTTTTAAAGCCATCATACCGGCCATCTTTATATAAATAGTAATATAGAAAATAATCTATTTTTTACTGATAAATAATTTCTTAAAAACTATTTTTATTTTATATTTTTTTCCACTCCTTCCATTACTTTTATATTTTTTCCGTTTTAAAAAAAATAATATTCAGGGAGGTTTGACACTAATACATTGGTCTAGCGTTTGTGTTCTATTATATATTTCATCAATGATCATGGAGTGTTTTATAGATTATTTTGTATAAAACATGAAAAATAATAGATAAAAAATAATATGGATATTTCACATTAACATTTATATTAATATTATATTAAAATTAAAATAACATTATTAGGAGTATGTGTGGAATAAATTATTTAATGTGATATTAAAATGTTAAATACGATACTTATTTTTTTATTTTCAAACAATAAAAATAAAATTAAAAATATATAATTTCAGATACTTTAAAAGTGATAAATATAATTTATTCTAAAAAATATATTTATTATTATCCATATTTGGATAAAACTGCAAACAAATTATTTTCAATAACATCATATAAAATTAAAATTTTAATATACGATGTTAAAAGTGATTTTAAGATTATCAGTTATTATAATTGATGTTGTATCTTATCTAATTAATTGATCGGGATGAAAAAAGATAACTGAAATTATTTTTTTGAAAAGGAAATTGAAAAATAATTTATGAACTTCTATTCATGATTTTTAAAATTTTGTTTTATACCCTAAATTATCAAACACATTTGAATAGTTTCGTTTTTAAAGACGTTCAATAATTTATTTTTTTTCTGCGGATCAAATTATAATTTCCCAAAACAATTCATTTCAATTCAAATATATACATCGGATATAACTTCTCTCCACTAAACTTGAGCATGTGTGCGGTGTGGTACATTATTGACTATTGAGCATCTGTACAGTGTTAGGTTAGTAGATAAACAAGAAAATGATAAATAAATAAAAAAATTATTTATCTTATTTAATTATGTAAAAAAATAGAAAGGAAAATTATTTATCTTCTCTTGATAAATAAATTATTATGTATTCTAATCTAAGTATTTTATTATTTTTTTATGTTCTTATAAAGGTTCTTGTTGAGTGTAGAAAATAAAATTGTATGAGAGAGGGGACGGGTCGCCGACAAGAGGTGGAGCATAGGAAGCAGTTACCACCATTATATGACGAATTTACCCTTCAATTATTGCTAAATGACAAACTCTCGTGACTGTTTATTTGTCCCAAAAAGTGCTCCATTTCTTCAAAGTGCATGCTGACAACGATGGTCGTCCCCTAATACTATTATCGCAACTCTTTGCTATTATATATAGTTTTTTAAATAATTATGAGTTACCATTATTTATTTTATTAAAATTATTTTACACTAATAATATATAACTATTCAACTCAGTTACGTATATATTATTACAATTTACAAAATAATTCATGGGGCCAAACTCGAGTAGTGGATCCATATCTCTAAAGTCTGAGAATTAAAAAAAAATAATCATAATTTATCACACTAACTCCTTTTTTACTGGAGATCTTTTATAGTAAAATAAAACAAAATTTATATTCACATACACCACAAGACTTAAACTTTATCAGACCAAATTTATTCTATATAATATTCATAATTATAACGTTTATTTATGTTTTATAAAAAATAATACTTTCAAACATGGTCCAGATCTTTCATATATAGTACATTACTATAATTCAAATATAATAAAAATTTATTAAGAATCAAATGAAAAGAAAAATATTTACAGAGTTAAATATCAAATTCCCTAAAAATATTTAGGCCAAAATATTAAAACCATAATAAAAGAGTAATATATGAAACAGAAAGCATTTTTGTGATTTTTTTATGAGTTTAACATCACAGAGAGGATTAAAATCCTAGAATTAGTGAGGTTGAAGTGCTTATTGATGGAAATTGCATTTCTTTCTGGCAGCACCAGGTTGTTGATTTCGATCTCTTATAAATAAAACTAATAAAATTTAGTGTATATTTATAGTTTTCTTCATATTTTGAATTTTTTTTTCTCTTAATCTCATCACTTTACACAGTAAAGTTGATTGAACAAGTGTATAAGTCATCGTCAACCTTATGTCTTCAACTCTTATCGGACTATCGCTATAATAAATTTAAGTGTTGTAGTAATAAATGTACTATACAGAGGATCTGCACTCTCATTCATATATATATATATATATATATATATATATATATATATATATATGATATTGTTAGTATTACCTGATTTTAAGTCCGACAAAATAATCAATCATTTTAATATTATTTAACTTTTTTATATGTTTTATGTTAGAAAAACTTCAATATAAAGATGCAAGAGAAGAAAAACAAAATGTGGTAATATATATTTAATAAAGTTAAAAACTACAATAAAAAGTAATGAATTGGTTTTAAAACTTAAAAATTATGTATTAGTATTGGCTTATTAAAAAAAATGTATTAGTATTACAACACAATTAATCGTGTCTGCTTCCAGGAAAAAACACCATTCAGAGTTGAAACAAAATAGACGTATACTTACAACATATCTATTAATGAAATAACATCCAAAAAAACTGTGTTAAACAAAGAATGTATTATACCCATTCTGAATCCAACGACTTAAGTTGTGTTTGTGTTTTTCATTCAAAGTTTCGTCATTCATTCTGAATCCAAT
The DNA here is from genome assembly GCA_037954015.1 of Psophocarpus tetragonolobus. Classification (NCBI taxonomy): domain Eukaryota; kingdom Viridiplantae; phylum Streptophyta; class Magnoliopsida; order Fabales; family Fabaceae; genus Psophocarpus; species Psophocarpus tetragonolobus. The sequence continues at coordinate 3,345,877 of CM075696.1, forward strand.
ATTTTATTTTATCCATATTTATCTGTGTGAAAAGTGTGTGAATGGCAGCGGTATGTTTCATTTTACCTTAATGCTTTGTTTAAATGGACGTTTAATGTAATTAGAAACAAGCTTTTTTTTTTCTTTTTTTTTTATGTTTGGCTGAAGGAGAGATTTATCATGCAATTAGCGATTTCTATACCAGGTCATTCATCAAACAATACGACAATGGAGGACCGGTGGACAGAGGTAAGGAGAATAAACGATACCAATGGAAGAAGGAAATTAGTCACTGAGGTAGGGAAAAGGAATGGGAGTATAACCTCTGTCTTTTTTACTCATTTTTCGGAAGAATATATGGCAAAGGATATATGAGAGATTTTCGGGAGATATGCCAAAGTCCATGATGTGGTAATTCCAACCAAGAGGAACAGTAGGGGACAAATGTTCGGTTTTTCTAGGTTTAGGGAGGTAGAGGATGTGAAAATGCCGGTGGTTAGACTGGACAATATCTTCATTGGAACAGAAAAGCTCTGGGTCAATCTCCCACGGTATGATCAGCGAACTGAGCAGAATCAGAGAAAGATGAACACATGGACGAGGACACAAACTCAAAACGTTTATCCTACAGTGGCGAGACAAACGGGGCAACAGAGTGGGTATAATGGAAACCTGAAAAAATCCTTTGCATCGGTAGTATGTGCTCTTGGGGGTTCTAAGAATAACAATGCGCGAAAAGAGGCAGGGAAGAAGGAAGACGCGAAAATGAAACTAGTGTACATAGCACCAACGGAGAACATTATTCGGTTTCATAGGGCCTATGTGGGAGAAGTACGCAAAAGAGGGACTGCGTTCAGGACGCAGTTATTCCTAATGACTCACGGTATTTACAGTGTGCGCACAACTCCCATGGGGGCAAACAAGGTACTGTTGGAGCTGGAAGGGGGGGAGACACTCCAAGAGATCACGAAAGGGAAACAGCAGTGGTTTGACCAATGGTTTGCTGGGATACAAAAGTGGGAGCGGGAATGGTTGACACGGACAGGAGGGTAAAGGTGAACTGCTATGGGATCCCGTTACATGTTTGGGGAGAAAATTTTTTCTCCACTTTACTCGCACCCTTCGGAGAGCTGTTGTATATGGAGGAAATCACCCAAAAAAAAAGAAAGATATCATGTAGAACAGATGGTGATGTCCAGGAAGGACATGAAACGGATCGATGACACTGTCCGGGTGACCATTGACGGGTGGGAGTTCGACATCAGGGTAACGGAGGTGGAAGAGGTGAATGAGCTAAAGCAAAGTCCAGTAAAGACTACCTACAGTTCGGAAATGAGCTTCTGTCAGGGGGAGGAAGAGTTTGACGAATCGGCAGAGGCGGAAAGAAGGTTGACTGAGCTGAAACAATAGATGCTCTACAAAGGAAACTGGAAGGAGTGGGATGAGGTGGATGGCAGGAGTGCCGGACGAGGGGGTCCGGTTCTCCGGTAAGGAGGTGACACGGTTGTCAAAGACACACACCGGTCCAGATCTAGAAGCAGAACCTCGGAGGTCGGGATGAGGCAGATAGGGGCGGCCGTAGACCATACCAACGACGGTTCTGAGCAGGATTGTCAGGACCAGCAGATAGGGGAGGAAAGAGGAAAGGGGACAATATCCCAGATTTCCCGCACAGGATCAAGGTCCAATTTGGGAAAGAAGCAGAGAGTAGGTGGCTTTGGCAGGGGCTGCAGCAGAGGAAGAATGGAGTATGAGGAAAGCTTTTCAGAAAAAGCTGAAGAGAGGAATGCTCTATGCGGTAATGGTGGGGAAGATGAAGAGGGGAGAGAGTTTCAAGGCCCGGGGTGCGTTTCACAGAACCCGACGTCTGACAGCAGGTCTTGTCGGATGGGACAGGTTATAGGGAGCCGGTCTGTCATGCACGGGGATCGAGACACGCGTCTTGGTTGGGCAACGCAGCATACGCCAGGTCAGCGTGTTGAAAATCAGACCGTTGGAGCCGGGCCGTGTCATCTTTTGGGCCGTGTTGAAAATCCCACTGTTGGAGTCGGGTTGTGTCATCTTTTGGGCTGGCAGGCGGAGACCCATATCACCGGACTGTGCGGGGAAAATTCAGGATCCACAACGGGCCTTCATGTGGAAGCCGATTGGGCCCGGGAACAGTGTTTACGAGGGCATGTAATGGGCCCGATTACAGGGAGAGATATGGGTCACGGCAGGGAACTTTCCGAAACTGCTATTTGTCACAGAGGGAAGGGGGTTATTACGGTGAATAGCGATTACGGAAAAAATGAATCTATTTCTACACTACCATATGACTACAAGAAATGGGTACTAGTAGGTGGAGAAGTAGTGTCCGGAGGAGGAGAAGGGCAAAAGAGGGAGGTATCCATATGGAAGCAACTAAGAAGGAATAGTTTTGATGGGAATGAATTAATGAGGAGAGGGCAACTGGAAGACGCAAAGGAAGACGAGAAAGGAAAAGGCAATAAGGAGGATGAAGCGGAAAGAATATGGAGGCTATGAAGGAAGTCAGAATATCTGGCAAACAATCAGATAAAATATATATTCAGGAATTAAGGAAGATGGAGACGAGGGATAAGGAGGAGAAGGAAAGAAGGGAAACAAGGAGTGATCGGAATAACTAAATGAAGATTCTCTCTTTGAATGTGAGGGGGTTCCGGGATCGGACCAAGCGAAGAAGGATTAGGAGACTGCTAAATAGTAATGATATTGATATCTGCTTACTACAGGAGACAAAATGCAGGACGGTAAATGACTAGGAAGTTAACGAGCTTTGGGGGCCGACAGGGTGTGATTGGAGAATTCTACCGTCAACAGGACTTAGTAGAGGTTGTCTGACAATTTGGAAGAAACATATGTTGGAGGTTGTCTGGGTTATACAAGGGCATAATTTCCTTGGAATTGGCTTTAGAGGAAAGATTTCAACTGCAGTTAATTGTGTGGTTAATGTATATGCCCCATATTCGTTACAAGGGAAAAAGAAGGTATGGGATGATCTGATGATGACAAAACGAGGATTCCCGGAGGTTAATTGGGTACTTGGAGGAGACTTTAATGTTGTGATGGATAGGAGTGAGTTTAAAGGGAGATCCAGTTCTCATTCTACAATTGAGATGTCTGACTTCAAATTCTTTATCCAATCAATGGGTTGATTGGATATTTCAGTTATCAGAAAAGGAGCAACGTGGATAGCCCCGAATAGAGAGTCATCTAGTAGGTTGGATCGGTTTTTATTCTCCCCGGATTTGATGGAGGAGTGGGGAGTTATAGCTCAAAGAATGGGCACTAGAGAATTCTCATATCATAGCTGGATCCTAACAGAGGCGAATAAACAGAATTGGGGCCCTAAACCTTTCAAGTTTTTTTATCATTGGTTGCAGGAACAAGGTTTTATGGATTTAGTAAAAGAGCTCTAGACATCACATCAGGGTCAAGGATGGAGGATGTATCAGCTAGCAAGTAAATTAAAAGGTTTGAAGATGAAGATTAAAGAGTGGAAAAAAGAAAAATGGAGTAAAGATGAGAAATTTCTGACAGATAAGGTATTAGAACTGGAGATGGTGGACCATCAATTAGGCCAAGGGGTCAACAGGAGTGGTCAGCAGAGACAAGGTATTTTATCAGAGTATTGGGGGAAGGCAAGGAGAATTGAACAGTCCATGTTACAGAAATCTCAGGTAAAATGGACTCTAAATGGAGATAGCAATACAAACTACTTTCACAAATGCTTTAAGGAGAGATGTTATGCAAATTCTCTACTGGCAGTAAAAACAGATGTCGGTTGGGTGGAGGGAGTTCAAAATATTCGGGATCATGTGCTTAATCATTTCACAGGGCTTTTTAAGGAGGAACAAGAGACGAGACCAAAGATGGATGGGGTGTCTTTCAATCAGTTGGATGATCAGCAGAGAGAATGGTTAGAGGAGCCTTTTTCAGCGGAAGAAATAAAGAAGGCGGTTTGGGCTTGTGAGGGAGGGAAAAGCCCGGGCCCCGATGGATTTGGTTTTCATTTTTATAAATCATGTTGAGAAATCATAGGGGACGATGTGGTAAAGGCAATTCAAGAATTCCATCAATCAGGAGTATTACCAATAAGAGCGACGTCATCTTTTCTTACCCTCATTCCCAAGGTGGCAAGGCCGGACAAGTTAGCTCAGTATAGACCAATTTATTTAATCTCTAGCATTCAAAAGATTGTTTCCAAATTGCTGTCATTGAGAATGAAGAAAGTTATGGGGCATTTAATTTCTAAGTGTCAGTCAGCATTCTTGCCAGGTAGATCGATCCTGGATGGGGTACTAGTAGCGAATGAGATAGTTGATTGGGCTAAGCGCAAAAGGAAACCATGTTTCTTGTTTAAGGTGGATTTCCAAAAGGCGTACGATTCGGTAAATTGGGATTTTCTGGATTATATGTTGGCTAGGCTGGGGTTCGGGAGTACATGGAGGAAGTGGATGAATAGTATTGTCAAGAATAGCCACGTGTCAATTCTAGTCAATGGGAGTCGAACGAAGGAATTTAGGCCTGAGAGAGGCTTGAAGCAGGGAGACCCACTCTCTCCTTTTTTGTTTCTAGTGGTAGCTGAAGCCTTAGCTGGATTGTTCAGAACAGCTGTAGGAAAATGGGTGTTTAAAGAGCTCAATATTGCTGATGAGACAAAGTTTTCAATACTGCAGTATGCAGATGACATGATTATGATGGGGGAGGCTAAACTGCAATCAGTATGGTACTTGAAGGTTATTCTTCGTGGTTTTGAGTTGACTTCGGAGTTAAAGGTGAATTACAGCAAAAACAAATTCTTTTGGTTAAATGTAGATGATTCATTTACAAGTGCTGTTAACAATCTCTTGAATTGTGTTGTGTCATCACCGTCATTTAAATTTTTGGGGATTCCGGTGGGAGCGAACCCTAGGAAGGTAGATATGTGGTCTCCAGTCATCGAACAATTTCAGAGGAAACTGGCAGCGTGGAGGGCAAAACATATGTCCTTCGCAGGAAGGTTAGTTATGATAAATTCAGTATTATCTAGCCTTCAGTTGTATCTATTCTCATTTTACAAGGTGCCCAAGAAAGTCCTAAAAGTCATTACCGGATTACAGCGCTCTTTTTTGTGAGGAGGGAAAGACCAGGAGACCAAAATTGCATGAGTTAGTTAGGAAAATGTGTGTCGGACAAAGGAAGAAGGGGGTCTGGGGGTAAAGTGCTTATGAAACTTTAATTTGAGTTTACTTGCTAAGTGGAGGTGGAGGTTATTAACAGATCAAAACACAATATGGGCAAGTTTGTTGGAATGTAGATATGGCCAGACATACAAACTCAATGAAAGACCAGAGAATTTATCTACAGCTTCTCAGTGGTGGAGGGATGTATGGGATATTGATGGACCGAAAGCGGGGATACCAGACTGGTTTGGGAATAATGTCATTAGAAAAGTAGGGAACGGAAATGATACCTTTTTTTGGGAACAAAATTGGATAGGAGATGGACCCCTTAACCTAAAGTTCCCCAGGTTATATGGGTTATCGGTAGATAAATGCATCACTATTAACGACAAAAAGGAAGTATCAGGGGGGTGGACATGGGTATGGAGAAAGGATCTATTTGTATGGGAAGAAGATCAGCTCCGTCTTCTACAAAGCGTGTTGCAGCCAGTGGTAGTTGTGGATTACAGATCCGATAAATGGAGTTGGTCGTCTAGTAGGGATGGAGGTTTCTCAGTTGCAGAGGCTTATTCGGTTCTGCATTCGCAACAGACCTCATCGAGACTAATTGAGGTGGAACCCAAAGATTTGAGACGAATGTGGAAAGATAGTCTGCCCTCCAAGGTAATTGCTTTCTCATGGAGATTATTGTTAGATAGATTACCAACCACCGATAATCTCTTGAAGAGAGGTGTTGTCATCCCAGGTGAGGATGCACTGTGTGTCTTTTGTAACAGTGCTATTGAAGGTAGAAATCATTTGTTCTTAAGGTGTGTCAAGGCTCAATCTGTGTGGAACAATATCATTAGCTGACTGGGAATTCAAGGACTTATCCGAGGGATTTGTATCAACTCTTCCTTTCGTCATCAGCATGGGTGGTTGGAAAGTTAAAGAAGAAATGTATATATGTGTTCTGGCTTGCTGGGTGTTGGGGTATCTGGATTACTAGAAATTAGATTGTTTTTTATAACATACCGGTGGATTTTGTCGACATTCTGATGTATATAAAGGTAATCTCGTGGAAATAGCTATCATATTCCTTTGGTTTTAATGGGGGGTATGTCTTCTCGGATTGATATGCTAATCCTAGATTGTGCTTATTAAATATGAAATAGGTGGATAAGTCATGATATGCTCCAATAGGATACGGAAAAGTATGTAATCAGTATGTATTCTAAGAAACGTTTTGTTTCTTTTAATAAATATATTCTTAACTTTTAAAAAAAAAAAACAAGCTTTTTTTGTTGAATTAATCTACCAATCAAACATGCACACACTTATTATACTTACTGGCAGTATAAAATCTGTTAGAACCTTGGTCAAAATGTTCTATTGTTCTTAATTAGAGTTAGTAGTGCCGATGCATAGGTCATCAATTGTGTTCGTGGGAGAGTGTTTGAAAGAACTTCACATCTCCAAATAAAATAAAGAAGAGAAAAGAAAACTATATATAATATGTACAGATATAAAAAAAAAATCATGCAAGGAATTGTTGTGAGCTGATGGTGCGGGATAAAGATGGACTGAAAGTATAATTTTCAAAAGCATCTTCACTGTGCAATCTCGATCATTGTTTCAGATTAATAATATATTCGTAATTTTAGTTTTTTTATGCACCGGTGGACAAAGGATATTCTTATAAATTATAAGCAAACCCATTTTGTCCTTCATGTTTCTATGTCGTATCAATCTATAATGATTGTGTCTTTCTTGATTAATCATTTTTTTATTGTATCATTTGATTTCATTTATTTATTACAAAATATATAATTAAATTAGGGGAAGGCGAGCACGTGCCTAATATTATATATGAAAGCCAAATTAACGTGTCCTATATATATATATATCAACATATGCAGTTATTCACTTCTAGTATTGTTAGGATGTCTTTATTGATACCTCCTACAAATAGGTTTTCAGTCCTGTCTTCAACATTAAATTCTGTCATAAACAACATTTAAATGGAACACATGCAGTAGGTGGTTCTACAAATTACTAGTTGTTCTAGAAGTATTCACACTCATAATAGTTCAGTCACTCATGTTATAAATTATTTACTGAGATAAATTTTGAGATCCATACTCTTACTTTATTAGAGCACGATCTACTTAAAAGAATTGTGCTTAAATAAAGACAAAGCATACCAGTACAATATTTGGAAAACATATATTGAAGGATGCAACTTAGAACTTCTCAAAACGGAATTCCGAGAATTTTATACTGTTAAAGGAAACCGGAATACAAAAATGTACTGGAAGAAGATGATGGGTAATAAATTTCACTCATTCCCAATTGAAGCTAACATTTCCTTGTCAAGCATTTCGAAAAGGAAAGGTTATACAAAGAGATATATGAAGAAACCGACTGTTATGGTCAGACCACTCCTGGAATGTCATCATTACCATCAAACTAGTCTTTCTGAACAAATGGAAGAAGAGATACAAGAACCGTCTACACTCGCTCGAGTAAGAAGAGCAAATTAAAAATTTTACATATTACAAAGTAATTTTACTTCTTTACCGAAGTAATAGATTGAAGGGTAAAATTACCAACAAAACAAGTCGTCAGTCATAAACTAACCTTTTTAGCAGATTACCAGTCACAAGGTTACCTTTTGAACCGGTTTCCGGTTACACAAATTATCTATAAATAAGACCATAAGTCTCTTATGCTCAGCAGGTCCGGAACATTTCTCTCTCTAACTCTCAAATACTCTCCTCCTTCTCTCTACACTTCTCATCTCCTCTCTCTTACATGTAAAAATTTGTTTCCATCAATAAAATCAGAAGTTTCTCTGCAACCTCTTCCCTCTCCTCCCCCTGTTGTAAGTATTTCCTTTTTAAATTTTGCTCATATTTTTATCTTACGCATGAAGTAGTTTTCTCCTAAAGTATATTCGGATGCCTTAAGCAATAAATATTTAAAGATTCGAGGATCATTTAAAGGCTTATCATATGTTAATTAAATTTACATCTCATAAAATCAAGTTTATAAGCAGATGTCTAACCAGCTCTGTCAGATTCAGTAGCTTATAAACTTGTTTTTATCAATATTATAATACAAAAATGTCTAACCGGCTCTGTCAGATTTAGTATTGTATAATATTTATCTGTTAATATGAATATTTACTTTAAATTTTCTTACTTTCTTTCTTATTTTCTCTTTTAAACATATAATATTAATATAATATTGATATGTTAATATGAATATTTACTTTAAAATATATATATCCATATCTTCATATGCATTTATTCACTTCTACATTATTGTAGGATGTATTGAGGTATATTTGCTTCTGAAATTCGTTGCTACCTCCAAGTAAAATTCAATAAAAATCAACTTGGACTTGCCACTTCAACCAAATCGATTAGATGGTTCAAATTTTTTTGCGAAATGAAATCTATCCGCAAAAAATTTCCTGCTAATTCTTATGTGTTTTTTATTATAAAAAATATTCCAGTGGATTTTAAAAAAAAAAAAACAGGAAATTTACTGCAAAGCCTATTTCCACAAGAAGCAATTATTCACAAATATTTTAGTTGGAAAATTTAAATTCACAAATAAATTCGGAGAAAATCAGTTTCGTGCGGTTTTTTAACCAAAAAAATTTGCAGATAAATCCCTATATAAATAATAAAATTTCTAGTAGTGAAATAATTAATCAAATTTACTCAAACTAATCGAAATCTGAAATCTGTCAAAACCATGTAAGAGAATATAGTGAATCGGTATAAAGTGATTTTTTTTTAAATGATAGTTTTTTTAATTTTTCTGAATTTTAATTTTAAAATAAATGAATAAATTAAGACTCATGCCTGAACTGTATATACATATGAATTACTTTTATTTAACTACTTTTTAAGATTTTTGTTGGTCTTGTCTAAAACATGTAATTTAAAAACTTGTTTAACTTATAATTTTCTTAAATTTTTACATTAATATATTTTATAGTATTATAATATATGTAATTATTTCCTATTCGATAAACTCGAACACAATTAAATGATTGAATTTATGAACTGATATTTTCACTGATTTAACTATTGTTCTAATTTTTTAAAAAAAATGGTAAATCTATTCTTTTTTATTAACCATTTTTTCCCAGTAGAATTTATATTCATATGTGTAACAATTTTAGTATTTATCTTTTCATCGTATAGCTGTTTAGATGTTTGTAATAATATTATTATTTCATACCTTAATTATAAAACATGACAAACAAAATATTTTAACTAAATTGTACATTCAACGTAATAAAATAATTAATTATCTAACATCTTATATACTTAATTATACTCGTAAAATAATTTAATAAACTTTAATAAAAATTAACCTTAATTATGAAATAACTAATTTATTGACTTACTAATGTAAATTTTGAAATCAAGTATTATTTTTATCCTTTCAGAAAAAAAAAGTATTATTTTGATTTGTATATATCTCATCTCTTAAATGTATTTAATAATATGCGAGTACAAGATAGCAAAGAAATACTATAATATATCTATGCCTGCATCCATCATCGTAATTCATAAATATTGTTAATGTATCCACAAAATAAATATATATATATATATATATATATATATATATATATTTATATTTATATTTATATTTATATTTATATTTATATTTATATTTATATTTATATTTATATTTATATTTATATTTATATTTATATTTATATTTATATTTATATTTATATTTATATTTATATTTATATTTATATTTATATTTATATTTATATTTATATTTATATTTATATTTATATTTATATTTATATTTATATTTATATTTATATTTATATTTATATTTATATTTATATTTATATTTATATTTATATTTATATTTATATTTATATTTATATTTATATTTATATTTATATTTATATTTATATTTATATTTATATTTATATTTATATTTATATTTATATTTATATTTATATTTATATTTATATTTATATTTATATTTATATTTATATTTATATTTATATTTATATTTATATTTATATTTATATTTATATTTATATTTATATTTATATTTATATTTATATTTATATTTATATTTATATTTATATTTATATTTATATTTATATTTATATTTATATTTATATTTATATTTATATTTATATTTATATTTATATTTATATTTATATTTATATTTATATTTATATTTATATTTATATTTATATTTATATTTATATTTATATTTATATTTATATTTATATTTATATTTATATTTATATTTATATTTATATTTATATTTATATTTATATTTATATTTATATTTATATTTATATTTATATTTATATTTATATTTATATTTATATTTATATTTATATTTATATTTATATTTATATTTATATTTATATTTATATTTATATTTATATTTATATTTATATTTATATTTATATTTATATTTATATTTATATTTATATTTATATTTATATTTATATTTATATTTATATTTATATTTATATTTATATTTATATTTATATTTATATTTATATTTATATTTATATTTATATTTATATTTATATTTATATTTATATTTATATTTATATTTATATTTATATTTATATTTATATTTATATTTATATTTATATTTATATTTATATTTATATTTATATTTATATTTATATTTATATTTATATTTATATTTATATTTATATTTATATTTATATTTATATTTATATTTATATTTATATTTGGGAAGCAAATCACCTCTCCATTGTAGTATTTATTGCAAATACCTATTAGGTTTAAATTTAAGTATCTTCATTTCTTATATTTAAGATCGATTAGCACATGTTAATAAGGTGATTTGATTTTTTCACTTTAAAACTATTCAATTAATTTAAAACTATAATACTCATTAAAAACAAAATCAAAAATTTATTTTATTATATTACTCATCGTATAAGTTAATATACATACATTCTTTCATCAAAATTGTTTTAGGGTGTGTTTAGTAAGTTAGAGCAAAACTATAGTTAAAAAATAGTTATAAATGTTTGGTAAAACTAATTGGTTAAAAGTTGTAAAATGGAGAATTAGGATATGATTAATTATTAAATCAATAATGAGGTATTTAAAATAATTATAATATATTTTAATAATATAAATTGATTACATGATTAAACTATAAATTATTAGAATTACATATTTAAATTATAAATTCTATAATTATATATTTAAATTATAAATTACTATAATTATATTTTTAAATTATAAATTATTATAATTATATCATTAAAATTATTATTTTCTATAACTAAATATATAAAATTTAAACTACATATTTAAAAAATTTAATTAGTGAGGATAATTAATTAATTAATGAAGGTTAAAGTTGTGAAAGAAAATCAACCAATAGCTAGTAGCTTTTAGAGCATATTTGATTTATCATTTCAACTAGTTAAAAGTTAAAAAAACTACCTAAAATGATTTAAATTTTGTTTAATGAGCAAAAAACTAGTAGTTTCTTTAAGTAGTTACATACTAGCTTTTTATGGAAGTGTTTGACAAACCTAACTAAAAGTTAGGAAATTAGGTGCTTAGTAAAACTATAAGTGTTCATTGGGTTTGACAACCCAAATTAAGACTCAATAAGACCGAATTCAACCCAAACAAATTGAGTTGAGTTTTTCTTTTAATGGGTTGAATAATGAATTCACTAAGTTGAATTCATACCCAACTTAACCTAATCATAATATTAAATTATTATTTATAATTATTATTTAAGATTATGTGTTTTATTATTATGTGTTTCTCTTCATATTATGTGTTTTGTTGTCAGTTTAGACAAATAGTATAGTTAATGTTTATTTGTATGACTTAGTTAGCTTGGAAAAATTGTGTTTACCTTTATTTTGACAAATATTTTTTTAGTTATTATTGTTTGACAAAATTTAGTTATATGTTAATTTTTATTTGTTTTAGTTTTGATATATATTTTGTAACTATAATTTATTGTTTATTTTTATATTATAGCAATGATATAATCTATTTTTTTTTTTAAAAAAAACATCCTTAAAAGATAACAAAAAAAGTTCTAAACATTCAATTTTTTTCAAAATATTTTTTAAATTCGTAACTCAATTAACCTAACTCAATTCAACCCATTCAAGGATGAGTTCAGTTAGGCTTAATGAAAAGAAAATGAAAACTCAATCTGATGAGTTATGATTGGGTTGGATATTGAGTTTGCTTAAACCTGACCTAACCCAACTCATGTTTACCACTAGGTAGAATTAATTAATCAAGTAGTTGAAAGTTATAAAATGACAAATAAAGACATTATTATTCATTAGATCAATAATAATATTTAAAATAATAATAATAATAATATATTTCAATAATATAAATTGATTGCATATTTAAATTATAAATTATTATAATTACATATTTAAATTATAAATTTCTATAACTACGTATTTAAATTATAAATTAATATAATTATATATTTAAATTATAAATTTTTGTAATTACATATTTACATTATAAATTATTATAATTATATATTTAAATTATAATTTGTTATAGTTATATATTTAATTATAAATGACTAAATTACATAAATGAACGAGAGAGAAAAATGAGAGAGGAGTTGTGGCTTGTGAGGAGAGAAAATTAGTAGGAAATAATTCATTAATTAATAAAGGTTAAAGTTATAAAAAAAAATCAACTATTAGCTAAAAATAGGAAATCTCTAAAAAAACTAGTAATTACCTTAAAAAGCTTATAGCTTTGCGCTTATCAAATGGAATAAAATTATTTCAATTTTTTCTAACTGAAATGAAAAATAAAATACACTCACAAAGCTATTTGAGTTAGTTTTTTTTTAAAAGATATCCTATTTTTAACTACTAACTTAATTTCTTTTACAAATCTATCATTAATTAATGAATTGCCCATCACTAATTGTCTCTTCTCACATGTCAGAACTTTTCTCTCATTTATTAATATAATTTAATAATTTATAGTTTAAATATATAATTATAGAAAATTATAATTTAAATATATAATGATGTTTATTTCTAATTTAAATATGTAATTTCATGAATTTATAACTTAAATATATAATTGTAGTAATTTATAATTTAAATATGCAATTATAAAAATTTATAATTTAAATATATAATTATAATAATTTATTATTTAAATACGTAATAATTTATATTATTAAAATTTTAAAATATATCATAATTATGTTAATACCTCATTATTGATATAATTATTAATTATATTTTTATTTATCATTTTATAATTTTCAACTAGTTGATCAACAAGTTTTATCAAACACTTACAACTAATTTTTTAATTTTTAATTATAAGTTAAATTGTCAGTAATAGCTAGTTTTGTATAAACATACCCATAAGAAAAAATATTAACTTCCTAAAAATGCTATTTTTACTTACCTTAGTTGAAAAAGCCCTGCATCCATCATCATAAATCCTGTTAATGTATAATTAGCGACAAATATATATCTATTTAGGAAGTAAATCACCTCTTCGTTGTGGTATTTACTTGAAATACTTATTAGGTTTAAATTCAAGTATCTTCATTTCTTATATTTAAGATCGATCATGTTAGTAAGGTGATTTGATTTTTTTTTCACTTTAAAATTATTTTAATTAATTTAAAACTATAATACTTATTAAAAACAAAATCAAGAAATTATTTTATTGCTTATAATATAAATTAATATAAATAGATTCTTTTATCAAAATCATTTAAGAGTGTGTTTGGCAAAATTAAAAATTGTGTCATTATGTCTCAAATTTTTTTAAAAAAAGTGTGAATCAATACCATTTCCCCTATGTTGTTGACATTAATTGTTAACTTTGAGTGAGTTGACAGGTAGGAAATTAGGTGATGTGAGACAGAATTATTACTTAATAAAAGAGTTAAGTAAACCCAAAATATTAACTTAACATTTTTTGTAGTATGATTATCTAACATGTTATTTAATTTCTTATACGTGATAGTCAACGCACTCAAAGTTAACTGTGAATGTCAAGAACTCGCGAAGGGGTATTAATTCACACATATTTAAAATTTGGGATATCAATTGTATTTAAATCTTAAAATAATTATAATATATTTTAATAATATAAATTGATTACATAATTAAATTAAATCATTATAATTACATGTTTAAATTATAAATTTCTATAATTATATATTTGAATAATTACATCTTTGGCAAAACTAATTGAAAGACTAACGGAAAGTTAAATAACTAGTTGAAAGTTGAAAAAATTGGTTGTTAATATTTGATAAAGTTAGTTTATCAACTTTAAAAGTTATAAAATGACAAATAAAGATATAATTAATTATTAGATTAATAATAAGGTTTTAAAATAATTATAACATATCTTAATATATAAATTAATTAATATTTAAATTATAAATTTTTATAATTATATATTTAAATTATAAATTTTTATAATTATATATTTAAGTTATAAATTTTTATAATTATATATTTAAATTATAAATTACTATGATTATATTAGTGAATGAAAGAGAAATGAAAGAGAGAGAAATTATCATGCATGAAGAGAAAAAAATAGTGGATATAATTTACTAATTAAAGTTGTAAAAAAAAAAAAACAACTAGCGACAAAAAATATGAGATATTTTAAGAAAAAGTTAATTCAAATTGTTTTTAAAAAAAACTAATAATTACCTAAAAAATTAGTAACTTTTTACTTATAAAAATGTTGAAACTATTTTAACTAACTTTTTAAATTTCAGCTAATTAAAATAACAAATAAAATTCACTTTAAAAAAAAATTAATCTTTTAACATCGGGCGCTATTAATAAAATATTTGACATTAGTTAAAAATGAATATATAAACTTTTATTAAAAATCACAATAAAATGTGTTGATAAAGGTTTCAAAAGTTACTGTGATTTTCTTAATGAATACCAGTAGAAACATTTATTAACGGTGTGTTTGAAACAATTTGAAGATATTTAAAAAAAAAAATGATAACTTGTTAGTTGATAACCCTGTCTTGATTTCATTTGTTTCTAATTTGAGTAATATATGAGGCAGTGAGACAGTTAGAGTTAATGTTAATGTGTTTTGGATAAAAGATGAAAAAGGAAAGAAATGAAGATAAGAGAGAGAGAGAGAGAGAGAGAGAGAGAGAGAGAGAGAGAGAGAGAGAGAGAGAGAGAGAGAGAGAGGTGGAACCCGTGTGGCCCTATTATTGAGCATTGATCTTCTTGATACGATTTTACAATTAATTTGGCATTGAAGTTGTGTGGCCTATATATAATAAACCTGTTTACTTCTCTCATGCATTATCTCTTTCACAGTTGAGAAATTCAGATGGTGTCTGTGGCTGAATGGGTTCTTTTTTGTTTGGTGGTGATCGGAGGGGGGACAGTAATCCGGTGTGCCGCGGGTGCAGATGCGGCTGCGGAGCGTTTCGACACGGGGGGCTTGAGCAGAGACGTGTTTCCGAAAGGCTTCACTTTCGGAACGGCCACCTCTGCTTACCAAGTTGAGGGTATGGCCCACAAAGACGGTCGCGGCCCAAGCATTTGGGACCTCTTCATCACTAAACCCGGTTCGTCTCTCTCCCTTTGCAAATTGCACTTCCACCAATGGATTTCATTTTCATTATTCGCTTTCACTTTAATTTGGCCCTCATGCTTAGGCTGTTCTATGTTGGACCTTTCACTTCTTACTCCTTTTCTGGTGAAAAGCAACATGCCAATGCCATCACAATCATACACCTCACCACTTCAGAAAAACAACAATACCTTCTTTTTTCTTCTTCTAACTTAAAAGAAATTTAAATATACAAATAAAAATAAAAAATGTCACAATAAAGTATACATTTCTCACTTCTGTGGTTAACATATAAAAAAATGTTTGTACAAATTAAAACCATATACAGTAATTAGATTTCATCTCTGACAGATCTCTCTCATATGTACCATAAAAGTTTTGATAAGCACCTTCGCCAAAAATAAATTATATGCTAAAAAATAGCCATTTTTTCTTACAAAACAGGTATTGTTGCAAATAATGGCACGGGAGAGGTTTCTGTTGATCAGTACCATAGCTACAAAGTAAGTGACTTTGATTTTTGAAATACCAAGTTGAGTTTTTTTTTTTTTTTTTATCATAATTAGTAAAATATCTCGTATCTTACGGCCTTAAACATTGTCGGCCCAAGTTAACCTTTCTTACCAGTCACTCGTTTATCACAGAACAATATCGACTACTTTTGCACCCATAAGAAATTACCTAAAATGACCTTAAAATTTTACATTTTAATTCTTTTATATGTTAATTTTTGTAAAAATAAAAACTGCTCACTTTGTTATCTTTATTTTATTTTTTCTTACCGGTTATCTCTGTTGTTTCTTTACACTAATTCATTTTTTCCTTGCATTATTTGTCAATCTTTTTTGTTAAAGTTTTTGACTGGAAGTGAAGAGCGCCAATTGAATTCAGATGAAGTATATTTGATTATATTGTAAATGCTCATGAAGTATTACAAAGTAAAATCTGGGTTTACCTTTGAGGAACAGAATTGTTGAGATAGTTGGTCCCTTCCTTACAACCTACAACTTGTTTTTTTATACGTTTATTTCGGATTTTTAACATAATTTAAAATCTTACTAAAAATTGTTGTTATGATTGCAAATGAATATTAATTAGTTTTTACTTTTTTTAAATCTCTAAAAATAATTACTATATCATTTTATGTTAAAATTTTCTTTAATCTCAGAAACGGGCCTTTTGTTCTAGCTAGGTTTATAACCTTTCTGAATTTTGTAGACCTCCAATTGCAAATGATTGATTTATATCTCTAGTTCTCCTTTAGTAGAAAGAACATTGTGAACTCAACTGCTAAAGTATGTTTAATTTGACAGGAAGATGTAGATATCATGGCTAACCTGAATTTTGATGCCTACCGGTTCTCAATCTCGTGGTCCAGAATTTTTCCAAGTAATTTAACAATATTTGGTCAAATTCTTAATTATACTCTTACTCCCTTAATAACTGATATTCGCCGTTAGTGCAGAAGGAACTGGCACAATAAATTGGAAAGGTGTGGCATACTACAATAGGTTGATCGATTACTTACTAGAAAAAGGTAACTTTTGTTGCAGCATACGTAATATTTAAAATATAGTGTTAATAATAACTTTTTTATTATTGTTCATTTCTTCCTCATTGATTGTCTGAAACTATTACAGGTATTACTCCATATGCAAATCTCTACCATTATGATCTTCCTTTGGCACTGGAGGAGAGGTACAACGGATTGCTGAGCCGCCAAGTTGTGTAAGTACCAATATATGCAAGACCAAAATTGGATTGTTGGTCTTTTAAATAGGTGTTTTCTCATAGATTAACGTTTGAAGTAAGTTTGATAAAAATAAAGTATATATTAACATGCTTATAAGCAATTATTGGCAACTAATATGAATGCTTAATTGCACAGGAATGATTTTGCAGACTATGCAGAATTTTGTTTCAAGACTTTTGGAGATAGAGTTAAGAATTGGATGACGTTTAATGAACCTCGTGTGGTGGCTGCTCTTGGCTATGATAACGGTTTCTTTGCTCCTGGAAGGTGCTCAAAAGAATATGGGAATTGTACAGTTGGTAACTCGGGCACTGAGCCTTACACTGTTGCCCACAATTTGATATTGTCACATGCAGCTGCTGTTCAAAGATACCGAGAGAAGTATCAAGTAATAATAATATATCTAGTCCCTTCGTTTAATGGAATTCTTGTTTAAATAAAGTTCTCTATAAACATTTATAGAAGAACTACATAAAAAAGTCAGATAAATTGAAATTTTTCCATGAACTAAAATCAACTTATGTACTTAATTTTTGTAGAAGCTCTCATTTATTTTTCTCTAAAAGCTGAATTGCATAAGTTCATTTTAACTAAAAAGGAAAAATTCAACTCATTTTAACGTCGATTTTCTCTTCTTGTAGTCTATATAGATAAGCATACAAAAAACAGTCTTAATTGAGATGCTAAAATGTTCTTATGTGGTGATGAATGTGCTTGTTTTAGGAAAAGCAAAAGGGAAGGATTGGAATCCTATTGGATTTTGTTTGGTATGAGCCTCTCACAAGGTCAAAGGCTGACAATTACGCAGCTCAAAGAGCCAGAGACTTTCATGTTGGATGGTAAAAATCTTTAGCATTTGTCTATTGTGGAACTTATGTTGCATGTTTAAGAATTTAGCCATGAATGTGAATTTTCCTCTGTGAAGACTCACACACTCGATAACAATAACGGTGTTTGAATTCACCAGGTTCATTCATCCCATTGTTTATGGAGAGTACCCAAGAACTATGCAAGAAATTGTTGGGGATAGACTCCCCAAATTCACTAGTGAAGAAGTTAAAATCGTGAAGGGTTCAATTGATTATGTTGGAATTAACCAATACACTACGTACTATATGTATGATCCTCATCAATCAAAACCTAAAGTCCCAAGCTATCAAATGGACTGGAATGCAGGGTTTGCTTGTAAGACAATGCTTCCTTTAACCATTAATTCTTTTTAAGAGATTAAAATATTTTCTGTGCATTTCCATAACCTAATTTTTTTTTTTTATTTTGTTTGTATGAACGTTGAAGATGCCAAGAATGGAGTGCCTATTGGTCCAAAAGTAAGTTTGAACTTTAGTGACAGATGTTTCATTATATAGATACTAGTGCACCAACCACGCATTAACTAATTTACAAGTTTGAACTTTTACAGGCTTATTCTTATTGGCTTTACAACGTACCATGGGGCATGTACAAATCATTGATGTACATAAAGGAGCGTTATGGAAACCCAACTGTGATCTTATCCGAAAATGGTATTATAAGCTAATTTCTTGACTAAACCACAATTTTGTCTTCAAACTATTACCCTCTTTCCTAAATAATTCCTAAAGTAATAAAATTGTTTAAGTAATCCCTGAAATATTGAATATTCATCAGTTTTGTCCCTTAGTTGATGTTTTTCAGTAAAGTTCAAGGACTAATTTAGAGGATTTTTCAACATTTAAGGGATTACTAAACATGATTTCAAATACTCATAGGACTACTTAAGTATTTTTTCGGCTTGGTAACATTACTATTCTATTGTTTCAATGTCATGTGATGCATTTTATGACACGTAGGCATGGATGATCCGGGTAATGAGACTCTTCGCCAGGGTTTGCATGACACCACAAGAATAAACTATTACAAAGACTATTTGACTCAACTAAAGAAGGCAGTTGATGATGGAGCAAATGTGATCGGATACTTTGCATGGTCTTTGTTAGATAACTTTGAATGGAGGTTGGGTTACACATCAAGGTTTGGCATTGTCTATGTTGATTTCCAAACCCTCAAGAGATACCCCAAGATGTCAGCTTACTGGTTTAAGCAACTCATTGCCAAAAAGAAGTACTAATAGCTGAGAACATCTATTTTCTAAGCTTCTACCTACGTCAGAGAACTATCTTTCGGGGTTTTGGTTGAGGAATTACTTTTGTAATTGTAATCATGTGACTCTATTATTGCAAGTCTTAGAATAAAATCATCTTTTATGGCAATAACTTGTTTTTTCTTTTTTTTATAGCATTATATTGTTCATTTTTTTTCCTCTTTAAAACATGTCTTGACGTGCTGATTAGAAAATTAAACTAGGCTCTCGATGAAAATTTCTTTATTTTGGGTAAGATGAAAATTCAACTTGCTAAAGGAACATTTGATTTGAAAAAAATGTTTCTATTTTTATTTTCTGGAAATTTTTTATTTTTAAGTTTCTAACATTTAGAAAGTATTTTTTTTATTTGATATTTTCTATTTTTTAAAAATAAATTGTTAAATTTAATTAATTTCAGTTAAAATATTATAAATTATTTATATGCTTAATTTGAAATACATCCATATATAGTTTTTTATATAATTATAATACTATTATTAAATTTTTACATAGTTTTAATTTTTTAAAACAACTTTTTCTATTTTCACTTGATTTTTAAAAATATTTTTTTTAATCAAATGTATTTTTACCGGTTTTTATTTTCTGTAAAAGTAAAAAAATGCACAAAATAAACTACACTTAAACTTTAATAGTATGTTTCAATTTGGGATAGCATGGCTGCGAGGGTCCAAGATTGTGGTGAGAGCATATAAAGTCATTAATTCCAAATACAACCTCACCAAACATGCACTAATTCTATTCATGTCGTGGCTATCCATCTTTGGCAGTATTCATTATTCAATTGATAACCTGGATGTATGACTTAAGTGGCCGAAACAATTGATGAACGGTTAGTTTCATCTCAGAAATCAGAATTACTGGCCACAAAAGTTAGCATGAAACAAATAATTTGCATCTATGAATTATATTTTAAAACTGAATGTAAAATAATCAATTTTTTATATGTTAAATTACTTTATGAAAATCCTTTCAAATATTTTACTAATCTCGCATGAATAATCAAAAACCTAAACTTTTCAAAAATCAGTTCTGGTACACAAACACCACTGCCATCAAATAATGTAACCCTCCGTTTAATGCTAGTGTTTACTTGAAAATGGATTGTAGTAATTAATTTAAAAATAACATCTAAAGTAATTTCCAATTAATTAACAGTGTTCTCAAAATTAAACTCTAAGAAATAAACTCAAAAATTGCCGCAACAAAAAATATGGGCATGTATATATTTGAATGGTTACACTCTAGAAAAGAAATTCAAAAGAGTTCTGTTGTTACTCCCCGTTTTCTTGCTGTTGCTTCTCTTGGATTTCTTGTTACTTTCACTTCTTCCTTTCAAATTAGCAATTTTATTAGTCTCAGAATTTATACTTTCTGGGGATTCCGCAGCCATGAATAGAATATCAGGTTTTTCTACTTCAGTCACTCCTGAAACCAGTTCATGAATGGCTTCAACTTTATTTGAGCAAATCTTCTGAAATTTCCTTTTCCTTGAGAGATTCTCATCTGACCCCTCTTCAAAGTTATCAGGAGATATGCATGAGTCAGTATATTCCATGCTGCTTGCAAAAAAAACCTTTTCAGCCGTGTCCTTGGTCTGACATGTCTCCTCATTTTTTCTTATCCTGAATGGATTGTTGTCAGGAACCTTAAAAGGAATGTCTTCAGGCATAATGATCTTTTCTTCTTTTACATTTTTTACCAATGGCATGATTAGTTTCTGAAGTATCAATGCTTCATCAGAATACTTATCTTTACCTGAAAGCCTTGTCACTGAAGAGAAAGAAAGTTTTATGACGTGCTAAATCCTGATAATGAAAAGTACAAGTCTGCTAACAAAAATATGCATATACATACCAATGAAAAATCTAACACGCTCTTTTCAATATTCTATTATTAGAAGAAATTTTTTAAAAAACACTGTTTTTGGTGAATCTCACGTTTCATTATATTTTTTCTCCTAATTTTATAATTTTTAATCAGTAATAAAATGTGTTAGAAAGAATATGATAAAAAGCGTGTAATTAATACTTCTCAATTCTCACATAGCAATTAGCAATATATTCACAAAAGTTGTAAAGCTCTCCTATTTATATCACTTGCCTGTACTATTTTCTCTGGTGTATTGGGAGGCAATGATTGAAAAGGTATTCTCCTGTCTAGATGGTGCAGGAACTTCGGCTTTCCGGACTTGATCAATGCTTTGGAGATCAACGGGGTGTAGAGGAAATCTAGAACATTCAGAATTATCAAAGGCTTCCTTAGTTGATGGGTTCAAGTTTCCTTCAGCTATTGCTGTGACTATAGATGGAGGAATTTCTCTAATTACATTTGAACTTGGTCAAGGAAAAATAGTGACATGTTCAACAAGCATGCATGTTTAAACTGACATTATGTTCTCTTACAAGTGCTAAAAAGCTATATAGAAGGTAAATATTTATACAACATTGACCAAATACGTTCAGAATCCTTAGCTATATCTGTAACAGGCAAGAAAAATATGCTGAATGCACAAGTTAAGAACGATGA
This sequence comes from Psophocarpus tetragonolobus, assembly GCA_037954015.1. Lineage (NCBI taxonomy): Eukaryota > Viridiplantae > Streptophyta > Magnoliopsida > Fabales > Fabaceae > Psophocarpus > Psophocarpus tetragonolobus. The sequence goes on from CM075696.1 coordinate 3,368,095, forward strand.
AGACGCAATACAGGATACGGTCCCAAGAAATCAAGTTTTCCATCAAGTGACTCAAGAAAATTTTGTGGAAGAGGATTCATGTGCTTGAGCTGTTTAGCATTGCCATCATATCTACATAGATATTCCAGAAGTAAAGAAAGTCATCAGTCATTCCTGAAAATTAACAAATAATCATAATAAAATTAAGAAATAGTTTTAGTATTGGCACATTCGAGCATGCTGAAAAACTGCAACAGCCTCTTGAAAGGATTTGGCATAATCTTCAGGCATTTGTTCACCTTTCTCAATCTTAAGAACAGACAAGATCTGTTAAAGAACAGAAACATTAGTCATAATGAAACTGAATAGGAACCCTAATTCAGCTGTCTCTATGAGACAATATCAGCAACAAATTTAACTATACTTGTTACCGTAGCAGCAGAACGCAGGCATTGGTTACTGTTATATGACATCCAATGAACACAAATTCTAATTTTGTTGAATTTTAAATTTTCGAAAACGAGATATATAAACGATAGTGACAATATACATGTTATGTGGAATATATAACTTTATGGTTTCATTCAGTAGAGTAGAACCAGTTAAATATAAAAAAGCAGCTTTTTACCAAGTGTCAAGTCTCTCACATCACACTTGCATTTCAGTAAATCAGGTTGAAAACTTATGGAAATAGCCATTTAAAGCTTGTATACAATGCATCATCAGTGGAAGTAGTACAAGACATGATCCTGTAAGGCTGTAATCTTTGGTTTAATGATCAATTCATGACAGACATCTTAAATTTGGATACTTGGCATGAAGAGAAAGGAGAATAAAAAAATGTAAGCAACAATGAAAACATTTCCTATGAGCAATCCAATTGAGAAGTCTTCGTGCCAGTAATAATAGGGGACAGGAGAGCTGCTAAAATTCTAAAAATGCTTTCTCTCTAGTTTTCTGTTCAAATCCCTTCAACAAGCAATGAACCCTAATGTTTTTGGCCAAATGAGAACATACTTACACGATCTAGATTCCGATACTTGGAAACTAAAGCATGAGCTCGGACAATACCAATTCCAGGAACAGATGGAAGAAAATCACAGCCAGCTAAGACACACATACCTGGAGAAGGGAAACAAAAAAGCATTTTTTAGCCTGTCACAGACCTAAAAGTATTAGATATCTCTTCTATGACACAAACAACAAAGATATATGCAGAAATTAGTATAATCTGGTGATTTTATCCTAAATTACTAGACATCTCAAGTTCAATGTTGTTAAATAACCATCATGCGCAATAACATTATGATATGGTGGATACACAATTTGTGAAGGGATATCCCTCATGACAATGCCATCAGGCACCATGATGTGTTTTTATAGTGGAATTTTGATCTTCCATTATGTTTCGTCATCGCTATTGACAACATTGCTTAGGTTAATGTATCCAACAGGTCAAAGCACATTAAAAAAAAAATCTTTTAGGCATGTTCCTAGAATATTTTCTTTTTTTTTTCCTTGCTGATAAGACATTTATGCATCAAGAATACTATATATATATATATATATGTCAGTTATATGAAGGCACATCCATATATGCTCATCATAGGTTACATTGCAACCTTGATCATTTCAAGACATGGGTATATGAGCCCATATTATTGAATTCCACAAACAACAAAATTTACCTGTGAGGAGTTTCAGGTTGAAACTCCGAAAAGAAGGCCTACCAGAATCAGCAGAAAACACTTTCTCTAACTGTATTGTTTCACCATTCCCATGACGGTCCATCTTAAAAATAATCTGCTAAAAACCAATGTGGATTACAATCCAAAAGGCAGGAGTTCTATAAAACTGAATTGTGAAACAGTAAATAAATCAAGATATCAAGAAAGCAGTAAACCTACGCACGCACAATATCATAGTATTGAAGAAGTTCTTACAGCTGGACAGCCATATGCTATCAGATCACTATCTTCTGTGATCACTGCTGCAACTCCACCATTCTCTATCCCAAGGTGAGACAAGTACGCTAACTGAGCATCTGCTTCATATGGAGCTACAACGAACTCAATCTTCTCTGATTTCAGGGTCTGCAAGGTAATTAGATGACGGTATTATCCTAGAGTGTTAATTAACTAAAGATCGCTGTTATGGTGGGGGTATTCCAGTCACAACTCACAAGCATGTACAGCAGAAAACGTTTACAACATACCTGAATTAGCTTATGCGCCATAACGGGGGTAATATTCACAGCTCTCTGCACAGAAAAGAAAGGAAAACCCATGAATTGTTTTGCCCCATCGTCATAAACATTGGCATATAGGAAAATGAAAGGCAAAAAGTTTTTGTTTACCATAATGATGACAACAATTAGATAAAGATCAGCATTGTTCCTAAGGGAAATGTGTAATTTTGATTAGAGAACACCATATGAACAAATAACTACGTCTAAATTTTGGCCTTAGTTAATTGCTAGCATTACATATTGCTTATTTTTCTTTTCTTTATTTTTTTTCCACTTTCAACAAGCCATGACTACTCTAATAAAACTCAATATTCGTCTAATTAAGACAGTATGCAGTAACATGTTAAAGACAAATCATTGAAGCAATCAGAGATGTCCTCCAAAAAGACAATTTTTTTTTGCCAAATCTGAGAAATGCTGCTACCTGGAAGAGCTCTGAAGCTGCACCAACATTCCCTTCTTTGAGCTTCGCCATTGCCAATTCTCGATTAGCCCTTCTTTTCCTAAAAATATCAAATTCATTTCATTGAAAGGGCTCATATTAGAAGAAAAAAAAAATGTTTGATCCAAAACCTTATGTTTAAAAAAAAAAGAAGCATGCCTGTTCCTCTCTTGCTCAGTTGCTGCCTTGCAAGGAACATTGCCACCATCGAAAACAACAACCGGAGTTATTTTGTAGAAGCGAAGCAGGTTCACTCTATGCATAAAATATTCAATGTACCGCAACTTCCTTTCACTATCAGAATCCAAACAAAGCTCCATACTACATGAATAAGCTGAAAAATCAAAATCCCAACATCAACTTCTTACCCCAAAATTGAAAACCAATCACATAGTTCAGTACTCATTACTCACCCCCTTTGTGAAGCCATGAATACGCATCTATACCCACCTGCAAATTTTGCAAAGTGGGTGAAAAACAACGCAGCCCAGATAAAATTTAGCAGAAAGATCGAAACTTATAACAATGGAGTTGATTCTTACCCGTTTTCCAGCGTACTTCTTGATGTGGACAGATTCAATGTAAGGTTTCATGAACCTGAGAAGATCCTTGATGCCCATTTACAATGTCCTAGGTTTTCTGCTTCTTCTGGGTTTTTGTTTTGGGTTTATTGCATTTTTCTCTTTATTGGATTCGGAATTTTTAATTTTCTAAGTACATAAATAGGGAACAGAAAATGGCGGGAACAACGTCAAGTGGCGAAAGAAAAACGAGGTCTGGAGTTAAACTATGACATTATGTTACATGTCTGTGACCGTAGGTTGTGTACAGTCCAATCAGAAATGTTCTCTAGTTGCCCTGAGAACGTGTTGGACAGTGATTACTTGTTTCACGAGGGTAATTATGACATTTCGGTGAAAATATTTTACCGGGAAAGTTTGAATTGGGAAATACTTGCTTGGCGCTCTTTTTTTATTGTAGAATGTAAATCATTTACACTACATGATCAAAATATATTGGTTTTCCAAATAAAATTCAAAATTTATCAGTAAAGTTAGTATTTTTTATAACTATAATAAATTAATTAATTCAAAATATAATGGTTTTCTAAATAAAATTCAAAATCTATTAGTGAAATTTGTATTTTTTTTATAAATACAACTAGATATTATAACTTCTCCGTCATTTGTAAATGAAAAACTAAAGGAAATTATATTTAGTATTATATTTTCTTGAATTAATTTTTCCCTACAAATAGGTATTTTTGTTTTGTCCTTGAATTTAAATATTTTTAGTCTTTCAAATTAAAAATATATTATAGTTAATCTTTTGTCGTAAAATTTATCATATACTATACTTTTAAACCGCACCAAAAATAGTCATGAGAGACTAAAATGTTTTTTAAACTAAAAGACTAAAAAAAAAAATTAACTTTAAAAGATTAAAAACTCAAATTTAAATCACTATAAATATACTTAAATCCTTTATATTTTTATCCTTCGCCACATCTACATGTTTGATAAAATACAAAATTGTTCTTAGTAATTGTTGCAATTTGACAATGCTTTATTATTATATGCTTTGTTTGATTAAGAAGAAAAATAGAGTAGATGAAAATAAAATAAAAATAATAAGAGAAATAAGCTAATATAAATCATATTTTTGAACAAAAAGAAAATAGATAGATGAATGTTAAACAATACAATGGATTTTCACTTTTATAATTTTAATGTCTTTTTTGTTTTTCTTCTACCAATCAATTGTGGATATTTCCCCCTCCATGAATCTCTACTCTACCATTTAAGGGATTGGTAGATAATTGAGAAATTACTTGATTCCTAGTTTAGTAATATGTATTTAAAGATTAGACACACATCTTTGGATTGAAATCCTTTAAAGGAATATCAATGTTTCTAGGATAGTTAAACAAATGGATAGTATTAAATTTACTCTTATTATTAAATAACTTCATTATTTTACAATAATTATTTTTCTCACCTCATAAAATAATTATTGTGAAAAAATGATATAATTTAATAATAAGAGTAGGATTTAATACACACATAGCATATAATACATCTATTTTATTGGGAATAAAAGAAAAACCACTAATTTCTCGAGTAGTAAAAACATGTTTAAGCTTTATTGTCACTATATATTAAAACAAGAGTTTAATTAATATAAATTGTTAGTATAAGAGATTTTTACACTAAAAGTAATGTCAACAAATCTATAATAAATAAAGAGTTGTGATTGAATATGTGTAAATACTAAAAGTGTATATCAATTAAATTCTTAAAATAATTTATACACTTGTCACATGTGATGTCTCTCTTTTACATAAAATTGCACTTTTTAATTTCTTTCTCTCTTTTTAATTTATCTTTTTTCACTTTTATATTTATAACTATAAGTAAAAATATTTATATTTTTACATAAAAAAACATTTTATTATTATTAAGCTTATAAAATAACAATAAAAAAAATGTGAGCTTATAATTTATTATTTTTTTATATAAAATGGGAGCTTATAAAATAACATTAAGATGTGAGCTTATAATATGTAACAATAATGTAAAAAAAGCATATTTTTTATTTTTATTTTATAAGTTCACATTTTATATAAAAAACACATTATTAGTTTTTATTATTATTATTATTGTTATTATTATTAGGATTAAACATATTTTTTAACCTATGATTTATTTCCAATCAATTTTTTTTTTATATTTAGCTTTTAATCATTTTTATTTTTATTTTTGTTCCCAAAGAGTCATTTAAATAATTTTTTATAACTTTTTAAAGTGATCTACCATAACTAAAAAGTCATTTAAATTTTATTGTTATTGTATAGTAAAGTAATGTTCACACTAGTCACATGTCTTTTTTACATAAAATTACTCTTTTTATTTTTTTTTTATATTTTAAATTTTTGTCTTTTTCCACTTTTATATTTATAATTATAAGAAAAAAAATTTATGATTTGATATAATTTTTTTTATTATTAATAAATATTAAATATTTAATGACATTTTTATAATTTATAAATATTTAATGACATTTTTATAATTTATACTATTAGATGTATTATCTGCTATATTATTTGTAAAGAGTAGAATTTAATACTACTCATTTGTCACTTCATTTTTCTCATTAATTTATCAAAGGTAAAAATATATGTCTAATCCTACTACTACCCTAAACCCTAAAATAATAATAATAATAACAATAATAATAATAATAATAATAATAATAATAATAATAATAATTTTTTTTGTCTTTTTAATTAAAAAATAATGTATTATAAAATCAAATAAATAATTATATATAAAATAAGATGAAAAAAAAGAAGGTGAAATTTACATGTATAAATATAATTTTTTATATAGCAAATATATTATAAATTAAACATAAGCATACAAATATTTTTTAAATATATCTACATACCATTAAAGGGTTGGTGTTCCACGATTCTTAAATTTAAATAGTTTATTATTGAAAATTACTTAACAAAAAATAATAATTTATATATAAATTATTAATAATCTAAAGGAAAAATTATGAACATAAAATATGTATATATATTAATATAACAATAAGAAAAAATTTGAGCTTATAATTAAAAAAATAAATATAGTTTTATTTCTAATTATTATAATAAAAAAATAAATATAGTTTTATTTCTAATTATTATAATAAAAAAATAAATATAGTTTTATTTCTAATTATTATAGTTAAATAAAAAAATTGTGATTCTCAAATATTTTTAAAATAAAGAATAAAAAAAAATAAAAGTAACAATAGTTATATATAAAATAATTTTAAAATAAAAATATAGATACTAAGATAACTACCAGTTATAAATTAGATGCAGTATAAATTGAAAAATCCGTAATATTTGGAAAATTGGGAAACATGGAGGACGTAGAAGAGATGGGCGGAGTGGGAGGCCCAGCCCAAAGTCTAAGCTGGAACTGAAAGTCGGTAAAGGGAAAGAACGAAAAGCAGAACACCGTGCACCGTCGTGTGGACCGTTCCACCTCTTCTCCCACAAAAAGACGCCGCAACTTAACAAATCATTCACCACACAAACACTCTCACACTCTTTCTGTGAATTTCTGAAGAAACCCTAATTCCATGACTCCTCGCGTCGACGATTTCGAATCGGACAATCTTTCCGCCACCGACGACGACGATGACGACGGTCTCAAGGAGGACATGGCTGCCCTCGCCCGAGCCTGCATGATCGCCGGGCCGCTCGTCGACGATCATTCCACCGGAGCTCGTGTTCCCACGGTCGACCCGCTCCTCCATACCGGCGATGCCATTGTTCCGGCCACGACCGCCACCTTTTTCGACGACGACGACGACGAAGACGACTATGAGTGCCTTAGGAGAGTGCAGAGACTCTACCAACCTCTGTCCGTGCTTCCTCCGCTGACGCCGGCGGTCGGCTTGTCTGACGACGATGACGAGGACGACCTCGAGACTGTCCGCGCCATCATGAAAAGGTTCAGTTCCTACAACGAAGGTATGTCTTTGAGTTTCTCTGTGCTGTTGAATTTTGATTTCCTAGTTTTGAATTTCGAATGGAATTGTGGGGGAAATAATGCAACTTGCTTGTTAAGTAGTAGCTGGTAAAGTTTAAATGGTGATGACATTTACACGTAAGTGGTGGCTGGAGCTGAACATCATTTGATTTTGGTCTGCTGCTGTTAATGCGTGATATATACTGTTTTTTAATGCACTGGAAATTTCAAATTAGTTTTAGATTATACAAATGTCTTCTTTTGAGTGTTTGTAGATTCTTGCCACACTTGTATCACTTGACTTTGAATGTATGTTTCCTAGATTTTGTGCTTTAATATTCATTATAGAACTGGCTTGTAAGTGAGGGGTGCCTAAGCTTTATAACCTCTTATCAGATACGTCTCTAGTCAATGCGGGACTATTGTTGTGTTTACTTTTACCATAATGTTTAGTTATTCTCCTAGTTGTCTTTTTGCCAGTTATCTATTCTGGCTTCTGTTATTTATTTGTTATCTTTTAACAAAATCTTGTATGTATGCTGACAATATTGTTGTCTCATGAAGGTGGAACAAAAATGTTGGTTGAGGAGGATCAGACCTCTAGCCCCGGCTTTGAGGGTGACATTGCCAACGGCTCAATTAGTAATGAATCAGATGGTAGTGAATTATGTCCAGTCTCTCAATATCCTAATGAGGGTGCCACCAAGAAGTTGGTTGAGAACATTGAAACGCAGCTTAGTGATTTTGTTGAGAGTTCTGAACCTGATGCCTGTGAGTCATCCAGATTACCACATAATAGGTTGAGCTGTCCTCCTGTAGTTCAGTGTTTTGTTGATGCCATTAAGAAAAATAGGGATTTGCAGAGATTTATTAGAGGTAAGATGATTGAGCTTGAGACCAAAATTGAGGAAAACAAAAAGATAAGGAACAAAATTAAAATTCTCAAGGACTTCCAGGCTTCATGCATTAGAAGAACAGGGAATGCTTTGTCACTTAAAAAAGATCCACGCATTCAGTTAATATCTGCAAAAAGGTCTTCTGCTCCAAAGAACTCTAAGGTTAGTTGTGTGATGCTTTTATAATTTTGTGAAGTCTGAATTACTATTTGTACTAGTTTATTGTGATTCTGTAGATATCTGGATATTATTTAAAATTCTCCTTTACTTTAAACATAAAAATTTAAATTACAACAACTATAGGTTTTATCTGTTTCATAAATTCATACAGTTAATGAATTTGAATGGGAAATACCAAATAGGCATGAAGTGGGAGTCTTCTCTCTATGAAAACCTGAATACTTGAAACATGGGTGATATCAAATAGTTATGGAGCGGAAGGGTTATTAATAATTCAATATATGGGAGGTCATATTTACTGATCTCAATTAGCGACATTTAACAGTCACCTTTGAAGGATACTCTTTGTATACATATGTTGGAGTTTCATATGTGCATTGGCATCAGATATGGATACAACACCTACACTTAACCATCTTTGTTTATGATATTTGTTATTTTCCCTTTACAGCCTATGATTAAAAGTGTCAAATTTACAGTCTTTGTTATTTGATTCTTGTATTATGCCTGTTTTGGGGGAATGGGGATTGAATCTATTGCTCAGCAGTCTAGTTGCTTTGTAACTGCTTTATCCTAATAAATGAGTGCAAACATTTAGCCATTTAGGTAATTTAGTTCTTATCTATTTAGTATTTACTGATTGGGTAGTAAGTAGTATATCATTTCACATTCTTAGTATTGTTAGTTGTCACTGATTAATATTGATAATCGTTGATTTGTATTTTTTTACCCTGCAGAGACAGAAAAAAGTATCTGCAATGTGTTATGGCCCTGAAGAGAATTCTCATGTTGCTAATTATAGGATGGTATTGGAGCGATTTCCACTTTCATTGGATAGGAAAAAATGGTGTAATGGAGAAAAGAACAGTCTTTTGAAGGGAATTAAGCAACAATTCCAAGAAATGGTACTTCAACATTCACTTTCTGTCGATAGAACAAGGTAGTATCTATTATTTTTCTCATATATTACTAAATTACTAACTGCCATTTGACCAATATGATGCTTCCCCTATTGTGTTTTGGTTTCCCCTCCTGATGTTCCTGCTTTACAGTTCAGAAGACTTGCTTGGAGATGCAAATGACATGGATAATATAATTGCATCTGTTAAAGATCTTGAAATCACTCCAGAGAGGATTAGAAAATTTTTACCAAAAGTTAATTGGGATATGATAGCTTCCATGTATGTTGGTGGCCGTACTGGTGCTGAATGTGAATCAAGGTATATACTCCTTAATTTGTGAAATTTTGTTTTGTGTTTGTGTGCATGAAAAATGGTTCTTGGTTATGATGAAGTGGCTGGTTTTGAATGTGAATCAAGCTATATATTTCCTAGTTGGTGAAGTTTGCTTTTGTGGTTGTATGCATGAAAGGATGGTTATGAATTATAATAAAGTGTTTTATGTTTTCTGATGTTGTGCTATGTGCATGCTTGATAGATTTTTCCTAGGAGAGCTAAACTGGTGTTCTGTTTCTGTGGATTGAACATTTTGCTATGTTATTTTAATATATGCACAATGAGATAAGGGGTGCTAACTGTGAGCTTGAAGTTGGTGAAAGAAAAGATTAAGGTGGTATCATGGTTTTGTAGACCGATTTTTTTTTTTTAGGGGGGGATGTGGGGAGGGTGTGGGTGCCTTCACTTCAAAGTGAGGTTCAAATTGAAAACTAATTGACAAATGTCAATCTCTTAAATATTTATGATTGGTTTATTAAGGTTGGGTGTTAAAAAGCTGTCTCAACCTATCATTGGGTGGAAGATAAATGTACTCTTATTTGCACTGTAGATGTGTTTAGCTACTTCATTATAACTGAGTGCTGTATTCTTAGTCTTGTCCATGCAGTTCTTTGACTATTGTTTCATGTTCATTGCCTTTCCATGAAGATTATCTTCCCCCTGCATTGCGGACATCTATGACGATCTCCATCACAGACAGTTTACCATTTTTGGATTTCAATAGAGTTCAAGATCAACACATATATTGCAGGTGGGGCTGTTCATGACATGACTTTTAACATGGTGGTGCTTAATATGTCTGTGATGGTTGTCATCATCACAGATGTCTATCATATAGACCGTAGAATAATGTCTTATATGTATGAATGGATGGATTCCATACTTATGGTTCACTATATTTTAATGGTTTGCAACCACAGGTGGTTGAATTGTGAAGATCCTTTGATCAATCAAGGTGCATGGACTAATGAAGAGGACAGGTCTCTTTTACTTATTGTCCAAGACATGGGCATCAGGAACTGGTTTAATATTGCAGCATCATTGGGCACAAGCAGGACTCCATTTAAATGCTTGGCACGATTTCAAAGGAGCTTAAATCCTTCAATGCTAAATAGCGAATGGACTGAGGAAGAAGATTCTCAACTCTGTTCTGCTGTGGCATGTTATGGTGATAAGGATTGGCAGTCTGTGGCTTCTCTTTTAGAAAGGCGGACAGGAACCCAGTGCTCAAATAGGTTGGTTAGCTATTTTGTTCTATATTTGAAATTTCATTTTGCATAGGGCTGCAAGCTCAAATACCATTTAATGGTAGCCTTGCACTCTCACTAATATATTGAGGGTAAATTTTATTTCTAGTTCTCAATTTGCTGATTTTCCGGTGACTTGAATCATCTTTTTTTTTTCTTTTTTTTTTTTAATGTTTATTGTGTGGTCTTGACTGCTTCTGATGATTGTCATATTCAATAACTTGATTTGAGACTAAAAATAAGTGCTTAACATTTTTATATAGTATGGTTGAAAATTGGAAGTTTGAGAACAGAAATATTTATTTTGCTATAAGATGAGCTAAAGCATCTGCTATCTTGTAGTGACACAAAACAAGAATATCATTCCCTGCTGTATTAGTTGGTACTTGGTAATTTACAACCTGGTTTCAAATGGGAGGGAATATTTGGTTACATCTTTAGGATGGTGATATTTTATGTTCTATATACAAATGCGAATAATTGTGTCCTCCTATAGGTTAACATTTGAAGAAGTACATTACTTTCCTACCTTGTTTCTCAGAGTGCATCATAAACTCCTATTGAGGAGTAGGTTTCCCTTCTAAGCATTAATTGTTTTATTTCTATTTTGGATTTGTGTTGGAGTGTTAAGTTGATTCAATAAGCTAGTTTTTCTCACTACAACAACCCTGTCTAAATTTTGCAAGTGATTTGCTTCGATATCTTCATGATGGGAAAAGAAGAATATATCCATTAAGAATAGTTCAAGACTCTATTTCTTCATATCCTTTGTTTCTCTTACCAGGTTGCTTTATGTTAAAAACAAAACAAAAACACCATAAATATCATTGAAAATGAAATGACTTTATCACAAGAAAACATGGTCATTGATATTGCAAGAAAACATGTTTGGGAAAGGTTAATTTTCCCATTTTCAGCTGTTTTATTAAAAGATAAGCTGTTTTGAAACATTCAAGATATTTGGGAAAAAGCTTCAATCTGAAATTTTATTTTATTTTTTTAAATATAAGCTATTTTCTATAATATACAGATTTGTAATTTATGATTGTTGTCTAACAACTTTTCTTTCTTTTCAGCTGTTTTTATACTATTTTACTCTATAAAAGATGATTTTTTATTGCATCTAAATAAGATTAATTGTTTTCAAACCACTTTTCAGCAAACTTACCCAAACAAAAAATGATTCTGATTATAATCAATCATGAAATAAGCAATTATACATATAATTGATTTTTTAAATAATCTAATTTTGTTCAGCTTTCTCAAACACACTTTAAATATCTGTATGTGTCTGGTTCAATAAATTCACGTATATTGGAGAACTGGAGAAGTTTATTGGTGGCTGCATTTTGTCTTCTGATACAGATGGAAAAAATCCCTTTGTCCTGAGAAGAAAGGGAGCTTTACTCGAGATGAGGATATACGGCTAACAGTAGCAGTCATGCTTTTTGGACGGAGATGGAATCAAATAGCTAAATATGTTCCTGGCCGGATCCAATCTCAGTGTAGGGACAGGTAAAGCATTTGTTTTGAAAATTCTGGTGACATAATTTGCTTATGACCTAGGGCTCTTGTTAAATTATCTTGAACATTCCTCTGGCAGATACCTCAATAGTCTGGATCCTTCTTTGAAATGGGGTGGATGGACTGAGGAAGAGGATTTAAGATTAGAAGCTGCAATTGCCAAGCATGGATACTGCTGGTCTAAGATTGCTGAAGAAGTGCCTCCCCGTACTGATTCTCAATGCCGGAAGTACGAGTTCAAATTAACCCCATTGATGGAAAAAAAAAAAAAAATCTTCAATTTCTATAACCTTATATTTATTCTTTTCATTGAACAGGAGATGGAAAGTGTTATGTCCTGAACAAGTTCCTTTGCTTCAAGAAGCTAGAAAGAAGCAAAGGTCTATTATTGGTAGTAACTTTGTTGATCGAGAATCTGAACGCCCAACCATTACACTGAACGACTTTCTACCTTTACCTGCATTAGATCAAAAATCTGATTTTGGTGCTTCAAATATCGGCAAGAAGGGCAATTCAAGAAGGTACTCCCCCTTTAATCTCCCTTTCATTTTCCCCTTGCTTCTTAACAACTTACGGATATGATGCCAGCTTTGTTTGAAGTTGAATATTGCTTCAGGTATAGCTTTGTTTTCTAATTGTCAATCGTTGCATGCAGCAGTGTTCCTAAGAAAAATAGCTCTAAGAAACGTGCAAAAAGAACTCGACTTCGTACCAAGGAAATTAAAGATACAGTGGTACATAGTGATGAGGAATGTGGTGAAGATGTCCCAGTCTCTGCATACAGCAATCTTCCCACGAAGGGCAATTCCAGAAGGTGCTACCCCTTTAGTCTCCCTTTCATTTCCCCCTTGATTCTTAACAACTTACAGATATATGATCCCAGCTTTGTTTGAAATTGAATATTGCTTTGGGTATACCTTTGTTTTCTAAGTCTCAATTGTTGCATGCAGCAATGTTCCTAAGAAACGTGTAAAAAGAACTCGGCTTCGCACCAAGGAAATAAAAGATACAGTGGTACATAGTGATGAGGAATGTGGTGAAGATGTCGCAGTCTCTGCATGCAGGAATCTTCCCAAGAAGATGGGGTCCAAAAGGCATACAAAAGACACTCAAAGTTGTCCCAAGGAAGTAGTGGATGTATCTTGTAATGACAAGGTCAAAACATGTATTGGGAGTTCAGAAAGTCAATCTACATGTATTACAAGTTCTGAAAATCTAGATTCAGACGACATAACTATTGGATTCTTTTTACGTAATAAGTCAAAGGAGATACTATCTAGATTTATCAAAGATTTGAATCAGCCTTCCTTCTCCTCTGGGATTACTGATTTTTCTAAGCAGATTGAAAGTCAAGACCCAATTGATGACCAAAGCGGTTTGTCCCAGTCTTGTGATACTGTTGGAACTAAAAATTTGTTAGTGCGACAGAATGTTTCTTCTGATAGACAACTGGGTAAGCGGGAGGATGCAAACACTTTGACAGATGATGACGACGAAGATATGACCCTTGCGTGCTTTCTGGTAGACAAACCAAAGAAAGGGAGTCAAACTGCTAAAGGACGTTGTGCACGCTCTTCTTCTAATTTGAAAAAGGTATCTGCATCACTACGTGAAGAGGATTGTGCAAGTAAGCCGGCCATCGAATCTGATGACAATGGACCGTCAATGTCAAAGCATGTTGAAGAGGAGACTGTTTTTGGTGTTTCTGAACCAATGGACATCATTGTCGAAGAAACGGATGATGAGCTTCTTACTTGCTTACAAAATAGGCCAAAGAGGCAGCGAAAACGACCCAGTAGATTTTTATAAAAACTTGCGCCATAAATTCTGTAAGTGACTAAGGAATATACAAAAGTTTTAGTAATTGAAAGCTCAGTTTGTTATGACCATGAATTTGAGTTGCTTTAGGTGCAGTGAGTTTCAAGTTCATTATGGTGAGGTTAGGCCTGTATACAGATTTTCGGCCTGACGCATTTTGTAAACTGGCGGAATGCCAGAAGTCTGTTCCCATTTTATATTTTGTATCCACTGTAAAACACCTGAGACTATAAACTAGCAAAACCAATGAATTGTTCTGCAGTTTAGCTTGTTTGATTACAAGAATAATCATACTAGCCGTCGATAAAATAGGAGTATGAACGTTAAAACAATTCTAATATAAAACAATTTAGTAATTATGTTAAGATAAATTTTTATCAGTTTGACTGTTTCTGATAATATTTTTAAAAAAAGTTAATTTTTAGGAGAAAGCTATTCACATTACTTTTCCTATTTTTGACATAAAAATACCATTCCATTTTAATTCTTTTTATTTTCTTAGATTTTTGAAAACCAAGAACAAGTACCACAGGTAGATCAATTAATGAGGACTGTTACCATAGAGGTCCACTTTGATGGAGGATATCCGTAATAATTAAAAAAAAAAAGTAACAAGTCATGATTTTTCTAGAAGTGATTATTTTTAAAAAAATAGTAATTGTTTGAAAACTGTAAAAAAAGTAGCTATTTTATTCGTTAATACATGTATTATTAGTGTAAAAAAAATTATATTGTGATCAACATTAATAAAGAAATTAAATTTTTATCATTAAATATAATAAATTTGTTGATTTTATAAAAATATGTATATGTATAATAAGTTATAAAATCCGTGATTTACAAATTTGATAATAATGTAATTTTTTTTTTATTGTTATTACATGATCATTAAACTTTAAAAATATTGTTGTTACGAATTTTATTATATTGTAAAAACTACATTTATTTTACCTTATAGCATGTAATGATGTATTAATAAATACATACATTTTGTTTTTTTTGTTATTGTTACAACATGAGAAAATAGTGAACTCTGTGTAGTTTTTAATTTATTTAAAAATAGTATTTTTCATTGGTAACAGCTATGTATTAATTAGAATGATTTTTTTCATAATTTAAATGTTAGTAGTATTAATAATGTTAATTTTTGTTAATGGTAAAGTTTGAACATTTAACTTTTCCTACTTCCACCTTATTTAACCAGTTAAGTCACTTTATAGTTTTTTTTTTTTCTAATGATTAACTTAAAACAGTTAAATTCAACGATGAAGTAACCTTGTATTTTTTTATAAACAATACTTATGACTCAGTTCAAAATTTAATAACATTTAAAGTTTCTCACCCTTTCTCACAAGTGTATTGTGTGAATTGCTAATTGAACTACATTCATGTTTTCAAAGAGAAAGTTATAATTTTGAAGATACTTCTCACTTAAAAGTTAGAGACTAATGTGTAAAGTAATTAAACTCATTCAAAAAATTAAAATTTTTCTATAGATGTTTATGCAACGATCATGGTTGAACTCTTAATCATATGTTTAAAAAGTAAACTATAGTATACTTTGTTGATAGCAAATTTATTGATTTAAAGATTGACATGAAAGTTTTCCTTGCACAATTTTCACACACTCAACATGTGTAATTAACGCATATTAACATAAAGTCTTTAACAACAATTCTAAACGCAAAAAAAAAACATAAACTGATGTTATGTGTAACTAATAAATTAATATCATTTTAAAGATGTATATGGTAAAACTCTGCATAGCACGATACCATACTTATTACTTGCAAATAAATTAAAACCTTCAATGCTTAATCCAATTCAAATGAAAAATTAGATAAATAAAGAAAAAACAAAAAGAAAAGCCCAACAATTAAACCAAATTTGCAGGACATTTTCCAAAAGCTCTTCAAACTAAAAGAAACTAAAAATCAAGGGTCTATTTGGTGAATCAAAGACATGGACCTTAATTAAAAGCTGTAACTTAGTTGGAAATACATACTAAGTTTATGGGAGAGAAAATGAGTTTGAATTTCACATAATATACTCTTGAAGATGGATGAGAAACCTAAAGTGTGACTAAATCTTAAGTCGAGTGATTACAATATTGTTCATCAATAATAAAAAAACATAATACTTATTTTCAGAAAAGGAAAAACAAAAATTAAACCTAAGAAAAATTTAGCAGCTAAATCTGGAGGATATTATTGATGAACATGCCCTTTTTTGTTAACATGGGTGAAAGACCTAGCAGCTATTTAAAATTTTAGTTGATCTATAAATGAGAAGCTAAAATTTTTCTAAGAACTCAAAATAGTTTACTAACTAAAATTAATGAGAATCTCATCTATTGAACATAAAATCAAACTAACCACAAAACAATGTGCTCCTATCAACATTCCAATTTATTGTCTCACAATAAATGTCTTGTGAACAATATCAAAGAAAATATATATTAATATACAAATTGAATCACAACTTCATGCAAGAAATTTAAGTTAAACAACATCGTCTGTGTCACACAGAAATTGAGAATTATCTACACTTCTAACCATCTCCTAAGCACCAATTTCACTATTTGCTCAAATAATTGAATATTATGAACTTAAAAGAGATTAAGGATTTGAAAACAATAATCCAATTATATCCCTAATTACTCCATAATAATTGTTAACTTAAAAAACAAAATGATAACATTGAACCAAAAATCTCACACACACAAATTTAATTAGAATCAACATTAGTTGTTAATTTAGTGTTTTGAAGTGGTAATATACATTCTTAAATGTTAGCAATCCTGTTTAAATATATAAAAGTCAATCATGATTTTTACCGAACATGTAATACTAAAAGAAACTTTAGTTTACACACTCCAACCTATGATTTGGACTTTGGAGTGTATACTACTAAAAAAAATATTTAAAACCTTTTTTGTTTACTTTTAAAAATGGTTCAAAAACCATTTTAAAAACTACTGTTTTTAAAAGTCATTTTTTCAAAAACGGTTTTTTAACCGTTGTAAAATACAGCTTTTTAGAATGGTTTTAAAAAATGTTTTTAAAAACTAGATTTTAAGAAGGATTTTTCACAAAAAAAAAAAAGTTTTAAATCACGACATTATTAAAATGATTTTTTTGAAAAAGTTTTTTAACAATGTCATTTTTTAAAATTCTCTATCAACACTATATTACAAACAAAAATGCATTGTAAAGAAATACTTATATGACAAACAACAAAGTAAATGTGTTACAAATTAAACCTAATCTATTTACTAATTGCTTCATGTTATTTTCTAGTAGTTTTTCTACTTAACATAATCACACTGTATTGTTCTCCTTAGGCACAAGGACTAGTAGTTGTTAATGATATTTATTTTGATGACCCCAATCAATCAGAATTAAAAAACTAAAACACACATAAACAAACAAACAAGAGTTGTTATTAAATTATGCTTACTCATTATAGAAACATACCAAGTAAATCTATTTTTTTGAATGATCCAAATATTTTAAGATATAATGTGTCATTTCTTCACATTTATTTCTTAACTTTTGTATGCTCAGAGGTTCAAGAAATCCATACACCTTATATTTCCTTTCATCCATGGATAATTAATTACAAAGCTAATATGTTATAAAATATCATTATTAATTCAATGCATGTAATCAAACTAAAAGTATGTACTTACAAGATCCACAACTATAAACTGGATATGTTGATTCACATACATCCATCATATATTTTGAAAACATTAGTGTGGTTTATATAAAGTGATACATAATTATGTATATCAAATACATCCATATCCCATGGAACCTGTGATGGCTTCATTTGTAGTGTAAATGTAAATTTCAATAATTCACCAAACGAATTTTGCACAAGTTGTACTAATTTTTATTTTTTCATATCAACAACTAGAACATGTTCCTATGATCATTTAGTATCGTGAGCATTCGAATAATAGAATAGTAATGAAAAAAGTATTTTCATAATGTTAATTTTTAATAAATAAAAACATGAGCAAATGAATTACTTATGGGTAATAAAGGCTTTACCAAATCTTTTGGCCTTGAATTCTCCACAGATTGTACTGGTTTTGATTGTTATATCAACAATAGGAACTCGTTCCTCTAATCATTCAATATCTTAATATTCAATATGATCGATAGAATGATAGTAAACAAAATATTTTAATAATGTTAATTTTTAATAGATAAGAACATGAGGAAATGAATTACCTTCGCTTTATCAAATCTTTTGACCAAGTAATGAATTCACGAATGACTTCTCCTACTAATTGAAATTTTTCAATGGGCTTAACCCGAGTAACAAAATCCAATGATTCCTCAATTGTCACTTCACCAAATCATTAAATAAAAGCTAACTGTATAATGAAATTTTATTTATATACTTTCCCAATTGCAACCAACCTAATAGGATAAATGTATAAACCACATCATAAATTAAAGTCCTTTTCTTGATACTAAACATAAATTATTTAATTTTCTATCACTTAATTATTTGTTTTAAGATTTAACATTATGCACTGCATGTTTTTGTTTTGTTTATTATATCTAATTAGAAAAGTCAATTTAAAAAAAATAGTTAAAATTGTCAAAATGAATCAACCTTAATATATAGATCAATTTGTAATCAATGAAATGAGCAACCAAAAGAAATTTAAATCCTTATAATAATAAAAAAAATGGGTTGAGTCAATTAATATTATACAAAATTTTTGTATTTTCTATTACATTAATATAAGAAAGAAAAGTAAAAAACAATACTTTAATAATAAATAAATAATTTTAAGAATTTAATTAAAATATATTATCAGTGTAAAGTTTACATTAACATTTAATGATAATTTTTTATTTATATAACTTTTAAAGTACTAATTAGTAAAATTAAGAAATTTACAATAAAAAATTATAATTAAAAGTCAAATGGTGATTAAATATCACTGTATAAATCTTTACAAAAAACAGAATCTACCAATTAAACTCTAATTTTAATTAGTATATTTGTAAATTTTAAACTATCATTAAATTATAATACTTTTCTTATGATCTAATTTTACCAATTAATTAGAGTTAAATGAGAATGCAGACTCTTAAACTTTAAATTTTTAGAATATTAATGGGTAAACTTCCCACCCTATAGAAAATAAAGAGTTACTATCACACATAAATGTAAAAGCCATTCCATACTAATTAATCTAAGAAAATATAAATACTTTAAAAACCTACAAGTAAGTAACCGTCCAAGACCATAATGTTGATTTGTTTTGATTTATTTTTCAGGTATTTTTCTTGCAATTTTACATATTTCAATAAATTTTCTTTTTGTTATAATTGACGAAAGAAAACAACATTCAAATAAAATTATTCTCTAATGAACAATAACTTTTAATGCGTACAAATTTTTTAACATTAAACACATATAGTAAAGTAGGAGCATAACATGACTACTGAGATTGATATTGACATCTGCCCTAACTTGAAAAGTGTACACACTAAAGCCAAACCTTAAAACTTTATCCAGTCCATTAACTGTATTTGAATTCAAGCAATTTGGATCAGCTCAAAATCTGGCAAATATCTATACTACATTTCTATGTTAAGACTTTTTGTATCTTAGTCTGGTTATTTATATGGAAAATGAAAATGAAAATTATTCTAAATTCCTCCACCTCATATCTACCACATATTACGATGCTTATCTTGTCCTTGATGACGACTATCCAAGAATTGTTTTATCACCTCAACTTTCACAGCGATTTACGAATACTTGAACCGTTGAAGTAATATTGATTTTATATGTATATAAACATTGCGTTTTGGTTAACTTAAAAACATATTTTCACATCTTACAAACAAATATTATAATCCTTACGACAAATTTAAGCAATTAATAAATAATTCTTAATTCATAAGGCGTCTTATCAATCTCCGTTGTAGAAAAATCAACTTACTAGATTCAGAGGTAAAACCCAAACAACAAATCCTCCCATTAGAATAGGGAAAGGTAATAACCAAGCTTGTAAGTGACAACCAAAAAAACCCTACATAATTTTTTAAGTAACCACCAAATTCTTCCAAAACAAAGTATACATTGTCATAATACTTTTACAAGGAAAGAGTTCCTTAAGGAACATCAACCAAGCTTTATCTTTTAGTATAACCATATGAAAATCACATCTAGATCTTTCAATACCCACTCAGGTAGTAGTGAAATGCCTCGTCAACCAGTCCAACAACACAACATTGGCAGAGGGAAGGAGCCAACAGCATAGATCTGTACAAAAGATAGAGGAACATATGAAAATCCAAGTATATATATATGCATTCAGTTCAATAATACAACTTACAGCAACTTATATTCCGTAAATTTCAAGCATGCAAGTTCAGATTCCAGATCCAATGGATTGTGCAGCAAACTAGTTATAATGAGTCAACTATAACAAACCAGCAACTGATTAATGACAAAAATAAATGCGCTCACAAGGGCCACAAAGGAAAGTTATTACCAAACTCACCTCCATGATGCAATGAAATTCATCAGTATGTATCTAATCATGAACATACCTTGGTCGAGAAAGAGATCATAAAAAGAGGAGACTTGAGAAACATGAAGTTAAAAGATAAGTTTAGTTAGGTTATATGAAAAAAGGAGATAAGGGTGTAGAGCTCCCTTCAATCCAAAGAAGGATAATACTATAAAGGCAAATGAAGCTCCCCAGATATGGAAGCCACAAGACTACCGCAAAAGCACTTAATGATGGGTAGAACTGTGGGATCCATAGCTCAGCAGCTCAATCCACCCAGTAAGATCCTCAATTGGACTTCAAGGAGCTCCACTCCACAAAACCCTTTTCTGTTTTCTTTCAACAATAAGGTCAAAGCCTAATCAAAAGCTTCCAACTTCATCCCACTAAACCAAAAACCCTAGAACGAGCTCACAAAGAAAAGCATGACAAAGATCCTTCCCAGAGACGGATTTGGAGGCCGGAGCTGAATAAGAAGGAAAATCCAAATCAAAGTAACGTGACGAAACTTTCTATTTATTAATAGAGAGAAGGAAAACAAAACCCTAGATCTCAGATCTAGGAAGCTCCGTAAGATTGATGACAACACGTAGTATATATATATATATATAGAAGGGCATGAGGGAGGGAGGGACTGGAAATAGGAAATAGGAAATAGGAAATAGGAAAAAGGGAAAAAGGAGGGCTAAAGGGTGGGTGGATCCATAAGATGAAAACCCTATTAGTGGGTAGCATGGAAAATTCACCACGAGAAATGACAAAAGAGTATTTTAATTAAAGGGTGGAAAAAAAGGGTAAAAAAATATGTGGTGGTGTGAAATGCGAATGATGAGAGTAACGTGGTGGAGCAGTGATGCTATTGCTAGCTGTTAGGTGTTTTCTTTCTTTTGCTTTTGTTGGATGCTTTAACGCCATATGTCTCGGGAACCGCCTTCGTTAGATTCCCTATGTTACCTCATCACGTGCCCTTTCTGCCAAATCCTCGATAAATACACACATTTATTCATCTCTTTTTCCCCACTCTCTCTGCTTCTTTCATTTTTTCATGCACTCCACTTTTCTTATTTCTCTTCTTCCATCCTTTCCTTTCAAAAACAACTATTTCACATTATTCTTTCTTTATTTTTTATATTCTGCCATTAATTAATTGTTTTTGCCTATCAATGTAATTAGATTTCGTTACGTCTCGTCTCCTGTCGCCTACGACAACCAATCACACATCAATTCGAACACTCTATAATTAATTCACATCACTTATATTACTTTAAAAAATATAAATACTTTATAATTTATATAATTTTATATTATAAAATAATTAAATTATATAAAAAATCAATAACACAAATTAAAAAAAATAGTATTAACATTAAATTTATAATTTATTTAATATTAATTTTTAGTACAAATCATGATCTAAAAAAACAAAATCATAAATAATGAAATAAATAGCAAATATATTAAGTGGTAGAGAGTAAAGATTGAATGTAAAAAACACTATCAAAAGTTTTCTTCTATTTAAAATGATGTCAGATAACTAATTTTCAGTTAAGTCGTTCCAAATCAATCTGATTATAATACATTTTTAATTTAAAAAACAATTATATAATTAATTCTAGTTCAAAGTTGTTGAATTGACAAATTCAAACTGAATTTTAAAACATTAGTTTTAATAACATATATTTAGCATATAATTTATTATTGATTAAATTTAATAAAAATTGAAACATTATTTAATAACAATGAGATTACATAAATTTTTATTTTTGATGAATTTTTTAATTCATATAAAAAATGGTGAAAAAGGCATGTGAATAGTGTGTTAACAACATTTTATTTTTTTTTTACAATTTAATATTCCTGACATAATAAAATATTTTAAAGCATCATATAATCACAATTCATTATTTATATATTTTTAAAATATTAATTTAAAAACTTATAAAAAATATTGATAAATAAAATTAACTTCTTATATATTAAAGATTTTGATAAAATAACACTATTTACACTGTAAATGGATAAATTTTTTTTTCTTTTTTCAACCACATCTTTACGTAACTGATATAAATGACAAATTTTCACTTTAACTATTTAATTTACAATTTTTTTAATATGTGCTCATGATATATTTTAAAAGTTAAATTAGTATACATGGTTCTGTTAGTATAGATATTTTTATACTGATATTCAATCACAACCTTTCACTCCTTGTTAATCTGTTAACTCTATTAATTAATACTTTAAAAATTGTTTACATTGACATTAAACTCATATTTTAACAACTATTAAAAATTGAATTTCAATATAAGTATTAATGTGTTTATTATGTAAGAGAATCATTATATTTAAAAAATATTAAATGTAATTTTTAACATTAATTTATTTTTATATTTTAATCTTGTATTATTTACTTTTATCATTTTTTATATTTAGACATTCACTACAAATGTTACCATCATCATGATTATCATTGTCCTTGTCATTATCATGGTTGTTGTCAATCACCACCATCATGTGACGGATAATAATGAAAGTGATAAAAATAAAAAAATAAATTAAAAATAAAAATAAATTAGTATTAAAAATATCATTTAATATCTTTTAAATACTGTCATTCTCTGATGATAAATACATTCAAATTTGAATTAAAATAAATGTTTTAGTAATGGTGAAAATGTACCATTTACACACATTAAAAAAACGGTTTAAGTTAATGCAACTACACATCTCCTATTCAAATTCAATATTTCTAGTTAAACACGAACATTCCTCTACCAGTATTTTTATCTTTAATAATGATTATTTGGTATTTTTAATATAATATTAATAATTAATTAAAAATTTAAAATTATCACTCATTATTGTCAATTTTTTAATTGTGTAAAAAATTCAAAATAATACTCATTTTTTAATATATATGCAATCAATTAATTAATGCACTCTTCTTATTTTTATTCTAGCTTAATCGCAACTCGACATTAATGTTGATTTCACGATCTATTATTTCAAAGTAAACAATCTTTATCGTAAGTCAACGTTAACATTAACTTTAAACTAATTAGTTTTCGAGTATCAATTAAAAATTTTAAAAATTTAGAATTATAATATTTTAAACTAATGCCTTCTTATTTCTATTCTCACAACACCGTTTATATAAATTAATTAATGCACGATTCTTATTTTTATTCTCACAGTAACATTTAAATTAATTAATCAATTAATTAATACACTCTTCTCATTTATATGGAGCAAATTTCAATCGAGAGAAGAGGAAAATATCGACAGTTTTTTTGGCCACTGAGGAAGGAGAAAGAAAAAAAATCATAAATAATAAATATAGAAAAAAAGAATGGGTGATACATCTTAACCAATAATTTTTATTTAAATGGCCGAGAATTGACTTTCTCATTCTTATATAAATTTATATTTTTTATTATATATTTCCCATGGAACATGTTTAGGGAAAAAGTCAAACTTACATAGGAGTGAGAAAAACAAACATCAAAGCCATTAACAAATGAGAGAAAAATATAAAAATCTGTAAACATTTAAGTGAGAAAAAAAAAATAATAAATGCTGAAAAAGAGAGAATGAGTTGTTGATCTTAATCATAAAACAAATGTAGAAAGAGAGAGAATGAGTGATTCATATCAAATAAAGAGTTTAATTGGTATACACTGTCACTGTAAATTTATAATTAAACGTGAATGTACAAATTTTTTACACTAACATTGTATATTAATTAAATTCATATATAAATTAATTAATCTTTTGATTCTTTTTACCGTAACACTTATATAATTAATTTATCTTTTGTCTCTTAAGATAATTTTTTTTAATTTAGTAGAAATAAACAAATTTAATAAAAATAAAAAATTTAAGAAAATATATATTTTTAATTTTTAATAACCAAAAACAAAATTTATTCAGATTTTAAAAACTAAAAAGTTAACTAAGTATTAATTTATTAATGCACTGTTGTTATTTATATTTCAATGTAATGCCTTTATAAAGGAATTAATTAATTAATCGAGTTCTCACTATATATATATATATATATATATATATATATATATATATATATATATATATATATATATATATATATATATATATGGGAAGAAAGAAAGATCGAGCAGTTGAAATTACCCTTTTATCCTTCTTTTACATTTGTGTAATCTAATTAATTAATTTATTCTTTATGCAGTTTTATTTTTAATATTATATATAAAACAAAGATTGAAACTGTTGAAATTACCTTCTTAGCCTTCTTTAATTTTTTACACTTGCCCTTTTTGTTTGTTTTTTGTCTTTCTAGTTTTTTTCTTTTTTTCTCTTAATTTATTCTTCATTTTAATGTTTTTTATTTATTTTCATATTTTTCTATTTCTTGCTTATTTATTTTTTATGTCATTTTTTATTTATTATCTTTTTTATTATTTGTTATTTTATATTTTTCTATTTTTATATTAATATATTTTATATATATATATATAAAGAAAGATTTAAGCCTTGAAACTACCATTTTATCTTTCTTTCTTTTTTACCTTTGTCCTTTTAGTATGTTTTTTTGTCTTTTTATTTTATTTTTTTCCTAAATTAATTTAATTTTTCTTTGTCTTAATTAAAAAAAATTGATGTCATTTTTATATTTTATCTATTATACATAATTGTACCCTTAGCCAGCCTTCAATCGACCTTTTAATGTTCAAAGTCACTTTTTACTCTTAATCACTCGTGGCTAGGGAGCTATGTACCCCTAGTTGCCCTCCGACCGACAACATCTACATACCCGTCGATCTATTAAACATTCACAGCTATATTTTGATTGAGTACCGTTAACTCTTTAACTATCGTTCTCGATATCTTATTTAAATCTTTATAGTGTATGTATCTTTGTTTTTTCTAAATATCATTAGATTTGTATCATCAATCACCTCATCATATTTAAATATCTCATTCTTCATATCTTATATAAATATCCCCTAAATCTGTATCTTTGTCTTATTTAAATCTTCCCAATATTTGTATCTTCAACCACCTAAACATATTAAAATATGTGTATTTCATTGATCTTGAGATACTCATTCCGACAATACCTATAAATACCCTCACGCTCACAAAGTGAAGGGGACCAAATATTAATTATCTAAACTTGATGCTCTCAATTTGGGTATACACTCACTGGGGTGTACTTAGATTCAAGAACAGTTGGCACCTACCGTGGACACACTACATCCGCTATCATTGCTCAAATCCTCTCATCAAAGGGAATGGTGTGAGCAACCCACCATTATTCTGTCGCTCATAACGACGATGAACACCCCATCCTGGAGTAGATCTTAGTAGAACTCCCCAGACTAAGGAGACAGAATGAAGAAGGCACCACAAAACTAAGGAGACAAAATGAAGAAGCCACTGCCATGGCCGATGTAGCATAGGCAAAACTCCGAGCCCAGACTGCCAACCTTCGACAACTAAAAAGACAACAAATGGTTGAGATCATGAAGGACTTCTTGCCGTTCTCGATCGACGTCCTCGAAGCTCTCGTTCCCCCCACACAACCACATCCAAAGACCAACCTCAGGTACTTTTTTCCTTACGAGGTTTTTTAGTGAGATTTGACTACTTTCATTCAACGAAGATCCAATATTCATAAAGGCAGATCTCCAATGGCGAACGAGGCATAAGAGGCCCTTAGTAGGGTCCCATTAATCTACAACAACAATTAGGCATAAAAGGTCTTTAGTAGGGTCCTGCCGATCTACAACAACAAATGAGGCATAAGAGACCCTTACTAAGGTTCATTGATCTACAATGATTAATGAGGCATAAGAGACCTTTAGTAGGGACCCATTTATCTACAATGATGGATGAGGCACAATAGGCCTTTATGAGGGTCTTGTCGATCTACAGTGACGGATAAGGCATAAAAGACCCTTAGCAATGTTCCGCCGATCTACAACGATGAATGAGATATAAGAGACCCTTAGTAGGGTCCCGCCGATCTACGATGACGAAGGAGGCATAAGAGGCCCTGAGTAGGGTCCCACTAATCTACAATGATGAATGAGGCATAAAAGGCCCTTAATAAGGTCCCGACAATTTACAATGACGAATGAAGCATAAGAGACCTTTAGTAGGGTTGTGTCAGTCTCCAATGATAATTGAGACATAAGAAGTCCTTAGTAGGGTCCTACCAATCTCCAACGACGAACGAGGCATAAAAGGCCTCAGTAAAGTCCTGTCGATCTCCAACGATGAAAAAGTAACTAAGTCATAAAGT
Source organism: Psophocarpus tetragonolobus (assembly GCA_037954015.1). Classification (NCBI taxonomy): domain Eukaryota; kingdom Viridiplantae; phylum Streptophyta; class Magnoliopsida; order Fabales; family Fabaceae; genus Psophocarpus; species Psophocarpus tetragonolobus. The sequence continues at coordinate 3,395,029 of CM075696.1, forward strand.
ATTAAAGCTACGCCAAAGTTTGGCTAAGATTATTCAACAAATCATGATAATCGAATGCTCGTCAAGAAAAACCAAAAAACAACTAAGCTGTTCATTTTAATCAATACCACGTAATCGACCTACTATTAAGATAACATAAAAAAATTAACTAAGTTATAAAGCATTACAATTAATCACGATGATTAATCGGCTCATAGGTTAGTATGGTTATGTGAAAACCAAATAAGTTACGAAGTACTATTTTACCTTCCCCATTTAGTAAACAACCCCTTGAAAATTCAAACATTGATATAAAATAAACTAAGTGATGAAATATAATTCTACTCAGTAACAACCTCTTATAAGTCAATTAATTTATTTAAGTTTTCCCGATACCAACTGCGTATCAGTCAACTAAATATTGCTAAAATTATTGGGTTAAGGTACGAATTCTCCAATTATTATCTAATAAATTAAGTCACTAATCATGTTATAAGTCATTATAGTTACCAATTTTTTTCTTCTTTCTTTTCATCATTGTACAGAAAAAAAAGACACAACAATATATAATTTATTATATAAAAAAATATTTAATTTATATTTAATAATTTTATATAGTTAGATTTATTTATCTAAAAAATTAAATATTTTTCATAAATATACTACACATATATGAAAAACAATTTAACAAATTATTCGATGATAATGATTTTAAGTTAACTAATAGATTTTTATGACAAAACTATAACTATAATTTATGAAAAAAGGTATTAGTTGACATCATTATAGATAAAATTATTATGGATGTTAAAATTTTTTCTCTCAGTATTTAAGAATATTTCATATTAATTTATTTATATTTTTCATTTATATTTTTAAATCTTATTATTTAAGAAAAAAGCACTTTACGTAGAAAATCTATAATATATATATATATATGTATAATATAAAAAAATTGAGTTGTGTGATTAAAATTTTATACAAAAAATTAATTTAAATTTATTATGTAATATATTAATTAAAATTTTTTAATTTATATTTAACAAAATAAACTAAATTTTTATTAAATAATATTTGTATAATAATGTTGATATTTTTTTTTATATAGATAACTAAATAGATGTTAAATTATATTATTTTTAATTTGGTTTTTCACAAACATTGTAAGTGTTATTTGTAGGAAATAATTTTACTTGGCATGAAAAATTAAGCAAAATTGGTTTGAAATATAAAAGTTGTGAAATGTGTTATCTATACTATTAACAAAGATAACTCTCTCTTTGAATGTATACTTTTCAAAATACATATTTTTTTTTATATCTATTTAAAAATAATAAATAAACTACTTTATCATAGTAATATTCAAACCACAATCTCTTATTCACCAAATGTAAATTTTGCCACTCGAATAACCTAATAACCTTAAGAAAAAAATACTTTAAAACATTTATATCTAACATACTTAATTGTCTTAATATTTATAATATATATGTATATTCAATAATGTATAATATCATATTATATATTATGTATTATATATTATGGGAATAGAGTTTTTGGTGTTCACCTTTTATGACTATTTTAGCATTCTAAATATTTTATGACTTTTTTCACTCTCACAAATATAAGTTTTAATAATATATGTATATCTTTTATCGTTAATATTTTTTATAAAAATACAAATACATAGACAAAACAACATTTTGATCCTCTCCAAAATTTCTCAGATTTATTGCAAATCTGTCAAATTTGTTGATGATCTAACATGTTTTTATCATATGATAATGAACAAAAAATATACAAATTAACAAAATATATTCTATCATGTTATAAGTAAAACGACACAATAAATTATTCATATTATATCACGTTATTACAAAACATATTAAATTAAAAAATTCTAAATTTGTCATAGCATATCAAAATAGAAATGTAAATACAAACAACGTATGTGTTTTAACTGGTCATGATAAATACAACTAATTTTTTAAATAGTTGAAAGTAGTTAAATATTTACATTGATAGATAATGTATAAAAATTTATACGCATTTTCAATTAAATTTACAATTAATTATAATTATCAGGATATAACATATTTTTTTACACCACTAACAATTATTTGGACAACTTTAGGTGAAGAAATATTCTCTATATTGATAATTAACTTTATTGTTGTTATTTTTATGCTTATTCAAAAAATGATTCAATTTTTAATTTACATTTTTACACAACATTATACTATATTATTCACATATTAATGTAAACACACAGTTAGTCAACTAACATGTACATATGTATGAATTTTATGATAAGATTAATGTTGTAGGACTTAACCTTTTTTAATTATCTTAAATATAGAATATAAATTTATTTATTATATATACAATATATTTTTAGTCTGTATCACATTTACAAATTATGATTTTAATTTCTCGATATTTTTTTGTTAAATTTAAAATATATCAATTTTAATTTCCAAATATTTTTTTATGACAATCTGATTTAAATCATATAGAAAATAATTTTAAAAGAGTTAAGGGTTTGATTTATTTGGTTGTTTTTTGGTTATTGAATAGAGTTTTAGAAAAATAATTTTTAAAAATTATTTTGAAAATAAAAAAGACTTATTTGATAAGTATTATTTGAAAACTATTTTGAAGATATGAAAAAAAAATTCATATTTATGAAAATATCATTAATAAAAAAACATAAAACAATAATTTTTTTAAAAAAAAAACAATCTTATTCAGTAAGCATAGGACACCTTATAATTACAAGAAATAATTAAAAAGTGCTTATAAAATAAAAGCTGATACAATAAAATTAAGATCAAGTAAAAAGATAAAAACAACTGAATTTTTTTTATCCTTTATTTTATTATTAAGAAAAACTTATTTATCATAACAAAAATTTTGCAACTTTAACGTAATGCGAAAGCTTAAAATATGTAAAAGCACAACTAGAATGTAAGAAACTTCAAATCTGAAATTCATGAAGACTTTTAACCTTTTCAAAAGCACTGAAACAAATAGAGTAAGGATCCCATATATTGATTGAAATGCCACTTTTTAAATTGCAAAGAATTTATCTCAATGGATAAATTACTATAAACTTTATTAATCCGCATTCGAATAGGCCCCTAATAAATATCACAAATTTCTTATCTAATGTGATAGCTTTGAAATAATATATATACACACACATCTGTGTGGATAGTTTACGTTTTAATCTCTGATTTTTAACTTTATTTTTAGTTGCTAAATAATTTTTTTATTATTGTTATATTTTTTGTTAATAGTTTTATTTACTTATTTACTGTTATCAACTAACAAACTAATGTTAACTAAGGATATTGACAATCTATTAACTTTTGTTCTTTAGTTAGGTTTATTAAAAAAAATTGTTTTTTAACACCTACATAGCTTAGTAATTTGTTTATTTATTGACGGGTAACTCATTTGCTATATCAGATAATGAATTTCAAATTTAATAAATATTACTGTATATAGTTATTTAAAACAATTAAATTAAATTAATAAGATATTATTTAATCAGTTATGAATTGATGAAATTAAAAATACTATATCTAACTGATTCTCTTACTAATCCAATAAAATTTATAATGATTATTAATATACTAATTTTATAAACGCAAAGTTTATGAATTAAATTCAAACATTTTTTAACATTCAAAAAATGTAAATTTGTAAAGCATAACAGAAATACAAAGAATCATGTGATTTAAAAATGGTATAATAAAAATAAAGGACAGGAGCTTCAGGTATTTAAGTTATTAGAAACATATGAGTGTTATTTATATTCTCATTCTCATCTGCATTAATTACTTAGTATTTTCCGTACTCGTTCGATTTAATAGATTTTTTTTTCAACTTTAAAGTGAGAATGTGGATTATCCTGATGGTTTAAAATATGAGTATAATCGGAGATAATTTACTATATTTTTTAATGATTTTAATTTATTATATATTTAAATTTAATTATATATTAAGATATTAATTATATTTTTATTTAAATGGTATAAAAATATGTAAAGTAAAAAATTAAAGATAAAGAATTAAGAAACAAGTTATATTTTTATGTAATACATAAGTTTAAAATGATTATTTAGCTATAATTATAATTATTTAACTATTAATCTAATAATTTATAATAATAAAAATTTTGTTACACATATTATATATTGATAAATAAGAAATACAATAATGAGAAATAGAAAGTGTCGGATGAAAGGGAAAGGACAAATGAGATTCACGAGTACCGATCTCTTTCCCATGTTTAGTTAGAGACGCTGAAAGCGATTGCTGACCCTTCTCAATTCTCAACTCTCAACTCTCAATGATAATTTTACCTGTTAGGGACGCTTAATTTTGAACTGCACCCCTGTTTTGGGCACCACGTTGCTGGCGCAAACGCAACAACACAATACCGCCAGGTGACGCTATCACAAATATCAATACCACCATGCCATCACTTATGCTACGTGGCCTTCTTATTTATCGCACATATTGCATACCTTTCAACCTTTTTATCAAATCAACTCAATTTTAGTTTTTATTTTTTATTTCACCCAACCACAATTATAAACTACTTCAAATTCTGTTTATTTTCTACCCTAAAAAAAACTGTTCATTTTTTTATTAGAGGACAATTGATATCACAATTAAGCCAACAATCTTTTTCATAATAATTTCCTCGATAAGAGTTAAACTCATGACCATGGCTCTTGTATCAATTGTGAGATTGAGTGCTTACTCTTGGGCAACAAGTTATAATTAATAGTCAATGCACAACTCTTTATTTTTAATTGTAGCAACCTAAACACTGATTTGACAATGACTAATTGATGTCACAATTAGGTTACACAAACTCATTATGTTTAAGTACAATTATAAAATACTTTTTCAATTAAAAGTGATCATTAACGTGTTTTGCTATAACAATTTTGTAAGTGTTGTTTATAACAAAATTATATATAAATCCCTTATAAACACTTTAAATAACATATTTATTATAAAAATCATGATTTACTTTTGATAACAATTTGATCCTAATGTTGTTGTTCTTCCGGCATGTCTTCGCCAATGTGAGCATAGTCACACCACTATGGATGAACCTTATCTTGTTTTGGTTTTAGTGTGTTTATTACACATCGTTGGGAAAATACTCATTGTTGTGAGAAAACTCCAAGTAATGTTGTGGTTCTCGTGCATCTCCCACACCTATGAGCCACAATCACATTATAGGTGAATATTATGTTATTGTAGTTGTAGTGCACTTTCCACACCAATATGGTAATAAGCATACCATTGTGAGTGAACTTTTAGTATTGTTATTGTTTTAGCATGTATTCCATGCCTATGTAGAAATTATGGGTGTTCATAGATCCGGATTGATATATAAATTTGTTCATATGAATTAATTCAATTAGATTTATGAACAAATCCAAACATAATAAGATTAAATCTAATCCTAGTCAAATCGGTTCACGCCCTTGAACTTTGTAAATTTGTTGATCCATGAATCAATTCGTTCAATTTAATGCTTGATATTTTTATTAATATATATATATATATATATTATGGTGTACATAACATATTAGAAATACACAATCAATGATTTTAGACTCAATTCATATCTTTTAGTCATCTCACATTGTCATTGGACACTAAAAAAATTTAAAATCCAAAAAATAAAATTAAATATTACAGTCATGAAGATTACTAATAATTAAATTTGACTATTTTTAGCTTTTTAGGATTTGAATTTTATAGACTACTTTTGCATATAATTTTATTTTTATATATTATTTTAAAGAAACAATATATGATTAATATTTTATTTGCAAATTTTTTATACCATTTTATTTCCTCTGTTTTATATAAAGCATAACAGATTTTATACCATTTTATTTCCTTTGTTTTATATAAAGCATAATAGATCTAAATAAATTTCTTTGTAATTCATAAATATGATATGTTTTTTTATCATATTGAATCACTATTTTTTTACTAATTTGAAACGATCCTATTCGATTAATAATGATGGGATCGAATTTTATTTTACCCTAAATTTAATTAAATTCATGAACACCTCTATTAGAAATAGACACAACGTAGTTCTGTCTGGATTAACCTACTTTTTTATGTATAGAAAAATATAATGTTGTTGATTTTTTAAAAAATATGGATTATATTTAATTAAATCACAATTTAGACACATCTTTATTAATGCTAAAGAATAGTTGAAAATGGTCTTTAGGGACACTTTTTATAAAATAAAATTTAGAGGTAATTAAGAAAGTACCTCCTCTATTTTAGTGTAATTACATATGCATTATCTCTTTTTTTTTTTAAATTACATAAACCTTACTTTACTTTTATGTACTCGTTACAATTGTATCCCTATTTAAAAAATAGTGTAATAACATACATAAATTTATTACACATGTATCTCCCTAGTTTTATATGATATTACACATGTACCTCTTAAATTTTGTATGTTATTATACATGTATTTCCTATATTTTTTAAACTTTACAACCTAAACCATTCTCATTTCGATTGTCCCACTGCTATGAAGCTTGAAAAAAATTATTCGTATCATGTTCACACAAAATAAAACGTAATACAAAAATAATCAAATGTATATGTAGTTTGAAAAGGAGAGGATACAATTGTAATCAGTGTTTAAAAATATAAAGGAAGTGTAATTTAAAAAAAAGAAGAGATGCATCTATAATCACACATCTAATGGTGCATTTGTAATATCTCTAAATTTTAATTTATTAATTTTATGTGTAGGATCCAAAGATACCGAAATTTAAGTTGTATTTTTTATGTTTCATTTTAATCTATTTTGATGGAATGTTAAATATGTTCACAAAAAATTATGAAGTATCCTTTAATAATTGAGATGATAATGTATCATATTAATTTAAATGACAACCATTTTAAATGGTTTTATTTTGGTCATTTATGTTTTTAAATAGTTTCATTTTGGTGTTTTAATTTTTTAAAATAATTTCATTTTTCATTAATTTTGTGAAATGGTACATTTTGTTCTAACAATTATATGTGATCTTAGGTTCTAATGAACATAATTGATATTTTATCAAAATTATCGCGAAGGTTTTGTATTAGAAACCTTTATAATAACTTGAGGAACCACTTCCCTAAACACATCTTATGGACGACCGCTAAAGCTATATATCATTTTAGGAAAAGTGTAGTGTTTTACCTAGTATAAAAATATATTAGAAGTTGAATGTGATGCAACACAATATGATTTACAAGCTTGTATTTGCCTACAATTGTTATTGAGATTACTAAAGCTATATATCATGCTAAGGATAGTAGCTAGCTTCTTACCTAGTATAAAAAGGAGATTGAAAATTGAATATGATGCAACACAACATTGATTTATTAGGTTTGTTGTTGCCTTGGATGTTTAATGTATTTACTAATTTATTTTTTTAGTAAATTACCTCAACATTTTGTTAGCTTTGGGATAGCTACACAAGTGCTCCCTTTCTATTTTGAGTGAACAAAAAACCTACCTTTTGTAACAATTTATCTTCCTCCATTAACAACGTTAACTCTTTTAATAAACCTTATTACGTGACATGCACACGATGATTAATAAAATTTCTAAAAGACCAAAATATCTCCTCTTTTTTCTTATTAATATAACCTTCCATGTCAAAATTTCCAAACCCAAGTTTTTGAGCTCATTAAATCTCATTCTACATTGAGTTTTTTGCTTCATAAAAGATTTTTTTTTCATGGAGTCCTTACATCTATGGTCCAAATCATCTTAATTGTTTTGATTTTTGCAACTTATTAATAATCTTAAATGAGTTATAACTCTTGTGACCCCATACTACACTGCACATTTGATTATGTAGTATGCACATTTGATTATGTAGTAGGGTTCACTTGGATATAGACTTTTTTAAAACATAAGGGATACTTGTATGCTATGTTAAAAATAAAAGGATGCAATGCAAGTGTAACATTTTAAAAAGTTTTTGGAATGCTTCTAGTTTAAAATTTAAAACATTTAGGGAAATGTCAATCAAGAAATGCATGTGTAATACTTATAATAGAAAAAAAGGGTTCAAGTTTTATAATATTAATAGATGATGGGCCCATGTGTAACTTGTTAAAAGGGTGTGCACTCAGCAGAAAACAAGATTACTAATGACACCCTAGGTACCTTTAATTAGGTAGTGCAACCTCAATTCCCTTTTTATTTTATTTTTTCTAGCATCTCAAACCTTCAGTTTCTCCAAATTCTAGCACACTCACAAATTGTATTTTAGAAAAGATGACTGGAAATTGTACACATTTCATATATATGTTTCGAATCAATTGATATGGAAAATTAATTATTTTGTGTCCATTGATTGATCCAAAACACTACAAAGCAAACAAGAAACAGGGCCAAGAAAGTCACACCTAAATTAAAATGTGTTTTCCCTTTTTAAATAATGCTTAAATAAATTAACAATACTCTAAAGACTTGAAAAAATGTCCAATTATTTGAGATACATAGTAAGGCTATGTGATAGTTAATGTTTGACATATAAGAGGAACAAATGAGAAAGATTATATCAACACGGTAAAACAAAAGATAAATTTCAGAGTTTAAAATCAAATAAAGGTATTCTTGATTTTTATGCTTTGGAGGTGTGCATGGCAAATGAGAGGATGTTAAAAAAAAATAGCTTATCTCATTTGGACTTCTCTGGGTCATTTGCCTTTTTCAATTCCTCTTAGTGGGCCTGATGTCAGCCAGATATTTCTAGGTTATCCTTTTTCTTATTAATAGTATAACCCTTGTGGACAAATGCTACGGAAAAAAGTCTGTTAAAATTTATTATTTTCCTTGTTTCTTTTTACATTACTTTAACATCAAGAGAAATCCCCTTGATAACCATTATTTACAGTATAAATTGCAAGTTTTAGCCACAAGTTTATCTAAGCATAAACCATCAATAATTTTTGTTGTATATTAGCACATCAGGTTCAGCCAATCACTCTTAGCAGTTGGATGGTAGCTCTTGTTTCTCCAACTTTACATACCCCATTGATCAAAGTTGTATAACTTACTTGGTTTAGGTGAAATCCTTGTGCTAAAACTTTTCATGAAAGTGCAATGCTTTTTTGACATCTCTCCTAAGATAAACCTTTGATGATTGTTGTCAAGGTTATGATCTCTGGTTAATAACCCAATTGGAGAATCAAGACAATTGTAGTTTTAACCTTTGTTATCAAGTAAAAACGTTAGATGTGCAACGTTGATAAATACCATTATCATATTTATGTGTAATTTTGTAAAAATAAACTGTATTTAACTTATTCGATCAAAATAGTTGACAATGTAATAAGGTAACATGTGATTAAAAATTTTTATAGGAACTACAATGATTATGCGCTTAATTGGTTCACGTACTAAATTCTTTTAGAATACAGTAAATTACCACATTTCCACAATGTGAGTTCTTTTAGTACTACAATGATTAAAAGCCAAAAGAAGCCAAATTCTAGAAATTTTGTAATTTGTTACGATGAGATTCTAATATTGAACTAAAATGCCTCAAAGAGGATTGTGAATTTTGGGGTCTCATTTTTGTTAGCTTTTATCTTTATTTATTTTGATTTGTCTTCTTTTTCCATTTTTAAAAGCTTTTTCAGTTCTCATATTTTTGTTTCCTCTTTTAAATTAATTTATTGAAGTTTCTCACCATCTCTTCTCGTTAATTCATTTTTAAGATATACATCTCCTATATCTCATTCTATCAGTTTCTCTAGTTAATTTCAATAAATATCCAATAACACCCATGACAATGGTTTTTAATTTTTATTGTTCAAATTAATGAAACACAATTTTTTGTACGAGTTTAATTGATATATACTTTTAGTAAAAAATTTTATAAAACAGTAAATCACAATCATTTTTTTATGGTAGATTTGTTAACTTTATTTATTACTATTTTAAAAATATATTATGATTGAATGTCAATGTAAAAATCCTTTATACACTTACCGTGTATACCAATTAAAATCTTTTTTATTATATAATTTTTTTTTTAATTTTTGCTCCTGAAAATTTCTAAAACGGCTATAACAAAAGCAAAACTATTCTTCCGTTAGACTCCAACAGGGGTTGAAATTTAACTAATTTTTTTAGACGGTAAGTGTCCATTAAAGATATCTCATTCAAAATATCTATGAAGCCACATTATACTACCGATTGTATAAAATATTTTGAAAATTTATAACAAGAACACTTTTTTCAAATAAATTTAATAAATTCAAGTTTTGTAAATATGAATAAACCGGTTGGTAAAAAAAAAAAAGACGCAATAAATATTAAAAAAAAAAAGAATGACCGAAAAAGTTGCCTTTATCAATTATAAGAGGAATCCAAAGCTACGAAATTGTGTGTCCTTGTGTGTTTTGTAACGATGGATTGGAGGATCACCAGTACTCTTTCTTTGAATGTTGATAAACTATTTCTGATTATACCTGCAAATATTTTTTCTCTCACAAAAAAGACACGGAACCTGAGACACATTAACTTTTTGGCATGCTACATGTTGGGAGATTTGGAACATGAAGAATAACATCATTTTCAGAAATGGCAGGGTTGATTTTTTTTTTTTGGAATTATACAAAAGTGGGGTCAAACCATGCCTCATATGTTTCTAACTGTACAAGGAAATCCAAAATATATATATTGAAGACTTATGAGTTATTATAGAAATCTCTAGCAAAAATTTATATCTTTAAATTCAAGAATGTTTTGAAAATAGCAGGATGATAAGAAATATATATATCAATTTTCTTTTCTGGGTTCTTGCGTTTTGAACCTCAAACAAATCAAATTTTGGTGTATTAAGGGTAGCAAAAAAGGCCTAGCACTCATGAACTTAATTAGAAGATGGGTGTGAGGTGAGTGCTAACATCTAGTAACCCTGGTTTCGTATGTGGTGAATCAATCTCAATAACTTTCAAGGTGTGATTAGCAACACCTACCGCACTGAAACTAATTCTTCTTAGGGCCATACAAAAATAATTGAGATTAAGGAAGGGCATTATCTTCTTGCTTATATTATCTCTGTTCCATGGAATATGAAATCCATTCTGGAACAAGTTAGAGAGGGTACATGAAGAATTTGATGAGGTGCAAAAAGAACTTGTCTCAAGGAACAACTGATTGGGCCGATACCATAGCCCATTCAAATTTCAAATAGGAGAAGTTTTGTAACTTGTATGATTTTGAAATATTATTAATTGGCAGTGATGGATCACAAGGTGTGTCCAAATAAAGCCTTTCCAACAAAATAAACAGACAAGAGCCTCTCCCAAAACAACCAACATTACATAAGCTCATTTGATAGCTCCCATGTTGTATGGTAACACAGCACAAACGTAGTGTTCTTATCGGCACTCGTCATAAATTGAACAATCAAACAATATGCATGATTTCAACTTGTCATGTTGAAAAAGCTTCTAAGACCTTTTACCCCAAAAAAATCCTTTTGAAAACCAAACAAGTCTTAATATATGAATATGACTGCATCTGCTAAATGATCAACAAAACTGTAAATAGGAACCGGCTTCCGGTTATTGGGAGAGTTATAATTAAAACTACAAATTAATTTATTTAATAAACAACTTCACAATTGATGTATTATTTTATTTTTACAATTATTTTATTTTATTTTTATCATATCACTATCTTATTCAACATTATTTCTCATCTCCTGGTCTAAAAAATACTAGCTAGTAACATATTTTTAACAACCCATTTCTAACTAAAACACTTCATTGAAATTCATTGAAACCTATGAAATAATAAATAAAATTAATAACATTTTATTATTTTTATAAATTTATTTAGTAATAAAAATATGTTAAAAAAACTATAATCTAATATTTTCTTATTGAAAAAGTTGTAAAAGACACCAATATGAAATAGATTTCTCATTTATATATCAACAAGTAATATCAATGCTTACAAACTACCTTATAATCCCTTAATTTCTAAATATATATAATAAAAAAATTCAATGGCCTCCCTAAGCTAATCCTTATATTAATTAAATACATCGGTTGATTATTTGAACATAAAAAATTAATATCATATGTCATATGATATAAAACTAGTAAAGTGACCGGCATTTCATGGATCTTAACTTATTATAAAAAATTATTTAATAAAACTAATAATTATTGTAGACATGAGAATTATAAAAAAAAAGAAGAATAATTCTTGTTTTTTTCCACAGAAAAGGAAAAAAAAAGGAATATGTATTAATAAAACAATAATTTAAAATAGAAGAAATGTTACTGCAAATACAAAACTTAGAAAATGCGATTTACGAATATATCTATCAAAAGAAAATGATATTATTAGTCAGAAAACTAACCTAATTGATATTATTTTTAGAGTTTTTTTAATTTAAAAGAAATTGGCCAACTAATAAAGTATGCTTGTTAAGTGATTTAAAAAAAAAAAAATCAAGTCTATCTCACTATTCTTACATAAAGTGATCTTCTAGAGGAGTTTTATCATAAAAGAGATTATTCACCAAATTAAGGTGTCGTTTTATCAAATTATAAAGAGTAAATTAAAGCATAATCTCGTAAAGTTTAGTGGTGTAATTACACATCGATCCTATTTTTTTAATTATTGCATAACTGAGAGATGTTAGTTTAATGTTTAAAAAATGAAATAGTATAATGTTTTTAAACATATATGGTGTGTTAATATAATATTTTTAAATTTAAAGAAAAATAGTATAAAAAAAAGAAAAAAAAAGTAAAATTATGTATAATTTTACAAAAGTTGAAATACGATTGTTATAATTTACTCAATTATAATGACAATTCAAATAACACATCACAACTAAGACTATAATTTCTGTGCAGACATATAGATTTTATAAATAAAGACATTATAATAATTAAAAAAACATATAATGTGTATCTAATAGGTATAGGTAGATTAGAAATATTTAAACCTCCATATGCTTAAGAGTATTACAAAATATAAAATGAAATAAAATATAAAAAACAATGATGGATAACCATATCCAAAAATATAAGAGAAAATGACTTACACTGTCCGTGTAAAAAATTGACACTAATGTTTAATCACAACATTTTCAGGTAAGGTAAGTATGTTTACTTTAACCATTGATAATTTAAAAATCATATAAGTAAAGATTTATAATCAAAGCTGGTATAAAACTTACATAGAAATTAAACTAAAAAATATAAGCAGCTTAATTGGTATACACTAACATTCAATCATGACTTTTTTATTTATGTGCCTTTTAAAGTAGTAATGATTAAAGTTAATGTAAAAATCTTTACACTAGCAATGTATACTAATTAAACTCAAATATAAATACATGAGACACATTTAGAAATAAAAATAGTTTAGGGAAATATAAAGAGAATTTAATTCATATACACTGTCTGTGTAAAATGTTTTACACTAATGTTCAATCACAATTATTCGTCGTTCATGATAAATTTGTTCATTTTATCAATTAAGACTTTAAAAGTCATATAAATTAAGAGGTATGATTGAACTTTGGTGTAAAATTCTTTTAAACTTTCAGTTTATATTAATTAAACTCATATAAAATTGATAAAGGTAGGTAAAAAATTAAAGTAACCAAATTAAGAGAAAAATCCTCTTTAGAATAGTTACCATAGGAGAGAGAAAGACAATCAAATGTGTGGAATCTAACCCACACATTTCATGTATTTTTTCTCTTTCATACTGGAACCATGTAGTAATGGAGAGGAAATTAACTTACCAAATTATGGTAGAATGGGGAAGAAGAAAATACAGTTAGAAGAAATTTTTTAAAACGATTGGTATTTACATGCAATATCCTTTCTTTAAAAACAGTAAGAGAAATGAAACTAAAAATAGAGATTGGAAATTTTAAATGATACTACAAAATTCTTTCTATTTTACCGGAACAGTTATACTTATGACAAAAAATTTAGAAGTTTTAACACCACACTCATTATTAATTTATTTATAGAAATTCATATAAAATAAAAATAAAATTTATGATATTATTATTTAATGCCAAATTAAAAAGAGAATCGATGAAGAAACAAGCAATAAACCTGTGTCAAAAAGCAATTTTATGATGACAGGTGGAGAAGTAACTTTGATGGTCTTTAAAAACAAAAAAGTAACTTTGATGGTTGAAATAATTTTATTAAAACTATTAATTATCATTATTAGTCAATTTTATTTTATATTTTTGTTAATACATAGTCAAAAGTAACCTATGTTTCATGAATCTATTTTTTTAAAAATAATTTGTTATTGAAAGTTAGTTGATAAAATTAATAATTTAAAAAAAATGATAATTAAATTAGTTAATTATAGGATTTTTAAATTTAAATATAAATAGTTAAACTCATTAATGTAAAAATTGTAAATGCAATTTAATTTAATTTTAAAAAAATAAAATAAAAGAGAAAAAAGTTGTGTGTCGTATTAACATGTAAAATGGACGTGACGACAACCGGATAATTAACATAATAATATTAATAATGTTTAGAGAAAAAGAGCTGTGTTATGTTATTTTTTCCTCATAAGTCATAACTAATCTGTATGATAAAAAAAGTTGGGATTTTTTGTTAAAAAAATGTCTCATGACATTTAACAGGGCCCATGAATTAAGTTATTGTGATCCTCGTCAGAAATGACAACTGATTAGAGCTTTAATTGGCACTGCAGCAGCAGCAGGAGGGAAATCTCACACTACTACAGACTTGATCAATGATAGTAGTAGATTCTTTGTGGAGGCATTGTTTTTTGTTTTGCTTGAAAAACGCATTACAATTTCTGCATCCTCATCTCATAAATAACACATACAAGTAGCAGCAGGTTCAGAATTTTGCAGCAAGTAGGCCCTCCACTCACCAGAAAAGCTTCCAAATAATTAATCAATAATTTTAGTGTAGTTTTCAAATTGCCAACAACACCTCCACCTTATCTTCATAACTTTGAGTCTTTCCATTATAGCAAGACCTCTTTCATTCATGTACCTAATTCATTCAATGTTTTTCATAATATTATTTTTATTACATCAATTGTCTTATATCTCTTCTTTTATAGATCTTTGTATATTTTTTTGTATCAATAAACTTTTTCTAATGACAAAGGAATTATTATCTTTCTTTTGTTCTCTTTCTATCTTTTTGTGTAAAATTTTTGTATCAATAATTCAATACAATTTATTTAATGACAAAAGGACCATTATCTGATCGAAAGCCGTGTACAAAGACAGAAGCAGAGGCAGGAAGAGATATATAGAGATTCAAATCAAGCCACACAATGAGGATTGAGGACACGAACAACCCCTCAGTTTCAATTTAATCCAAATAAAGAGGTCTGGACCATGAAAATAAGATTCCTATAATGTTTATAACTGTAAATTGATCATTAGCTTGCTAGCTAGATCCATGTTAAAAGTTTCAAAAGGATTTTAGTACCATGCATTTTTTTTCTATGGGATTTTTTTTTGTATATATTTCTTATTTTAGTAAAATCACGTATTAGGCTGTGTTGGATTTTGAGATGTGATTTAGGAGGCTCTCAATATCCATTCAAAAAGTAAAATTTTAAAAAAATCTCTAGCTTAATTTTCAGTTGGGTTCAATTGTAACTTTGCCTTAATTTTGTCTTGAAACTCAGTTTAAAAAAGAAAAGAGAGAGAGTTGCTATTACAAACTCAATTTATAAGCTGAAATTCAGTGTATGTAGATGTGTTATGATAAAATTGACTTTGAGTCAACGTGATTTTGTAAAATTGATTTAACATAAAAATGAGTTTGAAGTGTCATGATTTTTGTTTAGACTTAGAGAACAAACATAAGAGAAGTATTTTTTGTAGGTAATTAACATAGGTTTTGATATCCAAGTTTAATATTCTTTATGTAATGTCCATCAGTAATTGTGTATACAGATTTTTTATATTATAATTAACTAATCTAAATTATAGATTAATAAATTAAGAAAAAAGGTACTTCAATAATACATTGACGCAGAAAACACTTTATATCTATGAATATATACTGCTAAAATAGCTTTTACGCAGACTTGAGTAAGGACGGTCCATATGGAATAGAAGCTTTTACTAGTTTTTCTTTAAAAAAAATAATTCGAAATATATATTTATAGCAGAGACTCATTGAACACAGAGGGCAAATATGATATACAGTGCATTGGGTTTAAATTTTGGCAATTTGGATCCATGTCCACTTTAGTAATGATCAAATCTTGTTTTAGAGCCACTGAAAATTTTGACGCGAAAATAAGGAAAAAATGCAGAAGCAAACGCAGGATATATAGTTAGGTTTTTTCTATCATAAATCTATTTTACTAGAATCAGAATCTAAATTAAGCTGTTTTAGAATAACGTGGTTTGTCATGACAAACGTATAGCTAGCATATTTGGAAACTAGTTGAATGGAATCAGTTATATATGGACTAAATTGTAGAAATATGATAGTAAATCTATCGTAACCTTATAAAATTATATTGTAAATATAGTTGATCTGGAAGTATAGATCTATCCCTATCTGTTAGCTTTCTAAGATCACCGAATATAAAAAATGATATTAAGATGTACAATCAGACATAGTGGTAAAATAAAAAAAAAGAATATATGTAAAAGCATATTTGACCGTGTGTAAAGTGTAAACTGTGTTTCACTTAGCTGGAATTGATATGAAGCACACACAAAGATAGATATAGGTATAATATATAAAAGTGTGGACATGCAGATGCATGTGTGATTGTGAAGGTGAAAATGTATGAGTAGAGACAATAATCCGTACAGTGGATGTGTGCAGGAGAGAGAGAGAGAGAGAGCACATTGGACAAGGAAAAGGGTGAGGATGAAGAGAGAGGGAGAGAGGGGCAGTTTGGATTGAGAATTAGTGTGAAAGGCACGAGACATGAGGAGACCAATAAATCAGAAGGGTGGAAAAAAAGGGTCAAGGGGTGATGAGCCTCATCATAACCCTCATGATCGTTACGTCGTTTTACATTCTCTTCTCCCCAAAATATACCAGAATTCCACGCTTCCTCCTCTTCTTCCACACTCCCTCCTTTTACTTTTCTTTTTATTTAATAATTGTTTCCCTCCCTCTTTCTCTCTCGCTAAACACCTTCACTTTTGTCCCATGTTACACCAACACCTTCTCTCTCTCTCTCTCAACCAACTCATTTTTTCAACAACAAAGTTTCCTGCTTTATTTCCTTCCATCTATACCATATATATAAACTTTGTCTACTTTTCATTTTAAGTAGCTAGGACTTACCATTTTCTATCTGGTCCACCCCCTCTCTTCACAATTCACAAACCTGCTTACATGCTACCTCTACACACTCTTACTTCATTTTCTATGTTTTTGCTTTTTTCAACTTCAACACCATTCTAGTATGCTCTATCATTTCATTTCCCATTGCCAAGTGACAAGGGAAGATAGAGACAGATAAAGAAATCCATTTAAAGCACTCCCACTTTATATGCATATATATAACACACCCCTTTCATTGTTTTGGTATATATTCTCTTTCATTAATTTTAATGCTATATGTATGTATATAAGCTGATAAAGCTAGCACCTAGTAGCTTCCTCCTGTGCTATTTATATAACCTTTTTCTATCATCACCCTTGTGACCACACAAAAAGGACAGGCCAAAACCCCTAGCCTTTTTGCTCTCATTGGCTACCAAAATGTGGATGGTGGGTTACAATGAAGGTGGTGACTTCAACATGGTTGATCATTCATTTAGTGGGAGGAAACTCAGGCCTCTCGTGCCAAGACCAATGACCTCTCTCAACAATGCACCGCCAACAACCACTCCTAGCTTATCTCACATCCATGGCAATGATTTCCTATCACAATATCACTATCACCATCTGGGTACATATATATGTTTGATATTTTCTCTTTCCCTAGTTGTTGTTTATATGCACCTGTTGCTTTGGCTTTTCTAATGGAAAAAGCTGTTTATTCTTTTGGCAATATTGGCAGAACAAAACAAGAGAGAGTTCAATGGTGCAG
The DNA here is from genome assembly GCA_037954015.1 of Psophocarpus tetragonolobus. Taxonomy (NCBI): domain Eukaryota; kingdom Viridiplantae; phylum Streptophyta; class Magnoliopsida; order Fabales; family Fabaceae; genus Psophocarpus; species Psophocarpus tetragonolobus. The sequence continues at coordinate 3,413,153 of CM075696.1, forward strand.
CACCAGTTGTGGTGAGCTCAAGGTGGAATCCAACCTCAGAGCAACTAAGAGTCCTTGAAGAGTTGTATAGAAGAGGAACAAGGACACCATCTGCAGAGCAAATCCAACACATCACTTCACAGCTCCGAAGGTTTGGTAATATTGAAGGGAAGAATGTGTTCTATTGGTTTCAGAATCACAAAGCCAGGGAAAGGCAAAAGCGCCGCCGCCAAATGGAATCACATGCTGAAACTCCTGAGAAGAAAGATTTAGGTAACACATCCTCATGCCATTCCGAATCCATATGATCATTTATTCATATAACCTTTCAGTTTTGTTTGTTAGAGATATGTATTAAGTTATGTGAAGCTTTTCTTTTTACTTATTCTGATTGCTTCTTGAGATGTCAAGTTGTGTTGTTTTTGTTTTTCCTTTTGTCTACAGCTGCAAGTAGAGCAGTGTTTGAAGTTGAACGGACCAAGAACTGGACACCCTCAACAAACTGCAGTACTATTGCAGAGGTCTAACAATATTCCATGTCTAATAATATATCCTGCTTTTGTGTTTGTCTTTGTTCATGGAATAACTTATAATGTCTACCACATAGCCTTTTGTTTTTAACTCGGGATTTGCTTAATAGCAAAAAGTTCATAAGCATGTAGTATATCCATTAAGTGATGATTATTAGCATATGATTACTAGAGATCAAGATGATGTTGGAAACATGTATATTATGGAAAGATCTGCACTAGGTATAGGGAAAGGACCCAACAAAAGCTTCGTTTGTTGGGAAATGAAAAGGGCCTAAAAGCTGAATTCCTTCCTTTCTGTCGGCTCTGCTGTTATGAAACTTACCTTTGCTTTTGGGGCTTGTGCTCATTCATGTCATTAGGTCAGTAGTTTCAAGGGCATCCCAATATAATATTCTATGCTACTGAATACCTTTTGTGAAGGAAAAGACATCCTTAACCCTACTTTTATTTGACTTCTCTTTTAGACCATGCAGCACCTTTTAATTGAATGAATGTAAGTTTGAATTAACAATTTTTAATAATAAAGTTGATACCAAAATCCGCGCAAAAATTACTTTATATTTATAATTTTTTTATTGGTTATATTATATGCATTATGTGTATACAAGTATATTTTTCTAGGAACTTGGAGTGCACAATTGAAATATGTGCTCTCCAACACCTTTATCTCCTTTTGTTTTCTGTATTTCATTATAGACACAATACATATATTGTGGTTTTCAATTTCATGTATGTGCATGGCTGTAATTCAAATCCACAGGAATCTGTTTCAACACAAAGGACAGCAAAATCAGTGGCTGCAGAGAGTAGAACAGATGGATGGCTCTTATTCGATGAAGGGGAATTACAGCAAAGAAGAAACCTTTCTGAAATGAATGCAACGTGGCATGTGATGCAGATACCATGTCCTTCTCCTACTGCACCTGTCACCCACTTCATAAACACCCCTCCTAATGCGTCTTCAGCTAGTAGTATGGCCACTACTATAACCACAGTAACAAGAAGAAAAATGGACCCAAACCTCATTAAGACACATGATCTCAGCTTTTTAATTTCACCCCCGAGAGAAAACAGTGTTATCTACTTAAGCAGCAGCAGTAGTACCAGTGATGATAATAACTGTGTGGAGTCTCAAACCCTTCAACTTTTCCCATTAAGGAGTGGTGATGACAGCAGTTACAACATGAAGGATAAAGAGACAGAGATATCAGCTTCAGCAATGAATGCCGATAACTTGACCCCAAGCAAGTTTTTCGAGTTCCTTCCTATGAAGGAGTAATATCAGAAACACATGCTATGTTTGTAAAATGATAGGAATGTGTTTCAATGTTGTTATTTTGTTGAAAAATGGCACTGCTTTTATTGTTAGTTGTTAGATGATGTTAAGTTTCAAGAAATTGGTGCTGTAATATGACACTGACTTTGAATGAAGGTATTGTATTTTGCCTTAAACAGCATTGGGACTATGTTGGTTGAATCAGAAGGAGAATTATTTAAGTAATTTGGTGGTTATATCTGCATGTGGGTTCTGATGAGAACTGAGAATAGGGAGGAAGGGGACTTTAATGAAGAATGTAAGGAGTTTGATCTTAGAATTTGATTTTAAGACATAAAAATGGGAATAAGATGTGACAGACTTGGATGTTGGAACAGCTATGAGATTGGGGTTAGAGATTTGTTGTTCATTTGTTACAGACATGGAAACACGGGTGCTTTAGCTACGCAGTGCATTAATTTAATTATAGTGAAGTGAAGTTTAAAAGTGCAGTTTAGGACAGTGAAAAAGAAATCACATCAAATCATGAATGCGTGAGGAGGGAAAGAACCGAGCGCATTTAAAGTGAAGTTCATGTATCCAATAGAAAGATGTTTTCTATGTGATACATATACAACAACTTAAAACAAACAAACGTATATAGGGTTACTTGGGGTAGTAACAAATAGAGAAAATTATCTGGTACGTTCGAATCCCTCCAAGTCTCTAATTACAAAACTAACATTTCACTTACATTAAAAATACACAAACGTATATACTTATAATATCATGTGATGACTGAGAACCATCCGATCATGAGCGTAATAATTTTTTATTATACAATTCATCTTGCCTTCATTCTCAGGATTACTTTTATTCAACTTTAATCTTTTTAATATTCGTACCCCTATGTATTGTTGAAATCAATAATATTATTCTAAAATGATTGTTTTTTTTTTTTTAACTTAAGTATTGGTTTTTGTAAAAAGAGAGTGAGGGATATACGATTTTCAAGTGCAATTTTTCACAAACTTGTTTCAAGAACTATTCTAAAAACAATACGTAAAATTTTTTTAAAATGTTTTAGTGTAAAAAAATGATTTACTTGTTCTATAAATGCTATAACAAAAAAAACAACCTTAAATGTGCCTTGCTTTGTTGCGTATTTCTACTTATGAAAGTAGAAAACATATGGATTAATTAACTTTTTAACCCTCGATATTTTTTACGTTTTTATTTTACTTTTATTAAAAAAATTTAATTTATTTTTTTGAAATAATCACTTTTATTAAAAAAAAAATTTGAATGACACGACTAATAGAGTGTGTAGAACTCTATTTTGAACTCTGGTTTTTTGAAAATCTAAACTTAAAAGGTTGCTAGTAAGAAAAGAAAGAAGACGATTATATGTCGAGAATGATTCATAACCAAAGAGTTTTGAATCCTCAAATGATTAAAAGAAACCAAAGAGTTTTTTTTTTTTTTGACAAATTGCATATGGTCAAAGGTTGCAGTATAAGGAAGAATCTCAACAAATTAAAAATTATCACATCTGAGACCACAACATATTACTACGCATTAGAAGCTTAACGCTTTTTTTTTTCCCTGAGTATAACCTTTACCTTTGCTACAGATGAAAAAAATGTTGTCTTGGCATCTACATGTCACAAGTGAATTGTGGTACGTTTGTAGAATTGTGATAAAAACACATAAATGTTTGTCGTTGTACACTATAATGTTAAAGTAATATTTTTCAGAAATACTGACCATTCTCTTAGCACTCCTTTTCTAACGTTTTTTTTTTAATTTTTTATAATTAAGCAAAAGATTTATTAATAGAAGATACTCTAATTCATATACTAAAATTAAGGTAAGAGACATATCTTAGTAAAAAAGCTTAATGCATCTTAAAAGTAAACTCCAATTCTAAAATAAGTGGCTGGAATCTCCCACCCTCTTGCCTTAATTAGCCTATAAGACCAGATTTTGATAGAGCTGCCAGATAATCAAATGATGGAAAATCCTAAAACGCCTACCTCTAAAAAAAGGACCCATGATAATTAAAGATAATGTTCCCGACCGATGCATGGATGGTAAAACAACAAAAAAAGTCCATTTACATATTTATGCAAGTTATGCTTATGTATATTATCATAAGAAAAATGGATTTATGAAAATCCATTTATGCATATTAAAGATAATCTCTATACGCTATTTTGGAATATCATCTTTCACCTATCCCAATGCGATACATAATTAATTATCAATTTAATATTTTAAAAAAATAATTAGTTTATATTTATAAATTATGAAACATATAATTAAATAATAAATTATTATTGATTGAAATCATAGTTAACATAAATATTTCAAAGCATGTAATAATTTCTCATGACACTTAATATATATATATATATATATATATATATATATATATATATATATATATTTATTGAGAGAGAGGTATATTTTCGTTAACATAAGCTTTTAGCTGATGGGCCCTAATTAACTATGTTTTTTTTTTGTAGTACTCCATTAATGAATACATTTTATTTATATTTCTCTTTGTATCATAAATTGGTAACAACTCTCTTTATTAAATTAATGAATAGATTTTAAAATATCATGAAAAAACATATATTTTTGTATTTTGTTTGTAAATATTAACACGCGCGGATCAGGTAGAAACTTGAAACAAAAAAATAGTACTTGTTTCTGTATCATTCGAAGATTTTAGATGTGAAAATGTTGGAAAACATGGATCCCAAATTAGATCCAAACTCATTATTAATGTTTCTGGAATCCGAGGCCAAAAGATGTACTATTTTTATTTGCAAAGTGAGACAGGATTAATGTTACGTTTGGATAAAGTTTATAAAATAATTTGAGTTAAATATCTTAATTTGTGAAGAAGGTTGATTGCTCAACATTCGAGAAGACGTAGGCCTTTTCCCCACTTATGCATAGCATTGTGTCATTGAATCAACCACTCAGTGCTTGCTGATCATTTATGGTTCAGACTTCAGATCAATACTTAACTACTCCATCTCCTTCAAAACTATCACTGTTTTTTAGTGTTTGATTTTCATATTCCAACTCATTACTTAATTCTCTCTCCATTTCAAAACAATATATACATATATATTAGTTTTATAAATTCAAATTACATTTCTATTTTTTTCAATTCTTTCTTGTTCACCTTTATTATTAATGTATTCAATTTTATAAATATTTAAATCAATGACTAACTGCTCATCAAATAAAATATTGATAATTAATAATAGTTTCAACCATACAATATTCATTAAATAACAATATTTTAATTTACAAATATATTAATAAATGTTTTTAATAAATATATAAACAATTATAATATGTTATACCAAGTTATTTTTAAATCTTTTCGTGTTCCTTTTTTTTTTTTGTAACGAAGGACCTAACATAGCTTCTAACGTCAGTTATATATGTTCGTGTTAATTGTTAACAGCTATTAACCACAGATAGGTTTTGCGAATAGTTTAATTAGTATACACTGTCAATGTAAAAGATTTTTACACTAATAGTCAATTATGATTTTTCATTTATATGATTTTTAAAGTAGTAATAAGTAAAGTGGACAAATTAACCATGAATAAAGATTGTGATTGAAGATCACTGTAAAAATCTTTATACTGACAGTATATACCAATTAAACTCACTTGTGAATCATAATCATAAAGTTTTAGAATAGACCACTTTTTTTTTTACTTGGAAAATATAACCACTAGTATTACATCTTTGAATAAAATTTTTAAGTGATTAATCAATCCCTTAACTATTATGTTGTTGTTGAGTAAGTGTCAATACAAGTTAGGTTGGATCAAGTTTAATCAAAATCAAGACCTAATCCAATCATAAAATATTAGATTCGGTTTTCGTTTTTTTCTTAATTAAACCTAATCCAATCCAACTTGTTATTTGACAGGTTAGGTTGAGTTGAATTTGGTTTATTAAGTCATAATTTTAAGAAAAGATTAATTTTTTTTGAAAAAATAAATTTTAGAATATTATTTTGTTAGTTTTTTTAGGATTTTTTTTTTTAAAAAAAGACTATATTGTTGTTATAGAAAAAAATAATAAATTATATTACAAATTATATATCAAAATTAAAATAAATTAAAATTAATATATAACTAAATTTTCAAGCAATAATAATTAAAGAAACATTTATCTAAAATAAAAGTAACCAACACAATTTGTCCAAACTAACCAAATAATGCGAATATATATAAATTACACAATTTATCCAAACTAACAAAAACATAATATCAAAACACATAATATCAAATAATAATAATATAATAATTTAATACTATGGTGAGGTTGGATTGGGTGGGTTTGAATTCAACTTACTGAACCCATTATCCAACTCGTAGTGGGTTGAGTTTAATTGGGTTGAGTTGGATTTAACATAATCACAAGAAAAATTCAACGCAATCTTTTTTAGTTGGATTGATCAGAATGAATCTACAAATCATTCAACCCAATAAGACCTCTATTATCGTACAACTAGTTCCGTATATATATTATGCTTGATAAAAAAACATTTCTAGTTTTCATGTCTAATAAATGATCCTGAAAATTTCTATAATAAGATTTGGGGATTTATTGTAAAGTTTTATATATATCATCCAAATTTAACAACCTTAATTAAATGAGAGACAAACCCTTGCTAATAAAATCACATTAAATTTCTTGAACGAAGAAATATACTCATTCCATTCTTTTTTATTTGAGGTTTATGGTTTGTGCGCAAGAAAAACTACTGTTTTATGAATTTGTTAATTTTTTTTAATCGTACCTCCTATTATGTTCTATTTTCTCTCCATTAAAAATCACTCACACAATAATTTCTGTTTTCTTTCTGTGATAGTTTTTTTTTTATTTTGACCAAAATAAGAATATAATTAATATAGTGTTAATCTTTAAACGGTGAGATATAAATAGAAAGAAAATATTTTAAAGAAACGGAACAAAGAAACGAAGGGAGTACATTTTGGTTAGGTAATTGAAGTACATTTGGAGGATTATGAGGGGTAATTTTCTAGTGGCAGCAGTATTTGTGAAAATGGCCAAATGTGTTGTTCCTCTTCACTTAACTGTAGAGTCCGTGCAAGTTCAGTCTCTAGTCCTTACTGCATCTATTCCACATATATATATACCCAGTGATAGCAGAGAAAAGGTAACTAAACTGAAGAAAACAATCAGGAGAATCAAGTGCTACTTTTGGCCACCAAGATCAAAAAGTTTTTCACTTTTTTACTTGCCCCCAACACTCAAACTTTTTGCACAAAATAATTAATTATATTTTGATGCCTAACCCATTCTTTCTCACTGATCACAAACTAACAAGACAGCTATTTGTGATGCTTATGCTTGATACCTTAGCCAACGTCACGTACGTATCACTAGGAGTAGGGATTTCATAATTCCTATTTCTTTTGCCTTTAGTCATTTGTAATTATTTTGTACCATTTGAGTTTGTGAAAAAACGGGGTAACGTCGTCCTAACGTAATATCCATCCGTGTAGGGGTTTCACGTTAAGGTCCACCGGTGTCCGGTTCCTAGAGAGTGTATGTTTGGTGTATAACAATTACGATATCCACGTTTGACCAACATTTTTAATTTCATTTCACAAGATACTAGTTCACTATTCTAAAATCAAATCCAAATTAAAGCTTATGAGAGTTGCTTTCTCGTTAACTTGAAGATAAAATCACTACACAAGTATCTAGTTGCAACATTTTATTTTTATAAGTTAATTACAAAATGTCACGCCATCAAATATTAAACTGTAACTTTAAATCAATTCTTAAAGTTAACCTTCAGTATTTTCATATATGTCCTTTATTTCACTTAACCAATATCTCTCTTGTTTTGTTCAACATCTACTTTTTTTTTAGAGCAAATACATTTTTACAAAATTAATTGAAAACAGGTTATAAGTATTTGGTAGAACTATTTGATCAAGTAATTAAAAGTGGTAAAATAATAAATAAAAATATCATTAATCATTACATCAATAAAGAAGTATTTGAAATAATATAACATATTTTAATAATATAAACTAATTAGATATTTAACTTTAGCAAAAACATAAATAATTTCGCGCCTTTATATTTATATTTCTATTTTGATATGTTATAACAATTTTAGTTTAATATGTTCTGTAATAACATGATAAAATATAAATAATTCATTGTTTCAAAATAAATTATTATGTGACAAATGTTTTGAAATATATTTTGTTAATTTTTATATTTTTTGTTTATGATAACATGATAGAAACATGTCAGATCATCAACGGATGTGACAAATTTGCAATGAATTTGAAAAAATAAAAATTGGAGAGAGTTTGAATAAAGCTCAAAACATTGTCACTCTTATATATTTGTATGTTTATTAAAAATATTTATCATAAAAGGTATCCATATGGGAGAAGTTATATTTGCGAAAGTGGGAAAAGTAATAGAATGTTTAGAAAGGTAAAATAGTTATAAAATGTGGATACCAAAAGGTCATATTCCCATTATTATATTTTATATATGTATATATATATATATATATATTATAATATAATATTATAGATTATAGATATAGTATGACTATTATGTAAGTTGGATATAAATAGTTAAAATTTTTTCTTAAAATTATAAGATTGATTTAGTGACAAAATTCATATATAGGGAAAGATAAGTCATGGGTTTGAATTTCTCTTTTAACAGGATAATTTTTTCTTTTTGTTTTGTAAAAATGGTATTTTAAAAAATGGATATCAAAAGAGGGAATTTCCTTTATTAATACTATAAATATAGTACATAATAAAATATTATATATTATAGATTATAGATATAGTATGACAATTATGTATGTCGAATATAAAAATTTTAAAGTAGTTTTTTGTTTAAAGTTATAAGGTTGATCCAGTGAAATGTGTATTTTGAAAAGTGGGCATCAAACAGGAAAAATTCTCTTTATTAATAGTATATATTATAATTATATATTTAAATTATAAATTACTGTAATTACATTAATAAAAGAGAGAGAAATAAAGGAGGAAAGTTGTATCATGTGAGGAGGGAGAATTAGTGAGGGGAATAATACATTAATCAGTGAAGGGTAAAGTTGTAAAATAAAATAAGCTACTAGCTAAAAATATGAGATCTTTTAAATAAGCTATTTGTAGTGGTTTTTTGAAAAAGCTACTTAGAGTAGTTCTTTAAAAAACTCTTAGTTTTTTGTTATCCAAACGAAGCTGAAACCATTTCAGCTAGGTTTTCAACTTTCTGTTAGCTGAAATGACAAACCAAATACACTTATATTATAACAAAAGCTAGATTGTTTGCAAAATACTAATAATCTAGAATTACAAAAAAGAACCACCATTGTTGCAAAAGTAAGAAAAAGAATGAGAAATTATTGTCACTTATTACAAATTTGTAAGGCAAAGTCTTGAATTATCCAATTAAGATGCAAACACATATCAAGTAGATTCTAAATATGTATAATAACTATGTTCAAGATGTAGATTTAATTTGTGAAATAATATCTAATAATTCCAAAAGTTTTATTTTGAGAATAATGAAATTTTTAGATATCTATATAATTTGACAAGTGATATGTTAAAATAAATAAATTATATTTTTTGGTTTTTCTCCCCACAAGGAACTATATTATAGAAATTAACAATTGCACAAGTGATTATAGTAAAACAAAATAAATTTCAATCCCCTACAAACCGTTTGCTAAATAGAAAAAAAAAACTACTTTACATGTTACAAACACATTTTTTTAATTTTAAAAAAAAAGAATGTCATATAGGCAGTTGGATTATCATATATGAGAGGAAAAGACTATCATTACATTAGTTAACAGTTAATTATGTAATTGCTTAATGTCGTTAACAATTGACGGACATAGTGTCAATGGTAGAAAAATTAAAGGACTTAAACGTTTCTAAAAATCTTTCAAGGACCTACATACAATTACTTTAATCTTTTGAGAATTAAAATAACATTTTCACTCTGAATTAGATAACGTGACTTGAACCATGATAACTTGAAATGCCATATGTGAGAGAATCCATGTAAATATAATACTTAACAATTAACTAGGCACTTAGTAAATAAATTCATTAACATAATGTGCAAATGGTAGAAAGAATCATATGACTTTGATGTTGCTAATATTCTTTTAGAAACTTAACTATTAATGAATTTAATAGTTTTAAATCTTAACCGTTCGGGGTGGTTTTTGGTTTTTAGTTTTAAAATTTTTAAAAACAAAAACTAGTTTTAGTTTTAAGGTTTCAAAATTTTAAAAATAACATTTTTTTTGTTTCCAAATTTAAAACATTGGTTTCAAATCTTAATCAAAACACTAGTCGAAGGTAGCGATCATTGAAGGTGACAGTCGGTCATTGGCGATCGCCAGTCAGAGGTGTGGTTGGTGACCACCGATCGGAGGTAGCTGTCGATGACCGTTGGTCAGAGGTGACAGTCGGTCAGAGGTGACGGTCGGTGACCACCGGTCAAAGGTGGCGGCCGGTGATCGCCGGTCGGCGGCAACGATCGGTGACCGTTGGTCTAAGGTGGCTGCCGGTGATCGTTGGTCGGAGGTGGTAGTAAGTGATCTCCGATCGAAGGTGGCGACCGGTGACCATTGGTCAGAGGTGACGCCCGGTGATCATCGGTCTGAGGTGGCGGCTGGTGACTGTCGATCGGAGGTGGCGGCAGGTGATCGCGGTCGGAGATTGAAGGTGGCGGTTGGTGACTGCCGGTTGGAGGTGGCGATTGGTGACTGTCAATCGGAGGTGACGACCGGTGACTACTAGTTGGAGGTGGGGGCTAGTGACCGCTGATCGAAGGTGATGACCGATGACTATCAGAGTGGCGGTCAGTGACTTTTGATCAGAGGTGATGGTCAATGATGACAAATGACGTCAAGTAATGAATTTAAATAAAAATAGAAACAAAAATCTAAAAACCAAATTTTATTGTTTTTAAAATTGAGTGAAAACTATTTCGAAAATGAGTAAAAAAACAAAACAAAACCATTTTTGTCGAACAGGTTTCTGTTTTTAAAATACATTTCAAAACCAAAAACCAGAAACTCATAATCACCCCGATCAGGATCTTACATTCTCATATTTCATCTTTCATAACCGTTTGGTATCTTATTCTTTATTTTGTTAATTATACTTTATTATTTTATATTCATAACTTTTTTCCTTTTTTCTGTTTTACTGAAAAGCGTATAAAATTATCTTATTTTAATATTTTTATTGTCTTTTCTCAGCCAAACATATAATAGAATATGTGTAGGTCAGACTGTCAGGGTGTAGTTTTTAGGTCGAACGATAATTTGTTGTTTGAGAAATAGATATTATGTGTAAGAAATTGTTTCTGTTTTTAAAAATAATTGAAAGGTTTACGAGACATGTTTTAAAGAAATACAAAGATGTGAAATAATTTATGAAACTCATTTTAAGTCATTAAAATATTTTCTTTATTAATACTTAAAATGTATACAAAATTATGTGTGTAAATAATATTTATTAAATAAAAATGAAACATTCATAATTTTACATTCTTAAATAGATATCAATTCACTTTTATCTTAATTTTAATGTCGTATCTATTTAAGTTTTTCACCTAAAAATTATTTATTAAATTCTGATGTATACTTAAATAGTGATGAGATATAGTTTTTTAAAATTAAATTTTAACTTAGCTTGTTGTTGTCATATTGTGTACAATTTAAACATTATGTCCTATATTTTAAAAATTAAACTAATATCTCTCCATTAAATATTAAAAATTAATTATAAAGATTAAACATTAACCACCATGTTTTATCTTCTAAGACATCAATTTAATTTTATATTTTTAAAATCTAAAGCATAATATAAGGTTTTCAAAATATGGGTCACAATATTATATTTTCAAATATGAGGGTATACTTTCGCATTTTTTAAATATGTTTGTATAAATTATTTTTGGTTTAGAATTTTTTTAAAGCAAGTTTTATTTATTTATTAAAAATTAATTTTTAAAAACACTTTTTTATAGGATAGAAATAAATATTTTTTATTTAAAAATAATTTTAAAATATAAATAAATTGACTTAGGATTTACTTTTTAAAAATATACAATTATTATTTTTTAAATAAATATTTTATACAAACACATAAAAAAATAAAAAAATATTTATTTTATAAATACACTTTTTAATACAAATTTAAACAAAATGAAAAATTATCTCCAAGATCCTCTTTCATTACCATGAAGTTTGGATCTCTACTTCAATTTCTTATAACATCTTTAATAATACAGTTTAAGATATTTACTTTGCATATATTTTAAAAAATATTATAGTATTTTTATGGTTCCATAATATCATGTCAATTTTAAGATATTTATGAAAAATTTTATTTTAATAGTTAAAAAAGTAAAAGAAAAAATCACTTTTTTATTTTTAATTAATTGAGTTTGAAATAAAACTAAAAGATAAATTTTAACTCTAAAAAATCATATATTTACCAAGTACTTAGATTAATTTTTAAAATATATAAAAGATAAAATGTAAATCTTAAAAGACTAAAAATAATATGAGTTTAATTAGTATGACAAAAAAGTAGTACACTGACTTGACTTATGTGTAAAGTTAATAAATTTATCATATATTAAATGTCAATTTAAATTTTTTTACATTAAAAATGCATATTAATTAAATTCTAAAATATATATTTTATTATAATAAAAAAATATATTTTATTAAAAGAAATATGTTAATAAAGAATTCATTTACAAGTTAAACTACTTTCTAAGATTATTAAGTAATAAAAATTTTTAAAAATATCCATTATGGTATTTTCTTTTTTTATAATGCTCTTTATGAAAGCATTCAACTTAGCGAAAATGAAGGATTAACTACATTTGGTGTTATAAAATTTAAATATTATATTCAAAATTTAAAAATATAATATTGTGCTTAAAATTAAAAAAAAAATCTGAAATTAATACTTCCATGAGATTACACGTGATAATCAACATTTAATCCTTCACAAGTAATATTTAACTTTTGATAAAGATAAACTTTAGGTCAGATTTTTAAAATATAGAAAAACAATGTCTAAACCTTATAAAATTTTAGTTACACAAATTATAACTTTAATTAATCCTTAATATTTTTAGCAGTAACTAATTAGTTGTATGGATGATTTTATATTAAACTCAAATAATTAAAAAATATGAATTTCTAATTTGTTGAACTACTAAAACAAAATTATATTTAAATAAATTTGGCATTATTTTATAAGAATGAGAATGGGGCTTCCCTTTTGATAATAATTGGGTGTTGTAATTGATTATTCCCCAGGAGAAAAAGAGGGTTGGGAAAGGGGAAAGGAGAAAGAGAAAGAGAAAGAGAAAGAGAAGAAGCTGTGGTTCTTCAGAAATGACAATGCAGAGGCGCATCCTTACTCTCTTCCTGACCGTCTTCCTCCTCCTCCCCTGCATTTCAGGTACTCTCCCTTCAAACCTCAAACTTGAAACCACACAATGCTTTCGGCTCTAACATTCTTTTCACTTTCAACTTTCAACTTTCAACTTTCAACATGCAGCAACCATCATAACACTCTCCAACAAGTGTCCCCACCCTGTCTGGCCCGCCATCCTGCCTAACCCAGGAAAGCCCATCTTGGCCCGCGGAGGATTCCTCCTTCCCCCCAGACAGGCCCGCACCCTCCACTTCCCCCCACTCTGGGCCGGCCGCCTCTGGGCCCGCCACGGCTGCACCTTCGACTCCGCCGGACGCGGCCGCTGCGCCACCGGAGACTGCGGCGGCGCCCTCTTCTGCAACGGGCTCGGCGGCACCCCGCCCGCCACCCTGGTGGAACTCACCCTCGGCGCCGACCGAGACTTCTACGACGTCAGCCTGGTGGACGGTTACAACCTCCCGATCTCACTAACCCCAATGTCGGGCCCAAAGAAGTGTGCCTCTGCGGGCTGCGTGAGGGACCTGAATGCAATGTGCCCCGTGGGCCTGCAAGTGCGCTCACGCCAGGACGGGCGCGTGGTGGCATGCAAGAGCGCTTGCAGGGCCTTCAACTCGCCTAAGTACTGTTGCACTGGCAGTTATGCAAGCCCACAGGTCTGTGGGCCCACCGCCTATTCTAGAATCTTCAAGAGCGCTTGTCCAAAGGCCTACTCCTATGCCTATGATGACCCCAGCAGCCTAATTACTTGCTCTAAGGCTAATTACTTGGTCACTTTCTGCCCCAATTAGTCCTACCATTTAATCCAACAATAATTTTCACCATTTCATGTGTTATCCTAGTAATGTAATGTTGAGAGTACGGTACTTTCTTTGTCATGCTGTTTAAGTTTGTAGTGACCACTTCAATTTCGGTTTCTTGTGTTTGCATTCTGCTTGTTGATCTTTTGTTTGAACCGTTCATCAATGATCAATGATCAATGATCAATGATCTATGATCTCTAGGTGGGTAGGTAGGCAGGCTTATGTTGTAGTGCACTTCAATTATTTTATTCAGCCCCACTCCCTCTTTGATTCGGATTTCGTACAAAGTGTCACCTTTAGGAAATATATTTCCCCCTTTTCCAAATTCCTAATAATGCCTATCAAGTCTCTTCTCCTTGTAATATACCACTTACTCCTATAATCTTATACGGATACAAACAAAAAAACACATCAAATTGAGGTTCTTGTGCTTTAATTTGATTCTTAATTATTGAGTTAATTATAGATCCAGATTTAATTTAATTATACATGCCATTTCTACTCTTTTTGAACATTACTTTCACGAGGAATGTAATATAAAGTTTTTAAATACACAGGAGCTAATATAATGAATGTATAAAAGTAAAGAGATTATGTGTAATATACAAAAAATACATATATAATTAATTCAAAATTATTTAACCATAGACTTATACAACGCAGTGCTAGTTTAATCTGGTTATGTAGTTGTCACGGTACATCTCGAAGGAAAAATTTATCATACAGTTAAAGAGTGTGTAGTTTTAACTAATTTTGATGTTCTTCTCTGGTAAATTAAAAAGTATACTTATGAGGTTACCTGTTGATTAACCAGGATTACATGATTCAAGAGTGTATTAATAATCTTCAGTCTCCATTGGTGTAATTTTTTTTTATAAGCTGAAAGTGTATTATTAATAATACTGAATAGTACAAGCTATGCCGTCCAGTGAAAATACAAGAAAAAAACTAGAACCCCATAACATCATAGAACCTCCATTGGTGTAATTACTTATATCATCCGTGTAATTACTTCAATGAGTTAATGATACTATTTTACATTTGTAAGTTTTATAATCTCATATTAATCTAAGAGTTCTAGACAAAAATTTACTCCGCCCATTCCAAAATAGTATCATATTTAAAAAAATAATTGTCCCAAAATTATGATTTTATTTGACTTTTTAGTATAACATTAAATATTTTTACTCATATTTTAATAAATTATTTTAATTTTCAATATATTATTAATATAAAGGTTAATTTGATATTTAAACAATAGACTTGAGTACATATATAAGTAACGACTTTACATTACCTTTAATAAAAACCTTAAAATATCATATATTTTTTTATGAATTTCCTTAATTATATAAGTATTTGTACTTCTAGTCATCCTCCAACCGACCTTTTAATCTTTAAAGTCATTTTTTGTTCTTAAGTACTCATGGTTAAAGGGCTAATATGTACCCCTAATCACTCTCTCATCAACCCTTTAATCTTCAAAGTCACTTCTTACTCTTAAGCATCACGTCTTGCTCTTAAGCATTCGTGGCTAGGGGGCTATGAACCCTTAATCGTCCTCTGACCGACCCCATCTATGTACTCGCAGTCAAACTATGGATCGATCTATTAAACCCTCACAACTATACTTCGACTAAGTATTGCTAACTCCATATCTTACCTAAATCTCCCTCCAGATTTGTATCTTTGTCATATCTAAATCTCCCTAAATTTGTATCCCCAACTATCTCATCATATTTATCTCATTCTTCGTATCTTATCTAAATCTTCCCTAGATCTATATCTTTATCTTATGTAAATCTCCATAAATCTCCATCAGATATGTATATTTATCATATGTAAATCTCCCGCAAATCTATATTTCCAACTACCTAATATGTGTATTCCATGGATCTCAGGATATTCACTCCTACACTACCTATTTCTCTAAACTTGATACTCTCAGTTTAAGTAGACTCTCATTAGGGTCTACTTGGATTCGAGAATAATATTTAACTTATTTATTTCTATCGGACATGAAACTTTTTTTCAAACTTGTGTTTAAGTGAAGCAGAACAGAAATTACAAGACTAGTTACCCACTAGCCAACCAAGAGCATTAGCTTCAACAATAAAAGTTACGAAATTTCATTTCTTACTTTTCCTATTTTCATTTCTCACCTATTAACTTGTAAAAAAATAAATATGTCCTCATTTATTTATTTAAAAATAAATAAATAAACATGTTTTACGAAAGAAGTTATCCATAGAAGGAAAAAAAATTCCTTTTTAGTAAAAGAACTTTTCGTAGAAAGGAAACTTCTTTTCTTTTTACAGATTACCTTTTTCGTAGAACAGAGACATATTAGTAGGTGGAAAATGAAAAAAATGGTAATAGAAATAAAATCCACTGAAAATTAAAGGGATTTTGCATTTCCATCTACTTAAATTTGAAATGACAACTACATTGAAGAAAAAGATGGATATGCCTTTATTAAAATTGTTAGAAAACTTGTTTCTCATTTGAACTTCTTCGTAAGCTTGTTTTTCATTTCTCCGAAAACGGATTTTCGGAGAAATAAATTAGTAGGTGCTCTCTGGATAGTTAAATTGAGTTTGTTTTTCAGAAGAGGTGTTCTAGAATGAAAAAAAAAAACTTTGTTTTTTCGCTTCCGGAAGCAAAAAAAATTGTTTTTTTATTTTATTGTTTATGGTTTAATTAATTTTTTTATTGGTTAGTTAAATTTAAAAATAATATTATTAATAATATTTTTTTGTTAACACATTTTTTAAATTTAATTTAATTTATAAAAATATCTATTGTTAAATTTATTTCATGATTTTAAAAATATCTTAAATTAATTTTTTTTTACATTTTTTTAGTCTGATTTTTTTAATTAATATATTTGGAATTGTATTTGTTGCATGTTTTAATGGATTTGCAATTTTATGGAGAGTCTTTTCTAGTGAAGCAAAAAAAATAAATTTCCCTTCTTTAGAGACCCTTCTCCTAAGAAAAGTTTTTCCTTTTACGAAGAAAGGTTTCATAGAAGAAAAAATAAATAAATTATCCAGATAAGCATCTTTGCAGAAACAATTTGTTTTGCTTCTACGGAGAAGGACTCCCTAGAAGAGAAAAACAATACACCCTCCTATGCATAAACATCTCTGTTGGAGAAGAAAATACCAGCGTAACCATAATAAAAGATAGGTGAGTGAGTGACAAAAAAATTAAGATTAAGAATATTTTAAAATAACGGTTTACTTTTAAAAAAGGTAAGTGAAATTTCAAATTTAAGTGTGTGAAAATTAAAAATCCCCAATTTAAATACTAGGCTCATAAGCTAAAGAATTAACAACCCATACCGGGGATTGGAATTCTATTTTCAATAAAA
The DNA here is from genome assembly GCA_037954015.1 of Psophocarpus tetragonolobus. Taxonomy (NCBI): domain Eukaryota; kingdom Viridiplantae; phylum Streptophyta; class Magnoliopsida; order Fabales; family Fabaceae; genus Psophocarpus; species Psophocarpus tetragonolobus. Next base: position 3,430,636 of record CM075696.1, read on the forward strand.
TAATTTTTTTTGTCTAAAAATAGAAAATTCCAATAAAAAGATTGTGGAGAATTTGAAAATTTATAGTAATTAATAAATGAATTCGGTTTCAGTTTTAATTATTTATTATTTTAGTAGAACTTAGAAGGTGCAAATCAAGCCTGATTGTCCAATAAATTTCTTTGGCTTAAAAAAAAAAGAGTCTTTCTCCTGTGTGACCAATTTTACAAATTATTTATCAAAATTAATATATTCTAAAATTATATATTAAAGTAAGTTTATTTATTTTGATCGAAAATTTATCGCAGTTTAAAATTGAAATTTGGTTGTCGTAAGATTTTATTGTTTTAATTATTTTTTTTCTAAAATTGCAAGTAATGCAAACCTATTTTTTTCAATTGCGACTTTAGCAACACCTATAAACTTATACACGGAACGTTTAAATATGGGACATAAAAACACAATTTGTATTGGGAGATTTTGAATTTCAATTTCAAGACCATCAATGTATCCTATTAAGGGAGAAGAGAGAGTTGAGTCCATTAAAGTGTTATTCAAAATCACCGATTGATAGATCAAACAACAAAGAGAGCAACACTTTTAGTATTTGTTTCACCATATTTTTATAAAATTGTTTTTAATATTTTAGTATTTAAAAATTAAAAAATTTATTTAGATTGTGCTTTTTTAAAATAGTTTTAAAAAATACTTTTGATTTTTAGTTTTTAAAAAACAGGAACAACTATAGATATTTGCTTTTTAATTTTCAAATTTTGTTTTGAAAAATTAAAATAAGAATATGTTGTTTTTTATTTTTTATTAATTATAAATATAAATAAATTTTTTATTTCCACATCTTTAAAATAATTTTCAAATAACACTTACCAAACAATTTTTTTTTCTCTTCTTCCAAAAAATTGTTTTTGAAAACTTTGTCCAATCAAAAAACTGAAAAACAAAACTAAAATAATCAAACTCTTAATATATTCTCCTCAGAGCCCCACAAAAACAAGTAATATATATTAAGAAGTGGTGTTTATAACTCACATTTGGTAACTTCAACTTCAACTTACATTGTCTCCAAAAGGACAACACCTTAAACTAGAATGTTTGACTTATTGTTTTAACACCTAACTCTACTAACGAACAGAGAAACTTCTATGAGTTGTTTATTATATTAAAAGAAGTGTTTGGTGATATATAGAGTATTATGTCATTTTTAAGTAACTCATACTCAATTTTACCAAAATGAAATAAATTATAAGCATCTTTAAGAAACTCACAGTTTTATAAAGGCAAATTTAATTATAAACAATAATTGCTTGGAAAAACAACTCATTCATTTTTTAAGTAACTTCAATTGCCATGTATGATTGCTCTAATGAGAGAACTGCTTCAAAACAACCATTAATTTTTCAAGCACTTTGCAACCATCTCTTGTTGGAGGTGCTCTAATAATTTAAAAACCAATTAAATAGGTTGTTAACAAAATATAGGTGGATAATTATAGAACTAAAATCACAATTAACAACAACTTTAGTTGGCATGCCACATAAGCTTTAATTTTTTTTATATTAAAACTTACATTGTAGTCAATAACAATTTTAAATTACAATTTAAACTAGTCTTTAGTCAAAACAGGTCCTCAATAAATAATTTTATGACAAATCTACTACCATCCCTCATGGAAAATTCGTTCACAAACACGATTTGGAAATTATAAAATGATTGAAAAAATAACCAATATGTGGTTTTGGCATACAACAAGATCCAATCTTTCTCCATCCTTGTCAAAATAATCCAACAAAAAGGAAGGCAAACTTTTTATTCTCGTGTTTGATCTCTGCCCCGCTCGTTGTCACCTAATCGGAACCCTTAGAGAATAAGGTCCACTTGAACTTGAAACAGATGTGGTTCTTCTTACGAGATGTAGTTTCGTCGTAGTTGTACAAATCTCCTTTCACAAATAGCCTAATTTATGACGCCTACCTTATTCTCTCCCAAATCACACTGGAATGCTCACTTATGAGTCTACCAATGATAGTCTTTCAAATCTCATTCTAATATTGATAGAAATGGGAAGGAGACCCACAGTTGAAAATATAGAAAAACGAGAAAGAAAAGTAAGTAAAAGAATATTGATTTTTTATTGGTAGAATAAGACTCATTCTTTTGACAATTAACATGATATAATTGATGGAAAAAAATTGAAGTAGATAGAAAAAGTAGTAAAAAATGCTAGGTTGGAATCCTCAATGCGAAAATGCATAGCAAGACTCTAATGACAACAACCCTTATCTATCTATTAGATGGGAAGGGGCATTTCTTGGACTCAACTAAAAGAAGAGCTTAAGCTTGCTTCCTCTCAAAGGGAGTATAGCTAATTATGCGACTTTGAATCTAGGGATCTCAAGATCTGGGAGCTAAAACATAAGTGTTTTAGTGCTTGTTTAGAAACAGTTTTATAAAATTGTTTTAAGTATTTTAGTATTTAAAAACTAAAAAACTCATTTGGGTAGTGTTTTCTAAAAACAACTTTCGAAAACAGTTCTAGATTTTTAGTTTTTAAAAACTAAAAAACAGAAACAACTAAAAGTATTTTTGCTTTTGAGTTTTCTATTTTTGTTTTGAAAACTCAAAATACAATGAAAATATGTTATTTTTTGCTTTTCATTAATGAAATTGTAATAAATATGAATAAGTTTTTCCATTTTTACATCTTCAAAACAGTTTTCAAATAACACTTATCAAACAATTTTTCTTTTCTTCCCGAAAAGAATTTTTGAAAACTATTATTGAAAACTCTTTTCAAAAACTAAAAAATAAAACCAAACCACAAGTCGTTAGTCTTTGTTTGTCAATAATTTTATAAACCTGTTTTTCCAGTATTTTTAGTATTTAAAAACTAAGAAACTTATAGGAACACATGAAAGTAGTATTGTTTTTTAGTTTTTTCCTTTTCATTAATAGCACTTCCATACATATGAACATTTTTTTTTCATATTTAAAACAATTTTTAAATAACACGTATTAAATAAGTTTTTTTTTTCTTCTTTCAAACTATTTTTTTAAAACTATTTTTAAAAACTTTTTTCAAAATTTAAAAAATAAATAAATTCATTAATATCTACCAACATATTTCCTTATGCACATGAACTTCTAGCTAACTGTTAAATTTACCCAATCAATAATTATAAAATCTGTAAACAGATTTTTTTTTCTTTTAGCTCTGTCTTGTTATCTCTCTGTCAATTTTTTTTTCATTATACTTTTGTACTAATATATACTTTTTATTTTCAGTTTCTATTATATTATTTATACATTTTTGCACACTTTTATTTTTTAATTAAAAAAATGTTTGAGGATAAAAATTATATTTTTACTTTTAATGGAAAAAGAAATCAATCAATATTTGGTGTAGAATGAAGGATGCTTCTTAACAAATCACCATCACCAGGTCCAGAATGATATAGTGGCCCACAACTCCAAACACAAAATAGAATAACAATCCAAACAAGCATCTTACAATCAGAATCACAATCACCCATTTCGTACTGTTCCAAATCCAAACACAATCACAAACAGCAAAGCTAAAACATACAAACAATAACGACAAACCCTCCCAACCTATCCACAAACATTGGACAAGTTATATAAAAGTATTGCAATCAATATGCTTTTTAATTTATGAGAAAAAACTTAAAGCAGTAAATATTAACCTTAGGGTATTCTTACGGTAATTTTTATTGATTTTACTATTTAATATCTTAGGTAATTCTTACAGTAATTTTTATTGATTTTAGTATTTAATATTTTAAAAGTTATATACAAAATTTTAATTCAACTTTAAATTTTTTTACATTCTAATTAACTTTTTTAATATATTTTTTATTATAAATTACAATTTTTTAAATTAAAAAATTATTATTATTTTTATAGGTTAAATATCAGTTCTTTATATGCTAATTTCTGTTAGTGGATGAATTTGAATTTATGATTCCTTCTTATTTTTTTTATTATAAACTTTTTTAATTTTAGATTATTACTAACAAAAACTTGCATATTAATAATTAATATTTAATTTATAAAAAATTTTCAAACTACAAATAGAAATTATTTAAAAGTTATTAAATGAGAAATGAGACTTATAAAAAAATTATAATTTTAATAATTTAAGAAAAATTGCTGAAAAAGTTCAGTAAAAATATGTTGATGTTATTTATCGGTAGTAAAATTTCTTATTTGAAGACACCATTCACATCCCATCTATCTTTTTCTTCTTAAAATGACACCACATTACTTACTATATTTAAATTTCTATATTAATTATTTATCTTTCTCCCTCCAAATAACATGGGGTGTCTATTAGCAAATTTAATGGATGCACAAATCACGTGTACGTAGCTTGAATGAATGATAAACACATTTCAATTAATTGTAGATTAAAGAATAGTAATTATATTGTATGTGGTATAAAATTTGTCTAATAGCTTTATAGCACGTTAAAAGACTTGCATTGCAGGAGTCACGTGCAGTGATGCAGATATAGCAGGCACCTTGGAATCCTGTCCAGTGATAGGGATCAATTTGCTTCCACTGTTCACCCTTTTTTACCATTCATGGGTTGCAGGTTACTTCCGTTCAATTCACACGCATTTTTCTAAAATTAAAATTAGAATTTTAAAATAAAAAAATCTTATAATCTTCAAAAATATTTTAGAATGAAAAAGTATATGTACATATATTTCGATTAAATGTTTTTATAATTAGTTAAAAATTAGAAAATAATATATTAGATACATGTTTTTATAATTAATATAAATTATATTAATTATTAAGAAAATAAAAATTAAGAGGATTATTATTAATTTTAAAATTAAAAGTTTATATATATATATAAATATATAAGCAGATGGGTTCGGATATTAATGAATTGTATATCAAATCTACATTCCTGTGATTTGTTGGGTTGAATCGGATCATGGTTTTATGCTCACCTATGCGGTGCATACTATTATTACTCAATGGAAACACTAAATTCCAATATCTATTAATAAATTTAAGTATTTAACTTTTTGGCATAAGAAAAGAATGTTCTTCTATTCGCAAGCTACTCTTTAGGGTTACATACGTGTCACACAAGGCAACAATCTCATGCTTCAATGCTAGCTGTGTTTACGGATCTGAATGAATGAGTAAATTTATGAATTCAATCAATTTAATTAGATTCGACTTAAATATAACTTAATTAAATTTAATATAATTTGATTAAATATGATCTTAATTCGCAGGTCGATTTAATAAAAAATTTGAAATCTGTAATCTATTATTCCGTCTAATTAATATTTACTTTTTATTTAATGTATATTTCATAAATAAGATATAATAGTAAATAGCATTATACAATGTGACTGTGCCATAGTGTCACAAGACATAACAAAATAAAAATCTAAAAATAAAAATACATTAATTATAATCATAAAATTACTAGTTATTAAATATTATTATTTTTATCTTTTAAGGTTTATATTTTATATATAATTTTATCTTTATAGGTTATTTTAAAGAAATAATGTATGTTTATATTTTATTTACAAATTTTTATGTTTATTATTTTATTTTTATAAAAAATAAAATAAATTTAAAAAATTCTTTATAATTTATAAATTTAATTCGATCTATTTTTAATTAAATTGAATCATTATTTTTTTGTTTGAAAATTTAACCTGATTTAATTTTATTAAAATTAATAAGATTTAATTTTTATTTTATCCAAATTGAACCCAATTGAATACTTAACACTCTAATGTTGTCAATAGAAAGAAAAAAAAAATCTTTCAACACATGTCGCCACATGTAGGTGCTCAATATTTCCCAACACCTATTATTTAGAAAAAAAGTATGATAAAATATTTAGTGCTTGTTTGATAATAATTTTATAAAACTATATTTTAGTATTTTATTTTAATTTTAAAAACTAAAAAATTCATTTGAGTAATAATTTTTAAAAATAATTTTCGAAAACTGTTTTGTTTTTTAGTTTTTAAAAACTAAAACTAAAAAATAAGAACAGTTTAGAGTAGTTTTGCTTTTCAGTTTTTGTTTTCTATTTCCAAAATTGAAAATAAATGAAGAAGTAATTGTTTTCTAGTTTTTATTAATGGCAAATTCGTAAATAAGTTAAAAATGACTTAGGACGTATTTTCTTTCGTCTTATTATCTGTTTCGCACCTCTTTCATCTGCAAACCCTTCTTCTCCACCCTCTCCATCCAACACCTCCAGTGCGGTCCCTTCTCCTCTACAGAGACAGCCGTAAATCGAGTGAGTTTTTTTCCAAATTCCAATTCAACCTACTCATCCAACCAAGGTACAATTTCTCTCTTGGTCACACTAAAAACTTTAATGGTATTGAATGTTATTTAGAAGTTATCTTTAGCTTTCTCTTTGTCTATTTGATTTGTGTTTTCTTCACTACAATTTTGGCAACAGTTTTATAAAACTGTTTTCAATATTTTAGTATTTAAAAACTAAAAACTCATTTAAGTAGTGTTTTCAATAGTGTTTGAAAACAGTTCTTATTTTTTAGTTTTTAAAAACTATAAAATAGGAACAACTAAAAGTAGTTTTGTTTTTCAGTTTTCTATTTTTGTTTTGAAAACTCAAAACACAATAAGAATATGTTGTCTTATGCTTTTCATTAATTAAATTTTAATAAATATGAACAAGTTTTTTCATTTTTATATATTTAAAACAGTTTTCAAATAACACTTGCCAAACAATTTTTTTTCTTTCCAAAAACAATTTTTAAAAATTATTATTGAAAACTCTTTTAAAAAACCAAAAAATAAAATCAAACCAAACTTTTTTAAAAAACTAACAACGAAAACTATGTCCCATACGCTTTTTCTTCCTATAATTGAAAATCAACGGTTCAACACGTCTTTACTAAATTTCACTTATTTTTCTCTTTAACTATCATTTTTATGTATTTTTTATAAGCATTATTTTTATATGTTATTTTATAAATAGAGAAATATAATAAAAAAACATATTTTTTGTAACTTCACAAATATTCTAATACCAATACTGTTATCTACCAACTATAGCATGTATTAGCAATATAAACTTGTATTCAAAATATAAAAAATTCTAAGCAATAATACAGATTACATAGTAAATAACTTGTCCAATAAGCTATGTCATCCAACTAGAAACTGAAATATCTCGTTAGTGACATGTGTAGCTTAACGAGAGTCTAGAGAAAGGGTTTCGCTCAACGAGATGTTAATAGATAGTACTTTGCACTGAACGAGACATGTTGCAAAGTTGTTTAATAGTGGCAACTTTTCGCTAGACGAAAATTAGCCAGTGAGACTCTACATAATTGTATAAATTTTGCTCCGTAATTATTTGCCATCTAACATGCATAAAACAAATTCTCATGTTATCTTTATTACACAAACTTAACAAGTTCAAAGTACATTAAAAGATTTCAATCTCGTAACATATTTACATGTTCGAGTATATAACTTCCAGAGTGTGATTCATAGCTATACGCATATACGTCCAAAACATAAACTATAATAAACATCCAAAATGCTTTCAACTCCAGTTGTCCTGCCTTACAATCTTCATTCCTTATTATCCCACTTCTCTACATCATCTTTATTACCTGCTCTCGTGTTAACTAAGATCATCATAGTCATACATCACACACCTACAATGCAAGAGTAAGCTTATTAGACAAGAATCAATACAATCAACACATATCACAATAACATTTCCACATTCCATTCACCAAAATCTTCAAACAATCAATCATACTAATATCCTTTCTAAACATAAGCAATAACTAAAACAATAAATAATGACTCGACGTTTTTCAGGAAACACGCATTGAGTTCAGATATAAAGGTGACCCATCTGACTAAATTTTTTTAACTAGTGTCTTCTTGACCCAATAGGAAAACTATCTAAGTCTAAACAATACTCATTTGATACTTTCAACTGGTGTTTGACATCCATGAGACCCATTTCGGATACTAGTTGATTCTCAACTAGTATCTGGCGTATACCTGACCCAATAAAGACATCTAGTTTCTATCTCAGTACATCCTCTTAGTGCATTCTTATCCTGCTCGACCAGAACACTAGGATCTTAAAGACCTTAAAGGTATCTCTAGCTTAATATGCTACACACAGGGCTTTGTCACCTCCTCGTAACAAGCCAGAGTACATTCCATCATAATCATCATATCAATGAAGCACTAATTTTAAAACATGCTTAAGTTCAATCATATATAACATCAACACATTAAAAAGAATAACCCAATCAAATCATCAATTCTACAAACATCCAATTTTACATAGCACTCAATAACAATAAAAAACTCAATTGTTCAAAATTAACTAACTTCACAACTATCAAATAAGAGTTTCATAAACCAGGACTAAAGCCTCTCTTACCAATTTCTCCCTTATCAAGCTAATTTTGAAAATAAAGGAGAATCCAGCTCTATAAATTACTTAAAACTTAACAACAAACCCAAAAACCAAAGAAAACCTAAGAAATTGGGATTCTGAGAAGAATTTTCCTTCAATGGAACATTTGAACTGAAAAGAGAAAGAAAAAAGCCAAAGGAAATATGATAAGACTTACTCATTATGGTCAACACCCAAAATTAGGACAGATGGAAGAGATTTCATCAAATTTCACTGGCTAAAAGGCTCACATGCAATAGGAGAAAAAATTAAGTATAAAGAGAGAAAAGAGATACATGTGCGAGAAAGAAGGAGAAACGAAGAGTGAGGGAGAAAGGAAGAAAACAAACAAGAAAAGGAAAAGGAACCGAGATTGTTTTTGGTAACTCTAATTTACTTGCAACCCCCTTCACAATTACTTTTATTCGAAAGATTACAACACATATACGTGTACACATATACACATGCATATGCACACATACATATCACACACACACACACAATCACAACCCCCTTTACAATTACTTAGTCAAAAATTACACACCCACCCACTGAAAAAAATATTGTCATTTTGGTTCTTGCTGGTCAAAACGATTTGTATCTAACAAAAATGTCAAACTCTTTGGCGTTTTGACTTAAATCCTAAAAATTTAAATGCCTAAATTTATAATTAATAAAACTAAATTAATTTAGGATTTAGGATAGAATTAATAAAACTCTTTAACTATTTTACCCTAAATGAGTTACTTCCTAAACTTATAATTGTAAACAAATATTACTAAACTAAGATGAGTAGGTAAAATAAAAAAAAAATGATCAAACTAACATGATAAAACTTTATACTAATTAATATAACTATACACATTAATAAATTGATAAAACTTTTTAGTATTTTACCTAAAATGTAAGTACCCTAATTTATCATTATTAACTTAATATTAGTAAACTAACATGACTACATGAAATTATAAAAAAATAAATAAAATTAATAATATTACTACCAAGACTACATAAATTTATGAGATAAATATATTTATATAAATAATAAAACTTTAATACTAATTTAACCAAAACCTAAATACCTAAATTTATAATTATAAATTAATATTACTAGACTAACAATATTAATAAAACTATAAACTAGTTTACCTAAATCTAACTTCCTAAATTTATAATTATAAACAAATATTACTAAACTAACATGAATACGTAAAATAACAAAAAAAATAAATAAATAATATCAACTAACGTGATAAAACAATAGTACATAAAAGCTAAAATTTAACAAAACCAACATGATTATCACACAACAAATTATATACTAATTTACATAAAATCGAAGTATATATACGTATTTAAACAATTTACAAAATTATAAACAATTCTTCTTCACTCTTTCTTTTCCACACATTTTTTCTTTACACCTCCTTTTTTCACCCTTCTTCTTTGCTCTTTCTTCTTAAAACTCTTTCTTTCTCACCTTCACTTTTTTTCTCCCTTTTCCACTTTTTCTTTCTCCTAAACCCTCAAAACTAACCCTTTATTTAAATTATTTCAATCAACCCTAAACCAATAATTTTTGCAAAGTTTACAACAAGAATGAGACTAGGGAGTGGGGGAAAACATAAAAACATCAATCCATTTGGTGGTTTGTGCCATGTGTCACCTCCCCATTCTTCATTGCTATGGTAGAGATAGAAGTGACAGCAAAAAAATGCCAATCAGATAGGCCGTTTATGCCACATGTCAGTTCCTCACTCTTCCTTGTTACAGTTGCGACAAATAGATCAAAAACATTGTTGACCAAAACGCCAAAGGTTTTTGTGTTTCTGTCAAACACTGAGACATGTGTCTCATTTTGACTTGCAAGAAGGACGAGGTGTTTAGGAAAACCATCAAATTGTTTAATGTTTTTCTATTGCAGTTTCAAGAATAGAAAGATTTGTCTACCACTTCTCTGCCACGTGTAAGGACCTGTTTATTTAATAGGTCAGAAATTTTTAAAATAAATAGTGAACAGAATTAAATTTAAGTTTATACTTAAATTACTAATTAATTTGAGGTGTGATTGTTTTATTAATGATGGTAGAAGAATGAGGGAAGATGAGAATAATTGTTATTCTTTTGTTTCAGAAGTTGAGTTGAGTTCGAGAAGTTTTTGAAAAATATGTTATCATAAGGGAGGTTGCATCTAGCAAACTGATTTTTTCTATATACACCCTGAAACTATAAAAAAATTATTTCTTCCTCACTTTGTCAAATTTTCCTCTTCTGTTTCAATTTCTTATTCACTGTGCCATTGTCTCTCTTGGCCGTGAGGAATATCAGCTTGCATGGTCAAGCTCTGACGGATGGAATCAGACGTGGTTTATTCAATTACTCTTAATTCTTAAAGGTGATCAGTATAGGTGTGTCTGATCGTAGTTTTCTAAATCTTTTTTCTGATAATTTTTTATCCTTTTGTTTTTGTTAAAAAATGGATTCCTTTGAAAATTTCTAATTTTCTTTGGTTCCTGTTGAAATTGAGATTCTTGTCAGGTTTCTGTGTAATTTCTTCGAGTTGATTCATACCCTTCTATTTTAATTGGCTTTTGGACGGAGAAATAGGTAAGAGAAACTCTTTTATTGATTTTTGTAAATGGATCAATGATTTGGTAGTTGAGAGGTTTGAGCTAATTGAGATAACGAGTATTTTAACTATATTTTGAGCTATTTAAGATAACATTTATTTTAATTGTGTTTTGAGCTACTTAATATAGTGTGTGTTTGATTTTTATTCAAACTAATTTAGTTAGAGTATTTATTGATTATAATATGAGTTGATTGAGTTAGCGTATATTGATTGTGATTTGAGCTATTTGAGATAACGTATTTTGAGATATATGATGTGTTGTGTAGTTGATGATTATTATGAAAGTGATTTTGATCTTGAATTTTATTGATTTATTGGATAGTTTGGATGTGGCGGTTACAGTAGGGTAACTTAGTTTTGGTTAAATTGATTTTCTGTGACTGGAATTGAATTATTGGAATGATAATGTATTATTTGGAGTTGTGATGTAATGCATATGATTGAAATGCATGATGATGGTATATTTATTGATGTTGTTGGGTGCGGGGCAATTACAGTTGGGTAACTTAGCCTTGGATGATATGTTTGGTGGGGTACATTGAGGTTAGAGACACAATTGGGGTTAATGTGATCTAGAATATCAGATATGCAAGGAGATATTTTTGTGATTTACATTGTGGTCCTAGTACTAAATATGCAAAGAGGTGCCTAAAGGACATACTCAGACAACGAATGTTTGTTACAGGGTTTCAGGTAGACGTTAAACATCAGTTTGTGGTTGTCAGATGAGTATTGATTAGACTTAAATTGACGGTAACACAGAGAGATTGGACGCATGTTGCCAATTGGAAGGGGTCTTAAACGGCATTGTTGTCTGAACTCAATGTAGTTATTTCTGAATATGTCACATCTAAACATGTTGTTGTGTAAAAATCTTGTATTAGGGAGAATATAAGTGTGTTTGATTTGATTTATTGGTTGTGAGTGTTTATGTTTAGGTGAAACATAAGAGTGATTAATTGATTGTTTATTATGAATGAATATGTGTTGATTGTACTGAATATAAATTGTGTGACTTTCGTATTTTATGACTGATGTAATGGTATATTGTATATTATGTAAGCTTACCTTGCAATGTTTGCATTTTTTGTATGACTGTGATGATCGTGCTTTGCAGAGAGCAAATAGTAGTGATGATATAGAGAGGCATGATGCTCTAAAGTTAAGTATGTCAGATTGTGGCAAGAAGTCTCAGATGATGTTATTTTATTGTTAAATATGTATATAGGAGAGTTGTGTAAAAATACTACTATTTAAATTTAGAGACATTGTTGTTAAGTTTATGTGATCATCATGTTTTGTATAGAAATCGTGTGAACATGGTGTAAAGAGATAGACAAATTATGATATGCAAATTACAAAAATGTAGAGTTATATGTCAACAAGATGGTTTGTTTTGGCAACAGAGGTTTGCTATCTGTAGGGTATTGTAAGGCGACAAATCTCGCCTAACGAGTTTTAGTCTCTGTCAACTTATTTTTGCAGTTTTACTCCAAGCAAGAGGTTTCACCCAAAGCAAATTACAACACTATTAGAAATAAACATATTTTCCCCTAGTGACATGTCCTACTAAGTGAAATCCCTATTACTGGAACAATCTGATATAGGGTCTTCTTTAGGCAACAATTGTCGTTGGACGAACTATCTTGGGTCTTGCTAGATAATGAGGTTCGCTCGGCGAGCTGAGATTGTGTGTACTATTGTTATATTTTGAATACATAAAAAAGTGTATGATGTCAGATTGATTGTGTTATGATGAAAATTTGATATTTTAGTATTTGAGAATATATATAATAGTAATTTAAATAATTAATTTATTATGTAAATAATATATATAAATTTGGGATGTTACACCACGCTTAACTTTGTTTGTAAAAGGCTAAACGAAATGACATTTTACATGAAGATTCATAGGAAACCATGTATAACACGCCAAACATTTTAGTGTTTGGACGGAAGATCAGTTGCACCATTTTAATAAATATTAGATTGATCACCCTTTTTTATAATATTTCCCTACACTATATATGTTGAAAAACCAATGGAAGTGTGTTTCTCCAAGGAAAATTACTAAGAAAAAAAATGAAAGATTTTATTATTCTTATAAAGATGATAAGATTTTTTTTTAAAAATAAAGAAAAGGCTCATAGATTTACACCAAAAATTTTTTATTAACTTAACTAAATTCGACCTTATCTCTAAAAGCAATAATATATCAATTTATAAAAAAAAACCAGCTACTCAATATACATTAAACTCATTACCGCTTCCAAAAGTGCTTGTATTGTAGTTTAATTTGCATTAACGGCACCTATAAATGGCTTTTAAATGATTTTGTATTCTTTTAAGTTTTAACCATAACTTTAATATATTTACTAAATATATATAACTATTATAAGAAGTAAATCTTATAAATTTTTAATTTCTTCCCAACGTTATATATTTTTATTATTTTAAGTGGTACTTAAGGACATTTATTAGCAAAATTTAAAGTTAATTAATTCTTTAATATTTATTTAATAAATATTAATTTTACATAATAATTGTATCAATTATATTTTTTTAATTATTTGCATGATCAAATACTTTATTGACACCATACATTTTTTAATATAATCCTAAAATTCAACGGTCGACAATATCGGTCAAAATTATATGAATAATTTAATAATCAAATAAACCATGAATAATTTAATAATCAAATAAACCATGTAAAATAAATTTAATTTATTTATACTTTTTAATGTAAAATACTTTTACGTACACATGTATATTAAAACTTTTTCATATTGCCACAATCTATTTGGAAATGTTATTAATATATTTTTATTGTTAATTAAAATTATAAACTTGTGTTGATATATTTTTATTTACTGAGTATCTTTCTTTTGTAATTTTATAAAAGGAAAAAAAGGTAGATTATTATCACATCTTTCTTTCCCAATAATTGCATGAGATTATTATCACTGCTAAAATATCTATTAAGATTATAAAATTATTTAATAAGTATTAAGCACATTGACGGAATCAGAATTAAGAAGTCATAAGGTGCCATTTTGCGAATCTATATGAAGGTACCACTCCATACAAGAACATTGAACAACTACTACAATCCAAACAACTATAAAACCCAACCATAATTAAAAGTTAAAAGAATCTTCACCAATAACCATTCGGCCAATCTCTATCTCTTTAACAATGGCAACTAACCCAACCGCCTCTTCAGAATCCGACCCAAACCAAAAACCCGGTTCGGATTCTTTTCCCTACTTCCAAGACATGAACGAACTCCAGAGAGTCTTCAACCGCTTCGACGCCAATGGTGACGGCAAGATCTCCGCCGACGAGCTCGACAGCGTTCTCCGGACGCTCGGATCCGGCGTTTCTCCGGAGGAGCTCCGCCGAGTCATGGACGATCTCGACACCGACCGCGACGGCTTCATAAGCCTAACGGAGTTCGCCACCTTCTGCCGCTCCGACGCCGGGGACGGCGGCGCGGTCGAGCTCCACGACGCCTTCGACCTCTACGACCGTGACAGAGACGGCCTCATCTCCACGGCGGAGCTCCACCTGGCGTTGAACCGCCTCGGCCTCAAGTGTTCCGTCGATGAATGCCGAGACATGATCAAGTCCGTGGACGGCGACGGCGACGGTTGCGTCAACTTCGAGGAGTTCAAGGCGATGATGACGATCTCCAAGAATCGCGGTGGCAGCAATGGCTCCGTCAATTAGTCTTCGCCGATCGAAATTCCGACGCGTATCGGGTGATGGTTCTGTCCTAGTACGATTTCTCTTTTGCTTTTCTTCTCTTTGTATGATTAATCGTTCTCGTGAACTGCTCAGTTGAAACATTTTAGACATAAAATGAATTGGAATCATGTCGGAAATGGAAATTAATTTTCGTATGGCTTTCATGTTTAGGTTGCGATTCCATTTATGAACTTTGCTGTATTCTTCACCTTCTTTTTTTCTTTTGGTTACATTTATTCTCCAGAAAAGCTCAGAGTAGTGGGGGAAGATTTTTGCCTTAGATTTCAATGAGTGGTGACAAACGTTGACTGTTACAGGGTGAGTTAAAACCCGGTGACATGTATAACCATGAGCCCCTTTATAGAAAATGTGGGACACTTCTACTCCAGCAATACATTACTTCTTAATTAATTTACTCTTTTAACAAAAAAATATGTTAGTTTTTATTTGATTTTTTTTATTTTAAAAAAAATAAATTTAATCAATTTTAGTAAAAATATTATAAAATATTTATATATAGTTTTTTTATAATTACAATATTGTTATTAAGTTTTTATATAATTTTAAGTTTTGAAAACATTCAAATAATTTTTTTGTTTTTTGTTTTCATATGTTTTTGAATATATTTTTAGAGAAAATGTTTTCTAAATCATAATTAACCATATTTTCACTATTATTTTTTCTTTGTTATGAAAATAACAACAAAAAACATTTAAAACAAATGTCACCAAAGTTTGCAATAATATTATCTACACCAATTATTCGTATAATCTAATTTTTGTCTATTACAATTTATAACTTAGATTACTAGAAAATAAATTTTTTATCACAACACAATCAATCTAACATTATAAGCATATCTATTTTGTCAAAATTTAAAAGAAAATATAATAGAACACATACAACAATAGTTCACCCAACGAACCTCGTCACTTGGTGAGAACCAGGGCAACTTGTCCAGCGACAGCCGTGTACCATTGTTCCAGTAGAGGGACCTCGCTAAGTGAGACACGTCGCTGTGTGAAAACCCTATTTAATTTTAAATAGAGAGTAATTTGTGTTGAGCAAGACCTGTTGCTGACTGCAAATCCTACTTAATTCCAACTTGAGACAACTTTGCACTTAACACAAAGCTTAAAAATAAGTCTTATAAAGGCTAAAGCTCATTGGGCGAGACCTGTCACTCAACAAGACCCTACAGATAGCAAAATCTCTTATGTCAACTTCAATTTACCCTGCTAACATCATAACCACACATTCATATAACATGTATATCGTATTCCAGCTTTCTCATTACAATAGGTTCAACTAAACTTCCACACAAAACATAACATTCTTATAAACTTCAATACATTATCTCTAACATGACTCTCTTATACATATACATATTCAACAACAAAACATCATTAAGCTTCCATGCACAGGTTGACTTGCTTTACTTCATTGTATCCTCCCTCTCCGTATCATCACCATTACTTGCTCTCGTGCAAAACACAATCATCACAGTTATGCACAAACAAAAACATAAATTGCAGAGGTAAGTTCATATCCTAAAAATCAACACAAACATGTACATAACATGCAATTACATTCATATCTAATCTCAATCACATTCATACTAACTCAACCACACTCATGTTCACCATGAACCTAAACAATCAACATATATTCTGACATTTTTTAGAATGACTGATTGAATATAGATACTCGGCGATCTATCTAACTTCCCTCACACTAATATCTACCACTTACTTGACCTATTATGATAAGCAGTTGAAATCTAGGCATACTCATTTGATACCCACTTGTTATATGACATCAACCGATCCATTTTGACCATTAGTTGTTATCTAAGTATATCCCTTAGGTACACGTTCGCTTTGTCTCGGCCTGGATACTGGTATGTATTCGCCCTGACCTAACCTTAATATCAGGATCATGTAGTCACTATGTATCCCTAACTCAATGTACAATAATCAATACCTCTATTACGTACCAACAATAGTCCATATCACATCCCATCAGTCATTATCTCAATCAATGATCAATATCATAATATCCATAATTTCAATATATCATTTATATTTTAAAGCATTTAAATCATCATTTAACCACAAATTCTTCACTATCACAACTAGACAAATCGCTTACCAAAATCACACAATATAATCAAACTCAAAACACCAATCAAAATCTCAATTGTACTCATGTAAATACATTTAAACCCATTAAATCAAAGTTTACTCAATTCAAAACAAATATCGAACTTCCTTTACCTATTTCTTCTTCCAAAAATCGACTCAAACAAAAAAGTGAAGAATTAACCCGAAGAAATCTCTCAGAGACTTGACAAGAAATCCAATTTTAATAGGAACCTAATAAATTAGAATTTTCAAAGAAATTCCTTTTTCAATAGGAACGATAGAATTGAAAACGAACAGAAAAGATTCAAATTATTACGATTAGATTTACCTATACTGATCACCTCTTAAAGCCCACCATGCAACCATGAAACCTTCACAACAATGAGGGAGAAAAACGATGGGGAGGAAGAAATCCGAAGAAGACAGAATAAAGAAGAAGAGAAAAAGGAAGAAGAAAAAGGGGGTTGGGGGTGTGCTTAGTAAGTCTCACTTACTATTTGCATCCCCTTCCTCACAAACTTTCAAAAACCACTCTAAACTCATCGAATCAATGGAATAACTAGAATGCTCACCTCCTCACCTTACTAAATATCATTTTCCCATAAATCATCATTTAATTCACTTAAATTTAGTCATATATATAATTAAATAATCATATTTCATGTAGACAATATATATATATATATATATATATATAATTCTTCAACTATATTTCCTAAATTAATTTATTAATTAAATTTGATTCTTTATTTTATTTATTTCACACACTTATAAAATATTATTAAAAAAACCTGATCTTACAATTTTTATATCTCAAAAAAGAATTTAGTCACGAGAAAAACATTATTTATTACAATTTTTTTTTCTTCTTACCCCTCGTTAGGTAATACTTTCTGAGTGAATGGATATTATTAAAACATATATACAATATATCAATTTTCTTCTATATTGGTTAGACAGATAAAAATATGAAAAAAAAGACATGAAGTCAACAAGGACAAATTCCTGTTGGCTAATCGAATGGAAATCCCATCTCATTTTTTATTTGACTGCCTAGACTGAGTAAGCAATATCTTTGTTGTCTCTTAGTGAAATTAGCAGACTCTGACATGAACTCTGAAACTTTGATTGCTATTTGAAAAGGTTGACATAGATTGCTATGCTAATTCATTCTCTGATCAAGATCAAAAGGGATTGAGATTAGCATGTCAATAGCATCCATGAGAGAAGAAAGGACACTTTTCATCATGCAATGAGAGAAGAGAGATGTACTGAAAGCATGATCTCTCTGACTTCTCCAATAGAGAAGGATAACAAAATCCTTCTCAATTGTTTCACTACAGATAGCATAAAAATCTCATAAATGTAACAAAAATCAGATACAGAACACATGCAAGATAAACAAATAATTTATAAAAATTCTATTGGTAGGAAGATATAATTTTTTAATTATTTTTAACAAAATTATTTATTACTTAAAAAATGTCATAAATAATTATTATATTTTAAGAAATTAAGAAAAAAAGGAGAGATGAAATTTAAATACTATATTTTCTTCGTTTAGGAGAAATAAAAAAGAAACTTATATTATGAGATCCATAAAAAACACCTCCCCTCCCCATTGGCATACAATTGTAAGAATTTTTTTTCTCTCTTTTTTTCATCCTTTATTTTTAATTGCACTACTTCTGTCTTCTTTTTAGATTTCACTTGACAAACTCTCTTTAAGAACATAAAAATAAATTTGTTAATTATTTTAAAAGTTTATGTAGAAATATTTTAGAGGTGTTTAAAGAAAAAAAAAGACTTGTACTTGTATTCTCGCACTAGATGCTTATACCTTCAAATCCTTGCTTAGCTGAGTTTTCAATGCCTTTCCTAAGAGGTGGAGTAACTACAAAATGCACTCCGATACTCAAATTAGGTAATATTCGGCCTAGAGCAACGATCATTATAGTAATTATATTATATTCGCTTTACCTCGATATCTGTTACCTATTTATATTGGTGGATTAGACTTTTACTTGTTTGGTTTTGCCTAATCAGTAAAAAATTAGGTAATACGACCCTAAATTTATATTATGCATAATAATTAGGATTATGCTAATTAACACTCATGACCAGTGCACTTGCCCTTAGGTTCAAGCGTGGCGTAGTAGGGTTCAAAGCTATAGAGAATCATGCTCTTGCGGGGAGTTGAATACTTATGTCTCGTACACTTGCCCTAGGTTCGAGTGTGGAGTAGTGGGGCTCAAAACTACAGAAAACGATGTCGCCTTGAGGAGTCGAACAATCTGTTGGGGTCATTCTGCTGTTTGATGAACAGTATCACACAAATGGAAGGTGCGTTAATTTGCATTGTTGATTTGTGACAGATTTGTGTTTATGGTTAATTTGGGCTTTCATGGGCCATTAGCTGTAAATAAGAGGTCATATCTTCAGCTGGACTTTGTCAAATTCTGTGTGCTTTGAGTCGAAGTATCTGTCTTTCTAGCTTTTAACTTTTTTTCTCTTTCTCAAGCACGTCCACATATATGTATTCTCCTTCTTCCTCATCTACTGAGACCCTTTAAGCCAAAGGATACTGCATCCATTAAGTCGAAATGCATTAGCAATCCTAAGAAAAATTGTCCTCCAATTTTAGATCCTAGGTATGATTGGGTAGACACGAATGTGGTCACTTACTTTTCTCATTACAACACTAGGATGCACATTAATTTATGGGTGCGATTAACATTGCTACCCTGGATGTTCTCGACATTCTCTTGTTGAGATTCCCTCTAGTCACTTTGGGAATTTTGATTTTCACCTATTATGATTCTATCACTCTTGAGTCTCATTCATGGTTTAAATTTTGAAAACCAAGATGAAATCGAAATAACCTTTGTATTTCCAAAGTCCCACTGGGAGTGTCAATTTGTTTCTTGTGAATTTCGTTTTAATGAACATAAATATTTAAAATTAACAAATTATCACTTTTGATTCTAAAAACCAAACAAATTTATATTTTTCGAGGAGCTTTTAGAATACAAGGGTGTACGTGTGTGAATTCTTTTTGGTCAAATTGGTTTACAACTAATGAAGCCCCAAGACATGAAATGCTGACTTATGAGGCATGAAAGTTGGTGAAAACATGATTTTGTCAATTGTGTTCAAAGTTGTTTACGAAAAAATTTGATTTTAAGAAGTAAATGTGCAATAAAGGTGAATGAAATGCGATGTAAACCTCAAAGTTCTATTCCAATGAAAGCAGTAAGTGCAAGAATGTAAAAGAAGAAAAATAAAGAAATTTGCAGAATGAACTACCCTCAAAGTGGTAAGAACATGCATGTTTATCTCTTCACTCATTACCATGCCTAAGTGTATAGAGATTAGTTAGACGTAATGTAAATGTTCCAACCCTTGATTTTGACAAAGGTGAAAAGTATTTATAAAGACTTTTGTAACAGACAATTGTCTCTCTAAAAATATTATTTTATTTTGACTTCCATGCTTGACTTTCAACTTTTATTTTGACTTCGTGAGAGTCTCAAATTTCTTTTATTGCTTTTGTTCTCTACATTCCCTTTCGATTTCTGATAAGTGTATTTGATCTTCCAATCTTGATCCCCTCTTTTTATTGCAACTCGAGCCTATTGGTTTTATCGTCCTTCTCTCGAGTACTGTCTTGATTAAAGTATACTCAAGTCTTGACTCGAGTACTTGACTTACTCATCTCATTTTCTCGAGTAGTACAATGTATTAACCTCGAGAATTTCCCTATTTTTTCTTCGTCTTGGAAGTAACCTTCTTCTACATCTCCTCGATCTCGATTCTCAAAGTTAGACAAACTTTTCTTTCTTGGTCTCGAGGATTTTTCTTTAGGCTCAATATTATAATACTTTGAATCCCAATAAATATGAACAAAATTTTTCATATTTATTTAACTTTATTTTCTTCACCCGAACATCTATACAACACAATTACTCACTCAAAGAATCTTTAAGATCTTTAATGGAACACACAACACTCATTTTATTATTGATTGACTATATATATAAAGAGAGAAAGATAAAAATACAAAATTCAAATTTGACATTAATATTCTAATATCTAAAGAGAAAGAAAATAAATCCTCAAATTAATATAAAAGATAAACTAATTAAATATTTAAATCTAAATAGTATCCTAAATATTTAAAACAAAACTAATTTTTAAATAATTTTTTTAAATATCTATCATTTTATTAATTTGAAATTTAAATTATTGTTAATGATAGTCACAAACACATGATTAAATACATAATTTTCAAAGAGGAAACAATTTTAGGATCGTTACCCTTCTATATATGAACCATTGCACGACTTATAATTAACCAACAAACAGTATCCAATGAAGGGTGTTTAAACATCGTTAAATATTGTTTTTTTTTTTCATTTTTCAAGATCAAAAGGAGGAGGCTGCAGGATTCACGTTTATTTTAACATGATTGAAAAATAAATACACACTAATCTATTGGTTGGGTTAAGCACAAATAAATAAAACTAATAAAAAAAAGCCATACAAGCATCGACAAACTCCCTTTTATTTTAAAACTCATTGATTAGAAAATTATAATGACATTGTAAAAGCACAGAATGCTAAAAAAGAACATTATAATATATTACGGAAAATAAATAACAGTAAAACAAAAACCCAAATTTAATGAGAAATATTAAAATTCATAATTTAAAAATAAAATAAAAATAAACTTCACTTCCTCCTATAATTTCAAATTGGCTGAAAAATAAAGTGTTTTTTGATAAGCTAAATGGTTAAATAGTAATGGCACAGTCAAGTCCCTTGTTTTGTTTGCTAATGGGCCGGGAAACCACATGGTTGGCTTGGCTCATTCAGTAGCTTGATGACACCCACGGGTCATACCAATGTTAAGGACCTTTCACCTTTCACCATGTCTTTATCAATCCTTTCACATGAAGCTCCAAAAATTATTTATATACTATTACAAAATATATTTTCCCTTTTGTTTTTGTATTATTTTAATTCCTTTTTTATACATGTATTATTTTAATGCTAGTGGAGTGGTAGACCTTCATTCATTTCTTTCCTTCCATTTTTTCTTATTATTATAATAATACTTTATCCTCCAAATTATTATTTATTTTTCTGGTTCATTATGAATTTGCATCATTCAAAATTCAAAATTGAACAAATAAATAAGCAATCTTTTCCTTATTAATATTATTTGTATTATTAGAATTAACTTTTACAATTCACCAAATATATATTATGGATTATTTTGATTGATCTGTTTTCCTATTTTAGTTTAATCAAAACGTTTTCGTACTTGACTTGAATTAATCAAATATCCCATGTAGACGGCTTTGGATAGAAAAAAAATAAAAAATTGAAGCTAATCATTCTATCTTAATACACCTTTTGTACCAATCTTGATTCATCTATGTTGTTACTTAATTATAGTTTATGCGTCCTTTGATTTTATAAAGTTCCAATTCAATTTAAATTTCACTCTAGATGCTTATTTTATAACTTATTTAGACTAATTTTGAATATCTTTTTATTTATATTTTACAAAAAATATATATTATTGTAAATGTGTAAAATAATTAAAAAAAGTAGGAAGTAAATATATAATTGAAAAAAAAAACACGTAATACTATCTTGACCTTTGAATATTCTAGATAAATAAGAATAATTTTTTCTAAATAGTTACACTTAAAAAAACCACAATGTTTTATAAGAAAAAAGAATTTAGATAAATATATTAAGAACAAAAGAAAGTTTATTGAATAAAAAAAAGAGTTTTTTAATAAATAAAAGAAATATAAAAAACAAAAATATTAGAAGATTGGGAGTATTTTATGCATGGTAAGTTAGAAAAGATGATGATATGTATAAGTATATGAAGAGGAGTGAGGAGTGAGGAGTGGGGAGAGGGAAAGGGAAAGGGAGAGAGAAGAGATGGATGCATTTGATGAGCAGTGTGATTACCTGTTCAAGGCAGTGCTGATTGGGGACTCAGGAGTTGGGAAGACAAATCTGATATCAAGATTTGCAAAAGATGAATTCAGGTTTGATTCAAAGCCCACAATAGGTGTTGAATTTGCTTACAGAAACATCAAAGTCAGAGACAAGCTCATCAAAACACAGATATGGGACACTGCCGGCCAAGAGAGGTAACTTGCACACTTTTTTATTAATTTCCTTTTACCCTTTCATCATACCAATTTCAAACTACCTTAACTTCTCCTTCTGCTTCTATTCTTAAGGACAAAACTTATATTTACCTTTTTAATAAGAATTCGTAATCAGCTTAATCTTTTCATGCATATTTTCCTTCGAATTCGACATAAACTGTCTCCAAATTTTGTATGCTACTTAATCAAATTACAAAGCTAACAAATAGATTAAAAGAAACCCTTTTGAATATGCAGAAGGCAGAGCAGAACTCAGTTGCATGCTACTTTGGTATTTTTTGTCTTCTTGTTGCTGTTGGTTTCGTTTCATTTTTTTTTTTTTTTGGAATGAAAAGATAGACTCTTTTGTTTTCCAGCTGGCATTTTTCTATTTCAAAGTCGGTGTCTTTTGGTTTTGGTTTTGGGTTGCTTAGGAAGGAAGAATTTAATGAATTAAATTAATTTGACTGCATTGTTGTTATGGCACTACTTTTCAATTCCGTGCCTTATCTATTTCCCCCAGAATATCATATCATGCCCACTTCCTTTCCTTTTCTATCTTTCTTTGCCTTTTTGTTCGGTAAACAGAGAAAAATATTTGCAGCATCTTTTCAATTACGTTCTTTATGTAGGAAAATATATATATATATTTTTAAAAATAATATACTTTTAAAAATTTTCTCAAGAAAATAATGAAATATTTTCTCATGTAACTTTTCTAAAGAGTTTTAAAAATATTTTTTCTTTAAATAAAATTACCAAATATGCATTATGTTATTGTTAATCTAAGTAAAATTGAATTTGTTTTTCTTAAGTAAAATCTCGAATTTAAATCTTATAAATTAATCATGTTTACTAATGTCATTTCTGTGACAAAAATTAGTTTTGAGAATTTTTTTAAGTAATGACAATAAAATTTGAAATTGAGATTTCACATAAATTATTAAAATCTCCCATTATTAAGGTTTGTTTCGGATATAACTAAAAGAATTTTTTACCAAAATATTCTTTTTTTTTTATTAGAAAAACTCTCAGGAACTTCTCTAACTTATATTGTCCTAAATCAAACATGTAGTAAATGCTGTATATATGTCCAGGTGAGTCCTACCTAAATACACTTGATACTGATGCAATGGATTTGGAGCATTCACGACATAACCTGTGTTTCGATGGTTTGCAAATAGAATTAATTTTAAGATGTTGTGATTTATATTTATATGTTTTTATTATAAAAGAAAATTAATAATAAAATTTAATGTAAAATTCTTGATCAAATATAAAAATTATTTTATTTTAACTCAAAATAATTCTGAACTTAAACTCAATTCTGAATTATTTTTTAACTTTAAATCAAATATATTAAAATTTATTTGGAATTTTCAGAATCAATTTCAAAATGTATAATCAAATATAGGTAAAACTAATATTTGTTTATCGTGTACAAAATTACACCACTGTAATTGAGTTGTGTAACACTTGATTTCCTTTTTCTAAAGTAAAAAAGAAAAGAGTTTACGCTCTTGGTTTGTGACCTCATCCAAATTTTAAGACAATTTAAAGTTCATAAAAAATGTTTTGAATATTAAATAGATTCAAGAAAATTTAAGGTTACTAATCTAAGAGAAAAGTAGACGCATTTAGGTTGTAAGTAAATTCTTACACTCTATATATATGATCATTTAAGAAAACTGAGGGATTGAAATTAAGTATAATATCAATGATACATTCACAAAATTTTTAAGTCCAATCAACCCATTTCAAAATAATTGTCATTTTAAAATCCGTAATTTTACTTTTAATTAAATTCTTTGCCACTTTTTCCTAAAAAAATTAACTATCACTTTAAAAGAATTAAAAATTAAGCTTAATTAATTGAATTCCTTATCTTCTAGAACTATATTAAATTTTAGTCTTTCGAGCTTTTTCTTTTTCAAATTAATCAATTATCTACTCTTAAAATAATTAAATTTTTCCAATTCTTCATTTTTATTTTATTATAAGTAATACCCTCAAATTCTTATTTTTGACTAAAGATTTTTCTATAAATTAATACCATTTAGTTATTAATACTCTTAATTTTATAAAAAATCTCTAACCAATTTTTTTTTATACAAAATCTTGAGTAATAATTATTAAGAATACTTTAAAAATATTAAGCAATAATAATTATTTGTATTTAACCAGAAAAATGCTTTGACCTAACACTTACTAGCCTGATTTTCTGCTCTCATAAAGAAGTGTTGGAATATGTTGACATGCACTTTAGCATCACTTAATAATTAATATATCCCATTAAATTAATATTTGAATAGACTATTGCCAAACCCGTCACATGACTAGGAAAAGACATTTGGATAGAGTTGGAATTAGAAAACGCAAGGGAGTCACTAGACAGGTTTAAACTTTATGAAACTTGCGAATTACTTAAGGAACTTCAGCTAAAAATGCTTTTTCTCCTCTGTAGCATGATTTAAAAGTGTCGTTGCCAGTGCAGTGTACCATGCTACATGCCTACATTGATCCATTTGAAACAATGGATGAAAAAAAAGAACTAAGCTTAGTTATTTATATATTCATCTTTTTTTTCTTTCCTAGAGTGTGTAGGGGCACTAACATCATTTTCCAATTATAATTTAATCAGTGAGTTTAAGAAGTAGAGCTGATTCAAGAGTAAAAAGTAGAAACCAAGTTTTTGAATGTAAAGTTAATGGGTGAGGTGGGTCCATGACAAGGATAGAATACGTTCAGGCTAAGCTTAATAAGCAGGAATGAAAATGATGGTGAGTAGGAACAAAATTTCAGTGGCATCAATAGGTCGAAGAAATGTATGTGAGAGGTTTTAGTCACCAACCCCATGATCAATATTTTGTTGCTAATTGTACTAACTCACCTGACACCCAAATTCATCATTTATAGAGAAAAATCTTGTACGGTTCATATTATAAAATGCAGAACAAATGCTTCAGCTTCTTGAGAATATGCTTCAAACACAAGGTTTCTAAATAATCACATAATTTATTTTTAAAAACAAAACAATGTTATGATGTTTTTGTGTGTAACTAGTTTAGTTATACTAAAAATGTATAAAATTTTACACTAATTCAAATCTAAATTGTAAAACACAAAACTTTTCCTTTCTAATTGAAGGGTTTCAATTTTAGGAAGAGAGAGATACATGGTTTTTCTTTCTTTCTTTAGATATCCAAAGGGATAAAGTTTGAAAGGAATGTTCTATCATTTTGTGCTTTACATCCCATCGAATAGCTTTTTGTTTTATTATTTAATTTTATAAAAAAAAAAGGGATTTTGAGAGTGAATTTACATAGTTATGTGTCTTGATCTTATATTTCATTCTCAAACAATTTTGTGGTAGGTTTAGAGCTATCACAAGCTCGTACTACAGAGGAGCCTTGGGAGCAATGCTAGTGTATGACATAACCAAGAGAGCAACTTTTGTGAATGTAGGAAAATGGTTACACGAGTTGAGAGAGTTTGGAGGAGAAGACATGGTGATTGTTTTGGTGGGAAACAAATCTGATTTGGATCAATCAAGGGAAGTTGAGAAAGAAGAAGGAAAAGGGTATGCAGAAGCAGAAAGATTATGGTTCATGGAAACCTCTGCTTTGCAGAATCTGAATGTTGAGGAAGCATTCTTAGAAATGATTACCAAGATCCATGACATTATAAGCCTGAAAAGTTTGGAAACCAAAATGAATGGTGTATCATTAAATGTTCCTAGTGGGAAGGAGATCTATATAGCTGATGAAGTGACTGCTACTAAACAAGTCAAATATTGTTGCTCATGATTATAGCTTACATGATGAATTTTTGCTATTTTGCAAGATCAACTCAGTTCTTCATTCTTTCTATTTAATTTCCTCACTTTCCTTTTACTTTTTCTTTGATATATAACCTCCTCGTAATTTTATGAATTATATTGTTTATCCTTTTTTATGTACAGAAATCAGGTTTACATTTTCTTGTGTCTGGTAATGATAAAAAATAGAGAATTTTACTAAATGACTTTCCTTGCGTTCTTTTTTCATTTTTTACCCTTTTATGTTGAGGGCTTTCTGCTCGTCATTCATGATGTGGAGAGAGTGAAACATTGATAAAGATTATTATTATTATTCTTACATATTTAACCATAAGATAGTAATAAGTTAATTAAAATTAGTATTTTAATGTTGGATATAAAATTAACTTTAAATGGTTAGATATAATTGAGATATATTTTAATTAATTAATTTCCATCACATAATTTTACCGTCAATGTGTGCATAATGAGACAAATTAATTCAGGATATAAAAAAACTCTTACATAAATTTCAAGTTTAATTTTGTCAATCAATAATTTTTTCTTTATAAAATTGTATTACAACACAGCCTTGGAAAAACTTTACCTAAATGCATATTGCTATGAAATATATATAGCAGAACAGACGCGGGGAAATAGAAACCTCCAACATCGGAAAAAGAAAGGTTCATTATTACACATAAGTGTGATGTTAATTTAGTTAAATAACATCACTTTTATGAGTATTTTTGTTTAATAAGTAAATATTAGGAGTTAATATATTAATTTTTGTTAATGAAAGATTTGAACTCATAATTTCTTTCTCTAACTGTAAATACTATTAGAACATTAATATAAATAACCACTTCTATGCATAAAGGAGCAGATAGAATGTAAATTTTTTGTAATTTGATATTATTAAAAAGAAATCTTTGCTGTCCTCAGTGTATATACATGTAGAATCTTATGTGCTTTCAATTATTCCAAACTTTCAATGAATCCAAGTCCCTTAAACAAGCGGTCATGGTTGGAATCACAACTCGTGTGTTGAGAAAACCTGATTAGGAGAGACTCATCCACATTTGAATGCCTTCGTATCTATTGAATATGCTCTTTGCAATCACACGCATACTAAAAAAAACAAAAACTAAGTGATCTTTTTATCCCCCCCTTTTTTTTTAAAGGCAAAAGTATATTTATTTATAACATATAAGGTGAAGTTGAAACAAAATGTTTCAACTGATAAACAATAGTCAAGTATTCTTTTAAAACTGTGCTCCACGTAACCTACATCTCTATTTCATATTCATCAGACACAGTCTAGGGTGGGAGCACCAGTCAGAGAATACACATGGTGTAGTAAAACCAAAAGAATACAACAGTCATTTCCACGATAAAAACTTTATCGACGTTAACATATCAAGAGATTCCATTGCGGACCTTTGAAAAATAATAGCATTCCTGGATAACCAAATGCACCAACATACAGCAAGCCAAAACACATACCTGCACCTCTTCTTCCGCTTTCCCATGACCCACCCAGAGGATAAAAGAAACATCTGATTAATATCTCCCAGAAGTGGGGTCTGTACCCCTACCTAGCTAATAACTTCATACCACAACCTTTGTGTGATTGGACATTGTAGGAAAAGATGGTTTTTGGTCTCTGGCCCATTATTACAGAACACACAAACGGGATTGAGCACTGGAGTATGAATTCCTCTCATTAGCAGGTTATCAACAGTGGGAAGTTTGTCCCTTAGCAATCTCTAGGAGAACACCAGTACCTTAGATGGTAACTTTTCCTTCCACAATCGGCACAAATCCTGAGGTTCCACAAAATTCATTCCTAGTTCAGATACTCCTCCATTCAACACCTTATACCCTTCGGCCACCGAGTATCCCCCTTCGGCAACTGGATTCCACCCCTACCCATCTGGATTCCTTCCCACCAATACCACTTCACTTAAAGTCTCCTGTAAAGCATGTAGCAAGTGCTCCTCCCATACAAACAACTCCCTTCGCCAGACCCACTTCCATGATGATAGTGGGGCTCCTGAGTCGTATTTATTATTAATAGTAATAAACTTATCCTCTCCTAAGGCGTACAATATGGGGAAAAGTACACTGAATGCAATATCTCCAATCCACCTCTGCTCCCAGAATAAAGTGTCCACTCCAGACCTTACTATCCTATTTATTCTAATTTGAAACCATTGTGACATTAACGCGGTTGGTCCATCAATGCCCCATAAGTCTTTCCACCACTGGGAAGTATGGATAAAGGATGTCGGCCTATCCATATATCTATGTACCTCCCCGTACCTACTCCTTAGAAGCGGACCCCAGATAGCCGTATCAGCTGATAATATTCTCCATCTCCACTTTGCCAACAAACTCAAATTAAATTTCTCCAAACACTTTACCCCTAAACCTCCTTCGTCTTTTGGCCGACAGACTTTTTCCCAACTTAACCATGCAATTTTTGAATGACTCTCATTGCCTCCCCATAAGAATGTCCGTTGCAGCCGCTTCAGAGACTTCAACACTGTCTTGGGTGCCTTATAAAAGGAGAAAAAATACAATGGAATAGACGCTAGCACAGAATTCAGTAAAACCAATCTCCCAGCGAAGGACATATTACTTGCCTTCCAACCTGACAATCGCTTCTTAAACTGATCAATGATTGGCTTCCAAACTTGTTCCCTCTTAGGGTTCACTCCCACTGGTACTCCCAAGAATTTGAGCGATAATGTGCCAACATTGCAATTTAGAATGGTACTAGCAGCAAGTGTGAAGGATTCTGACACATTTAAGCTATAGAAACTACTCTTGCTGAAATTTACCTTTAAACCTGACGCCATTTCAAAACCCCGCAGCATTACCTTCAAGTACTACACAGTTTGCAAATCCGCTTCACCCATCATAATGATATCATCTGCATACTGTAACACTGAATACCTCACATCCTCTTCCACCTTTATTTCTTTGTACAAACCTTTGTGAATGGTTGATCTGTACAAGCCTGCTAGTGCCTCCGCCATCATCAAAAACAGAAAAGGAGATAGCGGATCTCCCTGCTTCAACCCTCTCCCTGGCTGAAACTCTGGTGTCGGACACCCATTTACTAGGATCGAAACATAACTATTCCGAACTATAGCATTCATCCACAACCTCCATCTCCATCCAAACCCCATCCTAACCATCATGTAATCTAGAAAATTCCAGTTCACCGATTCGTAAGCCTTCTCAAAATCCACCTTGAACAAAAAACACAGACTTTGTCTTCTTTTTGCCCAATCCAGAAGCTCATTTTCCACCATTACTCCATCCAGAATTGATCTTCCAGACAAAAAAGTCGTCTGAGAGGGCGATATCAGCCCGTTCAACACTTGTTTCAGCCTCAAAGACAGTAACTTCGAAATAATCTTATGAACACTTGATATTAGGGAGATGGGCATGTATTGGCTTAACCCTGAAGGTCTAGCCACCTTTGGAATGAGAGTAATAAAAGAAGAACTTACCCCTCTCGGTAGTATGCCAGACTCATGAAACTCCTGTATTGCCTTCACCACATCTGGCCCAATTACTCCCCAGCAGGATTTGTAGAAATTCATTCCAAAACCATCAGGTCCTGGGCTTTTCCCTCCTTCACAAGCCCACACTGCCACCTTGATCTCCTCCTCTAGGAAAGGCTCCTCCATAAACTGTTGCTGCTGTTCTGAAAATTGAGAGATGGAAACTCCATCCAGTGTGGGTCTATCCATCCATCTTTCCTGGAAATTATTCGAAAAATAATCTAATATTTTTGCTCTAATATCAGACATACTCTCCAGCCATCCCGTCTCTGACTGAACTGCAAAAATGGAGTTTGCTTGACATCTCGCCTTAAAACAATTATGGAAGTACTTGGAGTTATTGTCTCCATTTAGAGCCCATCGTACCCTAGACTTCTGTAGCAGTGCATGTTCCATCACCCTAGCCCTGCCCCAATATTCTGACATGAGATCCTGCCTTAATCTATTAATCACCTGGGCCCCTTCCACTAACTGCTGATCAACCACTTCCATCTCCTTAACCTTCTCTACCAAAAAATTATCATCCTTTTTTCACACTTCTTCAGACCACTTTTTTATCTCCCCTTTAATAGTCTTTAGCTTCCTTGCTAGCTGGTACATCTTTCACCCTGAACACTGATTCGAATTCCACCTTTCTTTTATCAAATCTCCAAAAGAAGCCTCTTTCATCCAATAATCAAAAAACTTGAATGGTTTGGGTCCCCAATTCTGCTTATTATCTCTTGTACTTATCCAATAATGGTCAGAAAACTCCCTAGTTCCTACCCTCTGTGCAGTAATTCCCCATTCCTCTATCAGTGTCGGTGAGAATAGAAACCTGTCTAATTTGCTGGCTGACTGTCTATCTGGTGAGATCCATGTCACTCCTTTTCCAATAACTGGAATGTCCACCAGCCCCATCTGCTGTATAAAGAAGTTGAAATCCTCCATCTCCATCCTTGAATGGTAGGCTGATCTTCCTTTAACTTCACTCCTACCTGTCACCGTATTAAAATCGCCACCAACTACCCGTCTTACATGTGGGCCCCCCTCCTAGTCATCATTAAATCATTTCAGACCTTTCTCTTGCCCTCCAGCGTACACGAGGCGTACACATTGACGACACAGTTAACCTCATCTAGGTTAGCTCCTCTAAATGCAACTCCTATAAAACCCTGCCTTTGTATTTTCCACACCACCTCCAGTAAATCTTTCCTCCATATTGTCACACAACCCCTACTCAATCCCATTGATGGAAGTACTCTCCATTCACATTCCTCACTCCCCCAAACCTCTTTTATTTCCCATTCCTTCAAATTCATGCATTTTGTTTCCTGAAAAAGACATATATCAATCTTGTTTCCCACCACCATCCTCTTAATGCGCCTCCTTTTCACCCTTTCCCTAAACCCCCTCACATTCAGTGACATTCATTTAAACTACACTTTGATTCCTTCTCCCCATCTTTTCCTTTTCCTCCTTGTCTCTTTCTTCCATTCTTGCAAGTTCTGCTAGATACACCTCCTCTGATTGCTTCCCAGTTATTCCTATCTCCTTCATTGCTAACCATGTTTTCCTCATGTCATTACCTCCTTCCTTTTTGTTCTGACTTGCTTGCTCCGTTCCTCCATTCTGGTAAATCCTTTGTAGATCACTTCCATCAACACTATGCCTTCGAACTTGTCTCCAGGTGTTCACCATCCTCCTCTTCCCCTGCCCACCCCAGGAAATTTCTTCCGCACCCACACACTCCCATTGTTTACAATTGTAAATCTTTGTGGCACTTGAACCCGTCTTGGTATCACCAATTTCAATGTTATGAAATTGTATTGCCACTTTGGCATTCTCCTCATCTTCGGTACTTGAGTCGTATCTTTCCATCCGCCTTATTTCATGCAATTTTGCCCCTTCACATGTAACTGAATTGCATGTAGACATTTGATCCTCGATTAAATGGCCTCGGATAATCCTGCTATTGCTTTTACGCAGAATCTGTGGATAAACCGTTGCGGATTGTATTTGTTGTAGATTGAGCTTGCTATTATTACCCTCCTCCGTAGCCATCCCATTGCCCACATCCACACCCAAGCCAGTAGTGTAGTCTATATTTTCTTCGAATTCTTCAAAATCAACTACACAATCACGGCTTTTTTTGTTTTGCACATTGGGCCGTTGACTTTTGGCCTTCGGTTGGCCTGCATTGTACTGTTACGGAGCATGTGCGAAAAACCCAGCCCAAAAGCAGATCCGCTGGTCTGTTGGTGAAAATGGGTGAGTGGACCCACGTCTAGAAGCTTCCTCAATCGGTTCTCGTGCGAGACTGCAACGTGACTGTTTTGCTTTACACGTGACTTGCTGTAATTGGCGGGTGAAAAGCAATTGCAGGCGTCATTATGGCTATGCAACAGAGGAGCCGTATAGCAGACTCTTTCCCCATGCGCGTGCGCAGGTTGCGTGCAGAGACCTCCCACCTTGCCATTCACTCCGGTTTCTCCAGCCAGGTTCCCCTTTCTAGTCATGACTTGCTGCATCCGTGCTCTGCTTTTCTGACCCCCGTTTTCCTGGCGTTCGCAGCATACCATTTCCAGCCTAGTTTCGTGTCTGTTATCGTCTTCATCAGATCCTCTTTTGGCGCCAGCGTTGAGGTCGTCTGCACCTAGTCTGACACTTGTTGACTCTACGTCATAAGCTACCTCGTGTTGCCTTCCGAGTTCCTCCGCCGGAGCCGCCTTCCACCGCCCACCAAAAAGCTCCTCCTTCAGCACCGCCAGTCGTTGCTCCGCTTCAAAAGATTCATCAAACTCCCCCTCTCCTTGGCACGAGCTCATCTCTGAGCCAGACCCTGGGTACTGCTCTTGGTTCAGCACCTTGTTCCATTCATCTCCTTCCTCCATCACCTTAACGTGAAAAAGTTGATCGTCTATGGCGACTTTCACCACCTCCTGTAATGGCTCGAAAGCCTTCCGTGAGATAAGTAGTCGTGCCACATCAAACCTCTCCTTTCTGGTGGTTCCTTCTCCTACTCGCACCAACTCATCGTAGGGTGCCATCAGAGTCTGAAAGAAATTTTCCCGCCATACATGCAGCGGAATACCATAACAACACACCCATACCCTTCTTTCCGTGTCTACGCTTCCAGGTTCCCACCTGCTTATCAAGTGAAACCATCTGTGTACCCATTCATAACTGCCTTCTACCGCCTGTTGCAAGGTTCGCGACTCCCCTTCTTCCAGCAACACGTTATTCCCTCCCATTGGGGTAGCTTTTACATCATAGATACCCTGCTCGGCCAGGAATTGCTGCGTCCTAAAAGCTGTTCCTTTACAGAGCACTTCGCTAACATAAGCTGATTCCAACCTCCTCACTGCCTGTGCCTCTGCTTTAAAAATCAGGAACGTCTTTGTTTTTTCCCCTCTCATTTCCCCTTTGTTCTGTCGGCAAACCTGGTTCAAACTTCTGTTATCCTGATTATGCCTTACCGCAGAGGAGCCGACAACCTTTGCATAAGACTGTGTTATGCTTCGATTCTGATTTCCTGTCATCGTTTTCTGAGAATATGTCTGCGCCTGATTTAGCTTCAAAGGCACCTTCCGCTCCGTTGCAGCCATGTTCGTGTTTTTAATCACTCTTTGTTCAAATCTAGGCCTGTTTACCCATAGCTTCTGACTACCAATGAAAATACTGTCCAGCTCAATCCCTAACAGGTGAGCGTCCTTCACATCTATAAACCTCGCAAACCCAAACCTCCTCCCATTTTTGTCCATTTTAGTTGGTATGTATACCTCCTGAACATCCCCATATCTCCTAAAAATCTCACACATCTCTCTCGCCTTATAATTATCAGGGAAGTGTGTGAAGAAGAACACGATGTTATTCCTCCCATACCTGTTTTCGTTGTATCATTTTTAACTTGCCTCCCTCTCTGCTGACTTCCATTACTACCACCATACATTCCTTTCCTCCTTCCCCGGACCTCTCTCCACCCGAATTTGTCCTCTACAACTTCCATTGTCTGTGCTTTATTTAGCGGTAGAGGATTCGGTATGAACTCTGATTTTCTTTCACCATTGATGTTGCGAGAAGTTTTGCAATGCATGGGACCTTTCACCTCATTATTTATTTGTGTGTGTTTTTCTATGACTGATGTCTTGTTTCTACCAAGTTTGAAAACTAACCATAGTAAAACAAATGCGGACTGATGCTTGATTTGATTTCATATGTATGACAGGCAGTCACATTTGCAGCAGTATTTAGAATAGGTTGGCATTGGCACAACCGTTAAGAGTCTTTCAGGGATGACACAAGAATGGCATGGAGTTTTAACATTTCAATGGGTAGCCTAAAGCCTTCTATTTTCTTTTTCGCCATATCAGGAAGAAAATACCTATATAATAAAAATTATCAGCTCCACAATTCTCTGAGTAAGGATGAGTTCTGAGTTCTCAGGGAATGGTAATTGTTTTCAAGTTTTATTTTTGTTTATTCTTTTAAAAGGAGATGCCTTTCTTGACCTATAAATATGGGAAGTTCAGTTGTAATGTTGTATTGTATGGTTTATGTACCTTAGTTCTTGTGTCAAAGAATTGGTCGCTTACATGCCACCAATCAAGGTATTTAACATGATTTTCCTGATGTCCTTCAAGTTCTCAGCTCTTATATAACTTCAAATTTGTTCATTTAAGAAAAGGTCCTGCTTGTTTTTTTTTTTTTTACCAAGTGTAGTGTTACCAAGTATAATGTAGGAGGAAGCATTTTTCTTAATAAGCCACCATTTGATCCTGAAATTTATTAACAATTAAATCTTTGAGTAAATTTTTTAGATAAATTATTCCCTTAATTATTATGTTGTTATACAAATTGATCCTTGTAAGGCCTTTAAAAAATTTAAAAGTATTATTAAACTAAAGTATTTTAAGAATTAATATATCATTAAAAAAAATACGACTAACATGTTGAAAAATATTTTTTCGGTTTATTTGTAATATATAGGACTACTTTGTGTATTTACTCATTTATTGTTTTTTCTATTCTTTTTTTTTATAAGCTTGTTTTTTCTATTCTTAATATTGATTATAGGCTTCACATCATTAAGACATATCATTGCATAATTATAATTATAATTTTAGTTTGTAACTAACCCAGGTGTACTTTAAAAGATAAAATGTGATAATAATTATTGATTTAAAAATATACGATTAAAATTGTGCACCATTAGTAACAAAGAAAGCTAGTTATTGATGAAATTTAAAAAAAAAAAAAGAAAGAAAAAAAGCTTTTCAATATCCATCAAATAATTAAATTGAAATCGTGTCATACTAATTCATCTACACACTCAATAGTAACCATTAGCATGACCAATTAGTGACGAGTGATAGTGATTAATGACAAATATTGGATCGTCAATTAATGGATTTTTGTTGACTAAAGATGAATAATAATTATTCATGGAATAATAACAGTCGATGAGTGAGTGCTGTTCTTAATTCTTATTCAAAGATGGCAATAACTTGGTTTTCAAGTAGCTAGGATTTACCAAACATAAATAATTGCCAACAAATACTAACTACTCAAAACTAAATGTTATGGTTTAGTAAGCAATGTTGTGTATTATAATTTAACGACATACCAACCTCGAGATTTCACGGAAGATTTTGTTTTAAATGGCTCTAAAATAAGCATCTTATCACAACAGATGTTGAATTAGCATGTACGAAAATTTGTACAAATGTTATTAGAGTTCGCTGCCCCTAGATGATTCACACAAAGCTCAAATAGAACAAACTTACATACAATTTCTAAGGTGCTTTTAGTGTTATTCTTCGACCAGAGTCAGCTTTACGTAAGTAATCTGCATTGCAAAAGTTTGAATTAAATATCAACATATATTACCAGAATGAAACTTTAATTCCGATAGAAAAAACACCACCTAAAGAACTGCATTTAAATTTTTATCCTTTCACATATTAGGTAAGCAGTGTGAGGGAAGATTGTTGACACATTCAAACTAGGCACAGAAAGTTTAAGGCATTTGCACCTAAATGGTCACTATTTACAGCAACAAACAATTTTTACTCACTATCCATTTTTCTTCAACTGCTAAGTGATAGCTGCAAAATTTCATAACTATTTATGAACATCAAAATTTAGAATTGATATTACAACAATTACAAAAGAATTGTGTATAAACAAATGGTACAACCTGACAATGACTGCACTGCAGATTGCGAAAGAAAAACTAACAACAAAAGAAAAAACAAAGAAAGTAAAAGGAAAGGAACAAGAGTGGAAAGAATCACAACTTGGACAATATTGAAAGTTAGGTGATGATGGCTTCAACCACTCACTTTTTTCATTCCAAAAATACTATACAACTTGAAAACTTGTTCTCCACCTTTCAGCAGTAAAACGAACAAACATTTGGTTAGTTGTATAATTGTTTCCTATCTCGTTGAGTCTTCTTCTACAACACGCGATGATTGAGCCTTTTCATGCTTCCCCGATGCACTTGGTCGACGAACTTGAGAACCAATAACTGGCTTCTGCAACGGCTTCAGAGCTGCCAATATTTCAGCGAATGTAGGTCTCAACTTTGGATCTCTGTAATACATGAGAAACATCTAGTCAGGCAAAGAAAAATTCAGACACGTCCTTTGTAAGATCACTTAGTTTTGTTCGGTAAGTGTCAGTCCTGAAACATTTGAATCATATCAAGCCTACTACTTTTTACCATTTAACCTTATACAGTGAGTCAGTGATGCACCTCCCATTAAGTAGATCTACGGTAAAAAAGTATGATAGACTAATAATTTCTCAAAGTGTTTGGCACCAGCAGCATATTCAATCTGGTTCAATTAAATAATCTAACATTCAGGTAGTTCATCAGTTGGTCTCTGAGCAAATCAATAGTCGTGGATAAAACAAGGGAAAAAGACAGACTTAGCATATTGAGTGCTAATTTTAAGTAATGCAATAATTAAGAGTGATGATGATGCATTTAAGGAGGGACACAACTACGGAATTAACATAAATTTCTTCTCTAGTCTTGGTACTCATTGTTTTCAATTAAAATAATAAGATATCATTGATGTACAAGATTGAGAAAAATCTACTTGTTTGTCTTTCTCCTACTCCTACCACAATTTCAATTTGGCCTAATTTTTAGGTCACCAAGGATATACTGCTCACGTTTGTCTTTCTTATCCCTATCTTCCAGAGAAATCTATTTGTTAAAAGTTAAGTGAAAGTAATAAGAAACTGTGACTACAAGTAAGACAAAGAAACCGTGATAATGCATCATGCAAAAAAGCCAACTTTAATGATTCCCACACCAGCAGGTAGCAGTCACTTGTCAATAAAGTTATTAAGAACCGAATTCAATTTTCATAGTCTACTACCATAAAAAGACCTTTTGGCAATCCAAAATATGTTGCAAATGCTGTAATGAAAACCATTTCACCAAAAATAGATACTTAGAGACATTTTAGAATGAAAGGAAACAAAATAACAAAAAAGTACACTCACGTTTGCCAGCATTTCCTGATAATACCTGCAATGGCAGGGTCAATATCATCAGGAATGTCAAGACGGCGATGTTGGAAGCCCACAGCACCAACAACTTGCATTGGATTCATTCCTCCCCAGGGTTGCCGCAAAGTAGAGAGCTCCCATAATATGACCCCAAAGCTATAAACATCACACCTAGATATAGGATCACAACAAATTAGCTCATAAAAACCAGGAAGGTTTACAAAGGGGCAAAATCAATGTGAACAGATATGAAACAGGGGATCAAGTCAAAGAACAACATTGACATTAATTAAAACAAAATCCCAATTTGTTAGACTTCCCTGAAATCGCTGATGATATTTTATTCTTGTTGATTAACAAAGAATTTATTTGTTCGGAAACGTAACTACAACTCTACAACAATCTTTCTTGGGGGAAGTGGGGAAAGATAAGAAATAATTAAGCCTAACAAAACAAATAAAACTGACACTCCTAAAAAACCACATGCAGAGTATCAAACAGGCCACATATACAGCTCTATTCCATAACATATCAAAGGACACACAAATACCCTTGAAAACGCAAGCCCTCTGCTTCAAATAAGTAGACTGTATGCAACACAAATCACACAATAGCACAACATTTTAGCTTCATTTTTCTCAAGAAACCATTTAATCGAATCATGAGAAACAGCAACAGGGTAGAAAGAGACACCTAGAGTTACCAAGAACTCCAACAAGCTTTTTTCACGAGAAAATTATCCACACAAGAATACAAATTAAAAAAAAACATTAGAAGTTTGATTGGTTTGATTTTGTTTTTTACTTTTTGAAAAGAGTTTTTAAAAATTGTTTTCTAGAAGAGAAAAAAAAAACTTATTTGGTAAGTATTATTTTGAAAACTGTTTTGAAAATATGAAAATGAAAAAATTTGTTCATATTTATGGAATTATCATTAATGAAAAGGAAAAAACAAGACATTCTAATTGTATTTTGAGTTTTCAAAACAAAAACTGAAAAGCAAAACTACTAATAGTTGTTAAAACAATAACCAAACAAGTTGTTAGTTTTTAAATACTAAAATACTAAAAACAATTTTATAAAATTGTTGTCAAACAAACACTAATTATTTGTTTCTAAACAAGCCTGCACAGTGTCACAAATGTTAAAACGTATGTAAAACTCGTTCTATTCTAAACTTAGATAAACTTGATAAAACTTAAAAACTTATTAGTTACACAGTAGTTAATGACAGATAGCGGCATAGAGCAATCACTCTTCAAAATGCTATAGCTGGTTAGCAGAAGCGGAATAATCATTGTTTAGATCACTAAATAAATGTATATTACAAGATACATATAATATATATGTGCTGAAAAATACAGAATAGATTGGAAGGAAATATATAATAAATATTTATTGTTTAATATGTATTAATGTATTTCTATTTTTTGCATATACAAAACAGTAAACATAACATATATCCCACTATCCCTATTATTTGCATATACAAAACAGCAATAGCATGGTCATCAAACATGTACTCTCCTCCGGAATGGTCACTGGAATGTTCTGGGAGGGTCACCAGAAACCACTGATGCTCGTCAGAGAAGAAGCAATGGATGACAAAAAGGAAATGGGCGCGGGAAGGGAACGAGAATGAAATTACAAAGGAGAGGGAGAGCTTCTCAAAGAAGTTTAATCTTGTTTGGGGTAAAAAGGGAAAAAAGAGAATTCCCTTTTACCCTTCATTAAAAAAACTGCTGGCAAGCCCAAAACATCACATGGAGGCGCTGTGAGATCCTGCAAGCTGCTGCATTTTGGGCCACGAAAGGCGGCACGGCAACGCAACAGTGACCATCGGTGTGGTGGCCGCTATACTCCGCCCCACTATGATAGCGGCACTATCGCGCACTATTGATAACTAAGATTAGTTATTTTGAAATTGTGTAATATGTATTACTATACTTATGTTATACACACTTTGTTACTTTATGATAGTATTTTGGTACTTTGATCCTTATGGATGATGTTTACTTAAGATAATAATGATATTATGTTATTTTGACCATTACAAATAATATTTAATTATGAACAATATGAAATTTTTTTTTAGGTTGATATTTATGGATAATTTTTGTTTATGATCAACATGTCATTTTAAGGAAATTTTAACTAAGAGTTGAAAGAAGGGAAAGGTTGCAATTGCACCTCCTGGATAATAATAATAATAATAATAATAATAATAATAATAATAATAATAATAATAAAAATAAAAAAAATAATAATGACAATAATAATAACAAAGGCAAGAGTAAAAAAATTACTTCTAATAATAATAATAATAATAACGACAATAACAATAACAAAGGCAAGAGTAAAATAATTACTTCTCATTTGAAGGTTCGTTTCTCAACACCTCAGGAGCCATCCACTCAGCCTGAAACATAATATACAAAATGAATTAACAATATATTTAGTTGCAGCTAGTTGGAAGCTTTTATTAGGAAGTGCAATTGAATAAAGAACAAAACTAGGGCTAAGAATATAACCCTTGACAAATAAAAGAAAGAGATGGAAAAAGATACAGTATACAGCTGCACAACTACCATCACTTAATATTAACCATCATTTAGCATGAGAGTTATAAGGTTGGTTAGTGGCTAAGTCCACATGTGAGAAGAGGAAGAGATCGCGAATTTGAATCTCTTCATTAACAAAAACTAACACATTAGCAAATAACATTTGACCTATGAAAAAAAAAACATCATTTAGCATGAATAAAGTGTACTATCACCCGTCCTAACTGTGATTGATTGCAATTGACAGTATGCAAATTTTTTGGTTGTATTTAACACTGATTGCAATTGGCACATACTTCCTTGGACCATTTTTGAAATTGATACTATAACATGTGCACAAATTAATACTTGGCCTGAACATAGGCATTGTCAGCCTCAACGGCTCAACATACTACACCAAGCATATACTAAATGATAGAGCAAGAAACTCCCAGTCTTCCAAAACTGTTTTAAATAAAATAGGAAATATCGACATTTGCATATGTACACATGTGCATATCGAACATGATTTCAATGAAACATGTAACACCGTGAAAAACCATGCAAGTAAGAGGATGAAAGAATAAATAAATTTAAATGAACAGAGTTTTAAGATAGCTTACTGTGCCTGCAGTGGATCTGGAAGAAAGGAATGTGCTATGCTTCATACGAGATAAGCCAAAATCACATACCTATTCAACAGACACAAAACAACATCATGTTAACACAAAATCACATACCTAAACTCAAAACCCTAAACCCTAAGTTTTAATCATGAGATTACTTGGCACCTTCACAACCCAATTTTTGTCAACAAGAAGATTTGGGGACTTTAAATCACGATGCACTATCACGGGAGTGCAGTTGTGCAAATAGTTCATTCCTCGGGCCTGAATATTCAAAAGTGACAAGTTATAACAAATAGGCCTAACTGGTAAGTTACACAAATCTCTTTCTGAAAACAACAGTATTGTATTAAAAGACAACAGAATCTTACAGTATCAAGGGCCATTCTCAAACGCCTTCGCTCGTCTAATTGACTGTTTGGTCTGTGAATTAATCTATACAAACTTCCTCTGCATAAAATGATCTATATCTCAATGTTTGAAGAGTCATAAAGCGAAAACAAAAGGCATCCAAAAGATATTAATTAATCATCAAATATATACCATAGGGAATTTGTAGCGAGACCAAATTAATGTAACATTGTTAAAAAAATATTGTAACATTTAAAATTCTTACTTCATCAGAAAAGAATTTAGGTTTAAATCAATGAGATGTAAAAGTTTAAATGGAATGATTGCAATGCAAGCTTTAGTTGTCTCCAACTTTGTGTATTCACATCTAGAATATTATCTATTAGAACATGCAAGTGGGAATTATATATAAATAAATAAATCACCAAATGCATTTGTTTAATGAAAAATATTAGCAGGTTCTTGGTTATTAATTTACAATTAGCATTATGGCTACATGCTGCATGGCCATATCATTTGGGAAGAATACTTGGTAGATTAGTAGCATTATTATTTTGCCTTCTAGAAAAGAAAGTCCTCATAAACTACAATGTCAATGGCAGGAAATATCAACTTCTGAAAAATTTTTCAAATCTCAATTAACAATAATATAATTCGTATGAAGAAATGGGAAATAAGCATTTCAAGTTACCTGGGAAGAAATTCAGTAACAATTGAAAGATTTGGAGGTCGTGTGACAGCTCCCATGAAGAGAACAACATTTGGATGCCTCAATCTTTTCATTATTCTAACCTATTGAAATTAATATCATAAGTCTTATGGTCTCAAATTTATATAATAATTTTATTGGTATGCACAAGTATATGTGGCGTTGACAGCAAGAATTACTACACAAGAATTTCAATAAGCAACCATATAAATAAGAAAATTAGATGGTGACCAACACAACAGCTGAAACTTCAACAATTTGCAGAAGAAAAAAACAGAATTACATCTGATAATATTTTGAAACGATCAGTATTAGATATAAAACCTGTTACTTTAGTGGTAAAACACTTCATCTATCATTGATTGAACAAAAAGGGTTAAATATACCAAAATAAAGGACTTTTAAGTTTTAAGATAAATGGGCTTAAGGCCCAATAACTCGCTACAACTGAAACCATATTCTAACAAAACCATTCATTAATATTTTACCGAACAGCTTAAACTGTTACAGTAGTTAATTCATGAAATGGTAACAAGGTATCAAAGTCTCTGACTGGTCATGAATTTGTTGCCCACATCGTTCTAATTTCTAATAAAGAGAAGAAATTCATGGTAAAAGTAGGCAGGTGTAATGTCCAAACTTCAAGTACAAAGAGCTCTTGCATAAATCATAATTAGATAAAAACCATCAGTAAATTGACACCTAGCAACTTAAGCATGTGAGGTATTTATTTCATACATGATAATCAATCCTGACCAAAAATTAAGAACTAAAGAAAAATAATATTACCAAAAATACTAGTTAATGTTTCCCAAATTTTTAAAGGTTTTTAAGATAAATCCTGTTATGTTCAGATAAGCATAATAATTTAGGGTGTGTTTGGGGGATAACTAAAAAAATTAGATTATTTCAATAATCAATTATTATTATAATTTATTATAATCAAAATCTTTTCATTTGAATAAGTTTACTGAAAAATAGTTTGAAATTTTTTTTTTGGATGTAACAAAAAATCAGTTTTTACATAGCAAAAGAGTATCAAAATAGCTGAAAAGGGGGAAAAAGACTGTTATAAAATAATCATAAGCTATAAATCTTTAGATTATAAAAAACAATTTTTCAAAAGAAAAAAAAAATCTTTTTTCAAATTTCAATTACAATGCCAAACATACTGATTATTTCATATAACAGCTTTATTTTTTTGGGAAACAGGTGAAATCACATGATATCAACTATCCCAAACATACACTAAAGTATCTTTGAGATGAAAGACGTCTCAGCCATTTTTGTTCTCCTAACATGCATCACAGAGAGAAAAAAAATTATCATCGGGAAAAGAGATAACTCATAAAAAATGAAGATGATAAGTTATTCTCCTAAATAGAGAAACTAAAGGAAAATTGATAATCCATTTGATTATTCCTTTTATTTTGAAGGGATTTAAGCTACTGATGCTAAATTTTAACTTAGTTTGTCCTCGAGAAAATAATTTTAGAATATTAGTGAAAGACATAATCTGTTTATTTTCTGTTAAATTTAATTAGGAATTTTATTGACGATGATTTGATGAATTTCAGAATTTTAACTTTTATTACTGAATTTTATGTTTTTAATTTAGGAAATAAAGAAAAGAAAAGTGTACAAGAATAGTGCATTTAAAAGCATTCAGCCTAGACATCTAACCCAAACATAAATAGGATTAGAGAAAGAGAAAGAGAGATTGGAGATATGTTGATCTTTTCACTCACTGTTGAGGGCACCTAAACCTCATTTTGTTAGGATTAGGTGAATTTTAATGTAATCTAAGGATCTCCAATTTGGGATATTAATAGAATTTTATTTCTTTCCTATTGTGTTTGTGTGCTTAACACTCCTAAAACTTGATCAACCTTAGGATGATTTTGTATATCTGGCAAATGGAAATTTATTTCATGAATGAGGTCAAAAACATATATTTAGTAACCTTAAGGCTAGGAATAGTCATGGGATGATTGTTATTGTTATAAGTTCTACACAAAAAGCTTATTGCTTTTTTATTTCACCTCACAAATTAGGGTTCTTAATTATGGATAAAGGTTTACTTGCTAATCAATTAGGATTTAAATAAATTAGCAAATCCAGTAAACAAGTGGAAACTAAATTGAATTAATACTCATTAGGAATATATGAAATTGAATTAAACTTAATCACAACCTTTTTCTCGTTTGAATTAAACCAATTTCTTTGCATTCTTGTTTTCCTAATTCTAAAAGAAAACCTAGAAATAAAGCTATATTGTTTCTCTTTAATTTTAGTTACTATTTTCTTCAAACAATCCAATTCAAAACTTATTTTCCCTGATTCCTACTAGGATTGTCTTCACGAATTGAAAATCACCCATCCTTCCATATCTAAGAATCATACTTTGGCATAACCCATTTTAATTATTTTTTGGAATGACCTAATGCACTTGCCAAGGTCCCATGAAAATGTATAGCCTTAGCCTAAAAGGTTAAAAAAGTAAAAGCACTCTTCACTTCGGAGGAACAGACATTAAATGGCAATGCATTGAATCCTATAAAATATTTTAAGTCAAAGAAATCTCACTAGAGTATGTGCAGTCTCTCCAAACCAG
This sequence comes from Psophocarpus tetragonolobus, assembly GCA_037954015.1. NCBI lineage: Eukaryota > Viridiplantae > Streptophyta > Magnoliopsida > Fabales > Fabaceae > Psophocarpus > Psophocarpus tetragonolobus. The sequence continues at coordinate 3,475,518 of CM075696.1, forward strand.
ATACACCAAAGAACAAGTAAGAGAAACTTTAGCATGAAATCCTTAGTCTGAAATAGCTCATGAAGCATGTTCTAAACAAAATAAATAAATGTAACCCCCCCCCCCCCTCCTCTCATACTTTTTTAAAGTAAAATTTCAAATTAGGTGTACTACAAATTTCAAACTAGACTAGAATGAATAGCATAGTAATATAAACAAAAGACTGCAGCCATACTATACAGGATTATGAAGATGAAACACAAATCATATCCATCAATGAAGGCAATTGAAAATATAAACCACAAGATCACAGCAAAAAATGACTAAATTGCAAAAGAAGAAATACAGCGGGGGAAGTTGAGAAGGCCTGTACCTCAGTTTTAAATTCTTCAAGTGATTCACCAGATATATCTTGATCTAGAAACTTCTTTACTGCAATCTCCTACAAATCAAAGCATAAATGTTCGGTAAAAGTAAGAATTCTATTATCTACAATATAACAGAAAATTAACCATAACAACATTGACAAGAATAAAATGAGAGAGCAGGGTACGGCAGCAGTAAATATTGAAATGTAGTGGATGACTATTTTGTTTAGATCAAAATGAAACTAAAGTCCAAGAATTCTTGGCACACATTCAATTAATAAATAAAATTACATATTATAATTTGCAGTACATATACAGATGTAATTGCAGCAGTAATAAGTCTTGATAATGTAAGTACAATTCATTTCAACAAAAACATAGTAATAAAATAAAGTTGCATAACATACAACTTTGAGAATAACAAATCAATTAAGTTCAAGAATATCAGAAACTCACAGTTCCACGCCATTCACCACGGTACACCTCACCATATGATCCTGCACGTCAAACATGTGCCAACCAAATGCAAGTAAGTCCTTCATAGTTCAGATGCAAAATCAGATAAATAGTACCTGCCATCTAAGAAAAGAATCTAAACAAATCTAGTAGAACAAAGTACAGTTCATACCAAGTCCGATACGCTCACCGAGTGTTATTTCCTCCCATGGAATGTCAACCTCGGCAACGTCATCTAATGCAGAATCAGATTTTGTGCTATCATTACTTACTACTGATCTATCAGATATTCTGTCCACTTCTGAGTTTGCTCCTAAAGCTATATGTTCTCCATCACCACTACCCTTCAGGTCATAACCAGCACCATCTGTATCTCCATCACTTCGATTTCCCTGTTCATACTGTTTACTGACAGCAGCAGTGGTTGCTACTACAGCTGCAGCAGTAGCAGTAGCAGCTGCTGCTACTGGAATCTCTCTGTTTGAGTCAATGCTAGATTTTGTCACCGCAACTACCATAGAAGATGCAACAACAGCAGCAGCTGCTGCTGCTGCTGCAGCAACTGGGACATTTTGCCCATATTTTACCTGAGTTGGTATTGACTGCCCAGGTGCTTCCCTTGTATGAAGAGGAAGGTTGATTCCTAAACCTTCTACAGGTTTAGAAAGCTCTAGCTGACTGCTAGAACTTGCTTTGGGAAGAACTCTAGGGGGTAAAACTTGAGGAGGATTAAGATTACCATCGAACACAGCTTCTTGCTGTCCACTTCCCTGTTTGCTTTCATCTTTTTCTTCACTTAGAATGTTAGCCTCATTTTCTAATTCCTCCTCATCATAAATTTCAGAAAACAGATTTGGAGGAGCAACCACACCACTTTCAAGTAGGACATCATGAAGTTTCTGGGCTAAGTGAGGGTTCTCCTTGGCAGCATCAATCATGTATAGAGAAACATCTTTGACTTTCATTCTACGTACTGCAGGAGAACTGATCCCTTCAGTCCAAGAAGGAGATCTTGCATGCACATGTGGATAATTAGGTCTGCCAGGAGCTTCCTGCCCTGTGATCTTCTCAACATTCTGAGAACTTTTAAATTCATTTGAGGGTCTCATTGATTCTTCCTTTCCTATGGAGAGCCTGCTTATATCAGATTCTTTCCCTGCACGGGAAAAATGTTTTGATCTGTTTCCTTTGTCCAACATCGCCAAATCAGAAGTTTCTTCATATGAACTTCCAACACCACTGCTGGATGAAGGACTGGCCACATACGAAGATTCATCATACTCTATAAGTGATCCAGTTGCATCAGATGGAATAAGAGTTCCAGGATCTGCCATTAGGTCAACAATGTACTCCCTGAAATTCAAAACATGCACATCCTGTACTTAGTTACTTACTGAACAAGCCTTTGCAATTCTTACATTAAAATATATACAAATTGAGTGGAATAATGTATAATGACTATATGAAAATTCAACAAAAATCTACAACAACAAAGGCATCAATAACAAAGACACGGTAAAATACAGCCTCTATCCTGGGTTGAGAAGCACTGAGAGACACTCCACCCAATAGAAAATTGATGACACAGAACAAGTAAAACAATTAATATCTTAATGGCAATGTACAGAAAAGTATAAACAAAGAAACTCTGCCTGGTCGCCAGTAGCATAAAAAAAAATCAATGGAAATTACCTTCCATCATCAATCTTGACAAAGTTTATCGCCACGTCATCAGAACCTGTATATTGAAGCCCCTTCACCAACTGACATGGGATGCCCAAACTGTCAGCTAGAACCTACATTTATTATTGAAAATTAAATCAGAAAATAGAAAAAGCAGGCAAACATAAAAATTAAATGTTATCTTACATACAATGGAGTTCTTGATCCATGTACACAACCCCACCCAACGGAAAAATACTTTTGTTGTTATATCTTAAATGCATAGTAAAGTCTCAAGTACTAAGAATTAACAGAATACAACAAAAATATCAGAGGTGGTAGTAGTTCACCCGGAATTGATCTTTCTCTTGAATCTTGATATATTCTAACAATTTTTTTTGGTGTAAACCTAACAACAGTTTTTCATTAGAGCCTTCTATCAACTAATGTGTGGAACCATTATTTAATGAAATCCAAACCACAAAAGAAAATGTTGGGATAAATACCTTAAATAACAATGCACGATGCCGAGCCAATCCAATAGTTAGAGAACCAAGTGGCAAAATCAAGCTACCAAGAGTTGCTTTCAGACTATAACTAAGACTCCTCCATGCTCTTGTCATGCTCTCAGGATCTGCAACTGATCCACCCATATAATCAGCCACAAATATTGCAAGCTTGCGCACCAAACTTCTATCTATAACTACTTCAAAATCGAGACTTGATTTGCCAATCAACTCCTGGGCCTTTTGCACAAGTTTCAACAAGTTAGAATCAGCAACCCTATTGACCAAGACAGCTTCCCATGTCCCACTTGAGATTGATGTTCCTTGCAGTTGCAGATCTACAAGGGAAGGCATTCTTGCAGGAGTTGACTCAGTTATGTTCCCATACAGATCATAGAAACCATCCAAGATCTTGTCATCATAACCAAGAGCATTGTAATTCTGTGAAGCACGGATAAATCTACGATATGAGATAAGTTAGAAAGGAATATAATTAGGACAAAATAGGGTCAAGTAACCAGATGACATATAGGAATAAGTCATTTTATAACAAAACTGTTTAATGCAAGCATCATCAAAAAATTCCAAAACCATACTGAGCAATCTAAATTGCCAAATCCTAAACCCTCTGTGTATAGAACCAAAAGCCGCAAGTCAAACATAAGAAAAACAAAAGTGAAAAAGATTCAGTATTTTCTATATAAAGTATAAAGGCCAAACCATGACTACAAGTCTATAACCAAAGATCTCATAAAAAGGTTCAGAAACAATTTAATAATAATTCCAAAAACATGTGATATAAGGAAACCAGCCAGCAAAGTGTAACAGGCTAGCAATATCATATACTAACATTTCATATGACCAAATTATTACAGAATAAAATAGATACTAAACTAGAAAAAATTAGGAGGCCTTTGAACAGGAAAAGAACTATATACAAGTTATATATTAAATGGGGAAAGTTACATGCAGGAAATCTCCAACAGTAAGAAAAATCCCTTTAGAGCAATTTTTTTTTTTTTTGGTAAATGTCATTAGAGCAAGATAAAGCCAAGATACAAAAGTCTTCTGCCTAATTCAAATAAGAATTAATATCATTCTTTTCTGATGATGTGTTATGTACAAATTATCTCAAAAGTTGAAGTTATTAGGTGAAGACACATAAATGGTTTATTACATATCTACCTCACGCACAACGGGCTTGATCCATTGATAATGCACAAGCCACCTTAGTTAGTGCTGAAATTCATCTTACAGGGCAGTATAAACTCTAGAGTCTAGACAGACATAAGCTATGATACAATGTCATGAACTGATTATCCTGAAAGCTTAAGGCTGTGTTTGGATTTCCATTTCTACACAGTTGAACGGAAGAATCCCACTTTCCAAGGAAGCAGAAGGAGGGAGGGGAATGAGTTGGCGTTGGGCGGAACTTTCTCCCAATTCAAACATGCACTAAGCTGTTATGCAAAGACTAATAAATGATTTATAGTACATCTACAGCATTATGATTGATAATTTTACCAAAGTGATTTCAGAATCTTAAAACATTCAGTTTTCCCTTGATACAACACAAACAACACTTAAGGGGCCAAAAGGCAAAAACCTTCCATTCAAAGAAAGAACCATATTTTGGTCCAAGTCTTTAAACATAACCTAACTCTAAAGTCCACTGGATAATTTCTCTTATCTTCATATCAAGAGATCAATCAATTTTTTATATTTTAAACCATCATTAATATCCAGGATGTAGACCAAGTTAGTCGAAGATGCAAGGATGCAAATGCAATGCAACTTGCCCTGACTTCAACATCACCCCTCAAGAAATTCAGCAGATGCTGAATGATATAGGAATTTCCACCCCCAAAGCATAGTTCAGAATGCTATTAATATATTTAACAATGCCCAAATTCTATTAACTATCATGATATGCTATCCCTGTCATTCCACATAGGAAAGGTCAAAGTAAAAAAAAAATCACAAGAATAAGGGCACATCACATGTGATCTAAATACAATCCGATATCCTTCCCTCCATTTTTCTTTTCTCTTCATCCAGAGGTCAAGATCTATATACCCTTACTTAAAACTCTAAGCTCCAAACAATGCCAAAGAAGAACGAAGTACCAATCTACACATCTGAAATCCTTTACAAAATTCTTGAAGCCTCATATTCCTCTAAGAATGACCCGATTATCAAATTTATGAGTTCCAATATATTTTCTTCCAGCAGCAGCACCATGATAACAAGACGAATGGGAATAAAGTGACTTACCCAATACCGGTAGGCCACAATTTCAGCTGGTGTGTAACCAGGGTTACAAGATCCCAAACTAATCTGCTTAACAGCTTCAATCTGCACAGCCTCAGGATCCTCCTTTGCACTCAATTCTAAAGCAAGCTGTATCTGATACTCTTCCTCTACTTCAGGATCCCTGGAAATACTGGACCCTGAATCAAGCTTAGTTGAATCTGACACAACATCCAAACCACCACTACTCACTGCATCAGATGGCTCCATTCTCTCTCCCGTTGCCTGGCTCAAAGATGGAGGAGGACTTGGACTCTGCCTATTAGCAACTGAATGCAACCAACTGGAGAGGCCAGAAAAGGGCTTGGGCTCAGAACTTCGAGGGGACTTTGAGCGCAAAGTCTTCTTGGAAGATGAAGATGAACCAAGATTGGACTTGTTGCCCTTGGATGAAGAAGACCCTTGTTCATTCTCTGGTCGGTTAGACATGATATGAAGCTTCTTAAGAATGTTCTTCATATCTTTTCACTTAGCAACAGTACCAAGTGCTATAGAAGCGGAAACACCTCCATAACGATCTTGTACCAAGCATGAAATCAAAATCCACATCACTTTCTCATGGCAGAAGAAGAAGAAGGCTAGCTAAAAAACCTTGTTTTTTGTTTTTTTGGCAAAAAGCTCTTAAAACCCAATTAAATACCAAAACAATCAAGTTTCAATCAAACAATAATACCCTTTTCAACCTTTGCCCAATCAAGGCGATCCAGATGCCTTGGATTGAAATGGAGCAGTTACCTTTACCCCAGACAACAACTGTTGAGAGACAGCACAGAAATAAACATGTGCAGCCTCAACTACACCGCAACCGCAACTTCAGATGTTGTGTACTACCACACATCAACTTTAGGAAGCAGAAAGAGAAAAAAACGAGAATCACTGAGCACCCCGGATTGAGAAAGATGGATCTTTCTAAGCAGAGAAGTGAGCACAAAAATAGAAGGGGCGTGGGGAATGCTGAAGAGGGTAAATTGCAAAAGGAGTATGTGAGAGAGAGAAGCAACAAGTGGAAGGAGTAGTAGGGGACCCACTTGAGTATAGGGGCAGAAGGATTTCAAGGTCCCAGAAAAAGGTAAACTTGGTGGGAAACACAACAACCAATGAAACACCCCACTTGTTGTTTCTTTCTCTCTTCTCACCCTCTAATCTAAAATGGTGGTGCCATGAGTTTCAACACAAATTGAGTTTCAGTTAAACTTATCATGCAATATGTTGAATAAACAAGTTTCAAGCATGTCAATAAAAATTGGTTCAGTAGATGAGGATTACAATCATATCACAATAAGAAATAAGGATACAACTTTAAATTTTTCTAAGAATTTCAGTAAGTAATTTAATTTACAAGTAGTTTATGGGGATTGTTTAACTGTTAATGTCTGTTATGATTTTGATGAATTTTCGGTACACATCTCCATTTAAACTTTTCATTAAAAAAAACTGTCAAAGAAAAGAAAAAAATATTTTATACTGTCATCAAACTACATGTCATTATATAGGGACTTATCATTTTTTAATGATTATTTAAAATTTATATCTAAGATGAATTTTAAATCATTTTTTAATGATTATTTAAAATTTATATCTAAGATGAATTTTAAATCATTTATAGTATAAAAAATTTACACAATGCTTGAATATTAAAGTTTAAAAAAAAGATTTATGCGTGTATAGATATTTTATATTCTTAATAACTTATTATTGATCGTGTAGATTAACTTACACAAAATTATTCATGTTTAACAAGGTAATTTCGAATTCAAATCTTAAACTCAGAAGAAGAGTTGTTAACCATAATAGTTTTACATCTCTTTAATCTATACGAAAAAAAATTTAATATAGCAGTAGATCCTAAACATGTTTTTAAAAAAAATTGATTAGATTTTTAAACTAGAATTATAATTTTCTTATTTTGTAATTAAAAAATATTTTTAATTAGTCAAAATAATCTGTTATATTTTTTTAAAGTAGTTAACAAGTTATAAAAAATGATATATAATAAATTGAAAATAAAAAAGAAAAATACCATTCCTTTTGAATTGCACACCCTTTGGCTGTTTGAAGCAAAACCTATTTTTTGTCCTTGGTGATAATTCCACTTTTTATTCAACTAAAGGACAAATGGTTTTAAAGTGGAAGTGGCAAAAACTCACTTTCATGCTCAAGCTTCCAACCATGCCCTAGGACTATCTCACTTACCAACTATAATAATTCCCACTTTGTTGCCACTATCCATCTTTTATGCTGTACCATATTCAATTCAATGTTACTCGATTTGGCTAGTAAATCATTTACTAACTTCGCCATTAAAAAAAATATATTTGATTATTTTATATGATAAGTTGATTAATTTTATTAATTAATATTTTTTTTACTATGTTAGTACATAGATATTAAAATCAAAATAATAAATTTTTTACTAACACTTACTTTTTCTCACACTTAATTAAAAACTTTAAAAATTGGTGTTTAAAATGGTTTTGTAAAAAATAAAAGTGTATTTTTAATTTCTATATTAATGTGTTTTTATTTTTGTTTTTCTGAGATAAGCCAAAGATTTACTAGATGAAAGAAGATTTACTAATTAATGTGTTGAGTATTATATTCATTCTGCAATTGTTAAAAACAAGTTGTGAATTTAACCAATTTGATTCATCACCAATTTTTCAAATTTTCAGTAGTTATTTGTTTATTACATCTTTGCTGCTGATAGAAAAATAAACACTACTGCCCTGCCCGAAGAGGATCAATCACCAAATTCATTGGCACCATTCTTCAATTGTTTTACTAACCATTGTTTTAAATAAGAAATTTTATTAAGAACCACAACCACGACATTTTATGAACCGGTGAAACTAAATATTTACTGTTTAATTAAAATCTTTGTTTTTAAAAGAAATTAAAATCTTTTTATATATTAATTTTAACCATTACTTTTTAAGTGATTACTAACTAATAAGCAGAGTTAATTTTTAGTGTGTTTTAAAATGTCAAGCCATGCGCTGTGAACAAAAAGAAAAAAGTCAAGAGAGGTGTCTTCTATTGTTCATAAATGATGTTTAATTGTTGTTCTTCACAGTTTTTTTCACACATTTTTCATTTTTTCGTGTGAGCCTAATTTCTTATCTTGTTTTAATTACTACTTCTTCCCATTTAGAAAATAATTTAACTTTTGCGAGCCGAATTTCTTACCTGTGGAAAATTTTTAATCATTGAAATCAGATTTATTTATTACTTGAGTCACTTTTCATAACTAACAAATTATTTAGTTGAATTAACTAAGGATTAATTTGTTATGATGATTTATTTATGACCTAACTATATATGAAGTTACACTCTAATAATAAAAGTTTGACCCACATTAGGCCAATAAGGTTTCAAGTTTTAATTTACATTACAATCCACCCACCCAAAAGAAAAGGTTTTAACTTTAAAAGTGAAGCGGGAGGGCATGAATATAAAGGTTTTATTCTTTTCACAACAGATACATAAATCTCTAAAGTTGAATCAAGATCCCTATTTTATCATTGGACTAGGATGCAAAGAAATTGATAAACTAAATTAGCAAAATTAGTTTCTGGTAAAAAAATAGAAAACACTATTTATTGAAAAGTATCCCTCCTTGGTCTACCTCAACCCTTTAGAGAGAGAGGGGTGGGGCAAAGAAAAAAGATGAAGATGAAGATGAAGCCCGCAGCAAAGGGCAACAAAAACTGCATTAAGTTAAAGAGAGAAATAATTTGAATTGGAGATTAGAAGAAGAAAAAGTCATGGAGGTAGATGTAAGCTCTTATTTTGATATTTAATAATATGTGTTGCTCCTTTAATGTTGACCATTGATTTTATTGGCCACTCCCGCGCCATGGCATGTCTACATCTAACAAGTGTTTACTCATGAAGGCAATGACTTCTAATCCTTACCCCATACTTTTATTTATTATATAAAAATGATAGAGACCCATTATACAGCTTTTCAAAGGTTTACTTCTTCTGAATCACTGAAATTAAATATGATTACCACACAGCTCCTCAACTTCATTTTAGTTTCGGATCATCTATCCAAATTATGGAAAAAGTAGTTCATCAAGATAACACCAATACATATAAAGTTGTGCCTTTTTTCTCTTTCTCTTGTCCATCCTATGCTTCCCTAATTAAGAGGGTTTTGCTCACCTTTCTCATCCTCTTAAACTATTTGTTTTATCTAAATAATTATTCAATAACTTAAATACTTCTCTCAATTTTTTTATAAGTTTCTTTTGTTTTTAAAATAGCAATAAGTAAAATTTACTATAAATAAAGGGTTTGTGATTGAACTCTTAAAAGAATTGTTTCTTTCCAAATATCTCAAAAATGAATACTTTAAAATAATGTGTCATAAGATTTTCATTTTTATATATCAGAAATGTAAAAAAACAGAAAAAACAACACTAAAAGACTAGGATCCACGCTGAAACACTGTCCCTAAGATATCTACAAAGAACTTGTGTTTCATGGGACTAGGACAAACAACTTCTAACACATGTGTAATAAGATTTTAATAATAAGAATGAAAATTAAAGAAAGTTGTTATATGACAACTTGTCATCCATAAATATAAGCAAATGTTGTCTAATAACGTTTGCATGAAGTAATTAAAACAGATTTTTTTTTTTTTTTCAAATTACAGAACAATTGTGACCAATTTTGAGAAACTAAAAACACATTTAAATCTAATTTAATTCATGTATGAAACCAAATCCAAGACATGTTGGAAAGATCTCTTCCAATAGAAGTCAAATATTTACTAAAGGGAAATGTTCATTTTCTTTCCTTATCTTTGAAATCTAATCAACATTTTAGTGTTTTTGTTTGGAAAGTCAAATCAAGAAATATGCTAACGTCTACTCTTTCAGCAGCTCAAGCAATCTTAAATAAAATACAAGTGTCCCATTTTAGGCTATGGATTTGATTTTCAAATAATGAAACCCTTCCCTTTTTTTTCTCTCTTTTCCTTTTCAGTTTCAGTTTCAGCAGAACAAGTTGAGAGAATTTTTCTTTTAGTAAAGATGCTTGTCCTTAACAAATCCAATGTAATGTTCCGCTTTTGATGATTTTTTGTCCTCGAATTAGACCTTACGTGACCCTTCATCCAAACATTGCATAACGAAGAGAAAGGAGGAATTGGGTTCACATGTCTTTATTTTCTAGATATTCAACCATGCATATATTAATGTGTATATATATTATATATATGCCATCTTATCCTCATAAATAATGTAAAAGAGAGTTCAATGTATGGAGCACTTAATGTATAAGTACAGCTTTGTTTTTATATTGTAGAACGCATGATATCACAAAGAAGTTATAACAATGATTTATTAGCAAAAGTTACCTAGCTAAAGGAAAATAAAATATCACAAATTCTAATCGCTTTTACTAACAAAAATCAACGATTAATATTTATCAAATGATATGTGTGCAACAAGTAGATTTTCTATTAACAAATACTGTTTGAGATTTGGTCACACATTTAACATTTATCATCCTCTTCCAATAATATATTTAGTGGAACACGTGAATTTTTACTTCGATGTAAAAAATAAATTAAAAAATAAAATATACATTTAAAATTTATCATGACTCATTAAAAATAATATTTTAAAAATAACATATGCATTTTGTATTAATATTAATTATCATTTTTAGTAAATTCCTAGTTAAAATAAAATATATCAAATATTGTAAAAGAAAAATACTTATACATTGTTAGTGTAAAAAGTTTTATACTGACAGTAAATTACAATTTTTCATATATCATAATTTTTTTATTTTACTAATTAATACTTTAAAAGTAATGTAAACAGAAAACTGTGATTGAACATTAATATAAAAATCTTTTACACTATTAATATATAAGTATTAAACTCATATAATATGTTTAAGGAAAAACTACAAGACTAATAACATTAGGAAAGGAGTCACGCATTATTAATAATTTAAAATCAAACCGTGTGATATGAATGAGCTAAGTTGATGATTAGATATATCATATTACCAATTTAGCACTATATGAATTTATTTAGTACAACTTGGCCTGAATTTGTGATTCATAAGATTAAATTGGTGATTTAGTCTGGTTTAATTGTTGACATGATGATCGGGTCATCCAATTTTTCCTTAAAAAAATAAAAAACATTATATATTTTATTAATTATAATTTTTTTAATTAACATGATGTCAACTATATTTCATGTTTTCTTATTGTTTCATGTGATTGTAAAATTGATTTTGTTATTACTTATTTAATTTTTTATGTTTAAATAGTATGTATATTTAATTACTTTAAATATTTAAAATTTTATTTATAAATAATGATTTTTTGTATATTTTAATATAGATATAAAATTTTATAAGTTTTAATAAAAATTGAGTTGTGCAGGTGAACTAATAACTTAATTGTTCAACTAACCTAGTAACTTAATCGAATCGGGTTGGTTTTTTGAGTTATGTCTGGTACCAGTTCATATATTAATTTATAAGTATTTTCGTATATATATATAAAAAAAAAAAACGACTAATGGCAGTAAATATGGCGAGAAAGGATAATGATTAATTAATAAATTAATTGCGCTAAATGTCAGCTGTCATAATTCATATTTAAGTATGTTGTTTAATTGCCTTTTGGTAGAAATCCTAATTCTAGATATTGTCATATATGGCACATGTTCTTTTCAAGCCAACTATGATATGTGTGAACAATTTAAAATGTAAATTTTGTCACTAATTCCCATAACAGAAACCTAGCTAGAAAGCATTTGAATTTATAAAAAAAGTGAAAATTTGTTAGAATTAATTCAATAGGTCTTTTTCTTTTTGTACTCCTTTTAGTTGGTAATAGTTGCTAGTCTCAATTTCAAATTTTAGATATATCAGGGTTAAATATTAGAAAGAAAAATTTATATTATCGATAGTAATTTATAAAGTTCTAACAAGAATATTTTTAATAAAAACATCAATGATAAACAATATTATTTAATAAAATATATTAAAAGAATAAAACTCATTTTATATACATGCAAAATTTTCATTAGTGTTTGTTATTATTATCAATAATCACTATTTTGTATCAATATCATGATTGTAAAAAAATATAAGCAAATTACGAATGTATACATGAGGTTTACTGCAATTACACTTGCATTCTCTCTTTTTTTTTTTAATCATTAATTTCGCAACTTTTGAGATGTTAATATAAAATTTTAGAGGAGTGTTAATGTAATGGTCTCAAACATATATGAGGTACAACTATAATTATAGTGAATACATAAAAATAAAAAGCTCTAATAATTTAAATAAAGATGTATAAATAATTTCTTTAAATCTAAGGGTATTCATCTATAATTTGCTAAAAAAAACCAATTGATTTTTTTTTGTCGATATAAATATACACATACACATGCATATGTATATATAAAAGTTGACAAAAAGAATACATGTCTAATTGCATAATATATTGTAATAAGTTGTAAATGCTTAATAACAACTAACAACTACCAAACTTAAAAGATATTGTGTGTCCAACCTTCAAGAAAGGATCAACTGTACCCAGGGCAGATATACTTTGATCGTAGAACTTTTTTATATGCCAAAAACTTGAAAAAAACAAAAACTATTAGTTGCAACACTCGAGGGCTTATCATGCCTTTATGGATTATGTAATAGGAAGTATTCAAAACCTAAAGTAGTGCGCATCACACCTTTCTTCAGTTTCTTACACATATGTAGATGATGTTACAGGAATTAGTCAAAACCTAAAATAGCATACAATACACCTTTGTGTTGTTTTCTCCACATCTATGGATGGTGTTGTAGGTAGTCAAAATTGAAGTAGTGTGCACCAAATCTTTGTGTATCATTTCTCATATATTTGTGGAAGATGTGGCAAGAATTAACCAAAATTTGAAGTAGTGTGCACTACATCTTTGTGTCATTTCCCATAGAGTTGTGGATATTGTAGCAAGAAGTATTCAAAACCAGAAGTGGTACATACTACACCTATGTGCCCTTTCCCACATACTTGTTGATGAAATGGATGGAAATAGTCAAATCCTTAAGCAACACATACCACACATGTTGCTCTTTTCCACACACCTTTACAAAACCCCTATGAAGCAAATTGTTGGCATGAATGTGCACCACAATGTTGTACCTAGTACCATGGTCATGTGACCAATGTGGTGAATAAAAGAACTGGGGCCACAGTTATGTTCATAAAAACACATGTTCATAAAAAAATTAATAATGATTGGTAATTAACTACTCTCCCAAATGAATTAAATTGTCTTTGACTTTGTTGATACTTACTCAAAATTGTTAAAAGGGTGAAGCTTATGATGGTTTGTGAGCAAGTTAAATAGAAATTTCTATTTGAGATGAGAGCGTATTTAATGAAAGTATTCCATAGCAGCTTTTGGTGAAAATCATATGATGAGATAATTTAGAACTTATGTGTATAGATAATTTGTTTATGCTCTTATCAAAACTTTTGTTGTACCATTAGTAGATTTTAGCTTTTAACATATATCTTGGTATAGAGGCGCTCGAGTTAATTACACGACATGACATGTTCTGAATCCTGTTCAACATCATTATACAATTTTTAATTAATGATGTATTTACGTTCAATTGAAACTTTCCTATTGTGTTCTCTCTCATTCTCGATCCACTTTTTATTTGTATTGTTTGAGGCATTTAATGAATCACACTTAATTTTTTTATATAAATTTTGTTTATCTTTTATATAACTTGTGAGATGAGATGTCTTTTTTTTATTGGTAGAGACAAAATAGGAAACACAAAATGATGTTAGAGATTTTCTCACTTGTCTAGATTATATGTTTTATATTATTAGTGAGTTAAAGTAAGTTTGACAATTTTAGAAATTAAATCATTTTAATTAAAACGTTGATCGGTTCTTTATCTTCCGCACCAAGCCACGCAAAAAGAAATTTAATTAATTTGTATCCTAAGCAATTGAATAGGTTGACTCCACAAATTGAGAGATGCTTCTTAAACGCAACTGCTTACAAAAATTCTAAATAATAATACTATCCGTTTTGGTAAAAGTTGACTTATAGCTCCCTCCATTCTATACAATTAAAAGAAGAAGAAAATAAGCAACACAAAACCACAAAAATCAGAAATATGAGACAGTTCTGAACAAAGTGTACGAATAACAACAAGCAACAAAGAAAAATCAACCCAAAAAAGTAGAAAGTAGAAAGTAGAAACAAAGGAAAGGGTTCAAATAAAGACCATGAATGTGTTATGCATGCACTCTGCAGCATTTGATGGACAGAGTAGTACAATCATCGTTACTTACTGTGTCATGGAAAGTGTCAATGCCAATTGCCAATTGCCAATTGCCAATTGCCAAATGCTCAGAATTTTGCCCATTTCTCACTTACCAAACTGTAATGCTTTAGATACCATACAAACTTTATTGGTTGATGTAACAAGTTTGTACCTGATTTTTTATTTTCTAATAAATTTCAATCAGTGAGTGCTAACAACGTTGTCTGTAAATAAAAACAAAATGATGATACCCAAATTGAACTTTTAAGTCTCAATTGACTTAAGGTGAAGTTTTATCAACAAGACATTTTAATCCTAAAGTTATGGGCATCTATTCTTTAACTTAATGACTTTAATTTATTTAAAATTATTATAATAATTAAATAATTTTTTTATAATAAATAAAAAAGTTGAATTATTACAATAATTCAGAAAGAAGTTGCTGAATCTAAAATTCTAACCCTAAAGAAGTTGGACATGAATTCTATCACTTTAAGATTTGATAACTTTTTTTGCTAACTTTAGATATATCTTCTCTGTTAATCTCTAATTTTTCAAAAAAAAATAAAAATAAAAAAATAAGCATTTTTATTTTAAAATCTCACGAACTATGGACCGTGGGCCATAGAGAGGTCAATAAGGCCTATATAAAATTGTGTGCTTTTTTAACTCTGTTTTGACCAAAAACCAGAGGATCGTGTGCAAAATGCTCTGCCGCGGGCACAGAGAAAACAAGCTACTCTGTCGTCATAATTTACTGTGATTTTATTATTCAAAATCTACAACAGTGTAATGTAAAAATAGACGGTTATAGCCTAAACGTTACAGAATTTCATAAAACTAATTACAATTGAAATCAAATTTTAAAAATTTGCTCAACAAACAAAGAGGTGCTAAATCATTTTTTACAGGGATTACCTTTCCCTTTATTCTTGTCGCAAATGGTCTCGGAAAAAACACTATAAACACATTAAGTAACAAAGAAAAATAATAATGTTTTTTTAATTTGATTCAGATGCACGCTTATACATTCACAATTTTATTTTTTTAAAAAAAAAAAACTATAATCATTTTTCTACATCATAACTCGCTCCTTTCTTTACTATGATGAGTAATAACCCTCTTTTAGATAAGGTGATTCTTCTGACAAATCTATAATTTATATATAATATCTTTTTAAATAATATTTAAAATTAAAATAATTTAAATTATTTACTTTGCAAATGGAATTTGAAGAGACTGCGGCGCGGCACCATTGGAATTTGAAGTGGATTCGCCACTTATTATTAATGAAAAAAATTAACGGTATGCACTTCTTTTCTAAACTATTAATGTTACAAATTAATATATAAGTGTTTAATAAAACATCAACAATTTAAGAAAAAGGTTAAACCATTAATAATTTTAAAACAGAGTAATGAATGAATGAAAATAACAATCATCAATTTCTTCAAATAAGATTAATTGAGAAAATGTTTTATTTTTTTCTTATAAAAAAAATTATTTTCATTTTAAAATTTTCAACTATTAGAAAATATGTTTGTTTTCAGTTGATATTTTCTATTTTCAAAAAATAATATTATTAACTTTAATTAATTTTAACAAAAATATTATAAATTATTTATATATATAGTATAAAATATATTTATATATTATTTTTTTATATAATTACAATATTGTTATTAGGTTTTCACATAATATTAATTTTTAAAAATATTAAAAAAAAATTTGTTTTCAGTTATTTTTTAAAAATGTTTTCAAAATCGTAATTAAACATATTTTTACTACCATTTTTTATTTTCACTAAAAATAAAAATAAAAAACACCTAAAACAATTATCACCTAAAGTATCTAAGGATTTGACGGATTTGGTTTTGATTTAGTTTTTGAAAAAAAATATTAAAAATAATTTTTAAAACTATTTTCAGAAAGAAAAAAAACTTGTTTGATAAGTGTTATTTAAAAATTATTTTAAAGATTTAAAAATAAAAAATTTGTTTATATTTATTAAAATTTCATTAATAAAAAATAAAAAACAACTATTCTGATTGTATTTTAAGTTTTTAAAACAAAAATAAAAAATTAAAAAATAAAATTTTTTTTTTTTTTTAATTTTTAAAAATTAAAAAACTAAAATCATGTCCAAAAACTTTTTTAGAAATTATTATTTAAACAAATTTTTTAATTTTTAAATATTAAATGACTAAAAAGTGTTTTATAAAACTAAAATAGTCAAATATTTTCATGGTGAATGGAGAAGAAAATTGGGGCAGGTAATGTTTTAAACGTCCAATTTAAGGTGCAAGCAAAATCTACAAGCAACTACTACATCCATCTTGCGACTGCAGCAACTAACAACCATTCAGTGCTTGGTTATATTGAACCCGTATATTCCTCCCCCTAAAGCTTGATTTTATTTTTATCTAACCTTGCCTTAGACATGCATAATATTTTACTCCTAAGCTAATAGTCTCGGCCTAAGCATGAATCCTATAGAAATAAGAACCAGAAAAATTCCAACAAAAAATGGTGGGATAATATTAAAAAGACCGACATGAACAATGTCACTAATAATCTAAAGCTTCCAAAGTCAAACAAATATTACTTGAATAACATAATCATCAGTACACTAAAATCTAAAACTTCAGGGGGTCAATCTAGAACAGTGCACAACAACAAACTAAATGAACAATCGATTCACTCAACGAAAAATCAGTTCTGCTACTGCCTACTCGCTTTACAAATCTGTTACCCCTCATGTGCCTTGTTAAAACACTTGTTCATAACCAAATTTAAGACCATGTAATACTTCCTAGCTTCATTATCCAATTGAGGACCATTGAATTCTTTCTAGCCTGGGCCTGATTCCTAAGGATGAAACTGCTGGTGGTGTGGAGCCTGTGCCGGGTGCTGGAATAACTGAGGTGGCTGTGGCTGCTGCTGCTGCTGCTGGAATGGCAGTGGTGGCTGATGGTGGTGGAACTGTGGCAGATGAAACGGGGCATATGTTTGCTGAAACATCGATGGCTGTGGCTGCAGTTGCTGTGGTGCTAAGTGTTGCTGTGGTGACTGCTGCTGCTGTTGGGCTGGCTGCTGCTGCTGCTGCTGCTGCTGCTGCATTGATGGCTGTGCTTGTGGCACCTCCTCTTGATGTGCAAGCGTTTCATCATCCCCTAGTGGTGCATTAAGGTCCATTGTTCCCAGGACTTCCAAATCTTGAATAGCGGCAATTGCAGAGATTGAGCTTTCATGGTTAAAATGAGGCTTAAGTATTGCAAGAGAATCCTTTACTCTTAATTGCTGCAAATTAATGAAATACAGGATCAAATACGACAGATTCAAAAAATGCGATATAGATATTGACAATTGAAACAAAAGACTATTTTCAACTTACAAAGTATTCAAGCTTCATCCTGAGAGCTTCATTGACAGCATCTTTAGAAGTACTATCAGAAGTTGACCCCTGACCAATCAAAAAATGATGCAATAGGAAATGCAAATAAGAACAGAGCATATAAATTTGCAAAGGGAGAGGAAGTTAAATATAATTTTCGGTTCTTATTCATCATGCTAATGTGGGAATTGATTTTTATACAAACAATATTGCAATTTAGTTAAAAAACGATCTCCAAATAAATCATCCGTCTCCATTAATATTATTACTATTATAGCATCATTGTTTGGAGTTGTAACAGTGCTGCGGGGACCAGATTAAAGACAAGTGTCATATAGAGACCCAAAATACTATATTCCAGTCGTTTTCAGTTCGATCCCTGTCATTCCCAGTAACTATACTAATAGTGTTAACAAACGAACGGGTTGAATTTGAAACAATTTATGTACTGGACAAATTTGTAAATGAGTGTTACTTATGGAGAGACCAACAAAATATGTAAACCAAAACCAGTAGGAAATCCAAAAATCAAACAGAAATTAAAATAATTTAACAGGAAATGCAAAATTAGTAACATAATTAGTATATTGAGAACAAAAAGAAAACTATAAATCATAACAAAAATTTTGTTATAGAATTCAAACATATCTTTCTATAATCCATAAAGCTCCTTTTCTTAAAACTTAGAAAGCAAACAGAAAAGGTAGGGCATCTAAAAGTAATAAAATAAGACAAAAATATACACAATAATAACTGTTTTAAATATATACTGCATAGTTATAACAAAAAAAATTTCAAAGTTTTGATTAAAAAAACAACTTTTAAACAAGCACAAACTCAGAAATAGAACCAGTATATACATTTTTATAATCCATAAAGCTCTTTCACTTTATACTGCATAATCACTTAATAAATTAAATTCTACATGTCATATTAATCCTACACAGAGAACAACCAGTACGCACAGACATTACTACAAAATATTTGCAATCATTGACTTATCAGTCACCTCCAAAAGCCAAAGTTCACCTAAAATATTATCAAATATTTATGAAACAATTTTATTTTCATATTAAAACCTTTTGTGAATAAAGCCACACAATTTTATTTATATGGTTCACAGGTATGAACCAGAAATTCAAAATATTTTCAGTTAGTAGCTTACTATTGTCCTTGTTAAAGAAAAGAAAAAAAACTTACTATTGTCACCTCAAAAAACTAAAGTTCAATCAAGAAAATTTTCTGAGAACAAAACATTAAGTTGTCTTTAAACTTTTGGTGCATAAAGCCACAGTTTTACTGACATGGTCCATTTAGCAACGCAGAGGAGTAATACCAAAACAATTAAAATTGTGAACAAGAACAAATTTTATAAAAAAAAAAAGGACCAAAAAAATTAAGAACGTGCAGTAATAATAGGCTAATAAAATAATTCAACTAAAACACAGAAATTTGTGTAACACCTTTTAAAAATTTCATTACATATCTTAGAAACAAAAACAATTTTAAATCATGAAAATATTTTAACAGAATTTTATATTTTTTATATAATCCTTAAATATCCTTTTTCACACACTCATTGAATTGCCGCAAGACTTAAAGTATAATAACTACTATTCAAACACAAAATCGCAGCTTTACAAAAGACATTACAACACCGTTATTTTCAACAGAAATTACAGCAAAGTATTTTCAGATATTAACTTATCACTTTCTTGAAAATGAAATAAAACCATTTCCTGTAAAACAATCTTTGGAACGTAAATCCACAATGTTTTAATCAACGTAGTCTACACTAATGCAATAAGCAACATTACAAACGACGCTGAGAATCCACAAAAGTTTTACCAAAAAATGTAACTAACATAGCCCAATATATTTTTCTTAACTTTACAACCATTTTGTTTCGAGATAAATATCCCCAACTAAAATCTAAAATACACACACACACACACACACACACACATATATATATATATATATATATATATATATATGCACACACACACACTTAAGTCAAAGAGGATAAAATAATAAATATATTATCAATATCAATCTAGTATAGATTTTAAAAGTATCGTGAATAAAAGATTTTACAGTATAAACACAAAAAAAAAACCAACAGACAAATCCATAAATCAGGTTTTCAGCTTTTAAAGAAAAACAAACAGATTACATAAGTCAAGCCCATTAGGAGCAAAAATAATTTGAAATCATTAAATCATTTTAATAGTGAACTTCTAAATAAAATTATATAATCCATAAAATTTCTTTGTCAGACTGATATATTCGTGTTAAATATTTTTCTTTTTTACATTTTAGTTGGGGGATAACATAATAAATATATTTTCATAAGCATCTGGTATAGATTTTAAAGTATCGATGACTAAAAGATTTTTAAGTATAAACACACACAAAAATCCTACCAACAAGTTCATAAATCAAAGGTCTTAAGCTTTTAAAGAAGGGGAAAAAAAAACAAATCACATATGTCAAGCCCGTTAGGAGAAAAAATAATTTCAAATAATTAAAACATTTTAATAGAGGAATTTAAATAAATTTATTTAATCTATAAAATTTCTTTATCAAACTGAGACATTTCTGTTAAATTCAACATATCACAGTAGTCCTTCAAAGTATACTCAACAATTTAAACATTACACCAGCTTTTCAGCAAACATCCCTAAAAAGTTTCTATTCAAAGTGCATAATTTACTCATCTTAATTTCAACACGTCACAATATTTCCACAAATATTAAACTTTCAATTTAAACATAAAAATTTGCATATTCACATATTTTCAACAGATATTACCAGTAATAATTTCAGCTTTCAACTTATTATCTCAAACCAAAGATACCAAAACAATTTAAAGTAAAATCTTTTTATCTTTGGAAAAACAGAGTACATAAATTATGCCTCATAGAAACAAAACATTTTTAAATCATAAAGAGATTTTATCATAGATAGAACTTGAAATAAAACTTTATATAATGCATAAAATTTCTGTCAGACACTCGTTAAATTCTCCATATCACAATAGTCCTTTAAAGCATAATTGCAGTTTAAATGCAAAGTCATGGCTTTTCAGCATACACTACAACAAACCTCCTATTTGCAAATTGGAATTCACTCATCTTTAATACCACAAGCCACAATAGTTCCACACATTAAAACTGCAGTTTAAACACGAAATTCACGTATCACTAATTATTTGACCACAAAATACTTTAGATATTAGTTTGTATAATTTCAAACTAAAGATGCCCCAAAAATAAAAATAAACATTTTTTTCCCTTGGGGGAAAAACCCTTGTAGGTAAAGCGATGCAGTAAGCAACATAAGACAGAGAATACAATCATTTTTTTTATAAAAAAATGTTATAGACAAAACAAAAGTACTTATAATTTATATTTTCAGAAAAAACCTAATATATATCTACAGAGCATCATAATTTGATTCCTCGTAAATATCCCCCAAATGGGAAAAAAGAAAAGGATTTATTTTTAAATCAAAACGGGACAACGTAATAAATACTATTTTCACTATCAATCTAGAACTGGTTTTAATGTATCCACAACTAAGGAAAACAAAATATTACTACCAATAAGTTCATAAATCAGATATTACAGTTACAAAAAAGAAAAACAAAACATGCCACTTAAGAACAAAAACAAATTTAAATCATTAAAGATCTTAAAATAGAACTTGTAATAAAATTTTATACTTATAAAATTTATTGGTCAGGGTGTTAAATTCTGCACATAACAATAGCCCGTCCTATCAAACTCAGCTTAAAAGGAAACTCACATTCAGCAGACATAAAGCGCATAATTCACTCGAGATAAATTCTACAGATGACAATAATTTCACAAATAAAACTTACAGTTGAATTTAAAGATAAAATTAACATATTTTCAAAAGAAAACACTTCTTCGACTGTTTTTATGAAGAGGGGGGAAAAAACTGACACCTAAAGGCACAGATGTTTTAATCAATACATTACAAGTGTTTCAAAAATAATTAAAAACAAAAAATGGTAATTTACAATACACAATATATTTTTTAAAAGGTTATATTTTTACAAAGCATCATAATTCAATTCCATGCAGTATAGTAAGGAAAAAATATAAAAGTGACAGAGCATAATCAATAATGCACTAAATACAATTTACGCAATAAATCTAGTGCAGATTTAAAATCAACTAGAAAAGATTTGAAAGCAGCACGGAGACGGGAAAAAAAGAAAAAGAAAAACATAATATAACAAGAAAGAAATTGTTAGTAAAAGCAAGAAATAAAAATGTGACCTTCTTAGGGCGGCCGACGGGCCTTGCCCCAGGTTTTGTGGGCAGAGGAGAAAATGTGGCACGTGCTCTGCCGCGTCCTCTTCCGCGGCCACGGCCACGGCCACGGCCACGACCCCTGCCTCGGCCATGACCAAATGTCTCATCAGCATACTTCTTTGGCTGTCCACGCGCTCTGGGCCCAAGAACTGTGTGGTCATGAGCAGCAGTAGCAGGTGGTAGCTGAGGCAGAGGCTCTGCACCGACCGCTGGAGCAAAGGGAATTTGAGTTGCTTGTGTCTGGTTCTTGGGTGGGCGGCCTGGGCGTCTCTTGCCCACCGTTGAACCACCCACATCTGTCTCCGTTTTAGCCTTTGGAGGACGGCCCGGCTTCTTCCCTGACCCGGGAGGACGGCCCCTCGGGGCTGGACCCGCCCCTCCGCTCCCACTTTGCTTGGGCCGCCCACGCTTCTTGACTCCCTCGGTTTGCACGGGCTCGTCCGCTAGTCCAAGAGCAGCCCACACGGGCTCAGCATTCTGCTGAATAACATTTTCTGCCTGGGGTTGCAGGCCTGTGGTCTGGACTGGTGTCTGGGCTTTGCGAGGCCGGCCCCTGGGCCTGGGAGAGCCCGAAGGAGGTCCTGCAGGCAGCACCAGATCCCCAGCTACAGATCTAGGCAAAGCATACGATTTTTTTAGCATTACCAACTCTCCAGTGTTCTTGAGACGATTCAAGTGTTGAGTCAACAGGGTGGAGTGGTTCGATGGAAGCTGCTCCTTGTATACCTGCTCGATATACTTGGCTATGGCCCTCTTGCTCGAACCCTCTTTCTCCTTCAGTGCCTCGATTGCACTTAATATCATCTTCAACCACACCAAAACAAACAAAGAAATAAAACAGAGTTAGTGAATCAGATTAATTAAAGTAGAGAGAAAAAAGAAACGGTTCATTTTGTTTTCTTACGTCAGCATAGGGTGGGTGGTTGGGAGGTTGCTGGGGAATGGGTGGTGGAAGGTGGTCGTTGGTTTCCGCAGGGAAGGGGACGGCGGTGGCTGGCGGAGCTGGCGATTGAGAGATCGAGGATGGCTCCATAGTAGAGAGAGAAAGTGTGGATTCGAAAATTGGGAATTGGATTGAAATTAAAGTGTATCGATAGATGGATATAGAGATATAGAGAGAGAGAGTGTGTGTTTGATGATATTTATATATATATTATATAATTGAGTTTGAGAGAGAGAGAAAGAGAGGTTAGGTGGTTTTGTAAAATGGAACAATCAAGAGTGATGAGATGATTATGACGGTCATGATTCAAGGATTGGCCTCAAATCGAATCATCTTCGCCGTTTATTTCACCACTTTCCCTTTGCATTAGATGAATGACGTGGACTCCATCTGTCTTTACTCTCTCCTTTCTCTTTTATCCATTTTTCATTATTTACTTCACTGCTCTCCTACCGCCTAGGATTTGCATTTTTGCCCCTTTTTTTCCTTTTTAAATATATTTTTTTATGAAAAAAAAATATATATTTGAATCACCTATTTTGTCTTACCGCTAAATATCTTGACAAATAAAATTTTAAGAAATTTAATTAATATTTTACATTTTTTAAATTACTATTTCATATTTATTTGATTCACTTCCATTTATATTTTTTATTCTTTGATAAATTATTCAAAAAATAGGAAAAATCTCTATTATACATATCTCTGTATGCTTGACATATAAGAAAAAAATTTAATTAATGAAAAATTTTCCAGTTAATTTTTTTAATATTTAAAATTTGACAAATATACTTTGTATTTTAATTAAAATTTTAACTTATATGAAAATTATTTTTATTTTAATATGTTTATTTTTTTCATATTCATTGATTCTTCTCCACTTATATTTTTTTGCTCTACAATAAATTATTAAAAATTGTAGAAATAACAAGAAAATATTTAATGTTTTATTAATATTACAAAACAAAAGTAAAGGTTTTGATTAAAAAATACTTCTTCTTTACTATTTATTTTTACATTTAAGGTTTTGAAAATTAAATTGAATTTTTTATTAATATATTATATTTTATGAAAATTGTTATGTATTTTTTAAATCTTAATTTGAATGTTTTTCACTTATATTCTACCACAAAAATTACTAGAATATCAAACCAAGCGACATGGAAACAATTTCTTTTAACATTTAAATGTGAAGTTGGATACTTGATTATGTTTAATGACTATTGTATTTTCGTGGAAAAATAATTTTTATATTATTTTTTTAGAAATATGTAAAAAATAATATTTTTTAATAATATTTTAAAATAGTATATTTTTCTTAATAAAACATTGTCATTAATGAGAGTACGAATTTAAGATTTTTATGAAAGTTGAGAAATTCTTAACTATATCTATCTATATACTAAAACCTATATACTTTTCCTAAAAAAACTATATACTAAAATTCTTACAAGGTTTCAAATATTAAAAAAATTATACTCATATTTTCAACGATTATAATTTTAAAAATCTTGATTATGAAAATATAGTGACTAAAAATTTCACGCCCCTAACTTTTATATTTCTAACATTAAAAACAAATAAAAATCAAAAGATTTGCATTGTAAATAAAATAAATTACATTTATAAACAAAGTATTTTTTATTGAACAAGTATTAAAAATACCATTGATTAAATTTTATCACGAGGAAACTAACCTTCCATGTAGTAAATAATATTTATTAAAAATTATTTTATATTATACATCAATATAAATAAGAAAAAATTATTTATATAATTTCAAGATAAAAATACTTTTACTCAAGTTTAACTACAATTCTTTGTATATGATAAACCTTTTAACTTTATCAAATAATACTTTAAAAATTAAAAATTATAAATATAAAACGTTTTACATTATTAATATATAAAAATTAAACTCTATAAATAAATAATTAATTCGACCATCACCAAGATCATATTAATCAATCTTTTAGCTTAACCAGACATTATTTAAAAATATTTTTAGTGATATCTTAAGTATTTATATTAAACTTTCAGTTAAAAAAAAAAAAAGGAACATACAGACAATAACTGTTTTTCATTTAATATTTTTAATAGTATCATAAATATTTGTATTGAACTTTTATGTAAAAAAAGGAACTAACATATAAATAATAAATAGTCTTATTTCACTCAACATAAGTCATGAGTAAGGTTTTAACAAAAGATGTTCTAGTTTTAAAAAATTGTTATTAAAATATTAATATTTTCTAATAAAAATAACAAAACTCATGTCCGATCCTCAAACTGTTGGTGTGGTTGTTAATTTTAACTTGATTTGTATTATTTGAGAATATGGTATGGAAATTAAAATTTAACTTAAAAAGAATAGAGAGAAAGAAAAAAAGAAGAAAGAGGCGAGATATGAAGAAGCAGAAGATTGGCAATGGATTGAAAAATTCAAAACTTTTGGGTGACGAAAAATGAAAAAAGATTCAAATTTAAAAGAAAAGCAAAGTCTCCCGCCCTTTTGAAAAAGAAGAGGGAATGCATTGATGTTTGTTGCAACTTCATTACTTTGGAATTTTACTAAAGGATGTTTAGTCATTACTGTTCCTATACGCCACGTATGGACCACAAAATAACTATTTTTTTATTTATTTATTGTGAAACGTTCGACCACTGCTCTGCCCCTCTCACGTTAATATTCCATTGTCCATACCCTTCAATGAATTTAATTCACACTTCCATTCTCAACTTTCATTTCCTATTCACATTTTCTTAATCTCATCATCATTCACATTATTAAACTAATATGTTCCTATCAAGATTAAAATGTTCATTTTTTAGCCATATCAAGTAAAATAAAAAAAAGTTAACACAGCTATAGAGATCATCAAATCATTTATTAAACAACCATTTTATGCTAAGTTTTAGGATACTCTAACACAGGCATCGTTTGTTCAATTTTTTCACGATATCTTGTTTTTTTATCGTCTTTGTTAACTTTTAAGTTATTCGAAACACGTTATATTGTCTACTTCTATCATGAAAGTTACAATATATATGTTGAAAAGGCAAGACTATTGTGTGAAATTTCCGAATATTATTGGGAATATTAGTATAATCTGCCATAAATTTCAACAACAAGAAAATTGTATTTTTAAATTTCTTAATTTCAAACACTCAAAAAACAATTACTTGTATTTTTATCTAATATTATCAAATAAAATTAATTCAAAATATACTGATATTATTTATTTTAGATAAAATTATTATCATCTCTCATAGAGTATTGCTAAATGAGACTTACATCTTTTTTTTATTTTAAAAAAATTACCTCCATGTATTGTATTAAAAAAAGATATGTCGTATATCATTACATCAAAATGTAAAATAAAGGGTATTAGTACAATGTTATCAAAGTATAAGAGAAGTATCACATAAAAATAATAATAAAACGGGTGGTGTCTACTTAAAGATAAAGAATTATTGTCATTTAAAGACATATAAAAAATGTGAATATAATTTTTCTTTATTTTATTATTAATAAAAGTATAATTAAAATATTATTTTTTCACTCAAAAGTATCATCCAGAGTTAGACACCATTATTTCAAAATACAATTGTTCACTGATTGAACTATATAAGAAGTTTTGGTTGTTAAAAGAATTTATATAAATAAACGAGTCTTTTATTTCAATATTTTATTGAGAATTTCAAACAATTGGTCAACTTCTATATATTACAATATTAAAGAAATTACGTAAATTTTAATGTTTGTTTCTTCTATTTTATCGAATTTGTAATTTTTATTTTCTATTTTAAAATCAATATATCATGTTGCTTTTTTTCTTTAAATTAGGATTTTATTTTTTATATGTTAAATCTGAAGCATTAAGAGTGTTGGTAATCAAGTGTTATATAATAAGTGTAACATCCCTATTTTTATAATCAAATTATTATGTAGTTTATTTAGATGTTAAAGTTTAAAACTTAGTTATTCTAAATACACAGTTTTGTTTGAATAAGACTTTTAACCCAAAACAAGAAAAATAAAAAAAAAATAATAATTTGCATAACACAACTTTATCTAAAAATAGAGTATTGAAATAGCACACTCAACTCGTGATTTATTGTGTTCAATCTCCTCTTTAAACCAATAAAAAGCAAGGAATAGGAATGAGTGATATGATGCTAACAGACAAATCTTAACTTTGATCCATATAAATCATAAGGCAATAACTTAAGTCGCAGCCAAAGGTGTCAATAGACCAAGAAAATACGTTGATTCATGTAAATTGTTGGACAATAACTTAAGTCTCAACCAAAGGTGTCAATAGCCAAAAGGGGACGTTGATTCATGTAAATTGCAAAGTCATAGGTCAAACCTCAACTTACAACGTCAATAAACTAAAAAAAATCGTTGGTTCAAGCTTAAATTTCACTAAGCCATGAGAAAATTATGTCACAAAGTTTTCTTAACAAATGAATTTTCGCTAACCGAAGTCCCAATAAATAACTAGAAATTTAGAAATTCACTCAGTGGATTTTATTTTCGCTCAACGGATTTTCCTGGACGAAAACTATAAACAAGGGCATCATTATGCGAATTAGGGGGGAGAAAGAGAGTTTTAGAGATAAAAAGGAAAGAAAGGGAGCTTCTTATGGGGGAAGGGGAGAAAAAGCTCTTAAGAGGGACAAAGGAGAAACCTTTTGAGGAAAAAATGAAGGCTTTAAAGGTTTTTCACCACTTTTTATCAAACTCTTATTAAGGCAAGACGGAGTGAGATTTATAAACTTTTGTGGTGTTAATTAATTTTAATAGACTTATGTGTTTTACTATTATTGTGATATTTATTACTAAAACTAAGTTTTAATGCTTAATTAATTGCTTGATAACATCTAAACTATGATAACTTTTATCTTCTCCAAAGTTATTCGGGTGTTTTGTTTGTTTTTGTTATTTTCGTTCTTGTTTCCACATATTATTTTTTAATATTGGTTTATTACATTCAGTTGATTATTTATAAGTTATTTTTTCAGATATTATAATATGGTTCTTTATTATTATTTATCAATTGTTCTATCATCAAAAGTTATATTTTGATCATGCTCTATAAAATTATTTCGCTATATTATTTTACAATCTGGTTACCAAGGACAGCCTAAGTATGTTAGTGGTTGCAATTTAACTTGATCTTCCACATCCGGAAGATGACCTCTAATATCAAAGATGTAGCAGTTTTATAACTGTGGTCATTATTAATTATTCATGCACTAGGAGTTGGGTTTGATAATTTATATATATCTATTGAAGTCTTTAAGGATAATTCATGAATGATTTTGTGAATGATTATTGAAATATAAGTATTACATGAATTATGGTTTATCATGTTTAGTAATTTTTGGGGCTCTGATGTTTGGGCTGGAAGATTATTTATGAATGTGATATTTGGGCTGAAATATTGTTTATGAATGTGATGTTTAGGCTAAAAGATTGTATGTGGATGTGATGTTTGGGTTGAAAGATTGTTTGAGAATTTGATGTCTGGGCTGAAAGATTGTCTATAAAATGAGATGTTTGGGCTGAAAGATTGTTTGTGGATGTGATGTTTGAACTGAAAGATTGTCTGATGGTTTGATATATTGGACTAAAAGAATATCTGCTTATATTATGTTTGGGCTTTAGGGGTTGGTTATGAATCCATACATAGAGTCAAGTGAGCTTAAATTTAGTATTTGATATGAGTATGGTTAAGTCTGTATATTGAGTCATATAAGATTGAGTTATAAATTAAATCTTAGGCTCTCATTGTTTGTTAAATTTATTGATATTAACGTTGATGATTTATAAAAATTTCACTTCTTTTGTATGTTTTTTGTGTTCTTTTCATATATGTTCGTGGTACGAAAAGGAGTTGGACTCAGGTCAACAGGATGCATATAAGGGTTCAAAATATTCACTCTAAATATGTGCATTCAAAACGAATTACTCTTTGATGTTTAAATAATGTTAGATTCGTGAGAAAACCATTGTTCTAACTTATGACCATGTAAGAAGGACAATGATAATTGTTAATGTACTTTATATTTAAATATTTAACTTGCAATGTTTATAAAAAAATTATGATTTTTTATACAATAGCTAATTTTAAAAGTTTCTCTCGTATTTTTATGAATATTTTTTGTCATGAGTAAAATAATTTTAGATGCGTTACAATAAGACATTAGTAATTATATGATATGTGATAATTGTTTTTTAACAAAATGTGATGCTTAATTGTTGAAACCATTAAAAATTAACATTAATGGTATACCATTATTTATCTATCATTGTATTAACATTGATGGTGACAAACAATAATTCCAATTTAATCAATGCAACCCAAATGACTAGTTTTTTTAAAAATAAAATAACAAGATGTCTTGATTTTAAAATTGGGACACGAAATTTGGAAATAGGAAGTCAAAATGTAAAACTTAAAGAAATTACATTTTTTTATAAGTTAATTGATGTATTGATAATAATAGAAAACACAAAAAAAATTTTCTTACAAGTTACAAAACACGGTTAACAAAACTTGAACGCACAGAGCACGTTAAAAAATGCACCCACTAATCTTATATACGTAAGCAAAGAAAACACAATTCATCAACAACAAAAACATGATTCATCAATCATTCTACAAAGGAGTGGAGTGTAAATGTAGTTGTGTAACACCACTCTCATGTGTTTAGTAGCATTTCCTATAGAATATCTCGAATGATTGTTGTTTTTGCCTTAAAAAATCGTTGCATTTTTAGTCTCCAAAATCAACCAAATTTTAGCAAACTACACGAATGACCACGTTTTTCACCTATTTTGAGGACTTGCTACCAACCCCATAAAATAGTAATAGTGGTCTTGGACATCATTGGGGAATGTCGTGGGAAACCCTCCCAACAAAATACTTTTTTCCACACCTGATAGGAGTAATTAACTGGTTTTATAGGATTTTTCTTCAACAAATTATTCCATGTTTACAACCTATCTGCTCCCAGTCACCATGTCAAAAGTTGAACGCCTCTAAAGACAAATACCTACAAGTCAATGATACAAAGTACAAGTCTGGTCTGTCTATAATCCAAACCTACCAATTTGGTTCCCATTTTGATATCGACATAAGTCCCACCCTCTTCCCCATATTTGTTACCATCTCTTATTCTCATGCAAATAACTTATTTCTCTATGGTCACCTCCGTCCAAACTCCTTTTCCTGCTCCCAAACAACTATGATGTACTAATCTAAAGCAAACTCATATAATCAGGGATAAACATCCTAAAAACTACACTCACCAACCCACCTATCCTCTTAATACAATATCCATGTTTGTCCTCAAACTACGAAAAATATTGGTCGACACTAATCTCACTGCCCTTGATCCACTACTTTAATGGAGTGGAAATTGGTCTATTAAGTAGAACATTGTTTCCATCTCACCTCCAAACTCCCGCCCACAAGTCTATACTTAGATTGTAAAACTCTAACACACAAACTCTCGTGTTTCACAACTTCCACTTGCCTAGCAAAACTAGATTAAACTTGCACATGTCACACAATCCCAACCCCCTTCTCCTTTTCCATTAACATTATCTTACAAGATACTCAACATACCTTCCTACTATCTTCCTTAGTACCCCATAAACACCGTTTAAAAAGAAAATGGATATTGGTACCTTTTTTAATCTTAAAAAAGAAAAAAAAAACGGATTGGTAATGCACGAACAACATAACTTTTATGAGCACCATATGACTTGCCATTAAAATAGATTTATGCTTCCAAGATAATAGTCTTCTTCTCACAACCTCCACCATCGATTTCCACATATATAACTTAGTAAGTCTACCCCAATGGGCAACCCTAAATATTTAGAAGCAATGCCCTCGTATTGCAATTAAAAAAAAGAGAAACTCTTGCAACTAATTTTGTGTCACATTCACAAAAGAATGTGACTTTTATCAAATTCACAATTTCACATTGAGCCCATATATTAGCTCAGAGTCAGCCATATTGTTTTAACAACCTGAGTGACTTCCAATCCTTTTTTGTAAGTAGTAACATATTATTTACAAATTACGAATGTGAGACACATATTTCACCCTTCGTAACAACATACTCCTCCAAAAATCCCAACTCAATTGTTATTTTTATAATTTAACTTAAACCTTATATTATTAATATAAAAGGTGACAAGTGATAAGAGATCACATTACTTACAAATCAAAATTTTTGTAAAACTTATCAAATTCTTTATCCACTTTATCTATATTCGGTCAAACCTCATCCTTATAACATTTGTAAAATTTATTTGTATAATGTTCTAAATGTCATAGTAATACAAAATGTGTTGTCTTGGTGTTATATATATATATATGTTTAATAAATCATAGTTTTTTATTTAGTTTTAAATTTAATAAACACTCATATTTTTACATGATTCCATTGTTTATTAGAAAAGTGGTATATTCTAAACTTTAAGTTTTTGTTACATTTTAGTGTAATATACTTTGATTAATGATTTAATTCATTTATTTAGTGTAAATACTTTTAGTTATATTTTAAACTTTAAATTTTTCTTATATTCTAGTGTAACATTTTTATATATTTTTTGCTATAAATCATAGCTTTTTATTTAGTTTTAATTTCAATAAATATCAGTATTTTTTATACATCTCTTACACTCAATATTTACGCTTCATTTATTTATTCGAAAAAGTTATATATATTAAATTTAACTTTTTGTTATATTTTACTGTAACATACTTTTATAATTTATTTGTTTACTATGTATTTTTTGGAAGATGTTTATATTTTTTAAATTTCATCACATTATTTATGTCTATTAAATAAATATAAAATTATAATTTAACAAACTATTTTAGTTTTTACTATAATAACGAACTTAAAAATAACTCTAATTACTGTAGTTTATTTAAGTTTTGGATAACTTATTTACATATGTTATTACGACACACACGCACGGACATATATATAAAGATACACCTAATGGATGTTAAAAAAAAACTATAAAAAATGAATATTTTTAAAATGAGAAAAAAAAATCCTAACCATGACTATTTAGCAATTTTATAAATGTGTAAAGGTTCTGGAAGTTTCAAATATTAATGCCAAAAAATAGTTGAACTCAATTTTGAAACAGTTCACTTCGGTTTAAATTGGAAAACTAGTTTTTTTTATAGGCAATTGGAAAAAATAGTTTAATTGTTTTGGGTGAACTATTTTTCCAGGTTATTTATGTCTTACATATTTTAGTTGAATTTTATTTCTTTTGAATATTTATAATATTTAAAGGTGGGTAAAAAAAACTGGATAAATCTGTTTAAGTTCTGATCTGAAATAAGTTTGTGTTTTAAATGAATTGAATAACTTTTATTTGTCTGATAAATGTTTTTTTTAATTATTATTCAGTCCATGAACTCTCTAAACTTTTTCCACGAGTCTACACATATTTTAAAAAAAATAATTATAAAAATTTATTATAGATTTTTTCAACTAACTAAACTTTATTTTATATTTCTATCATATTAAGAAAACATGTCACCATTTATAATAATTTAAATATTAAATATTTCTAATATAAAACTTTTAAATATAACAATTCACAACAGATAAATTACAATATTAACAAAAATTAATAATCAAAATCATAGATTCATCCTTTTTAAACAAATTACGGACCAAATCTATAAATTGGTGAGTTTTACTAATCATATTCAAATTTTTTTCTAAATTATATTTTTTGAAAAAAAAAAGAGTCTAGAACCCACACGAATTTGCAAAGTTCATGGATCCATGTACTCACGTCTAACAAGACTCTATCAAGAAAATACATTTAATAATTAATGCAACCGCACATTTAATAATATCATGTTTTTTTAATATGCATTTCTCATAATGTATAATTTAATTTAATTGGGAAATTTATGTAAATTAAATTAATTTTAAATAATATTTTTATTTTATAAATGATTTTTTATTGGAATAATATCTAGATTAAAATAAAATCTAGTTTGAAATTTCTTACCAAACAACTATTATTTTAAAAGGAAGTTTTATGTTAAAAATAAAATTTATATTTTTATGTTTTTTTTTTAGCTTTAATTTAAAAGTAAGTAAAAAAATTTGGGACAAGTGAGAAAAGAATTGTATACATATTAAAATTATTGTAAAAGATGACTAAAAACTAATTTCATACAAATACTTTAGGTGTTATCGCGGTTTAAGGTAAATTTCACTCTAACTTTTAAAAGGAAAATTATTTATTTAAACCTTACAATGTTAAAATAAAATTTTGACTTCTTATATTCATGAATCCATGATATTTAATTGAGATATTTGGTCTTGATTTTAAAATTTGAGAATTTTGGATACATATAAATGGTTTTGGTTGATTTGTCAGAATTAAAGTGAGATTTGGTTTAAAAGAATGTTTTCTATTGTTTTTTTTTATTTTTTTATTTATTTTCAAAGTTTCAATAGAGAATATATTTGTTTTTACTTGATATTTTGTAATTTTTAAAAATAATATTGCTATGTTTAATAAATTTTAATAAAAATATTATAAAATACTTATATATATAAAATTTAAAATAAATTTATATACCATTTTTGTTATAATTATAATATTTTTATTAAATTTTTATGTAGTTTTAATTTTTGAAAACACTGAAAGCAACTTTTTTTTTGTTTTCAACTATTTTTTGAACATGTTTCCAAATTTGTTTCTAAGTCATAGCCAAACATAATTAACCAATTAATATTACTATTTTCTGAAAACAAAAAAAACACTCAAAACAAACACTGCCTAAAAACTAAAAAACTTGTTTGGGTGGTGTTTTCTAAAAACAGGAACACCTAAAAGTAATTATGCTTTTCAATTTTCAATTTTTGTTTTAAAAACTCAAAATATAATCAGAATATGTTGTTTTTTCTTTTTCATTAATGAAATTTTAATAAATATGAACAAGTTTTTCCATTTTTACATATTCAAAACAGTTTTCAAATAAACTTACCAAACAAGTCTTTTTTCTCTTTTCTTCCCGAAAACAGTTTTTGAAAACTATTTTTGAAATCTCTTTTAAAAACTAAAAGCAAAACTAAACCAATCAAGCTCAAGTGTTTATCTCGCAACAGTTTTATAAAACTATTTTCCGTGTTTTAGTATTTAAAAACTAAAAATTTCGTTTTGGTAGTGTTTTCTCAAAATAGTTTTCAAAAACAATTTTAGTTTTTTAGTGCTTATTTGACAATAATTTTGTAAAATTGCTTTTAGTATTTAAAAACTAAAAAACTCGTTTGGGTAGTATTTTCTGAAAACAGTTATGATTTTTTAGTTTTTAAAAACTAAAAAAAAAGAAACAACTGAAAGTAGTTTTGCTTTTCAGTTTTCTATTTTTGTTTTGAAAACTCAAAATAGAATCAGAATATGTTTTTTTTTGCTTCTCATTAATGAAATTTTAATAAATATTAATAAGTTTTTCTATTTTAACATCTTCAAAATAGTTTTCAGATAACACTTATCAAAGAAGTTTTTTTTTCTTTTATTCCTAAAAACTATTATTGAAAACTCTTTTCAAAAACTAAAAAACAAACCAAATCAATCAAGTCCTTAGTTGTTAAAAACTAAAAAAAAAACAAAGTAATTATATAAGATTTTACTATAAAATGGATAAATATATTCTATACTCATTTTACGATATGCATCGAATTAGTGTTAGGGGTGCCGAACAATGCCCTGCATCACTGCATGTTGCTATTGGATCATAAAAAACGAGATTTTTCTTTTACATTTACCAAAATTTTATTTAATACCTACTATTTTTAATTTCTTTTCAAATACTAACTTTATCCTTTTTAATTCTAACTTTAAATTTTCTTTCTTCCTATAATTTATTTTTGTCTCCTTCCCACTCTCTTCTTCTCTCTTTCCTCTTTCATTGCTATTATTATTATTATTATTATTAAGAAGAAGTTGCATGTGTAGCGTATCAAAGCCTTCTCGCACGCAGGAGAAGTAAAAAAAAAATTGCAAATATTTTTACTCTCCGACAGTAAATTTTTTTAGTCTCTGGTGGTACATTAGATAGTAGAAAAATATTTGCGAATACTTTATGAGTATGACGATGAAGATTAAAATTTCATAATTGTCTCTTTATACCCGTGTCTGCCTTGCACTTTTCGAGGATGAAGAGAGTTAAACTCATCCCGCTTTACCCATCGCCATGTCTACACAAAACATGTTATTAATATTTGTAGTTGTTCAAAAAAATATTTTGAAACCAACTATTAAAAAGTAACCTTTAAAACCATTAAAATAATTATAAAAAATTTATTTGCTTATAAGAGCCAATAATTAAATAAAAATTTATAAATAAAATTTCTTATAAACTAAATGTCAACCATGTTAAGATTTTTTATAAAGATTTTTTTTAAAACAATTAGCATTGCAATAAGAAATGTTAAGCATCATCTTTAGTTCTTTACATTGTTGATTTATTTACATTTTTTTTACATTTTAATTGGCTTTGTTTTTGTGCAATATTTTTTAATTGAATACTTAGACCGTGAAAAATACTTAAATGGATAACAAACTTATAATAAATTAAAGATTATAATTGAATATTAGTAAAAATTTTGTTACACGTAAATACATACCAATTGAACTTTTATTTATATATATATATATATATATATATATATATATATATATATATATATATATATATCATGTATACAAAATGGCCGGTTTTAAT
The DNA here is from genome assembly GCA_037954015.1 of Psophocarpus tetragonolobus. Taxonomy (NCBI): domain Eukaryota; kingdom Viridiplantae; phylum Streptophyta; class Magnoliopsida; order Fabales; family Fabaceae; genus Psophocarpus; species Psophocarpus tetragonolobus. The sequence goes on from CM075696.1 coordinate 3,511,612, forward strand.
TATGTGAATTGGTCTATTTAAGTGTAGTTAATTTTGGGATTGTTTGATTGAGTTGTGAATTTATTTCTTCTGCTTTTAAATTAATATATATCATATGGAAAATGTATATGAAAATTGGTTTAGTGACAATTGATATTAAAAATAAGCTTTCAATTAGTTGTCATCATAACTGTTATAAAAGTAGTCACTTATGTATTAATTTTACATTCCTTATAACTGATCAAGAAACTAAAAAATAATTCATAACTTTTTTGGACTAGTGTGACATTTTTTTAATAACTTGTGAAAGTTCTTTTCATTAGAGGATTTTGTTTCCGTATTGTGTTATATGCACTTATGATCTCTTTAACTGTTGTGGATGACCAATGACCTTTAACTTATATGAGTGTCCAAATGTCTGACAATTTGACTCGATTTTCTAGATGCATGGATTAGACTAGATTGTGAAAAATTTAAGGTTGAAATGATTTTGACTTGAGTTAGCTCGGATTGAATTTTCTGGCTTGAGTTTAACTAGGTTGTGATAAGTGGGCCCAATGTTTTGCTATTTACTTTATATAATCATAAATAAGAAATCTAATACTGCATGTGTTGTTAATGTTTATTTGAGGGTTGATAATACATGTATATAGAGTTTTATTTTAATTCTAAACCTTATTTATTATTACAATTTATGCCTTCTATTTTATTTCTATACAAATGATAAACTATCATATTTTATACCCATAGTGAAATAACAAGATAATATAAAATATAATATATTATTTATATATTTTTAATTTATAATGATTAAAGCATAGTTTGTTAACTTGTTATGTAAAAGTTAATTCGTTTTAATAATCTTTACAAAAAAATGTTTTTAATCTCTCTTAACATAGAATATACTTTCTGTCTATAAAAAGTTAAAAAAATTATACTGTTTTCACCTTATTTTCTAATTGCATCACTTTTTTTTAAGTTTTAAAATATCATATAAACATTTTTTTTGTCTATATAAAATTATATATAAATTAATTAAAGTATTAAAAGTGATATATTTTAAAATAAAATAAATGATATACACAGTTTTTTGAAAGACTGAAGATAAGTATTTTATATTTTAGAAGAGAAAAATTATATTTTGTTTAATTTATTATTTTTAAATATTAAAATAGTGAGCTACTCATGAACTCCTGATTTAACTTGTAGCCAAATGCTATATTAATAAAAATTAAAATCAATTTTCATATCATATAAAAATTCTTAATTTTTGGATCTCTTTTGCTTTCCATATATATTTGAAGGTGTAAAAATTAGTTTAACGACATAGAAAGTAAAACCTTTATATCAACTTAACCGAGAATGTGTAAATTTAATTGTTCTATTATATATACTATTAATCAAGGGATTTTCACACTTTGATGTCCACTCTTCAAATACATATTTTATCCTTATACATATTTGAAAATTAAAAAATAAATTATTTTGTTATATAAAAGATTCAAACTTACAATCTCTACTTGCTAAATGTAAACCTTTGTCATTAGTTTGACCTTATAACCTTAAGAACAAAATTATTTAAAATATTTATATTCAACATACTTAATTATCCTATTATTTATAATCTATATGTATGATCAATAATTTATAATATTATGTTTTATATTATCTATACTATTAATAAAGATAATTTCTCCTTTTGATATTTATTTTTCAAAATATTTATTCTACTCTTATAGCTATTTTCTAGACTATTAATAAAGAGAATTTTACCATTATACCTATTTAAAAATTAAAAAATAAATTATTTTTTCAAATGAGTGATTCGAATTGACGACCTTTGTCTCTCCAAACATAAACTTTGTCACTAGATCAACCTTATAACTTATTTAAAAAAGTACTTTAAAACATTTATATTCAATATGCATAATTGTTCTACTATCAATAATCTATAATATATATATATATATATATATATATATATATATATTATAATATATAATGACAATATGACATTTTGGTGTCTATATTATGACTATTTTACTTTTCTAAATATTTTATGACTTCTCTCTCATTAATACGTGCACATTTTCACAAGTTTTACCTTACCACAACTCAACATTTCTTAAGCATAATTAACATACGTATACCTTCAATCATAAATATTTTTAATAAAAATACGAATACACATTTGCAACAATATGTTTAATTCTATTCAAAATCTCTTCTCTCTTCATTTTCTCAAATTTATTGCAAATATTATGTATTTGCTAATCATCTAACATGTTTCTATCATATTAACATAAACAAAAAAAGACTTAATTAAAATTATTGACCACAAAATGAGACGTGAATTATTTATACTCTATCATGATATTATAAAATATGTTAAATTAAAACTCTATAATTATTATAATATATCAAAATAAAAATATAAATACACAGACACGATAACAACTATATTTTTGCTAATATTATATAAAAGTTCTTAATTCTTGGACCCCTTTTACTTTTCGAATGTAGTTGAAGGGTGTAAAAATTAGTTTGATGGTATAGAAAATAAAACTTTCATATCAACTGAACCTAGGCTTATAAACTAATTGCAATGGGCCGGCCCGTCTCAAATTTATAGCTATAGTTACAATCCTCTAATCAGTTTGAACTTGTAAATTATCGTGATTATGGATCAATTATTTAATTATTAAAAAAACTATATCGAATTTTAATTTAACTAAGAGTTTAATTAGTATGTATTTACAGTTAATTTTTTTATACTTATGTTTAACTATAGTTTTTTATTTGTATAACTTTTAAAGTATTAATTAGTAAAGTTAATAAATTTTCAATAAATGAAATATTATGATTGAATATCAGTATAAAACTATTTACATTGATAGTGCATACTAATTAAATTATTTAATGTGACAATATATATATATATAAAATGAAGTAATGTGATTCACTACGTAAACTTTTTGTTTTTCTATATATTTATAAGGATATATAATTGAAAAACCTATTTATGTATCATTTTGTTACACAAATGAACCATTGACAATTTGCTTGTATTGGGGTGATTATGTAATTTGGATCTTGTCTCTTGCTTACACACATATTAATAAATTCAAGATAACAAACAAAATTGCACAAAAAATCTAATAGAAATAATATTTGATATGATCTTGTAAATTAACAACTCCAAGTGGCCAGCTAAAAAAGCAAACGAACTAAAGAAAGGGAAAAAAACCTTTATTCATCTGAATAGAACATGTCCTTGTACTAGGGACCACTATCATAGAACACACCAACACTGTGTTGAAACTAAAAAAGAACACATTATAGATGGTTTTGAATGATGTGAAGTTTTGTAAATACAACTAGTGTGACATTATTTTCATTTACAGGTACATTTTGTGAAAAGTTTCCTGTAAAAAAGAGAGTATTGAATTCAATGATTGTGTGTGGCTTTCAGATGATATATGAAGCCATGGAAGCATATCAGGCTCAAGCATTGACTCTATATATGTGGTCCTACGCTGTGTCCCGTTATCATGACCTGCCGTGAGCGTGTTCTCTCTGTCCATCTTGAAAAGCTAGTAAGTTGTGGAGAGATTTTGACAAATCCTAATGATTCATATTCATTCCCAAAAGACATTGACAGTCACACAATTGCTTTTGGAACATTCATTTCATGTAGATGTGGCTCAGGAAAAAAAACAATATATTACAATGACATGAAACTAAGGTAGCAACAAGAAAAAAGTTACAGTAGTTATTTTGCTTGCTAAATGCTTCTTCAATGCAGTGGTTTCACCGTGTTTTTTGTATGTCCTTGTCATATTTTTTAAGTTTAACTAAGTTTATTTTCAAAGATGTATTGTTTTATAGTAAACTCTTGGAGTGGTCATCAAATATATTAAAAATAATGAATAGATTCTTGAAAAATGTTTTTTAAGATATTAATTTCTTTTAAGATATACATGTTAATAATTACTAAAATAGTTTAGATAATATTGAAAATTCTCAGAAACACTTAACTGTCAATAACTTTTATAATCAAAATGATAATTTACTCTATTATTTTGTAATAAACATAGGTGAAGTCTACATGGATAAATTGACAGTCAAACCGTGGTTTTTGAACTTTTATGCGTTCATATAACAGTAGTTTCAAAATCAAGACCACCAAGTTGAGTTTTTGAATAGTTTTTATTAACCTATTTAGAACTCCATAAAAAGAAAGAAAAAATAAAAGATAAAGATGGAAAAAATTATATTTTATTAACAAATTCTTCCTCCCAAGAATATTTTTTTTTCTCTAATCACTCAATTTATCCTACGAGAGAAAGTTGTTTTCGCTGTAGCATGTTGTGATAATTATCCATACATGATAATCAACTCTTATTAAGCATGTAATGTATTATTTATTTTCATTTTTTTATATAAAAAATCACATTTTTGTATGAATTGAGTTTAAAAAACTTATTAAGATTAATGTAGACATCAAAGTTTAGATGTGGGAAAAAGGGAAAGAAAAAATTATGAATTTAAATTTTTCTATTAACAAAACTAATATGTTAACCACAAACATTTGCATATTAAAAAAGATTAATATAGAGTTCAAAGTTTAAAATATGATTATGAAAATACTTATTTTAGTATCTAACAAAGTCTTTTAAGAGAGTTTGATAAGTAATTAAAGTGATAAATTTTTACTCAAATTCCTTTGGTATTTAGAAAGTCTAAACACTAAGTGTTAACCACTTAGAAGGTTATTGCCAATTATAATTAAGTTTATGTTCAAAAACACATCACTAAATTCTTGTATATCTATCTCATCATGTTATGCTCATGTTTAGAGTTAAATGTATTTCTTTAAAAGATAATATATGAAAATATGGATTCAAATTGTGAAAAACATTACTTAGAAAGATACTATCTTGTTAAATAGATTAAAAATTAAATGACATAGAATGATGGTTAAAAATAAGGATATTCAACACTTTATAAAGTTATGGTGTTGGCATCCCTGTATAGAATAGTTTATTTCAAAAAACAAAATGAATTTTTTCATACCCAAGTCATTTTCTTGATTTTTTTAAAAGTTTCTTTTTGTGATTTAACTGTTGGAGAAGGATGCTTGGAAGTAGGACAACATTTTAGTTCAAAATAGTCAATTGTAACCTTCCTTCTAAGAAGCTCTTATGATGATAACTTCTAAAGAGGTGTTTTGGTAGCTTTTCTAATGATATCTACTAATGATCACTTCTTAGAAAGTTTTCTAATGATATCTTCTAATAATACTTTTTGCTAACTTCTTTGATGAGTTATTTTGATAGTAAAATCTTCTAAATAACTCTTTTGGTGGACACTTTCTGCTCATCAACAATCATGTTTGTCTCATCAACTAGAAGATGTTAACATCATATAATATTATCTTTGATAGAAAACATTGTGAACTCTTCTAATGTAGTTTGCTGACCAAGTTTTTTTATGGATTTTGATGAGCAACTCTTTTGAATTTTGTTGGTGTCTTATGACTAATTCTTTTGATGCAATCTTCTAAAGACTTATCAAGGTAGTTTCTTTTGATAAAGTCTTCAATTTTCTTAGTTGAAAATTTTAACATGAAAAACATATGAAACTTGCTCTTGGAAGATTGTTCATATGGAGCTTCTTTTTAAATGTATTTAATCAAAATGTTGGTATATCTTAGCCTTTTTTATAGCCAAAATGTTAGTTGTTAATATTGATATATTTAGTTTGTTGCTCCATCTGCAATTGAAAGTGCATGGGCAAGGAGTACTTTAAATAGAACTAAGTAGAAAGGATTCATTGTATTTGATCTAATTTTTCATTTCACTTACTAGCCAAACTAGACTCTCGAGTCTCTCGCTCTCGTATTCTTACATTGATCACTGTTAATTGAAGTAGGTAGTAGAGTGATCACCTTTTTCCCTATGGGAACATACTTGTTGAAGAATAGGAAATAATAAATAAATGAATAGTGGAGTGAAAAAGTTGACTATCACTCACTTGAGTAATTCATGTTTAAATGGCCAGTGAACAACTGACTCATGCTTTCCTGGCTATAGTACATATTGTGCCAAAGACAATAAATCCTTTTTCCTCATTTATTCAATGAAAAATCCAAGACAAAATGATCGAGATGTCAATATCCAAATTTGAATGTTCCCTATCCTGGTCATTGTATCACATCATATCTCACAGTTGTCAAACCTTAAAGAGATTCCTACTTTTCCCAACTTTGGTGTACCCCAATCCTTGTATGCATGGTATATCAATAAAGATGAAGTAAACATGTCCCTTTTCTGGCAACGAGGTCGGGCTAATAAAGAAACCGACAGTAAAATCACATTAAACACAAATAAAAATAAAGTAAATAATAAAATAAGAATATTCAAGAGGCCTTGAAAGTAGTCTTTTGAACTTGTTATGTTCGGAACATGACACGGTAATCTAGAACCTATTACGAGAATGATGTCTTCATTTTTTGAGTCCTTTAGTAGACTCTCGTTCAAGTTTCATTCCAAATTGGTTTGCTAAACTTGTTGTAACCATGACAAGATAATCTAGAATTTGTTATGAGGATGATGTCTTCATTGTTAGAATTTTTCAATAGACTCTGGTTTAGGTTTATTCAGAAGTGGTTTTCTGAACTTGTTTTGACTTATGACATGATAACTTGAAACATTATATGTTTAATAGACCCTAATTCAACTTAATTTTGGTGACTTCTTATAGCCTTTGATAAATCTTTTTAGTAAGGCCTTTTTTTGTCTTTTCAACATATATGGTTGAATTCATGAAGATCACATTCTTGTGAAAATTATCACTTGAATTCACAATTGAGACATATACCATAAGCCATTTTGAGTACATATCAAATTTTGCATTTTGAAAAGCTTCATTCTAGATTATCATTTTAATGCTCCATTCTGAGAGAACTTGTTTCAAATGATGATTCCATTTTAGTTGTAACTTCATTATAATCTTTATGCTTGATATTTGAATAAAGTTATGAATACACTAATTAGCCTATTAGTAGCATAAATTTAGAAGACTTATGATTTATGTTTAGGAGGTTTGTCATAATTAAAACACAAAGAATTTTGAACTTAACAGGAATAATAGAAACTTAGTTTTAAAGATACAATTTTTTAAAAAACTTTGGAGATATGCTAGTTTTGACCATGTAGTGGATCATTAGGCTATTGGGCCAAAAGAGTAAATTTTTTTAAAAGAATTAAAATCTATTTTTTTATTAAAAAAAAATTTGAAAGTTTCTTCTTACAATAAATTGTAAAGTTATTGTTTCAAAATCGGTAAAAAAATTTAATTCTTCTGTTGATGATTTGAAAGTTTTCTTTTCACATAAATAAATTATAAATGTTTACACGAATAAGTGCATTTAGTGTTAATATGTCATAATTTTTATATGATATTTAGATTTGAATGAAAAAACTATTTTTGTACAGGTCACGTGGAGACTTATTTACATGAAAGAAATTCTTTCTATTGGATTTTATTAAATTTCTCTAAGAAGTAAGTTAAATGGAACCTTATTTAGATGTAAAATTCATTAAAATGATTGAATTAGATGATGACAAGTTAATGAATATATATTAGATCTATAGAATTAGAAGATGACAAGTTACATAGTTGACTTAATTTGCGAGCGTGTGGGCCAGTTACATTTTTGCCGGTTGGAGCAGTATTACACAAAAAGTTAGTCCATGTTTTCCGGAAGCTTGGGGCTCAGAAAGATTGAGAAAAGGAAGAATGAAATGAGAGACTTGAAAACAAAGAGAAATAGAGGAAGAAAAAGAGAGGGAAAGCAATGGATCAAAGAGAGAGAGAGAGAGAGAGAGAGAGAGAGAGAGAGAGAGGCAACGGTGTATTGGAGTTGCGAAGATTAAGGAGTAGTAAGTGTATGTGGGTGGTGCAGGAGGAACACTCGTGCATGGCATTTTTCGCTTCTTCCATCGTTGCAATTCTATTAACTCTCTCATTCATCATCACAACACCAACAAAAACAAAAACAAAAACAACAATGATAAGAACAGTACCAACAAAAACGTTAACGACATTGACCTCGTGATACATTTGCGTGCCAACCTTCATACTCACCAAACCCCTTCCTTCCACCGTCTCAAAGTCCCTTAACGCTCCCACTTTAAACCTTCTTCCATGGATCGTAACAAAAAGGTCCCTTTTGAAAATTTTACTTTTTTCCTTTTTGGCTTTCTTCCATCATCTTGCCTTTTCTTAGGTTTGCTTATTTGGATAATGGCAGTTCTTCAACTTTCTATTTTTTCAACCCATTTTTTGTGTTTATCTCGTTCTTTCCATTGTTTTATTTTTTAAATCATGGCATGGGTGTCACTTAGAATTTGGTTTAATTTTTGTCTGGGAATAGGCAAAAGGAGGGAGTACTAGAAAGGTTTGATTTCTGAGATTGTAATTGATTTCATTTGGTGTTTCTTTTTCGTTATGGTAAGAAACTAATAGGTAGCATTTGACAATTCTTAAGTTATACTGATCATAGTGAACTTTGTTTCCTTGCTATGTTTTCTTATAAATAGGAAATGAAGAGGAATAGATATAGTTAGAAATTAACATGATTTTAATTTATCCCCCTTGCACTCATGATTTAAGGGAAGAGTTTACCAACATAGTGTGATATGGATGCAAATAACCATGCCTTCTAAGCATGTGATTAGGGATTCAATCTCCAGGTCCAACATTTGTTAGAAAATGTTAGTCCCTTAAATGAATTTTTGTATGTTGAGGGATTAATCTTTGGCTCTTGGCCTAGATACCTGGGACACCAAACAAAAAAAGTCAGTTGTTTGTGGTGTTATCAAATTACTAATAGCATGAAGAAGTTCCAACTTTAGCCGAAGTGCGATATTGACTTGCTATTTGACTGTCTCATATATTTTAGCTATGCTTTATGTATCTGTGTTTTAAATATACTACCTTAGAACTTGTTGTAGGTTGAAAGAGAAAATCATATCAAGTTGTAGTACTCAAATATTCTTTACGTGTTGTTTGGCTCTTTCTACATAATGATTTCTGGTTTATCAAACAGGTTGCACCAGAGGTAGAGTTTTTTACTGAGTATGGAGAGGCAAGTAGATATGAGATCCAAGAAGTGATTGGAAAAGGAAGTTATGGTGTTGTATGCTCTGCACTTGACACTCATACTGGGGAAAAAGTTGCAATTAAAAAAATCAATGATGTTTTTGAGCATGTGTCGGATGCCACACGGATCCTAAGAGAAATCAAACTCCTTCGTTTGCTTCATCATCCTGATATAGTTGAAATCAAGCATATAATGCTTCCACCCTCACGACGAGAGTTCAGGGATGTCTATGTTGTGTTTGAATTGATGGAGTCTGACCTTCATCAAGTAATAAAGGCAAATGATGATCTTACCCCGGAGCACTACCAATTTTTCTTGTATCAACTTCTTCGGGGCCTAAAATTTATACATACAGGTATCCTTATAATTAAGTCCTTGACTTTTGCAGCAAATGATATTAAACTAAAATAATATTTTTCTTATAGCAAATGTGTTTCATCGTGACTTGAAGCCAAAAAATATTCTAGCTAATGCTGATTGCAAGCTAAAAATATGTGATTTCGGTCTTGCTCGAGTTTCATTTAATGAGGCTCCATCGGCTATATTCTGGACTGTAAGTATTCTAGCAAATTTATGCATTTGTTAATTAATAATTACGTCATGGTTCTGCCTTTTAAGATTTTCAGTTGGAAAGTGAAATCAAATTCATTATTTCTGTTCTGGAATGAAGCCTTCTAAAGATTTTGCTGACTGATTTTACCGACTCTTTCTAAGGACTATGTTGCAACTCGGTGGTATCGAGCACCTGAACTATGTGGTTCTTTCTTCTCAAAGGTAAGTTTCTTTTTACACTTTGCACCTTGCACCCCGGCTTTTGGTACTTTGTGACATGTATCTAAACTGTTATGGCTTCAAATATGTTTATGCTTAATTATGTTATAGGCTAATTCTCTCATTACACCTTTAAATTTTGAGTATTGGCTTGATATGCATATATAATACTCCCTATATGAAAATACTACTTGAATTTAGAGTTGATGTTCTAATTTGATTGTTCTTGCTATGTATGAATATATCTACAGTAGTAATTGTTCTCACAAATATTATTGTCTTGTATCTATTTATTTACTTTTATAGATTTTTTTTAGAGAATGGAAGAAGGTACAGACGAGGGGATGATAAAAATAAAAGTCAAGAATTAGTTATTGCCAGTTACTGATATCTAAAGGGATTGTGATTTATATTATTTTGAAGCCTTTATTTTTAGTCTGTAAATATTTTATCAAATATCAATTGTTGCATATATGCCTTTCTGTTTTAGTTTCTTATCCGTTTTCCTTTTGTAGAAAAATCATTTTATACATTAGATAGATTTGTTACCTTTTCCATCCTCCATGGGTTGTGTATGATATATGAAGTTGAATATACTTAAGTACTGAAGTACATGTGTAACTTCAAATCCTTGCCTTTTGCAGTATACCCCCGCAATTGATATTTGGAGCATTGGATGCATATTTGCAGAAATGCTCAGTGGGAAGCCATTGTTTCCTGGAAAAAATGTAGTGCACCAATTGGATCTCATAACAGATCTACTTGGTACTCCTCCTGCTGAGACCGTTGCTAAGGTCAGTTGATCCAAATCTATTCTACATTTTCTGACAATAATAGGCAAACTTGTGACATGCTGGAATGGCTAATGATATTAATTATAAGATTTTATTTTTCCTATTCTAAAATACCCATGTTTTTAAGATCTCCCTTCTGATTTGCTGTAAAAAATGCCTTTTGTGCTTGCTTTATTTCCTCTAACATAACATATTATTAGTAATTTTTAATCTTAATTTTACAGATTCGTAATGAGAAGGCTAGAAGGTACCTTGCTAGTATGCGGAAAAAGCAGCCTATTCCATTCTCCAAAAAATTTCCAAATGCAGATCCGTTGGGTCTTCAGTTACTAGAGCGGTTACTTGCATTTGATCCTAAAGATCGTCCCGCAGCTGAAGAGGTTGGTCATTAGTTACCTAAATTTGGTTGAATGTATCAGATGAAACGTTTTTAACATAATTATGTTGATAATTCCTAAGTTTACTTACTTCTTTGTTATGCTTGTGATTGTAGGCACTAAGTGATCCTTATTTCAATGGTTTGTCAAATGTGGACCGTGAACCGTCCACTCAGCCCATTTCAAAGCTTGAGTTTGAGTTTGAGAGAAGAAAATTGACCAAAGAAGATGTTAGAGAGTTGATTTATCGAGAGGTATGGCCATATATTTCAATGGCTTGATTCAATTTAATAATTTATTGTCTTCTCCTCTATGCCTTGCTAATAATGAATTACACAACATATTTGTACTGAATAGATTTTAGAGTATCATCCTCAGATGCTCCGAGAGTATCTCCGTGGTGGAGAACTAACAAGCTTCATGTATCCAAGGTAGGCAATAATACTCACTCTTTTTTGAGTCCTATGTCTTTCTCTAACTCTTATTCATATTTAGATTTCATGTGACGGTTTTCAAACAAACTATTCCTTAAATATTTAGGGCTTGATTGGTTAGATTTTGTTTTTTAGTTTTTGAAAAGAATTTTTAAGAATAGTTTTCAAAAATTGTTTTTGGGAAGAAAAGAATATAAAAACTTGTTTGACAAGTATTATTTGAAAACTGTTTTGAAGATATAAAAATGAAAAAACTTGTTCATATTTATTAATATTTCATTAATGAAAAGCATAAGACAACATATTCTGATTATATTTTGAGTTTTCAAAAACAAAAACAGAAAACTAAAAAGCAAAACTACTTTTATTTGTTCCTGTTATTGGAACTATTTTCGAAAACTGTTTTCAGAAAACACTACCCAAACGAGTTTTTTAGTTTTTAAATACTAAAATACTAAAAATAGTTTTATAAAACTGTTGCCAAATAATTGGTAAACGGAGTTTTACGCATTCTAAAGCTTAAAATGTTGAAGGAATTAATTGGTTTGAATATGAGTTCCATTGAACATAACTCTAATTCAAACACAACTTTAGTAGTTCTTGTCTTGACTTTGGAACTTGTTCTATTATTGTTTGTAATTAAAATAATTTTCCTAATTTATAAAATGCTATTGCTTCATCTCCTAGTATCTATTGCGAAACTTTTTTATTTATAATTATGGCTTCTATCATAAGATATTTGATGGAGTCATAAGGTAAGGTTACATGTGGTAGAAAAAGGAAAGTGAGAGAGGTCATGGATTTGAATGCTTCCACTAATAAAAACTAACATACGATTTATAAAAAAATTAAAATATTTGACTATGGGTTTTAAGGTTTTTTTAAGGTACTCTTAGTACACCTTTCAAGGCTTGTTTGTTTGACCCATACAATCAATTTCTTATACCATGCACATGTTTCATACAAAATATAGAGTAAATTACATAGACTATCTTGAAATTTATGTGTATTACACTTCAAACTAGTCATCAACCCATTCTAGTTGAGACACTGGGTCAATGAAGTTAAGCTGATGAATTACTCAATAAGGTTAAATCGATGAGTCACTAATTGATATAATTTCATTAATTCACACTTCAAATCTAAAATCATTGTAATAATAAAATATCTTAAAATATATAATATCTCTAAAATCACTGCTATTAAGTATATAATTATAATATATAGCATATAATTGTAATATACAAGATATAATTGTTAGACATGTGTAATTGTAATACATAATATATAATATAAGCTTGTAATATAAATTATAATGTATATGCATATAGCATATTTATTATTCTGTGCACTTAAATCACTAGCAAAACAAATGGCTCAGTGGTAAAAAATCATTCTCAGCATTAAATGTTGCAGGTCTGAGTCTTTTTGCTTGCACAATTTTCATCTTTATTTTTACTATTGAAATGGACATTAGAATCGTCATTTCTATGGCCTGCACATTTTTTGGAACCGCATGTTTAGTTTCAGACTGTACAATTTCCAACCAGGACTGGGTCAACGAATAACTGATTTTATGCAAAAATGTCCAGTGCTACATGGATCCTATCTGTAACCCAGATAAGAGATGTCACCGGTTCCCAATTGGAACGGTACAATTAACCGGCCTGGTTTGGGTTTTAAAATTATGGTTCAATGGTTTAAAATTAATTTCACTCAACTTTAAACCAATCAGGCACTTGGCGGAGCTTATGCCTTATCGCAATGATTATTAGTTTGAGTTTCTTGATTCATGGATTGTATTTGTGATGGTATACAAAATGGTAAGTTCATGTGGGTAGTTAGAATGAATCCAATCCTTTTCCAAAAAAAAAAAACATATACATTTGAAAATTAATGGCTTTATGTGTATGCAAAGTATTTAGCTAACTTTATGTGTATGCGAAGTATTTTATAAATGAGACGAAATATTTAGCTAACTTTATGATATGCTTCTCATGACACCTGATTTTTTAACCATTTTGTGAGGATCCCTTCTGTAAATTTATCAGTTTCTCCAAAGACCAAAGTTCTATTAGATTTTTTTCTGCATAATTTCTTATAAAAGCCAGAGGCCTCATTTACAAAACATTATATGCATGTTTAGCTTTTGTTGTTGATTCTTGTACACATTGACTCTATAGAAGCAACTAGCGGTTGATTGTCTTTCTTCTTCAAGGCATTTATAATTGATAATAACTGTGTAATGTGGGATCTTTAAAGGCATTGCTTTCTTGGAATTTTAATTGATAATACTGTGTTATCTTATTGCAGTGGGGTTGACCGGTTCAAGCGACAGTTTGCGCATCTTGAGGAGCATAATGGCAAAGGTGATCGAAGCACTCCATTGTTGAGGCAGCACGCCTCCTTGCCTAGGTAAGTTTTGGTTATAGTCCAAATTATCTTTACAATTCTCATAGACGAGGGTAATAGTTGTGCCTACAAACTGCCTCTGGTATCATTTAAGTATCATGCATTGACTTTCAATTTACATTTTCCAGAGAGCGAGTTCCTGCACCCAAGGATGAAAGTGATAAAAACAATGATGTTGAAGATCCAAATGGTAACCTTCAAAATCCTCTGGGGTCTGATGTGATTGATTATGAAAATCCAGATGCACAAAATGGACCCTCCAGGCCAAATTGCAGTGCACGTAGCCTGTTGAAGAGTGCCAGCATTAGTGGTTCAAAGTGTATAGTTATGAAAAAAAATAAAGATCAAGAGGTAGTTAACTCTCTCTTCCATTCTTGTCCTTGTATTATGTGGAATGGAATAATACCAGCTTGACAGTTTGATTTCATTATAAAATGCAATAATATAAGAAGCACCGATACTTTAATTCGCTTCCTGTATCCGTATTCGTATCCGAAGCTCTTGGGTACTTTACCGATATGTATATAAGAAGTATAGAATCCTTTGAAAAAATTATAAAATCCAACACAACTACATATGAGACATGAAAGCATGTACAATATAGAAGTGCAGCAGTGTCCCTTAACGAACTAAAAATGGAAATTGTTCTATTTAGGAATGATTTTAAGAAAGAAAAAGAGATTGATACTATTCCTATATGTAGACAGTAGAAAATTACTCATGTTGATCATGATTCATAACTTTTTAGACGTATCATTTTAGAATAATCATATCAATGTATGAAATACATATTATATCTGATACACGTATTACATATGTGCATCACAGCCAATAGTTGAGTTATGATTTCCTTGTTCTGAGAGGTATACACAATAAGAATATGCCTTTAAATGATTTATGTTTATTTTCAAATTTTTAATCTTTGAATACACTTTTACTTTGATTATGTTGATCCTATCTCTATTTCTATAGGAGGAGCCGCTTACAGAGGTCAACGATGAGACTCTAGATGAGTTGACACAGAAGGTTGCTTACGTCCATGCTTAGTTCAAACTTGATTCATGATTTGACCTAACTTTTGTACGCTCCTTTCCACAAAAGAGGAAATGAGTTGTTGCATAGAAACCCTTCACATTTTCTTTGGGGTAGAAGCTAAACCATAGGGCTCTATTGTATTGAACTACCATTTAGTATTACCGCTAGAAGTCATGCACGTATATAGTTGTGTAATAGAACTCCTAATTACAACACAATGTATTATAGTACTTGTTTTTGCAGCACGTAGGGACGGTGCCAATTACCTTAATTTATTATGAGAATATTAGCAGAAATTGTTCTTGCTTTATGTCTTCCAAGATTACATTTGCATGCGTATTATTAATATTCTTATCCCAGATGCACAAGATGCTTGAAATTGTAGTCATTTGTAAATAGGAATGAGAATATATAAAGTTTATATGATATTATATAGTGTCCATTTTTCATGTGTTATACCTGTTCCTAAATCCATACATGTCTTATAAATATATGTAGTCTCTCTTATAAGTTGATTTATTTACCAGATCTTTTCTTTTTCAACATATAAAATATAATACACGAGACTGAATATTCGCTATGAAAAAAAAAAAAAACTTAAATCATAATAATTTTAATATTAATTTATTGTATCTTTCTCTCTATCACTTAACTAATTCAACAAATATTTTCATAAAAAAATAAATTAAAAATTCATTTCAATTTTTTCTCAGGATATTTAAAATATTAAAAAATTGTGGATAAATGATTATTCTCTTATTATTTTTATAGGCTAAAAATGATATATTAACTTATGAATTATGTTACTTGAAACTACATTAACGTTTAAAATCATTAAGATGAAATTATACTTTTCTAGTTTATTGTTAAAATAATTTTCATATAAATATATTTTTTGTACTTGCTTTCTTAGAATTTGATTTATTTATTGGATTTTTTATTTTTTGAACATATAATATAATTCACAAATATGAATATTTTTAATAAAAGAAACACTAAATTCAATGTCTTTTCATAAATAAAAAATGTCATGTATTATTAGTGTATAAATTTTTACATAATTATTTAATCACAACCCGTAAGAATGTTGGCTTGATATAAATATTCCTTTAATCTCAATACTTTTTTTGATAAGCAAATCTCAATACTTAATACATAATATATTTAATATAAATTTATTTTATCTTAGTATGTCTATGTCTTAATAAATGTTTTCATACATGAAACGAAGTTAAAAAACTTGTTTAAATTTTTTTACATGATATTTAAAATCTTAAAAAATGATAAATAATTATTGTTTTCTTATTTTTATAGGTTAAAAAATTATAAATTAGCTTGGGAATTATTATACTTGAAAATATATTAATATTTAAATTGTTAGAAAGAAATTATACCTTTTATTTTATTTAATAATAATAATTTTAGTTTTAATCTAAATACATTTTCCTGCTCACTTTGTTATAAGTTGGTTTATATTTTTAACATGTATAAAATATAATACATGAGATAAATTTTTTAATGAAAAAATGAAAAGAAACTTAATTCATAAGATGAATAATTAACTTGAAATGATGTTAACATCTAAGTACATTTAACTGATTAAAAATGTAAAGCTTGTACCATTAAGTAAAGTCTATTGAATTCAATTGATAACCAAACCAAAAGGGCTTAAACATAGTGAAAACACATAAAAAAAGCAAATCTCATGAAAAAAAAAAACTACTCACAAGACTATTTTTTTTTACATAATTTTCACCTTGTTTAATACTTTTTTGTTTGAATATTTGTTGAATTTATAATCTTCATATAAGTGAATCTAATATCAAATTTTTAAAACAATTTAAACTTATATCCCAAAATCGAAATCAATTGTTGCTTTAGACCATTTTGAGTGATTAATATATTTATTAGTAATTAATAATTACAGATATACGTATTGACTAATTTTAAGGTTTATAAGAAATAAATGTATTTTCTTGGTCCTAAAGAAACGAAGATCAATATTATTAAATTATTTTTATACACTTTATTACAAAATCTATTTACAATTAGAAGATTCATACCAATTTTTCATGTAAATAGAGATATACATAGATTTTTTAATTAAATCCAACCATTTCATTAAATGCACCAACTATTTTCGTCAATTCATTTTAAAGGTATTTATAGAATAACATAAAATCAACTAATATAACTGTTTTTATTGGTTTGATTTAGTTTTAGTTTTTTTTAATAAGAAACGGAGGAGTATTACTTAAATCGAAATGCACATATTGTAGGACAAAACCACGTCAGCTAAAATAACACAGAAGCTACTATTTGCAACTTAGGTTTTGACGCACCTTAGATTGGGCAAATTGCAAAATCATTCATCCAGTGCATATCTGTCCTTTGTTGAGTTGTTTATTGTTTAATTGTTTTGCTTCGTATTTGTGTTCTAACTTAAGTATGCGTTTGCAAACACGCATCTCCAAAGGATTTCCCATGGGCTGTTTTGAATCTGAAACAAAATAACACTACAACATTCACAAGATTCAATCTATAAATTTGCTTTTAGATCTGTACATGGTTATATTAAAACACATGCAATCAAACAACTTTAAGTATTTCTAATGGTTGTTTATGTGGCATCTCCAAAAAGTGAAGAACAACTTAGGACCACATAAATCAGGAGATTAAGAAAGAAAATGGGCAGAAAATGCAACTACAACAAAATATTTGTTACAGACAAGAGCAAAATTGTGACCTCCCTATGTGAAAAAGCCTATGTTTTTTTTCCTTATCAGTTTGATTGTCTCCATTCATGGTCCTCATAGCCGATGGTTGGTTGTTCTTTAGGGCGTTCAGTGTTGCACTTCAGGCAGGCCATATTTTTTGCATAGTTGTAGAAATCACATCTACAGGCGGTAATACATGACATGAGAAACTTCAATTGTGCAAGGAAACAAGATGGGGAGACGAGAAAGATAAAACAATGGACTTACTTGGGACAACTCCAATCCCCGTGATATTTCTTAGAACTTGGGTTTGGCACTTGGCAATGCAAACACTTCGTTTTACTAGCAAAATTCATGAACCCGCACCTACATACATAGGAAGTAGGAACATCCATGAAAGAACAGAACGGTTTAGAGGCAGTGTCAACATATTGATTATATACTCCTTGCACAACGGAAGAAATCAGATATACATTATGCAAGACATAAACAAGGTGTTTTCATGGTCGAGGGAAGAGACAAAGATACTTACTCAGGACAATTCCAATCCCCAGGATTTTTTTTGGGTCTTAGCTCAGGACAACGCAAACATCTTGTGTTCCTAGCATAATTCATGAACCCACATCTGCATACACAAAAAAATCACAAAACTGATTTCATAACACAGTTAAAAAGTCATTGATTCTAGCCATCTAGTGCTATACTAGGATATCAATAATTATAATATGATCTAATTTTGCTCAGGTTCATATTTAAATTGCAACTCTTTAAGCTGAAATTTTACTGTGACTTACAGTTTTAGCTAGAAATGGATAAAAGGGTCATGCATGAGCAATATTTATTGTCATAGAATAACAGTAACGTGTTTGTTTTGCAGAATGCAGATAGTACCATTAGTTACAGTAAAATAAAGTAAAGAAGATATTTCTTAAGGATGTGATTTAATCAATTAAAATTAAAATCATAATATATATGGCCACTAAAACACCCCTATTCACTAAAGAACACAACTTCATCCCTACACCATAACATAGCAATAAAATGCATAGAATAGATTAGACTGCAGTCTGCAGCAACAATAGATTAGATATATTGGGCTTAGCATACAATCAAGTCGATAATATACCAGTATAGTTAGAAAATACTCTTGATATTTGTAATTAAAAAAATATGAAATAATCAAGTCATGTTAAATTAAAGGATCCTATTGAAATTTTTCAGAATGCTATCCACTCCAAATAGAAGAGAGCCCTCAAAAAAATCAGGACACAATAGTCACAGGTAATTATCACTGTCAACTTGCACATTACATGTTTTTTCAATTTCTGGATTAGGCTTCAATAAGGGCCCAACCAAGAAAGAAAGCTATACTTTATCAGGTTACTCTCATCTCAAATTATAATTTTATATTTTTATGAAACTAAAAATTTGATGAGAAAGAGAAGCATGAAAAATAAAAGATATTAAAGGAAAGAATGGTAACAAAATAGAGACAGATTAAAAAATATGGTTACCATATTGATGTCTGAAAGTTATCAATGTTTAAACTTATACAGTTATCAAAACTTTAATTATTGACAGGAATTGTTTCATATTCTATCATGGTGAATAAACTAAAAATACGAAGATAGTGACAATTTTTGACTGCTATAATTTTATTTCAACTGTTTTAAACATATGAAGTTATCGAAAAATAACAGAATATAAAAGAATGAACTAAAACGAAATTTTCAAAAACATAAATGATCATAATGAAACTTTTAAAACTTAAATGTACCAAAACGAAAAAAAAAGACTAAAACATAATGAACTAAAAGTAACATTTAGCCTAAAAAAGGAGACTTACTGTGGGCAAGTCCAATCTCCCTTTTTCCTTTCAACTTCATTAGTATTGGCTTTGGCTTCCTTTGACGGCCCCTCTGTTTTGCATTTTAGACATCGAGTGTTTCTGGCAAAATTTAAAAAATTGCATCTGTCGCAAAACCAAACAGCAACCAACAGCAGATCAGAAAACACCAAAATAAGGGATAATCGAACATACATTTGAGAACAGCATCAATATGGAATATAGGAAAAACAAAGAAAAATCTTATATGAGTCATTTAAGATACTAGTCAGTTTGACATGCATAATTGCACATGAACAAAACAACAAAGAAAACTTTTGAGACAAAAATTCATCAAAGATGTCAAGAGGCGCTTCATATAATTCTACTGTTATTAACTGATGTTATCAATTTTTTTTCTAAAAGGAAGCTGACAAACACACAGAAATTGACCATGCCTTACAAGAAAAGGTAGTAAGCAACTAGACTGAGGACTTACTCAGGACAGGTCCAGTCTCCTTGCTTCATTTGAATAGTAGGCAAGTCCTTAGGCCTATCTTCTTTACAATTCAGGCATTGCATATTTCTTGAAAAGTTCATGAAATTGCATCTGCAAGAAATTTCAAGTAAAGCTCTTACTAGTGAATTATTAAACAGTCAAGATCTAACTTAAGATTAAATGACATGGAACATTTCCATAACCCGAATAATTGCAGAAAGCTAAATTGTTAATATTCATGATAAGTAAGTATATTATTGACAAAAAAGGATGTAAAATCAACTCAATCATCTACCAGCCAAAAGTACTTGTGACTGAATACCATCATAAAAAACTATCACTCATAAATAAACTTGAATCATTGACAAAAGGGATATAAAACCAATACACTCATCCACTGATCAACATTCTTCTAAATAAGTATTATCGTTAAAAACTATCACATCAGGTCATCAAGAAAAAAAAACTTGTATCACTGGCCAAAAACATTTCTGAATGAATACTATCATTAAAAACAATCAAACAGAAAATAAATTTTATTATGCAGGGTACAAAGTATTATTCTCACTGCATGTTTTAAGATAGAATTTTACATCTATACTATCTAGTTGCTCTTTTCCTAGATAGAGAATCAATAAATGATATTGATAGATCACATGCTTGATTTCTGAAGTAAAATGCCTGGTGAATGGAGAAAATTTACTTCTGCATTAACAATTCCTCTCATACTTTATGCGAGAAATGCAAAAAACTAAAATTCCACAAATTACCATCCATAAGTTACTACACACAAAGAATATGATTCTATGAGTGAGAATAACTCACTTTGGACACATCCAGTCACCTCTCTTCATCTCAACATCTTTAGACAACTGATTAGTTGTAACTCTTAGAGGTTGACTTTCTGCAACAGGATCCTGTGCAGTAGTCTTTGAACGAGAAGGAGCAGGAGGGGGAGTGGGGGACAATTCACTCAACTCAATTAACTGAGAGAGAAGTTTTCTGGCAGATGATTCAATAATTTCTCGGCTTGGTGATTTGTCTCCTCCAGAAAGGACAAGTGGGTCTAGTGCATATAACAAAATTATTCGAACTATATCCACCGTTCGGGCATCAGTTTCCAAATCCTTTAGAATCACATAAGCTCTATCACAGGAGCTTCGTAGATTGCAAGCACAGCAAACCTGGACGGAAGCAAACTTCTCAGACCATAGGGAAACAAAATGTCCCCTCAAACTCAAGCAGAAAATAAAAGAAAAAAAAAAAAATCCCATCTCATGCAGACTACTAATAACAAGTAACAACATTTAACATCTTGCTTGGTTAGCTAGAAGAAATACTATTAAAATACTCTCCAACACTCACGCTTCATTATTGAGTAAAATTCCATTCTACTGATTATGAGACCAACATGAGATTTCATTCACAGAGTAATCAAGAGTGTTAAAAAGGGAATGTCAAATCAAAACACACTTTCTTAAAATTTTTCTATGTAAAAAAAAACTAACACATTAATAACTAATATTTGGCCTATAAAAAAAACTATTATTTATTAGTTGCAACTGATAACTTTAACAGATAAATACTTCTGTTGAAAATTTAAAAATAAAAATGAACCAACAAACACACCTCCCCTTCATCTAATTGCAGGTATGCTCTCAGCCTCTTAGCTGAATTAACTGCTTTACGGAGAAGATTCGGGCACCCTCCCTGAACAACTGTTTGGATATCATTCATTGGCATTAACCTGCATAAAATACCAAGCAACAAACAATTTATATCCATGCTACCATTGAACGCGTAATAATAACCTCAGAGATACAATACATATACCCTTCTCTTAATGAAATCTTACATAGCAAATTTGAGTAAAAACAAAATGACAATAAAACCAGCTTTTTTCCCTCATTCATGACCAAACAAACTAAGGTCCAACGATAAACATGTGAATGAAAACTTGCAAAAAAATAAAATAATAATCTTAGAAGCACGGGCACCTCTAATTTCATTTTATCTTGTTATTTTGTTCTCCGGTAAACAATTATTGAATAGAATTTCAAAACAGGAACAAGAAAGTAACGAAAAATAACAAGTTTAATTTGCACATTCCGAAAGTTAGAAGGAGAAAAGGAAAAGAGGAAACGAACTGGAAAAGGTCGTAACGGTCACGGGCGAAGCTGAGACAAGCGTCCTTGAGAGAGTTCATGTTGGTGTAAAGGCTTGCGGCGTCGTCGGAAGGGGAGGATTTGGGGAGGTAGCCTTTGGTGTTCAAGCGGTCCACGAAGGAGACCCACTCCGGCCAGGGGTGGTCGACGGAGGGAAGGGTTTCGGCGGCGGAAGAGGAAGCGCGGCACGGCGGCGGGAAGGGAATGGGTTTGAAGGAGAGAAAGGGAAGTAAAGGTACGGTTCCATGGCTACGGAAAAGTGCTGTTCCGATTCCGTACAGTCTCAGCTTTGAACCTGACATTCTATCTTTCCCTCTTTCTCCTTTCAGTGCTTCGGTTTTGGTTTCCTCTGCTACCTCAGTCCTCAGGTTTATCTCTTCTCAACGGAACCCGCTTCCAGGGTTTTGGTGTAAGCGATAAGCGATAATAATAATCATTTTCTTAAATTATTCTATTTCTCTCCATTAAAATATAGTTCTTATACTAGAAATGTAGAGATTTAAAGTTTTTATATATATGATGGAAAATTACGATTAACTGTTTGAGAAAAAAAAAAAAGTATTTTTTTCAGTTTTTTTTATTTGTTAGACTTGTCTAATAATTTGCATTATTGCATGCATATATAATATATAATATATAATTTATAACTTCAATCCAAACAAATGATAACTTGTGGTTGTTCTAAAAATTTCAATTATGTAATTAAGCTAACAAATTAATGACTCAGGAATTAATTTTAATTAAATGTAAAATTGAGAAAAAGAGTTGTACGTAGAGAAGGAGTTAAAAGCCTAAAACCCTGTCCTCGTGGATCTACGAAACCCACATAAACCCTTCTGAGCTCAAAGTCTCAGTGAGAGATCTGGTTGAGTTGCGATCAATCTTAGACGCGACGCTATGAGAAGGCTACCTTTCGTTCTCTTCAGAACCCTCGCCGCCCCTCGCGCCACCTCTTTCGCCGTCCCCAACCGCTTTCTCCAAGCTGCGCTTTACGCCACCGCCTCCTCCTCCTCCGTCCGCTCCCACCACCGCCGCTTCTCCTCGATTCTCGCTCCCTTCGCCGCTGCTGCTTCTCTCGGCGTCGCCGGCGCTCTCATCTCTCAGGAAGTCCTCGCCAAGGAGCCCCCGCCGCCCGAGGCTCTCCCCCACGACGTGGTTCTTTACCAGTTTGAGGCCTGCCCTTTCTGCAACAAAGTCAAAGGTAACATGAAATCAACCTAACTACCCATTGGTTTAACTAATCGAACAATCGTGTTATATTGTCTAGATCATCCATCACGCGTACCTAACCCAGTTTAAAGTAAATATGAGAAACTAACTTCGGCATTCACAGTGTAAAGGGATTTTTCATAACTGCATTAAATACTTATGCATATGCCGTTTTGTACCTATAATTTACTTATATTTTAATAAGTTTAATATATATTGAAATGAAGTTGATCACTGAAGAATTAACTGGTTTTAGATATATCCCTTTTTTTTTTTTTTACTTGATCCACTTAACGAAAAGTCTCGATCTAATAATGGTTAGGTTAATGGAATTCATTGTAACTGAGTAAGTTTGACAACCCTGAGCATATGTTTGGCTATGGGTTAGATATGTGTTTTTAAGTTAAATTTCACGTCCAAAAGCTGAATCTTAGTATCATAAAAAATACAAAGAGCCAAGCCAAACTTGTGCTTATTCCTTGGATTGGAGTAAGTAGATTCCTCTAGAATTATCTTATGTGAGAATGTTAAAATAAATAGAAGCGTTCAGTATGTCATGAAAAAGGGGATAAAAAAATGACACATTGTTAGTTAATTATTACATTTAAATGAGGCTGTATAAGTATTCTTCACTCTATTGATTTATCTCATATATAATGGTGAACATGGGATAGGATGTTGGTGATTAACTGATTATTCTGCTATACATTTTTCTCTTATAATACTGTAGTTTTTCCATTGAGATTATGCAACATTTTTTCCTGCTTTCTGTTATTGATATTTTTACTTGCTTTACCAGCATTTTTGGACTACTATGATATACCATACAAAGTTGTGGAGGTCAACCCTCTCAGTAAGAAAGAAATCAAATGGTCTGAGTATCAGAAGGTGCCAATATTGATGGTAGATGGAGAGCAGCTAAATGATTCATCAGGTTTTTCCATTTTCACTTAAAAATTGATTGTAAAATTTTGTGATGGTGATGGACTTGTGCCCACTGAATGTGTCACTATAATTTTTCACTAATGTTTGTTTGTTTGGCAGTTATAATTGATAAGCTGGGACTTAAGATTCTGTCAAAGAAAATTGCAGATTCAACTACTGAGGATGAAGAGACAAAATGGCGGCGGTATGGTATTCTTTTTTGACCTTGTTTTATTTTTCTATTAAGCACACCTCTAACAAATATAAGAGGGTGAAGTGGCTGAATTTTTTCTACAACAATCTGTGAATTTCATTTTTCCGATCTTAAGAATCTGTTTTCAGTTTCACACTTTCTTTTGAAACAACGAAAAATCAGATATTGCTGTGTGTGAGTGGAAGAGAAACCCTTCTTTCTTCATCTATTACTCTGCTTTTTGTTCTTTACTTTACCTTTAAGATTGAAGAAAATACATTTAAGGATGATTTTATAACATTTCACTTATCTTTTTATGTTTAGATTCAGCGGCAGCTTATAAATTCTGTGTACTATGGTGCTAACAAGCATACTTATCAATGGACATTTATTATGTCAAAACAGTATAAATTAAGCTGTGCATCCTTTGTGTGCGTGTGATGCTGTTAAATTCTTGGCTTTCTTTTTCTGTGTTTTGATTTCAGTCATCTTTTATTGCACATAAAAATGTTACAAATTATGTCTATTTATGAGTAATATTTTGGTGATTTGGTCAACCTTCTAATCTTTCAATTGTTTACTGTGATTTCCTTGATTTGTTATTATTGGTTCAATATTCCACTAAGAAGCGTTACTTTGTTGTGAAGTCCCCCTGCTCCAACATAGTTCTTTCTCTCTAATATTTTTCCAATTTAAATAATTATTTCCTAATAATTTTTTTTGTTGCCTGCATTTAGTATTTTACTCTAGCTCCACTCTTGAGCGCAGTCAATGTCATTCATTTAACTAAGAAAGGTTAGATGAGACTGTGGACTTAGTGCCAGCCAATTTGTATTTGAGAATTAAGAACCCTTGTTTTCAATTAGATGCTCAGTCTAGCATCCATTGTTATTCATAATTTTTTTGTACTAAAAATTTGATTGGATTGTGAATTTGTGAGATACAATATGACAACTTGAATTGCTGTTGGTAATTTGGACCTGTTAGAGGGAGGTCACAAGAAATTTGGGGAAGTGATTGAATCTATTTTAGCTTAGCATGTATATTTTTAATAGGCTAATTTGACTTTCTCTTCTGATGTAGGTGGGTTGATAATCATTTGGTGCATGTTCTGTCACCTAACATATATCGAAATACATCTGAAGCACTTGAATCCTTTGAGTATATTACAAACAATGGTAAGTTGGTACTGCCTTAGCTATAGAAATACTTTTTTTACTTATTTTAGCACATGCTATGGCGTATGTTTCTTTTCACTATGTCTGCTGTATGAAATTGCTCATTTAATATAAGCACGAATTTTGAACATAATCTGTTGTGAAGAAGCATCCCAAAAGCTTAAGCTATTAGGTGTAGATACCTTAACTATTTTATATTATATATCTAACACCATCCCGCATATGAATAAAATGACAGTCAAATTCTATATGTATTCACTCATTAAAAGCTATGTTGGACGCAATATGATGAACTGCCCGATTATCACATATTAGTGTCATAGTTTCCCTACATTATCATGCACTAATCTTTTTTTGGTGCTCCTTCAATAAAATCTCAGAATTTTGATAATAGCATCCACTGATTAATACAAGGAGAATTAAGACATTGACTTGTCACACTCACAATGTTGCATACCAGTTTCTTCAAGAATATCTAGATCATATTTTCTTTGAGACATAACAATACCAGATTTTTCGTAGAGCAATTTCATTCCCAAGAACTTGTTACAATTGACCCACGTCTTTTATTACAAGGTGATGAAATAGATGTTCCTTTAACTGCTGATTTGTAGTACGATTACTTTTGTTATGACTATATCAGCTAAATAAATCGCCAAATAGATAATAAAAATGGATGAAAGCTTATAAAATACGGAGTGGGACATCACTTTTGAAATTTGGATGATTTCAGTAGACCAAACTGAACTGCCCAAAGCAGCCATTGGGAGATTTTTGAAGGCCATATAATGATTTATTGAGTCTACAAGCCAATCCTTACTCCCATGAGTGACAAGCCTAGAAGGTTGCTCTGTGTGTTTGTAACTTTGCCAAAGAGCATGTTTGACATCCATTTGGTGTAAAGACAATTATTTGATTCCTACCATGGATAGAAACATGATCCTTAAAACTATCCACTATACACCATTAGATCCTTGTCACTTTCATACTGAAGACCCAAAGGCGGCTCACGATAATTTTATCTAGTGACAAAGGAACCATCTCCTAAGTATGGTTTAATTCCAAAGCTTGCATTTCCTCGATCATTGCCTATTGCCATCCTAGATGGAAAAGAGCTTCTTGGACAATTTTAGGAAGATGCAAGCAACAAGGAAGAGGTGACTACATATTGAACAGAAGAAAGATGGTGTAACTTAAATAGTTATAAATAGGATGGTGACTACATCTGGAGTGAATACGTTTGCAAATAGCAATTGGAAAGTTTGAAAGAGATGAAGACTGTGCCTGGTGGTATGGAGACGGTGGAGAACCTGGAACTAGTGGTGAAACACAGGTCTCAGTCTCACATTTTGGTTGAGATGCTGAAACTTCATGTGAACAATGACGAGTTCTCTCTACTTGTAGAGTGGAGGTGGGTGGAGGAAGAGAAGGACAAACGTTATCTTCTGGAAGAATGAAGTATGGGGAATCTTCAAAGAAGATTATATCTGGTAAAAAAGCAAAGAGACAGTCTACTGAAAAAGAGTAACGCCTATTATTTTTTTTGTACATTGGACTATCTGAGGAAGATACACTTGATTGCACAAGCATTTTTGAGGTAGCAAAAAGACAGTCTAATGAACGAAGTAGGTATAACCAAAAACACAGGAAGTTTATATGTGAACTCATTAGGAAACAAATGGAATGAGAAGATGAGCATTTTTGCTTTCAGCAATACCTTTATTTTTGGGCATGTGAGGACCACTATATTGATGGATCTTCCCTTTAGATGACTTAAACTATTTGAGAGATAAATGGTTATAAGGTTGGTCTAGTGATAATGTACACATATGGAGAGAAGGTAGGAAAGAGAGGTCGTGAGTTTGAATTTGAAAAAAAAAAAAAAACTATTTGAGAGATAGAACACTACTACTTGGCTTTATATCTTTGTAAAATGTAAACTAAGTGACCAAACACCTATTATCAGGCTAAGAAAGAAAACAAAATAGAAGAGATTTAAAGGACACAACATACATAATTCTGTTTGGGACATGTTCTATCCAGGTATTATTTACTATTCATTTGTGAAAGGATCAGCTTTATATGCCCACATTCATCCTTAGTTTTTGGAACTTGAAAAATGTGGGTTTGCATGATGGTGGAATTGTCATGTACTGGGATGCCTTTTTTTTATTGTTGAGCATGTGGCAATTGAAAAGGCAGAAAAGTTCTGTAATTGACATTTTATGGTGAAAGAGGCGAGTGACACTATCTTACATACAACTTGTATAAGATATTAGATGATATAACATGCAGTCTGCTTCAGGTTTGAAAAGAGTCAAATAATAGTTTCAGTCCCAGGCTTAACATTCTTGTTAATAGTAAAGGATCAAAGTAAACTTTAAAGGTTTACTTTTTCACTAATGCTGCGATACTGAAATGCACATGCATGCGGGCATTCAAACACACCAGCTTTCTCCCACGTTGACTTGTACAACAGTTCACACATCAAGAATTATAATTTTTTTAATGAGAAACTTAACATTTTCCTATATGCTGTGTCATTAGTTAATCTGTATTACTAGTTTAGTACATTGTCATGAGCAAAATTAACAATGTAGATGCTTTTCTTTTACTATTTATTTTCCCTAATGTGCATACAAAGAGAACATATACAACTAATACAAGGAATACATCTTTCTTCAAATCTCTCCTAATCTCTTTGCATACTGTGCTTTATCTACTTTCATCCCATGCCTATCAGGTTTACAAACCCTTGATTTACTTTTATATGGACTTCTTTATTTGGCCATGATTTATCAAACCTGAAACCTAATCTTATATTGATATTTTTAGGCAATTTCAGCTATCTTGAAAAAATTTCGGTGAAGTATGCTGGGGCTGCAGCTATGTATTTTGTGTCTAAGAATCTGAAGAAGAAATATAACATCACTGATGAACGTGCTGCTCTTTATGAGGCTGCAGAAACATGGGTAGATGCTCTGAATGGCCGCAAATTCCTTGGTATGTATTCCACTGTTGTGTTAAGGAGATTATAATATCAATGCAAAAGCACCAGTTTTGGTGTGCGTAACTGTGCATAAAACTGAGGCCACAGATGTACCCTAATGCTTTATAGAATATGTTTGGAATTGCATATTTTGTGGAGAGACAATTGCTTTTTTATTAAAATTCTCTCAAAAAGTTAACCTGAAAGAAAACATCTATTTCTTTAAAATAAGTTGAACCATTAGTATTAACTTTATTTTAGGATTTTATTATCTGCCAAACAAACAAGAAACGGCTTCATATATACTTGGCCAGGCGAAGTAGTGATCATAAACTGATAAACATGAAGTTTCATTTGTGGTACTTAGTTTTTATTTTCTCATTGGTGTTCTCTTGTAATTTTCCACTGAATTTGTTTGATCTTAACCTGAATATATTCATAGTTCAGTACCTGCTACAGCCATTTAAAGTAAGTGACCCTTACGTGTCTGTCTGTTAGTTTAGCTGCAAATAATATCAGTTTACTTCAATTTTTTAGTGAATTGTGACGAATAATTAGTGGTGCATTTATAGGATATGATACAATGATTTCTTTTGCCTTTTCAGGAGGGTCTAAGCCTAACCTAGCCGACCTTGCCGTCTTTGGGGTTTTAAAACCCATACGCTATTTGAGCTCTGGCAAGGATATGGTGGAGCATACACGTATTGGTGAGTGGTATGCAAGAATGGAGACGGCTGTGGGAGAGCCTTCCAGGATTAAAGCCTAAATTGGGTTCTTTATTTACGTTTATTTTTTGACTTCTATTACTGTGCTCTTGGCTTTTGCCTCCACTGGTTGGAAGTGAAAAGATTTGGACTTCCCAGAGAATATACATGGCTCCTTTTAACAATACTACAATGTGGTATTAGTGTTATATATAGGCAAAGTTTTGCTGAACAATTGATTCTTTTAGAAAAATTATTCTTCTGTTATAGTTGCTATTATTGTAAAGATTAAAGAAATCTTTGAGCTGTATTAAAGAATAAAGCAACGTCTGCCGTGCCTGTGATATTTAAAACTTTTGTTTGATAATTGAACTTTGTAGATTTGAATATATAGTATTTACTCATTGAACAGTCGATTTAAACAATTTATAAAGAACTGAATCGATGTAAATTAAGGACGAGTCTTACAAAGTAAATTGTACATTTTGAAAGATATTATTACTCTTGAATTTAGAGAAGGCTATTTCTTAAAGTCAAACTTTTCATGATCAATATATTATTGTAATTAACAACTCAGAAAATTTTATAAATGCAAGAAATTTGATTTTAAAATATTTTTAATTTAAATTATTATATTTTTAAAATGATTTGATTAGATAAGTTAATTTAATTTATTGAATTTTAATTTTTTTTATTTGGGTAAGGTATTTTAATTTCCTGTAAAAATAAAAATTTATTTCAACACTAAATACTATTTAGAGCTTGTTTGGGTAAACTTGGACACTATGGAAATCAAATCAATAATAATAAAACAAAATTTGTAATATAAAAAAATATAGAATAATGAAAAATATAGTTTCAAATTAATTTAAAAATAATATAATTAAGAAAAAAAAGTTTTTTGATTAATTTGAAGAAAACATAGAAATTAAATGACCCATACGGGTCACTGTCACTGTCACTGATCCGATCGCATTGGTTACTATGATGGCACTATAATAAAAGTTTTACTGTGGTTTGTTGGTTTGGCAGCTATAATAGAAAAGCTGTTTGATTTACTTTCTAGCCCGGACGGACATGCATGACTGTGTTAAGGATATTAAAGATTATTAAATTAATGAGCATAAATTCACATTGTGTTAAACAGAAGCCTCGCTGGGATCAGACATATCCAAGTCCTGCATGCATGTAAGAGTCATGGCAGCCATGATTCTTAGAAACCCACTTTTGCCTCATTTTAATGAATACTAACATTTTAAGACACTAATCTAAATAAATAAAACATAATTCAAATTTATCTAAATAGAACAAATTAATTCATGTATAATTTATACAACTAAAAAAATGAATAATTATTCATTTAAAATCAATTAGACACCAATTTTGTATGGAAAAATAACAGTGATTATTTTTATATTTAATTTTTATGTGTTTATATTAATTATTAAAAAAAGTATTAAGTTTGATTGGAACAATGTTTAGTGCAAAAGGTTATGTGGTAAGTTAAGACTCAATTTTCTTGCTTTTATTAAAAAAATGTTCATGCTCGTTATTATAATTTTCTCGATTATGTAATTAAATATGTATTATATAAAATAAATTTTAACCAAGACAAAAAAATATTTAGTTAAAAATTTTATCCCTATAATTTTTTCTACTTGTTCTTATAAAAAAAAAATAAATTCATTCCTTGTATGATATTTGAATTTGAAATGGTAAGTTAAGTCTAAATTTTTTATATACTTTCATAAAAATAATTTCATCTTCGTTGTTACATTTTTTCATGCATTCTATTATTCTAAGATGGTAAAATAAAATATTAAAAAATATTTAAACAAGAAAAGGGACTGTCACAATATAATAAAAATATTATTATAGTAACTTAGATATTAATGTGACTTAAAATAAATTGTTATTTTCAATCAATTAGGTGATAATTTTCACTTCCGTTTAAAGAAAAATATTCATTCTTAATTTATATATAGTTTTTATTTTAATATATTGAAACATACATTTCAATGCAGAAAATAAAAATTTTCCCAGAAGAGAAAAAATTTCAGTGGGAAGATAATAATAAAAATAAATAACTATTTTTCAAAAATCATTTTGGGACACTACTTTTGCGTCAAGAATATGATAGTGATTTTAGTATAAAATTATATATATTAAAGAAATTTTATATTTTTTTGAAAAAAATTATCACTATATGTTTTCGTACTTTTTAAAAATTATTGTTACATAAAAAGTGGAAAAATTGAAATTAAGAATTAAAAAGAGAAGGGGAAAAAAAATGGTAAATGCAAGAGATGATGGGTTGTGAAGAGATATGATCCATAAATGTTTTGGAAAGGCAAAGGAAAGCAGCCTTCACCTCTCAATTCGCATAACATTCAAACATATTGTCGTTTGACCCTTGTTCGCATGTTCCAGAGGTGGGTCCCACTCACACGTTCATTCGCGTTTGGTTGTGTTGAACTTTTATTGTTCCCACAGAATATATATTATTTATTAAATTTAATAGTATAAAAGAAAAAGAAAATGGAGGAATCGAATTCAACAGCGAAGTCTCTTATGGAGAACCTGCTTGGGCTCTTGAGGGTTCGCATCAAGCGTGGCGTCAACCTTGCCATTCGCGATGTCCGCAGCAGCGACCCCTATGTTGTCATCAAGATGAATAACCAGGTTTCCTTTTCTTCTTCTTTTTTCTTTTTCTTTTTTTTTAAGAATATTGTCTTTTTATTTCTAGGTTTTCAATGACTATTTATGTCGTGTTTTAATTTATGTTTCACAATTACATGGGGATGGACATGCATTATTGTTTCAAACATTTTTATTGCAATAATTATCTGGTAATCATGAACCCTCCTCCTTTTTTTGCAGAAGCTAAAGACACGTGTGATTAAAAAGGATGTGAATCCGGAGTGGAATGAAGACCTTACTCTTTCTATTATAAATCCCAATCAAAAAGTTAAACTGGTAAGTGACTCAATTGGTTTAGTGTCTTTTTCTAGTTTCTAATATTCTTTCTTCTTTTGGGCTAGGGGATTATAAGTTAATCATTTTTTTCTTGCCACAACGAGTTATTTTCATGAGAACAGAAGTCATAAATCATAATGGGTTCACAATTCTACAGGCCACACCCTAACATTTTTGGTCGATTGAATAATAGTATATACAACTTCGTGAATAACTTTATTTTAATGCATTCAATTCTTTCATTTCATGTGTCATGCCTTGGAAAGTAAAATTTCCTACTTAATTATGGTCGCAGTAAATTTTGTACGAAGCATTTGCAAGTGATCTCGATTTTTGTTCAGAATATTTTTGAAGTGATGATTGGAAACTTTCATTTCAGAAACTAGGCTATTTTTGGTTTTCAGTTGGGAGGCCCTCCATTATTCGTTCAAAAAGTAAAACTGAAAAAACGTTTTGTTTCGTTTTTAGTTCAATTTTATTGTAAACCCGGTTTTACTTAAACTTTTCCTTCAAACTCAGTTTGAAATGGAAATTAAGGAAGGATTTTACTAACTCAACTTGCATAATGAAGTTCGTTCAAACAAATTTGCAAACTTTAATTTGTAATTTGAACATAGTCATAAACTAAGTATAAGTGCATGCTTAGATTAAAGTATGCAAACTTAAGTTTGAATGGATTTTTTTTTTTTTAAACTAAGTGCTTGTTTGGATTTAAGTTTGAAAACTTAAGTCTTACTTTTATAGAAGTGAGTTTCCATTGCGAAAGTACTTTTGAGAGAGGGGTTACCAAACATATTTACCCTCCAAACTGAGTTTGGGAGTTTCCCCACTGGAAAACCAAACAATAGCCTAAGTTTGCAAAAGCAACCTTGGTATTACTAAACTTGCGATCAAAGTTTTGAAACTTGAGTTTGGGTTAAACTTATTTTGCCAAAAGTATCTTCGGGTCTTCTTCTCCAAAACTGAATTTTCAGATAAAATTTTACTCTCAAACATATTTTGGGAGATAACCCGGGTACATAATCCCAAACTGATTATACTCCTCAAAAGTACTTTTTTTTTTAATAGACAAATGTTAATTGTTAATATGATAGTTTTTGTTAATAAAGAAATTCTAATCTACGACCTCTCCCTCTCACCTTCTCCTAACCTGTGGACATTGTCACTAGATCAACCTTATAATTCCTCTCTCAAAAATACTTTTGGCATCCTTTAACCAAAAATTCAAACATACTCTAGAACTTAGTTTCAGATCATATATACATAAGTGTGCTAAGTGCTAACATACTTTAAAGGGAAACCAAACGTACAACCCAAATGGGTTTACTGGACACATGTAAGTTGACAGAGTCCAAATGGTAAACCAAACATAGCCTAAAATTTTCTTGTCAAATATTCTTTTGGGAGCAAAATCAATTCTACCTGGATGAATCCAAACAAGAACATTTCACTTAAAATCCTGTTTGCAATCCTCACATGTGGGTAATTTGTTTTCTAATATTTTTGTGCTCTCACTTCAATTTTGGTTCATCATAATTAGACTGCTAATTGGTTGATGACCCTTTCTGATTGCAGACTGTTTATGACCATGACACTTTTAGCAAAGATGACAAAATGGGAGATGCAGAATTTGACATTGCGCCCTTTATAGAAGCCTTGAAGAGGAACATAACTGGCATACCAAATGGTACTGTAATCACCAGAATACAACCAAGCAGTCATAACTTACTGGCAGACGAGAGTTGCATAACTTATAGCAATGGAAAGGTTGTCCAAGATATGATCCTTAGATTGCAAAATGTGGAATGTGGTGAAGTGGAAATCCAATTGCAGTGGATTGATCTTCCTGGCTCTAAGGGTTTATGATCTTACGACGTGTTTGTGTATTAAAAACTTCATGCATATAAAAGCTGGCTTTTTGCCTTGTACTAAGGTCAGATTTATCTAAGACTTGTTGAGGAACAAACTGAACTTGTATTTGCATCGGGTTTGTTTTACATAGTGCAGTTTAGAACTTTTTTTTCCATGTATAAAAAACTGTCCTCTGGTCTCTGTTAGAAAGGAGTGGAGGCCCTATTTGGTCCCATGCGCTATATGAAATCTGCATGTCATTGGCACCTACGATAAATACTTCCACTCTGGATCAAACAGTTATTGCATTATCTTTATTATCATTGGATTGTAAAACATTTGTTTCACTTGGAATTTTAAGTGGTTTAAATTACATAACTAATGAAAATTGAAAGGACAGTGGTTCGCATCTTCATGTAAGTTTTGAGTTTTCAATTACTTCCTGTTGCATTTGATCAGAAAATAATGAGTCCAATAGAACCTTTCCAAAGATATCCAAGAAGCCTTAAAAAATTTAGCACCTGCATGGTGCAGCAGCAATTTTACTGATACTATCAGCTCAAAATACAATTTTTTAAAGTTTGAAGAGAATCTTCCAATAGAACTTGGAATGGCCGGGAGAGAAAATTTAAATAGACATATGGAGAGCTATTTGATATTTTGAAGGTGGCCTCAGTCCCCAAAATTCTGCAGTATTATTTTGTAGTTTGCCTTTGTTCATTTGTGAATGTAAATAAACCCAATTCCATTTAACTAGTGTATTAGCATGCATGTATGATGTCTATGAACAAGAAATTACTCTTGCTCTTACAGCATCGAATATGTTACTTATTGTGAATTCGTTGTTACTCATTTTACCTATAGTCTTAAACTTTAGTGCCAGATAGCCAGTATGGATAAAGATATTCTTCGTAGAAACAAGGTGAAGTCTTTTACTATTAACAGTTGTATATTAGGCGACTTTAGCGGATCTTGAGTAACTCTTTAGCCCAGTGAGACTACTGATATTTTGCTTTGTCAGATTGGGCCTAATTCAATGCTCCTAGAAAAATTATAGGTTTAATTATTTTTGTTCTTAAAGTGACAACAACCTTTTTTTAGTCACTCTACTTTAAAATATTTTATTTTAATTTCTATAGTTATAATTTTAAGTTTAATTAGTATGTAACGTTAGTATAAAGAGTTTTACATTAATATTCAATTACAATATTTTATTTATTGTAAGTTTGTTGACTTTATTGATTAATACTTTAAAAGTCACTGATTCTTTTACACGGTCAGTGTATACTAATTAAACTCTGTAATTTTTTTGCTCGATTTGGTTTTTATTGTCAAGTGTTGACTAGCACAATTTCTAACAAATGTGAGGTTATGTGCTACATTTAATCCACATTCATCTCAAATAGCATTAGAGCATCTCGAAGGGTGAATTTTGGACGTTGATTTTGAAGCCAAAATGAATTCTTACCAAGAACATCCATTAAAGTAAACGAGGGTGATCTATACGAGGAGATATATTTTTGAAAAATAATATCTAAGATCAACACCCTTTTCCAAAAAAAAGTTTTTCTTGTCTCTCTCTTTTCATACTTGTCCAAACCAACTATAAAATAAATTCAAAACAACATTTCAGCAACAAAAACAAATAGATTAACAAAGAAAAATACTAATCATTCAATAAGAAGAAAAAAAAAGAAAAGAAGAAGGGGGAGGGGGAAGAGTGACGCAACAGAGCACGACAGAACACAGATGAGCGGTGGAGGTGCTGTGGAGGATGGAATAAAAGAATTAGTAGATGAAGAGGACTAAAATATATTGTTTGAAAAAGAATTGAATAAACTGAATTTGTAGATTTTTAATTTCATATCACAGTTAAAAAATACTCTGTATTTTATTTAGTTGTGTCCTTACTTTTAAAATGAAATATTTTTCAAGAAAATAATATTATGTAAGATAATATTTTTGTAAGGAAATACACTAATAGTCATCAATTGTCAAATTCTTGCCTCCAACATTGAATAATTAAGGTGTACGATGATTGTCATGAATATATTCATATGTATAGCAAGTTACTTGATATCATTCCCTAGCTCTAACCTCCTTTCATTGAAAAAATAATATCTTTATTTTGCTGCAGATACTTGATTTTTATATACTCTATATGCTACGGGCACTATATATTTGTTGGAAGACAACTGATACATTGGCATGTGTAGAAAACATATGCTTGTAGTTTTCTGCTAAAGAGAATAGGGTTTGTTAGTTCAGCGTCACACAAAGCTGTGAGTGTATCCATTTTGATAGTGAAGGACAGAGCCTGTCAAAACCTAACTATGTAGTGTTTGAGCAAAGATAGTAAGGATAAAATACTAAATAAATAATATAGTTTTTGGTCCACCACATTAATTCTTCCCAAATTAAGGAGAGAGAAAATGACTATAAATATTAAATAATAGAGTGGAATGGATCACGTTCCATCCTTTCTAAATGTGTTCCATTTTAATTTATAGAATCTAATCTAAACTGAAATGATTTACCTTTCAATTCCATTCCATATCCTATGATTAATACAAACAAAGCTTTACTAACAGATTTGTGGAAAGCTACTAAAATGTGTTCTAGATTCATATGTAGATCTATGTAATTATGTTCTTTGATTTGAGAATATGATCACAGTGTAGTTTTATAAAAATTAACTCGTAATTTGTACAATTTTAAAATCATAAAACAAACATCAAAATATATGGATCACTAGTAACCTGAAAATATTGTCACAACTGTGTTCCAAATGCCAATGACTCCATCTATAAGTTTTACTTTGGTAGGATTTATTTTAAAAGTCATTTTTGTTAGATTTTCAATAGAAAAATTTAAATCCACATCTTCTTATCTTGTGTTTCTCTTAAACTCTCACTCTCTAACTACTAAGTTAACTTTATATATCTGGAAGAATTTTGGTAGGATTTTCTCATATATTTTAGTATAAACACATATTAAAGTGAGTTTAGAGATGAACTTGTAATAAACAACCGTTGATAAAACAAAATTAAAAATACAGTATAGTTGATAGTTTAATAGATTTTTATGAAATAAAATCACTGGAATAATAAACAATAAATGTTAATATTGTAATAATATTTACTTTTAAAATCTGAATGAATTATGAATTTATGTGTTTAAAAACTAGTGTTATTTTTCTTTACTTTTTTACATTTTTAGGCAGGAACTTTTTGTGTTCTCGCTTCATATTTCATTCAACAATAATAATTTTTTATTATAAAAAAATAAAATTAAAAAAATATTAAATAGTTTATAACTAGTTCATAGTATAAATTTTTTTAGACAATGTAACAAAATTTGAACTTTTTTTTTTTTAGTATTTCCTTTATTTGTTAGAAGATTCAAGTATTATCACAAACTATAATGTCCAATAGTACTCATTGTGAATACATAAAAAGGACTGAAAGAAAACAGTTGCAAGCATGACGGTTTAATTTACATCTAAGCATTTCAGTTTTTTTTATTACATATAAGCATTTCAGTGTTTTTGGTCACATCTAAGCATTTCCGTTTAATTTACATCTAAGCATTTCAGTTTAAACAATACTAGTTTTGCAACGATATTAAAATAGAGATAACAAGAAAAGAGGAAAAATGTAAAATAGCATGATAAAAAGATACAGAAAAAATAACTTATGATAATTAATTAGTATAACAATAGCATTACCCTTTTTGGATTTTATTAATATAACAATTAGCATAGATTAGAGAAGCCTCGTTAATTTAGTGAAAAAAATATATAGATTATCTTGCACACGGGAAAATAAGAAATTAAAGCCTCTTCACATAGTATTAAAGATATATACGAGAAAAATGTTCATTTTTTTTTTGTGTGGTGAAGTTAAAAGAAAAAGAAATACAGAGTCAAGAACAAAAAAACAAAATAGCGCATTGAATAGTAAAAAAGATACTAAGATGTAAATGATGTTGTACATTTTTCTTAGTCAACTACTAAATATTGAATGCTTGTTAAAACTAAAGTAAAAGTGCAATAAATCAACTAATCAAGCAATCATATCTATGATGAGAAAGCAAAAGTGTGGGATTAACCCAAGATATGAAGTTAATTTAATTAAAACTTAATTTGTCCTTTGTCTTTTTCTTGCACGCCTCACCTTCTCCCTTCTGTTATCTGTGCTAGAGATGTTTTTTCTTTTAATCTTTGTGTAAACTTTTGAGCTTATGAAAGAGCTTATTTAATTTTATAAAAATAACTTATGACCGTCTTAAATTCTTTTCAACTTGTTTTAATAAATGTTATAGTATAACTTAATGAAATATTTTTTAATTTATTAAAATAAATCTTGTAATCAGATTTATAACTGAAATTATCATGTAATAAAAGTTTAAAACAAATATTTAATTGTGTTATTTCAACAAGTAGATATTTTTTTATCGAGATAAAAAGTCAAAACAATGATAAGAATTTACAACTACTCATAAATTACCTGAATTAGACTCCTTAAAAATAAGCACACCTCTTAAAAAAAGTAACTTAATTAAGAATTAGTCTTTAAAAATTTTTATTTTTAAAATATTTTTTGAACAAGACTTTCATAAAAAATATATGCTGCTATGGTTTTGACCTTAAAAAGTATATGATTTTCTATTCAATCTCTCATTATTTATTTTATTAAATGAGTCACTCAAATATTTTTATATATGTTACTGACTAGCCTCTTTTATTTATTTAATTTCATTTTTCTATTTGATCTCTTTATATATCTGATGACTTTCAGGTAAGAGATCAATTAATAAAACACACTTTTTTTGTTACAATTAAGAAACTCAATAATTAATTTTTAGGACAGAAAAATAATACCTTCAGACAGTAAAAAAAATAAAATCTCCCAACAGTACAGGGATTTGATGCAAGAATGTTCAAAGTTAATTTTGACCAATTTGACTTTAAAATTAAAGTCAGTATCTATTGAAGAGTAGTTTGAATTGTACCTGGACATATTTATCCAATTCTAAATTTAATCTATTTTTAAAAGATATTACGTTTTTAAAAATAATCATATATTAAAAATATAATTTCTGAAGACAATGTTTTATATGCATATGATTTATCATGAGAATATACCTCGGTTAAAGTAATATTCTTTCTGTCAGAAAAAAGTTATATATTTGTTTAATTTTATAATTTAAGTATACATAACAGTAATATTATTTTATATCCACAAATGAAAATAAGTGAGTGTTATAACATATTTGGAGTAGTAAATGTTGAGTTTGGTTGAAATTGAAATAAAAGAAATAATGAGAAAGATGAAAAGTGATCCTAAATGGATGTTGGATAAAAATAGAGTTAGTAGTTTTGCAAGCATACTTTAGAAGATCAGATGCAAAATCAACATTGAATAATGTGTTTGAAATCCAAAGTGAAGAAGGCTTGGTGGTATGAATAATGAAAAGAAGGAGCTTTACGTGTAGCATTTTATCTTTGCTTCTCTTTTCGAAAAAGTAGGTTTCTTATCTTATTAACAACCAAAGCAAAAACAAAAACAAAAACATGTCTGCTTGAAAGCATATCTGAGTAAAAGCTAATTCGTAATTAATTACATTTAGATTTAGGAAACAGAAAAAGGCGTAGCAGTGGGTGCAGCTAAGCATGGTGAATTTGTTTGAATCGTATCACTGACTCACATGTCAATCAGTGTTTCCCAGTCCCTTCTTTTCCTTTCATTCTCTGCTCATCCAAGTGCCCTCTATCATTATTCATTCACTTCAATGCATCATGCTTTCTTATCATCACCATTTCACATTTCACATTTCACATTTCACAATTCTCTCTCCCTGTGTTTTTTATTTTTTTTCCCACATGAAAATAAATATTTTCTCCCTTTTAAAATAAATTTTACATCTAAACACATTTTAAAATATATATTATTTTTTATATTAATATTTTAATATGAACTTTACATCTAAACATCTTTATTTTTAATCTAATTTATTAATAGTAAAATTAGTGTTGTATAATCATCTTTTTTCAATGTTTATTTCTTAAAACTTTTTAGTCATTCTAAAACGAGATGATACTCATTTCGAAAGTACCATATTTAAAATTTTTCTTAAAATAAATGGCGTATTTAGGATTTGATATAATATTAATATTTTTATTAACATTTTTAATAACTATTATTTTAGTTTTTTAATATAATATTAATAATAAAATTATTTTTACAAAATTATTACTCTCAAATCTATTTTATTAATTTTTTACTTCTATCAGATAATTTCAAATAAAGGAGTGGAAAGTAAGTAAATTTCTATTTTTACAATGAAATAAATAATTAATTTTTTACCAATTCCATAAATTTTCCAAGAAAGAAAAAAAAATTTATACACGATGACTAGTAACATTATTTAGATACAATTTTTACAATTATGATTTTCATTTTATATTTTCAATTAAATGTCTGATATTTCAGAAAGAACTATTTTTAGAAATTAACTTTTCTTTTTTACTTTTTATTTCAATAACACAAATAATCAAAATATAACATTAATATATTATCTTTGTTTTTATGGGTCAAAGGGTCTATTTTAGTTTGTTGAGTAATAAGTTATTGTAAATTCTCTAACATTGTCTTTAACTTCTACAAAGAGTATGAAAAAAAATCTTTCTTTTTATGGAAACATGTATATTTTGTATCTCAACCTATTAAATTTTCGAACATTAAATGCATCTAATTTGATTTATTAAGTATTTGGTTTCCAAATATATTTAAGCAATTTTGTTGTAAGTCTTGTAGGATTAGTATGAATGACAAACTCTCCCTTCAAGAGTTAATGCATTTGCATACATAGATTTTAAACTCAAAATAAATAATTAAGTTAAAATAATAATATGTGAGACGATGATTCATGTATCAATATTTAGATCATTGAGTATGTTGTGTAAACTTAATTTCTACGTATAATTAAAAAACATAAAAATTTCTAAAGTCAAATTCATGTACCACACGAGATAATTTGGATGACAATCCTTTATCTACATTTTGTATCTACATTTTATAATATTTTTATCTTTTATATAATTTATTAAATGATATGAAATTTTCTGATTGACATAAATATAAATGGGACATAAAATGGGATAGAAGATTTCCTTCCAACTAATTTTGATTAATAGGGTTTAATTTTATATTTGGTCCACAAAGTAGAAATTTAAAAGAAAAAAAAAATCTTTTCTGTTACCATAACACCCTTTTATTGAAGCTTTTTTCTGTTACCATATTAGGGTAAAAGCTTACTTTAATACAAAGTAGTCTACTCAGTTGAAGTTGTGTTTTTCTAGGTTTGACTCTTTTCATTTCATTGTATCTCTTAAATATTAATATTTTTGTGTACTTGTAACAATCAATCTCCCCCCATCATATCTTGTGACTTGTGGAAGTCTTACTTTCTATAAATAAAAGTTACCTTATCCAAAAAATATATATATAATGATTGTAATAAAAAAATGCAAGAAAGTAGAATCAATAAAAGGGTGTTATGGTAACAGAAAAGATTTTTTTTTTCTTTTAAATTTCCTAACATTGTCTTTAACTTCTACAAAGAGTATGAAAAAAAATCTTTCTTTTTATGAAAACATGTATATTGTGTATCTCAACCTATTA
Organism: Psophocarpus tetragonolobus; assembly: GCA_037954015.1. Classification (NCBI taxonomy): domain Eukaryota; kingdom Viridiplantae; phylum Streptophyta; class Magnoliopsida; order Fabales; family Fabaceae; genus Psophocarpus; species Psophocarpus tetragonolobus. The sequence goes on from CM075696.1 coordinate 3,553,498, forward strand.
AATTTTCGAACATTAAATGCATCTAATTCGATTTATTAAGTATTTGGTTTCCAAATATATTTAACCAAACCCTTTGTATAGATAACAGCCAAACTTTTTTCTGGAATGAACAATTCTCCTTTAAATGTTACTGCATTCCTAGCTATTCAAATACCCTATAGTGTAACCAGCTAGGTTATAGAAAGGATTTCCTTGATAAGTTTACCTTTTGAAGAAGAAATACCCAAATGATACTAGAAACTAGATTCACAGTCTAAAGGTAAAACTATTTTATATCCTAACCATTTATAGCAATTCATCTAGACATGATAGCTATACTTACAAGTAAATAATAGGTGACTTACTGACTCTGGGTTCAAACAGCAATCAGGACACATAATATCAGTAGACAAAAATGTGCTCCTTTTTGACAATTCAACCTTTGTAAGAATTCTAGTATGGGTCACCTTCCAGGAGAATGTCACCACTTTAGATGGAGCATTTGACTTCCATAGCCTTTTGAAGAAATAAGAAGTATCTGCTTGAACTCCCCCACAAGCTAATTGATATGCTTATTTCACAGAATACTAACCAGAACACTTAGGCCCATCTCTCCACCCCAACCATCCTTCATCTCACACTTTAAACTAACCCCCTCCAGCTCCACCACCCACTCTTCCTCCCAGCTAAACAGTTCCTGCCTCCAACTAAATCTCCAAAACCAACTATGTTGGCTCCAACCCCCAACCTCAGATAAAAGTCTATTTTTTATTAGAGATGACATATAGCTTAGGGAGTATAAATTTAAGTCCACCCAACACCCTCCACTCACCTTCCCAGAATTTAAACAAAGACCTGTACCAAACCAGAGACTTTATCTCCCCAAAGAACCACTTTCCATCTCCACATTAGATGTTACTTTCACAATATCATTCCATCAGTGTGATCCACTTCTTTTTTATCACACTATTAGGTCTCGGATATTTTCTCCATATTATAGAATCTATCTCAACAATTATTATCTCAAGTAAAAATTAGAAGAGGAAATAAAAAATGAATTAAAAAAAATAATGTTTTTTAAGTTAAATGGATTTATATGATTTGTTTTAATGTCACTTTCTCTGGATTTTTTTGTTTATTTATAATACCTTGAATTTTGGCATCAAGGTTTTTCAGTCAGTGTTTAATCCAAAGCTTTCCTATGACTATTTGTTGATCATATCTTAAATCCCACTAGTATTTGACCATGTGTAACCTAAGACAGTTAATATATAGAACGTTTAATTGTAATTTTACTTATAATCGTGTAAATTGTGATGAAGTGAAGTAATTTTCATATTCTCTACTGTGATGGTATTTAGGTAAAAGCCCGGAAACACAATGATGGTATCTCTGCATATGCTGCTTCAGACCAATATCCTCCCCATACACTTTCCGTACTTCAAACATTATCATTTGACAAATGCTCAGTTGTTTCATTCCATATCTTAAAATAAAACCTTGCTCACTTGTTGAAATTAATGTGACGTAACTAGGTCAAATGTTCAGTCCAATTGCCCTCCTACATTTTTAATTACACTTTAATAAGTTTATTCCTTAATTAATTTATCCAAAATATCTAATCGCATATTCGCCTTGATTTGAGCGTTTGAACGCTGGGTTAAGTTAACTTAATATTGCGTCACCTAAGACGCCGTAGCAGAAGTAACAATCAATTTACTGGTTTCAAGGTTCTGCAATTTGCAGATGTTTCATATTTTATTTTTACCATTTGATTAACTAAGAATCCACGCAATGCTTGGCAAAAAGATGTTTGTACTGTTATAAAATTAAATTACTATGAATTCGGTTCAGCTTTATTGGTTCAAGTAAACAACTTACAATTAATGGTGGGAATGTGAACCTTTTGTTCAAGTTTATACCATAGTATTAATTATTTTACTAAAAAATTCTTAGCAGATTTTTTATTTAAAAAATGTTACATGTGCATTTTTATAAACATATTACTTTTTTATATTAATATACTTTTATCATTTGATTATAACGTCTCATCTTTATAAACATACTGGACTATTTGCTACATATGTCTTTTTCCTGGATTTTACCACATTATACTTATGGTTATTTTTAATAGCTCACGGTTATTTTCTCAGATTCTTAACACTGTTATATGTCTTGAAACAGCTGTTAAACATAATAATTATTATTAGAAAAACACTTATATTATACAGACAGGTAATCATAACTTGTTATATATGATAAATTTATTGACTTTAATTATCGATACTTTAAAAGTTATGTAAATGAAATATTGTGATTATTTTATGGAAGGATGTTTGGATACGAGATCAAAGTCTTTATACAACTTTTCCTTGCCTTTATAATTTAACGTGCAACAAAAATAGTTTAGTGAGAGAAAAGTGAGATGATGGGTGAAGGAGCTAGAACTAGGACTGACGAAGGAGTTTATTTGCTTGGGAGACTGTGATGGTAGAGAAATTATAGACACGATTGAGAGAAGCTATTGTTAAAGTTGGGATAGTCTACTCAGCCGCTTACAGGATTTTGACAACCGAATATAAACAAAAAGACTTTTTTTTTTAAAATTACATTTGGACAAAATAAGTACTCCAAAAGTTCAGGTATTAGTTTGACTGTTGGAAGTTGATAAATTATCAACAAAGGACAACTTGGTAAAGTGTGGGATAATCAACAATGAGGGAGCTAGTTGTGGGTTGTGAATGGACAAGTTAGAATCAGATTCACATTTATTTCTGTCTTGCTCAATATCGATTAAAGTATAGATGGATGTATGTGCCTAATGGGTAGTATCTACAACCTTAAACAAAGAATTTTAACGACAAAAATTATAATTCATGGGATTGATTAATGGCAGCAAGACAATTTGTAAGGTCTGTCAATTTGTATAGTTTGCAAGCTCTTGACACATTTAGAAGGCATACAATAATGGTAAAGAATCCCTGGTAATTACAGTAGTTCTTGCAATTCAATTGAGTTTGTGGGAATCGTCGAACTGCAAAATTAACCTCTCAGTTTCGAGAAGTGAGTGATGAATTCATCTTTCTATGCTATTGAGATAGGATATGATTTTCCCCTAATTATTCTAAATGAACTTTGGTTCTGTAATTTGATTTTCTATGTTTTTCTTATTGACTCTTTTGTAACGCAATTTAGAAAATACGTTTTATACTTTTTTTTTGTTTATTTTAATAATATTGTTTGTCTTGTAAAAAGAAAGTACTTTTTAAAATAATTGATAACTTATAAATATTCTTTCACACTTTTTAAACTCTTGAATATTGTGTTATATTGTCATTTATTAACTTTCTATAATAATAAGTGAAGTTAAAATTGATACATTGCTACTATTTTTTAAAAATTAATTAATATAACTTTTTTTATAGGTGTATATAGTAGATTGTAGGTATTTTAATAATGTGTTAGTTTTGGCAGTTAAAAATTATGGTGAATACGAAATTACGATAAAATAATCACAAAAATAACTGTTAGTACCTTGTTTAAAAAACTTTTAGAAGTTGCTCATGCGTCATTGCAACAATACATAACTGTTAATCATGAAATCAGATATTCATGTATTAATTGCTACAATTAAAGAGCAGCTTCACTTGGCAAATAATAAAATAATATGCTTGCACAAGATATGATGTGTTATCATTTCATCAAAATCTCAAAGATGTTACTAATGTGGAATGATTCTATTTGAGAAGATAAATACAATTATACTGCTGAAAATTTGCAGATAAGATGGCTAGAGGAATAGCTAGGATAGAAGTTGATTTGGTTCAATTCCTCATTCTATGAATCTGAACATTTTATCAATTTGAATATTTTCTGTTAAATTTGTCCTTTAATCAGTGTAACTCTAGTTTGTGGCTTCCTGATTGGCACAAATCATTGATCTTGTACACCCAATCAAATTTGGAGTAACATATCTCTCTGCAAAAATTAGTTTAAGAATATAATGGAACTAAACATGAAATTTTATTTAGAAAATAAAAAATGCAAAATTTTGAATAATTTACTGAACAGCTTCTTCAAATTTGCCAAATGAAGAAGATAGTGATGCCTTGTCTTCAGCTGCTTTATTTACCATATAAATTGAAGTTGATTGTTTCTACTTTGTGATGGAAGATGGAACAGAGAGTTAGTCTCTGTTTGAATTATTATTAGTATTTTATATGAACTAAAGCTAGCATTGTGGAGTGGCCTATTGATATTATCCTACCTAACAAAATGAACCCGAAGCTCTTGGAAGTGCAAGCCAAATTAGATATAGTTGGGAAAAGGACAATTTATGTCCACGTGATGGTTTTACCCTTTTCATCTTATCTATTTGTCTTCTGTTCTCTGTATGTACCCTCCACTCTTCCTAAGTCTTGTATTCTATATCTTAGTCCTTAGATCCAAGAAGACTCTCCCATCTTAATTCATCCAACCCTTTTCCCAAATCCTTCTCTAACCACTCACTCATATCATATTTAATTACCCGCCTCACAAAAATCATATTAAAATCAATTAGAAATTACATTTTTGTGTGAAAGATATATATTTCTTATAGAAATTAACAAGATGATGGTGTAAAAGAAAACTTTTTCGGTATTAAAAATGCATGTATTGTGTTACATTTTCTTTTATTGAATTATATTGCGTTACATTATAATCAAATGACAAATTCTTGTATAATTGAAAATTATTGATTTTTATAATAATTATTTTTTAAATTATTGATAATTTTTAGTGAGTGATAGGATAAAGATATTTGCATATATCAAAATTAAACTCATAACAAATATGCAAATAAAATATTTTTTAATTCTATAAATTTCAACATTGCAAATATATTCTATCTTTTTATTTTAAAATTGTTAATATATATATATATATATATATATTCCATAATGTATGTAAGATTATAGATATATTTTTGGTATAAAGAAAAAGATTAAGTGAAAATGTTTAAGTTAAAATAAAGAGTAGAGATATAAAAGTGTTTTGAAAATTTCTATTCATTTTTATATCATGGAAAATAATCCAGCAATAAAATTGGATAAACTTTAATATAGTATTTGTCGACACTAGTTTGAAGTGTTAGGAATTTCTTGTTTACTGTTATGATAAATTAATAGTATGTATATGAGATGTAAATCATACCTTATAATCTTAAATTACAGTTTTATAAAGTTGAGTTAGGTTTAAATCTATCATTTCTAATATTTACATTCATGAAGTAGATCAAAACAACTGGTCATGATTCATTAACCTTAAATTTTGGTTTAAGTTAACATGCAAGGTGAATCACATTAAAATTCTTTTGATTAAATTAGGTTAGAGTTGTGTTTCACTTTAATAAGAAAAATGATACATGAACACCTCATACTATTACACACCTCATGAGAAGAAAAAAGAGAAAGAAATATAAGTTGGAATGATAAGATTTATGATGTGATAGAAAGAAAAAGATAAAAAAAAATAAAACGTGTTGATAAGATGTATAAATTAAAGAGGTGTGCATGTATAATTACTTATTTTATAAACCTTAAACTATTTAATTGGTCCGAAATCCCCATTTAAAAAATGGACCTTTCTATTTTATATTTAATTTTTAATAATTTAATAAAGTTAACTTTTTTTTATCCAATAACTAAGAACATATTCTTTTCTATTTTCTATTTAACTTTTTAATAATTTTATAAAATTAATTTTTTTATCCAATAACTGAGAGCATGATTGGTTTTAAGTACAATCATTTACAAAATTTAATTGGATTTAAATCATGTTTGGTTTTAAACTAATTGGTTAAGTAAATTTTTTTCCGCACTCAATTGAGCTCTATGCATCATCATACGTATTAGGAATTTACATTATCTCTCTCTGTATAATTCAATTACGATGTTTTTGTATTAATATTTTTCATTTTGTCTCTTTAATTAAAGATAGAATTTTCTCATTTTTTAACATTTTCTAATGTACTGTCTAACTAGAAAAAAAAAAGGAAAATAAAAAGCAGGTTTGATTCTTTCAACAGACATAATATTGAAGTAGACATAATTATTCAAGAGTGATATTTGTGTTTAGAATAGTTTGGTGAAGTAGTATGATTAAACAACAGAAAACACAATATATATTTTAAAACGGTTCATAAAGAAACCGTGGATCCAGAGAGAAAGAGTCCCTTTACAAAGCTTAAAGCACTGCCCAAAACAAGTACTTGGAGACATCCCCACCCCAACCCAAAATGCTTTTCCTAAGCTTTTTGTGACACATTTAGGACCCATAGAATAGAAGGTAAGGAGAGCCTCACACTCACCCAAGTTTCCAAAGCCATCAAATACCCCCCAGCCAGGCAGTGGCACCTCCCCCATCCCTTCCCAAACTCCAAACTCCAAATCCAAACCAAACACACTTCAAAACAAAAAGCAAAACTACAAAGTGGAAAAAATTAAAATAAAAAGGCAACAAACCCCTCCACTCTGCCTTGTGCTTTGGAGACTGCAAGTGCAACCTTGCTTGCAGCTCTCAAAGCTGAAAAAATATTTGCTGTATTCTGCTGCATATTACCACCCACTCACTCACTGCCCCAAAAACACATGCTCTTCCACACCCCTATATATCTTTTCCATTTTCATAATCATCATCATCACCACCAACTACAACTCTATCTCTTCCACTTCAACCTTCCTATATATTCCTCCTCTCTCTTTCCTCTCTTCTGCTAGCCTAAGCTCTGAGTCTTCACTAACCACAAAATGATCACCTTAACAGACTTCTACCATGTCATGACTGCAATGGTGCCTCTCTATGTGGCTATGATACTAGCCTATGGCTCCGTTAAGTGGTGGAAGATTTTCTCCCCTGATCAATGCTCTGGCATCAACCGTTTTGTGGCACTCTTTGCAGTGCCTCTTCTTTCCTTTCACTTCATAGCCTCCAACAACCCTTATGAAATGAACCTTCGCTTCCTCGCTGCTGACACCCTTCAGAAGATCATAATACTAGTCCTTCTTGCAGTTTGGAGCAACTTCACCAAAAGGGGTTGCTTGGAATGGACCATAACCTTGTTCTCTCTTTCCACCCTCCCAAACACTTTGGTCATGGGCATCCCCTTGCTCAAAGGGATGTATGGTGAGTTCTCAGGGAGTCTAATGGTGCAAATTGTGGTCCTTCAGTGCATCATTTGGTACACCTTGATGCTGTTCATGTTTGAGTTTCGGGGTGCCAGAATGCTAATCTCTGAGCAGTTTCCTGACACTGCTGGCTCCATTGTCTCCATCCATGTGGACTCTGATGTCATGTCATTGGATGGAAGGCAACCACTTGAGACTGAAGCTGAGATCAAGGAAGATGGCAAACTCCATGTCACTGTGAGGAAATCCAATGCTTCGAGATCAGACATCTTCTCTAGAAGGTCTCAGGGTCTTTCTTCCACCACTCCACGCCCTTCTAACCTCACCAATGCTGAGATATACTCCTTGCAATCCTCTAGGAACCCCACACCCAGAGGCTCCAGTTTCAACCACACTGATTTCTACTCAATGATGGCTGCTGGTGGCAGGAACTCCAACTTCGGTGCCTCTGATGTTTATGGCCTCTCAGCCTCAAGAGGGCCAACACCAAGGCCTTCTAACTATGATGAAGATGGTGGGAAGCCAAAGTTTCATTACCATGCTGGTGGAACTGGACACTACCCTGCACCAAACCCTGGCATGTTTTCTCCCTCTAATGGGTCCAAAAGTGTTGCTGCTGCTAATGCTAATGCTAATGCTAATGCCAAGAGGCCTAATGGGCAGGCTCAACTGAAGCCCGAGGATGGTAATAGGGACCTTCATATGTTTGTTTGGAGTTCAAGTGCTTCACCAGTTTCTGATGTGTTTGGTGGCCATGAGTACGGGGGTCATGATCAGAAAGAGGTCAAATTGACTGTATCTCCAGGAAAAGGTTTTTTCTTTTTCTTTTTCTTTTCTTTCCAAGTTGGATTTATGTGTCTTAATGTCTTTGAAAATCCTTTTGAGAAGTAAAAAAATTACTTGTAAAAATTATTATACCTACTAGTTTGTTAATGAATATGAACATCTAGGATGTGAAACCAAATACAATACTAGTCTTTTATACGTTGGTTTGGTTCGTTTTCTTATGTGGGTGTTCCCTTGTGGTGTTTGGTAATCAGTGGAGAGCCATAGAGACACTCAAGAGGACTACCTAGAGAAAGATGAGTTCAGCTTTGGGAATAGAGGAATGGATAGAGAGATGAACCAACATGAGGGTGAAAAAGTTGGAGATGGGAAGCCAAAAACCATGCCTCCAGCGAGTGTGATGACAAGGCTTATATTGATTATGGTTTGGAGAAAACTTATCAGGAACCCCAACACCTATTCTAGCCTATTTGGCCTCACTTGGTCTCTTGTTTCATTCAAGTAGGGAAAAAATATCTTTCTGCATGTCTATTGTGCACATTGCATATGTAGTTGTACCGCTCATTCTTGTTTCTTTTGCCTTTCCATTTAGATTGGTTGTGGTTGAGACTTAAGAGTGTTATGTTGTTCCTTGCAGATGGAATGTTGCAATGCCTGCCATAATAGCAAAGTCTATCTCCATATTGTCAGATGCAGGGCTTGGCATGGCCATGTTCAGTCTTGGTCAGGACAATTCTCTTCTTGCTATCTTACAAAATATATTTAGCTCATAAATGAACTTGTTCTGACATCATCTTTGCTTGAGAGAGAAAAAAGAAAAAGTAGAAAATCTTTTCTGATTCCATGTTGTTTACTTTGATTAATGATTATTATTAAACAAGCAACAAGGAGGCGTGATAACTAGAGAAAAAGCAAAGAAAGCAAACAGTATAATTTTATGATAATGTGCTGGCTCCTTTATCATTCTTTATGATAACTTTTTGCCAAGTTTGTGATGATGTGGGGTTGGTGGTGGTGGGGATGATGAAAGGTCATTCATCACAGATGGGTGATTGACTGAGAGTAGTGGTGATGATACTGATGGGCATGCTTTGCTTTTAATATGAATGACAGGTCTCTTCATGGCTTTGCAACCGAGGATCATAGCATGTGGAAATTCCGTAGCAGCTTTTGCCATGGCTGTGAGATTCCTTACAGGTCCAGCTGTCATGGCAGCTGCTTCCATTGCTGTTGGACTCAAAGGTGTTCTCCTACACGTTGCCATTGTTCAGGTATGTCTCTCTCTTTCTTCTGCTCCCTTCTCATAAAGCCAGTACAATACAACATTCATTGCATAAGCTCCAAAGTTCACTTTATTTTAAATATGCATCCACCTGGGCCAAGGGCCAAGGCATGCTATTTTATTGCTATCTAAATATGATAAAGTTATTGAGTAAATAGTCTCTACACTAAAATATTTACATTATCAAATGCTGATTTCTGAGTATAAAACTTAGATTCACATTGTATAAAAATTAAACACTTAGTCTTAAGATATTTCTTTGATCTAATTAAATTCTAACTAGTACGACAATAAAAATGTTTCATTAAAAAGATGTTTATAAGAGTGTAAAAAGTAAACATCAATTGGGTATGATGACTGAAAGATCAAATCCCAAAAGAATGAAAGACTTAACAAACTGATAAGTCCCATTTGTAAAGAATAATGGAAGATCTTAGTACTAATAGTGTGAGGATTCATATTATGTTTGTGATTGTACAACAAAGATTTGAAACTGCAGTTGACATGTTTGTTTGCTTGTCCTGTTTTGCATCTGATTGTCTAAAAAATACAGGCAGCTCTTCCTCAAGGAATTGTCCCATTTGTCTTTGCCAAGGAATATAATGTACATCCTGATATTCTCAGCACAGCGTGAGTATTCAGATCTTACGGCACAATAAGAACTTTTTCTCCCCACCGTTCCTTTTCCTTAATTCAATTTCTTTCTCTTTTAATCCTAACCAATGAACCTTCTTTAACCCAATGCAGTGTTATTTTTGGGATGTTGATTGCTTTGCCCATAACTCTAGTGTACTACATCTTGTTGGGGTTGTGAATGAAACAAATGATGGATGATACATAAGATTCACGAGTGGCATCCATGTAAGCTCGGTTGAGCCTTGTTGAGCATCAGAAAAAGGGTCACAAAGCAATAGAAGAAAAGAAGCATCACGAGAATTGGATAGGAAGAACCCCAGGATCAGTTTCTTTTTCTTTTTCTTTTTCTTTTTGAATGAATTGTTCTTCCTTAGTGAAAATTAATGTAAAATCATGATGTAGCTAATTTACAAAATGATTATCTCTTTAAATTTTATATTATATTTTCCTCGGATTCCTTGTCACTCATCAAATGAAGGAAAAGAAAGCACGGGGAACTTGGGTGATGAAATGCTTGTGTTATGATCACTTTTCCTAATATAATATTAAACTTCCTATTGATCTTATCTTTCACTATTTACCAATTAACATCAAAGTTGAGAGATTGATTAGCTGAAGGAAAGAGGAGAAAAAGGAAATGGCATTCTAAAAACTACTTTTTTCTCCTTCTTGTCAACGGTAACTTTATAACTCCTATTTTTTTCAAATAATTTTTATAGCACATACTTCATATTAAACTAGGCATACCTAATAAACAATATTTTATTTAATTAGGAGTAAATGTTTCATTCAGTTTTTGAAAAAAATACTTGACCTAATTTATTTTATAAGAGAAAATAATTAGATAATTTCTTGAGATTATAAAGACAGGATGTATTAGTCTTTCATTTATTTTAATTAGAAAAAAATATTTATATATTTACATTCGCAGTTAATTACAATTATTTATATATAAAAAATTTGTTTATTTTACTAATTAATATTTTAAAACTTATGTAAACGAAAGATTGTGATTAACTGTCTGAGTAAAACTCTTTTACACGGACAGTGTATGTGTTAAACTTAATTAATTAATAAAATTAAGAATCAATTTAGGTCATCAAATTTTTTTAATATTAAATTGATACACATTTAATTTGTAAGATACTAATTATAGAAAATAATCATTTACTAACCTTTTTCTTAAAGGTCAAATAAACACAAAGTGAGAGTTACCTCATTAGTAATTTTCAAGCCTCAAATAACAAATTTCTTATTTGGATATTTCAAAATTGATACTAAATAAATGTGAAATTAACATGATGAGAATGAAACTTAAGGTATTTATAAAAAACATTAATGTAATGTAGTGTGAGAACTAAGAAGGGACCCCTGGTTAGAAACAAGATAGGGGTTTGATGTGATATGGACAGCTTTGGAATATTGGGGGACAACATTCATAATCCAAAGTTTCTCCTCCTTTTTTTCTCACTCTCTTCCTCTTGCTCCTTTCTTCATCTATATATTCTTTTAGCCATACACACATTACCTTTTTGTCACCCCTTTCCTTTTCACTGATCGTTGCTGTTTTCTGCTTTTGCATGACTTCTTTTTGAAACCTGTAAACTAGAGAATGGAGGGGTGTTCCCAAGCAACCCCTGCCCCCTATAACTCAGTTATTATATTTCAACCAATTTCTACTAATTCTAGTTGGTATTATATTTGTACAAGGTAATGTCAAGAGGGTAATGTTCTCCTTTAAAATGGGAATTGGAAAGTTTTTATTACTTAATCACATGGGCTTTGTTAGGACCTAGGAAAGTTGTCAAATGAGATATAAAAGGAAAAGTAAAAGAAGAATACAGAGGGAAAAAAGGCAGTTCAACTTGTGAGGTAAAAAAAATTTAATTCTATCATTTCGTGTGAGTTTAAACAAAGGAATTTAAGTAAGCAATGACATTTTCCAAATCTAGATTTTATGATTTCATGTTTATACATCCTATAAAAAAAGTTCTTTTTACATTATCATATTATTACATTGATTGTCTAATTACTCTAATCATTCAACAACTTTTACTTTAGTAAGTTTACTTTATTCCTATAATAATGTATCACCGCCACTCTTTTAAATGATAGTGTAAAGAGAGACATTAATAATTAATTTTTTAATAATTTTTTTGAGACATTGTTATCGAGCTGCATTTAATATTTACTTAAAACATTATTTTTTTTAATCATTGAACAAATGCATTTTTTAATAAGTTAAAAAATTTTATTTAACACTCAAAATAGGAAATACAAGAAATGCCTTAAGCAAAATACAGAGAACTAAATAAAAAAAAAGAGATAAATTACATCATCATTCAACAAATGCATGACATTTCTAACAATGAATAGTGTGAAGGAAATTGTTACAAAAAAGTGTTTTGTTAGTGATAACATTCATCATGATGCAAAGACTATATATATATACATATATATATATATATATATATATGCATATATATATATATTAAAAATATAACAATTTTTTCAAAGGAAAAATACAAAAAATTTAAACTCTAATTAATTAATATAATAAGTACGCCCTAATGTTAAAGTAATTTACAATTTAAAAGTTTAAATTTGTTAAAACTATAGAACATTAGACCCATGAACAGTTAAATAAAACAGTAGCCTATCTTTCGCAATTAAAAAGAGAAAAAAAATTTAAAATACAACATTTATATAATGACACGTAAAGTTGTAATTGATGGCTATAGAACTTTTTTATTTTACTATTGATGATTAATAAAAATAATGTTATTTTATTATTATTGTTCGTTGATAACATTCATCAGGTCAATTTTATGCTAAAATTTACATGGAGAGAAGAGGTTATGTGTTCTAATTTCCTATTAATAAAATTAACAAATTTTATCTTTAAAAAAAAACAATAAAATTCATCATTCAGTTGTATATTAAAAATATAGTTTAATTATTAGTATGCACTAATACTAGAAAAAGGTTTTATATTTATGTTAATCACAAGTATTTATTTATACGAACTTTAACAAATCAATAAGTTTACATTAATGCATATTTATTAAAAAATACAACAAATTTAAAATCTATTATTATTATTAATAATTCTCCCTTCATGTCAAAATAATTTTCAATTTAAAAGCTTTAATTCACTTTAAATTATCCATCTCATAGAAAATTGAATATATTCGAAAGATACTTTTCAAAGAATTAAAGACTAAAATATGTTTAATTTAATACAATTACAATGTGACATAGATTTACACCGAAATATAAACATCTTTCAAATTATTACTTTTCTAGTCGGGAAAGAATATTTTCTTAATAAAATAAAACTAATAATACTTAAATCTTAAATTTAATATGATGAATTATATTTATTTAATATTATATATAATTTTTTTTAATATATTACTATATTAGTAAAAATATAAAAAACTAAATGTATGTTTTTATTGGTTCAATAACCAGTTTGATTTTAAAAATTTTGAATTTTTTATATTTTGTTCTCTATTTTTAATTATGATATTGTATTTTTAATTTTAAAGTTGTTGAATTCATGTCCAACTATTATGGGTTTAAGTAATATATGTTGATTGACATATGACAATAATTTAATAATATGACATATACTGATTATATTGTGTAAAGATGATTTAATTAATTATAATTATTTTCTTATTATCCAAACCACTTTAAATTATAAAATTAGAGTCGATCACATGTTAGTTAACACTTGTTATTTTAATTGTTAATGTCAATTTACCAATAATTGGACATAAATTTAACAATTTTAAAAAAATTTGGGAGACATGATATCATGATTTAAAGAGTTATAAGATTGATATAATAAAAAATACTTTATGTGGAAAGAATGGGAGATTAAAAAGTCATGAGTTCGAATCTTCCAAAAAATTAATATATTAACAACTAATATTTAATTTTTTTTTTGAAAAATACAGAATTTATTAAAGAAGGATAGAACAGAATACAAACCCTAAACTAATATTTAACTATAAAAAACTAATCTCAATATGATTTAAAAATAAGAGAACCAAATGTAAAAAATTAAGAAATAGAGAACATAAAATTTAATTAAGTATAATTTTTAAAATTATAATAGCAACACTTAATTTAATCACTGAAACTCTAACTTGATATTATTTTAGCATTAACAAAATTAAAAACAAAATCCCTTTAGTTTCATTTTCTTCACATAACCGAGTCTGCAAATATGGTCACAGCCAGCTATCGTATAAAGGGGATATCTTTCATGCTCACAATTACCTCATTAAATGTTTTAAATTACTTAAGAAAACGTGTTTTACACGACTTTTATGTTTTTAATATAATAAATACTTGCTTTTTTAATATTTTTCTTTTCTTTTTTTCACATCTTTATCAAATGGTGATTTATGGACACAAGTTAACCAAAAGGAAAAATGTATTATATATAGATACCCCTATCTTTAAAAACTAAAAATAATCTATACACAGAACAAATGTTATTTAAAAAATATATGATAGTGCTTGCTTAATTAAAAATACTTTTCTGGTGAAACACCTGAATATTCTTTAATATTACAGTACATTGAACACATTTTCTTTCTATGTCTAATCTTTGAAAACCCTAAAATCAGCTTATTGCTCAATTCGTAAAGGAAAATTAATTTTTTTTTATAAAAAAAAACACATATTTTTAAAACAGAATTTCATTTAACCTACGAACCACTTAATATATTTTCATACTTAAAAAAAATTTAAAATAATTTAAAATTATAAATAAAATTTTTATTAGATTAATTCGGATAAAAATAAATATACTAATATAAGAGGCATTTTATATAGTTTATTAAGAAACATTTTTATAATTAAAATTAATGAATAATTATTTTTAAGTGAAAATAATATAAAAATAAATATACTAAAATAAGAGGCATTTTATATAGTTTATTAAGAAACATTTTTATAATTAAAATTAATGAATATTATTTTTAAGTGAAAAATAATAAAAATTTATGAGACCTCTAACAATGATAATAATATTAGTGTTAATTTATTTTTTTGAGAAAAACTAAAATAAGGACTTTGTTAACCTTATGCTTGAAGGTCCGTTGCATCAAATAGAATTAGAAGAGTTTATGTTTTCTTTTCTAGTTTTTATTTATTTATAAATAAATAAATATGTTTAGAATTTATAATAAATAATTTTATTTTAAAGACTTATTTATAAAATTTATTTTAATAATTTTATAAAATTATTTTATCATAAATTTTAAATATATTTACTTATTATAAATAAATAAGTAAAATTTATTTTAACTATTAAAAAGTGACTTGAATAAAATCTATAATTTGATTGATTAAAAAAAAGAGAAGTATAAATATTTCTCAAATTAGTAAATGTCCCATAGAAATTGTTATAGAATTATTATTTATAAATTTAAAAATATTATTTTAAAATATTTGACATTATTGTACGTACAAGATTTAAATTTAAAATTATTAGTTAAATTAAAATGATTATATGTGAAATATCAATGGCACCATTGATAACAAGAATAAAGTTTCAAGTGAAGATATTATTCAAATTGGCTATTAAGTTTACGAATTTGCAGTGTTGGTCTGAAAATAGCTAGTTGATGGAGAGAGTATAGAGGAAGATATAATTAAAGTAATGGGTTGTTAATTTTTGAGAGTAGCAAGATGATGATGGGCAAATAGAAGGGATTTAATAGCTGTCTAATCGAAGTTAATGTGAATGGCGAGGAGTACTTAGTAGTTAGTATGAGATGTTTGAATTGAATGGAGAATAAAGTCCCCACTGGGAGAGACATGGAAGCTTCTTTCATGGGGGTGATGGGTTATGGGCAAAGAGTGCAGTGGAACCATAACCATGTCACCCCTTCATTGTGCATTTGTCAGTGCATTATTGTTTTTGTCCCTTTGGTTCATCTCCCTAGTCCCCAACCATATCTCCTCAATATATTCCATCCCCACCAAGTCAAGATGCCATTCATAATTTAATTTACCTCAATATATATATATATATATATATATATATATATATATTATATGGTTTTCATTTTTCAACATTTAAACAAAATAAAAGTAACCTAGTTTTTATTAACCATTGTGTTTTTTACCATTTACAGTAGTTCAATTTCATCCAATTTGAACAAGTTATATTTTATAAAGAATATTTGTGGTGATCTTAATTAAAAAATATTGTAATAAAGCAATTTCTATCTATTTCTAATTAATTTTTTATCTATACTATTAATAAAGAAAATACTTCATTTTTATGTCTACTTTTCAAAATATCTACTTTATTCTTACACCTATTTTAAAATTAAAAAAAAAACTAATTTATCATAAGAGAGACTTGAGCCGATAATATCTTATTTCCCAAATACATACTTTACCACTAGACCTACTTTATAACTTTAAGCAAAAAATTACTTTAAAATATAGATATCCAAAATACATAATTGTCCAATTATATCTACAATGTATATATGATATTATATTGTATATTATATATTATATAATGGGAATATGACCTTTTGGTATCCACATTTTATGACTATTTTACCTTCTAAACATTTTTGACTGTTTCCACTTTCACAAATATAATTTTTCCCTATTAATATATGCATACATTTCATGATAAATATTTTTAATAAACATGAAAATACACATGTACGATAATATTTTGAGTTTTATTCAAACTCTACTCTTTCCATTTTTTCATATTCATTGCATATTTGACATATCCATTGGTGATTTGACATGTTTTTATCATGTTATCATAAACAAAAAATATAAAATTAGCAAAATATATTTCAAAACATATCACATAACAATTTATATTTCAAAATATAAAAATTTATAAAAGATATTAAATTAAAATCCTACAATTGTTATACCATATTAAAATAGAAATACGAATACACAGGCACAACAATACTTGTGTTTTTGCTAGTTATATAATAAAATAAACAAAAAATTTAAAAGTAAATCATCACCTATAACTAAAAGGACATATATATCAAAACAATTAAAATTGTAAGAGTGTTTTTTTTTTAAAAAATAATATCTTGATCATATGTTCAGTTATACATATAAATAGGTAACTACTTAGTATAATTAATTAATTAAATATTATATGCACATGTAAATTTTAATATTAATTATGTCACATAAGATAATATGATGAGTATTGGTTTTTTTACTGTCAAAAACAATAATAATGTTTTTTTGCTTAAATAAGTGTAGACATATGTTTTTTTGGTAACATATAAAAAAAAATGGTGATAAGTGTAGATATATCATGTGGGGATGAATTTAATGTAAATAAATTTTACATATAGTAAATGCAATTTACTATTATAAAAATTTACAAACCAATATATGTGGTGATGAATCAGAAAAACTCTATTGTTGGTAAGAGAGAAAAAAATAGAATTCCTTTTACAAACCAATATTTTTTTTATAAACAAATAATTCATTAAAATAGGTATCATAAATATATTTTACAAAGAAATAATCAGTTAATACATGAAAGGTAAAAAAAAATTAAATGTCCATCATATAGGACAAAAAACTAAGTAATATAATTATAATTTAACTAAATGATTCAAGTATTAACTAATTACAAATTTGCGGTTGACATTTCCATAATTCAAGTATTAATTAATGACCATAGAATACAATCTTCTAATTCAAGTTTCCTTCAACTCATTCAAGTCTACAAACCAAAATATATAAGCAAGATACATCACAATTCCTATAACCTATATAAGATATATGGTAATTTTTTTTTGTCGACCCCCAAACCTCCTGCACCTCCCACTCCTTTAACTCCCTACATTTTGTCTCCTGAAGTAGACAAATATAGATATATGGTAATTAGTTTCTTCCTAAAAGAAAATCACATGAAATAATGTTTAAAATCTTCCATGAAATGAGTGGTATAGATATATATGGCGCAGCACATATACATTGAAAATATTGGTGCAATCTGCTTTTGTTGAATTTGACATATAGCCCCCAAGACTGAGTCACTTTATGGGTAGTCTACATTTTCACGGGCATGGAAACATGTAAAAGCATGCAGTGCGCACTGTTAATGATTCCTTCGACGAATTTGTAAAATTGGTTAAGAAATCAAAATAAGAATCAAGTTCAAGATAGAAAATGAATAAATGGAGCCTTCCAATGGATACACACGTCTGTCTGCTCCTCCAGGTATTGGATATAGTGACACAATATGTCGGGATGGAAAATAACAACCACATGCATGAAAATTTTGATTCCATGGTTAGGTTTATAGAATCTACATAGCAGATACTAATCATTATTTCAAAGAAATTTTCCAAAGCCTAAACCATCAACTATTCGAAATAATGCATTATATATTTATTGCTCTAGTCATTACCTGCACTGAATCAAAGCTTTGAAGAATAGCACTGTACACACTATGTACACACCATGTACACAAAACGCTATATATATATATATATATATATATATATATATATATATATATATATATATATATATATATATTGTCACCAGGGTATTATGGGAAAGCAATGTTATAAAATGCATCTTGGTTGAAACTTCAAAGTTCTAATTTTAAGTTAATCTGCTACAAATAAAAATTTTAATTGTTCCTGTTAACATTATTTTTCACAATGAAATCAATAACAGTTAACATATATAATTTAACTATATAGTTTCATGAGGATGAAAATATTTTTATAGGTGCCCATCATAAATGACACCAAAATTATCGATCTATTTGAATCTTCCTTAATGTTTGTTGGATATATTTTCTTAATGCTGAA
This sequence comes from Psophocarpus tetragonolobus, assembly GCA_037954015.1. Lineage (NCBI taxonomy): Eukaryota > Viridiplantae > Streptophyta > Magnoliopsida > Fabales > Fabaceae > Psophocarpus > Psophocarpus tetragonolobus. Next base: position 3,572,202 of record CM075696.1, read on the forward strand.
AAGAGTAATGAATAAGCTATTTGATATATAAAATTAGTTAAAGTTGATAAATATTGAAAAGTCAAAATCTTATAAGTTAATTGAAGTGTATATTACCTTTGTAAGATTAGTTGATAATATTGTAAAACGTCATAAAAGAATATATTTGACCTTTGATGTTAATAATATGTCAATGGATATTAATCTATTATATTATCTTTATCATGTGACAATCTACAATATGATGACAATAAATAATATCTTATCATATTTTTGTGATTATTTTAATGAGGTTATAATAATATTAACTTAGTGATGAGTAGAGTCAATAATAAAAAATCTATTTAAGGGGTTTTTGTTATTCTGATGAATTATAAATTTGTTATCTTATTAAGCAAATTACTATATATATTCTTTACAATAATCCCTTTAGAAGGTAGGTAGTGAAATTCTAAGAGTTCTTATTTCTACAATAATCATATATAGAGTTTTTGCTCAAGAAGAGTGAGAGTCTCCAATTTAATATATACGATGTGCACATAATTTCTTTCTCTTATATTTTTGTTCTCTATTCATACCATAATTTTGTATCTATTGATTTATGGATTCATTAATTTTCATCAATTGGTATAAGAGGCAAATTATGATTGTTTTCCTATTAGAAAATTAAATGTGAATTGAATTTTTTTTGGTGTTTTTAGTGAAATTTTATAATATAGTTCACTATTATCTTTTGCACAAAATAAATTGAGAGTTTACACTACTTGTTATTGTAAAAAGTAACATATTAAAGTTTCATTTAATTACTCTTACATGTGTAAATTATCTATTGAAATTTCTCTTTAAATGCTACCCCTTTAAAATCTAATTTTCTTTTGATCAATTACTACGTAAGATATTTTCAAAATTACCGGAGAGTTTTCTTTTTTATGTTTCACCAAAATATGAGTAATTTGTGTGGGTAACATAAGATGATTTGTGTTACCTTCACTTTTAGAAGTGTTAATGGTATTGCATGTACTCATTTTTATACCCTTAATTTTCTTGTGGTTGTTTGCTGAAGTGAGAACCTTGTTTTGTTAACGATCCTATATGATTATTTGTGTATTAAATTCACTCATTTTTATACACATATTTTTTTGCAAAAACCATATCTATTTAATATTTTAATATTTTTTATTTTGAGTATACAAATTTATTAATTAATTTAAGATTAAATTAAAACTTTTTATTCTTAGAGTATCTTTCTGTAGATGCTTGTAAAGTTGCTTAAAAAGTAGATGAATTTCTTCACCAAACAACTTTTGCTTATGATTAAAAAAAAATTCATTAAATTCGTACAAATTAATATCAATATACAACTAAAAAAATAAAAAAATTATAAAATTGTGATTTTCTTGGAGTTGCTTATAATTTCTTTTCTTGGACTAAAATTGAGTATGAATTGCTTAGCAATTAAGTGATATTGTAGGAACCACCAAACACTTCTTTTAATTTAATAAGCAACTCATAAGAGTTGCTCCTATTGGAGATGCCCTTATAATCTTAAATTTGTATTATCCATTTGTATTGTTCTCTCTTTAATATTAAATTATCGTTTATAAATTAATTTTAGGTTTTTTTATTAATTATGCATAATATTATTGTCCTTTTTCTTGTATTCATAATTTTCTTTATTAATTTGGATTATTATAACTTGCATTTTATTTATATAAGTTATAGTGCATAATAATTTGCTTATGTATTATCTTTTAATTGAACTTTTAGAATTATATAATGTCTCCTTGTTGTTATGATGTTCAATTTATTTCCCTCATTTTATCATATTTAGTTATATTTATATGAAACTAAAATTTATACTCTCATTTTCTTGTTGTTTCATAATGACTTATAACCTTTAATTGAACATTTTTTTAAAAAAAAATGTTGCATTTTAATGTGGTGCAATTTTGCTGAAACCATATATTACTATTATGTATGTAATGGATTTACACTATATGTATGACAATATTTGACATAATTTTAGTGTAACAAAGAAATAGTTGTGCTCTTTAAGTATTTTCGTTATGTCAACTATTTTTTTGTTTATCAAATGAAAGGATATTGTATATTAAAGTTCTAATTAATATTTTTTTAAGTAATTCTAATTAATATCTTATAAAACAAATTATCTTGATATAAAATATTTACCTTAAATGCTCAATTAATCATACATGAGCAAAACAATTTTTTTTATATAAAATTATATTTTCTTATCACATTGTTTGTTATTACGTTGTTTACATCATTTGATAGATTAAAAAATAAAATAAAAATAAGAAGTAAAATAAGGAAAATAAAAAGAAAAAAAGTTTCTAATAGCATCTCAACCAATTGGCATAGTGGCTTAATGGTTTTACTTGATAAAATGTAAACTGGATGACTAAAAAAAGGCATGTAAGTAAAGTGAACATAGTGACTAAAGTTAATCACAATTATTATTAATAATGATGAATAAATAGTGACTAACAACAGTATGTATGAATAGAGAGCAAACACAATCGCTAATTAAACAAACCGTTTTTTAAATTGCGTCCATGTAACCATTATTAGAAATCAATTTTTAACGTAACTCTTCATGAATTTATTATATGTGAAAGGTGGACATAAGTTAAAAAAATATTAAATTTATTTTCTAATACTATTTTTTTCTAATTTTAATCTTATCTTTTCATTTCAATCTTCCTTTAACTTTTATTTTTACATTTTTTATATTATTATTTTTGCATATTTTTAAAAAAACATAAATTTAGTGCAGTACATATTTATTATATTAATAACTGTGTCTTCTTCATTTTGTTATTTTTATATATTATTTTTTTTATAATATTGTGATTAACTTCAATAACAAATAAAAGGTGAAATATCATACTATGAAAGGAATAAAATAATATTAAAAAAGATAAAATAGTTTTAATTTAAAGTTTTCAATAATATTATTTAAATTCAACACAATACTTAATTAAAAAATATAATTGTACTAGGTACTATTATATTTAAATGGATATGTATTTCACTGAATTTATTACTTTTTTAAAACAAGATTAATATTAGAACTAAATTAATATTAAAAGACAAATTTAATGGCGCAGCAACGAAGCAACATTGATGATGGGAAACGAGGGCTTGAGAGTGAAATGGTTATGGAAGGACATATGAAGTGGAGTAAGACTTTGTACATCAGTTAGAATAAGGATTTTGTATATTCATGAATGAGGAATTGTACGTAGTGCGTACTCTTATTACACCCTTCTGTGGATTCGACCAACTATATTGACGGCAATCTCATCAGGTTTGTTACCTTTAGTGTAAACCCTAGCCATTGCATATATAAAAAATTGATTCCACAATATTTTTAATTAATGTTCAGTCACAACATGTACAATGTGCTTCAGTTTAAGGTATTTGATATTGTTTAGGTAGTGTTAGACTTAAATTTTTTAATTCTTTTTAAATTCTCCTCCAAAGTAGCTAGGAATATTTTATTTTTTTTAACAGCAGGTAGAAATATTTATAAAATAAAAAAAACTAAATTAATTTCTAAAACTAAGTTGCATTTCCTAGATTTCTAACTTTTAGTATTTTTAAACAAACTTTTAAGCACATTAAAATTACAAACATTTTTTAAAGCAAACTATTTTTAAAATAGTTTTTAAGTCAATAAAAAAGTAAAGTCAATTAGGGATTTTTGTTTTTGGAAAATGCGGGATGAGTTCGAATTTATGTATAAAATAAATGCATAGTTGGATATGAAATTTTAATTTTATTGGGTATTTTTTTATTCGGATAACCCATTGCATTATTTTTATAATTTCAATTTATTTATTTATTATTAAATAAATTCTATTTTAATTTAAAAAATTATATCAATACTCATATTGTATCTTTTACAACAATGATTCTTGTTTTAATGGTTCATAAGAGTGTGATTTGTATACAAACATGTAAAATTATAAGTATATGTATAAAATTTTGTTTAATATAGGAGTGAGGTGAGGGCGTGAGTATGGTAGGTATCAACAAACTCACACTCACCCTTGCTCTTGATCTTTTTAGGTAGAGAAAATATGAACACGAACCCGATCTCGGTTAACGTTTGCTCATCAAAATTAGTGTAAGATAGGTTGGTATCCATGAGGATAAGTGTGATTGTCATCCCCATTCAACATAGTTGTAATTTTAAAATGTTACAATCATATTTTATTTTTTTATAGGAAAATGTTAATTGTTAATTTGTTACTAGAGTATTTAAATCATGACCTTCCACTCTCTCCTTCTCCTCTCACATGGACATTACACTAAACCAACCTTATAATTTCTACTATCACATTTGTTATTGGAAGTACTCTAACACCATTTTATAATTTTAAAATGCTTAGTTAGATTTTTAATCCTAAAATTTGAAATAATTTTATATTGGACTCTTTCCTTCCCAAATTAAATTAAAAAAATCATTGTATTGTCATAATTATAAAATAACAATTTTTTTAGAGTTAGACAACAATAAGACTATGTTTGATTTAATGAAGAAGAGAGGAAGGAGATGTTTTAATTACATATTATGTTGATTCAATGGGGGGGGTGATTTCATTCTTGTTTGGTTCATGAGGGGAGGTTAGAGTTAATTATTTTTTTTTATCTTTATTATATTTTAAAAGTTTACAACTACTTATTTATATACAACTTACAATGTCTTTTCCATATTTATGGTGATTATGCAACATTGTTGTAGCTAATGTTTGATATACTTCATCTTTTAATGTGTCTCTCACATTGAAAAAATTATTAGATGGTTTAGGTTCCTTAAATATGACATCATTTATGGTCTTAACAAATAAGTATGCAATATATAATTATTTAATTAACATAATTTACCAGATAATCCAAATAATTAAATATATTTTGCATACTTATTGATTTTGATCATGAATAACGTGCTTATTCGAGACATCAAATAATTTCTCCTCATGTTGGACCATATATGTCATGCAATTGTAGGAGAATGTTAATGCACTTTTTCTTCTAATGTATCTCATACCTATGTGAGATATTTCACAACATTGTAAAAAAAAAAAAGCTCTGTATGCCTTTTTCCTTTCAGCATGCTTATAATATCTCTATAAATTTAATCACATCGTTACAACACATGTTAAAATGATAAATACAAATCTTTATTTTCATTTATCCAAATTTAATTATAAAAAGATCAAGAATAATTTAATAAATCATATAAAATTTAATATAGACTTTCTCTCTTTTTCAAATTGGGTGAAGATAGATTTTCTTCCTTTCTTTTTTTGAATTAAACGAACATTTTTTAAAAATCTGTCTCCTTCCTTTCCATTTTCCTCCGGTGTCCAAAAGAAAGCGATGAAATTGATAATGAATGTGTCTAATGAAAATGTTCAAGTTGATAACGTTATTTTTTACTATATTTATGATTAACAATTTAACAAACTTTGTCTCTAAGGACTAATTAAACATGTTGGCGAATCAAATTAAAATAAATTAGCGCAATTTTAAAGACTAAAAATATAATTAATATACATATTTTAAAAATTAAATTATCATTTAATTTAACGTATTTTATTAAATTTTTCTAATAATTTTTTCGTTCTTGTTACAATTCTAATTTTTTTATTTTATGTTAAAAATTTTAATTATGTTTTAGCTATTAAGTATTCATATTTTAAATTTTCTTTTGATTTTTTGAAATGCATATTTCCTAAAATTAAGTTAGTTTTTATTATGATTTAAAAATGAAAATGTAATATACAGAATTTACAAGTTTAAGCAACAACAATCATTATACTCCTATTATATTATCAGTTTTGTGAACAACAATGTTTACGATTTTTGTTTTATTTGGCCTTTGCAAATCATGCAAACAAAAAGGAAGGCAAACAAAAATATAGATATGATATGTTTGCGCACTAGCTTTCTCGAAGATATCATTTATCAATTAGATATAATGTACACAGCTGATCATTTTTTTTCTTTTAAATTAAACATATAACATACACCTCTCAATAATTTTTATCGATAGATTTTATTTTCAAATCCATTATTAGATTAAAACTTTATTTCCTTTAGATTATATATACAATTTTATATTAATCTAAAATTTTTTATTATCTCATTATTTATATAAATTAAAATAAACATAATATATACTTATAAAAATATATTAAAAAATAAATCGCTTGTTCACTTTTTTTAATTAATGTCCAGTTGTTATAAAATTTAATAAATAAATAATCCATGTGAAATGAAGTTTTAATTTTAGTAAATTTTAAAATAAAATTATTTAATTGAAAGTTATTGAGTAATGTAATATAAAATGTAAGTTATAACGATGTAATTGGATCTAAACATATATCTGTGTCTATGTCGTGTGTTTGTATGTTTGACACTTGATAAAAAATATTTTAAAAAATGATTAATTATAAGTTTATAATGTTAAAAAAATTATATTACATAATTATTTTTTTTAAAATTTCCTAATGAATAGTTATTTTTTTATATATATGAATACATTAATTACCTTACTTATATTCATCCACTTATATATATATATATATATATATATATATATATATATATATATATATATAAATATATAAACTTCCATGAATAGTTTTGTTATTTTGGTAGTGAATCATATCATCATACAGTGACGGGTTAGTATGTCATTAGTAAAGTGACGAGTAGTGGTCCACTGATTACTGATATTCAGTGGGTATTCCTAATTAAAGGTTTCGTATGATCAAAAAGCTATTTTTTATATAATTTATTGAGACTTTCATTATTTGGGATCATCATATTATTTATATGCCTAACAGAGATATTGTGGGCTATAGCTAAATAAATAAACAATATAGCATAATGGATAACACTTTAATATCTTCTCCCTAGCAAAACTAACCTTACCTACCTTGGCTAGCTATACACATTTGTTTAATTTTGCTATGAACTCAAAATCTGTGTCCCCATAAACAAGTATAAAATTGGTTTCAATTGGATATGTACGTAGCAGAGCAAATTCTATTCTTGAAACTTAGGAAATTAAAGGAAAGTTATACGCACTAGGTAGGGTGAACGAACGACGACAAAAACTAAAGAAAGTGTGACATATATAAAGACAGAATGGTAGATAAGTTTTCTTTTTCACTAGCATTTATATATGGTGACCAATAATATAGTGGCTGGATAAGAAAACGACAAATTAGGTTTTGAAGCTAGCGTGATCTCCCCATGCAGAAGAAATAACACATACGTGTAACATGACTTTCCTCTTCATTCAGATGATTCTCAATTTACTTGGTTAATTATATTTTATTATTAATTATTCCTCCTGTGATCATTTTCTTTTTATCCAAATCTCTCACTTTTAAGGAACAAGTTAAAATGATAGCCACTAAGAAACAACTTTAATTACATTATTCTGAATGTCATTAGTATCGTCTAGACCCCACATTTTTAATTATAAGTTATCATAAAATTGCCATCATTGTTTTGAAACACTACTCGGTTCGCACCACATATTTAACTACCATAACTCGCTTCAAAAGAAGAAATTAATCTTACTCTTTTAATCGAAGCTTAAAACTTAGTTTAATTTGTTATTCGAAAAAAGTTAAATTATTTGTATATTTTATATATATACTACTACCCATTTAGAGATTTTAACTAAGCCCTAACATAATAAAAATTTTCAAAAGCGGTAATTCTAATTTTAATTTTTTTGAATTAAACCTCTCATTAATAACAGTTAATTTGAAACAATAGATTGAATTTAAGAATAAAATTTGTCCGACCTTAGAAAAATGTATATTTTAGTAAATATATATAATTTTGAGAAACTGTATTTTTACTTTCTATGCCTATAAAAAAATATTTCTGCTTTCTAAAAATAATATTTTTATTTTAAAATATTTTTTAATTAATTTTAGACAAACTGACTAATAATGTAAATATTAATTTAGACTGACAATAAAATCAAATTAATACTTGTTCTCAATTAGAAGAAAAATGGTAGTTTTAAAATATCATATGTGTAGCCTAATTAATTAAATATGGAATTTGGGTATAGAAGATTTGTTTAAGGAAGGTGAAAACTAATTAGTCTGTAATACATACATAAAATCCAGTGTAGTTATTTAGTCAGACACACATATGACATAGGTCTGGGATTTTTAAAGGTTTGGATGTAAAACGTAAGGATGGACAATCATAGAAAAGAGGATAGAATTTAATTCACCTTTTCAGAAAGTACAATATACTCACTTATTCTTCCTTTTTTTTTTTGCTTTTCAACTGTATATGTATAGAATCCGTATCCAAGTTTGAATGAGTTCTTCAGGACTTCTGTTTGAATCAATAAAAAAAAAAAGTGTATAAGCAAAAGTATAACATTAAAGTTACAAAAGTATAGGGGGAAAAGGAGAAAAAAAAAATGCGATTGGGAGTGGGGAGTATAAACTTTGAGTACCCTTCTCGATCTGTAAACTATAAATAAAAAGTAATTAGTACATGAAAAAAAAAGATATATTTTAAACTTTTGATTCAATAGAATTTAATATTACTAAATTTGAAAACGGTTTATAGTATGAAAAGTGTTAGCTATTTTATTAGAAAATGAAAAAGTGTATCCTTAAAGACGAAATAGGAAGATCCTGAAGTAGGAGTAGGAGTATGTATGCGAAGAGAAAGGTAAAGTAAGGAGGAAATGGAAAAAGAGAAAGGGAAAGTGTGGAATTGGGTAACGTTTTGATTGTCTCCCACTAACAGGTGCTTGGTCGGCCATTAGCTAAACAAAGGATTGTGGGTTTGTATTGGCCTCTACTCTGCTATGTCTCCTCATACATGTTTTCCTTCTTTCGCTGTAAAGTCGTCACATCATCATCATCATCATGCTACCCTTTTCATTAAACATATCAATTTGTTTTACCCTCACTTCATACTTTAATTCTTTTCCTGCTCATAAATACTAAATATCATACATAAGTTTTAGTCGTTCTGTTAGGAATGTCAAGGGGAGCCCTCCCCTCCATTCGTGAAAAAAATGTCTGCAACGAGGTTCAATTTCGATAAAAAGTTGGTAATGTAACATTTTCATTTCTATTCTAATGGGGATTTAACTATATTTTGTTATATTATTTTTATAATTTATATTTTTAATTTATTATTAAATATATTTTATATTAAACTATTAATATATTTTAATTTAAAAATATATAAAAGATAATAAAAAATTATAAATTAAAGTTTAAAAATTAAAATTTTTAATTAAATATATAACTCTAAATTTATTATATAATTATTAAAACTACGAGTATCGATATAACTAGAAAAGTAGACATATATAATACTTATATTCAATTTGCTATTTTAGATAACACTACTCGCGGCCAAATTTATTTCTCAAAATCTTTAAGTTGGTATTTATAGGTTAAGTCTTTTTGTCATCCTATATTTTATTCTTTATTATAAGACACTTAAATATAAATTACACATATTAATAAAACTAATTACTATGTGTAATTTATATTTAACCGGTTGTACATTAGGAAAGGGGATTGTCAAATGTTGTGATTAGATAAATTTTGAGGATTTCTTATGATCTAAGCCTATTTTTGTAAAATTGTTTTTGTTTACATTTTGTAAAACATATCTTGTGCTTTTCTCTATCATTAATAATATTTTTTGACTTATAAAAAAATTAATATTAATGATTTTTAAATAAATGTTATTAATTTATCAATTTAATTCTTATTATTGCAACATTGTCAATAAAAAATACAAATATATTTAATAAATGTATCTAGTGAAAGCAAAATTAAATAGTACATATAAATTGTGAAATGCCTTGTAAAAAGGATCACAATTTCTTTCAAAACATTGTCTTATAATAGAGGATAAAGAGAGTAATATTTTTTGTTTATATTATGCAAATAAATTATCGACTCCATTCCTTCAAATGAAATTTTGAAAAAAAAATTATAAAAAAATCTTTTAAGTATTTACAAAATTTTCAAGATATTAATTACGTTCTTAAGTTTTTTATATTATTTTTGTTTCTTTATTTTAAATATATATTTTTTTCCTTTAAATGTTATTAAATATTTTTTATCTTTTTATAAAGCACTATAAACACTTTAGATGACAAAAAATTATCAATTTTAAAATTAAAAGAACCAAATAAATACAAATTAGTTTTGTAAAATATATTTAGTATTTCAAGAATTTTTCAAAATCTAAAATATATAATACCCAAAATATTATTTTTAAAACTAACAAAAAAAGGAAATTTGTTTTTTTCATTTTAAACTATGGAAAGTGGGATAAGAAATAAATGAAGAAAATAAACATAAATATTTAATTAAATATTAAAAATTTAACTCCAATTATTTTCAGCACGTGTAAAAGCAAAAACAACATAAGAAGAATAAGGATTTGTTTTTTTAAAAAAAAAATTACAAAATGGTTTTGCAAATAGCATTTGTCGTGTTACAAGGTATAAGAAGTTAAGTTAAACATCTAAAAAAATATTTTGGAAAAGACAAAACTATCAACCCAATGTTAGTGAAACAAAACACACATATTTCTATATTGCTTCATCTTAGCAATAAGATTGTACTAACTTATCTTCAAATACTCTTTATACTAACTTTTCTAAACTAAAAATTTAAATACCCTTTCTTTACCGTAACTAAGTCTCTTCATGTTATCTAAAACAAAGAATTTAGTTTGAGAGCAAACATTATTACAACAAGATGTTTTTTTCAAGAGTTTAGATTTTTTTAAAGTATAAAATTTTGAATAAAAGAAAATATGTGCAAAATTTCATCACTTGAATTCTTCAAATCTTCTTGTGTTTATAGGAAAGTTAATAAATAAAAGAAAATATTATCTTATTCATTTTCTAAGAAAATCATTAGCAAATTAGATATGTTTCATTAGATATGTTTGATGAAGTAGTCACTCTCATAAGATAAAATTATCTACTTATTTCTCTTTCCTCATATTTATTAACTTGCGACAACTAATTTTCAGTTATATAATTTTTAGTTAATTTATTAATATTTTGTTAAAAAAATAGATTCAAACTCACACACATTTCTTTATTCCATTCAACCACAAAAAATAAAAACTCACAAACAAGTAAATTAATAATCAAATGAAGAATGAAAACAACTATCATTATCAAGTATTCAATTAAGTCCCAATTTTTTCAAGATGACCATAGTTATGTACTGTTGAAAAAAATAGTTGCAAATTAAATAAGTGGTCAAAATTATTCCTTCTTTTTGTATTTTAATTTTTTTAAGCCAATGAAGGCAAGAATAATCAAAGTACCATTAGGAGCAAGATAATAAAGATCAACAAAAAAACTCAAGCTAAATAAAGCATTAAATTTGGCACCTCACTATGCAAGTGGTCGATTATGATATTCACAATAAGTCTTAGTTATGGAAATTAACTACCACAATATTGATTAATTTCATTTTCTCTCACTACTTACTTAATAAAAGTTTAAAATATGTAATGCTTTATTTAATTTTGCAATATTATTGTTACTATCTAGATGACTAAACACGGTTCCTTTCTTCTTCTTTTTTTTTTAAATAAAGTAAATATGTGTCTATATATAATAAGAAAGGATCCCAAGAGAGGAGCTTCACCAAAACTATCTAGAGTTTGGTAAACATAGACGAATATTATAACACCAATTTAAAAATACACATCTCTTCTTAAAATCAAAACTATAAGACTTGTATTTTTAGAAAATAAGTTGAATACTGGTCTTGTTAATGTACAAAAAAAAAACTTTTTATTTTAACTCTAGGAAGGGAAGTATATCTAAAAAAAACTTCAACATTAAAGTTAGAAAGTATTGAGATTTATGTTGTAGAAAAGAATATTATTTATATAAATGAGTTAGTGACATATACTTTTAATGTTGATGTTACTTTCTGTTTACAATAAAAACTTAGTTTTTAGCCATAAAGTATTATCTTTATATTAGTTATTACTTCTTATTCTTTTTGTCCTCTTGTTGTTATCTTTACTTATTAAATATTACTTTTATTTGTTATATACAGTGATAATTATAGATTTATTACCAATAGCTTCTGTTTATACTTTATTAATCTGTGGGAACTAATCTTTTGTAATGTTTGCTTTATAAGAATCTCCCGAGACCGAAATGTTATGTTATTCATCGACGTATGCTGTGAAGGCCAAAATGCACTTGTATGTACAAGTCCAAATTGATACTGCTTTAATTTAAATGATTGATCAAATTTGTCTTTGCAAAATCATGTTAGACGAAATATAAAATTTTATAGATAGCACACAAATCGGTTTTATGATTTTATCAAACCCCGTGACGATAAAAAAAAATGCATGCACTAATTCATGGAAAAAATATTATTCTATTTACTAAAATGTATATACACACCTAAAAGCATCGACCCATCAGTAAAAACTAAGGTTATATTTTATAAAATTACGATTATAACCCGTGTATAAAAACGTAACATGTGGAATTAGTAGTATATAGATAAATGGGGCATCGATAGAAATCCTCGGTAGAAGCAACTTTAACAAATAGAAGCAACAAATAAGTACCAAATTATAAAAGGTTAAATATGTTTTTAGTTTCTATAAAATAATAGAATTTTGATTTTTTTTTTAATTTTCGTCTCTCAAAAGTTATTTTGTTTTAATTTATATGACACTTATTAATTACTTATGTGATATATGCATCCAAAAATAAATTGTAGATCCATAAAATAAATATTATTTATCTATCTTACAATAAACTTTAGAAACTAAAAATAATAATATAAGATTTTAGAAGGATTAAAAACAATAAAAGATATTATACAAGGATCAAAACTAAAATTATTTTTTAAATATTTCAAAAATATAAAAATAAATAAGTTGATATATTTATTTTACATTTTTTATATAAAATTTAAATTTATTATATAATAAAAATGAACAAACTAGATTGATTGTGTTTGTGACTTATACTCTCGTCAAGAAATTCAGTTGACTGAATAAAAAATGTACGTAAATTTCTTATAGAAAAGACTTATTACACTCTAACTTGATCTATTAAAATACATTTATTTGAAGTTTTACCTTCCCAAACAATAAAACAGTATTAAATTTTGGTAGAAAATGTCTAAAATATCCTTCTTCCCTAAGCACTAAGCACATTCTGAGAAACCCAAATGTTTGCTTTACTAACCCCGTCCTGAGAAGCACACTCAAAGCGCAACCTTCCTTTGACACTGATGCTTCTCCCTCTATCGATTGTTCGTCTTCTCTGCTCCTCATGATGATGAACACACCTCATTCAGTGGAGCACTATTAAGATGGTGCCTTGTAATCGTCGTCCCTTTCACTAGTGTTGTTCAAGTTAGATGAAAGGTGTTTTTCTTCTCTTTTTTTTTTCATTTTTTATGAAGAATTTTACATGTTTTTAGTCGCTCTTCACTACATTGGAGCCTATAAAACATCGTTACATTTATCATAGATGCAATAATTTATTAATCGGTTATAATGACGTTTTCTTATAAATTAAATTTAGAGTTTAATTAGTATGTATTATAGTGTAAAACAATATTATACTGACATTTAATTATATCTTTTCATTTAGATGTCTTAAAATATTAATTTATAAAGTCAACAAACTTACTATAAATTAAAAATTGTAATTAAATGTCAGTATAAAAAGTTTTACACTAACGATGCATACTAATTAAACTCTTAATTTTGTATAGAAATTTTATCATAATAATTTTTTGAATTGTGGTGTTTATAATGTTTTATCATTTTTATCTTCGAGAGGTTGAAGTATTCGTGTAATTGATGATGGAGGGAAGGAGAAAGGAAAAGAAGACAAGGATATTTTTGTCTTAAATTTTCATTAAACAATCATGTGCAAAGAACAAGACCTACTTGTAAAGTGAATCAAAATATATTATTTTGGATGATTAATTTTATAGATACCGGTGCACCAACTATATAGCACAATTACAAAAGGAGATGATGAAATATATAACAAAAATATTGCCAAAACAGAGTTGGTACATAGATGTTATAATATTGTAACTGCCAGGAGATAAAGCCAATAATGTAATTGCTAGGAGATTATAACTATTAAGACATAATGCTGCTAGGAGATAATGTTAATAATTTGAAGATTGTAACTGTTAGGAGATTGTAACCACTAGGAGATAATGTCAACACGCCCCCACAAGATGGTAGTGGAGGAAGCCACACCAATCTTGGACATGAGTCATTGATTTCGAGATAATCCAAGCGATTTTGTGAGCAAGTCCGCAAGTTGGGGGCTACAGGGTATGTAAGCAATAGAGAGCTCCCGTTTGGCAACCAAGTCATGCACAAAATGCTAGTCGATGGAGATATGCTTCAAGTGGGACCGGAAAACATGATTGACACAAAAATAAGTGGTGTGGATGTTGTCAGAATAGAGAAGAGGACGACCAACAATGGATAGGTGAAGTTCTCAGCATAATTCACGTAACCAAAGAAGTTTAACTATTGTAAACCAAATGGTGTGATACTCAGCCTTAGTGGAGGATTTTGCTACTGTTTTTTGCTTTTTACTCGACAGGAGATGACATTGGATCTTAAGTATAGGATGTAAGTTGTGGTGAACTTCATGTTGGCAAAGTTACCACCCTAATCTGAGCCGCAAAAGGCTCGAAGAGTGAGGCCTAAAAAGCGACATAGGTGAAGACCATAGTCAAGGGTGCCTTTGATATATCGAAGGATGCATTTCACAACTTGCATATGTAACATGGTGGGTACATGCGTGTATTGGGATACCTTGTTCGCAGAGAAGGCAATGTCAGGACGAGTGAGGTAGAGATATTAGAGGGACCCAACAAGCTAATGATAGTTTTGAACAACACAAGTGGGCATGTCATCGAAGCCGACAAGTTTGATAGAGGTTGGCATGGGAGTTGAAACCGACTTAGCATCCGTCATAGTGGACTTTTGAAAGAGAGCACATACATAATAATGTTGGGTGAGAAATAGGCTAGTGTCAGTGGGTACAAGCTCAATGACGAGGAAGTGGTGTGGGAACCCTAAGTCCTTGAGAGAGAATTTGATGGCAAGGGCAATTTTGAAGAAGGATAGGAGAGTCATATCATTTTTTATTAGTAGAAGATGGTCAATGTAGAAGAGGAAGTAAGCAACGGAGGTGCCTTACTTGTAGATGAAGAGTGAGGTGTCAAACTTAGAGTTATGGAAGTCAAAGTTGATAGGGAATTCCTTAAGAGAGTGAACCCAAATTTGTGGCTTATTTGATGTTAATTTTCAGTGCAAGTCGCGATAGCAGAAAGGAAAATTAGCAGAGATTAGAGCAAAACACAAACACACTGAGCCGTAGAGAGTGAAGATTGAATGTAGATAAGACTATTAGGGTTTTTCTATCATTCAAAATGAAATCGTTCCACCATTTAGAAAAAACAATAAAAAAAACATGACCCTCGAGTCGTCAATTTTCAATCGAGTCTGATCGAGTCCTTCTGAGTTAGTTCTAATCCATTTTTTATCTAAAAAGCGGCTCAAACCATTTATATGATCGGTTCCTAGTTGAACCCGCCATTCCGAGCCAAGGTTTAAAACATTGATAATAACACTAATTGTATGAGGAAAACAAGCTACTAATTCAAACAATAACTCCTTGATAACCCAACTCACTTCCTTATATCTCAACCTCTTTACCTCACATGTGGTTGAGGAGGAAGTAGGTTACAAACTCGATACACTATGCTTCTACTATAAAATATAAATGAATATTGACAATATATTAATACATTTTTAGGAATGACAAAATATACTTAAACTGTATAGACACTTGCAAAATACCCTGATGTGGGGTGGATAATTATTCGCAAATTGGTTTAGGTAAAAGGTATATCTGAACTTGCAAAAATAATGCAAGTACAAAGGAAAGTATGCATACTCCAGTACACACCTTACACCTTTATATATAATTAATATTATTTGATATAATTATATTATATAATGCTATCTAAATATAATTTTGAGTGAAAATATTACTAAAAATATTATTTAGATTATAATCTACAATAAGTAATATATTTTATGCAAATTTAATAACATAATAATACAATTTAAATAAAAGATTAAATTACTTATAAAGTAACTTTTAATAAAGTTACAACATTTAGTAATTATTTGTATAACTTAAATTCTAATAACCTATTTATATAAAAGATTATATTAACATGCAATTATAGTCACAAAAGTTTAAATACATAACTATTTATATTTATATAATTATATATTTCAATATTATTTATATCAATATTCTAACTCTTTTTTAATCTAATATGTAAATTTTATATTTATAATTATTTTTACAAAACTAAAAACTTATTCATTTCAATCAATTATACATGAATTAGCAGTGGCAAATTTTAATTTTTTTTACAACCAAATATTAAATATACAATAATATCACTTAAGAATGATGTGATATTTAATTTTGTTAAATAATTATGAGATAAACTTAATGAATTGTTATGTTGTTTGTTTTTTCATACTATTTGAATTTAGATAAAATTTATATTTGCTGAATGTTATATTTTTTAAAAGCAAATGTTAGTTGTTAATGTGTTAGTCTTATTAGTAGAGAGATTCAAATTCACAACATCTCCTTAATGAGTGTTTCTACAAAACTTCTGACAAATATATCAGTCATATATAGTATCTGATAATTTTATAAGGTCATATGCTAAGGGAAGCAAGAAATAATATAAATCCAACAAATTTTATAAAAACTTTTTTAAGAATTTAAATTGGAATAAAGGAAACAAAATAAATAAATTGAATTGGGAATATGGATAATGTAGAAATTATGTTTTTATTATTTTTAGTTCTAACATGTAAATTAATGCAAAAATATCAGGAACTTAATTTTACTTCACAATAGTTGTAATTACTAATTATTATCTAGATTCAATTATCTAATTATGAAATTGTCAATGATTTCTCTATCGTAATTTCTTAGCAATAGGGAACTAAATTATTGAAGTTTTCTCTAATTCTTTAGCAAGAATAATTTTAATAATTTGATTAGTATAGAACCATTATTTAATCGGATATATAAATCTTACCTTATTCCTAAGCATATATAGTCACTATATGATAACCTTTCTACTTCTTTAATTTCAAAATAATCTTCCAATATAAAAAATTAAATAGATCACGTTATAAATTGATCAATCAAATATCGAATATTGAATATAAATAAAATGCAAAATAGATAAATAAAAAACTTAGATAAAAGTAAAAACAAATTACAGAATATTGACTAGTGTCTTAGCTGCTGACAATATTTCCTAGTTACATCCAACCATAAAGAAATTACAAGATCAAGAGAAGTTTGGAAGAAATAGAGGAAGAGAATAGAAGTTTTCAAGAATTTTGAACATGTTTGTCCTCCTAACTTGCTTGTCCTTTTATAGCTTTGGCTTGGCCACGATACTGTCGCTAAGTGAAGATTGGCTCGTTCAACGACTGTCAAGATAATTCAGATGCTTTTGTGAACTTTGCTTAGTATTGGCTCGAATTCTTGGTTTTGTAGGTACACTTTTATGAATTTTGCTCAACAACTTGGAATTGCTTAGCGATTGAACTTGCTTCTTTTTTCTGACAATTAATAATTACCCTGCAATTAATTTTAAACAAAACAATGCTAGAATTTGGTTGTTAGTGTCAAAACATGCTATTCATTGATATTCTTTATTGCTTCATGTATTTACACAAAAAGAGAACAATACAAGAATAATTTTCATGGAAAAATAGATAGTTGAAAGTTTTTCATTTGGCATATTTACTTAATTTTCACTCCCTCTCCCCCCTCTCCCTCCCTCTTACATTATTACTAGACCATCCTTAAAAACTTATTTTACTTAATGTTATATTTAAGGGCAAATTAATGCAATAACCTCTAATTTTTTATTAAATTACACATAATTTTTTCTTTTCATTTTCTTACATTAACCTCTTTTTCAAATTTAAAAATATTATAGTAAGACTCGTTCACATTTTTAAAATATTACAATAATATCTATTTTAAATCTTATACTAACCCCCTTTAGAAGTACATATGTGATCAGACAAATATTGAGGATCATTGTTGTAATTTGTTCATGTTATTATGTTTATTTATTTTTCACATTATGTTTACTTAGACATAAATTATATTAATCATATACACAAGTAAAGTGCAGTTCAAATACATATAAGTATATAAGTACCTAACAAATATAAAAATATAGATAAAAATTAACACCTACACATGTATAAATGAAGTAGATAAAAATTACTCCATAATGTGTATTGTGATGTCAGAGTTCCAATTTAATTAGCCACATGTTTAAAAGTATATGACAGAATTCGTGAAATAATAAAAATGGAGTTATGAAAGTGTAATTAAACTAAAAATTACTACATAAAATAAGTTACACAAATTATATTTTTAAAGTAAGTAGATATTTACGAATAATAAAATAGAAACTTAAGCATAAAATATATTTGTAATATTGAAAATATTTAAAATATCAATTTTATATTTTATAAAAATAATATGTTTTAGTTTTGATATTTTTTTAAAAACCTATATTTCTTAGCCTCTAATGAAAAACAAAAATTATATAAGTATTTTATAAGAATTGAAATTAAAATTTTGAAACTTTTTGGAGTAAAATATAATGCTACTTCTTTAGTTTTTTTGGATTACTAAGATATCTTAGCTCTTTTAAAGTTCTACATAAACTTTTTATTTATTTTAAAAATATTTTACTATTACTTGTATTTACACTACACAAGATCTTTAAATTTTAAAAATATTACAATCACTTACACTTAAGATTATCAAAATTGGACTAAACTGACAAACTCAACTGATTGAACTCAGAGTCGGTTATATCGAAAAAACTGGCTAGAATCGGGTTGCTGAAAAAATAATTGTTAATAAAAAATGAAAGAAACTTTCTAGCTCTTTCCTATAAGTTGAGCGGTATAAAAAATATATATAATGTATTAGATTCATATATATTATATATGACTTATTTTTTACTTTAATATATTATTGTATTAACAAAAATTATAAAAATAATCATATTTTATTAAACTAAATTTACTCAGGTGAACATTTGAACTCTAAATAATGACAGATATAATTTTAAAAACTTTATTTACACCTATAAAACCATTATAAGAATGAAAAGAAAAAAATTTTAAATGTAGTTAAAAAAATCTCAAAAAATATAAAAAACTAAGATTTAATGTAGATCTAGTAATCTATTTTGCTGTTTTCCCAAGTGAATAGATGTGAAGGCATGGTGTTAGGCACGCACAAGTACCCATAACATCTACGTGATAGATGGGTCTCCAAAACATGCATCAACGATCACAAGATCTTACTATAATTAGGGCACATTCTTGGACTTTGGTTATTGGAATTTTGAATGATTTAAAAGGAAAATTTGTTCTTTGAGAGGTCACCGAATAGCCATACCCTTATCTCTTTGGAATTTTCATTATTTGCCAAACATTCTAGTAAGTGTCTCATCTATATCAAGGAGACAATTAATCAACTGGCTCTCCCAAAACATCAATCCACAGACCAAATAATCACGATTATGACCCAAGTTAGTAACATTATTTTTATAAGTACAATCATAACGCGTTCCAAAAGTGTCGTTTTAGGAGGCAATTATGGACAAGTCATGCTTAACGTTCTTATTTTTTCTTTGACCCTAACAAAGCATGCGTTAGTTACTACCAATTGTTTTTCAAGAGACAAACAAGAAGGTGAAGATGAAAGGAATCGAACAAACAAGCATGTTGACAAGTACGTGGGAAGCAACTTGGCCACCACAAATCTTAGCATTAAGGTAAGAATGCTCTTTATGTGATATGGCACAGTACTCCACACCTCGCGTGCCTTGGAACATTTGCATAGCCTTAATTAATGCAACTAACATTACCATTGAATTTATCAATTTTCTTTCTTCTCTTTTTGTCCTTTTTATTTATCTTTTAGAAATCTTCATATATAACTAATCAATTCCAAAATACATGATTGATAGTTATATACTTACAAAAAAGAAACTGTTAGTATTGTTAAACTTTATTGTTACTGATATTATATATTTGTCTAATGTAATTTTTTTTTCCATAAAGTAATGCATGATATAATTTCATTCACAATAAAAAAATAAGATGAAATATGTTCAACCACACTTGTTAGTATATGAAACTTGATTAGCTTATTTTTCTTACAAAACTCATCTACCAAGTTTAAACAATAATTTTATCTTTTAAAAATAAATATGATATATTACTATTGTAAGTTTCTATTTAAAATAAATTATAGATGTATCCCTAAACTTTTATTAATTATACATAATTTTATTATTTATTATTTTTCTATCCTAAACCTGTTTAAGTTTAAAAATATTACACTAACATTTTTCTGAAACCTATACTAACACCTTCTTATGGTGCAAAAATAATAGTTAAAAAATAAAAATACATGTATAATTACACTAAATTTTAAGAATTATTATTATAATTTACTCTTCTATTCAATATTTTATTTATATTAACAATATTATATACTAACCGTATCTATAAATATATCAATACCAACAAAATCGTATGATAAAATAGGAACATAGTGTCTATATTAATAATTTACTTTTTAAAAAAAAAAAAAATTTCAGTAAAGAAAGGCCTAATTACTATTTTTTATTAGTCAATGATTTTTTATAATATTTAGACAACTCTTAACTAAAATAAAAAAAAACTCGTTATAATTTGTTTTTAACTTCGTGGAATCAACTGGCCCTAAAAAAAGTGTGATAAACTAATATCATCATTTTATATTATGATACTCTCTCTATTATATTTTATAAGAAAAAATAGTTTAAAAAAAGAGTGAAGTGAAATCATTACATTTTACTAATTCCCTTTTTTTTAAAAAAATTATCTTTGAATGTAAAAACTTGAGAATAAAACAAATTAAGGAATGCTAATTAAGCAGACTAATTAAGAAACCATAAGAAGAAAATATTTTATAAGAAAAAGAATTGTCGATAATTAATATAAAAAATTTTACATTGATATTTAATAATAATATTTTATTTATAGTAAATCTGTTTAACTTTACTAATTAATAATATTTTAAAAATTATGAAGAATTATAATTTAATTTAGTGTAAAACTCTTTTATACTATAAATATACCCTAATTAAATTCATATTTTATTAGAACATACAAAATCTCTCACAAATAACACCTGATAAAAATGTATTCTTTAGTTTCTTAAGAATATTTATTGGCAAGATCCGAATAATAGTAGTATATATATACAAATAGTCCATGATTAGAGAAAGAATATTTTAGAAAGAATATTAATCTTTTCTTTTTGTGTTGAGAAAGAATATCAATTAATAATGAGGTAGTATTTATTAAAATTTATTTATATTTAAAAATGTGTTTTTTTATAACAGAGAATGGAGGGCGTAACATTTTTTTACTTCTTTCTATTTTAATTCTTTTGCTTTTTTTTTTCATGAAGCATTACAAATAATAAAATAATGGAATGCATATACTTGATAGATTTCCGTACAAATTATGTTTTGGTTGGGTAATCCATTAAGAGTATGTTGAGCTTTTGCAATAATATAGAAACTTGTTTCCAATTCAATAATAGTCCTCTTGAATCTTATCACCAATACTTAGTGGAAATATTCAAAACCTAACACTTTGTCTAAAGAAGTTTGATCCACAGTTCTAACACCTTTTCCTTTGGTTGTACAGTTTTTTCCCTCATTTGAAAATTGACACCTTACTAAAACATTCTCGCTTCTTTTTTAATTTTTGAAAATATTATTTGATAGTTACAAAAATAAGAAAAGGAACTTGTAAAAGGAAAAGTCATTTCACTCTTTCTATTTAAATATTTTTTTTTAAAAAGAACACTATCCACTATGTAAATATTCACCTTCATATTTTGATGAGATTATTTTGTAAGAGTATTTTTATAATAAAATAATTTTAGGAGTCATATATATATTAAATGTTTAGTTTTATTTTTATTTATTTATTTATATACATTAAACAATATCTTATAAATAGATAGATAGAGACAACTATAGTCCGAAAAAAATTATAGTAAAATAAAAAAATATAATAATAACTATAAAATTTTAATAAATAGTTCAGATTAATTATTAATTAAATAAGTCCACCTGATTCTCTCAGGTTATAACATTTTCTATAAAGTCTTTCTTGATCTGCAGTACCTTCTTTTCAAGTGGACTTTTGATAATATATGTGGACTCATCTTCGGCAAAGACAACGCTTTCAACTCAGCTTCCTGAAAACCCATTTGCGCTTGCGTTTGAAACTGCTTCCATAGTCACCATGCACAGGTTCCTCACCCCTAGTCCATTTTGGAGGTTCCAAAAGCTTCTATGCATCAAATATGAGAAGTGGTTAAAAGAGAGTCGTCGAGCAGTGGAAACCTACATGAACGACGTCGTTGCAAACCGCAAAGAAGCACTCTTCGACTAGGAGTGTTCAAAACCGAACAAATTGAATTAAAAGTCGAAGATCAAATTGTAAAAAGCCGATTTAGTTTAGGGTTATTTGATTTTTATAATTTTCAAATCGCACAGTTAGTTTCGATTTGTGGTTTGATATGTTGAAACCGTACCAAACTGCTCACCCTTAGTTGTTTTAGCAAATATCCAAAAAAAGCATATAAAACTACTCATTATTTTCTAGGTTTATAAGATTTTGACTTAATTTTTAATTAGGATTTTTAATTAATATAAATTAGTTGATGAATGAATATTTTAGCAAAACTATTTGATCTAATTTCATTGGATTCAATTTTACAATAGTCGCTAAAATATAATATTTACATGAATTGATTATTTATACTTTAACTTTAATAGTTGCTACTTTTATATAATTTTGTTGGGAGTGACTAAACTTTTATATAATTTTGGAAATAAATTTTTTTAATGTATTTTTTAATGCTTAATAGTAAAAATTTTAAACCACAAAACCAAACCAAATCGCAAAAGATTGGTTCAGATTTTATAATGAATCTAAACTGAATCAAATCGTACTACACTTATTTTTATAGTTTGGTCGCACTAGAATTAGATTGAAAACCACATCGCGAACATCCCTACCTCTTACGACTTGCTCTCTCGTTTCGTAAAGAAGTGTGATGCCATTAGCAATCCCCTCTCAATTGTCGTGCTCTAGCACATCGTCCTCGAGTTCGTCCTGGCTGGCAAGGACACCTGATCATTTGCCCTCACCTAGTTCTTCTGGCTCCTCATCAATGACCCTCAGGTCATGTAAAAAATCTTAAACAAGATCACCACGGTTATTTTCGACAAATGCGACAGAGACCATCGCCGATGGACGGAGGACCCTCTGGACTTTGGCGAGATCGACCAACTGGTGTATCTAAAGGCGATGCTTGTCGAAACATTGCGTATGTACCATTAGTGTCACAAGACCTCAAGCAAGCTGTGAGGAATGACATATTGCCAGATGACACGATGGTTCCACAAATCAACGATGAAGTATTCAATATAATCATCCGGGAGGGCGGGAACGATATGGGGCAAGGATGAAGTTGAGATGATGTATTTTTGGGAATGTTATAGTGTCAGAGAACCACATGAACTTTTTAATTAATAATTTAATTTGAACCGCTTATTGAATTCCTATGATTATTCTTATATTTTCTTATTTCTCACCTAACATTTTCTTACCTAAGTTGCACTCTCTTTCTCTCTCGCTCCCTCTCTCTCTCTATATATATATAGACACACACACTAGTGTGTGTGCCTATGTCATGCACGATGGTATATTTGTATTAATATATAAAATATAATTCATAATATTAAAATAACTTTGAAGTTATCAATATCCATAAATATTAAACATTAGTAGTAAATATAAATAAATTTCAAATTAAAAATATCCTAAAAAATAAAGTTTAGAAGTTAATTTACATGTTTTAAATTATAATTAGTCAAAAAAAACACATAGAGAGAGATAAAGTGATGAAAAAATTTCTGAACTTTTGTAATATGACTACCTGAAATTAAACAATGTACTTATTATAATTTTTTTAAGACACATGAAGTTGAATAAAATATAATAATAAAATATTACTTAGTTTGTATTCAGAAAATAACATATAAGTCAAGTCAAATTCTTTAGGTTATTTAATCCTTCTCCTTCTTATCATTTTTATCAACTTTGAATTAGTACTATTTGTAGACATATTAAAGTTAGTAGAATCAGAAATCCTCTTTAATGAGGTTTCATCTTAATATATTTTCAATCAAGCTTAATTAATCCTATAATTGGTACACCACATGATTCCAACTGCAATAAATGAAAATATGAAGTTATTTTGTTTATACGTTATATTACAGACTTTATGCCTTACAAATAGTACAAAGACAATGAAATTTGATATTACCTTTTTTAGTTTCATCATGATAAAGTCTAATCACTCAAAAAGAGGGCTACAATTCTTAATAACATTCTTAAGAGCAACATTGAAAAGAAATTTTTTATTCACAACATAACAGATTTAAGTGGGAATTAGACAACTATTTGATTGCTACAACACATCATAATAAAACATATGTTGACAAAAATATTGTTAAACAAATTTTTTAATTTTAATTTTAACTTTTTAGCTATCACTATCTTTTCTGCCGCTTCAACTAGGTCAACACAACTTTTTCTCAACAAATGTGTTGCCTCACAAAAAAATAACAAATGTAGCATTATTTGTCTCTTCAATAACCATAAATTTGATACGAAACATTGTGATATTTGGTCATTAATATGTCAAACGATGATTTCAAAAAAATAATTACTTACCTTAAGTAAACAGGCTTGTTGCATTTACATGCTAATTAAGTACCACCTATCTTTTTTTTCATGAACAAGCTTGATTGTTTCCAATACCACAAATGAACCACTATCACGGTAACCCTTTAACTCTTCAACAATTTTTGAAGGGGTAATTTAAAAAAAAAAATCACCTTCAACAGACACAAGTAGAAAATCAATTATTTGACTTAAAGATTGAAAAAAAATTATCATTTTCAACAACATCTTTTTATTATAAACCTCTTTTTAACCATTTCAGCTTCTTCAATTTGTGGATTATATATTTTTCTTTTTTATTGTAAAACATTTTGTAGTGCAACTTTCCTTGCATTATTTTAAAAAATGAAAAAGCAAAACAAAACTTTCAAGAATTTGTAAAACAAAGTAACAACTACTGTGTTAATAGTTTCTTTCAAGGCCAAAAAATTATTGAACTCATCAATATAAGGACCAAAAATGGCACATTTCAGCTTGAAACTAACAATTTTTTATAAAACAAAAAATGCTATTATATTATATAAATATCACAATATAAACTTTCAATAGTTATCTTACTTATCCTTGTTAGTCTAACTCTAACATTTATTTTGATTTTCTTACCATCCTTCACATACTCTTTTTTATTACCAACTCCATACAAAATGCCAATAACATCTATATTCATTTTCAATCAAGTCAATAAAAGGCACAAAGTTGTAAGGACTCCTCAATGAAGTTTATAGTTTATAATCATGTCTGATAGTTTTATAATCACCATTACTTACATCAATACAAAGGTTCCTTATCATATAAATTTTCCCTTCACATAACAAAGATTCAAATTTATAAATGAATATTTTCTTAATAGAAGCATGAATTCTTAATCTCTACAAATAGTATAACTCAAAGTTAGAAAATATCACAACTCAAATATAACATTTAACATTTTCCGGATTAACTTGATAGAAAAAATATTACATCTTCATCCAACAACACCATCTCCAACAAAAATGGTGCTTTTGAATCATTTAAACTTGAAATTGGCACAATCTTATTATCTACACTCTAATTTTCCACGTTTTTTAAGGAACAATGACATATAGACAAAAATATTGATCAACCAGTGATGCTTTATATGGGATTGATGGACAAAGTGAAAGAAATGACTTTGTATTGTCGGCTAGGCCATGATTGTTCAATCTCTAAATTTTCAAAATTCAATAAATTATTATTCTTCCTACGCCAATTCTTTGTTTTTGTATCAATTAATCAAATCTTAAATTGTAAATTTCCTATTAAAATATATATTTTTTTAGAATACCAAAATATATTATGTTTTCTAATTTATTTATTTCCCAAATCTTTATTTGTTAAATAAATTTATATAAATGTTTGTGAATATAAATGTTTGTGAATTTATGTATTATTATTCTATTAAAAATTTTAAATTAATCTCCTAAATATTCAGTCTAAATAAATAATGTAATTTGACTGAACCAATATCCGTGTTTAATTCAGATACATATTCTTTAAAAATAAATATACATATTAAAATTAGAGATAAATTGGTATACACTGTTAGTATAAAGATTTTTACACTGACATTCCATTACAATAATTAATTCATGATAAATTGTTTGACTTTACTTGTTACTACTTTAAAAGTCACATAAATGAAAAGTCATGATTGAATGTCAGTGTAAAATTGTTACACTGACCGTGTATACCAATTAAACTTTTTAATAAAACTCATCTTTAATATATTATTATTATTATTATTATTATATTAATATTTAATATATTAATGTACAAATTAATTATATATTAATATGTCAACTAAAATGTTTTAAAAATGAAGATTGACATGTGACATCCTATAAGGTTTCATGAAATGAAATAATAATAATAATAATAATAATAATAATAATAATAATAATAATAATAATAATAATAATAATAATAATAATATACAAACTAAAATATTTTAAAACAAAAATTGACATGTGACATATTTTAAAATTTCATAAAATGAATTAGTAAAACAACTAAACCTAAAATGACAATCTTATTTAAAATACAATTATTAATATTAATAATTAATAATAATTTGTTTAAAATTTATTTTCTTATAAATAGTAACTTTGCTTATAAATATGTTAGACTTTACTAATGAGATTGATAACTGATGACATGTTACATTGCACCATTCAAATTGTAATGAAAATATCAAAAGTTTTACTAACCAACATATATTTTTGCAATCAAAGCTTGAAAATGACTATCAAATCTAAATTAGAATTTGAAAGCATTTTCTATTAGGCCGTAACTTAAAAGCAGAATTACAAAATGCTTCATAGTATTAGTAGAGATCTTTTTTAAGTAGAATATGTTAACATTAAGTTTTTATAATATATATATATATATATATATATATATATATATATTAAATTGAATTATCTTTTCATGACTTTTTCTATAAATAGATAGCATTTAGTAAAAGAAATTGACATTTTACATGTAATGATAACACTTGTAAAGTTTTTTTTCGATTAACTTTATATATATTATACATATATTTAAAGGAATTAAAGTATAAATAAATTATAAATTCAAATGCACAACTTTTACAGTGAGACTTCCACTTTCTCAATTAAACATCATCATTAGTTTTCTTTAATTAGATGTGTATTTAACATATTTCCTTTGAACATAGCAAAAAAAATTCTCTTACCAATAATTTTAGGGAATTATTATATATTTTGTCCTTTTCCTAGCTAGAATTCTAATGAAATAAGAGAAAAGTGCTTTTTATTTTTTTGGTCTTAAGTGAAATGCTTTGAGAGATACGAACGGATCAAGTTAGCCTTTACAAATTGAAAAGATAAAACAGCTGAAGAAACAGGATGTGGACTGAGGGGGAGGTTCAGATTTTGGGCTTACCTCGTCCATAATAAACAAAGTAAAAGTTGGGCTCTAATCCTTAATAAGTTGCTAATTGCACCTCTACAATGGAATTTATTTTAGCAAAGTAGCCTTCTTAACTGAAAATAAAAAGTGTTTTGATAGGAGGGGGCATGGGCATAGGGTGTAATAATTCGTAAGCATCATAAAATTCGGAACCTTTTTCGTAGGGTATTCATGGTTCGGGTTGGTTGGGTTTTTTTGAATTTTATTTTTAACCCAAACCAAACTCAACTAATGATAATCAAGTTGGTTTAGTTGGTTTTATGGAAAATCAACAAAAAATTAAAAATTATTTTTTTTCTCATTAAATCATAAAAAAATAATTTTACACTTGAAATTAGTTAAATTTATTAGTCTATTAAATTCATAATAACAAAATATCAAATGCTTCATATATATTAAATTAGTCAAATTAAACTATTAAAACAACACAATACAATATAAATAACAAATTATATAAATTTAAAATATAAAATAAATTTATTAACTTAAAAATATAAAATATGGTTGGGTTAGAATTTTGAAATGTGAAATCCTAAACAAAATAGGCTACTATACTAACTTTAAAATATAAAAGAAATATATAATAATAATATTATAATACTTTTGAGTTAGTTCCGGTTGGGTTAGAGTTTTAAAATGCAAAAACTGCAAACTAAATCAGACATGATCAGTTTGGATCAGATCTACCTAATCAAATGAAAAAATCAAATAAAACTAATTGGTTTAGTTTACCATGTTCGTCAGATTGACTCGAATCAATGAACATCCTTTCTTTTTCTTTTCCTTTTCCCTTTAGCATCTAACCATGCAATGTCAACACAATTCGAAAAACCAAACATCATTAACCTTCGTATTTCTTCCATTCCATTCCGGAACTTCTTTTTTCACACATCATTCTCCAACTTTTAATCCACAAATTAGGAGTATTCTTAGTAAATTACGACGTGTGTTGAAGACCACCAAAAATTTGTCGGCCCAATCATCAAACAACTACTTCTTTTCTTCGTTTGAATATCAAAATTGTTTTTTAACTTTTGTTTATGTTTTTTTTTTTCTTATAAATAATTTATAGACAAGTTTATTCAATTGAATTTTTGACTTATTTTGGTATGATAGCAATAAAAACGTTGTTTTTACAAAAAAAGAAAAACGTTGTTTAAACCAAGTTAACAAAACACTCTTTTTATTATATTCATTTTAACAAATTATAAAATGAATTTGCGTAAAATTCATTAAATTCAAGATGTTATTACAAATATTCCAATTCCTACAAAAAAAAAATCTTGCCATCATCACATGATAAATTGGTGATTAAATTATTTTTTCTCCTCGTTGCAATAGAATAGAAAATTTTGAAATTTACATCACTATTTTGAGCCAGAAGATTTCTGACCATTGCAGCCAACTCAAGATATAGCTTAAAGGATACCGATCCAACTATTTTTAATTAAAGGCACGCGTATTTCTTATATTTGAAATTTCTTTTTAATATTGAAAAAAAAAAAAAAAACACCATTGATACGATTACTTTGAAAAAACTGTTGTTTTTTTTTTTTTTTAAATCTATTTCAAAAGTAAAAAGAACCAAAAGCTGTCTTGGTTATTGTGATTTTTTATTTTGCAATGTATATTAGTTTACAAATTATTTTTTATTTAACTGTAAATTAATGTGTGTTATAAATTTAGAGTTTAACGGTAATGGACTCCTTGAAAGTATTAATATATTTTTTATTTTCCAATTATACTCCGTGAAATTTAATGTGTACATAATATAAAAATTTATGTAAATGAAAGTAAGAGTGAAATATCAAATGAGTATCTTAAAAATTGAAACACTGACATTTGAATCTCAGAAAGAATTTTAGAAGCATCTAGGTTCCTAATTTTTCCTAACGTTTGCATATTAGTCTATATGTTACTAATGTTGTTTAGTAAATATACAGTAAACTGTTAAGTGTTTACGCGACACGTCTCTTTCTCATTACATGATCATCCACTTTTTTTTTTTAAAACTTTTTAAATGGTAAACACATTAGATTAAAAAACCAAAATCAAACATTCTGCTACCAAAATCAAAGAGTCTTTCCAACTTACCCACCTAGTCAATCTCCCAACTAACTAACACTATTCTTCATCTTAGTCTCCATTCCCATTTATTCACACCATTCTCCTTCTCTAATATAAGAGCTTGCTTTTAATTAGAGAGGGAAAATAACATAAGGAATATGGCCTTGAGACTATCCCTTTCCCACCACTACTCCTCCCAAAATATGAACAATGATCCTTGCTTACCACTTTGTATCTTCAAATCAATATCCTTCTCCTTCCTCACCATGTTTATCCATCATTGTGAACCTTTTCTCCATTTGTTAGAATGTAGCTTCTAATATCTTCGTAGTTAGACTCCAAGATCTTTGTCAAAAATGCATCTTCTCCATTTAATATTTGTCACCTCCATTTATCCCACAACACTTTGTTGAAGTCATCCATATCTTTGATGCCTAATACACCTTCAGCCTTCTCCTTGCACACTTGCTCCAATTTAATCCAGTCTATGGTTTCATTTTATTCACCCCGTAAGAACCATCTTTGCAATTTCTGAATGGATTGACACACCTTTGAAATCTTGTAAAAAGAAAAAAAATGGAAGAAATGGTAGATTTGATTAGGCAAATTTGTCCCTTTAAGGATAGGGTTTCTGTTTCCAAGAAGACAATATCACTCTCATTTTTTCTAAATCAAGTCTTCACAAACTCTCACCTCTCACATAAACCCATGCAAGAACCCCCCATATAAGAGAACGACAAACGCATTATTTTGCAATTAAGAATCCCAACGATTTAATCACTCGTCCCTTAACCTATGGTTTTACCATTATTAAGGTATCATTGACATACCATTGGATCACCGCATGAATTTGCTTCAGTTTCCTATTGATCTTTTGAAGTTATCTTTCTTCTTCTTCTTGGTCATCATCATTGCTTGTGAAAGTTACTTTAAAGCTCTATAATACATATAATTAACATGTCTCAATTTAAAATATTGAATACTTAGAGATGACATATAATCAATTACTTGTCTCATTTAACTTAAAAAAATTAAATAGGGGTGAAATGACATTTATTATTTTAGTGGTTTTTCCTCCAATTTTAATTAAAAAATTTCTCTTCCATTCCATTTTATTTCGCATTTATCAAATAATGTTATTTTTTTATTTCCTTTCATTCTATTTTTATTCTTTTATCTTTTATATATATATATAGAGAGAGAGAGGGAGAGAGAGAGAGAAAACATATAAGATGAGAAAAAACTTATTATGAAAAATGAGAGAATTTAATAATAATCATAGATTAAATTTAATAGTGTTAATGATATTGTTTATTAAAAGTAATAAAGTATGCAATGTAATCAATATCACTAAATTTAATCATATTATTATTAAATTTGATTCTATCACTTTCAATAGGATGCTATCTTTATTACTTTTAATAAATAATGCAATCAAAATTATTAAATTTAATTTTATGATTATTATTAAATCTTCTTATTTCTAACAATAAGTTGTTTTTTTTTTACTTGATGTGTTCTTTCTATATATAGCCCTTGCCTTAATATAGATTTAGTTAAGGGATCATAAGATTAGTTTAGTCACAAAGTTCATATATAGGGAGAAGAGAATGATAGATTATGGTTTTGAATTCTTTTACTATCAAAACTAACATATTAATAACTAATATTTATCTATAAGAATTGACAATATATTCTAATACAAATGTAATAGAGAAAGCAACATGAAAGTGAAAATAAAATTATACATATAAATAGATTTATTTTTATTTCAAACTTATATTTAGAGTGAAGAAACAAATTGAACATATCCTAAATAAGTTTGAAATGATTTCATCTTGTTATATAGGACAAGGAAGTGGTAGAGTCCAAGAAACCATTATCCCCACAAATAGGACAATTATATTGATGTGTGCTTCTTTCTATTAACCATAGTATTTTTTGACAATTCTTTCAACCATAAGAAGAGCATTACTTCCAAATGACAAAAGATACAAACACGAATATAATTAACAAAGAAAAATGTTATCTTACTGAACACATTGTTATTCAATTTAAATACATTAGATAGGTTGATATTTTTAAATAGGAACTCAGTTTTCCTGCTGGTGTATAAACTCAATTTTGTTACTCCGTATTGGAATTTCTGGTGGTGTTCTAGGTTTTTGTTCATCTGATACAAAAAAGCTTTATTTAATACAACATTGGTTGACCTTTAAAAAAAATGGTTGGTATTATTCACCCGAAAAGAAACTTCTTCATTCTTCACATGTCTTTCTAGCTACCTTAGAGGGCACTACTCTCACTCACTAGTAGGTGCGATCAAAGGCAATCGCCAAGATGAGTGACCACTTTTTGTGAAGTGTAATATTTTTTCTTAAATAAAAACTTTTGTTGAGTTGGATGATTTGGATCTCAATAACTCATTAGAAAGTGACAAATCTCATAGTTTAAAACACATTTACAAAAATACTTACACATTACCTTTTTTTTTGGCACCTACTTATACATTACTTACTAATAACAAGTTTTTATGTATACATTAATGGCAGATTTGTTTTTTATTCGTAAAGATTAAATACATACAAAAGATTTACAATAATTAATTCATATATATATATATATATATATATTATCGAATTAAGTGAACTAAAATTTTGACAAATTAATAGCTGGATTTGAATTTACATTCACATGTTATAATAAAGTTTAATTGATATAAAATTTTAATAAATTAATAGCTGAATTTTTATACTGACATTCAATCACATCCTTCCTTCATTATAGATTTAAAATACAACAATGATAACATGAGACAAAAAAACAAAGACTTTTTACCATGTCTTTTTCTTTTTTCCAAGCATGCATTCATTATTTAGTTCCACCTCTCAATTATTTGTACTCTGCATTCTATTATTGTTGGTTCCATGTGAGGTCAATTTTCCCTCTCCCCTCCCCAAAACTCTCCATATCACAGAGTTATATTGAATTTCTATATAAATGAGTTAAATTAAGTTAACTCCTTTAAAGGGACAAAGTTCTATTGATCATCACTTTCTTTTCTTTATTTTTTTTTTCATTTAGAAACCTCTAACATATATAATGCTCTCAATTATTTAGTGTCTTCCTCAATTCTCAACCGCAATCTTGAGATACCAATTTGGATTCTGATATATTTTATTTTTGTCTTTATTGGAGGGAATCTTTTATAATATATTATATATAAAAAAGTTTTAGATTTAGTCACTTTCTGCTTTCTTAATATAGTTTAGATATCACAATATTTGTTAATGAAATATAAAAAATTCTATATAAATTACGAACCATTTTCCTTTGATTTCCGTCAACTTCTATTTTATATTGTTAATTATTTTTCTTTTAAAAGGTCATTGATAGTGCTGCGTGTCTTTGGTACTCAATTGCGCATCCCTTTCGTATCAACCAGCATCACTCAAGAAATATCAGTGAACATAAGTTACAATATGTATGATCATTATTTTTAAATATATAAAATATATCAACTTAAGTTGTGATATTGAAATGAATTAATTTTAGCAAAAAAAAAAAAAAGAAGTTGGAAGTCTTGATACAGAAAGCTTTACTGAAAGAAAAAAAATTTAAGTTATAAATTTATTAAAAGTGTATCTGTAATCGATTTTATTTTATACATTCACCCTTGTGTATATGTTGTTATACGTCATGTAACTATTAATAAAATGACAAAATATGTTTTTATTTCATCAGAAATTTCATAAACTTGATTTTAGCCCCTCCAAAAATTTTGCTCTCTAATTTATAAATTTATTACTTTAATTTTTATCATGAAAGTGGTTTAGATAATACTTAATAATGGTTAAAAAGTGTTATTTAAATCATTTTGAAAATTAATTTTGATACATTTTCATATTAGAGGAGAAAAACAGAACAATTTTTAAGGGACTAAAACTAAACTTGAGAAAATTCAGAGGAATTGAAAACATATTTCATCCTTAATATTCATAATCATACATATATAAAAAAAAATCTAAAACCAATATTATTATTGTATAATTTTTCTAATTAAAATAGTATATATCAAATTAAATACTTAATAATAATAATAATAATAATAATATTCACAGAATTCGTCGCTATTCTATAAAAAGTTTCAATCGTTACATCAAACAATAATTATGCCTATGATTCAAGTTCCTCCCAACAAGTAGAATCTACTAGATACTCCTATTTTATATTTAACATACACAACCTAGAGTTTCCATGCCATTCGGAGATGATACAACCCCTATTAAATCCAAAAGAGTACCATAACCATTTCCACATAATTACTTTGATCATCATCATAGTATCCACAGATTTCGTCGCTACTCTATAAAAAACTATAGAGTTTCTGGAAATCTAGATACTCCAGCAACCAGCAAGCCAAAACATATACCTATATTTCTTGTTCTGCTTACCTGCCACCCATGCGCTGGATAAAAGAAAAAGCTGGATCAAATCCCCCGATAGTGGCTCTTGTATTCCCAACCAATTGATAACTTTATACCACATCCTTTGCATCTATGGATACATAAAAAATATATGATTTCTATTCTCTACGCCATTTTTACAAAATACACAAATTGAATCAAGTGAAGAAATTTCCACTCCTCTCTTTAGCAGATTATCCATGGTGGGTAATCTACCAAAAGCAACCTCCAAGAAAAAGCTATCACCTTAGATGATAATTTGTTCTTCCACATTCCGCACAACACTTGTGGATCAACTTCTATAATTCTTAGGATATTTAAATCTTCTCCTAAAACCCTATATGCCTCGGACACCAAAAATCCCCCATCCATCCTTGAAATCTAGCCCCATGAATCCGAAACCTACTCTCGCATCACCATATTTTGCAACAACACTTCCAAAGATTGTAATAGATTTGCTTCCCACACAAATAACTCTCTTCTCCAAACCCACTTTCACCCTGATGTTAGTATTCCTACAATAACATTCTACGTCTAATGAAACTCTTCCAATGGAATCGCATTTGATAAATAATTCAAATTCAACGTATCAAATCTTTGAGCAACTTAATTACATGAATTTTCAAACCTTCTAATACTTATGTTGATTCCTATGGTTAAAAAAACATGATTTTAGGATTAATTACTTGTTTAAAAAGGTAGGGACCAAAAACCACACCTAATCACTTAAGAATAAAAGAGATAAGTATTTGACTGCTGAAATAATTGGAGGGAGGTAATTCGGAATTACAAGGTAACACTAGCCTAGTCTCATTTAGAATGAAAAATATAATTAAGAAGATTATGAAGGTAGCTAAAGTAGTTTTGGGTGTATAAAAAGATGTAGAACTATATATTAGATAAGGCCTCTTTGATGCTTAGATGAAAGTCTTCAAGAAAAGGTAAAAAAGATAGTCTCAAAGCGCATCATAATATTGAAAGTTGGGCAAGATATCATGATGTTATAAATTTGACAAAAAATGAGAAAAAAAATAAAATTACACGCTCAATGTAAAAACTACGGTGGCGGTAAATAAAAGTTAAAACAAAATATAGTATAAATTAAGCATGCTTTAACGCTCTTCTTTGGGAAGAAATATATAATTTTGCTTATATATAGATAAAGCATTTTCATCAATATTTTACATAATAAACTTTTTTTTTATTTGTAAAATTTAAAGTGTATGGGAATTTGAATTTACGGTGTATCATAATTAATTTGATTATATAATATTATATATTCTTTTATTTTCTAAAAAAATTTATTATGATTATATTGATCTACTATTTTTTTAATTTGAAAATAAAGAAATGTCAAAATGGGTTAAACACTACTTGAAAAAAAAGTGGGTGATCCAATAACAAATTATACAATATGTCTAACAAATAATCTATTAGGATAGACTTTAATATCATATTAAAAATTGTGAAATTAAGTTTAATTTTGTAAAACTAACTTGTAAAGTGAGATAAGTTTGCATCTCACTTAAATATTATTGTTTAGTCATATTATTAGTCGAGGTAAATCTTAAACTTTTTTTTTTAAAAAGTTATATACATATTTAATCTTTAATTAAAAATTTCACTAATTTTTTTTTAATTATTACTTATTTGACGAGATATATATATATATATTTGAAAATCTCTCTTTTATTGGCACGAGTGTATATATTCTTGTCAATATTTGTTAAAAATGATAGAAGAAATTTCTTTTTAGGAAAAAACCTAAAATTAAATGCAGAACAAAATATATATATATATATATATATATATATATATATATATATATATATGTTTTTCCATAAAAGATCAGCACAGTAGCAACGACTAGCAAGAAAATTGACACGAGTTTACCAAGTTTGGTCTATTTCTAATTTAAAATATTGTATTTCTCATTCGAAAATCTCTCTTTTATTTTGTATAATGACTGCATTATATGATTATGTGTGAGGTTGTTTAATACATTTATGTGATTTGGGGATTGCCCATACCCTTAGGTAGCAAAAAAATAAAACATCCATGTAATTTGAAGCATGGATTTAATTTAAATATCCATGTGGTGTTCACAACCATAATTAATGGTATAATCCAATTACGCCACTTTATAGAAAGATATAGGAGGGTTGCACAACATAAGACATTGGAGGGTATGAACGACTTCATGATTCATTTTCTCTATACAGGTTTACAAACCTGCTAACTTTTTATGAAGATTATTAACAGTACATTGCATGACACCGGATTTGGGATATTAATTTTATGTGGTTGTAGGAAGAACAAACCTTATCTTCAATTTGTTACAAATGAGACATGTCCAATAGTTTTAAATCATTATTATTACATGGGCACACCTTAGCCATGAGTTCATGTTAGGCAGAGGCTATATTCTTGACTTAAAGGATTAATATCACTCCCTAACTAGGATTTTCCTAAATCTTCCCGTATAAATTAGTTTTAATTTTTTAGCTAAACTTATACAGAATCCTCTTCAATAAAAAAATATTTGTGATTTTGACAAAAAAATATAAGTATCTTTATCGAAAGATATATGTGATTTTGACGAAAAAAAAAAACATTTTTAAGTATCATAAATAAATCTTAATTTTTAACGAGTATATTACAATAAAATCTCTTGAAGTTTAATGTAATTACATATTTAAATATTACTTTCACCTTGCTTAAGGAGTGTTAGTCAGTAATGTCTTAGTCTAGTTTTGTTAATGGAAATATTTAACTAGTGAAATTTCCCTTTCATCTTTTCCTATGTAGACTTTGTTATAAGAATAATTCTATCATTTTAAAGGTTATATTAATTTAAAAATATTTTAACTCACTTTTAAAAATTAATTCCAACATACAACATTTTTTTTCAACTTTAGAAGATATCTCATTTCTTTTGATATTTTTCACTTCCCCTTTAGTAATTTCTACCTTTTGTGTAGTTTTCGTTAAAAATGACAATAGGTGTAACTTGAGCTTAAATTTTAAACACACATAAAATTTAATATTTTTAACTTGCTCCAATCATGATTTGATTAAGGCTTAGGTTACAAAAAGAAAACCATAACGTATTGACTTTTAGAAAATTTTGACTTTGTTTTAAAAACTAGAATATAGGCTTTTTGTTTAACAACTCTATCCTCTGAATTGAGTCTACCTTGAATTAAATTTGGACATATTAAAAATGAAGAACTACAGACTACTCAAGGCTTGAATTGTTTAGGCTTAGATTTTATTTTAGAAATCCCTATTGAATAATATATTTCTCGCTTTATTAAGTATAGTTGATGTGATCTACATGAAACTTGTAATTAGCTTAATTCGAACTCGTTTAGGTTGGAGATAATGATTCAACCCATGCTTTATTCCCAGTTGTAATGCGTAAGCTAAATATCCAAATACAGAATAAAGAGATTAAGTATTTCTATTCTTGTATCTTGGATAAAAATAATTTTGACTGAGTTGACCATTCTATAAAAATATAACATGCAACCTACAACAACACTTTATAATCAGACTTGTTGCATAGCCATTTGTCACACCTTAGTAACGTACTTGCCACCTATCATCCTCATCATATCATATTTCACAGGCTCTTTGTAACTCTTTTTCTAGAGTTATATAATGATGTTTGAACAATTTAAGAAGGATTTTCAATATAATAATAACCATTTTTAATAGCATTTTTATTACTTTATCTTTACACTTATGTAATGTATCAGTGACAAGTGTCAGTGTATATAAATATCAATGAATATTAAAATGGAGATTAATTGGTATTAAATATAGATTCGGATATCAATGTTTTTATTTTAAAATGTAAATATGAGAATAGGTATGTAATAACTATTTAAATTTTAAACTCTCATTCTATCAATATCATTTCTAAACTCGCCCAAATTCAATGAAATGTTGGACTAACTTTTAATTTTGATAATAAATTATATTTAGACTTTTTGGCCTAATTTGATTAGGACTTGTTCTTTACATGTTGGGTAGGTCGTTCCTCCTTGTTGTGTTAACTCCTTATCCAGTCGTTGACTCCAAGTCAGTTTAGGTGGGAGTACTTGTAAAAACACTCTGACACTCAAGTCAGATGAAAATTGACAAATGCACTGAAAAATACAAAGTGTTGGCAGAAAAGTAATATGATAATTACCTGGACATGTGCTCTATTATTTACATCTCACCTTATTATGGGCTTGAGCCTTTCAAGGATTATTTGCGTCTATCTTTACCTGAAGAATTGTGATGAAATACTTTGTTTGGATGAAGAATTTTAAAAGAATTTGAAATTCTAGGCATTTTAGAAGACATTTTTATTAGTTAAAATTGTAAAATTTCAAATTCCTTAAAAAAAAAAAAAGTAAGAATTTGAAATTCTTTAAGCCTAGTTTTCTTTTACTAAAAATCAATTGAGATTATTTTTTATTTGACATTGGTTAGGGGTGGCAAAACAGGATGAATCAAGTGGATCGACCCGCCAACCCACCCTCATGTTTACAGGGCAGACTAGTGTATTCAGTTCGTTGACCCGTTTTAGTTTGTCACGCCTAACTTGCCAATTTAGCGTGCCAAAGGCGAGGTGGACTAACCCGCCAACCTATCAATATTATATTTTATATTTTAGAAATTATAATATTTATATAAATTAATAAAATAATTATAATTAAAATATAAAATAAATTATTAAGTAGAATTTATAAAATAGATTTGCTAAGAAAATAAAATAAACCTTGTCATAAATTTATTTGTCATTTATTTAGGTAAAAGCTTAATATTATCAAAAAAATAAAACCAATTATGCAAGGTTTATTTTTGTGATTTTTCTATTTATTTTTGTAAAAAAACATGATTTTTTATAGAAACTAATAATTTATTTTTAAATAAAATTTTATATTATTTTTTAAAAAGAACATTTTTTTTCAAAATATTGTTTAGTAAAATAAATTTTTATTTTTAGTAGGAATTGAAATACTCTATCCAAGCAAGAAAATTAAAATTCAATAACTTCGAATTAACTTGTCCAAACAAAACATTTGAAAAATGAAGTCATTTGAATTAAAAGAGTTTCAAATTCAATGTATTTCAAATTTGTTGTATTTGTAAAATTTTCTATTTAAACACAATGTTGGAGTTTATCTTCTACCTTGCTAAGAACAATTTAGTCATTTTAAGTAATATAACATTGCAGAGAATGCTTCTTCTGAGTAGAACATCGGGTTAGATACCTTCGACACTGGATGCTGACCCAACTTCTATGGTAAGTTCGACCTTTATAATAGGTTTGATTTTGAAATTCTTCTTCTATAGAGGATCAATATAAGCTTAACATATAAAATGGCCATACAAACCAAACATCAATCTTTTTATTAATGAAAAGTTATTACATTTGATTAATTTTAAAATTGAGAAAATAAGGTTTGTTAATGTCGATGTTAAAATTACTTTATGATGTTGATACGTGATATCCATTGATAAATTTTGTTGATGTCTAATATCAAATAAAAACCTTGACTAGTGAGATTTGATAGAATCTCCTTTGTTAAATCATATTTTTTTTAATCCACAATAATACATGTTTTAAGAACAACTGAAAATAAAATTATTGAATGAATAGTATACAATCCATTAGATACACAAGGACAATGCGTACGATGTAGGAGCGGTCCCTTACATGAAAACGAATCTTGCATAACTGGAGAGTGTCCCGTACGTTGAAGAAATCTAAACCATGAATTAAAATGAACGACATATATTTATTCTTTTCATCTACCAATACAGATACAACTGTATAATTCAACATGTTTTAGAATTTTTTTTGTCAAGCAGAATCAAGGATAGGAATGTCAGTAGCTCGCACATATATTTTATTGAATTTGTGCATTTCTTTAGTTAAAAAGTAATAAGATTAAAAAGTTATTTTTTTTATTTTAGATTTAAAATTTTATTTTCTCTATCACCTCTTTCACTTTTATAAACAAAGGATTAAAGTATTATTGTATTAGATTTTAAAAATTAATTATTAAATTATTTTTGTAGATATTTAAGTTACTTTTTTGGTGGAAAGATATTTAAATTACTAGTGTATTACTTTTTTTAATTTTTATCGTCAATTATTTTTAAGAAACTAATTTAGAAAATAACATATTGAAAAAAAATGAAATTAATAAAAACAATTTAATAAATTATTAGTGTTTCATTATTTAAATATATATCTTAATATTAATAAAATAATTTAAATATAATTATTTATTATTAACTATTTTGTGAGTAAAATATTGGTATTAATAAAATGTATGAATTGGTTAGTAAGAAGTGGGGCCGAAGAGAGAAAAGGAGCGGAAAGTCTATAAATGGAGGAAGAAGATGGAAGGCAGAGAGCAAAGAGAAAGAGCAAAGGGTGGTGGTTGCTGGTTGCTGGTTGCTGGTTGCTGGTCTTAATATTTTTGGTTGTGCGATGGCGATGGTGCAAGGTGAAGCAACAATATAGTATATAATATATAATATATTATTCACTTGTTCTTGTTTTGTTGGAGTGAGAAATGAATGAATTAATAAATAAGAAATGGGAATGAGTTTTGTAGATGAACGTGGCGTTCAGAGAACTTACTGGATTCAACATACCACACATTTGTCGGTAGAGTCAATGATGCTCGATTCAAACGCCTCTCATCTCGACAAGGAAGAAAGACCCGAAGTGCCTCCCTTTTCTTATGCTTCCTTCCTTTCTTTCTTTACCTATTTACATATCTTTCTTTTTTTATTAACTTATATATATTTTTCACATTAATCTCCTTTTAATTTTAATTACACTAATGCTCTTATAATTTACTCCTTCCTTTCTTTCTCATCTTCACAAAACCTAAATTACACTTTCAACGTCAAATAAACATTAGTTACTCCACACTAACTTACTCAATTTCATAATTACTAGGCATATTGCAAGACAAGCTAAATCTATTTATTAATTCAATAACATAGTATTTAACAAGATCTCTTTTTTCTCCTTTTTTTTTCCCTTTTATTTATTGCATATTAATACAATCTTAGAGGATTTCTTAATACATTCAATTTTTTTCTACATTCTTCGTCTTATTCTTTTACCAGTAAATCACATATTTTTTCTGGTTGTTCAAAGAATTAATATATTATTTCAAATATCATATAATTTATTGTTATTGTTTATATATGTTTAATAAAAAATTATTTAAACCAACACATAATTTTCTTTTAATATTATAATTCTTGAAAAAAAAAAACTTATACAGAAATATGGCGTACCATGAAAACTCATAAATTTTAGGAAGTTAATAAGATTTTTTTTAATTTAAATAATCTTAACTATTAATTTTTTTTTAAAAATTTTAAGAATATAAAACATAAGCAACCCATCCAAGAATATAATTACAAAGTACTGTTAGTAGTTTTTTTTACTAAGTTAACTAAATATGACTTATTAATATGTCATTAATTTGTAGGACATGTAGTGAATGATATCGAAATAAAGTGCTTTTCTCTAAGGA
This sequence comes from Psophocarpus tetragonolobus, assembly GCA_037954015.1. NCBI lineage: Eukaryota > Viridiplantae > Streptophyta > Magnoliopsida > Fabales > Fabaceae > Psophocarpus > Psophocarpus tetragonolobus. Next base: position 3,614,293 of record CM075696.1, read on the forward strand.
AAAATGTTTTCTTTGTTTTAGGGGTCATCGCCTTTTATGTCATAATGCACATAGTAATGAGATTTTCATTTTACACCTATCTTTTTTTCATTTAACACCTACCAATCTTAATAATTTTTTAAAAATTCAAAAATACCCTTTAACCTAGTTAACACTTACCATAATAAATTAGTCTTATCACTTATAACACCTACTCTAACAAATTAACCTCATCTACTCACATTTCAAAATAAAATAACTTATTCTATGAAATAAGCTTTCAAATAAAGAAAAAAATTAATTAAAAAATTTATTTAACTAATTTACGTTATCTTTAAAAAATTTTATATTTTAATAATATAATTTATTTATAACATAATTTTTTAAAATTTTACTCAAATTTCATTAAAATTTTGTATTTTAACATATAAAATAAATAAAATATAAAATTTTATTACAGAAAAGGTTCTCCTAATAAAATTTTATATTTTATTATTTTAATTAGAAAATTTATATATAATATTTATATTATATTTATAAAATTTTATATCTTAGTAATATAATTTATTTATAATATAATTTTTTAACATTTTATTAAAATTTTATATGATAAAATATAAAAATAAATAAAATATAAAATTTATTACGAAACTTTCTCTTAATTTACTCTAATTACTTTTATATATGACGTTAATTACTATAATTACTTTGAGTTTAATTACTCTAATTAGTGAGTCTAATTACATGACACGTTAATTACTCTAGCTACTTTTATTCTAATTACTATAACTAACGTTAATTATTTTAATTGACATTAATTACTCTAATTATTATTATTATTACCATAATTATACTGACATTACTCTAATTATTTTTTTTGTTATAATTAATTTGAGACTAAAAACACTTATGAGTAATTTAATTTTTTGTTATAATTAAATTAAGAATAATAATATTTAATTTCTGTTACTTTAATAACATTTATGAGTAATAAATATTTTTTTATTTTTTGTTCTCCGGTAGTGCACTGTCGAAAAAGAAAAAATTTGCAAATTTTTTTCTTCTCCGGCAGTGTATCGCCAGATAAGGACAAAAATTTGCAAATTTTTTTCCTTTTCCGGCAGTGCATCGCTAGAGAAGAAAAAATAAAAGATAAAATGGTATTTTTCCCACCGGTATGTGGAAAATAGAAAATTAGTAAGTGTAAAATAAAAAACCCTTAGTAATTTGGATGTTAGTTAGAGTCTTAGAGTCCGTACGGACAAAATTTGAATAAGTTATTTATACTATTAAATTCTTAAATAATAACGCACAAATATTTTTTTAATATTACATAACCAATTGAAAAACAGATATATTGCTAACTTAAATGATACTATACTGTAAGTTTTTTATCTTTTCGGTCTTTTTTTGGTTTAGGTGAAAAAAATTTCAAAAAAGGGATACATGAATTTTCTATATATATAGTGTTAACAATTCTCAAATTCACTCAAATAATTAAATAACAAGTGGGCCTAAAAAATATGTGATTCTAATAAATTTTAATAAATCATAAATAAGATGTTCAAAGGAGTATGACGTATATATGTTGGTAACATTTTTTGTATACTTTCCCTTACAATGTTGGTCTAAAGCACTAAATTATTGACCATCTTTCCTTTATATAAGAGGCAAGATGAGAATGAGTGGCTAGCAAATTTCTTGTTGTACCTTTTATCATTATCCCTATGTTTTTTTTTTTTTTTCAGCGTAAATGTGAGGGTTGGCCAATGGTGAGAGAGAGGTCTAAAATATTTTTTTAAAAAATTTCTTTTAATTTAAGTCCTTTTGTTAATATATCTGATAACTTGTAAAAATGTAAAACATTTTTTTTTACTAAATAAAACTAGTAAGAAATAGCTTTTTTATTTTTGGATCTAAAGTTTTAGTGGTTTTACCTAGGCCAGAATAATTCGATCAGTGCATTTGTGACTCATTTATTTTTTGTCACATAGGTTTTGTCGCTACTACCAGACTATGAAGGAAAATCAGTTGTAGAACTTGGAGCAGGTATTGGAAGATTCACAGGTGATTTGGTTAAGAAAGCTGGTCAGTTACTTGCTGTGGACTTCATTGAGAGTGCTATAAAGAAGGTAATTGCAGTTTCTAATCACACTTTGAACATTAATTTTGTTTGTCAATTCATAAAACTAATAATAGTTGGTCCTACTCTTGTTTTGATGTAATGATTAATGGTCTTAATTCTCATCTCATATAATTTCTCTACAGAATGAAAGCATTAATGGACACCACAAGAATGTCAAGTTCATGTGTGCTGACGTCACATCTCCAAACTTGCATATTTCTGAAGGATCAGTTGATCTCATGTTCTCAAATTGGTTACTTATGTATCTTTCAGATAAAGAGGTGAGTTTTTGTTTTTATATGTAGAAATATTAAAGCATAAGATTTCTTGGTTTTGTTTTCAGTTTAGCTAAGCTGAAGATAACATGATGTAGGAAATAGTCGATTGTAATTCCAACTTCCAAGTGATAACGACCAGGTTATAGAATTTTGATATTAAATTTGTAATATTGAAATAAAGTTCCTTAAATTTTTCATTATGTTTTTATGGCATATTTTGGTCTTCTGCTACTGGTTCTGTCCTTTTCCTTGGCCAATCAATGACAATGATGTATTGATGTTTCTAGCTATCTATTGGTTAAATTTGAAAGTAGTTGATGCTCATGCCAAAAGTGTTGACAAAAATAAAACATGATGATATTTTTCCCCATTTTTGACCCCAGAGTTTTTTCATCACTGAGAATTGAGAAATAGTGACATTCATTCCCTGTCACTACTTTTTTTTTTTTTTTCTTTACCTCATGTTTGAGGCGTTTATTTTTTCCTTTTAGGTTGAGAATTTAGCTGGAAGGATGATGAAGTGGTTAAAAGAAGGTGGATTTGTATTCTTCAGAGAATCATGTTTCCACCAATCTGGAGATTCCAAGAGAAAATACAACCCAACTCACTATAGGGAACCTAGATTTTACACTAAGGTTAGTCCCATCTCCCAAGTGTAACTATTATTCTCCTTTGTCCGTTTCAAACAAAAAGCAGGTTGATTAAAATGACGTTGTCATCAACATTATATGAAATGTTTGACTTGTATTTTATGGAGATAGAACCTGTAAGATTATAGTACTGCACCTTTGAGCTTTGACCGATTTGGTGAAGATGTCTATGGTCATTAGTTTTACAAAAATGTTATTCGTACACCTAATTTTCTGTACTCATTCTAATTCCTAACAAAGCTTGGTTTTGATCATCCTTCGCATTTTGATGTAGGTATTTAAAGAGTGCCATATGAAGGATGATACCGGGAATTCCTTTGAACTTTCCCTTATTGGCTGTAAATGCATTGGAGCTTATGTCCGCAATAAGAAAAATCAAAACCAGGTAATAAAGAAGAGCTTCTATTATTTTTTAATAACAAACACTGTATCCACTATGAATTATATTAAAAATAATTCTAACCATGATTTTTTATTTGTTCAAAGTCTAAAAATTTTTACACCCTGTGGAAATTTAACTCTTCTTTTGATTATTATGTCTTATTTTAGTTTTTTCAATTAACTGAAAATACCTTATTAAAATATGGCAACCCTGTCATGCAGATTTGCTGGCTATGGCAAAAAGTTAGGTCACAAGATGATAGGAGATTCCAGCGGTTCTTAGATAGTGTTGAGTATAATCATAAGGACATTTTACTTTATGAGAGTGTTTTTGGCCAAGGCTTTGTGAGCACAGGAGGACTAGGTATGTTTTTCATTTTCCTTTCTCTCATGCTTTGTTAATTGTTGTGCAACAGAGAATAGTCCTTTCACTTAATTGAGATGGAAGAATGAAATTCCTCTTATTATTTTACCCTAGGCATGGAGGGATGAGAGGTTTGATGTGTGCTTTCTAAAAGTAACACCAAATTATTGTAAAGGTTAAGTGCAGTCAAATATTAATGATGCCCAAATTTCGTGGGACTTCCTTTGCCTCAGGAATGCGGTGTTTCGGATTTATAAAAGAATGGATATCTGTGCAATAAAGTAATAAGAAATTGTATATTTCCAGCCTTTTGTTATGTTACTGTGAGTTAATGTAGTTCTCATACTTAGACGATCGATATTCGGTCTAATGTGCTAATTAAAATCTTGAGGGATCCAATTGTTTGTGCTTATTGCTTTCTAAAGCACAAGTGGTTATTGCTTGTGCAGAAACAACAAAGGAATTTGTTGCAAAGTTGGGACTAAAACCTGGCCAGAAAGTACTAGATGTTGGGTGTGGTACTGGGGGAGGTGACATTTACATGGCTGAAAATTTTGATGTTGAAGTAGTTGGCATTGACCTATCCATAAACATGATTTCTCTTGCCATTGAACGTGCTATTGGACTCAAATGCTCGGTAGAATTTGAATGTGCCGATTGCACTAAAAAAACATTTCCTGAGAATACATTTGATGTAATATATAGCCGTGACACATTGTTACACATCAAAGTAAGGAACCATCTCTTGCTTTTATAATTTTGGTCGGTTAATCCCACACCCTTTTTCGTGATTTTAGTTCATTTCTATTAATATTTCTAGCTTCTATTTTCTGCAATTTTTGTGGACTTATGCAGGATAAGCCATCACTATTCAGATCGCTTTACAAGTGGCTGAAGCACGGAGGAACGCTTCTAATTACTGATTACTGCAAAAGTGTAGGAAGTGATCTATCATTAGGATACGCTGAGTACATACAAAAAGGAGGATATCATATCCATGACATGAAGGCATACTGTCAGGTATAGTAGTATTTATTAGTGGTGTCATCATGCGGCTTCTCTCTTTCTTTCCCACCTCAATTTATTTCTGGTTGAAATTTCTTTTACATGAAACGATGCTTTCATTCTAAATCATGCACAGATGCTCGAGAATTCTGGATTTGATGATGTTGTTGCCGAGGACCGAACTAATTTGGTATGCCAGAGCCTATGATAATGCTTTACTTTGCTATATCGATAATTATATTTTACTATCCTGATGGACTATTTGTGTGTTTCAGTTCATGGAAACACTGCAACAGGAGTTAAATGCCCTTAATAGCAAGAAGGACGATTTCATTGATGACTTTTCAGAGGTGGGATTTCCTTTTTAGGAGATATGAAGGAATGTTAGTATAAAGTATCAGAGGGATACGTGAGTCTAATATTTTCAAAATTAATATAATATTTTTAAATTTAGAAAAAAAAGTTAATGTAAAAAAAAAGTAAAATTATGTATAATTTGATAAAAGTTGAGGAGTGCATTCATAATTTTTTTTATATGTTTTTGATTTTTTATATCTCTATAAGAATTAAAAATGATTAGAAATTTTACCACAACTCACTTTTCATGTTCCATCAAATGAACTAAATCATATGGTATGTTTATTTATTCCATATTTGAATATAAAATTCTTAGTTATTCATGTCTACTAAAAAACGTTGGTTAATTTATAATATTTTAAAAATATTATCCTTAAAATTAATAGACTCATTATCTCACTTTTTTTTTTACTTTAATTTTTATCCAATTAATATTATCTTTTATTCTTCTTCCGTTCTTACAAGAGAGAACGAATTTATCTTTTTAAATTCTTTAGTGTTGTTTTTGTACTGAATGAGATTTGAGTTAAAGTGCTCCTCTTTTACTTTGATGGTATGATTAGTTTGATTTTATTTTTTAGTTTTGAAAATAATTTTTAGAAATTATTTTTTTGAAAAAGAGAAAAGAATCTGTTTCAAAAGTATTATTTAAAAAATATTTTAAAAATATGAAAATGAAAAAAAATTATATTTACAAAAATGTTATTAATAAAAAAGAATAATACATACTGATCTTATTTTGAGTATTCAAAATAAAAGAAGAACTAAAAAATAAAACTAGTCATACTTGATCTATTTTTAGTTTTTACGAAACTTAAAAAATGAGAATTATTTTTGTAACCTGTTTTTTAAAAAAATTTATAAAACTGTTGTTTTCATTAGTGGAGTCGTTGTTTTCAGGAAGACTACAATGAAATTACTGAAAGATGGAAGGCCAAGCAGAAGAGAGGTGCATATGGTGAACAAATATGGGGCTTATTTATAGCTAAGAAAAAATGATGCTTCATTCCCATGTGCTATTATGCCTGCATTTCAGTGTGAACAGTTTCCAAATTATAGATAACTACTTTGTTTTACTTATATCTTCTTACAAAATTGTTAGTGTGCTCTAGCATAAGATAAATAAAACTTCTATGCATCCTCTTCTATTTAAATGTGATGTTTATTATTTATGGCTTCCATTCTCAAAATAGATTTCAGTATCGTGTTGTGTTTTTTTCTTTTTTTTTTTGCCTTGACAAATTACGCCACCCTGGTGTCGTTTTGTGTATATATAACAATCTAGCCACTTGTTAATCGCTCTTTGAACACAAACTAAAAGGTTAAATATCAAAACCAGTTTGGTTATAACTTATAACTTTTGAAACAGTTGAAGAAACAAATGCATTTCCCTATCTCTTTGAAAAATCTAACAAAAAAAAACATGAGCTCCTTATTTTAAGATATGCAACACATGTTACTTATTTAAAAATGTTTTTCCGCGTAAATTTGAGTTTTTTCCCCTCCAAATTAAAAACTAGTTTTTAGTCTCTAAGTTTTGCAACATGCTAGTTTTAATCCCTCGTGGTCGATGTCATTATTGCTGATGTGACTAGCATAACTACATGAACACATTTATTGAAAAAGCTAACTGAGAATAGTTGGTTTAGAACCTACAAAAGGAGAAATATTGGGAGGAAGTTGTGAAAATATTAACTAGAAGAGGCGAAAATACTTAACGCAAAAAGTGATGTTACGGAATTGGAGGATTAGTTACGTTCTTATGGTTAATTTTCATAAAAACATTTAGGCAATTTTAAAAAATAAATGCGATAGCTTGCTTAATTCATTTAAAAACTTACAGAATAACTTTATGTCCTAAGGTCAAATCAAAATAAAGTAGAAGATCAATAATGAAATCTAGTCATAGTTTAGCTATAATTTGTAAGATTTAATACATTAATAAGTTTCTTATTTTTTAAAATTTTTTAATTAGGAACTTAAACTAAAAATCGATATAATTGACTACTTGACCTTTTATTATTTTTTTGTAACTAGATTCATAAAGTTAATAAAACTGCAGAAAATATTGTTTTTCTAATAGTTTCGAATCACCATGATTAATTTAAAAATCCAATTACAAAATAAAGACAATTAAAATTTTAGTTTAAAAATATAATTAATTTTATATAGAAGTTCTTGATCTATTACACTTTTTTATTATAAATTATATGTCCAAGTATTCAATGTATATCGAATTTGAACTTGAGATTAAATTAATTCCGTATCGTGATGTTACTGTATTGAAGTTTTTTTTTTAAAAAAATAAATAAAATACCTAAAATACAATTAACAATTGTACCAAATAAAATAATTTAAAACACAGTTTACATTGAAATTGAAATAAAAATAAGAGAAATTATTTATTTGAAGTGTGTTAATAAGGGTGAAATGAAGAATGGTAGCATATCTGCTGACACAAACTGTTGAACTCAGTGAGTAGGGAGTTGTCAGCCATGTCTGTTGAGCTCAAGCTCTCTCGTTCCAATCGTATGTATCGCCCTTCGGTAAAATCTTATCCTTTCTCACTCCTCTATCTCTCTCTCTCTTTCTTTCTAAAAATTGTTGATGATTTGAATTTCCAGGAAGCTCTGGAAGGCAAAATCATTGTCAAAACTCACTCTTCCATTTCCCATTATGGAATTCGCCTTACTGTCAAAGGGACCGTCAATCTGCAGGTACCCTTTTGTTTTATCGTTCAGAAAATGGTAAAAAGATGTAGACTTTATGCTCAAAATCACTTCGTTGTTCCAAGCCAAAGGGGGTTTCTTATTGGGTTTTAGTTATGTCAGTTGATTTGAGTTTCGATTTTGAATTTTTTTTTTATGCCATATTGAAGGTTCGTGGAGGATCAGCTGGGGTTGTTGAATCATTCTACGGCGTTATTAAGCCCATCCCAATTGTGTGAGTTTACTTGGAATTGACGAACAAATAATTTTTCAAAATAACTGATGTTATTCATGGCGAAATTACTAATTGTTTGTTTTTTTTATATAAATTCTGGGTCTAAGTGATGATCGGTGTAGAATGTCTTAGATCTTTAGTTATCCAAAGATAATGTTGCGTCAAAAAGACCAAATTTATTCAGTATTGTGAGTTACAGATCCTATTTAGTGGTACACTGTTCACTGTTGTTATTGTTTTCTTTTATTTCAAATTTTGGCCTAGAGGTGTGTCTAAATGATTGACATTTTTTTCTATCATATTCAATTTACCAAACATATGGTCTCTTTGGATAAGTAAACCATGGTAGTTATCCTTATAACTACATGTTTTTTAGATAACTCTGCATTTTTGTCAGATCAATCTGAATTTTTATTGGTATTTAATCTGTTCTCCATACCCTGCCTATAATCCTTATGGTACATGTCATTTTATTTGCAGTGGGAAATGCTTTATGCTTGTGTTCTGTATTTCATTTAATTTCTCTTTGCCCGGTGAATGTTGTAATTGTACCTTTGAGGCTTTTACCCATCACTTTTGTCTAGGATGCTATTGAGCTAACTTTAGTTCATAAGACCGTCACTGCTGTTAGAGGAAAAAAACTGAAATTGTTTAGGAAAAGTATGCATGATGTTTGTAAATTCTTTTGTTCATATTAGGACAAGTATGCATGATTTTTGTGATTGGCTTGTTACAGGAATAGGACCATTGAGGTTAAATCTTCTGGAAAGATTGCTCCAGGTACATCCGAGGTAGTACATCAAATTATCAACTAGCAAATGAATGAAATAGTATCCATTTAAAGTAGTTCAATTTTGTGTAGTTACTTTTGTAGGATTTTTTTCTGGCATTTCTTGAGATAAATCTTACATGCCTGTAAAGATTCTAGTTTTCTTAAATTTCGTAAGTGATGTTCGAGATTACCAAGCATCAATCTGTCAATTATCTATATGTAGTTTACTGGAAAAAAGATTGAGCTACTCAAATGGGAGTTTTATTTTATGTACTTATTTATTTTTTGTGATTTGTTAACTTTATTAAAGCATCTAACAAAGAAAATAAGCTTAAAAACAAGTAGGCTTAATTGGATGGGATTCTCATAGAGGAATGAGGACTACACTTAACTATTGTAAAATTCCCTTCAGTATTATTATCTGATTTCTTGACAGGCATCCAACTGTAAGCCATAAACTTTTAATTGATACTTTAATAATTGTTTCATACATTATCTTTGGTAGCTTTTTCTGCTGTGTGATTTTACCCATCAAATGTGTCTTTCCTCCTCTAAATTCATCTTGGTAAAAGAGATGAAATTTAAATTTGAAGGAGGGGGTTAAGCACTATAGTATTGATAGTATGTAATTTAGCATGCAAAGAATGATATTAGTTTTTATACCCTTTGGATTGTTTCATTATTTATACACTTGCTACACCATTCTTCATATTTTCTGTCTAGTCTCATTTATATGTGTGTGCCAGTGTGTGTACACTATTAAGTGGTCTGGAATGCTCTGGAAATGATTTCAGAGTTTTGCTAAACCTATGATACCATGCCGCTAAACTAATTGGAATATCTGTCTCACAGTTTGAAATAGCATATCAAAATTTGTTAATCTGAACTTTATCTCAGTTCCTTTCTTAACTCAGATTTTCTGAACTGTAATTTTTTTTTTGAAAAACTGGAATGATGTATTGTTCATGTGGAACAGCACTTGGATGCTATATTGATGGACTTCTCTGTTTAATATTTTGTTTACATGATCTATTTTCTCATGTTAATATTCATTGCTCGTTTTGCAATATTTATGGCAGATGCCATTTTCCTTGAATCTTAGACAGCGGGATGAAAATTTAGAAAGATTTTATGAGACTTTCCATGGTGCAAATATTAGTATCCAGGTAAAATTTTCTTAGGAAGTGCTTTGTTGGGCTACTGATCTTTACTGTGGAATCATTATTATATAGTCCGAATGTCCTATTTTGTTGTTTTTCACCTCTTTTCTTTACATTTATTGGAGTTTAAAATTGACCTGCTGCCAATATAAAATTTTTTTGTTACTCACTTACCTTCTGAACATGAAAGTGTCACATCATTTTGGTAACCGAGGTTTGGTGAGGCCATATGGTTCACTGGTGGTATAAATTTTTTACATTGTCAAAGTATCACCATTAAATCATTATGCAAGCCTATTTCTCATCATTTTTTTCTTTTTATATTGTTACATAATTTAGAAGGTTGGTGATTGATAGCCTCTGTAGTATTTGGTGACTGTAGATATATCTCGTGGATACTTGCATAAAACATTATCAGCAACGGTGGAGTTCATTGTTGAAAGTGATAAAGGTATGATTGTGTTTGGTCCAAATCTTGATTCTTTATTTTTGTATGTAAATGGAACAAATACCTATTAGTCTCTCTCTGGATAGTTCAGCTGATCTTCTACAAAGGCCACTTTCTCCAGAGATGGTAATTTTTTACATTACCCAAGACACTCAAAGGCATCCTCTACTTCCTGAATTAAAATCTGGTACGTTGATTTACCTTCAATGAGTACACATGTTTGCTTGATCTCGTTGAAAGACAAACAGAGAAAAGAAAAATTGTGCAATTGTTTCATGCCTAATACCCCACGTCACAAGTTGTAACTCGCTGTCTCACTCCCATCTTCTGTGGCTATATTAACCATGTTAAGACGGAAAAGTTGAAATGTATATTGTGTAAACACTAAAACATCAATGAGAAAAGGTCATTTGGCTGATGCAACAAAGATATTCTTGAATAGGTGGATTTCGGGTGACAGGAAAAATCTCCACCCAGTGTTCTTTGTCTAGTCCTATTAATGGCGAGTTAACTGTAGAAGCATCTGCGGTTCCAATCCATTCAATTTATCTTCAGTTGTTTCGAGTTGAGTCCATTCTTCTTGGGGAGAAAATTGTGACTGAAACCTCTCTGGTTCAAACAACACAGGCAAGTGATGCTGGATTTGTATTAGACAATGTAAATTCAAAATAAGATGTTAATTATCTTTTTATTTAGCAGATAGCAGATGGAGATGTTTGCCGGAATTTGACACTGCCTATTTATGTAATACTACCGCGCCTTTTGACCTGTCCAACAACCCTAGCTGGGTATGTATTCTGTTCATGATGATTCTCCCCCAATATTCCACCTCCAGTCTTTTATATCAAAAAACAAATAGTTGTAATATTTTAGTCCAAACTATAAGAAACATATATTTATTTTCAAATGAATTGTTAATTTCTTTCTGTAATCTTAATTTGTCGTGAAATTTATTAATGAGACTTCCTCTCATTTCTTGCATTCATTAGCCCATTAACAATATTAGTCACATTGGTGAAAATTGTTATCCCTTGAATTATGAATAGTCTCTAAAATGTAATCATTGCATAAACTATTTAATTTTGTGGATAGATTTATAACATTATTAATTATAATTAATTTGCTTGGTCTTGACAAATTAGTTATTTGTTTGTTCCAAAACTCAGAACTGGCATTTCACTAGAGTAATGGCACATACAAAACTCACACACAACATGGGCAGGGCAACATGCCAATTTTCTACGTACATCCACATGCAATCTAGTGATTCTGCGTGACACTGTGTTTGCAACCTTTTCTAGTTTGGCATTTTTCGTTTTATAAACATATTATTATGAATTTACTCTGTGCTTCGAAAAACCTATGGTTACGGCATAATGAATCCTTATGGACTAAGTTTGATGTTAATTTTATTATATTGGTGCAGTCCCTTCTCAATTGAGTTCAAAGTGGCTATTGTTATAAGCTTTCAGTCAGAGCTAAGTAAATTGCATAAAAAATCAGACCCCAAAACTCCGAGACTTTGGGTAGGTTCAGGGCCATTGTTAAATTTGTGATAATTTATTAATGTTCAATTTGAAGTATCATTTTTAATCTGTGGCAAAGGCATGTTTCTGACTAGCAATTTTCTTTGTCAACTTTCAGCTGGCAATGGAAACACTACCTCTTGAGTTGGTTCGGACAAAGTAAGACTAATTTGATTGTATGGTTACCCATGAAACATTTTAGATAGGTTTCAGTAAACTGGGTATTTCAGTATTTGGATATTCAAAGTTTCAGGCCATGTAATTCAATATTTACAATTGCAACATTTTTGCATTCAAACATTTCTTAAAAATTTCTGGTTACTAATACAACAATCATGGGTGGATCTGGGCATCCCTTATTTTCTCTTTTAAATTTATCGATTTAGAAAGTTTGATATCAATAATTAGATAAATCAAAATTGACTAAAATTTAGGTTTTAAAAAAATGATAGAAATGGAACCTAAGCCTTGTGACTTGTGACATAGTCCACTGATATAGATAATGTATTGAGAGAAACCGTACTCACAAAATAAAAATGAAGACTGAGATTTTAATATATAAAAATTTATAATTAAATAATAAACTATAAAATAATATATATATATATATATATATATATATATATATATATATATATATATATATATTGATAAAATGTTTTTCGTCCCTTTAAACATGTAAGTGTTTAGATTTTGATTCCTTTAAACTCGTGTATAAGAAAGTTTAAACAATTTATGTATACTTTTTTAACGAATTTATTGAAAAGGTTTGGTTTAGTATTTATAAAATGTTAAAAAGTTTGATTTTAGTTTTTATGACATTTTACCATTAGGCTACATGATGTGTTAATTTGTAAACCACCGTATCGGATCCTCTCCCATAAATATAATTGAAAATTCTCCAATTTGAAAAATCATACTCATTAGATTAAATGAGTGGTTGAGGTTGAATTATAAACCCTAAACCCAACCACAGAGAGTCTGTTGATAGATAGTACTTCTCTATTTTTTTAATAAAAAAATCGAATGTTTATAGGTTTGTTTTTTGTTAAAATTTAGTTAAAAGTTATCTTAAAATACTCAGTGTAATTTGTTAACATGTTTTAACTGAAAATAAATGTTCATTACATAATTTTTTTTATAGATACCCTAATTTATTTCATAGTTAGATATATTAAAACTTTTATCGGTTTTGTAAGAAAATTTAAGTCCCTTAAAAAGAAAAAAAGAAATTTTTTAATTTTATGGGGATTTAAAATTATTCTCATGTTATATATTACAGATAAAGAACAAATGAGAAAAAAAGGTAATGACAAAACATTGTAAACAAGGAAAATCTACTATATATTTTAAGAAACTGAAATTATAATTTGCTAAAATATTCTAAAAAATAGGTTGATTTGTATTTTTATTTTTTAAAATTCCTTATCCGCTATTTTTAATCTTTTTCCACGATTTTAGTCATTTGTTATTTTGGTTCTATCCTAAATTTGCATGGTTTTTTAAGCTTAAATGGTTAAATTATTTCTTAATGGTTTCCTATGAATATGTTAGATTTAAGATTCAATTGGACTAAAATAAATTACATAAAATATATTCAAAATTAAAGATTGAATCAAAATTATAAATTTCTAAAATTTATTAACTAAAATTGCAAAAATAAAGATATTAACATTGTGGATTAAGAATAAAAAACACCAAAATTACAATTTACCCTAAAAATAAATTGATATGCATTAACAAATCCTTGTTGAATACTTGTAGTCTTGTTTAGGAAAAATATTTGTGCAAAATGTGTACCATATTAATAAGGGCTATTATATTCATCATCGAATTCCTTCAATCCCATTTTTCTTCTTATCACTCTCTTCATTTCTCATCTCATTATTTACACATCTATCATATTTTCTCTTTATCTTTTTTTTCCTTCCTTCAACACGTACACCCTTAATTTGGGGTTTGCTGTTAGTTTATTCTTTCAATATCGAGTTATTTGTTTCATTCTAAAATGGCTGATGATTAGTATTAAAAAATCTATATTAATTTATGTTTTCAATTTTCAATAAAATCTTAAAATTTTTATTACAAATTTATTTCAAATAAATTACATCTAATTAAAAGTAAAAATAACTACCAGCATTAATCATTTAATAGTTACAATGAATTTATAAAAAATAACATTTTTTTTTAACCATTGGTGCGAGGTACGTATCGACTTTTTTAATAACTAATTTTCATAAGACAGTTAGACAGGCCATTAAGTTGGATTTTCCTCCCAACTATATTTTATCTATACACAATACTCAACCCAATTTATTGTTGATCTTAATAGGTGTAAAAAATCTTATACAGAAGTTAGTTTGGAATTGAAAGAGCATTGTTGCGCCTCACTTTTATTACAGACATCTTTGAACATCGAATTACAAACAGAAGTCCTTAGTCCCTTTTAGCAGATGCGGTTGTGGTGGAAGTAAAGTAATAACTACTCAATCAGGCTAATAGTTTATGTGGTATAAATTGAATTTTAAGAAACAAAAAATTCCATTTAACGAGTTCAATCTATAGATGTAGGAGTGATTAAACAGCATAGTTTGAGACAATGAAATAGTGGTTCAATTATTCGAAAACAAACAAGTGATAATTTTAGGAGAAGCCAAATTAAGGTTCTAAATGATAGTATGCAGAAGATGTCTACCTCAATGCTATGCCTTTCGAACAACATCACTCAAGTGAAAACTCAAACAACATGGTATGTTGATACTTGCCACCTGGACGAACCACAACAGAGGGAAAATTTGGTTGGTTTATGGCATTAGGAAATCCTTGTGTCTCCAGACATAACCCAGCATGCTTTCCATATACAGCACCTCCTTTTCCTTGAACACCATCAACATAGTTTGCAGTGTAAAATTGCACACCAGGGGCATTTGTCCACAAGTTAAGTACTCTTGAACTTGATGGATCCCTCACTTTTGCAGCATGTCTCAAACCCTCTTTCTCTTCCCCACAATCAAGCACATAATTGTGGTCATATCCCATTCCAACCTCACTAATGCTATTGCCTATTCTTTTCTCAGATGTAAAATCAAAAGGGGTACCCTTCACTGCCATGATTTCACCCGTTGGCACCGTATTCTCATCCACAGGAGTAACATGATTAGCCCATAACTGAATTGAATGATCAAGTATATTCCCTGAGTTGTGACCAGATAAGTTCCAGTAAGTATGCTGAGCTAAGTTTACTATGGTGGGCTTGTCCTTTGCCACTCCTTCCATGTCAAGCCTCAGAGTTGTACTTGAGGTGAGTGCGTATGTTGCAGTAATGGTGATATCCCCCGGATAACCTTACATAACAGGAAAAAAAAAAAGAGTAAAGGGAATGGAAGAGCATAATGATACTTAAAGGTGAGGAAGAAAGAGAGAATAGACACTACCTTCCTCTCCATCTTGACTGTGGTACCTAAAAGTGATTGAGGGGGTTTCACCTTTTTTGTATTCCACTACCTCCCATACCTTCTTATCAAACCCAACATTTCCACCTGAAATTTGGAGAGGGCAGATAAAGAAAACAGAAAACAAAATTCATAGATTATTGTAAGAGTGTGATTGCTTTCTTTAGTTAGAAAACACTTGAGACTCAAATGTTATTTCAAACTCTATTTCAGAATCATATTATCAGTGCAAACAGCGCGAAAGAACATCTATCCATTATCATTAGAGAGTCCATCATTCTTGAATCTTGAGAATAACAGACAATGTTGTATTAGCCAAATCCATGACAAAATCCATTCATGCTTTACCTTTATTTTCAAAGTCAAACTTGATGTTCAGAAAAAACATTGTTTTTGAGAAGTTGGAATCTTATAACTTATTATTATTCTTTAATAACAACTTAGTTTTTTCTTTCAGTTGTTTTCTTACTCTTTTACACCATAAAAAACTTATTTTTTGTTGCATAAAAAAAATTAATTATTTGCAAACCAAGTGAACTAACTTAAATAAAAAATATTCTGATTATAATCAATTATACATATAATTAATTATTAAAATAATATAATTTTTTCAACTTTTCCAAACAAACTCATAGACATTATGTATAGCGACTATAATCCGACCTTGATCAAATGCACATGTTTCAAGACAAACATTTCATGATCCAGTACTTCAGATGGAAAAAAACCTCTTTTTTTTTTCTTTTTTTTTAATTCTGATAATCATAAATGGACTGAAAAAACTACAGGTATTAGTTTGACTAGGCAATCCAAAATTGGTCATTGCAACCTCCTTGCCAAAATACAGCACAATGAAGACTATGCAAACATAGAATTGATACCATGGAGACTGTTTGGGGATTTGTTGATGGGCAAAGAGTACTGAACTCCGTCAAGTGTAAACTTGCCATCCTTAATTCGGTTTGCAACCCGACCCACAATGCAGCCAAAATATGGAGCAAGACCTTTCTGCTTGCAAGCAAATCAACCATCAGAATCAAATTACACTTAATACATGGAAGCAAGGGAAGCGCTAATCTTGATCACTCAACCATTCAGGGACAGTTAACACATTACATAATCATGATGAACTTTTTTTAATTGAATTAGAGTACAGTGGAAATGCAAAGATTTTTTATAATGGCATCAACCACTCAACATTGTGATTTATGATATGATAACTTTGTTGACAGTGGGAAAATTTTTATAGAGATTTTATGCTGAAAGTGTGAAAATTAAGCTCAGCATTTTTATTCATAGTTTTCTTTTTTGTTTCCATACTTATTCATCCTCTTTCAGACAAAATCCTGTTTTGATTATATAAGACTCTTAACAATAGACAACATTGGAGTCACAAAAGATCACTTCCATAGTTTCTCAAAGGCCATCCATCGCTATCTAGCTTAAAGTTGAAAGGTACAATTTTGAAAAGGAAAACATGATGCCCATCAACCAACGATGCCCATCAAAGGCATAACAGAAGTACTAATTACTATTAACAGTCGAATTTTAAAAGAGAAATTGCAAAGTTAAATGGGACCTGATAGGATTCAACAGAGTCGAGGCCAAGAACGACGTCGGATAACACCCCTTGAAAACAGAGAGAATGTGATGCGATGCAAACAAGAATGAGCCAAATTAAAAATTGAAACAGAAAAAAGAAAAAAACCATCTTTTCCAGGCAGGGATAAGGAGATGATGGTGCATCCGAGATTAGTGAGGAGGACCTTCATGGTGCCATTGTTGAGGTCGAAGGTCTCTGGTTTGGAGCTCTGATTAGCCATTAGAAATCGGAGAGAGAGAATGAGAGGATATGAATGTGATTGTGATGTGATTGAATCAGCGTTATCTTAAATGAATCCGTCACTTGATACACATGTACAAATAGAACTGACTGATGCTGATGCTTATACTGATACGAGGTTATTATATATTATCCACTTTTCATGAACTGTAACAGTAACAGTAACAAATCTATTCTATCTCATCTTATTAAATCTTTTTATTTTAATTTATGTAACGCGCAGCTCAGATTCTCTTTCTATTTTGCACTCCTCTTCAATCTTTTACATTAGTATAGAAATTGAGTGACATTATTTTAACAATCGTACCTATCCCATTAATTGGATTGGATTCAGATGAGTGATCCTACACAATCCAATTTTAACCAGCTTATTCAATTTTATTTAAATAATCACAAAATTATGTATTTTTTATTATTTTAATTTTTTATGTTGACAAATTTACTTTATTGTTACTATGTAATTGTTGATTTAATTTAATATTATTTGTTATTTGTTTAATTTGTTATGTTTGATGAATAAATTATACTTAATTACTTTAAGTAATTGATAAGTAGTGTTTTTTTTATATTTTTATGTCGGAATACAATTTTATATATTGTATAATATAGAATGTGTTATGTAAGTCAATTAGTAACTCATATATTGCCTAATAACCTAATGATTCACCATATCTATTTTTAAAACTACATTTTTATAGGAAAATATTAGTTTTATTAACGGTAAGATAAAATGTTTGGTAATATTCTAGATGTACAAGTCTAAAAGAAAAAGAAATATTAGCAAGGAGGCGAGAATAAATTATATGTTGAAGTGGTAAAATTGGAGTAGAGCAAGAATAGAAACCTTATCCAGGGAAAGACAAGAAGATCTAATTAGGGATTTGATCAAGAAAAAAGAAAGAAAAAGAAACTCATTGGTGATATTTAAATTTAGGTGTCTTAAAAACTCACTTGATAGTGGTTTAATGCTTCTTCTAATTGTTGAAGGATTTGTTTTCATACAACTAATTAGATTGTGGCATCCAGTTTTAAAATATGGAACTTGCTTGCAATCTTATAAATTTTGCTACATTCTAAATATTGATTGCAATCATATGCTCTTGGAATTTGCATATTTTTAAGCTAACTTCATTTTATTTATTGAAATAAAAAATTAAGATGTAAAACTTGTTATTTTCAAAACTTGTATTTTAATTTTTATTATTTTTAATGACTAAAAACCATCATAAATATTTTTATCTCTTATGTATTTAATATAAATTATGTGAATTGCTAACTATGAGAGAGATCATGTTATTATGACACTTAAAGGTGACGTAACTTGTATTAATAACATATGAACTAATATAAAAATGATAGAAAAAATAAGGATATAAATATTTCTAAAATTCTTTATTTTATACATGATTAAAAGTACATTAATTTTATTATATTATTGTTGATATATATGATTAGAAAAGGCATGAGTTTATTGACATATTTAATACTATTGTTTTATATGAACTTTATCGCACACATTAACTTAAAAATGTAAATCTGTTTAACTTTGTCTCACGAGTAATTAATAGAAAATAGTATTAGAAAGCACGTCATTAATTATATTTGATGTGATTTATGAGATTATTGAAATTTTTTTATGGTGATTAATTGTTTTTGAAAGATAATTCATATATTATTTTTTTTAACTACAAGTATTCTTTAATCTAGTTATTTAAGAGCTTTGTGAGTATGGATAAAAAAAAAACTTTCTCTATAAATATTTAACGAAGTTATATATTAGAGACTCATACCCATGATAGTGGATTAAATTCGAACAATCTTGAACCAATTGATTCATATTCTGTGTGGTTATTTAATTAATATATTTTTCATAAAAGGTAAACAATATATTATGATGTAATAGAAATGTTTTAGAGTAATTAAGCATATGTTAAATAAAATTAATCATGTTGAAATGTTATTATTACTCCTTCTATTTCTTTTTATAAGTTTTTTTTTCTATTCTCTCTTGAATTAATTATTTTTAACTAAAATATTATTAATTCTCTTAATTTTGTACTATAAAGATTTAAAAAGATGGATGTAGTTCTATTATTGTTAATAATATTAAGGATAAATTTTAAAAAAATATTTTCATTCACAAACAAATTTAATGTTAATAACTAAAGTAACCTACTTTTTAGTCTACAAGGTCATTATCAAAGTTATTGCTAATAGACTTAAGATTGTAATGTTTGATATAGTTAGTCCAAATCAATGTAGTTTCGTCCCTAGGATACATGAGATTGATAATGTTGTAATTGCTTAAGAAATATTCCATACTTTGACAATTAAGAAAGATTGAAAGGGTTTTATGGCACTGAAGGTGGATCTTAAAAAGACTTATGACCGTTGAATTGGACTTTCCTTTTAGATACATTGTAAGATATTGGGTTTTGACACTCGCTTTTTCCATACTATTCTTGCATGTATTTCTTCTGTCAACATGCAGGTTATGATCAATAGAGTACTCTCTGTTTCTTTTGGAGCATCTAGAGGCCTTCAGCACGGGGACCCAATTTCCCTATATTTGTTTTTCTTTGTGTAGAAAGGTTAGGGCACCTAATTCAATGTGAAGTGAACTGCCGAGATTATACTTCTAGTAATCAATTAGAAGTGGTAATGAAGTGTTTAGTAAAGTTTTGTGATGTATCCAAACAAAAGGTCTCTACTGCTAAAACTAGACTCTTTATTTCTCAGAAGGTTTTGCATATGTAGGCATAGTTTCTTAATAATATGTTTTGGCTATATTAACTGGTAATCTAGGAAAATATTTAGGAGTCTCATTGCTCCATTGATGGAAGAAAAGGAGCTCTATATGATTTTTTAATAGAAAGAACTCAAAAACATTTAAGTAATTGGAGAGCAAAAAACTTGTATTTTGCGAGAAAGTGTACTTTAGCTCAGTCAGTCATAGAACCGCTGCCAAACTATACTATGCAAACTATTCTTGTGCCTAAACAGGTATGCTCTAAGCTTGAAAACTTGATCCGCCAATTTGTGTGGGGAAGCACAAATCAAGAGAGAAAATGTCACTTTATTGCTTGAAACCACTTTTATGCCTCTCAGCAACACGGGGCTGGGGTTTAGAGACTTGTACTAGTTTAATAGGTCTTGGTTATGAAACTAGGATGAGGTCTCATTAATGATCCAACGATGTTATGGGTTCGAGTGCTCCAGAGTAACTACAAATGTGGGACTGACCAAATTCCATCTGTTAATCCTAATATTTCTAATTTA
Source organism: Psophocarpus tetragonolobus (assembly GCA_037954015.1). NCBI lineage: Eukaryota > Viridiplantae > Streptophyta > Magnoliopsida > Fabales > Fabaceae > Psophocarpus > Psophocarpus tetragonolobus. Next base: position 3,634,855 of record CM075696.1, read on the forward strand.
TGGCGAGACATTAATAAAGTATGGTAAAGATGGCAGAATGATGTAAATGGTTGTTGAGGAATGGTTAAATAGCTAAATTTTGGTGGAATCGGTGGCTTCCATCAAGGCTTATTATTGGTCAATTTGTTGAGAATATGGAATCTATCACTCAAAATGTCTTAGTTGGCTAATTTTGCTACTGAGGAGCATAGCTGGTCTCCCCATCCCTTCCAACACTTGGTCTCAGAATGGTGTTTAGGAAGATCATAAGTACTATACTATTATTCATATCTTTAGATGATGACCAAGTTATTTGGAGTGCAATCATTGATGGTCAATTTTCCACGAAATCAGCTTATGCGTTTCTTATATCACACACAACTAGTGTTCACTCCCCCTTTTTGGCATGAAATTTGGCGATTAAATGCACAAATGAGAGATAAAATGTTTTTTGTGAAAGTGCTTACATGGCGGCATTGTCACAAATGAATTAAGATATATTAGAGGTATGACTGATAATTATTTGCGCCCTTTATGTTCTGAACATGTGGAAACTGAGGTACTTATCTTGAGAGACTGTGTGTTCTCCCAAACTATCTAGGTGTGTGTAAATCAGACAATGCCACAATATTTCCTCTCTTCAGGTTTTGTGGACTAGATTAATACTAATATCAAGATTTCCACCTCTATTTATGGGACCAATCAGGATGTGTTGTTCTCAATTATGTGTTCCAGGCAGTGTCGTGGAGTGCAACCAGGTGGCCATGTTAGCAATATAGAGAGATAGGCAAACTTCTCATGCTTGGAATCTTTCTCTCTGTCTCTTGTTTTACCAAATTTTGGGATTTAACATGTGAGGTGGACCTTTCTTAGTGAAGGGTGGTTTAAAGTCAATACAGATGGGTAAGTCAAGCAAAATGGTCTATCTAAGCGTGATGATGAAGACCGCTGGGTAAGGAGGGGAGAGGGGGTTTGTGCACAATCTGGGTTCCAAATGTCATCATGGTTGAGTTGTGGGGGATTACATCTACCCTTCATTTTACTTAGGCAAAAGGGGTCAGGAAATTACAGTGGAATGTGATTCTATAAAGGTTGTTGAGTTTATCAGGAATGGGGTGGCGGCCTCACACTCTTATTGACCTATCATAAAATTTATTCAAGTTTGGGCATAAAAAGATTGGGAAGTTATGTTTGAACATATCTTCTGAGAGGCGAACATGGTGGCAAACCACTTAGTTGACATTGGACACTCCTGTGCGTTAGGGACTTATGTTTTTCATTCTTCCCTTATCTTGCTCTATCCTTCTGCTTAAAGATGCTATGGGCATTTCTGTAGACTGTTGGATCAGGTTGTAACAGTTTTTTTTTGGGCTATTAGCCTTCCTTAATACAAAAAAAAAAAAAGTAACCTACTTTCTTAATATATGTGAATTAGTTTACAATGCCTTATAAAAAGAGATATAATAGTATTATATTGTTACTTTTGTTGTTATTGTTTAATTTTTTTTCATTTTTTATGTATTTTTAATTTAATAAGAATGAAGAATACATAATATATAGAAGAATTGTTATTATTATTTTTTGCAACAAATTTTTAATGGAAAATTATGATTAATAATAACTTAATTAATTGCATTGTCCTTTTTATTTTTGGAAATTCAAAAATTTTCGTATTTTAAATTAAAAAATCATGTCCTCCGATTTTTAAAAAATCATGAATTTAATCCAAACTTTTAAATTTTTTTGAAAGACAAGTATAGGATTTATTAATTCAGAATGGATCCAATGATCACAAGAAATGAAAACCAGATCCAAAGGTTATCACATCATACAAAAACATATAAGTTTCCCCCAACATATTCGATTGGAATCCTTTTCCCAAAAATGCATCATCATCTACATCCCATTGGAAAGACACAAATAAGGTTTACATACCACTGGGTACATTGTTTGAGAACCTTTTCTTTAATCCATCTTCATGACTTGTGCTTAATATTGTAACATATGTTCTAATACATCTTTCCTTTCCCACATCTAAGCGTGTCCTTAATATTGTTGCAAAGGTTGTTGAAATCTAAACCAACCATAGAAATGTTGTCAAATGGTGAAGTTATAAAGCATTTAAAAAATTGGTTAGTTCATTCCTGCATAAAGGACACCCAACACATGCTCCTTTACTATCTTTTTGTTGTGTGATTGTGTGTGTGTAATTGGGACCATGATTGGAAGCAACTATACCATGAAACGCATGAATTAACTAGCCCAAGAATGTTTTAACTCAACTAATGATCCGAGTTCAAGTCATATTAAGCAAAATAAAATAAAATTAAATTAAAAACATCTATTATAAAATAAACATTGACTTTCATGTGAGCTTGGATGATTGACTTTGGGTTAATTAAAAAGGTGATATTCTAATTAATTAATTAATTAAAAATTAGGAAGTTTTTTATTTTTATCAGATTAGCTAATTGGTTAATCACCTTTTAACGTTGTTTAAGGGTTTGAACAAAATTCATGAATTTTAAAATTTAGGTAATAATTTTAAAATAAGAAAAAAAAATTTTAAAATTTAAAAAATAGGAAGATAAAATGTTGAGAAAGTTGGTTTTATTTGAGTATGATAGTTTTAAAGTCAACTAGTATATTTTGCATTGTACAGAACAAATATTTTTAGATAATTAAAATTTTATAATAATATTTTAAAGATATTGATTATATTATAATTAAAATTCATAATAAACATAATAGAATCATTAGTATAAACCTATCACCCAAGGACAAGGCAATTAAATAAGAAATTCAATTAGAAACCATCTCTTGAACCGAAGGAAATAATGAATTCATGAGACTGTTATTCCCTATCTTATTACAAGAAAACATAATAGCAAAATAATATGACGTTGATAGTCACCAATAAGGCAATAATCCTAACTGGTAAATTTGTAGAAATTACGCCCTTCCTGCAGAACCAAAGAGGTGCATCTTTTCTACAACCACAGCTTTCATGGCTTCCTTTGCAGAAGCCATAACATGAACTAGATCGTTCTTGGGGGCAATGAGGGAGTCCATGTATGCCTTTCTCACCTCAGTGTTGACATTGAACTTTCTAACACCAAGATTTACGCACTCCTGTAATCAAGAAGTTCTTATGAGATTAACAATATAAACTGTAAAACTTCTAGACTTCATTGCTCATCACAAATAAATGTTATTTTGAGAGACCAGGAGTTCAATATGAAGGATAAGTTAGAAACCTGAGATGCACTACAACTGTCCCTTGAGCTCAATGCTCATCACAGGTAAATGTTACTTTTGACGGACAAAACATAAAGTCAAACTTTCAAATCTATTATTTATGCAACTGTACCTTAACAAGTTCTTTGCTCAAACCAGACGCACCATGAAGCACCAGATAAATTCCTTTCTTTAGGCTCAAAGCACGCAGCTCCTGAACATGGCAGTGTCAAAATTACACAATTATAGATCGTAGGTTGAAATATTTTTTACTAACAAATTAACAATTAATAATTGTGTAAAAAAAAAGTGTGCAAAACATGCTGAAAATATACATAAATTAGTGGTTACACCATATTCATAAACTCCAATCTTAGAACATTCTTAACTAGTTCTAAAATTGAAAGTATTTAACCTAGAAGTCTGGTTTTTGCAATTGTCCCAAAATTCATCTCATGGAAGATCGGCTATGGTCTGGGCTTTTCATTTTTATTTTTTTGGAAAGAAAATACCAATAAAATCATAAAGAATAGAGACAGAAGTATATTATCACCTTGAGCAGATCAAATTTGAGATTTGGACCACTTGCAGGGTACTTTCCATGCACATTACCAATACACACTGCCAAAGCATCTATGCCAGTCTCATCAATGAATTTCGATGCCTGAAAATAATGCAACAAGAAGAAATGAATTTAGCACAAACACAATTTTTTTGAGCAGCCTAGAGGAGAGCTAGACACCATATTAACATCTGTTAGCCTGGCTTCATATTCTTCTACTGTCAAATCATCTTCCGTCCCTGACAATCTTCCTAGCTCAGCTTCTACCAACATATTTTTTGAGTGAGCCAGTAATGATATAAATTTTGTGTATGCAGCATTTTCATTGAAAGAAAGATGTGAACCATCAACCATCACAGAACTGACTCCCTGGAATCATAACATTCGCATAGCAGTTGTTATAACAGAGTAATAACTAACCACAAATGGATGCTGCATCATCTTTGAGATTGAAATAGTTCTGTAACTATGATTGTTATGCAAGCAAAAATGCAAATTACCAGGTCAATAACTTCCACAAGATCTTGCTTCGATGTTCCATGATCAAAATGAACAGTGATGGGAACCTGTCACATATGAACATGTACATGCAGTGAAATTTTAAGAGACTCTAACTAATGGCTAATTGGTTACAGGCCTTAATACAGGTCTTTGTGATCTCCTCACCCACAGGTGCTGAGTGTAACTATCTATCAGATTCTTCGTAAGAAACTGGAGATTTTTAGGTTATGCTTGTTCATACCTCAAAGCAATAACAAAATAGATAAGGACGAAAACATTCTATCCTAGTGGTTACTAACAAAACCCTTTAAAAATACTCTTAACACATTATTAATGCAATGTCGATAAATAGGGTCTACTCCAATACAACACCCTTTTTATTAAGTGATACGTGCTTCTTTTGATTCATCCTCAACATTGGAAACACAAGATCACAAACTATACAAATTCTATTTTAAGGTTTTCAAGATTAAAAAGTCATTTACTTCATTTTGGAGCTTAACTTTGTTATCAAACATCTTTTTCCATATTGACCGAGAACTCTTCATTTTAGTTTTTTGTAGATTTCCATTAAATTCAAATAATATAATGCCACTTACACTGGCTTTCTCTGCAGCAGAAATACAACAGGCAACCAAGGGAATTCCTCCTTGCTTCAAGGCTCCTGGATGGATCTGAAAATTGTAAAGATAGTTCAGAACAATTTTAGATTAAGCAACGTTTTGATACAAAATAATACAATTGAGTCATTAAAAAAACCATGTTTAATATGATGCACGTATACAGGGAATTAATATGAAACAATTAAACAAGAACATGATGAAGTGTTGGAAAACAGCCTTAATTGTGGTCACCCCTAGCTCACCTTTGTTGCAGCCTCTTTGGAGGCTGCCCTAATTTCAGCCTCAAGGGTGGTAGTTTTGTTCCATATCAACTAGAAAAATATCACTTAAATATAGCTTATCCTGACCTGTAATATAGCAGGACTTTGTTCTTCCTCTGCAGCAGAAACAACAGCCTCAACTCCTTCCAAATTATAGACATTAAATGCTCCAACAGCGTATCCACCCTTTTCTGCATTCTTTACGCAAAAAATAAAATAAAATAAATAAAAATAGAAAAATTAAAAGAAAATCAATTGCAAAGCCGTGAACCAGACAATCCTTACATTAAGAATTTCTTTTGTTGATGTATGTCTGATTGGGCAAGTCCAGGACTTCACAACTTCTGCCAATGCTGTGCAATTACCAACATTACCTACCAGAAGCAAATTATCTTTGATAAGATGAAAAATGTTGGAGAATAAAGCCAGATATACATTTTACTGCACCAGATTCTTGGATTTGGTTAGACTCTGTAATCAAGAATAAGATAAAATGAAAATTACAAAAATTTTACCAGGGAAGACAATGTAAGGAATTCCAGGATGTCTACTTTCAAGGCCTAATTGCCACAAGGGAATACCAGCAAGTGCTTGTCCAACTATCTTCGCACATCTTGCACCAAGGGCTTTTGTAGCAAGGTCCGAGGATGTAATACCACCCTAGATATGGTACTATATATGTCAGTGTATGATTAAAAACGTGGGTCATAGTCAAAAAGGAAGTGTAAGTGGTTGGGTTTCATGGAGATATAAATTAAAGAAGGAGAAAGATAAACAAAGGTCACAGGTCCGAACCTCGTTACTAATAAAAATTAACATTATCAACAATACTAATAGTTAGTCCATCAAAAAAAAAAAAAAATGGTTGAGTTTTATGACCCCAAACTTTGATTTTGTGATTAAATTAAATACCAAACATGAACAAAGCTATTTTATTTAACTTGTAAAATAGAGAGGAATATATGCAATGAAGTTTTTTTATACATGATAAAGAGTTTTTAAATATTACCTCCTAAAAAATCTATAGTAACAGATTAAACAGCAAAAATGTTTTTGAACAAATTTCTTGCTTCTTGAGCATGAGAAGTGTCAACTTGTACTTCTGTGCCTCTAAATTTCTTTAATGAACTTATTCCTCAACAATACATTTCTCATGTCAATCAACCTTATCATGAAGCATAGCTGCTAACAACATGATCTTGATACAGAGTGTAACTTGAATGCATGGATGATTAGCCGACAAAGGTCTGGTCAGTGTGACTATGCTGGTAACATTTCTAAGGAAATGCAACAAAAAATATTAATTCTCCAACTACCACATTCCCAAGATTATCTCATGGCCCTTTTAGGTTCTTTTTTTTTTTTTTTTGCTTTTTAAAGTTAAGAAGTAGGGAGCAGTATAATATATGCAGTATTGAACCCGTATAAACTAGTGATCTTTTCAAAAGAACAAACGAAAGGACCTAGGACAAAGTAAATATCACATTTTCTACAAAAAAAAAGATGCAAGTTCACCGGTTCCTTTAAACATGGACTACCTTTGCAATTATATAGCGAGGTTTTGTAGTTATTCTTTTCACTACTTCCACCAAAGCAGAACTCACTTTAAAGTTAATGTCCAAACTCTCAGCGGCAGCTGCACATTTGAAAATAAATTGGATGATTAGATATAGAGGGGTTTGCAATAATTCACGCATCCTACTCAACCAACTGAGTTAGACTCCCTTAATGTAAAATTATATTTCTCCCATTTAAATGTGCTATACTTCACTTTGAATAGTAAAACTAAAAAGGACTTTAATTATTTGTTCCTAAAAATAGAAGATTTTTTATCTTGGTCCTTTAAAGATTTGCTTTTCATTTTGATCATTCACAATTTTTTTCCGATTTTAATCCTTCTGTCAAGCAACAATTTTTAGTTTTAGTCTCAAATGTCTAGCAATAAACTTAACTAAGCAACATTGATAGTCCTATGACTTACCAGTTACAACTAAATACTACCTAACAAAATTATATGGAGCTATCCCGCCATATACACTAATAACGTAACAAGTCAGTGCACGACTTTCATTCACATTTACCGACTAAAACCTAAAAATATATTTAAAAAACAAAAATAATTCATATATATGTGTATGTGTACGTGTGGAGGAGGATTCCTTTACTCCAATTGTAAGTTTAATTATTTATCAAAATCTAATAGTTGTAATAAGTAATTAATCTTAACCATTAAATTTCAAGAAAATAAATTATTAAGATGAAAAGCAAGTGTGTTATACTTAACCTTGGAGTGAATCTGTGAGTGGATCCCTCCCATATATATATATTTGAAAGACAAAAAAAAACTATTTTTCAGGGACTAAATTGTTATATGGAGCCATTAGAAAAGTAAGCCATCTCAGTTCAATGCAAAAACAGTTATAGTCTCTAACTAAGCAGGAGATGGAAAGAAGAAGAAAAAAAACAAGCAAAGGGAGAAAGACAAACTTCTTCCAGTTATTAGATTTCGGCTGGTCATTATTAGAGTGTCTTTATGAGCTTTAAGATATACATCTGCCAATTCAGCTGTTCTACTGATTTCCTCCTCCCTCTCCTCAATAGGACTCATTGCAAGTTTTTCAACTGATATCTATACAAAGAAACCCATATTAGACCAACAAATGAAATTTGAAAAAAAAAAAAAAAAGTTGCATTAGGCATAAAAATAAATGTCTTTGCTAAAGAAACTTTCATTGTCATTCTCTCCACGAGTAAATTAACAATGAAAAATTATGTAAAGAAATTTGAAATGTTGGTCACCTCAATGCTTTTTAAGAACTGACCACACTGTAATTTGAGTTCTTCGACCTGTGAATTACAACTTACAAGCATAAGCATAAATGAGAAAATGGGTTAACTTGAAAGATCAGATTGGGATCATAATTTCTTTTATCACCTGCTTTGTTGTTTTTGGAACGTAAGATCCCACAACTATCAAACCACCATTCCTTTCTCTAGATATTCCTAGATCATTTGGCAATATTGGAGGCTTAGAGATAATTCCCATTAGAGCAGAGACAAAACTAGCAGCAGTGCGACACAAGAAACGTTTCCCCGTCAATTCTGCCTGTTGATAAGACAAAACAGTCCGAGAACATTTGCAACAGTAACAAAATAAGCATAATGGGACAGAAAAGCATGAAGGAGAAATTTTTTGCCTTGATCATTCCAAGTGCAAATACAGTCATGTCTCTTTCACTAGCGGCATTAACTATGCATATTGACCCCTGCTTAATACAATAGACTCAGTCATGGTAAGTGGATTGAATACCTATATATTTGTAATTTCTTACCTAGACAGTAAAGCAACATGTTCTCTTCTTAGAACTTAAAAATGTACAAATTAATATCCATTATCTATTTATCTTATTTTGTATACCTTCTGCAAACTGCATAGATGCTGACAAACAACATTGGGACCACCTTTCCTCAGAAGTTGGACAGAAATAGATGCAACACTACTTGCAAGTATCCGACCATTTGTCTTCTCCTCTACCCACTATATTTAGATAAATAGAATTTTAAAATTTATAATTTATCCAGAATATGAAAATATAAATTACATTGATTGAGACAATAAAGGGATTAGAGCCTTTTACATCACGCAGGTTTGAAGATTTGTAGCCAAAGGAAGCATCTTTGGCAAACTCTGTGTCCCCTGCTGGAACAAGCCTGTAGGCAAAAAGTTACATACACAAGACTCTATTTTGATACTTGCATGAGAACGTCTTGTGCATTATGTTTCACTAATTAAATTTGTTTTGCAGATAAAAAAAATAAGGCTTTGATTGGTTTGGTCTTTTAGTTTTTGAAAAATAGTTTTAGAGAATTGTCTTCTCGAAGAAGATGAAAAAAAAAAAAAAACTTATTTAGTAAGTGTTGTTTGAAATCTATTTTGGAAAAGTAAAAATAAAAAAACTTGTTCATATTTACGGATGTCTTATTAATGAAAAGCAAAAAATATTTTTTTTTTGTGTTTTGAGTTTTTAAAACAAAAATATAAAACTAAAAGGCAAAATTATTCATAGTTCCCCTTTTTTAGTGTTTAAAAACTAAAAAATTAAATCTGTTTTTGAAAATTATTTTAAGAAAATACTAACCAAATAAGTTTTTTAGTTTTTAAATGCTAAAATATTAAAAATAGTTTTACAAAACTTCATCCAAACAAACACTAAGGGTTTGATTGGTTTGGTTTTGTTTGTTAGTTTTTGAAAAGTAGTTTTTAAGAATTGTTCTCTGGAAGAGAAAAAAAAACTTATTTTGTAAGTATTGTTTGAAAACTATTTTGGAGATATGAAAATGAAAAACTTGTTTATATTTATAAAAATGTCATTAATGAAAAGCAAAAAACAACCTATTCTTGTATATTGAATTTTCAAAACAAAAATACAAAACTAAAAAACAAAACTACCTAGAGTTGTTCCTAATTTTTTAGTTATTAAAAACTAAAAAATCAAAACTAATTTTGAAAACTATTTTAAAAAAGCATTAGCTAAACGAATTTTTTAGTTTTTAAATATTAAAATACTGAAACAGTTTTATAAAATTGTTACCAAATAAGCAATAAAAATCTAATTTTGTATCCATTCATAATTCCTTGTAGCTAGATCATGAATGCCAAGACATACATATCAGAATCATCTACAAAGTGAATGTCTTCAATAGTGTATCGACCTCCTTGAAGGAAAAAGGGACAAATTATCCATGCATCCATTTCACCCAATACTGAAACAACAGCATCTGCTTCCTGTACACAACAATCTAGTGTCATTAGAAAATTGCAAAGTGTCAATGTTATTGATTAAGATATGGTTCTTGAGCTAAAATACATCTTCCTTGCCTCAGGAAAATGACCACGTAAAGTTGAATCTCCCCTCAAAACTACACTATAGTCAATGTTGTCAACTGATTTTGCTGCAGCATCCAGATTTCTGCAAATCTCTTTTATCAATGTACTGGCCTGCCAAAGACCAACCGAAAACTTGTGAACTGGATAGAACTACATATTGCTGATTATGAAATATCCAGGAGTTTCAAGTATGGTTGGGACACAAGGCCCATGTTTCATATTTTGTTGAGGTAATTTATGGTATGGTAATTATAATTTAAGTGCTGCATCTATTAGAGTTCAAAATTATTCAAACAAATTTGCATATGCAAATCATTAGACTTACACCAAATCCTACCCATTAGAAATTAAATTAAACAGTTGTCCAAAAGAAAATTTTGGCCCCCTTACACTCCCAGATCCTTCACTAGGAATGCAAATTTTACTAGTCTGTTTACACTAGGTATAATAATTAGTCAACTTACACATTCAATAACTTACTATATAATGCAAATTTTGCTAATCCAACCATTAAACATTAATTCTTTTAATTAGATCAAATATACAAACTTAAAATAAATTCAAAATTATTACTAGTTTATCCTATCACTAAACATTATCATATGAAACGATATTTGAATATGTATAAATATCCGTTATTAGATAGCATATCTAGAAAAGTCAAAATTATGTAAAAACTTATATACATGATTATTAGTGCAATATCATAATATTCAACAGTTAAATTGGTAAAATTTACATTCCATCAAAAGTTATTGAAGGTGTAAGTTAACTAACTCTTACACCTGTTAGATCTTGAATATATATATATATATATATATATATATATATATATATATATATATATATATATATATATATTATTACACCAAGAAATCACAAGCCTTTGACTTGGCTTAGTAGTATTTGGTCCCCTTGTGCATTCACATACAGAGGTTCATCAACCCTCAAGATGTGTATAAATGTTCACAGCCTACAACCAACCACAACTCTTGGTATACCTGGCATCAGGTTTCATGGTTCAATCCGGTTTGAAATTGGGTTGATGACATCAATCACAGATGAGTCAATGCATTTCTGGTACAACATGCAACCTAACCCAATCACACCTTTGATTTCCAATCCAACCAGTTCAATTGGGTGGGCCAGTCTAAGTTTCATTATTATGGACCCTATCACCATCTAGTGAACACAATTACGTGGTGATGCACTAGTACATGGGCTACTACATGAAAACACAGGAAATGCCCTTTGTTCCTAACTTCCTTTGATGTTGATCGGCACGATCACCATCAAATAGGAGGTCCATTTCTGACTGTTGAGTTTTTATTGGAGAGGAATTTGATCTCATGGACATGCAACAAACATAATTTGGTTGATGGGTCTAGTGCCAAAACCGAATACTGATTTATGGCATTGGCAGCAGCTACATCCAAAATTGAAATTACATGGCTTAGGCAACTGCTCCAACAATTTCTATTTGGAGATACTCACAATGATACACTGGTTTGTGACAATCAACTGCCCTTTACATTGTAGCTAATTTGATCTTCCATGAGAACCAAATACATAGAGATAAACTATCATCTCGTGAGAGAAAATGTGTCTCAGAGAAATCATCACTTTGCAAGCTCCACTAATCAACCAGAGCTAGAGACATCTTTACAAAATCACTCAAGGGTCCTTGATTGGATTACATTTGTAACAAGCTTACACATATGCTCCAGCTTGAGGAGGGGAGTGTCAAAGATATGATTAGATTTTTGTAACTAGGAAAAGTTATAAACTTAGAAATTATGATATTTTTCCTTCCCACATCTACTCATTATGACTGTTTATTCATTAAGGATAAAGATTGAATGTGCGTATACAAACAATTCCTGTAAATCTTTTTCTAAAAGTAATTAATTAAACATATTAACTTTTTCTTTAAATTTCTTCCATGGTTATAAGTGGATTTCTTAGAGAAGAAAGATCAAAATATACAGCAGTACTTTTTCTTGTTTAACTGGATAAAAGATCCTGGATTCATAGGTGCATGTGGGTTAATATTTTTACCTTGTCAGAACTCAGTGACCTGGAGTTCGTCAAAATGAAAAAGCATTTTGGACTTTTTCTAAACTGCTCAATCAGTGACTCAATGGTCCTGCAAAGAAAAATGTCCAATTGAGTAATAACTTGAAATTTTCTTCAGGAAGATCTTGCTTTCAATTCCAATCTCATGAGTAAAATTATTATTAATTAAGAATACGACTAAAATAGCACTAATTGAAAAGAAAAACCAGTGCTTTGGTCGTTTGGTTTTAGATAGTAATGATGAAATGTCATTCGCATTGATTCTGCTAAGAAATTGGAAATACCAGAAGAAATGAAATAAACTTACCATTCTGTTAATACCTCAATATCATGAACAGTTTGTGTTCCTGTCGGATCATCATCCAGAACAACTAAAATCTTTGAACTGCTTTCTTTTAGTGTTTGTATATCAAGAACATGATCTTGAGGCCATTCGGGTGGAAGAGAATGCAACACAACATCTTTCCTTCGAGCTTGGAGTTTTCCTTCAACTCTCACACCAGTTAGCATCTCATAAACCTGTACAAAAATTGAGACAGCCTCCTAAGTTATTCCCGTCATTGCGTTTAACATAGATTAAACAAACTTAGATAATATGTAAACATAGTCTTAAGATAAGGGGGAGAAGGATATATGCTAATGCTTTTATCTCAGAATTTTATGTTTAGAGCAAGAACACAAAATTATATTTATAACTGATGGCTGTAAGGTTGTCATTGCTGATGATTAATGAAAAGGGATTAAAAACGCAGAGGGAAAATAAAGTACCAACAAATACACAACTACAATAGAATATAATGATATCCTTCTACCAGCAAGTTGAGTAGGGTACTGATATTATTATTTGTACCATGAACCCAAACTTGAAACTTGTAAGGGTTTATGACTGTAATTGTGTGTTTAGAACATACATAAAGTTCTTATTTATAATGAATGATAGGCACAATAAAGGGAAAAAAATAAATGTAAATAATGACTAAATCCTTAAAGATAATATACTACATAATGTAATCAAATCATATCTTAGTATACTACTTAATGTAATCAAATCATATTTATAACACTCCCCTCAAGTTGGAGCATGCATGTCATATGAGTCAAGCTTGTTATATATACTATCAACACGAGAACCTTTGAAGGGTTTAGTGAGTCTGTCTGCAAGTTGGTTAATTGAACTAGCAAATTCAGCGGTAATTTCTCTGGAGAGCACTTTCTCTCCAACACGTACCACCAAGATCTCCAAATTTTAATTGTTGGAGAAGTTGTCTTAGTCATATGATCTCACACGTAGCCATTGCCATAGCACAGTATTCTGCTTCAACAATGGATCTTGAAACTGTTTTCTGCTTCTTAGTCTTCCTTGAGATCAAGTTTTCTCCAATAAGAACACAATACCCAATAGTGGACCTCCTATCTGATCATGACTCTGCCCAATCAGCATCAGAGTAGTAGACAATTTTAGAATTGTCATTATCTTCATATATCAATCTGCAACTTGGTGCATTCTTGAGGTACCGAAGAACACGCATGGCTACTGTCCAATAACCGTCACAAGGCTTCTGCAGAAACCGGCTAAGCACGCTAACTACAAATGTGATGTCTGGTCTAGTGACTGTGAGGTAACTAAGTTTGCCCACTAGACGACGGTATCTTCCAAGGTCTTTCAAGGGTTCTCCTTGACCTGGAACAAGTTTTACATGTGGATCTGTAGGTAAGTCATTGGGGTGACATCAAGCATTTCCATCTCAATCAAGATTTCTAAGGCATACTTGTGCTGGGAAATAACAATGCCAGTGGAGGATTGAGCAACTTCAATGCTGAGAAATCCATAGTCTGAAAGTGATTATGAAGATGAGACTTAAGACGAAGGATCTCCTTAGAGTCATCGTCGGTTATGACTATACCATTAACATAGACAACCAAGTAGATGCACATGCCAGTGGAAGAGTGAAGGGAGAAAACAGTGTGATCAGCTTCAGCACAAGTCATACCAAATTCAAGTAAAATGCAATTAAACAGACTAAACCAAGCAAGCGAAGATTGCTTCAAACCATAAAGTGATCAACGAAGTTTACAGACAAGGGGACAATCACCAGAAATTGTAAAATTAGGTGGTTGATCCATGTAAACCTCCTCCTCCATGTGATCAGAGGCACCAAAATCAAGAATCCAAGGTCCAAGAGAAGGAGACTGAGAAATGAAAGCCACAGGATTACCCGACTGAGCCACAGCAATGATAGATGATGCAACGTTCTTGGCTTCATTAGCCGCGCACAACTAAAGGAGTTCATTAAACTCAACAGCAGAGTCAGAGTGGAGGAGTAGCCATCAGAAGGACAAACTAGAAAAAAAAGTCAAAAAATAGGAACCAAATAGGCACTCGCTGAAGGAGGAGCCAAACAACCCTAAAACGATGGCGGATGGCGAGGAGAATGGCAGTGGGAGGCTCGCCAGGGAAGGGCACAGGCGGCGGCAAACAGAGGCGCTTGTGGATCTCACGCACTGGAGAGAGGCGGCGATCCGGTACCAGAAATGGTCACCAAAGAGAGGTGATTCAAACAATAGGTTGCACGGCGGGTAGATCTCAATGGAAGTGGTTGTTCCGACCTTTGCAATTACGGCACCGAAAAAAAAAAAAAAAAAAAAGAGAAGGATCGAAACCCTAAGCTCTTGATACCATATAAGAGTTTATGACTGTAATTGTGTGTTTAGAACACGCATGGAATTCTTATTTATGATGAGTGATAGGTACAATAAAGGGAAACAAAATAAATATAAATAATAAATCCCTAAAGATAATATACTACATAATGTAATCAAATCATATTTTAATATACTACTTAATGTAATCAAATCATATCTGTAATAAAACTTTATATAGTTTAGTGTCTTGTAGGGTTTCCTTTTCCTATAGATAGGAAGCTAAATGGAAAATAGAGATCATGTAGAGGGAGAATCTTCCAACTTCCAAGGACAATGGATAACAAAGAGAAAATGGGTCTAACAAAAAAGATCAAAGGAAAAAAATGAGTTGCATCGAAAAATATGTAAAGCTCAAACCCAGAGAAGCATTCAACTTTATGTGTATTGTGTTGCCAAGGAATCATTTGTGTAGAGTACTCATATTATTACTAATACCACAAACCAAAACTTGAAACCTTATACAGTTTAGTGTTTTGTAGAGCCTCCTTTTCCTATAGATAGGAACCTAAATGGAAAATAGAGAGCATGTAAAGGGACAACTACCTTCCAACTACCAAGGCCAATGGATAACCAAGAGAAAAGAGGTCTGAGAAAAAAGACCACAGGAAAGAAAAGGTGTTGCATCGCAAAATATGTAAAGCTCAAATCCAAAGAAGCATTCAGCCTTAGATATTATCCATGTTTCAAGCCCAAAGGGATCCTGCATTACTTTCAAACGAGCTTCTTAAGATGGCAGAGCCTAAATTTATTACTTTATTGTGCTAAATTAATTGCATTCTAATTGGATTTCATGATATCAGAAAAAATTAAAATAATAAACTCTAGAGTTCTATCAAATGACATTAGTTGCTCATACCTTGACCACACCAGAATCATCAATTCGTCCCCAACCAGCAGCAGAACCTGTACAGCAACATTACAAGTTTGAGCAAGCAACTCTCTCAACAGTTTCCTGAGAGTCCTTTTTTCATATTTGTATGCATCGTTTGCTGAAAAGTATGTAGTTAACTTCTACCATTTAATTGTTTTCTATTTTTTATTCCATAACAAATTAACAACTAGGGTTACTTGTGGTTAGGATATTTTAATAACCTAACTATAATCACTAAATAATCGTATATGTAAGTAGTTAAACTAACCATAACTATAATCTTTTTTCATAACCGGTTACATATTTATTACCAGTTAGATAACTGGATATATTTGAAATCACTTATAGATAGATAAATGGTTATTTAACCAATTATTTGTCTATAATCCATTAAATAATAAATTTTGGAAAAAAACATTTTTAAAACTGATTTTTCTTCTTGGCACATTTCCCCATGCAGGTGGTCACTGACACACAGATGTGTGGGAAGTGTCAAGAAAGGTTTTTTCTATTCAACACATTATCTACAGGGTTGTGACGTTTTTCAAAAATGTGGAAGGCTTGTGAATAGCTTTTTGTTCTTAGCATTGTGGGTACTTCCACAAAGGTGTGGGCAAAAAGCTATCCACAGATGTGTGGATAGCTTTTTTCTGGTCAGTACATTTTTCATGGGTCACAACCACTCTCACATAGGTATGAGGATATCAAAGAAGGTTTTCCTATTTAGTGCATTTTCCACAGGATGTGGCCATTGGTATAGAAGTGTAGATCGCATCAAGAAAGGGTTTTTAGTTGGTGTGTTATTGACTGGACTGTTCCCATATTTGATTATTATTAGTGTTATGTATAGGCAGTTATTAACTGCAGCCTTGGGTTGCCTTTGTAACTTTGGGGTTAGTTATCCTTTCTGCTAGAGTTAGTTAGAGTTGTTTAGAGTTGTTATCCAGCTCAGCACTATTATATATAGTGTTCTTGTATTCCCTTTTCATTTTGCCAATTGTAATAACAACTCAAATTTTATCTCTCACTTGATTAGAAAACTTTAACAATTATAAATATATACATTCTTTTACAGATAAAAAAATTGGAATAGTTTGATTTTATTTATATTTTTATTTTTTATATGAACCATTAAAATAAAAACTAATTTAAAATGTAAACTTTATGAAACCATTAAAACTATATTAATACCTATATCTTAAAATTAATAATTTTTATATTATGAATGAAATTAATTTATCACCAATTTTTAAATTAGTTCTTAAATATTAGTTTTAAAACTAATTTTATCAAGATGTAAAAAAATATATGTAGTTTATTGTTTATTTGAGTTTACAAAAAAAAAATTAAAAATTAAAAATTAGAAAAATGGGCTAAAAATATTTCTTTATAGCTTTATTTTCATTTTCTCCATCTACATTTCTTCCATTTATATCTTTTTTCTTTCTTTCCTAATAAACTAATTACTGAAGTTATGAAAATTTTTCATATATTTAAAAGAAAAATTAGTGCTGTAAAAAATATTTTGCATTGGCTATTATTCAGCAGCACTCTTTGTTGAAAACCAGAACTAGAAGAATTTGACAATAAAAATAAATTAATTGCATTAATCATATCTATAAAACATATTATAGCTTAATAACCATATTAAAATAATGGATTATTATATAATTAGTTATTACTAGCTATGATTATTTTTTTCAAAACTGAATTTTTTTAGCAACCCTAATAACAACCCGAGCATTTGTACTCAAGACATTTTGCAAACAACTCAAATTAATGACTAGAATCCCACTCCTATTGACTTAGCCTTTACATATTGGAAAAGATGTATCCTTTGACATATTGAGATGCATCATATGCAGAAAGACCTCTACAAGTTGTCCAACCATTTATGATAATATCTTTTTTTTTAACATCTGTCAATTAAAATCGGCAATAATAATGGCCAAGTTGAACTGAAGAGAAATATACGACTATATACATTATTAAGATTCAAACTAATATATGTCACCTGCCAGATACAGTTGGTGAGCAATAGTTGATAGCTGAAGTGGAACTTTCCACAAAGATGATTCACGGGTAACAATTCCCTGTACAAGAAAATAGTTATTACTAAAATTATTAAAAAAAAGTATTACAATGTTATGTAAATAAAGTGACCCCCAATGTCCTTGCTGAATAGCAGGGGGAAGGAGGCTGGGAACTATTTCCTACCAGGTCCTTCACAAAGATATCAAGTGCTGAACAAGGCGTGTAATCATTGTCTATCATGTGTTGACCACGATTTTCAAACATCCTGCAACATAAAACATCTCTTAAGGTTAGCAGTAACATTTTCTATCCAGATCTATGAATGCGTTTTATTAGACATATTGATGCTATACTTGCTAATAATGTTTTATTAAAGAATGTAATAGAAGAGGATAAGAAATCCTCCAAGAATAAGAGACGGAAATACACAGCAAACAGTGTTAGAAATTCCATTAAATAGCCATAAACACAGCACTAGAGAGAAGCCACAAATACAACCATAACCTTGAAAGGTGGATTACATACGTCACAAATTGATCAAAAAGTTATAAAACAATTGACTTCTTAATTTTGGACTGCACAAAGTGATCACTTCATAGAAGAGACATACCAGGAAGTTCCCCCACTAATTGTAACAAAATCGAACAACAGTCTTGTATTCAAACCCAACCGTGCTGCAAATGCAATTGCCTCAGCAGCTGAGGCAATTTGAACTCCAGCAAGCAATTGGTTAATCATCTTGACACCACTACAGAACAATTTGAACTGATGTTATTATACATTCTTTTGAACTGATGTTACTATATTCACTCAATTTTAGCTTTCAATCAGAATTAACATTGCATTATCTGTTTCATGCATAACGAAACGAGTATCAATATTGGTAAAAGGAAAACTATGAATTAAAATTAATTGATTTATAAATTAATAAATACCTTCCAGAACCACAACCACCTTTGATAATATAAAGCTTCTCACTCAAGGCTGATTACAAAGAATTAACATAAATACACTAGGAAAGTTATTTCTGAAATTACTATAAATCCAGAATTAGAATAAATTTCCACTTCTATGATAAGTACTCATTACCTGCTAAAACTTGACCAGCACTCTTAAGAGCATCATCAGCTCCCGAAGCCATTATCTAAGTATTAATCATTACATCAGTCTCAGTCCACAAAATCTAAAAAGCAGTTTCAATAAAAGCTAGAGATTTATTTCACACCGTAAGCGTTCCCATTGAGGCCCTCATAACACCACCAGATACCGGGGCATCCACCAACTTCAAATTCTTACCTTCATCTGCATTATTATCATGTCAAATGGTTACAAATTACATTATTCACAAGCAAGCTGTGGAATAAACTCTGAAAGCATTCAACATGAAGAAAAAATACTCCTTACAAGCATCATAATGGAAATCATGGCCAAGGTTCATATATTGGAACTTAGAAATCACATGAATGTAAACTATACCATGTTGAATTCTTAGTCATTCTATAAATATATGACAAATATAAAATTTATATCATGTGCAGGCTTTTACAGAGGAAACACATTTCTCAATTTCATCATTAACATCTATAATTGTAAAAAAAGTTTCTGCACATTTCAACTAACATTATATCAGACAATCTCTTCAAAATTAGGAGATATTTGATGGGCGAAAAGTAACACACGCTTGACACCCACACAAATTGCCTAAAAGCTTTAAGAGCTACTGTTAAATTCCTAGCCAAGTACATAAAATCATGCAAAAATATAGACACAGCACAGAAATGCAATCAATCATATTGTAGACATGACAATTGTCCAATGTGCTGTATGTGGTATACTGGGATGATTCAAGTGGTCTATTGCTGTTCATTTTTAACTTGCATGGCTCTTCAGGGAATGCTAACGTGGGACTGGACATTTGTCATTTACTGAATATTCATCAAGTTAATTTGATGGTTAAGTATTCATATTTCAGATTAACATTGTGACTAGGAAAGTATATGCATAAAATCTTCAAGCACGAACATATTTTCAAAATCTAGAAGGTCAACAGCCCAAATACTTATTTTCTTATTTTTAAAAAAAATGGAAACAAAATGAACTTCATATCTAACTAGGAGAGCATACCCATAAACTCTTCAAGCACAAAAATATTTTCTTGAGATCTAGAAGGCCAACAAGCAAAATATTTGTTGTTTTTTTTAAATAGAAGCAAAATGAACTTTATTATTTATCTAAATTGCATGTATTTATCCATTTTGCATGACACCTGTAATGTAGAAAATGACTTTTATCTCTTGAATAATTCTAAAACACAAAATGTCTTCATGTGTCTTGCTTGGAAAGAAACTTTACCCAATTAATAAACTATGAAAGTTTGCCTTGAATTAATTATTTATAGAATTTATATCTAGACTAATAAATTAACTATGCAACTTTGATCTGGTTTTCCTTGTATTGGTATGGCACATATTCACTTGTTAAAATTTAAGCGACATTGCAACAGTAGCAAATTCATAAGCCCAAAGTTCAGTTTGCAGTTTCATAAAATTGGAAAGGAATAAAGAAATTCAAATACTCATTACAGATTAGATAACCAGCCTACTGGAGGAGTAACATACTACGCAATCTCTGCTCCAGTTGACTCACGTATGCAGGAGAAACAGTAGAAGAGAGAATGATAGATGCTCCTTGTGGAAGAGCTACACAGTGCAGAAAAAAGGATCAGTACAGTTAAAATGACACATTATAATATGGGTAATTAAGATAATATATGCACCTGAAACTGCACCATATTCTCCATATAAAGCACTTTCAGCTTGAGCTTCATTTGTGACCATAATTATGAGAACATCAGCATCTGAAAGCAATAATATATGAATGATTTTTTTATGTAAGAATCCAGCAAATTATATAGCCAACAAAGTGGGACCTGAGAATTTTGATACCTTCGGTGAATCAAGAAAATGATGCCCTCACAATCATTTTAATATTGTTCCTATAGTGATTTGTTGCAAAATCATTAATAATCATTTGAATATTGTTCTTATTGTGCTAAATTGTACCATCACTGGTTCTTTTTTCCAAAATCATAGATAGATTTTAGTTGAGAAGAGAAATAAGAAAAGAACAACACTGGTTAATAATTTGTTGACTAATTACACAGACTATATAACTTCATGTTATATTTATGCATAGTTTTAGTTTATGTAAATTTTTGTTTTAATTTTATATTATATTTATGTATAGTTTTAGTTTATGTAAATTTTTGTTTTAAATTTACACAGACTACATAACTTTCTTTGGTGCCCCTCTAAAAATAGTGTCCCGGGTAGTTGCCCACCTCAACCATGCTCAGGGCGACTCAAAACCATAGCATATAAAGACAAAATAAAATAAACTGATTCAATAGAGAAGGCAGTGAAACCGGTAAGGATTAGTGTTCTAAGAGCTTACATAATTGCTTCGTTCTAATACCTAAAACTTTGGAAGGCTTGTTTTATCATATTCCCAATCAGTTTCTCCATTATTTGTAATGCAGGCAGCTTATATCAATTGTATCATAGAGATTGCGAGAATTGTATGCTAATCATTATAAATTAGAGTAGATTACGTACAGCATTTAATGCAAAAGGAATGGATGCTAAATCTAACCCTTAATTTCATACAAATCAATTATGCTAATTGTTAAAATCAGAGAAATAAAGAGGAAGAATGGAATGAGACCCTATGTTTAAACACACAGAAGAAGCCTGTTTATATAGACTTATTTAATAAATTGCACATGAATATAGAAGATAATATTTCCTATAATATCTAATATAATATGCTTACAAACTATATTTAAAATAAAGATAAGATAATATCTAAGATTCTCAACACTCCCCCTCAAACTGGAGCTTACTAAGCATTTAGTTTGTTACTTGTTACAAGAAGCAAGTAATAAAATTGAGTTCCACCATAAAACAATATTTGGAAAGACAACTCACGGATCTTGGCAAAGTCAGGAAATATTGCTAAAAATTAAGATTGTCAGATAGTTGAAATATCCATCAGCCTAAGAAAATTCATGCCAAGTAGAGCAAATTCCAACTTTCTTAAAACAAACATTTGGAGTCCTAAAACCAATATTTGTAAAGATCCAAAATTACTTAAACTAAGAAACATGCTGGAAAAGGACAACATCAAGTTGGCAACTAGAAAGTTTTTCACCAAAAGATGAGTGACGAGCAGGAGGCAGTGGCGGAAAAACACACTGAAAAAGAACAGCAGCAGTATAAGCGGAGAAAGAACTCTTCATCGAAAAATGAAGAAGCAAAAGGTGCTAGTAAATCGTTGTCAAAAATCCTCAAAAACATTGCCTGTCAAGGCCAGAATAGTCATCGATGGTCATTGGAAAATTCACTAGAAAAGGAAGAAATACAAAAAGCATTAACGGAAGAAAGGAAAAGCTTTTAGAAGAGGAAAAGGAGCTCATCAAGGCAGTGGGCCCCTGTTGAGAGACTCTTTCTCAATACTCCTTCAACTTAGCTCTATACCATGTTAAAGTAAGAGAAATACAGAGGAAGAATGGAATGAAACCCTACATTTGAATACACAGTAGAAGCTTGTTTATATAGAGTTATTTCATAAATTACACAAGAATATAAAAGATATTGTTTCCTATAATATCTAAAATCATATGCCTACATATTATATTTAAAATAAAGATGAGATAATATTTAAGATTCTCGTCACTAATCAACTAAGGAAAGCTAATGGGAAGTAGATCCTCTCATGTGAAATTTGAATTTGAATCTTCTCATGTTAAAGTCTCCACCATCAAAACTTCTTGTCTTTATTTTTTTATTATTTAAATTTTCCCTCTCTTACTTTTAATTAAAGGCTATGATTTCACATGACTATAATGTCATATGAGAGAATGCATTCCTCTATATATTTGCTTAATTTTAACTGGGATATATCATGCTAATCTATGAAGCATCAACATTGTAACAACACCAATATGACTAGTGTTTAAGGGAGCAACACAATACGTTGAGGAAGTTACTCTCCATCCTAACCATTTATTTATCAAAATCTAATATTTGTAATAAATAACTGATCTTAATAATTAATTTCAAGACGATAAATTGTTAAGATAAAAAATAAGTCTTTTATACTTATTATTGGAGTAAGTGTAGCTCTCTCTTTTAATGATAGTAAGAGGAAATTAGAGAGTTTTGTTCTTAAGGGATTAGTTTTCTTTTTGCTGTTTTCTTTTTCCATTTCTGATGTACAATAAAAAGAGTAAATTAGGGATCATTTCACAAGGCAAAGTCCTATAATAATTGGCCTCAGAAAAATGTTAATAGGAATCATTTTGCTGATTGTCTCAAAAAGTAAAAGATCTAACTTAGAGTTGGTAACCTCATAGATCATCAACATTTAAATGATTTTAATCTTTAAATAATTTTTTATTATTTAGTATAATATAATATAAATTAGACAATCCATTTATCTATTCTTTCACATTATTATTATATTGCATTCAAAAATATGATTCTTGAACTTGCTTTCAAAATCAGTTGAGAGATTTTCACCGAGTCATTAATTTTGAAATTCAGGGTGGTATAATGATTCAATATTAGTCGGCCTTTGGGTATGTTTGTCAAAACTAGCTGAAAGTTTTGAGAAGTTAGCTGAAAAGCTAGTTAAAAGCTAAAAAAATAGCTAAAGTTGAAAAGTTAATTGTAAGTATTTGGTAAAACTAGATCAACTAACTGAAAGTTGTAAAATGACAAATAAAGGCATCATTAATCATTAGATTAACAATTATTTATTTAAAATAATTATAACATACTTTAATGATATAAATTAATTATATATTTAAATTATAAATTATTATAATTATATATTTAAATTATAAATTTCTATAATAACTTATTTAAATTATAAATTTATGTAATTACATATTTAAATAATAAATTACTATAATTAATATTTAAATTATAATTTCTATAATTAAATATATAAATTTTAAATTACATATTTAAATTATAACTTTCTATAATTATATATTTATATTATAAATTACTATAATTACATTAATAAAGGAGAGAGAAATGAAGAAGAGAGATTGTATAATGTGATGAGAGAGAATTAAGGGAGACAATACATTAATTAACGAAAGACAAACATGTAAAAATAAAATCAACTAGTAACTAAAAATAGGAGATCTTTAGGAAAAGCTACTTGGAGTAACTTTTTTTAAAAAACTAGTAGCTCCTAAAAAAACTCCTAGATTTTTGCTATTCAAACGGAGCTGAAATCTTTTCAGCTAACTGAAATGACAAACCAAACACACTCTTTATATTAAACAATATAGATGTCTATTATTTCTAGGCATGACAAGGTGTTGTCATTGGGCCACCCGCATTTGACCACACTCTAAATGTCTCGTCCTAGGTGTGAGAGGACGTATTGAGATTTCATAGACTAGAGATCCAGCTAATGAATACCTCATAAGACTCAAAGTGTGTTTGGCAAAACTAAGCTGGTTGAAAGCTAAAAGCTAGCTGAAAGCTAAAAAGTTGGTTGTAAGTATTTAATAAAACTAACTGAATAAGTAGCTAGCTAAAAGTTATAAAATAATTAATAAGGGCATCATTAATCATTCAATCAACAATGAGGTATTTAAAATAATATAGCATATTTTAATAATATAAATTTATTATAAATTGTTATAATTATATATTTAAATTATAAATTTATGTGATTGCATATTTAAATTATAAACTTATGTAATTACATATTCAATTATAAATTACTATAATTATATATTTAAATTATAATTTTCTATAATTAAATATATAAATTTTAAATTACATATTTAAATTATAATTTTTTATAATTATATTTTTAAATTATAAATTACTATAGTTATATTAATGAATAAAAGAGAAATGAAGGAGAGAGAGGTTGTATATTACGAAGAGAGAGAATTAGTGAGAGACAATACATTAATTACTGAAGGTGAAGTTGTAAAGCAAAATCAAGTGCTACATCTTTTGAAAAAACTACTTGGAGTAGTTTTTAAAAAACTAGTATGTCCTAAAAAAACTCATAACTTTTTGCTATCCAAATAGAACTAAAACCATTTTAGCTAGTTTTTCCGTTTTTCGCTTTCAGCTAACTGAAATGGCAAATCAAACACTCTCAAGCAATCCTCATCTTATAACTTGATCATGTAGAGCTGAGTTAGGTCCTAATCCCAAATTCTAAGAGAAAATCAGAAAACAATTTCCAATGCCACGATCATAATCTCAAGCTTTTCATTTTTACACCGGGAATACAAAGGCATTAGTTTATTCATCTTATTATTCAATATCATACCAATGTCACAGGTTTATAAGTATGTACAATTTATTTGTGTAAACAGTACATATCAACTTACCTTTACTCACTTCAGCTGGAGAATTTCCAATCAAGCCACCAGCATTTGCAAATCGTGTTAGAGTTGGTTTATACACCTAGAAGCAAAAAAAAATAAATAAATGAAATGCCTATAGTGATCTCTTCTACTTTCTTCCTTGATATTCAAATAATAGTTTGATCTTTGCTGGAATATGCTAACACCCACCTTCTGGATCATACACAAACATACAACCCATTCTTCGTGTATAAATGCATACAAGAATTAATACCACAACATAAGTCAGAAGAGACAAACTACATGCAGTGATGCAGGTACATAAACCATAAACCCAATCATGTGTTATAATCCATCATTATAACAGAATAGGTTGAGGGCCACCTTTAGCCAAAGAATCAGTGGTTATTTGCAGGTAACCTTTAAATCTTGAATTCTGAATTCTGATGCATATCATATTGCAAATTCAGTTGTTATTTTTTAATGATTAAAACAAAAATATCGGTACTTTTTATTTTCAATCAAATCCCTGACAAATTTTATACAATAAAGTGAACTTCAAACATAACTCACGGTAAAGTTTATAATAAGTGCACTCAGAATATTATAGTCCGACCTGACTCTTGATTTTCTAATTTCTGATAAAGAACATAAAATCTACTAGCACCAACGCTATTGAGAATGCAAACAAATATTTGCATTACAGTGGTCAACCAACTCACCAGTAAGATACATCGATCAAGTTTCCTAGCAAATTTGTTATTTGTTTAATGCAATATAGCTTAAGATTTGAGAGTGAGAAATTACATCATAACCGACCACACAGAATTTTGAACTCAGTAAATGGGTTGCCATGCCGAATCCCATAGCTCCAAGGCCAACAAAACCAACCCGTATCCCACTCTTAGAATCAGTAGTAAATTCAGATGCCAGTTGCTCAGGGCTATACGCATCAGCATTTGCAGCATCTGAAATTTTAACCCCATAAACCTTTTCCCAAACCTGTCATAAAGAAGAAGGAAAAATTACGTTAAGAGAAGAACACTACAGCTTCTAAAAGGAAAAGCAACACCTGATTGAAACGCTCAAACAGATGTCCATCAAACTAACCTTGATTAATGTTGTAACGTCATCTCCACTATCCACAAGTGAAACCCCTGAAAAGAGAATTTTCTAAACTATGTAAGCTGCAAATGATTTTATTGAATTTTAATGTGTTGTATAGTTACCAAATTTTGTACCCTGAATAAGTTGTAGATGAGTAGAAGCCAAAATTGGAAGTGGAAAAGTAAGTGACTTGCCCATATTCAAAATTATTTCCTTGAATAAAGAAAATTCCATTATCGTTAGAGTTTGAAAAGGAGTATCAATAACAAGAATGAATTAAAAACAAAAGGAATAATATAACAATGCTTAGTACACACACGAGCATAGATTTGTTATAAATAATAAGGCAAGAAAAATCTCAATTTGAAAACAAGAGTCACATTAGTAAATCTTGTGACTCTTTTCCAACAAAATAGAATAGTTTACTTAAATTTATTTCAAGGAA
This sequence comes from Psophocarpus tetragonolobus, assembly GCA_037954015.1. Lineage (NCBI taxonomy): Eukaryota > Viridiplantae > Streptophyta > Magnoliopsida > Fabales > Fabaceae > Psophocarpus > Psophocarpus tetragonolobus. The sequence goes on from CM075696.1 coordinate 3,661,549, forward strand.
TAAATTATTTAAAAAAATATTAAATAATTTTCATCGTAAATTCGTAAAAAAATTCAAGGCTAAGGCTATATTAAGTGAGTAAGAAATTATTTACATTTCTTTGACATCCTTTTTCATACAAGAGCTCCTTGTTGTTGGAGGACATAAAAATCATAAAGTCAAACCTTTGAGCTGAAACTATAGAATATATGTGGCAAAAGTAGCTGAACTAAAAACTTAGTCGTAAGTGTTTGGTAAGATTAACTTATCAACTAGCTGAAAGTTATAAAATGACAAATAAGGATATCATTAATCATTATATCAATAATAAGGTATTTAAAATAATTATAACATACTTTAATAATATAACTTAATTGTATATTTAAATTATAAATTATTATAATTATATAGTTAAATTATAAATTATTATAATTATATATTTAAATTATAAATTTCTATAATAACATATTTAAATTATAATTTTATGTAATTATATATTTAAATAATAAATTACTATAATTAATATTTAAATTATAATTTCTATAATCAAATATATAAATTTTAAATTATAATTTTCTATACTTATATATTTATATAAATTACTATAATTACATTAATGAATGAGGGATTGTATGATGTGATAAGAGATAATTAGTGGGAACAATACATTAATTAATGAAGGGTAAATATGTAAAAATAAAATCAGGTAGTAACTAAAAATAAGAGATCTTTTGAAAAATATACTTGAAGTAGTCTTTTTTTTTAAAGGTAGTAGCTCCTAAAAAAGCTCCTACTTGAAACCATTTCAATTAGCTTTTTTAACTTTCAGTTAGTTGAAATGACAAACCAAAAACACTCATAATTTAATTAGAAGATGGATGTGCTTAAGATCGAACCCCTTATCATTTGGTTATTAAGGATCTAAAACCATGTCAATCAATCCTCTAAATAAAAAGCTAAACTACAAGGTTCAACATCGGTTTGCATCTCTAACAGCAATAAATCACCAACTGAACCCCATATTATGATTGTACATAACATGTACAACCAATGCTTCAAATCTCTTACAACATAGACTGACAATTTAATTTAAGATATCAATTCCAATCAGGGTTTAGTTTATGACATTAACCAAGATGGGCTATAGGCTCTGGTACCATGTTAAACTTCATATTATAACCAATTGTCATTAAGTGATGTTGCTCACCAGATATAACATCTGTAATTTTGAGACAGATAATGTGAGACTTACTAAAATCTTCTAAACATTTTCAAAATCATCCATAAATATCAAATGTGCTTTTTAATAATTAGATGGTAGAAAGTTGAGTTTAAATAAATGACACTTGAACATATGAAACTACAATCAACAAGATATCTGCTGAATTGAAAGGAAATAGCATTTAAACCAGAAGAAACAATCGGAATGGATAGTTTCCTTTTGAAAATTCCTCTAGAAAGCCAAATAAGAACATCTTAACCCCAAGAAACCATCTGAAGGATTGTTTCATTTGAAATATTCCCCCTTGTGAGGTCACCAAAAATTATTAGAAGTCCACAACTGTGGTTTCTACAATAAAAGTATAATTAATCAAACAATGGTAGACTACTTCTATTTTGATAGAGCCATAAACAAGCCAAAATGCAGTGAAATATATAATTGCTTCAAATTTCTATTGATCTTACCAACTCCTTAAAAAAATTGTTCAAAATTTGATGATTAGCCTCTCCCTTCAAAAGAAGAGGAACATAATTCTCGAATGCCCTACAAAATAGATGAAATTATTTTCACCATCAAAGTATAGAGGGGAAGGGAGCATCAGTCAAGCAAAAAAATATTTACATAGAATAGTAGATAGCAATTTTTTATTGTCAGTATTCAGCACAAAAATGAGGAACCTTTGGGTTTATAGACAACAAAGAACATTTGTAACAGCAGTAAGTTCCTTCTACAATATTTTATAGGCAGCCCTCCTGCCTTCTAAAATTTTTCTTTCTCCAAACAAACAAAAAAATAAATGTAGCATAGCATCCACCAGAGTACATATATGTGTTGGCATTCTTACTGTCAAGTTTAGCTGTTTCATATTGGCTAAACACATACCATGAATTTCCAGCTGCATGGGAAATTATATCATAGATTATCCATGGATGAATTCCAATTTTGGCACCAAGAGCGAGAGCCTCCACTGAATTAATGAAATGAATGCCTTCCAGCATCATAGTAACCATTTTAACCTTACTGCAATGGAAAAGGGTGATATATTTAATAAATCTAACACATCCAACAGAACACAGCAACCTATAACTGTAATTTTGGTCGGGATGGACAATATACGAGTTTCTTAGGATTACAATCAAAGTTAATTAAGAAACATGTAGTTTTGCATCTCATGGATGGAGGGTTGGGGGGTGGGGGTGGGAAGCAAGGCATGGTCATAAAGAATTTTATGCAATTGGTAAAATTTGGTTCTGAATGAGCAAGAACGAAGTAAACCTGCCACCACCAATTTCACCCTCAAAAGTGAACAGCTTTTCGCACATTACTGTCAAAAAAAGTTAACTATAAATTAACATTCAAATAAAAATAAAACAAAGAACTCTTTTCTTAAAGACATATCAAGTTCAAGAACTGTATAACTCAATAGATCTAAAAATTTTACCAGAAAGAATAGGCCGTGCTCTTGCAATGGCATCTAGTCTTCCTGATGATACAATCTAAATGTTCAAGTAACAATAGTCAACTAGTTAAGTATCTAATCAAAAGAAAGAAATTTGCTTTAAGTATAGATTTAGATAAGAAATTATATATATATTATGAAGACTATAACTTACAGTGACTTTTCCATGCAAAGCATCGGATCTCCCATAAGAAACATATGCATCAACAACATAAGCTATCTCATGAATTTCTACATGATAAACAAATATGGTTAACTTTAGGCTGTAACACACTATCACTAAATCTCCCCAAAACCAAAAAATTGAAGATATTATTCTAGAATATATGTACATGGAGTGCACGCTAAATATCTTTGGCAGTTTATTTATCAACTAAAATAATGTGTTTCAAACAACTGCCAAGATTTTTTCTTCTTCTTTGCCAGTAATTTCCTAGGATCGAGGAATAAAATTTCCTATGATCATTTGTATGTATTGCAATCAGTTTATGTAAAATAGACTCCGGTTGTGTAGTCAATATAGGGAATTAACTCAAATCTTCTCCCATTTTTCTCCCTTTTATAACCTCCATTTAACAGATGTTGCTGACATGGCACTGGATAATGACATGTTAGCTGATACATAAATTGACACGTCTTAATTGCGCTTTTGGTCCCTCGTAATTAGAATATCTAAGAAATCAAAAGCGTAATTAAGCCACATCAGCATATGTATCGTGCAATACATCAACTTTCACATCATCATGTCATCATCTCGTGTCACATAAGTAAAATTTATTAAATATTTAACAAAAGAACCAGAATAGAATAACTGTGATACCTGTATGATCCAATTTATGCAATTGAATCGGAGAACCAAAATTACACAATTATGATATCTTAGCTTAAAAGTAAAATTAAGCATTATTTGAATTTCAAAGATAATATTTTTTGGCAATTTAAACTGAGACCATATAAGTTGCTAAGGGTGCATGTGGTAAGAAAAAATCCCCAAATTGTATTAGATATTTCCTGGGGAAATGTGTCTCTTAGGATTTGAGCCTAGGACCTAGTTCAACTCCACAAAATCAACTTTGTAAAGTGAGGAATGTCCAAGTTTTATAAGCTATACTTAAGTTATATATCTAATTGACGTATAACTAAACACCACCCTTGAGGAGTTGAGGTTGTAATTAAGACAATCCCTAAAGAAGTTCCAATTACGGCGAGCTAGGGATGGCCGCAATTAGGTGACTTTCCAACAGTATCCATAACCACATTTATTTGAATGTCAGTGCATATGAAAAATAGGAAAACAAAAACCAGCCTCAGTATAACTTAACAAGTTGAAATTAGATAATCCAGTGAATAGGCTTGACAACCAGATCCTAAAGTTATTATAAGGTACTTACCCTGTCTTAAAAATCCTGGTTACATACATTTCAAACCAGAGACCATTTTGTAAGGTTATTTGACTTTGTTCACAATAAAGTTTCTTTAGAATAATGTGATTTATGACACAAGAAAAAATGACAGCTGTGCATGCTCAAATGATCAGTGACATAAGTCCATAACGACGTTCCAACTGCTCCTAGGATCAAGGGGGTTAGTTCTACTTTCTGAAAGCTGGAGAATAAAAATAATTTGCTTTAAACTTGTTTTACAAAGAACCAAGCATCTTTTAAAGCCAAACATATGAAGGCATCCGTTACCTGCCAGATCCTTTTCCAGTTTTTGGAGAAATGATGGCAATATGGTTGAACGGAGAATAAGAACTGTGTCTGATTTTAGATCTGCATAACCCAAAAATCAAAACTATTTACATGAACCAAAATCCTAGGAAGTAAATCTTGTTTAATGCCAAAAAAGCTCCATAGAGACCTTTCAAAGCACCCACATCTCCAAAAATGAGATCATTACTTTCTTCAATGTGAGATATTAGGACAATTAAAGCTGTTACATCTGCAAATGAGATAGAAAAATATAAGCGGAGTCCGTTGTAGCAGGGTAATTTACATAGACAGTACAGTCAATGTACAACACGGGTGGAACAGTTAGAACTTAGAATAACATTATTTCATTCACATATTCTAAGAGAAAATCATGACAACAAGTGTTAAAAATAGTAATAACTAATTTAAGAATTATAATTCTCTAAATGACGCTTAGGTATTAACTGCAACGTTAAGTGAAATAAAGAAATGTTGCATTCCAAGTAACATGAAATATGGCAAAGCATATTGTTTCTGATACAAGTACAATATGTTTGTCACAAGGAAGTTCAAAAACATCGATATTTTTTTCATACATTAACTGCCACACACACAAAAGTTTGCCTTCCTTGACATGCAGCCAGATACATACTGATCCTCTCTTTTTTTTGTCAGTTAGACAAATCATGAGAGACAAATTGTCTTTAAGATTCTTTTTAAGGGGTGGTTGTCGTAGAAAATACTCAATTTGAATTCGATAATATACCTGCTAAGTTTCAAGTATAAAATAAATAACTAATAAGCTTTTTAAGCAAGTATTTACTTGGAAATTCCATCATACAAACTTCCGCTTTCTCTAGGTTACGGCCATGCATAAATCAAATATTCTTTCTTTAGTGGAAAACTTTAGCTTGGAATTTTTAATTCATAGCTTGCTATTGATGCAGGTGCTGCCTAATACCAAATGATATTCATGAATTTTATGGCTACAACTTTAAACAAACATTTCATTTTAAGATTTCAGAAGTACATAAAATATATAATTTGAATGATATGACATACTATAAGTATTTTAACTCATTTTTAATGGGTTACTACAACAACCCAGAGCAAAGAACTATAGTTTATAAAACAGTCAACCATACAGTTGAAATATAAATTTACCTCTCCCTGCTTCAGAAGGACTTGAACATCTAACTCCTCCAAGCTTTACTAGTTCTTCAATGATGGGATCATTTACCTACAGAACAATTTATTTCGATTGAACAAATTAAAAGCAAGTTAAAAGTAGCCTACCTCATCTACTGGGATAAGGCCAGGGCTGCTGTTGTTGTAGAAGTTGAACAAATTAAAAGTGGCCTCACTTGGTAGGACAAGACTTTGTTATTATTGAACAAAATAAAAACAAACATAAATTGCTTCAAAATTCTAACAATAGAATATGCAGTAATAAATGCGTTGAGACAGTCATAACTCATAAGGATGTCCGATTCATTGCCACAAATCAGCATGTCGAGATTTCATGCCTAGCAATAACTCTAGTTTCTATTTAGTGTAGCTCTTCTTTTGTTAAATACAAATTACATTTCTTTTTCAACATTTTAACATATTCTCATCATTAAGATATGTTTAAATTATATCCTTGACAACAAAAAGCTCACCAGCATTCCCATTAATGGAAGTTAGAATTAGTATTTTTAACAGGGGTTATTTTGAAGACCATATATATTCGTTGAAAAATTTATACTTCTCTATTATGGTTAGTTTAGTGGTGATTTGCACATATTGTTAAAACTATATTCTTGAAAATACTAATATATTTTTCTATATAAGCATATAGACAAACGTTAGTGATTAGTTTGTTAATTTTGTTAATGGAAGAATTTGAATTTGTGAGTTTTTTTCCCTCTCCTTTCTCCCTAGTTTTTAACTGCTGATTCCCCTTGTAACTCGGGGAATCTAATATAATTAGCTGTTACTTTTTGTTGACAAGCAGAAATTTGTAGTACTCTAAATCCACGCATAACTTAAATTACTAACCCCGGCCGCCTATGCCAAATCCATTGTTGGGTGTTCAACTAAAAGAGTAAAAGACCGAAAATTAATTTTCCTTTATAACTGCCACAATATATCCTTTAAAATCTAAATAAAATTCAAATATCTAATCAATTTGATAAATATCAAAATATTATAGACGTCAAAGTGTCAAACACTTCTTTCCATATAACGGATATTTCCATTCTCAAATGCATTTCCTCAAATATTTTATGAATTAAATTAGGGAATACTTTCCTCAATATTCAGAATTGATGATAATGATTTTTTAATTAACTGGCAAGAATGAGTAGAGTCGATCATCAGACCGGTTCAATCAACTTTCCAAACTAGTTGTGCAAAGAATTGATTCAAAACTCATTAAAAATTTTACTAAAACCAAAAAATCTTTTGAATTTTTTAAATTTTTTAAATAAAAAAATCTCAATATTATGATGATTGCTACATTTTTAGCTTGTCAATGTAAAAACTTTTGAAGTAGTAATCAATAAAAATTATGATTGATGTGACTCTTAAGATAGTTATTATAGAACTCAATACTACAACTGATAGCTTGTGATTAGATGATAATTTATATATTGTCAGTATATGATTTATTTTATCTAAACTTAAATGTTTTGACATATTTCATTTGATTTTATTTTTAATTTTGGATATTATGGCATGACTTATGAGTATAAGGGAGAATAATTAATAAAAATAATATATAACATAATAATGTTCAAGTTTACGCAATCATCCAATCATGGATTATTATAAATAATAAATTTATTGACTTTTATAATAGATGTTTTTAAAGGATAGTTTTTATTGGTTGAAATGTATGCTGATGATACATGGCTATTAAACTCTAAGATTCATTAGTGAAGTTTAATTTTTAAAATTATAAAATAAACATTAGGGATAAATATGTTTAGTAAGTAATCTAGTTCCTAAAAAATAAAATATTCTCTTTTAATTTCTTATTTATGAAAATATTTAGAAAGTGGTCATTCTTTTTATAAAAAAAAATGTCTCCTTTTAATTGTCTATTTTCATAATTACTTATCAAAATAATGATTATGTAACATTTTTTGTAAAAAATAATTATCATATATGACACGTTTCTGTTAATGGATAAAAAATAAATTATTTCTTAAATATTAAAAGTCAACATCATCTTATTATAAGGATTTTTAATCTTTAAACATTATATATTATTTTTAATAATATTTAATATATTGTATTAAAATATTAATATTTAATTATTAATTAAACAAAAAAACACTTATATATGACTAGTATAAAAGAGTTTTATATTAGCGATTAATAAAAAAAAGAAAACCAAAATCTATTTTTAAAATATAAATAAAGTTGAATGTTATTTTTAAAGTAGTTGGAAATTGGAAGTTGAACAAATAGTGTAATAATTTATAATAATTAAGGATAAAAATGTTTAAATAATAGTTATACATATATTATATTTATTTATTTATATTAGGATTTAGAAAAGAAAAATAAATTAAATGAGTTAAATTTACATTGACACCTTTTTAAAATTTTCTCATATTGCACTTATGTTTATGTTTTTTAACCTAGCTCTCTTAAAAGGGAGATGCATGTATAAGGTAAAAAATTTGTTAAGGTAATATTTTAAAATAATAAAAAAATTGTATAATATTTTAAATAAGGGAGATGCATGTATAAGGTAAAAAATGTGTTAAGGTAATATTTAGAAAGAGTAGATCATGAATGTAGTTAATTACAAGAATATTTTTATATGTAATTATACATTAAAGTTAAGATTTATAAATTTTCTTAAAAATTTAAAATAAAAAAGATTAATTTTATTAAATAAATTTTAAAATAATTATTATATATAAAAAATTATCATATATTAAATTTGTAATTAACATCTATTTATAAAAATATTATTATATATTTAAATTTTTAATTAATTAATAATGCTCTCCGTTACCCTTCAAAAGAAAAATTTATGGTGGTGTGCGTCTTCAGATTTTATTATTCTAAATAGTTGTGTCACGTTCCGAAGTACATAATACTACCATGTGATTGTAACGTACATTTGAAGTGCGAACTAAAAAAACAAAAGTTAACACGTATGGAGACATTATGAAACTATAGAGTCTAGTAAGACTTGGGTGGACAGATAATAATGGTAGAGTAAGATGTTTTTATTGCTAAAAAAAGGAAGATTTAATGTTCATATAGATGAGTATTTTGCAATTTAAAAATAACACATTAAATAAAAATATGTTAAATATTAAACACATAAAAAACAACTAAATTTATTCACTTATTGATAAATTTGATTTCTTATCAAGAAAAAAATTTACACACCATTTAATTCTTAAAGAATAGGTGGATTCATAAACTGTAAAGAATTAGCAAGTTAGTTGGAGAATTTAACATATCTTTTTTTGTGAAAGGTAAGCATTACACCGGATTCATGGACATGACGCTAAAATGATGGGTCTAAGCTTCAGCATAATGAATGAATAAAATGAAAACAATAAATTATACAACAAATTTTTATAGAAAGATTTTTTAACTTTTATTAATTTACACATAATTTTATTTTTTTACACTAACCTAATTTTAAGTTTAAAAATATTACACTAACTTTCTCTAACTATTTGAAAATATTACACCAACCCTCATCTCAAACCATATTAATACCTCTTAAGGATATGAAAACAATAGTTAAAAATATAAGAGTGTATGTATAATTAAAATATGCAAAAACTGGAAAAAAATTATAAAATACACAAAAATAAAAAAAATATAATAATAAAATGTGCAAAAAAATAAATTGATTACTAAAATACGAAAAAAAAAATTGAAAACATGATATTAGAAAGGTCAAGAAAAAATTAAAGTGATAAAATTTACAAAACAACAATAACTTAATGGTAAAATATGAAATGCATTAAAAATGGTAAAATATACAATTATACCTTGAATATATGTTTTTATGCAAACCTTGATCATATCTTGTAAATTATAACTTTTTTTACTGCATGTTATAACTTATAAATTGTATATTATGTACAACTAGCATTTTTATGAGCTTAACACGTGTAAATTTTTAGTGTAGAAGAATTTTATACTGACAGTTAATCACAATCATTAGTTTACATGACTTTTAAAGTATTAATCGGTAAAGTCAATAAATTTACCATATATAAAGAGTTGTAATTAACTGTTATTGTAATACTAATAGTATATAAGTGTTGCTTTTCTTTTTTTATTCACATAGAACTAGCATACTTTATATTTAGTGGGGAAAAAATTCATTTTCCTTATATAATGTATTGCAGAAATCTTTATTTTTATATGATTAAAATTTATAATAAATAAATAAATATTTTTTAATATTATAATTAAAATTTATAATAAATGAATAATTTTAAACATATAAGTTATATATTTAATTTATAATTTATATTCTGATAAAAAAATGTTTTTAATTATTTGAACATTATTTTAAAAGTGCTGAAATTCAATTTATTAAAATTTTTAACGAGTAAATTATTTTAAATATATAATTTATATTTCATATTTAAAATAAATAATTTATATTGTGATACAATATAATTGTTAAATTTAATTTATAATTGAATATGAAAAGGACACTTGTTTGTGACAACAGAGCAATAATTGTTTGTGTTGATTGTTAAATTAAAAATAAAAATACATTTGAAAAATACAAAAAAAAAAAAAAACCCTATGTGATTAGATTAAGGCATGAGTCTCAACAAGAGTAATCACTCCTATAAAAATATCTAAAAATATTTTATTAAATGGTTTTTAAAACAGTATTGATCAATATAGCTATTTAAGCAAATTAGAGCATTATCTCCAAAAATTTTGCATAATTCCATAAGTACCTTTTTTTAAAGTATCAATGTAAAATTTGAAAAGTGTTAAATATAATATTTTTAAAAATATAATAAATATTAGTATAATATTTTAAGCTTAAATAGATGTTATTGTAGGTGATTATCAACCCTCCTAAGAGCCTCTAATGCTAGTTCTTATATGCCACAACTTAAAAGGTGACATTTGGTTTAATAAAATGTTTTTTGTTTTCATTTTTTGAAGATTATTTTTATTTTCAATATTTAAAAAATATATTTGTTTTCATTTGATATTTTCTATTTTAAAAAAATAATATTATAAAATTTAATTAATTTTATCAAAAATATTATAATTATTTATATATATAGTTTAAAATATATATAATTATAATATTGTTATTAAGTTTTTATATAGTGTTAATTTTTTAAAACAACTTTTTTTTCTATTTTAAGTTGTTTTTTGAAAATATTTTCTAAATTAAAATTTTTTATTTTCACTTATGTTTTCTGTTTTCTCTGAAAATGAAAGTGGAAAACATCCAAAACAAATGTCACATTTTTTTTTTAGCATTACAACATTCTTTAGCATCTCATTCTTTTTTTTTCAAATTTTACTCAAATGGCGGATTCTTATATACTTCTAGATTTTATAATTTTTTATTTATACTTCACCTTTTTTACAACTTAAAAAAATTATTGAAAAAGTAATCTAATTATTATAAAATAAATATTAATTTAATATAAATAAAAATATTTTAAATAAACACAATAAATAATATTTTAACATGCATAGTACTATTTAACAATATAGGTTGCTTTTTTTGGCTCATGGTGCTGCTTTAAGAACCATTACTTATTTTTAAATAACTCATTGTTCATGTGATGGCACTCTAATTGAAATTGATAGAAAGTATGATTTCATATTTTTATAAAAATATTAATTTAGTATAAATAAAGTTATTTTAATAACATAATAAATAATATTTTAATGTGCATAAAAACATTTGATATCATAGGTTGGTTTTATTTATAATGTTTTAGTCCTATTATTTATTTGAGTTTAATTGCTATATATTATTAGTATAAAAGATTTTTACATTTACATTCAATCATGACTTTTTATTTATGTGATTTTAAAGTACTGATAAGTAAAATCAACAAATAACATGAACGAAAGGTTGTGATAGTATGTCAATGTAAGAATCTTTATCCTAACCATATATATTAATTAATCTCTGTTTATTTCTAAGTAACTCTTCTTATTAAATTTTAATATGAATTATTAATAAGGACTACAGTAAAAACAAAACAAGTAATTAATGGGGTCCGAACATTAGCCCTTATTTTCAATTTTAAGCATACATGGCCTGTATTAAACTTATGTTTTTATAAGCAATGCTCTAGTATGTATTTGATTTCTACAAATAAAAAATAATAGTTACTGTTATTTATGAGTAAAAATATAATAAATTAATTATATTATTAAAGCACTTTAGTAGTAATCTAGTTTTTACCCTAGAAATTTTCAATACTTTTCTCTCCTTGCTTTGGAAGTATAAGTCCTTGCTTTGGAAGTATAAGTGTTTGTTTGTTAATAGTCTTATAAAACTATTTTCAGTATTTTAGTTTTTAAAAACTAAAAAACTTGTTTGGATAATATTTTCTAAAAACAGTTTTCGAAAATAGTTTTGGTTTTTTAGTTTTTAAAAACTAAAAAATAGGAACAATTAAAAATAGTTTTGTTTTTCAGTTTTCTATTTTTGTTTTGAAAACTCAAAATATAATCAGAATATGTTGTTTTTTTGTTTTTCATCAATAAAATTCTAATAAATATGAACAAAATTTTTCATTTTTACATATTTAAAACAGTTTTCAAATAAAACTATTAAACAAGTTTTTTTTTTCTTCCCGAAAACAATTTTTAAAGATTATTCTTAAAAACTATTTTAAAAAACTAAAAATAAAAATCAAATCAATAAAGCCGTAAATACTCCTTCAACTAATTAAAATAATTCTCAATCATCTTAAACTATTCTTTATCTGCCAACTTCCGGTGCTCCTTCAACCGCCTATCCCTTTCAAGTTTCATACATTCTGTTATATTTAATTTTAGATTAAAGTATAATAATTTTTTTAAAATATCAATAGTTAAAAATTATTTGATGTTATAATTTAAACTATTCATTATAAATTCAAAACATAATTATATATACAAAAGGTATATATTAAAAATATAATAAATTTTAATTATTAAAAATAATTATCATGTGTAATACATAAATTAAAATATTAATTTAAGATTATTTAAACGTTTTTAGGATGAAATAATTTTACCTTATGTTGGAAAAAAGTAATTCTAGAGAAAAATTATGTAAATAGACCTAACAAGTAACAACAAGTTATTACTACTTGTGTAGGCATGAAGCAAATGACAGTGGGACTTGGACGATAATGCTTAGTACTCAAGGATCCAACAAAATTAAATGATTTAAATAAAGTTTCACTGAAATCATTCTTAATACTTAAAACTTAAATATATTTTTTTTAATTCTGGATTCGTTTTTAATTTTTTTTCTATTAACACAATAAATAATATGTTTTTATATCAATAAATCACTCTCCTGTTTGATACCTAATTTCCTCAATCTTTAATTTTGCATTGACATAGTACACTTAAGCTTATCAACCAACAACGTTAATCTAAAAAATAAATTAATCTCAAAGATTAAAAAATATTTTTGAATTTGAAAGAGTAAAAATTATATTTTGTAAAACTTTTGAAATAAAAAATTTATTTAAATCAAATTAATTATTGTTACCTGGATGTGAAAAATAACTCTTTTATTTATATAATTTTTTCGTATTAATTGATAAAAAGTGAACAAATTTACTGTAATGAAATGTTTCCACTAACAATATACAAGTTTTTTTTCTAGAAAAAGAAGAAAAAAAAAAAGCTGGTATATTGTTATCTAAAAGTTTGTTAACTTCATCGTTGTGTGGAAAGGTAAGTGTGAAGTAGTGTGATCGATACTAATTAAACTGAAAACAAATTAGAAATGCATGTGAGGTAAACGTAAAATAATGCAACTTAAACATAGCGGTGACGAATTTCATTTTGATCCAACGGTTACAATTGTCCGATGAATGAATGCGCAAAATGTTAGAGCGCAGGCAATGAGATTGAAGGGGCTTATCTAGCCGCAGCCCCGAAAGTGGCGTAAAGTCCGGTTTGAGCGAGATGGTATATTGGCATGCATGTATGAGAATGGTGAAATAAAGAAGAAAAAGAAAAAGAAAAGGAACCTCGAAAGCTTGCACGTGGTAGCCATGGCGAATCGCCTTGCACGCCATCTCGAAGCCGAGCTGGTCCACGCCAACGAAACCGATCGCTTTCCGATACGCCATTGCTGAGAAACTTCCGATTTGTGTGATTTGAGCAAAACACAGTGAGAGATGAATTTAATTGTAGGAAAAACTATGAAATTGGGGAAATGCTTGCATGAGTTAAACGAAGGAAGGAGGAGGGAAATTACTTACGCTGTGTGATCCAATCGGTGTACCTTTGCTTCTATAAGCTTTTTTGTCTTCTTATCTATTATCTATATGCGCAATCAATCGGAGACTCGTGTAGAATGCGGTAATGCCCACCATTAAACAAATTAGCTCCACATGGAAAGGAGGTTTTTTTTTCACATAATCTAAAGGAGTTATTTAATAAGTACATAATCATCATCATATTTCCGTATTTCCAGTTGCTTTTTCCTTATAAAATAAAATAATAATAATTGCATTAACAATCCCATTGTACCGGAAATCATTATACAATTTTTTTTTACTTTATAATGATTAAATTATATTAAAAATCATTCCAAACAAGTCTTTAATAGATATTATATGATAATGTAAAATAATTATTTGATACCGCCATGTCGTTGACACGTCATCAATGTTATAAATAACCTTCGTAAAGAAATACTCGATCCTCTTAAATAGTTAAGTTGATATTTTAATAGACTATTTGTCAAATATGTTATCAAAGCATAATCTATTTTTCGTTTTTATATATTTACTCTTAGAAGAAAAAAAACTATATTGATAATATTGTATTTTTACTCTTTTTTATTTTTAACACTAATTAAAATTTATTAGAAATTATAAATTTTAATTTTCTCACTTCTGGAATTTTTATAAGGCAAAAATTCATTAATGATTAAGAAAAACACAAAGAGACACTTTGACAAGTCACACCATACAATTCAAAACCACAAAAAAGAAAGTATTACAAATTATCAACACAACAAAAAGGGTTTATGGCTCATTTAAGAATTTAAAGCAAGTTTACCGATGTGGCCCCACTTCCATGATTGTATTTGAATAGCCAGGATGATTTCTTAAACATCCACTAGTTAGTTGGTGACCAAGCTTGTTGACGTGCTATTGTATTATAAACCAAACACATAAACTGATAACAATGTACACATACCTCCCTCGCTAAAACCATAGAGATCTCTCACTAGTTACAAATTGCATGCCATATTCTAGTAGAGATCTTACAAGTAAATAGAAGGTGAACTCATGTTTCTTCTTCAATGCCACACAACCAACAACTTGTCTCCCCTTATACTCACTGCCTCAAAAGATTACTCCTAACTAGCAACCTATCCATGTCTAGTCGTTAGATGAAGAAATGAACTTTGTTGGTACTCTTATCTTCTACATCTACTTAAGGAACTTTTGTTGGTTCACTTTTGGATTAAGGGGATCATCAAGTAAAAAATAAGAATTGCTAAAATTTATGATCTTTTATAGATCATGGTAGAGAGCAGGTTAATAATAGAGTGGTAGAAAAAGTGTTTCTAAAATTGGATGGTAAGGTTTTTAACTTCTATTAACTTGATGCACGTGGAATTTTGGATTATTTATTTTCACTAATTATATAAATTAAATCAACAATTAAAATTAAAAGGAGATATAAGGTAACTCAAGTTGATTAGTTAAGGAATAAGAGAGCGAAGAAAGGTAGTGAGTGAATTCTCATTATTAACAAAAACTAGCATTACTAACAAAACTAACATTTGACCTATACAAAAAATAAATTGCCTATATATGATAAATAATGAAGGAAACTTTTATTTTTATGTTCAAATCATGTACCATTAAAATTAAATAGATTCTTGAATTTCACATTAGTTTCAAACTCACTACCTGAAGCTGCAAAACTGAAGGTTGCCGACTTCATCAAAGAAGTCACCTACTCCACCAGGCTAATGAATGTGGTCATGGTACGAAAGTGATATGCTAAATGGCGAATGTGTGTAGACTATATAGAATAAAGCTTGCCCCAAGGATGTCTAGCCAGGAGTCTTGTGCAACAATGGAATTTTACTACAACCAACTAAAGATTAGGTTGTTGAATGAGAAAGACATTAGTGTTTATCAGCATGCTGATTGGTTGATTGACAAGTTGATTACAAAAGTCCATCTATATTTCTGGCTTGACGAGTACTCATGAAAAGATGATTATACGCGATACTGGAAAAATGAGTGGATGAGTGGTTTGACGTCATGGAGCAAAGCACTCAAGATCCAGACACTGATGTCTTAATGGAAGATGGATGTGCCAAGGTTACTGATCGAGATAAAGCTTTTGTTGTCTGGAATACTGGTTCAATGTTGAGCATTTGTAAGGATTTTTTCTTAACAAAATTGTGTAGTATCTATCAAACCCGTCACATGACTTGGTGGTTTAGAGCGGTTTTGCACTGGCAATTGAGTTTCTGGTTTTGACTTACCGTACAAAATCTCTGTAAAACTGGCAACTGACATGGCGGTTTAGGAGTCAGGAATAGAGATTCTTATCTCCAAATCGCCAACTGACATGGCGTGTTGGGTTTTCCATGCATGTCCTGTCCCAAACCGTCAATTAACATGGCGAGTTGAGCTCCCTCATAACTCCCTATTCATGCACATTGCAACGTAAAAAAAGAGGAAGAAAGAGGATGTTTTCTCAAAAAATAAGAAAATGATAAAGAAGAAAAATAAAAAATTATTAATAAAAAATTATTGATAAATTAATAATATTAAAAAATAGTAAAATCATATATGGTTAACAGATTTGAATTGATAAATTGAAAAGTTGAAAAAATAATTATTAGTATGTAGAGTTTTTAAATTTAAATATAAATATTTAATTTAAGAAAAACAAAAGAGATAAATTATATTTTAGGACCTAAATAATGCATGTAATAATGTCTAAATAGATGAGAAAGTTTGGATAGTTTTTTAAAATTATTTAAAATGTTAATTTAAATATAGTGTATTGTGTGTTCAGGTGAAAGTTCGGATAAAAGATAATTTTGTAAAAAGTAGTTTATTTATTGGTAAGAATAAAATTTAAATATATGATTTTATTTAAATAATTGTAATTAGTTTTTTTTATATTAATAACCTTGGGATATATTTGATATTTTTTTAACAGTTAAATGAAGGACATATTTTTATAAAAAGCAATTGGAAACCTTTCAAAGGAAAAAATAAGAAGAAAAAATGCAACAAGTAAACAACAATATAGAGTTTATGGTGATGACACTAGATGTATTTAATAAATGGAATGAAAACATAATAAAAATTAATTGTTAGTTCGAAATGGAAAAAATAATTATATTTAAATATTAATGAAAATACAATAAATGTTGAGAAATACAGGACAAGAAATTTGGAATTTAGGAGTTTGCATTGGGACAATGATTTCTTCTGTGGCTAGATTATCTACAAATTGAACATGTAACTCTAGCTTGTGGTTGTGACCGTCTCAAATCCATTTCATTTCTAATTCGGGTTGATTTAGGATGACTCGATTCTCTAAGCAACGCTGGATTTGGCACAATGAATAATCCGCTTCTAGGAGATATTGTCTCTGAATTTCCTAAGGGATTCCACTCTGTGGAATAAGTTTGTATTATGTTTTGCAGAGAGTATACCCTATGAACAAATTGAAAGTGATTGACACTGACATGAGCGCACACTACTATAACGTGAGAGCAAGGGTAGTGGTATGCCTGGAAAACTCCGCACTCATAATATTGTTTTAGTAACTTCAAAATTTTTGTTTTTTTGTGTGACATGACAGAATGTTTTAGTAACTTCAAAATTTTTGTTTTTTTGTGTCATACCTTTTGATTGTATGCATTGATGCAACGACTTCGTTTTCTTTCATAGCATCCATTAATTTTTTGCAGTAATGTCTTCCCCCCCTAAACTGTGCATTGGTTTCCGCAACTCTTTTAAGAAAGTACTCAACAAAATTGTCGTGAGTAGATTTTACAATAGTAGTTACAGACATATTTCGTGAGTATCAAAACACTTTGTTAACTGCTTCAAACAAATTAATTGTTATATGACCAAATCTTTAGCTTCCTGCATGTGTCATGCTCTATTTGTTAACTTCAATACAATCAATCCATTATGTCACATCATAACCCATAGAAATTTTCCATCACAAAAATTGAAGCTGAATGAAAACAATAAAACTTTAATATTCTTAGCTTAACAACAAGACTAGATACATCCTAGTATGTTTCTTATAAAAAAAAGGAATATCCAAACTAATTCTATTATATTTTTTTTAATATCCCAACTAATTCTTTTTTTTCCTTTAAATTCTAATAAATCTTTATTTCAATCATTTTTTTATTTAAACAAGATAATAACTTAACATTATTATTTACTAAGTAGCTAAATATTATAAATTATTTAGTCTTTTTCTGAAATTAAAAATTGAACTTCTAAAAAATTAACTTAACATAACTCAAATTTAATGACATAGCATAATATTGTTTATTTAATTCACGTTAATTTAATAACAACCAACAACTTTAATCTAACATAATGATTAAATTTTCAAAATTTTATAAAATTGAAAAACTAAAATATCTCTATTTTTAAAAAATGACAAAAATTAGAAATTTCAAAATAGAAAAAATTAAAATTGCGTTTAATAGTTTTTACAAAGGGAAGTAATGAGTTATAGAAAACTGAAATAACATAAAAATGAAAGTAAAAAGAAAAAAAAAGGGACAAAGTGGACTTTTCAACCCTAGAGGCAGTGTTCAGTTCACTTGATCGTGACGAACAATTCGCTGCTACCAAAATAAGCGGAAAACACTCTCTTTTTTCTCTTTCTTTTTTTTTTCTTTTTCTTTTTGCTTTGGTTAAAACCAATAACAGCAAAGTGATTAAGTTAGCTTCTTTTGAGCTTCACCAACTATAAAAACCTATTGCAAACGTGACTTTGGAGGTCTGAGGTAAACATTGTAAGTGCTCAGCCAACTCTTTCAATTTCATTTTCATATTATCTCTGCTTATTGTTTTAAGATGTGGGGATACTTGTATAATTTTCAATTTTTCTGAGGTGGGTATGTAAATTTCAATTACTGAATGTTGTCCCTCTGTCACTTTTTGTTATAGAATCATCAATAATTTGTTCGCCATCAAGGTAGTACTTTTTATATAATAATTTTGGTCATGTAATTTTAATTGAATTTAATATTTATAAAAGTACATAACGTTTTTTTGGTGCCTCTCTAAAAATGGGGCTCTAGGGTGAGGTAGCTCACCTTGCCCCTGCCTCTGGGTAGGGAAGTTTAAAACTTTCCCGTCTTAGAATGTAAGCATTTGGAAAAGGTTATGCTTTTAGTAGCTGGGTATCTTTGGATTTTGCAGAATGTGAAAGGGGTGTATTGAAAAGAATCTTGCTTCAAAGGGTAATTAGGATTTAGGAGTATAGAAAGCTACTGAGTGTTCAACTTTTGATTTTGTATTTTAAAATCCCATCTACTAGTGTAGGATCATTACTGGACTATTTTGCATTGTCAAAGGAATTTTTTGGAAGCGCTGCATAAACTTCATAGTTTGACACTCTGGCTTTAAATGCAATAGCATCTTTAGAGGCTAAATGCAAATTGCAAAAAAGGGTATATGAGGGAAGGAAGTTGAATATCCAAATATGCCTTCGTCCAGGAATTCACAATTCTGCCTTTATTAAGACTACCTGGGCATCCCTATCACTGAAAGGCTCACAAAAGCACAAATTAGATATATAGTCAACGGCCGGGTGTTAGACTGCAAGGTTGGAAAAATCAGCTACTGGCCTTTGCAGGTTGCAAAACCCCGACAAAATCAGTAACAGCAGGGCTTACCATTTTCCCATGCCTTCCCTGCTTTGTTCTCTCTGCAATTTACTATTGTGTTTGTTTCTTGCCTGCTTGATCTTTTGTTTAATAAAATTATAAATGAAGCTTTTATTTAAGAACCTACTTTGAGTCGGGGTGACATTGTAGATTTTCTTAAGAGTGTGTATTGAATAAAGAATAACAAAAAATGCAACTAAGTTCTGTTTGTAACTGGGCCTTAATTGGCAAAATTGTGAACTTGTCCAGCTTTTTGTGACTTTGTCTTACACATAACACGTGAAAGAGATAGTGAGGAATGGATTGAAAAGGGATAAATGAATGTCCATTGATTTACATTTTCATGGTACAACAACTTTAACTTCCATATTTCTAATCACTGACTTACAACATCTGTCTGAAATCAGAAGCTATCCTAATTCCTTAATGGAGAGCTCTGAAGAGGAAAATGAAGGAGTTTTTGGTAATCATGTTCCTAAGGAACTGAGTCGTTTAGCATCTAATGGTGCAAAGTTTATTGATGAAGTACTCAATGCTCAGAATGAATATTGTCTGGAGAATTTTCGTATGGATAAGCATATATTTTACAATTTGTGTGATATCCTGCAAGCCAAGGGTTTATTGCGTCACACAAATCGAATCAAAATTGAGGAGCAACTGGCCATATTTATGTTCATTGTTGGGCATAATTTGCGAACAAGGGCTGCTCAAGAGTTATTCCGTTATTCAGGAGAAACTATTAGTCGTCACTTTAACAATGTTTTGAATGCTATAATGTCAATTTCACTGGATCTCTTTCAGCCTCCTGGCTCTGGTGTTCCTTCAGAAATCTTTGAAGATCCTAGGTTCTATCCATATTTTAAAGTAAGATTTCTAGAAATGAGTTTGATCAGCGTCTTGTATGGTTGGTTCTATCTTACTTTTTGAAATTTTGTAATAGGATTGTGTGGGAGTAATTGATGGTATACATGTACCAGTGACCGTAGGTGTAGATGAGCAGGGACCTTTCCGCAATAAGAATGGTTTACTTTCACAGAATATTCTGGCAGCTTGCTCATTTGACCTCAAGTTCCATTATGTTTTGGCTGGATGGGAAGGATCTGCAACTGACTTACAAGTTTTTAATTCAGCAATCACAAGGCGGAACAAATTGCAGGTTCCTGAAGGTATATATTCTGTGATCTGGGTAAATGTATGTTAAATACTGTTATGATTTAGGGAGTAATACTGTTGGAACTCTATCCCTTGAATGACTCCAATTTTTAAGTTTTAGCTCTAGCAAGTTAAAGTGATTTTATTTTCATTTGTATGATATGATTAAGAAGAACTAAACTTCTGTCCTTTAAGTTTACATCAAATTTGATCTTTTAAGGTCTCCCTTTTCCCTTTTATCATTTGAACCAAACGCTTTGCAACTTTATCTATGCTTTAACTGCATCAAAATAGTTGATCAAGATAGTTTGTTTTGCATTAGCTGATTTCACTTTTCAACTTTTTGGTTGTGATTGTGAGAGACTGATGGTTAGTAGATGACAATGCCAGATGCCACCGTAGGTGATTTGTAATGTATGCCAATTTTCACAGAGCAACTCAAAGAAAACACTCCAACTTCTCTATTATGTTTAAGACTTAATTGAAACAAATAAAACTTGTACAACAAAAATGAAACTTGCTACAAACCTAAGGATCAAATGATTATTTACAACCGTGATTACCATACGCTTATAACTTGTTCTTCAAATACTTGATTAAAACACTTGTTTATGATACAGGTAAATACTACATCGTTGACAGCAAATATCCAAATGTGCCAGGTTTCATTGCTCCATATTCCACTACTCCCTACTGCCACAAGGAATTTCCCAGCGAGTACCACCCACAAAATGGAAGCGAACTGTTCAATCAACGTCACTCATTATTAAGGAATGTTACAGATCGAACTTTTGGGGCATTGAAGGCACGGTTTCCTATATTGATGTCTGCTCCTTCTTACCCATTACAAACACAAGTGAAGTTAGTGGTGGCTGCATGTGCCTTACACAATTACATTCGCAGGGAGAAGCCAGATGATTGGCTTTTCAAGATGTATGAAGACAGGTCATTTCCAATGGAAGAATCGGAACCTCCATCAGAGATGGAACTGCCACCCAAGTCTGATGTTGAGACCCACACCCACTCATCAGATCATGCTTTTGATGCTGAAGAAATTACACCTGCTTCACAGTTAAGGGACTCCATTGCTACTGAAATGTGGAATGATTTTATCCACGATTTCCCCCCTATGTAAATTTTTGTAGTTACATTTTTTTTTTCATGATTTACAGGATATGAGTGAGACTATTCATTTATTTGGTAATGCATATGTGATGCTATTTTTGGCCTTAAAATTGTATTTCCATTATTTTTTCCTTTCACATTTAAAAAAAAAAAAACTTTGTTGTAAAATAAGTTTTATATTTTAAAATTTGGTTACCTTTTACTTCTAGAATTAGCCAACTCTTATGATTCTAAATTGGTAAATTGTTTGGAAAGTGATGCTATTTTGCTTTGTGTACTTTTCTCTCGTGGCCAAGTGAGAGATCGTGTGGGAGACCATCATATTCAATATTCATACTATGGTCCAAAGGATATAGTTACAGTTGGTGTTAGTTCATGGGACCATAAGGATACATTGACAAGGAATTAGTAGTGTCGGTACACAGACAGGGAAGTGACTTAGCTTGAAAGGCTAAATATATTATCATTTTTATGGAGTTTTCACATTTTATTATACTTTTTAGCAAATATATAATAATATTTTTTCAACTTTTATTAAATTATACATAATTTAATTTTTTTTATTTTTTTTATATTGACTTTCATTTTAAATTTAAAAACATTCAATTAACACTTTTTGTATGTTTGAAAATTTTATATTAGTATCATTTTTAAATCTTACAATTACATCTTTTTAGGAAAAGTAAAAATAATTTTTAAAAAATAAAAAGTATATGTATAATTACACTAAATTAAACTTGACGATGTTATAATTTATTATATATTTTCCTATGAAGAATGTCTCCAAAACATTTTTTAACATTTTTATTGTTTATTAAAAATTATACATTTTGAATCTCATTTCTTATTAGTGACTTTTATGATTTTGTAGTTTTTAAATAGTTTCAACAAAAAGGGTATTGCTATACTTCTCTATCTCACTTTTTTCCTGTGTTGATATTTTTATGCCAGGCAATGAACGTCAGAACATTTTAACTACGTCAGTTGCATCCAAACAAGTCGTAAGAGCTGCTAAAATTTATTTTATATTTCTTTTACTTTCTTCTAAGTCCTAATGCCATATTATTTTTATTACATCAGATCATTCAATTAACTTTTTTCCTTTAATTTAACAACTCAAATGTCATATTTCTTTTACTTTCTTCCAAGTCCTATCCTCATATGAGTGGCATGAGCATGGTCCATCCTAGTCTGCAATAGCAAGCTCAGTTGGACTTGAGGTTGTTTAGGAGTTTTGAAAATAGAGATGGAATTGGTGTAGTTTTATGATGGATTGGGATTATATGAATCTAATTTAGTATTTAATATTTTCTTAAAACATATATGTTTGTTTGAAGACAAGTCCCAACCATAATAAGTGTCTTTGACTTTGGGTGGACGAGCAAATATGTTGTGTCTCAACTCTCAACTCTCAACCTGCTCGTGTCTGTTGTGGACCATTGTTTTTCAAACTTTCACTTCTTTTTAAATATTTAACTTAAACAAATATAAATAAAAAGAATGGACATACAGGATATGATCCCTCTACCTGAACACAACAACCTCTTTACCATTTATATATAATACACTTATGTTATTATTTGAGGTATTAATATATATATATATATATATATATATATATATATATATTATATATATATATTATTTAATATATTAATAAATTTGTATTTTTATTTGAGATATTAATTATTTTATCATCATATGAGTAATAATTTAATTATATGAATACAATTTATATTTTCTGAAATAAATTCTAAAATGAAAACTTTTTACTAAATTTATAAACTTATTTATACATTTATTTTGTTAATTACACTAATATAATAGTAGAACATTACATTGTTCATAGAATTAAGAAGTATGCTTGTTACTTAGACTTTAACTTGCGAATTTACTATATATAGCGAGAACCTATTTAATACATATATTTTATTTTTAATATAGACTTTTTTTTAGAACAAGTTATGAGTTGCTTCTTGTGTTTCTTAAAAAAAGCAAAAACTTAATATTTTCTTATTTTGCTTCTTACAAAAATTTTACATAAACATTTTAAAAGTTTTTATAAGTGATTTTTTTTTAAAAAAATTATTCTTTCAAAAAATAATCTTAAACAAACAAACTCTACATATTCCATATCACAAACTAGAAAAATAAATGAAATATGACAACAAAATAAATATGAAGACATCCCTTAACGTGTCAAAGTGTAAGTTGACCCTTAACATGTCACAATGTAGATCGACCTTTGACACCATATGGTGGTACATACTAGAAATGACAACAGGTTGGGGCGGGTACAGGTAGTAGTTACCCGCCTCTAACCCGCTACAAAAATCTGTTACCCATTACCCGCTAAAAACCTAGTGGGTATCCGCTATAGAAATACCCACAGATTTTTTTAATATCCGCGGTTATCCACGGGTACCCACGGATATTTTTAAAAAAATATTTTTTTTAAAATTAAATATTTTTATAAGAAGTTTTATCAAATAAATCATTTATTTTTTAGAAAATCTAGAAATAAAATTATACTAGTTTCTACAAGATTAATTAGATCTAAAAGTAGATTAATATAATATATTATAAGAAAATATTTAATAAAAATAAAATATTTATTTTGTATTATCGGTATTTTTATAATAAATAATTTTATTAACTATGAAGTTTTCGTAAAAAAATAAGATTGATATCAATGAATTTTGATAATTAATATTTTAAATTGATTGATTTTCCAAAAATATTTTTTTAACTTTTATATATATATATATATATATATATATATATATATATATTATTTTAGTTTAGCGAATACCTGCGGGTACGATAATATGATACTCGTACCCGCGTCCGTTAAGAAGCGGGTAGAAAAAAACCCGTACCCGCGGGTAACGAGTACCTATTTATACTATCCGTACAAATATTTTCACAAATTTTATCCACGGGTATCCACAAATGCAGATTTTTTTGTCATATATAGTACACACTAATTAGAGAAAAATATGTGGAAACTATTGAAAATTTATAGTTGTATAAATAGGGATACCTCATGGTAGGACTCCTCAAGTTCATGGTTAGGATAGCAATGGAGAAAGAATTTAACTTAAATAGTTTATTATCCTCCAAAGGTCTTCTAACTTAAACAATAGTAATTTTAAAATAATAAATGAAGAGTTTAATTGATATAAACTGTGTAAAAGATTTTTACGCATTTAATCATAATTTTTCATTTATGTGACTTTTAAAATAATAATGAGGAAAATCAACAAATTTATCATAGATGAAGGGTTATAATTGAATGTTAGTATAAAAATTTTTACACTGACCATCTATACAAATTAAATTCATAAATGAATAGATAGTGTTATAGATACTATTTCAACTTAACACTCTAACTTTATTTTTGAAGGTGGCATTAAAGCAAGAAAATAATGAAAAATATTTTACCATTTTTGTTGTTTCTTATACATTTTTTAAAAGTGAGTATTTTAAATTTTAAAAGAGAAAATGGATCATACATTATCTTAAAAAAGAAAAGGGTCATAAATTGTTAATGTAATTTTTTTTACACTATCTTTAAATATGATTAGTTTGTTGACTTCATAAGTATCTTAGAAATTAGTTATATAAACAGTGAATTGTAGTTTAATGATAATATAAGGAGTCACTTTATATTAAAAAAAAATGTTCTCAGAATAAAGATGGCCTAAACGGCTAAACCTTTCAAGAATTTAGTCATATTTGTGCCTGGAACATTTTCCATGTATCCCCAACCCCTTAATTGAACTGTAAAGTTAAAGAAAACTCAAGCTCCACGTGAGTTTAGTCTGAATTATAGGAAGGACCATTTTTGTGTGATGTGCTAAACCCCGTGCGCCATATGATGGCAGAGTGTTTCCCAATTTATGCAATCCCCCTGCTATCCATGTCATATGACCCTCTTAAGCACTCGCTTTGTTGTCAATTCCACTATGTTAAACGAGTTATAAGCAACTAAAAATGTTACATGACCACTTTACAGTGAACTTTAAGCTTTAATTCACCTTTTAGTTGGGGATATAGATAGATATATACTATTAGTTGGGACATTACATCATGTGGTAGTCTCTTTCAAGCTAGCTTTGGCTTAAATGGAAGATTTTAAGCACAATTTTCTTGTAATTTACTTAGACTTATGTGCTTCTATGCCCAATTGATGGTCAGAAATTTTTTAATGCAAATGAATCCAAGCTTGTTCCGCACGCTCAAATTTTACATAGCTCCTTTTCATAAATGAAAAGTACTTACTATGATGTTCTTTTCCTCAACCAAATAAAAGATGACTTTTTTTCTATTTCCATTCTTGGATTTTCACTTTTCTACTTCCCACCTATTTAAACAAGTATAACCTTTAGCTGTGTTACAACATTCGAGCATCATTAACGACCATACTTTATCTCATTCAAATTATCCATTATTTTACAATAGATCTTAATGTCTAAATAGTTGTACCTGATCAGTCTTGACATATTTTATTATATCAATGTTTCTTATGGACAGGAGTTCTAATGTTTTCAATATTGAATTGATCTCCTTAACCTTTTCCTAAAGCCTACTATGGTAACGGTCCATATTATAATTTTTTCCATCTTACAAACATCACTAGATTATCTCCTTGCATCCATTCAAAACTATACTATATGTTACAATAGATCTTAATCTATCAATTATTGTTTGTGGCCCATTTTCAAGCTTTAATCACATTGACATTTCTTACTGGACAGAAGTTGTAATGTTTCAGAGTTCAATATTATATTAATCTTCTTAACCATTTTTCAGAGCATATTACAATGCTTCATTTTTTTACCTTTTATTTAAGCTAAAAGATGTTATTGAATTCTTCTAGCTTAATTATAAGAGCCTGTTGCAACTAATGTGACACACATAACAAAGAAGATTAAATTATTAAAAAGAAGAACGTTGTTTTACAGGGAATCACATAAAAAATATGTTTTTGTTCCTTCTTGTTACTCGCAAAACCAATAGTTTACTATGTTTTAAAAAAGCATTTAAAAGTACATCAAGAACTCATTTCCTCTTAAGAAACAAGAAAATAAATCAAAAGAAAATCATATCATATGGAAGAAATCACACGTATGATAAACATTTTCCTTTACCTTACACAGCTATATAAGGCATGACATATGCTACATTAAGCTATTATTATGTATAACGTAAGCAGTAAAGAAAATTTTGTTCTCAGCGGAGAAAAGAAGAAAACTTAAAGCTAATAACAATAATTGAGGCATCTTACCTATGCATTTTGACTTATCCCTGAATCTTCTATTAAATGTAACCCGTAAGAATCTAAAAAAGTGGAGAGAGACCAGGGAAGACGAATATGAAGCAATCAGAAAAAAGCATTCAGGGAAGAAGAAAATGAAGCAATCAGAAAAAAACATTACTATTAGGTGTTAGCTTGGGCCATTATTTATCATTACCATTACCAATTAGGAAATGCGATGCCTTTTTTTTACTTTTGTTTCTATTTATTATCTTGTCTTCTTGTTAATTATAAGATTATTTTTGTGTGTTTCGATGCAGGCTATGGATCCCAAAAAATAAAAACTGTAAGGTAGAAGGCCTTTCTTACATTTATTTATTATTATTATGGTTAAATATGTGCAGAAAGGTTAACAATTAAATGCATTCAACTATCAAAATATAATTAGTATAGTTAAATTAACTGCATTAACATTGTTCAGACAAGTTTAAAAAGAAAAACCTACATTAAGAATGTAATTTCCAAATTTCAGTCTTACTACCTAAGTCTAACATTTTGATTTCCAAAAAAAAGGTAAAATTAAAAAGAAACTGTGGCTGTGATGTTATCAGGCGTTTAACCTTAACCCACCATTGATGGTGATAATATAAACAGATAATCACCCAAAGCAACAATCATTCAAACATTCCTTGTTATTTGATCCTGAACATGCTTTATCATCCATTCCTTATAGTACTGTAAACCAACAACGTTCAACACATTACTAGTTGCCAAAATCTACTTTTTCCATAACACCTAAGGAGAGTTTCTCTCTTATCCACTCACAGCACAACAATGCTAGATCCAGCCTCTGAATTGGTGCCACCACCATCTTCACCCACAATTTCTTCCATTTCTTCATCTGATCTTGACACTGAGGTATCATCAAATTCACACCCCACCCCCTTTCAAATTTCTCAAAATATCTCCATTTTTTCCACACCCCAGAATTTCTTTGCTCTAAAATTTTCCATTTTTCATGCGAAATTAATCAAAAGTTATATTTTTTTTATTTTGGGGTTTTGAATTTCTAGTCCACCGGATCATTCTTCCATGACAGAAGCACCACATTGGGGACACTAATGGGTGTGAACTTTCCAACCATTGCATTCAGAGTCCCATCACAGCACCGAAACCCTAATACCGGCGCGGAGGCCACCGGCAGCGCAAGGAGGATCGCTGCCGCAGTCAAGAAAAAGAAAAAGGCTAACTCCTCCGTTACGGCGGCGACAGTGGCAGAGCGAAGGCGGAGGTGGTGGCAGCTCTGCCGCGACGGCGACGCAAGACCGTCCTCTCTCGGCGAGTTTCTGGAGGTGGAACGGCGGAACGGCGACGGCGCCTTCTATGGCACGGCGGCAGAGCTCGAGGGGATGGTTGCCAGCCACCAACCGAGGAACGGTGGCAGGGTGCTCTTCGCCGACGGGAGGGTTCTTCCGCCTCCGGCCGACGTCGAAGACGGAGCTCCTGCGGCAGACAGCCTCTGTAATCGTTTTCCGGTGTCGCTCTACGGAATTTGCAGCGGTGGTGCGGCTTAGGGTTATCATCGTAATTTTTTCATAAGGGTTTTTAATTTTCATTTTTTATATTTTTTTAAAAAAAAAGAAAGAAAGGAAAATCAAATCTTGTGGTTTTACTTTAATTTTTTATTAATTTTATCGGGGTTGTTTGGTTGTTACCTAATTGGAAAAATTAGGATTTTAAAACGCAAGCTTTGCCTTTTACTTTTTGAGCTTTTTTACTTTTCCCCCTTTTGTTCTTCTTTTGATTATTATGCTTATGGTGGTCCACGTTATAATTATTTATTATTCATACCATTAATTAATACCTGTTCATTAGGGGGTGATTGATTTTAATCATTTACTTCATTTAGGCCAAAAATAAAATATGATTAGAAGAGTGGATTACAGGAAGATTTTGATTGTTAAACATTGCTTGTGTAGGCGCCACACATTGCAAGTGGAATTTTACTACTGCTATTAAGCAAGGCAATGTTTTGTTCCATTAAGAAATTATATACATAAAGTTGAAGGATGAATAAAAAGAAGAGAAAAATGGGAAAGTGCTTTATGATTGATATAAAAAGTATTTGTACAAGTAAATGGAAGATCGTAATGAAAGATTAAAATTAAAATTTTATTATATGATTATTTACTTATTCATATTATAGTCTAAATCCTAAACCATTATATTAATTTCTATTTTCTAACATGAAAACACCTTTCTTACGTTCTATTGATTGTTGAACAACGAAATCAACAAATTACCAGACAAACAAAAGAAAGTAAATTCAATCCAGAAATTTGTGTCTAAATTTTTCACCGTAATTAGGGATGATAAAAATACTCATACTTGTGGGTACTCGCTCGAACCGTCCCGATTTTGACAGGTATTACCCGGTTTGACCAGGTATGGGTACGTATACGGGTATTATCCGATGTGTTTGACTGGGTATGGGTACGGGTATGAGTATGTGACTACCCATCCCGTATCTGAACTCGTACCCGTCCTGTTATAATTTTAATGATTATATAATAAGTTTAAATTTATATATAATTAAAAGTTTTAATTCTTAAACTGTAATTTATAATTTCTTGTTATTAATTATTCTTTATGTACTTTTTACATTAAAATATAATTAATAACTTAATATATATAATTTATTTAATAATAAAAAAGTAAATTTAAATTATAAAAAATAATATAACGGGTACTCGTGGGTATACCCGAACCCGACAGGGATGGGGATGGGAATTAGAATTTCATATCCACTCCTTTTATACCCGAACCCGAACCCGCTCCGCACTTTGCGAGGATGGGGATGGGGAGGGTCAAACCCGCACCCGTCCCGTCCCGTTGCCATCCCTAACCATAATAGTTGAATCTGTCAGGAAAAAAAAATGGCTTCAATGCCTCCTTTGTTCTGTATATATAAATCAGGACAATTATTACTCATAATTACATATTATTCTAAATTCCTAAATAATAGGTTGATTAGAAAGATAACAGTAAAACTAACAAATGTTCATGATTATGATTGATTGAAGCTATTTCTTTATTAACATTCCCCACAAATTGATGGAGTTGATCCAAGAGCATCAATTTACACCCAAGAAATTGGTGATGATGACAAGAATAATGACTTTGGTGAGAATATCTCCAAATTGAAATTGGGAGCTCACATGAGAAAGGGAGACAATTCGATCATCAAGAGCTTCATGAATGGAAAGACAATCTATTTCAAGATACTTATTACGTTTATGAAAAATCGAATTGGCTGCAATCTGAATGATACTAGTATTATTAGCATAAAAAGGTGTGGTAGTATGTTGAGGAAAGCCAAGTTCGGCCAACGAGCCACGAAGTCAAATAATTTCAGAGCAAGCAATAGACATAACCCGATATTCAGACTCACTAGAGGACTTGGAAACTTAGTCTTGCTTTTTACTCTTCCAAGAAACCAAGATTGGGCCAAGGAGGAATAAATATCAACCAGAGACAGAACATTGAGTGTCACTTGCTCAATCTGTATCATTATAAGCAAGCAAAGAAAAAGAGGAGCCTAAGGGAAAAAATAGTCCCCAATGTGAAATACCTTTTAGGTATTGAATCATATGTTTGACGACAACCACGTGAAGGGCTTATGCATGAATTGAGTTACTTGTTGAACCGCAAAAGACATATCATGACAGTTAATAGTCAAATAGTTAAGACTACCTACTAATTACGATACAACAAGGGGTTAGACAAGAGATCATCGTCATCTCGAGAATATTTGACATTAACTTCAAGCGGGTATCAACAAGAGCAGTTGACTGAAGACTGACCATAGAAACCAAATCAGTCATATATTTGTGTTGATGGAGAAAGACACCATCAGAGTTTGAATGAACCTCAAGACCCAAGAAGTAGTGAAGACCACCAAGATCTTTCATATGAAAAGAATTCTGGAGTTGTTGTTTAAGTTGGATAACGAATGTTGTATCAAACCCTGTAATGAGTCATCAATATAGAGAAGAAGAAGAAAAATGTCAGCAACTGTTTGATGAATGAATAAAAATGGATCATATCAACTCTGAGTAAAGAAGAAACCAAGAAGAGTAGATTGAAATTTGGTGACTCATGCTTAAGGAGGTTCGTACAAATCATATAAGGATTGCTTGAGTTAGCAAACACCAGAAGAAGAAAAAGAAGAAAACAAGCCCAAAGGAGATCTTCAGCAACATCATCGTGAAGAAAGACATTCTTCACATCCATTTAATGAAGTGACTAACTATTGGAGGTTGCAATAGAAAGGGTAATTCTTATAGTAGTCATTTTTGCAACTGGGGCAAATATCTCATCTAGGGATGACAAATAAACTCGTACATATGGTATTTCTCAAACCCAACCCAACATTGACAGAGAATCCCTGATTTGATTGGACATGGGTACGGGTAGGAGGATTATCTGATTTCTTAAATTGGGGACAAGGATGGTGACGGAGATGAGTATGTCTTTACCTGCCTCGTCCTAGTCCTTGTCCCCGTCCCTGTTAACACTTACTAAAATATCTTAAATTTCTTATATTTACTAAAACTAAAATTCTCTTAGGGTTACTACTCACTTAACTACCATTGCACTTCCCTTTCCTCAAGGCTCAAGCACCTCAATAGTTATCTCACAAACATCTCACCCTCAATCTCTCCTCTAGTCCGCTGCACTTTCTCTTTCTAAACATTTTTCTCCTTCAATCCATCTAGTCCTCATGAACCAAGTGTGTTCCTCTGACTCTTTCTCTATGTATTTCATCTTATGTTGGTTGGGTCTCGGTGGATGCGTCATCGATGAGGTGGGAGTGGTGGTGGTTGAATCGATGATGGGGTAGAGGTGATTGCTTTGGTGGTGGGGATGTGGATATATGGGTGGTTAGTTTCGATCTATTCATAAAAATTGATTTGCTTGGTTGAATTAAATCGAATGCTCTGTCAATTATTAGTATTACTATTGTGATACTTAGATATCTTGCTTACCCCAATGTTTTCAAATCTAACATTTAAGTTAAATCTAATACTCTATCAATTATAGATGCAATTTAAGGTTAGAAAGGAAGGAGATTGGGGAGGTCTTGAACGGTGATTCTTGGAGGTCCTGGGAAGATATGCCTCTTATAGCTCTAATTATAGCTGATGTTTTTGCATTCTTGAGGATAGACAAGAAAAGGGTAATTAAAAACTGTTTTGGTATTTATAGTTTTTGTTTCGGGTAATAGTTACTTTGTTTTAATGAGTGTTTATTGTTCTGTTTCAAAGGCAATGCTGTGGTGAATCAATCAATATTTTATATTAGCATATTTGTGTTACTACTAATGCTTTTATTCGTATTCCTAGTAAGAATGTGATTGCATGACTTTGCTTTTGTGTCTTCGTAGTTTAACACTATACTTGGAATATTTAGGTTAGAGGTCTAAATTACCGTTTTCTAATTTTCTCTTTTTGTTGTTCTCTTTTGGTATTTGTTAAGACCTTTCCATCCATGTTACCTGCCATATTGTATTTATTTCTGCTGATAGTTGGATTGGTGAAGATATCGATTGTTACTGGAGATTTCTAAATGACTGGTTATTTGGGTTTTTAGTGGCTGTGTACATTTTTGTCGTTAGGGATATTGTATTCTTATTTACGGGGATGCACATCATAGATGCTAAGTGTCCTTCACTGCTGACATCTGAGAAATAGTTTTACTCATCTTCATTTAGTTTTACATTATGGAGGTTTTTGTTAAACATGGATGTTGCAAAGGGAAGATTCAATTGCTTATTGCCACACTAAGCACCTCAGGACATGGTCACATAGGGGATTTGGCCAATCTGAAGCTGATCTTTGTGTAGCAGATTAAGTCTATCTTCTGATGCTTCCAATATAAATTTGGCCATCATAGGGAAGCATGATCTCCTGCATCACATATTTTCAACATTTTAGAGCATGTAGCATATGAAAAGTTTGTGAAACTTGTGATTAATTAGTATTGTGTTCCTAGAAATGTAGTAAATGCCTTACTAACGTTTATCAAGTTTAAAGGTTCATTATCTTTATTGACAATTTTTTGTAATTGTGATTTATCATGACATGATTGAAGTGATGGATGTAGAAATTTTTTATGATGGGGAAAAAATAATTTATAGTATGCACTTACTGCTTGAAAGATAAATGATAATTATTGAGACTTGAGACATTCTAATTATGTTTAGTTGCTAAATATTTTTAAATTTGTTTAAAATTTGTGTAATGAAACTTAAAATATGTAATATTTTTATTGCTACCCTTTTTTATAATTTATGTTGCTTTATTTTTTAATTTATATTTAGTAATTTTGGGTGAATTAAAATGATTTTGTAATTGTAAGTTTTTTTTTTTTAAAATTTCTGACAAGTACGGAGTGGATATACCCACTACTCCCAAGGATGAGGATGAGACACAAATCACACACCCTGGGCATTGGAGACGGAGATGGATATAGGGTTCATAAACAAAAATAGGGACAATGATAATGAAATTCGTACCTGTTCTGTTCCGTTACCATCCCTAGTCTCATCATAATTCACACCATATTCTTGTTTATTACCCAGAGCCACTGGCTTGGCCTTAAAACAATTGAGAGATAATCTAAATTAAGCTTCATAGAGTAGACCCATTTGCAGCCAATGGGTTTGACATTAGGAATGCAACAAACAATTTCCCAAGTATAATTATTGTGAAGGGCTTGAAGCTCATCCTGCATTGCTTTCATCCAACGTGCATCTTTAATAGCTTATAAGTAATACGTAGGAATAGATGTATATGATAAAGTAGTTGTACGAGAAGTGGTGTCGAATCATACCAATTTGGTGGGCCAGAAATGTGACTGGATCGACGAGGTGGTGGTGGATCAACCGATGGTTTAGTGGCGAGAGGAGGAGAGGCATGCGGTCCTCGAACATAAACGTGGCCAGGTTTAAAAAGATCTATAGTGCGAATGTTTTTAGGGAAGGAAAGGATCACGTGTCAAGCTTGGAGACTCGTGATACCATGTCATGAAAATTGGCTTTGATGCCTTCTCTGTTATTTCTCTGTTCTATTATCAGGACAATTATGACTCATAATTACATATTATTTCAAATTCCTAAATAATAGGCTGATTAGTAAGATAACAGTGATACTAATAAATAGAAAGAAATAATAAGGGATGCCCATTATGATTGACGCTCTTTCCTTATTAACAGAATCTCAACTTTTCTTTTTTAAACAAGCTAATCAGAATACCAACAAATTTACAGAAACAACAAATTTGGGGGTTCAGGTTCTTCCACTCTATTTGTTGCATACCCTTTATCTGTAGTTCATTTTAGCTTTACTTCAGCTTCTTTGTCAACTGCATTTTCCCGCCCCCTAACTCTTCCTGGTCATTCGGCATATTCAGAGATAGCAAAGGAAAGTCTGGCGGAAATATTAAATAAGTATTATTAATGATTTCATTAAGAACAAACCGACAATTGAAATCTCCAATGACAAACCAGATATTCATTGAAAATTAAACTGCAACACAATGTGCTTATATTTTATACACAGTTAAATTTACATACAAATCCAAATTGTACCTCCAGCAACAAGAAAGTAGAGTTGATTAATTAATGCAAATTTGTATATGTAAAAATAAATTTTAAATACATTATGTTTCTTCTCCTATAGACTAATAGAAGTCACTATAAAACTTTATTAAATAGAGGAATTAATAAATCGAGGAGGACATAGAAAAACTCTTAAAGAGACAACACAAGAGCACACAGGCTTAGTTAAATAACAATGTTGTACTACATTATACAAAGAGCAGCTGATGCCCTGTTGGAACTGGTTTTTCTTGATTACCTATGACCTATAGACCCAACCCAATCTTTGAAGTTTGAACAAAGAAAGTGCCAAACATCAGCCAGAAAAAACCAAGTTTTGCTTTGTGTCTTGTAGTAGCATAGCAGACACCTTGACCTTAAAAGCTTTAAATATTCGATTCTAGAATAATAATTAACAGGAAATGACCCATAACACAACACGAAAAATAAATAAAGCTTGTGATGCTTAAAAATACTATAAAAGTTAAACTGAGAATTACCATTTTGATAGTGTCATATCTTTAAGAACAAGATTCTTGCCATTTCTCAATCTCTTCTTCCCACTGATTGTAATCTGTTTAGAATTCAAAGCCTAATAAGTTATTCTGCATATCTCCTGCAGTAAAAGAATTGGACAAATTGAACTTAGGAGAATGTTAACCAAAGGACATTGGTTAAGGAGTTATAAGAAGAAAGTATTTTATAGGATGTGTAAAATTGCACTCACATATTACTTCTAATAAAAACTTTTCTTGAGTTTCTTCTCATAGTTTTTAAACCAGTGCCCTTAGACCCTTTAACTTATTATACAAAAGAAAAATTGGGATGTAGATGTGCTGCATGTTTACCTACAGGCACATCTCTTCCTCCTTCAGAAACATCCGAGAGGTATTAAAAAGTTTAACCTTTCCCAAAAAAATAAAGAGTGGCACTAATAATTTGGAGATCTACTAGAGCTTGAGCTTTATATAGGATAATGATATTTCAGGATCATGTAGTCCAGCAACACAAAGCAAGATAATCTTATGTAATAGTATTTAAGAGCAGGAAAGCAAGAAAACCTTCATAGAAGAAAAAAAAATATAGATACAATGGCGATTTTCAACATATGCGCCTCCAGAGTAAGAGTTTGATCACTTGAATATACCATTAAAGAAAGAACCACAGAAATTTAAAAAGCAACATACATGGAGATAATGTACTCTTATTAATTACATGAGAATTTCATATGCCAATTCTAGTATGCACTATACATTTAAATCACAAGAGTTCTGCTGGACTAGATGGAACAGACTTTATAAATTTTCCTGGAAGCTTAGCTACTCAAAGGCACAACTACTCTACTAACAACTAAAATATCATTCAAACTTCACAAAAGCTAAGACACAACCCATGCCACTTCTCAGGAAGTAGTTAAGTGTTAAACCAGATCATAAATAGTTTCACTTGTGCATGCAGGTATAGAAAAATTCAAGAATAAATATAAAGTAGCTAATTACAGAACTTTGATTACCTCTCGAAAGAGCCAACTTTCATGAAATTTACTTTTGGAGATGACCATGCTAGACTAAATGCAGCAGTGCATTTTCCATGGATTTCAACCTATATGGAAGCTGCAACAATGCATTTGCTAAGCATTTAGCAAAACCCACCTTTGGCATAAGTATAGATTTGAGTGTCAATTAATTAATGTATCTCACCAGGCTTTTGTTCAGATCTCCAGTAAACACTTCTTGAAGTAGTTCCTCAGCTTTATCATGCCTAGACAACATGTATTTTGGAAAAAGCATCTAACAAGATATTATAAGTGATAACATTAACCGGTGGACCACCATCATGCATCGCATTGAAAAGCTCCCATGCATGAGAGATTCTCCCAGATTTACACAGACCATCAATAAGAGAATTATAAGTTACAGAATCAGGAACCAAATTTCTGTGATGCATTTCTTTGAAAAGGTTTATGGCTTCACCAATCCTCTTACTCTTGCAATACCCATTAATCAAGATATTATAACTAGAAACATTTGGAGCCAACCCCCTTTCAAACATTACGTTAAATAATTCAATTGCCTTGTCAATAAGTTGGATTTTGCAAAGAGCATCTAACATGATATTGTAAGTGATAACATTAGGATATGGACCACCATCATGAATTGCACTAAAAAGTTCCCACGCATAAGAGATTCTCCCATATTTGCACAAACCATCAATAACAGAACTGTAAGTTACGATATTAGGAACCAAATTTATACAATGCATGTTACTGAAGAGGCTCAAAGCTTCATCAATCCTTTTACTCTTGCAATACCCAATAATCAAGATGTTATAACTCCAAACATCAGGCTTAATACCCCATTCAACAAATGTTTCAAATAATTTTCTTGCCTCATCCACATCATTGTATAAGCAATATCCACTCATCAAAGTGTTAAAAGTAATTACATCTGGTCGCTGACCTCTTTCAATCATCAAATTACACATATCATGAGCTTTTCCAAGCATACCCTTTTTACATAACGCATCGATTAATATATTGTAGGTATAAACATTTGGCTTGATATTTTTATCAACCATATTGCACAGCAACCGAGTAACTTCTCCCCACTGCCCCAAAGTACAAAAGCCATGAATTAGGCAAGTGTAAGTAAAAACATCAGGATCTATTCCACGGTCAACAATCTCCAAATATAAATCACATGCCTCAGTTACAAGTCCATCTTTGCACAAACCATCCATGATCATATTGTAGATTATTACACTAGGCTTAAACATTTGCCCCTCCATCTTTCGCAGCAACTCAAAGGCATCTCTTGTCTGTCCTATTTTACACAACCCATTGATCAAGGTTCCATAACTAACTTCATCTAGTAGAAATCCTTGTGCAACCACACTGTTATGAAAGTCCATTGCTTTCCTAACCTCACCATTGACACAAAGCCCTTTCATGAGTGTGGTCAGGGTTATGGCATTGGGCTGATAACCCATCTTGAGAACCGTGCCCAACACAGAAAAAGCAAAACCCATGTGACCCAAGTGGCAATAACAATTGATCAAGATACTCAAAGTCACTATAGAAGGGGTGATTCCTCTCAACCCCATTTGTTTAGAAAGTGATATAGCAGTTGGGTAATCCTTCATCTTCACTATTGACCCTAAAATTATGTTAAATTCTACAACAGAAGGAAGAGGGTGCATAGTGATCAAGCGAGCGAATAAAGCCTCGGCATCATCCATAGCATCAAAGCCATAACTTTTTTTCACATTTTGTTTTGAGGAATGAGAAAAAAGCCTCAGAAAGACACTAAATTTGGGAATCTCATACCTTAACTTTGTTGTCGTAGCAATGTACAACATGGCAACCTTCTTCCTTCCAACGTTCAAGGCATGACCCACCAACACGGCTGATAGGAGCAGACCAGAGATACAGGTTTCGTTGAAATTGAAATTGAATTTGGGAATTGAGAAAAGAAACAAATTAGGGCAAACGCTGTTTAGTGAAACGTTGCGTTTTATTTAATAAATCTCCATCGTTTATTTTATTCGACGCTGGAGATCTCTTCAACTAGACATTCTCCATAAACCCTCTTTGCTTCTCTCCCTTCACAATTCACAATTCACAATTCTCATGTTTCGGCGGCTTCGTCACCTTCCCTCGCCGGAATGCTAACTCGTCTCCGCCGCGCCGCCGCCACATGCGGCGGTGTCTTCTCCGACCATTTACTCGCCGTCAGGCTGTTCAGCTCCGCCGCTTCCCATGTCTCTGATTCCGATCTTACACTTCCCACTTCTTCTGAATCCCAGAGTATGTGTTGGCTCCTTTTCATTTGATCAATTCTTCATGTAGGTCAATCTTCCTTTTTGCAATTCTCGAGTCCCTCTTAGTAAAAATTCGAACTTTGATTTTTTTGGTATATGAAAGGAAAAGCGTCTAGATGGTTGCTGTTTCTCCCTGGAGCAATCACATTTGGCCTTGGGACTTGGCAGATTATTAGAAGAGAAGAAAAGGTGTGTCCTTTTGGCATTGAATTCATAATAATAGGGAGGAACTGTTTTGTTTTCACATAATGTTTTATTCTCATAATCTGACAGAATTTTGAACCATTAATCTTTTTTTATATGAACGATTTAAGAGAAGAATATGTGAATTGTGAAAGTAACATAGACCCAATTATTATACTTGTATTGTTTTTGCAATGAAGTGCTTGCAGTAAATGGGGTATAGCAATTTGCTTTGTCATGAGGATCAAGTAAAAGGACTCCAGTCTACAAGCTTGGTGGATTGTGGTCTTAAAATGTGACGTGTGGTGCTGTTCTTTTTTTGCATGTGTAACAATTTATGAACTTTCTCCAAATTACTCCGGCTGAAAATTTGTATAAATTATTTGTGACTGTGAAGATTGTGAGATTTTGAATAAACTTTTGTAGATATTAGTTTTTTTTTTATCAACAAAATGTTAGTTGTTAATTTGTTAATTTACTAATAGAGAAATTCGAACCCACGATTTCTCCATCTCAACCACGGGGCAACATTCTCGTTTGTACTTCTGCAGATATTAGTGATCTAGGTAACTTCAATAAATATGATGCATCTAGGTTCTGTAATATTTTTTGTCATTTTTATCTTCATGTTTTGATTGTAGTACTATTCCATCTGTGTGTCTTACTCATCTCTTAAGTCCTAACTTGTTAAGGTGATTTCGAATCATAAAATTATATTGTGGAAAGGGTTATAGCCTTCATTTCATCTCCATGTTACATAACGGCTTAAGTACATGACATTTTAAGAGTTTCATTATAATCTAACGTTAATAGTTTACTAATAGGTAATATATTGAGTGATTGAGTATTTTGTGGTAAGGGTTTGCTTGGATAAGCCTATTTATAAATATTAAATACTTTGAGGAGAAGGAAAAAATTAAATGGGGTTTTCCATAAGTTAAATTAACTTATGCATAAGCTAATGTGTAAAATCTCATGTACCTGACTAGCTGGATAGGTTTTCTTGTTGGTTTGTTGATAACTCAACACTTTTTTTTATAGGTTAAATGTTAGTTGTTAATGTATTAGTTTTTTTTAGTGGAGTGATTTGAACCCACAACCTCTCTTTCCTCTATTTCTCCACTTTATCACTAGACCAACCTTATAACTTCGATAACTCATTACTTTGGCGTCCTCTAGAGGGTGGGGTACCTGCAGGAGGCACTCCGACGCTCAAGTCACTAGCTGGATATGTCTTCTTGTTGGTTTGCTGATAACTCAACATTTTTTTATAGGTTAAATATTAGTTGTTAATGTGTTAGTTTTTGTTAGTGGAGTGATTCGAACCCACGACCTCTCTTTCCTCCATTGCTCCACTTTATCACTAGACCAACTTTATAACTTCAATAACTCAACACTTTGCCCTCCTCTAGAGGGTGGGGTACCTCCAAGAGGCACTCCGATGCTCAAGTCAAGGATAGAGTTTGACCGAAAGTATAATAGTAATAAATTTGCAATCAATGAACCATGTCACTTCGATACTTGTTATCTATTTATAGTTGCATGTTGGATCTTTACTTATTGGGCTTTGTCTAACCAATTAAGGATTAGGTAATATGATTATAATCTCAATTTTTTCTTGATAACCTTGTTTATGGTTAATTAATTACTGACACCTTAACCTTCTCTTGGTTTCCCTCTATTGCAAGTATGTGTTTCCATAGTGTTCGGTCTTTAGTTTTACCTCTACTGAAGCCGGATACCCTTGTTTGGTGTACCCCCTGGCTCAGTTGCTGCTTTGAGAAGCTTGGAGAGACTAGACCGATGACCAAATGGTCTTATGGGCATTACCTTATATGGAAGAGTTTCTATAGATTTACGTATAAGTTAATTTTAACTTATGAAAAAACTCTTAATTTTTTTTTTCTAAAAGTGTTTCCAAATAAATTTATCCAAACAGGTCCTAAATATTTGGTTAAAAGTTTTGGTGATTGAGTTTATTTTATATGAGCTTCCATGTTTAGATATTAGCTATGCATGTTAGCTCATGGAAATGTTCCTTCCGTCTTTCAATGCTACAGATTAAAATATTGGAATATCGAGAGAAGAGGTTGGAAATGGAACCATTAAAATTCAGTTGTGCTTATTCATCAAATGAGGAATTAGATTCTCTGGAATTTAGAAAGGTGGTATGCAAAGGATATTTTGATGATAAAAAATCAATCTATGTGGGGCCACGTTCAAGAAGTATTTCAGGAGTTACTGAAAATGGCTACTATATTATAACACCTCTTATGCCAGTTCCCAATTGTCCTGACAGGTAAATATACTCCTGATTATAAAATGGATGTTTATTATACTGCCTACTAAGTACTTTTTCTCTTATAGTAGATTTTTATGATTTTTATTCAAAATTTTCATGTCATGAATGGACTTTATGATTTTACTTCTGGAGAAAGATTATATACATATTGTGTCACACTGCATATTTCAAGTCATTGTCTTCTTGTGTGATCAATATAATTATCATGGGTGCAATGTGTCTACTGTATCTGGCTAAACAATGTTGAGCTTTTGAGGGATTAGAATATCATTAACTTATTTGCATCATTTCATTAGCTTCAAGTCCTAATTTTTCGAAGTTAAAATGTTGATGTCATATTATCAAATCAGCTATAGCTTTTTTCTTAATCATAAGCAATCAATTTCTAGTTTTGAATACTTCCCTGCCACTGATTTAATAGTTAATTTGCATTATTTGTTCTGAGTTTCTTCAATTTTTTATACTGTGTATTGTTTCTTCCAGTGTGAGTTTTCCCATTTTAGTCAACAGAGGGTGGGTTCCGCGAAGTTGGAAAGACAAATTTTTAAAGGCCCCACAAGATGAAAATTTGGCAGATGCACTTCCTTCCCCTTCTCAAGCTGAAGAAATTAAATCTTGGTGGAGATTTTGGTCTAAAAAGCCTGTTATTATTGAGGTTGCCTCTTCCCCATCATTTTCCTATGACTTGTTTAACACAGAAAAATTGTAAATTCAAACTTGTGCAACTTGCAGGATCAGGTTGCATCTGTTACACCTACAGAAGTTGTTGGTGTAGTCCGTGGAAGTGAGAAGCCAAGCATATTTGTTCCTGCGAATGATCCTGGGTCTTTCCAGTGGTTCTATGTTGATGTTCCTGGCATTGCTCGCGCTTGTGGTCTTCCTGAAAATACTATCTATGTTGAAGATATTAATGAAAATGTCAATCCAAGTAATCCTTACCCTGTGCCCAAGGATGTGAATACCTTGATTCAAAGTTCAGTCATGCCGAGGGACCACTTAAACTACACGTTGACATGGTATGCAACTTTACTCTTCTCTCATCAATATTAATGCATTTTTGGTCAAATTAAAATTTATATATATGATAAATTTGATGACTTTTACGATAATTACAAATCATACCAATGATGATTTCTGATTTGTCAATAGAGTAAATTTTTTACTATAAAAGTACATAGTAATTAAACTCATTTTAGACCCCTAATAAAGTAATATATGATTGGAATTTGGAAATCTATTAAAAACTAATCAAAGCAATGCTTCATTGTAACTGATCTTAATTAGGAATTTCAACTCTTATGTGGTGACATAACCAGGTGTTCTGTTCTGTCGTTATTTAAGAGATTCAGACTAGAAAGCACATAGGTTGGGCCATTCAATCTTACTTTTCTTCTCCACCTATTATCTGCTCTGTTCGTTAGTATCTGTAAAATGTCCGTGTTCATTTTATGTTGTACAATTGTATTCTTCTGTTTTTCTGGAGGGGCTTTTGTTTTTGTGTCCGCCTACTTATAACTAAAATTTACTTGTGGAAATTAAGCTTAACATAAGAAATGAGGGGCTTGTTTGGATAAATTTATTCATAAGTATTTATGGGAGAGAAAAATAAAGCAAAAAATGAAATAAACAGTAAACTTCTCTATAAGTTAAAATTAACCTGTGCATAAGCTAATATAAGAGTTTCAACAAATTAGTTTATGCATAAGATAATTTTAGCTTATGAAAAAACTAATTTCATTTTTCTTCATATTTTATTTTTCTAAAAATGCTTTTAGAAAAGTTTCTCCTAACATACCCAAGGTTTTTAATCCGAAGACAATGGAAATATGCAGCTTTCTGTTGACCCAAGTGTCGAACATGATGAGTTTGTCAAAAAAGAAGTCTCTAATGATAAGGTTGAAGCATCTAACGAATTTTCATTTTTATTTGGGTCAGGTATTCTCTCTCTGCAGCAGTTACATTTATGGCTTTTAAGAGGCTGAGACAGAAAAATAAGAGATAGCAAAGTCACTGCGGTTCCCTTATATAGTTGAAAATTACAGATGCATACTTCCTCATGGGCATCTGGATACATGCATTCCTTGGAGCATTGCCTTTCCAACCTTTTCTTCTAATCTCAATTTTCAAGCAACTTTAGTCATTCAAGTGAAGCCTTCCCTGCAAGTAATCCTCACCTCATAAACAGTGATAAAAGGAAAGTCAGGTGATATTTTTTTAACAAAAGACATGTTTTATAATTTTATGTCATGGATATTATCTAGAAGACTCTAGAAGGTTAATTTTTTGTTGGAAAAGCAACTACTGTTATTAGTTGTAAGAAGATATTATATGACGTATATTTAGATTGTTTGTAAGCTTAGGAAGTTGTGAGTATACCACAAATCTTATAGGCTCATGGTTCTAGTAATAATTTAAATAAAAGATAGCCTCGGTGGAGCTCTTAAAAAGAAGCTCCACATAGCTTTGGTTGGTTGTTGTTCTTTACCTCTGTTGCCTTTCTAACTGCTGACAATATTTAGGATATGTTTGAAAAGTGTATAGCGTTTTTTCTGTTAAATTTGTATGGATTTAATGTGAATAAACCATCAATTTCGTTCATCAAACGAGACATTATTCTCTCCTTTTTAAAGTAATGAAACTATTTAAGTAATCTTCGAAGTAATGAATATCTATTATGGTGTATTTTTAGAAAAATTCTATATTTTAGGGATCAATTTGAAGGATGTTTTAATATTTGAAAGTTCTATATAAATTCTAATACTTTTGGAATTATTTCAAATTTTCACGCCAACTATATAAGCCCTTTACTAGCCATTACTGGTCCAATTCTAGTGGCCTATGGTTAAAAATGTTCAATTGAAGAAGCAAGCATAACATAATATCTTTTCTTTTATTCATCAGGCACTTAAGAAATTAAGTTGAATGTGAAATATGTGCCAGTGCGCCTAGAACAATGGTTACCTTTCTTCATATTCTCTTGC
Source organism: Psophocarpus tetragonolobus (assembly GCA_037954015.1). NCBI lineage: Eukaryota > Viridiplantae > Streptophyta > Magnoliopsida > Fabales > Fabaceae > Psophocarpus > Psophocarpus tetragonolobus. The sequence continues at coordinate 3,705,488 of CM075696.1, forward strand.
ATAATCTTATTGCACCTTCAGTTTTTTGTCATCAGAAGGATTTGGAATATTGACACCGAGAGAAGAGGTTAAGATCTTTTTGTTGAATTTGTAATAAAGAAATATCTCCAACACTATCATGCTGTTGTTATCAATGGTCTTATAAATACGAGATATGATAGTAAAAAATCACTCTGCCTTTGCTGTCGTTATTATTTGTGATAAAATTCAACGAGAGAAGAAACTTAGTTGGGACCATATAAAGATTTAACATTGAATTATCTTTCAAGATGTAGGCCATCCATTTATTTATTTACTATTTGAATGGAAGGTCATCCATTTATTATTAAGTCATGTTATGAAAATTTTAAATTTGTGATAATCAAATGGGTAAAAACTCTATAAAACAGATAGAAAATTACAAGCAAATGTGACTGATCCGACGATAATTACAATCAAGTGATTATTTTAAAACAGTGTTACTATTTAGTACGAACAGGAGATGTACCAAGTACACGAAATGCAACGTGAAGCATTATCTTTTTTTTAAATAATTAGAAAAATATAAACGGAAAATACACCGTGACGAGTTTGATTTCGTAACTTTCCTTTTTCAAATGTGTGTAGACATAAAAATGAACAATCTTCGAAAAGTTATGTATTAATCAATATATATAAATTGAATTTGAAGAATATGGTGATGACACTAAATATATATATCTCTGCCACTGCAAAATTAAAATTCAAAATGCGTTGCACTGTAGAGAATTCTGGGAAGATATTCTTTACTCTTTCTGTATTGATGACATGAAATTTGCAGATGCCTAGTATGAAGAAAATACTAGAGCAGACAACAATCCAACAAAGCCAGTCAGACCAAAATAAGTGATTCCATATGGAGTAATCATTTTTGCTGAACTTGCAAACTCAGAATTGTCTATTTCAGGTACCGCACCTTCACCTACAACAAATAAATATAATATTAGTTATTACATTATTCAGACTTGTGCATAAAAATATTACTCCAAGCATAACTAGCTGAATAAAATTTTCCATTTACATAACATGCATCTCTAGGTTGAAGTAGCATGAATTTAAATGTAGATGAATTGAGTCCGAATTAATTAATCTCGTTCAAGTTGTTGAATGAAATTCTTATTCTCAATTCGTTATATGTTGATATATATTGATTAAAAAATCCTCTCCTATAGGCTAGGTAACATAAACAGATATGGGTGGATGATGATTTACCTTCTGCTGCTGGTGAGCTTGGTACTACAATGAAAAGAAACAAAACAGGTAGAAGTTAGAAGCTAGCAGAAGATTGATGCAATTAAAATTGAAAATTTTAAGGAAAGGTAAGGGTATAGAAACTTAATAGGCATGCAATATGAGGGGATGAAATGAAAATGGATATTAATTTGGAAGATGAAGAAGAAAAAAGGAGTGGGAGGAATGAATGATGAGGGTACCCTGGGCTGCAGGTCCTTGTGGATTGTTGCAGTCAAGAGAAATGTCAGCATTGATGCCACAAGCTTGGGGGAGCTTCATCAGATCCTCCTTGGAAACATTAATGGATTGAAGCAGAGAAGGTTTGGCCAATAAATGACAGAGGCATTGTGTTTCATTCTCATGCATCTCCTTCAAGGGATCACAACAAGCCTGAGGAGGGGGGTTGGTTGGAGACTTTACGTATGTTTGGCATGGAATCAGCCTTTGCATGCATTGTGCATCTTGTAGAAACCCTACTTGTCCTAAGCTAGGTAGAAGCTGGTCAAGGGCTGAGATACCATCACACATACCAACATTAACAACCAAGAACATGGTGAGGAGGAATAAGAGGACGGCCTTGTTGGAAGCCATCAATTACAGACAAAGATATATATTATTTATTATTAATTGAAGATGAAACAACAATGACAACCAAAGGATGAAAAAAACCTTCTGTTTTTCTTCTTCCTTTTGGTTTGGTTTCCTCTATTCCCCTAGTGCCATTGTGCTCAATCCTCGTTATATAAATGCTGGGGGAAATTCTATTTTTAAACGGTTTGTTTTTAGAACAAACTAAACTCAGCCACCCATCTCTTCATACCCATATTTATGCATCCTTCTTCTATTTTCAACACTCTTTGCTACTTAATTTGGGATATGTCTAATCTCTATTATTTCACACTCCATATATAATATTGGAATTTAATATATTCAAATCTAAACGTTTTTATGAGTTGTTATCTTCATTTTTATTTTTATATTTTTGGAAAATTCATGCTATATAGTACTAGGAAAGTATATATTTCGCACGACCTAATTACGAAATGCTCGTGTTTGTGTATTATTTTAGTCAAATATTAATTAAAACTACAATTTTTTTCCTCCCAAATTTCAATAGATATCTTCATTCAATTCCTCTTAGTGTTGCAAGTATATATGCAATCGTGATTCTCTCCTTAAACTTGTATTAAATATTGTAATTAACTTATATTGCCAACATCATATCGCTCCAAATGATAATGTGTAGATGACATAGGAGCTAATATATTATCTAGCACAGGTATTGGTATATATATTTTAATTCGATAAAGTCAATAATCAATATAGTACAAAAAAATGTATGCACCAATAAAATTCAAGAATTGAGCGTTTTATACTTTTTTATGAGGGGAAATTCCTTACTCTATATATTAGTTTATGTTTATTATTTTATAGTTATCATTATTATACTAATTTAGTAAATATTAAGTTTAATATTATTAGCATATATAATATTAATATTGTTCATTTAATAGTAATTCAAATATAATATATATATATATAGTATCAAATATGTTTTAGTAATTTTCAATTCTATTTGTATTATTTATTAATAACCTATTTGGATATAATGAAATTACTTTAGATTTTGGATAGTGTTGTTTTGTTGGAAATTAATTTCTCCCGCACTCTCATGTTTTCTTCTTACATTTTCATATTACACCATTCAAAAACTCAATCTGAAGAATATAGAGAGAGAGAAAGAGAATGGGATGCAAGAGAAATTTTGAGAATGCATAAAAAAATTCCTCGTTTTGTTTGTTGAATAAGGATGAAATTGCAATTTTCATAAATCCATTACAACTTGCAAGCCATTATCTAGCAATTTATTAATTAAGATACTAGCTAATACATGTGATTGTGAATATGTACTTGTGTATGTTATATAGTTTTTCAACTTGTATAAGTTGTAGCTTCTCTAGAGTGAAGAGGCTAAAGTAAATAATTAAACCATCAACTAGAAAGAAAGTTGATTAATTTGTAGGGAGTACATTGTTCTTGATTAATAATTAAATAAGAATAAGAGGATTGTCATGTCCTAGTGTTTGCCCAATCTGCATGAATGCTCTAGAAAGAATTAAATTTGAAGCATGTTATATCAGCGACAAGCATGTGATGTCGTAGATAGTTGCCATTGCCATGCCCCAATCTAAATTCTCAAGTCTCAACAAATGTTGTCAGAATTTAAACAAAGCAGTCGTACGTTTTACCTGGAGCCCATCTAATTTCGCTCATACAATTGCTAGCTCGGTTACGGCATCAACCCCCTACACTTTTTTACTTTCTTGCACAAATTATTTATTATGAATGAAATCACCTTATTTTCTTTGCCGTTTAACATATTTTTTATTTTCTACATTTTCATTTTTCATTTTTCATTATTTATGTTATATTTCAAGATGAATTAAAATTTATATAGATTATAATATTTAAACAAAATTACATAAAATTAATATAGTAATAAAAAAAGGAATTGAGTTGTTTATATGAATTTTTTATTTAAATATCATTTTTTCTATTTTATAAGTTATATTTATTATATATAAAACTAATTATTTTCATATTTCACAGTATCAAGATCCCTCCAATTGTTACAACAACATAAAATTTTACCTAAAAAAATAACTATCAATATTAAGCACGTGTGTATAATAAACTACGAATGTACTAACATATCAACTGTTGAGATTTTATTTTATTTTATTTTATCGAGACTACTTACTTTATCTTCTCATTTTAGAAGAGTGAAATACGTAAGGACTATACACATACTTTCATAAATATTTGCTACAGTTTGCAAAAGTTCTATGAGTTTCCAACCAAAAGGATCAATTACAATTCAATTTCGTATAAAGGATTTGCCTTTTCCATCCCTTGGAAAGGATAAGCATAAAGTACGTATATAAAACAAGAAATAAAGGTTTTGAGGTGCACAACACATCACTTGCTTCAAAATATTGCCGTCACCCATGTGGATTGTACACAAGATTTTTTTTATAAAACGCTCCTTTGTTGCTTTACAATCCATAGAACATAATCTATAACTAGAAAGAACCAACAACTTCAAATGATATGGAATCAAATGCTCCTTTATTCTATCCTCTCATTTGTGGTACAAATAATATTCCATGAAACACGCTCGTTTATGTGTTCATTTTGAAATAAAGTAGCAATTAATACATTTGTATGTGTCTCACTCTTGATCAATCAAACATCTGTAGATCAACAATTATTGAGACATGTTCTAATTGAAATAGATTCTCTATCACCTAATGTTTTTAGAATTATGCCAGGTACGATTCAACCATTTCCATCCTAGATTCTTATAAACATAGGACAAACACAACGGATTTCAGACTAATGAGCATTTAAACAATTTACCAAAAACTAATATATACATTTCATTCCATTTCATTTAATCGGTGATTTTCTTTCCATCCAAATTCAGATGATAATATACAACCTGGTCTTTAAATACTATTTGTCCAATCTGCCACTCATAATTGAATTGAATTTTATTAACTTATCGTAAGCTGAAAAACTCAATTAATATACATATAAATATTTATCATAATTGAGGTCACAACGATCTCAGATTTATCATATGTAACCATTTTTCTTATTGGTCATGTAATTAGATTTGTAACAGCTGAAATGATATTTTGATGAATGATGAATCCAATAGCCATAACATAAATCTGAAGATTATTCACTGAAATATGTATAAAAGAAATAATTATACATCATGATGAAAGTTAAAAACTATTATATATATGACAACCTGCAACTTGCGGGATCTTCATAATGAAGTAAATTACTACAAAAAGTAATGATTATGAAAAGCTAATCAGAAACAAGAAGAAAATATTTAGGACAAAAATGCCTACGAAACTTCTCTACCAATGACCATAAAAATGATCTTACAATTACAGAAGTGGATAAATATAAACTTCCATTCCTGTAGTAGTGCTAGTTGGTGGCTGGTAGAGAACTGGATCCGGAGAAGTTCAAAGAGAAACCAACAGTACTGTCTGATCCAGAAGAGCTGCTTTCAGGCTTGCTCATATAAAAGTATGGTGTTGTGCTCAAAATCCTAAAGTCAGTACAACAAACATGCTTCAGCCTCAAAAACTCCCATTACAAGATAATTGAGTAACATTATGTTATTATATATGTCACATGCTTCTTTGTGTGCATATAATTTCTAAATACAGAAAGTTTAATTGGCACCATCAAAGGTGACCAAACTAAACTAGAGACACGGAAACAAGTATTCGATGAAAAAAAAGATTGAAAGAAGTTCATAAATGTTCTATACCTTGTATTATAATTAAAAAGTTTAATTTATATACGACCGACCACATGGTAAATTCCAATTAGATGTCTGTAAAAATATTTTATATTGTTAATGTATATATAAACTAAAGTTTTTGAAGAATATTTATAAACTTCTTTCTTTCATTGAATATTTTACACCAACAGTGTCAAGTTAACTAGCTCTAATAAAAGGCTGTTAAATGTCTAATTGGGAATTCAGGAATGCAGCGGTCATTGTATCAAATACCTTTCTTTTCTCTTCTCCAAAAACCGAGCCAAGGATGCTTTACGAGCTTGAGGCAAGCATACTGGAAACAAAACAAAACTTTCCTGTTTATTAAGTGCCTTAGATAAACTAGTTAAAGGTACTGTACTACTACTAAATGCTGAGGAATGCTGCCAAATACGAACACTTCTGTACTACTACTAAATGTAATGGATCCACTCAATAATCAAAAGAGCATTAAAAAGTTAAAAGAAAGAAGGCATAAATATACCTGGTTGAGCCTTTTCTTTAGATGCAGATCCTACAGAACCAACAATAAATGATGACTCCATATGGTTAGTAGGGACAGTTGAAGGCCCTACTTTCCTTATGATTGCAATTTCATTTTTGCTAGAAGATCCTCCTCCTGGCTGAGAATTGACATGAGAGATCATTGGGAAGGGTGAAAGGGGAAAGGATTGGCTTATAAGGAAACCATCATCTTTGGAGGGAATAGAGATTGCTGGTTGCAATTTAGCTGTGGAAATTTCCATTTTCTGAGTTGGAGTAGACCCTTTTCCAGCCATTAACATGATAGCCTTGGCCTGATGGTCATGAAAAGATAAGAACAGAGAACAATAAATATAGTATTGAATACATCGTTTTGTCCACCATTAAGGCACTAGTCATGAAATCAACAAATTGAAAAACATATATTGAAAATCAACAATAAAGGTTCCAATTTCTAATAAAACCTTTTCACTTTTGGTTCCTTAATAATGGGCAACAAAAGTGATATACAAAAAAACGAGCAATTAGAAATTTTAAGAGAATTAGGATGACAATAACTAAACGCTTATTCCATCAGGTTAGAACAATTAAATGAATTATAGAATGTCATTCGGCTCAATTAAGCAGAATTAAGACAAATTTAGAAAAATATACCTTATCAGGAGTTATGTGATCATAAACACATACAGAACCAGCATAGAAAATGGTTAGCTGAGAAGCCATGCCAGAGGATTTGGAACAATTCCTGCGCAAAAGCAACAATTTCAGGTCTGTTACTCTACGTGCTCAACAGGATCACATCAGACTTCAATGTATCTTTAGCAAGTATTTTCAGTGAAATTGAAAATAACAATTTTGAAGATGTTTTAAATTTATAATACCTTAAGTCAGTTGATCCAACAACTGAACCTGTTGATGGAAGAACAGATAGAGGTGTGCCAGAGTATTTGCCACCAAGAGATGGTGATTTTATGACTGAATTGACCATGTTCAGTCCGGTAGTAGCAAGATTAGATTGAAGAACAGGACTCACTTTACTTGATTGGTTGGAAACTGAAAATTTTCTTGCATCCTGAAGGCATGCTGATTGTGCATCACAACATTGCTGAGGATAAACTGCCATTCCATGTTTGTTTCCTGCAGCATGCTTGCCTCTCTACAGAATATCAAAGTCAAAAATAAGGAAAAATTAGCTTTCGAAAAATTTACAACATCCAAAGTGAAAAATACCTTTCACAATCATATATCATAAATGATAAGTTTTTTTATTTTATAATAATTAGTCTTACAATTATTATTTTCTTGTTGATTGATAATGACAGTGTAAATCTTGTTAGTAACTTAGAAATTAAACTCATAAGATGGAGTAAATGGTAAGTTTGTTGATTTTTATAAAATTATCTGAAAAATCAGGGTGATAGTATTATTATTATTCGGGCAGTACTTAGAAAATAAACTCATAAGATAAAGTAAATGGTAGGTGTAGTAAACCATAGTTAAGGTGTGTTCTACTTGTAGGTGAAATTTCAATGCTATATGAGATTAGTTTTTCTAATAAGTTTAGCATGTCTTTATTAAAAGAAGAAACAACCTGCGTCAAACCCGAGAATGGTTTCTGGTTAGACTCAAAAACATCTTTAGTTGATATGGTCATATATCCAGCTGAAGCTGGTGGATCTAGAGTAGTCTTTCTAGGCCTTTCTTCCTGATCGGTTTTGAAGGACAGGAACTGAGGAAGGGCTAAGACCTTGTTTGGGAATGACCACTGTATTCTTGAATTCCACACTGCAGCAAATTAAGGACAAAAAAAATGGTGTGGAACATCAGATCAACCTCATGAGTAACGAAAACATGTAAAAATAAAAATCCATCTGTTTACAAAAATGATAATACATTCATAGATACCTCCAAAATTAAAGAAGTTTAACTCTCTGATTGATATATACAAGTAACTAAAAAAAAGAATAGGTTAATTGCTTTCCAAATCCAAGCTATATGAAACAGGAAAATGATGATGGCCTTGAAGGTGATTTAAACAATTGAAAAAAAAAAAAATAGTCTCATCAATCATCATGCTCATTGGAACCTCAAAGTGAACTAAGCAAAGACAGTCGACAGATCATATCTACAAGAAAAATTCTCAGCCTCTTGCAAAGTAAGATGATGTCCCACAACTTATATTTGAAGTTTCAAGTGTTACCCCACAGAAAAAATAAATAAATGAAAGGTACAACTAATAACCTTAACGGCTCAGGATAACTTCAACAACAGCAATGCCACACTTGAAACAATTACTCTTACAATAAACCTATTTCAGAAGCTCCAAAAGCACTTTCGTTTTCATCATAAGAAGCCAGAGTCCTTCTCCTATTATTCACATATTTTAATTATTTCACATGTGAGGATGTGACCATGTTAGTTTATTGTAAATGTCGGCAGCATCTGGACAGGCACAGTTAAGAAATACAAATTTATAAGGCACAGTTAAGAAATACAAATTTATAAACCGAAGATATATACATTAACTGCTTATGAAGTTTAACATATATTTAATCATAGTGCACCGTTTGATAAAAGGAGTACTTTATTAAATGCTATATTATTATAATGTTAGCAATATTTTATGATGTGACTATGTTTATTTTATTAAAATGCTTCCTTCCGTAAGTATATTTTATGCAAACCTTATTGCTCACAGCTAGTCACTACCACCGAAGATAGTTCTTCATTAAATATTGTAGCATCACGCATGCCCATGTTAACCTCGGATGTATTTAATATTAATGATCATTAATATATGTAAAAAATATACACATGTTTACCTTTTTAAATGTTTTTCATACATCAGAATAATATTTAAATACATGTGATTGTCCTGACTGTTTAAATAATGCACATAAATATATCAATATGAAAGCAAGAAAAAGAAGTAGCACATTGTGTAATAAAATATATGGAAGAAAGAGCACCAGAGATAACCTAGGCCGCGTCCTTACAGTGTACACTTGTACAGAACACCTAAATCTAATAAATGAATAATGCTTTTTCTATGTAGCTTTTACTTTACATTCTTTGTAAATTGTGAAATTAAAAAGCACAAATTAAGAGGCTGCTTGCTTCTAATGAATATTACTATAAAAAGAAAAGGTTATCATCAACCTTTTAAAATTGATTTTAAATATCTAAACTAAAAATTATTTATTAAAAAAATAGTGAAACAAAACACCCAATGCAATATAGTAAATAAGTTTCTTTTTTAATAGAAAAATTTATCACTTCCTTTTGTGCCCGGAATATATCCAGCTGAGAGTTGGTGAGTAATCTCTCAGGGTCTCCGGACATGAAAATCTATTTAATAAAAATTATCTCAGTAAACATATTTTTTCATATACATATATCATTATGATATTATAAAAATTATGCCGTGTTAGTTGAAGAACCTTTTATTTATTTATTTATATATATATATATAGAGTGTAAGTTTAAAGAATTATTTTTTCTTTATTACTATTTATTTTATTAAAATTTATTATTAGATTTAAAAAAATAAAGTTTAGATGGAAGAATAAATCTTTTAAACATCTTTGTAGAGTAAGTGGATCCACCCCATGGTGACACAATATTTTTTACTTTTGAAATTAAATTATTATTCTAATTATTATATTAATAAATTAAAATATTTATATTTAAATTTCAAAATTTAAAAATAAATATTTTAATTATTATTTTTTAAATTATTAATTTTATCAATTATTTTGAATAATATATTATTTAAAAAATTTAGATACATAAAATTCGTTTTACTTTTATAAATTTATATGAATTTAAACTTACATATTGTTTGTATAAATTAGTTTTATACTGAAATTTAATCATATTTTTTATTTATGTTATTTTTAAAATAATTTAATTGGTATACTCTCATAGTATAAAAAAATTTTATATTAACATTTAATTACATTTTTTAATTTATATAACTTTTAAAATATTAAATGATAATAAAATTAACAAACGGAAGGATATGACTAACGTCAGTGTAAATTTTTTATACGGTCAGTACATACCAATTAAAATCTTTTTTAAATATTAATTGATAAAATTAACAAATTTATTATATATAAAAAATTATAATTAAATATACGTGTAAAAGAAATTTTTAAAATGTGCACAAATGTTTTCTCGATTTATATCCGTAAATTCAGCATTTTTCAATGCTTTGAAGTTTGAACCAAGTTCAAAGAGCTTAAATATGATTGAAAAAATGTCATAAGAAATGCAACGAATTCCCAAGCGGGAGAGGATCCGTGTCCTGGTTTTTAAAGACTTTAAGTACTGAACAGTGAATATGGCGGTTGGTAAAAATCCACCACGTCATGGTGTGATTGTTATTTAACAACACTAATTTTACATAATTAAATTTATTAGTATTTAATCCTCATACATTATTAACGTAATTTTTTACAATACTATCAACTATATAATATATTACCCCTATTAACTTATAAAATTTTCTTATAAATTATTTTCATAACTTAAAATATATAGTATAAAATTAATTCATAGTATAAGTCTTATCTCCACAAATTTACGTATAAAAATATTGCCCCCGTATCATAATATTATTGGATATGCAACTAATGTAAACCAATCAAAATATTGTAAATATAATTTAAATATTTATAGTAAAATAATAAATGTTTACTTTTATATCCATCTATAATATAATAAATGTTTACTTTTTAATAAAAAGTCATTTAATTTCATTGCTCAACTAGCAAAATCACCCTTGCTCCTCTCTTAAAAAAAAGAAAAAAAGAGTAACCTAGCTAGGTTTGACCATATGAAAACACAGTGACACACAAGGAAGAGGGCAACTGTACGCAAATTGCCATTCCCCACCATTTCCATTTTGTCAAGCATCAACTTTAAACATAAATACCAAAAGGGTCCATCTCCACTGTTAGGCCCACATATCAAGATTTTTTTATCAATAAATATTTATTTTTTTTATTTTTTTTTATCGAATCCAAGCCTTCAATCAGTCCTTTCCACCCAGCTGCTTGTTCAGCATCGACTTCCTAACTTTTAATCACCACCTTATCACATATATAGTAGCTGCATATGTGATGAATATTTGACTGATTAATGCAGTTATGCATTATATATAGGAGCCTACTTGTTTGAAACTTGCAACTATCAGTTGCAGACAAAATCCCTTCACTTTATAGCCTCATGTTTCAATAGCTTTCCTTCACCCTTATTATTAAAAGGGCAGTTAGAATGACAAACCTTAAAATTAAAACTCTACTTCTTATCAATGAAGATTAGAGGGTAAGTAAAACCAAAACCCCAAAAAAAGACTAAAAGAGTAATCCAACAAAGACCCCACGATAAATATTTTCTGTGCCATAAGGATACAAAAGCATTCTTCTTTTCCTTTGCTCCTTCGTGTTTTATCCTTTTTTAGAAGAAATACAATTTCTTTCCTTTTACTTGTTTCAAGGAAAATAAATAACAAACAAACAATGCACTAAAAGCATATCAAATTAAACTGACCAAAAGGGTTGCCAAAATAAAATACATCCAAAAATGGAACTGATGAAAAACATTGCCATTAAAGAATCACACTACTCAAAAACTCTCAAATTTTCATTTTTTTTTTTTTCTCCGCGTGCATAACATATATAACACTCCAATATAATAATAGATAAATAAATTCCAAAGAGTTAATAAAAGTAAAACAATGATAAGTAAGACCAAAAAAAGGCAGTTGAATACACAAGAAGCTTATGACATCTTAAACAATGATAAGTAAAACCAAAAAAAGAAAAAGGCAGTTGGCATCTAAGCAAAGGCAAAACTTTCAAGTTCATATGAGCATGCAAGTGTAAAGTATTTAATAAAAGTAAAACAATGATAAGAATAATTAAAAAATGATGGAAAAGTGGTACCTGGGTCTTTTGGTTTTGTGGCAGCATCATCTTTTAGAGTAGTCCATGCGCCATTTTTGGAACTGAAGCCAAAAAATTCCCTCTCCATGTGGCGAAAAAAACAGAGACGCTCAAGAATTTATCTGTTGGTAGCTACGCAAAGAACAAAAGTTTGAGGAAAGAATAGAAAAGTGAAGTGTATGCGTGCAGTGAGTTGTTGGATTTTAAGGTGCGGGGACAAGAGTAGAAGAAGAAACAGAGAGAGATATAAAGAAAAATTGAACGTGAGAAAAAATAAGAGGCTCGTGTACCCGTTTCGAATCATTAAATCTGAACCCTTGGATTAATTATGAGATTCGGTTCTACGTAAAGGTAGTGGCCGGACCGGTCTGAAAACGGGTTGAGACAGTGACCACCTGTGCACCTAATGCTGCCAATTAAAGTCAAACCTAACACGTTTCTACTTATAAGTAAATATTTACTTTGTTCGGTAACTAAAAAGGAAATCAGAACAAATACAATTAAAGTATGAGAAATAAAAATATGTGTAAAATAAAGTCATTTAGTAAACATGAAAGAAATAAAAAATACAAATTCAACTGATATTTAAAAAATTTTAAAATTAATTATTAATTGCTTCTCAGTTTATATCTCTAAATTATTTTTTTTTTAAGTTAGCAACATGCATATCTTTATTTTTTGAAAAATAAACATATTCGATTCACTTTATGATTATTTGATTTAATAATCGATTATGTTTTTACTAAATTCATTGTGCATTTGTTTTCATACAACAATTAGTCGAATAGTGAATATTTTTATTATTCCTGCCTTGTTTGCCAACCACGAGTTTGGGCATCATGTGAAGAGGAGGGTAAATTTGAGAAAGCAAATGGATTCCTTTTCATTATGTAATTTCAGCCAACTTTCACCTTACTTTTACTTTTATAGGGGAAACTCTTATATTCCCTTAAAAAAACACGTGGATCCTGCTAAATTAACTTTAAATTAACTTGTACAACGTTTACAAAATTGATTTTTCAGATTTATTAAATTAAAATTAATTTTAAAATTATGTAATTTAGCTTATATGCTTTTATTATAAAACAAGTTAAGGAGTAAGATCTAGTGTAAATTTTTTATCACATACAAAACTTTTATATGTGCATTTGGTTTCGCATTAAAAACATAATTTACAAACGTAAAATTGTATACAAAATTATATTATAGTTCAGCTCTTATTCACACTCAGAGTTGAATTTATTATCCATTATACATAGAAGTGTAATGAAATCATTTTTTTAAATGTCTATAGTTGTAGCCTTAAAGATAAGTTATTGTTTATCCTCCAAATCTGTCATATACTCGTAAATCATATAAAGGACCAAACTTAAGGAATGGTAGAGAGATCATTTTTTAGAAATACATTTTTAAAAACTTGTTTAGAGTTGTAAAACATAACAAGGAACCTAGACTAAGAATTGGGGAAACTAATATAAAAACATTTATTGTCTACTACTATCCAACTATTTATACATATTTTTATACTATTCCAAATTGTTTTTAAAATCTATTTTAAAGGAATGCATTAGTCTTTTTCTTTTCAACGTATCTTTAGACGCATCTAACCTGATTTCAAAAGTTATATTTGATCACAAAAAAATTAAGTTTTATCTAACATACTATTTAACTCCATTTCTAATGTGATTCTTGTTATTTCATAGTGAATCAGTTATAAACATGATAACTTATTCCACACTACTATCATATAATATATAACGAGTAATAATATAAAATTTAATTAGCAATAGTTATAATTATAATTAGTTATATATTTAAATTGGTTATGTAACCATTTTTATAACATCAACAAAAAAAATGTTTCTGGCCAATGTTAACTGAAAATTAACCGTAACTTATGTTAGGTTAAGAAAATGGTGACTAACATTTAAAAAAAAAAAAAACTTAGGTGAACGTTGGCAAAGAAGCAACATTGACTAAAATAAATTTCAATTGAAAAAAATATCATTAATTGATACTTTTAAATTATTAAATTAATATTAAAATAAATTTTTATATTTAGTGAGAATTGAAATACTTTATAAAAGAATTCAATAAATTTGAATTATCTGATCCAAATAATACATTTAAAAAATAAAATCATTTCAATAAAATACATTTTAAATTCAATATATTTTAATTTTCTTAAATTTGCAAAATTCTCTATCCAAGCATGGGTAACGATAGTTGATTAGATATTTTTTTATGAAAATCAGTTGTTGATAAAATTGATAAATATTTTATATCATTGTTATGGCGGAATCTAATTTTGTATCATTAAATATTGGTATAAATAACCTTTTTTCTTTGAAAATGAGTATGTTTTGATTTTATCATTTAGAGATTGTTTTTGTTTGATTTTAGTTTTTGTTATCGATAAAAATTTAGTTTTAGTTCTTATTTTCAAACAACCATGTTAATTAAATCCACTTTAATAGCATAATGATTTATCACATTATAAATCTTAAAAAAGACAGTTTTCTATAACTTTTGGAATAAATATTATTTTTTAATATTTTATCTTTTAAAATAGTTTATGAAATCAAACAAGTTTATAAATAATTAAAATCGTAGTTTATCTAAAAGATTATATTAAATTTTCTATCAAACTTACTAGTTATGTGATAAGTATTTAAATTGTAACTTCCTTTTCACGTATTAATTAACTTTGTTTCTTATAAAACCATGGACTAAATCAAACAAAAATTTAAATTGACCAAAATCAAATAAAAATCTTTAAAAGATTAAAATAAAAAAATTATTTTTTAAAGACTAAAAAATATTTAACACTTAAATATTTTGTGCCGTTGATGAATTAGAAACTAGTTTTTAGAACATCGGTAGAAAAAAATACCACATAGAGTTAGTGTTTCAAAAGAATTAAAACTTAGAGAAACAAAGAATTTGGTTATATCTCTTAACCAAGTTATCAAGTTTCCTATGCTAATCTTAGATCCTGGTCAAAGTGATTTTTTATTTTTAGTTTTGAAATTTATAAAAATAAAAACTAGTTTTGCTTTTAAGCTTTCAAAATTTTAAAAACAATATTATTTTTGTTTCAAAATTTAAAACATTGTTTTTATATCTTAACCAAAATACTAGTTTGAGGTAGTGGTCGAGACAATTATTGAAGGTGACAGTCGATAATTGGCGATCAAAAGTGGTGATTGGTAATTGGTGGTCGGAGGTAGCGGTCGGTGACCAGTGATCGGAAGTGGCGGTTGGTGCTTGCCAGTCAAAGGTTGCGGCTATTGACCGCTGGTTGGAGGTGGCAACCAGTGATCGTCGGTCGGAGGTGGTAACTGGTGATCAGTCGGAGGTGGTAGCTGGTGACCGCTAGTCGGAGACGGTGGTCGGTGACCGCTGGTCGGAGGTGGCGACCGGTAAATGTCGATCGTAGTTGACGATTGGTGATTGTTGGTCAAGGTGGGGGGCTAATAACCGTCATCGAAAGTAACAACTGGTGACTGTCAGACGGAGGTGGCGGTCGGTGACGGCCGATCACAGGTAGCAGCTGGTGATTTTCGGCCAAAGGTGGTGACCGATGACCGTCAGTTAGAGGTGATGGTCAATCGTGGCAAGTGACGTCAAGTAATGAACATAAATAAAAACAAAAACAGAAATTTGAAAACCAAATTTTATGATTTTTGAAATTGAGTGAATACTGTTTCAGAAATGAGTAAAAAACCAAAATAGAATCATTTTTGCCGAACACATTTATATTTTCAAAATACATTTTAAAACAAAAAATTAGAAACTTAGAACCACCTCAAAAGGCACCATAGTTATCAAATAGATTATTATGGTGGGAAAAGGATATCCACTTTGTTTGTACTCACAGTCCCTAAAAAAATTTAAACAAAACCCATAAAGAAGAATAATTCTTAATGTTATAGTTAAAACAAATTGTAACATCTCAAATTAAATATATACCATTTATACCATAAATTTTTTTAATAATTATTAAATTACTATTATCTTTAAAATTTTTATATTACATGACAAAATAAGTAACATTAAGGTATAAATTTCAAAGAAACAAGATGAATTGGTTTTAATAGAAAAAGACTGATCTTAAAGAATATGTTGAATCATAAAATTGGTCTAATAATAAAGTTCACATATAGAGAAAAAAAGAAAGAAAAAAATTATAAATTTAAATCTCTCTACTAACAATTAACATTTAGTTAACAAAAAATATTAAAAAACATGATAAGTTTTTTTAGAAAAATAACATAAAAAATTAAAATTAAAATTTATATTAAAAAATACATTTATATTTAACAAGCTATACACTGTAACATGATTAGTACATATTTTTATTTCTTAAACATATTTCATCTTGTTTGTCATGCATGTAAAAAAACATTTGTTATAAGAATTAAGCTCAAGAATATAAATAAATAAATAAAAGACGTGTTATTTATCATATTTTTTATTTTATTAAAATCTAATTATTAATATTAATTATTTATTATAATTATTAGATTTATCCTTACGAAGATTATCTTAGAAAAAATAATTGTATAAAGAATTTAAAAATCCACCAACATCTCTTAAAAGTTTTTTTATTCATAAAAATAAAATATATTAAAAAATTATATTTATAATAACTCGCGTACATTATTATACAATATTAGAACAATTGAGTTAGACAACTCAAGTTTAGAAGATTTAATTTATTATTGCTATATTAATTTTTATATTTTATATTCAATTAAAATAACATTAAGCAAGCTCCATATGACACGCGGTGCTGCTGTTCCCTATCTTTTGTAAAAATCTATTCATAGGAAAGATTAATTAAGTAGTGTACTTTATTTGGACTCACATGTTTGGATATTAATTAATCTTTGTTTTATTTTAATGGGTAAACATTTCACGAGAAAAAGTTGATGGATTCGATTTTTGTTGTCTGTGGGCTGTGGCAGCCGGGTGGTCATTATAACATTCAAAATTCTGTATATTTTAATTGTTTGGTTGGTCGAGGTTGTTTTTTCATCTAATCATGCAAACGTCCTTTTTATTTTTTTATTTTTTATTTATTTTTTGTGTGTGCTTCTTTTCGTGGCTAATATAGTTTCCCACTTTGATCATGACAATCATTTTAAGTCATTTCTCTGTTTTTGTTGTCAATAAATAAAAGACAAAATCAACTTTTAACCGTAGGTTTTGAAATTATATATATGGTCAATGGATGTGTATAAAAAACATTTACAATTATATCCAGAAAAGTTTAAAATCACAGTCAGATCTAAGCTCTATAAGTCTATAGTCTATATTCATTAAATGTCATTAGAAATTTAATTAAAACATTAATTTTACAATAAGGTTTTGTTTTGAAAGATTTAAAAGATAGACTCAATGACAAACTTATTAAATCTATAGCTTTGATTTTTTTTTTAAGATCTCCCAAAATTAATCTACATTGGTAAATTCATATTTTAAGTTACTATTGCATAATTACTAAATTATATTATCTAATTATATCAGATTAGATGTAAGACTCGTGCATTATATACGATTTTTGAAAACAATAGAAAAGAAGAAGGGAGTAAAAGAGAGAGTAACAGTAAGAATATTAGAATTGCACTTACAAATTAATTTTACAAAAACGTATTACCAATAAATTTCTCAAGCCTGATATTTTTACATGGACTCTGCTCTTGAATTTAATATTTAAAATAAAAATTTAATTGGTATATATGATTAGTGTAAAAGATTTTTACACTGACATTTAATTATGACTTTTTATTTATGTAATTTTTAAAGTAATAATTAATAAAGTTAACAAATTATCATAAATGAAAAGTTATGATTAAATGTCAGTGTAAAGATTTTTACGCTTACAGTATATGCCAATTAAACTCTTAAAACAAATAGATAAATAAATATAAGAGTGATTAGACGCTTAAATCACAAGTCAATTATTTTTTTAGAAAAAAATGTAACTTATTAGTCATTATCAAATTGAATATCAAAATATGCTCCTTTCCAAAGTCCGATGTAATCCTTTTTTTACTTTTTATTTCAATATTTCTGCTCCTCTCATTTTTTTATGAATATTTTAAAAATATATATAAAACAACATATAATCTAAAATTTTATCCTTTTATTCTAATTTTATTCATAAATAAATTTTTCTGAAAAATAAAAAATGCACATCTCAATGGCCTGACCAAGCTAATTTAAGTTAGTTTGTTTAATTAGTTGAATTCAACTTGATACAAACTAATAAAAACTATTAATTAGTTTGGACAATATATATTTTTCCCGAATCAACCCACCGCCAACCTATGGTTTTTATTGATAATTCTGAAAAGGAATTCGAATGGTTTTTAGTTTATTAATTTAAAATCATAAAGCTAAAGGGGCAACTCAAGCCCTATTAACAGCAGCCTAGCTAAAAAGAGCAAAGTCAAAGAATAACATGTTAAAAAACATCAACAATATACTATTTTAAATAGTACTATATTATTTATTTTTAATTAAATTTTATCTTGATTTGTTAATTGCACGAAAGAGAGACTTATATAAGAAACTAGTTTTTTTCTGAAACAACATCCTTTCGATGTTTATGTTTTAGTTTAAGTCTTTTCAGTCTAAAGGTTCAAATGATTTGCTTTAGAACGATAATAAGAACGTCAAAGATGTGGATGTTGGAGTGCAGGTGCAATCATACTAGCACTAATGCACCGGTTAGGTGACCTCCTGGGAAGTCCTACCAGTTGTTGGGACAGATCGATGGGGTTAAACACCGGAGAGATGTACAACCATGGGACACGAGTCTATACATAAGAGAACATGACACCACCTTCCACCCAAAACCTTAAGGCATTAGGTTATGGGTCTTTCTCATTTATATATTACTCAACTTCCCAATTTCTAACCAATGTGGGACTTCAACTCACACTTGCACTCCAACAATCTCCCCCTCAAGTGTGAGTCCCTTCCACATTGTAAACTCACACTTGCATACATTTGAATGAAGGCCCCTTACTCACACCGCCCTTAAACACAAGGGGAACCATGGGACACGAGCCTATATATAAGAGAACATGACACCACCTTCCACCCAAAACCTTAAGGCATTAGGTTATGGGTCTTTCTCACTTATATATTACTTCAACTCACACTTGCAGAAAAGAGAATTTGTGTACCTCAAATATATTGAATTGAAGTTCTTAATCTTCAAGAACAAAAATCCTAGAAATGATTATTGTAGAGATATGAGTTCAATAAGAACTCTTGAGGATTTTACTACCTATTTTCTAGGGGATTATTTTAGAGAATGTGTATTGTTGTTTTAATTTGCTTAATGGGATGGCAAATTTATAATCCCCCAGGGTAGGCAGAGACCCCTCAAATGGGTTTTTTATGATTGACTCAACCCATCACAAAGTCAATCTTACTATAATCCCATTCAAATAATCATAAAGATATTATAAGATATGATTATCACCATATCTTAAATTGCCAGATAATGATAAAATATAATTGATTAATACCAATCCACTATTATTTTCAACATTCTCCCACTTGGATGGTATTAATCAATAATACAAAGATAAATCATTAAGCTAGAATGACAATAATGAGAAATTTGAGCTACAAAATAATATCCGATAGGGATATATATCATAAATATTTCTCATAAAGTATATAGAATAATGTAGTTCAATAAAATTATACTACATGGTCTCAAGCATCCAAAAATGCTAATAGATATGTTACTAAAATGATATTACTTCACACATATCTCATAAGAAAGTTTTCAGATTCCCACTGATCTAAGACATCAAAACTTAACCAAACCATATGAGTTATAAAACTCCAAAGTTAAGTATTTGATCAGTGAATAAAAAAATGTTTAATTAATATAATTTTTTTTTACTTGAGTCCGAAAAATTATATAGGTGAGAAAACATAATTTACATGCATCTAATTATTCATCATAGCCCAATAACATATGTAATTACATATAGGATACATAAATGCTCTATAATATTTGACATTTAACTAATCTGAGTTTAAAAAAAGAGTGACTATCTAAGAATCCAAAGATAAGTAGGAAATTCATAAATTCCCTACTAAAACCACATAGACACCTAGTTTATATAAAATGATACTCAGATTATTGTGGCCACAAAATGTCAATTGAGCAAACACTTACATAATTAGTCCAAACAAAAAAAATTCATAAGTACTTCAATAGTGCAAAATTGTACTCAATAGAAGTACTATCATAATAAACACTTTTTTACAAAGTAGAAAATCATACCCGATAGGAGTATTGCATCTACAATATACTTATAGAATCTTGAACAAACAAAATGTGAAATTTTGGATAAAGAAATGCACAATACTTAATTGCATACCAAAAGAATTAATGTGCAATTCCTAAAAAAATGTTCTTAACATCCATTAAAGATGTCTATTAAGATACAATGAATTATGTATCTCAATTAAAATAAGACAAAAATAAATAGTAAAGTCCTATAAAGTATGTCATATCATAATTAAGTGTGCACAAGAATATATGACAATACAAATAGATAAGTATCGAGACATGATACAAAATTATATACTTCTAAAATTTTGATCAATTAAAATATGAAATTTGGGTAAAAGAGATGCACAATGCATACTTGTATGCCAAAAGGATTAATGTGTAGTACCCAACAGAATGACCTTAACATCAGTTAAAGATGTCTACAAAGATACAATAGATTTTATGTATCTCAATAAAAATAGGACAAAAATAGAGAAGTCCTATAGAATATGTCATATCATAATTAAATATGCACACGATTATATGACAATAAAAAATATATAAGTTTCGAGAGATAATAGAAGATTATATATACTCCCACTAATCCTTAATATACCAAAAAAATATTAGGATTATCATTAGGGTACACTAGTAGTGATAGTGGGATGATGACTTTATAAGATAATAATAAAAGTGAATTAAAATTCACTATTATTCTACTTAAGGAATTAGAAAGTAGTAGAATAACAAATGATTAATGAGAGAAGTGGTTAAAATAACAAGAATATGAAACCTACAAATTCATCCATAAGAATAAATAATTCTCACAAATGGTTTCATAATTAACCACATATTAATCAATCTTTACAAAAATATTGACCCCTATGAGGATATTGAAAAAATAATTACATGAGTGAGAAAATGGATCACTTGATAATTTTACGTAGAATATGAGATTATAAGCAAGTTCTCAAGTAATCATAAACAAAAATCAAGTGCTACAATAAACAATATTCACACACACTTGAGAATAAAACATAATTACACGCAGCGGAAGAATGAGACCTATTATTGCATATATTAAGGATATAATAATAAATAGTCTCTAACTCTCATCACAATTTATAATGGACATAAATTTATTTATATATCCCAAAATAAAGCCTCTAGCTTTTACAAGAATATCATTAACAATATTATAAAATATGGTATGGAGAAATTAATCTCTTAAAATTTAGGATTCCTATATTGTCCTTACAAGAATTACATACTAATATTGCAAATCAATAGAGAGTTCGTTATACAATAAAATATTTTACAAGAGACCGATATAAAATCCTTAATATAGATCCCAACAATGTGATCACAAATAATGTGATAAGAAAAAAATAATTTTATCAAGAATATTTGTTTTTGCACATGTATGATTAATTGAACATTTAAAGTAAAATCTTATATCACAACAATTTATTTTATAAGATATTAATTAAAATTCTAATATACAAAATTCTTCCACTTGATAAAGAAAAAATAAGTTGACATAACAAAAAAATACCCAGAGGGTTAAATAAAATTCAACTATTTCTTTATCAAAATATATATATATATAGAAAATTTGCACCACAAAAATGCAACATTTTTTTTGTTTTGAAGGAAAAAATGTCTAATTAAAGGTTATAAGTCATTATGGAACAAAAAGAAAATGAAAGTGTAAATTTTGGTTCCATATAAATATAACTAAACATGATCAAATGAGGGAGAAATAAACTGAACATTACAAAAATAGGGAAACATTATGTAATTCTAAAAGTTCAGTTAAAAGAGAATCCCTAAGGAAATTACAATGCACTATAACTTATATCAATAAAATCCTAATACCGATAGGATATAAGAAAATCATTAACATAAGCCAAGAAAAATACATTGTATAACACCAAATTACATTAATAACAATACACCGATAGAGTATAGTTATCATCAATGCAATAAAAAAATAATTATATCACAAAATTCACATAAATGCATATAAAATAGTGAAATTATAATTATGTAAATAAAAAAATAAATTATGCATATTGTCCAATAAATTTGCATAATTTTAATCATATATATTATATGACCAACATACAAAATTCACATTATTATACCCATGATAAACAAGTAATAATAATGCAAATTAATAAAGAAAATTATGCTCATAAGAGAAGGACAATTAAGATTGTGCATAATTAATAAAATAACATAAAATCAATTTATAAATGATAATTCAATATTAAAGAGAGTACAATATAATTGGAGAATACAAATACTGTAAAGAATTATCACAATGAAAATAGGTCCAAAATTCAAGATTATAATAGTAAAAAAATTTTAATTTAATCTTGAATTAATCAAAATTTTTTTATACTAAAAAATACCAATAATATAAAAATATTAAATAAATATGGTATTTTTGAAAAAATAAGAATATAAAAATTAGCAACCACATTCAATGTTTCTGAGAATGTATTTAACACACGAATCATCATACATGCAACAAAGTTTTCCCTTGACCAAATTACAAAAATATGGGTATAAAAATGAGTCCATGCAACCACATTAATACTTTTCAAAGTAAAGTTAATACAAATATATTATGTTGCCCACACAAATGACTCATATTGGTCAAACATAAAACAAGAAAAACCATTAAGTAATTTTGAAAACAATTTACCCCAAAATTATTTAAAAGAAAACTAGGTTTTAAATGGGTAACACTTAAAAAGAAGTTTCAATATATAAATTACGCATGTAAGGGTAAGAAAATGAAACTTTAACATGTTATTTTAACAATAACAAGTAGCGTAAACCCTCATTTTTTTGTGAAAAAGATAATAGTGAACTATATTATAAAATTTCACTAATAACACAAAAAAATCTTCAATTCAAATTTAATTTTCTAATACAAAACAATCATAATTCTTTAATAGAAAACAACCATAATATGTATCTAATTTGGCTTTGATACCAATTGATGGAAATAAAAGGAAACCTTTAATCAATAGATACAAGATTATAGTATGTATAGAGAATTAAATATAAAAAGATAGAGGAAAGAGAATTTGTGTACCTCAAATATATTGAATTGAAGTTCTTGATCTTCAAGAACAAAACCCTAGGAATGATTATTGTAGAGATATGAGTTCAATAAGAACTTTTGAGGATTTTACTACCTACTTTCTAGGGGATTATTTTAAAGAATGTGTATTGTTGTTATAATTTGCTTAATGGGATGACAAATTTATAATCCCCCAGGGTAGGCAGAGACCTCTCAAATGGGCTTTTTATAATTGACTCAACCCATCACAGAGTCAATCTTGCTATAATCCCATTCAAATAATCATAAAGATATTATAAGATAATGATAAAATATAATTGATTAATACCAATCCACTATTATTTCCAACAATGGATTAAAAAAAAGCAAATTAATACACACTATATACCTAAAAAGGTATATATTCCAAGTTTCTAGCAGACTAGCACTAATTAAGTTAACATTTTACCAAAAGAATAATATAATAAGTTCGCCTAAAAATAATGTTGGGTGTACTTTACTTATAGCGTTTATATGTGAGTTTATCTGTAACAATTATATCATTCAAATATAGTTATGAGATCATCTTAAAAAAAAAAAACTCGTAAAACAATTAATTGAATATTAAGAATCCTTTAACGTCAAA
This sequence comes from Psophocarpus tetragonolobus, assembly GCA_037954015.1. Classification (NCBI taxonomy): domain Eukaryota; kingdom Viridiplantae; phylum Streptophyta; class Magnoliopsida; order Fabales; family Fabaceae; genus Psophocarpus; species Psophocarpus tetragonolobus. The sequence continues at coordinate 3,729,575 of CM075696.1, forward strand.
GTGTGAGAGAGTGGTAAATTAGAATACATATTAATCAGACAGTTTTATGTAAAATTTAAAAGATGTGTTAAATAATCTCATATTAATATTTAAGTTGACTAATGAATTTTAATATTATGGATCTGTAATTTAATTATAACTTATCATTCATTCATTTATAAATTAAAGAATTGTGATTAAATGATGAATCCTATTAGATACAAATTTTTACTAACGACTAGATATAACTTATTTTTAGATTATTTCATGTGCATCAATAATTTAATTAATAAAGTGAGAATCTAATTACATAGTTTAGCTTGTTGGATTACAAATTTTAGCAAGCAAGAGAATTTTGTTGTATGAATTAATAAGAAGAAAAGCAAATGGGGAGTTGTCGGCAACAAATAAAAGCAAGAAAAAGAAAACAAGTGAGAGTTAGTTTAGTAATGAATTTGGACTTGGATAATATAGAATTGAAGGCCACATGAATGTAAACGATAAAATAAATTAAAATTTAAAAAAAAGAAAAAGGAAAGAGGAGAAAGAGAGAAGAAGCATGTGCATAACGAAAAGGGAGCATGTGATTGGTGAGTCCATACGTAAACATCTTGGTCCCCACGCGCCAATAATATCATATGAAAACATTTCACTAAAATCTAAGATTTTAATTATGTTTTTGTCATCCAAACAAGGTTGAACTAATAATTTGGTCACGTTTGATGATGGCCCCACCTCCCACTGACGTACAATACTTAAATGATAAATTATTTAAATACAATTTCTATCTTTCAATTTTTAAATTTTTTTATTAGCTATCAAAGTCAATAAAAAATGTAGTTTAATAAATATAAATCTTATGTTTTCCTTTCAAACAATACCTATTTCATAAAATATGATATAATTCAAATTATAAATATAGTTATGTCAAATTAAATAATAGTATTAGTTGTACTTAGATTTTCAGTTGTTAGATATATAATAAAATATTGTTTTTTAAGTAGTTTTAGAATGATATTGATTGTTAATAAATCATTAATTGGTATTTAAATTATTTTTAAGTGAAATAAATACTCAAATATTCTTAAAAGTTAAAAATTGTATTAACTTAATAACATTTTTTTAAATCACAGACAAATAAACTAAATCAAATAGCTAAGTATTGATTTCATTTTGATTAAATTTATAATACCTTTAAATAAAAAAGATAGATCTCCACTTAATTTTTTTATTTAATTTAAATTACATTAAAAAAACTAACTAATTATATATATATACATATATATATATATATATATATATATATATATGAATGAGTGAGATGAGATCGATTTAATTTAAGAATAAGTTATTTTATTAAAATTTAATAATTATAATTTCCATCTCACAATTTATTTTATTGAGATTTAATAATTATAATTAATAATTAATCTTTACACGTAGAATTTAAGAAAATAAAAAATTAAAAAAAATAAACCTCTTAAATTTATTAAAAGTAAGTGAATTTTCTCTGTATATAGATCTCTAGTGATTTGTGATTTGTGAAACTAACAAAAATTTTAACAGCTAAATGTAGTGAATGACATTATATTTTTCAAATATTCATTTTAATTGCATAGTGGTTACCATTAGCACCATCACTAAAATAATTTCAACCTAGTATAAAAATAGTTGCCTAACCAGAATTAATATGATATTTAATTGTACTCATCAAAGGATGACGTAAGTTACACATAGGTTAAAGAATAATTAATATATTCTATTAAATCCTTTTAACTACATAACAATAAATTAATACAGTATTAAATTACTTTTAGATCTATTTGATTGCAAGAAAGAAAGGGAAAGAAAATTTGATAAAACAAGATGAAAATTAAAGTTATGCTCGTCTGAAATGTAACGTGAAAATGATAAAAAATTATAATTAAAAATTTATTATAATTATAAAATTATTTATCATTCATCATTTGTTTTGTATAATCAAAGGATAAATTCTCCTTACACTTTTTTATTTTATATTCTTTAGGTAAAAAATAAAATATATGAGACTTTTGGTGATATTTTTTTTATCGAATTAAAAAAAATAGTAATTTTTCTAACTTTTCATTGTTCACTTTCTCTACCACCCACAAGGAATTATATTTTTTTATATAATAAATCTTAAAATTATTTAATATATGTAATAAAGTTTTTTTAATTAGGCATTAATAAAGTTTTTTTTCTAACATAGGATTTGAATTCATCTTAGATAGAAATTCTTAAGTGTTTTTTAACAAAAAAAATGCATTAGAGAAAGTTTGTGTTAATGATTGAGTATCTTTTAACACAATATGAATTTTTTTATATAAGAAATTTTTTTTTAACATTAATAGAAGTGTAAGTTTGTTCAAATGTTTTACAATTTCTTATAATTTAAGCAAATTTATATATAAGTTTTTTAAAAATTGATATGATAATGCAGCTATTGCCAAAAGTTAATGTGAAGATCATAAAAAGAAATGTCCTAATTAACATTTATTTTAATTATAAGAAGGAAACAAAACCAATGAACATTGAGTAAAAAAATAAAACAGTATAATATAGCAATGTCAAAATAATTAAAAACAAGACAATATCAGAATCCAATCAATTTATCTTAGTGCAAAATTGCATCACAATTTTTCTTCCTGAAAAACTTTTTTTCCCTTGTCACATTCCACTTTTTTTATCCTTCCCTTTTTTCTATTTGCACCCTCTTACATAATTTCTGCCACCACCCTCCCCTCTTGCAAATCATGCCATCTATAACTCTCCTACTCTGTTAGTGTATTTGGTTTGCGGATGGAGGCAACATGCGGTCGCACATGCAAAGGGCAGCCACAGGAGATGATGAAGATGAGTCCGGTTTGGGGAAATAGTATTTGGCGGGTGAATATAGCAAAACTGCCGGTGATAAAACAAAATGTCACATGTTAAATTTTAGCCCATTTGTAAAAAGTTATCACTACTTACAATAACTGTTTTTCTAAGTACACACCTTATCTTAATTATAATTTTAAGTTTTTAACCTTGTTTTTCACCCCCAATATTTATCTTCAAACCTTGTATTAACAAAATACACGCAGTTTAAAAATTTACCTTTCAAAACAAGATATCGAATTCAAAAAAGTAATTTCAAAAATATATTATAACAAAATACATGAACATTTGGAAATCACCTTCCAAAAAAATACGTAACAATTATGGAAAGTAGTTTTTAAAATTATGTTATAGTTATGAAAACTACTTTATGGAATTTATATATGTTGATCCAAAATGTAATTAAAGGTAGTAAAAAAACAAGGTCAAATATGAGTCATAATAAACACACTCTTATTTTTAATGTTGGATATTGAGAGGTTGATAACTATGGAAACCTTGAATGTGGAGAAAATACATATTATTACAGATAAATTTTATGGAAAACACGATAATAGTTAAACATAGTTTAAAGAGTTTTTTTTTTAAGCAAACATAGTTTAAAAAGTAATGAATGAGAGTGGAAGTGAGAGTCAAAAATTGGGTTTAAATAATAATATAGGATTCGAAAATATCAAGCATGAGTATAAAATATAGGATTTTAAAAGAGTATAATTAATAATAAAGAAAAGTATGAGGAGTAATTAGACAATTAGAAGTGTAAATGGAAAAGTCTATATTGACAAACCCATTTTTTGGATTTTGTGATTTATAACTAGACTATTTAGGAAATTTTAATTAACATATATTATTTTTAAATTTTTATTTTATTACTCATTCTCTCCTATAACTTTTACATCATTTTTTCACCCTCATTCTCTTTCCTCACCTTATATTTTTTGTCTCGTTCTCTCTCCTTAATTAGTGAATGCATGCGATATAATTATTTTATTTTTTATTTCTTTACTATAATAATTTAATTTCTTATTTTTTTATTATAGTAATTTAATTAATTTTCAGTGTACTTAATTTATTATTTTTAGTACAGTTGTTTAATTTGTTATTTTTTTATTATAACAAATATATGTTTATTATATTAATTTATTTAATGAATTACATGTTTAGTATAATTATTTAATTAAATATTTATTTAGTGTACTTAATTAAATGTAGTATAGTTATTTAATTTTTTTAGTATAGTAATTTAATTAATTTTTAGTGTACTTAATTTATTATTTTTAATATATTTTATTTAATTTTTTATTATAATAATTACATATTTATTATATTAATTTACTTAATGAATTATGTGTTTAGTATAATTATTTAATTAAATATTTGGTTATTGTAATGTTGTATAATTATTTAATTTCTTATTTTCTAGTAGAGTAATTTAATTTCTTATTTTTTTAGTATAATAATTTAATTTCTTAATGAATTACATTTTTAATATAATTATTTTTTCCTTCTCAAGTCACTGTTAGGATGACAAAAAAATTCGCACCCGCGAATGCCCATAGATAACCCAGTGAAAATATCTGCAAGAATAATATAAATAGGTACTCGTTATCTGTAGGTACGGGTTTTGTTTACCCATTCCTTAACGGGCGTGAGTACAGTTAAAATAGTACCTATGCCCACGGGTACCTGTTACCCGCTAAACTAAAATAATATATATATATATATATATTATAAGTTAAAAAAGATAATAATTTTGGAAAATAAATCAATTTAAAATATTAATTATCAAAATTCATTGATATCAATTTTTTTATGAAAACTTCATAGTTAATAAAATTATTTATTATAAAAATTCTGATAATATAAATAAATATTTTATTTTTTATTAAATATTTTCTTATAATATAATATATTAATATACTTTTAGACCTAATTAGTCTTGCTAAAACTAGTATAATTTTATTTCTAGATTTTCCAAAAAATAAATTATTTATTTGATAAAACTTCTTATAAAAAAATATTTAATTTAAAAAAAAATTATTTATTTTTAAATGTTTACGGGTACCCATGGATACTGCATGTATTTCTATAGCGGTTACTCGATGAGTTTCAAGTGAGTAACAGATAGTGGGTAGCGGGTAATCACTACCCGTGCCCGTCCCCGTCCCGATCCATTGTCATTCCTAGTCATTGTTTGTTGGAAAGTAAAAAAAAAATGCAACGTTTTTTACTCTTTAACAAATCATTGTTGAAGAATAAAAAAATTGTAAAATTATAAATTAAAACAAAAAGTCAATATCATTATTGAATAATTAATTACCTATAATGATACTGAAAATTTTCAAATATAGTATTCAAAAACAAAATAAAGTTAATATTAAAGAAAAAAAAATATATCATAAAAAATATTTCAAACACGTTTAATTGAACTCAGAAAAAAAAATTATGTTTGTACTTTTTTTTTCCTCTTTTTAGCTGCGACTTTCATTTTTAAAGCAAAAATGTGTTAGAACATATCGCAATTTATTTTTAAAATTATAAATTAAAATAATTACAATTTTAAATAAATTTAACTATAAAATTTTAAATAATAATTAAAAAATATTTATTTTAAATTTAAAATAATAATTCAAACAATTTTTATTTCAAATTTCAATTTTTTTAAAAAAATTTAGATATAAACAAGGAAATATTAAATATATTTATATATTAATAAATTATAAAGATAAAAAAATTATTAACTACTAATTAAGTTTTATTTAAACTTGTATTTTTAGGAGTTATAATAATATTTATTTGAAACAATCATGTATTTAAAACTTAGTCTCAAAATTAATAATCAAATTAAGAAAATTCCATAGATTCACACTAACTTGTTTTTCTACTTATTTTTTCGTTTTCAGCTACTCCTTTCATTTAAAAAAAAAATTAGAATATATCTTAATTTATTTTGCAAATTATAAGTTAAAATTTTAAATAACTTTAATCATGAATATTAAAAAATATTTATTTTAATTTTTTTATTTATTTAAAAAATATTGATTTCAAATTTTAAAATAAATTCCACACTTAAACAAGAAAGTATTAAATATATTTATATATTATTTTTTAAGAAATATTCAATATATTTATATAAAAAAATTATAAAGATGAAATATCTATTAACTACTAGTTAAATTTGTCTTTAAACTTATATTTTTTAAGAGTTATAATAGTATTTATTTGAAATAATTGTGTATTTAAAACTAAATATCAAAATTAATAATCAAATGGAGATAATTTCACACTAATTGACCACTTTTTAATTTTCCTTTTAAATAAACAATAAAAGACATAATCAGCAATGCATCATAAATAAAAAAGTTTGGAAATTTCTTTTACTTCTCTGGGATGCATCGTTGGAGAAGTAAAAAAATTTACAATTTTTTTTTATTCTTTGACACTACATTGTCGGAGAGTAAGACCATTAAGAATATATTGCTATTTTATTTATTGTAAGTGAAAATTGAAAATTTAATAAGTACTAATTCAAATTTCCTATGTATGTTTTTTACAGCACAACTAGTTATATGTGAACTTTGTTGTTATTCCTACATTACTTAATGTTAAGTTCACACCCTATTATGGCAAAAACAAACTCATACTCTACATTTTTTTCACAACAATTTTTTGTTTATATATATATATATATTCAATCCTCATATTTATGATACTTTTAGTTTTAGTTTCTTAATTAAAATTTGATTTTTTAGTCTCTAAAATTCACAAATTGTTGTTTTTAGTCTAAAATTTTACATTGAAGACTATAAGTATGCTTTTTTTTTAGTCTTTCAGCTTCACTTTTAGGATTAAAAATAACAATTCGTGAATTTTATATTTTGAAATGTTATTTTAATTATTAAATTTATAATATTTTATATTTATATTTTTAAATTTATATATCAATCATATAATTGTTTATAATATGATTTTTAAAAATCTTATATCATAAAAAATTAAAATTATAATATTTTATTGTGCGGAAAAGACTATTTGTAGAAAAAAGAAACAATTTCCTTACACGAAAAACCTGTTTTATAGAAGGAAAAGTTTTTTTCTTTTACAGAAAAATTGTTCTGTAGGATAAGTTTTTTTAACTAAATAAGTAAATACATATTTATGAAAAATAAAAAATAAGTAGGTTTAAAATGAAATTTCCCCTAATTTTTAATTTAGTCTTTGGTACCAACCGGTTTTAGTTTTATACCTCCAACTTCAATTTTACAATGTAATTTCCATTTTATAACAATTTTAAAACATATGGATATAACAACATTAAACAATCTTACATAATAAAAGGTTAAATTACAATTATAGAGACGGAAATGACATATTGAACACTACTAAGACTAAAACACTGGGAACTACAAAAACCAAAAGAATAGTTAAATGCTTGTTTGATATTAGTTTTAGTTATAATTTTATGAATTTTCTACTTTTAGCTTTTAGAATTTACTTTTAGTTTATTTTTATTCTAATTTTGGTTTTCAAGATGAGTTTAAGAGTGTACCGGTGATGAGAGTCATAATAAAGATGATAATATTAATGATGATAATATGATAACAATATCAACTATAGTTATATGATAATGTTGGTGATAAAGGTGATCTAGTTCAGGTGTTTAGAATAATGATGGTTGATTAGTAGTATTGATTATGATGATGATTTGATGGTAGTATGCAATAATGGTGTCCCATGATGGTATTTGATACAATAATACTTTGATGACAATGTCAATGGTTGTCATATGTTTTACAATAGTATTATAACAATGGTTATTTAGTAAGCATGTTAACGATAATTAACAAAATGATAAGGAGTTATAAGTTTGTATGGTGGTAAAGTGGAAAGATGAAGGAATATGTTGTGAGTTTAAATTTTTTTAATAACAAAAACTAACGTATTAACAACTAACACTTGACCAATAAAAAAATAATGTTAATAATAATAGTGGATAAAAGTCTATAATAGTGTGATAGTAATATTTTTGAAAATGATGATTGGATGAAAGTGTTGATGACGATGATTTGATGACTTTACTTGTAATTTAATGGTGTAAGAAGGATAATAATTTTTAAAGTAGCAATTAATTATATATATATATATATAATTAAAAATTAAAATCCCAAATATATTTTGTTAGTTTTAAAAATAAATGAAAAAAACAAGGTGTTTTAAAATTAAGTTAAAAAACCATTTCATCACAATTTTAATTAAATATGTTTTGTTTATAGTTGATTACAACCATAAATGTATTTGACTCGTTTGCTACTACTCTTTATTTAATAATTTTTTATACTTTTATCCTACTTTTTCATAAAAATAACACATTGCATTTTTTAAAACAAAAATTAAAAACTTGCAATGACTTTAAATGTTTGATGTTGATTTTCCTATTTCCAATAGACATCTACAATATTTTTGGGTTTAGTGGAACGAGGAAATATTTTACTTTATTGTTGTTTGGTTGGAGAGTGAAAAATGCAGTACAGGAAAATGAGAAAAAATTATATCTTTTTTAATAAAAAAAGTAGTAATAAAACTGTTATGAAGTCCTACTGATTAACTTTTTATTTAAAGGAAACATGAAAAGAAGAAAGTGAAAAAAAAAATTAACGCTTTAATTTTTTTATAAAAAACCGATAAATATATGAATAAATTTATAATTATAATAATTTTAATTTATTATTTTTCATATTTTTAAACCACTTTCATTCTATTTCTTCTTCATTTTCCTTTATTTCTCATACTTCCACTTCCTTTCTTTTTCTTTTTAGCTGACAAAACCTTTGGCAAAAAAAAAAAAAAAAAAAAAAGAAGAAAAGAGGGTAAAATAATTAAAAAAAAGTAAGGATAGAAAAATTGGAAATCCGAAAATAGGGGTGGTTTGAATAATGTGGTGTTTTTTCTGTAAAAAGTCAGAGACAATGAAGAGAAGAATAGCATAAGCATTCACCAACTCCGGTGTGAACTAAGCATCATCAATGTCGCAGTCCTGGGCATGCCGCTAGGGTTGGTTTGGTTCCTCTTCAACCAAAGATGGTCTTCAAGGGAAGGTTCTTCTCTTCAAAGAAATCCGATTCCTCTAGCCCCGATGCCTCCTCCAACAATAGTCCTCGATCTTTCTCCTCCAACTCCCCTTCCAGATCCGACAAGAAGAAACCTAAATCCGCCGCTAATCTTACCCTAGCCTCCGCCGCCACCTCCTCCGCCTGCCGCCAAACTCAGGTCAAGGATGCCACTAAGAAGAAGGACGCTGTCAAGCCCAAGAAGCTCTCGCCGCCCGACCCCACGGAATCCCCCTCCTCCTCCTCTGTCTCCCCGATTTTAGCCTCCTCCCTCGGCCTCAACAGGATCAAGACCAGATCGGGTCCGCTGCCGCAGGAGAGCTTTTTCGCCTTCAGGGGAGATAAGGCCTCGGCGGCTCTCGGCGGCAGCAACCTCTCCCGCTCCGGTAAGAAGACTGAGCTGCCCAGCCAGAGCAGGGTTGGCTTTCACGACGGTTCCAGTGCTGTCGGCGGAGGTTGGCCCGATCACGGGAGCAATTCCGATAGTGTGTCCACGTCGGGTAGCATGCCTTCAAGGGAGCAGAGTCCCGTGGTGTTGCCTCGTTCGCGGTTGCATAACGGAGAATCATCCTCTGAAGCTGCTGCAGGTATCACTCTAACTCTCTCTGTTTGTGCCACAGTTTTGTCATCATTCTGATTGTGTGGTTCTGGTTGATTTTTAAATTAGTTAAGTTTAAGTAAACGATCATTGATTAGAGTGTTGGACAAATTTTATTAACAGTCCATAAGTCCGTTTCTTGCTATACTCAGATTATATTTATATGCTTTAGAAGAGTGCTTTGTTGTCATTTTGTTTTGATGACAACTATAAGGAATTAGGATGATGAGTGGACTCGGGAGAATGTCTATTATCTATTTCATCTTATCTCTATTTGTTGGTATTTTGCTTAATAATGTTCTGGTGCTATGTCTACGGTTCTATGACATTTAGAACCTTTGGGAGTGGAACCTTGATTGAAAGGACTTGGTTTGTCTTTGTTCCTTTTTGTTGGTGTAGATCAGTTGCTCCATGTTCTTTCAGATTTGTTTGGATGACTACTGTGGAATTAAAGATTGTAGCTCTTATCAATTTTGGTATGGTCAGAATTGAAGTTGACTAAACATTTATTCTTGAGTTTGGTACAAGTAAAAAACTGAGGGATAAAATATTGAATTTTAATTTCTAAATAATAAGGATTTAAAACTATTATGACTTATGAGTAATGTTTTCAATAGAGCTTGGGGTGCAGAATATGTCTTTGGTGGTGATGAATGCCATAGGGATGGTGGCTATATAAAAAATATAGGATTGGGTGTCTCCCTACTACACAGTGGTGTGCCTCCCTACTTCACGGTGACCACACATATGCATATATATAAAGCTTATTATATGATTATTAGCAATTTAGCATGCATTTAATCGCATTTTATATTCATAAAACTTATTGTGTATATATGGACATTATCTACATGGTTATCACAATAATTTTTTAATCATATTTTAAAGGGGACAATATAGATACTGTTTTATTTGAGCATTTAATTAACTAAATGGCATTTTTTAGTGAAGTATTTAGGAAAATACACACAATAAATGAAAATTTTACATTTTTTAAATTAAAAAACTGAAAACTACTAAGACAGAAGTCTTTTCCCACTAGATGTGGTCAGTACAATTTTCTGAATTACTGAAATCACTGGGAGTCTGGGACTCAATTTTGGAACTACTGGGTAAAGGTTTTGACTTTTGATGAGACCTTGGTTGTAACTTGTGAAAACTGCTATTGGGTTTGACTAGAGAAAATGACCTGGTTACAGATTCAATAATTCAAACAGAAGTCTTTAGCTGGTTTTTCTGATTTGATAAAAATCAAATGGGCTTATTCTTATTGGTTTCTACATGATTCAAACTGGCTCATCTTGATGGATTTTACCTTGCTCCCTGAGCATTGACCATGTTTGACTTTAAAGCTGTTAGAAATAGGCATTGCACCCCAGCAAGGAAAAGACATGTCAAATGCAGGGAGACTATAATTTGACTTGAAATAATTTTTCACACTGTATTTTTTGTTAGCTTTTTATGTAACTTATTTGGGACTATTCATTATTCAGGTAGATTTAGTTCACAATTAACACCCTAGTAAAATAACCAGCTTCTAATAAACATAAATAAGCATAAATAACAACAATAACTAAAGGAAAATATGCAACTAAAGCTGTAGCCTGCACAAATACACCACTAAATATCTCGATTCACAGATCCTAATTAAAGTATTGACATATCTATATAACTACGATTACTATTAACCTGACCTGAATATTATTTAAGGTCTGTGGATCTTTAAGCTTATGATTTCTTATAGATTCATTGTTACCACATCATATAATTGGTAGCAGCTTTACACAATGAAAGTGGCTGGTTGTTATATGGCTAGTCCACCAGTTTTCACCTTTCTATATATCTTCCTTGCTAGTTCATCTATTGTTGGTTTCTGCAGTTAACAGAATGGTTGTATTGATGACGTAAATTATTTTAAATGTAATATGCGCCAAATGTGAATGGAAGGGGGTTGGTAAATGGTAATAGGTCCAAATTGGCCGGTTAAGTACAAGTTTAAGACAGTATAAGTTAGAAGGTAGACAAGTACAAACAGCCAAAGCAATTTTGGACAAAAGCACACTCTCAGAAGGTTACTCCCTCACACATCAAAATTGGATAGGGTCTGCTCACAAATTCTAACAGGGGATCTGTGATGGGTCAGTTTTGAGTTGATGTTATTATTTGTTTGGTTTATATACCCACTGCTGTTCAACAAATTTGTTTTAGATGTTTGTGTTATTTTATTCTGAAGTATCTGACAAAACTGCATCAGTTTTTTTTTTTTTCTTGAAATATTACTTTTGCTTATAATATCACTTTGAACAGACAAACAGGCATCATCATGGGCTCAGTCTGGAGGCTTAAGAAGTGCAGATGTTTGCACTCCAGAGGTACCACTGGGTTTGGGGTGTGTGTGTTGGTGTTTGGTATCTTTTATTATTATACTTTGATTAACTTGAATTTTGTTTGAATTAGTTGTTGTATTCTGCTTATTCATCTATAATGGCATAAAGAAACTTAATTGTTTCCTTTTCAGACAGCATATGATTTTGAGAACCCAAAGGAGTCCGAGTCTCCTCGTTTCCAAGCTATATTACGAGTCACTAGTGCACCCAGAAAGAGGTTTCCTTCAGATATCAAAAGTTTTTCCCATGAGTTGAATTCGAAAGGTGTCTGGCCTTTTCCATTTTTGAAGCCCCGACGGTTAAATAACCTTGAGGTATTTGAGTTTCTATCTAACATTATATTGTTGTCTTGATGATTTGTGTCACTGGAGGCATTGTGTTCAAATTACTTACTTTGTTGTGCAGGAGATTTTGGTTGTTATTAGGGCAAAATTTGATAAAGCAAAGGAAGATGTGAACTCTGATCTGGCTATTTTTGCGGCGGACCTTGTAGGAATTCTTGAAAAAAATGCAGATACTCATCCTGAATGGCAAGAGACAATTGAAGACTTGTTAGTTTTGGCCAGGAGCTGTGCTATTACTTCATCTGGTGAGTTTTGGCTTCAGTGTGAAAGTATAGTTCAGGAGTTGGATGATAGGCGTCAAGAACATCCTCCAGGGATGCTAAAGCAGCTTCACACTCGAATGCTTTTCATTCTCACAAGGTGTACCCGATTATTGCAATTCCACAAGGAAAGTGGTTTGGCTGAGGATGAGCCTGTTTTTAATCTCCGTCAATCCAGAGTCTTGCATTCTGCTGGAAAATGTATTCCTCCTAGTGTGGGAAGGGATACTAAAAATTCAAGTGCCGCAAAGACCATAAAGCCTTCTTCGAAAAAAGCTTTTAGTCAAGAGCAGAGTATGATGGGTTGGAAGAAAGGTGTTACACAACCAGAGAATCTATTGCTTCCTGCCAATGATGACAATGCAAAACACTTTGACAATTCAGGCAGGGATCGAATGGCTTCTTGGAAGAAATTCCCTTCACCACCGGGAAGAAGCCTTAAAGAAACTGGTCAATTGAAGGACCAAACTTATGGGAGGGTTGAATCTTCAAAGGCATCAAATAGTAAGAGATTCTCTTCTGATGTTGATCTCCCTACTTCTAAGCCATCTGAACTTCCTCCTGTCAAAGATTCCTTGGATCATGCTTCCAAACATCAACACAAAGTTTCCTGGGGATACTGGGGAGATCAGCAGAATAATAATAGTGAGGAGAATTCAATAATTTGTCGTATATGTGAAGAGGAAGTTCCTACTTCACATGTTGAAGATCATTCAAGGATTTGTGCAGTTGCTGATAGATGTGATCAGAAGGGACTCAGTGTCAATGAGCGTCTTGTTAGAATTGCTGAAACACTAGAAAAGATGATGGAATCATGTACACAAAAGGATACCCAACAAATGGTGGGAAGTCCTGATGTTGCAAAAGTGTCAAATTCTAGTATGACTGAAGAATCTGATGTTCCTTCACCTAAACTTAGCGATTGGTCTCGCAGAGGCTCAGAGGACATGCTAGACTGTTTCCCTGAAACCGACAATTCTGTTTTTATGGATGACCTAAAAGGATTACCACTTATATCCTGTAAAACTCGTTTTGGTCCAAAGTCTGACCAGGGTATGACCACATCATCTGCAGGGAGCATGACTCCTAGATCTCCATTGATGACGCCACGGACAAGTCAGATTGATTTGCTCTTGGCAGGGAAGGGTGCTTATTCTGAACACGATGATCTGCCACAGGCATGCCACTTTTTAAATCTTTCTAAATTGCTCTTATTTCTAATTTATTGCCCTATACTAGATATGTCAAGGGGCACATTGATATGTCACGGGTGGCATTGTCCATTCAATTCAGCATACTGTATCCAATGGTCCTTCCTATGTGCTTAAATACAGTGCTTAGTGATACAGCAGTCATAACTATCCCTAAGCACTATCTTTTTCTATTTTCAAAAGCAAGTGTTTTATCAAACTTGATACAGGAATTTTAATATCTGATTGTGTGTGCTTAAATATCTAATTGTTTATGCATGTCTCTGTTCAGAATTTTTAATAAATGAGACATCTCTTACATATGTGTAAAGATACATACTCTTTCTTGTTTCATAATATTCTTGTCAGAAAATCTTATCTTTGCCATTCTTCTTTGCAAAATTCGTGTTTTATTCTAGATGAATGAACTTGCTGATATAGCACGCTGTGTGGCAAATGCACCTCTGGATGATGATCGCACAACGTCATATTTATTATCTTGTCTTGATGATCTGCGGGTTGTTGTAGAAAAAAGGAAATTTGATGCACTTACAGTGGAGACTTTTGGAACACGTATTGAGAAGCTGATACGGTTAGTGCTTTTCTGTTATACATGATGTAGTGAATCTCTATAATATGAAAGTACGCTGAATAAACATTGAACTGAACTAGAGTAGATGAATTCTTAATGGATAATTTTTAGGTTTAATTCTTCTTACAGACTTTTTCCCTGAATAGTCATAACTTTATAATTGAATACAGAATATCATATGCCATAATAATATTTTGACGTCTATGTGTCCAATTATGTGGGATTTGACTCTCTATAGTCAGGAAATGGGTGAAGTGAGAAAGTATGGATGTATCCATTATTGAATTGTGTTGAAGTATCTAATAAACTTAACCTATTACTTAATTAATGTTGGATATACTTATACATTTCACCTTAAGGAACTTACTTTAGAGGAGTCACACCTGATTATCTGTCTAATTATAATTTTGGGTTAGTCAGATTTTTTCTGAAGTTCAAAATATATATTTCTTCGTCTCTCCATACTTGTGATATCTCATTGTTACTTATAGCAGAAAGCCAAAATCCAGGATAGAATTATGGTGGGCAGCGTAGTGGCAAGTTGTGGACACATGGTAGTCTTGTTAAAAGAACTACTAGTACTGCTAGATACATAAAAAATTTGAAAATCTATCAAATTATATAAAAAATAATGAACATAATTCAAACATGTTTTAGTATACCAACATCAACAGCCCTATCATACTGTTTCAGAAATGTTATTTACCATGATATCCCTCTTGATAACATAGTAGTTAATAGCGGATAGCGGTTTGGAACGGTTACCCTTCAAAAACCTATAGCAGGAGCGGGGTGACTGCAAAGTAGATCCCTATGTAAATGTATATTACTAGATGGATATAATGTATATGTGCTAGAAAATAAAGAATTGATTGCAATGAAATATATATGTATTTTTGTTGTTTGTATATACAAAACAACAAACATAACATATCTCCCTATTGTTTGCATATACAGAACAACAAACATTACATGTATTTCACGATCCCTATTGTTTGCACTTTGCATATACAAAACAACAAACATAACATGTATGACACTATAAGTCAAAGTGTCTAACTATTGTTTGCATATTACAAAACAAAAACATATTCCATGGCTTAAAGACTACACACTAGCTAAATATCATCATCTTCAGCTGAAATGTCTAGGATTTCATCCTCATCTTCAGCTGAAATGTCTAGGGTTGTGAAGCCATAATAGAAGGGAGAAAAGCTGAACAAAAAAGAGGAGTGCGAAGAAGCATTGGGTTAAGTATAAGATGGGAGCATGTGGAATGAAGAAGACAATTGCTTGTCAGAGAAGAAGTGACACTGATGTTCATTGGAGAAGAAGCAGCTTTGATGCTCGCTAGAGAAGAAGCAGTGCAACACTCGTTGGAGAAGTAGTAGGTGAACAAGACATGCTTAACTTCATGAAGAAGGAGAAGGTGCAAGCGGGTATGCGGATGGGTGAATAGGAAGGATAACTTCTTGAAAAAGTTCTGATTTTTTTGGGTAAAAGGGAAAAAGGGATTTTCCCTTTTTTCTCTTCATTAAAAAAATAATATCCCAACTCAAAACGGCGTTGTTTTGTTAATTTTTTTAAGAAAAAAACTTAAATACAATTGATGCCCCCAAATTTTTTCAATTTTAGACATTGTGCCCCTATTTTTTAAGATCGTGATATTAGGTTCCCAAATTTTAAAAATGTGTAAATTGATACCGTCCGTGAATTGTTGATGCTAACTGTTAGTTGTGAGTGTGTTGACGGTCACATGTAAGAAATTAGGTGATGTGACACAACTATTGCAATAATAAAAGAGTTAATTAAACATTTTAGGGTTTACGTGAGTGTTATATGTCACATTTTTTTACCCGCTGATACCCATGTAAAGCCTAAAATATTAACCATTTCATTAAGTAGGAATTGTGTGTCACTGTCACTTATTTCTTATACGTGACGGTAACACATGCACAATTAACAACAATTTTTGAAAGGAGTATCAATTCACACATTTTTAAAATTTGGGGGGATAATGTCACGATTTTAAAATACAGGGACAATGTCTAAAATTGAAAAAATTTGGGGCATGAATTGTATTTAAACAAAAAAAAAAACACACAAAACGATATTGTCTAGTTCTTTCCTTTCAAGACGCAACCTAAAAAATATAGGAGTGGTGCATTTGGGTTGCAAAACCCCATGATCTTCTGCGTTCTGTTCCATGAAAGGCTGCACAACTGCCGCTTGACCAAGGTGGACGTGATGACCACTGTCAAAGTGGCGACTGGCCGCTCTGCTCCACCTTGCTGCGAAAGCGTCACTATCCTGTGCTTTTGACAAGTATGCTTGATAACTCCATCAAATGTCTATCCTAGTCTGCATCTAGTCTTTACATGATTAAAAATCTTGCCATATACTTTTATACCGTTTTAGCATATCAAATTTCTCAAAATCTAATATAGCAGCAGTTCAAAGGAAAGAAAACAACCTAAAACATCATAATCAATCTCAAAACTTCAAGGAATACAAGTTGGTCTTGTATTGTTTTGCTGTTTTGTTGATGTCTAGACTTCATTACGAACTTGTTCTGAATGAAAAATTGAAAAGGCAGGAGCATGTGCTGATTCTTGTCTATAACTACTGCTATGGAATAATAAATTAATAAATAAAAAAGAGGAAACAAAAACAAGTCTGTTTTTGGTGAAGGAAAAAGCAGCATAATAGAGAAAGAAAGTCAGGCATCCGTGCTTCTGTGAGGGATGTACCTGAGTAATAAAGTAAGAGAAGGTAGCAAACAAAATAAGGAAAAAAAGAAAGAAAACAGAGCACAGAATAGAAAATGGCTTTACCTGAATCAAAGTGCAGGCTTTACGTAAAACATAGTGTGGAAACAAAACCATTGCCCCCCATTGCAGATCACAATCTCAACCCTTTTATGTGCTTTTTCTCCAAAAACCGGCCACTTCAATCCAGAATTGCACTACTATTGATGCAATTTAATAGCATGGACTTTGCTAGTTGTCCTTTCACTCCTTTGTAATCATTTGGTGACTATTCATTTATTCTTGATAAGTTGTAATTTGTTTTGGCAGAGAGAAGTATCTACAGCTCACTGAGATGGTGGATGTTGAAAAGATAGATACAGAGAGCACAGTTGATGATGATGTTCTCTTGGAAGATGATGTGGTTCGCAGCTTGAGAACAAGCCCAATCCATTCAAGGGATCGTACCTCTATTGATGACTTTGAGATTATAAAACCTATCAGTCGTGGGGCATTTGGAAGGGTTTTCTTGGCTAAAAAGAGAACAACTGGGGATCTTTTTGCAATTAAGGTATATATATTTTGATTTATTCTTCTGACTCATTGGTTACTGTTTAAACCCTTACCCCCTTCTCATTTTTTGTTGTTATGTCATTTGTTGTATCATCTCTTAATATGAACATCCATGTCCTTTCATTTGTTTCATGTGTGACTGTGCGTGCTACGTTTTGTGGCTTCTATTTTAGAAGTGTTGCTTAATAAAACTGAGGTACCAAAGTTGAATGGTCCATGTGGAGTTTAATTAAAGCTTACCATTGTGTTTGGATTGCCTGTTATGGGTCAAAACCCCCCCTTTTGACAGCTTCTTGAGAGATCTTTCTGAAAAAAAGTGATAATTGTACCCAAAATAATTGTTTCTGAACATGCTATCAATTTCACTAATAACTGTATATTTACTCTTTATATAGTTCACTAATTTTGTAGCTCTCATAACATGCTGCAGGGAATGCTACACATGTAATTTGAAATCCAACCCTTTATTTTTACTATTTTCTTTAATAATTTTATTTTGTTAGCTGGAAAATCAAATCTGCATTGAATTATTCTTTAAACTCTTTTGTTGTGTTGTTTATTATATTGTAATATGTACATCTTTCAATGATTTTGTGCTTCCAAGCTAATTTAATGCAACGGATTTTGGTAACATACCTTTGTTACACTTTCTACAATGCACTCTGTTGTAAATTTGTTTTTATTTATTGGTTTATGCTTTTTACACTTTAGATCTTTACCCTATTGAGCTATTTTCTAATAGGTTCTCAAGAAGGCAGATATGATTCGTAAGAATGCTGTGGAAAGTATATTAGCGGAACGTGATATCTTAATTACAGTACGCAATCCTTTTGTGGTGAGATGGTCTAACCTGTTTATTATTCCATGTTGCTTTTTGAAATCATATTGTATTCTAATGATATTTTTTAACTTAATCAGGTTCGATTCTTCTATTCTTTTACATGTCGTGAGAACTTATATCTTGTCATGGAGTATCTGAATGGAGGTGACCTATATTCATTATTAAGGAATTTAGGTTGCCTAGATGAGGAAGTTGCCCGTGTATATATTGCTGAAGTGGTAATTATTGGTTCTGTCGCTTTCTCTGGTTATCTGGAAAAATAGTCTTTATTACATCGTCTATAACTTATGTTTTTGTCAAATATTAGGTCCTTGCATTAGAGTATTTGCATTCACTGCGTGTGGTTCACCGTGATTTGAAGCCTGACAATTTATTGATAGCACATGATGGTCACATCAAGGTAATTACTGATTTTTTTGAATTTCTGTTTAAAACCTGCAAACCACCCAACATTATTGGGCTTGATGCTTGGATAATATGAAATGGTGGGTGACCCGTTTTAATGGTTCTAAGATAGGATCTGGTACCATTTTAGAATGTGGGTTCATGCCTAACTCAACCCCAAAAGCTAGATCAAGGAGTGAGGGTTACCCCAATTATATGTTGTATTTTTATATTTATGATGAATCATTGAGTTTTACATCTTTTCTATTATGAACTTCTTTTAACAACCAATCCCATCCCTTAAGGTGTGCTTCCATGTATTTTGGTTGGTTTGACTATTTTGGAGATTTTTTTTACCAGCTTTCTGAGGGGAATTTTGAAAAAGAAAAGTGATTATTTTGTTAAAATGGCTCCCAAACATGTATCTAATATCAAGATGTAAAACTATTTATTTTCCTCATGAAAATATGATAAAAAAAATTTTCTGCCAAATTATGTGTGTGTATTACTTTTTATTTTTATTTTTATATTTTAGTGTATTTGGTTGTGGTTATCAAACTGAACTGCGAGTGAAATTTGTGCTTTTTTTGAACCTTTACCCCCTTTCTAGCTATTTTTTTAATACTTCTAAAGAAAAATCTTTTTTATATATAGGTTATATAAGAAAAAGTAGTCAATATTACATCCAAACATAAATTTGACTTTTTAAAGAAAGCTCACATAAAATAAATTTATTATTTAAAGCACAAAGAAAGCAGACCAATTTGTTTCCACCTTCGGTGTACTTTTCATCTCGAGTTACAACTTCAATGTTCATGTAATCTTGTGGTTCTTTTGAATATATTTTGATACTCTGCTAGTCAAGTTGATTTTTTTTGGTCTAAGTTTTGCAGTTAACAGACTTTGGGCTTTCTAAAGTTGGTCTCATCAACAGCACTGATGATCTGTCTGGTCCAGCGGTCAATGGGGCATCCCTTCTTGGAGAAGATGAAACTGATGTATTTACATCCGAGGATCAAAGGGAAAGGAGGAAGAAACGTTCTGCAGTGGGTACACCTGATTACTTAGCCCCAGAGATACTTTTGGGAACTGGACATGGTTCGTATAGTCCCATTTTTATGTTTAAGGTGGTTTGATTTCTGGTTTCCCCCCTATCTCTTAAAAAATAAAAATTTGACTTCTGTAATTTTTTGGGCAGTTTAAATAAATCATTACAGAAAACATGAGTTTCCTTCTGTGGATTTTTGTTCTCTATAATGAAATGATGAAGTCAAATGTAAAAGTTTCAATCGTTGTATCCTGCTTATTGAATCTTTTTACTTTATATACATTAAATACTCATTTATTTATTATTGGAAACATAACAAACAAATACTTGTTCAATACAGGATATACTGCTGATTGGTGGTCTGTTGGGGTCATTTTATTTGAGTTGCTTGTTGGTATTCCACCCTTCAATGCTGAGCATCCTCAGGTTTATACCCTTGCTTCTTTGTGTGATGAATTTTATAAATGGTTAAGTTTCTTTTCTTGTTAGTTTTGCCTTTACATGGTTCAGTTGTCTTTGACACGGCGATAATTTTTGTTTGTAGACTATATTTGATAATATTCTTAATCGTAAGATACCTTGGCCCACAGTTCCTGAAGAGATGAGTCCTGAAGCACAGGATCTTATTGATCGGTAATAGTGTTATGTTCGAATTGTACATCACTGTTCTTGGTACATTACACATATTAAAAAAAAATTAAACAAAATATTTTAAAAATATTGATTCCTTGTATATTTTGTTTTTAATATATTTTATTATAACATGATTTCTTGTCATGGGGTTTTATTCTTGGTCAAGCGCTCAACTAGTTTTTCATTTAGTGCTGACATTTTCAATTTTCAGATTATTGACAGAAGATCCTAATCAAAGACTTGGATCTAAAGGGGCATCAGAGGTGATCTAATTTCTTATAATCATATAGATCCTTGTTATCCATTTATTTATTTATTTATTTTTCTACTTTTCAAATGTTAAACTGATCCACACTTAATGGATTAAACTGATCAACACTTAATGGTGCAGGTAAAGCAGCATGTTTTCTTCAAGGATATAAACTGGGACACACTTGCCAGGCAGAAAGTATGTAATAGCTTACCTTAGTAATGAATAATTTTGCTGTCACTCTGTTTATATTCAGAACAATAATGCTTCTGTTTGGTTTTGCAGGCTGCATTTGTTCCTGCTTCTGAGAGTGCTCTAGATACCAGTTACTTCACTAGTCGATACTCGTGGAATACTTCTGATGGCCTTGTATATCCAGCTAGTGATGTTGAGGATTCTAGTGATGCTGATAGCTTAAGTGGCAGCAGTAGTTGCTTGAGCAATCGACAAGATGAAGTGGTATTGCAGTTATAGGCATCGCTTAACATAAAATTATTACTAGAATCAATTTAAAGTATTTTGGGCTGACTTCCTCTTGGTAACAGGGAGATGAATGTGGGGGTCTTGCTGAATTTGATTCTGGCACATCTGTCAATTACTCTTTTAGTAATTTCTCCTTTAAGGTAATTCTCTTAAATCATATTCATTTCTTTATAATTTTACTAAACAATTAAAATTAACTTCAATGAATTATGCATGATCTATTACCCTTGTTATCTTGTCACTTGGACTGGGATATAATGTGTTGAATGGGAAGCATGGCTTTTCTCCGACCTTACTAAACAATTTCCCCTGCCTTGTGTAACTTCATGTGTTCTGTTGTTGATATTTAGTGTCACAATGTTTAAGGTTCTTGGACGTATGCTACACTTCCCAATTCATGCTTAAAGAGTCTCTTATATTGTGCGCTTAATGTTTCCTTTGGGTTTTCAGAACCTCTCCCAGCTTGCATCAATCAACTATGATCTCACCAAAGGATGGAAAGATGACCCGCCAACAAATTCTAGTGCGTAGCTGTATGTATTATCCTCTGTCAAAGTCCAGAATTTGGTTTTCGACCTATGATCCAAGCAATTTTGGGGGCATAAGTACCTTTGTCGTTTGTATACCTTGTACATGTATGATTCTACTGTATAACTCGTCGATTCTTCATTTCATGTCTAAATTGTTTTCTTGCTCATCTAGTTTGTACTGCTGGATTTTGCAGATTTAGAGGTTCAAAGTGGTTCAGGATGTACTCTTTGCTCGTTAGGTTACAGGGCAACAGTGGGGTTTCAATCTTACGGTTTATTGTGTATGAATTGAGAACTGTAAATTTAAAAATGCATATCACAGTTGCTCACATTGATCTGTGGTGTACTCTATTATTCTGGCAATGAGAACACATCCCTTTTTGTTCAAGCCACTGTAATGTTATATACTTAACACATTTGAGATGCTTGTGAAGTCTTTTCTTAACCCCTCGAGCATTTTCTAAACTATGCTTAGCTGTCATCATTGACTGGTTACCCATCACTGACTTATATTGGTTTTATTAACTTAGCTAAGGAAATATTGGTTTCCTTAACATAGCTAAGGAATCATCCTTTTTTTTATTACTGACCGTGTAACGTAATTCTAATTGGACAAAAGCCTTTTGATTTAATTTCACCAGTTAGTGCTAAAAATGTCAAAATTATTCTGGTACAAGTTCAGAAAACAATGAAGTAATTTCTGTTATATGTCGAATGTCATTAACCTTGTAAGGATGTCTTTTCCGGAATATTTAATTATCACCGAATCCAACGGCTAAACAATAAGAACGTCAAATCTGATTTTTTAAAAAAATTTATGTTAAAAAACTAACTGAAAATTGAAAAGTGAAAATGATAAAATTAAATGATGTAAAATAAAAAATAAGAACATAATTAATTATTAGATTATAGTATATTTTAATAATATAAATTTTTTAATATAATTTAATTTACTATAATTATATATTTAAATTATATTTTTTATAATTATTTATTTAAATTATAAATTATTATAATTATATATTTAAATTATAATTTTTATAAACATTTAAATTTTAAATTATTATAATATGTATATAAATTATAATTTTCTATAACCACATGTAAATTATAAATGAGTTTAATATTCATAAATTCCAAATTCAACAACTTATTTGAAAGAGTTTAATCATGTGAAAGAGTATTGGTGGACCTATCCTTTCACCCTGTGGTTTGGACATGTAAAAGAGTTTAATCATGTTAGGGACAGTAATAGATTACTGCAGCTTGAAATGAGAAAAAGTTTTTTATCTTGATATAATGCAGATTATTTTTAAGTATATCATGTTTAGAAAACTGAACCTATTTATTTATCATGAAATGTTATTTTTTAAGAATGCCTATTACCTAGAAGTAGGAAAAATGTGTAATTTTATAAAAATAACATGTTAACTAAAAGAATAATATATAAAATAAGAAAAATAGTTTACTAGTATAATGATTAGTGAGAGCTAACCTTCTCGAAAGACTAACATATTAAATAGACGTTGAAATTAGAAAAAGAAGTCGTTCTTGGAGAGACCTTAGAAGGGTGATTTGTCATACCAATTCTGTCCTTGTGAATATGGTGAACAATGGCACTCACACACGTGTCACTATCATTCATAACATCATAAACATGTTTTCAAAGGATTGCAGCATTACTTTGGAGCACACCTTTCAAAATGCATATTCACTGGATTGACTTTCCAATAAATGGTTTGCAAATGAAGAGATTGACACCATTATTCTTTATGGGTGGGTGTGAAGCACATCCAATTCTAATATTTTGGGCTGTCTTTCTAAAGCATGAAAAAAGGAAGAAATTTAAGTTCTTATTCATGATGCATGTTGTTTCATTGTTAACTTTTAAATTAACATATCTTACTTAAATAAAATCTTTTTCATGATGCATGTTGTCACATCGTTAACTTTTAAAATTGGATTTGTATTCCTTAAATAAAGTCTTAATTCAAATTTTATGAATGAAAAGATGTAGTTAAGAGGATGTTTTATGATAATCTAAAATTTTCACACAATTATCATGGTAACCTAAAACGTAACACTCTCTTAAATAATTTTCAATCTATCTAATTTTTATATTTAAAAATATTCACATAACATAGGAAATACTTCTTAGATTATTAAATTCACAGGCCAATTTACTACTTAAATACACATACATATTTACCCATTTACACAAACTTAAATTATTAAATTTTAAATATTTTTTAAAGAATTAAAAAGGAATGTTACAGTTTTTCGCGATTACATTACAGTATAATAATTCAATAAGACATATTTTAACCATAAAAAATATATTTGAATTAAAATGTAAACCCAGTTGAGAAATCAGAACCAGAGAAATTGATATAGAAAAATCCAACTTAAAAGTGTCCTCTTAAATTTGAGTCCGATCTGTATATAAAAATATTATTTGTAGGCACATTATAAACATTTTTTAAATTTCAGGTATAAAATATTTTCACATGCAAGAGATAACACTTTCATTTATCCAAACCTTTCAGCCCTTATACAAAGTAGATTTAATTTTAAACATTTGTATTTGGTTTCACGAGTTGTCACAACCATTTTGGAGGAATTAGCTTAGTGCACTAAATATAATGAAGCAGTCCCAATTTGTCAGAAAGGAAGCGACAGTAGTCCAATGTTTTGTGTTACTGTGACTGCCTCCAATTTTGAAAGAAGATTGCAGAGAATAAGACAACAATAGCCAGTGAGGCCAAGAGCATCCCATGTAGTCAAATCATGGGATGTCCATCTTTGCTTCTCCTTCTTCAATTTATCATTTCTTTGTTTGTTTAAACACAATTTCGTTTAAACTGGATATAAATTATTATCAATAACGAAATTTTCTCTCAATACTTAACACAATAAATTACATAATTAAGACTAATGAGAGAATATTGATTAAATTGAAATAACTCCATCCTAGTTGATTTACATGTTGAGTGGATTATTCATTTGTTTTCAAGCTTGATTGAATGCAGTCCCTCAAAGTATTAACAAAATTATATAGAACACTAGATGCCAACAAACTATGACCATGAACCACAATGAAGTAGCAGTAGGGTCACTATGTCAGGAACGATCACTTTAAAGTGCACTGCACCCTGTTGTGTACTCTATTTTGGTCCACCATAAAGTTACAATTATAATCACATCCTCAAATACATCACTTTTGTAATATGAATTCTTTTCACTTCGGCCTGTATTCATCTGGAGGAAACTGTTTCAAATGCCTGCCATTGTCATGGTTTTATTTGATGTTTAAATTTTAAAATTTACATTATGAATAGAAAGCAGATGCTGAACTCTTGCCAAGTTGTGTGGACACTAACAATGTTCACATTTTTACAATTACAACAGAAGACTGCTGCTGAAAATCAAGTTGGCTTAAATGTTGAATTGTTCCAAAGTAGGCGTTAATGCTTAAAAGCTCATTCCTTCGTTTTTTATACAATTGAATCATCTCTAAAATCTAAAGGCATAATATCATATCAAACTTTTTACACATGGCCGCTCCTGTTTGACCTTGGCACTTTACTCATCATATGATACTTTTGACAATTTATCTATACAGCTCCTTCAGCCTCAAGTTTGTGGTAAAAGACGTTTTTGTTAACATTCTTTTCTATGGAAGAACACTAAATCTTATGATCAGGACGAGAATCTCAAACCTAAAAATTCATCTCAAGTTTAATTAACACTTTTTTTTAATATTATCTAATCATAATTATCATATATAATAAATTTATTAACTTTTAAAATAGCTGTTTTAAAAAATCAAGCTTATCATAATTTTTGTTTGGTTGATCATATAAACAATTTATATTAATTCATGGAAATTAAAATTAGTAAAATAAAAAAGATAAAATTGGTAAGACATGAAACTGATGTTTTAAGTTGGGAACCACTTTCACATCCAAATCTTAAATTCACCTATTAAGTGAAGGAAGGGTTTAATCAAAGTTGGTTCTAGGTATAAATCATCCATATTGTCTTTACCAATGTGGGGTTCACATCAATTGAATACATGCTACATGCCAACTATAGGACATTACAACCAGCCATGAAAGCGACTATATCATCACAGTATCTACTGAGAGAAAAGTGTCACCAAAAGAAAAGCCAATGCTAAAGCGAAAGTAATAATTACATCAACCAGAATCCACCGGCAATAACTAATGGAACAAATACCCACTTCCTCTAGGTATTGATAAGGAAGAAAAAAGGGGGACCAGTACAATGAGAATTGAAGTAAAATTCAACGTTGGGTTCTGAAGA
This sequence comes from Psophocarpus tetragonolobus, assembly GCA_037954015.1. Lineage (NCBI taxonomy): Eukaryota > Viridiplantae > Streptophyta > Magnoliopsida > Fabales > Fabaceae > Psophocarpus > Psophocarpus tetragonolobus. Next base: position 3,755,745 of record CM075696.1, read on the forward strand.
AAATTATGGCCCAAGCTTAAAAGAAAAAATACAACATAAGCACAGGATTTAGGAAAAAAAATGTGGGGCTGGGGCTCTTGACAAAACCATAAAGATCCTTGTATAAGAGAAATCGTTATATGGTTCAAGGTCATGTAGTCTCAACCAATCTCAATATGACACGTCATAAAATCTTTTACAAATTAAAAGGTGTCATGTAAAGATTGACCAGGATCACAGTCCTTAATCATATTATAATTTCTTTTTACACAAACTCATCTAGAAGATACATCATCTATATCATTGATCAAATCAGGTTGTTGAATTTGGTCTTCAGCATCCTCTTTAATGCTAGACCCACGTAGCTCTTCTATGCGTTGTCTCACTTGAGACATTGAAGGGCGGTTATCAGGGTATGGAACTACACAATCCACTGCAAGTTGCAACAACTGAACCATTTCCTCTTCAGAATTCTGATACCTAAGAAGCTCAATATCAAACACCTCAGAACTCCACTCTTCTCTAACAACTGATTGCACCCATCTTGGAAGGTCCACTCCTTCGTCATTCAAGAGGGCATGTGTAGGAGCCTTTCCAGTAAGAAGTTCCAAGAGCAACACCCCGAAGCTGTATACATCAGCCTTCTGAGATACTTTGCGCGGATCGGTTACTTCAGGAGCACGGTAGCCGGCAACCCTATTGGGAGTGGATGAGGGGCCAACAAGGTGAGAAAGGCCAAAATCAGACACCCTGGCATCATAGGACTTAGTTAGGAGGATGTTGGAGGACTTAATGTTTCCATGAGAAACACTATGTCCTTGTGAATGTAGGTACTCTATGCCTCGAGCAGCTCCTAGTGCAATGCTTGATCTCATTTCCCAGTTCAATGGTGTCCTACCCACTCCTTTGTTTCCTGTGATGATAAAGAATTATTACACAAACTTCATTTTTGCTGATGAAATGAGAGACGAGATAACTTGCTCTATTTCAAGTTAACACAATTACAACAAAGAGGTCGATGATGGGGTTTAAAAGCTGATGCAGAAATACGTCTAGACAAAGTCACAAACTTGACTGCAAGTGGAGATGCAATGCCAGACAAATTATGCTTCCTAAAGGATGCTAGTACATACATTCTCTTCCCCCTTCTATTCTCAGTTGCAATGCAATCAACAGTCCAGAAAAGAAAACAAGTAGCAACGATGCAAATTGCAGCAATCATTCTATAGAAAAAACTCATACTAAAAATCAGCAAAAGAAAACCTGAAGTCATAACCACAAAAACTTAAAAGACATAACAGAGCCACGAGCAGGTAAAAAAGCAGGCATATGAATTATCCAAACCAAAGTGAGGCTCAACTCAACTCACCATGCAAAATAGCAGATAGGCTTCCCATTGGCATGTAATCATGAACAAGAAGCTTCTCATCCCGGCTATAATAGTAAGCTCTGAGAGGCACCAAATTCTGATGATCCATCACTCCCACCCCATCAATCTTCTCCTTAAACTCCTTCTCCGAAACAGTCACATCTCTCAACCTCTTCACAGCTACCAAAGGTCCATCCTCCAAAACAGCCTTATAGGTTGTCCCAAAAGTCCCTTTCCCCAACACCTCAGCAGAAGCCCTTAGCAAATCCTCCAAATCAAACACCTTAACCTTGTTACCATAAAACACCAATTTCTTATCTCCGCCACCACTACCCCCACTAGCCACCACTGCCGCCGCCGCCGAAGTCGCTGAATTCCCACCACCGCCATTCTCCACATTGCCACTCTCAATTTCGACGTCCCCATGGTGCTGCTGCTCCTCCTTCAACCCCACAATCTTATCAACATTATCAACACTCCTAGTCTTGTTCCCAGTTCTACACAAGAGAATGAAGGCAAAGACAATGAGCAAAAGAAGCACCACACTCCCAACAACAATCCCAGCAATGGCACCCCCAGAAAGCTTCCCCTTCCTTTTCCTATTCCCTCCAATCACAGTCCCTTCAGGCCCACTTGAATTTGAACTCCCATTTGCACCCCTCTCACCGCCCCCATCATCCCAAGGACAAATCCCAAGTGGCTTCCCGCAAAGGGAATTCCCCAAAAAGGAATCTTGGCCAAAAGTTTGCAACTTTTTAGGCACAGAACCGTTCAACATGTTGTAAGAGACATTAAACTGAGCCAATTCATCCAGTTCTTCCAACCCGGGTAGCGAACCGTTGAAACGGTTGTTCTCAAGGAAAAGGGTCCTCAGCCGGGTCAGGTTCCCGAACCGGGCCGGAATTGGACCGGAAAAGTTGTTGGAGGCCAAATTGAGACGGACGAGGCCGGTCATGCCGGCGAGAAACGGCGGAACCTCGCCGGAGAAGTGGTTGCCCTGGAGGAAGAGGTTGCGGAGGGCGGCGCATTCAGCGAGGTCGGGGGGGAGGGTGCCGGAGAGGGCGTTGACGCGGAGACTGAGGGTGTGGAGGTTACGGAGAGCCGGAAAAACGGCGTCGGGGAGGTGGCCGGAGAGTGCGACGGCGGGAAGATGGAGCTGGAGGACGGTGGCATTGGCGGGGTCGCATTGGACGCCGGTCCAGCCGCAGGGTGACGGGGCGGTGGGGTTCCAGAGGAGAGTGCGGCCGCGAAGGGCGGAGCGGAGGGAGAGGAGCGCCGCGCGCTCGGAGGAGATGTCGGAGAATGTTACTGTCGAAAAGAAGAAGAAGAAGAAGAAGAAGAAGAGAATTGGAGTGAGAGTGTGAGAATGTTGCATTGTTTTGTTCTCTGTGTTTTGATTTTGAGAAAAGACATTGTTAATAAAAAGAAACGTTGATGAAGGAAGTAACAGTAACAGTAACTAAGAACAACAAACTCACTATGCATACACACACGTCACTTTCACTTTCACTTTCACCTGTCAAACTAGCTTTTTTCATTTTTTATTTCACACCATTTTCATCTTCATCCTAATCTTTTATTAAAACCAAACTCTCAAACATTATTTTCTAATTTTTTTTATGCATGTTATCAATATACCAGAAATTTTTTATATAATTTTAAAATAATTACTATACAAATAAATAAATTTATTTATAAGATAATAATATAAAACTATTTTATATTATTAATATATATTTTACCTTCTCGTAAATATATACATAGAACTGTACAAGTAATTGTGAGAAATATTTTTGCCAACAGAAACGGTTTTGGGATAACCTGTATTTTTTTATTCTATTTTTTTTTTTACAAAATTTTTTCTTTATATATATATATATATATATATATATATAGATAGATAGAGGGGGGAGAGGTTGAAGGTTATGTGCTGGCTGCTGAAACCAGTTACCTGCGTACAGATGTATTATGTTTTTATATATGTTTTGAAATGATTACTTTTTAATGTGAGAGAGAAAATTTTAACATAATATATTATTTGAAAATAAATAATAAAAATTATGAAAAAAAATCTAAAGTCTAAACATTAAAACAATATAGGTGAAATTTACATATATCTTTAAACTTTTTAGTCAGGAAAAACAGAACATCAAAATGGATGCCCTTATCCTATGATGTTATTTAAATTTAAAATAAAAAAATTTTAAATCACTATAAAATTAAATAGGTTAATTTTTAAATTATGACTTGCATTAATTAACTTATTTAATATTAATTTATTATTAATAATATTTTTAGTAAGCTTATCTAACATTTATTAGTTATAAAAAAATATAATTAAAATGAATAATTTTATAATAACTAAAATGGAATATTAATAATATATATATATATATATATATATATATATATATATATATATATATATATATAATCTTAATATCATTTGATAAGACACGTTTTAAATAGATAGACATATTAATAGTTTGGCATTTTCAAATTAAATGAATATGAATCTATATATAATAAAATTTAAAGATGTATAAATATGTATTTAATTTTTATATATTTACAATAAGCTTAATCAACATTTTAGTTACTGAACAATTAATGCTATTTTTTTTAATGAAGGAACTAAAGCCAAATAATACAAGAGTAAATATATAAAAAAAATAATTTAAGACCAAAATAAAAAAGACGTTATTTTTTTTGGTAGCTAATGTTAATTAACTAAATAACGTCACCAGGAAGTCTTACACGATTGATAGTATACTAGAATTATTTTCAGTGAAGTTTTAAATCTTTGCCATCATAAACTATTTTCAACATAAGAAATTTAAAAGCAATTTGTCTTAAAAATTTATTCATCACTATTTCTTTTTAAATTGATGGGTGAGGTGACGAATCACTTGGCTATATAAAAGTCACTTGATTAACATCGTTAATTATTTAAAAATATTTAGAAATTAAAAATAAAATTATTATTTGGAACTTAGTTTAAAACTTAGACAAACTCAATTAGTTCAATCAATTGATTTAGAAATCGGATATCTTATATAATCAAACTAATTATGTCATCATAAACTATATTAACTCGATATGTGATCCGACTTGATCTAGATTATTCAAATTTTAAAATAATAAAAAATTATTTTATTTTCTATTATATAATATTTTTTAATTAATATATTATTAATTATGTTTTATAATTATTTGATATTTTTTTTAATATTGCAAACTTTGCTTTGTTTTCACTACATGATTTTTAGTTTAGCTTGATATTATATATTCAATTTGTTGTTATGTTTAAAGAATGTATATACTTAATTATTTTAATATTTGAGATTTTGTTTATATTTTTTTTATTTTAATATAGATATATTTTTATTTATTTTTTAATATATATAGAATCAAGTGGGTGAACTTAATAACTTATTTAATTAGTGACTTAATGTCTTAATCAAATCGATTATCTATTGATTTTTAAAACTAGGTTGGATAACAAAGACTAAAACTAAATATTTTTTTTAAAACAAAAAATTCATAAAAATCTTTAAAAGAATAAAATTAAAGGAGAAGACTAAAATATTATTAAGCTCAATAAATAAAAAGTGTATAGGTTACGAATTAATCCAAAATTATGTTATGTTCGTAAGAAAATCTAAAAATATGTTAAGTATACCTTATAAAATAATTATTATAAAAAAAAATTTATTGCCTAACAATAATATGCGATTGAATAATAATGTATTTTTATTTTACTCTAAGATATATGTTTGGAAAAGAAAAAACAATCAAAGAGAGCGGGTGAAAAGGCTAAAAAATAAAAACTCTGAGCAACATATTCACTCTTGTACATGAGGTATAGGTCGTGACGCGTGAGAGAATCATTTTTCTTAAAGATAACATAATATTTTGTAAATAAATACTACTTTTAATATTAAAGTTAATATTACATAGTTGATTTTGTGAAGAAGAGACAAGTACACGTTGATTCACAAAAGGTAATAATGTCATATATACCAACAAGCAACAGCCATTGTGGTGGTATCCCATGTTACCTGTGTCTGTCTGTACTCTGTATTATTAGCTAGGTTCAGATTATTTATTGCAAAATTAGTTAACCAGTTAACTTAATGAAAACACACATTAATTAAATAACTTTTTTTTTAAAGTCATTAATTAATTAAAGAACTTACTCAACAGTATCTCTGAATTTTTATTTATCTTTATCTTGTACACTGTTCTCATAAAAAAATTATACACTATATGTTAATTATTGACTGAACATTTTATATAATTTATATGATAATTCATTAAAAAAATATATTACACAGAGAGATAATTTATTTTTATAATTTTTAAACTATACAGGGGATTAGTTTTTTTAATGAGGGTTGGATTTAAAATTGTATTGAATAAGAATTTTCCCAACAAAATAATATAAAACAGCGATGCACAAATAGACCCACATAATACTTTTAAATTGGTATAATATTACTAGCCATTAATTAATTACCAAATTAATTGAAAAATAGTAATAAACAGTACTACTAATTAATTATAGAATGAAAAGCATGTTGATAAAATAGAAAGAAACCATATATTTGTTTTAGTTAACAATTCATGTTGATAATTAAGTTGTTAAAAATAGAATGAGAAAATTTTTAAGAAGCTATATATTTTCTGTTGATATGTGGCAGTTAGAGTTTGATTTGAGTTATGTATCTAGGAGAGAATGTTTACAATTTTACAAACTACCAACATTAGCATGCATGACATATAATTTCAAAGACCTAAAAGGGGAAAAAAAGAGTTAAGAAAGGTTAATCTTTTATATAGTTTGACAACTTATTACATCTATGAAAGACACAAAATGTATTCTTGTCTAAGATAAAACCTTTGGAGATTTAAGCTATTATTTTAGCTTAGATTAATAGATAATTGAGCATGCTATGAGATTTTTAGGATCTCATATAGACTTTTATGACCCTAGCTCATAAATGAACTTTTATGTGCGTCTAAAATATCTTTTATACTATGATCGAAACCCGAGTTGGTCCTATACTTATGACCCGCTATCAAAAAAAGAATTGTAATAGTTAGATTGTGTATAATATCCGGAAGTGAATTAGACAAAAAGAGAAGAAACTTGGACAAAAAAAGGAGAAACTTAGACTAAAAGAAACAAAGCAACTTAGATAAATATTTTTTGTTAATAATCTTGGACCAATCAATCGAATATTGATTAATATGTAATCGATCAAACACTACTTAAAATCGACTATTCTGCTTAGAAATGAAATAGTCTAAATGTTTCTGGTCCAGTTGAGTTCTTTAAAGTAAACTAAGATAGTAAAGTTAAACACACATAGTTTTCTAAAATAAAATTTGAATCCACTTTTATGTGTTTGAGGGGTGGATGATTCATCACTTTACTTATATTGATGATTCTTTAGTGTGTCTTATTTTAGTGAGTAGTTTTTGTTTTTCTAATTTATTGTAATTTATTTTTTTATAACATATCTTATGATATTCTAACTTTTTCATTAATACAATTTCGCTTGACTTATAAAAGAAATTAGGTTGTTAAAAAATAATTTTATGATGAAACCTGTAATCTAACTCCATTTCGCATAATGAAAAAAAAACTATATTTAAAAATCCATTTATAAAAACTCACAAAATTCTATTATAATCTCGCAAAGGCCACTCCTCAACTCACGCATTTCAACATTCACGCGATAATGTAAATTAAAGTAGAAAATTGAAGAAGTTAAAAGATTTTTCCTTCTAGATTATTTTAAATATACTCAAAAGGGATTATTAATAGAGCATGAACTACGACTAAAAGAAAAATTAAAATTATTGGTTCAAACATTGGTTTCAATATTGGCTTCAAATGCATTCTTAGCATTGAAGAATGCTAACACAGAATCAATTAATCATGAGTTATTTCCATAACTGATAACATGCCCCATTCTGTTTTTGGCCATGCAAAGTAAAGTCACCACATGCACATATAATCAAAAGAAACCAATAATAAATAAAGAAATAAAATGACATCTAAAACCAAATATGAAAAAAGGTTTGTTTCTGTCGAAGAGAATATATATCATAGTGGGGAATGAAAATGAAAATACTCTATGATAATAACATGGGGATCAAAATGATGGTAATATAATAGTTAGAAGTACCATAGCTTTTACAATTTAACAAAACAAAAAGTATAGTCACAACATTAATGTATATCTAGTCTACAAACTTGTTGTGGGATAAGAGATTAAGAATGCATCTTATTAGCATTGGTATGCTAAATAAGCAAACCAATAAGACAAAGAACATATTAAAAATTCCGTTGATGTTAATAAAAGTTATAGCTATGCCAATGTATTGTTACCGTTCCGACTCTTGATATCACCAATTTGATCATTGGACTCTTCAACAACATACAGAAGACTAACTTTGTCAATATAATGAGCCCCACGTAACGTTATAATTCTTTCTTCTCAATGTTTTTTGTCAGTTGGTGAAAGTATTATTTTACACTAAAACAAACTTGATAATTGTAAACTTTAGAGACCCATCAGAATGTGAGATATATACACACATAGTTGGTGTGGAAATTTCAAACCTAATAATAAATAACTAATTAAAATAGATCTAGCTAGGACCATCCAACATTGCAAGTAACTATCATCTCACAATATTAACAATAACTTCAAGTTTAGAAAGTAAACGATCAACGAGAATAGGAAAAGGAAAGCAATCTAACCTACACTACAATCTAATATAAAGATCAAAATATGATGGAAAGTGTTGGTGGGATTTTTGTGTACACTTTTCTTGAAGGTTAATTTGATGGCATAACTTAATGAGTGTTTTCAAGAGACACAGACTTATCTGTTTTCAAGAGCATCGAGATGGAAAGCTAGGTTGCTTTTCTACGTACCCTTTTGACAGAGAGATAATAACTTTCCAATTTGGTTACCCATGTGATGACCAACGCAATTCACCTACACCTACTTTTCCAACTCCTATGTTTCTTGTGCTCTATAAATAGAAGTTTCTTCAATATATCAGCTATTTTGCTAAAAATGCCCTTAAATGGATATGGTTGCTGATCATAACAAAGCATTAATGAATGTCTTCTTAATCACTCAAAGATTTATGGCTATGTGTAGGATTTTGAAACAATAATTGAATTTGGTGGATGTTAAGTAGGATATATATGTAGATTGTAAAAGAAGTAAACTAACACTTGAACTGTTATTGCCTCCTACTATGGGAAAAGATGTGGTTTACTAGAAATCAAAGCATTGTTTTATTGGGGGTTGCTAATTCACATGCATAAATCGCAGTTATATATTGTCCACTTCACATTGATAAGACATTATAAGTTGTAACTATAGTTTAGCTAGATGCGTCTTTGCTTCAATTTTTATTTTAGACTTCTTCATTAGCAAGCAAAAATTTTTATAGCCCTTTTTTAACTAATAAGTTTTTAAACTAAGCATTGCTTTCCCACCATTTAATTATAAGAAATTTTATTTCTATATTGATTCGTACAACAAATTATATAATTAAGTGTGAAGGGAAAAAATGTATGATATGAAAATAAACTATTTAAAATGAGATAAATTAACATAAAATGTTATCGTACAAAATGGGTATAGTATGAGTTTATTGTATAACTAAATCAACTATATAATTAATAGATGTAGAATTAATTTGATTGGAGGTAACAATTTAAATCTAGAGTTATTAAAGTTGAATTCAGTGTATATTTAGAAAATATAAAAAAAGATGTGGACTGCAATTTCTCTCTTCACATCCAGCGTATCAAATAATTAGGCAAAATTTTAGTTCCTGTTTTTCGGGTCGATAGACATCTTTTATTGGATGCAGATCCAAATAAGCACTTGATCTGTTTTTTGCTTTGATTGACCATAAAATTATTCTATGGATATGAAATCGAACTGCGAATATTTTTATCTTAAATTTTATACTTGTGTGATCAACATCACTTTATTTTTAACGAGCTTTTGATTTAGGCATCAAATTGTCAATTAGATTGCAGTTATAGTGAAATGAAATATTTTAATTTTAATTTTTCAGAAGATGACTTTCATTTTCATATATAAATAAGTTATACATATTTTTTTAAAAAGTTTAATTAATATATAAAGTTCGTGTAACATTTTTATATTATATTTAATTACATTTTTAATTTATAATAAATTTATTAATTTTATTTATTAATATTTTAAAAGTTATATAAATAAAAATATGTGATTTAATGTAAATACATACTAATAAATCTCTTTTAAATAAAATAATGAAAAACATTGCAACACAGCAACTAAAGTAAGATGTAAATGCAACACATGTGAAATGAGCAATGTGCAATGTATATATGGCAAAAGGTACTCAACATCATGATTACAGCCTGCTATAGAAGGGGTAGGAAAGGGAAATGGGAAGCTGATATAAAACCTATTTTTTAAAATAAAGGCAATAAAAATACTTTCGAGAATTTATTCACACAAATATAGCAAATAATCATGTTTATCTAACTCGATACATTATTGAATGATGAAATATTTGCATCTTCATCAAATATAATTCGTCCAATTATTTCCTTATTCATTATATATGAAGAGTATAAAAACAAAACCTAGCCTAAGAATTACTTAGAACAAATATTGATACCTAGAATTTTTTATTTTTTTTTTTAAATTAGAGCATGTTTAGATTAGGATTAAGACCCTTTTAAAAATTTCATTCAGAATAAAATATATAATAGTATTTTCTTCAAAAATATGTTCAACACCTAAAAACATATTTAGAATGTTTATCCAAATACATTTAAATTTTTAATCTAACCTTAATTATATATTTTCATTTTAAAGTAATTTTCTAATAATGAGGTATTCAGTGAACTTTTTCAATAATGCTAACGGATTCAACAAAATATTGTATAAATAAATGAGTTTAATTGGTATACACAGTATAAAGATTTTTACACGAACAGTAAATCACAATCCTTCATTCATTAATGGTAGATTTGTTGACTTTACTTATTACTATTTTAAAAATCATATAAATAAAAAGTGTGTCAATATAAAATTTTTTTACACTGACCGTATATACTAATTAAACTCTAAATAAATAGTTACTTATTCATTTAATTTTTTTAAAAAAGGGCAACATCAATGTTAATAACCCATAAGAGATTCTTGACTATCAGCTCTTATCTCTTAGGAGTGTGTTACGAGTACACAAATTTTAAGACTAATTTCATTGGGAAATTGACAGAGAGAGAGTGCTTTATGATGTTATTAATGCATTAACAAATGCAAACCAATTTAAGTATAAGTAGAGATAGTATGAGTTTTAAGTACCTTCTTCGCTTTGATTATTTGTACAATTTTTAAAAAAATTAACTCATACAACTTGACTTTAACATATAAAAAATTGACAACAAAAATTTATATTCCATATAGTCAAATGCCATGGATAAAAAAATTTCATGTTTTAGTTTTGTAGAGAAACAGAAACTATTGGTTTTGGGATGGTTGCATTAATAAAGTGATTTGAATTTTATGGCATTTGAATTATTAAAGCGACTTCCAATTTCAACTACAACTGAGATGAATCGATTGAAATCCTACTGCAAAATATGATTACATTGGATTACCTGAAGACTGTTAAAAGAAAATTATACAGAAAATTTCTAAACGTGATCTTATAATAGAAATTGAACTAACATACATAAGTTGTGGGCACAGATTAATCATAAGCAATTTTTTTTTGTCTTACCAACTTGCTACCCATATATACAACTGAGAAGTCTTTATATTGACAAAGGACAAAGGAGGAAGGAAAAACATACCATACCACAACCACCATTATATGATTAAAAGCAATGACAAAGTTATGTACCTTTGAGCGAATAAATAAGGTTAAGGACTTTTAGCAAGCTGTCTAATTTTAATTTTTTTTTTTTTTTTTTGCATTAGGAGTTATTCAACCATAATTTTTGCCAGCTAAGTACTTTCTGCTTTGAAAATGAGTTCTGCATGTGGTTCAATTTGTTTAACCTGATTTACAAGACATTCGTTAATGGATATTTACAACTCGAGTGGGCATTGGCCAATTATTGGTGCTACATTGTTAAATGCAGAGGAGTACAACAATAATAATCTCTGGTTTGTATGGAAGAAATTCAGATGCAGCTTTCATTAAAGGGATAGTTAAGCATAGGACATGGCCAAACCATTATTTGTATAATAAAGTTGTCTAATGCACCTCGTACACCCAAGCCCACCACATATGTGCCGTCCGAACATGATATACTATTTTATTTTAGATTTTAACTAATTACTGCAATTTCTTTGACTATTACTACATGTTTGTTTTCATGTTTAATTTTTTAAAATTATGTTCAAATACTATTTAGCGTAAATATTCACGGGGTTAGTCTTATGTCAAGAAATTGATTAAGTCCAAATTAATTGATGTTAAACAACTTAAGGAACTTTTACAATAAATAAATAAAATTACTCTCAACTTCATTGCTTAAAAAAAAAAAAAAAACATCCAAATACAATTATACAAATCACTACCATTTAAAATTATTTTACAATCACAATTTCAAACACAAAATCAATCATTTTTGTAATATATAATCAAGAGGTATAGTCCTCATTTAAGTATTTCAGTTTAATTTTAGAATAAAATGATATGTCTCATTGTTACCCAATGAAAATTAAACTTAAACCTTGGTTAAGGCGAATTTTCAAATAACTTTATCAACTTTTGATTGAATCAATCATATTATTAACAATATAAATATGTTCTCTTAATTAATTTCGCATAAGAATTATATATTTTAGTATTTTAGTCACGTGTTTGTAAGAATTATATATACTTTGGTATTTTCGTCATATTATATTAGCATAATGCCTTAACCCAACAAATTCTGTTTAAATCAAAATGTAACAAACACTAGATTGAAAACTTGTCCATAGATTACTATATACAAATATAATTTGATACAGTGCTAACCAACGGCATGAATTGTGACCCTTTCTCTTTCCTTCCTTAGATTCTGTTGGGGTGGTTCTGAATTTGTAATTTTCAATTTTGAAATATATTTTGAAAACAGAAACATGTTTGACAAAAATGATTTTATTTTGGGTTTTTACTCATTTTTGAAACAATTTTCACTCAATTTAAAAAACCACCTTTGACTAGCAGTCATCAACCACCACTTCGGTCAAACGGTCATGGCCGTCACTTCTGACTGACGATCACTAGCCCCAACCTTTGACTAACAATCACCGGTCATCACCTCCGGTTGACAGTCATCGGGCACCACCTCCGACCAGCGGTCAATAGCTGCCACCTCCGACCGACGGTCTCCAGCTACCACCTCCGACTGACAATCATCAATCATCACCTCTAACCGATAATCACTGACTGTCATCTCCAACCACCGATCACTAGCCTCCACCTTTGATTGACGATCATCGACCATTACCTTCAACCACTAGTCGTCAACCACCACCTCCAATCACCCATCACCGATTACCACCTTCAACGAGATAAGTACCTCCAACTAATGTTTTAGTTAAGATTAGAAAACAATGTTTTAAATTTGGAAACAAAAATAATGTTTTTAAAAATTTGAAAACTTAAAATCAAAACTAGTTTTTATTTTTATAAATTTCAAAACTAGAAACCAAAAAGCACCCCGGACAGGGCCTTAGTTTCTTTAGCAAATTTGCTAATGTTAAGGATTCACACAACATGCTAACTTGAAGGGGAAAATTTCAATATAACTACAATTCTTAAAATAGAAGACAAGACCATGTTTTAGCATAAGCTGCCAATGATTGTTAGGGTACAGTTTAAGTCTCAGCATAATGAGAGCAGACACTGAATTCGCCTTGCCTGGTTACTATGAGTTTGGAAGCAGAAAAGGTGAGTTGAAAGCACCATTCTCAGCTCAAACAGAATCTTTTGGGAGAGAAACTTGGAAGAAAAATTCTAAGGCGTGCTTTGTATAACAATGATTTGGGGTGTTTAACCTAGTGTAACTCATTCTTACTCTACTCTCTCAACTTCGACCTCTCGTGGTTTGAAAATAAGCTTAGACTAATTTTTTACACACTTTGCACCAATATATCTTTCTGCCAAGCACCAAGGCCTGAAAAATCAAAATCTTTCCACCTCACTCTACTTTCATGCGCATTTCTATTTTCTACTTTTCTGACCAAGCATACCCTTAAAGAACTCGAATCTTTTCTTAAGTATCGAGTGCTTAGACTTTGCTATAGAGGCCAAAATCCAAGTAATAATGAAAACAACAAAAAAGGAATCAGGGACAGAAGGACTTCGGTGGCTGGATCTCCGAAATAATGCTGATGTATCCATGCTGACTGCAGCAAACCTCTCTTCGGACTGTCCTCCCCTGTGCATCAAGAAATTGTAAAGTCTAATTTATGTTATTCATGGCATTTTCTGCTTGGAAGTTGTACGATTAGTTAGTCATGAATTTCTAGAATCTTCATTTTAACTAATTCTTGATGGTGTAGCCTTCTTACTTTGTTCAAGACAAATTACAAAGTCCAATTTCAAACATTCATGTGAAATTATTCATGATTGTTTGTATTCCAACAGAATAAAAACATACATAGCACAATTGAGATATACCTTACGAAGTTCTTGATTGATTTCCATAGGGAGTCAACATTTTTTATTTCCTTGCTTGATGCATCCTCTTTTGGATTGCTCTTTCGGAATTTATTGAATTTTCCTTTAGGTATCCCTGGAAAGCAGCCACAAAAAGAATCCCAAATAATTTTTATGGTTTACGGAAGTTCAACATAATTTTAAGCTATTATATATAATTTAATTTCAAAAGTATCTGAGTAAAAGGAACTATTACCATTGTCATTAGAAGACAGTGAATCCGTCTTGCTAGATCTTAGTGAAGCTAACTGCTCAACAAGTACACGCTCGGTGTCACTAGAACAAGCAGGATTTGGTGAGATAAAAAAAGTGAACAGAAATGTGAATGATTACTGCAAAATGCAAACTCATTTTAAGCAACGTTAAATGAAGTACATGAAAGGACAATAAAGGCTCTGGCTTTTAATTGATAAGTGACAGCATGTTTGGGAAAGATTATTTCCCTACATGTTAGCTGTTTTTGTTATAAATAAGTTGTTTGCAAAATAACCAGTATGTTTAAGACAATAATAGCTAAGATCTCTAAAAAGTTTTTTACAATATAACGATTTGTAGTAGGATTATTTTTCAATAATTTTTTAACTGTTTTTATACTCTTTTACTATGTAAAAGTTGATTTGTTATTGCATTCAAACAAAATTAATTATCCCAAAACCACTTTTCAACAAACTTATATTGATTGTGATTATAATAAAATATAACAATAATCGATTATTAAAATCATTAACTTTTGCAGCTAACCTAAACACCCTAAATAACATTTATGGAAAATTGCAGCTCTTGGGAACCACGATCAATGTACAAAACTCAAACTTCTAGTACACACAAAACCCTAAACAAGACAATCAATGATGAACTCTTTCTTTAGGGATATAAAAAAAGATGGTAAGAAAAATGCAAACCTGATATACTTGGGAATAAGAACATTAACAATGAAGTAATGATCACCGCGAACAGATGGTTTATTTATGTCTGGAGCTCCCAAGCGTGACAACTTCACTGAATCTCCAGGTTGAATTCCTGAAGGAATTTGAAGATCCCGTAAACCTTCAACAGTTTCTACCTGAAGTTACTTCAGTTTAAAGTTAAAAAGCCTTCAAAGACACCAAAACAACATGATATTCCTTAATGATTTAAGACACAGAAACTTGTGCACTGCCTTCTACTAGATCTATAAGAATAGAATACGCTAGGAAAATTACCAAATTAATGTATCTTTCGTAAGTTTTATAAGTGTCCTCAAAATGGGTTAAGTCATTTACACATGTATACACAGTACATATGAATGGCTGTTTGGAGAAAAGAAAACATGCAGCCCTATCTCTTCCAGCTCTGATTGTCCCGCTCCCTTCTGGAGCCAGTTGACACTGCTGCATCGGGCACCATCGTTGATGACCCCTTTCAGTACTTTTGGTATCGCCGTTCTAGTTTTCTCATTGATGTCCTTCTCTCTGCTTGCTGTGACAATAAGTGTTGTTTGCTGTTTTTGTGCTTTGGTTCTTTTATTCCCTATTTGTAAGGCTTCTGAGTGTAGTTCTATTTTTTTAAAAAAAATTGAATGATCTTTTAGCCTAGTGTATTTTTATTAAGTAATTTCACCTCATTATGAATTATGAATCTTTTTTAAATGACTTCTTGTCTAGTCTATTAGTATTACATAATATGAAGTTTTTTGTTAAGTTATGTTGTGACTTGAGAACCTATTTTAAAATTTGTCTTATGTAGTGGATCTTAATATTTATGGCTTATTATGAGTTATTCAATTTTTTTGCATATCTATATTATTTTTCTGTACATGTATGTTTGTAAATATAAATTTATGCATATAATTCTAAATTTATAATTAGTTGTATTATGATCTTTGAATTATGATTTTTTATATCCCTTCTGTTCCTCTTCCAAGTTATGAGTTTAACAACATTGGATACAGGCTTGTTTTGTCCTTTTTCCTTTGTATTATTCATGGGCTTCTTATGTTACATATACTGTCCTCTACGCCTCTTTTCCAAGCTGAATCATTAATATAGCCTTCCTCTTCACTTGATTAATGCTTTGCTCAGTTGCTCTTAACAAGCTACTGAGCAATTCTGCAAGTGGTTTTCCAATTTTATTTATGTTATAGTTCATGACAATTTGATTGTCCAACAATGATTGTACAACCAGGTTATCTCTTGACCTAATGGAAACACAAGCCTCTCAAGGTTTTCAGTATACTCAATCCTCTTGAGCAAATAGACCAACATGGCTTTCTTCTGCCAATCTACATTAATATAGGACCTTTGATACTTTGCACCTGTCATGCGTTGCCTTCCCTTGGTATTCTTTTCTAATATATGATCATGTTGAATGTATGCATGCTCAAATTTTGCTTATGAAGCTCAGAGTTCCTGGTGGCCAATATGAGACATTTTCCATCAACAGAGTCATGCTGATGTTTCTTATGGGCGTCTTCATCAGCTCTAGGGACATTTGAAGCGGGTACTTTATGAGTAGGTTCTAGGACAAACAACTTTTTCTCATCTCTAAGGACAATCCTAAGCCTTTTGCAACCAATTTAGGAAATTCATTCTAGACAATTTGTGCTTCTTAAGTAGGGATTGCAAAGACAAACTATTAGAATTATTAGTAGCCAAGATAATCTATCAACAAAAAAATGTGTGAAAGTACCTTGCTATGATCATATTTAATGTCTTTACCTAAATGTATCTGCCATCATTTTGATTCAAATTGATGACCCTCATCCCATGGATAGATTTCTCTAGTGAACAAAGATTCATATATTACCACCTAATCTTAAGCCAACTCTGGTTAATCACATATGGGCATTCTAATTCATCTTATGAATTAAAGTCAAACCTAATGCCGTTTGGTTTTTCAATCCTATTGAATTTAACAACCCAGTTAAGCAAAAATATCTAACAACTGCAATTTGGATATTGCTATTATTCATTGCCCATCACCAGTATGCATAAAGGCAATCTGCTTTAGTAGACCTACACTTAATCAGCACTAGCCTCGATGAATGTCGTACATTGGAAGACATACAATTCTGGTTTAATATTTATTTTGAGATGCTTTACAATAAATATGGCTTAAATAAAAAAACATTAAAGTAGGGCAATCCTAACCTTACAATTTGATTTTGTGGGCTTAAGCCTTAAACCCAAATTCTAATATGATATAAAAGTTTATTGTATATTCATTGTTGAGCCACCAGAAATGCCATCCTGTAAGCCCACATCCCTGGTGGTGAAGGAATGTGTTAGAAAGTTGCCTTAATTGTGATAGTCCCTAGCTTGCCTTAATTGTGGCCTCCTTGGGGGATGACTGAATTGCAACATCAAGGGATGAGTGTTTAGTCTTCACACTACAAGCCAGTTTTGTATAGTTGACCTAAACCTAAATTTTAATAAAATATCAAACCAAATAATTAAAGACACCTAAAGGGACCTATTCACAACATAATATGGCAAAACTCTAGTTAAATCTCAATCAAATAACTTATTAAATAATAAGATATTTAAAGTAGGGAAAGATCCCTTCAAAAGAAGAATAAATCCCTAAATAATACAATTAATATAAAATTCCTAAAAATAAGGAAAAATTCCAAAAGTTGATAAAACCCCTATCTAACATAATTATCTAAATCAACATGATTCTCCATTTTGCACAGACTAATGTTACTGTTTTTTTTTTTTTTTTAATTTAATTGACCACGGGAGAGGAGGTAACTGATATTACCTTTTTAACTGACCCCAATATTGCATCTGTGAAGTCAATGGTAATCTTTGAGTACAAATGAAGACCCTCTCTCCAAATTCCCTGTTTTTCATCTACATGCAGGACAACATAAAGATCCCCAATAATTTGCCTGAAATAAAATGTGAGAAATTAACAGTACTTAGATTAGTTAAATTCATAGTGATTTTGACCATATATCTGCTTCAGGTTGCAGATCAATACTCATAAGAAAACAAGATCAAATTTTGTTTCAAGTTATCTTGTGTCTAAAGATTAAATGATATAATTTTCTATTATCAAACAAATAAACTGGAATAGTTTTGTGGTATATCCGCCATCAATAACTAATCATAGTATTAAGCATAGCTAGTTAATTTAGTAGTGAATTGAAAATGAAAAATAAAGGAATGAAATGGGGCAATTCCTCGATTAGGTTGTAGGAAATCTTTGGGTCCTTTGATGGTGGCATGAGGCTTCATGGTAAATTGGTGAGTTTGTGGAAGACTGAATGTGGTCAGAATATCTATTCACTTAATGTTGGCATGTTGACCGTTCAGACACAGAAACAATTTCACACTTATTTAATGAATGATAATGTGAAGAAGCTCTACTCAGTCTTTATTACAACTTCTATTTTCCTTTCATAAAACTGACAAACCCAACTAAAATGCACTCACAGTTCGTAGTATAATCAAGTTGACACATTGTACAAAGAAGCAAAAATATTCATTGGAACCCTGCTAACCTCTTTTTATCAAAATTCCCTTGTCCTCGAATTTGCATTGTGTCTCCATCATTGACTCCAGGAGGAATTTCCACTTCAATTGTTTGTTTAGATTGCACCTGGCCACCGCCATCGCACCTTCGACAGTGATCGGTGATTATTTTGCCAAGGCCACCACACTTAGAGCAAGTAGAAACCTGAATATCACATGATACAAACATCATCAAGTTATAATGTCTTAGCAGGTAATTTAAAAATCATCAACAATATAGTAGCCCACTGATTAAATCTGTTTAATTTAAATTACTTGAGACATCATTCCAAAGGGTGTTCTCTGACTTTTCATTTCTCCTCCTCTGCCACCACAATTTGTGCATTGTTTAATGCAATTCTTTGATTTGGCTCCAGTACCATCACACGTATCACATGTCTGAAAACAGGAAACTTCAATCTCCCTCTGTCCTCCAAATATTGATTCTTCAAAGCTCAAATGAAGGTCATATCTGATCATAGAGTGAAATAAATTTTATACCAAAGTTTCCAGACACATTTGTTGGAATCAAATGGAGGTCATGTTTGTTGGAATTTTACAGACAGGGACACCCATAATATCTTCCAGAGGCACAGACAAACTCTGGCTGTCTTCTTTCTTCTAAGTGATTTCTACTTAAAGTACAACAGGTATCATTCTGATAATTTGCTTATCCATTTTGCAATCAAATTGTGTCCCCTAAATTTATATTACACTAGACTTAGATATCCAGGGTCTTTCACTGATAATTTTGTTCCTTATAGATAATTATGATAATCTCTATTTAAGAAACTAAATTATGCATAAATATAAAGAAACATTCTGATTGTTGTTTTTCCTTCCTTTCTTCTAAATTATAGTGTAATTAATTCTAAGAATAGCACCAAAAAGTTGTTCTCAAATAATCAGAATGTTCCCAAACAAGATTGATTTTTCAAAAACAGCTTATATTTGCGAAAAATAGCTTAAATTATAGGTTCCCAAACAAGCTCTTAATCAATGCTAAAGCTTTTGCCCACCCCCCGGTAAATAAATAAGATCAACACGGATTAAATCCAGTTAGAGAAATAGTAAACCCTACAAAAGTTGGAATCTGAATTCAAACACACAAAGCCATTTGTTAGTGCATTATTTGGAGGTTAGGAATATAGGCTAAAGACTGCATAGTGCTGACTTTTACAGGGTAAACATGCTTTTTCCTTGCAAGTAGTGAATCTTTTTCAATGATTGAGTTCAGGATTCTTACAATAAAAAGTAAAACTTTGTAGATTAAGTGCCTTTTTGGAAATTTATTGCACGGCAGATAATTTCACCTGCCTATTTTTGGTGCTTGACTCATGGTCTTTTATAAGTACTATTCAAAAAGATTTGAGGGCTTCATTGTTCTAGTTCTTTATTTTTTTTTTTTTTAATATGTTTCAGGAAAACACCTCATCCTTCTGTTTGAAGTTCTATTGTCCTGTTAGATAAAAGTCTTCTTGTTATACAGAACACAAAGGGAAAAGAATCCCTTCGGTTAGAAGAATGCTAATTAAGAGCAATTCATTTTTCAAAACTCTCACTCATAAAGAAAGTATATAGTAACCATTCAGTCAATTCTCAGAGAAATTAATCCTAATGTTGAGAAGATAATTACCGAATATCACGACCATGGTTTCTCTTGTTTCTAAAATTGAAGTTGATGCCCCCTTCATCACCATCTCCAAATAGTCCATCAGAATGACCAAAGAAAGTATCAAATAAATCAAAAGGATCAACCTGATCAATTCAGAAGGCCTCAGCAGTAAAATAAAATAAGTAATGAGGTGTGAAAAGAATAAAATGGGAGAAATGTTACTGCTGTAAAAATATATAATAATATAAAAATAAAAAAAGTCAAGTAAATATTGACATTGCATAAAGCAGAAGACATGAATATGCACATACCCCAGGAGCACCAGTTGATCCTCCATTTTCTCCTTGTAGACCTGACTCACCAAAGCGATCATATAAAGATCTTTTCTCATCATCTGATAGGACCTATAAATTTGTAATTTCACTAATACAGCTTTGTATCCCAGACAGAAAAAGGATTACAATGCCAATGTTCAGATCATAAACTAAGAGAATAGTAGGAAAGAAGATTTTTTTAATTAAAAAAAGCACATGATGCAAAAAAAGGGGAAAGGAAGCCCCTTAATTGATCCAAAAATGTGCCTGCCTGACACTATTACCGCCGACTGAAAAAAGAAAAAGCATCATTCTAGGGCAAGAATTACCTCATATGCAGCACTTATTTCTTTGAACTTCTCCTCAGACCCAGGGCTTTTGTTCATATCAGGATGGTACTATCCCAGAAATTAAAAAAAAAAAAAAAAACATTGTCATGAATCAATTCTTCTGAAGGAATATTGATAATTTTATATGTAATATGCCCCTATATGCAAGAGACATTTGACCATGAATAGGGCCGCCCTGGCTTGTGCTGACATTTAACTTTATGAAGAAACATGGGTGCAACAAGGATTGAATTGTAGAACATATGGTGACAGAAGTTCCAATAACAAGTCGTGAATAAATACGAAAGCTCAAATTGTTGGGTAAAGACACTGAGGCATGTAAATTGTTTTATGAGAATACACTTTTTACTTTTTACTATTGGCTGAAACTGAAATTTATCAAAAATAAAAAAATTTTGTGAGTCACCCCACTTATTAATGAACCTAAAAGTTTGTAATTTCAAATAAAATTCAACGAATAACAAAGAGTGTGTTGCTCTCATTCCTCAGTTTTATATCCAACAAATATAGCCTTAAGTTGTATATTACCATAAATATGAATGCAGCAAATGCCTTATCACACGTATTTTCGCACAATTAATAAAAAAAACTCAATTTAAAATGATTAATATCAACAAAACACCCAGGGTTATGGCATAATTTTCCCATAAACCAGACAAGCCATATTTCCAATTACCCTAATTCGCTGAATTTCCCACAAAACCAAACAGGACCCATTAAAATTGGCAAGTAAACAGTGGAGAAAGTTGGAACCTTGCGCGCCAGCTTGCGATAGGAGGCCTTGATTTCTTGGAGCGTGGCATTGGGGGCAACGTTCAAGGCAGAATAGTAATCGGTCCCACCAGCTTTGGCTCTGATTAACGCAGCACGCAAGCGATTCCTGGTTCCGGAAAACCTAAAAATTGGGTTCTGGATTTTGGGCAGAAAATTGGAAGTGAATGTGGCAGCAGAGAGAGTAGAAGAGGAGGAGGAGGATGGTGCATTGGTGAGAGTGGAAAAGGCATAGTGAAGCGATGGAGTAGTGTGAAACACTAACAATGGCATTGGTTGAAGTTGAATAGGGAATTTGATTCAGAATGATTAGTAACTCAGATACTTGAACGGGAAGCTCACTAGTTATTCATATTCATTCAATCTATAAAAGCTGTATAATAATAATAATCACTATATTCTTTTTATTAGTTAATTAATAACAATGACTATTTTTATTTGGGTTTTGTTATGCATAGTTTTATTTATTTATACAAACTTTTTTTGTTTTAGGAGAATAATAATAATATATACTAATTGTTAAAATTAATTATACAATTATATTATAAACTAATAAAATTTAACATATTATATTTTAAATTATATATTATGGACATTTAAATTGATTTTAGATTTTTAAATAATATAAAAATTAATAATTATTAATATAATCAATAATATAAAAATCAATATATTTTAACAACGTTATATATATTTTTTATTTCACTTGTTTTGTTTAGTTCTTTATATATCCTGTTTATTAATGTAAAAATTCTCCTACCACTGTCACAATTATAACTATCACGTATTAATATCTGGATAATATTACACAATTTTATTATCTTTTTTGCTTTCTTATCTCTTTCTTTATTATTTTTTTTCAAAATTCGAACATTGCTCAAGTCCCAGAGTTTTCTTATCTAATGCAAGAGTTTCACACCTATTTTTTATATAATTAAAGTATGAGTATCATATGAATATATATAGAATTCACACCTGCGGTCTTTGTCATGCTCATAGTAATGTGTCAATATCAGTATTATATATTTTACTCCTTAATTTACTCTCCTCTCCTTTATTTATTGTGCAGGATTCCCCACCTAGTTTTATATAAAGTCAATCAATTTATAAAATTTTATAATTATGGTACGTACTCTTTTTTTTTTTTTATATAAGTCTTATGTACTCTTAGAATATTTTTATAATTACATTACATATATTAAGTTATAAAATACATACTATATATAAATTAAGGTATTTACGATTAATATGATTTTTTAATCTATAATAATCAATAAAAAATTGATGATTTCAATTTCAACTATGAAATTGATTCCATAAAAAGAAAGATATAGCCTACTTTGTTGAATGACGAAAAGATTAATCTCCTATCAGCGAGTGAGCACAACATGTTTTGTAGAAAATGTGTCTACTCTCCTACATCTCATGAGCATAGCTGATAAAATGGGTTGAATCCGGTTTAAAAATAAAAAAGTATTTATTATATTACATATATGGATTGATTTATTTACAATTAAGTTTACATGAGTTGAATCCGTGATGAGTAAGGTTAACCCACCAATTCACTTAAATTTCATTTTTATTATTATATGAATATAATTTTTTTTATTTTATTTTTAAGTTTTAAATTATTATGTTACTTATTTGACCCATATTACATTATAATATATTTTTTAGTTTATTGGTGTCATTTAATTACTATTTTATATTTTAAAATTATTATTTAAGACATTGTATATGTAAATTTTTAGTAGAAAATATCATTTAAGTATTTTTGTTTTATTTTTAAACTCATTAAATCTAAAATTAATGTTATCATAAAGTATTTAAAATTTAATATTTTTTAAAATAGTTACAAAATTTTCTAAAAATATTTTTTTTAATTTTCGGTGGATTGTGAGTCAGTCCGTTTAACCCACCAATCTGTAGTGGGCCAAGTCAGACTCACTTTTTTAACCATAAAAAAAATGGTAAGTCGAATTGAGTCAACCTGTTTATTGGGTAGGTTAAGTTAGATCGGACTGACACGTTTGACAACTTTACTCATGACCCATCTTTATTTTCGACTATAATTGTTGATCCCCATCTCCTCAATCTCTATTCTCCAACTCGAAGAAATAAGAATATCACGTTCTATATGATGTAACTCCTGTCTCAAATAATGTTTTTGGTTTAGTGATCTATACTCATCTTCTAAGATTTCTACAATTAAACAAAAAAAATTATATTATTAAGTTAAATTATTAATTTTTTATTTACAACCAAATATAATATATTACACCTATTTAAAAATATAAAAATCATTAATATTTTTATACAATAAATTTATTTTAAAGTTTCTATATATTAAATATCTTATTATATTTTCCCGCAATAGGTTATTATATTGGTTTAATGTATGAATATATATCAACTTATTATTTTTTTAATTGATAATATATTGATAAAAATGTAAAACTGTGTTATTGACATTTCATTTTCACCTTTTAATTTTTTCAATAATTAGTTAATTGAAAAAAAAAACTATTTTTTAATAATTTAATAAGCAAATATAAATGTGCTAGTAGAGGTATTTGAGTTCATGACCTCCGAGTCAATTTTATAATCTTAGAGCAAAAAATTATTAAGACGTCTTTAATGCAGGGTTTTCAGTAAAGATTTTAAACCAAGATATAATATGGGAAAAGATTTATTGTTAAAGTAAAAAAAAATTGGGATTTCAAGCATGGAAATTCGGATCTTGTACAAGATCCCCTACGAATTATAAATGTGCATGTTTATTTCTCTTTTTATTCTTAATGTATACATCTTATTTCATAAATATTATGAATGTTGATTTTATTAACTATGTATTTTATTTTAAATATAATTTTATTTTTTAATTAATTAATTTTACATTTTAAAATAAATTTAATATTTTATCAAAAAATAAATTGTAAATAAAATTTTAATAGTGATGTTCATTGTAGAATCCATACAAAATATATCTTAAGATCCTAAATATGAAATCTTCCAATTAGAAAGAAAAAAGAGAAAAAATCTTATAACACATGTGGCATTTTAGAGTCCAAAAAAAGGTGTTCTGAGATCTCAAATGAGATCTAGGATAAAAATGTCCTTATCTATGTTATTCAGCAAAATATATATTATCTATATTTTTATATTTATTAATAAAGGAAACTATCCCTTTTTGGTGTACACATTTTTCCAGACAATTATATTATTTAATTATAATAGTAACTAACATTTTGGTAGACAATTTGGTGTCCACTTGGCAACTGTCATTTTCTTTCACAAGATTAATATAATAAGAATACACGAATATATAAACATAACAAACACTTGTGTTTTTGTTAGTGTTTTTTTTTTTATAGGTTAAAGAATATTATTGACGATAAAAAGTATCTGAAGCACAAGATGTGCCTAGATACAATAAAACATTATGTTCAATTATAACAAAAACATAAACAAAATACCATAACTAAACACATAATCTGGGATTCTAAACCTATTCCACATATGAATGCAGAGTCCACTTCATAGCATAACATCATTCCCATGTTGACAGTTGCACAACTTGCACTACATTTGCCACCTCCATTGAGTGATCATTGAAGATTTTGGTATTGGTGCCTTCCAAATGTACTGAAGTCTCGTGAACCAAATGACAGTACACGCTTTCCTCAATGACTTTCCACTTTCAAGCCCAAGAATTGAGAACAATGTTTTCGAAAGTCCCTTCATAATGTAGTGGATATGCCCCACCAAGCCCCTAATTTTGCCCAAACCTGGGTAGAAAGACTACATTAAACAAACAAATGATGCCCTGTTTCCACCTCAATGTAAAAAACACAATCTTCCATGTTCTCCTGTAAAATTCCTCGCTTCCTTAGGTTTGCTCTCATTGGCATTCTATCTGCCTCCAGATGCCAAGCTAAGCATTGTATCTTCGAGGGAATCCCTTTTGCCCACAGAGTTTTGAAGAAAGAGTCTTTGCGGTGTGATCCCTTTGACATTAGGACACTATAAGCTGACTTTATTGAGTGCTGCTCTGCTTCTTCTGCTCCCTATTTCCATACATTTGTAAACGCCTTCTTCAATCTTATGGATGCCAGCATTTGAGCTAATTCTTCTAACTTTTTCTCCTCCTACACGAGCAGGTGCCTCCTCCAATTTAACTGTCAATCATGCCCCTCCTTCCACATGTCCCTAACAAATATGCTCATGTCCTTAGCTAAAGCGAACAACCTTGGAGAATCCTCTTGAAGACTTCACCCCCAATCCACAAATCATTCAAAAACTTAGTATCTCTTCCATCCCTCAACTGATGTCTAACCTACTGAGCCCACTATCCTCCCTCTCCTAGCTACCTCCTTTTATTGATTGCACGTCTTTCCACCACCTAGAACATCCCGATCCCTATGTCTCCCATTGATCGTCCTGTTTTTTGTATCTCGACTACAATATTTTGTGCCACAACTTAGTCCTCTTCGATAATAATCTTCACTTCTATTTACCCAATAATGCCATATTAAACAAACTCATATCCCTCGGCCCTAATCCCCCTTCGTCTCTCGATCTACACACCCTTTCCCAAGAAACCCAATTTACCTTCCTAGTCTCTTCGAACCCCCTCTCCCTCTACAAAAAAAAATTAAAAATGCTTTCAAGTTTAGAAATAATACCTTTTAGAGCCTTGAAGAACAACAAAAAGTAGATTGACAATGCAGACAATACTGATTTTAATAGCACCACTCGCCCTGCTATTGACAGAAACTTATGTTCCCAAGCCTGAAGTCTTTTACGAACTCCCTGTACGATGACCTCTACATGACTTTTGAAGCTGGATTATCTCTAATTGGAAATCCCAAGTACCGAAAAGGAAAGTTTCTTGCCTTATAGTTTAACAGCACAAACGCCCTCTGAAGCCAGCAGCACGACATATTAACTCCCAAGAGAAGGCTCTTGTGAAAATTCACCTTCAACCTCGAAATCAACTAAAAAATTTGCATGACGGACTTGATCACTTCCAAGGACTGCCAATTCATTTGTGCTAAAAGAAGAGTATCATCGACAAATTGTAAATGCGACATGCATACTATTTCTTTCCCAAATTCGTACCTTTTCTACAAGTTCCTATCCATTGCCTTTCCAACCAACTGACTTAGCCCTTTCGCGGCAATTAGGAACAAAAATGGAGACAATGAGTCTCCTTGACGGAGGCCCCTCCCAACACTAAACTCCTCGGATGGGCTCCCATTCAACAACATCGACATCTTAACCGAGCCCACACATTCCTTCATCCATTGTAACTACCTACGACCAAAACCCATCATATCTATCACATTTCACAAATAATTTCAATGTACTGAATCGTAGGGTTTTTCGAAATCTACTTTGAAGCAAACCCAATCTTTCCTGAGTCTTCTTGTCTCATCTACCACCTCATTAATTACCAATACCCTATCAAGTATTTGTCTACCTTCTACAAAAGCAGATTGTGTATCTAATATTAAGACATGCATGGCCTCCTTTAACCTTTTTGCCAGAACCTTTGCTAAAACCTTATAGCTACATCCAATTAAAGAGATCAGTCGGTAGTCACCTATTAACTGGGGGTTATTGTTTCTGGGAATCAGAGATATGAATGATTAATTGACCCTTTGACCAACTTGCCATTCCTATGAAATTCTTCGAAAAAAGTCACAAAATCCTCCTTTACTAAATACCAAAATTCTTTTAGGAAAAGGAAATTAAACCCATCCAGACCTAGACTTTTATTACTATCACAGTCTCACACTACCTCCTTGATTTCTTCTTTAGTAAATGACTTTTCGAGCTGCTCTTGTGCCTTATCTAATAACTTCTTAAAATTTAGCTCCATCTTTGGACGACATCTCACATGTTCTTAAAAATGAAGCTCAAAATGTTCTTTCACCTTCTTCATTAGGATACCTACCTTAACAATCTCTTCCCCATCAAAATTAAGACTAAGTATCTCATTTTTGTTTTCGTCTCTTTATCAAAGACCTATGAAAATACTCCATATTACTATCGCTTTTGCACAACCACTGAACCCTAGCCTTTTTATGCATCAAGGAGCACTTCCTGCGTATCCATTTCTTTAGATTTTCTACTTGCTATTTTTTTAACACCAATTCTTCTTCCCGTAAGCCTTCCCTCCCTTCTTCAAGTCCAACTCCTGAAATCCTTCTTTAGTTTGTAAAATCTGTCTATCTATGTCTCTAAACACTTCCTAAGCTTTGAGCTCATATTTAATCAGCTTCAGTTTTCCCTTTAGAATGTAAGCCTTCTGCCCTTGAACCTTTAACTCCTTCCATTCTTTCTCCACAAATGGTTTAAACCTTTTATCTTCAAACCAACAGTTTATGACTTAGAAAGGTTCTGGCCCCAGTTAATATCTCCTTCCACCAACAACACCAGACAATGATCTCAAATGCCCCTTGGCAGCCCCCATTGCGCTACATCCCCCCATAGTGATACAAAGCCTTCTAACAGCAAAAATCTATCAAGACGGCTCATCGTCTGCCCATCATTTTTATACCATGTAAATTTCCCGCCTCCCATATGAATATCTAACATCTCCACCCCCTCCATAAACTTATTGAACAAAATTATCTCCCTTTTCCTTGTATGACTCCCTACACCCTTCCTCTCCTCTTTATAGTGTTTTCGCTAGTGTTAATTAAAGTAATTATAGTGAGTATGATTTTTATGATTTGAATATCAAATTAATTAAAATTAATCATACCATTAATCATGGGGTTAAACCTACACAATTAATGAATTACCGACACCATAGTTCATAATCCATAATGATCCTATAAGATTTCAACAATTAAACCAAAAATATTTATATTATCGAGTTAAATTATTAATTTTTTATTTAATAAGGTAATTTAGAGCCAAATGTAATATATTACAAATAACAATATAATTTAAATTTAAAATAAAATACATTAATATTTTTATACAATAAGTTTATTTTAAATTTTCTATGTATTAAATATCTTATTATATTTTCCTGCAATACAAAGGTTATTAATATATAACAAATGTTATTCTTTAATTGATATATATTGATAAAAATGTAAAACTATGTTAATGTTAATTATGGTGATTATAATTTTTATGATTTGAAAATCAAAAGAATTAAAATTAATCAATACCATTAATCACTGTTAGGCCCTATAAATTTAATAAATTAAAGGCAGCATGAAATGGTTGGTAATCTCCTAAACATTGTCTTAGCAATCAGTCATCGCATAATCATGGTCGTGGTATTTCCAGTTATGGTTATCACGATGGCAACCATCCTGTGGTTGTTAATCTTCATCTTCATGTGGTTAATCATCCCTGCAAATGTCAAGTTTCATGTAATTGACGCCTCCCTCACACAATTCAACCTCACAACTGACAACACACTGTACTACAATTTGAAGGTCAACATCACTGTCAGAAATCCCAACAACAACATCATAGTTTACTATAGGAAGATCAAAGCAATTGCTTGGTACAAAGATAATGATTTTGGGGCGATGGAGTTAGCACCCTTTGACCAAGGCCACAAGAATACCACCTTCCTTCAAGCGGTTTTTGAAGGGCAAACACATATTAGGCTAAAACCTAATCAAGTAGCTGAGTATAAACAAGAGACAAATGTTGGGATTTACAATGACTTGGCTTTGGATTTTGATCTTACAATCAGAGCAAAATATGAAAGGTTGTTCAAGACAAATCGTTTCGATCCTCCTTTTATTCAGTGTCGTCGCCTGAGGATTCCTTTCATTTCTAATACTAAAACATCACCTCAGCATTTTAGTGTCACCAAATGTACAACTCGTTACTTCTTTCTCCAGCGTTCTAGTACTTGATGGTATAATTATAATTATAATCTAACATTATTCTTGATGGTACAATGCTATGTTAAATTTTAATTTAATTTAATATATATATATATATATATATATATATATATATATATATATATATATATATATATACTTATACTTATACTTATCTTGATCCAACTATAAGTAAAATCACCAATTGTTAACTGATACAATTTTGTATCAATTGATGTCCATAATTTGTGTTATTAAATTTTTAATATATAAGTTTTTACTATCAAATTTTTCAAATTTAATAATTTGATTTAGTAAATTATTTTTATTTGAGGATTTGATTGTTAAAATAATAATATTTATGTTTTTTTTATAAAATATTTTAATCTTCCTTTACAATATTTATTATAAAGATAACACGATTTTTCTCCATTTATACAACTATATAATATATATATAATATTTAGTATAAAAGATAATTATAATTTATTTTTTAGATAAAATATTTATGTATTATTAATCTATTTTAATAATAACATTTTATTGACATTTTAAAATATATAAAATATTACATTAGTAATAAATATTTTTTTAGTCTTTCTTTTATTTTGATTTGATTATAATTTATTTGATAATGAAAGTCTATTTCATGTTAATTTTTTTAATCAAATAATCTTATGAATAACCTATTAAAAATTTTATATAAAAATTATTTAATATAAATACTATTTTTATTAATAAATTTTGTTATCGTTTGATTTTACATATAAAAATATTTTTATTTAGTCTTTCTTTTCTTTTTTTTACAAGATTTGGTCTCTTCTAAATCCTAACTTAGTTTTGATTCCGATCAAATATTACATCAAATAATATAAATTATCCAATATTCTAAACCTTGGGTCAGATTAGCCGATGTGATCAATAAGACCGAGAACCAACTATATAATCGGTTTGAGTTGTTCTTGGATTAAAATGTATTAGAATTAGACTGACATAGAGCAACTTGGTCTGACTTGAAAGTTCATGGTTTTGCTTTTTTTTTTTTTTTAAATTAGTGAAACATGTTGTTTGCATGGGAAAAATCCTTGCGAATTGTGACTTACGTTGTGAGTTCTTATAAGCACTGTGACATTGCAACTTTTGCCTCTTACTTAGGCCTTTGTCTTCATCTCCTCGATCAGGCAAACAACGGTGACACCTCGGCACAGTCAAATGACCTTCATCTCTTGATCATTTTATGCTCATGTCTCTCAGCGACTCTGAAACTATCTTTTTCCTCTTCATCTTTGTAGCTCATGCATTTTCCTTCCCAACTTCTTCTCAGCTTCTTCATATTGAATATCTAAATTTTGGTTTCATAAGTTGTTATTGTCTTGATTAAAATAGTATTTAAAAGTCATTATTAAAGACAATTCAAATAGGAACCTTGCAAAATGTAGCACATGGAAACTAGGTAGACTATGTTCATATAAGTTGGTTCTGTACAAGGAGATTTGAATTAAATGTTAATAATAGTGACAAATAAAAGAAAATTTTACTTATAAGCTATTACTATTACTTAGTGGGTTCAATACTTTTAGTGACCAGTCGCTAGTAGAAACACATGGAAATTTTGGTTCATATGATAATTACATCATAAATTATATTTTAATTTGTTTGTGGAATAACTATTTTAATTTGTGTGTTTTTTTTTTTGTATAATTTAACTATTTTATGATTTTTTATAGTACAAAATTTTATATTTTTATAAAATATTTATATTTTTAAAAATAATTTAAGTCGTGCAGGTCAATTTACAACCTCCTAGGTTGATCCCATAACTTCTTGTGCTAACCAGATAAAAATCGGACGAAGTTTGATAATATTGAAACTACCCAATTTATATAGGGATTGCTAATATACTCCTACTATTTTTTAGTTGTAATATGTTAACACCTTGTACCAATTATTTTGGACAAAATAAAATAAATTAATTTAGAGATATTCTTTTAAATAACCATTTCTTTTACAAATACACTGATTCTCTATTAGGTCATTTATT
This sequence comes from Psophocarpus tetragonolobus, assembly GCA_037954015.1. Lineage (NCBI taxonomy): Eukaryota > Viridiplantae > Streptophyta > Magnoliopsida > Fabales > Fabaceae > Psophocarpus > Psophocarpus tetragonolobus. The sequence goes on from CM075696.1 coordinate 3,787,304, forward strand.
ATCATAATTTTTTAATTTTTTTTCTCTTCCGTGTCTCATCAATATTAATTTTTCAAACTTTTTTCTCTCTCCTCTCTCATAAATGTAGAACATTAATATAATTATATATAATAATAATAATTTAAAAAATTAATTTCATATAATAATTTATGCCAAATTAAAATGATTTTATTTTCAATTAAAAAAATATTTCTAACTAAATATAAATTTATGTTGATTTTTTATAAAATATAAATTACATCAATATGTAAATTATATTAACATAAATTATAATTTAAAAATACATAATTACTATTTATAATTATCTTAACATTCTAAGTGAGCAAAGAGAGAGAAAAATATTTAAAAAATTAATGTTGGTGAAACACAAAAAAAAAAGTGACAAATAATAAAATTGGAAAAAAAAATAATAATGGATGTGTGACAAAAATTATTATTTATGAAGATATATTTATGTTAGTATATTTTAATAAATGATTTCTCTAAAATAATTGGTGCAGAGTGGTAATACATTTCAATTATGAGAGTATATTAATAATCCCTCTCCCTCTCCCTTTCTCTCTCTATTTCTCTCTCTATATATATATAAAGTCTCGACCACGACGAAGCTTGTATGAGATTTTCAACGCAGCCATGGTCGACATTAATTATTGAGTTTAAAAAGTTAGAATGAAATAATTAATTTATTTAGGCTTTTTTATATGAAACTTGTTTGTATATCACATTAACTCATTACTAATAATATAGTGTAACATACAGTTGTAAATAGTGTTTCTACTTAATCAGGAATTCAATTTCGTGCATGTGGAGAGATGCTTCTACATATTAATCTTGTTTGGCTGATATATCTGGGAAAAATTATCCTGATAAATAAAATAGAAATTAATGTATATTTAGATGAAGAAATGTAGACAAGCATAGATCAAATATAAAAATAATATAATAGCTTTACTATTTTTAAAATTAAATATTATTTCCATCCTTTATAATAAGATATTTCTGTCTTTCTCTCACACCACTGTGTATGGTAGGATTATTATGGTGACAAAATTATTTTCAAAATATTTAATATACTTCTATATTTAGAACATGAACCTGAAAAATAATTGTTATTATAAATTAATTCACACATGATATAATAACTATATTACTAATTGACAACATGTTTTAATTTAATTTATTTTAAAAATTAATCTAAATAGATGTGTCCTTTTATTAATGATTATGGTTATATTTGGTAAAATTAGTTAAAAACTAAAAAAAAAAACTAACTAATAACTAATACTTATCGAATCATAAATTATTAATAAAATTAAGTATTAAAGTAGTTGAAAATGTAAAATGAGAGAAGTAGAAAAATAAAATAAATTCTTATCTTATATAGAAAAAATTAAAAAATCTAATAAATATTCAAAAGAAAAAAAATAAATTAATATAAAAACTAGAATTTAGAAGTTTATTTTTAAAAATATTTATAAATTAGAAGCCACTATGAAAAGTTTCTTATCAAATAAATTTACTAACTAATAATAAAAAAAAAGCCAGCTGAAAACCTTTTTCATTACATCAACAAAGAAATTAAAGTGAACTTTAATATAACGTTTTTTCAACACGGCCTTTTCATGTAAAATAACTGATACTTTAGTATATATAATTAGTTTTTTAAAAAAGAATTAGTATATATATAATATTTTTGACAAAATTAGTATGTATAATTTAGAGTACGGAACTAAGTAAATTATTTATAAAGTAAGAATACAGATGGATTTTCAACAATAGCAGCTACATAATATAGTTAGCTAGTCAAAGAAAAAATAACTATAAATTACATGGCACGACTTTAGGCAATGACAATACGTGTTTTTCTAAATTTTCTCTAGAAGATAGATTCGTGACTTGCTAATCATTTCAATATATTTGGCCTTGATTTTTATTATTATTATCATTTACATAGAATCATCAAACAACATAGTCTCGCATGAACAATCTTACTGTGTTTGTGTAATTTTTATCCCAACTAATAACAATAAAAAAATAGTTGTTCAATTTTGAAATAAGGAACGTTTGTTTCATATAATTTTGTGGAAAATTTCCGGAAATAAAATCTTCAGGAATATTAAATGGGAATGAATTTTGATATTTAAAAAAATACGTTTATTTAATTGTTTAATTTGATTGAAAATCTTATAGAAATCTACAAAATATATTTAAAAATATGTTTGCTTCGTAATATATTTTTTTCTAGAAGTATATGGTATAATATTAAAATATCTTAACACCTCTGTGACAAGACTCACACCTCTAAAGTAGAATAAACGTTTTTTAGATCATCCACGTATCTGTAAAAGTGTCCACAATTTTGTAAGAAATATGCAAAGCTTTCTACAAATTACTCACACCTTTATGAAAAAGGTTAGCCCCATTAATATTAATGTGCCAAGTAAAAGAATCATCCTTGACGCTGTTTGCACCGTACGCTTCAATTCCATGTTGTCCTGGGAAACCCCTTTAGTTAAAAAATCTTTTAAAACATTGAGAACAATATTATTTAAGTGAGTATATATTTACATAATGAAATATCTTTTTATGTTGGTAAAATTCTAAGTGGTATTTAGAGATATAATTAGATAATAAATATTAATAATGAAGGTATAATAAAAGTTTTACATAAAGAATTTTCAGCCTATTTTATGAGAATAAATTCAATATAACCATTGGAATAAGGAAAATATAAAAACCATAATTTTAACAGGAATGCATGCATATAATATTTGATGGAGCAAATTATATTATCATTTTTTAAATTTTACGAAAATATGCAAATTTTTTTATTTTTCATTCTTATATTAATATCTATAAGATTTAAAAAAATTATATTGACATCTCCTTACTGTTGTATAGATAAACAAAGTGGAAATATTTATACAATTTGATCCATATATTGTAATTTGTTGAATTATATTTATAGTTTTATCTGGTGGAAAAAATGTGGTATAAAAAATTAATTGAAGAGTTGTTCTTCAAAGTCAAAGGCTCTGTATGTGCACTTGTATTGTGCGAGGAAATCTCTCAGAAATGAGAAAACCATCAATGCGCATTGGATTGCTAAACCCCTACAAATAGCATACACCATATATATTTATTTATTTAATGAATGACCCACCCAATATGATAACCTTCCAAATCAATCATCACACCATGTGTTGCAGACTCCGTGGCAGCTTATTTCTCTGCATATACTGCACAATCTGCACCCTTATTTTCATGTTGATACTGTCCATCATCATCTTCTGGATAATCATCTCTCCCTCCAATATCAAGTTCCATGTAACTGATGCCTCCCTCACACAATTCAACCTCACAACCGACAACACCTTGTACTATAACTTGAGGGTCAACATCACTGTCAGAAACCCCAACAACAACATCCTAGTCTACTATAGAAAGATCACAGCAATTGCTTGGTACAAAGATAATGCTTTTGGTGCCGTAGAGTTAGCACCCTTTGACCAAGGCCACAAGAATACAACCTTCCTTCAAGCAGTTTTTGAGGGCCAAAATGTGATTAGACTAAAAGGTAAACAAGTAGCTGAGTACAAAGAGGAGACAAGTGTTGGGATTTACAATGACTTGGCTCTTGATTTGGACCTTACAATCAAAGCCAAATATGGAAGGTTTAAGAGAACTGGTAGTTTCAATCCAGCAATTGTTCAGTGTCGCCGCTTGGGAGTTCCTTTAATTTCTAAATATAATTGTAAAACACCACCTCCTTTTAGTGCCTCTAGATGTAAAACCGGTGCTTCCTTTGTTGATCGTAATGCTGGAGATGCCTGATAATGAATTCCTCTTTCATTAATCTGCATTTGTGTTACCTGCTGGCTATATGCATTATAGTCAAAATTAAACAATCCGTCACGTTGTACACAAAAAATAATGTTATGTATCACTTTGATTTATCTTTCTTATGATTTGTTGGAGTCGATCTTTAAGACTGTGTACATGCTTGATGAATGATGACTACACTGCACTGTTGATTGAATCAATTTTAATTTCCCAAAGTAGAAACGCGGAGAGAGGTAGCAACTTGTTACTTTTGGTAAATGAGAATTAACACACTCGCGCATGGATTAATTTCTCACTCAGCCACAATTAAGCTAAACTTGACCTACCGAACTTCCCCTTCCTCTAAAGTCTTAACCACGACATTATGGTGACATGACATTAGTAAGTGTTTTAAATAGAAGAAGTACGTAGGAATATTCTGATGTCGACATGATGGTTGGTTGAGTTTAAAAATGTTAAAATGGTGGAAATAAATAAAAAATTAAGATTTTGTACTAGTTGTAAAAAATAAATCTTGAAAGAATAATAATAATAATAATATGTAGAAATAAGTTTTAGAAGGCTGTAGAATCTTGTAAAATATTTTAACACTAAAAGACATAGTAAGTTGGTGAAACTAAAGTGTTATAAATATGTAAGACAAATCTTTGCATTATTGAAACCAAGAAAATTGTGTTGTTTAAAAAATTCCCCTGCTATCCTCTGTCTGTAAAAGTGCTACACGGTTATCTCTATTTGTAAATATCAGTCGCCCATTTCACCTTATTTTTAAAATTATACAAAAATTTAATTACTCCCAACAAAGATTGCGTGTATATGACAAATGAATGGTGCAACGCGTTTTCCAAAATGTCTTCAAAGCATCATTAGGAATTGTGGTTTCACTAGTTAAAATTGCAATTTAATTCATCAAACTGCATTAACAAGTCCGTCAGTGTATAATTCACTATATTGTTGTTCTTGCAATTTTAGAGAACCTTACAGACTTTGTTTTGGACAAGACCACTCATTAATTATTTAATTTTCTTTTTCAGTTTAGGTGCCTATCACATGGGCAAAAACATGTGATCGGATATTTTTTAGTTATATATTAACCAAATATTCAATTTTTAACCAATGAGATTTCAACTAATAAACTATTATCGAGCAATCAATGTTCCTCTAATGTTTACACAAGGACAAGCTTTGTATGACGTTAATGAATGGTTTTTAAAGCAGTTGGAAAAATATTTGATGTCGACATCATCGAGTTTATAAAAAGTCAAAGGCGCCATGAATAATTCATTTTTTTAGAATTTTTTTATGAAATAACCTGTTATCAAATGAATTCATTTTAATTATATATGCGTGTATAATCAGAGTTTGAGTGTGACTAAACCTTAAAGCATATACATAAATTATTATATGATTTTATGTGGAGAATATTGTTAATTATTTTAAAAATAGTCTGACATTTTTTTTTAAATACGGTTTTTTAGAATTAAAATGATTTTTAAAAAATTTTTCCTCAATTTTTTTTACTGAGCTCATGTCTGTAGTAGTTGACGTTGGAAAACAATAAAATGTATTTTAATTTATAATCTTTAATTTATTATTTTTTAAAAAATATTATTTAAAATTTGTTTAGATTTTAATTTGTTTTTTTTAAGATTCTTGGTTTAAATAGAATTTAAGGATATTATTTATAAATGAGCTATTTATTTTTAATATCATTCTATAAAACTATTTGTTATCATTTTTTTATAATATAATTTTTATTTTATAGTTCTTTTCTTAATAATATGAATAATGAGAATTTGCGAGAGGTATTATTTTTTTTATTAATATCACTCTATAACTATGATTAACCTAAACTTATTAAAACATCATAATCAATTATCGCATTCTGAAATCCATCAAGATAACGAATAAAATGTCACAATCAAATATTATAGTTATTATTGTTAGTGGATTATAAAGTTGAAGACAAATAATTTTTTTTATATTTTTCTTCTGGTTTTATTCCTTTATATATATAAATAAAAGTTTTAAATTGTAGTTCACATCGCAACTGTATTGAGGTGTAATTGCAGTGAGATTTTAAATCACACAACATTCTATAACGCAACCTTAACAAGGTCATATTTAATTTTTTTTGTCAAAATAATAATAAATTTAGATTATAATTTTTTATTTTAAATTTTTGAATGCTCATAATTAAATAATTATGGTGATATAAAAATTGAAATATTAAATTTTAAATAATGACAACCACCACAATGATACAATAACCTCGATATCTGTCATTGACTGTACGGGCTATTACATATATAAAACAAACTTGTAGTTGTAGAGATTGACCGATATACATATTAAGATGACTGAAAATTTGAGAATAATAAATTTAGATATATAAAATTAAGGTTGACGAAAAGAACAGTAGTGCAAGTGTGGACTCAAAGAGCGTCTCTTCACTTTAGGAACAAACCTACAAGACAATCACTTGAAAAATTTTATTTGTATCTCGAAAAGGTAGAATGAAGTGGTTTGGGAGAATCATGTCAGACAAGTCCACATATCATTTGATTTAGCTAAAAATGCTATCCTACCATGGAGAAGTGCAGTAAAGCAATGCCCAACAATCGACCAAATTAAATTACCAAACTAGTAAATAACCACAATATTATCCCAAAAAAAACACATAGTTATTATTGTTTAACAACATTTTATAAAATTATTTTCAGTATTTTAATTTTTAAAAATTCAAAAACTTATAGTTCTGAGTTTCTGGTTTTTTGTTTTAAAATGTATTTTGAAAACAGGAACCTGTTCGGTAAAAATAGTTCTATTTTGGTTTTTTACTCATTTTTGAAACAGTTTCCACTCAATTTTAAAAGCAACAAAATTTGATTTTTAGATTTCTGTTTCTATTTTTATTTAAGTTCATTGTCATTTGTCACCATTGACCATCACATCTGACCAAAAGTCACCGACTGCCACTTCGACGGTCATCAGTCGTCACCTCCGATTGGCGATCACCAGCCCCCACCTTCGACTAGCCGTCACCGGTCGTCACCTCCGATTGAAAGTCACCAATCATCACCTCCAACCGGCGGTCACCTCCAACTGGCAGTCACCAACCGCCACCTCCGATCGGCGGTCACGGCCCCACCTCTGATCGGCGATCACCGGCCGCCAGCTCCGACCAACGAAAACCGGCCGCCAGCTCCAACCAACAGTTACCAGCCGCCAGCTTCGACTGGTGATCACCAGCCGCCACCTCCGACCGACAGTCACTAGCTGCCACCTTCGACCAGCAATCACCAGTCGTCACCTCCGAATGGCGGTCACCGGCCATCACCTCCGACTGGTGGTCACCAGCCGTCACCTCCGACCAACGGTCACCGGCCGCCACCTCCGACCGACGGTCACCAACCACACCTCCGACTGGCCGTCACCCCTGACTGGCGATCGCTACCTTCAACTAGTGTTTTGGTTAAGATTTGAAACAAATATTTTAAATTTGGAAACAAAAACAATGTTGTTTTTAAAATTTTGAAAACTTAAAACCAAAACTAGTTTTTGTTTTTAGAAATTTTAAAATTAGAAACCAAAAGCCAGCCCGGACAGTTTGTTTTCAGTTTTCTATTTTTGTTTTAAAAACTCAAAATACAATGAGAATATGTTGTTTTTTGCTTTTTATTGATGAAATTCCAATAAACATGAATAAGTTTTTCTATCTTCAAAACAGTTTTCGAATATCACTTGCTGAACAAGTTTTTTTTTTTTTCTTTTCTTTCAAAAACAGTTTTTGAAAACTATTTTTGAAAACTCTTTTTAAAAACTAAAAAACAAAATTAAACCAACCAAGCCTATTCTCTATGAATTTTTCTTTCTTCATTTTGATAAAAAGATACTTAAATAATAAAAATCAGCAATATGCTTAACAAGTTTTTGAAATTACCTAAAAACTTATAAATTCTACACGTCATAACCACTTTTTCACTTAATAAAGTGAATCCCCTCTCCATAGACTTCAAAATCTCCGGTTTATAAATATATTATTCTAATTGTAAATGAGTATATAAATATCTAATTTACAAATAATACTTTAAAGCTTTTTGGCAATCAGAACATTCATAAAAAGAAAATTTATAGATTTGGAGTAGTCAATCCAAATATTACTAAAATTGTGTAGATTTATTATTCAACGGTCAAATACATGTCATTTTTTTTTATGTATTTGAGTAAAACACATGACCTGAATCAAATACCGTCAAACCAATAAATATATTTAAATCAAATACGCCAAATGATTGAACTGTTGTACAGAAAACAAAGTTTAGCATGTGCACTTTCTATTTACATGCTCCATATTTGCTAAACATTCTATGCTCTCTCCAATTAATTAATTCTACAATCTTTTCCAATTTCATTTTTCATTGTTTATAAACTTTTTCGCGTAAGCATACAAAGATCACGTCATGCGTAATTGAAAACCAAACCGATTAAGAAGCATTAAACTCAAACGAAACACGCCGCGGACAAATAAAAATGCAGGTTTTGTTGATAGTTATTTATGAGAGAAAATGAGAGCAGCATGCGAATTGATTAAATAGCAAAAGTTGAACGGTGCATAAATGAAAACGAAGCAAACGATACCTGAGAAAGAGAAAGGAGCGAATGAAGGAGAGTTGTGAAGAAGATACGTGAAGTAGTTATTTATCTGTTTCGAAAAAAGGTTTGCAAAAAGCATTTGAAAACTTTTTTTTCTAGTCCAAATACACAAATGATTTGGTGTATTTGAATCAAATAGACTAATTAATTTGTTGTATTTGAATCAAATATATCAATTGATTTGATATATTTAAATTAGGTCAGATATTTTACTTAATATATCAAAAGAAATAATGTCATAATTTACTGATGGACAGTCAAATTATATCATTTTGATAATGTTTGAGTTGAACATCCTAAATCTATAAATTTTTTTATACTTTATTTGTTAAAATACCAAACAAAGATTTTCATTGGTTTGCTAACTCTACAATGAGCTTAGTAATAAATGTAGTTGCTCACTCGGTAGCTGGGACATCTAGGTTATATGTTAGTCCCCATTTTTATGACATGTTCCTGCTTGTATTTACTCTACCTTGATTAATGAACTGTCATGAGCCCTTTACTATATAAAAGAAAATCAAAAGGAGAGGTTCATATTTATCCAACTCTTCGAACAGGGTTACATATAAACTGAAGAATGAAGAGAGTTGCTTTTCAAAATTCATAAATCATAATTATAGTCTAACTATGCGTCCCTTTTTTTATCAGTCCGCTGAACAGTAAGAAAACTAAACTCCAGGAAAAAGAAGATCCAATGGTGTCAGCTAGGATACTAGATAGGTGCACCAAGAACATCTCCATTTTGGCATATCTTTCTTTAGCACTTTTAAATGAGTCTCACCGTTAAACAATTTTATTAATATATATAATATATCTTGAATGAATCTTATAATTTATTCACATCTAAGATTTTATATTCTTGTGAGCTGTGACTTGTTAATCAAGCAATTGAAGGACTCTTCTTTACTCGGCTTCAAAAGTCAATGCCTCTCTGTAATTATATTGTATTTTGCCAGGAAATCTCCGAGAAAAGATGAATCAACGAACCACACACTATTAATCCCTACAAATACCACCCATTACAAAAAATATTACACCATCTTTCATCAATCAATCACCAAACTATGAATTGCAGACCCCGCTGCAGCTTCTGCTACATCTTCTGCACACTCTACACCCTTATGCTCATGTTCTTTCTTTCCGTCATCCTCTTCTGGATAATCATCTCCCCCTCAAGTGTCAAGTTCCATGTCACCGACGCCTCCCTCACACAATTCAACCTCACTAGTAACAACAACTTGTATTACAACTTGAAGGTCAACATCACAGTGAGAAACCCCAACAACAACATCATAGTCTACTATAGGAAGATCACAGCAATAGCTTGGTACAAAGATAATGCTTTTGGTTGGGTGAGATTAACTCCCTTTGACCAAGGCCACAAGAACACCACCTTCCTTCAAGCAGTGTTTGCAGGGCAGAGTGTAATTAAGCTAAAACTTAAACAACTTGGTGAGTATAAAGACGAGGCAAGTGTTGGGATTCACAGGGACTTGGCTGTTGATTTTGATCTCAGAATCAGAGCTAAGTATGGAAGGATCAAGAGTAGTCGTTTCAATCCACCCATTGTTCAGTGTCGCCGTTTAAGGGTTCCTTTGATTTCTAATGCTACATCGCCCCCTCCTTTTACTGTCACCAGATGCAGAACTGGTTATTTCTTTTCAGATCGTGATGCTGATGGATAAAACCTCTATGAGTTGACCATATCAGTTAATTGTACACAATTTTTTCATTACAAATCTGCAGAAAGATGTGTAAAGTGTTACATGGATATATATACACAAAAAAACAATCATGTTGTATAAAACAAAATAAAGAAAAATACTTGTGGTATGTATCACTTTGATTTGCTATTTTATGTTATTTGAGTTGTTGTTCACTTCTTTCTTGTCCTAAGATTGTGCTTGATTGTTATATGGCGGTGTTTAATTTTAATTTTCTAAAGTACATGTGTGGAATTAGGTGAGAACTTGCGCATGCACTTGGCAAATATTAATGAGAATTCAGGCATAGGTTTGACATGGATATGTCACTCAGGCATTAATGAATATACTTGACCACAACAAGCCTTCTATTGATATTAATTAATAAGGTTTTGAAAGCTGTATAGGAACATTTTCATAGCTACATGTTGTGCTGTCTTTAAAAGTCAAAATATGGAATATTGATTACTTCACAATTGGGAATTTTATATGAAAACATAATTTTTATTATTTTAATGAATTTATTTAAATTATATATTTAAGTATTTAATTATTGTTCCATATTTGTCGTGAGAGACAAAGATATCATGAGGGACAGAGATCGAGAGAGACATAGAGAGAGGAAATAAATGTTTGTTTGATAATAATTTTGTAAAATTGTTTTCAGTATTTTAATTCTTAAAATCTAAAAAACATGTTTGGTAGTATTTTTTAAAAATAATTTTTGAAAACAGTTTTGGTGCAAAGAAAGATGATTTTCTAGTTTTCATTAAAGACAATTGTGTAAATATGATAAAATTGACTTAGGACGTATGTACTTTCTTTTGTCTCATTCTCATTTGTTCCATGCTTCCATCCTATCCCTTCTATCCAACACCTCCACTATGGTTCTTTGTCCATCTCTACAAGGTTAGCCGTCAACCAAGTGGGCTTTTTTCCAAGTTCCACTTCAGCTTGTTGACTTTGAACTCTCCTCCTCTTTCAATCATAATTAAAACTTTAATGATGTTGCATGCTATTTAGAAATTATCTTCATTTTTCTCCCAAAATGTATGCCTCAATTAGGAAAATGATATTTCTCTTTATCTATTTGGTTTGTGTTTTTTTCACTACTGACTAATTTATTGTACTGCTCTATTTTTACTTGTATTATTTTTCTAAAATTATCTTTAAAACTGAAAATGTTGTAGACATTTTGGTAGGAATCTTATAAAAAAGATCTAGACAAATTTATGATGTCTATGACCAGAATATCTGCCATGGAAGTAGAATTGCAGTATGATTTTTTTAGAAGTAGAATTACGTGCTTAAAGATCAAGTTTTAGTCAGACAAAGATAAGGTGTATAACAAAGATTAAATTTTCTCCTCTTCCTCTGTTTTTGCAAATAGTATGACTTTTCACTTAATGCTTTCTATATTTATTTTGGGGACAAGCATTGATTTTTACTAATTTACAATCTTGTTTATTGAGGAAACCGATGATGAGGTTGTGGATTGCTCTCATGGCAAGCAGTTGTGGGAACTTTGTAAAGAGAAATATGAACCTTTGTGGCTCAAAGGAGGGAACCACTGTAATCTGGAACTCTATCCAAAATTCAAACTCGCTGAATTATATTTGGGGACAGCCCTTTGTAATCTGAACTTGTAAAAATTAACACGATAAAATCTTCCTTCTTCTTATCCCAACCCTTTGTCTTGTTAATTTCTAAATTATATTCCCTTATCTTATTCCTCGTAGCTCCTTTACTTTGTTACAAATTAGTTTAATTTTGCGAATGATGTTAATTTGCCAAAATCAGTGCAACAATTTTTTTAACACTACTTATTAATATAGTGAGGAAGTTTTAAATTTATTAATTTAGTAACAAACATTAGTAATTTGTACGTGAATTTTGTTTTAAAATAAGCATTATTTACTAACTACTTGTATCGGAGTAAATATGAATTTTGAATATCACAACATAGTGTAAGATAGTTGATAAATAATTGTTTTTAAACACGTTATCAAATCCTTGATTTTTGTATATGGTAAAACATCTCGAAAAATCCATAAATGTCAACTCCTAATATCAATGTATCAATATTTTAAGGGATTGTTACCTGATTTCCACCTTATAGATACACTAGAAAAAAAAATTTGAAATATTTCTTCTGAGCTTTGTATAATGTTTTTATTTTATAATGTGCGTCCAATAAAAAAAAAAGCATAAAGGATGAAAATAGTTACAACCAACTAGTATTTTTTTTTAGTTTTTAAAACTATTTTTGGAAACCAAATTGCTAAATAAGTTTTTTTCATTTTTACATTTTTGAAACAATTTTCAAAAACAATTTATCAAATAATTTTTTTTTCTCTACTTCTAAAAAACAATTTTTGAAAACAATTTTTAAAAACTGTTTTCAAAAACTAAAAAACAAAATCAAACAAATCAAGTCTTAAGGCTCTTAAACTTACTTTTAGATTAAGGAGATCTCTTTCATATATAAAAAGAACAAATCAAGTAAGAAAAATGTTTCCCAAAAGAAACAAGAAAATTGATAATAAGATTAAAAATTATGATTCATATTAAACAAACTCATTCAAATATATCATGTGTTTCTTTTGTTGTAACATGCTCACACCCTAAACTAATTGAAAACTCAATCTACATCTCTCACGTCATGACAACAAATTAACAATACACAAGGGGAAATTCTAAGCTCAATTCACCTCTCTCATTTCATGAAAAAACAATGTGATTGAAAACTCAAAAGTTCAAAATTCAAAGTAACAATACTTTTGGATTTTGGATTAAGGAGATCTCTCCCATATATAGAAAGATCAAATCAAGTGAGAAAAATGTTTCCCAAAAGAAACAAGAAAATTGATAATAAGATTAAAAATTATGATTCAGATTAAACAAACTCATTCAAATATATCATGTGCTTCTTTTATTGTAACATGCTCACACCCTAAACTCATTGAAAACTCAATCCACATCTTTCAAGTCATGACAACAAATTAACAATACACAAGGGGCAGTCTTAAGCTCAATTCACCTCTCTCACTCCATGAAAAAATAATGTGATTGAAAACTCAAAAGTTCAAAATTCAAAGTAAGAATACATAAAGTATTGGTCATAAATATGACTGCTTATTAAACTACTTTTATATGTAGTATTTTTATGACCAGTTATCTTATATAAGCTACGTTTATATGTATTTTTATATTTTATATGTTATTTTGAAAAAAAAAAATAGGTTTAATATTTTATTTACAAAGTTTTATATTTATGATTTTATTTCTTTTATTTTATAAAAAATAAAATAAATCTAAAAAGAATATTTCTGATAAAGTTGGATCACTAATTTGTTTTTGCAAATCTAATTTGATTCCATGCAACTAAAATTGATCGGGTCAGAATTATTTTATGCCAAATACAATCCAATCCCATTCATAGATACTCCTTTTTTAAAGTCTTTTAATATCAACTTACATAACATAATAATCATTAGAAAATTAATTTTCTAAACATTTCAGAGATTTGTGTATCCACGCTTAAATGTTTTAAGTACCAAAATAGATATTTTTTTTTTAAATGAATCTTGGTATTTAAACAATTATTTCTTAAGTTTTAGTCGAGAACTATCTAGTTGAAAAAACATGCCATTTTTAAAAAATAAAGACAGATTTTGTTGTTGACTAAAGTTTAAATATATCAAGTTTAAACAACAACCCTTTAATTCATTCGCATAGAATATTTTGTATTTTCTTCTTCACGTTTTCTTGTTACTTATTTATCAAATTATATGTTGTGGAGTTTTTGTTTGATAAGCTTCAAAAGTCAATGCTTCTCGCTGCATTCATATTTTGCAAGGAAATCTCCGAGAAAATATCAATAAACAAACCACACGCTGAAACCATCACTGGCAATCCTTACAGTAGCCATAACAATCATCAATCATTGTAACCTACCAAATTAATCGTAAAGCAAAAGAATTATCACATTATGTGTTTCAGATCCCGCTGCTGCAGCTTCTGCTACATCTTTTGCACAATCTACAGTATATGCTCATGTTATTTCAGTTTGTTGCTCACTTCTTGGAGTTCCAAGATTGTGTGGTAAATTTGCGGAGTGGTTCAATTTTAATATCCAAATATAGATATGCGGAGGTAGGAACCTCTGTTAAATGAGAATTCACATACAGGCCATATAGAATTTGACATGGATGTCACTTCACTTGCCCATAAAGTATCAATCTTCCTCTAAAGTCTCAACAACTACAACCCCTGTGAGTTGTATGATATTATATGGATCAATGATTTTCAAAGCAGTTGGCATATCTTGATGTCGACACCATTGAGTCTAAAAAAAATGGAAACAATTTCTTCACAGTTAGAATATCTTTACACATCATTTTTGTTTTTCTTTTAAATGTATTAATTTAAAAATGGGAATGTATTTGAATATTTAACTATAGTTGCATCTTTGTCAATATATAATAATCCTCTACATGATAATGATAAACCCCTCATAGCTATTGTTAAATTACCATATGATGATGATTATGTGTTAAAGTACTTTAAAAATTAACTCAAATAGCCGTCTTTATCCAAACATGATTCTCAAGTTGTTTCTTATTTCAACTTTTTCTAGAAAACCGAATGACATGATGCTATGATTAATAATTAATAATTATTTCAATGTGAACATTCTGACTTTGTTTATTTCTGGAAATCCACGTAGGTATGAATGATCCATGACTCGCTTGCACGTTATTGTCAAACGGTAAGAGAAAGTGTCTAAAATTTGTTCTAAACAAATTCAGTTGTATTTGTATGTTGCTTTCAACAGTAAGAAAATTATTCACGGTCTAAATCACTGTTCGGTGGGAAAGTGCCTGTTCACTAGCATCTAAAACTACTAGATTGCAACATGGGTTAGATTACAAATCATAGAGTGTTTGGGTTAGATACAAATCATAGTGTTGTTACCAGTAAAGAAAATAAAATGGAGCAGTGAAAGATGTTACAGAAGCAAAAGAGTGACACACAGACACTAGAGGTCTAATTGACTAATTTCGTTCTTTATGTTACTAATAAAGTAAGTTATACCAGGTTAGAAAATAAACTAATGATTGCATCTAGATGTTACATTTTCCACGTTTAAGTTCTTCCATTAGTAGATGTGCCACTGATTTGTATCCCATTTCCCGAGCTTCATTTCGTTGATCAAAGAAAAGAAAAATGAAAAACATACCTAGCTCAGTACAAAGATCAGCATTGAAGAAATTCATATCAATAACAATTATAGAGGAAATGACACTAACCTCTGTATACTGCTATTCCTGTTGGAGGCATCTTTCGTTTCCTCAGGCATATTGAACTATATTAAAAGGAGACAGCATCTTGAATCAGATCAAGAAAAATTCTCAACATAGTTTAATTATGTATCTTAAGGAATTCTGCTCACTGTAGTGCCTGCATGTTTACAGCATGAAAAGCCAAATCCTTAAGTAGGAGGTTAAGTTTAATGGCTCTACCTGTTACATATCCAGTTAGGCTTGATTCCCTTTTCTTCTATGCAATGTGGGCACATCCATCTCTTGTTCTTCCTCACTTCCTCTATTTCTAAAGCAGAACAATAATGAACAGTTTCAGATTATTAGCATCAGTTATTATTAATAAGCCTTGCTATAGTACAGAGCATCACAATTGAGTTCAAAGCACAACTTATATAACTTTCTGACGAAACACGTTTTATAGCATAACGTAGTTTTAATTCTGCTATGTCGAAAAGAATGAAAATAAACAGTAACTTTATAACATCTGACCTCAAGATGAAGGTATGTCAGTGAGACAACTAATATATATATCAAATAAATGTGACATGAAGCTCTTAACATAAAGCTAAGCCAAGAATACTCTTACTGTACAGCCAAAGTTAATATGAAAACAAGGAGTTTTCTTAATGCAATTTAATTTGTTTCCGTTGTTCAGCTGTTCCTTGTCGTTGGCTGAACTATTTTTTCTCACCTTCACCATATCGAATCTTGAGGCAGGCTCTGCAAAAAACGCCAGTGCTAGAGTGACAGGCAGAACAATCAGTCTTTCCTGTCAGGAAAACATTGTCAAAGTGTCAAAACATTATTAAAACGAATGCAAAAGATAACTCAAAATAAGAATATTTTAAATCTGACCCAGGCATGGTTCATTCACATCAAAGTTGCCACA
The DNA here is from genome assembly GCA_037954015.1 of Psophocarpus tetragonolobus. NCBI lineage: Eukaryota > Viridiplantae > Streptophyta > Magnoliopsida > Fabales > Fabaceae > Psophocarpus > Psophocarpus tetragonolobus. The sequence goes on from CM075696.1 coordinate 3,803,725, forward strand.
TCTCTTGCATTCTTCTTCGCCACACAATTTCTTTTGCCTGCATTTGTATTTTACATTGCATGTCATCATCATCTTTCCCAAATATAATGTTCTTGTTCATATATACAGTTCTACATTACACTTTTACAGTTTCACGGTTTCACCTATCAGGAAATTTTGACCTGATTGGTTTGCTGGTCAAATTTTTGGTGACCAAACCCAGTACCATCATTTTATTTTAGCTTATAATGTAAAGAATATACAACAAAGTCTGAACCTTATACGGTTTTACCCCTAATAACAAACTAACAAGCATATACCAGTCTGTGAACCTTATAGCCCAGATAACGACACCTAAGTAAATAATTTATGATAAAAGTAAAAGCTAAATGTTAAATTAATCTCCAGTTGTTAAAAAAGGGAGTGAGAAGATGGACCTGCAAAAATGGCAGCATATCCCCAAAACTGGATTGTAGACACTACCTCTGCCCTTGCTATTGCAGCGCCGAGCAGAAGCCTCTGCTGACATCAGAAGATCTGCATCGCTTAGGTTTATGAGAGGAGCATTGGCAGGCCTCTGCTTCTCTTCTTCTTCTTCTTCTTCTTCACACCTTACCTTCTTCTCTGTACCAACATAAAGTAAATCATCACAATTCATACCAAAAGTAACCGAAACAGCCAGTGCTTGAAGAAAGTGTAAAATGTAAATAGCAATTATGGTCTTTCAAACAGACACTAGAGAATAATGTCAAATCAATCACATTATTCCTTACAAAGGAGGAAACTAGTGGAATTAATTTTTAAATGAAGAACTGATATCCATGTCAGAGTATTTGATCCTCCAAAAATTACAGAGGGTCAGTACAGGAGTCAACCAAAGATTTTTATCTTAGTTACCGGATTAGTCCTTCAAACATTAAAACGTCAGTATATTAAATTAAAATGACCTTAAGGATAAGTTGATTTATTCAAAAACTAATTTTAGGTTGGTGAAAAGTTTATTTGATTGAGTGTTGCCTAATAAAATAAAGATGAGTGAGTTTGTTGGGGAGAAGAGAGAAGCCTAAACCTTGTTTGATAGGGTGAGAGGGTGACGGCGTAAGGTTGTTGCTGAGTCGCTGAGAGCGGCGCAAAGGGGTGAGACCGTACAGTTTTTTTCGGTAAGGACGAGGTTGTTGTTGTTTCTTGGGCTTCGCTTGTTGTCGGAGCTGAGAAACTGTGTTGGCAACACCCAGAGACTTCAACCGAACCTGTATAACAACATTGTTGTGTTGTAAATGCGCATTAAGTTAAAACATCATACACACACATAATAATACCTGGTTCTCTAACATGCGAGCCTTTCTCAGAGCTTCGTACTCGCATTTTGATTTTTCTCTCACCCTCCCCATTTTCTTTCTTACACTTCTTCACCGCTAAACATTCCACTTTTTTGTACTCTCCAACAACAACATCCTCCCATAACCATAACGATAACGATAACGGTCGAATTTCGTACCACTTTCTCCCTTCTATTTAAACCTACTTTTATCTTTCTGCACCCCCTCTCCCTATATTATTTTTATCTATAAAAAACAATATACTGCTGTACCTTCAAAACAATAATATAATATCTCTCCCTTAAATATCTTTTTATCACCATAAAATACTATTTGGAATTTTTATTTTTTATTTTAATATTTAGCATTTGAAAATATTTCAAATTAATATCTCACTTTATTTAAAGTTCGTTAATGATTATGACTTAGCTAATGAAGATATTACTTCTTCCGTTGACACGTCACAAATAATACATTGAGTTACATTATTTAATTACTTGAATAACATATTTAAATTCAACTTCACAAACTCTCACTCATTTATCTAGTTAGCATCATAGATGTATCATTTATCGAGCTAGATTTGTAAGAGTATTTTATAGGTTGTAAAAAGATATTTGAGCCAGTATTTTTTATATATCATAAATGTTTTAAATGTTAGTTTTTATTTATTTATTAGTCTATAAGGAACAAAAGGGTGGTGAAGTGGTTACCATTGCTCATGTGGGAGGTCTAGTGTACGATGAAACAAATTCTTAGTTATAAGAAAAAGGCAAGTGGCAGTTGATCCGAAAATCATGAGGCCAATGAAGAATAACAAACAGAAAGAGAGTATCAAATATCCTGCTATGTGATTTTGTGGGTTAAACATATTGTGGTAATTCCTTCTTCTTAGCTCTCTCTATCTCTCTCTTTTCTCCATCTTGAACCTTATTTAGGCAATGGAATGATGGCCAGGGAAGACTCAATCATTTGAGTTGTTAAATTCATCCCTAGAATTGAATATTGTTAGGGTTCTCTTTACGTATTTTTTATATTGCTGCTACATTAAATTACTGTTACATTGAACTTTTCCTTGAATAATAATATTATCCTTATGGATCTGTTTTAAGGCATTGAGAATTAGATTTGATTCCTTATATTTGATGTTTTCATTGACCATGACTAATAATACAAGGATGAAGACATAAGAGGCACATATTAAAAAGCTCTACCATCTTATGAGAGGAAATGCGGAGGCCTATCAAGCGGAAATTGCTCGTATAAATGAAGTCAATCAATGTAGGCTAGACACAATTCAATAATAATTAACCTAGGTCCTACAAATCAAAACCCTACTCACGATTCTTCATCCCAACAACACCATCATGGTACAAACTCTTAGAACAACCTCCATTCAACAACATCAAGCATTTCCAACAAAACGAATGAACTTCGATCTTCCTCAGTTTGATGGGTCTTATGTGTTGTGTTGGATCTTTAGTGAGGATCAATATTTCTTGTTCTATAAGATCCCAGAGGAGGAACAAGTCGTCATTGCGGGAATGCACATGTCCAACTCAGCAATTTCGTGGTTTCAGATGACACAACGTTCCCTCCCTTTTATTTCATGGACATAGCTAAGACGATTCATTAAGATAGAGTTTGCACCTTTATTGTTCGAATCACCTCATGAGTCACTCTTCACACTCCAACAACAAGGTTCAGTCTTAGATTATTATTCAGAATTCAACACACTAGCAAATCGCATGCACATTGATCCTCGAGAAGCTCTAAGAGATTGTTTTATTAGTGGGTTACGCATGGAGATTTGAAAAGAAGTGAAGGCTTAATGTACACTTTCATTTATGCATGCAATAAGTTTAGCCAAACTCTATGAAGATAAATTTGCTTCAACTTTCAACACAACTTTGGGACTGAGTGCTTATCGTAATCCCACATACAAACCCGCCAATCAAACTACCCCCAAGACCACCCCTACCTCCACTCCTTCCTACTCTAACTCACAATACCACACTTCCTCCCAACCGCGATCAAGTAAAATGACCCATGGCTACCGAGCAATAGGTTCAGAGAGATAAGGGGCTTTGTTTCTGGTGTGATGAGAAATTTACTCCCCAACACAAGTGCCCTAACAAGCACTTCATGCTTTACCAACAAGAAAAAATGGACAATGATGGAGATAAAGTAGAGAAACAGAATGTGAATGTTGAGTCAGAGGCTGACAATATGCAGTAGCTTGAACATCACCTATTTTTGGAGCATCACCTTTCCCTAAATGCAATGAAGAGGTCACCAGAATCAGGCATGATCAGACATAAATCCTTGGTGCATGGTATAGAGGTACAAGTGTTGATTGATGGAGGTAGCTTTGAAGGCTTTATTCAACCTAGAATTACTAAGTTTTTGAAACTACCTATGCATCCCACCTTGGGATTTAGAGTTATGGTAGGAAATTTTGATGTTACGACAGTAGAGGGTTGTACACCTTGTTTGGAAGTATCCATGCAAGGCCATTCTATCCAAATTCCAGACGTTTATGTATTGCAAGTGGCAAGAAGGGACCTAGTCATCAAAGCTCTTAGTTGAAAACCCTTAAGGTTCACATAGCTGATTATGATGCTTCATTTCTTAGGTTTATGCATGAAGGGAAATTTATTACTATTAAAGAAAATGAGGCAACTAGACTTCAACCAGCTAAATTCAACCATATGAAAAGGTTTTTTAACAATGATGTTGTAATTGAAGCCTTCACAATCCAATTAATGAAGGAAGAATGCCCTGAACTACCACAACTTAAGCTACCACAAGACATGGATCCCGAAATGGCTCTCTTATTGCAGACTTATGCAATTATTTTTTAGCATCCTTTTAGTTTGCCTCTTAGAAGGGACAACAATCATTTGATCCCACTGCTGAAAGGCTTGCAACCAGTCAAGTTAAAGCCTCATAGATACCCCATCACCAGAAATAGCAGATTAAACTTATGATACAACAAATGTTGGAGGAAGGCATAATCTATCCAAGTAAGAGTCATTTTTCGTCCCTAATTTTACTAGTTAAGAAGAAAGATGGAACCTAGAGATTTTGCATTGATTATAGAGCATTGAATGCCATGACTGTAAACGACTATTTTCCTATTCCTACTGTGGATGAATTTTTAGATGAGTTATATGGCTCTAAATATTTCTCTAAAATGGATTTATGATTCGGCTACCATCAAATCCTGGTAAGGCCAAAGGATAGGCATAAGACAACCTTTAGGACTCATTAAGGGCACTATGCGTGGTTGGTGATTCCACTTGGTTTAACAAATGCACCAACCACGTTTTAAAGTTTAATGAATGATGTGTTTCGACCTTTCTTGGGGAAATTTATATTTGTGTTCTTTGATGACATTCTCATTTTTAGTGAGTCTTGGAAGACTCACTTATAGCATTTGGAATTAATGCTACAAGTTCTACAAAAAGAAAGGTTGTATGCTAAATTTCCTAAATGTTCATTTGGAACTAAGCTGGTCAACTATTTGGGTCATACCATTGCTGGAGATGGTGTTCTCATGGCATGGACAGAGACAAGGTGACAGTTGTACTAGAGTGGCATCAACTACTAAATGTTAAACAATTGAAAGGATTTTTAGGTTTTACAGGTTACTACAAGAGGGCCATCAAAGGTTGTGCTTCAATTGCAGCACCCTCACAAATTTGTTGAAAAATGAGGTTTTTCAATGGTCCCGCAAGGCTGAAGAAGCTTTCGTAAAGCTAAAATAAGCCATCGCATTAGAACCTGTCTTGGCCTGCCTAATTTCGAACTAACCTTTGAAATTGAGATTGATGCATCGGATATTGACATTGATGTTGTCCTTATGCAAGGAAAACACCCCATAACTTACTTCTCCAAGAAAATGTCTCCCACTATACAACATCAATCAACTTTTGTTAGAGAACTTTTTGCTATAACTAAAGCTATTGAGAAATTTAGGCATTATTTGTTGGGTAAAAGGTTCATCATCCAAATAGACCATCAGTCTTAAACCTCTGCTAAATAAAAATCTTTCAACCCCTGAACAACAGAATTGGTTGCACAAGTTTTTGGGTTATGATTTTGAGATTAAGTATATGCCAGTGGCCCAAAATGCTATAGCTGACGGCCTTTCTAGGTGTTTCTGTGCTACGTGATCACGCTCTCAACTAGATTGGTTACACCCACTTTAGGAGGAATTGATTAAAGATGACCAATTCAACCAAATCATCCACCAATGTGCTAGCAGTGCCCAAACATACACCAATTACAGCTACATAAATGGATTATTATTATTATGGAGGAATAGGATGGTCATTTCCCAACATGGTAGCCTAATTCATCAAATTATCAAAAAGAATACCATGATAACTTGGTGGGAGGACACTCTGAGATTACTAAGACAATGAAAAAGGATTTGTTTTCAATTCTATTGGCGCAACATGCAAAAACAAATCAAAGAATATGTTTTGAATTACATAATTTTCCAAAAAGCTAAAACTGAAACTCAGTTGCCTGCTGGATTGCTCCAACCTCTATCAGTTCTATCTCAGATTTTAGAGCAAATCTGCATGGATTTTATCACTGCTCTACCTCCAACACATGGTTATTCAGTTATAATGGTTGTGATTTATCGACTCTCAAAGTTTGCACACTTTTTACCATTGAAACACAACTCCTCCAATTAACAAGATGTAGAAGTTTTTGGGCAGCACATCATAAAGCTTCATGGTTTTCTGAATTCAATTGTCTCAGATAGGGACAAAATCTTCAAAAGAAAATTTTGGTAGTAACTTTTTAGGCTTTAAGGAACAACTCTTGCTATGAGTTCAACTTATCATCCATAAACAAATGGCCAGAGTGAATTATTGAACAAGACCTTGAAAATGTACCTCAGATGCTATTGTTTTGAAAACCCGAAGAATTGGGTGAAGATATTACCATGGGCTCAATACTGGTATAACACCTCTTACCACTCCAACATCAAAATGACTCCTTATAAGGTATTGTATGAGAGAGACCTTCCATCACTCATTAAGTACGAAATTTCTGCTAAGAGTGGTCTTACACTCCAAGAAATATTGGTTGAAAAGGATCGATTGCTAGCCCAATTGCGGGCTAATATGACTAAATCTCAACAATTCATGAAACATTTTGTCGATAAGCATAGAATGCACAAAGAATTTTAGCAGGGAGAATTAGTGCTAGTCAAGCTCTAACCCTGTAGACAACATATCATGGCACTAATAAAACACCAGAAACTTGGTCTTAGGTTCTTTGGCCCTTTCAAGATAAGTCAGTAGCTTAGTCTTATAGCTTATAAATTGGAATTACCACCAAAGGCCAGAATTCATAATGTATTCCACATCTCGTTGCTTAAGAAGTTTAAAGGGGATCTCCAACAACATTACTTGTCAATGCCATTAAAGACTTTGGAATATGGCCCAATAATATCTCCTATTGCAATGCTAGATCGCAGAACAATTATGCTAGGTGGGAAGGAAGTACAACAATTACAAGTGCAATGAGAGGAAGGATCAAATGTTTTCACTACTTGGGAACAAGGTGCTAAATTCTACAAGGCATACCCCGATTTCAACCTTGAGGACAAGGTTATTTCATATGAGGAGGGTAATGTAAGGAACAAAAAGGGTGTTGAGGTGGTTACAATTGCTTATGTGGATGCTCATGTGGGAGGTCTAATGCAAAATGAAACAAAGTATGAGTTAGTTATAAGAGAAGGGCAGGTGGCAGCTGATTTGGAAATCATAAGGCCAAGGAAGAGTAGCAGAAAGAAAGTATCAAATACCTTGCTACATGATTTTGTGGGTTAGGCATGTTGTCGTAATTCCTTCTTCTCATCTTTCTCTCTCTCTTTTCTCCCTCTTACACCTCATCTGAGCAATCTCCTTAATACTCAAGTGAAAGGCAATGGAATGATGCCCAAGGAAGACTCGGTCGTTTGAGTTGTTAAATTTGTTCCTAGAATTGAATGTTGTTAGGGTACTCTTTGCTTAATTTTTATATTATTGCTAAATTAAGCTATTGTTACATTGAACTTTTCCTTGAATAATAATATTATCCCTATGGCTCTATTTTAAGGCATTGAGAATTATATTTAATCCCTTACATAGTCACAAATACATCAATTGTTCAATTTATTTTGCAAAAGAAATATGTGTAATTACTTAGAATATATAAGGTGTAAGATATTTCTATGAGAAAAATTATCTTCATCCCAATTATGTGTCTCTTAAAAAATATCACAAGGCAAAATTGACTAAGGTGCATGGCAAAATTGATTATGGTGTATAGCCAAGAGTCAAGTCAAGTGACAGTGCAAGGCAAAATGGCTAAAGGCCAAGTCAAGTGGTGGTGGAAGGCAAAGTCATAGGCATGACCAACCTCAGCCTACTAAATAACTATGTGAGGTAACCCTCCACGACCAGCTTTTTAGAAGGACTATGGTCGCTTAGGCCATGAAAGTTTAAGGTTATAATAAGTCTGTAATGCCCCTAGTCGATGGAACAATTTAACCTCAAAAAAAAGATTGACTCTAAGGGTTGGGCACGAGGTCCCAGTCCCGAACCCGTCAGCAGTTGGTGGACTGCTCAAGCTGCTATGTTTGCTATCTTGTCTCAGCATTTATCGACTGGATTATTGATCAATGATCAAAAGTGAAAGTCAGAGTTTTCAACCCTAATATTGTAATTAACTTCTGTCTTATGTGGGATATAGTAATTTGTAACGGCTCATTAACTTCAAAAGTATTCATCAAGAATGTAAAGCTGGATACCATTTCAAAAACAAAAAAAAAAATACCGCACATTATAGTGGAAGATCTTGAGGTTAGCCTTTACTCTTATTAGTCACCTTTATATTTTTGTTGAAACATCATATGTAATTTGAGCTTTGAAGATTTTATATCAGTTTAAAACAAACCTTGCTCCGAGATATTATTACCTTAAATATTCATGAGAAATGCACAAGCATAAAAGTATTCCTCTATGCGCACAACAGAATTGCTTATTCTAATGTAAATGCAATTGCAAATGGTGAAATAATTTACGGTTTGTTGAGGACCTTAACCAGATTTTTGGGGAGGGATTAAAATATCTTTCAATTCAACAGAAGTTATAAGATTTGCATGACAAAGTCTATATCTATATGCGAAAAGATGGAGAGGAAGAGATCGTTGTCATCCTTCCACTAATAAAACTAAAGTTTAATTAGTATATAGAGTTTTAGATTGACATTCAATTATAATTTTTCTTTTATTTATGGTAAATTTGTTAATTTTACCGATCAATACTTTACAAGTCATATAAATGAAACAAAGTTATGATTAAACGTTAATGTAAAACTCATAATTTTTTTTTTCACCGTGAGTGCATAAAACTCATAAAACTAACATGCTAATGACTAAATTTACCTAAAAAAATTTTCATAATTTTATTTCAAAATTAACCATTAAATTGAAAGTTAATATGTATCACTTATGGAGTTGCATAATTGGAAAAAAATTATGAGTTTTACATTAAATTGTTGTAAACTAACATGTTACAATCCGCGAAGCTATAGCCAGTGCTGCAAAATTTCAGAAGTTATAGAGCATTCTAATAATCAACACAATTTGTGAAGAAATAACTAGTGCTGCAACACCAATGAAGTTGGGTTCCGCGAATAAACGCTTATAATATGATGAATCTTGTCTTGAATAATCCTCATTTAAAAAAGTGTTCATATTTAGTGTTTGATAGTATCTCGAATAGGATGGCCTCCTCCAAAAGAGAATACCTGAACCAAAAAAAGATCCAGTGTTGCATTTGGTGACACCAAAAGGAGGAGTTGATTTACCATTAGAAATCAAAGGAACCCTCAAATAGTGACACTGAACAATGGGGGGATTGAAACTACTGCTCCCAAACCTTCCATAGCTGGCTCTGATTCTAAGATCAAAATCCACAGCCAAGTCATTGTAAATCGCAACATTTGTCTCCTCTTTATACTCACCAAGTTGCTTAGGTTTGAGCTTAATCACACTATGCCCTTCAAACACTGCTTGAAGGAAGGTGGTGTTCTTGTGGCATTGGCCAAAGGGACTTAAGGTAACCCAACCGAAATCATTATCTTTGTACCAAGCAATTGCTGTGATCTTCTTATAGTACACTCTGACGTTGTTGTTGGGGTTTCTCACTGTGATGTTGACCTTCAAGTTGTAATATAAGGTGCTGTTGCTTGTGAGGTTGAATTGTGTGAGGGAGGCATCTATTACATGGAACTTGACACTTGAGGGAAAGATAAATAACCAGAAAGAGGACTGAGGGAAGCATGATCGTGAACACAAGGATGTAAGTTGTGTGGTAGATGCAGCTGAAGCAAGTCATCATGAGGCTGATTATTTGTGATACTGTTTATGATGCAAAATGTTATAGGGTGTAATCATTGATGGATATGCCCTATGCTTAATTTGTTGCTTGAGCTTTCCTAGGAAGATTTTCTTTGCAATATACCAAGTACGGTAAGTAGACATTGACTAAAAGCCCACTAAAGAACTCCTAAATGGTTGGTTTGATTAACAAGTAACAAGGAACCTTAATTTTATTTGGTCATTGTACAAAAAATTAAATAATAATATTGTATCAAATTAGTATGAAGTGTATAATAATTTCTTTTTCTTTCACTTCTATCTTGTAAATTGCTATTTCAGTCTTGTTCACATATGATATGACACATGGAGAGACAAACCGGCTTTTTATACCATAATAATAGCTTTCTGCCTTTCTGTGCATCCGTTTGTAAAGTGTACCTTTCTAGGTTCTTTGGGTAGTGAAAATATATGTTTCAATGAGAAACAATTATTTATCTCAATTTCATTCGCTCTCTTGTCTTAAAGCATTTGTTAAATGCTTCGAATGTCTTTATTGTTACCATCGTTTGCTAATCTAAAAGAATAAAAACCAAAATGAAAAGGTAGAAAAAAATATATTTCAGTTTTCTATTCTTTGTTAAAATATTATAGTTATATTGATTCATGGATATTACAACCACAAAATGCCAAAACATGTTAAAAACCGGCTTGTAAGGAATCAGATTCTTTAGAAGGCTCACGTTTTACTTTATAATTTACTTCTTTGTGGTACTAGCTAGTTAGTTTTCTGGAGTTATAGAGCTCATCGATTTGTATATTAAGCTGTCTTTATTTTGGATAGAAGCTAATGCAACTTCTTATATTGTCTTAGATTCACTTGACAAATTACTTTTGCATTATTCTTAAATTTGAAATAATGAATTTACCCTCCTAAGTTGAATCACCTTCTTTTCACTCACCACTTTCTAAGGTATTTTCAAATCTCTTTTGGAGTTGACTTCTTAATAATCAAAATTATTCAGACTAAATTTTTCAAACAGCTTTATTTTGATTGACTAGTTGGAGAAATGATTGAAACATAAAAGGGAAATATGATGGATGCAACAAATCTCTGCCGTGAGGTTTCTGGTACATTAACCTTACCTATATGTTTCTCTTATTTTGATATTATTTTCTGCCTTTTGAGTAATGGTAAGAAAATAGCAAACTGATCAGGCCATTTCATTGTTGATTTCAGAAGCCAAGAAAAGGCAGAAATATATGAAGTGCAGAGTACATATATTTCATCTAGATTCTTAAAATTTTTTTCTGGTGAGATGTTTCTGTATAGACAGCCTACTAAGGGCCAAAAACAAAATTTGTAAACTTATCTTTAACCAAAAACATATTTAAATCATAAATTAATTATCAATCTATTATAATTAAAATATTAAATCCACGATTGAAAGATGAGATTATATGAAACGTGACTACAGAATAATAGCAAGTGTGTCAAGTATCAACCATGAACCACTAAGTTTGGTGACTACCATAATAATTAATTTTCTTTAAAGAGTGCTTTTATATAAGCCAACACTTTTATTGTTAAAAAAAAAAAAAAAAAACAGAAAACACACGGTATCTTTCCTTAAAAGTTTTGAAGAGCATAAAAATGAAAAAATAGTTAGAGAGCAAATTTTGTAGACAACAAAATCAATTACCTTCAACCCTCCTCTATTTTTTTGCTGAGTTACTGCCTCTAATTTGATATACTGCGTCTGCCTCTATGTGTCTGTTATGGATTATTTCGCATGTAAATATACTGAAACAATTCTTTAAAGAGTATTAAGTTAAAGGTAATGTACTTCTAAAAAATTATTCACTGGAGACCAAATATGTGAGAATGTGAATTTTTTGAAAACAAGATATATTATTTTAATTGTATTGATAATTTTATTTTATCAATTAATTAAAAATGAAAATATAAAATTATGAGTTTCTTAATTTTTTTAAAATTATATATGAATAATAAAGTTGACATGATTGTAGATAAAAAAAATATTTAATATAATTAGTATAATTATATTAAATATTCAATGATGAAGTTAATCAGTATAATTTTATGGAACTGTAATTTTATTCTAAAATTTCAAATAAAATGAAATTTAAATTGGTATTCTTTTTTATTTATTAATGTATTATTTAGTATTGAATAAGGGTGTATGTACGTGTGAATAAACAATATTATTGAGATTATTACCGAACTAAAGTTTGTCTTTCATATAGACGATGAAATCAATACATGGTGAGCAGTGACGTTGACGTTGATACTGATTTGTGACAAATATTATTAAAATTGTAGTTGCTAGTTATAAGGTTACTCTCGAAAAGGTGAGGAAGGGTATTGGTTTCGAATCTTTTTTTCATTCGATGTGGATTTCTGTTTTTAGTTTTAAAATTTTTAAAAATCAAAACTTGTTTTGTTTTGAATGGTTAGTTTTAGTTTTTTTTTTATGTTTTTAGTTTTAAAAAATTATCTTCAAAAAAAATCAAAATTATAAAAAAAAATAGACTAATCTAAAAAATAATAACAATAATATGTTTTGTTTTGAATTGTTTTCATTTAATTCTTCTACTTCTAATTCTACATCTTTCTCACCATAATATCTAAACAATTGATCATTTTAAGCATGCAAGTGATATATATTTTGTCTTTTTAAGGCATATGGTAACATTGACTTTAGAATAAGAATATATGCTTTTAAAACCCCAAAACATCTTTCTATTACATTGCATAATGAAGAATGGATATAATTGAATAATTCTTTTTGGATCTTAGGGAGTTCGTTGGCTTCTATAATCATGTAAGTGATAGTGTTCTCCATGACATGGTGAAAGAAAGTGTTGCATGTTGGTGTATCCATAGTCAAGTAAGTAATATTTACCTTCATGAGAAATAGGAAAACGATTATCTGGGTTTTGAATTGTTTCTAAAAATACTCTTGAGTCGTTAGGTGTACCCTCTCGATCAACCATTACAAATGTAAATTTCATGTCAAATGAGCAACAACACATCACATCACGTTGGTAATTGGTTCAAGTTTTCTTCCACGATATGTGTTCCATCAAGAGCTCCTATACAGTACAGTACTGTAATAATAAAATACTATTTTAACTCAAAAGAAAATAATGTATACCTTATAACATGGATGATTATATCTTAGGTTCAATTATATTTCTGGAGCAACTTCATCAAAAGAAATAGGAACAATCAAATCCTTTGAAAGAAAGCATATGGCTTTAAGAACTTTCTTAAAATGCCTATGAATTGTGTCTAATGAGTATTGAAAATGATCTGATGCAAATCTATTATGCATAGTTTGCCAAATAATGAGCAAAAATATGGCAACCTGCTCTTGAACAGTTAAAAACCAGTGTCTTTGATTTTGTTCCTTTCTTTTAACAACTCACAAAGTTTAATGAACTGAGATGGTATCATTCTAAATGTTTCATAACAACTTCTAGAATGACTATTTAGTATTTCAACCACCAAATCATGTCCACTCAATCTAGAAATCCTTTGAGGTTAAGGGTTTTTCTTTAACAAACTTGTATATTCAAACATCATATAAAGACACAAAACATTTTCAATCTCTTCATCTGCTAAGCTTCTAATAATGACATTCATCACCACTATCTTGCAAATTAACAATAATATAGGAACAAAAATAAATACTTTTTAAACACAAAAAAATTAGGACAACAAATAACAATCACAAATCCAACTAAAGATAAAAACAGTTTCATAAAACGCAAAACATAAAAATAAAAGTCTCAATAAAAAACCATAATGAAAAAATCCAAAAAAATGCATGTCTTAATCCAAATATAAGGAAAAAAACTCAAATTACAAACTAGATCTTTCTTCTGCTCATCTGATACAGCCAAAAACACATCTCTCCAAGCAAACTATGCTATGAATGCCTTTATCGCCTTTGTAAAGGGAGCACCACCAATGTCTTCAAGTTTTTCAAGGGGGCTTAAACAAGTCATTTGTTTTATTTTATCTTCATTATTTTGTCAATTTACTTCTCCCACCGCCGTAGCACTAAAGGATGACCCCACAACTTGGCTTGTGTTCATCTTTTCCAAAATATCAGTTTTTCTTTTTGAACTTTCACTCATTGTTGTCAAAGCATTAATAAATGCCATTTGAAAGTTTTCTCTTGATTTTCTTTTCCTAGTGTTAGAACTAACTCTAACCTTTTTACTTTTTTGAGTGTTTTGTTCTTCTTGATCAAAATCATATCCTTCATTGTTATCATCATGACTTCGTGTAAAAGGATGTTGATTTACATATAGGTGATTGTGTCCACAAAAATTACGCATAGTTTATCATAATGAAGACAACCTTTTCTCTTAAATTGTTTTGCCAATTTATATTTCTGCAACATCATAATATTAATTGTTAATGAAATATATCAAAGAATAGCATCATACTATACCATAATAAAGAAATAAATCAAAATTAAAACACACCTCACACAGTTGCTTCCATTCGTCATCTAAGGAAACAATTTGTCCAGTGGTAGAATTGAAGCCTAATCCAATTTTCATTTTAAGCAAATTAGTGAAATCTTTCCATTTTCTTCTAAGCTTATTAAATTTGTTCTTAAATTGATCTTTTGTGTATTCTTTGTTAAATTTTATTTTCATTTCTTCCTTCATATGTTGTCATGTCATTCTGATAAGAGTAGTTTTTTTATTACCCTTCTTAATGTAACATCCCAAATTTCTTTATTATTATTTACACCATAAATTCTCTTAAAAATTATTTAAATTACTATTATCTATAATCCAAATACCAAGATATAAAATGTTCATTATATTATACTCAATATTAAAGCATAAATTATAACACTTTCAAAGTTCAAATTAAAATATAACAGAGTACACACAATTTCTGCTCGCCAGCGAACCTCGTCGCCTAGCGAGACCCAGGGTAGCTCACCCAGCGACAACTATCGCCCAGCTAGACCCTGTAGATAACAAAACCTGGACGATAGTGGAACCTCTACTGCCAAAACCAACCAACATGCTGACATATAATTCTACATTCTTATACATGCATATTGTAATTCATCTATCCTTTTACACCATATTCACACAACTTCCATAATAATATAATAATCACATAACCTCACAACAGTGCCTCTAAATTCAAATAACATTATTTCTACACAATTCTTTTATATACATATTGAATAATAGAATAACATTCTTTGAAACTTCCAGCCACAATCCAACATACTTCATTTCAAAGTATCCTGCCTTTCTGCATAATCACTATTATCTGCTCCGTGCAAGGCACGATCATTACAGTCAGACAAAAAAACACAAACAATGCAAGGGTAAGCTTACATAATACGCAACATATCATTAAATCAATCGTAAAGCATGAAAGTTGCACCACGTTTATATTTAGTACCATCAATACACATTCACTAATAGTAAACAACCAAGCAATCATTCTTATATTCCACCTGAACATAAGTACTCACGATCAATCAATGAAATATTAATTAAATATCATAATCAATCAAATCAAACACACTTATATTCCCCTGAATACAAGTTTTTCACACAACAGCATGTTCAAACGCGACATATTCTGAAATATCTACATTAAGTTCGGACACCGAGGTGACTTAAGACCCCTTCCAATTGGTGACAGACGTTCAATCTGTCTGTGCTACCACCAATTTAAGTCTAAGCAATACTCATCTGACAACCACAAACTGATGTCTAGTGTCTACCTGACACCCTGTGACACACAGTTGTTGTCTGAGTATGTCTTTTAGGCACCCTTTGCATATCTGATATCAGGACCACAATGTAAATCACAAACATATCCCCTTGCATATCTGATATTCTGGATTACATTGACTCTAACTGTGTCTCTAACATAAATGTACCCCACCAAACATATTATCCAAGGCTAAGTTACCCAACTATAACTGCTCATAAACAACAACATCAATAAATAAATTCTCATCATGCATTCCAATCATATGCATTACATCACAATTCCAAATAATACATTGTCATTCCAATAATTTAATTCCAGTCACAGAAAATCAATTCAACCAAAACTAAATTACTCTGCCATAATGGCGACATCCAAACAATCCAATAATCATCCAATTCATGATAAAAACATCACTCCCATAATAATCATCCCCTACGCAACACATCATATATCTCAACTATGAAATCCTAATATATGCTAATTCAATAAGTTCAAATCAAAATTAAATAAGCACTATATTAAATAGCTCAAAACACAATTAAAAGAAATGTTATCTTAAATAGCTCAAAATATAGTCAAAATACTCGCTATTTCAAATAGTTCAAATCTCTCAACTACCAAATCACTTATCTATTAACAAAAATCAACAAAAAAACTTCTTGTACCTATTTCTCCGTCCAAAATCTGATTAAAACATAACGGGAAGAATCAACTGAAGAAATTACACAAAAACCTGACAAGAATCCCAAATTAAACAGGAACCTTAGAAATTAAGATTTTCAAAGAAATTTCATCTTGAACGAAAATGAAAGGATCGAAAATGATCGGAAAAATTTTAGAAAATTACGATCAGACATACCTATATTGATCACCTCTCAGAATCAGGAGCAATGGAAGAGATCGCGTCGAATTCTGTCAACGTTTCAACCGCCATGCAAGAGACGAAAGATTGAGGCGAGGGAGAGAAAACGGACAATTGCATGAGAAAATAAATAAGAAAATTAAAAGAAAAATAATTTATATAGTGTTGGGTTGTATTTAGTAAATTTAGTTTGTAAATACAACCCCTCCATTTCGATAATAGAATCTCCGAGAACTTCCCGAAACTCAATTAAAACCCTCCGAAGAAAAAAAATAATAATTATTCTCTTCTCCCACATCTTTCTATCATCAACCCAATATAATCATATGGTATTATCAAACTAATAAATTCATCACATCTCAAATCAATTAGTAATTTAAGTAAAAACTTAAATTTAATCCTTTTCATTATATATTCTCCGAATTTATAACCTGTTAAATAAACAGACACTTATACTTAACTCCATCTTCCATTAAAGTTATGAAATATGATTCAAGATTGTGTGGTTATATGTATTTTTTGGTTGGTAAGATCTCAACAACATCCTCTCCAACCACTCACTTGCCATAATGAAACAAACTATATTTAGAAATAAACTCTTAAGAATATAATAAATTTGTTGTTACATTATATGAATAAGACTAATATAATAAGGAGAAGAAATCAATTTGTGTGTGCCAAATCCGTAAAGCAAGCAGCTAGATAGAGAAAAAAAATAGTAAATGTTAATTAATTAGTTTCATGTCAAGCTTACTTCAATATTTGTTCAGTATTTTGTGATGAATGATTTTTTTTGTCTCACCCTACCATGGCCTACTCTCACGATCCTTCCCCCACCCTAAAGAATCTATTCCTATACCGGTTTGGGGAATAGGATTGAAGCATTAAGGGTTTTATTATTAAAAGAATTATGAGTTTCTTTTGACTCACATAATTACCACCTTTTTACCTTGAACCTTATTACTAACTATTTCCACCATCATTGTTTATTAACTTTTACCTTTGCAACTTTAGTTTTCTTTTTTGTCAAATTTTACATAGAAAGGGCTCCTTCAACATCATTAATTTGTGGTTAGTTGAGTCTTGAAAGTCAGAATTAGCAATGGAGCTTATTAAATATGTTAGCCTACTGAATGCCATTTAGTCAAAATGATTCGTCATGAGAGGGATTCATAGACTTATATACGATTACAACTTTATACAATAGACTTAGATAAAGTTTTGCTAATATTTTATTTTTATCTTACCAAACAATTCACATCTATTCAAAGCAAAAAAAACCGCCTAGATATTGAACATGGCTAACTTATTTTCGTGGTGTATATATGATTTGGTCACCATGCAAAACTACAAATGCACATGAACACATTAAAATGGTACTTGGTGATTTAATTCATTTTGAAAATGCATATCTGCCATTTGGTACTGACCATATGACAAACTCTATAAAAAAAAATTCATCAATTGATAATGCTAATCCATAAGAAGTTTAAAATTTGGTCCTTTTCTGTCTATAACCCCATGAGTAGAATAAATCGAATCCATAAAATTTTACAATTGAATCAATACCAACAATCACAAGGTGCAGTCAACTTATAATCAATTAGAATTTCACAATCGAAATAGACTACAAATGTCAACTACGAGATTTTATCAAAAAATTATGACAATAGAAAACTAAAACAAAGTAAATACCACAATTTTCTGCAACAATAATTTGTTGAGAAAGCTTCTCAACATCTAACTAAAATAGAAAATAAAATCACAGAATTGCAACAACAAGTAGTTGAGAGAGCTTTAAAATTTGATTTTCATAGTGAGGATATTTCAATAATTCTATTAGAAGTTTTGGATCCAACACTAATGTATATGTCTCCGACCTACCATTAATCATGCTCAAAGTAATAAAAATTATAGCAAACAATGCTAACAAGTAATTTCAGCCCCTATTATTTCACTATCCTAAAGTTGATGCATCTAATAGGTGGAGGATAGTTGACAATCATGAAGATGAAGACTTAAATTCGAATGTTCAAGGCAACTTTCAAGCTGGCTTAAATGACATAGGAAATGCCTAGCTAGTAGCTTCTTTCACTCAACTCTTAAATCACAATAAAACCAAGCCTAATAAATTTCCAAAACCTAAACTCACAAGAGAAAGACATATTTTGATTGGTTAGAGCAAACATAAAATTTATTTTTTACGTATTTTCATACCAAACGAACAAACAAACCTCACTGTAACAAAAACCTCCTAATACATAATAAAATAAATCTACTATGAATTAACTAATGTCAATTAGCTATAATTAAGGTAGCAAAATAGCATTGATGCAAGCAATAATTGAATCTACTATGATTGTCAACACAAAAAATAACCCATGAAATTGGAATGACAATTTCTCTTTCACCTAACTCTTAAATTACAATAAAACTAAATTAAATCTCACAACTTTCAAGAACGTAAATTCACAAGAGAAAGGGAGATTTTGATCGTTAGAGCAAATATCATCACATTAATTTTATGTTTCTCAAAATGTCACTTTAAAAGGGTCAATGCAAAATTTGATGAAAGATATTATCAACAACGTAAAATATATTTTTTACACATTTTCAAAGTAAGGGCAAGAAACTTATAGTCTAGTATTAGCGGCAATGAATGATGGAAGATGTGCACGTAAGCGGCGATGAATCGTTCTGTATATTAATTTTATTGGACAAAAAATTTATAATATCAATGCTCCTAAAATTAATAAATGCAGGGTAGATTTTCCAGAAGAAAAAATTGTAGTGCAAAAATAACTAATATTTTTCTTATTTTAAAGAGACGTTTGTTTCATAGATTAAAACATCATTTCTCGAAATGTAAATATGGGAGTGTAATATTTACATATTTTTTAAAAATTTTGAAGTTTCATTTTTTGACATATTTTATTCATAAAAATGTTTTAGCTTGTCATGTTTCTAACTTTTATTCTCGTAACAAAAGAGTGGAAAAGTTATATTTTCGTCAAAATATTAGAAATAACTTATAATATATATATATATATATATATATATTAACTTTTTCTTTTACTTAAATTATTTTAATATTTAAAAGCATTTAAATAAATATAAAAAATGATTATACACAATTTTAAATTTACTCCAATATTATTATTGGTAGGAAGGATATTTCTAGAATTATAATACCAAGAGCCGTACACAATTAATAGTTTATTTGAAACAGCAGTTGACTCAGTCTTTCTGATTAAATTTGTCCTTAGACATTACTCCATTAAATTTCCAAAAGCTCATACTTATCGACAGCCATTGACCTACTCACCAATGACTCATGGCCTGAAAACAAAACAAGTATGTGACGTTTTTTTCCTTGGACGGTTTCAGCCAAGAGTGGCAAAATGGTAAGTTCAATTGCTTGGGGACGCAAAATTGATAATTGATGTTTTCCACATCATTGGAAAGGTACTTTGCTCAGATAATTTGAAATGATGATAGCAACATCATTGGCATCAAACCCCCCACTTTTCCGTTACCCAATCAAAAATCAAACTCATGTAATCATGTTACCTTATCACTTCACCTACTACTCTGCCTTTCTCTTTTCTTTTGCAACCTCATCTCTTCTCATTATAATTTCTAATCACTTTTTTTACCCATTAAATTACTTTTCCTACTTCTTATGGTTAATAACTCTCTATAGATGTAAACTTTTTATCCTTATCGTCCTTCTCGTTAAGTGTTGACTATATGTCTCTCTTTTTGTTCATTTTTTATACTTTTGAAAAAATTAATATATAACAATTATATAAATTTTATACCATGTAACATTTATGTATTTAAAAATTTAACAACGAAAGAAAATAGAGAGAAAAAGAATAAAAAGAATCATAACTCATCTCAAACAATATTAAATAACATTTACCATAATGTCAATGATCGAAAGCATAACAAATTGCAATTGTAACTAAAATAAGATATTTTCAATTATAAAACTAGAAGAACAATAACTTGTATGACAAATAATATAATCAAACCGTATAAATAACATTAGTTGAATATTAGACAATTTCATCATCATACTGGTCCTATAAATCAAGCCTGATTATATTTTTTAAAAAATGTCTACCATTTCTAAAAATATAAAGTAAAATTGAAAAATAAATTAAATATATAAAGAATAAAATAAAGGTTAAAATATCTTTTTAGTCATGTTTTTTATTATATTTAATTCACTCTTTTATTTTAAGGTACGATCCATGCTAACACTAATGTACTAGATCTCGTGAAGACTTCTTTCTTTATCTTTTAAAAAGTTCAATTTAGTTTGTTTTAAACTTTTTTTAAGGTATTTAAAATGTAACATTTATTCATTAGATTTGTATACATAAATTTATCAAATCAAATTTATGCTTAAACTAAAAAGAACCATAAGTATATTAAAATTACATCTTGTGAGATTTATTTTCATACGATTTTTACTACATTTGTGATTTTTTTTATTTGAAAATAAATTGAGTTTTACAGTTTTCACGTAAATAAATCTAATAAGTTGAGTTTCATGTCTTGAGTTAATTAAAAAATTGTTTAAAATATTATACAAAAATAATAAAAAAGTAATCATTATTTTAGAATGACAATTTTGAATCATTTTTTAAAATAAGAAGAACTGAATTGAATTTTTAAAATATAAAGGATCCAACTAAATATAATTAAAAATATAAATAAAGAAACGTGTATTTTAATCTAAATCAAATTATATGTAAATAAAGTTGTTTTAGAATAAAGTGATGTACAATTATATATGTAAAACGTTATTTAATATAAATATGTTAAATATCAAACATTAACGAGTAAAATATTGATGTTGTTCCATGCAAATTGAGTATAGTATCTACAAAAGTGTATTTACTCATTCACCCTATTCAATAAATTAAGTTATGGGTGTTCTTGGAAAAAAAATTAATTAAAAGTTAAAAAGTTAGTTAAAGGCAAAAAATTAGCTCAAAAGTTAGAAATAAGTGTTTGGTAAAACTAACTTATTAACTAATAAAAGTTGTAAAATGAAAAATAAGAGCATCATTAATCATTAGATTAACACCAATGTATTTAAAATAATATAACATATTTTAATAATATAAATTAATTATATATTTAATTATGAATTGCTATAATTATAAATTTCTATGATAATATATTTAAATTATAATTACATATTTAAATAATAAATTATTATGATTATATTTAAATAATAAATTATTATGATTAATATTTAAATAATAATTTTTATAATTAAATATATAAATTTAAAATTAAATATTAAAATTATAATTTTCTATAATTAATATTTATATTACATTAATGAAAGAGAGAAAAAATGAAGGAGAAAAGTTGTAGAATGCGATTAGAGAGAATTAGTGGAGGACCATACATTAATTAATGAAGGATAAACATGTAAAAATAAAATTAGCTATCACTAAAAAGAGTAAATGTTTTAGAAAAGCAGTTAGATTAGCTTTTTTTTTTTTTTTAAAATCCTAGATATTGTCTCTATCCAAATAGAGCTGCAATTATTTCAATGATTATTTTAGTTAGTTTTTCACTAGTTGAAATAACAAACTAAACATAATTTACATCTATAAATATGTTCATGTAAAGACTTAATTACACTCTATGTTTTCTATTTTATCAATTTTGGATATTTTATCCTATTTTAAAATCACATTGGATCTCAAAATTTTAAAATTACTGAATTTGTGTAGTTGTTAGAAAATTGACATTGATTATTAAGTTATTAACATTTTTTATAAGCCAAAAATTTTATTAAAATGTCAAACACAAACACCAAAAATGCCTACAACTAAATACGAGTCAAAAGACATAAATATATAAAGTTAACAAAGTTAACACAATTGTTCTATAAAAAAAAGATGATTCATAACTCATTCTACTTATGTAAATTTTAAGGGTGGCTAACATTAACCAAGACCTAGTTGTAATTTATAAATATATATTTATTTTATAATTTAAAGATAATTTAGATGATAAAAAATAATTATAATTAATTAAATCATCGTTAAGTTATAAAATTAAGGTTTAACAAGATATTAAATTATATATCATTGTCAATACATTATCCATTAAACTTAAATTTTAAAAATAGATGGACACAGCAAAATTGTGCCTCATCAATTATGATCCAACCGGAAAGCATTGGCAATGCAGATTTAACTTATGGGTTTTCCAAATCTAGTCTATCTCTTACCTCGGGTAATTGTATTTTAATTCTGTTTCACAGTTTTTCTACCATTTTTTAAAATATACATTGTATAATGATGTCCGAGATTAATTATTTTAGTTATGTGGTTAGACAGTAGTCCATATCCTTAAAAAAAATATGATCCTATAATTCAATTGATTGGATGAAGACTTTTATTTATACTTATCATTTTGCTAAAAAAATGCAAGCAATGAGACAAAATAAAATGAAATTCATGTTATTGAGAGGAGAAGATGCTTAAATACAAATGATAAATATTCTGCTCAATCATTGTCTGTGTTCTCACTCCTCATCCACCTGATCTTTCTCTAACAAAACCACAAAGTCTTTGCCGCAAAAATTCCATAGTTTGATGTTATCGAACACAATAATTGGCTCCAAATTTTGTTTTGTTTGCTTCCCGATTAACTATAACATAATCCATTTTGTCTCGTTTCAAACTTGATTTTTATTCTATATATGAATATTTTTTGTTCGATAAAGTGTTTTTTTTATTTTGTTCTCCTATTTTAAAATTAAAAAACCAGGTTCTCAATTTAAAAAGTTTGCTATTTTTTCCAGTCGTCAATTTACTAAACATTATTGTTATAAAAAGAAATAAAAAAATTGTTATCATAAATAAATAATCAATTATATATAGTGAATAATTGATTATTTGTTGCATTATATATTTGTCAACGTTTCAAAATTGACAGTTGAATAAATATCGCGAATTTTATAAATCTGGAAGATCTGTTTTATACTTTTATAATTTTAAAATAGTTATATAAACAATTTAGTCTCTATTTTAGTAATTTCTAAAAATTTGTTGTAAGATTTTAATATAAAAAAATCAGATGTTTGTTTCTCAACCGTTTTATAAAACTATTTTTAGTATTTAAAAAGTAGTACTTTTTGAAAACAATTAAAAACAGCTAAAAGTAGTTTTCCTTCTCAGTTTTCTATTTTTATTTTGAAAACTTAAAATATAATAAAAATATTGTTTTTTGTTTTTCATTAATAAAATTTTAATAAATATGAACAAATTTTCTATTTTTATATTTTTAAAACAATTTTCAAATAATTATTATCAAACAAGTTTTTTTTCTCTTTTCTTATCGAAAACAGTTTTTGAAAACTATTCTTAAAAACTCTTTTTAAAAACTAAAAAAGAAAATCAAAGCAATGAAGTCCTAGATTTCTCAATTTAAAAAATTTATAATTTTGTTCAACTGCCAATTTTCTAAACATTAATTATAAAATAAAATAAATTATTTATTATTGTAAGTGAATGATCCACTATATATAGCGAAAATCGATTATTTATTCCATTTTATATTGGTGATGACAGTTGAACAAAAATTGTGAATATTTTAAAATTGGGAGAGCTAATTTTCTAATTTTAAAATAGGGAGACAAATTTTCTAAAATTTTAAAATAAAGATAGAAAATATGTCACTACACCTATTTGTATAAAAAAACATTTTTTAAAAAATTCTTGACAGTCTATTTTTTTTAGGTAAAAAATTTAACTAAAAATTTGTGAAATTTATAATAAATATTTTAAAAGTTATAAAAATTTTAATTAAATGACAACGGAAAATTGTTTTGCACCGACAACATATAATCCCTTAAATCCAAATTATTTTATATAAAACTTGGATTCAAGATAAAAATATTTATAAAAACATTAAATAAGTTTATTTATGATAACTAGGGTATAGGACTGTTACAATGGTCCCTTAAACCCATATTATTTTACGTAAAATATAAATAAATTGAAGTCATTTGCTAAGCCTCTCGCGATAAATAATAATCAGCCAAAGTCACTATTCTGGACAGTAAAGACTTCTATAAAAGAATACTTACAATACAAGGATTTTAAAAAAATTATAATTAAACTTTAACCGATCTTCTAGAGGAAAAAACTTAAAATCCTGCAAATTATTTTACTCTAAAATTAATGTAAAAATTTTGATTTTATTAAAAAAATTACGAATACTTATCAACCACGTGTAAGGGGTCTACTCAAGGTGCGTGAGCGTGTCTTCAATTTAACGGAAGTGTGGGCAAAAGTGACTTCCGCTCTTTTGGCAGAAGCCCTTGTGACTTCTTCACTTTGAGCAGCTTATGCTTATGAAGCTTCCATTTCTAAGACCTCCTTAAGCTTGACCCTACTTAATAAGGCTCTGCTCCATTTACATTTAATTATTGAAAGAAATTAAAATTTCTCAAATGGAGTGTTTGATGCAACTAAGAATTATTAAAATATAGTTGAGCCAGTCTGATGTTATAATTGTAATTAGGAAAATTATTGTCGCTATTAAGCTCTTAGAAGAGTAAAATAGTTTAAAATTAACTATAAACCAGAGTCAATTAGTGGAAAATTGCTGTATTCGGTTGTGTGACCCTTGGAGTCGTTTAAATCTCAGATAGGTGATAGTAATAGAACATAAAGTGTAGTTTTCACTTTTCAGTCACAAAATGGAAGAGTTTTTTTTTTTTCTTTTGGTACAGGAAGAATGTATGCATACAGTACATTACAAAAGAATGAAATGAATGAAAGAATGAATTGATTTTGTACATCTACAGATGATTTCTATAGCTAGATCTCAACTATTAGACCCTACTGCTGCTGAACTTGTTAATTTGAAGACAGGAACATAAACTCATGGCACAAATTGTTAGCACACTTTGAACTGCAGTTTCCTCTCTTCATGACTTCCATTGATGTCTTCCTTTCTCTGCCCTAACAACTTGTGAGTGCTTCTGTTCTACCACTTTGTAGATTCCAAAAGCAATAGACTGCCTTAGTTGCATATCTTGTTATTCGTTGAGAATTAAGATATCACGTTTGAGATGCGGAAGTTACAACCATTTGTTTCTCAGTAAGCGTGAAAAACCACAACTGGGGTGTGAAACCAAACATTTACAACCTACTCATATCCCCATCCTTTTTTGAGTGAAGATGAGTTTGTCTTCTGACCAATTCATCCAAAGCTTCCTTCATCCAAGTATAAGGACAGATTTCTTTTGCCTCTGCGACGGTCATCTGCATGAAGCAAATCAATGAAACATCAGGACACCAACAAAATAACCCAATTAAGATATTGCAATTGGGAAATGAAATTTGACAAGTGAATATGCTTATATGCACTTACCCATCTTCGTTTTCTTGTGTTCATCTCTGGCCAGTTATCCAACTCCTTCTTAACAAGCAAAGGGAACATGTATCCCTCATGCATTATGGGTTGGCGTTTGCTCTTGTAATACCATTTACCCAATTTACTCTGAAATAAAACAAACAGAGACAAAGGGTAAGAATCAAAGGCACAATTATTTAGGGGGTAAGAAAAACTGAATCTACAAAGTGCTTGCACACACACACAAACACTTACTTCAACACTGCCAACAACCCCAGCTTCTTCTACGGTTTCCCTTAAAGCGGCCTGTTCCATGGATTCATCAGTTTCCCAACCTCCCTGAAGCCAAAACAACACACATATCAGCAACAAGACCAAAAGGGGTTGAAAATGAACCAGAATTGAGTTTCAGTAATACAAGACGTGGAGGAACAAACAATACCTTTGGGAACTGCATTCCATGACCCTTCTGAGCACTAATCACAAGAACCTCTAACTCCTTATCCTGTGTTCCATTGTCTTTGTATCTATAAGGAATGCACCTGTTCATTTCCAAAACCCCACAAACCAAGTCAGATTAATAATTCAATTTGCAAATACAAAAGACAATTTTTTTTTTTTATTTTTCTCCCACCGGCCATCCAATAAACAAATCAAAGGACGCGCTTTTAAGCTTTAACCCATTATTTTATAAAAATAAAAAATACCCCCAAATGAGAAAAGTTTGCAAATTTCAAAACTTGCCCACAATCTTCAGTTATAGAGATTAAGGGTTTCTTCCAAAATTAGTTCGTCTCTCCATTTCTTATTTCTGATTAAAAATCAATCCCTGAACAGTGTAAAATAATTATTTTTTAAAAAAAAAAGAAAGGAATTATGTATAGAAAGAAGGCGAGAAGGAAAATGAGAAACACACCCTACAACTTGGCGACAACCCTTGTCATAGCGCTGCAAATGCCTGCCGGTACGAGGGGACACCAAAGACATCATGTTCTCCAACTGCTTGGGAAACAAATCCTTGGAAACCTTGTTGGAGAAAAGAAAAGTGTATATGAATTTGCAAGCCAAATTCCTAGAAAGGAAGAGACCCATAACGCCAATATTGTTGTTGTTGTGTTTGCACGGATTAATAATATTGAAGGTAAGAGGGAGAGAAGAAGAAGATGAGGAGAAAGGAGCCAGAGACATGAATTATGATATGGGACAACCAAAGCACTTGTTTATATATAAGTACCTGTTTGTTTCATGGGTCGAAGATGTGTGTGCGCGTACAGAGAGATATGTACAGCGTTCAAAAATCAAATACACACCGCATGGACCAGTGCGTTTACTCACGCGCAGTTTTAATTGAAACGTTTTGTTTTTTGGCTTTCTTTTTTTCTTCCGCTAGAAAATTCTTAAACTTTTGGATACTTCACCCTTTTTTAATTTTTCTTATAATATGTTTCCAAATATTTTTTTACCTTGGGATATTACTTTGATTTCAATTAATATATATTAGATTTTTACGCTTCATAAAATGAATTTATACAAATTAAACTCTATCACTTTTGTGTTTTTATCCTAATTCTAATTTGGACGAAAATATAGGAGATGTATAACTTGAAAAAAAATTATATAGAGAAAATAAAAAATAAAAAAAAATATTTTTATGGTTTCTATATATTTTTACTATACTTCATATAGAATTTTATTTGTCATATAAATAGTAAATTAATGTTATTAAATTCGTCTTTGCAGTGAACTCTATTTATGTATTTAAAATTCATTGTTAGTATTTATAAAACTAACCTAGTGATAAAAATTGGAGTGTAAAAGAAAAAGT
The DNA here is from genome assembly GCA_037954015.1 of Psophocarpus tetragonolobus. Lineage (NCBI taxonomy): Eukaryota > Viridiplantae > Streptophyta > Magnoliopsida > Fabales > Fabaceae > Psophocarpus > Psophocarpus tetragonolobus. The sequence continues at coordinate 3,831,292 of CM075696.1, forward strand.
CGCAATTTCAAATTAATTTTACTGATAAAAAATAAAAAATAAAAATTGATATTTATTGATAAAAATAATTTTATTTAACAAAAATATTCTCTATTTTTACTTAAATAATGATATTTTAAAATAGAAATAGTGTCACATTTTATATCTTAAAAATTTGTAAATGAAAACAAAATGTAAGACATTGGATTTAAGGAAAAACCTATCATATGAAATAAACTCTATATTATGTTAGAATGAAACATGTAGTTTCACATTTGAAAAAAAAAAAGAAGAGTAAATTGGTTATTTTATAAGTAAGAAAAAATCCATTCATATAATGCTTTAAAAATTTGAATTAATCAGACATAATACTCAGTTTACTTATATAATTTATAAAAAATAAAATAAAATTGACTCATGTTTTTACTTAAAAGTAGTTGAATACAAATCACTATGAATCTTCCGAAATGTTTCTGATAAGTTTTGTTAAGTATTCTAACACCTTCTGAAATAGATAAAGGGAGAGAACCTGTAAGAGAGGATTCTCACACTCAAGTAAGAAATGCAGTCATTACTTGACGGTCTTTACCTGTTTTCCTTGGTATATTCTTTTTACCCAATATGTTTAGCTTTTATACAGCAGTTACTTTATAGATCTGCTTAGCTTTACTGAGAATAACGCTAATCAGTGATTATGTTGATTTATTTTCTTGATTAACTTAGCTAATTGATTGATTATTTGTATGAGTTTGGATATCAGTGATGCTGAAATCCTTTGAGGTTTATTTCCTGTCTTTTGAGGGGTTATGTTATATTTTGGATTTCGGCTGTGCCGAAATCTAAAATTTCCTTATCTAACACTTTTATTCTTATATAAAATCCTTTTATTCTTTTTGTTTATATACTTTTCGATTTTCGGTGATGCCAAAATCCAAAGTCTCTTAAGATGATATTTTAGCTCCTGGTGGTAATTATACAACTCGTATAGGAGTTATAAATTGATCTAGTAACAATGATCACATTCATTTGTCAGATGATGTTCGATTATTTTTTTCTATAAATCTGTTACTTAAAAAAATATAATCACGGGCCGGAATAGGAAGGTGATTTGATAAGGTTGAGATGTGAAGAATATAGTGAGTATTTGGTGGTGGCAAAAAGAATAATAATTAGGATGAGGAAGGAAAGAAAGAAAAGTCAGAAAATGGAAAAGGGAAAGGGGGGGGGAGAGAGCGTGGGGATGGTAAGAAGAGAAAGAGTTTGAAGGGTTAAGAAGGAGAGAAGAGCGTGTGGAAGTGGGTTAGGTGTAAAAAAAGAAGAACGCGGCATGGAGGTAGGGTCGCTTTCAAGCACAGAGAGGGAAAGTGAAGTGGAAGTTGAAAGACACGGTTATGGCTTGAGCTTGCCTTTCCTAGCCATTTGCTGTAACTACAACTTGGATTATTACCCCTTTCCTTTTAGGACTTATAAGTTTCCTCCGGATATATTTCAATTTTCTTTTCTAATAAAAACTAACCTATTAACACTTCACATTCATTTATAAAAAAACTATTTTTTATTTTTTATTATTAATCTTTTAAATAAATAAATATTTTCTCTTATATATTTTATATTATTTTTATTTATTCATTTTTAAAAGTATAAAAAATCTAAGAAATGAACAAAAGAAAATAGAGATTATTATTTTCCTCCAACTTCATCCACTCTTCTTTTTTTTCTATATTTGTAAATAATAATTATTATCCTTCAAATCAATCATTATCAAAATTATTTTTTTTTGTCTCTAACTTACTTCTACTTATTAAATCAAATTAGATTTCAATATGTTTAATTCGATCTTAATTCAAATTCTATAGATAAAAAATTAATAATTAAAATAAAGACTCACTAAAATTTATCAATCAGATTATGTACATATTAAAAAACTGTTTGTGGATGCCTTATTTGAAATGTGTTATGTGAAATTTGAATATAATTTTGATATATTTATTTTTCTCAATTTATAATTTGGATGTAGAGAAATATTTTGTTATATTTTTTAAAATCAACAGATTTTGGTTCACCATTCGATTTTTAATAATAAGCTTAATAGTTTATATGGCACCATAATACTGATTTTTTATAAATTTAAATACATTTTCAATTATTAATAATTTTTAATTAAATTAAATATTTTGCTAATCAAATTAATAATTAAAAATTCAAATGATAATATTACATCCATAATTTAACCGTTAACATCCAAAAATTGACAAGTAAACCAAAAAAATTTAATTTAAATAAGGTTAAAAAAATCACTGGTGGTCCTGCATATATATAATTTACATGCACCCTTCAATTTTTAAAAATTACATGTAAATATTCCATACGTTAATATGTTGTCTTTAATTTTATATATTTGAAACATTGGTTTTAATTTTTATTAAGTTTGTATATTTTAATTTATTATTTTTAATACATTTGATGTATTTATAAATTTATTTAAATATTTACCTTAAATTTCAATTTTATCTTTTTCAATTTATTTTGCTTCTTCTATACAATTTTTTCTTCTTTTTTTTCACCTGTTGACTCCTATCAATCCTTTGCCCTGAGCATACATAAACATATAAAAAGTTTTATATATATACATACTCATGACCCACCAATTATAATAAATTTATTAATTTTATAATATTTACTTAGGACCCAGTTAACATACATGATAGGATGGGATAAGAGGAGACGTGTAATAGGATAATTACATGATAATGTGCTAATTTATTAGTGCTTAAAAAACACTTTTTAAAATTGTGTAAAAAATTATTTTATTTTAGACATTGTTGTATAATCAGAAATAAATCTTGGTTTCCTTACAATTATAAAAAATTACTTTCACATTTGATTTGTCAAAAAAATAGAAGCTCTTCTTCCTTTTTAAATATTTACTCTCTCTTCTTCTCAAATGTGCTTTCTCTAAGTTGTTTTTTGAAAAAAGAATAGAAAATTAATTATTTTTTTATTCTGCTTCTTAAAAAAATTTAAACAAACATCTTATAAATATTTTTTTTTAAAAAAATATATACTTTCAAGAAATAATCATAAACAAACAGGTTCAATGTATAAACTTAATTAACCAATGTTTGGTGTACATCAAATATGATAAAATATAATATAAATTATATTCAACTGAAAAAATTATTTGCTTATTAAAATTATATAAAATTTTTTATTTTACAAGTCAACTTTTAATTTATATTTTTGAAAAGTTATAAAATTTTTAGAAGAAATTAATTTTAACTAAAATATATAAAATTATACTTTTTTCAAGTTATTTTTATTTAAAATTATAAAAAATAAATTTTAAAATTTAATTAATATTTTAAAAAAATAAATATTACCTTTTAATTTTAATATTTTAATAAATAATATATTGTATCAAAATTATTATAAATACAAATATGCATAAGATAATATGCTAAATAAAAAAATTATAATATATTATTATATAAATTAATATATTATATTTATTATGTATTATATAAATTCTTATATATTTTATTTAAATAGTATATACTTTATTATATAATATGCAAATATTATAATATAATATTAAATTATTTACAGTATAATGTAATTATATAATAATTATTCTAATATTTAACACAGGTGAAAGCTTATACTATTGCGTTGTTTTCTAACTAGCTTATAATTAGTTTATCTCCTTTTGAATAAGAATTATATTAGACTATTAAGATAAATATGACAAAAGACAATAACACTATCATATCTTAGTAGCACAAAAAAAAAGAAAAAAGAATTAAAATACAATAAAATATTTTTTTTTTATATTTATCCATCAAACAAATCCAAAAAGTCATATTAATATTGTTTGTAATAAAAAAAGTCATATCAACATTGATTTGTATTGTGTATTTGTATTACAGTTAAAAACTTGTAAAACGAAAAGCACACATTTCAATATATCAAACTTAGAAGTAAATATTTTATCTCATTAAGATGAAAGTTAGAGACATTAATTTCATCCAAACATACCTTAAACATCCAATACTTATAATATCTTTTAAAAATAAAAATTAGATATTCCAATTATTATAAAAGAACTAAAATTACAGATTAAATAAATAAAATAGAAAAGATTAAAGTTATAATTTGAGAAACATTGAGTCACTGTTGGTTGGTTTCTGGAGTTGCTGAAATATGAAATATCTATCTAATAACGTACAACTCTACGATGACGTGGGGGGGTTCGTGTGATATAAAATATAAATATATGGTATTTTTTAGAAGAAAAAAAAAAGAATATATGAATTTGGTCCACCGTTTGCAAATTGCAAGTAGAATGGAGGGATGTGTTTTCCGGGTTGTTTCTTCAACAAAACAAACAACTGACAAAACCAGCAAATTCACTGCACACAAGTTACAAGTTAGTTTACCAAACCTCACTTCATTAACCACACTCCAAAAACATCCACAAAAGCCACACCCAATTAATACTAACATAACATCAACCCCTGCTTCTTTAACTTTTATTACTTCAATTAACCCTATAACCACTTTTTTAATTCTTCTAAAACTATTCATTTTTAATCTCTATTTTCATACTATAGGATTAAAAAAACGCACAGTCAAATTTACAATTAGTTATATTTTTTTTTAAAACATCACTAAAATTTTTTAAAAAAAAACGAAATACTTAAAAAGAGTTAGAAGTTAAACAAAATACCAGGAAGATAAAAAAGTCTAAATAAAAAAGAAAATATCAAGGGTAAATTATTTCCTTTATAATAGTCATTTATTTATAACAGTGATTGATGATTGTATAATTATAATTTGTTTGTTTAATAGTTTATATAAAGTATTAAGTTTTTTTAAGGTACATTTGTTAATATAAGAAAAAAAAGATTTTATTATTTTACATTTAAAAATAATTTTTTTGTTGTTATATGTGTCTCTTCATCTAGAATATGACTCAAGGGAACAGCTAACAAAACAAAACCAGCAAATGTACTGCACACAATTTGGTTTGACCAAGGAGGGGTAATTTTACGACAAGCAACCTCACTCCAAAAACACGCAGAGCAGCCGCGGAAAATAAACAAATTTTATCACCAACGTTATTTTCGTTAAATATTACAATAATGAGCAAGAGAGAAAAATTGACTACCAAACGAGAAATATACATTTAGTTTAAAAAAATTTTATTTTTATTTTTATTTTTTGAAAATCGTTTTTATTTTTAAGGTTCAATATTTCGAAAATATGTTTTGATATTTTCTATTTTCAAAAAAATAATATTATTAAATGTAATAATTTTAGTAAAAATATTATAATATATTTATATATATAATTTAAAATACATTCATATATAATTTCTATTATAATTACAATATTATTATAGTTTTTACATAATTTTAATTTTTTAAAATATGGAAAACAAGCTTTTTCTCTTTTCTATTTTAAGTTATATTTAAAAAATATTTACAAATAAAATATTTTTTAAATTAAAATCAAACATATTTTCACTGTTAATTTTTGTTTTTTTCTAAAAATGAAAAAAGAAAACACACAACACAAACCAAAAACCAAATAAATAAATAAATAAATAAAATTAGTCATAATATATATAACTAGCTAAAAAGCTAGTTCAAAATTAAAAGCTAACTAGCTGTAAGTGTTTAGTAAAACTAGCTTATTAATAAACTTAAAGTTGTAAATGACATAATTATTAGATAACAATGAAGTATTTAAAATAATTATAATATATTTTAATAATATAAACTAATTATACATTTAAATTATAAATTATTATAATTATATATTTAAATTATAAATTTTTATAATAACATATTTAAATTATAATTACTTGTTTAGATTATAAATTTTTGTAATTATATATTTAAATATATAAATTTTAAATTATGTATTTAAATTATAATTTCTATAATTATATATTTTTATTATAAATTACTATAACTGCATCACATCAATGAAAGAAAGAGAAATGAAGAAGAGAGACAGTATAATGTACTGACGGAAAATTAGTGTGAGACAATGCATTAATTATTTATTGAAGGGTAAACATATATAAATAAAATCAGTTAGTAGTTGAAAATAAACGATTTTATGGAAAAGGCACTTGGAGTAGTTTTTTTGAAAAAAATAGTAATTCCTAAAAAAAATTCATAGATTTTTGCTATTCAAACGGAATTCAAATAATTTCATCTACCATTTTAGCTAGTTTTTCAACTTTTAACTAACTGAAATAACAAACCAAACACACTCTAAATGTTAGGGGTGTTGACGGTTCGGGGTGGTTCGATTTTGGGAGGAGATTGAAACCGAACCAGTTAATTCTAATTGGGTTGGGTTGCTTTAGTTTTCTCAAATTTTAATTGTGTGTGTGTGTGACATGTTCAATAAAAAGGTTAAATTAATATTTTAGGTTTTACATGAGTATTAGGGTGTGTGTGTGTGTGACATGTTCAATAAAAGGGTTAAAATTAATATTTTATGGTTTACATGAGTATTAAGTGAGTAAAAGAACGTGACATAAAAGAACATGACATATAATACTCACGTAAACCCTACATTGTTAACTTAACATTTTATTAAGGAGTATTGTATGACATATTATCTAATTTTTTACACATAAGAATTAAGACACTCACAGTTAATAATCAACATCAACAACTCAAACAGGATATCATTAATTCACACATTTTTAAATTTAGGAACATAATATCATGATTTTAAAATACGGGGACACAATATAAAAAATTTAAAAAAAATGAGACATCAACTTTATTTAAGCCTTGATTAAATATACTAATAAAAATTTAATAGTTCGCATCGATTCATACTAGTTATACTATATGCTTAAATTTTATTTTTTGTTTTTTTATTTTATTTTTTTTTATAAACAAATGTTAGTTGTTAATTTGTTAGTTTTGTTAGTAGAGCGATGCAAACTCACAAACTCTCATTTCCCCATTTTTAAATGTGCACATTGTTACTAGATCAACCTTATAACACCTATTTTTAATTTTAATTTATTTAAAATATTTTAATTTTACTATTTAAACTTTGAATTTATACATTATCCTATTTATAAAATATTAAATAAGATAATTATTAATTCTCAAATTTATATATTATCCTATTTTATTTTTCTCACAATGAATTTTACTAGTATTCTTATATTTTTACCTTTTTTGTTTTCTTTTTCTTTCTCAATTTTATTACTATACTTTACTATTTTTTATTTAAATTGCATTCATGTTTATGTATGATTTTTTTTATTATTTTATACTTCGTTGTACTCTCTTAATTGCATTCATTGCATTAGTTGAATTGTCATTTTATTAAGTTTTTATAAAATAACAAAAAAAAAAGTAAATTTGGCCAAAAACATAGGTATTAGTTTGAAATTTTGTTTTTTGCTTATGAAAATTCATTTGGATAATGTGACCAATTCTTTACTTTCATGTGCAGTTTTGATAAACATTGTTCCAAAATAGTTTCAAAGTTAATGCAGAAATAATTTATCATTTCATGTTTTTGCTTCTTAGTATCCAAAATTACAAGTATGTATATCTTTTAACTTTATTTATAAGGATAAGCTTCACAAACATGTGTTAATGAGATTGAAATTTCTTTAATTTCTATGCTCGCACAATATAAGAGGAAGAAAAAAAAATGAGCACTCTAGATTGTGATGAAATATTGACTTTGCAACTTTCCTCCTTAAAGTCATTGGTTTCAGTCAAAAATTGATAAACACAATTTAATATTTATCATGATCTACCTTTGATACTTAATATTTATCTCTTTTTAATTTTGAACTATTATTTATCTTATACTATACTAGTTTATATATTTTTCTTGTGTTAAATATCAAAATTATATACTTTTTGAATAGTTTTATTATATTTTTATTTGTCTCTTATATGCTTGATGTATATAACTTAAAGACATTTTTAAGGTTTATATTGCGATACTTTTCTGTTTGAAATTATTGTGATATGTGACTTGTTAACATTAAATCTAGATTGTGTTCTAGGTAAAACAACTAAAACTTATGTTACAACAAATTTTTTTCTATAATTTGTATATAAAATTTATATTTTCTTATAATTTTGAATTTTGTTCCCATATAATTTTAAATAAGAAAATCCTTATTTTCATAACCTGTGTGTTGATTAGCAAAACCCATATTTTAAAAGTTATACTCCCTCATATTTCACAAAATTGATTTTACAACCACCATATTAATCAAAGACTCAATTATCAATGGATGAGGTTGGGGTCATCAAATGTGTGTAGGTAAGCTTCATGTGGATAATTTGTTATTTGTAAATTTAAAATTCAATTTGGTTTCTAAACAGATGCGAATAATATTGCTAATCTATTTATGAAAATAAAATATAAATAAAGATACATAAAGAATTAACAAAAAAAAATGAAGATAAACAATGATTGGAAACAATTTTTTATAAGGTGAATAGAAATATTTAAATAAATAAAAATCTTAAAATTAAAAAATTATATAAGAGTTCAATCAGTATACATTGTTAATGTAAAATGTTTTATACTAACATTCAATTATAATATTTAATTTATGATAAATTTGTTGAATTTACCCATTAATACTTTAAAATTCATATAAATGAAAAATTATGATTAAATATCGGTATAAAACTATTTTACACTATAGTTTATATTAATTAAACTCATTATATAAATACATATATTAATAATTTGACACCATCTACGGCCAAACATCAATTTTTTAGCTAAATGAATAAAAGTTATTTATTAGATTAATTAACATAAAATACTATGAGGTTAATTCAATAATATATTTACAAAGTAAAATGACAATTTTAACAAAATAATAACGATCTAATATATATTAAATGCTTAAATATGTTCTTAACCTTTAATTTGAGTAAATATTTTATCCTTAATTTAAAATTAGTTATTTTTATGTATATATAATTTAAAATACTTAAAATTTCTAGACTGTTTGTCTTACTCTTATTTGAACCATAATTTTTTTCATAAAACCTTCTATCAAATTTTCTTAAAGAAGTATTTCAAAGAGAATTTTTCAAAAAAAATCTTATCTTCTATTAGCTCTGGCTTGTCATTTCAATTATTCACTTGTGTACTTGAATCTCTCTGTTAAATTTGTAACAACCAACATTTTTCTATGAAAAAAATAATTATAACCAACATTATGTGTATCATTACTCTAAAAATTAGTATCAGGTTTGTTAGTTTTTTGCAAGAAAAAAATACACAGCCAAGTAATTTTAATATTATTTTTTGTTACAAATTTCAATATTCTTAAAAAGATTAACTTTAGCCAAGAAGGAAATAAAATATAAACTACAGTAATTAAAACAAATATATAAATTATGCATGTCAAGCTAATCAATTCCTCAATTTTCAACTTTAACTTTTTGGAACGTGTTTAACCATTTAAAGCCCTTGATGGAGCCTATAGAAGCTGCTAACTCACCCATTAAGTGCATGTTTGATTTAAGATAAAACGTAAGCATGGGACAAAAGTAATTGTGCATTCCAAACTAAAAAAGCCTCAATTTTTTCGACTTTAATTTCTCGGAAAGTGCTTAACTATAATGCCTTTGAGTTAGCCTATAAAAGCAACTAACTCACCCATTAAGGGTATGTTTGTTTCCCGTTTGAATTTGCAGACGGTTGTTTACATACCATCTAACGCCGCTCCCATATGCTTGAGAATTGCTTTATCCGTTACGTTGAAAACAATTATAATGAAAACTTCTCCTGCCTAGAATAGCCAAATGCTTGATGTTATCGAAAATATTGTTTGTTCTTATTTCGGTTGGGGAAATATTTGTAAAGATGATTTCGACTCTTAAGAGAGGATTCAGGTTTATGTTTTATAGGAAATCACTGTCTATTGAAATCTGAAGTGTCTCATTCATATTTGTGTACAACTACATAGGTATCTTTATCTTTTCTAATGACCGAAATCCTTGTACAAGGTAAAGGTGTGGGAATTTGGTCATGCTGTAAGCCGAGATTCATGTAACTAGAGTTGTGTTTGATGGGCTACTTGTAGCAGAGATACGGAAGCGTATCAGTTGGATTTTGTGTTCACAAAAAAGCATTTCCCGCTCTAATATGTTAACAGTGAAAAACGTATGTTAAATTTGAAGCTACGAGAGTCTCTGTTGATTTCTACCTTATTTGTCTTGCCCCCTCAAATATCTTGTAACTTTTTTCTAAACTCCCTTCTACTCTTGCCAGTATTAATCCTGGAATGGACTACATCTTTGCATTTATATAAGTCAAGATATAAAATTAAATATAGTGTAACACTCTTTTACAATCTCACTAAATACTAATTATACATTTTATATTATTATTAAATATTTTTATGTTACTAAATTGCATTTATATTAAATATATTTATATATATGTTTAATATTTTTTGAAAATTTTATTTTTTAATTTATATTAGTACTATATTTTTTTTTTAAAAAAATTTAATAGTAATAATATATCAATTTAAATATTAATAAGATCGCATGATGAAATTATTTGACTGATTATATATTTGAAAGGTTCTTAATTAATATCATCCAAACAAAATTTATTTTTATAACGTATTTTTAAAATAAAAATATTCAAATATAAACGAGGTTACTCTTAACTGATTTTAATTAAACTTAAGTTTGCAAATTTAAGTTCAACCCAACTTTATAAGCTTTAATTTAAACATACTAATTAAGAGCATGTTTAATTTTCAGTAAAACTTAAGTACGAGACAAAAGTAATTAAAAAATGCTTAGAGAACTAATTAAGAAGGTATAAGGGAAGAGTGTTCTATATAATGTTTAAAACTGCATTACTCTATAATTTTAGGTTGCACTTAGTAACTTATATATGATCAAATACTCTTATTTGATATCCTTAACCACTATCCTTAAAACTCAACAATTTTGAAAAAGTATTAGTGCTTATTTGATAATAGTTTTATAAAACTGTTTTTAGTATTTTAATATTTAAAAACTAAAAACTCATTTGGATAGTATTTTCTGAAAACAGTTTTCGAAAACAGTTCTGATTTTTTAGTTTTTAAAAACTAAAAAACAGGACTAGGTAAAAGTAGTTTTGCTTCTCAGTTTTCAGTTTTTGTTTTTGAAAACTCAAAATACAATCAGAATATGTTGTCTTATGTTTTTCATTAATGAAATATGAACAAGTTTTTCCATTTTTACATCTTCAAAATAAACAAGTTTTTTTTTTCTTTCTTAAAACAGTTTTTGAAAAATATTCTTAAAAACTGTTTTCAAAAACTAAAAAAAAAAAACAAATCAATCAAGCTCTTAGTATCTTATTTTTACTGCCATTTTACTTTTATCTTTATATTGAAATACTCAAACAAAATTTTTAACTTAAATTTAAATATGTAGGTTGTTAAGTAAGTTATTTATTTGTGTAAAAAAAAGTTAAATTATATCTATTTTACCCTTAATTTAGTTTAGACGGGAAACTATTTCTTCAATGACTACATATATAGCTTTTATATATAAGATAAGACACCAAGTTCACCAAAAAAAAAAAAAGGATACAACGCCATATAAGCGAATATGTTCTGTTAATGAAATATTGATTTATGTAACTGAGTATATTTTGTGTTAATGGAGTATTATTTTATTAAAATAACAGTAGCAGTAATATAAGTCTACATGACATTTTCCCATCCTTATTCTTCACCATGTTTTTATCATTTAAGAATTATTTTTTTAAACAATTCGAATTTAAATTTAAGAAAAAGTGTTCACTGGAAATTGTTTACACGCACGAATTACACGAGCTTGATTAGGAAAGTGTTTACTGGATATCAAATTTGTTTTTGAATCCATCATAAATTGTTTTTGTACATCTTAAATTTATCCGGACAAACAATAAGTCATGGTACAGTATGCATTATTATATATGGACATTAAATAGTGTTTAACTTTTGATTATATATAAAAAATAATTAAAAGTGAAACATTATTTAATTTCCACATCAAAAAGTACAGGATGCGATTTCCTTTACTTTTGTAATTTTTTTTATGTTGATTGCCGATCCTGGGTTTCGTGGATCCAACTCATAGCCACTTTTTTTTTTTTCTCTCTTTGAAATATTCAATCTTACCCACTTTGATCAGAAATGGAAGTGAGTCATCTAGGGTTAAGGGCAAAATTCCATATATATGATGCCAAGTTAAGGGCTCCACAATCTTTTAGGGACTGAAAGGCTCCATAAAACAGGGTATCACAGAACACAGAACACAAATCTTTTGGCATCTGATGATCTTCTGCAGATAACCTAGATGTCGCTTTTCTGCTATACAATTTCTGCATGCACCATCTGCCAAGATAAGACCAACTTTATGCAAATAAGCCGTATAGGAATCATACACTAAGCCAAACAAATACGGAGTCTAAATTAAATAAATACTCCCTTTGTCTTATATTCCTTGTTTTTTTTTTAAGGTAATATATCTCTAATTGATACTCCATTTTAAAGTAAGTATCAAATTACAATAATCTTTTTTAGGATTTTGTGAAAAAGTTCACTTGGAGGAGAATGAAAGATTGCAGATTTCAAAATTAATATATTGATATTTTTTAAAATTATTTTTTGCGAGAGAGTAATAAGAATTGTAATGAGATATTTTTATTATAGTTTTCACTTTATTTGATACTTTTGTCTTTGATTTTTTGTTAAGTAATTGTTATGCTTTCCCTCTCTCCTTATAAAGTTATCTGCACATTTTTATTTTCTATTCAAGCACTTCCTTCTTTCTCTGTATTTTGTTTTCTAAAAAAATGTAGAGGGGTGGAGGGCCTCTCGTGAAATATCGTTTTTTAAAAAAATATTATTAAATTATTTTACCTTAAAATTTCTTATTTTTAATTTACAAGAAATTAAATCATAACTAATATTTTAATTTGTGTGTTACAGAAAAGATAATTTTACATAACTAAAATTCTAAATAAACAAATTATAATATTATTAAAATTTTAATAATCAATTCAATAAATATTTTGAAAATATGAATTATATTTTAAATTTATAATATATTGAAAAATACAATATATTAAAAAATCTTAAAGACATTTTCATAAAAAAAAACTTAATGAAAAGCAATTTTAATTATAAGTTAGAGTTAAAAAATATTGTCATTCAAAATACAGTGAGAGAGATAGATAACCATCTAAAATATTAAAGAGACATATTATGAGACGAAAGAAGGTAGTATAGTTGGTTGAACTAGACCTTAATAGTCCTTGTCACTGATTATTAATATTTTGAGGATAGAAAAAAAATGAAATTTGCTATTAAAATGAATGATTAGTGTATGGGTTTGGTTACACGATTGGTTGAGGAAATCATGATGTCATGAGCTAATTAAAATAATTGATATTAGAATTGACAAAAGCTTTTAAAATTAAATGATGATCAGAAGATATTTGTTGGATTGATATGCAGTTGTTTACATAGGGATAGGGGTTATGTCTGGTGGCAATAATGGGAAGAAAGACTATATTTTAGGAAAAGGAGACGAGACCGGGCACTCAATATTAATGGTGCACTAGTCTATATCTCACTTGCTTTCTGGTTGTTCCCCATGCATGTGTGTGGGGTGTACCTACGAGAAGGTAACATGTATTGGACCCATTACCACACTTCACTCTTAACATCATCATCCACCTCATTATGCATCCTCCATATATTCTTTTTGGTTGCTTAAAATTTAAAAATTAATTTTAGATCAATTTTTGTATGTTTAGTTTGGTATCCAAGACATGATTAATTATATGGAAGTAACTTGGAATAACTGGTTTTTGTGTTTATAAAAATTTTGTAGTAGATTTTACTTCTAATTTATTTTTATAAATAATATTATATGATAATTAATTTCATTTAAAATGAATTTGAGTTTTGATTAAAATATAAGTGGAATGAAGTATTGTTAAGTTGATGTTTCTTTTTAAAGATAAAATAAAGTATATATTATTATATAGGATGTTTCATAACTCTATACATGTACAAAAAGATTATATCATTTAGAGATGTCTAAAATTAGACAAAGTTCCTAGTCTCTATTATCCTCTTTCTAAAAGAAAAGTTTTCTAGGACTACCTATCTAATGTATTAGTCTGAAAAAAATAACTCTTATTAAAACCAAATCTATACAATAGTCACTTTCAAAACATGACCTAAATAGACAGTATGATACCCAAAAACTTCAAAGTTCTACCATTAAAAACAATGAAGCTTCTAAATATCCAAATACACCAACAAACCACATTAAAAAATAGATACCTACATTTTCTTTTGTATTTACCAACCACCTAAGCACTAGACAATTGAAACAATTAAGATAGATCATCGAGCAATGGTGAGACAATTTCAATACTTTATACCACAACACCTGAGAGAAAGGACAATATAAGAAGAAGTGCTTACATTCCTCTGCATGGTCCCTACACAAAACACACATGAATGCACATATAAATGGATGACAACTCCTATCATTAACAAATTATCAGTTGTGGAAAGTCTGTTTAAGAGAAGCTTTAAGGAGAAGGCTAAAATTTTTTAAGGAAACTTATTCTTCCATAACTTCTCACATAACTGGGTGTCCAAGGTTAATCTACTGTCATGATTAGGCTCATCATATATAATCCGGTATGCATTTACTTCAGATGACTGACCACATTCACTTGATTTCCATAACCAACTATCATTTTCTTGAGGACATAAAACCACGCTCTGCAACATCCTCCTACGCCATTCCCATTGCCATCTAGGGATATTCAACATATGATCACCCATTGTTTTAATTGATATAGACTTATCCAAAGTCAAATTGTATAGTTTGGGAAAACAAATCCTTGAAGGACCTTCACCTAATTAGTTATGCTGTCAAAACAAAGTCTCATCCTCATCTCCTAACTTCCTACTAATGTTATTAGTAAACCAGTCCGAGATTTCAAGTAATGACCCATCTAGTGACCAAATATCTTTGTACAACAATGAGTATTTAGATCGGTGAATTAGTTATGAATGATACGTTATCGATATCACCATACTTACTTCGTAAGAGAGGAAACCAAATAATTTTTTTATCAGTTAAGAATCTCAACCTCCATTTCGTGAGTAAACTTAGATTAAACTTCCTTAAACACATAATACTTAACCCCCTCAAATCTTAGACCAACACACTCTCTCATAATTCACCTAAACAATTTGCTATCATCAATATTCTCCAAAAAAAAGTTTGCGCTGAAATATTTTTAAAATTTTTACCACTTTGCTAGAAATTTTATAAAAGAAAAAAAAAATTACAATGGTAAGCCTGAGAGAAGATAGTAATTGAGTTATGTTAATATAAAAGTATGAATTTAATTGATAGATTATGCGAGTGACATTCCATCACAGTTCGAACAAACGACGTGAAGGATATCTTAACAGTTAATTTAGCCGACAAAAGTGATGGAGGATATAAATGGAAAAGCAGCGGAACCATATGGGAAGCAAACGTGTGATTAGGAGTATATTAGTTATATATGGAAATTTTCTTTACGATCTCAGGATCTTTGGTAATAAAAAACCTCATGTGAGTTATATAAAAAAAAAGAAAATTATAAAAAGTTAAATATAATTCATTAAATAACGTCACCTTTTCACGTTTTTTAATTGGTGTGGATATCCGAAAATTTTCATCTGTCATAATTTACTCGCATTTTCTTATTTGTGTACACTTCACAATTAGTCGTTTATCTTTTGCGCGCCTTAGATAGTAGCTTAACATAGAAAACCACAAGACCTACTGTGAAAGTTAAATGGGAAAATTCTATTAAACCCAAATATTTTCTTTACTTAGTTAGAAGAGAATCTGAAAAAACAAAAGAATATTTTCAGGTCCTATCATATTATATTGAGTAAATTATATGTAAAATTTACTCTTATTACATTTAACACTCTTTTATTTCTGAATCTTATAGAAATTTACACATTCTTAATTTTTTATTTTTATCACACCAATTCTTTGAGGTTTGAGGTTTTATTATACAGTAGCTATGAATGAAATTGGATGAAAAATGTACAGAAGGGTTGATTTAAAACTAATTTATCTCTGTAATATATTTTAAAAAACTAAATACTTTTGTTAAAAATAGGGAAAAAATAACTTTTTATTGATATGAAAATATCTTCATATAGTCAAGTAAAGAAAAAATTTCCTAAAATTCACTTATTTTCTTCTTATATGTATATTAGTCCAAACAACACGTATTTTTATTTGTATTTTACTTTTAATTCTATCTTAAGAAATGTTAATAATTTTATTTAATAATTTTTAACACGTTTTATTATTGACTAAACTTTTATTAAAATAAAAATTTTGATGGATATATCTTCCTACACATTTAATGAGTAGTAGAATGTGTGTTGAAAAATATTCCTCTTTATATTATCTCCGTTACTTTTTCTTTCTTTCTTTTTTTTTTTTTATTCTTGATCCAACCAGAGTTCAATGAAGAGTATCATTTGTGCGTGATCTTTACACCTGAAAATTTCATAATAAATGCCGGTTCTACAATTTTGATACAAAGTGTGTTCTTAAATTAAGAAAAAAAAGAAAATATTACATTTTAAAATTGTACAAATTCAAATATAAATAAATATATATATATATATATATATATATATGAGAGTTTAATTATTATAGAATGTGAACGTAAAACTTTTTATATTATATTTAATTTCAATTTTTAACTTATTATAAATTTGTTAATTTTACTGATTAATATTTTAAAAATTATATAAATAAAAAGATATAATTAAATATTAGTATAATATTTTACACGATAAGTCTATAATATATATATATATAGATATAGAGAGAGACTTTATGTGAAGGTGAAAATTATTATTATGGTATGACTTAGTCTTAGAACATTTATCCTGGACACACTATATTGACAACATCTTGGGCACAAAAGATCAAATTCTTAGTCTATTAAAACATTTATCCTAGACACTTTTTATAATCATTGACATTTTTTCCCTAAAAATTCAAATTCTTCCAATTTATTTTCCGAGAAAAGCATGTGTGCTGTTTGAAATGAAACTATTCTAAACTAAGAAACAACGCCGTAAAAATGAAGCCGAAATGTCTTACTCTCCATATGTGAATCTTTGAAACTACACAAGCTTTCTAGAAACTATTATCATCATAAGTTGTAAATCAAGACCTTTTCACTGATCATTGGTTTTTAATTAACTTTGTTCCAAAACATTGAATCTGTCAAAGAACTTTAGGTCTTCAACACTTCCATCCTTAAAAAAAAAAAAAAATCATCGACCCCATATTAATCTTAACTTATAGATATCGCTTTTCTGTAATTGATCAATAGAAGCATATTCGTATTGGTCTTTATTTTCTAGTAAAATTGTGTTTTTATGTCTATATATATATATAGACATAAAAACGAGGAAAGATGCATGCATGCTTAATGTTAACATGATTATCAAACGAGATGATTTACGTCTATGAACAGTTAAGAGGTTTCTATTTTCTTGGTAGAGAACTAAAATAGAGAGTTTTGATTACAATGAGTATAGTGAACAAATGCAAAGCATAAAATTCGCTTAGGAACATTAGTCATAAATAAAAACAGAGATCTCAATACCCCACTAACATTAATATAAATTTTTAAATAAGTATAAAAAATAATTTTAATACATTGTTAGGTAAATAATTATAAAAGTGATAAATTTGACTTATAGAGTAATATTATAAAACTTATCAATATAAATTATAAGGAAAATTTAATATGATATAACTTAGTAATGTGTATGTGTGTGACAAAACAATATAATTTATGATTGAATAATCATATGAAAATAAATTATAATGGAGTTCATAAAATACCATTTTAAAATTATTAAAAAAATCTGATAGGATATAAATGTAAGTTTTATGAATTGACATTAATAAATTATTATAAACTTATGAGTTTAATTAGCATGCAGTAACAATTTTATACTAACACACAAATTACAACTCTTTATTTACATACTTTTAAGTTACTAAAGTTAATAAAATTACTATAAATAAAGTTTTGTTATTGAATGCAAGTGTAATTAAACTCTAAAATCATACTTATCAATTATGAAAATAATAAATTTTATTGTTTACACCATATAAGTTTGATACTAGGTTGAATAGTCAAAACCCGTGAGTTAACTTGGTCCACCATGAATAAGGTTGAATTGGGTAAAAAATCACAAAATCTTTGTTGTAATAGTAAAAACAAAATCCAACTCATTTAAGACTCAGCCCATAGAGTTCAACCTGTGTGAACCGTATTAACCCTTATTGAACTCACTTTTAATTATGTTTTATTTTAATTTGTATTTTATATAATGATATTTTGAATTTTAAATCATTATATTACATAATCAAATAAAAAATAATTTTTTAAATTTTAAATCGAGACTTAATTAAATAATTAATTTAAAATTTTTTAAAAGGATGTAAGAGTACTCTTATGGATTAAAACATTATTTGTACTGTACATTGATAGGTTTCTGGCCTCATCTCATGAGTTATAGCAAAATACTATCCCATCGTGCGATTTGATGAAACGGAAACTCACTTTCTACTTTCTAGACAGAGGGTAGTTTAATTCTTAAAGGAGCAATATAGTAGAAGTTGGAAAGTAATTGTTTAAGTTTTTTAACTGGATTTTATTTTGCTATATTATTTATAAAAAATTAATATTATTTTTTTCCACAAAAAAAATCTAAATTTTTATTATTTTTTATTTCCATTAAATTACTTTGATAAATTTAAAATTTTAATATGATTATTACAAATAAAATATATTTTAATGAAAATAAAATACTTTTATTGAATATAATAAATAATATAAATATTTTTAATAAACATAATAAATAATTTTTTAATATGCATAAAAATATTAATACAATGTACACAAATATTTTTAGCAACTAAAAATATTAAGTGCAAAAAACAAATATGGTACATAATAATGAGAAATGCATAACTATAAAGCATTTATGATATACATAAAAATTAAATTTCATTATTTTGATGCCCAAGATATTGTCAAATATATTCCACTAAGTCATTTTAAAATTATTGGTGCAATTATTTGGCACTAAAATACACTATCCTTTGTAACTATATGTCATATAGTAGTAAAATTAAGATAAAAATCATTAAACATATCAACGGTTAAGGCATTTGTCCCTCCATTATTGTATTTGAAATTGATATGGTAGGTATGTTTTTCATGTTCACCAATATAATATATTACACTTTATGATACATACATTATATTATAATATGAGAAAAATATCATTTCATGATTAGTATAAAAAGTTTTATATTTTTAATGTATAATAATTAAATTTTTTTACATTAAAAAGTGATTGGATGTACACTAGGGTAAGACTTTTTTACACTTTCTGTGACAAAATAATTAAATTCTTATCATAATTTCATTGTAGTTAGGCGCGTTTAAAATATCCATCGTTAACTTGTTTTTTTACTCATAACAAAGTAGCTACCTTAACTTATAAAGATTCTCTTTTAAATACTTTTAACAATTTATTACATGGAGTCTTTAGTAATATCAAATTTGTCAATTGTAATGAGTAAACCAAGGAAAAGTCTAAGATAGTAGTCAGTGCTTATCTGAAAATATAAACACAATTATATTTGCCTATCCTTGTTACTTCCGTTACAAAATATTATTGTATTTTAATGATAATGATAAACAATTAATTAATATAAATTTAAACAAAACTACTATTTTTTCATGTACCATATTTATAAATTGTTTTACAATTTTTCATATTTTTTAAACTATTTATAATAATAATAAAGTAAAAAGTTGTTACAACAAATAAGAGTGTTTATAAATCAATTTAGATCCATGAATTCAAACTGATCTAATTGTATCCATGAATCGATCCAAACGTAGTTGGATCAAATATGATCCTAGACTCAAATCAAGACTTAAATTTTACAAATTCTTAAATCCCTTACTCGATCTATTTAATTTAATGTTTATTATTTTTATTTTATACATATTTGTAAAGATGCAAATAAAAAATTTTTAATGAAAAAAAAGTATGACTCACTTACCCAATCGTACAATTACATCTCTAGATCTCCTAGATAGTTTATTCCATAATTTATTCAAATTTTCACAGCTTCACTTTTTTTTTTGCCTTCGCTAAATTGAATAGTAAAAATTAGGATTATTAAATTTTATTATTTTTAACTTTTTAGAATTTAGTGTGTACTTTTACTTTTATGCTATTTTAAAGAAATAATGCGTATGTTTTATATTTATTATTTTATCTTTTATATTTTATAAAAAACAAAATAACTTTATAAAATTTTCTTTGAAATATACATATTCAATCTAATTTGATCAGATTGTAAATTATTTTTTTTTACAAATCCAATTCAATTAATTATCATCGAATGTCGATACAATCTGATCCGTCTTTGTTTTGAATTAATGCAAATATAAGTTTATAGTCATCGTCATGCTTAAAGATATTATTGTAAAAGGAAATAAGTATGAAAGGTAAAAGGAGTAAAAATATACAATGAAAAGAAAGGGTTGAAAGGAAGAAGATAAAAATGTGAGGTATGATATCCACTGGGGTTACTTTGAGGATATGATGATGTGTTTGAATTGCATAATAGCAGCAGCAATTAATGTTGTAGAGGGTGTGGTCCAATCCATTGATTAAAAAGTGAGCAAGCATCTAAGAAAAATGGAAAAATAAAAGTGAGCAATCTAGTTGATGAGTAGTGAATGAATAGAGGAGAAAGTGAATTGAGAAGCCGAAATCCAAAGATGTCAAAGTCCATAGGCCAGTAACGTGTTGATGTGATCATAATGGGACAAGGACAAGATAGAACACACTTTCCACAAAGAGGGGTAGTTAGTGGGGCCCACGTCTCCAGTAAATAAATGCTGCTATATGAGCATACGTGGCAGTGTTCATCACTACTCACTAGTGAAGTGAAACAAAAAAAAAAGAACAAAAACTGCCACTCATGCTCAATGAACAGGAACAATCCAAAAATGTAGACTTGACCTGCACCAATAATCACTAAGGCCTTCTTTTGCTGTTTAGGTGTAATACAATAATCAGTTCTTTTATTTAGAAATAGTTAGAATTCCACAAATGGTTTTGCTATTGGATTTGTGAACTATCTACAGCTCACACACGTAGTATCCAGATTCAATTTTTTTATCTATTTAAAATGGAAACTTTCTAATTTGATTTGTTTAGTTTGCGAGATAAAAATGTTGTTACTATTTCGTGTTTTTTATCTATTTTCATCTATAAAAATACATCATCATCGTGTTATTTAATAAGTTATTTTTAGTTTTTTATCTTCTCTTATATATAATTTATTAAATGACATTTTTTATTGATAAGATAAAGGAAAGATACGGAATAAAGAATTTTTATCCACATTATTTAAATAAATAATATATTTAAACTTTTAGACATTTTTTATTGAATATTAATTTAAAAATATTTTAAAAAGAATATTAAATGATTTAGATAACTTTAAAAAAGTTCCTGACTAAAAATAGTAGAAAAGTAATTTAATTGTACTAAAAAATTGAATAAAAAATTAAAATTATATTTTTTTATAGTTGCAGTACGAATGCATATTTGACAAGTGAGAATCCATCATGCAAGTTACAAGTTGTGTTTGTTTGTAATAACACTTAAGAAAATATAAAGAAAATTATGTAAGAAATAAAAGCTGTTTGGTTGAATAAAAGTGTGATGAACTAAAGAGAAATATTTAAATTAAAATTATTTAGTAAAAAAGAAAAGAAAAATGAATTATTCTGAATATTACCATTTTTGTTACAACACAACAATTCGTTTCTGTATATTATTTTAGAGGTCTGAGATGATTTTCTACACGGCGGGGACCCATAGCATTTCCCAATATTTTCACTCGATCAAACACAAAGACACTTACTTTTCATATTTTCACTCATAACTCATAACTCATAACCATTGCTTTCCTCTTCTTTCCTGTATAACATAGAGTGGTAAAGTTGATTTAGCTTAACAAGGTTGTGTTTGTTTTGCACTCAACGTCCCATTTATGTAAAACAAATATAAACAAAGTTGTTTCTTATTTAAACTCTCAGAATGTTACATTAAATATTTATAGAAAAATTTATCATCTATATTAGTCCTATTTGTTAGATCAGGTTTGTTTTTTATAGAAAATACTTACTGTCTATAAAAGAAGTGGTGTAACATTTTAAAAAAAATTATATATAAAATAAATTGTAGAAATTGTGGATTTAATATTTATTTTATAAATAATAGATAAAAATAAAAATGATTGTTTTGTTTTGAAATTTGAAGGGAGCAATTAGAGTAGAAAGAAAGTAACTTGATAATTGATATGAAAGAAATGAAGGGAAAGAGACTTTAAAAGATGATCAGCACAGACAAGAATAGAAAGAGATGAGGAAGGCAAGGTCATTTTCAACCTGGCTGTAACACTTGGCTAGGATTAACCAAACACTCTCTCTAGTCTCCACATGTGATGTCACAAAACTATACACTTAGTTCTCATCTACATTTACACTCTCTCAACCTCTTCTTTTCTATACTTTCTATCACTAAATTCTTCTTTTTTTAATCAATAGATCCCCGTATCTCTTGCTTTTATTTCATTTATCTATAATTTTAAGCTTCTTGCCCTCGATTTTCATTGTGGTTCTTTAAAAAATGAAAAACTATAAAGGAGAGACATAATTACTTCTCCCTTCTCAATGTCATTGATGAATTTGAGTTTCGTGATAAATTATTGTAAGATTTTTAGGAGCATCACGAATTAACATGTTTTTCACTTTACAAATGAGAATTAATAAAATTTCATTATGAGTCATATGAAGATTAACTAATATCATTAACATATAGTGTCCTAAATCATGCAATAATTTCTCAAGGGAGGTAACTAAATGCTTGGTGAACCAACAGATTTTTGAAATTTTAAATCAAATATACTTAGAGCGTTGGGGCTAGTGCAAGATTACATTAAAATTGTTTAGGGTTTAGAAATAATTTTTGAAGTGTAGGTAAGTACACTGCTAATTAGTTGCGATATTGCTTATGTTTGGTAGAGGATTCATGGACCAATCAACAACCAAAGCAAAGGGACATGTATGTATAATGGTCAATGTAGATTTACCAGCGTGATCTTTAAACATAAAGTATCTCATTATTATACAGTCTTGTTTAATTATATTATTACTTGATGTAAGATTTTCAACTATATATATATATATATATATATATATATATATTATCTTCGAGGATATCAATCAAGCCATAGATAATTGGGAAATCCCTAAAATCCCTCAGGATGAACTCTATATTCCTGATGAATCCAAACATGTCCGTAGTTCCGACTACATCATTAGGACAGCAGAAAACAATATCCCTTTGGATCCCCAAGCTGGTGAAGAATTCCACCTTCTTACAAAACAATCGATAGCTGAACATTCTAGGAAGTACAAATACCTCCACATAGGATGTGTTCAAGTAGCTGTCAAGCCCCTTGTTAGGGAAGGTCTTAACGCCTCAATCCTCATGTGCCTTCGCGATATTAGGCATAATGATTTTCACGATTCCCTCATAGGAACCGTAGAAACCAGTCTAGGACATGGTCCTGTTTATTTCAATTGTTTTCCAAACAAAACTGTCAGTCTTTTAGATAGAAATGTCTTAGATTCATTGTTTCTAAACATTCGTCTGCATGGGTTAAACATGAAAGAAGGTTCTATCCCTGCAGCTCTTCTCTATCGAATCCAATACAAGGTCATGAACACTTGTAACTCAAGGGTTCTTCTCAAAACCAATGATCGGGAAACAACTTTGTTTGTCACAGATATGACTCGGGCAAATGTTGCTGTTCCCAAACTCATCAAGTGGGATGAGGTAGAGTTACCAACCTCTTGGCAACTCGAAAAAGCTACACCAACCCTTCCTCGTCAAACCCCTGAATTCCAGGAAATTAGACAATCTGAGGCTGGTAAGGTAGAAATCATCTTTGATCGGAGAAATTCTTTCTCTTCTAGATCCGAAGCTTCTAGATCGGCCTATACTAGTGCCAGAAGATCTTTTTCTGTAGCTTCCCAATCAAATCGGAGTTCAATTCCCAGAATTATTACTCCAGAAATCAATCTTCAAGGGTTAGATAACTCATCTTCTATCCCTAGAAATATCTACAGTAGGACTGAGGAAGACATCTCTTCTGAAATACATTCTCCTACTCAATCGGAAATGCAGTATGGTCAGCTATGAATAGTTACACCATAGATAAACCAACCCTTCGTAAGGAATTCTATTCTGAGACTTGGACCTCTCAGAGAAAATGGTTTCTTAGCAAGTTTAAGGGTGACCATAGGTCAAAAATCATCGATTCTTTTTATGAATTTCTTAACAAAGTCCAAACTCATGTCTGTTTCTTTGATTGGTTAAATGTCTACCTTCATAGGAACCAAATCTATCCTCCATGGACAATTACAATCACAGAAGATCTTTCTGTCAATACCCTAACTGTCTGGCACCGAAAGAATGGTCAACTCATTAAGTCCGACCTACCTCCGTCTAGCAGTTATTTTATTTCAGACTTAGAGGATAAGTATTTAGCTTCGCCTTTTAAGTACAAATCAGATGAAACCATAGGAGCCCAAGATATTAAAGCCCTTATGGAACAAAACAATTATACCAACAAGTACCTCCAAGTTTTAGGAGACAACCTGGTAGGAAAAGCCTCATCCTCAGGAACCAAAGACGATGAGACCTCTTCCATTTCCAAACCTCTGTTCAAACCTTTTAGTCTAACTAACGAGACTAGAAACAAATTTAGGCTTATTCACCAAAATTGGACTAAAGCCTTAGGAAAATCCAATCCAGATAACTCTATCGTTATCCCTGATACCCCTAGTTCTTCACAGGTAGAATCTGTTAAACTAGGACCAATCACTAGGAGTGTCTCCCAAAAGGACCAATCTCTTAGGATTAACAAATTAGGAACTTCTTCCATAGGTTCCGAGTCTGAGGATGCTGCATCTAGCAGTAAGTCTGTTCCTCAAATTAATCCGGTTATTAGCAAAGCTCTCAACTGGAAGCAGCCTTCTAAACTTTACTACAATCGAGCTACTGCTCCTGATCTCCTTCTTGAGGAAAAGAATGATCAAAGTCTTCGGTCATTCAACGCAAACCAAATCTATGAATGGAATATAGATGGTCAAACCGAGTATAACATCCTTAATACTCTTCAACATATGACTATGGTCTCCACTGCATATCAGACTGCTTTAGATAGCTCTGATGAGACTATAGTAGAAATCCTAACCGCTGGCTTTTCTGGCCAACTCAAAGGCTGGTGGGATAATTATGTTTTCGACACTGAGAAACATGAAATCTTTACGGCAGTCAAAACGGACGCTGAAGGAACCGTCCTTACCGACAAGGGAAAGCCTATTCCCGACGCCGTAAATACCTTAATCATGGCCATTGTTAAACATTTCATCGGAGATCCCTCTATCTACAAAGATCGTTCCGGAGATCTCCTCTCAACTCTTAAGTGTAAGACCTTAGGTAATTTTAGGTGGTATAGGGACACCTTCCTTACTCGAGTCTACACTAGAGATGATTGTCACCAACCTTTTTGGAAAGAAACCTTCCTAGCTGGACTCCCAAAATCCTTAGGAGATAAGGTTAGGGAAAAGATCCGTTCCCAGTTTAACGGTGAAATCCCTTATGATCAGTTAAGTTATGGCAATATCATAGCTTATGTTCAAAAGGTTGCTCTTAAAATCTGTCAAGACGACAACATTCAAAAACAATTAGCCAGAGAAAAGGCTCAAAATCGCAGGGATTTGGGTAATTTCTGCCAACAATTCGGTCTTCCTTGTTCCAAGAATCCAGGAAAGACTAAAAAACATTCTCAGCCACAGCTGAATAGACCTCATCGCAGAGTCTCTAGATTCAAGACTCGTCATCCTCATTCCAAGCCCAGTAGGCCTCCAGATCATAATCTTCCTCGACGAAGTACTAATCCTCCTCAAAAGGATACCAATCTTTCTAGAGAAACTAGAAATTGTTATAAGTGTGGCCGTAAAGGTCATTTAGCAAGATTTTGTCGAGTCTCCTCTAAGATTCATGAACTCAATCTTGATCCTATTATCCAGGATCAGCTTAACAATCTTTTGATAAACTCTTCTGATAGTTCCTCAGAAGAAGAAAACGATATCGACAAGACATTTTCTGACGAAATCCAAGCTGACGATGATCTTTCCTCCTCTAGTAGCGAAAGTTCTGAATCTCCACTCATCAATGTCATTCACAGTGATGAGCAAAATCTGTTGCTTGATGCTCTAGAATCTATCCAGGATCCTCAGGATAGGAAGGAGTATCTTGAAAAACTAAAGGCAATCCTTTCCAAACCCAAACCTACGCGTTCGGATAATAGGTTTGTCAATAACAAGTTTGACCTTACTCAAACTCTCAAACGACTGGAAAAATCTTCAGCCAAACCAGTCACTATTCAGGACCTCCAGGCTGAAATCCGTTCTCTCAAAACTGAGGTCCGAGAACTCAAAACTCAATCACAGTTGCATGAGACTATCATATCTCAAATAACTGCAGCTTTATCTGACAACATGGTTCCAGATAACCATGAAAATTGTAATCAGGATTATGAGTCTGATCATAATTCATCAAATGAAGATACCCTCTTCAACAACCTTATTAATCAATATAGCATTCAAAAAATTTTATATTGATGTTACCATCATCGTGGACGATTTTGTCTTAAAAACTACTGCTCTATTTGATACCGGAGCAGATTCAAATTGTATTTTGGAAGGACTTATTCCGACCAAATACTTCCATAAAACTTCCGAAAGGCTTAGGACTGCTAGTGGATCGAAACTAGAAATCCAGTATAAGCTTCCTTCGGCAATCATCCAAAAGGACAATCTTCAGGTAGAAACTCCATTTCTCCTGATCAAAAACCTTAAGAATGATGTTATTTTAGGGTCACCGTTTATCAAAACTATCTTCCCTATTCAAATTTCCGGTGAAGGTATAACCACCCAACATTTGGGAAAAACAATCTTATTTGAATTCTTAGACAAACCTGTCCATAAGAATATTAATCAAGTTAATCGGAAACTTAATCAGATTAACTTTCTTAAAGAGGAAATTTCCTTCAAACAGATCGAAAGTCAACTTTCTTTCCCTCATGTCAAAAAACGAATCAAGAATCTTTCTGATCGTTTTCAATCTACCATCTGTTCTGACCTCCCTAATGCTTTCTGGGATAGAAAAAAACATATGGTTAATCTTCCTTACGAAAAGGATTTCACAGACAGACAAATCCCGACCAAAGCTCGGCCAATCCAGATGAGTCACGATCTAGTCACTCATTGTCAAAACGAAATCAAAGACCTTTTATCCAAAGGTTTAATCAGAAAGAGCAAAAGCCCTTGGTCTTGCGCAGCTTTCTACGTTAACAAAGCCTCTGAAATAGAGCGAGGCGCACCAAGATTGGTTATCAATTACAAACCTCTTAATCAAGCTCTTCAATGGATCAGATATCCAATTCCAAATAAGAAAGATTTACTCTCCCGTCTTCATTCGGCGAAAATCTTTTCTAAATTTGACATGAAATCTGGATTTTGGCAAATCCAAATCAATCCTAGTGATCGCTACAAGACGGCTTTCACTGTTCCCTTTGGGCAGTACGAATGGAACGTAATGCCCTTTGGTCTCAAAAATGCTCCATCGGAATTTCAAAATATCATGAATGATATCTTCAATCCTTATTCTAATTTCTGCATTGTCTATATAGATGATGTCCTAATCTATTCCCAATCTGTGGATCAACACTTCAAACATCTTGAAATCTTTTTCAAAATAATCAAACGAAACGGCCTAGCCATTTCTAAAACAAAAATCTGTCTATTTCAGACTAAAATCAAATTCCTTGGTCATTACATTTTTCAAGGAACTATTAAACCAATTTGTCGAGTCATCGAATTTGCTGACAAATTTCCCAATCAAATCCTAGAAAAATCGCAACTTCAAAGATTTTTGGGTTGTTTAAATTATGTCGCTGACTTCTTTCCTCAGCTTAGTATAATTTCCAAACCTCTTCATAACAGACTCAAAAAGTCTCCTCCACCGTGGACTGATATCCATACCAATTTAGTTAAACAAATTAAGCAACAGGTAAAAGTATTACCCTGTTTATATCTACCAAATCCCAATCTCTTTAAGATTGTAGAAACCGACGCCTCTGACTTAGGTTATGGTGGTGTTCTCAAACAACGCATGCATCATACAGAAAATTGCATTGCATTTACATCAAAGCACTGGAACAAAGCCCAACAAAACTATTCTACTATTAAGAAAGAAGTTTTGGCTATTGTCCTGTGTATTTCAAAATTTCAATCTGATTTATTAAATCAAAAATTTTTAATTCGGGTTGATTGCAAGTCAGCCAGAGAAATTTTACAAAAAGATGTAAAAAACCTTGCATCAAAACAAATTTTTGCCCGTTGGCAAGCTATCTTAAGTATTTTTGATTTTGAAATAGAATATATCAAAGGTACTACAAACACCCTTCCTGATTATCTGACTCGTGAATTTCTTCAGGGTCGGACTCATGTGACATGCCTCCGAAACTAAAAATGAAGGTCGCCTCTTCTCGGGGCCGGGGGAAAGCGGTTCGGGGATCATCCCGGATAGAAAAATCATCCTCCATTGAGGATACCCAAACTATCCAAGTCGCTACACAGACTGCCAATCAAGGGTCATCCACCCAATCTGGGTCTTCAACCCAGCAGGCTATCATTAAGTTTGAGTCATCAACTCAGCAAGCCATCACCAAAACGGGGTCATCTACTCCGCAAATAGCAAAAGGGTCTTCTACCCTAGCCACCAAACCATCCGATTATGCGATGGCTATCCCAACCTTGCAAGCCCTTCAAGACTGTGGACTAACCAATCTTCCATCCAGATCATGGAAACAAATTTTTTCAGAAGAAACAGATGACCTCTTCTGGGACCAAAATCTGAAATCCATTATTTCAGACATAGCCCAATAAAAAATAACCTTAAATCCAAAAGCATTGGTAGAGCAGCCTCAGCCAATTGCTCAAAAACGACCTTCTTCCTATCAACCAAAAGAAGGAAGATTTCATCCAACAATCCAAATGGAACCAGAATTCTGGGATTCCAATCCAAACAAGATTTGTGAAAAAATCTTTCCACCAACATTTTTATTTAAACCTCTAAGTCTCAATAAGACTAGAAAATTTTATGAATTTATCTTGGTGGATTCGAAATCTGTTTCAATAAAACATAATTTTGATAAAAATGATAACACCATTATCACACATTCCACTTTTCAAATTTTAAAAGTTCTTACTTTTAAAGATTTTGAATCAAAACCAAACCAAGTAAGAAAATTCTCCCAGCCTTTTGACCCGATTGGTTACACTTACTGGGATTATATTCAAGCTTGGACCAATATTTTTTGGTTTCAAAACAAACATAATCGGCACTCGTGGCTGATTTATTTTAAGAAAAATGTTCGTTATTTCTTCCCTCAGTGGTTTGCTGAGTGGTGGGATTTCTTCGGACCCATCCAATCTATCCTTCCTGAAGAAGTAAAGGTCGGATTCAATCAGTTCAAATCAAGAATTGAAGAAGGGAACAATCCGTTTCATTCATCTCTTCGGTTCTTCTCAATCTTTTCCTTGGCATGGATTTTTGCCTGGCAACATCAATACCAGAAAAATGCAACAAATCCTAAGCTTTTGCCATTATTGGGAAAACAAGCTTCCGTCAAGTGGTGGGATCAGTTTAATGCTTCCCATGCCAATTCACAGGGAGTGGCTTTATGGTTCCAGAAGAACCCAAAAAGCCTCAAATCGGCAGACCCAGAGACCTGCCAATTCCTCAATCGCAAGGCCAAGATTGCAGCTGCCCTTGCAGCCTCAACAGATGATGAAGCCTTGGCAAAGAATCTTCATCAGATTTTGGCTCTCCTCTCTACTGACTCAGAAGCCAGTTCATCAAAAGGAAAGTCAAAGAAAGAAGAAAGTTCGTCTGCATCCTCTTCCTCCGGTTCATTTTACCAGATCGAGGAATCTGACGAAGACTGATTCAAATCCACGCAAGCATTTTTGCGGATAAATTACTGTTCAAATCACTGTTCAATTACTGTTCAATCACTGTGCATTATTGCGGAGCCGCCAAACACTGTACACTGTACACTGTTCACTGTAGCGGTAAAATCGGGTTACTGTTGTAATAGTTAAATTTACTGTTGTAATAGTAACTTTCAAAATTCTATAAATTGTAATCGAGGGTTATTGTGAAGGGGGCTCGAACGGAAACTCTGAGCATCTCTCTCCTCTCTCTTCCCTCTACTCTGTAATTTTCTTCAATCAATACAACCTTTTTGTATTATTTCTGCTTTCTGCTGCATACTTTCTGCATAATCCGGCCTTGTGCTCTGGTATAACTGTTTCATGCATTAGCATAACATCCGGTCTTGTGCGGATTACCGCCGTGTAACATCCGGGCATATCTGTTCATGCATAGCATCTCTCCTATTTTCTCCTAGTTTGTAGATCCTTGGGTTTCTGGATATATATATATATATATATATATATATATATATATATATATATATATATATATATATATATATATATATATATATTGTGGATAAACATAATAGAGCTAAGGAAACCCTATTATGTTTATTGTGCAACTATGCGGGAAACTTTAAGTTCTTAACCTGCAGTTGGGTTATTACTTATTTCACAATTGAAAAGGCTAGAAAATTACTAAGTATTATGTTGTTTTGTTACTTTGTTGCTATTTGATTTTCTCTTTGCTTCCTTGTATTGGATAGCTATTGGATATATGTTTTCTAGGCCTTAAAAAACCATTAAGATTGTTGTAGAGTAGTTGTGTCTTGTGATCCACTACTTCACCGGAGGAGGATGACCACACCATTTAAATACTTCTTGTTTTGTTTTTGTGGTAAGTAATTATATTTCATATTCTTCCTCGTGTTCACCTCATACATATTTGCTTCCTTTCTGTAGAGTCTTAGTTCTGCTAAAAATAGAGAACAATTGTCCAATAAATTTTTGTTGAGTTGTCACTATGTTCTTGTTCTTTTAAACTTTAATGGTCTCATCCCTGTACGAATTGATGCAACATGGTGGCTTTTGTTTGCGTTCTTAGTTGTGGGACTTTCAAATCATACTAAATAAAATTTGTTGCCAAAATTACATTTGATATGGTATCCAGTTTCATTGGAATTAATTTGCTCTCACCTTCCGTATATTTATCTAGAGGAGATACCATGTAAAGTTTGGGACTTTCATTTTTTTTCCCCATCTTCTTCTTGTTATTATATGCTAATGTGATTTGGAGCTGATGCTTCTTCTGCTTTTTAAAGTCTATACTAAGAGCTTAGTCATGCTTCATTTCCCTTTTATTTTATGGTCACGTAAAAATATTTTTTCTAATGAAAATTGTTCAGCGAGTGCGGCCCTTTCCAGTTGAGGGTTATAAGCAGAAAAGCCTAAAAGAGCAAAACAACAAGCCCGAGGACAACTTCACAAAAAGAGAATTTTAATTTTCTGGTCAAAAAATACTAATATATTTTAAATAATTTTATTTTCTGGTAACTATTTTTAAGAGAGTAAAAAAATTTGTAATATTTTTTTACTTCCTAGACAACCGTTGCCAGAGAGAAAAAAAAATTTAGATTTTTTTTTTACTTAAAGGTAAGATCCATCTGAAGACTAAAAAAATTTCTTTTAACTCTAAAAAACCCTAAACAATATTAAATTAATTTGAATTTTTTTTTACTCTACGATGAGATCTTATTGGAGAATAATTTTTTAATTTTTTTTATTATTTATTTAAAAGGAAAATTAGAAAGTACTCTTAGTGTGTAATTATCTTTATTTGATTATTAATTTTGATATTCAATTTTAAATACACAATTTTTTCAAATAAATACTATTATAATTCTTAAAAAATAATTATTAGTTAATATATTTTTTATCTTTATAATTTATTGATATATAAATATATTTAATATTTTATTGAAAAAAATAATATATAAATATATTTAATATTTCCTTGTTTATGTGTGAAATTTATTTTAAAATTTGAAATAAATATTTTTTTAATTATTTTTTAAAATTTGAAATCATTACTGTTTTAATTATTGTTTTAAATTTAAAATAAATATTGTTTTAAATAACAAAAAAAAATTGAAATTTGACCTAAATATTGCTTTAAATTTTATAGTCAACGTTATTTAAAATTTTAATTTATAATACAAAATAAATTGAGATATATTCTAATTTTTTTAAATGGAACGCGTAGCTAAAAAAGAAAAAATGAGTAAAAAAATACGTTAGTGTGTATCTGTTAAAGTCGAATTATCTTAGTTTAATTATTAATTTTGAGATTGAATTCTAAATACAAAATTGTTTCAAACATAGTTACTAGTTAATAGATTTTTTACCTTTATAATTCAATAATATAAATACATTTAATATTTTCTTGAAAAAATTAATATATAAATATATTTAATACTTTCTTGTTTTTGTGTAAAATTAATTTTAAAATTTGAAATAAATATTATTTTAATTATTGTTTTCAATTTGAAATAAATATTATTTTTATTATTATCTTAAATTTAAAACAAATATATTTTAAATAACTAAAAAAATTTTAAAAAATATTTTTTAAAATTTTATAGTTAAATTTATTTAAAATTTTAATTATTTTAATTTTAATTTATAAAATAAATTGAGATATATATTTATTTTAAAACTGAAACGCGCAGCTAAAGAAGAGAAAATAAGTGCAAAAATAAGTTGTTTATTTATGCTTTTTTTCTCAATTTAAATAACGTGTTTGAAATTTTACTAGTTTAAATATCATTATAGGTAATTAATTATTAAATAATAAATATACTAAAAAATAAATTAATTAAGAAATTAAATTATTATGCTAAAAAAAGAAATTAAATTACTCTACTAAAAAACAGAAATTAAATAACTATACTACACTACATTAGCCAAATATTTAAGTAAATAACTATACTAAATATGTAACGCATTAAGTAAATTAATATAATAAATATGTAATTATTATAATAAAAAAATAATAAACTATATAAATATATTAAAATAATAAATTATGTACACTAAAAATAATTAAATTACTATACTAAAAAAATAAAATACTATACTACATGTAATTATCTACACGAACTAAATATTTAATTAAATAACTATACTAAACATGTAATTCATTAAGTAAATTAATATAATAAACATATATTTATTATAATAAAAAAATAATAAATTAAACAATTATACTAAAAATAATAATTAAGTATAGGAAAAATTAATTAAATTAATACACTAAAAAAGTAAAAAATGAAATTACAATACTATAAAATATAAAAAACTAAATAACTATACTACATATATATATATATATATATATATATATATATATATATATATATACTAACCAAGAGGTAAAAAGAATGAGAAAGTACAACGGCAAAAATATAAGATGAGGAGAGAGTAAGGATGGAGAAAATTAATTATGTAAGGAAGAAAGGAGAGAGAGGTAATCAGAAATAAAATAAGAGTTTATAAAAAAATTTTAAATGAATAAGTATTAAGTGGTAATTCCAATTTCCTTACCAAAATTATATTACAATAGAAGATAAAAAACATGATCGATGGACTTTGTGATAGCCTAGTCCAAGTGGTTAATGGACTATTCGGTCCGTAAAGCCCAATCTCGCAAGAAAAAAATAATTATGGTCATATTTAAGGAAATTTCTCACAGGAACCCAAATTACTATTCACACTGACTCTTCTTCCCATTGATTGATTTTAGTTTTTAGTTTTATTTTTCATTTAATTTTTATTTTTATTTTTAGTTCTTAATTTATATTTTTTCATTAGTTTTAATTTTTAATTTATAATTCCTATAAATTTATTGAAAATTAAATTTAAAATTATTAATAAATATATAATTAAATTTATAATTTTAATTTTATTTTTATTTTTAAATTTAGATTTTAATTTTAACTTTGAGTCTATTTTATATTTATGTTTTATGTGTTTTGAAACTAACATTAATTACCGTTTAATTAAATTTCAATTGCAAAATAAAACTGAAATTGACCTTTGGTCTAGTAGTAAGATGCTTGGCCGATGTGTGAGGTCTTGAGTTTGAATTCTCCATTGTCTCCACTAATATATTTTTTAAATTAACATTAATTACGGGTTAACTAAATTTGAATTGTAAAATGAAAGCGAATTGAATCTTTGGTCTGGTGGTAAGATACTTTGCTTGGGTGCGTGATGTCTTGAGTTTGAGTCCACTATTATATATTTTTTAAACTAATATTAATTTCAGTTTAACTAAATTTGAATTGCAAAATAATTATCGAATAGTCTTTGATCTAATGATAAGATGCTTGACTTAGATACATAAGGTCTTAAGTTTGATTTATTATGAACTCATAAAAAACTAACACAATTAATAATAAAGACACGTTATAGAGTATTCTTTTATATTAAAAGATAATATATTCTTTCATCTCAAACAATAAAAAAAAAAAATAGGACATCAATAGAGTCCATAAAGCAATAATACAATTTAAGACACATCTATGAATATAATGAACGAAATCATATCTAAAAAAAATATTTGGTTTTGCGATCAGATTTATATAGTGAAAAGAGTAAATGTGTAGATTTATAGTGATTGGTGTGAGAAGGTTGACTTGTATTTACAAGATTTTTGAAATTTAAGATCTGTTTTAGGAAATGCAGTTACTCATACAAATGAATCCTCCCTTTATAATTTTAATATAAGAAGAGAGTTAGAAATACATTTATCCTATGAACAATTTAAAAATTTCGATCGATTGATGTGAGAACTAGTGATTCGGCTGAATCTAGTTAATGATTAAACAAATCATATTATCATCTTGGTGTGATTTGAATAAGCAACCCAAGTGGGTATTTCAAATTTTTTTTTATTTTCAAATTGATCAAACAATTTTTTTTTTTAATATTATAATATTTTTTATTAATATATTATCAACTATATATATATATTTTAATTTCTTTAAGTTCTCTTTTGTTGCAAACTTTTGTTGATTTTGGTTTCAATATTAAGCTTTCATTAATATATTTTCAATTTCATTACTTTAAATGTTTGAGATTTGTTTTATAAATAGTTATATTTTTTGTTGTTTATTTTAAGATTGGTATAAAATTTTTATATACTTTTTAATATAGGTGGGTTATGTAGGTTAATTAATGACTTAATGATTCGACTAATCATTATACCCCATGGTCTTGATAAAGTCAATTATCAAGTCGGTTCTTAAAATTATTCTTGTAATACATTTTCTTATCAATCATAGAATGAGTTTAAAGAAATCTGTTATAAAGTGAGTATGAAGTTAGCATTTCTTTGAAAAGAAACCTAAATTTAAAAAAAAAAGAAAGAAGAAGAAGCTTAAAAACATTACAAATAATTAATATTCATGTTTTGTAATTAATAATAGCAAAGGAAAGAATTACAATTAGGTAGGGATCTAGTAAGAAAAGAGTGGAGATAATAGCTTCCACAAGATTTTTTTTTTGACATAATATAAATATGTAGTCATTAGTCATTAATTATGTAAAACATAGTTAAAATTTAAGTTATAAAATGAGTTTTTTCCTCACTAATTATATGTACATGTGAAATATTTTATTTTTGTTAACTGTTAATAACATATTGTAAATATTCTTTTGAAGATGAAAAACACATTTTTTATAAACAAATATTAATAAATATTAAAATATTAATTTTTTGTTAGCCGTAAAAATGAAAACATGAATTTTTTTATGATTTTTATCCTAATATTATAATTTGTAATAGTATATAAAAAAATTATAGAGAAATATTAATTGTTAGTGTTTTAATTTCATTAGTATATTAAAAATAATATATTATAAATATTATTAATTTTTTCCTCTTAACATATAAAATTATTGCAATATCATCCATCACTTAGTACAATAGTGTTATAATTGACTTATTTGAGTTTAACAATTGGTTAATTCGGGCCAAAACAAGTTATAATGTAAGATTTTTATGTCTATTTACCTAAAAACTGAACTTAGTGAAGAAAAATAAAAATGCACGTGGCGTGGGCGTGATGGAGGTCCTGTGGATGAATAGGATCGACGAAGTGAGAAGAGGTACACGTGGCGCGATAGTGATCGAGAGCATTGAATATTGCGAGTAGCGGGACAAGTACGTAATTACGCGACGGTGGTAGTTGACCGGAGCATCTACACGTGTCCTTTTCTAACTAACTTAACTGCTCAACAACCCTACCGTTTCAATTTTTTTATGATATTTTCATTTCCTCTCAACACCAAATTACTTCACTACCCTCCGCATGCTTCCTAACCCCTTTGACTTCTCTTTCCACGTGTTTGGTTATCCACATTCATTCCTTCTCCAGTTCCCTTCACCTTTCATTCTTTAACAAGTTCACTTTTTCTTTCCCATGCATGTTTCAATAATTATAAGTATCTTTGTTTTTTCGTTTCAACCGGATAAAAAGTTGAAATCGAAACTGAAATGATTTCGGTTTGATTTGAATAAATAAAATGTTATGAGTTTTTTAAAAAAATTATTAGTTTTTTTAAAAAAATTGTAACAAGTATTTTTTTCTAAAAGATTTACTTTTTTTTTTTAATTACTAGATGATTTCTTTCACAACTTCATCATTTCACTTCATCCATTAATTATTTCTCCTATAATATAACATATTTTTTTATTAATATAATTATAGTAATTTATAATTTAAATATATAATTATAAAAAATTATAATTTAAATATATAATTCAAAATTTATATATTTATTTATAGAAAAATTAAAATTTACATATATAATTATAGAATTTATAATATAAATATATAATTACATATATTTATAATTTAAATATATAATTATATTTCAAATATAAAATTATAGAATTTATATTGTAAATACATAATTTATAATTTAAATATGTAATTAATTTATATTATTAAAATGTGCCATAATTATTTTAAAGACTCCATTGTTGATTAGTTAGTTTTACCAAATACTTAATGTTTGTTTGACAACAATCTTATAAAATTGTTTTTAGTATTTTAATATTTAAAAACTAAAAAATAGGAATAACTACAAGTAATTTTGCTTTTCAATTTTCTATTTTTGTTTTGAAAACTCAAAATACATTGAGAATAAGTTGTTTTTTGCTTTTCATAAATGACATGTCTGTAAATATGTTTTTTGCTTTTCATAAATGACATGTCTGTAAATATGAACATTTTTTTTTCATTTTTATATCTTTAAAATAGTTTTCAAGTAATATTTACAAAACAATTTTTTTTTTCTTTTCTTGTATAAAAAAAATTTTAAAAACTCCTTTTCAAAAACTAAAAAACAAAATGAAATTAATCTAGTTTTTACAATTAATTTTTCAACTTTTTGCTGAATTTTAAGTTTTAACTAACTTTTCAACTTTAAATTAGTTTTGCTAAATATACCCTATATTTACTCATTTGTGTTTTATTATTGGAGTCAAAATCATTCTCACAAGTGAGATTCAAGTTTTTCTAATATAGACATTTCATTCTTTAGTTTTCTTTTATGACTTATATTATTTCATTCTTTTAAAAAAAAATTTGTTGTCTTCACTTAATTTAATATCTTTTGCATTTGTTTAATGCTTAACGATATTTAGGATACCTCATTAATTACTTACCCTATAATAGTTAGTAACATCGAAAATAGACTACAACTTTTTACGAAATTACTTATGTAGTGTTACTTGAATTCTTGAGTTGAGTTATCAAATATAAAAGTTAATCTTACAATTATATTTATAGGGTAAGCGATTTTTCTTAATAATTTCAACAAAAATGTTGACTATTATTTTTCTTAATTAAAATTAATAATTTCAAAAGTTTATAATAAACTGATGAATAACAATATGATTTTTCCAGTTCTCCTGTCAAGTTTGAAGGAAGATTCTAGTTCTATAGAAATTCACCCTTAGCCGCCATTAATAAGTATTGTTTTCACTTTCTAATTGTCTGTGTGAGACCAGAAACATTATAAGTTTACAGTAACATATTAGCAGTGTATGAAAGGTGTGAAGGTGGCCTTTTCATTTCTTATTGAGTCAACCCCTTCTTTTTATGTCAACTCAAGATCTACCTACTATCATTATTTAACATAATAAGACAACATACAACATTTCTCTTATTTAAATGACACAAAATATGTTAATTATAAATTTAAATTACCACACTAGCAACAAGACCATGAAGTGCGTCTATTGGAGCATATTTAATGATACAATCAAGGTGAAGGTTCTTAACACATTTTTTTAGACCTTACGATAAAAAAAAAGGTTTAAGAAAATTTAATATATCTTTTACTCTAATAATACAAGACAATCATTTAAAAACTTAAAAGGATACCCATGACTTTATTGTATGTTTTTTCTTGATTAACATAATCAGAACCATGTCTCTCGGAATGCAAAAGACATAATTGTAGAACCCGTTTTCGACAAGCTTTTCCTCTTCTTCAAGCTCATGCCACACAATTCTTTCCTTTACAGGCATCTCGCGATTTATGTTATTTATCTATATTTAAATTGAAGAAGACACGTTGTATTAATTGTAGCATGTGTTGAGAACATGTTTTTGTGGTTAGCAGGCTAGGTTACTAATTTCACAAATCATGTCAATGTTGGATTCTTTTACATGAATCATTCTTTCACGTGACCAAGAACTCAGTTCGCTATAATGGTGGAATTGTGCCAGAATGATTCTTATATTTACAAATTCATTTTCAGATCATTATA
The DNA here is from genome assembly GCA_037954015.1 of Psophocarpus tetragonolobus. NCBI lineage: Eukaryota > Viridiplantae > Streptophyta > Magnoliopsida > Fabales > Fabaceae > Psophocarpus > Psophocarpus tetragonolobus. The sequence goes on from CM075696.1 coordinate 3,870,449, forward strand.
TTGAAGTATATTTCAAATTAATTAAATATAAATAGACAATGAAAAACATTTATATTTTTCTAAATCTTTAAATAAAAATCATATAAATTTGAATTTTTTATTTTCATATTATCTCCAAAACTTTACATAAATAACATTGTATTAGTAATTTTGTCATTTTTATATTTCTCTTTTAATTATAATTAATAGAAATAGACAATAGATAGAATGTTCTTTATAATAATATACATTAGAAAATAAAAACTAATACTCTATTGACTTCATGCCTATATAATTCCAGCATCCAATCACTAGCAAAATACAAAGTTTCAAGTTTAGGAATAAATAAACAAAACAGAGGTATTCGGTCAAACTTTGATCATCTCCATGAAGATGGTCAAATTTCTTATATTCTACATTTAGAACAAGTTATGAAAATTAAAAAAATAATAACAACAATAATAAGTGGAATATCAACTGTGGGCTATTATTATTTTTACAACCAAAAGAAAACAATGACCACTCGCGCATAGTATTAATGCTCAGTCATCATCCAATTTGGCAACTTGGTAAGAAAAGGAATCAAATCCGAATGGATACATTGATAATTATCCATTTGATTATGGCCATATACCTAGCACCATTCTCGACCCATTTACCAAAAAAAAAAAAGAAAATTTGACACAAAAGAAGATATATATTAGAAATTGATAAGAACAAGAAACAGAAACAGCAGATCTCGTTGCTGCTTTTCAACAGAATTCATGATGCATCAAATCAATAAAAAAAGGAAACGTTACATAAAAAATAAATTTATAACATCAAAATAACAGAATGCGCCATTTATCCTAGAATAAAATAATGTTGTACTAGTTTCTAACTTGAGTTGTCCCATGATGGACCCAATCAAACCTATCCAAGGGCCACAAAAGACTAAGAAAAATATTGGGTCATGGTGATGTGCTGCACATGTTATAGTGTCAACGACATGGTCCAATTTAGTCATCTTCAAACCGATCCCAAAAAGATAGAGCTTTCCCACCAAACTTCCTATTCTCCTCTCCCTTACGTTTCAATCTTGAATTCCCCTTTGTGTTCACACGCACAAATATAAATAGACACACTTGTATTATATGGTGCATGTCAAGTGTTTATTTTTATTATTGTCCATTGTAGATTGCCACATATAGAGAACAGAGTTAGAAGAAGGGTAACTAGGAAACTTTTGTGAATTGAAGCCTTGTTCCTTGAGTGATGGAGAACATGAGGATGAACAAAGATGAAAGGTTTGCCCAAAAGGGTGTTCCAATTCACAGCCAGGTTAGGAAGATCAAGCAAGAGTCAGAGGATGTTGTTGATTGGTCCCCTGGCAAGCCAGAGATCAGACCTGTTCTCCGGGAAATAAGCCGCCAAATTTCCCGGTCGCCGTTGGGTATCTCCGGCCGACCCATCTCAGTTGGTGATTCATAGGGTGAGAATATGGCTCAGGGTCTTGTCTTAGTGTGTTCATGTACACAGGTTGAAGAGGGAGGTTTTGTTTGCCTCCCCTGCTCCTGTTCTGTTTTCCTCTGTTTTTTGGCCAGGGAATATTTACGTATATAGCTATATTATCCTTTTTCTTTTTCATTTGTAAATACTAAATATTAATAATATTGCTATTGGAAATATCATAAGTGGTTTTATTTTTCTAATTATGCATTTAACTTTCAATTTTCTGCTTTGATATGTTCTCTCAAGTTGATTTGGTGGGGCTTGGGGAATTGGTTTTGAAGGTTTCTCAACTTTGAATTGTTCAGTCATATACTTAGAAAGAGGTTCAAAAAAGAAGAAAAGTAAGACCCTATTAGTTGCTTGTAACTGCAAAATCCTTTGGGTTGAAGTTTTCCATGAGTCTAATTTGGGGGCTCTGGCGTCTGCAGATCTTTTTCTTTTGAATTATTCTAGAGCTACTAGTATTTCTTATTGTCCACAGACCCTTATATTTCACTCTTTAACGGTTTAAATATTTTTGTTATATCTTTATAAATGACAGAAAAGACACATGGTTTCAATAAAATACTTAGTGAAGTAATGAAATTTAATTAAAAAAATAAAATTCCAGGGGTTAATTCAATTTTTTTATTGAAGAAAAAGGCATAGCAAAATAGGATTAATATCCTAAAACAAAGCAAAATAGTATTAAACATTTTGTTTTGGAAACACTCTCAACATCCACGTTTAAATTGAATTTGAATTAGAGATACGTTGGATACCAGTCGTGAACAATGGCTTTGCATCCACCAATCAACACTTGAAAACCTAAGCATAGTGGTATCCAATATGATTTGTCATTTGTGTTCATGTCACGCAAATCATGATTAGATTCTTTTTTTTTTTTAATATATGTATATGTATAATTAATATACATAATCATGATTAACAAATTGAATGTTGGAGAGTGTGGTGGGTAAATGTTTGGTTGAGAAGAGCAACGACAATAAATAAAACGCAGGAGGAATCTATGTCTGCAGGTCGAAAGTTTCTAACGTCTTGGTTCTTATACAATCATGAAAAATAATCTTAAAAGAAGTCTAATCAGATTTAGTATTCCATTTTATCCTTCCGGGTTTTTTTTTTATTGATGTGAATAATTTAAATGGCATAGAATTTACAACAATTTATACACACTCTTCAACGTACTGAATTAGATTTCCTGTAATTATCTTTCATTTTTTGTGTACTTAATGCATGATAATGGCCTTCGACTAAAATCTGAATGGGTAATAAATACCCCTTCAGCAAGCCTTGAGCCAAATTTCTTGAAAAAATGATAACGAAAATAATGTAGAAAAGTAGAAGAATGTGCTAAAAAAATAGAGTTCCAAATAAATGAATGGAATTGAAAGTACCATAAAGTTATTTAACAGCTGCCACTATACAAAATTCCTTTTTAATTTTTTTTTTATGTAGGCTATAGTTTTCTGTTGATCAGCCTCTTTTGACGGTCCAAAACCAAAATCATGTGATCCATTGAAAGTCGAAGATTGAAAACTTTTGAATAATATTACATATATCGATTTAAAGGTAAAAGCTGGAGTTATAAACATATTAAATATTGGATGAAATTTTTTAAATTTTTAAGAAAAAAAGACTTATTTAAACAGAATAAGTATTTACGTTGATTTATTTTAATAATGAGAGAATCTACATTGATTTATTTTATTCAACTTTAATCTTTAATATAGTCTTTTGAAAGGCCAAATTGGGCCTAATACAAAACACATCCTGTTGTGGAGAGAACCCATTTAAAAAGTGTCATAATCTTGTATGGTTAATTATACATCAACGGACTTAAAATGTTGACAACAACTAGCATGAATATTTCTTATAGTAAAAATCACAAAACGTCACATTTAAGAGTTATTAGTTGTTCCGGAAACGAAAATTAATGATGGTACGCAATTAAATTGAAGAGTCTCCAACTGATTGTGCGTGCTTCCTATATGGTTGGTTTTATCAATGATGACTTCTTGATTATCATACTTGCATTTCAATAAGAAAAAGAGATCACCATCCTTTTTGAAGGCGAAGAGAACACGTGTTTCCCATATAAGCTTCACGTGAAAAAAAGAAAGTATAGGTCTTGTTTAGGTACACATTCAAAATCTTATATTATTTAAAAATTAAGATTAAGATTGTTTATAAACATCTCCCAAACATATTAGTGCTATATTTTGTAGAAACGTATCACCCTCTCACACTCTTTAGCCACAAATAGCGGCTTATTCGACCTATAATATACATACGTAGAAAAAATGGCAATAGAATTGACCACTACGATGTCTTGTTTTCAACTTTTATCATCGGGCTTCTCACTCTTCGTTCCAATCATACCAAAAGTAGCTTCTTTACTGATTCAATCATAACACTTTCTTATATGATTCATATTTTGCTTCTCCAACTCCATTTTAGAGTTTTGTTACGGGCAAACGATCAATAGTTGAGAGCCAAAGTGTCTTTTTTTAGTGGCCTTTTCTTACGTGCGGAAGAAAAAGTTAACAATATGACAATCAAATTTTTAAAATATTAATAAATAATAATGATGCATGATAATTTAATAGTAGACCAATAATTCTATATATTAACGGGTAAGCTCACACTCCTTTTAACATATTATTCATTAGTTAAAATTTTTACAAACTATAACATTTAAGATAAAAAAACATTAAACGATATATTAAACCATAAAAGTTTCTGTTTTTATTCTTATAGCTAACAAAAAAACATGTTAACATTTACTAACATTATTCTATATAAAAAATTGTGTTTTTCAAAAAAATTCAACAATAATAGAAAACTCATAAGAGTGTAAAAATTATGTTACTAATATTTCATATATAAATAATAATGACAAATAAATTCGTACTTGTGAGTAATTTCTGAACTCACCACGAAATTGACAAGGAATTTCTTATTTGACTAAGCACAGGTATGGAGAATATCTGATTTGTTAAGTCGAGGATAGAGACGGAGATGCGGATATATATACCTACCCTATCCTCATATTCGCCCACACCTTGTTGTTATTTTAATAACTAAAATATTCATTTGTCTTAAAAAAGAAATGTTTGACATTTAATTAACAAATTACAATTTTTGCATTTATTAGATAACTTTTAAATTAATATAATTATATTCAAATCAATTTTTTATTAAAAAATTATTATAATCTTTTTTTGAGTATGAGTATACCTGATACCCAATGGGGACAGAGACATGAACATAAATCTCATACTCGTTAGATAGAGGGGCGAGAATAAAAATGAGTTTTAGGAGCGGAGATGAGATGAAAATGTTATACCCATCCCCAACCCACCATGTTGTCATGCCTACATACAAAAATTAGTCGGGGCAAAACTCATTTTATAACTTAATGTTTAACTATATTTTACATTTAAATATAATTAATAACAACATATTCATATTATGTTAAAAAAATAAAAATCTTATTCTTTTGTTAGTAGATCTGTTCATGTTAACAGGTAAAGTTTAATAAAGTTACTATATATAAATGTTTATGATTGAATGTCAGTATAAAACTTTAAATTTCTCTTATTTTTATCACAATGCTTGTGTTAATTAAAATAAGAATGTTGGTTAAAAAACATTGTAATTTAATTTTTACACATAAAAACATTTTTAGGTACTAAATTTTTCATTAAATTAGTCACCACATTTAGTACTTTTCTCCTCCTCACCAACACATTCTTCTTTGTTGCTCCTTTGTTTGGAATCACTACATTTGTAAAGAAATAAATTTGGTTTCATGGCTATCAAGAATGTATTGACATAAGAGTTAAATGTGGAAGGTCTTGTGATAAATTCCTAGGGAGGGCAAAACCCCCACATATTTGTAACAGCTTCTTGCCCCCATCTTGGGCCTTGTGCCCTCAAGGATCTTATGCGTTGCTGTTCTCATGAACTTTCCCTCATGGACCCAAGGTGTTTTCCCTCACCAGTAATCAAATACAAGACCCTCCACAATTTAAGTCTTTATGTTAATGCATTCCTGATAGCCACTATTCCACAACTACAATGGGAGTTGGGAAAACTATTCTTGCGACATCCAAGAAAAATTTCAATCGAAGCTTAACGACTTGATCAACCCCATTGGACTGTGGCGCGTTCAAGTTCTCGCTCTTGAAGTTTGCACCATAGGTTGCTACCGTTCGAATCTTCAACCCTTAACCATTGCCTGAGAACGAGTGGAGTGTTCGAGTCCTCACCATGCATAAGTTGCCAAAGGGAACCCAATTTCTTTAATTGGTAACGAAAGATCCACGCACGTAATGGAAGGTGTTATCACATGAACCAAGAGGCGTTATACATATGCGGTAGGGACCATTATAATAAATTCTGCTTTAAAATTCTATCTATTTCTCATGTTGCCCCGATTTATTCACAGGTCGGCCAAGAATAAAGGATGGTCTGAATATAATCAAGAGTTGCATTGCAAATCATAAATCAATCTCAATGTAAACATGAGTTGCGTTGCAGGTCGACCAAAAGCAAGGGATGATCCCAATATAATCAACAAGTTGCATTGCAGATCATAAACAAGACTAAGTGTCCACTACTTCATATTTATATGTTTCTAGTATGTTATGTGTGATAGGTTAGATTGCCTATATGAGTCCTTCTTATCTACAATGTTTATTGATTGTATTGTGTTGTTGAATTATCTTTCTCTGGATCATATTGCATATCTATTTTACCATTAAACGACCACTATAAGTTGTATGTTTATTGTTAGTTTATTTTCCCCTTGTTTTATCTTAGACATGATTGATTATTGCATTTTCCGTACTTACTTAGGCTAAAAAAAGCAATGTGACCTGGGTACCCCAAAGGCATGACACTAACATGTTCATACCTAGATCCTAAGGTAAACATGATTTACGCTTACAAACCTATCAAGTATAATCAAACCTTTGAAATGGATTTTGGTGTAGTCATGAATTGCATCACAGGTCCACAAGATTTGCACGCACAAGTTTGATTAACGATAAAAACAACATCAATCAACACACATGGATTTGGTGTGAAAATCAATCTGCTTCACAGATCCACAACATCAAGGAACGACATCATGGATCTACCAACATTGAACATAGTTGGCACTTCCATGATCTACTACAACAATTGGCCAATAAAAAAGAAAGACACATAACACATCAGGGTGCGACTTTACATACCATGACACAACTTCTTCTAATACACTCAAAGTCGGTATATAGTCCGGCCTATAAAATACTTAGGGGCTAAAAAGTTAATTGCCCCACCTCTAACAAGAAAGGTCGTATTTTTAAATTTTAGACATTTTCCAACCTCTTCACTCTTTCGGAAATTGAGGTTGAAGGGCTTGTGGACTGGGCCAAATTGACAAAACAACTTCTACGCACAATCTCGTGGAATCGACTTAGTAGTAACCACTTGATAACCACCCAGTAACCCATACATATATAAGAGAATGGATAGAAGTCGAACTCCTCACTTTTTTCATTTAGAACAATATATTTTTTCTTTTCTAACACGTAAGACTTTCTAATTTCCCACAAAAGAGAGTCCATATAAAAAAGAGTATATTTATACAAAATGTTACATAGTGAGTATTTGTTAAATTGCATCTTTGATTACGAGTAAAATTAATTTTGACATGGTATAATTTATATTTGGATAATTTTATTATAAAAACAAATTTACGGTAAAATTTCTAATTCAATCTTTTTTAATATAAAATTAAATATAATAAAATATATTTAATTAATACACACTCTTGGTTGCATCACAATATTTAATTTATAATAAATTTATGATAAATTTTAAAAGTTATATAAATAAAAAAATATAATTAAATATTTATGTAAAATTAAATTTTAGTGTAGAATGAATTTCTTATAGCAGAATTCCCAGACCCAAAACCCAACACCACGCAGAGGTGCTAATTTAAACCTTCAAACTGTCCTACAAACATAAGGCATCTTCAGTAAAAAAAAAAGAAGAAAAGCAATCTATATATTTGATTATTTTTTGAGAATACTGAAGTAAAATAAAGTATGTAATTCCGTACCCACATGCACCATAGTAATAATTTGTATATCTGACACTGTTTCGTCACCTCAATGCACATGATGGTTGCACCTCTCTCCACGATAACATTGCCAAATTTGTTACAGAAATTTTTAAATGAATCACAATCTTTAATTATTGAATTCTCGGAATGTGGGTAAGGCTATTTAATTATTAAGTCTGTGTGTAAAAGAGGAAAAAATAGTCAATTTGTGTAGCCGCTCCTTTTTATTCCTATAACACAGGTTCTGGATCATTAACGTGAATTAAACTATTTGTTTGTGCACTAAACAGTGCATGGGAAACAAGATTGGCAATACAGCATTACATTATTGTTGGGAAAAATACTTTTGTACACATAACAAGATTATCCACAATTCATATGATCTTTCACAGAATATATCACCGTGATTTTCTTATTTATTGATTCTAAGTATAGAGTGGGATAAAAGTACGTAATTTAAATTTGATCAGCAACGCTAAAAAAGAAACAATTTTTTTTAAAATTAATTTAAAAATAAATTAATCAAATATTTAAATCTAAATAATATACCAAAGATTTTAAATAATTCTCTTATAAATTTCCATCAGTTTCGTTTATTTAAAATTTAAACTATTTTTCAATGAATTCTGCTTTAATTAAAATTCCAAATATGTTTCAGCCAAAGACTTGAGCTTGTACAATCTTTCAGCCAACACGCAACAATAAGTTTCTTCCTTACATTCCCAACATTAGTATTAATGGAAAGTACAAATCTCACGTTTTGAAAGTTTCCATAAACATGTTTTTAACAAATTCTTAAATTATCTAAAAAACAAACTAATAAAATATTTAAATCTAAATAATATCCTAAAAGTTTCAAATAAAATTAAATCTTAATAATCTTGTTTTATATTTTCATCCAGTTCTTTATTTAAAATTTGAATTATTCTCCTAAATCGAACCATAAATTCTGGAGGAAAATCAAGAAGCAATTCTTGTTTATTAATGATGAAGTTATTCTCAAAGACAGATGGAGGCATAAAAGAGCACTAGGCAATATCTTGCATTGCAACTATAAATAATATAAGATAAAATGGAATTGAACACGCAATCTTCAGTGATCTAAATGTGAAGGCAAATGGCTATAACTTCATGGTTTCCATAAGATGGTAGTCTCTGCGATCATGGAGGTGACTACATAAGGATCCATATTAGAAGCAGGCCTTCTATCCTCAAAGTAACCTTTCCCATTTTTCTCTGTGTCTCTTCCAACTCTAATGGAACTTCCACGGTTGGCCACACCCTACACACACACAAAAAAAAGCAACACATACCAACATCTTTGATTATTGGTAATAATTTTTGGACGTCACATGTTTTCTAATTGACTACTACTTAAAAGAAGTACTTATAAAGAGTATATAATTATTGATTTTGAATTGTAAGTGAGGGAGTTACCCAAGAGAAGGTGTTGATGTCTGCAGTTTCATGTCTTCCAGTGAGACGTCTCTCATTGCCTTTTCCATATGCTGCAATGTGGTCCTTGTGCCTCAATCCAAGCTTTTCTATGGCCTTCTTTATCACCTCATAACCACCTTCATCTCTCATGGACTTGGTGCTGCAATCATCGTTCATTCCCAGTTCTCACAAAATCAAAAAATATTTCAAACAAATATGCAACATAGCCTATGTTAATTACCTGTAGTTTGTGTGAGCCCCAGCTCCATTCCAATCTCCCTGATTAATACCACCATAAAGTCAAAATACAGAAATAAAACAATACATAACATATGGAATACACTTGCTACCCACATATCTTACCGGAATAGGCTTTGGATCAAATGAAACAACTGCTCCAGCTATCTCTGTAATCCTCTGTAACATACAAACATTTATACTTTCACCCATTATGTTGATCATATATTAATATATGATTCTTCTCAATAAAATTAAAAATAAATGAATTACCTCCAAAATGTAGCGGGCAGCCCACACCTCATCACCTGCCGAGATACCAACGGAAGGACCAACTTGGAATTCCCACTATAAAATAAGGACACAAATAAAAAATAATTTAATTCTCAATAAAATCCAAATTAAATTAAATAATACGGTTAAAAAATGTCCTTCTGCTGACATTGCCAGTTAGAAAATCAATAAATCAAATTTCTTTATTAAATTACACAATGGCAATGCATTTATAACATTATCAGTTATATTTCTTATAAAAACTCACTACTGTTAATCCTATAAATGTTGTTAATACCTGACCAGGCATAACCTCTCCATTGATGCCACTAATGTTAATTCCTGCATAAATACAAGCTTTGTAATGTGCATCTACAATATCACGACCATAGGCTTTATCAGCACCAATTCCACAGTAGTATGGACCCTGTTCAAACCGACAAAGATTTAGTTATACAAGGGAACATAGATATGAGAGAGAGAAAAAAAATAAGAAAAATAAAATAGTACTAGCTTTACTTGGTTGGGGCATCAAGTTTTGCACATCAAGGTTTATTATTATTATTATTATTAACATTACTTTACCCCACTTTGTCACGCACAACAATTGAGACATTTATGCATACTTTGACCAAGAGCCAATTCTGGAGCAAGAATTTCAACAAAACTTCATTATTGGCATCGCCTTTTTCTTCAACTTCTATTTACTTGAAGAATATAGTGCTTGAAAAAAGTAATGAATGCTTGCAGTAGTAAAGAAGGGTCACTGAAATGTAGTTCTTTGGTTTAATGTTGAGAAATCTTCAAATGGTATTAGAATTTAAACTTCAAAGTTATCAATTCCTACTTCTAGGGAAAGTAAATAGGAATGTGGGCCCATTTAATCAAATTTTAAACCAAACAAATTCATGTTCTCTTTGCCCTTATATTTAAGCAAAAAAAGTTGGATGTTATTTTGAATTTAAAGGTATTTAAGCAAACCAAACTATTTCTGTCTTGTTATTATTTTTAAGATACTCTTCCTTCAATTATAATTATTATTCTTTTTTATTTTTAATTTTTTAAATATCTTTATTTTATACTTAAAATTAGTGAAATTAAATAATAATAACCAATTTTGTATAAATTTATATACTTTTCCTTTTATATATATATATATATATATATATATATATATATATGAGAGTTGAGAGGTATTGTTTAACTCCATTTTAGATTGCTATACAAGATTAAAACATATTTTAACTGGTGCCGTAAAAACGACCCATATGGAGCGGATAATTATCCAAAGTGGGAATAGAGACGAGTATGCCACCTTGCACCTTTTATATATATATATATATAATATTATTTAATATAATTATATATTTAATACTATATAATTATAATTTTTAAGTAAAAAATATTACATTATAATCTATAATAAATAATATAATTATAGAATAAAAAATAATCAACTTATAATCTGTAATTATATAAAATATTAAAGAATATTTATAATTTAATCTATTTAAATTTATGTAGACTTATTTTTCATGTTTATTTATATATAAAAAATATTTATCTATTGTCACTGTGGATAAAAAAAAAAAACTGCGGGTTGTGGGTAGGACTATATAGGTGTACGAAAATGAGATCAAAATTTTGTTATCTTTGGCATGTGAACGAGTAATACAGTATATTGTAAGATTCTACTCATTTCCGGTGGAGTACAATAAAAGCTAAAGGACAGAACATTAAAAACAACATTTACTTTTGCTAAGTGGTAAATTAATGTAGGAAAAAATGGTTGTGGGACTTTTGTCTTTACTCAAAGGTATGAATTAAAATGACCCTAAACCTTAAGTAACCAGCAAAACCACTTTTTCAGCGACCAAAACAATGCTGATGAGAAACAAAAGGAGAAAGACGTACAAGACATAAATTACTGCATTTCAATTATTCTCAATACAGGACAATCAAATGTCTACTTCAAATCCAAATCATGGAACTAGTTTGAGGCATTTGAGAATTGGGACAAAATGCAAAACATGAAAATACAAATGGAGAAAGTAAATATAAAGAAGGGGGAGAAGAGGTTTAATTGGTATAGATATCAATTAAAAATCATCCTTGATATTATTTTTTTTTAATTTAAGCCAAGGAAAAACCATCCTTAACATTGTTAGTATATTATTATTATTTATTTATTTAAAAAAACTCAATACCTGTGGTCCTGGAAATCCACCCAGTGGCCACCCAAGTGGCCAATTTACATCTTTCTGCAACAAGGTATACTCTTGCTCAATGCCATACCTGTTATGCATAAAAAGTGAATTCTAAAAACGGTTTCTTTTAGAAATCGGAAGAACACAATGGCTGCAAAACAGTAATGAATACAAATTAAGATACTAGGAAAAACAAACCATGGTTCCTCAACAGCAACGTCAGGGTGACTGAAAATTTTGGCAGCATCATGCCTCTTGTTGGTTGGAAGTGGTTCTCCAGCCGGGGTGTAAACATCACAAATCACCTATTGATTTTTATTGAAAAGGGAACATTTTTCCCACAAATATAAACAATTTGATGAACTAAGAATAAAATTATTATAAGCCAATTATTTAACTTGAAAAGCTTACAAGAATATTATTGCCTCTCCTAAAGGGGTCCTTGAAAATGGCTTGTGGGCTGTTCTCAAATAAATATAACAACAACAAAAGAAGGAAACACCAGTCATAAGTTTTTTGTTAAATAAATAGCACTAATAAGTAAACAAAAGTGCATAAGGGGTTTGAATCATACTATAGGATGACTTCACTATCATCCCCAGGAGCTTGATCTGTGCTAGACCCATCATAGTTCCACTTTGGAAGTTTTGAAGGGTCATTCACTGGTCCTGGAAGAGTCTGTTTGTTTTAAAAACCACATACAAAAATCACCCAAAAAAATTGTTAGTATTAATATTAATAGTGAACATGAAAAAGGTTACATAATTAATTGATTTTCATCACTTATGATGAAGGGGAAAAAACATACCCTGGCTTTGCTTCTGATGTCCATACCAGATCCACCAACCCTGTTTATCAAAGCATAAAAGCCATTAAACAATTTTCCTTTTCTTTATAAGGAACGGATCAAACCAAGCACATCATTCCACGACTCATCAATTGTAAAAATTTATAGAAATAAAATATCTTTTGCTTATGTTTTTGATGGAGTAAAATGTCAAAAGAAGTAAAGTTCCAAAAGGATCAGTCAAGCTAAAATATACCCTGAATCAGAAAGCACAGTATATCCTTAAAGGGGTTGGTTACATTAGTGGAAGAATAACTATTTTGGTCAAAGATTTGATGAACAGACCAAAACAGATTCCTCTGTTTCATGCAGAAGACTTATGTGATAGTTGTTGGGATGTTTGAGAGAGGTCTCACCATATGTACTCAGCAATGATCTTTTCTGTGGATTCGGAGAGATTGAGGTTGATGAGATCTGAAACCAAAGACATGGTGATGAAGAAGAAAAGTGTGAAGAGAGAGGATATTCAAGAAGATACCAATAGGAGGTGCAAGGTATGGGAAGCTTTTGATAGGGTGAAGGACTTTGTTTGGTGTTAAATCCCCTTTTATAAACGAGTCAGTGGTGTGAACGAACATTGAATAATAATACAACACATAGACGTGCTTCTGTGTGTTTGGAGACCCTTTTCTTCCTCAGGGTAGAATTTTGAAACGCGGAATAAAATAGTGACACATTTATTAGTTATAATTATAAAAAGAAAAAGAAATAAGTTGAAATATCTGTATAATAGGTTAAAGCCTCTAACTTTTCTGATCTTAGAATGTAAAATAATATAAGTTAAAAGGGTGGAGAAGAAGTGTCAGTTTTTTGGGCGCATAATAAAGGGGCGAATATTATTTATTGAATGAATAAAAATGAAAGAAGGAAGGTTTGTTTATTGAATATGATTTATGTGAGAAAGGTGGGTGATAAGCGATAAGCACTTAGCTAAGAGGAGGTTGCGTACTGAGTACGGTACTCGCCGTCTGGCACTAGATCTTTCATCACTTAAGACAGAGCTGCCTAGGTATCAAAATGTATCTATTTACAAATATAAAATCTTAACTCAACTTTATATTTTGATACATTAAATCAACCTATTATTGTGCTCCCCAAAAACGCCAATAAACTTTAATAAAGCTATTATTACGTAACTTCCAGAGTTTCTTCTCTAATGTTTAAGTTGAAGAAATGGAATTCTCGTGTAGGAAATTTATATGGTATAAATTTTTTTTTCTAATTTATAGTTTTTTATATAGGACATGATTTTTTAAAAATAAAATATTATATTTTTGCTATTACTTACTTTACTACGATAAAGAAAAAGTACTTTATTTGCTATTACTTACTTCACTACGATAAAGAAAAAGCACTTTTTGAAAATAAAAAAAGTGAATTTTTTAAAAATTTTTTACTATTGAAACAAAATTTTATATAAGTTTCTTAAAAATAATATAACATTGTGAAGTTATAATAGCATTTTTTTACTTAAGAAATTCAATTAAGAAACCACTATTGCATATGCTTTATGACTAATGAATAAGAGCTTAATTCATATTTGTAAATAGTATATAAAAAATTTATATAAATATCCATATTTTTAAATAGTATATAAAAAATTTATATAAATATTCAACCACAGTCTTTTATTTATTCTAGCGAAAACTTAAAAGCCACATATGTATTTATATTTTTATTAAAAATATTTATAATTTATAATAAAAGGTAAATGTATATCACTGGTGTTTAAGGAAGAGAGATCTATAATAAGGTAAACCTGTAAAAATATACAATTATTAATGTGGAAGAAGTTATATTTGTAAGAAAAGTTATATTTTTTAGAAGGTAGAATAGTCATAAAATATGGACACTAAATGGTCCTATTCTCATTGTATAATATATAATATAATAATATATATCTATATATATATATATATATATATATATATATATATATATTATAGTTTGTAGATAGTAGAAAAATTATGTATGTTAAATATAAATATTTAAAGTAGTTGTTTTTCTTAAAGTTATAAAATTAGTTTAGTAATAAAATTTATACATAAAAAAAATAAAAAAAAGAAATCATCAATTTAAATCAAGAATAAAATTAAAAATAAAATATAAACATTCAATTTCCTTTATTTATTTATATATATATATATATATATTATAAATGATTTTTAAACTATTAATTGATATAATCAATAAACTCTCAAGAAGAATATATGTGATTAAATATAAATATAAATTTTTTATGAATAACACTAAGTTGATTCATTAATTTTAATGTTGGAAGTATTACAGAGGAAAACCAATAGCAAATTACTTTCTCGTGTTCTTTATCACTATCCCATTTTCTTTTATATTTATCTGGTGGTAAAGTTTTATTTTTATTTATCTTCTTCTCTAAAAATTTAATATATTTATTATCTATTAATATATCTGGTGGTGTTCATTGATCAAATTTTCTTAAAATCAATAGTTATGATTTTCTTATTATCCCAATTTAAAAAAATTCGGTAGTTAAAAACGATCAGATAAAGTGTTTTATGAAATAATATTATTCCACCCGTTTATTTTAGTCCTCCGAATTTCAAAATATTTTTATTTTCTTTTATTTATCATTGTCAAATAAGATAATGTTATTTTTTTTCAAGTATATCTTGTTTCCATGAACTGTTAAATGGTTTTTAGAAGATAACATTAAATCATCATAAACTTTATTTTTTTTAAAGTGAATAACATTTTTTTCATAAATCTTAAATTTGACTTTTTTTTCTAATCCAACAAATTTTATTGATGTTGCAAATAAAAACAAGTAAGCACAAAAAGTGTTATCTCATAATTTACAAAAGAAAGAAAAAAATAAAAACAATACAAAAATGAAAATGGCATTACACACAAACCCTTTGATTCATCACTCATTCTACAAAGGAGTGAGACATCTTTATTGCATAACACTATTCTCATGTACTAAATTGAACTGTCTGAATTACATAATTTAGGTCTATGCAACAGTCTTTAAAAATTTTTGCATTTCAATCCTTCCAAATATGCTAAACACTAGCAAACCATATTGTTGACCATGCTCGTACTAATTCCTTTAGACCCTTAAAATTTCTTGTCATTAATGATTATGACATTGATGATGCAAAACTGTCGTGACCCCCCACCATGAGCAAAGTTTGTACCATACATGTGAAGATAATGAATTCAATTCCACTTCCATCCCATACCAACCACACCCAATAACTTGTCCTCCAATTATATCGCGTTTCATCATATTTTTCCTTGTAGGCATTTGATTTAACCTCAACCTCCAGACTACACAGTACACCTTTTTAAGAATCTTATCTGTCCAGCAAAATTCAGATATGACATTAAAAGGGGGTCTTGCATAGAAGATACGACCTTATAGGCAGAAGACACTTCATAGCGGCCCGACTCATCAACCTTCCATAACCATTCATCTTTGATCCCTTCCCTAAAAGAGACTTTATTTAGCATATTAACTAGTTTTACTAACAATTCTTCCTCCCCACTCAAATAACCTCCTTTTCCAACTCCAGTTCCATTTTGGACCCTCCCATTTTAACTGATTTATTGAGATGTTTTTGTTTGTTACTATATCAAACAAATGATCGAATAACTCACTCAAGTGCTGCTCGCCTAGCGACTTATCACTTCAAAACTTCACCCTCTCTCCATCCCCTAATCGCTTGATAATATTAATAGACCACCACCTTAATTAGCTATTATCCTCAATAGAATTAATATCAGCCAACCATCTCGAACATTTACTCTCCTTCATCACCCAACTTCCATCCACAAATAGATTCATATATAGATCGAAGTATCCTGGCCCACGACCCTGATTCTTCCACCTTGAATTTTCATTTCCATTTTTCCAACAGAGCAAGATTGAACTTACACAATTTTCTAATCCTTAAGCCCCCTTCCTTCTTTGGCTTGCAAACAGTCTTCCAGGCCACCCAATTCACCTTTTTGTATCCTTCTTTACCCCTTCAAAGGAATTTGTTTAAGCATATTTTTGAGAGCAAAGATAATACTTTCCAGAACCTTGAGAAAAAGATAGATAATACAAAGGTATCACTGACAAGACTAATTTGATGAGAGATGCCCTTCCTGCCAAAGATAAAAATGAGTGCTCCTGCAAAGCTAACTTCCTCTTTACCTTATACTTTAAATCTATTATGATTGATATTTAAAATTTTATTTTTTATAAATAAACATGTTAACTTTAATTTAATTTTAATTAATATTATATTTTTTTATTTTCATATAAATGGTTTTTCAGTTTTTTCTTAAACCTATTTTCTATATTTTAAATATAATTAAAAGCGTGAATCAACTTATATATAAAAAGGGAAATAATAAATTTATTTTTAATTCTAAATTTTATCATTTTAATTTAAAAAATAAACATTAAATTTTTTAAACTTTACTTTTTGTATAGATAATCCAAATTTTTATTTTAGTTTAATTAATTTTAAATTTTATTTTTTTACAATATTCCAAGTACTCTAAATTTATTATGAATGATATTTAAATTTTTAACTTTTTGATAAAATTTTAATATCAATTTTTTTTACACAATGGTATGGGACACATTTTTTTTTCTTTTTTATTGATTTTTTTTCCTCATAAGAGTTAGAAACAATGTCAATGAGTTTACCAACTAACTGAGGTAGATTCCTGACTAATATTATGTCTTTTGTTTACCATAAGAAGCATGTACCACCTCCTGCTTTTTAATAAAATTACATAGTAAGTAATAGAAAACTTTAAGAGAAAAACACTTATACACTTATATACTACTAATGTAAAAAAGTTTTATACTCACGGTCAATTACAATCCTTTATTGCTAAGTTTGTTGATTATATCAATAACTCAAGCAGCAAGAGCATTTATCTCGCTCGTCACACACGCACGTGATGAAATAAACTAAAAAGATAAATCAGTCCTTTAGTTACCTATCTAGGTAGCTATAAGAAAAAAAGAGAAGTGGAAGTAAGTTGCGGCATCCTATCTACTTTGATACTTTATTTCGAAGAATAGGGTGTTACAACCGATATTTCGTTCCTTGCTTTCGCTTTCAAGGGGCATAGCGCTTGCTTACTTCTTAAGAGTAAAGTAAGGAATTTATAGCTTATTTATTAAGTCACAGTCCTGTCTTATTTAGATCTTCTTTCAGTCTAGCCCTTTTTCAACATGAGATCCTATTTTTCCTTACTCCTTAAGTCTATATCGGACAAAAATTTTTGGCCTCACTGAGTGGATCTGGTGCCCATACTTTAGATAGTCCTTTTAGCTTTTTTGGAGGATGAGGTCAACAACCAACTACAATTCAATCAAATGAATTCTTCAAGACTCTAGACAGAGAGTATGAAAGGATTTCTTTTTTGATAAATAACTATGTTAAACAACCTTCGCCGCATCATTTTATTTTTAAAAGTCGTTTAAATAAAGGATTGTGATTAATCACCATTGAAAATTCCTTTTACACCGATGGTATATATGTCTTAAATTCAAACTTTAAATATGCATTCATAATTTTAGTTTCTGAACTTTATATATATATATATATATATATATATATATATATATAAAATAATGTATATGCATTTATTATAATTTTAATTATAATATGATTTGTTAGGTCTGATTTTTTTTTGAATTTTGATATTCTGTTTGTACATGGATTAGAATAATTATATTGATCAATATCATCTATAATGTACCATTCTTGTAGGGTTAAGTATATTTTTCATACCTTGAAAATGCTATTAATACTTTGAAAAAAAATTATTTATTTTGATCTTCTAATTTTAAAACAAGTAAAAGTGTCCTTAAAAATGAGTGAAAATGACCATTCATTCTAATTTCATTAAAATTTAAGGTTCCGTTCGGGGTGGTTCTGAGTTTCTGGTTTTTAGTTTTGAAATGTATTTTGAAAACAAAAACCTGTTCGGCAAAAATGGTTCTGTTTTGGCTTTTTACTCATTTTTGAAACAGTTTTCACTAAATTTTAAAAACAATAAAATTTGGTTTTTAGATTTCTGTTTCTGTTTTTATTTAAATTCATTACTTGACTTCATTTGTCATCATTGACCATCACCTTCGACCAAAAGTCATCAACCACCACTCCGACGGTCATCGGTCATCACCTCTATCGGCAATCACCAGTCCCCACCTCCGACTAGCAGTCATCGGTCGTCACTTCCGATTGACACTCACCAATCGCCACCTCCAACCGGCTGTACCAATGGCCACCTCCAACTGGCGGTCACCAACCACCACCTCCGATCTTCGATCAGCGATCACTGGCCGCCACCTCCGATCTCCGACCGGTGATCACCGGCCGCCACCTCCGATTGGCGGTCACTAGCTGCCACCTCCGATTGGCGGTCACCAGCCGCCACCTTCAACCGATGATCACTGGTCGCCACCTCTCACCAACGGTCACCAGTTGCCACCTCCGATCGGCGATCACCAGCCGCCACCTCCGACAAACGGTCACCGGTCGCCACCTTCGATCAGCGATCACCGGCTGCCACCTCCGATCAGCGATCACCGGCCGCCACCTTCGACCAACGATCATCGGTCGTCACCTCTGACCGGGGCTCACCGGTCGCCACCTCCAACTGGCGTCGTCACCTCTGACCGGTGGTCACCTTCGACCAACGGTCACCCGCAGTTATCTCCTACCGACGGTCACCAACCACACCTCCGACTAGCGATCGCCATTGACCAACGGTCACCTTCAACGATCACTACCTTCAACTAGTGTTTTGGTTAAGATTTGAAACCAATGTTTTAAATTTGGAAACAAAAACAATGTTGTTTTTAAAATTTTAAAAACTTAAAACTAAAACTAGTTTTTGTTTTTAGAAATTTTAAAACTAGAAACCAAAAATCACCCCAAACGGAGCCTAAATAATCTAAAACTTTGACAAGATGGTTATTTATAATTTATTTTGTTAAAACGTGTTTTTAATCTCTTGGTTTAAAATAGTTGATTATATCATACATGTGTGTATGTGATAAAAGAACACATTTTATTATATGATGTGACAAGTCACTAAAATGCCATATAATCACATGTTAACAAAATTTGAATAAAAGATCAAAACTAAAATGTCTAAATATTGAAATAAAATTGAGTGCAATTTTCAGATAAAAAGAAAAGTATTTAATCCTTTTTCTTTAACCAGTGTATTTTTAGTTATTTTTCTTAATTTTTTTATCTCTTTCAATTTATCATATATCATTTTCAATATTTGTAGTCATAACTTCAATTTGAGTAGAGAATCTCATAAATTGCCCAATCTTATTCTACTCTATTTCCATTGTTACATTTTCTGTCATTTAAATTATTATTTCTTTCAACGTAAAATCAATATTTTCTAACAAAACCTCAATCATTTAACCCACGAATTCATGAGTTTATTATTTAAAGGTTAATAAATTTAATAAATATTATTTTTCCTAGTATAATAATACACTGAGAAAAAAGTCATATATGATAGTTTTAATGCTTTATCATATTACAAATAGACTTTATAATATATCATATTGAGTTTAAGTGATGTTTTAGAAAATTTTATAATATTACAGGGAGTTAAAATTCCACATTACTTAGAAAAGTTTGTTTTTTTCATCATGCCCAAAAAGAAAATATATCCCATCTTGTAATATATTTTTTTTAAAGTATTTAAATGATTATATATGGTAATATATAAATAATTAAATGAATCTAATATATAAAATTACTAATAAAATATTTTTAAATTCAAGAGACTAAAATAAAGATAAAAATAAAATGATATAATTTCATAAAATTTATGAGAATACTTGTAACATTCTAAACAAATAATAATAATAATAATAATAATAATAATAATAATAATAATAGTAATAATAATAATAATAATATTCATGAACTATAGAATCCATTTACAATATCTTTATATTAAAATTATATAAAAACTTTCCACACAAAGATACATAAAGCAATAAACAACTCATCCAGCAAGGTATGTTGCCTAGCTAGGAACTAATGCACCTTGTCCAACGACTAATGTTGCCTAACAAGATACTAATGTTGCCTAACAAGATACTAGAGATATAACTTTCTATACAAAATACTTCATGTATTGTTGGGTGAAAAGCTACACAAATGTTGACAATTGGTAGTTTGCGCTGGACAAGGCACATCGTTGGGCGTAAAGCTCCACCATTGCCTAACAGTAATAATTTCTCATTGGGCGAGAATTCTTACCCAGTGAGACTCTACATAACTACAAACTTTTGTTGCATAATTTCTACAATACAAAGCTCAAAACAGGTATTTCAACTACTAGCCTACTAGCAACATTCTATCATACATATTTACATCAACATCTTACATAACTATACTTTAGTTTCATTGTTATACATACTCAAAATGGAAAACTTTAGAATTCATTATACATTACATAAAACATTTAAGATTCATATTCTATGCTTATCAAAAGTTGTTTTCTTCAGCATTCAATTATGGCTTCTTTATTCTCGGTTGCTTTGCATTCCTACCTCACCTCTAATATCTACTCATGTGTAAAGCACGATTATCACTGTCATATAGAAAACATATACAAGCAAATGTGAGCTTATCAGATAAAAATCAATATAATCAGAGATAAGTCAATACAACATCTATGCATCTTTGCACAAAATCTCCAAGTAATCAAACATACATCACCATACATGATCTTATGATTCAACATTTTTTGGTAAACACGCATTAATGAGTTCGGATACAAAGGTGACCCATTTGAATACATTTTCAACTGTGTCTCTCGTTTACTTGACGCGATATAGACAACCAGCTAAGTCTAGGCAATACTCATGTGCTACTTTCAACTAATGTTTGACATCCATGGGGCCCATTTTGGACATTTAGCTACCTCTCAATTAGTGTCTAACATCAATCTGACCTAGTACAGACAACCTGTTGCTATCTGAATACATCCTCTTAGTGTATTCTTACTCTCATCGGCCTAAACATAGGATCACAATAACCTCAAATGTATCCCTAACTCAATGCACTATACGCAAGATTCTCTTACCTCCTTGTAATAACCCATAGTATAATACATTACTCATAATTTCAAACATTCACTTAGATCAATGCATGTAATATCTCCATATCACGTAAATCACAAAGTCAAAATATAATTCACTGAACATAGGCGCATTTGATTGTCAACCATATTCCAAGCTCAAAACTATATTCAGACTCAAATCAATCATACAAAATATTTCTACTTTGTCAAACATAAGCCCATTAGAATTTAAACAAGGATTGATCTCTTCCTACATATTTTTCTTTTTACAAGTTGACTTTAATGAGAAAGGAGAATTCAACCTAGAAATCGCTCAAAACTACTAAAAATCTCAAAACAAAAAAGAACCTAAGTAATCGAAATTTTAAGGAGAGTTTTCCCTCATTGAGGACAATTGAACCAAAAAGAGAAATAAAAAGGAGTCAAAGAAATAGAATTAGACCTACCCTTAATTATTAGCGACTATAAATAGGAGAAAGAACAAGATTTTCTCTTAAATTCAATGGCAAATCAACAACCATGCAAAGGAGAAAAGATTTGACTATAGAGAGAGGCGTAAAGGAAAGAGATAGGGAAAAAGGAAAGTGACTGAGAAAGGGAAAGAAAGGAAGAAAAAGAAAAGAAAATCAAAGTTATGTTTAAAAAATTTTATTTGCTAACCACAACTCCTTACAATTAGATTTATGAATACTTTATATATGTGTGCATATATATCAATCTCACTTCTCAGTGAACCAATTTCACTCAAATTTCACATTTCATTTAGTTCTAATCACATGTATTCAAAATAGTATATAATATCAATATAAATATTACAATCAATTATCACTAAATCAATTTATTAATCATATTCAAACTTAAATTTAATTTCTCTTTTTATTTATTTCACACCATTATAATACCCAAATAAATTAGGACTTTACAATAATAATGTAATTTGCTTTATTTTTTTAACATTTCAAACCAAACAAATTAATATCAAAATTTAATTTAGGCGCCTAGAGTTTTAAATAAGTTAAACTATAATAAAGTCATATATATTTTGAAAGTGATCTGGTTTCAGAAATTATATGTTGTCAACGTCAATAAGCAGAACTTCATATATGATATAGTATCATCCAAGATATTTCATATAAGTAAATTTGCATCATTTGCATGTCACTTCGGAAGATAGCAACCATGAAAAAAGAAAGTTTTATATATAATACTTGCTTTCAACGGCAGTAAAACCAACATCATTCCAAAACAAGATGGAGTAAGAAAAAAGATAAACGAAATGGACATATTTTATATGGATCTGTTAGGGTTGATTAAAAAAATAAAAATAAATTATAATTGATTTTTAAATAAATATATCCTAGTTTTAAAATTTTAAAATTTATTCTAAAATATTGTATCAATGTTAATCTTTTTCTTAAAAGAAGAAGTCTATATGATTTTATAGTTTTTAATATATGTTCATTTTATTTTATATATCATAAATTTAATCATTAAAATTTTAATTGACAATGTATATTTTAAACAGTAACAAATAATTAATAACTAGAAATTAAATCCATAAATATTAATCATGAAGAAGTACTTTAAGTAATGTTTTATATATATATATATATGTTTTCTAAAAAAATAATGTTATATATTATTTGTGTACCAAACAAACTTTAAGTAATATATTTACGAAATGTAAAAATTGCTCGCGATGGACTTTGATACTAACGGGTACTGTAATTATGACCTGATCGAGGGCATAATCATTGAAATTTGTCTGTGGATATAAAAGTTTAGGAGTTTAACAAGTATATATTATTATGAAGTGGTTTTTTGGTTTGATTTGAAATGGTGGATTTACCGTAGCCGCCTATGAAGAAGATAAATTTCATATTAGAATAAAATATAAAACCTCTTCATTTAATATTCAAAGAACCGAAGCTATTACATTACATGCCTCACGGACTTCCCTTGGTACGTACGAAGCAGATAAATTTGGCAGATATCGATAGATCGATTTGAATAGTGCAATTGAAGTTCTTTTATAAGGGTGAATTGGACAATAATAGCCGACCTTGCCATTTACCATTTGGTTCTCGAAAAGAATAACTTTATTTAAATATTTCCGTAACATTTATTTTTTATTAATTTCTAAGACATTATTTTAATCATGCAAGGAAAATTTGACTAATTTAATCATTTATTAAAATTTCACATCATAAAGATTTGTATATTTTATTTCAAATTATAAATAATTTTAAAATATATAAAATTTTGTATGTTTAATTTAGCTAATAAAATATAAAATTTAATGGTAAAAAATTTATTCTCATGAAAATATAATAAATGAATAAAATTTTACATGTAAATACGTAGTAGCCAAAGTTTTTTCTTAGTTCTTATCTTGTCAAATTATGTAATAGATATATACCAAAGGTGTGGTCCTGGGAAAAACTGCATGTGTGCATGACATATTAGGTATTGGTTCTTTAGAGATAAAGCAATTGTTAGCACACATGCTCATTGCTTAAGGTCTCAACTATCAAGGACGGTGCATATATATGACTGGTTTTCTCTAGACTTCAAATTAAGCAAAGTTAATGGCGGTGTTCACTTGCTTCCTCTCTTGTGGTGAATTTATTGGCATACTGAACATAAAGTTCGAATGGTTGAAAAAGTAACAATCAAATGAGTTCAATAAATTGTAGATGTAATCATTCAAATTTCTAAAAATACTCTTTAATCTAGTTTTTCTTTCTTTTCTTTCATGCATGACACATTGACACCCCTTTCTTCTCTTCTTTTTCATTCATAATTCTCTTCAAGCATCTACTAACTTAATAAATTTAAAAATCCTTAGATGAGTTTCTCACTTTCATCTCTTGCTCTTTTGTGCCAAGCCACCTCTTTCTCTCTTCACCTTATGCTTGACCTTCCTCTCCATCTCTCTCATGTGTCCTCTTTCTTTTCTCCCTCTTCCTCTCTCACTCACTATTCTATCCAAACACCTATCAACTTAATAAATCTAAAAACTCATTCATGGCCTGTTAATGCAAAAATCCTATATAGACTTTTTTATTACATGATTTAAGAAATAACTAAGTGCATGCATTGCCATTAACAATATAATAGTCTTTTCTCCTTATATTTTGTGATAGATGAATACTATCACATGAGTTGTTACCATAGTGGTGTCATTTGTACTGGTAGAAGATATCTTGTACAATTTCCAAATATAAGAATAACAATGATTACTTTCATCAACTTTAAAAAAATAAAGACAAATGATGAACAATATTTTCATAAATTAATGATTCAAATTTACACAAATAAGTTCAGTATACACATCACATGATAAAATTCAAATGTAAAAAACATAATATACTAGAAGACACCCGTTAACACATAAAATTCTAGAAAACTTATAATATACTAAAAAGTGTCTCTTGACACCAAGAATGTGAGTCTCACTCCTATACTTTAATCTTGACAACTTTTTAAGCATCTCCAACCAATTAGCAAAAGTAAGAATAGTATTATTTTTCTCACTTTAACAGTATTTTTATCATTTAGACTTTCAATATACATTCAAATTGGTCGCACATTTTATGACCAATGTACTAATATTTTTTATCTATCTCAATTTCATGATAAATTATTTTTTTAATCCTGTTATTATTTACAAGGAAATAATTTATTTTCTATTCTTTTAAAAAAATAATTTCTTTTCTTCAAATATTTATTTAACAAAATAAGATAAAGTAAAATGCAATCATAAACCAAACCATATATATATATATATATATATATATATATATATATATAGAGAGAGAGAGAGAGAGAGAGAGAGAAAATTTTATTTATGTGTGGTTCTCCCCTTTACTTATATTTTTTCCTACAATATTTACATGGTCGGTGGAAAAATATTTAACAAATGATTTATATAGTTCGTCTGTGGAAGATAAAAGGTAACCACAACTGGTCTCTCAATCACTATTGGTCCATCTAGCTCATGGTAAAACATCAAAGTTGATACAACTGTTCTCTAAATGTGACTAAATTCTCAATTACATTGGTGATCCAATTTGTGTCTGGAAAAACCGAAATAACTGCGGTAAAAGAGGTTGAGGCGTTGGGTGCATTCATCCTTTAGATTTACAAATTCCATTTTTATAAGAGACAAGAAAATAAAAGAGTGAGTACAAATATCATGAAAATAATTTAAATGATAATAATTTAAAAATAAAAAAATTCTATATATATATATATATAATATAGAGAGATATATATGTATCATATTATTTTATATTCATATATATATATATATATATATATATTATAGAGAAATTTGAATTACTTTTTATAGTGACTAGTCAGGATAAATGAATTTCTTTACCATGATTTTTAAAGGATACAATGATATTTCACCTTAAATATTTACTCATTTAAATCTCCAATGTCAAACCTCCAGCTACAAATTAATTCAAATATTTATTTATGTTTTTTTAAAAAAA
Source organism: Psophocarpus tetragonolobus (assembly GCA_037954015.1). NCBI lineage: Eukaryota > Viridiplantae > Streptophyta > Magnoliopsida > Fabales > Fabaceae > Psophocarpus > Psophocarpus tetragonolobus. The sequence goes on from CM075696.1 coordinate 3,896,657, forward strand.
AATTTATTAAAATTTTAATTATATTTTTTATTTATGTAAAAAAAAATGTTATGTTTAAAATAATATGGTTAATTAACAGTTTTAAAAATAACCAACTTAATAAACCAAATAAGATTTCGTACATCAAATCAAATAATGATAATTAAAAGTAACACAAAATACTAAATAAGTCAAAGTTAAAGACACCTCGCTAAATAAATATTACTAAAAGTAATATAAAATAATAAATAAAGCGAGGGTAGTGACACCTCATTAATTATTTATAACTAAAAGTAACATAAAATAATAAATAAAGCAAGATTAGAAACACTTCACTAAATAGTTATAACTAAAAGTAACATAAAATAATAAATAGAGTGAGGTTAGGGACATCTCACTAAATAGTTATAACTAAAAGTAACATAAAATAATAAATAAAGTGAGACTAGAGACATCTCACTAAATAGTTATAATTAAAAGTAACATAAAATAAACAAGTATAATATTTAAAAGTGATAAATGTTTCCTTCCCTTACCTTAATAATTTGAATAATACAAGAGTTTAGATTTTTTTTTCCTTGTCTAAATATGGATTGACTATTACTGTTAACTTTCTTTCACAGGTTCTTCTCCATTTTTTTTTTCACATTTGAAGCCTCTATTTATAGGCTTAGGGAGGTTAAATGTCCAAGTACAATTTCTTATATCATAATTATTTAGTTACTACATTTACTTTCTTTGAACTTGGATATAGGTAAGTTTTAGTTAGTTATGGATAAGTTTTGTTAGCTTTCTTGTTTCTTTTCCCTTCATTCTTATATGTATTCTTTTCATCATTTCATTTTTTTCTTACGTTGTTGTTTTTTTTTTTCTGTACAATACATTACCGCTTTATTTATATATATATATATATATATATATAAATTTAGAATTTATTTTGAAATTTTAGCATATATATATATATATATTATTTTATTATAAATAGATATTCTCATGATATATATATATATATATATATATATATATATATATATATATTACCATTCTATATATTCTCCAATAATACATTATTGTACTAATAAAATTTGTTTATTATTAATATAATTATTATTATTATATATAAATATTGCCTAAAATTTAGAATAACCTATAATTAAATATGATTTTAATTTTATTTGCTTACTAAATATATATTAAAATTAAATATTTTACTATAAATTTAGAATATTACAACCAACATTACCTTTCATGTTATCCCTTATACCTTTTTTTCTTTTAACCTTTGATTAGAAAGACCAATTATCTCTTCCTCTTGCACACCTAAATCCTTAACATCACATTCCTCAACCATTGGTGAATCTATTACATCATTTGCCCCAACACTTCCTCCTTCTTGTTCTAGATCTTGAGACTGTGCCCATGCATAATCATCTATGGCCACAATATCCTTAAATAGGATCTTCATCTCAAATAAATTTCTTAATCGGTTATATTTGAACTTTTCAACCTAAGGATGATCCTAAATAAAAAATTCAATATTTATTAAACATCATATAAATAATGAAATTAATATGAAATTACATTAGAGATATAAAGTTACCTTAATCTTGGTTGCTCACTGTTTGCTATTCATTGAAATAATATGTTTTGTCATGATCCTATCCAAGATCAGTCTTCTTTCCAAAACGTTTTTCCCACGTCTGCCATTCTTTTTCTCAAAAGATCTCATTTATTTTTCATTTGTTTGTAGTTATAAGATAACTCTATTTATTTATTAAAATTCTTGATCAAGTTTGCCTACTCCACTTTATTAAAGTGAGTGTGTAATCTATTCTCAGTCTATTGTTGCTCAACACATACCTTAACAAGTATTTCATAATTTTTTTTTCATTCCAATAAGTCTTAGGTCGTTTCCCACTACCACTATTATTTCCTTTCCCTTGAACTTCATTGGAATCCATTTAGGGGTATTCTACTACAATAAAAAAATTACAATAAAAATTGTTTTTAATTATCAAATAGGTCATAGTTTGCTTTCCCACGTATACAAACAAATAAAACATCTGCATGATATTTACAATGACACCAAAACTTTTATCAAACAAAGACATAAAAGGGCATTACACAAGTCAAATAAATGCAATGATATATATAACAAAGATAAACTGCAATTGCAAGTTTTAATCACAAGTCATGCAAAAGGTATAAGAAAAATTGAAAATAAAAAACACTACATATAATAAAGGTTACTAAAATAAAGTACTTTATTGGTGAAAAATTTCTGCATGAAAATTGAAAAGGTAATGTACCTAGCGTACTGTGGTGCACTAGAAAAGAAACAACTACAAGAGAAATGTTAACAAAAAAAAAATCCACAAATTTATTGTTAAATAAATTAAAAATATTAATTAATAAAATCTACAAATTTAGTATTCATAAAGTGATTAAATATACAATGTGAATAGTGTGACAAAGTCTATGCCTCTTGGTAAGATGAAGGTTGTGTGACTCGGCCATGAACCAAAGTCCCTTCCAGCTCGTGTAATTACAATAAGAAGACCACCATGGTCATGAGATCGCTTCAGAGAAGATTGTGGATGATGTTCATTTGCAAGAAAAAGGTGTGTCTGGTCATGGCACTGTGACCTCTGTTGTAGCCGGTGGCTCGATTATTGGGTTATTGTCTGGAATTCCATGCTTGGTTCCTTAAGAGGGGTTGAATGTATTTAATTCTCAAACTGCACGTGATGCTCAATCCTGGAACCCGAAGTTTGGTGGAAGAAGAAGAGCTCCAAGGGGCGTCATTAAGCAAGTGTCGATTGCGTGTGGACACTTCAAAATTAACACGTGTAAATTTGTAGAGGCAGCAGGGTCGAATGTTGGAATGCTTGGAAAATCTGAATAAGAGGAATGGCTGGCAAGAGGTCCCAATTACACAGGGGCCATTTTGCCAAGCCCAGGCTGAAACTTATGGGGAAATGAAAATTGTATCTAGAAGTATCATGGTGGTTGCAGGATCTTTTCGTGAAGGGCAATATCTGTGGGTTCTTGCTAAGAGCATTGGAACATCTAGTTTGGTTCCTAATGAGATTATTATGTGGAAATTGGCTGAGATGGAGGATCCTGATAGGAAAATGGCGGACCTGTCTGGGTTTGGTGATGGAGTTGGGTTGCAAATTTAAAATGTTTAGTATATTATCATATAATATTAGGGAGATAAGGGGAAAGAAGAAATGACCATTTGTGAAGCAAATGGTAACATTTCAAAATATAAAATTTATTTGTATACAAGAAACTAAGGTAGAAAATATTGATATGAATTTATGCTATGCATTATGGGATGACTCTAATGTGGGTTGATGTGCAAGTACGGCTGTCAATCAGTCAGGGGGACTTTTGTGCCTTTGGGATGTTGGTAAATCCATGGTGGTTGAATCTTTTCAAGGAGTGAGATTTTTTGGGATAAGAGGAAAATTTAGAAATGAGCTAAATGAAAGGATAATTATAAATGTGTCAAATCCATCTGTCTTAATCTAATCAAATCCTTTGCCAAGATCCTAAATTGTGGGATTCTGTAAACGCCATTTTCTTATGTTGGGGTTCTTGTGGGGGCTAATGTGAGATGTGAGCGATTCTGGAAACTAGTTGTAGATAAAATGGGAGTAAAGTTAACACTATAGAGACAAAAAAATTGTCCTTGGAAGGGAGAATTTATCTAATCAAATTTATCTTCTTTGCTATACCTCTTTATTTCTTGTCTTTTTACAGGGTCCTGAACAAGATGACAAAAAGTATTCGAGCTATACAAAGGAGATTTATGTGAGGCGGATCAGAGGAGTGTAACAAAGTAGCATGAATCAAATGGGAGCAATCTGCAAAGAGAAAAATCAAGGTGGCCTTGGTATCAAAGACGTGGTGGCATTCAATAAGGTGATGTTGGGTAAATGAAGGTGGAAGGTTCTTTAGGGGGGAAACTCCCTTGGGATAAAAAGTTCGAAGGTTAAGTATGAGGATGATATTAGAAGAAATCTGGCAGTGGAGCACAGGAAAGGAGGATCCTAATGGTGGAAAAATATCATGAAAGTCACCGTGGAAGTAGGGATAGGTAAAGGTTTTTTTTGGGGGGGGGGGGGCTAAACCTAGGGTAGGGGATGGTTCCCTATTTAAATTTTGGGAAGGGGGGTAGATGGTGCCCAAGGGACTTAAGTCAATATTTCTTAAGTTGTTCGCTTTGTCTAATCAAAGAGAGATGACTATCTTAGAAATAGGGGAGTTAAGTAATAATGTATGGGTTTGGAAGCTTACTTGGAGAAGGGAATTATTTAGTAGGAAGTAGGGGTGAGTGAGGGAGTTGGAGACTAGTTTAGGAAAGGTTCACTTGAGGCGGGAAGTATAAGATGGTTGGGGGCGACTGATGGTCAAGGTAATTATGATGCGTATTCTGTGAAGGAAGCTTATCACTTAGCCTGTGGAGTATCTCAAGAGGTTGACTCTCCACTTTTTAAATGACTATGGAAATCAAAGCCTCCATCAAAGGTAGTGACATTTTGTTGGAAGGTAGCGCTGAAAAGAATTTCTATAAAGGCAAAACTGGCTAAAAGAAACATTTTTCCCTCTGCTGACAAAACATGCCCTCTTTGCAGGATGGAACCAGAATTTGTAAGTCATCTTTTTTTCACCTGTAGCTACATGGTTTGGATGAAATAGTTTAGGTGGTTAGGTTACTTGTCTGTACTACCTGTTCATTGTGAAATGAGCTTTTTACATTTGTTAGGTATTTCCAATTCTATTAATAAGTTGACTATTGAAATCTTGAGTATAATTTAGTTGGCTGTTCTATAGGGCATTTGACTTGCAAGAAATGCAGTAGTTTTTAAAGGTGAGAAATTCATAGCTAAAGAAGTTTATGAAATGGCTCTGGATAGGTCTTGCCTTTGTATTAAAGGGATATGTAAAGTATTGCATGTATCTTTTTGTGAATGGTCTACCTATCCGACTTTATGTATTAAGAGGATGAGGCTTAGATGTGGTTGTGTTTTCAGCTTCTACTTTTGCCTGATTCTATGAGGAAGTTCCTTTACATATGTATATTATTTAGTGGGGGGACCTTCTGTAAGACCTGCCTGTAGGGGTTTTCTTTAAGCTCTGTTTGAAGGGGTTGTCCATAAGTTGTTTTTAATTTTACAATTCTATCTCTAAACTCTATAATTCTTCTTCACTATTATATCTCATGACATGTGGAGATCATGATATTACTTAATAAATTTGTCTTTAAAAAAAATTATTAAATAATTATGAATTTAATTAATATAAATTAAAAATATAAAAAATTGTACATTAATATTTTATCATAATTATTTATTTATGATAAATTTATTAATTTTAATCATTAATTTTTTAAAAGTCATATTACTATAGATGCATGTTGCAGTAAAATTTTTTTATGTAGTTATTGTACGTAAAATGTGAAGTGTTGACGCCTTACGGCTATAACTTCTGTGTAGAAAAAGAATAAGCTTCCACTATCTATATCTATAATTTTCTATTTATTATCTTTCTACTTGTGAAAAAAAAATGTTATAAGAGATTTTTTTTGTCTTTATTTAATTTCTTGACAATTGTTTAACTTTTAAAATTTTTAATTATCTCTATATATTTTTTATTGTATCTTACTATTTTTTTTTTCTCTATTCTCTCATGCACTCAATCTTAAATCTTCTCTCCATTTACTCTCTCTCTTTTCCATCTCTTTTTCTCTCTTAGCTCTATTCCTCTTTTATTTTCTATCTTTTTTTCTAGAGTTCGGACTCTCTAACCTCTTTCTCTCTCTTACTTTATTTTTTTATATATATATTAGCAAAAATACAAGCACTGTCACACCTGTGTATTTGCATTTTTATTTTAATATGTTATAACAATATTTTAAACATTTTAAAGTAAGTTTTTTCTTAAAGTTATAATATTGGTTTAGTAGTAAAATTTCTGTTTGGGAAGTGAGAGGTTATGGGTTTGAGTCTCTCTTATCACACAATAATTTATTTTTTAATTTTATAATAGATTTAAGGGTAGAATAGGTATTTTGAAAAGTGGACGTCAAAAGGCGGTATTCCCTTTATTAATAGTATAGATACACATATTTTTATAATAGTGTTAGTATTTTATTATGTATATATAATTTTTAAACGAATATTCATTTAACAATATTTTTATAATTTATGTTTATTTTATAATTTAATGATAAATTATTATAATTTCGTATCGCTTAATTTAATGTATTTATATAATCTTAATCACTTTTTATTTAATGTAGCATCTAATTTTATAGACAAAAATTATTGTTTATTAATATTTATATGATTAAAACAAAATTTAATTTAATAAAATTTAACCTATTAACATATTTTTATTGCAAAAAATAATTTTAAAATGATTTTGTCAATAATATCATAATCAAATAAATTTTAATTTTTTATTGTAATTAGAGATAACATTTAAGGAGATAATTCTATTGAAAATCATTATATGCTTACAAAACTCTTTTTAACTATTTTACACAAGTTTATACTTTGAATGACAGTGTTTCTACTTCAAGAAGTTAACATAATTGCATACTAACTTAGACATATTTATTTTTACTTACAAATTTATTTACTATAAAATCATACAAATATTTTATTAAATGATATGAGTTTAATTGATATACAAATCATGATTTTTCATTTATGTGACTTTTAAAATAGTAACGAGTAAAGTTAACCAAGCTACCATGAATGAAGGGTTGTGATTTACTGTCGGTGTAAAAATCTTTACACTGACAGTGTATACCAATTAAACTCAAATGATATTATACAATGAAGTTTAAATTAATTTTTTAATACAATTACTTACCAAAACTTAATAATATTTATTTTTACTTATAAATATAATAAGAAATGTGTGGTATAGTTTTGGTATAATGAGGCAAAATTTAATATAAAATATGATATTTTGACTAAATATTTTAATTTTGTTTGATGAGTAATTAAGGACATCTTTAATAGAAACAACTCTCATAAGTCGTTTATTGCGTTAAAATAAATATTTAGTGGTTTTTGCAGTGTTATGTAAACAACTCATACTTAATTTTAGTCCAATAGAAAAATTTTAAGCTATTCCAAAAAAATCACATTTTTAAATTTTTTTATTCTTATTAATTTGTACAAATTTGCTGAAAATTATTTGTTTAATCATATGCAACATTTGACATGTAGGATTACTCCAATGAAAAAAAGTGCTTCAAACAACTCATTAATTTTTTAAGTAATTTTACAAATATCAAACAAACTTCTCCGGTTGGAAATGCTCTAAATATTAATATAAAGTATTGTTATAAAATATTTTGATTTTGTTTAAAATAAACTTATTAGACATGATTTTATTATAAAATACTTTATTACAAATTTCCTAAATTAAATAAATTTTTAAAACTTTGTATAATAGATACCATATATATAATTTATGTGAGATAATCATGCAAAAGATTATTAAGTGTAACAAATTCTTCTTTTAATTTCACCTAAAGTAATAGTTTACTACATTTTAAAATTAATTTATTAAATATATTTTTATAATAAATTATGAGTTTAATTGGTGTACACTTTCAGTGTAAAACATTTAATCACAATCCTTCATTCATGATAAATTTGTTCACTTTACTCAATACTACTTTAAAAGTCACAAATGGAAAGGTCATTATCGAATGTTAGTATAAAAATCTTCTATCAATATATATCAATTAAACTCATAAATTATTTTTAAATTACTTTATAAACATAATAACCCTACTTACTCTATTATATAACAAATACAAGATATCTCACTAATTTATATTGGTAAATCAGATTCAACTAAACCTTTGAAAACATAATTCTTATATATGCCCTGAGTATACCAGATAGAAATCCCGACAATAGGTTCCCAATTATCCACTTGTATAAAAATATTTTTTCCAACTCATTCATTTGATAAGTGGTATATATAACGTAATTGCAAAATCATAATCTCCTAATAATTACCTAATTCCTAATAATTCTCTAATGATTTACACACAATCATGAATAATTATTCACAATAATTATTAATAATATACATTCTAAATAGAGATATTTATCTAATAATAAAAAAACATGAAAAATAGTTTTAAAAATCATATTATTAACGAGATGTATTATTTTTTCCAACTCATTCGTTTGATAAGTGGTATATATAACTTTTCTTATCTTTTAATTATATGTCAATCCTCTCATTTAATTTCTTTGAAAATTTCCTACTTTTACTTATGTCCATATATAATAACTTTTTTCAGTAAATTACTTGATATTTATTCCTATTATATTCAGTATCCATCTATATTTTAACTCTAATCTTTTGACAACTTTGATTACATTGACTCATCATGAAGGTTTATTTTCATTGCACTGACTTTTTTGTGCCTAAAATAATATTACATCAATCACTCTAGAGAGTAAAAAATATGTAAAAAAGTGGATAATAGTGGATGTAATACATATAAACTTGAGGGTGTGTATATTTTACTCTAACTTTTTTTCTTTACAAATAAAATTAATATTTTTACAAGAAATTATAATTTTTTACACTATTATTAATGTATTTACTCATATAAAATTATTCCATAAAATATAAAAAGGAAAAATATAGTTGGTGCTTTCTTGTTGAAAAATATGGAAATATGGCAAGAAATATAGTACAATATACTATAAAAAAGAAGTTAAAAAAGAAAAAAGAAAAATGCTGACAATAAAAGTATGAGATAATTTGTCTCTATACTTTCATATTTTTTTAAAAATTTCAAAAATATGTTTTAGATAAAAAAAGTAACACTAGTTATGTTTTACGATTGTGTAATATTCTTACAAACTCATAAAAAATTTAGGTTTCCATCCCGACTTGTGTGAAACAAATGGAAAACATGTCTACCATATACCTGGAATTATTACAATCAACCAGATTTGAAAAACAACATAGTAGAACGGATTGAAACCATTGATGGAAAGAGCAGAGTGAAAGAAAAATTTCCAAATTTTTTATAAATTAGAATGAGTCTGTTCGAGCTTGCAAGAAGGAAGCAAAACATAAACGAAGTGAAGAGAAGCCCAAACGCTGTGTCGCGAGACTTGGGAGACAGAAGACATGCACAACAAAGAAGTGTGCATTCACTCGGAGATATACGTTTAAAAAAGCAAGGTAGCAAAAAGAGGCGTGGGGAGGCAATAAGTTTTACGTTTTTTTTTTTATCTAGATATTTTAAATAGAGTTTATAAAGTATAAGGAAAAAGACTCTAAAAATATTGGAGGCATAAGTTGAGCCTTTCTTACAGGCCTACAGTTTGTTGGGCCCAATAAAAATAAAAAATAATTTTAATATTTTTGTCGCCTTCAACCGACTCCAGAAAATGCTGGCAACAAAAGTATAAAAAGGGAGGGTGCTGTGGAACAAAAACAAAACAAATCTCAAAAAATAAAACACAAAATTCAGACACAACAGTCACAACAAGCGCATCATCGAAGTGTCGTTTCTCTCTTCTTTCCCTCAGTTTCAGGTATTCCATTTCTCTCTTCTCTGCACGTTCCTTTCATCCTTCTTATCATTCCTCACATAAGATGAAACAAGGTTCTTTTCATTCTTGGTTTTGATTTTATGTTTCTCTCTATTTTATTAGGGTTTAATTAATTGTTATATATTTCTGTTTGAGAAGAATTGAGGGGTAGGTGAATGTTGTGGTGTGTGTGAATTATTACAGTTACGGTTTCAATTCTTGGTTGTGGTAGGAGGACTATAGAGACATGAGCTCTCAAGTTCGAAGAGAAAGAAGGGAGGGGTGGAGGGCTCCACCGCAAGGTGCCACTCGTCGAGAATGGGTCCCCAGAGGGAGTGCTGCATCCACCTCTGTTGCTCAGCCATCAAATTTGCATTCAAGTAGTAATGCTGATGCCAATCAAGGGATTCCTTTTGCTCTGCCAGCTTCTCGTGTTAGAAGCAACAATCATGGGAATGTATCTGTTACTTCCAATCAAGGGGTGTCTGTCGCTTGGTCGGCAAATTATGGTAGAAGCAACAATCATGCCACTGATTCTGTTTCTTCCAATCAAGGGGTGGCCAGTGCTCGGCCGGTGAGTCATGATAGCAGCTACAATCATGGGAGTGATTCTGGTTCTTCCAATCAGGGAATGGTCCTTGTTCCACTAGTGAATCGCCATAGAAACAACAATCACGGGAGTTATAGGACGGAAAGGGAAATGGATAAAGGGAGGGGTGAGAATCAGGCGGGGAAGGGATTTGGATTGGGATTCAGAGATGCTAGTTTGCCTCAATTGGTGCAAGAGATTCAGGAGAAGCTCTTGAAAGGTGCTGTTGAGTGCATGATTTGCTATGAGATGGTCCAGAGGTCTGCAGCGGTTTGGTCTTGCTCCAGCTGCTACTCTATCTTTCACCTGATCTGCATCAAGAAGTGGGCTAGGGCACCCATTTCAAGTGATTTGTCTGTGTCCATGGAGAAGAATCAAGAGTTTAATTGGCGGTGTCCTGGTTGTCAGTCTGTTCAGTTTACCTCTTCAAAGGAGATTAGGTATTTTTGCTTTTGTGGGAAGAGGATAGACCCTCCATCTGATTTGTATCTGACACCACATTCGTGTGGAGAACCATGCGGGAAGCCTCTTGAGAGGGAATTGTTGGTTGCTGGGGGGAGTGGGGATAATCTTTGCCCTCATTCTTGTGTCTTGCAATGCCATCCAGGACCGTGCCCTCCCTGTAAAGCATTTGCTCCTCCACGGTTGTGCCCTTGTGGGAAGAAAAATATTACCACTCGTTGCTCTGATCGCCAGTCTGTGTTTACCTGTGGAGTGTGCTGTGGCAAACTTCTTGAATGTGGGCGCCATTATTGTGAGCACATTTGTCATGTGGGTCCGTGTGATCCTTGTAAGGTTCAAATCAATGCCACTTGCTTTTGTAGTAAAAAGACTGATGTTTTTCCTTGTGGAGATGTGGCTGTGAAGGGTGAAATTGAAGCAAAAGGTGGGATTTTTTCTTGTGGTTCCTGTTGTCTAAAGAAACTTAGTTGTGGTCATCATGTCTGTAGCGAGATTTGTCATCCAGGCAGCTGTGGGGAATGTGAATTTTCACCTAGCCTTGTTAAGACATGCTGTTGTGGGAAAACAAGGTTGGACAATAAACGCCAGAGTTGTTTGGATCCAATACCCACCTGCTCTCAAGTATGTGGCAAGCTCCTTCCTTGTGGTGTGCATTCTTGTAAAGAGGCATGTCATGTTGGGGAGTGTCTACCTTGTTTGGTTCAAGTTTCACAGAAGTGTCGTTGTGGCTTGACTTCCCGAATTGTGGAGTGCTATAAGACTACGATGGAGAATGAGAAATTTATGTGTGAAAAGATCTGTGGGATAAAAAAGAATTGTGGAAGGCATCGATGTAGTGAAAAGTGTTGTCCATTTTCTAATCCTAATCCACATAATAATTATTTGAGTGGAGATTGGGTTCCTCACTTTTGTTCCATGCCCTGTGGAAAGAAGCTAAGGTGTGGCCAGCATGTGTGTGAATGTCTGTGTCACAGTGGTCATTGTCCAGCTTGTTTCCAAACAATTTTTACTGAATTGACTTGTGCGTGTGGTGGGACTTCAAGACTTCCTCCTCAACCTTGTGGTACACCGCCCCCCTCATGTCAGCTTCCTTGCTCAATTCCTCAGCCGTGTGGTCATTCAGGCTCACACAGTTGCCATTTTGGAGACTGCCCTCCTTGTTCAGTGCCTGTAGCAAAAGAATGTATTGGTGGGCACGTAGTTCTTAGAAACATACCTTGTGGTTCCAAGGATATTAGATGCAATCATCCTTGTGGGAAGACCAGGCAGTGTGGTTTGCATGCGTGTGGCAGAACATGTCACTCACCACCTTGTGATAATCTATCTGGTGTTGCCCAAGGTTTCAAAACGCCATGTGGCCAAACATGTGGTGCTCCAAGGAGCTGCTGCCGGCACACATGTAAGGCTCCTTGTCACCCTTCATCTCCCTGCCCAGATATAAGATGCGAATTCCCTGTTACAATCACTTGTTCTTGTGGCCGCATTACTGCAAATGTGCCTTGTGATGCTGGTGGTAGCAGTAGCAATTATAATGCTGATGCCATACATGAAGCTTCCATTATTCAAACATTGCCTGTACCGCTTCAACCAGTTGATACAAATGGCAAGAAAGTTCCCCTTGGACAAAGAAAGCTGATGTGTGATGATGAATGTACCAAGCTGGAACGCAAAAGGGTTCTTGCGGATGCTTTTGACATTACTGCTCCAAATCTGGATTCTCTCCATTTTGGTGAGAACCCTCATTCTTTTGAATCACTTTCCGATTTGTTCAGGCGTGAGCCAAAATGGGTTTTAGCAGTTGAGGAGAGATGCAAAGTTTTAGTACTTGGCAAGAGTAGAGGAACTACACACGGTTTAAAAGTCCACATCTTTTGTCCCATGCTGAAGGAAAAAAGAGATGCAGTGAGGTTGATTGCTGATAGATGGAAGCTTGTAGTCAATGCTGCTGGCTGGGAGCCAAAGCGATTTATTGTAATTTCTGTTACACCAAAATCGAAGACCCCAGCTCGTGTGATGGGGGTTAAGGGCAACACATCGTTGAATGTGTCCCTTCCTCCTGTATTTGATCCATTGGTTGATATGGACCCGCGACTCGTGGTCTCATTTCCAGACTTACCTAGGGATGCTGATATTAATGCCTTGGTATTGAGGTTTGGTGGTGAGTGTGAGCTTGTTTGGTTGAACGACAAAAATGCTTTGGCTGTTTTTCATGATCCTGCCCGGGCTGCAACTGCATTGAGGAGGTTGGATCATGCCACAGGTTATCAGGGAGCTATTTTGGTTGCCTCAAATGTTGGGGCATCAGCAGCTTCTTCAGCTACTAATGCCTGGGGAGGAGCAGGGGTAATGAAAGGAGTGCTGCCAGTGTCCAAAGGTAATTCATGGAAAAAGGCTGTAGTTCAAGACCCTGGTCGGAAAGAAGATTCTTGGGGTGGTAAAGAGTGGACTGCAGGTTCTGTGAATATCCAGCCATCTGTTTGGAAGAAAGAAGCACCTATATCTGCTTCTTTAAATCTTTGGAATGTCTTGGACCAGGAGTCGGGTTCAAGTTCGTCATTTACAACTGTTGGAGCTGAAGTTTCTGGGAAGCAAAATGGACAAAGTGCTGCCTCAACTCTGCTGTTTGGTGAAGAAGGTAGCTCAAATGAAGAGGGTAATTTGGATGCAGCTTCTGAAGTAGTTGATGATTGGGAGAAGGCTTATGAATGAGGGGGGATAAAATAGGCTCCTTCTATTCAATAACAGCAACAAAAAGAAAACCTTTTTATTGTTAGAAATTTTATTTGTTGACAAGTAGACATGCATTATCAGGTACCCTTGCCTTATTTCTTTTTTATGAAGTTTTGCAAGGCGAGATCATTTCTTTTCCTTATAGGTATATGTTTAAACTCTAAAGTGACTGGAGCAGTTGAACCCAGGTTTAGAAATGGGTATCTACAGAAAAAAAATGCAATTTGTAAATGTTCTTACAATGTTTAATCAAGTCCTTATATACTTATATCTTTGGATTGGTTATATGTTTAATCAAGACTTCAACTACACGCAGCTTATAGACTAGAAGTATTCTAAAAACAGTTTAAGATTATTTTCAATATTCACAAATGCTTTTTGACGTATACTGATGGTATGATAACCTATGCAGTTTTTTTTTGGTAACTATATATTATTTTTTGGTAACTAACTATGCAGTTATTCCTGTAGTCAAAATCGAAATTTAGGTATTTTCTTTAATTATTAGCGAGTGCTTATCAAATAATTTTCTTTTTTCGCATCTACCTCTTTTTATTCAGTGATTCAATTATGATATTTTACCAATATTGTTTAAGAAAAAATTATGATACTTTATCAGTTAAAATTTTAGTAAAATAATTTCCAACAGCCGAAAGTAATAGACAAAATTATGGATGTGCTATCATCATAAATAGTTTCTCTTTTATTGACCTGAAATATATACTATTTATGAGTTAAAAGACTAGCTAATTTATAGCTACTTAACTGTTGGCTGTTAACTGGATGATCATGGAAGCACCAGCGCCACCACTATGCGATGCGGGCAGGAAAATTTCTGATTTCTGAGTGGAAATTGCCTGTAATAATTTTTTTTTTACAGAAAGGTATTGCATACAGGTTCAACTCTTCAAATTTGGTGAAAATCTATCAAGCTGCCTAAGGCTGAAATAAATGAAAACTTGAACAGAGTTTATATGTAATTTATCTAATTTCATTTAAATGTATTTTATGAAATCGTCCATGATTAAACCATGCACCACTCTCAACTCTGATTCTGTACAGCCATATCAGCACACAATAAGAAATTTCAGCACTGCTTTTTATTTCAAGATATTTATAATCCTACATTTTTTTCATTTCTAATTATAAGTGATAAACAAAAATGCCTGAAAAGCTCTATTAATATATTATACGTGATATGATTGACAAATATTCGTGTCTCTTAAACATGTTAAGTTTTTAAGTGTTCGATTCTTAAATTAATCTTTGTATATGAAATAACATATGTTTGCACATGTCAAAAAATCCTTGTAGTATTTTGATGAGGAATTGGTTTTGATGCTCAAATAAGGGATGTTTTGAGTTAAAAAGAATAAAAAAACAGAGATCAAACAGAGATGAACATGAGGCAAGAGCAAAAATGTATACAGCTAAGCAGTGTGCTGGTCAATCAGTTAATTGCTTGACTTGAAAAATTAAAGGTTTTCATCATCTCATATTTATAGAAAAGGAAGCAATAACAAAACATATATAGCGACTAGTGGACAACAAACTATACTATGCCTTGAGTGACTCTTGAGTTGCATTATTTTCACCTTTTTGTTTTCTCTAATAATGTGGCCCTGCCATAAACATAATCTTTATTTGGACACACGCGCACCCTACTGTATCACTTTTAAAAGCCTTTGAACCCATTTATATCACTTTAACTTTATGAAGAACATAATCTTTAACTTTCTGGTTTATATTTAATTAATTCTTTTATTATTTGCGTGAATTATCCATTTAAGGAGGACATTTTTTAATTAGAATTACTGATATTTTATACTATCATCAAATAATTATTTTATAGTTTACCAATATACAATATAAAATAATTTCACATTATTAAAATAATCACAAATGACTGTGACTATAACTTTTTCAGATAATTACTATTAAAACGAATAAACTTATTATGATAAAAAATATATTAAATTCATTCTGTAATATTGAAGCTGTGTACAGAAAGATCAATATCTCATGCCACTGTTGGGAATAGCAGGAGGGTCTATGAATAGTGAATAACACCACAACTCAATATGCTAGTTTAGATTATTTTTGAAAGCCAAAAGTGAAAGAATGATATTCAGGGCTCCTTCAGTTTTGTAAAAAGTGAGGAGGTTCACAAAAGAGTGCGAAAGTAGATAGAAGAAGATGATGACAAGATAAGATCGATTGGGTTGCTTATGAATAAAAGTTTTAAGTATTAACTATATTTCACAACAAAACCAACCGATTGTCTTTTTTCCTATAAATAAAATCGATTATGCCCATTCCCCTAAACCAATTTTGATTATATTAATTTCCCTTCTCTTTGTATACGAAATGTAGAATGATGGAGGTGAAGATTGTGACTGCTATCGGAATAATGAAAGTTGGAAAGGGCATAGTTCCATTAGTGCATTGAATGTACTCATCTCAACCAAATTTGACTGCTCATAGCTTCAGAATCAGCAATCAAGACTCCGTACGGAGCATAAAAATTCTAATTTTTTTTTTTTTATATATAAACTGTTATGTTATGTTGTGATCAAAGATTATACCTTCCTTCAACCAATTAAATCATATCATCCATACACAAGCATATAACTTTTTCCCTTATATATTTCAAAAAATAAAAAATAATTTTGTTGGTTTCTAAAATTTTAAGTTTAGGTTGTTTTTAGAAACTTGATTAATTTTGACTAAATTTAAGGATAATTTGAAACCAATAAAAGCACTGCGAGATTATAAAAATTTACGAATCGTCGTTGCCAAATAAAGTTTTTTTTTTTTTTTTTTTTTTTTACAGAAACAAAAAATTTATCTTGATTTTGTATATTTCCTTAGCATTATAGGAACTTACATGCATTTATTATTGTTTGACACATGGCACTGGCATATATAGTATGTTTGTATATCTGTCAATATCATTTAAACGGAAAAGGTAAACATTTTTTTGCTCTCATTCACCGTTTAGAAAAATGAAATTTTATTTAGGAAAGTGATAAAAAGGAAATGTAACGTGTTTCCAAACATACCAATAGAAGTTCGAGAAATATAAGGAAAAAAATGTCAAAGTCATGGAGGTAAATTTCAAATTTCTTACCCTAAACTTTAACAATAATACCTAATCATTAAACTAATAAGCTTCATTAATACATAAATAACAGCTAAAATATCTTAAATATGTATCAAAATTATTCTTATATTTGCTATTATTATTTATTAATAAGTAAAAAAATATATTGTATATTATTAGTATTAGCAATATTATTGACAATTATTATTAGAAGAAGGATCATTAAAAACATATGATACAAATATTGAACATCTAATTTTTATTCTTCTAACGGAACTTAGTTTAAATATTTATATTTTTATTTAGATAAATTTGGTCTTTTAAATTTAAAATTAATGTAAATTTAGTTTCTCTCAATTTAAAAAAATAGGATGAATTCATTATAATGAAGGGATTAAATCAACATGACCAAATTCATAATATGAAAATATAAAATAATTTGACAAAAAATACAAAAAATTAAAAGGACATATAATTTTTTTCTTTTATTTTTAATAACTACCTAGTATATATATATATATAAAGATGATGATGATAACAATTACCACCACGCGATTGTCTAGTAAGTGACATATAATTGGACAAGGAATTATATTGGACGCACTCTCCAACCTTGCATTTAATAATATTATTTATTATTAGAAATAGTAAATTAAAATATGATATTAAATTTGTTATGCATGATGTATCCAACAACATGCATGCAAAGAATCTCTTGCACTGAAGAAATCATGATCACTTAAGGTATATTCTCATCTTTACCTTTGTCAATGTCCTTTTTTACCGTTTTATGTGCGTGTGTTTGACATTGTTTTGATTTGATGTTAGAAAAAAATTAAGAATTAATTTTATATTTAACATTGTTCTAATTTGAAATAATTTAAAATAATGTTTATGTTGATATAATAAATCTTACTTTAGATTTTTTTATAATAAAATATATATTTAGATATAAATTATATATTTTAAAATTAATTTGATTTATAATTAATTAATTATGTAAATTCAATATTATATATATACATATATGTGGGTGTATTTTTGCTGTAGTATAACTTTAGAGGGTTATCCCTACCCTAGGCCCTAGTATATATCTGTTAATTCGGCCTTGTTGAATAGAGAAAGATGTCTGCCAAAGGGACCAAATTGTTTATTGACTATTGGTCTCTCTTATGTACCATAGCCAGAGTTGGCAGCTATCAGGTAGAACAACACATAAATCCAAACTCATGCCCTTAATACCTACCATATCTACAACAATGCCCTTCAATACAATATATCTTTTTTATTCATTTCAAATCAACACAACATATATATACCTTCTCTCTTCTCTTCTTTCTATATATTAACTTCATAAGTTATTATTAATACTCTCATAAAACCAATATAATAAACAACGATCATTTTCCCTTTTTAACACATACTTTGCATAAACAAAATCAAATTAACTATTGTACGCATAAATTTTACTTATAGCAGTTCACTTCAAAACAACGTGACATCAAAATGACACTCTCATAAACTACTCTTTAATAAATTTGTAGTTTTCAATTATTACGTAACATATCTGTCTAATTTAAAATATTTATGTATAACCTTTAACAACATTTTTTAACACTTAATTTTTTTTTGACAACGTTTAAGAAATAAAAAATTATAAAAATATTATTAATATATTTTTAATTTGGGACATATTATCAAATACTGTATATAATCTCTATCATATTTATTTATAATTTAAAAAAATAATGTTATAAAATTTTTTTAACAATATTTTTATATAGTGTTATAAAAATATATTACTAAATATTACATGTGTGTAAGCTTGAAAATACAGAACCAGTTTAAGTAATGTAAAGAAGCATAAATATAATTTGTTTTTATGAATTCTTTTAAGTTAAACTCATGTACTTTACTTTAGTCATATATATATATATATATATATATAAACATTTAGTGAACTGTGAAGACAACAAGGATCAAGCTCTAAATTAAAACCACTTCATATATATAGACTCTGTTGTTATATCTTAAACATACGTAGCATAAAAACAGCCAAAAAATGCAAATATTAAAACGAAACCCCAATATGTTAGCATCAGTTGCATGACAGAAAAACCTTCATATATATATATATATATATATATATATATATATATATATATATTTCCTGGAATATTAATGTTTAATTTCCCCTTAAAAATTTTCCCTATACATATGGGAGAAGCAAATACATGTATCCACCTCAATATCATTAAAGTCTTATATAAGCAGATAGACAGCATGATTGCTGAAAGGCATGTGAGCCAAACTTGGATAAGACATGTTAAGGCGCTGAGACAAGTAGCAGAGATTTTTTGGCAATTGAATTGTCAATACTTTGTACTCATCTACATTATAAATTAGTAAAAATCTTAACACTTCTCTTCAAGATGCTGAATAATAAGGAATAAATTTGAAACATTTTTATATTTTATCATTAATAATCTTAATGCATTTTACTGTAATTCCTCTAATAAAAAATTATTTATTGATTCATTAAGTAACCATTACCTTTAGAACATTCGTATAGATAGGATTTTAGATCTTTTTTGCTTTATTATGAAAGAAAATATCTTGATTGTCCTGACATGAGTGACAGTATGTTATCATGGCACAGATGTATATTGTGGGAGTAGACAAAAGAATCTGCAGATACATATATTTGAACATGGAAACTATTTCAGTACATTAATTAATTATGAGGAATTGAACATGGCACAGTTGTATATAATATTCTTTTTTCTTTTTACATGTATAGCTCCTTTTGAATTAGTTGCATTGAAGGGAGTGTCGAACACTAAATATTGAAACAAAATATCTAACTGGCAAATATATATATATCATCTAATAAGAGGAGATGAATTAAGGAACAAGTTATAGTAATTGGATTTCAATTCAAAAGAATAAAAATAAATAAATGAGCCTTGTTGGAATTGGTGGTAATATAAATTAAGAAAGTTACATAACCCTTTATCAAATTAAGAAATTACAAGATGGTATAAGAAGAAATTAATAGAGTTATTGAATTATAGGTGAAGAGCATGCATGCATCAATCAAATCATGGTCTGAGCATACACTGCTCTTCATGTAGTTTGTTGTGACTCCATTAATGGTAGAGATGGATACAATTGAATGATTGATGCACAGCGCGAAGTGATTGATCTTGTGTAGAACACAGCACAGGGATAAACAATAAATGAATTGAAGTTTCCATTGACCTTGTCCTTGGTAGTGACTGGTGTGGAATGATCATTACGGATCACATGCATATTTATAATTTATATGTGCAGATTCAGTTTTAATTAATTTGTTGAGAAACCCTTGATGGAGCAATACAACGTATATTTCTTTCAATTCCCCCAACATTGGTACCCTTTATTTGTACCAATCCACATGCATACATGAACAAGGGAAGGGGGGGCCGAGGAGCAAAGGAAAAACAGATGAACCAAAAAAGTTACTTTTACACCCCACGCAAATAAATGAAATAATTAGGCAAACACATGCATTTGCATGATACATATTTATATATAATTGTAATTTTGGGCAGCACATCTTGTGCGTCTGCTCATGTCCTTAATAATATATTTTGGTTTATATATATTGAATTAATTCTCTTCCGTTAAAAACTTTTTTATATATATCATCGAAAATTACATTACCTTACCCTTATACCGGAAAGGAATACAAACCATGATTTTAAAGGACGATGTATATTAGCTAAGCAAAGGATGGAAGACCAGTTGAGAATTTAAACCTCGAAGTCCAGAGAATATGGAATGGAGAATTCAAACCGCAAAATCAAGATAAGGAACAGATGAGTCAAGTAAGAATAACACGCCAATTTCGAAATGGTGGAAAGGAAAAAAACAATCAAGAGTTTAATATGTTTTGGTCTTACAATTAAATAGTGTTAATTTGTTTTTGGTCTTTGAAGTTTAAAGCATAATTTTATTCCTAGGAACTATATTTGTTATATTCTATCAAACTCCGGCCGTTAGGTTAAATACTGGCATGGCTGATGGATTAACATATCATCATTTGTGAAATATCATTAATTTTCTGTTCACGTAGTATAATAATTACGTCCATTTAGCTGCTAAGTTACGTTGCGTAGAATTTACCTTTCAAATTAAATATCATGCATTGGAATGGAGGGTTTCCTCCTAACTTGCTGAGTCGTATATTTTTTTGTGAAGTTTCTATTATTCAAACCTAAAGGTGACAATAGAAGCTCAAATGGTGCAAAATTTCCTAGAATGGTGTCATGATTGTATATATAAGTAGTTTTCCCCAAACAATCTTTTCAATTTTCTTGGATGACTAACAAATGATAAGGAGTAGATCGACTAGTACTGTTACACTAGATGATAGGAATTTACAAAAGGCCAAGAAAACTGAATAACATAGCAAGAAAGTATGGTATTAAATTTACCACTAGTAGCATTCAACTACATGATCCTATTCATCATGAGTCTCTGCTATGTACCGTAGTTGATGCATTATCTTTTTTAATTAACTCATTTTTTAAGTCAAAACTATAAACCAATATAAATTTTTCCCTCTTTGGTAAACATATCTTCACCTATCTTATAGATATTTTGAATCTTGAAAACAAGTTTCCAAAGTCTCATCTCATTTTCTTTGAAAAAATAAGGAAGGTATATTGTAATACTACTTTATTCCTTTAAATACGCAAAAGTTCAATATTTTTTTTTAAATAATAATTTTAGTCCTGTGTAAAAGTTTAATCTTAGTTGCTCTCACACATTAGACAGGACACCGCTTGGGACAATATTAAAGTAACACATGATAACTGATGACATGTTAATCTATTAGTCACATTAGTATTTAATCATATATCAAATATTAACTTTTCACTATTTCTTAAAATAGGAGATAAAAAAGTTATATATTTTAAATTTGAGAAATTTTTTTTTATAATTACATGAAATTAAAACATATTTAATTTTTTTTATTTCATCTTAATTATATTCCAAAAATGACATTAAAAAGGAAATATTTTATGTATAAAATGAAGCATGTCATGTATTGAAGGATCTATATTTCGGTTAAAACATAAGGATATTATTGTAAATACCAAATTCATTAAAATATGGTAACAATTTTTATTAAGATAATTATGAATGGGTTAAAACAAAAATAATATAGAATTAGTATTAACGATATTAAACAGAGAATGCAACTATTTTTAAATTCAATTGGTTGATTGTCCTCTCTCTCTATATAGGGTTTGTAGATAAACTCAATAGGTAAGGATTATTATACATTACCTAGACATGTCGAATTCGAATCTTAAATATGGAGTTACACATGTAGAAGTTATTTACGTTTTTTTTTTAAAAAAATAATTATAATTATATTTTTTAAGAAGTTACTCAAAATTAGCTTTTAAAAATAATCAAAAAATTATTTCTCTATATTTAAAAAATAATACACTAGAGTTTTAAAAGTGTTTTTCAAAATATATAAAGTATTTTTCATTAAAATAATTAATTTAAACAAATAGACTGTAAGTTCACTAACTTGTGTCTTGAACATTATATTACCTAGTTGTTTATTAATTGCACCTTTTTTTATCTGGTTTTCAAAATAAAAATATATTTTTAAAAGTTTAAATAAGTTCAAATGTTTAAAATTATTTTTAAAATAGAAACAAAAAGATTCTAAATTTATTAACTTGTATTGAGTAAATTACCCTAGTTATTATTGCTTTTATAGTTACATTTGTTTTGTTATGGGTAAACATTTTTTTACTTGACGAATGTTAGCAAAACTTTTTAAAAATTTTCTTTTAGAATTAAATGATTGAAATTTTTTAGAAGTCATAAAGGATATTTATCTTAAGGAATCCATAAAAATAAACTAATTCTATATCAAGATTTTTAAATTTTTATAAGGCGAGTCAAGTGACAAAATACACATACAAAGAGAAGGAAAAATATTATGAGTTTGAATCTTTCTCCTAATACATTAAGAATTAACATTTACCTATATAAAATATTTAATGGGTTTCACAACTTCCATATCAATTTTAATAAATTTATCCATTTTTTAGTCCAGTGATAAACTTGTCATGAAATTCAAATTAACTCCATATTAACCACACATCTCATTTAAAAGGGAATCTAATAAGCAATTTTTGGTGAAAACCAAACATTTCATCTTAGAATTATGTCAAGACTTTGTAGTGAAAGATTTTGAGAAAAATCATTAAGTTGGTTCTTAAGGAATGCTAGCGAAACTTTGTTAAAAATTATCTTTTACAAACTTTTTATACAATTGGTTAAAATTTTTTAGAAATCATCATCGTTCCTATAATTTATCTTTCCTTATTTAATCATGGACCTAAAATGTTTAAAGAAAAATTAAGTAATCATAAAAAGATATTCCAAAAGAGAGCTTGTGAAATTGTTTTTCTATCATCTCATAATAATATTTCCTTAATTTAAAAAAAGATGCAGTATTTGAAGAAAAAAAGTTGTTACAAGTATAATATTAATTTTTCAGCGTAATATTGTTTATCTTTTTCGTTAATATTTCAAATAAATAAAACTTTAACTATTTAATATAATATAATTTATTATTGGTTTTTTATTTGTATAAAGTAACTTAGGATCACATTTTAATTAGAAAGGAGAAAGTATTTTCTTTGCATGTCCACATGTAATTTGCCTGAAAGCATGACAAAATATGTACTTTTAGTGAGAATCAAAGACTTGCAGTTTAATTTGCACTACAAGTAACCATTAATCCTGCACTTTTCTTAGTAAAGACAATGCCAAAAAACAATCCATTACATGGGACCAATTTATGAAAAAGATTACAAGGGCCAAGCCTAATCGCAAATGGTTTCCAAAGATGTAACAACCATGATTAGACCATTAACAACCACCTTCAAATTCATTTACAAATCCCTATAAATCCTAGGAAAATGTTTTTTTTTAATAATTACATTAGTACGAATTAATATAAAATTAAAGGTGACAAAATTAATTTTCAATAATATTTAACAATGTGTCTATAAAAAAAATTTGCCACCATCGCCACTAACGATGATAATTAGGAAAATGTATATACCTGCCAATTAACAGAATGAAAAATATACCTGCAAATTAATGCAACCTCTGGGGGCAGAAAATTAACCGTGAAGGTCAATGAAAAAATTATTGAGCAATTTTAAACATAATGTTGTCAGTACAATTTTGTCCATATATATCAACATGATTAGTGATATTTTAATAAAAGTTAATGTTGGGGAAAATTTGATTACAAATTGGGATTACGTTTTATCATTAACTTCAAGCTTATATTAATGGAAGCATTTAATAAGTGAATTTAGTTAATTAATTTATACTAATTTTAAAACACTATAAATAAGTTCCAATTCTATCGTATTATTTTTATTGTTGTTATTGTTTACAGTATTTTTTTGAAAAAGATTAAAAGAATTAGTTAAAAAAAATTTCACAATATTCAATCAAACTTCATTAGGGTGAGTTTATTAATTTTATTAATAAATATTTTTTAAATTATATAAAAAATAAATTATGATTGAAGATTTTCTACGACCTTTAATCTTTTGTTTTTTAATAAATACTTGATCTTTAATAAAAAGGACAAAATAAAAAAATTTGAAAACTAAATAAAAATATAAATTTATAATTTTAATTTGATAAAGAAATAAAAAAAAAAATTGCCAATGACATTGCTCATTTTAATCATACTAAGTATCTATCAATTTTGATTTGTTGAACGAAAACTAGCTAAAAAATTAAGTAGTTATTGATATTTAAAAATTGTTATCCTAACTTGTTGAATAATATATATAAATTTAAGAATATAGTAAATTATTTCCTTATATACAAAGTATTAAACAGGAAATCTAATAAATAGAAGCAACATATTTTAAATGCTACTTGATATAGTGTTTTGAAAATATTTAGAAGTACTAGTTGAAATATCTTATCAAATATAACTTTTATTGATTACTACTTTTAATAAAAAATAAATAAAATTAGTCAACAACTTTTATTGAGATTTCTCTATTAAATTAGTCTTTTTATCTTTAAAACTTAAGCTTAAAATTTTAGGAGTTTGAGATTAATTAGAGAATTTGTTCTTAAACAAAGGAAACTGGTTAGTCAATCAAGATTTTTTATATAAGATTTGTTGTGAATATTAAGCTTGCTTTGTCCCACTCCACGTAGGTCACAACTTATCAGACAAGAGATAGGTTTGAGCGGGCTCACTCGCTAGCCATCAAATTTTATTTTATTTTAAGAAAGTTATATTATTTGTATAAATTAATAAATAATTATAATAATTAAAATATAAAATAAATTATTAAGTATAATTTCAAACAATAAATTTTTTATATAAAAAAAATAAAATTTATCATGAATTTATCATTTTTTTTGTAAATTTGTAATATTATCAACAAAATAAATTAATGGTACAAAGTTTACTTTTTGTAATGTTTTTTATTTGCTTTTTTGTAAATATAGTTAGTCCGCCAACCCACTTATGATAGCGTTAGCCAAAGTTTTGGCTAACAAGACAAGGCGAGCCAAAATTAGGGGTGACAAAATGAGACAAGTTAGACGGACCACCGTACCGACCTTCCATCGTTTTGGTAAGATGAGATAACATTTTTAGTTCGTTAGTCTGCTTTGGCCCGTCTTACCTAGTTCACCAATTTAGTGGCTAAAGGTGGGATTAGGTAGGCCAGTCCTCTAGCCCTTCAATATTATATTTATTTTTCAAAAATTATAGTATTTAGATTAATAAAATAATTATAATAATTAAAACATAAAATAAAGTATTAAGTATAATTTATAAAAATAACTTTGTTAAGAAAATAAAATAAAGTTTATTATGAATTTGTTATTTATTTTTTGTAAAATTGTATTTTTTTAAAAAATAAAACTAATTATGCAATGGTTCCTTTGTGTGATTTTTCTATTTATTTTTGTAAAATCATGATTTTGTCAAAAAATAAAAAAATATTTTTTTTAAAAAACTATTTTTTCAAATTTTGGTAAGCTCACTTAATGAAAGAGCAGATCAAGTTGATTGACTCGCCTAACTATGGTAGGCTAATCCATCTGATCCATTTTTTGA
Source organism: Psophocarpus tetragonolobus (assembly GCA_037954015.1). Lineage (NCBI taxonomy): Eukaryota > Viridiplantae > Streptophyta > Magnoliopsida > Fabales > Fabaceae > Psophocarpus > Psophocarpus tetragonolobus. The sequence goes on from CM075696.1 coordinate 3,922,303, forward strand.
TTTGCTCAGTTTGCCATCCTAATAATTTTTTTCATAATCACTTATAGAAAAATTAAGCTAACTTTTCTATTTTTTTATGGAATTAAACAAACTTTTCTAAAAACTGAAATTAGTATATCTTTTAAATTAGTTGAAAACTTGACCGTCAAAGTTAAACAAAACAAAATAATTAAGGTTAACAAGTGTTTCTCCCAACCAACGAAAATTACACACAATTGGAGTGAAAAGTGTGAGCACTTAACTGGGTTTATATAATCCTCCATTAATTAATTTTCCCATTTGTTAAAAACGAACCAACTAATGAATCCTTGTTAAAAAAACAATTTTTTCTTGTATTGGTAAGAAAAAACTTTTACAAATTAATGTTTACGTTATAATTTGTAAATATTTTTTTTTATTTTCTTGGTCTATAAAAAATTATTCAAACATACTTATAACTAACTTGTACATGATCGAGTAAAAAAATATGGAGTTAATTTAATAGGTACGTAGTTTATAGATGGTATAGTATAAGGTTTTATTAAAATTTAAAACTAGTGGCAGCCTTAATGTTGAAAAAGAATAATTTCTTCCCCTTTCTCAGAATTTATCTCTTTTTCAGTTAACAGTTGTCTTTAATTTAAACAAAAGAAGATTGAGTAATTTATTCCGAAGTAACAAAAAATATTTATTTAAAATTGATTGAAAGAAGAATGTAATTAATGATGAGTTATATGAAATATGTAGATTGATGTTAAATATAGAGATGGATGGTGAAAAGAGAGGAAAAAGAGTTGAGAGTTGAGAGTTGAGAGTTGAGAGAAGGAAGGTACAGTGTAATCCCATTAAAAAGAGTTTCCCAATACAATCTTTTGCTTCTTTTTGTAGTAAAAATGAAGCAGTCAATAATCTTTGGCGCTCAAACACTGAAACCGTGGAAAGCTCATCGTACATGGCCCACGACAATGATCATTCGGGGCAGCCATTCCAATGCTATCATTTCCATCCACTCAAATGTTTTTATCTTATTTCACCAACAAAACTAAACTACCTATTTTCCACTTCTTCATTCAACCTTGCTTCAAAAATTACTTTTCTATTTTCTATTTTCTATTTATTTTAAGAACAATTTTACTTCTTAAAAAAATAATTATTCCAAAAAACCATTTTTTTAAGTTTAAACAAGATGCCTTTTTATATTATAGGAGGTACTTTGGGATAAATTAACAAATTTATCTTTCAAAATGCGATGTGCTACCTATTCATTTAGTTTTTAAAAATAATAAAATTTTAAAAAATGTTCATAAGAAGAAATCCAACATTAATTTTTTGCAAAAACAGTCCCTTTTTTATTTTTAACTCATTTTAAATAGATATAATATAGTAAATCACTTATAAGCAAACTATTTTTTATAAGCTTTTATAATTTTATTTTAATTAATTTATCTTGACAACTTAAAAATTTAATTTAATTATTATTTAAATAAATAATAATTTAATGCAGAACCGTATTAAATATTATTTTTTGAAAACTAAGTATAATACTTATATAAAAACCAATACTTATCGTAAGAAATCATGAATGCCATGTCAATTTTTTTCAATGAAGAATTCTTACAAGTAGTATTTCTTATTGTAAGCAATGAGTATACAACCAGGTGGTGGAATTGCTCTAAAAGTTCTTATGTTATCACTTTACTATCTAAATTTTAATATTCGTTATTATTTTAACCTTAAAATTATCTTAATATATTGTCAATTACGTTATATAATATTTTGAATTAAAAAAAAAGTGACGAATTAGACTTTTAGAGACTTTTTAATTTTATTAATTTTAGGAACTAAATTAGTATTACATCACACTTTTAGCAAGGAAATTGATTATTAATTAACATATTAGACAATGGCATTATTAAATTAGCACTGTTTAAAATAATGAAACTTGAAAGTGTCGGATAATTTATAATGTTCCTTCCTAAAGTTTAGGTGCAATGGATGAAAAGTAAAAAACATGCTAAACATATAGTTCCTAGGATTAGTTTGTGGACATAATTCTATCTATAAATGATTTAGTGGCATAATTATCACACTTTTTCCAAAAGTCAGACCAACAAGATCAAACCTTAATTACGTCTTTGATTCTGTCTGTTAGCAGATTTGGTAGCATAATCAAATGCAATTATCAATTGAGGTGATGCACAATATATTCTTGACGAGAAAAAAACACTGCTCTTTCCATTCTTTTTTGTCGTCGTACGCATTTAATATTCAGAAATCGCATTACACTTTATTAACAATTTTGAATTAAATTAAAAGACGTAGTGTATATTTGGATTCAGAAAATGTAATATGCGCATAAAAATAAATCGAAAGTAAAAATAAGAATTCTAATATATTTGAAAAAATACTTTTACATCAAATATATTTTTTTATAGCATTTCTTAATATGCACTCAAACGTTTAAAGGAATTCAATTTAAGAATCAATTTCTTTTGTCACTATGTTATAAGTATTGTAATGTAATAAGTGTATGTTTTTAACCTAGGATGACATCCCTTATGTTTTTTTATATTCATAATTTTTTTTCTTATAAAAAAATAACTGTATGTTTTTTTCTTAAGAATTTGATTGATCACTTTTAATAGATAACCGATTCTGTCATAAATTAAAAGTCAATGGAAAAATAGGATAAAGATTCCATGTATCAGGATAATATACAAGTGGAGACTGGAGAGACAATCCTTAACTTGAAAATTAGCTTCCGAGAATAAATTAGATTCAAATCCAAATTCTAAAATGTGTCATAAACTTATTCTATCGATCATATATTATTCGGTCTGTTGATGGTGTACAATTAAATGATTATCAGATCATCCAAAAATGTCTAGTTTTATAATTTCAAAATGCTCCATTCTTGACATAAAGATTGTACTTGAGATTTTGTTTTAACAGGTAACAAAAGATAACCAACAACCTTCACCCCATAATTCTAAAAATACAACAGAGGAATAAAAAAGACAAAAGAAAAACATTATAATATTTTACTTTGTGAAGGATGAAGGAGTAGTGAGGGTGGTGGATACTAAGAAAACATATTTAACGTTAAAAAGTTTGATAAAGAAACAATAGTTAGTTTGTTGAAAGAGATTATTAAATGTTAAAGAAATAGTTGAAAGTAAAGGTAGAGTTTAGACAAATTGTAGCTAGGGAAGCACATGGAAGATATAATGGTTTCACGCAGGAAATTGTCCTTTATCTAAATTTGTAGTAAACAATTGTCCTTTAGTAGTTAGGACCACAGAACAGTAACAGAAACAGAAACAGGAATGAAGAAGCAAAGTGATAAGGAAGAAGGAACCAAAGTGAACAGTTTCGGTTTTGGCTGTTTCGGTTGGGGGGAAGGGGAGAGAATGAATGACTTAGTAAAAAAGTGGAAAAAGAAAAAGACACAAAACTGGAGCAGTGTACTAACAAAGGCACCCCATTGCTCGAGAAAACTTTGAAGTGTTGCTTTCATGAGTGGAAAAAGACAGGGGAAACAGAGGAAGCAAAAAGGCCACACCCCCCACACCCCCTTCTGACTGATTCCATTTCTCTCTTAACCACGTATGCATGCAAGGGTCATTCGCTTCCCTTACTTCCAAAAGTGGGAGCATCTCAATCTCACTGACCTCATCATCTTCATCCACCACCATATATAGTACCACCACTTCATATTTCACATCTCAGATATCTGTATATATATCTTCATCTTCATTTCATAATATATCTATTTTTTTCTTTTATATTTATATCTATCTCCCATCCAATATCTGGCATATCCAAGGTTTGCTTCTCCTTCTCAAAAATAGACATGGAATCTGAGAGGCCTAACACTATTGACACCTACAAACAACAACTAGGAGAAGAAGAAGAAGAATATGACGATGATGAAGAAGAAAACAATGAGATCCTCAAGAGAAGAATCTCCAACCACCCTCTCTATGGACTGCTCGTTGAAGCTCACTTGGACTGTTTGAAGGTTTTTGTCTCTTCTTTCCCTTCCTTCTTCCCTTCACTGTTTCCTTCTCTACTTTACATTAATTTATGTACAAATCTTTTCAAATCAACCTCAACCTATGCTTAATATCTATACTATATATATATAGATACATGTTTCTCGATTTCTCAGAAAATTAATCATATAAATCTATACTGTGATTCACATAGTATGTTTTTTCTCAATGTAAATTGGTGTTAAAGAGGGGATTCTTCTTTCTTGCCCTTAAAAAAGAATTTCAACTTGTTGAATCATGAGTCATGATAAAAAAAAAGTTTAATTCTTCTTTATTTGTGCCAATATATTTTAGTTAAGGGAGCAGATTCATATGCAGGCAGAAGTTCAACTCCACTTTGTCCCTGCTGGTTAATTTATAATTAAATTGTATATTAAAACTCGACATTATAAGAATGAAGTTAAAGGTTCAATAGAAGTTATAAAAAATAAGTTTACTTGGCAAATTCAAACCCTACATATTTAAGTATTTATTGGTGATAAACTATGTAAATTGCATATAAGTTGTGTTATGCATGTTGTGTTTTTCTGATGTTAGTTTACATAAAAAACCAAAAGCTTGTCCAATCATTTGAACAGGAATAATAATACTTCCTGAAAATGAAGTTGTGCTTATCAAGCTCTTGGTATCAAGTATCAACCACTTATCGTTTGATAAACTGTGGACTAATCAAATTGTCGGTGCACCTTTAGTACAAATATATAGGAAAAGCACATCTCATTTTGTCTTTTAATTTAGAGAGATAGTACATGATACACATTTATTTTAAACACCTTATTAACCCTTTTATTTTTTTATCTCTCGTCATAAATCCTATTATATATATATATTTTGATCTCTCTATTTTCTGTTACTAATGTCAAACATGTATCATTTTTCTTTAATTTAAGCATGAACCTTTGAAGATGCATGGTGTAAGTACTTCATTTCAGGTTGGTGACATTTCCAACATGGAGAGAGAGCTGAAGATGGATCAGATGGAAGCAAGGGAGAAGCAAAACTTGGGCATGTTCAGCCAGTCCGAGCTGGATCTCTTCATGGTAATACTCTCTCACATATACACTTAAGTGTGCTGGTTTACACAAACACCAACGAATGAATGAATGTTTTTATGGGATATGATGGGTCAAGTACTGAATGAAAAGTCAGTCAAATAACCTAACACACCAGATGGGAAATGAATTTTCTTCATTTTGATGGACACTTCATGGTTGCCCAAAGCATGTGCTTTCTGATTGAAAGAGACTACACTCAGAAATGCGCATAGTTTTTTGTTCCAATTCCATGACTGTGACACTTTTCCAATCTGTCTCTGTGTTTGTGCAAGTTTTCAGATTGTGTCTTTTCACATTTACTTTAGGCCGCAAAGGTTATTAGAGCAAGTTTTTGTTTTTTAGGATTAGAGCAAGGTTATTACTCACCATATAAATGCCATAACCAACAATAACTATTTATTGCCACCTTTTTTTCATCAACATATTCTTTGAATCCTCCCAAATCCCAATATATATAATATATTTTTTTAGAGTGTGTTGTTTGCTTTTATTTTATGCTTAAAATTCTACGCATAGAATTGTTGGTGAATGACAATAGCTCAGAAAATTTATTGGCAATTTTGGTGTTAATATAATCCAACAGATGATGATGGGGAATGCTATCATTAAATAATACTCAGAAAAGAGCTGTCATCATCTCTGGGACATGAGTTTGTCAAAATATATACTTTTGGACACAAGTAGAATTGCTTTGGTATAAAACTTTGAATGGACTGCAACAAGCACCTTCTCTTTGAATTGCTCTTTTAGGAGACCTATTAGACCCACCACCTGCAGCTACATACTTCTGGAAACTTTTATCATTGTTGAAAGAAGTTAGCTCCAATATACTTGAGGGAAGCACATATTGTTGATTGCCAATTCCGAGTTTCCTCATACTTATTTTGAGTTCAATTTGAAGTGTCTGGTTAATGATTTTTAGTTTGCATTGTTTAGAAGAATAACACTCATGACATGATAAGAATCCTTTTGGAAGAATAAAATAAATGAAAAGTTATTTGTATAGAGACCTTTTTTAACTTTTTAACTTTTCTTTCAACGTGACATATATTAGTATTTTCTACTCCTCGAAGGGTTAAAAGAAAAAAAAAAAGTGTGTTAAATATAGAGACTGATATGTAGCTTTTTTTAAAGTACTAAAATGAAAAGTGTTGTCTTTAAGGGACTAAATTTGAAATTGATATTATAGCATTGGTAAACTACAGAAACAATTTTGTTAACAATTTTTTATCGCTTATTTACACTGTCTCTTATCTTTATAAATTTATGACATTTCTCCTTCTATTTTCAAAATTATGAATTTTTTTTTCTTATTTTTAAATTATGATAATATTTTTTCTGGTTATTAAAATTATTAAATTTGAAGTAATTTAATAAGATGAGAAACTTTAACTTTATTATTTAAAAATGATTTGATTAATTACAATTATTTCCTCATTCAAACCACTTCAAATCACATAATTAGATTTAAAATTTAGGATTACCATGTTATTAGATTACTTCAAAGTTATATAATGTGTGTCACTTAACATCAATCCACCAATGGGATAGACACATTAAGCAATTTTAAAAACGAGAATCAATGCTATGATTTAAAAATAAGTACAGAATGTCAAAAATTGATAAAACATTTACACAAAGTGTAATTAAAATTTTTTCATTAATAGAAACTAAAATATAGGATATTTTATAGAAGAATTAAAACAAATAAACAGTATGTAAGTGTATATATGGATAAAATATTTAATTTAGACCTATAAATATAACTGAAGAAGTCTTCAATTTTTAATTAAAAATGTTCATAAAAAATATGTTCCATCTAGAAGTCTGGAAGCTTTTGTAAATGTTATTATTTTAAAGAAGAGAGAAAACTGAACTCGCATTTATAATTGATCTCATATATAAATCTTGTAGAAATAATTTTTTTTGTTGAAAAGTATGGATATAGTCCAACTAAAGATATTATTAAGAAACAAAACATATAGTTCAAATAATTTTGGCAAATATGTACCAAAAAGTTTGGAATAATAGTAAAAATACAAGATTCTTGTTTCTATGCCTAGACCTATTTTAACAAATGCATCAGCAAGCAAATTCTCTCCTTCCGAAGGCGCAGATAAGATTGCAACCCAACATTAAATATATACTTAATTAGAATATATTAACAATATAAAAAATACATTATTATTCAATCATAAAATAATATGTATATTATGTTTATTTTTATAATAGCTATTTAAAATTATATTTAAATTTTTTTATATTTGATCAATAGTGTAGAAAAATGACAATAATAATAAATAATTAAACTTTATATATATATATATATATATATATATAAATTAATGTATAAAAATCTTTAGAACACTTCACCACTTCAAATACTTCATTAGCATCTTAAGACCAACCTAACATATCTGTAGATCTAAAACAAATTTTAAAATAGGCCTTTTAAAATTAAATTAATAATAATATTTTCATTAAAAATTTATATTTTGAGCTTTTAAGATACGATTTTTTAGCATTTTTTAATTTGTATTAAAGCTAATCTATTCAATTTTTCTTGAGTTCTTTTTTATAAAAAAATGTTAATTATTAATGTGTAAGATTTTATTAACACAGAAATTTGAATCCACAGTCTCTTTCCATTCTTTCCATATGTGAACAACATTGTTACTGGAAGAATCTTATCACCTCTCATTTTTGTTCAGATATCGTTGATGTTAAATAAGATTTAATTAATTGAAAAACTTGTTTTTGCTGATGGAACACTTACAGGAATGATTAACATTATTCCATGAAAAATATATGTATAACATACCCAAAATTAAAACAGTATTAAAAAATAAAAATAGATGGCAGAAGAAACATACCCAAAATAGGAGCAGGCAAGGACTGTAGAAACTCAAAAAATGTTGAGAATTTAGACGGGGATAAGGGTTAATTCACTTAATTGTGAACGAATTAAAAGGGATGTCGTTGAGAATTGAGAATAGCAAATAAAAAATAGCAATTCAGGAAGACAAGAATAAAGAAGCAAAGAGAGAGAGTGATGAGAAGAGTCAGATAGAGAGTGACTGTTAGTGATTTTGGTGAGAATTAATTTAATAAGTGACTTTTAGATTGGATTTTGATAAAAATTAATATATTTTGGTTAATTTGGGTAATAATTAACATAATTTTATAAGAAACCCTTGACATAGCTAATTAAAGTTAATGAATCAAACTATTTTATTTTTAAAAATGTTAGCTCTAAAAAATTAATATTATTTTTTTCCTGGGAGGCTAAAGTAAGGGCTTTATATATAGCCTCTTGCTTGGCCAGCCCTAAGCATATTTCATTTATTTGCATATATCTCTATCAATAATGTCATATTACCTCTATATCACATCATATTAGTAATAAGGTAACGTAGTGATGAAAAGTTAAGCAAAGGAATATTTCAAGATAAGGAGTTTGATTTTATTTGTTTTTTTACTGAAAAAAATAACTATTATTATTTGCTGATAAGAAAACTCTCTTTTCTCTCCTTTCTCCATAGGTATATATATTTGAGTGTCCACCAATAATCTTAGTTTATTCAATTTTACACTACACTTTCATGAGATCTTTATTTTTATTTTTTCATTTAAAGATATATATACCACACTGTATTTCTATTTTGAAAGTAACAGGCTTTGTCCAATAACATAAATATTTATATTTTATCAAACAAAGTCTATAGTAATAGAGATACATGGTGAATAAGTAATGAATTAAGGAGATTGATGATTATTTATAAATTAATGGTGATGCATTGGTTGAATGAAGGAAGTGTATGTATATGCATGCAGGAAGCATATTGCTTGGCCCTTGGAAAGCTTAAAGAAGCAATGGTGGAACCACAACAGAAGTCCATGGCTTTCATAAACAACATGCATTCACAACTTAGGGAGCTCACGAAGGCAACCTTGCCTGCTCCACCTGAACCAGCTGCTACTACATCTTCTAGTGAGTGCAAATTCAGAAGAAAGCCCACAGTTTAATTAGTTTTTCAGTATGCATTTAGCAGCTAGGTTATTTATTAATTAAGGCTTCAATTATTCTCAAATTGCTAATTCCTATGGTTAATTAAAGTGTACGTGATTATATATAAACTAATGGGCATATATGACTCTTATGTATAAATATTGCAGTTAATTAAAATCTAGTTTTCGCTTATTACTTCTTACTTTATATTTTTTTTTGTTGAACTAAATGGACAATAGTCCAAACAGAAAGATTATATTATAGTATTAGGAATTATACAATGTAAGTCTTTTCATCACACAATGGACAATGACTCCAGAAGAGAAGAAAATAGTGACTTTTCCTTATGAGTATACAATCTTAATCTTGCAAAATCATCAACTAACATATTCAATTAATATAAGACAAAATTGAATGTGCAAGTCTGAGTTGTCTCCCTTCTTTTGTAAATTTACTTGACTAGGGAAAAGTGTTCATGGCAACCATCCTCCAGTGGCTGAATCACACTAAACCCTAAACCCTAATTCAATGACCAAATTTTGAAATTCATGCTTGTATGCAAATATTAACGCTTGCAGAATGGCTAAAAGCTCAGCCTTGACAACATCATGAAATACGTGTCTAATAACTGCCTTTTGATGTGATGTGAATACAGAAACGAAACCACTTTGAATTTTGGTTTAGAAGAAAGAAACTGAAAAAAATGTAATTTTTTTATTTTTTATTTTTTAGAAAGATATTAATGCCACACTCAATAATTACGAGAAGGTGAGTAATAAGTCATAGGGTTAATCCTATTAATAGCTTAAGGCTAATAATTAAAACCAACTCAAAATACAAAAGGTCATCCTACAATTCACCCAAAATAGTAATGAAAATTACAAATAAAATATAACCAAAATTAGGTGACTCCTCTAGCATACATCAAAGACCAGGCTCAAGATCAAAAGGAAAGCCAAGACCCAATACAAGGAACAAGAGGAACATGATGAGAGTAAGAGTTAAAAAGGCTCAAGAAGCTTTGCAATGCATGATGACTAATCTGAGGACAAGTCAATTACATGAAGAATTGCAAAGTGAGAGCAGAAGGCCAAGTTTTATCTTTTTAGTCATTTGATAAAAAAAAAACAAAATGTATGTAGTAAGATTTGAACTAAAGACCTAAAGCTTAACTATGCCTCAGTAATCCACTAAGGCATCTTAGTTATGCTTGCAATGTTGAGTTTTACTTTTCTTTTATGAGCTTCCAAGTGCATGAGAACTATTTTTGAATTGAATGAGAAGACATATTTTGGATTTTATCATTCTAAGTGATAGAATCGTCTCTATTAGGGTTCTTGCTTGAACCAATCAATCTTATCAAGAATTTCCTTAATTCTTGTGGTGATCCTCTAGGCTTATCAGACTTCATCGTTTGTAGTGCCTATTCCATTCTTAGATCTTGCATTTTACTTAACCTTTTTCAGTGTTTCAAGAGCCCAAATTGTAGTTCAGAACGTGATCTTTCACCTCAATTTTGAATCGTTCCATTCTGAGTCCTATAGAATGAGATACGAATAAAACTAAAAGGGAACATTTATGGGTCAATTGGCGCATAAATTCCAACGTAGAAGGGTTCGAACTAGGTCAGCCAAGGGGTTTCATATCATCTGGTATAAATATTCTGAACTTTAGGAGCCACCATAAAAATGGTATCATCAGCGTATTGTTGGGACACATCTTGCAGGTCTTGCCTCCCTATCTTCACACCAAATAGTAGATTTGCTTGAAAGCACTTTCAGTAAGACCCTCTAATCCTTCTGCAAGAATTAAGAACATGAATGAAGTCATTGAGTCCCCTTGTATAAGACCTCTTTTCATGAAAAAATTTTATGTTGCACTTCCATTTACCAAAACATAAACAGAAAATGATCAGAGACAACCCTTAATCTAGTTAACCCATTTATCATTGAATTAATTTTTTCATTAAATCGTAAAATAATAATTTTATACCTAAAACTAGTCAATTTCATTATTCTATTAAATTCATAATTTTATAAGAAAATACCAGATGCTTTATATATACTAAATTAGTCAAATTAAACTATTAAAATAACATAATACAATATAAACAACAAATTATATAAATTTAAAATATAAAATAAATTTACTAAATTAAAAATATAAAATAAATTATATATATTTTTGAGTTGATTCAAATTGAGTTAGAATTTTAAAATATGAAAACTAAGAACCAAATTAAACATGATGGATTCAGTCATTTAAGTCCAATCAAAACACAATCAACAAAAAAATTTGAATCAAATTAATTAATTCATTTCAATTTATTTGGTTTGTCCAGTTAAGCCAACCTTTTAACATCCGTTTGTGAAGTTGCTTGCGCATGAAGAAGATGTAATGGCCCTGGAGGAAGCTATCCAATATTACTTTGATATCGTCCAAGAATTGTGACGAGCTTAAAGAGGAGAGTGGAGGATGTATCTGAATTTGGCACTCCCATGATGTGACACGTCTCTTCTTCATTGTCCCACCTATTATGTAGGTTTTAGGATCTTCAAAACTACTCTTATAAGTAAAAAAAAGAAAAAAAAGAAAAAAAAAAAGTTAAAACAAAATTTTCATTAGTGTTTTAAATGATATCAAATTTTGTATAAGTTAAAAAGTTTTATATTTTTTTAAAAAATATGTTTTCTATATATTGACCAAAATTAAAAGTCTCTCATCTATTAAAAAAAATTATGAAAAAGTTTTTTAACTTTATTTTTTTTTCTTTTAGAAGTGTTTTTAAAAAGCTTACTCAAATAGATCCTTGTCATAAGACAGTCAAACTCACTAGCTCATTCCATAGTAATTGGGGCTTCCGCTATGTTGTTCCTCACCGATATAACTATGTTCCATCATATATAAAGAAAATATTAAATGAAATGAATTAAGTATATTCTTATACAAAAATATTTGATTAGTTTTATACTAATATTCTCTTCCCTTCCCATATATTTCTATGTTTAAGGTTAAAGTTTAATGTCCATGCACAAATGGCGTAAAAAGTTTTAAGAAATATTTAATGGAATTAAAAATTGTTATATTTAGACTAAAATGTCCTTATTTATTCAATTAACTCATTCCTTAATAAGGGTTTCTGATTTATATGTTATTTCTCACCAATATAACTATATTCTATAACTATATTCAATTATGTGTTCTTCAACATATATATACACACACATATATATATATATATATATATATATATATATATGTGGAGAATGAAATGAAATAAGCGTATTGTTATACAAAAATATTTAATTAATTTTATATTAATATTCTCTCTACTTCCAATATATTTCTAATGTTTAAATTTAAAGTTCAATGGTGTAAAAAACTTTTAAAAAGTATTTAATATAATTAAAAATGGTTGTATTTAAACTAACATATCCTTATTTAATCAATTGTTTTTTAAGTATGAAGCACTACCGGTGGATATTAAATGAGGGTATATTTATAAAAAAAATGTTAATTAGACTTTGAAATTTTAACATATGGAACAAAAATGAAAGATAAAATATCAAAAGATATGGAAAATAGAGAATAATGTTTTATATAAATATTCGGATACTTTCTTGAATAGTGTTAATTATTATACTTATTAGATATAGGGTATTATATTTAATAAATGTAATAATAGTATATGTATATCAAAAGTATTCATAATCACATAAAGTAACTTTTAAATAAGATCTAAATTGATAATTATATGTTATTTAATTAGTAAAAATATCAACTTAAATACAATAAAATTGTAATATTACAAACGAGTTGTATAAAATGTTGCAACTAAAGACAGGACGTTGGAATGCAATGTAGTCCTAATGAAGTTTTGTCAGATGTCACAAGGCTGAGTAAAATCAAAAATATTTTCACACTCTTTTTTTCAAAAATAAAGAATATTCATTATTTGAATTGATTGGTCATTTTGCTAGAACATGGTTCTCACTAAATGTGGCGAGTACATGCATGGAATTCATATGTCTTTTTCATCCGAATTAACAAACAAAGTGTGGGGCATTAGTATTTTTGGTTTGCTGTGTCACCCAAAGTGACGTGAATATTGCCACACAGGTGTGATTCGATGAGGGCTATTTTTAGATTTGTCTATTCTATACCAAATCAATTGTATGTTTTGGCACAATAATTTGATGTGCATTCTTGTAATTGGTCTTCCTAGGTATGACAATCAAATCTACTTCCGTAAGTATCATCTCGTTCTCGTTGGGAAAAACTCATATTGTTAGTCCTTGCCCTGTCCTCGACTAAGATAATTGTATATGGGTATGAGCTTATTAGTTTCCCCCCTACTTCTATATATTTTACATATAATTATATGTTAAACAAAAACTCACATGTCTGGTAATAAATCTACACCTCTGTGAACTATTAAAACTACGATATAATTAATAACTTAACATACAATTTATTTAATAATTAATAAATTAATATATAATTTATTTAATAAATTATAAGTAAATTTTAATATAAATTATAAAAAATAATATAATGAGATACCTGCAAAAATACTTAAACCCAAAAATACCCAACAAAGATGGAGATTAAAATTTCATACTTACCTTATTTATACCTATCCCCGATACACTTTCTAGAGATGGGAAGGCAAACCCACCTTCACTCTACCTCATTGTCATTCCTAGTCTTTTTTTATTATTGCTTCGCCCACAAATATGTAGATATTTTTACACAGGTGTGGTAAGTACTATTTATGGATATGTCTATTCCATAGTCCATGCCAAATCCACCATCACAATAGTGTCGGTTTTGGCACAATTTGATGATGCGCTTTCCTACAGTTCCTCAATGCCTTGTTGCCCACAGAGATGTGAATATCCTCACACAAGTGTGGTTGAACACTATTTCCAAATCTATCTTTTCCCTCCCAAGATGATAACAGTGTGAATTTTGCCATAACACCTTAGTGCACACTTTCTTCTTCCTATCACATCTCCCAGAGGTATGAGTATTTCACATAGGCATGGTAAACCCTATTTCCATATCAATTGATTCCTTGCCAAATCAATAAAAGTAGTGTGGATTTTGTCACAAAGTGTGATACACTGTATTTTGTACATCTTCTCAAGCTTTGATTTAAAAAAAAGAGGTCCAAACATTCATCTAGTGTTGAATTGGGAATAATATATTTGTTTTCATTTTGATTTTATTGGTGGATTCTAGCACTTGAATGTAATATTTGTTTAAAAATTAGAGGAATGTTTGGACAAAAAAGAGGGGTCCAAACATTATGTTACTTTTGGTTCTGGTACCATTTTTTTATTTTTATATATAATTTTTTGCCGAAAAGAAAAAACAATTTGTGGCTGGTTACCTGTTGCAGGTCAAGTTTGCTTTTCCAAACTAAGAAAATATGGGGTTTATTTTTTAAAAAAAAATTGAAAAAAGACTTGAGCAAAACTTATAAATACAAGCTTAATATTAAACTGTTTGAGCCTCAAAACTATAAACCAAAAAGGCTAAAGCTGAGAATTTTCCTTATTTATTTAAATTATATTTTCTCATGCCACAGTCAAAATTAAATGTGGACAACTATTTTTTTGGCACTTCCTTCTATTCTATTGGAGTGAACCAAATTACAGAAGGTTCCGTTTGTTGGCAAAAGAATGCTTTACTAATGATAAAAGAAAGTGGGAAAAGTGGGTTAAATTCTCAGGCTAATAAAAATTAAAATTACTAGTAACACTAATATTTGACCTGAAAAAAAAAATATAAAAGAAACTGTGAGAAAAAGAGTGTTCTTAGCAATTATGTCAAGTATACTTCCATTATTTTATGACATAAAATACATCATACTCTTCTTAAAGCTTATGAAAAGAAAAATCATACTGTTCTTAAAAAAAGATAAATATCCGTTATTGATAAGAAATGGTAATGTGCTTCACCTCCTCCTTTGGGTGGCTATGTATTATATAAGAAAGGTTGATTGCAAATTTCAGTTGGATACCATGC
Organism: Psophocarpus tetragonolobus; assembly: GCA_037954015.1. Lineage (NCBI taxonomy): Eukaryota > Viridiplantae > Streptophyta > Magnoliopsida > Fabales > Fabaceae > Psophocarpus > Psophocarpus tetragonolobus. The sequence continues at coordinate 3,937,434 of CM075696.1, forward strand.
TTTCAGTTTCTTTCACAAAACCATCTCCTGTCCAGTCTTTGTCAGACTGCAAACCTTTTCTTATGGCCTTCCTCTTCTGAATTGCTTCCTGCTGCCTTCTTACCAAATCAGTGTGAGTAGTAAAGTACTGAAGAGAAGCCCTGTGATTTTTACAAAAAAATTTAAAAAAAAGGAGGGGGAAAAAGTCTAACATGCCTGTGTTGATATAAGCTATAAGCTATTGAATAAAGGAACCATATCAGTTCAAAACCATACCCTCTGAAATCTTCTATTGATGTGAAATTGTGCTTTTTCATGAAGTCTTTAAGCTCAAGGCATAATTTCTTCACAAGACCATAGCCGTGCATCATAACACCAGTGCACACCTACAATTACAAAAAGAGATTTCTATGCATTATCTTTGTAAAAAAAATTACAATCTTATCATACATGATAATTTTATAATTAGATGATATTGTTAAAAAAAATTAGTCTTAGTTAAATCCAGACACGCACTAAAAATCTATTTAGGGTGTTCGGATTAACTCATTTTTCGATTGGGGGACCAAAGAATAGAATATGTCCAATAGAAAGTATCAATTAGGCCTAAAAGGTTATTTGCTGATTATACCTGAACAGTGTTTGCCCCAAGAAGAATAAATTCAGCAGCATCACCACCTGTCTCAACACCACCAATTGCAGAAAGTGAATAGTTCTCACTATCAAACTCTGACTTCATCATTTTTGCAATGCTCATCACCTTCCCAAGTGCTATGGGATGGACTGCCTTTGCAGAATAACCCCCAGGAGTTGAATACCTATCAACAAATTAGCTACTTAAGATGGCTGAAAAACCAAGGCAAACTATGAATTTGTTGTAAGCGAGATTACAAACCCCTCAACACAAGGCTCAGGACGTAATGTATCGAGATTGATTCCCATGACGCTCATGATAGTATTTATGGCAGATACCCCCTCACATCCTGAACTTAGAGCAACTCTTGCTGGCTATATGCAGAAGCATCACCAAAGTTACAACATGGTAATCATGAAAGACAGACGAAGCAATACATATTACCAACTAAACTAAAACTGGCATAAAAAAGACTTTCACATGTAAAGGGCAAGAGAGAAGAACATTTAATTCCACCAAAGAAATACTCTGTCAGGTCCTTATTAAAAGGCATTATTTTGGAAAAAAAATTAGTAGTCCTTTTTATAACGCATTTCACAATTACTAAACAGTATTTAAGTTTTGTTTCTATTAGTTATCCTTATTAAATACTTTAAATATTTCTGTTTTTATTGATAGTACTACATTAGTAAGGGTAGATTGGGCACATCAGTTACATTTTATTTAAAAAATTAAGGAAATTAACTCTTTTTTATTTGTCTATATGAATTAGGTTCCAATGCCTTATAACAAGGACTAGAGGAGTATCAGTTTTGCCTTTAAAAAATGGTTTGCACACATGCATAAGTCAGAGACTCATTAAAACACATTTTTTATCCAGTTCCTAAGCATTTGACATGTATAAGTCAATAAAAATGTATATGTTAGATGTATTTCAATATTTGGACCTTAGTCAATCTCTTTGTAAAAGATCATTTGTAAAGTCTATAATATACTCTTTGGATGTACTTGAGACACACAAGAATTCATACATATTCAATTATTTCCACTGTATACAACTGCATGTATATGGTGCAATGGATCCACTACTCAATACAAACTATCCAAAGCTTGAGTGATAATCCATAAGTTTAACAACTGAACAAGTTTCCACTTCTTAAAAATTAAGCGGTTAGAGTATAACAGGACAAGATACAAAGCCAACCTGAGAAATATCAGTTATGTTGGGAGTCATCTTAGCCCAAACAGGAACTGTAGCTTTAGCATTTATCCATCCACAAACCTCTTCCAAAAGGGCACAATCTTGCCCAACAGCAGCACCCATTTTCCGTTCTGGCATACCGTGAGGACATGAGAAATTTATTTCAATAGCATCCTAAAACAATATCAGTGAGGTCAGCCATCAGAAATTTCAAGTTGGGAAAATGTTCAATGTCACAAACTCAGCCAAGAAACAGATCTTACAACTCCAGTTTGCTCAACTCGATCAATAAGCTCCTCCCAAGCGGCCTTATTATACTCCTCCATGATTGAAGCGATGAGAATTCTGTCTGGATACTCTTCTTTCAACTGCTTGAATTCTTTCAACATGGTTTCAAGTGGCCTGTCACTAATAAGTTCTATGTTCTCCCACCCAATAATCTCTCCTTTTGCAGACCCATTTGCACCTGCCCGAAGTCGGGCATACCGAGGAGTTACGTTTATCACTTTTGCCGCATCAAGTGATACCTAGCAAGAGAATAATATCAAACACCAGAGTAATCTTTCAATACAAACAATCAGTAATATGGTAAGCAAGAACTTTCATAAACAAATAGTGTAAAAAGAGAATATTAATTATGTATACTCTAAGTAAACAGAGGTGCATTGCTGTTTGGTTCCGAGGTAACTTTATAAAGAGTAAAAACATTGAAAATTAATAATCCCAATTTATAAGATTAACTTCGAATGAATAGTATAAACTGTATACATCTAGAACCTGTGTCTAAACCCCTACCAAGTCAAAGTTTGCTATACAAAAGGAAACATCCTTCAATATATGCGCATCTAGAAAATAGTATGATTCAAATTGTCATTATAGCAAGAAACTAAGAAATAACCACTTCACATGACAATTTAGATTATCCATTCTAACGGTCACAAGAAAATATAGCATTAAAAATTTTATGGTTCAAAAAAGATAAAGAAAACTTCAAGAGGGGAATGTGATTGGAATGAGAGAAAGGAAATTTCCCAGGAAATCTACACTGCCTACCTAGTAACATTAGTCAAATAAAAAACATTCAAAAACAAAATGATGTTTCACATATTCACATTGTGGAGGACTTATAATAATTAACTACTTGCATTAATTCATGATATTTAAGGGCACATAATCCCAAAGCTAAAATTAACATTATTACTAACAAAAAAGCTACCTTTCCCCTTCTTTCAAGCCAAAGAAAATAATGGAAACAGATAGAAAGAAAAGGGGGAAAAACAGAGGAGAAACTTGACTGCTTTATTATCAGATAAGTTCTTCGCAATAGAAACCGAAAGATTTATAAAAAAAGCCAGCATTTTGAAGATTCATGCTTCTGATTTTTCACACATCCTAATATTCATGAGTTTTGTACGTAGCCATTCAGCTATAGACAGCCCTTAAGAAGTAGACAATGGTCATAGTTCAACAACTAAGATTATAAGCTATAGTTATGCGGTAATTGTCAATATTCTATCTATGAGATAATAGCTTATTGTAGTACCATATGTATTTCCCACGTTTGCGTCTCTATCACTATATTTACTAAGCCGTTTAACCTTTTTTCTGTTTTTTCATTAAATATATATTATCTGCCACTACACCCTGAGAAAGAAGACGACACTTTCAACTAATGATGCCAATTTCCTCTCTGAAAATGGAAGAAACCAAATGTGTGAAACACACCTAAATAAGGCCCAAGGATTTTTTCCAAAGCCAGGTAAAATCTGCATTTTTGCATACAGAATCAACAACAATTCAAGATTTAAGAAGCAAAATTAATGATCTACCAGGAATATCCAAGTATCAACTACAATAAACCATGAATATATGTGGCCTATAATAACTTGAAAAAAGGACAACCAACATAGCTCAAAACTAGATAATTTAACATGATGGCTTCATCCAGTTTTCTTAGCAGAACGCTCCAGTTTTCAGCTTTAATTCACAATTTACAACAGAGTTTCAGGAATTTATATTACCATTTCCACCCCTAACAAAATCTAATCTTTACTAACAAAACTAACATTTAGCCTGTTAAAAAAAGAAAATCATTCTCACCTAGAAACGAAACACTTTAAAGAGAAAAAGCGGGTGGTGGCGTAAGTACACGAAAGTACAAAAGCTTACAGTTTTGGCAATCACAGCACCCCAACCTTCATCAAAAGCCCTCTTCATGACAGTGTAGTTAGTCCCTGGTGGACCTGATCCAATAACAAAGGGGTTGGGCATGTTCAACCCATTAAAAGTGACACTAAGATCAGGTTCTGTGGCCTTAGTCTCTGAGGCAAACGCCCTCACCCCAACTCTGCTGGGACCATTCTGAACCTTCCCAACCCAATTCAAGCCAAACCCAGATGCACAGTTCCCAGTTCTGATCTGGGTCATGCTCAAAGATGCCATCTTCCAAGGAAAAATCACTACTTTCTGCAGAAGCTTTCAGAAGAAAAAGAAGGTGAATAAGAAGAAGGAAAAAGGTGAATCTGAGCTATAATATTCTACGAGCTGGATATAACAAAAGAAATCGTGCAATTATGAATCTCTAGTTTCGTTTGTAGCATTTGGTTTTTTGGATCTGTATCGGATAAATTTGGCGAAACTATAAACAATTGCTTCATAGATTGGACTAGCATGTGAGCATGACAGTCAAAATATATTATAAAGATTTTTATAAAATTAATAATGGTGTCGTTCGAGATTCGGTGCCTATATGGGGATTGCGGTTCAAAATAGAGACATTCTGCATTTGACAAAGTCACAAAATGATCCGAATAATGAAGTCACCACTCACAAAATGCTTCAGAATATCAGCTTACATTTACAACGTGTAAGGCTTACCACATCTTTCATATATATCATCATATCAAATCATATATATCATTATATCAAAGCAAATGTTAGTTTTTGTTAAATATCATTTTATGCTTTAATGAAAATGATTTATATAAACAAATCTCGCTAATTTTAAGTACAAAGGTCCAGGTTAAAATAATATTTTATTATAAAGCAACTAATCTAAATATGTTTGTTCGAGATACTTTCAATAATATGATAAATTATTAAATATTTTAATTTGTGTAAAATTTGTAAAATAAATTTATAAATAAAAATATAAAACTCTAGGATTGGTCAAATTTTCATTCAATAAAGTTGAATAACTCTTACGCTTACACTTAGTGTCAAGTAATCATGTCTCTTCCTTTTATGTTAGGATTAATTTATAATAGATAAAAGATTTGCTCATCTTACACATTTAATAACTTTTCATGAAAAACAAATTTTACCAATTTAATTGTTCAATTATTATTTTATATATCAATGTTTACATAATATCGACTTTTTTTAGATATTTTATCTAATAAATAGATATTTAAACATTTTGAATATCATTTTATATGTTAATCATAAGTAATATTATGAACTATTAAAAATTTTTGAATTTGCATGAAATTTTGTATACTCAATATAATTAATAAAAAATATAAAACTCAATGGTTGGATTGATAAATTTTTCATCTCTTTTCATATTCTCTTGCATCCTTATTCTTTATGTCACATAGTAATTTAGAAGGATTAAAAATAAAAAATTATAGAACGAAAAATAAAAATACATATAAACTAAAGAGTTTAATTAGTATGTATTGATGAAGTTTAATCACCCATCTTTGTTTATATGATTTTTAAAGTATTAATTGATAAATTCAACAAACTTATAATAAATAAAGGGTGAGTTTTGATTGAATATAAGTGTAAAAAAATTTATATTAAACTCTAAATTAAAAGAGAAAAAACATATCTACAAGGTATAAATAAATATTTAAATATTAAATATAACATATAAACTTAATTAATATAAAATAAAATATTTTATCAAAATATTTTACTTAAATAGATTTTTCTAGGAAAATAGTATATATTTTTTCAAATTTTTTATCCTTTAAATATTCTTTGTTTAATTTGATCTTTTAAAAAAAATTTGTGTGTTATTTTAGTCTTACTTTCAAGAAACATATTTAATAACCAATGACTTATCACATCTCACGGGATTGTTTAGTGAATTTTTTTAGATAAACTCTTTTCTTAATTACTTATAAACTTATTTGATATTATAAACTATTTTTATTAGAGTTAGTAAAATGAGTCGAGTGTGAGCAGGCACATCAACTCAATAACTTTTTAAAATATTTTTATATGATGAAAAAATGCAAAGATTTTTTTTTTTGTAAGAAAAAAATCATGAAAAATAACGATGAAGGATACAATTACTTCTGAAGAATTAAAATTAATATGTTATTTTGTTTTAAATTATGCATGATTTGGAGAAGAAAACCATGAAATAAAATAAACTAATTTTCAATTTATTGTTGTAATTTCAATATTGAAATTCATGATAAACTTTTATTATTTTTAAACTTAAAATTATATAGACAGAACTAAATATTTATTATTTTATAAATAAATAACAAAACAACAAAAATTGATCCAATATGAAGGGTTGACTTGGTTCACCTTTCAACATGTGCAAGTTGTCTTTAGCATAGTGAGCCTAAATACACTTATCTATTTTGTCATCCTATTTTAAATTAATAATATATTAAAAACATAATTTGTCATAAGAAAATATGGAGAATTATTCCTTCGGACTCCTTAACAATGAGGTAAGTTATTAAATTATCAAAACCATTTAATTAACATTGTTACTTAAAATTAGATACTAAAGTCAATATTATTATTTCATAGTAGAACTAAAACCAAGCAAAATAACCTTAAAAAAAACCACGTTAGAAAAATACAGTTTTTAAAAGATAGTGAGTTTTCATGAGAGCTCCTAATAATATGTCAAAGACGATCCACTAGTAGCATGCAATCTGTGTCAAATATGATCCATTGAAAAGAACATTAAATTTATGGCACGTAAAAGAGAATGAATCTGAGTTTGAAGAAGTGTTGGAAGACGCGTGTAATAAGGTGATTGGGCATTCACAAATTGTCGCAATGAATTCCTATACAAGAACCAACACCAACACCATAGTAAGAATTGATCTCTTGACAAAATTTGCAGGGGGCGTGACCCACTTGATATTCGAGGAATCAAAGATTCTCTATGTTGAAAGCATATAGAAATTTTGATGAGTTTCGATAAGCTATGCACACTGGAATTCATCAATTGCTCCTCCCAAATGCACCAATAACATATTCTCGTAACTACTTTGTGTCAGCCAAGTTATGAACTTCTTCCTTCATGCTCGTTTGTTTCAGGTCTTATATTTTTATAAATCTCATTTTTAATATTATGTCTCGATAAAAATTTCAAATTTTATTAGGTTATTTTTTATATTTTTTAAATGTTTTTAAATTTTAAAATAACTTATGTAAAAAATTTTAAAAAATAGAAATTAAAGTAAGTAATTTTCAATATTTTTATAGCAATATCACTTTTTCATTCTTTTATTATGGGAATAAAATATAAAAGAATGGAAAATTAAAATTTTTTCAAGAATAAAACATATGAAGAAATAAAACTTTAAAATTTTTAACAAACATGAGAATATTATATATCATATTTACATTTAAAAAAATAATGTTTTAATCCAGAAACATTCATTTTAAAATCTGCATGCATTGAAGTTTTGATTGAGTTTTTACATGATGTTCAAGTGATCAATCACATATTAACTTTACCCATTTGGAATTTGAAATTACAAATTTTAAGTTTCGATAATCAGTTTGTTTTTTTTTTTATTATTTCTAGTTATTAACGAGATAACTTCATAGTTTTAGACATTTATGTGTTAGTTCTGTCTAATCTTCCATTTTGGATAATAGATTAATTTTAATTTTTAGATATTTATGTGTGGATCCATTACATTTTTTTAAAATGGTTTTGGAGGATAAGATATTAACGTATACTTTCTCATCTAGATTTAAGTATAAGATTGAATTTAAATATAAGTAAATTTTAATTATATTAATTATATAAAAAATACCCTTATTGATATAGATTTTATTTTTAGTGATAGTTTTTATTATCTTGTTCCAATAAATTACACTTTAGAGAAAAATTAGTTTTTCAAAATGTGATTAGTAGAATTAAATAGTATTAACCAACTTTCTTAATTAACACAAAAGTTAGTCATACATGTGTCTATATGGCTAGCTATATTTACAATCTAAGTTGTTGAAGTTAAATCTAAAATTAAAAATTTTGTTTTATCCTCAATAATTTTTTTTATTTTTATCCCCGATAAATTTATTTATTTATTTTTGCTAATAAAGCCGTTAAAATGATTATGTGAACGTTAGAATTTTAAAAAACAACTTACATACGATTTTTAAAACCATCATAATTTTTTTAATTAAAAATACAATTTTTACGTTAGAATCAATTAAAGAAAAAATGTGATAAAAATTCTGAGTGCAAGAAACTTGTTTTGTTCCCTAATAAGTTTTAAAATTTGGTTTTCCAATAAAAAAAATATTTTTGGTCCTCCAGAAATTTTTATATTGTCTCTACTTTCACTGTTAGAAATTATTTATTAAGTTGATGATATTTCAATAATTTTTTTTTAAAAAAATTCTAAAGGTTTTGAAAAGCAATATTATTCATTAAATTTTCTAATATTATAATTTCTAAGGAATAAAATAAATCTAAATATGGAACTTTACAAAAATTTGACATGTTAGAAATAGAAAAGGGAGTTTATGAATTTAAATTTTTTACTAACAAAAACTAACACATTGTGATATTAAATATTAACATTTATTTGTAAAAAAATATAAAAAAGAAAAAACTTAAAATCTTGACCGGAAAGGAATCAAAGTTGACCATCAAGGTTGATTTTGAAATTGTTCCTCCCTCTTCTCACTTTGCTTACAAGCTGTAAGAACAAAATAAAAAAAGCTATGAGGAATCAAACAAAAAATTCTTAAATTCATCGGGACCAATTTAAGCCTTATCTTTATTTTACTTTAATTATTTGACAATTTTAGCCACCAAAATTTGTAATTTTAAAAATTTAAGTAAATAATGTCAGCTCTTAAAACTACTATAAATTATTTTACAAAATTTTAACAGCCACAACACCACTTTAATGGGATTGTTGAAGGCAGATAAAACAGTATTGAAATAAAAAATTCAAAAAATAATAGAGAACAAAAATAAAATTAGGAATTTTTTTGAGAACTATAAACTTATTTATGTCTAAAAATAATTTTCATACATTTTACTATTATTAAATGTGATAATATAACACATTGTTGACATGATATTTATATTAATGTGGTAGGATGATGTGATATTTTTATTAATATTATAATATATTAATGTGACAATATCATCTTGATATCATTTTATTAATATGACATTTGATGATATGATAATGATAATATATATAAATTTTATATAATAAAAGTTGATGATAGGAAAAAAGTAAAATATTAAATAAAATGTTGTCCTCATATCTATATCTGCAACCCTAATTTTTATATATATATATAGATAATATGTCAATATGAATTTAATTTATAATTATTTAAAAAAAAAATTAAACTTGGACATCAAATTAAAAAATATGTGATTATTAATTATCATTTAGCATATTAAATAAAATAAATATATAATAATTTATATTATAACTATATATATGTATTTTATATAAGGCATATCACATGAGAAAAATTTTATTGTGAGAAAATAGATATATTGATAATCATGGTTGTCAAAATCGCGATATGACTCGTAAAATTGTACGATTTTACGAGTCTAGTGGTCCCTTTTCGAGTTAAATCGTGAATAAACTCGTTTTTTGAGTAAAATCGTGTGAACTCGGTAAAATCTTGTGAAATCGCAAGTTTACTCACGATTTCACGAGTTCACAAAACGTCAAAACAGCGTTGTTTTTGTCGTTGCAACAAAACCGAATTTATTGAAACCAGCGTTTTCGTTCCCCCAATTTCTGATTTCTTGAAATCGAAACCAGCTTCTTGGAGGTGACTGACGGTGGAGACTAACGGTGATTGGCGGTGAGTTTCGGCCTTTGACGCGGCTGGCGGTGACGTGAGGCGACTGGCAGCGACCAGCGCGCGTCGACTGGCGGCGAGCAACACGGCGATTGGCGGTGAGTTTCGGCCTTCAACGTGGCTGGCGGTTCGGCGACTGGCAGCGAGTAGCGCGCACGGTGACTGGCAGCGAGTAGCGCGCACGGTGACTGGCGGCGAGCAACGCGGCGAATGGCGGTGAGTTTCGGTCTTCGACACTGCTGGCGGTGAGGCGAATGGCAGCGAGCAGCGCGCGCGGCGACTGGCTGCGAGCAACGCGGTGACTGGCGGTGAGTTTCGGCCTTCGACGTGGCTGGCGGTGAGGCGATTGGTAGCGAGCAGAGCACGCGGCGACTGGTGGCGGTAGCGGCGGCGAGGCAACAAACAAGAAGGTTTTTTTTTTCCTACAAACTCCTTTCTCCTTAACTGCTAATTTTTGTATTTTTAGCTATATTGATCCATATGTGAGTTTTGATTTACTTGATTTGGATTTACTTACTATGATTTAGTTTGGTAGTAATTTGATAATGATTTGGATTTGGTAGTTTGTTATTAAACTAGTAATTTGATATTTTGATTTGGTACTTGGTAGTAAATTATAATGTCTGGGAGTGGCACTGGAACTGGATCAAATTCATCTGATCCTAATGCAACAGCAGCAACCTCTTCAGCTGCTAGATCTAGAAAAAATGTTGCTGGAAATAGGTTAGATATTGGCTGGAAGCATGGAAGTGATGTTCAAGGAAATGCAAAAAAGGTTAAATGTAATTATTGTTTAAAGATTATAAGTGGGGCTATTCCTAGATTCAAGCACCATCTTGCTGGAACTAGAGAGGATTGTGAACCTTGTGCTTCAGTTCCAGATGAAGTCAAAGTTGTCATGGTGAAAGTTATTGCAGAAATTAAGAAGACATCTAAAAAGAAAAGAAGATTGGTTAGTATTGAAGAGGAAGAAGAAGATATACAGTCTGAGGGCGTAGAGACAAATACCAGCCAATTACAAAGAAGCTTTGGTTCTAGAGGAAAAGGAAAAAGCATTCAAGGTAGAGGTGATAGAGTCCAAGCCACCTTAAATCAAATGTATAAAAAAGGTGAGAAAGAAAAAGTTGATGATCAATGTGTTGAATTTTGGTATACTAGTGTCATTCCATTCAATGTTATAAAAAATCCTGCATTTGCAAAATTGTGTGAGATGATAGGGAGATATGGAGTGGGTTATAAACCTCCATCTTATCATGAAATTAGAGACCCACTTTTGAAAAGAGCGGTTAGAAAAACTGATGATATGCTTCAAGAATTTAGAGATGAGTGGAAGAGAACTGGGTGCACAATTATGTCGAATGGGTGGACAGATAAAAAACAGCGTTCAATTTGTAACTTTTTAGCAAATAGTCCAAAAGGGACTGTATTCCTTTATTCAGTTGATACTTCAGATATTTCAAAAACATCTGATAAAGTATTCAAAATGTTGGATGATGCAGTGGAATTTGTTGGAGAGGAGAATGTAATCCAAGTGGTTACTGATAATGTTGCTAACGTCAAAGCAGGTGCAGAATTGTTGATTCAAAAATGACATAATTTGTATTGGACCTCGTGTGCTGCACATTGCATTGATTTGATTTTTGAAGATTTTGAGAAAAATTTGAATGTTCATCAAGTTACTATTCAGAAAGGAAGAAGGATCACTACTTACATTTATGGTAGAACAATGTTAATTTCCATAATGAAGAAGTTCACAAAAGGAAGAGATTTGATTAGGCCTGGTCTGACTAGATTTGCTACAACTTATTTAACCTTAGCTTGTCTTCATGAATTAAAAGCATCATTGATGAGCATGTTTAGTTCTGAAGAATGGAAAGGAAGCAAGTTTGGAAAATCTCAAGAGGGAGAAGAGTAGAAAATGTGGCTTTGGATAGTCTATTTTGGAAGAATGTAATTACATGTCTTAAAGTTGCTGCCCCACTTATGGTGGTCCTTCAATTGGTGGATTCTGATGAAAAACCTGCCATGGGTTTCATTTATGATGAGATGGAAAAAGCTAAAGAGAAGATAAAATACAACTTTAATAACGTTAAGAAAAGGTAAAACCGTAAACTTGCCATGGGTTTCATTTGTTTATTGGGAGAATTGTTATTTGTCTATTTATTACTCTATTCTTAATAGTGCATATTTTATTTTTGTGTAGCTATGAACCTATTTGTAAAATTATTGATGAGAGATGGGGACATCAACTTCACAGGCTTTTGCATGCACTTGCATATTTTTTGAATCCTCATTTGCATTATGAACCTACTTTTAAACATGATGCCCCTGAGGTGAAAGAAGGGTTGCACATCTGTATGAGAAAATTGGTAAATGATGTTGCAGAACGAAAGAAAATTAATTTGCAACTTGTTGAGTTCCATTTTGCTAGAGGGCTTTTCTCTATGGAAGATGCCAAGGAGTCAAGGAAGGCTATGCAACCGGGAGAATGGTAGGAGATGTTTGGAGATGGAACTCCTGAGTTGAAGAGGTTTGCTATTCGTGTCTTGAGTTTGACTTGTTGTTCATCTGGTTATGAGAGTAATTGGAGCTCATTTGAAATGGTAATTCAAGTTTATGAATTATGAAATTGAAGTTATGATTTTATTTGTGTTACTGTATTAGTGTTATTAATTTTATTTATTTGGTTTAAAATATAACAAATTTATTTTTAATTATAGGTTCATACAAAAAGAAGGAATCGTTTACATCAAAAGACAATGAATGACTTGGTTTATGTTATGTATAACTTGAAGTTGAAGAGTAAGCAAATAAAAAAAACTATGACTCTTCCATTTGGAGAGATTGAGTCCGATGATGAATGGATAACAGAAGATGGATATAATGATGAGATTGAGTTGGAGGATCCTCAAGGACAAGCTGTAGGTGATGGTGAAAATGTTGAATTAGCTGGAAATGTTGGGGGAAGTTCAACTGATCCAATTGCTGATGCTTTTGATTTAGATAATTTAGTTTTGAGGGAACCTGATGATGATGATGCACAGTCTAAAGAAGATAATTTTGAAGATGATGATGATTGTAATGATGATCTTCGAGATGGTGAGATTAGAGGATTAGACTTGGTCATCTGAAGACATCTGTGCATTTTTAGTTATTTAATAACTTTAAGGACTTTGTTTGGAACTTTGCAATTTCTTTGAGTATTTGACTATTGTTTTAAATTTTAAGGACTTTGGTATAATTTCAATATTTGATTATGTAGTTTTAACTTTTAATGACTTATGATTGAACTTATCACTTATGGTTGGAATTTGATGGTATTATTATTATATATTTATATTGTTAAAATATTACTTTTATATTGCAGCTGCATACAAATATACTAATTTTTTATGTGAAGTAAAATCTTACGAATTTACGAGTTGAGTTTACAGGACTTCCACGAGTTTACGTAAACGCTTCATATTAATAACCTTGTTGATAATAACTATAAAATTAAATTTAATAGTGTTGGTTGCATAAATTATTAAAAGTAATAAAGTGTTTAATCTTTTACTTATAATAAAAATGGGTTGGGTATCATAGTATTCATACTCAACCACATATCTTGGTAATTTATTTATTTTTGTCTAAACTAGTCTCGTATCCAAACCTAAATTGTAGGTATTTACTCATCATATTTGAATATATTTTCGCAAGTACCATAGAATTTGGATACATTTTATCATCATCCTATTAAGATCTTCTCTTCCTGTCCTTGCATATAATTCACAATCTTGTGGGAAATTCCATAAAAGTGTAGTGTGTAGTCTGTTGTTTCAAAGTCACTTTTTATCTTGTTGAGCATCCCATAGACTTGTGGCGATCAACATGCTGCTTAAATATATGTCTCCTTTTTATGCATCATTCACGGTCTTGTGAGAAATATCACATAAGTGAAGCGTTTGGACTGGTGCTTCAACATTTTGTCTTTATCCTGTTGCATAATCCACATTGTTGGGGAAAAGGAGAAAAAAATATAGTGGACACTCCTCAAATGCTTCTAAGTAAATTTTATGGCACATGTTTGTCAACTTGTATAATAGTTGGGTGCAAATACACAACCAATTATGAGAATATTTCCTCTTAGGACTAGCTTTTAGGTTCATGGTTATGGTATGAAACATTTAGTGTGGATCTGACTATTAAATGTAAAATAAGTAAGTATGTATTATCAACACGTGGATCACAATTAGACGGTTAAAATAATTTTAAAAATAGAGGAGTCATCACCAATATTTTTATTAAAAAAATCTTTAAAAAATGTGGTTTATTAACCATGGTTTTGAGTTTTAGAGTTGATTCCACATGTAAGAAATGTATCACCCACGTAGAAATAATTATTTAAAATAAAATATAATTATATATATATATATATATATGTAAACACACACGAGAGTCTCATGTCTTATTAGGGATGGTAACAGGGTGAGGCAGGATGAGTTTGACCCTCCTTGTTCGTGTCCCTAGAAAGTGCAAGGCGAAGGCGATATAATGGATATGGGTATAAAATTTTAATTCAGGTCCCTATCTCCGTCAAGTATTTTGGGGTTTACCCCATAATATTATTTTTTATAATTTAAATTTAAATTTACTTATAATTTATTAAATTTATTAATTAATTAAATAGATTATATGTTAAGTTATTAATTATATTTTAGTTTTAATGGTCTACAGGAATGTCAATTTATACACAGACAAATGAGATTTTATTTAACTATAATTATATGTTAAACATAGAAGTGGGGCAGGGCAAAAATAGGGTAGGAACTAACAAACTCACATTGTCCCCGTTCATGATTAACTTAGATTTTATATTACCCCATGCATCAAAATTGGAATAGAGGTGGAGTGGTATACTGAGAGCAAACATAATTACCATCTTTATATCTTATCTTTATTTCTCTCTCTTTTTTTCCTTATTCTCAACAGAATAACATATACAATTGCTAGTTTTTATGAAAATATTATAATTCATAATTTTTTCTCATAAAAATGTTAGTAATATAAATCAAACATTTAAGCGAAAAATTTTACATGTATTATTTTTTTTTCAAATATTATGTTAATATATTTTTATATCCAATAAATTTTTTTTTAAAAAAAATTCAAATGTTTGTGGGTATCCGTAGATAATCATGGGTATAGAAAAAATCGCATTTTTTTTAAACAAGTACTCACCAGGTAACAACATAGATAATTTTTATATAATTTTTAAATTATCTATAAACAGCATAGATAATTTTTATAATTAAAATAAATTTAAATATAATTATTAAATATTAAACACATTATTGATGTGATTAATATAACTAGTGTATATATATGTAGAGTTAGTGTAATTAACATAAATTATTTCATATTTTTTATTTATTAGATGTGAAAATTTTTTAGTGTAATTAATTTTTTGTACAATCAACACAGATAATTTCTACAATTAAGGTAACTTTAAATGTAATTATTAAATATTAAAAACATAATAAAAAGTAATTATATATATTTAATGCAATTAACTGAAATTATTATGTATTTTTAATTTATCAGATGGAATTAATAAAGGTCACAAATTTTATTAATGTAATTAACTTTTTCCATAATCAACACATAATTTCTACCATTAAGATAATTTTAAAAATAATTATTAAATATTAAACACATAATTGAATTAATGAATTTAATTATCAAATGTGTAATTACATAAATAGATAATGTAATTAACTACAATTATTATATATGTTTTAAATTTTAATTAATGGAGTTATTAAATGTCACTGTTTCTGAATGTAATTCATTTTTCTACAATCAACACAGATAATTTCTACAATGAATAGGTAATTGTAAATATAATTATTAAATATTAATAAATACATAATTGAAGAATTATAGTAATTATATATTATAAAGTTGATTTAGTAACAAATTTTATAAGATGGGAGAGTTAATGGCCAGGTTCGAATATTTCTAATAACAAAATTAACAAACTAACAATTGATATTTTTTTATAAAACAAAAACTAATATTTTTCTAACAAAAATATAATTAATAACGAAATTAACAACTAATATTTGCTTAAAAAAATATAGTTATGTAAATTTTTTTAAATATAATTAATATTATTAAATGTAACTTTTTTGTGAATATCATTAATGTAATTATTAAATATCAAAATTCAGGTAAGCATTTATTTGTTGTATATATTCCTTATTTCATTAAAACAGTTTAAACATTACGCCATAGTAATCTTACGAGACTTTAGATGCTAAAACTAATTAACGTAATATTAACTATAAATAACTAGGATAATTACTTGCAATTATATATTATATATTTGGATAAATTTTTGGTATCACTAATATAATTTAAAATAAAATATTATATAATTGCATGTAATTAATAATTTATTTTTTATTAAATATTTCTGAAAAACTAATTTAATTAATAGAAATACATAATTATATTAATTACGGTCATAAAAATAGAGGCAACATTTACATAGAAAATAAAAAATATATAATTCAAAATAAGAAATATATAAATACTTGTTAATAGGCCCCTATAAGTTAAGTAGAATTAATATTATAAAAACAAGTACCATTGTCCTAGTGTCAAATAATGAAATATATTCACATATTACTGGACCATATTAGAAGAGCTACTGAAATATGATCATGAAAACCGATGGAGGCTAGGAACCTTTGTTTTAATTCAAACTTAAGAAAGAACAAAGACTCCTACAATAACAAGTGACTTTGATAGTGTGTCGATGCACTATTTTATTAAGGTTGGTGTACGTGCCTACCAGAGTTGAGTAATTAATTTTGATATCAATGATATTCCACTATTTGGATTGGTCATGCATGTAATTCAATTTGACTTGGTAAAAATTAGTAATTTAGTGTGTGTTTAGTTTTCAATTTGCACTAAACTAAAAATAAAGTACTTGGTCTCATTGAGATAAGAGTAAGATACGTTGATCTTAATTTTTATCCAAACACACATTTATTAGTTCACATCAAACTAACCAAGTCATGATCTTTTTCTATTAAACCATTTTTCTTTTTAAAAAATTACATTATTTTAAACGAATTGATAAAAATTACATTTTCCTTTCTATATTGATTGGATGAAGGGTAAGGTGATGTCTCGAAAATCAGAGAGTATGATTTATCATTACATTTCAGCCAAAAATCAACTAAATTAAGCGTGCAAGGACTTACATCGTGTTTGATTAGGAAATTTTAAGTGATTTTATTTAGAAATTGTAAATCTTTTTTAATCAAATATATTATTTTAATGAATAATTTTAAAAAAATTTACAATTTTAATCATTTGTGAAAGTATTTGATTAGTTAAAATTATAGAATTGTAATTTTTTTTTAAAAATAAGAATTTAAAATTTTTTAAACTTTCTTTTTTTTATTGAAGTTCACTGATTTTATTTTTTACTTAACATTGGGGTTTTTTTTTGTTGATATTAACCAATATTATTTTTTTGGTTGACGTTATTTGAGATTTTTTTTTATCGATTTTGGTTAACATTTTTTTTAAGGATATGTCGATTAGATTTTTTGTTAATATTGGTTAAAATTACTTATTGGTATGCAAATTCTAGAGTATAGTCACAACACTTTGCCTTGTTCCTAGATATTATAGGTGTATTGATGACCACATTTATATTCATGCTCATGTGATTGAGTTCAGCATGCTATAGAGTTGTGTGTGAAGTATATATCAAACTCTACTCCGTCAACCACAAACAATATATCCCAATATGACATGCAAAACTTCAAATATCAACCACAAAAATGTGGCATATACCACAACATTATGGAAGATGTGTTAACATTATAATGATCACAATTTTGTGGACGACCCCACTTTATTGTGAGAGTTGTGTATGATATATGAAGTTCCAGCGAGTCAACAATAACACTTTTGAATATTTCACAATGTTGGGTTAGATGCATTGAAACCCTAGCGTGACTTGCGAAACTCTAGAGTGTTAGTCACAAAATTGTGGCATACTTCACAATAATGTGGGAAGTGCGTTGATCACCTCATTTGGGTCTTCCCACCTTATTGTGAGAGTTATGTATGAAGTACACAGAACTCTAATATGTCGATCAAAATGTTGTGAGATATTCCACATTATTCAAAGAATATCATGATGGCCAATGTTAGTTGTAAAATAACCTTAGTTTATGTTAAATAATATAACTTTTATTGATGTTGAGAAAAAAGAAATTGGTTAAGGTTAATTAGCAAAAAAAAAATGTTGATTGACACCAATTATTAAATATTGAACTAAATTTTTATTTTTAGTGAAAATTAAAATACTCCATCGAAACTAAGAAAATTGAAAATCAATAAATTTAATTACTTTAGTTAAACAAAACATTTAAAAACTGAAATTATTTGAATTAAAAACATTTTAAATTTAAATATTTTAAATTACCTTTATCCTCCACCATTATAACTTATTTAAGAAATGTTAAGAATACATTACCATTGTTTTATTAGTCGGAATTCATTGAAAAGATAAATTTTATAGCTGGTTTAACATTTTTTTGAGACATTGTTATAACTTGTATTTCGCTGGGTACATAGGTGCATGTTTTGAGATATAACTAATTTTCTTTTATTTGAATTTAGCAAAGCTTCCTCCATGCAATTTTTTGGATATGATTAATATGCTATCATGCATTTTGTTCCTGGAAAGTGATGAGACTATATATTTCACAAGATTGTATACACAAAATGTTGTGTTTTACTATCGTCTAAAACGACACATTTATTTTAATTCCATGAGAGCGTCCATAGCTTTGTTTCTTGTAAGTCTTATTTCCTTCATTTATTTTTTAGAGACACTTGTTGCCTAATCAACCAATATATTATAGACTTTTTTTTTTCTTGTTCAAGTCAAAACACCAAAGATTGTTAATAATCCTTTATCTTAATAAAATTGAATAAGATGATAGATTTATTATTATTATTATTATTATTATTATTATTATTATTATTATTATTATTATTATTATTATTATTATTATTATTATTATTATTAAGGTTCTTTTACAAGTCCAAACAGTGCCAACCTTTTGGTACCCCAATTTCATGAAGTAGGTGCACACAAAAGCATCCAAATAAAATGACCTTGATCATCATATAAGATGTTAGTGCTCATTTCTTCCACTCACCTACCTCATCGTTTTCATCTCCCACGCACACTATATTCTTAGGCAAAAGAAATTGCTCATTACTTTCATCATCAATCCAATTAATTTCCTAACCATAATATTATTTAAACACATCAACCTGTTCTCAGTTTCACACTTAACTAGTTAAAATATAAAGATAAATTTAAAACAATGGTAAATTAATGAGTTAATTGATATTTATAATAACTATAATAGTTTAAACGTACTTTTAGTTGAGAGTTATAAGGTTCTGAAGACAAAATCTACCCGGCGGGAGAAAAAAAAAAGCAAGAGATGATAGATTTAAATCTCTCTACTAACAAACTAATATTTTAATAAATAACATTTTGCCTATACTTTTATCTCTTATTTTTCAAAATTTATACTCCTATTTTATTTAAAATAGACATATTTAATTTTTATTTTATAAAATTTATTATTTTGGACCCTTGGTGAAAAATGTACAATATATATATATATATATATATATATAGAAACTAAAGTTGTATTTAAGTTTAAATATATCTATTACATAATTTATTATTATTATTTCAATCTTATTTGAATTAAATTAAATAATTAATAAACTAAAAAACTATCTTTTCAATTATTGAAAAAAATTATATTACCCAAAGTTCAATCTTAAATTATAACAACTATACACTAGTTAAGTCGTATATGCCATTGATAATAGTTTTTTATTGATTGGTTAATAAAGTGAAAAAGAAGGCAATTTAGAATTGAAGAAATAAAACCCATAGATAATTCTTTAATTAAAAATTATTTTTGTGTTATACATATTATTTGGTTCTTCAAATATAAGTTTGGTTTGGTTTTAGTCCTTTAAAAAATATCACTAATTTATTTTAGTCCTCAAAATTTTGAAAATTGAAAATTGTTCTCACACCCTAACTTTGATACCTGTTTTTGCTTCGGTCAACAACTAAGGGACTTGTCACATCAGCAAGGAATTTCACAGGATAATTCTAAGTAATTTTTGTAATTAAATAGTGGTTTTAATCTTTTACATGTATTCAGAACCATTGATAATGTCAAACATGTTGATTAAAAACACAACTTAAAGAAAAAATTACCTGGTGTTATCTTGTCGGACTTCCAAATGAAGCGACGAAAGATTGCTAAAGTCATAAGATGATATTAGAGTTAGGATTAAGGTGAGATATCAAATCACCTTATTTCAAACATGAAAAGCAATCAAATAACCGAAGAAGAATTGGATGCACTTTTCTGAAGGAGTAAAAATAAATTTAACCCTTCATTTATATGATTGGAGACCATAATCAACAAAGGGAAGGGTTCTCCTAAGCAACAAAAAGGTGTTGGAAGATGAAAATAATGTTATCTAAACTTATAGTGGGGTTAAGGCGCTTAACAAGTTTTGGGGTCGTCAAAGAGAAAGGGATGAGTCAAAAGTTGAGTAGTGGTCCATCTCTTGTGAGAGTCTTTCCTAAGGCAACAGTGAATGAAGCTATGGAAGTTTGTGTTAGTTTTGTAGTTTGATTAAGTTTTATAGTTTGATTTTTAGTCCCACATTGCTTAGTATTGTGAGATGGTGTTCTTTACTTTGCTATATAAGCAAGCTTATGTAAGGTTTACAAATGCACCAAAACAAATACTTCTTAGTGTTGTTTATTTCTCTCTTCTCGCCTTTAGTGTCTTGTTCCCAACAAGTGGTATCAGAGTCATTATCTTAGTATGCTCTGCGGTTGCAGCAGTGTTTGATCTTCCATATCAGAAAAGATTTGGCTAGAGTAAATTTTTTTAGTATGCTCTGTGGCTGCAGCTGTGTCTGATCTTCCACATCAGAAAAGATTTTTTCTCTTGTTCTTGGGGATCTCAGTCTAGAGAACCAGTGGGGGCTTTTCTTCAAAAAGCAGTAGGAGCGATGGTAATAGACGAAGGCAAGATGAAGATTGAAAAGTTCGATGGTGCGGACTTTGGCTTTTGGAAGATGCAAATAGAGGACTATCTGTATCAGAAAGGCTTGCAAGAACCTCTTACAGGCCTGAAACCAGAAGCTATGAAGGAGGATGAGTGGAGCTTTCTAGATAGAAAAACTCTCGGAGCCATTTGATTGAAATTATCTCGTAATGTTGCTTTCAACATTGTAAAAGAAAGGACGACAGCAGGTCTCATGAAGGCTCTTTCCAACATGTACGAGAAACCATCAGCCTCAAACAAAGTTCACTTGATGAGGCGATTATTCAATCTGCGGATGTCTGAAGGTGCTTCGGTGGCACATCATCTCAATGAACTAATCACTGTTACAACCCAGTTGAGTTCAATTGAGACTGAGTTCGATGAGGAAGTACGGGCTTTAATACTTTTGTCTTCCCTGCCAGAAAGTTGGAATGCTACGGTCACGACTGTGAGTAGCTCATCGGGAAGCAATAAGTTAAGATTTGATGATGTTCAAAATTTGGTTCTCAGTGAAGAGATTCGGCGGAGAGAGTCGAATGAACCATCAACCTCTTCAGTATTGCATACATAGTCAAGAGGAAGAAGTTCAACCAAAGAAATCACTGTAGTTCCCAAAACTCGAAGACGATCGAGTGTTGGAATTGTGGGAAAACCGGGCACTACAAAAACCAGTGTAGGAGTGTACGGAAGAGTCAAGAAGCAAAGGGCAAAGTAAACGTTGCCTCTACCTCAAGAGAAGATGAGGTGTTGATATGCTCTCTTGAAGATAAAGAGGAGTCTTGGGTATTAGACTTTGGAGCATCTTTTCAAGCTACCTCACAAAAGGAACTATTCGAGAATTATGTTCCTGGAAACCTTGGTAAGGTTTACCTTGGTAATGAGCAGTCATGTGAGATTGTAGGTAAAGGTGCAATAAAGATTAAGTTAAACGAGTCTGTATGGGAATTGAAAAATGTCAGACATATTCCCGACCTGACTAAGAACTTAATCTCAGTGGGCCAATTAGCCAGTGAAGGCTACACGACAATCTTCCACGGTGATGATTGGAAGATTTCAAAAGGTGCGATGACAATTGCTGGAGGCAAAAAGAGTGGTACTCTTTACAAGACAGCATGAACATGTTATTTGATTGCAGTTGCAACAAATGAAAGTCTCAATCTATGGCACCAAAGACTTGGGCATATGAGTGAGAAAGGGATGAAGGTCATGCACTCAAAAGGAAAATTATCAGGTCTTCAGTCAGTAGAAATTGACATGTGTGAAGACTGTATACTTGGAAAGCAGAAGAGAGTCAGCTTTCAGACAAGTAGAAAAACCTCAAAGAAAGAGAGGCTTGAGCTCATCCACTCTGATGTTTGGGGACCAACGACTGTCCCTTTCATTGGTGGGAAGCAATACTTCGTAACTTTTATTGATGATCACTCCAGAAAGGTATGGGTTTACTTTTTGAAACACAAGTCTAAAGTATTTGAAGCTTTCAAGATTTGGAAAGTTATGGTAGAAAATGAGACAAAATTGAAGATTAAAAGGCTCAGATCCGACAATGGTGGTGAATATGTAGACACTAGATTCAAGAACTTTTGCTACGAGCACGGAATCAGAATGGAGAGAACCGTGCCAGGTACGCCTCAACACAATGGTGTAGCAGAGCGTATGAATCGAACGTTGACTGAAAGAGCTAGAAGCATGCGTGTGCAGTCAGGCTTACCAAAACAGTTTTGGGCAGAAGCAATCAACACAACAACTTACTTGATCAACCGAAGTCCATCGGTACCATTGGAGTACAAGATACCAGAAGAGGTATGGAGCGGAAAAGAGGTAAAACTATCACATCTTAGAGTTTTCGGCTGTGTAGCATATGTGCACATCAGTGATCAAGGCAGAAACAAACTTGACCCAAAATCAAAGAAGTGTACTTTCTTTGGTTATGGTGAAGATGAGTTTGGCTACCGCATATGGGATGATGAAAACAAAAAGATGATCCGCAGTAGAGATGTAATCTTCAATGAAAAAGTTATGTACAAAGACATGCATAATACTGGCACCAGCAACCCAGAAACAAGTGGACCAGTTTATGTAGAGGTGGAAGATATCCCAGAAAGTCCTAAATTGAGGAGTCCTTAGCCAGAGGAATCAAATAAAGAGAACAATGAGCAATCAGAACCTCCTACTCCTTCTCCTGTATTGAGAAGATCCTATCGGCCCCATGTGCCTAACATGAGATATATAGACTACATGTTGCTGACTGTTGGAGGGGAACCTGAAGATTATATAGAAGCTTGTCAAACCATGGATGCCGACAAGTGGGAGCTTGCTATGAAAGACGAGATGAAGTCTTTGATCTCCAATCAGACATGGGAACTAGTTGAGTTACCTATGGGAAAGAAAGCACTTCGCAATAAATGGGTGTATCGGGTGAAGGAAGACCATGCTAGTTCCAAGCGATACAAGGCCCGACTAGTTGTCAAAGGATTTCAGCAGAAAGAAGGAGTTGATTACACTGAAATCTTTGCTGCAGTTGTCAAGCTCAATACTATCAGGACTGTGTTAAGTATTGTGGCTAGTGAGAAGCTCTACCTAGAGCAATTAGATGTGAAGACTCCATTTTTTCATGGAGATCTAGATGAGGCGATCTACATGCACCAGCCTGAAGACTATTCAGAAACATGTCAAACCACATATGTGAGCAAGTGGGAGCTTGTTGACAAAGGTTGTCACAACAGAGAAGTTGAGGTTTTGCAGTGTCTCAACTGGCTTTCAAGAATGATTGATGATGAAGGCAACTACAATAAGTAATAATCAAACTCCAAGTGGGAGAATTGTTAGTTTTGTAGTTTGATTAAGTTTTGTAGTTTGATTTTTAGTCCCACATTGCTTAGTATTGGGAGATGGTGTTCTTTACTTTGCTATATAAGCAAGCTTATGTAAGATTTACAAATACACCAAAACAAATACTTCTTAATATTGTTTATTTCTCTCTTCTTGTCTTTAGTACCTTGTTCCCAACAGTTTAGAGATTGTGGGTGGGGAAACGGGAAATGACCCACATAGAGTTGAAAAAGGGTCAAAACAAAGCTCCATATATCCGCAGCAAAACGTGCCCACATACGCTTCGACCATGTCACACATGACTTTGCTGACTCCAAAGTCAACGATCTTGACTTTCCCTTGGGAGTTTACGAGGATGTTCCCAGGGTTGGCATGCATGCAGGTATGCAAGTCCGTTCAGGAGATCACGTGCCACTGTAACGTGTCTTGCTTCAGAGAATGTTCCATTTGTGGTAAGGGAAGTTTGGAGGGTGCCAGCATGCATGTGCTCCATAAGGATTCGCGAAGAAGCCATGGAAGCGAACCACGTAGGGGCAGTCAAGGGCACGGTTCAGGATTGAGATTTCCGAGAAAGCACATCCATCGCCGCTCGAAGGGAAGGGGAAGTGCTGGTGAGGCTCAGGCTCATGCTCACACTCACACTCACAACTGCCATCTCTACACCTTCTTCATGGTAATTCAAAATGAAAACACCTACTCAACCCTGTGCTGCTTTTTATCAACTCTCTCCCTCCCTCCATTAAACAATCCTCACTTTATATGGAAACTTAACTGCCCTCGCTCTTTTAATTCTTATTCACTATTTCCAATGTACTGCTATGCACTGTTTGTTATTTTTTTTCTTATTCTCTTTAATTTTTAATTTTAATATACCTTTTCAGTTTATCAATACCCCGCAATTTCAATTTCCAGATTTTTTACCTTTTAAATAAATTTACTTTTTATGGTGTCCTCATATATAAATCTATTCATAGTTAATCCTAAATTTAGTAGTTAAGGTGTTCCATTTGTCAAGTAGTTTACCAGTATCAACCTAGACCACAGACCACGTACAAGTCGTATAGTGTAAGCATGAGTGGGGGCCAAACAAGATTCTTTCCTTTAGAGAGTTTAAACCTAAAAAAAATTACCCATCCTCAAGTGTCTAGAAAAAATTACCCACGTACAAGTGTCTTATTATGTATTCCTCTAAACTCGTGTATATATATATATATAAAAAGAAAAAGAATTCTACACTATCTTATAAAAAGTTTTACATTAATATCTAATTACATCTTATAATAAAATTATTGATTTTATCAATTAATATTTTAAAAATATATAAATTAAGAATTATAGTTGAACATCAATGCATACTAATTAAACTTTTTATTTATCTATCTATTTATTTATTTATATATATATAAAAGAGAAAAAGTTAAATTTTGTTATATATAAACTCAAATATAACCAAATTCAAGTACCTCTACCTTATTTAATTTTATTATTCTTAAAATATAAAAAATTATTAAATAGTCATAAACTACCACATTATTTATGCTCCTAACTAATCACTATACAACACAATAAAAAAAAACCTAATTAAATAATGATATGTTGTATAATAATTAGTTGAAATCATAGATGACCTGATGATTTAAGACATCTAAACTTCTCTTAATCTGGCAAACCAAATTAATCTGACCATCATTAATATTTTTCACAAGCCAAGATTTATGAATAATAAAAAGAGGCATATACACAAAAACTGTCTACCCGTAGCAAGTATCCATACAATGCAAACCAAAAAAAAAAAAAAGAAACTTAAGAACTATATGCGCAGTGAGAGGAGTTCATCACCACTCCCATTGATCACAATTGATCTGAGAACTAATCACAATTGATTTTAGTTTGGTTTGGATTAAAAAATTAAAATTCAAATCAAACAAAACAATTAAAATTATTTTTTTTGAATTTTTTTTCTACTTAAAACTGAATTAAATTGACTCATGAACACTCTTAATACAAACTCATTTTTAATCTATAAATATTAAAAGGAAAAATATATTAGATTATTTAGATAATTTTTAAAAATCCTTAATTTAAAATAATAAAAAATTAATTTAATTATATTAAAAAAATTTATTAAAGAAAAGTTTTAGATTATTTTTTCTTTTTGTGATTGCAAGCTGGCCCATTTAACTTACCAAGGACACCTGGGCATGAATAAAGACCCTTAAAATTAAGGGTTCTGCATGACATGTTGTAGATTTTATGAATAGCGAAATTAAACAAAATAAAAAATTACAGATCTTGTTAAGATACTAGTTAACAGAGTAAAATAAAAAGAACATTAAAGACTATAAATTAGTGCAATTAAAAATATAAATAGATATAATTTTATATATTTCAATAAAATATTTTTTCCCTTAATTAGTTTGCGTTGCCCGTTAAATTATAATAGTTATTTTGCTCTGAACTTTAACACTGCGAGAATTATAAATAAAATAAAATTGAAAGTTAAGGAGTTAAAAATTCATGATGGTGTATGGTGTGGGAATGAATATAAACTTGATTAGTTGTATTAAAGAAAAAACAAATTGAAGTATGATTTTGTTGAAACACGTGTGTTTGTTAATAATGTATGGTTTGCACGTTTTGTTGTTTATCGAGACAGGACAATGTTATTGTGAAGCACAGCACACCAACAGCAACGTAAAAAAAGTAGGTGCAGTGTGCACACAAAAACGTCCAAATAAAATGACGGCATCCATGATGACTGATGAGACAAGCTATGAAGCTAGTGCTCTCAACTTGCCATTTGCCAGTGTCGTGACTCACTCTACTCACGCTATGGATTGTTCCAGGTTCATGCATTCTTTTCACCTTCCACTCACCTCCCTCATCCTTTCATTTTTTTTAATGTCAATTATCAAGCAATAATTATCAAGCTATATATTTTATTATTTTTTTATCACTCATTCTATTACATCATAATAATCTACCTAATTTCAATGAATTCGTATATCATATATATATATTTTCATTACCAAAATCCTTTTCCACACATTTCACACACCATCACTTAATTTCAATGTCATCAAATTATAATAATACCCACACTTCACACTTCAAAATAATGAATTCATTATATATAATACTTATCTTAAAAATTTTATTTAATCTTTTTGTTTAAAGATCTCACGTATCTTCTACTATAAATAATTTTTCCATTCAAGTATTTAAAACAGTTATCTATCCAAATTAAATTGAGTCATTCGAACTTTAATTAATCTTTCCATTTGATCAGGATAAATGTTAAAAAAATAGAGAAAAAGAAAGAAAGAAGCCATGGATAGAAAATTCAGAATTCTAATTCTCCTTTTCATCATGGGTGAGCATAATTTACAAAGGGAATGATTGTCCTAAAACCAAAAAAGTTGAATCGGGGGGGAATATACAGCGAGTCAGAAAGTTTGAAAGGTTTCAAAATAAAGCGAATGATGTTATTGAGACCCGATCGAGGTCTTAACAGAAGCCGGGTCAACCTGTTTAGAAGGTTTCCGGGCATTTACATAGAAAGGGGTGGGTCAAGAGCTGAGCCGCCGTCCACCTCTCACCGGACTCCTTCTTGAGGCAGCAGTCGACGAAGCTGTGAAACTCCGTCGATGCAGACTCAGGGAGGCTGGGCGGATCGCCGAAGCAAATGGCACACATAAGGGTAGCCCAATCGGGTCTTTGACCCGCCTGAAGAAAAGGGAAGTGACCCACGTAGAGTTCGAAAAGGGTCAAACCCAAACTCCAAATATCCGCAGCAAAACCGTTATAGTTTCCGCCATATGCTTCTGGGTCGAACCGGTCCGGACTCATGTAGGCACACGTGCCGACATAAGAGTTGCAGGCTTCCAGCGTACGGCACATAAGTTTGCTAACTCCGAAGTCTGCAATCTTAACTTCCCCCGCGGAGTTTACGAGGATGTTCGCGGGTTTTATGTCGCGGTGCGCAATGTTACGCGCGTGCAGGTACGCCAGTCCGCCGAGGACGTCACGCGCCACTTTGGCGAGCCGCTCTTCGGAGAACGTGCCGCCGTGGGCGAGGGCAGTTTCGAGGGTGCCGCCGTCCATGTACTCCATGAGGATGGCGACGTCGCCAGAGGGTTTCTCGAAGGAGCCGTGGAAGCGGACAACGTGGGGGCAGTCAGTGGTGCGGCGTAGGATGGAGGTTTCCGAGAGGGCGCGGCGGCGCGTGGTGGAGTCGGCGTCGCTGTGGATTATTTTGAGCGCGTAGGTGGCGGAAGTGGACTTGTGGCGGACCTTGTAGACGGTGCCTCCGTTTCCGTGGCCGAGGACGGCGAGCTTCTCGAGGTCTCCGGCGGCGATGGCATCGGCGGCGGCGAGTTTGGCGTTGGTGGGAGGGAGAGGGAGGGGGAAACGGGGGCGACGCTCGGAGGGCTCCGGGAGGGGGAGGCGGAGGTTGGAGTGGCGGCGGTGGCGGACAAGGGCCATCACGGTGGTTGACAGCGGAGGAAGGGAGGGAAGAAAAATTAAAGTGAATTGTAAAGAGGGGGAAGGTTTTTATATAAGTGAGTGGGGTTACAAAGAGTGATGGCTTTTAGGAAAGAGGGTGGATATGGGAGTGGGACCCACTTTCATGATAATATGCATTGGATTATGTATATACTTCTAGACCAGACTTTGTTTACTTTTCTTATTTTGCATGTGCTTAAATGCTGCCTGCCTTTCATACTTCACTTTTTCCTCTCACTGCTCTTTCTATCAATTATCTTTTCACTTTTCCACTAATATATTTAATTTTACAATTTTTAATTATTATTTTATAAATTTTTTAATTACCATGATACAAACGTAAAATATCTGTTAATTGTTATTCATCACCAATTACCATGCTCACTTATAATTGTTATTCATCACTTTACCAAAAAACAAAAATAAATTACCATGGTCACTTATAATCAATTATCGAGGATGGAATTCTAAAATTTTACCACAAAAAATATGCCATTGTCCCTTGTTACCCTTACTGTGACTATCTCTTTAGTCTTGTTTATGAAAAAAAACATCCATCATGCTTTTGACCCAGCGTACCTCTGTATCGGTAATTCCATGTATTTATCAGACTTATTATCTTCATAATGCCAAAATAACAATCAATTGTTATAAAACTTTAAAATTGTTATAAGAAATAATATATAAAAAATAAAAATGTAAATATCCAGACGCGATAACATATTTTTTTTCTAATATATATTTAATAATATACCATGACATGAATTTTGAGATTTTTTTACCTTTTAAAGAATTTTAGTTTTTACAGTCTCCTGTCCTGAGGTTTAAAATTAGTGTGTAGAGTTTTAGTTATTTCTCTGAATTTAGGAGGAGAAGATTCAGTTCTGCATGTTTTGATTTTAAGTAAAGTTGTATCTTCAATTTAAAATTTAAAATATCAAATATGATTTGAATTTAATACTGCAGGATATGAATTTTTAGATTTTTTTACTTTTCAGTTTTTAAGGACTCGTGAGGTTTAAAATCAATGGTAGTTTGTAGTTACTCCTCAGGGGAGGGTGCAGGTTCTCTGCATGTTTTGATTTTAATTAAACTGCCATTAATTTTAAAATTAATAGGATACCAATATCCTTCCCTTCTCTGGCAAGTTTACGGTACTTTTATCCTCCTCAAAAAATTAATGTTATGTTCTTTCTTTATTTATAGGAATTAAACATGTCACAAAAACTTATAATAATTCATATAAGAACTCTATTCAATTATTTGAAGTACATTCCTTAACATGTTAATTGTGCTTTCTAGTGTTTGGTTACTTTTTTTTTTGTTAAATGCATAGTGTTTGGTGTTTTCTAACTTGTTTGAAAAAATATTCTATTTCTTACTGCTTTTTCAAATATCATCGTTTCAAGTTATAAATTTTTGGATAAAAAAAATTACTAGTTTGAACTAATTAATTTACCGATAAAAAAATTATAACTACTTTCTTAATTACTTATTCTATCCTTTAAATTTTTTTAAGAAGTTAAAATCTGGGATAAGTATCTGGTATAATTAATTTTTGTCCCTTAAAAATAATATGCATTATTGTATCTTTTAAATTTTATTTTATTTTTTTGTCATTCAACACATTTAGTTCATCTTATCACGTAACAATCTTAATTTTAGTCTCTACTGTCAAACAAAAATGTTAATTACGCAACCTTAAAAACATAGTAACGTTTCACGTTATCATAAAGTCTAACAAGAACAGTATTGTATAATTCTTTCAAGATATATCATAAAGTCTAACAAGAACAGTATTGTATAATTCTTTCAAGATAAAATGTGTTTTCTGATTTTTTATGTGATAAAAACAAATTATGTCAGATTATCCTATCAAACTTTTTAATAATATGATAACTTATTGGATTATTATCATCAATATTATGTCTTTGTTAATACTACTTCTTAAAAATATAAGTAAAAAAAAAACTTTTGAAATATTTAAAGATTAAAATAAAAAAAAGGCTTGCATCAAAATATTAATTAAGTTTAACATGAAACTAGTGTCCTAGTATACGATATTTAATTAGTTAATCTTTTAACGTTATCTGTATATAAATGTGTGTTTTTAAATTAGTAATGTTTTCAGCATATATACTCTCTTCGATAGGTGGTACTTATAAGAAATAAAAATTAGAGTCTTAAGAAGTTAATGAAAGAATTAAGAAGATAGAAGATCTAAAAGGCAATTTACGGTTTAAAACAGATCTTTAAAAGACTTTCTATAAAAATTTTATAAGCAAAACCAGAGAAAAAAAAGGGGTTGTAATAAAAGGTAGGAAGAGATTATTTTTATATTAGTTTATTCCTAATTGAGCTACGTTTAATTTTTTTAAGTAGTTCTTGAAATGTTTCACTATTTCAATTAAAAAACAAGTATTTTTATAGTTATTTTTGGTTTACAATGAGTACTTTTAATCACTAGTTGTTTTACCCTTAAACTCTAGTTGAGTTTAAGAAAACAAAAGTATATTTTTAATACTAAGTCACTCCTAATTTTTAATACAACTATTACAAGAGGTAATAGAAAAGATTTCTTCACAAAGATAATTTCACTCGTCAAATGATATATAAGTTTCGCCTTCTTGTTATTTTATCTTTTAAAATTATTTTGTTGTCAATCAAATGCTTGGGAATGAATTTGAAAATTTTTCCCATCATATTTCAAAAGGTTAGATAGTCTTAGAAAGATAAGACTCTATATATTAATTAATATAAGAGCAATTTTTTTAATCATCATCCGAAGACTTCTATCGCATGGGAGCTTCATATGCTCACTAGTTATGGATGCTTCTAATCCTTGTTTACGTAAGATAGTCTTAGTTAATGATAAGACACTTCTTAGCTCTGCTTCATATAACACTTATGGCTAGATTATCTAAGCTATCTCACTAGATGTTTCTTATGTAATTGTTGCACATTTAGATGCTTCTTTCGCTTAATATAAACATTTTGTTTGCTTTATGCATGCATCTTAATTATGTTAAAGATTGATTTTTACATGTATTTATCCATGCATACACATGTTCATCATCCTTATACATCTTCCAATATACACATTAAATGATTAAATTTAATTTTTTTGTTATTATTAAAACCTTTAGTATACGTATAAAATCGTCTAGTCGTATGGGTCTTTTAACTTAACATCTCATTCTCTTTGCCTTTACATAATAGTGCAATTAAGTTTACCCCTTTTTAGAGTGAAAAGTGACATATGCAGGGAAACGATAAAAATGTTGTACTTTCTCTAGTTTGGTAGAGTAGAGAGTACCAACAAATGTCTCATTGACATGGTAGGTCTCATATATTTTACTTTTTACTCAAAAAGAGCATGAAAAAGAAGGAAAGTGTAAAAAAAAAAAAAACTTACCTTCCAAAATTACCCTTATATTTATTTTAAAAAAAGTACATACTATTTCAAGAGTTTAAAATATAAAATAATTTTAATTAGTATATATTATCAATGTAAGAAGTTTTATACTGACATTCAATCACAGTCATTCAATTATGGTAAGTTTCTTGACTTTACTCATTAATACTTTAAAAGTCATGTAAACGAAGAGTTGTAATTGAACATCAATGTAAAACTTTTTTACACTGTCAATACATACTAATTAAAACTCAAAATTATCATGCAAAGTTTAAAAAAAACACATATTATAGAACTCAATCATAAGTTGTTTTTTTTTCTTCATATGAATTTTTTATAATTTTTTTATTGTTAAAAAAATATAATATATAGATATTTATCAAACAAAGCAACATTATTTTGTTCATAAAAATCAAGTAATAAATTATAGGTAATTTTGTAATTGTAATAAGGGGTGTGGGTGGTGGTGGTGATAATGGTAGTGGCAGAGGTAGTGGTGGTAGCAGCAGTGGTGGTTGTAATGATAGTGATGACAATGACAATGTTAGTGGTGATGACGGTGGCAACAATGATGGTGGGAGAGGAATATATTACTTGTTGGTGGGGGGTGATACCATGAAAAATGCACATGATATCTTTAAGTGAATTGTTTTAATCTTAACTCTTTATTTAAATATAGATTACTATAAAATATTTTTATTATTCTCACATAGAAACATCAATCTCATTTTTATTATTATTGAAGACCCAAGAGGGAAAGGCCCACGTAAAAGGATAGTCACTAAGGGGGATTTGCAAATTAGGGGAGCAATTCTTAAACGATTAATTAAAATTGGAAGAGGACTAGCAATATAATTTTTATTTTTTAACACATTCCTCCTAACACACTTTATATAATTGATTAAAATTTATCAAAAATAAAAAATTATGTGGTTTCACTTATCATTAAATGACCCTCTTTCCTAATTTTATAATTTTCAATAAATTATTTCAACAAATAATAGAAATTGTGTTAGGAAGACTGCGTTAAAGAGTGTGTTGCTATCATTCCTCTTAATCTTCTAAAAAACTTTATATAATTGGTTAAAATTTATTGAAAATAACAAATTATGTGAGTTCCACTTGTTATTAAATGACTCTCTCTCTTAATTTTATAGTTTTCAATAAATTTCAACTAATAATAGAAACTGTGTTAGAAAGAGTATATTAAAGAGTGTGTCACTAGTATTTCTCTTAAAATTAACATACTAGTATGTAATTCTAAAGCCATGTTTGTTTCATTGAATTTTTAACATTTTCCTAGATAGGAAGATGACAATATTTATTTTCTTATTTACTAGAAGGTGATATAAAAATATTTCTATAAGAATATTTCTAAGCATCTATTGTTCACAAGAATGTCATATATATTTCTTTATGATTTATTCTTGTGACGAGGGTGAGAATGTTATATTTTAATAAGAACATGAGATGTTATTTTATAACCCCACTATAATTTTAATTTTTATGTTTATTTTTAAAATTTTAAAATATATTCCCAGAAATACTAAAAATTAACCAAACATGTTTTTTAATAGAGTTTAATACTTATGTACTACAGTGTAAGAGTTGTATACTGATGTTCAATTTTTCATTTATACAATTTTTAAAATATTAATTGATAAAATCAACATATTTATCCTATATAAATAATTATAATTGAATTTCAATATAAAATTTTTACATTGACTATCTATGAGTCTTTTTTTCTTTTTGATATACCCAAAAATGTTATTCATATATTGTGTTAGTGGGTGATGGTTTGACAATACAAATGGAAGTTAAGTAAAAGAAATTCTTAAGAATTTCTCATGACATAGTTATCTTGACTAAACTAGATTTATTTATATAATTTATTTATAATATAATTTTCTAATATTTTATTAAAATTTTATATTATAAAAATATAAAAATAATAAATATAAAATTTTATTTAAATAAATTATATTATTTAAAATTTTAAAAATATACATATAAAATATTATAAACAAATTTTGTAATTAAAATAAAATTAATGAAATATAAATCTTTACTTACGAATAAAGTACTTCGTAAGTAAAGTTTTATAATTTATTAATTTTATATTTAAATTTTATATTTTAATAATATAATTTATTTATAATATAATTTTCTAAATTTTATATTATAGAAATATAAAATTAATAAAATATAAAACTTTACTTAAAACAAAGTGCTTCAAAAGTGAAGTTTTATAATTTATTAATTTTATATTTTAATTTATTTTAATTAAAATTATTTATAATATTTATATTTATATTTTTTAATTTTATATTTTAATAATATAATTTATTTATAATATATTTTTTTAAAATTATTTTATAAAATATAAAATTATAACATATATACTTTTTAAAAATTTTCTTTTAGGGTGACCTCTTTTGTATAACATTTTTTTTCTTTTAACTAAATAAGTGAGAACATATGCATCTTTTTACAAGTTAGTAGATGAAAAATAAAAAAGGGGTAAGTAAAACGTGAAATTTCTCTTATTTTAACATTGTCAAAATTCAATGCATCTCAATTTCTTCTCATTCTAACGAACCCAATAAAATCTCTAAAAAACACAATAATTACATATTTATCAGTACATCACATGCAAAAGAAATAAGATTAGCTAGTAAAATAGAAAAGTACGTAACAAATTCAAGGAATTAACATTTGTTGACAAGTTTGTCAAAATCAAGATTTTACGTAAGTGTCTAGAAAATTCTGACTCGAGGAATTGTGTAAAAGTTTTCTTCATTAAACATATATTTATAAATAATATAAAAATTAAAAATTTTCAACACATAATAAATTCAAATCAACATCCAAATTACTCTAAATAAATACAACTTATAATTAGCACACTCAAAATTTCAAAATCATTTTCCAAAAAATTAGATTCAAAACACTCAAAAGTAGAATCAGAACAAGAAAACATCACCCAAGAAGTTTGTTCATGAGTTTGTTTTGATTCTAACAATTACACCAAGTTTCCTCTAATTCTAGTGATTACACTGAGTCTCCTCCAATTCTACCTTATTACAGAACTTGTTATTTTTCCTATCTAACTCATAAAAAACTAGTAAACTCATGATTTTTAATTATGTTTGTTGATAAAAAAAATAATTATACTATCAACAAAGCCATGTAACGATCACAATCAACCCTAAATCGCAATCAACCTTGACACCTTTGATTTAGAGTTTACTATCCTTCTAATTTAACTTGTTAAAAACTTGTAAATTCATAAGGTTAGATAATTTTTAACTGTTTTTAATTTTTAAATACTAAAATACTGAAAAAAAAATTTATAAAACTATTGTCAAGCAATCATTTATAACTTTAAAAACTTAATAAAATGAATCTGAGATTAATTGTAATTTTTTTTGTGAATAATTGTAATGATTAAACCAATATGTTAAAATTATTTAAAATAATTAATTTTAATTATTATTTTAAAAATTTATTAAAATAAAATAATAGTCTCAAACTGAATTTCACAAACGAAAATTCCTATAAATGATAAAGCGCTAAAAAGTGTGTTTTTATAAATAAAAAAATATTCATAGGGAAATCATTACATATATTAGTTCAATTACTATAAAATTGAATCATCATGTTAAAAATGGAATAAAAGGTAGAAATTGAGAGTAATAAAATTGCTCTTGTTATTATTTTTTTAGAGAGGAAGAAAGATTGTAAAACATATTTGTATCTTTATTTTGAAAACTCAAAATACACGAAGAATAAGAGTCTTGTTGTTTTGATTTTGTTTTTTTAAAGAGTTTTGAATAATAGTTTTCAAAAACTATTTTCGAGAAGAAAAGATAAAAAAACTTATTTGGTAAGTGTTATTTGAAATCTGTTTTGAAGATGTAAAAATGGAAAAACATAATAATCTTTTTTTTCCTTTTTCTCTTTCTTCCTTTTCTTTTCCTTTTTTTTTCTTTTCTCTTTCTTTCCTTCTTCTTCAGTTTCTTTTCTTCTCTGCCGCTTTTACACTTCGCGTCACTGTTTTCTTGCTTCCTTTGCATATGAAGCTTTTGGTTGACGAATTTCGACGCAATCTCTTCCATAACTCCTGTTGTTAAGTAATCGCTGTTATAGGTAAGTTTTACTTTGAATCAATGAATCTTTTTCCGATTGTTTTCAATCCTATCGTTTACGTTAAAAAGGGAATTTTTTTGAAAATTTTAATTTCTTAGATTCCTATTTAAATTGAGATTTTGGTCAAGTTCCTGTGAATTTCTTCTGGTGGATTTCCTCATTTTCTTTTGAGTTAGCTTTGAAAAGGAGAAATAGGTAAGGGAAGCTCTTTTGTTGAATTTTGTTAATAGATAAGTGATTTGGTAGTTGAGAGATTTGAGTTATTTGAAATAGCGAGTATTTTGACTATATTTTGAGCTATTTAAGATAACATTTGTTTTAATTGTGTTTTGAGCTATTTAATATAGTGTGTGTTTGATTTTGATTAGAACTGATTGAATTAGCATATATTAGGATTTCATAGTTGAGATATATGCTGTGTTGTGTAGGGGATGATTATTGGATAGTTTGGATGTGGCCATTATGGTAGAGTAATTTATTTTGGGTTGAATTGATTTTCTATGACTGGAATTGAATTATTGGAATGACAATGTATTATTTGAAACTGTGATGTAATGCATATGATTGGAATGCATGATAAGAATATATTTATTGATGTTGTTGGTTGTGGGCAGTTACAGTTGGGTAACCTAGCCTTGAATGATATGTTTGGTGAGGTACATTGATATTAGGGACACAGCTGGGGTCAATGTAATCCAGAATATCAGATGTGCAAGGGGATTTTCTTGTGATTTCCATTGTGGTTCTGATACTAGATATGCAAGGAGGTGCCCAAAGGACATACTTAGACAACGACTGTGTGTCATAGGGTGTCAGGTAGACACTAGACATAAGTTTGTGGTATCAGATGAGTATTGCTTAGACTTAAATTGGTGGTAACACAAGCAGCTTAGACACTTGTCGCCAATTGGAAGGGGTCTTAAGCCGCCTCGGTGTCCGAACTCAATGTAAATATTCCAGAATCTGTCGAGTCTGAACATGTTGTGTGAAATGCTTGTATTCAAGGAAATATAAGTATGATTGATTTGATTGATGATATTGTGATTTTTAAGTTTTCTATATTATGAATTTTATGTATTATTATGTTTATCCTTGCAATATTTGTGTATTTTGTATGACTGTGATGATCGTGCTTTGCATGGGAGCAGATACTAGTGATGGCAACGGAGATCAGAATTAGCAGGATTGGCAATTGATTAGTGGCAGTAGCAGAATTACTCATTTTGTGGTTGACATAGTTTATGTGTTAGAATATGTTATATATATGAGTTGTGTAATAGTTAAGTTCTAATGGAAAATTGATAAGTTATGTCTCTGTTTTGCATGGGTTATGCTTTAACATGTTTGGGTGGAAAAAGGACGTGAAATGTTTTATGTAAATATTATGTTATGAAATTTTAGTAAATAATTTGGAATATGCGAGCGTATAATTTGATTGTATGAAACAAATTTAAGTAGAGAGAATTAAATGGTTGAATATTACTAGTATGTTTTTTTTTCTTTTTCATTATTATTTTAAATTGGAATGTTACATTTTCTAGAAGAAAAACTTGTTTGACAAATGTTATTTGAAAACGGGTTTGAAGGTGTAAAAATGAAAAAACTTATTTATATCTATAAAAATATCATTAATGAAAAACAAAAAGCAATATATTTTTCTATTTTGAGTTTTTAAAATAAAAACTGAAAACTGAAAATCAATATTACCTATAATTTTAAAAACAAAATAATTAGAACTATTTTTAATTTTTAAATACTAAAATACTGAAAAAAATTTTATAAAATTATTGTCAAACAATCATTTATAACTTTAAAAACTTAATAAAATGAATTTGAGATTAATTGTAATTTTTTTTGTGAATAATTGTAATGATTAAACCACTATGTTAAAATTATTTAAAATAATTAATTTTAATTATTATTTTAAAATTTTATTAAAATAAAATAATAGTCTCAAACTGAATTTGACAAACGAAAATTCCTATAAATGATAAAGCGCTAAAAAGTGTGTTTTTATAAATAAAAAAATATTCATAGGGAAATCGTTACATATATTAGTTCAATTACTATAAAATTGAATCATCATCGTTAAAAATGAAATAAAAGGTAGAAATTGAGAGTAATAAAATTTCTCTTGTTATTATTTTTGTAGAGAGGGAGAAAGATTGTAAAACATATTTGTATCTTTATTTTGAAAACTCAAAATACACGAAGAATAAGAGTCTTGTTGTTTTGATTTTGTTTTTTTAAAGAGTTTTGAATAATTGTTTTCAAAAACTATTTTCGAGAAGAAAAGATAAAAAACTTATTTGGTAAGTGTTATTTGAAATCTGTTTTGAAGATGTAAAAATGGAAAAATATAATATAGATGTGAAAAAAAAAATTACAGTAATAAACGAAAAAACATAATAATAATCATAAGATTTCAATAAACGATTCAAAATAAGTTGTTAATTAAACAAGTTCACATGATTCTCTTACACAGACATCTTTCCCACAAACGTAACACTTGTCTAACGCATCGCTCTCTCTTGTCACCACTGCAGATCCTCTGCAAGATCGTCACTACCCTCACTTCTACCACCATCGTTGGTACTGCCATTATCACCAACGATACCAACAATGGTGGTGGTAGTAGCAATAGGGGCAATGGTGGTGGTAGTGACAATGATACACGATGGGGTGACAGTGACGATGTTGGAAAGCGATGAAGGTGGTGGCACTACCCTATATCACCATTGCCACCGCCGCTGCCACTCCTACCATCGTCAATACCTCTATTACTGTTGGTGTTGTCACCACCACCATCAGTACATCTACCATTACCATCGACGACATACCAACGTGGTGGTGGCAATCTTGAAGAGAATCTACCAAGTAACAAGATAACTGCAAGCTAGACAAGAGTTTGGTTTGTGGGAGAGATATTTGTGTATATGTGAGTTTATTTAATTAACCACTCAATCTGGATTTTGTATTGAAATCTTATGGTTATTATTATATTTTATCATTTTTTACTGTAACCATTTTTCTCGCTTGAGTTGTCATATATGTCTTTGTGTATATATATATATAAAGCAAGGATTAAATATGAATATAAAAATAAATTAAATTAACATGTGTATCATACCGGTTTAAAATTTAGTGATCTTGCATTTTAAAATAGGAAACCTAAATTTCTTTTTTGGTCTTTTAATTTAAATTCTAATTGTTCAATCACATTTAAATTATGTTTGGTTCTTAGTAAAATTTTGTTAAGTAAATTGTGAATCGTCTTTCGACTTTTATTATTTAATTTGTAGGAGTTGATTTAATTTATTGAGCTTTCATCATCACACTTTGGTTTTTTAATTGGTGAAAAGATCCAAATTATTGAAAAAAAGTTCATACTACCTTTCATCTTAAACCGTGGAATCTTTTGGATCTATTTTTATAATGGAGGGGATTTAAATAGGATAATGTATTGTCTTAGATGAGT
This sequence comes from Psophocarpus tetragonolobus, assembly GCA_037954015.1. Taxonomy (NCBI): domain Eukaryota; kingdom Viridiplantae; phylum Streptophyta; class Magnoliopsida; order Fabales; family Fabaceae; genus Psophocarpus; species Psophocarpus tetragonolobus. The sequence goes on from CM075696.1 coordinate 3,976,863, forward strand.
ATATGGTACAGCCAGGAGCCAAAAATAATAAGTAAATAATCCATGGACGCCCATTACAACACAACTTTTTCCCCCTGAAAAAAATACAATAGTGACCATACTAATAGTACATTGTTATTTCGATAATAAGAAATATTGTAGTGTGAGTTCATCAATAATTTGTTTAGGAGCAAGATTCCAACTTCCTACAAGACAAAACCCAAAAACAAATATATTATAGCATTCTTTAGAGCAGGCGATAATTTAAACATGATAATTATTCAAAATAACTAAATAATGAGGAGAATGATGACTATATTACTCGATCTAAAAAATACCAATGAGTCCTAATTTATTAAAGTGTTGGTCATAAATCCAAATTCAAATTAGGTATGTGCTGAATTTGATATGTACACTTGGAATAGGGTCGTTAATAATCAGGCTTGCATTATCAATAATCAATATCTGTGGACACTGTCACTGGTCCCAGAAAGCAAGTTGCTCAACTTGGGTGAGGGCTGCTATTGGATAGAGCTTGAAAACTATTAATTAATGGACCCAACAAAGGTTGTTCTTTAGTGAATGGAGGTTTTTTTCTTTTTCACACAATCGCAGCAAAAAGTTGAATAATTGAAAACATCAAGTAATTAAGGGAGTGGAGTTGGTTATGGAGGGAATAGATGGGAAAATTCGTCGGCCTGATTCATTCCTAATAAGAAACTAACGTTTTAATATTTATTAACATTTATAAATATATAATTATTATCTTATATTTAAGGAAATTGTTTTGCAATAGTTTTGGAGGTACTATGAAGATTTTACCTTTAAGGGTGTTTGCCATACGAAAGAAGGGAATCATTTATGTATTCGGGAATCATCATTTATTTATATATATAGAATACAACTTGTAAAAAAAATAAGGGTGAAAAATAAAAAAACATAATAATAATTATAAAATTTTAATAAAGAGTTCAACTTGAGTTGTTAATTAAACAAACTCATGTGATTATAAATTTTTGTCTTATGCGCTATTCTCTTTTGTCAGTCTTGCGGATCCTTTGCAAGATCGTCATTATCCTCGTTGGTATCGCCGCTAATGACTTTGACGATGGTGGTGCTAGTAGCAACGATAGGCAGTGGTGGTGACAGTATTAATGATGGTGGTGGTAGTGTTGACAACGTACGGTGAGGTGGTGGTAGATATGGTGGGGGCGACGGCGGTGGTGGTGACGCCCTAAATCGCCACTACCACCGTCCCGCCACCACCTCTATCGTCGTCGTCACCATTGTCAATACCACCATACTTACCACTGATGTCACCACCAATGTTGTCAGTGGCAACAACAATATCGACAGAGGTGCTAGTGATCTTGGAAAGAATTCGCGAGACTATCGTTCTTGTGGTCATATATACACACACAAGAAAGAGAAAAACTATTGTGAGAAATCAAAGAATCTAATAATAATTGTAGAAATTGTAACATCCCAAAAATCATATATAAATATTATCATTTATCATTCAATTAAGTCTACTCTAGTCATAAATTATATCAAAATATGTAAACTTTAATAAAGTTAAAATAAAAACATCTTGAATATCTCGCAAAACAAGCATTATCACTCTGTGGTTGCTGTAGTCCAGCAAGAACACAACCCCTCACCCAGTGATAAGTGTCGTCCAACGAGAAGTCTGGATCATATCATCCTAGTGAAGGAATGTTGCTCAGCAAGACGTATCATTGAGTGAAAAATACAGAAAAATATAAGGCAGAGAAGACTTTGCTATCTGAGTATATCTCAAGGGTATTGTCTCGTCCTTATCGACCTTAGTACTAAGATCACAACAACCTTATATTATCCCTAACTCAATGTACTTCATGCATATCAATCAAAACTAAGTTACCTCTTGCAACAATCCACCATCCAATAATCTAGTAAATCATCCAATTTCACATGCATCATATCAATCGTAAAGATAACATAATTTATTTAACAACCAATTCAAGATCAAAACATCACTTCTATCATAATCATCAACTACACAACTCACTCAATTTCACATAGCACTCAAATCAAGATAAAAAACTTAATCACTTACAATCAATTAAGTTCCCAACCATCCAATCAAAGTTTCACAAATTAAAATCAAGGATAGACTTTCCTTTACCTATTTCTCTCTTATGAACTATTAAAAAATATAGAAAATCCGATCGCAAAATTACTCAAAACCTAGTAAAAACCCAAAAACCAAAGATAACTTAAGAAATTGGAATTTTAAAGAGAATTTACCTTAAATTAAAATAATTTATAATTACAATTAAATTAAAATTAGTTCTCTCTTTTATTTATTTCACAAACTTATAAAAAAATATTATTAAAAGAAAAATCTTACAAAATTAAATTTAGGCTAAATTATAATTTATGTCCCTTAATTTATTTCATTGTAGACATTTTGTCCCCCTACTTTTAATTATTTACATTTTTTCTCTCCATTTTATAATTCATGTTGTTACAACATTGTGACGTTAACTCTGTCATTGTCAATTGCGTCCAATTATAACATTGTGTCGTCAATCATTTCTTGTTACAACAATCGTGTCTCCCCCAACTGTATTTGTATAGGGTTATTTTCAAAAGCAACACTCACTTTCTCCCACGTTAGAAACGGTCTTTGTGTGCCTAACCTTTCTAATGTATGCCATGTTATTTAATCAAGCTACGTGAAAAGTCAATGTTAATAACTATTATTTAATGGATGATTACAATATCATCAAATTATAAAATGAAGGGATAAAATGTGAACAATTAAAAATAAAAGGAAGAAATGTCAATAATTGAATAAATTGAGAGATGAAGATTATAATTTAACCTTAAATTTAATTGTAACAATTACATTGTTTATTAAAAATAATAAGGTGTATAATCATTCTTACTTTTAATAACAATGCAATCAACATTATTAATAAATCAAATACTAAAAAAAAATTCTTTAACTTATAAAAAAATACTAAAAAATAATAAATCATTATTTTTTGTAAACCAAACATTTAATTAAAAAGAAAAAACCATGAGGTATGCCTTTTGTAAATTATACAGTCGCAAGATAATAAATTATTATTTAATTATTATTTAATTATTATTTAACAACTTGTACAACACTTTTTTTACTCTTCGATCATGTCACTCACTTTTTAACAAAGAGAAACTGCATTATTCTAATAGAGTTATTATTTTGAATTACGTTCATTGGTTAATACATTATTCTTAATAAAAATATTCTAGTTTGCATTCTTAACCAACACCGTTAGGGTGTTGCACCTTTTAACTAAATAGAAATAATAATAAATATGATTTTTTAGGTAATTATTATGAAATTCAACAATCTAAATATACAATATAGACTATATCACATCTAAAACAATATCATCGTTAAATTGTATACCAATTAGCATAAAGATGTTCTAATTTAATCAATAATCTCATATTTAAATCCTAAACATACAAGATAAATATTTGCAGGAAAAGTGCTGGTTGCAAAAAGAGGCGATCAATGATTAAATGGTAGCATAAAAAATCCTTATACATGTTAGTGTATATTATTTAAATTAAACAAGTTCTATAAATTTTTTTGTAAAAATAGAATGGTTAAATATAAATATTATTATATTGTCAACGAATTACCATAATATTAATAATTTTAATATACGAAATAATTTATGAATTGAAAAATGAGTTCTTTAACCTCTCATGGTCTATTTTTTAAGGAAGGTTGTGAGCTTTTTCTTAGATATGATATGAAGTAGCAATATTAGTGGACTAAAGATGGAAAACAAAATTAGTTAAATCTAACTCTAGAAGCCGTTGGTTATAATAAAAAAAATGGTATATTATTTAATGAGAAAAAAATATAAATATAGAAAATGCTAAATTATAATTCATACCCTTCAATTTATTAAATTGTTGACCTCCTATTTTAACAGTTCACATTTTGTTCCTCTATTTTATAATTGATGACATTTGAATCTTTTGTTAAATAATCATCATTGACTGTTAACTTCATACTTAACTTGAGCAAATGACGTTGCTAGAATAATTTTAGTTAATTGAAGGTTTAAAATAAGATATGTAGACTAATTTAGGGTTTGTAGAACCTCCTATTTTCAAAAGCAACACCACTTCTCCCATGTTCGAATCTATTTATGTGAGCCTAATCCTTCTAAACTTTGTTTAGTGTGCGATACATAATGCTAATCAAGTTATGCGTGAAGTCGACATTAATAGTTTAACAGTTAACAATTATCATATGATATATGTTTAAATATAATTAAATTATAAAATAGAGGGACAAATGTGAACAACTAAAAATAGGAAGACAAAATGTTAACAATGAATAAATTGAGAGACACAAATTATAATTTAGTTTATATAAAAACTAAAATTTAATTATACCACTTATCAAATTTGGATTATAGTAAAGTGATTCTTTTTTATATCCATTTTCTTCTTTATTCCACAAAAACAACATCTTTTCAAAATGCAAAAAAACAAAAAAAAAAACAAATTGGTTAAGTTTAACCATCTTTAACAAAAGTGACCAATAAACCCAGTTTGAGTCAATTTGATTGCATAGTCAATCTGCTAAACAAACTAAACCAATGAATCCTCTTATTCCTAACGAGAAATTTTAACAACTTTGCATCAAATACATATAAAACTTACAAATGAGTATTAATACAGTAACATCTTTTGACAAAAAATTAAAAACAAAACAAATTTTAAAAAAAAAACATACACACTTACAAATTACATAAAACATATTTTGTTTGTGTGCCTTTGAGACACTCATGTACATGTTAGAAAATGGTTCCAATCCACATTTTAGAATTTTCATAAGTTGCATAGTTGCAACGATCTCTCAATTTCATGGGTGTTCTTGTGTTTTGACTCAACCCTAAATAACTTGCTACTTCACATTAGAAACGTAATCCCTTATTAACTGGTTGCTTCTCATTTAGTTACCAAAATTTGTAAAATCTATAATTTTAATTTCTATTTAAAAATAGAGATATTTGATTTCAATTTTATAAAAGTTACAATTTTTATTTTTTCATCGTACTAAAAGAGTTTATTGTTGTCAAATTAATATTGATTGTGACATGACTTAAACAATGCTTACATAAGTTTTTTGTCTTTAAAGTTTCACAAAAAAATATTTTTGGTTCTTGAAATTAAAAAACATTTTTTTGTCTTGAAATTAATTTGTTTTTTGTATTAATATTGTCCATTTATAAGTTCTGATGTATTTTATTGTGTCGGATGTGAAATTAAAGATTGAGGGTTTAAGGTTGAGGAGAATAGTGATTCATGAGTAAAAAAATGTGTCTTTTGTCACTAATTTTTTAACAGTGTTAATTAGATAAGAATGACTAAAAGTGAATTAGAGACTAGAAAAATATTTTGTAATTTTAAGGACTAAAATTGATTTTTACATAAACTTTAGGGACAAAAAACTTATTTAAGTCATTAAACAAAAAAAAATGTTTTTTTTTTCTGCTACAAACAACATGATATGGGAAAAGGACTATCTTTTTGCTTTTATGGTTTCCTTCCCTTGGCGATTACAATCCAATATCATTGGTGAGTGGATGAATAGGTTGGTTTTGCCATGATCTGATGATGAGGTCGCTTTCATCCTAGATGTGGTTTTTGCCACTACTCAAATTGGGTGTGAAGTTGTAACTGGTGTGTTCTCTAGGGAGATCAAAACCTCTATACCCTTAGTCCACAAACCTCTCGACCTTGAGTTAGCTCATAATGAAAAGTGTTGATAGCTTGTTTCATGACAGTCATGGAGGTGAAGTCGTCAATAAGGTCATCATAAGTATTAAAGAAGATAATAGTTAGACTCAAGTATGAAAATACTTAATGTAGCATGGACAGTAGACATACCTTATTTTTGTAGTTTTGTTTTGTGTGCATTGTATTTTGGCTATGTTGTAGCAGTAGTACCCTTGCTTATGTAATCAAACCATTGTAGCCTTTTAAGCATATTACCAAACTCGTAGTTGATTAGAATAGTAGATCGTGGTTGTGTATATACTGCTTGGATTGATTGAGATATATCAGCTCCTTATCTGATTTATGTTGACGACAATTGATGCTTTTACAAGTCAAATTTCTTCATTGAGGTCATTTTATCTATGATTAACTTGTACTTGAAAATATGGTGAACTTGCAATGTCAATCATGATTGTACCAGATCCCTTTCAAGAGACCAATTTTTACTTGATGGGTCTGTAAGCGTAGATTTTGTCTACCTTAGGACCTAGGTAAACTTGTGCATGCAAATCTTGTAAACATATAATGCAATTGACGATTGCACTAAGATTCATTTCAAGGGTCTGATTTATACTTGATAGATCTGTAAGCGTAGATCATGTCTACCTTAGGACCTAGGTATGGACTTGTGAGTACTATGCTTATGAAGTATTGAGGTCACATTGTTTGTTTTAGCCCATGCAACTGCATAAAATATAACAACCAAAACATCTAAGGAAATTTGGTAAGGAAGAAACATACTAACTATGTATTTATAGTGGTCGGTAAATGACAGAATAAACATGTGGTACAATTCACAAAAGGACGATCCAAGAATACCATTCAAGTAATATAGATTATGACTAATAAAAGACTGACAAAGATTATCTAACCCATGACATGCAACATACATAACATATTGAAAACATATAAATGTGAAGCAGTGAGCAATTAATCTTGTTTATGATCTGCAATGCAACTCTTAATTAGATTGGGACCATCCCTTGTTCTTGGTCGACCTACAATACAACTCACGTTTACATTGGGTCAGTTCTGTGACCTGCAATTTAGGGCTTGTTTACAACAAAGTTAGGTCGGAAATTGCCAGATTCGATAATCATCATCTGAAAAGTGTTCGAAAGTCTTGTTTGCTAGTTGGAGTTAAAGTCGTGCTTCCTCCTAGAGTTGTATGCTATACAATTTGGTTTGCGTGACTCTTTGATTGGCTTGTTCTGTCTCTTGACACACACATGGTTCACATTTCTTCTAAGATATCTGCCATGGTGGTCTCCTCCCAGGACGACGACAAGGATGATGCCTCTAGGGAAGGGTTATCGTGCCTCTTGACCATTAGAATCACAAAGAGGTGGGGGGACATTTTATCGTTTCCACTATGATCACTAAAATGTTCTGGTACAAACAAAATGAGAAAGGACTCCCCTTTGCTTTTATTGTCGCTTTCCCTTGACGGTTATTACAATCGAATATCCTTGGTGAGTGGGCGGACAGGTCAGTTTTTCCATGATTTAATGACAAGGTCAATTTCATCTTAGACGTGGTTTTCCCGACTACTCAAACTGAGCGTGAGGTTGTAATTGCCATGATCTCTAGGGAGGTCGGCACCCTTATACCCTTAGTCTAGTTTTGAATTTGAATAACATCAAATTAATTTTTTTTCAGTCAATACTTTTAATTTTAGTAAAATGATCAAGATAATGAGTTTTGTAAAATTGAAGACTAATTGTTTCTATTTTAAAATAATTGGAACAAAATTAAAAAAATAAAAATAAATGCTTTTTTAAATAAGAGACCAAATTTAGTAGTTTAAAAAATAGAAAACTAAAATTATATTTAAGATAATTTATTATATTTATATAATGAGCATGGTAAATAACATGTATTTATTGAGTTGGATTTGGATTCAAACACTTAAAATATCCAATATAAATGGGCAAGTATCACTAACTAATCACTCTCAAGGATGATAATTATACTCTTCCACGTGTCACAACTCTATCTAGACTTTGATAAAAAAAAATCCGCATTAATCACTTTAGGATCGGTTTGAGTTTTCTCCACTTCAAAAATTTGGGTCAAGAGACGAGATAGGTTTGAGTTTTATATAGATATATTTACAATACCATAAATATGTGCACAAACTCACATCATGTGAACCATTCAATCATGATGCATTGTGACGTGAATGAGATTAATGTGATGACCACAATATTGTGAAAAATCCCACATTCATGTTAAGCTTGTCATTATGCATCTTTTTTTTATTTGTATGCGGAGATGTGGTCAGGCCAAGAAATTAGATCTTTAATTATGCTTTAACCTAGTAAAAATAAAGGATAAGAACAAGAATAATCTAGAATATTAAGGACTTTGATTTGATTTATTTTTAGTTTTTGAAAAGAGTTTTGAAGAATAATTTTTAAAAACTGTTTTCGGGGAAAAAAAAACTTGTCCGGTAAGTGTTATTTGAAAATTGTTTTGAAAATATAAAAATGAAAAAAATTTATCATATTTATTAAAATTTCATTAATGAAAAAAAAAGATATTTTGATTGTATTTTAGGTTCTCAAAATAAAAATAAAAAATTGAAAAGTAAAACTATTTTTAACTATTCTTATTTTTTAGTTTTTAAAACTAAAAAATCAAAATTATTTTTTACAAAACAGACTCCAAACAAATTTTTTAATTTTTAAATATTAAAATACTTAAAACAGTTTTTAAAACTATTTGCATAAACATTAAGTGAAGAAAGAGACTAAACAGACCACATTTTCATTGCCACTCGTACTCTTATAGCTATGAGCCAATGAACATCCTATCACTACACATGGGTCCATTATGTCTTTTAAATATGTCGTAGTTGGCATCAAGTTGCATGGTGTTTCAAATCACAACGGAAGCAATAGTTTATGTTGTTGGTTGAAATCATAAATATTAGATTGCAACTGGGGCAGTGAAAATGCATGTATACAAATGAAAAAGAGATGAAACAAATCTTAATAGTTGTTGGGCATAAAGTTCGTTACATTTGAAACAGTGACACGATTGTGATCGAATTTACCTAACAAATGTGTGTGGGTATCAAATCATAAAGGTAAAATTTTTTTCTCTGAAGCTGATTTTTGTAATTTAAAAATTGTCGTACAAGCCATTAAGTTCAAATATAAATGGTGCGCTAAATGTTAGCATACTGTACAGAGATTAACGAATATATTTTCTCAGCCGTTTAAGATTTTTTTTATACATATTAACATAAATAATAAATTAATTAATTAATAGAATATATTTAATAAAATATTTTAAGCATTATATTTATTAATAGCGACAGTTGAAAATTTAATACATACAACAAACAAAAAAAATGAAACAATAACATAATATAACCATACAATTCTAATCAAAGGCAGCACAATTTAGCCTCAGCTTCGTAGTGGTGGCGGGATTTATGGGACATTGATGGGCCAAAAGCAGAGAGACCACACTGGTTTGTGGAAAACGTCATGAGAAAAGTGGGGAACGGAAAGTATACGTTGTTTTGGGAACAGAATTGGATAGGTGAGGGTCCTCTCAATTTAAAGTTCCCCAGGCTTTATAGGTTAGCGGCTGATAAAGGTACCAGTATTAACCACAAAAAGCTACCAGCTAAGGGGTGGAGTTGGGTATGGAGGAGGGAACTATTTGTTTGGGAAGAAAATCAGCTCAGCCAATTACAAACTATGCTACAGTCAGTGGTAATTGCGGACGTCAGCTTGGACAGATGGATCTGGAGGCTTAGTAGGGATGGAGGGTTCTCAGTAGCTGAGGCTTATGCGGTACTGAGCTCGCATCAGAACTCAACGACTTTTTCCGAGGTGGAACCGAATCAATTGAGTCGCATGTGGGAAGATAGACTCCCATCAAAGGTAATTGCATTTTCATGGAGACTATTGATAGATAGATTACCCACCATTGATAATCTGCTGAAGAGAGGTGTTGAGATTCAAGAAGCAATATGTTCTGTAGAAGCAATATGGAAAGCATAACTCATCTGTTCTTAACGTGTGCTAAAACTCAATCAGTGTGGAGTAATATAATGAGCTGGCTGGGAATCCAGGGACCTATTCCGGGGATCTGCATCAACTGTTTTTATCATCATCAACTTGGGTGGTTGGAAAGAGAAAAAAGAAGTGCAGGTATGTCTTCTGGTTGACTGTTTGTTGGGGAATCTGGATGACTAGGAACCAGATTGTCTTTGATAGAATCCAGGTGGAGACAGTAGATACTATGATGACTATTAAGATCATCTCGTGGAAATGGTTGTCATATTCTTTTGGGTTTAATAGGGGGTGTGTATTCTCGGATTGATATGCTAACACGAGAGAATGCTTAGGAGAAGGGTTAATTCCCATGTTCTAATTGGACATGAAGTAGTATGGTGTTTGCATCCTTGTACTTCAAGAAACTCTTGGTTTCTCATTAGAATAAAATATTTGCTTTTAAAAAAAAAAATAAAAAAATAACATAATATAACAATAACATGATTGATATATGAGTTTGAAATTAATTTATACATATAGAAAAACATCTATTATTAATTTTTCACTAATTGGCGGAAGGTAATTGATTAAGCTTAATTTGTGAAGAATTAAGCTTAAGATTTAGAAACAGAGAGAGAAAAAGAAAAAGGCCGAAATGAAATGAATTTATTAGCCGCCAGTGTTAGTTATATATCTTTGTGCGCTGCCGCTCTCTCACTCGATGACAAAAACGAAAAGAAAAAGGATAACAGATAAAAATATTAATGCTTTTGTGGAAAAGTCTTGATGGAGCAGTACTGTATCAACAATACATGAGCATATGGACACATTTTTGCTCACCTCTTAAGTCTATAAAAATTTTGAATTTTTTTAAGAATATAATTATAGAAAAATTTGAGTTTAATCCATCAACTTTACAGGTTAAGTTTGTCACTGACATTAAAAAAATAAATTTATTATTTAGAATATTAGTTTATATTAATATTACAATTTTTTTATTGTGAATTTTGATATTTAAATTTTTAATATTGAAAATAGTTACTCTTCCAAGTTATTATAAATAATAATATAATTTGTAGTGTAATATAATATAGTTAGTTTAAAAAGATTAGAATTTTGTAATTATATATATATATATTTATTTATTTATTTTCTCGTGTGTATCTTTGTGTCAATGTGTTTGTGTGTTTATCTTTATTTACATGCATGTTTGTGTGTATCAGTATCTATGTGTACATGCGTGCGTGTTTATTTGATTATGTGTATCTGTGTGCGTGTTTATTTGATTATGTGTATCTGTGTGCCCATGTTGCAGACCGATCTGTTAAGTTCATAAATTAAATACAAACTCTTAAAAAAACTATTTATTTTAAAATATTAAATATATCCAAATCATTTAAAATGCAAACTTCTTAAACTGAGACACAACCTTAAACCAATCAGTTTATCAACCCTATTTTAGGTTGTAAGTGATTTCCTCTTTGTTACATAGTGTGATAATTTATGTTTGCTCAAGACATTTTTGTTTTTCGATGCATGCTTACATACACTTTAGGTCATGTAATTTTATTGATGAGAGTAATAACAACTCAAGTTTTTAAAATCGAATCGAACTAGCTAGTTGAATTGGTCCAACGAGAATCGAACTAGTGTTTGGTCCATTATTTCAAAAAAATTGGGATGCAAGAAACCGACCGGGAAGCGGTCAAGAATCGATCGATTTTGGTTGGTTCAAGAGCTAATCTGTGTTTTTTTTTTTTTAAATATAAAATAATCATAAAAATAGAAAATTTTTTATTTTTGAAATTGTAAGTATGCAAATGAAAAATATTCTAATAGGATATTGAGAAATAAAAAATATTTAAAATAATTTTTTTCAAATTACAAAGTATTGATTATAATTTAGAATATAAATATATCTCAAAAATCCATTATACGCAATGTAAAAATTTATCTTTTTGTAATATTATAAAGATAACAACATTTAAACTTAATAAAATATATTATATTTGTATATCATAAATCATATATAACTTATTTTTTACCTTGTATATTATTATATTAGTAAAAATAAATATAAAAATAATATTTGATTCAATTCTTTTCAACCTTAATTCAACTCAAATTGAACATTTGAACCCTCAACCTATGTCTTTACATATTTAATGACAGATTCGATTTTAAAAATCTTAATAAAAACACACACCTATGGAAACATAATTTAATGCATGGTTTTATATTACAAGATGATTCCTAATATATTGTTAATCTTTGATAAATTTTAATATATTTGATTCCATGACGAAAAACTTAAGAATTAATTCAAAATTTAAAATTGATTATGAATTAACACAACTTGAATAACTTATATGTTAAAATAACAATTCTATATTCTACTCCTAAATTATTTTATTATAAAAGCATTCGAACAATAACTACGTCATATCAAAATTAATTTTAACTAAAATAAAATTTATAAAATTAATTTTGTTAACGTTAATGTAAACATGCACAATATTTTTAAGGTTAATTTCTACTAATAGTCTTAACATATCATTGTACATGAAAAAGTCTAGAAAGGTATGGGGACTATTTTTTTTCTTGCCTCCTTTATAGTTATTTAAATAGTTGAGTTTTCATAATAAATCATTCCAAAATATTTATTAATTTGATACATAAAAAATGTTAAATCAACTATGTATATTTATTGAATTTTAATAATAACTTAATAGTTACTGTTATAATAACCATATAGTTAATTTTATTTAATTTTATATTAGTTAAACTCTAATATATTAAATAATAACAACCAACAAAATTAATTTTACATAATTTTAAGGTAATTAAATCTTGATAATTTTTATAATATTTATATACATAATTATTTTTATACAATTTCATAAATACAAGTTAAGAGTGTATCTGACAAAATTAACTAAAAACTGAAAAACTAGTTATAAGTATTTGGTAAAAATAACTCAATTAGTTGAAAGTTGTAAAATGATAAATAAAAATATAAAAAACAGGTTTAGGCTTGTGGGTTGGCCTGATCCACCACGAGTCCAGCCGTGCTGGGCTCAAAATAAAAAATGGGCTTATTATATTGTAGATACGGGCTGACCTATTTACAACCTGACTCACTCAAGTTGAACTTGTGGTGGACCAGGTTGATCCACTAATTCACCTAAACTTTATTTCATTATTACGTAAATATGATTTTTTTTAATTTTATTTTTAAGTTTTAAATTATTATGTTACTTATTTTACTTATATTTTATTAAAACATATTTTTTAGTTTGTTGGTATCATTTAATTCATATTTTATATTTTAAAAATAATATTTAATATGTTCTAAATGTAGTTTTTTGGTGGAAAGTATGATTTAAGTATTTTTTATTATTTTTAAACTTATTAAATTTAAAATTAGTGTTATCATAAGTTATTTAAATTTTAATATCTGTATTTTTTTTTAATTTTTTGTGGTTGATATGCGACCCGTTTGACCCATCCACTCATGGTGGGCAGACTGGGTTCACTTTTTTAACTACAAAAGAATGGTGAGCCGAGTTGAATTAACCCATTTATTAAGTGGGTCAAGGTGGGCGGGGTTGACCCGTTTTGACAAATATAGGTATAATTAATCATTAGATCAATAATGAGATATTTAAAAAAATTATAATATATTTTAATAATATAAAATAATTATATATTTAAATTATAATTATTATAATGATATATTTAAATTATAAATTTCTATAATTATATACTTAAATTATAATTAAATAATTAAATTATAAAATACTATATTATACATTTAAATTATAAATTTTTATAATTAAATATAAATTTTAAATTAAATATTTAAATTATAATTTTCTATAATTATATATTTAAATTATGAAGTAATATAATTACATTAATGAAGGAGAGAGATTGTATTGTGTGAGAAGAGAAAATTAGTAAAAGACAACAAATTAATTAACAAAAGGTAAAATCGTAAAACAAAATAATAACAAAAAATAGGAAAACTTTTGAAATATCTATTTACAATAGTTTTTTGTTTAGAAAAATTTCATAATTTTAGCTAGTTTTTAGCTGAGTTTTACTTTAGATATATTTATCAACAGACAAATCTAAGGGAGGGGCTATAACACTGGGTGGCCTTCTCCAACTATCTTTACATTGGGATGAAAATTACTATCTTAATTTTTGTAGCAACCAATCAATAGAAAGTTCATTAAATAACTTATCGATTTTTTATTGGTTGGGCCATTGATGTTGTATTTAATATTATTAGAACTTATGTTAATTTTCCCACTTTCAATTATTAAAAAAAATTATAGGCTGAATTTATCATTTTTAGTTTATTATTTTATTTTTCAATTTAGTCTACTATTTTTTAAAAAAATATTTTAGTTTATTATATTTTTAAAATAGTTTAGTTAGATATTTTTGTAAATAACTATTAAGTCCAGGTAAAAAAAAATCAAATTAATATTTTAATAGTTTAAAATTGTCATAAATTATTTATTTTTTAAACCACATAAACAATTTTTAGTGGGTTTCAACCATGACAAATTGCTATAAACACATTTTGCAAGACCACATCCAACAAAATGTGATCCCTGAACTAGCCATGTGCTCGTTTTTTCCTGTAATTTAATGAATTGAGTTCACTTTAATTTAATAGATTCCCCTCTCATTATTCATCTCATATATGTCCCACTATGAACAACATCCAACCTCACTCAAAAAGTCGTGTACTTTGAAATATTATTGTTACTAAATTGTAAATACAGAATACCACATTATATTTCTGACGAGATGGGAATGGGAGAGGAAACAAAGAGGATTGCTTTTACGAACACATTTGTGACGGTTTAAAATTCCTAAAAGTTTATTTATGATTATAAATTACTAAAAATATATTTTTATAGCCAAACAAATTTTATTAAGCTATCACATAAAGCACAAGGTGCTTTAAGTAAGGCTTAATTAGATTTGACTTCATTGAAAAGGTGAAGAGCCTTTAACGGGTTTTTTATAATTTGAGAGAGGTAAGGTGGTGTCAACACTCTGTGCCATCTTATAAGCTCATTGGATTTTGAAGTTTGCATACATAGCACAGATTAATCTCAAACTATTCTCTCCAGACTATTCTCTCCCTCTTGCATGCTTAAAACAGTTCAACAACAAGTTCTTCTGATGCAAAGGCACAAAAAAGTACAACCCAAGATTAAAAGCTACAAAGAAATTAGATTGTGATAAATTGGGGGCAAAGCAAAATAAAAATGTAATGTTTTTCAAATGAAAAGAATAAAGACCTCAAGTGTGGTGTTCGAATTTGAGAATGGTTGCGTCTTCTTCTCCCTTCAATTTGGAAACTTGAGCAACAATTCATTGGTGGGTGGGTTTGAAATTGAGGAAATAGTAACAACTCAAAAGTATGGTGAAGCTGAACAAGTAACACTGAATAAACGGATGAAGAAGAAGGCAGAGGAATGGGCCAATTGGGATCACTAAGTCATCGATATGGGCAACTTACATGGGCTAAGTCCAAAAGCGTTACTCTAAGATGGGTTGCCCCAATCTCATAGACCATTATGGCTGTGATTTTCTCACCCCTTTTTCCTTTAGCCACACATTTTTGTATTTCTTTAACAAAAATATCATTGATAAAAATTTGTTTCAGTCAGAAACGCATGAAAAAAGAGGGGGTAAGGTGGTACCTGGAGTGGAATGGAAGGGATGGGAGTACATGAAGAGATAAGGAGGTGTGGAAAGATAGTTAGAATAGGTAGTGATGAAAAGATAAAAATAGGGTGAGAAAAGCATGGGCCTACCTTGATCGTAGACAAAAACTAGTTTTTATACTTGTATATCAGAATTAAATTGCATAATTTCAAACTAATCATTAGTTGAAATCTCAACCATTAAATGTTTTACTATTATATCTAATGGTTAAGAGTACATCACCCTCATTCCACAGTATAGTTATACATCTTCATGACATTGATGTTATTATCCTTTGGGTTTGTCCAGCATATCTGGGGCAGAATCAAGATTTAAGGTAAAGCTAAAACAATGAATAACTGCCAAGTATTCTTTGAATTGGCAATTTTTTTCTAATTCAAAATCATAATTATTTGCATGGATAGATCATGGGGCAGGCAGGGAAGGGACCCTTTGATTTTTTTTTATGATAACTCTTATGTCATTTCCAGATTAGAAAATAGGGAAATGACAGAAAGCAAAACAGTAAACTTCAGGTACTCCATCATTACACTTACTACTCATAAAGCATATTATGCTACTCAAGTGTTGCACGTGTTAACTCTTCTCTTCTTCTTCTTCTTTTGTCAATCTTATTACTTACTATTAGAGGGGAGCCCATCAAACATATCTAGAAGCTCCATGATTTACTAACCACAATATATATATATATAAAAGGAATTTTCAGCTTCTTTTGTTTCGTGGATTTTGTTTTTAATATGTCAATTTTTTTTATAATTAATACAATTTTTATTTGTATTATTAATTATTGATGCTTCTTAGATTATGAAAATACTTATTCCATGGTTAGAATTATTATTAGAAGGTCTACCGTGTCTCAAACAGAAGGATACGTAACAATTTATAACTATATATCATGTAAAAATCTTTCTAATGTGTTATAAAAATTAAATAAAAATAGATATATTTAGTACCTTCAAAATTACTTGGATACTTTGGTACGTATCTTCGAAATAAATATGTATTCAATATTTTATTGTGCAAGATACACTTCAAAGTTTGGATTATGTATCTAGCTAATTTTTTTTTTCCTACAAAGTAAGGTAAGATTTTTAGTTTGCATATTATCTACTTAATCTAGATTTCATAAAAAAAACTACTTAATTTAGAAATATTTGAAGCATTTCTACAAAATTTAGAATTGTTCATAAAAATATATTTATATTTAATTAAAATCTAAAGTTGTTTGATACATATAATATGTAGTGAGGTGGAAATGACGAGTAATGCATAAATTAATACGAGAAATTAATGGGCACAGTAACCTTGCACGCAAGCAATATGTAACTCAATGTTGGAAAGTCTTAACGACAAAGAGAGGCTCCAACTTCCACACGGTAAGTTCTAAAGTCAAGATGGCAATGAATACACTTGTCTCTCTCTCTCACACACACACCCCATTAATACCAATTGCATATTCAATTCCATTCTCACAGATGTTTGAGAAACCCAGAAAATGACTGAAAAATCATGGTATAGTGTGGGAGAATGAGGATGTGGGGAATGCTGCCTTGGCTCGAGATAAAGATATGATGTGTCCATGCATTCACTAATGAGCGAGTGTTTTCTCGGACCAGGCTTCATTCCCCTCACTCCCTCCTCTCTCGCTAGATCTTCTTTAATTTGCTCTTCATGCAGGTAACCTGGGAGGCAAAAATACCCATCAAAGATCTTTTCGTCTTAACTTCATTCCACGTTCAAACTCAAAAAGTATCAAGTGTCACTCAAACACCAAATTTGTCCATTAAAGGGGTTACATCTAGATTTTAAAATATTTTTAGAGGTAATTAGGTTTTGAATTTTTTTATCCATAGATTTCTTTGTTATTTATGATGTTACATAAACTATACAATTAGTAGTTAATTATATTTTGCTAACAATCTCTTTCTTTCTTGTACAGGACAGTCCAATTATTATACTCACTTTTGTTTTATTTAATTTTTTTTAAGAGTGAAACAAACTATTTTGATCTATGAAAGACTAAATTGATAACATTTTATCCTTCAAAGATTTTTATATCCAAATTCTTGAATTTTTTATTGTTTGCACATAAGTTTTTTCTTTAATTACTAATAATGGTAGACAATTGTTGAACAGTAGTTTTTTCTTTAATTACTAATAACATTATACAATTGTTGCACAGTCAATCATTAATAGTTTTGCTAGTAGTCCTTCTCCCTCTTTTCATGTTGCAGTAACAATTTATGTGACATTCATTGTTTTTTTATAAAATTTTAGAATTAGGAAATATTTGTAGATGTTCTAGTAGTGAAAAATAGTTGTATGATAGATACACAAAATTAAAAAATATCCTATTTTTTAATTACTAGCTTATTTTTTTACAATTTTATTCTTAATGAATAAATTGACTATTGCTACTATTTCCATGAATAAATTTTACTCCTCTTTCCATGATACAATTTTTATAATCTAAATATTTAATTTTCTAATATTAAGTGTTGACATATACGTAGGTAGTGACGACACATCAAAAATAATTTAAAACAATCACAATTAATATTTATTAAGGAAAATATAGAAAAACCTTAAAAACAAGGTCTGCAAAATTAGATTTTAAATTCGGAAGTTTATTACACATAAAAAATGTATTAACATCCAAACAATTATTTCTAGTTAAACATGCAAAATTATATAACTTTAAAAATATTTTATTTTACATACAAACTAATTTTTAGTATTTTATTTATTATTTTTAACTTCTTTAAAAAAAATTATTATTAAAAATAAATTTATTATTTAAAAACATTATTATTGTATTTTTTATATTTTCAATTAATTTATTCTTATTTTCTAGATTCGACTAGAGTGAGTTCCTATTGTTCTTATGTATGGCCAAGTATAGTAAGTGAAGAACAATACTTTACATAATCTTTAAAATGTTTGTGTGTTGATAATTTTTTTAATATTTAAATTTTAACTTTTTAAAGTTTAATATTTTTTAACTATCATAACTCATCTACAAAATATAAAACTAAATTGAAAAAGAAATACACCCAAACCAATTTCATATTTGTTTTGTAAGTTATTTTTATTTTTTAAAAATATAATTTTGACTTATGATCCTACTGGAAGCATTAAAGTGATATAACAATACACAAGTATTAAGTCGTAGTATGTACTTGAATATGTTTTAACTTATGTCTCAAATCACGTTATTAAAGAGGTGTTACACATTTTATATGGTTTTAGTTTAGAGAAAGGACGACAAAGGTGTTTTTATTTTTTATTTTTTATTTTTTATTTTTATAAATAAAGGCGTTTGCATTCTTGAAGTCACACAATAAAAAGAATGTTACGTCCAATTAATTAATTTCCTAGTTAATTTTATTTTAAACTATTATGTTGGTTTAACAATTTTTTATAGTTCGTGTGTGTATATACAAAGAATAAGAATATAACTCCAGATATACTATGACAAGAATTCTAGCTATGATTTTATCAAGATGCATTTCATATTTTGACACTAAACATGTTTAACTATAACAAAATAAAAGTGAAAGTAACAAAAAGACATATCAACAGAGGATGCAGCAGGTGGAGTTTGAATGAAATGAAAATATGCATTAATTGCTGATCTTTTATTTTGATCACGGTAACAAAAACAACATTAGAACTATATATGAATGAAGTATATCAAGATGTCCGACGAAGCTGGCTAAATATTATAATGAAAACAAACAAAAAAACAAGGACATGGCAAAGTAATAATTAATAATAAACAGTACGTAAGAATAGAAAACTAGATCGGGCTTTAATTGAGAAACAAAAGAAGTTGGAATGAGAAATAGGAAATTAATTAAGAAAACAGAATGAGAAATGATGAAGTTACACATGCAGGTGCTTGCGGAAAGTGGAAGGCCAGCAAAGCAAAGACTGAAGTGATGCTGCTATTAATACGTATACCTGTTACTAACAGAGTGGAGCTGCGCAGCTGGCTTTTGGGGAAACCCATGCATGATTCTTGATTAATGGAATTTGAATTAACATTTATTATCATTTGGTAACATTTATTTTTTAAAATTTTTTTAAAATTTTATTTGTATTTTTTCTCTTTTTTTTTCTCATCTTTTTATTAATATATATAGTATAATTATTTAATTTTTTATCTTTTAGTATATTACTTTAATTTTTTATTTTTTTTAGTATAGTAATTTAATTACCAAAGAAGACAAAATGAGAAAAGAAGAAAAAGACAATTAGCTGGATTCATTCGGCGGTAGTCCGCGCAATACCAGTTATTAAGGGCACACCTTATGAGTTTAAGCTGGATTTATATGGCGGTAGTCCGCGCAATACCAGTTATCAACTCGACCAGGCTTACATATCTCAGGTTTTCGAAAATCAAGGGCAAAAACCCAGGTTTTCAGAAGAAGATGAGAAAGATGGTGAATATACAGACATATGATAATCCTTGAAATGATTATCGCATCTTTAAATATTTATCATTTTAGGCATCTGAAGATACCTTAACGGATAGACTACTCCATATTTTAAATTACATAAACATAAAAGGAAAATAATATACTCACAGAGGGGAGAACAGGGGAGGGGTGAAGAGAAACTTCGTATTTTATTGCAGAATAAGAGAGTTTACACAGGAGAGTTTTAGAGAGAAGGGAGAGAGTTTTGAGAGAGAGGGAGGGTGTGTCTGAAGACCTGCTCCGCATAAGAGTCTTAAGGTCTATTTATATACAAAAAGTGTGACCGATAACCGGCTGTGTAGGTTACCTGATGACTGGCAACCGACTGTGTAGGTTTTCACCCTTCAGTCTATTACCGTGAGGTAAAATTACTGTGTCACAGGTGAAAAATTATTTTAATCTTGTTACAGATGTGGTGAAGTCTTGAATTTCTTCTTCCATTTGTTCTGGGAGAGATTGGTCGTCTCCACCTTCAGAAGGGACAGAAGATGCTTCAGGTGTTTGTTGGCCATAACAGCCAGTTTCTTCATAAATTTCTTTGTAAATCCTTTCTCGTTCAAAATGCTGAAACAATGTAGGATTGGCTTCAGTAGGGAAAGGATGAAACTTTGTTCCCATTTTCTTCTTCCAAAAAAGCTTGGTATCGGGTGTTTCTTTTAATAAGATCATTGTTTCAGAGTCATGTGCACAAAAACCCCAATTTGATCCTTCAATGTGAGCTTTCTAAAGAGTGTATTGGTAAGTTTTATTTTTATTTAAAGAGAGCCCCTTTAAATTATCATGCTCTGTTGTTTTGAACAAATGAAATTCTGGGTTGGTTTCTGTATATAGTTTAATTACATGTGTAGGGAAGCTATCTGGTAGTGTTATACTTTTTGGAGAGGTAGTAATTTGTAAAGCAACATCTTGCATGTGTTCAGCCTGTACTTCATTAATGACAGAATTTATGGGAGTTGATAAAGAAAGAAATCTGTCTGTGGGAGGGATTAGTATGGAATGTAAACAACCTATTTCTAGGAATGTCATAGGTGTAATGAGGATATCTCTATATAAATGTTGTTCAAAGTTTTGTAAGTCAATATGGGCTTTTCTGACTAAGTATTTTATTTGACAGGTGCAGTCTTTAGTGACTGATTTACAGTACTCAGAGGAAGTGATACAAATAGTTTTGTGGTTGAAATAAGCTTGTATTTTTACAAATAAACCATCAAATTTTATAGCTCCTGAGTGTATTTCAAAAAGAAATTCCTGTATAAGGTTGAATTTTGACAAAAAAATGTTTGGGTTAAGACTAGGTGGGATACTAGTTGCACCAGCATAGGTTTGTGTTTGAGGTCTAGGTTCCATTTGAAGGGCAGTCTTAATTTTTTCTTCATCTATGGTCTGAAGTTTTAAAGTCATTTGTGCTCCTTCTTTTGAATAAAATCCTTTGTATGTAGACCAGAATTGGTCTTGTTTGGCTTCAGAGAGATCTCTGAATGAGGTATATACCCCTTTGTTTGGCCCATCTATTAGAGCAAAGTGTGTAAAACCTTTTCCCGAAGGAGAGGTCGGAGATGTTAAAACAACTCCTTGATTGTTTTGTCCGCAAAAATTGTATAGAGCGCATATAATGCTTTGTTTGACTTTTGTGACCTGAGATTCATTCTCAGATGTGTATTTTGGAATATTCCAAATATTGTCTATTAATACATTAAGCTTAACCTTTGTGGAATCTCTACCAGAATATTGATAGATATTTGTGAGTATGGGTAATTCTTGTCTCCCATATTTTGTGTATTGATCTGCCCTAAAGGGTGATTTAACTTGTTTGGGGCCATTTAGGCCTTTTTTTGTCGGTTCCAATGTCATGGATATGTGTAGATATGACCAACCAGGTCTTTGTATTGATTCTGATGTTTATTTGATAAACCTGGACAAAATATCAGTACAAGTATTGTCAGTTCCTTTAATATGTTCAAAATTGATAGTTTTCCCAGAAAAATTTATATAGTCTTTAAAAAGTAACCATCTTTTGTGTGGTTTTTTGTCATTGTTAATTTGATTTTTACCATATGTAACTATAGCTTCACAATCGGTTCGGATTGTCATTTCTTTCTTATTTATTAAAAATAACTTAAAAGAATCCATAACATGTATTATAGCATTAACTTCATAGTCAGTGCTTGTTTGATAAATTTTTGGTTTTGTAGTATATTTTCCTGAGGAATATCTACAAATTTGTTCTTCTGTTTTTGATAAATGTTTGTTTTTCTTTCGTTTAAGGATTGCTCCCCATCCAAGTTCACAACCATCACATTCAATTATTAAATAGTCTGAATCTAATGGTAATTGTAAAGTTGGTAAATTTATTACCATTTGTTTTAACTTTTGAACTAATTTTATATCTTCGGAGTTAAATTTTCTTTCTCCTTTTAAAGCAGTTTTGTTATATAAAGAAGATGTATATTTTCCTAGATTAGGAATAAAATTTCTTGCATAATTTAGTAACCCTAAAAAGGATCTAAGTGTTTTTATATCTTCCATTTTATTAGGAAATTCTCGTATTTTTTTACAGATATGAGGTTGGAGTTTTATGGTTCCATTGCCTATTTCTGTTCCTAAGAATTCAATGAAAATTTTGCAAATTTCCATTTTTGATTTAGAAATTATCAAACCATAATGTTCTAATTTGTATAAAACTTGTTTCAAATGAAGAAAATGTTCATTTTTTGTTTTGGAAAAGACTAAAATGTCATCCATATAAACACAAGTGAAAGATTTTACATTTTTAAAAATGTTGTCCATTTTCCGCTGAAAAACAGCCGGAGCATTTTTTAAACTGAATGACATAACATTCCATTCAAATAGACCTTCAGAACATGAAAAGACTGTCCATTTTATAGAATCAGGATCCATTTTTACTTGATGAAATCCACTTTTTAGGTCGAATTTAGAAAACCATTTGGTATCTTGAATTCGGTTTATTAAAATATCTTTAGAAGGAATTGTGTATCCATCTTCAACAGTATTATCATTTAATCTTTTATAATTGTAAACCATTCTAGATTTACCACGTTTTTGTTCTGAAGATTTATTAACTATAAATGTCGGACTTCTATGGGGACTAACACTGGGTGTTATTACTTTTAATTTTAAAAGATTTTGTATGTGTGTTTGACATTCTTCTTGTTCCCAATTGTTAAATTGAATATCTTTTGTTTTTATAATTAAATCAGGATTGATTATTTCCAGTTTACATGTTACGGGATCTCTATCCCAAAATTTTGTTGGATCTTCTCCTATTATATTTGTTTTGTTTAACCTATCAAGGATTTGTTGAATACTTTCAAATTTTATTGATTTTGAAATTTTTATAGAAGAGAATACTTCAGCTGTATCGTCTAAGATATTATTTAAAAAATAATTTTCATTTGTTTCCTCTAATGTGTATAAATATTCTGTTGAACATTTGCATGTATTTGAATTTTTACAATTACAGTTATCAGTAATAGTTTCTTGTTTTACTGAATCAGCACTGACTATAGGTGTCATTTGTGTTTTATGACTTATTAAGACATAATCTTTATTTATAGATTGATCGATTTTGTCTTAAGATAAAATCTAAACCAATTATCATGTTTTGTTTAGAGGGAACTAGGTTTTCTACCCTCATTGTTTTGATGAAAGTCTTGTAACCGAAAATTTCACAGTTTGTACTAAATTGAAGAATAACATTATTAATTTCTTCATCATTTATCATGATTTCACTAGACATAGTTCTAGTCTTTTGTATGTGTTTGCTTTTAACTATGTTTTGTTGTGGAGTTACAGTTTTACAGATGACTGTTTCTGAACAACCTGTATCTAATAAGGCTTGTATAATTTTTTCTGTAGAAGGTTTATTATTTATTTTTGGGAAAGTTATTTTTACTAATACTTTTAAAGTTATTAATTGTTGTTTATTACAAACTAATGGGATACATTCTGTTGTTCCCATCATATTATTTTGTATAGAAAGCTGACTAGTATCAGGTGTATCTATTTTAGTTTTTCCTTTTATTAATTTTTCTAAAAGAATAACTTTTTCTTCTAGGTAATTTACGCGAGTTTCTAATACAGAAACTCTTGTATCAGTTAAATCTTTATTACTAGATTTATTTGTATTTTCTTTTGTTTCAAAAGAAGGTATATCTTGTTCTTGTATGTTTAAGTGTTTCTTTATACATTTAATACAAAAGTTTTTGTAACAAAGTGGACAATGAGCCCTTTTTGATATATGAAAATAACATTCATAATATGTGCACGAGATTGAATCTGTTCCTGAATAATATTGGATTTTATGAGAACAAGTTTTTATTTCTAAGGTATTCATTAGACAATATCCTAAATCATCTAATAATTGACCCATTTCATTGTATTCTTCTCCCATGGGGAAGTTATTCTCATCAGTATTAGCATATAAATGGTTATATTCATTATTTGTAAATTCATTTATTAAATCATAATTTTTGTGTATTTTGTTAGAATTTAGTTCATCAGTGTATTCTGTTATGCTGATTACAGATAAAATTTCTGAATCTGTTGATACGTCTTCATCTATTGGAAGCAAATTCATATGGCAAGATTTTATTAAGTTTGCTTCTTTAGTGTAAAGATTTGGAATGTTTGGACAATCTCTTGAAAAATGTCCTGGTTGATTACAAGCAAAACATTTTAATATTTGTTTATAAGTTTTATTATCTCTTTATTTCCTAACATGTCTACTAGGATTTAGTGTAGGTTTTGTAGCATTAGATGCTCTTATTGTATAAGTTTTTCGAGGATTTCTTGGTCCTAAGTATTTTTGTGTATTAATATTTCTAGGTTTACTTCTAGAATTATTTCTTTTATTTTTATACTTATTTTGAGAATATTGTTGAGGTGTATATATTTGTTTACAGATTCCTGCATCAGAATGTTTAAGTTGTTTTTGTATGGCTATATGTGTACATGTATCTTCCATAATTTTCATAATGTGTTGTATACGTATTGAGAGATTATTCAACATGGGAGTAACCTCATCATATTTCCAATTTTCTCTAATTTTTTGTCCTAACTTGCCTGGCAATTTAAGGAACATTTTATCTCCTATATTCACGTCATGAAAGCATCCAGCTATAGACGCGTATAACAAATAGTCTTGACAATATTCTTTTATTTTTCCAAAGTATTCAATGGACAATCTTTCTAAATGTCCTAAATAAATTTGTTGTCTAATTGTATTACCATCATTGGCGGATTGTGAAGTGAACAATCTTTGAACAAGGGAACAAAAATTGTAAATGTTTGGACAGATTGTTCACTTCACAATCCGCCAATGATGGTAATACAATTAGACAACAAATTTATTTAGGACATTTAGAAAGATTGTCCATTGAATACTTTGGAAAAATAAAAGAATATTGTCAAGACTATTTGTTATACGCGTCTATAGCTAGATGCTTTCATGACGTGAATATAGGAGATAAAATGTTCCTTAAATTGCCAGGCAAGTTAGGACAAAAAATTAGAGAAAATTGGAAATATGATGAGGTTACTCTCATGTTGAATAATCTCTCAATACGTATACAACACATTATGAAAATTATGGAAGATACATGTACACATATAGCCATACAAAAACAACTTAAACATTCTGATGCAGGAATCTGTAAACAAATATATACACCTCAACAATATTCTCAAAATAAGTATAAAAATAAAAGAAATAATTCTAGAAGTAAACCTAGAAATATTAATACACAAAAATACTTGGGACCAAGAAATCCTCGAAAAACTTATACAATAAGAGCATCTAATGCTACAAAACCTACACTAAATCCTAGTAGACATGTTAGGAAATAAAGAGATAATAAAACTTATAAACAAATATTAAAATGTTTTGCTTGTAATCAACTAGGACATTTTTCAAGAGATTGTCCAAACATTCCAAATCTTTACACTAAAGAAGCAAACTTAATAAAATCTTGCCATATGAATTTGCTTCCAATAGATGAAGACGTATCAACAGATTCAGAAATTTTATCTGTAATCAGCATAACAGAATACACTGATGAACTAAATTCTAACAAAATACACAAAAATTATGATTTAATAAATGAATTTACAAATAATGAATATAACCATTTATATGCTAATACTTATGAGAATAACTTCCCCATGGGAGAAGAATACAATGAAATGGGTCAATTATTAGATGATTTAGGATATTGTCTAATGAATACCTTAGAAATAAAAACTTGCTCTCATAAAATCCAATATTATTCAGGAACAGATTCAATCTCGTGCACATATTATGAATGTTATTTTCATATATCAAAAAGGGCTCATTGTCCACTTTGTTACAAAAACTTTTGTATTAAATGTATAGAGAAACACTTAAACATACAAGAACAAGATATACCCTCTTTTGAAACAAAAGAAAATACAAATAAATCTAGTAATAAAGATTTAACTGATACAAGAGTTTCTGTATTAGAAACTTGCGTAAATTACCTAGAAGAAAAAGTTATTCTTTTAGAAAAATTAATAAAAGGAAAAACTAAAATAGATACACCTGATACTAGTCAGCTTTCTATACAAAATAATATGATGGGAACAACAGAATGTATCACATTAGTTTGTAATAAACAACAATTAATAACTTTAAAAGTATTAGTAAAAATAACTTTCCCAAAAATAAATAATAAACCTTTTACAGAAAAAATTATACAAGCCTTATTAGATACAGGTTGTTCAGAAACAGTCATCTGTAAAACTGTAACTCCACAACAAAACATAGTTAAAAGCAAACACATACAAAAGACTAGAACTATGTCTAGTGAAATCATGATAAATGATGAAGAAATTAATAATGTTATTCTTCAATTTAGTACAAACTGTGAAATTTTCTGTTACAAGACTTTCATCAAAACAATGAGGGTAGAAAACCTAGTTCCCTCTAAACAAAACATGATAATTGGTTTAGATTTTATCTTAAGACAAAATCGATCAATTACTATAAATAAAGATTATGTCTTAATAAGTCATAAAACACAAATGACACCTATAGTCAGTGCTGATTCAGTAAAACAAGAAACTATTACTGATAACTGTAATTGTAAAAATTCAAATACATGCAAATGTTCAACAGAATATTTATACACATTAGAGGAAACAAATGAAAATTATTTTTTAAATAATATCTTAGACGATACAGCTGAAGTATTCTCTTCTATAAAAATTTCAAAATCAATAAAATTTGAAAGTATTCAACAAATCCTTGATAGGTTAAACAAAACAAATATAATAGGAGAAGATCCAACAAAATTTTGGGATAGAGATCCCGTAACATGTAAACTGGAAATAATCAATCCTGATTTAATTATAAAAACAAAAGATATTCAATTTAACAATTGGGAACAAGAAGAATGTCAAACACACATACAAAATCTTTTAAAATTAAAAGTAATAACACCCAGTGTTAGTCCCCATAGAAGTCCGGCATTTATAGTTAATAAATCTTCAGAACAAAAACGTGGTAAATCTAAAATGGTTTACAATTATAAAAGATTAAATGATAATACTGTTGAAGATGGATACACAATTCCTTCTAAAGATATTTTAATAAATCGAATTCAAGATACCAAATGGTTTTCTAAATTCGACCTAAAAAGTGGATTTCATCAAGTAAAAATGGATCCTGATTCTATAAAATGGACAGCCTTTTCATGTTCTGAAGGTCTATTTGAATGGAATGTTATGCCATTCGGTTTAAAAAATGCTCCGGCTGTTTTTCAGCGCAAAATGGACAACATTTTTAAAAATGTAAAATCTATCACTTGTGTTTATATGGATGACATTTTAGTCTTTTCCAAAACAAAAAATGAACATTTTCTTCATTTGAAACAAGTTTTATACAAATTAGAATATTGTGGTTTGATAATTTCTAAATCAAAAATGGAAATTTGCAAAAATTTCATTGAATTCTTAGGAACAGAAATAGGTAATGGAACCATAAAACTCCAACCTCATATCTCTAAAAAAATACGAGAATTTCCTGATAAAATGGAAGATATAAAAACACTTAGATCCTTTTTAGGGTTACTAAATTATGCAAGAAATTTTATTCCTAATCTAGGAAAATATACATCTTCTTTATATAACAAAACTGCTTTAAAAGGAGAAAGAAAATTTAATTCCGAAGATATAAAATTAGTTCAAAAGTTAAAACAAATGGTAATAAATTTACCAACTTTACAATTACCATTAGATTCAGACTATTTAATAATTGAATGTGATGGTTGTGAACTTGGATGGGGAGCAATCCTTAAACGAAAGAAAAACAAACATTTATAAAAAACAGAAGAACAAATTTGTAGATATTCCTCAGGAAAATATACTACAAAACCAAAAATTTATCAAACAAACACTGACTATGAAGTTAACGCTATAATACATGTTATGAATTCTTTTAAGTTATTTTTAATAAAAAGAAAGAAATGACAATCCGAACCGATTGTGAAGCTATAGTTACATATGGTAAAAATCAAATTAACAATGACAAAAAATCACACAAAAGATGGTTACTTTTTAAAGACTATATAAATTTTTCTGGGAAAACTATCAATTTTGAACATATTAAAGGATCTGACAATACTTGTGCTGATATTTTGTCCAGGTTTATCAAATAAACATCAGAATCGATACAAAGACCTGGTTGGTCATATCTACACATATCCATGACATTGGAACCGACAAAAAAAGGCCTAAATGGCCCCAAACAAGTTAAATCACCCTTTAGGGCAGATCAATACACAAAATATGGGAGATAAGAATTACCCATACTTACAAATATCTATCAATATTCTGGTAGAGATTCCACAAAGGTTAAGCTTAATGTATTAATAGACAATATTTGGAATATTCCAAAATACATATCTGAGAATGAATCTCAGGTCACAAAAGTCAAACAAAGCATTATATGCGCTCTATACAATTTTTGCGGACAAAACAATCAAGGAGTTGTTTTAACATCTCCGACCTCTCCTTCGATAAAAGGTTTTACACACTTTGCTCTAATAGATGGGCCAAACAAAGGGGTATATACCTCATTCAGAGATCTTTCTGAAGCCAAACAAGACCAATTCTGGTCTACATACAAAGGATTTTATTCAAAAGAAGAAGCACAAATGGCTTTAAAACTTCAGACCATAGATGAAGAAAAAATTAAGACTGCCCTTCAAATGGAACCTAGACCTCAAACACAAACCTATGCTGGTGCAACTAGTATCCCACCTAGTCTTAACCCAAACATTTTTTTGTCAAAATTCAACCTTATACAAGAATTTCTTTTTGAAATACACTCAGGAGCTATAAAATTTGATAGTTTATTTGTAAAAATACAAGCTTATTTCAACCACAAAACTATTTGTATCACTTCCTCTGAGTACTGTAAATCAGTCACTAAAGACTGCACCTGTCAAATAAAATACTTAGTCAGAAAAGCCCATATTGACTTACAAAACTTTGAACAACATTTATATAGAGATATCCTCATTACACCCATGACATTCCTAGAAATAGGTTGTTTACATTCCATACTAATCCCTCCCACAGACATATTTCTTTCTTTATCAACTCCCATAAATTCTGTCATTAATTAAGTACAGGCTGAACACATGCAAGATGTTGCTTTACAAATTACTACCTCTCCAAAAAGTATAACACTACCAGATAGCTTCCCTACACATGTAATTAAACTATATACAGAAACCAACCCAGAATTTCATTTGTTCAAAACAACAGAGCATGATAATTTAAAGGGGCTCTCTTTAAATAAAAATAAAACTTACCAATACACTCTTTAGAAAGCTCACATTGAAGGATCAAATTGGGGTTTTTGTGCACATGACTCTGAAACAATGATCTTATTAAAAGAAACACCCGATACCAAGCTTTTTTGGAAGAAGAAAATGGGAACAAAGTTTCATCCTTTCCCTACTGAAGCCAATCCTACATTGTTTCAGCATTTTGAACGAGAAAGGATTTACAAAGAAATTTATGAAGAAACTGGCTGTTATGGCCAACAAACACCTGAAGCATCTTCTGTCCCTTCTGAAGGTGGAGACGACCAATCTCTCCCAGAACAAATGGAAGAAGAAATTCAAGACTTCACCACATCTGTAACAAGATTAAAATAATTTTTCACCTGTGACACAGTAATTTTACCTCACGGTAATAGACTGAATGGTGAAAACCTACACAGCCGGTTGCCAGTCATCAGGTAACCTACACAGCCGGTTATCGTCACACTTTTTGTATATAAATAGACCTTAAGACTCTTATGCGGAGCAGGTCTTCAGACACACCCTCCCTCTCTCTCAAAACTCTCTCCCTTCTCTCTAAAACTCTCCTGTGTAAACTCTCTTATTTTGCAATAAAATACGAAGTTTCTCTTCACCCCTCCCCTGTTCTCCCCTCTGTGAGTATATTATTTTCCTTTTATGTTTATGTAATTTAAAATATGGAGTAGTCTATCCGTTAAGGTATCTTCGGATGCCTAAAATGATAAATATTTAAAGATGCGATAATCATTTAAAGGCTTATCATATGTCTGTATATTCACCATCTTTCTCATCTTCTTCTGAAAACCTGAGTTTTTGCCTTTGATTTTCGAAAACATGGGATTTGTAAGCCTGGTCGACTTGATAACTGGTATTGCACGGACTACCGCCGTATAAATCCAGCTTAAACTCATAAGGTGTGCCCTTGATAACTGGTATTGCGCGGACTACCGCCGTATAAACCCAGCTAATATACTTAATTTATTATTTTTAATATAGTTGTTTAATTTATTATTTTTTATTTTTTTATTATAATAAATATATATTTATTATATTAATTTACTTCATGAATTGCGTCTTTAGTATAATTATTTAATTAAATATTTGGTTAATATAGTTAATTACATATAGTATAGTTATTTAATTTCTTATTTTTTTAGTATAGTAATTAATTAATTTTTAGTGTATTTAATTTATTATTTTTAATATATTTATTTTATTTATTATTTTTTATTATAATAATTACGTGCTTATTATATTAATTTACTTAATGAATAATGTGTTTAATATAATTATTTAATTAAATATTTGGTTAGTGTAGTGTATTATAATTATTTAATTTTTTATTTTTAGTAGAGTAATTTAATTTCTATAAAATTGTGTTAATTTAATGTTTTAGATTCCTATAAAATTTACAAAATATTAATTTCTTCTCTTATTTCTTTTATGTTAATTTAATTCCTCTAAAATTTAAATCTATTTATTTTAAATTTTCATATGTAATTCTATTAAATAGTAACTTGATATAGAGTTAGACTATATCCACTGCTATATGAGATTATTTTATTGCGGCATTTGATTTTTTTTCTTGACTTAGATGAGTTAAATCAATAGAATTCAATGGATTAGTAACAAGAAATTTAGATAAATTATTATTTGTAATATGTTTAACTTTATTTTGTTAACAAACAAAACACCTAATTCAATAATTAAAGGAAAAAAACTAATATCACTTCTATTAAACCTTAAAGAACTTTAAATTGAATGAAAATAAAGTTGCTATGTGCAACTTTAAAGAGAGAAAGATATAATTAAAACGAAATTATTAGGAGTTATCTGATTAAAATAAAATAACTAGTTACATAGAGCATCTCCAATAAAAAAATGCTATTTTTTTGTAAATTTTACATCATATTATTAAAAAATTCATTCATGATTTTGCTTCAAAAATTTCAAGAGATTCACAATTTAAAATTTTTTTTAGTAAGTAAAGTTGTTAATAACAAAAATATAATTTTTTTATTATTAAGACATCATTCTTTATATAAAAAATTTGAAAATAAAGATAAGAAAACTTTATGCCAAATATATAAATTTAAGGTAAGAAATCGACTTAAGAACTCTGTTAATTTTTTAGGTTTTAGTTAATTGAAATAAAAAGCTAAATACACTAATATTTAACAAAATTATTAATAAAGACCTCTAAAAATAATTTAAACTTTAAACGGAACAACTTAACACAAAAAATATTTTCTAGAAACGAAATAAAAATTTGAAAGCAACCTACGACAATGTTTACCCAAATATTTTACACCACAATGATAATTACACTGGGAAAGGATTTACAAAAAGAAAATCTGGTATACATATATGAAATTCCGCCACACAGTAGCATTTAAGACATTCGGATCTTAACCCCAAAGAAAAGTATCTAAAAAAGCAAAATCTTGACTGCAAGAAAACAATAAAGACTCTGATAATCATCAGCCAGCCAGAGAGACGAAAATCCCAAAGGAAGGGCAAGAATACAACTCATCGAAGCTTAAGAAGACATGGCCTTGCAGTGGTTGATACTCACCTACGTGGTCGCAGCTGAGGCTGCCGTGGCCATTCTGCTAACCCTTCCCACACCCAAACTTCTGAGGAACCGTTTGGCTTCTCTCGTTTCCCTCATTCTTCAACCCGCGCTTTTCATTGTACCCTTTGCGGGGTTCCACCTCCTAGGTACGCTTTTTAATCTTTTCCTCAAATGGGTCTTTTTAATTTCATCTTCCAACAACTGGGTTTGCCTCAAAATCTTTCCTTTTTCACTTCTTCATTGGTGGGTAGGTGGTTGCCAATTTGACTCAATTGTTGCAATTACCTTTTGTTTTAGGGTTTATGGATGATTATCCATCTGAGTGTCTCTTGGGTAGTCAAAATTTTTAATCTTTTCCTCTTTTCCCTTGGGATTGATTATGTTGATAGTTAGATTAGGAGATTGACCAAGGGAAGTTGAGTTTAGCAGAAGGGGCTAATCCATCCTATCTTCACAAATCAAGATTTGATTTTTTTTTTTCTGGAAGAGGTGTCCACATTTAGTGTCTGATCATGGTTAAAACTTGTCTTCGAAGGACTTGACATTGTCGGCAAAAATGAAAGTTTGGAAACGTCTTATATATCTTCTTTTATTTCTGTTTTTATTTTTCAATGCTGGTTGTATGCTGTCAGTTCTGTTTGTGGAGTGGTGATTGATTGAGTAATTGCTTGGGATCTAGTGTTGGTTTTTCTGAATTTGGATCTATGGTTATTTGTAGATATATACTGGAAAAATGAGCATAGGTTGATGTGTAACTCTGAAGTTTGTACTGCTACAGAGAGAGATCGATATGAGAAATCTGTAAGTATTTTCTATGGATTTCAACTAGATGGCTTGATTGGGTAGTTTATGTTTTGCATTGTAAATTGTGGTCACTCAGTGTGTTTATACTTTATAAACTTTTGATAGCTTTGTTTGATTCTGGGAAGGATCATTTAATGATGAGGAATATTAGTTTCAAATTAAGAATAATCTTGTGAATATTGGATGGAAGTTTAACTTTAGAAGCTATTGCTAGTAAGGGTTTTTGCAGTTTGGTTTACATTCTTTGCATGTATAAATGATTTATTTGATGGTCAGCTTATATCATTGCTTCAAGGAGCTTTTACGAGTCTGAATGTTACAAACCCTCTCTATATGGATAACTGAAACCCTTTCTATGGATTCTGTCATCATTATTTTCATGTTTTACTTTGTCCCTATACCTTATTTTACTTTCTTATCTATTTTTATTGTCCTCTTTAATCTTCATCTCATTCTTTGGTCTCTCTTATCCTCTTCGATTCTTCTATTAAAAATTTCAAGTCCTTTTGGATTATGGTTTACTGCCAAAATTGTATTAATTGAAAATATCATTGTTTAAGATCCGTAGCTCCAGTATGTCCTTTTTAACATCCTTATCCTTTGATAACAAAAATGGCTCCAGCAGCATGTTTTTTATGGCCCTTAACATTGCCTAAGAATTTAGGCTACACAGTCTTCTACTATCTTCGATCTAACCTATTCCATTTTAGGTTTAAGCTTTTGGTGGCTAATACCTAAAAGTTACACTCTTGTATTTAATTTCTGTAGTTCCATTGTGATTTAATCAGATTATTCAATTTTAACTTGTCAACTGTATATAATTTAGTTTTAGATTTACTTAACCTTGACATAATTTGCATTATTTTTCAGTCTTGATTTCTAAATTCACTAATTTCAATCCCATCACCTTGCATATGGTAGGGTAGGGGTCTTACTCATGGGTAGGTTCTGAAAGAGCAGCTTTCAATGTAAGCTTATCATGATTGAAGGATCAAAATCAGTTTGTAGATTTTTCTTGGATTTTCACACAATTTTTTCGTACTTTATGTGTTTAATCATGCTACCATTATCCATGTTGAACATAATCACTTACCATTCATTAAATCTTCATTTACATTTGTGCAGACAAATTGCCTACTTTATTAATTCTTTTCTTCTTGTGACATTGTTGCTTATTTTAAGGGTTCCTCCTTTACTCTTTAGAAGTATGTCCTTGAAGGAAGAGGGAGAAATGAATGAAGGGTTAGACAATATAAAATTGATGGTGTTCTGAGTTGAAAAATATTAAAATTATTTTATTATTAAACAAATGAATTATAAATACTTATTTTTTGTTTATGCATAAATGACGATTTATAGGGTTACAAACTGAACATAATAGCTGAACTTTTCCCATCATTTGGCCACTATGATTTTTATCTAAGACTTGTTTGGTTTTTTCTGCCATGTTTATTAAGTATTAACAAGTACGAGCATGATAGGATGCTTTAATAGCAGGAACTTTTAAAATAAGTAGGAGCAAGTGTGTCTATCTGCTTATCAAATTGAAATGATAAGTAAATGGCAACATATTAAAACACACTCAATGACACTTTAAAGTATCATTTATATCATGTTTAAGATTGGAGGACTTTACTGTTTACAAAAGTAAACTAACTTTTTTTGTATTCCAACCTTATTCATGATACAGCCATCAATTGCAATTTGCAACAAACTGTAAAGATAATACCTTCATTCCTAATAAGTAATAACAAGATAGTATTCACCAATTTACCTTTATTAAGAATAGGGGTATAGTTAGGTAATATTGTAATAATACTAAATTTTTCTACAAATATAGTATTTTACTATTTTTTTTCAAATTTACCTTCAACATTAATGTGAGTCTATTCATCTTCTTCAATTTAAATAGAAGAGACAAAAGAAAAATTAAGATGAACATATTTAATTATATGGATTAAAGGTAATCAAAGTATTTTAGTAAAAAAATAATTAATGCAAAAAATCCTTTATAAAAAGGGACAAGTAAATCTTAATATAGTGTTTAATAATTAGGGATGGAGGTAGTATTAGAGTAATATATGATAGAGTTTAGAGTAAATTACATTGACATCCCTGAGGTTTTCTTAAATTACATTAACTCCCCTATTTTTTTAAAATCCTATAGAAACATCCCCTTTGTTTTAAAAAATTACATTACACATTCCCCTCTTAAAGTTTTAAAAACATTATTTATAGGCCTAACAAGGGAGGTCATTGTAAGGATGAAAAAGGTGGGAGTGTAAGTGTAATCCGAGAAAATCTTAGGGGTACCAATGAAATTTATTCTATATTTTATTATTAAAAAATAATCAAATGATTAAAATTCCCTCATTTTGAGTGGAACAACATTTTTATTAGAAAAGACCTAATTGATAAGGTTGTATTTTCTAAAAATGAAACTAGATATTAAAATTGCACAAAACCAGCTGATTGAAGTTGTTAGACCGTAAATTGGCTGTGCACTTGGTTTGAATATCAGTATTATCTTGTTCGACGATTGACCTCATGAAATTGTGGCTTGAAAGTTAGGTTCAAGTTCAAAACCTTATTTTAAGAATCCTATTCATAGTTATTAAACTCAAATTGACTTGGTCAAAGATTATATCAGCAGGTCATTGGTTTATATGAT
The DNA here is from genome assembly GCA_037954015.1 of Psophocarpus tetragonolobus. Classification (NCBI taxonomy): domain Eukaryota; kingdom Viridiplantae; phylum Streptophyta; class Magnoliopsida; order Fabales; family Fabaceae; genus Psophocarpus; species Psophocarpus tetragonolobus. The sequence continues at coordinate 4,012,826 of CM075696.1, forward strand.
GACTTATGATTCATTGGTCAATTCACAATTTCACATAAATACAATAAAATGAAGACTGATTAGAAAAATCTAAAGGTTTAATTTATCAACCAAATTCAAGGCATCTAAGAAGTATAGTAGTGGGAAATGTTAATCTTTTACTGTATAATGGGAATTCATTGGGTTGGGTAACCTGATGATTCAATTTGACCTAAACTAATCCAAATAAATTGGGTTGAGTTTTTTTAGTGATTTAGTCAGATTTTACCCAACCCAATCATTTACGGGTTGAGTGACTGATTTTAAAATTTTAACATGAGACTCAACTTAACCCAACTCGATCAATAATAACATAATAATAAAAAAAAATTGCAAATACTAAAATTTAAAATTGAATAAGATCTTATAATTGATTAATATATTGCAATATTATTTTTAGTTTTACTTTGGTCTATTATTGTTTTTTGAGTTAACATAAATATATTTTGTGGGAATTATAAGGTTGGTCTAGTGACAAAGTCTACATGTAAAGAGAGGTTTAAGTTTTGAATCCTTCTACTAACAAAAACTAACATATTAACAACTAACATTTGGCTTGTAAAAAACCCATAATTTTCTATTCTTTTTACTTTAAAACAATTATTATTTTTAAAGACTTGTTATAAAAAATCTAACAAAATACTATTTTGGAATTTCAAATTTGAAAAAAATTAAATTATTCAACCCAATAGATCCAACCCGAACAATTTTAACTGGGTTGGGTGGTGGGTTTCACCAAATCTCACTCAACCCAACCTGCATACATCCTGCCTATATGGCGCCATATTAACTAGAGATTAAGCGAAGAATAATGGCATATAATTTTTTTGGTTTGGTGGTTGTGTGGTTCATAATGCAAAAGAGAAGCCAAGGTATAGCAATATATATACCATGGCATTAACAAAGTAAATAGAATAAGTTTAGATGGTGTGTCATTATGTAAGCATTACCTTTTGTCCCCAGAAGACCAGATTGCTATTTTTTATTGACTTTAGAAGAAAAATCGGGAACTCTACTGCTATAACATCTTGAGCTTTCAAAATCAGCACTCTTATGAGGTGGTGAGATTGTGAACTGTGATGTGAGAAAAGGAAGTTTTGTTTTATGCCTGTTAAAATGAGAGAATAATAGATGAATAAGGGACTGAAACTGTGTTTGTTTCCTCTAAATAAAAGATAATGTGCCTATAAATTACAATTATTACTAAATTCGAGTATTATATTCTTATTTTAAACACTTCCCCTTTGGCTGAAACTTACGAAACATCCAGATTGTTACAAGAAAATTTATTCCAAAGACAAAAAGCATAACTTGAGCTCCACTAAAATGATATTAGTTTTGAAAGAAAACTTAGGAATGTTAGTAAAGTCAGGAAATAATGCTAGAAAGGGATGGATTATCCATCAACCTAAGAAAAGCAAGTTCCAACTCTCAAAGCTACCATTTAGAAACTTGAAACAAATATTAGTGAATACCCAAAATTATTTGAATTGAAAAACATGCCGGAAAACAACTGGAACAGGGTAGGCAACTGAAAAGTTCTTTGTCAAAATATGAGTGGTGAACAGAAGACAATGGCGGGCTAGAAAACACACTAAAAAAGAATGGTACCGGGTAGATGACGAGATAGTTCTTCACCAAAAAATGAAGAAGCAGGTGGTAATAAACCACTGGAAAAAAATCTTCAAAGAATCTTGTAGCAATAATGAGAGTTGACAAATGCAAATGGGCTACACTTGCAAAAGTGAGAAAAATCATGTTTTCAAGTAAACTCAAGGCAAATGAGTTCATTGGAGAAGTCACCGGTGGCAGGTGGCTATCATCAGAAATGCACTATAAAATGAAAATATAAAAAGGATTGTTGGAAAAAGGAAAAGGTATCAAAAGAGGAGCAACAAACAAAAAGAGTTCATCGGGGGCAGTAGACTCCCCAGTGAGGGATGCTTTTTTAGTATTCCTTCTACCTAGCTCTTGATATCATCTTAAAATAAGAGAACAATGCAGAAATAAAGGACTGGCATTGTGTTTGAGCTTTGAATACACAATGGAAGCATGTTTTTTGTAACTTTGGTTGTACATAAAGAGAGAATATTTTGTTTCGTCTTAAATAAAAGATAATGTATCTATAAATTACAATTATTACTAAATTAGAATGTTTTTTTCGAGGACTAAATTAGAATGTTATATTCTGATTTTCAACAACACCCATTTGTGTCTTAGTTTTTAAGTGGGAAAAAACAGAGATTAATTTTTCTTTATTTGGCCAAAGTATGTTTTCTATATTGTTTGAACTCCAGTACTCTTGGATGAGACGTTCCTGTTCATGATTTCAAAGCCTCATTTTGTGGTGTGGCGTGATAGATATATAACATGATAAAGTATTGAGTTAACCTGTGAGAGGAACCAAGTGTTTTGCTCTGAACTTTTACTCAAATGATTCATTACATCTCAATCTCATCCAACTCTGGATTAATTAGCCCAGTTTCAACAAATGCTTTAGTCTGTTTATATTTATGGCCTATTAGTTTGGTCCAAACTTGTTTAATTGTTGAGGTCAGTCTGAGCTGCTTTTTATAAACCTATGAGAATGCTTCTTTCATCCAAAAATATTAGCATTGATGATTGGAACCAAAAATAAAAAACAGATCCCGACATGAAACATAGCACGGGAATGGTGATATTAAGGGATAAATGTTAAGACGCATCAAATGCTTTTTTTTTTTTTTTTTTAATTAAGCTTTCAGACTCTTCTTTCTTAAATGATTCTTGACCTTTGAAATTTATGTAGCATACATTAGACTTTTGGTTTGAACTCTGAACTATATGACGCATGCATGTGTCTTTAGGCTTACTTTATTTTAAAACATGAATTGCGATTTTTGTCTCCTTGCTATAAATAAAATACTTAAAATAGTTGACAACTTGATTCATTGACCATTTATTTGTCTTACGCAGATATACAAAGCTCAGAGGAATGTAATACTTTGTGTTACAGCATGTCTTCTCTACTGGTAAAGTAACAATTTTACATTGGAATCTCTCCTTTGGGAATGGAATGGACTTACACAGTGGCTCAGTCCCTTTAATCCTATTTGGATAAAGTTTTCAAGATAAAATGAATTGAACATCTTGAAATTTATGCACTTCAATTTTTATAACAGTTCCATATCTAACTTGTCCAAAAGTTGAAGTTCGTAAATTGATTTAAACACATGAAAGAAGTTTGTTTTGTTTTGTTTTTTTATTGTCTTCTTAAAGTGCTTTCTATTGTAATTAGTAACTTATAAATGAATGTGGTTACAGGTGTATCAGCCGCATATGCAAGTATCAGAAGGAAATCGAGAGTCTGGAGGAAGTGGAGAAGAGATCCAAGTCCCAGTAGAATTTTGTAGTCATGGTTAGTGGAGGAGATCCTTGAGGCTACTTTAGTTGAGTCTAGTGTGGACATGCCAAGATGAAGTACCAAATTTATAGTGTTTATATTCAGTTCTATATTTTCAAATTACAATCTTTCTTTATTATGCTCTGCTCTTTGGACTCGTTCTCGACTTATTTGTTGTTTATTGGCTTTTAGCCTACATCAGTGAAATATTTCTTTTAATTTTAGTGTTCTTTGGTTTCACTTAAGAGAATTGATTTTAGTGAAATGAAAGATGTTTGGGTTTTGTTAGGTAAAATCAATTTTATCTCCTAGTTTTGGTTTGACTAACTTTTGCATTGAGTTAAAAAATTTATATTCTGTTGTTTTAAATTCTGTTGTTTATAGAATTGTTTTGAATATAAATCACTTTACTGAAAAATCAATTTCAAAAATTAATTCAAGTCAAATCAATTATTCTCTCACTCAACACACATCTGTTTTGTTATACAAATAAAAAGATAAAATATACTGAAAAATCCCTTTCCCACTTTTTTTAGTTTTCTCTGTTACTTGAAGCCTATTTTTTAAAAATAAGTCATACACCGTAAGAAAAAGTTTTATGCAGTCATTTCAATGTAGTCTCTGAAAAGTGATTATGTATCGTAATTTGTGATTGGTTGACTATTAATGTATTTTTATAAAACAGGAGCAGAGATAAATTTTGTTTTTTATTACGTAATATCCATCCTTTTAGATTTTAGTTTAATTAAAAAACTTCTCTTCTATTTTTCTAGTGTGTTTGGACAAGAAATTGCAAGAGGACAATTTTTTATTTTAAATATTTTGTGATAAAATATATTGTTTCGATAAAGAATTTGAATTTAAAATTTTGGATATTTTTAAAAATATTTAATTAGTTAAAAATATAGAATTTTAAATTCTAATTCTTTAAACTTATTTTTTTTTACTAAGATTGGTTGAAATTATTTTTTGTTTGATATAGTTAAAATTATTATTTTTTGGTTTATATCAACAAGGATTATTTATCCATTGATTTTTTTAATATTTTTTTAAGGATTTGTCGTTTATTGTTAATATTGATTGAAATTATCTCTTATTATGCAAAATTTATTAACATTATTATAATACTTTTTGTCTTATTTTACGTATTATGGTAAGTATAAATTTATATATATTTCAATCATCAAGCTAACATATCTATTTTATTAGTTACAAGAATTTAATGTAGATTTTTTAATTATTAAATATCGTATAATAAAATAAATTTTATTTTTAATAGGAATTGAAATATTTTATCTAAAAAAAATTAAATTTTAATAAATTTGAATTACCTTATCCAAATAAAATATTTAAAAAATAAAGTCATTTAAATTGAAAGATTTAAAATTTAATGTATTTCAAATTCTTTATATTTCAATTTTTTTATATTTGTAAAATTATTTATTTCTTTCTTTAAACCAACACGATGTTATCATTTAAGTTTAAATCGATATCCAATTTGCTTAATAAATATTATTTTTGAACGTGAGAGTAAAAATTATAGAAAGAATTCCATTAAAGATTATCATATATTCATATCGATGGACAATGTCTTCTTAACAAATTAATGCACGTCTTTACATATAATTATTTAATTTTGAATCTTTAATAATATAATAAAATTTATATTTAAAGAATTTTTGTTATAAATAATTCTAACATAATAATAATCGAATTAATAATATTTAAAATAGAAAATATAATATTAATATTTCATTGTATGTCTATATATATATATATATATTTAAAAGTTAAAACAATTAAAAGTTGTTACTATTTAGACATGATTAATCGCTCTTTTTGCATAAATGTTTTTAAATTATAAATGTGCTACCTAGAATTAATGCTTCAAATATTTAGGGCCCATTTGTTTTTTGTTTTTCAAATCAGTTTTCAGTTTTTAAAAATTAAAAATACTGTTTAATTGTCAAATTTTTAAAAGTTATTTTCTAAATTTAGTTTTTACAAGCTAAAAAACTGAGACACTCTTTGTATGTTCTGCTTTCCAATTTTAGTTTTACATTTCACTTTTCAGAACCAGAAAACACAAACAGGGAAAACTCCTTAATGAAAAAAGTAATGTTCATAACATTGCAATTCTTAGTGAAACTAAGCTGAAAAATGAATGAAACAAATTCAACTTTGAATTCAAAGGAACACTGAAACAATCCATCGAAGTTTCTTCTCATTTTTCTCAGGTTTTGCTCATCTCCCTTCTTCGTCATTCATTAATAGCATTGTTCTTTTTGTTTTTTGTTCATCTCAGGGAATTTTTTTAAATATCCAGTTGAATATATTTTGAGAAAGGAATGGAAAACTTTGGCACAAATATGAATTCCACGATAGTGTTGCTTTTACGGATTGTTCTGTCTTCTGCTCCCACTGCACATAACATGTTCGATGAAAACCTTGAATGGCTTATTGGACTTGGTCCTATTTTTTAATTTTGTGAATAGGTTTTAGGAATTATTAAAACCTCTAATATAGTTTGTGTATAATTCAAAGCGATAGGTAAGATCAGTTCTTCCATTATTCTTCGGTTTATATTCTTTTCATGATTGTAGGTTGCGAATGTTTTTATGCATGACAATTGGTACATTGATGGTGTGAGTTTGAAAAAGATCAAAATTGAACTGCCATATAATTGAGTTTTGAAATCCAAAAGGATCTTGAAACCTTTTTATCAATCAACTTACCAACTAGATGCAAAAGTGGCAAGACACATATGCACTCAAGGGTCCTTTCCCCTGATCCTTACTTGTCTTTACCCACATACCCTTTTTTTCCTTTTTATTTACAAATTTCAACTGTTTCAAAGTGATGATTGTGGCCTAAAGCTCTGATCTCAGAGTACATAAACACTGGTCTCACAACTGACAAGTAATCATTATCTTTGATAAATTAGATACTATTGTTCCATTTAGAAATTGGTTCTCTAGTAAATGATCATGCTGCAACCAGTCAACCACCCATGCTACTGTCAACATAAAAAAGAAGATTCAACCTTAAAACTAAATCAAAACATGTCATTGAACTTGATTCATGAACTTGGCGATAGATCCTTTGTTTCCTTATTGGCCTATACATGAGCAATTTGCTGTGAAGAAAATTTTCTTCTAACGAGTTTGTCATTCTTTATAGGTATGATGTATGATTATTCCATTGGATTATAGAGGATAGTAATAATTTCTTCCTTTTCATTTAATAGTTTAGTTGTCACTGTTCTTCAACATGTGTCTAAATTTGTTAAGTTGCATGGCTAAGTTGTTAGGATGCCTATATGTGCAATAAAGTAACATGTGAAGCTCCTGTTTATAAGTAAGCTTATCATCTGTTTGTATTGCGTATGAGTCCGAGTCTGAAACAAACAAATTTTATGTTAACAATTGAGCATTACTATAAATAAATTACAGAAGTCTTCTATGGATAAGTGTTGTTTTCCTTTTATTTTCATTTATTTTGATATTTTCATTGTTCATTGGTCATTTTCATAAGCATAAGCATATGCATGATGTTTTATTATTTTTCTTATGATTTGGAAGGCACACCGCAAAAAGGGTCTTCCAGGAGCAGGAGACTGGTACATGCCATTGATTGTGCATCCCATCTTATCCTACCAACTTCATTTTTTTATCTCTGGGAATTATAAATTAAGACAAACTACTTGTTTAATTTTTCACTGTGTAAGTTCCATATTCTTCATGAGTTAAAGTATAATTATGTTTCAAATACAGCAATATAGTACAATGATTATAATTTCAGAAACTTTGGATGTGTTTTCCTGCCTATTGATCTATCATGAAAAATTATTTTATTTTTTAATCTACTAGATTGTTTTCTATTGATTTCTGTCTCCTTCATTATTAATATTAGCTCAAACATGATTTTTGTCTGCTATCTTTACAATTCTGTAGGCCATGGTGGAAGTGATAGGTTGCATGCATATGTCTATTCTCTTGATGGTGTTGCACTGCTGTTTCAGATAAGGTATGTTCTATAACCTAAAAGGCTTTTGTAAAATTCTATAAATAGAAGGAGCTGTTGTGTACCGTGTACACATTGAGAAAGAGATATAGTGGGTGGGAACTGGGAAATAGTTATGTTTCTATACTTCATCACTGCATAAATTATATGTTCTGACATACACTTTTATTTTTTATAAATGGAAAGTATTTCTTGAGAAGATTCTAAATGAACACCATGGGCTTCCATGTTTCAGTTATGGACACTCAATAGGTGCAGCCATTACTCTTAAGGTTGTTTATATAAAGAGTTTAATTTTTATGTACTAACAGTTACAGGATTTGAACAATGTCAGCAAATAAGAAATGCTGTTAAGAATGACTTTTAAGATAGTTTTTCTAAAACTTAACAAGATTACCATCTTTACAATTTCTTATTTGTGGAGAATGTATTGAACAATTTACTCGTTATCAAATATGACTCCTGAAACTTATATTTGGGGAAAAATATGTCCAGGTCCTAATCATTACAATATTGATTCAGGTTTTCACTGCTATATATATTGTAGCCACTGCTTGATCCAAAGGTCAAAGCTGGCATAGTTGGTTCTACATTCACATCACCAGCAGTTACTATTTCCTCAACTTCAAACCACCCACCAATCAGTGCGTGTTTACTAAACCATTCACATTAATCTGAACATCTATTTAACCAGTGAAGTCTCCATCTTCCTTTTGTGTTTAGTGCATGTAAAAGTGGGATTGTCCTTTTGAAACCTTTCAAATGGCAATCAAAACATGCCCTCATTCGTTGCTCAAATTTCCAAATTGAAGGCAAACGATAAAACCTTGCTCGAATTCAAACACCACTCTCGATGTCTTTATTCTTTTCATTTGAAAAAAGAAAATCACATTTTTATTTCATTTCCCCTCCATTTATCACAACCTAATTTCATTGTTGCTAAGCTTAATTAGTTTTTTCTTTTTCATATTTATCTGAGGTTTTCAATCTTGGTCGTTAACCATTTTGTGTGTTTGCATCAGAAGAACTTATTTGTGTCAACCTGAAGAGTTTTTATCACATTGAGAGAGTGAATACATTGAGATTAATTAGTGTTTTGTGTTCATAGTTCCATGAGCATAAGATGGCCAAGGGTGTTGACATCGACCTATCTCTCTCAGATTATAAAAACCCAAAAGAATCCTTTAAAGGCTCTTTACATTTTCAATGAAGTAAAATCCAGGTACCCCAATTACTGCCACAATGGTCCTGTTTATGCCACAATGATCAGCATCCTTGGAACATCAGGGAGACTCACTGAGATGAGGGCTGTTATAGAGCAGATGAAAGAGGATTCATGTGAATGCAAAGATTCTGTTTTTGTGTCTGTGATTAAGACATATGTGAATGCTGGGCTGGTGGATGAAGCAATCTCTATGTACAAGAGAATTCCTCAATTTAACTGTGTGAATTGGACAGAATCCTTTAACACCTTGTTGCAGATAATGGTGAAGCTGAACCGTCTTGAAATGGCACACCTGCTTTTTGTCGAGAGTTCTTGTGGTTGGGAAGTGAAGTCTCGGACTCGGGCTTTGAACTTGCTTATGTATGCTCTATGTCAAAAGAGTCGCTCTGATTTGGCATTGCAGGTATTCCAGGAGATGGATTATCAGAATTGCTACCCTAACAGGGACAGTTATGCAATTTTGATGAAGGGCTTGTGCCAAGACAGGAGGTTGCATGAGGCCACTCATTTGTTGTATTCAATGTTTTGGAGGATCTCACAGAGAGGAAATGGTGAGGATATTGTGATATATAGAACTATCTTGGATGCTTTATGTGATGCTGGAAAATTTGAAGAAGCTGTTGAACTTTTGGGTAAAATTTTGAGGAAAGGACTAAAGGCTCCAAAGCGATGCTATAATCCACTTGATCTTGGCCAGTTCACAAATGGTAAAGATATAGAAAGCACTAAATGCATGATTCACGAAGCTTTGATCAAGTGCTCAATTCCTAGTTCGGCTAGTTATAGTGCCATGGCTGTTGATCTATACAGTGATGGTAAGATAGATGAGGCTGATAAAGTCATCATTGAAATGCAAGTCAGAGGGTTTAAACCAACGCATTCTATCTTTGAAGCAAAAGTAGCTGCATTGTGCAAGGTTAGCAAGGTGGATGAAGCAATCAAAATAATTGAGGAGGATATGGTGAGAGTCAATTGCCTACCAACTACTAGAGTGTATAATACTCTCTTGAGAAACCTATGCAATGTTGGAAATTCCATGACTATACTTGAGAGCTTGAACAAGATGTCTAGCAAGGTGGGTTGCACAGGTGACAGAGATACTTATGGCATTTTGCTGGAAATGCTTTGTGGTGAGAGAAAGTACCTTGAGGCAAGCCAGCTTCTGGAGAAAATGTCAATTAAGTCACATTGGCCTTGTAGCAACAGTTACAATTCACTCATTGAGGGTCTTTGCTCCTTAGGTAGGCAATATGAAGCAGTTCTGTGGTTGGAGGACATGATAAGCCAGGGGAAGCTTCCTAAAATTTCTGTCTGGAACTCGTTGGTATCTTTATTTTGTAACCCAGAAATGATAAAAGTGTCCTCTGAGACATTTAGTCGCCTAAGAAGTTTGTGATTACTAGAACCTTTACTACATTTGTTGTTTTATTTTAAATTTACATGTTTACTTTGCATGAACTTAGGTCTAATAAATTGCTTTATGGTTTGGCATTCTTTTTCTCCAGGGAATTGATTTGGTGAATAAGACTACTTGTATATTTATTTGGTTATTTTGTAGTTTGCCTTTTTGTTGATAGATTAAGTGTTCTTCTATTTGATAATGTTGGTATAACTTTGGCTGTATCATAAGATATTTTCTATTGACATGGTTGATTCCACAGATTCAATATTGTTCACTTAAATGTAATTCTTTTTTTTTTTCTTCGTTTGTGGCAAATCAACTCTCAACTGTGAGGGTATGTTTGGAATTTGGATGAATATATATATATATATATATATATATATATATAATATGTAAGATAGACTAAAAGGCGATGGTTTTTTTTTTTTTCTTTTTCCCTCTATTTAGTTAGAGGATAAAGATTTGCGTGGCTTCGATTTGCAGGAAGCAAGGAACCCACGTTACATTAAAAGTACATAAAGAACAAAACTAAAATGTAAGAATAATACATCTTGTTCAGGTCATCTGCGCAAAAATTTATTTTCCGATCACTTAATCTGGAAATAAAGTTATTATTTTTTATTGCAGATAAACTATTTCGGGACATATAAAAGCTCACGTTTGAATGAGATTTTCTTTACCACCAAACAAGGCTTATTCGTTTGTCTTTTATTTCGTTTATGCTGTCTTTTGTTTCCTGTGCAATATTTTTCATTTTCCTTTTAACCTTGTTCTATGGTATCTTTTGTAAATGTATATTTCTTAAGTTTCTTGTTGGGTGTCCCTGTAACGGGCATGGTTCTTGTTTAAGGAGTTTGACAAAAATTTTATCATAAACTCTCTTTTTTAAACTTTTCATGTTGTATTTTATGAAGTTCTACTTATCATTGGTTGACTATCTCTTTTAAAATTGTTGACTATCAATTAATTATAATCAATAATAGAATTTCAGTTTCAAAAAGAGAGGTTTTTTAGTATTTCTCCTTATTTAATTATTTTATTTTTAGTTGATGAATTTATTGCACAAGCTTTCCCCTCATCCAATTAAGTTTAAGCTTATTATAGTCTTGCTTTCACGACACCGCTAATTTTATTGTTCTCTTCGTTTCTTATTTCACCTCTTAAATGTTATTAGATTTAGAGTTATAAAATGATAGTAATAAGTAATAATCACTTTAAAACACTTCTAATTTGATTATCATAAAAATATTTTAAAATTAAAAGTCTTCAACATACAAGTATTTTCTAAAAAAATACGTGAACTTTGATACGTAGGAACCATTACTATCGAACCCAAAAAAAAAACTCAAATTAAAAGATAAAAAAATATAGTAGTAATAATCTTTTAAATAATAAATTTATTTTCAATAATATTTTTTAAAAAAAAACCATAAAAAATATTTAAAAACATTTTTTATGTAAATATTTTTAAGAAATGAAATAAATATTTTTAAAATATCTAATTTTGTTATCTATGATAGACGACATAGATGCTAATGTATTTTTTTATACATAATTGACTTTTAAAATTTGGTTTTATCTATTTTTTTAATACTTCTAATAAACATGGATGATGATTTCTCTAATTTTCTTCATTGTTTTCACTGTACATAACTATGTGTCAATAACAATTGTATTACCTCTCTTGACTTGAGACGTCACTGAATGACAAAAACCATACCTATTGTTATGATAAAAAAAATTCAAGGACAAAAGAATCTAAAAATATTTTAGAGAGCATTTAAAAGAACCAACATAATGTGTAGCATGTTATAACTTTACATTTTAAACATATGATCAGATCAAGTTTAAAAGATCAATCCCTTACCATGAGGATGTTTGAAAATCAAAATATTCTATAGATTTAAATTTAACGAGTGATAGAACAAAACAAAATAAAGGGGTCATACGTGTCGGTGCAATATATTGTAGAATGTAGACTTTATGTTAAATTTGATGAGGTGTAACGGTTACATTATTCACACACGCATTGTCTAATAAGGACACAAGTTTCGTTAAAAAATATATTTAATGCAATAATCTCAGTCCTCTAAATGGTTGATGTAATTTTTGCTCAGGGTTTGAATGGGAAAATAAACAAATGTCCCCATTTGCACATTGTTTCTGATTTACTACCAAAACTTGTATAGTTATACGGTGCCATCTTCACCTCCTCGTTTTTTTATTACATCACATGCTTCACATTCTCAATCCTTCACACTCGTTTTGTATAAAACACGGCCACGTCTAATGTTAGAAACATATTGCTATTCACACCGCTATTGCCGCATTCTTCTAATTATGTTTTTCATTCTTGTAATTGTAAATATGACTATTTTATTTTAGTTTTTCAAAACAAAATTTTGTTGGTTCTAATTATTCTAAAATTCAATTTTTTACACAAATTTAATTTTTTAAATGACTCTTACCACCACTTATGAATTACTCACGACATATATGTATTTAAGTGTGTGTGATTTATAATTAGCATATATTCTAATGTAGAAGGAGGCATGACGATTTCAAATAAGAAAATGTCATCCGTCAAACAATTTAGCAAGACTTGATGAAAATTTTCGACCTTCAAGTCATGACGTTTCCAATGGATTACAATAAACCCTAAATCCTAAACCCTATTGGTTTCAACTTTCAAGTCTAACGAAACTAAATACTAATGCAACTTTCAGAAGGGTCTTCAGAGAATTTCAATTTAAATGGCTATCCCAACCTTGCATCTCTTGTCAATGTTCTTTTTAAGAGGTACATAAGGATTTCGTGATGGAAAATCATTCTCCACAATTTTTTTTTTATATTTAAATTCAAAGTTTCATGTAAAACTCCTACATTACGTAATTTATTTCTAACTAGGTAAAGTCATAATAGCTATGCAGCGTAGTAAGGAAAATGGCACGCAATAAGAATTGTTTAGCATCATTTATTTTTTTTTAGCTATTGTATGAATTGTTTAACAATGAGTTTAGATGCTTTTTGACTCGTGAATCAATGTATGATGCCTGTAGCTTTATTACATCTAATAGTATCCTTGAATCCAGCTAGTTGAATTTTGCAAAAATTTAATTGTTAATGTTTTTTTAGTTATGTAAAATTAGTATTTACATAATTATTTTAAATTTAAATATTAACAAGTGGTGGGGGGAATAACGTGTGAGTGACGGTGAAGTGGGAAAAGTGACATCACAATTGAAACTTGAAAATGTTATTCAGTGAGTATGTAAAAAATTGATTTTGAATAAAAGTAATTTTGGTGAAGAGATTTATGTTTATATTCATTTATATTGATTTGAAGTGATTTAGACGTAAAGTGATTTTTTTTTTCTATAATAGTAATGATGATGATAAAATTTAACGTGTAAATATGCTATTTATTTTTTCCCACCATCATATGTCAACTATAGTAACTACATGCAAGTGATTTATATTGATATGTTTTCATGTCAAAGTTTTTATGCAAAATTTATGTAAACACTACGCAAAAATTATTCTTTTGGTTATGGTAAAAATTTGAAGTTTAGAGAAAATCAATTTTATTTAGGCTTAGTTGTACTTTGGTTGATTAGATATAGTAATTATGTGATTTTAGTCTAAATTTGTATTGTGTTAATTGGGTTTGTGGACAACTATTACAAATGACCATTTTAGTCCCAAATTTCAATAGTATTAATTGAGTGTACAAATTAGTTCATTACATTTTATAATTATGTTATTGAAATTTGAAACTAATTTTTTAGAACTAAAATAGTATAATTACAATGTCTAGGAAACTAAAATAGTACCATTGCTGTCTTTTAGAGACTCAATTGTCACATTTACTATATCAATTGGCACAATTTAAATTTGAGAGGCTAAAATAAAAAAAAAATTATGACACACAAAATATTAAAAGTGTAACCAAACATTTTATTTAACAAAAATAAAAATTTATATTTTGTATAAAATCTCATTCTAGAGGAGGCGAAATTAATTATGATAGTTGTTATTTTGAAATCAAACCCACTAAATAGACTAAGGAAGGAATTAGGTTTTTAGATGGATTCAATTGGTAGACGCTAGTTTTTACTCTTTTAGATAGTATAGGGTCAATATTGAAGAAACTGCAAAGGAAGAGTATATTATAGGAACGCCAATGGGAGTTGTCCATTAAGTATACTTGATGACATTTACAACAATATTTCCTCATAACAATTTCGATTGGAGTTTCTTTAAGAGTGGTTTTTTTTTATTGGCAAAAAAAATTATTAATAAACAAATAGAAAGTATAAGATATGTCTTTCATCAATCCTAAGACAATAGAACAAACAAAAAACACCCACAAAGATACAATAGCTCGGTCTCTCAAATATAATACAACGAATTCAAAATCTATTTTGCAAAGAGTGTATTGTAAACTTAGCTACCTTACATCACTCTTATGAACTCAATTGCATAGCTAAGAGAATTTCTTAAACATCAACATCATGATCATTAAATACAATAGTGTTGTGTGATTTTCACATATGCCATAGTCCCATGAAGCATAGAAAAGACCAAACATTCCTTAGTTTCTGATTAATGGTTACCAAACTCATAAATTGAAATCATGGCTTTTGACCGTACTCAACAGCATTGTAGAAAGGCCTCACCAATAACAAAGTTGTGGCCATACACTGATAAACACTACACAAGTTACAAATAAGTGTGCCATTGTTTCTACCTCCTTGCCCCAAAGCCCACACATTGTTGCCTCGTGTTGAAGTATTCCATGTTGTAGTAAATTTGCCTTTGTTGGCAACCTGTCTGCATCTAATCACCAAGCTAGCATTTAGACCTTTGATGGTACTCCTTTATTTCATAGTAGGTTGAAAAAGTGATCCTTTTGGAGAACCTGTCAAGGGTTAGTATCTTGCAGGCTGATGCTACAAAGTATTCTCCTGACCATTTTGCATTGCCTCCTGTTGAAGTATTCCACGTTGTAGCAAATTCGCCTTTGTTGGAAACCTGTCAGCATATAATCGCCAAGCTAGTATTTGGATTGATGGTACTCATTTATTCCATAGTAGGTTGAAAAAGTAATTCTTTTGAAGACACCTATCAAGGGTTAGTACCTATGGGTTAATGCTACAAAGTATTCTCCTGACCATTCTACATTCCAAATCCACCTATCTTGCACATTGTATACCAACATTACCATCTCAACTTATTCTTTAACCCCCAAGCAACTTCGTCTCTCAAGCAAATAACTTTCTCCTTTAGACCCAATTCCACCCCACATCGTCCCCCCTCATAACTCTAATCGAAGATGATTTGTATTTAATGCTAACCCAAATAGACAGGGATACTTAACCTGAAAGTTATGTTCACCTAGCTACATATATTTCTAGAAACTAATTGCACCACCATCTCCCACTCCTTGTCGAACATTTTTTTACCACAAATTGTTATGACCTATCCTTTCCTTTTCAATGGATTGTAAATTAGCCCATCAACAAGAGCATTTATTAAGTCTTACCTCCCAATGTCCATCATTTCTCTGATATTGTAATTTCAAAATTCAGACCCATAAGTTACCCTGCTCCACTTTCAACTTCCACTCCCTAGTAATGCAACATTAAACTTGGTGATATCTCTCAGTCCCATACCATCATACTCTCCTTCCCAATGAACCCTCTGCCATGACAACCATTTAATTTTGTTACCAATCTCCTCATTTTCCTTCAAGAAATTTTTAAACAGTGTAATTAAGAAATTATACCTTTTCAGAGCCTTGAAGAAAGAAACAAAGAAAGTAGATTGGCAATATAGACAAGACAAATTTTAGTAGCACAACCCTACCTGCCAATGAAATATATTTATGTCCCCATGAGGATAGTCTTCCTTTAACAATATCCACTATCAATTTCCACATCACTAGCTTTGATGGGGAAGCAACAATAGGCAAACCCAAGTACTTAAAAGGCGCACTTCCCACCTTATAATTTAGCATAACAGAAGCCCTGATAAGCCATTCCTTCGTCACATTCATACCAATTAGGTGGCTTTTTTGAAAATTCACTTTGAGCCCCAAGATAAGTTCAAGTTTTGCAACACTGCTTTTACCACCTCCATTGTCCTCCACTCCATCTTTGCTAACAATAACATATCATCAGTGGACTGTAAGTGTGACACACATAGTTCTTCATTCTCTATGTCATACCATATTACATAATCTCACCCCTACTGTAGACTTAACCATTTGGCTCAAACCCTCATAAAAATGAGAAATAAATAGGGTGAAAATGGGTCACCATGCCAAAGTCTCTGTCCTATGCCAAATTCATTTGTAGGACTTCATTAAGTAACACTGAAATTCGTGTTGGTGTCACATATTCTCTCATCCACGTAATCCATTTCAGTCCAAACCTTATATATTCCATCACCTCCCACAAATAATGTCAACTTACTGAGTCATAGAATTTTTCAAAATTCATCTTCATACACCACAAATGCTTGTTGCATCTCCTCGCATTTGCCACCAATTCATTAACAATTAAGACTCCATCTAAAATTGGTCTCTCTTTTACAAAGGCTATTTGAGTATCAAAGATGATTAACTGCATTATAATTTTAAGCCTATTTGCTAGTACTTTAGTCAAAACCTTATACACGCACCCAATCAAGGAAATTTAGTAAAAAAAGCCCAAAAAATCATCCTTCATTAAGTGTTAGAATTCTTTTAAAAACAAAAAATTCATATCATCAAGTCCAATACTCTTGTTGTTATCACATTCCTATAAAACCTGATGAATCTCCACTTCTTCAAGAGTATTTAAGTTGAACAATTGATTTTTTATAAGAAATTTTTATTGAAGTAAATCTATGTGGCTCAAAAGTTTCTTATCTTTATTTTCAGATTCCTTGTATAAGGAAATGAATTTTAATAATAAAAAATATTTGTGTGTCATTATTAGTGAATTAATAATTTTATTTTAACTATCATTATGTAAAAAAAAATTAAAAATAAATGTTTTTATCATTAGAGTAAAATTATATCTAAATTTCTTAAAAATGATATTGTAGGATTGAAAAAGACAACTTTTATTAAGTTAAGAAGCTCGCTAAAAAAATATTGTTGGAGAATGGAGATGTCCATTAAATATATTATAGGAACTCTCTTTTTTCAAAGTTCATTCAATTGTATACATAATTCTAATTCACATGTCTATAAAGCTTTTACGTGATAGTACAAACTAAAATGTTCCACACTTAAGCCATGTCTGTCCTATGTGTTACATAAAATTAGGTGAGGCATATGTATAATGGAAAATATGAGGCAAATGAAGCATTAATTGAAGCTTCATTTAACTCCAATTAAAATATAAAAGATATCACACCACACATGCTCAAATGATTCCACACTCCATTAATGCCTTTCTTTTAATTAGAAGAACACCTTTGTGCCAAACAAATGTCCACACTTCAACCATGCTCTTCATTTCCAGTATGTGTAATGATGAGGTAGATGAAGTCCTGCGTTCAATAAGATTAACGAGATCCCTTTAGTACATAATAAATTAAAGTCTCATATCAAATGATTATAATTAATGAATCCTTAATTTTAATAAAGAGAGTCATGAGACAAAATACATTCGCATATCACTTGTAAAATAAATAAATAAATAAAGCAGAAATGAAACATACGTGAAAGGGATAAAAATTACCAACTGGTATAACCAGAAAAAGGAACATAAGTACAATGCTAGTTCTGTTGGCGTGTTGGAATAATCCAATGAATAATGACCTTACGAAGACTTCAACTTACATAGGAATCATGACCTAAAATACTACCTAAGTTTTGGCTTGTTCAAACTTTATTTACCGCATACTCTAATTTCTTCGTTATGGTATTTCACCTTCCTTGTCACCCCACCTACTCACATGGTATTTTTAAAGAAAGTAAAATTTTAATTTTGTGATATAAAGTGATTTGCTTAGTTAAACATTGGTGTATAAAAAAAAAGTGACAAATTTTTTTCTTTTTGAAACACATTTCAACCTTAAGTTTAAAAAATTACATTTTAGTTTATCAAATTAGTTGTATCAAATGTTTGAGAAATTATATTGCAACACTAGGTTGTACAATTTTTTTTAAGGATTGAATTAAGTCTTTTTCCATAAGCTACGTTCAATGGGTAGTTGTACAAATATCTTATAAAAATAATAGATATAAGGATGACAATGGGTATGTTTGAGTAGAGTATACTATAATATTTATCCTTGTACTTGTGTTAAAAAATGTATCCATATCTAACTTTATATATGCATGAGTAGCAACTTTAATCTCCATCTCATATCTTTAAGTACCTATATGCTCGTACCTAAATTTGTGATGTTCGCACTTTATTTATATATGAGATAATAAATTAATATTTTTTTACATGTTATAAGTTTATTAATAGTTACTTTATAGATAACTCAAATTTTTCTTGTAAATTGTATTTTTATCTTATTCAATTTTTAAAAAAAATATTATATGTCTTATATTATATTAATTATTAATATTATATTACAAATAATATTTTTAGCAATATTTTCACCCAAAATTAATATAATTATGTAATATTATATAATGTAATATATTAATTAATATTTATATATATAAAAGGTGTGAGACAAGGCGGGTTGGGTAATATAGTACCCATACCCACATAATTTTTGTGGATCCAAATCCACCCACACCTAAACCTAATTTGCGAGTAATTACCCACCCATGTGAGAGTACTTTTACCGGTACATATAGGATTTAAGTATATTATATCATCTCTAGATGGATAAGAAAAAAGTGTGAAATAAGATAATTAATAAATAATTGAGATATAAAAAATAAATATTAAATTACATATATTATTTTGGATTTATCTTTATTACACCTACTACTTTTTTATTTTTTTTATATTACTTTTAATTCTCTAAGGAATTGTGGAGACGAATGTAGTATTTTATTTTTTTCTAAAAAAAGATAGTTTAATAAAAATAAAAACTCAATAGGTGCAATAAAAAAATTAGAGGATTTTTGGGAGGATTATGAAAATGGAGGATATACTAGGAGCAATAAAAACAAACCTTGGAGGATATGTATGATAAACCCAAAATATTTTGGGTGTTAACTTTGTTTTTGTTTTCTACATGTATATCATTGTTCAAAAGTAATTCTATCCGAGAAACTATCAGATGTTAAATATGAACATGTATTTTTCATATTGGAACCATAATATGTTGTAAGAACTAAACTCTTCCAGTGGATCCACCGTATATTAAGCTGCGTTTAACTGAAATCATCAGTCTTTCCTCTGGTTGATTTTGATAATGTAGTAACCCAATCGATGGGCTGGGCCAACAAATTCCTTGCTCTAAATTTTCTTCTTCTAGCTTTCGATTTTTTTGTAATTTAGATATATTGATCTTCGCTTTCGTGCCTTTTCCATTCATATTAGAACTTATACCATATAGGCTACCTACGTAAGAACATTAAGAATAATCCAGGATGCTGTTAAAAACTGAATTGCGTAAGATAATCCTTCAATATCAGAGAGTAAAATACACGTACAAATTGTTCTAAGATATCAATATGTCATTTTTCTATCATATATATTGCAATATACAAAAAGAATCAATCCTACATTTTCCCTATGTATTTGTGGATTCTTTGAATCCCAAGGCACAGATTCCAGAGATCCATGGGTTGGGCCAAAAAAAATTTAAACATAATACGAGACAAAACTTGTAATACAAAAAGAATAAGCAGCCTAAATTAAGTCAAAATGATCTCTTAACATTCTTGTAATCTGAGTCTATGCATTCCAATTCAGCCCTGTAAGGATTCAGCAATTTGAGAAGCTCAGTCGCTTTCTCCTTTGTGTCATCACCACAACCAACTTGCAACACCAACAAGAGCTTCTGAAAGGCACCAACTTGAAGGGCCTCAACAAGGGTTCTTCCATTATCTTTCTCTTGAAACTTGCAAAGTTTCCAAATGGCAGAAACAGAATAGTCTGTGGTCAATGGTGAGACTCTGAGAATTTTCTTCACCAGAAGAGGAATTGTTAGATCATTATCACAAGCTTCGCTCCTTCCTTCTTCAGAGTTGCATAGAGAATCCAAAATGGCGGAAGCCTTCTCACACTGGCTCTTGTCTGAGTCAATGAGAATGTCAAGCAAAGAAGAAACCAAACCCAATTGAACAAAAGCCAATCTCATCCTCTCAGTGGAATTGGAAGAGGATGAGACCAAGTACAAAACCACCCTCAATGAGGCTTTTGTGATGGTTGGACTGATCCTCTTGTTGATGAATTCTACCAAGAGGTCAGCGACCCCTTCAATTTGTGACAAGGCCTCCACATGCTGCTTATCACCAAAAGAAAGAAGCTCTTTCAATGCGACAACGGACTTCTCTTTCCCTGAGAGATCTTGGTGCTTGAAGAACCAAACCATGCAACGCAGAGAAGCCAAAGACCCCAAAGACTTGTGTGCCTCCAATTGAAGTGGAAACATCCAATTGAGTGCTGACAAAATCTCCTCAAGAACAGCCACGTTCCTCTCAACCGAGTCATTTGCAAATGCGTCAAAGGATGAAGCCAATGCCACAGGGGCTCCATTGTCCACTATGCACCTCTTGTTCCTGGCACTCTCACCACCCCACCTCTCCAATTTCTGCACCAATTCAAGGCAACCATATTGGTCCAAATCATTTGTCGAGGCCTTCACTTGCATCACAAGCTCAGCAACCTCAATTGGGCTAATTGGTATCCTTGGAGTCGGAATCCTCTCCACCCCATGTTGCCTATTCTCCACACACCAATCTTGAATCATAATCCTTAGAGAATGGTTTGGAATCATGTCAAAGTTCCTCACAACCTGGTTGGTAACCGGACATGTGATGTTCCCTTCATCAAACCACCTCTCCACACTCTCCCTGTCGTAGGTTATCCCAGTTGACAATGTCACAGGATCCTTCATCAAGTCAAGAGAAATTGGACACCTGAAGTGGTTGGGAATCACCAACTCCGTCATCACTTTCCCACCTTTGCGTCGGTTATTGTTGCCCTTCCTTCTCCTCCAACCCAACACCATCTCCAACACCATGACCAATGAAAGCAAATATTCAATGACAAAGCTTTTCAAGTGGGTTTCTTCACAATATAAATTTATACAAAATGGTCTCACACACATAAATAAATATGTCATGTCTCATGTGTTATATAAGTGCAGCAGGATCAGGGTCCTTGCTTTCATACACATGAATAGGGGTGTTCAAAGTTAGACCCCAAAGAAAATATTATTCTAAGAGAAGCATTCAAATTTGAAGAGAGAGAATGTGTTGTTGCATAATAGGAGTAGGAATGAACGAGGATTTGAATATTGACCATTGAAGATTGGGAATAGAATGGGTATAACCGTCTAAAAGGAAGAACTGGTAAAACAAAACAAAAAAAGTGTTTGGGCTTCGCCGTTGGGGTGTAGACTCGGTGACACACGTTTTCTACTAAGGAATAAGACCAACACAACACGTACAGCAGTTGTTCATGTCTTTCTTAATTTTATTTGTTACCCTCCTTTGCTTTCTCCCCAAATTTTCAAATTAAAACATGATTCTATATCTAATTAATCTTGTGTCTTAAGTATATGATCTAGAGTTTATTTTTTAAGCTATTAAAAAAGGTACATCATTTAACTGAATCTCAATACTGCAAAAATTAATCTTTAACTTTGACCCAGGGTTACTCTATGTTAAAAAAATTAAACTAATTTTCAGAACAAATACATTTGTATGTGTTTATTTAATTTCTAAAAGTCTGTGTGCATATTTTTGTAAATTTTATTATTCAAAATCCAAATATGTTAATTTTATAGTAAATTAATCTTTATATATTAACTATTTTTATACTTACTCTTTATATATTAATTTATTTACAATCTTTATAAGTATTAACTTAGTCTCAAAATTAGATATGTTTTTATTGTCATAGGAGAAAAAGAAGAAAATAAAATAGAATGGAATAGAATAGAATTGAAAAGAAATATTTGAATTAAAATTGTGATAGGTAAGATTTAAGAAAGATGGGAGTAACACCCACATAAAAATTTAAAATTTTTCACACAAATCCAACCAAACAAAGAAATTATTTATGACAGCATCCAACCAAATGTCATCTTAGTTTCTAAATTCATTAATTTTATGAAAAAACTTTCCTTTAAGTTGTGGGCCAATTTTTTAAAATTTTAAAAATTACTTGTGAAATAAGCATTTTTTAATAAGCCGATAAAATTTTCTTCTTAAAATAAATAAAAAATTATTTATTTTAATTAGAAATAATTTAGACTAAGACATTTAAAAAATAAAACTTATTTATTTTATTAAATAAACAATTTTGAGCAAATAAATTTAAACAAATTAAACCTAAGTCAACTTCATATTAAAAGTACTAATTTATTTTGAAATTCATAAATTTGAAAACTCAATTATATACATTAAAAGTTTTATGGATAAAAAATAATAAATTAATACTTATGGATTAAAATTAATAAAATCTCTGCTTTGAGTTTTTGCATTAAAATATTACTTTTTAATTAAGAAAATATTGCCACTTAAATTACTTTTTGTTAATCATCTAGATTCGGAACAAGACAATAAATATAAATAAAAAATATTATTATTTAAATTTCATTCTTTACTTTATTATTATTTTTTTACAGTCAAAAGAAACTTATTTCATTTATTGCAGCTAAAAAGCTTCCACAACGATACAGTAGAAAAAATGTACCCACACTCTATACTTGAAGCATAATATTGTCAATTATATACCTCAAATGTTCTTCACCATCTTTAGAACTAACGCATGTATTATTTACAACAAGCAAAACACCCTACAAATCATACATTAATAAGTATTGTAAAAGATTATAACATCAGTCAGAGAAAGCACATCTCCTATTAAAACCAAACTTAACCATTTTCACAAAGTCAGTTGTATAAAAGCAAAAATATCAAGAGATTCGAAGTTTTATCATTAAAAACAACGGAGTTTCTAATATTCAAATGTCCCAATAAACCACGTGAGAAAACACATATCTAATTTTCTTTCTATAATTACCTAGCAGCCATGAACAAACTACGTAAAACAAAATATGAAGTTCATTTGGTAATAGTGAAACTAACCCAATCCATCTTAGCACTCTACGCTAGAGAAATTGAGAAATCTTACAGATAACAAAAGATGGTTGGTGTCCTCTGGATGCTCTCTGCACAATGGACATAAAAGCTAATCTCCACTAAGCTTGAATCCTCTCCTCACCAAATTATTCGTTGTTGGAAGCTATTAAGTAGAAGCCTCCAAAAGAATGCAATAACCTTGGATAGAATCTTGTTTTTCCACAACCACTTGAATAAGTTTGGGTCTCCAACTAGTAACCTCCTTTGGTTAAAGGCTTCACATAATGTAGTGTACGCCGTTGCGACAGAAAATGAAATGTTTCCTGCAGAGACTCACACCCAGTGATCAATGAGTTGTTGATCCACTTGTAGACCGTGCACTAAAACATCCATTTCCTGAAGAAGCTCTTCCTCCCAAACAAAAAGCTTTCACCACCAAACCCTGCCCCATAAAGTATCACCATCTGGGTCTTCTTAAGACTATACACATAAATATCATTATCCACCGCTAGAGAAAACAATCTAGGATACGTATCACTCAGAGGCCACCACCCATCCAATTGTGTTTCCAAAAGAGAGTCCCCCTTCCATCACCAACCTTTCGCTAGATGTTATTGGAGAACCACCCAAGGCATGACATACAGTTACCGTTCACACATCCCTCCACCACAAAGCCCACTTTAAAGACCTAGGAACTAAATAAGGATGGTGCTGAAAGTCTCCATACCTACTCCTAAGTAAATTACACCAAATCACATCCTTGTCATTTAAAAACCTCGACCTCCATTTAGCCAGCAAACAAAGATTGAATTTCAATAAGCACTTCACCTCCAAGCCCATTTCTTTCTTACCCAAACCTACTCTCTCCTAACTAACCCTAGCAATTTTGTTCTCACCGTCATCACACCCCCACAAAAATCTCTTTTGCAATCTAGTTAGACAATTTATGACTTTCTTATGTGCCTTATAGAAAGAGAAGAAATACAGAGGAAAACTTGTAAGAAAAATGTTTAACATCATCAAACGTCTACCAAAGGATATATTTTTTGCCTTCTAAAAGGCAAACCTCCTTTTGAAATTATCAACGACCGACTTCTACAAGGACGCAAGCCTAGGATTAAGCCATAAAAGTGACTTTTGTGAAAGTTAGCCTTTAGACCCAACACCAATTCAAAGCCCTTAAAATTACCTTCACCAACCATATTGTATGAAAGTCTGCTTCCCCCATAATGATTGCATCATCAACGTATTGCAGTAGAGAAAAATTGGCCCCTTCCCCTACCATGATTTGCTTATAACCATCATTCTGAATAGCTTTCCTGAACAACCCTATCAAACCTTCTGCCACCACCAGAAATAAGAATGGGGATAAATTATCTCTTTGTATACGAGGCTAAAATTCAAAATATGGGTTTCCATTAACCAAAATAGAGATGAAGTTATTCTATATTAAGGAAGCAATCCACATTCTCCACCTCTGACCAAAGTCCAACTGTAACACATATAATCAAGAAAATGTCAATTAACTGAATCATAGATTTTCTCAAAATCTATTTTAAACATAAAACATGATTTTTGAAATCTATGAGCACAATCAATAACCTCATTCGTCACCAGAACCTCGTCTAGGATCGACCTACCGAGAAAGAAATTTGATTGGCCCTGATAAATAACCCCTCAATTCTCTTAACCCTCACAATTAAGATCTTAGGGATGATCTCGTGAACACTCAAAATAAGAGAAATAAGTCTGAATTGAAAAAAATTATGAGGATTAACCACCTTCAAAATCAATGCTATGAAAGAAGTAAGGAGTTTTCCTAAGTGATGAAATTCCCATGCTCTTTTAACTAAATCTTCGCCAATTATCTTTACTTTATTAATTACTTTTTCACACTATATGTTTTTAAAAAAAGTTAGATCTTAACGCAAGATTTATTTTATGCATATCTGAATCTTCTTTTATACACGAAACACCAATTCTCATGAAAAGGACTGGTAGTGTGAATATTGCACTAAGATTTTAATGTATAAATAATATCCTAAGTAATTAGTAATACTTTGTACGTAATATAACAGAGGAAGAAGATTCCATAAGAAATTGATTGATCAATAAAATTGTTTAATGATATTGAAGATCTTATGTTGAAGGTTGAGGGAGAAGTCGACAACGTGAATTATGGGGTTTCATAACGTAATTATTTATTTAAGGATATCGTGTTTACGTTATTATTTTGTTTTACTTGAATACAAGATCTTAATAACCATGTCATATTGTCATATACCATGTGAAGATTATTTTGTTATTCTTTGTGTGACGTGATACTTGGAAAATATATAATTGATATATAACTTTTGCATGTTCAATGGAGGATAGAATGTTTTTGGGCTGGGAAATAAGAATTCAAGTCGGTGGTACGCGTAGGACGTATCTGTCACTGAATTTCCATAGAAATTTTGGGTTTTCGGGTTACGCTAAAAGATTTCCAAGCTTCATTTATATTTTTTTAGAGTCAATCCAATATATATACTATGTTTCATGATGTACGTATGCGTGTATCAAATCAAAACAAAAATAAAGCAATTTAAGAAATAGCATCCCTGGTGGTCCCACAAGACGAGGTCTCCGAACTCCTGTGGTGATATGCAAGCACAGAATCCAACACGTAAGTTAAAGAGAGTTTACGAGGGTTATACATATATATATATATATCAAAGGATAGTATTCACTTAATTTAAAAGTAAGTTTAAGAAAATTATTTTTTATTTTTATTATTTATTTTATTTAAATTTAATGTTATAATAAATAATTAATATTTATTTTTAGATTTAAAAAAAAATAATGAAAGATTATGATAAAAAATAAGTCTGTTAAACTTACTTTTAGAGTAAGTTAATCTTTTCCTTATATATATATATATATATATATGTGTGTGTGTGTGATATTTGGAATTATTTTTAGAAAGATTTATGAGATGTGTGATTCTTTAAGTGAAGTTTCAATCTTGGGGTGTCTGTTACGATTTTGCTTGATTTGATGTGGTTTGAATTGAATAGGTACATTGTGAACTATTTGTGTTGATGGGAACAAGTATAATAAACTTACTTTTACTTAAAAAATAAGTATAATAAACTTACTTTTTATCTTTACTCCTCTTTGCTTAAAATGTAATGGTTGAGATTAATTAAGTCTCTTAATTATATTTACTCTTAAAGTAAGTGATCCTCAATTATAATGCTTAAAAGAATGAGCTTAAGCTATAAAAAGAGAGTCTAGATGCTTTATACATAAAAGCATGTAAAGTTGAATATATATATATATATATATATATATATATATATATATATATATATATATATAAAGAGATGCATTTACTTTTAGAGTGACTAGATGAGATTTAGTACTGATTTGGTAACACTTTTATAAAACTATTTTCAATATTTTAGTATTTAAAAACTAAAAAACTCGTTTGGATATTGTTTTCTTAAATTCTGGTTTTTTAGTTTTTAAATGCTAAAAAATAGAAATAGTTATAAGTAGTTTTACTTTTTAGTTTTCTATTTTCGTTTTGAAAACTAAAAATCCAATAAGAATATGTTGTTTTTTTCTTTTCATTAATAGAATTTCAATAAATATGAACATTTTTTTCATTTTCACATCTTCAAAACAATTTTTAAATAACATTTATTAAACAAGTTTTTTTTTCTCTTCTTGCCAAAAACAATTTTTAAAAACTATTTTTGAAAACTCTTTTAAAAAACTAAAAAACAAAATCAAATCAATCAAGTCCTTAGTTTTCATCTCCAACATTCATTTGTAATAAATAATTAATCTCAACATTAGATTTCAAAAAAATAAATGATGATGATAAAGAATAAATTTAGCATGGAAAACACACATAAAAACACATAAAGTTAACTATAGAAAAGACATGCATACAATAATTAATCAGTTTTTTGTATTTGTCACAAAAATTACAATGTATGGCATATGACACAAAAGAGTGTGGAGTGCGTCTTGCTGTTGGCACATAGGTCACAGGATTGGAACAAAACTATAGCATTTATATTGCAAAGACTACATATGTGTGATTAGGGATGGCAAAAAAATTTATGCTTGTAGATATCCGTGAATAAAACTCGTAAAAATATTCACATAGATAGTATAAATGGGTATCCGTCACCTGCGTGTACGGATCTTTTTCTATCCACTCTCTTAACGGGCATGAGTTTGGTATCATACGGGTACTCGCTACCCGCTAAACTATATATATATATATATATATAATATTTTTGGAAAATAAATCAAATTAAAATATTAATTATCAAAATTCACTGATATCAATCTTAATTTTTTATGAAAACTTCATAGTTAATAAAATTATTTATTATAAAAATACCAATAATATAAAATAAATATTTTATTTTTTGAGTTTAATTGGTATACACTGTCAGTGTAAAGATTTTTACACTGACATTCAATCACAACCCTTCATTTATGATAGATTTGTTGACTTTACTCATTACTACTTTAAAAGTCACATAAATGAAAAATCATGATTGAATGCCAGTGTAAAAATTCTTTACGCTGAAAGTTTATACCAATTAAATTCTTATTTTATTTGTATTAAATATTTTCTTATAATATATTATATTAATATAGTTTTAGATCTAATTAATCTTGTAGAAACTAGTATAACTTTATTTTTATATTTTCAAAAAATAAATAATTTATTTGATAAAACTTCTTATAAAAAATATGTAATTTTAAAAAGAAATTTTTCTAAAATATTCATGGATACCCGTAGATACCTGTGGGTATTAAAAAACCCACGAGTACCCGACGGATTTTTACCGAGTAACAGGTAGCGGGTTTGTCTAACGGGTAACCACTACCCGTACCCGACCCGTTGTCATTCCTATGTGTAACATATACCACAAAAGGTGTGAGACATGTTTTCTTATAGTCACATATCTCTCATAAATGTGGATAATTTCACAATATTTTAGTTCCGCTATTGCAAAAGCATGTCTCGCACATCAACGTGGATAGACCATGTTTACAGTAGATAATAGGTCATTGTCTTATATCTTATGATATATTAAGTATTAATTATGATATATATAATTAATTTAAAAGCTCAAATAATTATTAGATAAGATTAACTAGTCTCCAAACATTTAAATTTCCTATTCTACCAAGATGACCATAAAAGTATGACTTTTAAATCATAATCATGAAATATAAAAGTATCACAAATTAATCAAATAATATTACTATTAAAATATTATTATTTGCTAACAATAATATTACATGTTAAATATTTGATGAATATTACCGTAGGTAACTTTAAATTTTTCTCAAATTCAATAGAAAATTAAAAAATATATCTTAAGCCTTAAATTCTGTAAACATGGCTGACAGTATTTAGTTACCAAAGGTTCATCGGTTGATTTCATCAAATGCAAAAATGAAGCATATTAAAATTACTTGGAATAGTTGTGTCACATAAGATTTAGGTATAATGAAGGGAGGGAGGGAATCTATTATTTTGGGACGGTTTCATGTGGACATACTTCATTTACATTAATATATATATATATATATATATATATATATATATATATATATATATTCAAACACTTTATTTTCATATAAGTGCTTTTAAATTTGTATATCAAAACATAAATAACTTATTAAATTTAAAAGTTTATACTATAAATTCTTATGTAAGAAGCTCTTATATTATAAGCTCTTTTAAACGGGACCCAATTCTGCATCTAATCAATTTTATGTCCAATAGCTTAAAATAGTTTTGCTATCATATGCATATTCACCTGATACACTTTTATGAAGGAACGATAAGGTGCAGTGTTTAATTAAAAGTTTTTAACAAAGACAAGTAGTATTTAGAATAAAATGTTTTCTCAAAGATCTTTTCGTAAAACAAGTTTCACAATTCAAAGTTAGTTACAAGAGATAAAAATACCAGATTTTCATATTCACCTTAATCTTGAGGCTACTGCCAGTTCCTTAGCAATCACTAATGTTCCACTATATATCTTCAACAAGATATAAATGGTATTTCTTAAGTCTCTTCAAGTTTATCCTAAGTAATCTTTTAATAGTCTCTTCAAACTATCTACCTAAATAGTCCTTCACTAGTCTCTCCAAAATACAACTCAAGAATTTTTCTGATAGTCTTTCCAAGTTATCTACCAAATATTCTTCCACTAAGCTCTTTACTAAAACAATGGTTTTAGTGGTTTATAGGCAAAGGGCTCACTAACTATTCTACGTCTTAAAGACAAATGTATCATGAAGTTCTAGTCTAACTATCAAGATATACAAATTTGGAGAGAGTTTTGAAAATGGAAATTGTACAAAGAAACATAGAAAATGAATGCTCAAGGAATTTGAATATACACAATGCAACTTCTCTTATCATATATATCTTATTATGTTTCAAATGCTTCAACACTTTAAAATATGATTGTTATAAGTTCTAACACATGAAGTTTGTAGAGGTGCATGCAGTGCATTAGTAGCTTCTTTGTCTTATGACTTGTGATCAAGCATTAAATGTTTTTTACGACTAGTCACCCCTGAAATGATATAACATACTGCTTATATGATTTTGTGGGCTAGTTGGCTTATGAAACAACTTTGTTGCAATGGATAATAAAAAAAGTTACTCAAACACTTTTATCGAAGTTGATAACTACCTTCTTATGCATTGTACCTCTCAAACACCTTTTTTGGTCTACTTGCACTTTTCAAATATGACCCATTTGGAATTGTCTTCTCTTAGATGAATAAGATTTCTTAGAGGCAAAACAAATATATTAAATATAAAAAAAGGAAAGTGTACCTCCACATATCGTCCCAAGTGCTTTTCAATACATGATTATATGTTCTTATGCATTATGATTTTGTGTCTTCACCTAAGTCAAGTCTTTATCATCTTTGTGCTTGATTCGATATTTGCAATTCCAAGACTCTTAGTGTTTGTTTGACCACAGTTTTATGAAATTATTTTCAATATTTTAGTATTTAAAAACTAAAAAATTCATTTGGTTACTGTTTTCTTAAAACTATTTTTAAAAACAATTCTGATTTTTTAAAAACAGGAACAACTATAAAAGATTTTGCTCTATTTTTGTTTTGAAAACTCAAAATACAATTTGTTTTTCAGTAATGACTTTCCAAAAATATGAACAAGTTTTTTTTTTATTTTCATATTTTCAAAATAGTTTTTAGATAACACTTATCAAACAAGTTTTTTTCCCTTCTTCTACTAAAAAACATTTTTTGAAAATTATTTTTAAAAACTAAAAAATAAAATCAAACCAACCAAATTCTTATTCTTCATGTTCTACATCTTTTCTTCATGAGATATGTCTTCGTCTTAATGTCTTTTGTCTTCTCTTTATATTCATGTGTTGAGTCCAAGATAGTTGAGAAGTTGCACCTTCTTTGTTGATATATACGTTGTGTCTTCTTATATATGTTCTGTGTTTTCTTCTTCACAAGATGAGTTTTTGTCTTGATAAGTTTATAAGTTATGTCTTCATCTTTTCAGAATACATCTGCATCTTACTTATTATAAAATGTATCTTCTTGAGTTTCATAGGATGCATCTTTGTTTTGCTCTTTATGAGATACATCGGAGTTGCTTCTATTATGACTTATTCATGTTTGACTTGTTTGTATTTGCGTCTTTATCAGGATGCGTTTGAGTCTTAGTTTGTGCTTGTATTTGCATCATCTTATCTAGCACACTTTTCTGCTTAGCTTTTATATGTGTGCGCTAAATGTTTATACAACTTAAATATATAATAATAAAACATAAATCATTTTGATTTTCAAACATTGAAAATAAAAGTTTTAATTCATTTAGTGACTTAAAAATAATTAAAAGGCATTTAGTAATCACTAGACCGACCACTTAAAAAATAATAAACACTTTTATTTTAATTTTTAGAATTTAATTGATATGCACTAATAGTGTAAAAAATTTTACACTGGTATCTAATCACAATCCTTAATTTACGTAAGTTTGCTGATTTTACCAGTTACTAGTCGTATAAATGAAGAAATATGATTGAGCGTCAGTATAAAAGTCTTTTACATTGTCGGTGTATACCAATTAATATTACACTGACATTAAATCACATCTTTTAATTTATATGACTTTTAAAATATTAATTGGTAAAGTCAACAAACTTACCATAAACTAAGGATTGTAATTGAATGTTATGTAAGAAATGTTACTATGACAGTCTATACTAATTAAACTCTAAATGAATTATTATATAATTCAAAGTCAAATTTTGTATTAATGGCTTTAAAATTTATATTTGTAAATAATTTTACATCAATAATGTAGAAATATTTACATTGCAATATCTCAAATTAAATTATATATTTAAGAATAATTAATACTATATATATATATATATATCTTTTTTACAAGAAATTGTTAATTAATTTAGGAAAAAATTAGTCTAATTATTAATATTCAATTTTTCTATAATTATAATAACTTTTTAAATCTATTCTTAACATTAATAGGAACCTATTTATACTCTTTAATTTTAACGGGAGAAAGAAACAATTCAGAGTAATTTTAGTCAACAAATAAGAAATACAAGAAAGAGTTAAAAAATGATTTTACTAAGAGACAAAAATGTTTGAAAACAATATCTTATAAAAAGGAATGGAGTGACTATGGTGTAAGAAATATTTTTAGGTTTTATTTACATATGATAGAAATAAAATTGAAGAAAATATAAGAAAAACAATACAATATGTTATGTTTTTTTTAATAGAGATATAAAGATAAATATAAAAAGGCATATAAGACTCACTAATTTCTCTTTTATTTCATGTTTATGTTCCTTGTACCATTTTATTTTCATCCTTTCTCTTCCATTTTCATCATTAAGATCGAGCAAACAATAAAACAAAGCATTCAAGTAATGTCTTTACTTTACACATACGTTGACTTAACTAAAAATATTACTCTTCTGGTAATGTATATAATTAAAAAAAAAACATAATTTTGTATAAATTAATGAAGTTAGGTAAATCCATTTAATTTTTTAAATTTTTCACTAAAATACACTACATTTCTTAAAATAACCTTAATCATATTTTTTAAAGATGGTGATCCTATAGTTCAGGAGTATTTTTAGAATAATATATCATTAAATAGAGTTGAATAAACCAAAATTTACTTATACTTCAATAAAAAATTTAAACATTTTATAAGTAAAGCCCATATGTTTAAATTAGATTATTTTTTGAAATGTTGATATTGCTATTTAAATGTATTTTGTAATTTAAAAGTTAACAACTTATTTTTTATTATTTTTTTCTAATTTATCCCGAATAACTAATTTCATTAAAAAAATTAAATTAACGACTAGAAATAGTATTATAATTTTTATGGTATAAATTTACTGTGAAACTAATAGATAAATTTAAAAATACATTTTACCTAACATATTAAAATAGAAAACTTATTTCATATATAATTGGTGATATAATTAATAATAAACTAATATAATTAATTATCAAATAAAGTATTTTACAACTAAGGTAAACACACACTAAAATTTTAACAAATAGAGTAGGTAAAATTTATCATTATATTTTTTTAATACAGGTTCACAAAAAAAAAAAAAAAAAAAAAAAAAAAAAAAAAAACATCTTTTTTAATCTCGTTGTTTCCTCCTTCCTAAGTTTCAGTGGGCATGCTTCACATAAACGCCATTAATTCTTTTTCGGCCTGCAACTTTCTTAAGTCATAGTGTTTGGTGCTGATCCTAATGGAAACATCTAAGGTTTTTTAATAAAAATATTACGATTATTAATATTAATTAATAAAATATTTTAAACTTATATTTAATGGTACACATAGCAATGTTGTCTAGATGTTATATTTTCAGTTAATTAATCAATTAAGTGCAGTATTCTAAAAATACCAAAAATAAAAATCTCTACCATAAGTGGCAGCTAGCTAGCTGGAATCTTTTTGCATTAATACCCTTCTGTAGTAAGCTGCTAGACAACAAAAATTGCAAACTTTCATTTGAAGTTTTTTTGGTTGACTGTATAAATTATAAATACTTTTATATGGAGCGGCAATTAAAAATACAATACTGAAATATATTCGTATTTTTTATTAGTGAAAGTCCAAAATATACATAATACATTCATCCAAGTCCTAGGAATTAGAAGTGTGAGTTGGCGATAGGAGTCAAATTGTGTCAAAAATATAATTATAATATAAAAATGAAGTTAAATAATAGTAACGGTGATCTTGGGGCATCTAATCTATTTTTATAACTCTTAAATAATAGGACGATTCAATTAATAATAGACTATTTTTTAATGCAGAAAATTCTCCTCAATAATATTCAATTAACAAACTAATCTTTTATTCAATTTATGTTAGTTTCTTTTATAATTCCAAATACGTACAATAAAATTACTGAGATTTAAATTTAAAATTTGTGTATATTACTTCAACCTCTTGCCACTAGATTGACTTTAGTTTTTCCAATTAATTTATGTTATTTTGATTTGAGTAAAAGTAAATTTAACTAGATTTACTTGCAACGTTCCTAGGAGACACGTTGTTATGAGTTGGTCTCTGTTTTACTTTTATCAAACTAAACTCCATTCTTGACACCTTCAAACCCAACCCCAGCATGCAATAACCAATTTCTATTACGGTTACCAAAGGCTTTGACCTCCCATTTTCTTAGGATATAAATGTGAGTTGAAGTTAAATAATATATAATTGAGAAATACTCATTACTCAAAAGCCTTAAAATTTAAGATTAAAAGTAATTAATACATCTCTAATAATTAACCCCTTGATTTTACCTAACATTTCACTAGCCATATAATATCACTATCACTTTCTATATTCATCATCTTCTTTTTATCCTTGCACCTACTTCATATACATTTAACAACACTTCATTAAAATAATTATAAATTAATAACTAAAATAGTATCTTTTATTATTTTTAAAATGTGATTGTTGATAGAAAATTCATTTAGATCTACTAAAAATTATAAATTTGTCTACCTATTAAACAAATTCAGGCATTTTAGGCAATTGTATAAGAAAACAAAGATACGCAATTCTCAACTATTTTAGGCAAAATCTTCCTTCTCTTTCTCTTTTCTGCCATATGTTCCAACTCTGAACCTAGACACCTCCTTATTTAACTGATCTTCCTTAATACTGCTTCTCCAACTCAGTCAGACACTTTTCTTTCTCTTATTGCAACAATATTTAACTTTATTTTACACCAATTTTATTAAATCATACACATAATATTTGGAGCAGCCAAAACTTGGTGGAACAGGAAAACATTTTCATACACGTATGGAAAAATATATGTAAAGTGTTTGATGCAGGAGAATGCTGATATTAACATAAAACAACACTGATGTGTTTTTTGCATTAACATGTAAACTTGTTTTTTAGATATAAAATAATTTTATAAAATCAAGATCATGCAAAATAGAGGTTGCAAATGTTGATTCAAACACAATTAAAAGTTTAAGTTTGACTGTGATCACGTGGTGCTGTAAGTGGTTGAGGAGACATGTTACTAAGGAATTATTTACCAAGTTTGAGTAACATGTTGCAGCCAATAGAGGCAACTATGTAATTGTCAACTAAAGTATTAGGGTATTTGTTTGAGTTTAGACCTCGACAAAAATGTAGGGTACGAGTTTCAAATTTAAATCGAACAAAGCTAATTAAATAAGCCCCACAATATACCTAACACGCAAAACAGTTTAATTATTGTGTTCAAGATGGATAACCAAATTAAAATTTAAAGCAAGTGGTTTGACTAGGATACTAAATTGAATTCTCTGGTCTTTTATTGTTGTATGGGCCGTGATTGTGTTAGGTTTGAATATATATGAAGTCAGAAAAATACAATAATAGCTCCTGCCGGCTATCATCCAACCATTTTCATTTCCATTTCCATTTTCTTTTTATTAAATAAATAAATCACTAATTAACCATTTTCATGAATGATACTCACCCAAACGATTATGTATAGAGTAAATTATTTTTTCGTACATTAATTATTTTTGGATTTTTGTTCTTATAAATAATGTTTTTTGTTGATCAATCAAAATATATTCATTTTTCTTCCATCCAATATTTTTATACTTATTTATTTCAAGAACAATTAAGTGATGATGTAACATTATAATTTTATTGGATTATTCTTATTACCCCTTACAATTATTTTTTTTTTAAAAAATAGCATTATTGATCTTGGGCAAAACCCCAACCTTACCGTATGTAAAAGCTGGTCAAGAATTATCCCAATTAATTCAGGCAACGAAATGATCACATAAAAGTCTTCTCCATGGACCAATCGCCATTGTGGTGGCCAAGCTCTGCTCTGCGGCAACCGCTTCAAGCTCCTCCTCCGCATGGACCACCGCAACTTGCTCCTAGTCTCCTTCCATTAAATTCAATTTTTGTTTCTAGTTAGTTTATGTCTTTAAATTAAATTTTTAAATATAATAAATAATAATATAACTATAATCATCCATTTTTAAATTTTTGCACTTTTAGAGTGACCAAATTCATAGATTAATTTATTATGCATAAGTCTTTTTATTTTATTTTTTTTTTGAAAGTGAAGTGTATATATTAAAAAGGGAAAGAATGTTTCATCCCCTTCCCACAAGAAAAAATGACATGACCACGTCCATTTTCAAAAAATTGAAATCCCAATATATTTCTTTACCTCCACCCCTACTTATATCATACATTTTTAAGAGCCATATTTG
This sequence comes from Psophocarpus tetragonolobus, assembly GCA_037954015.1. NCBI lineage: Eukaryota > Viridiplantae > Streptophyta > Magnoliopsida > Fabales > Fabaceae > Psophocarpus > Psophocarpus tetragonolobus. The sequence goes on from CM075696.1 coordinate 4,048,941, forward strand.
TGAGTGAAAACATCAATTCGGAAAAAAAATCCTACTTTTTATCCTAAATCTATATAATAATCACTTTTAAGACATCACCTGAATAGCCGACAACATATCTAAAGAGTTTTCACTTGAATAACCACTTTTTACCTAATTTGTTTAAAACTCTTTAAAATACAATGCCCGAAACAAACTCTCGAATCGAAAGAAGCTTTTAATTATCATCAGCTTTAACAAGAATATTTGACCATATTTTTCTAATGAGCTGATTTTGTGCAAATTAAATTCTGGTGGAATGTCTTTAAAAACTTCGATGTTTCAAATCAGTGTCTGGAAAAGAAGATGATGCATGACGTGCTACCTAGATTTACCTATGTGATATTTTTATTTATGAAAAAATTATAGACACGTATACAATTATATCTTTAAAAAGAAATAATTATACAAATTATTCTTTAAAAATTATGCTGGCATGTAAGTTTGTTTCATAAATATTATTTATATCACTTTTTAAAGTGTTTTAAAATTATATGTGATCTCGATAAAATTTTTGAATTTTATTAACCAAACAAATATGACTTTGCTTTATAATTAGTTGAGCACCAGAATTCCCATGGAATACTAAAAATTCTTGTTATACGTCTGTTCCAATTATTAACTCTCTTTTCTAGGTTCATCCACATTGAATCAGTGAAACGAACTTTTAATACTTGTTCTAATTTTGGATCTAATATATTTTATGAATTAATTTTTTAAAGAAATAATCATTAAGAACTAATTTATTTAAAAAATTCTTGTAAAAATCTATATGTTACAAAATAACTTAAGACTTTCTTGTGTGATGATCTAATATCATGATTTGCAATATTTATTATTATTAACAGATTTTGTTCACGATTTCATTCTTCAAAGTCATACAACTCTTAGTGCATGGTAGGAAGGTTGTGGAGCCTTAAAGAGCATTGGACACTGAGGTTGGACTTGATACATTAGGTTAATGTCTTTGTTTATTTACTTTGGTGAGTAGCCTTCGGATTCGGAGGGTACCTACTCCTCTTTACTAAACAAAATTGGGATTTAAAAACAAAGAAAGTAAGCAGCTTCTATTTCTTTACTCAAAATAGCAAATAATGGGTTTCCACTTATGAATAATTTGTTGTCCATTTACCTCCCTCTCTGATCTCTCTTTGTGCACCCTAATTAGCTTGTTTACATTTTCAAATTCATCTATTTTAATTTTATTATCTGCAGTTGGGGACGACAATAGCATTTTCCGTCCCATCCTCACTTCCCCAACACATTCTCATTTTTGTTTTTTATATTGATTCTCTTTTCTTGCAGGGATGGGTATACCGTTCTGTCTCCGTTCCACTAAAAAATTATTCTATAAATTTATGTGTATATATGCACGCACCCTTATAAAAAAATATTTATATATTTTAATTTTAAAACTAATTTTATATTATTAAAATGAATACCAGAAAATATAATGATTTATAACCTAAACGGTCTATTACAATAAAAATATAAATTTCATGAAAAAATAAATCAATAATACCAGAAAAATACATAGCAAGTAATTATATACTTGTTTTTGTCTTTGCTTCAAAAAATTGGATAACACTTATACTTGTACACAATAAAAACAAATATTCTTACATTAAAAAAAGTGTGGGTTCATATTAGAAGTGACGACACAGTGGAGTGGGATGAATTTAGGTTTAGCCTCCTCACCCCTCCCTTGCCCATACATCTAAATAGAAAAAAATATTTACGACTACAAATTTCAAAGGGTTGTGAGACTTTTTACAATTATGTGGCTTTCACTTTAGCTTTTTCACTAATCACAATGCACTTTCAGAGCACTATAGTACCGAACACTATGTTGTGATCCTTACACACTCATTATTAGTCATTGAAGAGTTCTTCCACCTAATATAGTGCACCTAGTACTAGTAATGGTGGTGGCGTCACCCTCATTGTCACTGTCATTGATACCATCATTAATATTGTCACTGTCATCACTACTACTGTCAATGGTAACAGTACTACAATGGTGATAGAGTATGGATGGCAGTGACCTTCAAAAAATTCTATTTGTTTAAAAATAACTTTCAAAAATAAAAAATTAAACCACCCAGTAGGACCCGTACTAAACTTCTGTTTGTTCAACTTAATTGACTAAGTATATGTGCGAGTAAAATCATAAATTCATAAGTTTAACCCATTTCAATTCCTAGTAAAAACATTAATCATAATGAGTATTATTAGTAGTTTTCTACTGTCAAAGCAACTTTTTTATAGATTAGAAGAAATTAAAATTTTCCAAAATAAAAAATTTAAAATATCTAAATCTTTTATTACTAGTAATTTATATTTCACCTATAATACGGACACACGATGATAAACAGCATGTTAAAATAATAATGGTGTGTTAACGATAAAAAAAAATATTTTCTTTTTTTTCAAATTAAGTTGAACAATGTTGTAAATACAAGCTGTACAGAGAACAAATCACCTCTGAATTTACAACCTCTCAATAAAATTAGCTTATTTATGAAGGGGCAAAATCATTCTGAACCTGTTTCAGGAAGATCCTAAAAGAACAAAATAAAACAACGTACGTACTCAACACAGCCCAGCCAGTTGACCTCCCTGTCCTTCAACAAATGCAATGCTCCTACAAATTCTTTGAAGCGGTGAGACCTCTATCCACATATAAGATCATTTAGTCTCAAAGTGTTTATCAAAGGTTGGGAATTCATTCCTGTCTGATATATGGAGAAGAACTCATTTCGGTACTGTAAAATGATTCTTCTGGGTTGATTTCATATACATCATCATCCTTCTCATCGTCCCATTTGATGATCTCCCTAATGTATTTGAATGCCTCATCAACTGACGTGCGATCCCGTGCTCGAGTTTGACCCACAAACAACTTCTGGCCAGTTACGGAATAATAAAGCTCCTTGAATCTCACAGCCACATAGTAATATGCCTGGTGCGCTAGGGCATGATTGTTGTGATGGGGTCTCACGGGACAAAAGTCAGCAAACCACTCACAAGTTGACAAAGGAACTTTGTTTATCTTGTCTTCAAAGACGTCATATTTGTTTAAGAGAAGCACAAATGGGGTATCTTTAAAACAAGGATGCTTCACTAGACTCTCGAAAAGATCTTTGCTTGCCAGCAGTTTGTTATGAAGCTTACCAGTACTAGTAGGCCACAGCTGGTCGTAGTCACTCAGGGCCACACAAAATATGATTGCCCTCACATCTTCAAACATTTCCAACCATTTGCAACCGTCATGCAGTCCCTTTGAATTTATGCGGATTAGTTGATATCTGAGTGAGTGACAATGTCAAGGAGTCAAGAATATTTTCAGAAGCTTCTGCAAAATAAGAGAAAAGGTGATGGAAGAGAATGATTTACTTGGTTAAGGGAGGAGGGCAATTGATGTTTTCACTATATATCTCAGACATGGGACTCCTGTCATCAAATGAGAATTCCATGAAGGCAAGACCATTACTCTGAGTGACTCCTTCAGCATATAATATATCCTTATCAGAAGGTTCATACTCATTGCTTGATATTTCTATTGCCTGTGCAGGATCACACATATCATCATATTATACATCTTCATAGCAGGAGCAAATTATGGAATTCAATATATTTTAAGCTCTTTTTTTTTTTTAAATATTAGCCAAAGAAACAAGACAGATCAACAGTACAAAAGGCAGGACATACAAAATTAGAAGTTAAAATATGATTATACATATCACATAATATTTCTATTGCTAGGAATTATGAGGTGACTTATTGATTGGTTTGGTTTTGTTTTTTAGTTTTTGAAAATAGTTTTTAAAACTGTTTTCTAGAAGAGAGAAAAAAAAAACTTGTTTAGTAAGCATTATTTGAAAACTGTTTTAAAAATGTAAAAATGAAAAAATTTGTTTATATTTACAAAAATGTCATTGATGAAAAGCAAAAAATAACATTCTCTTTAAATACTAAAATATTAAAAACAATTTTACAAAACTGTTGTCAACCAAGCACTTAGTAGTTAAAAGCTAGGAAGAAGGAAAAAGTCGTGGGTTCAAATTTCTTCCCTGACAAAACTAACATATAATAACATTTTCCTACAAAAAAATCATAATATTTGTATTGCCTGTGCAAGATCTCAATTCTCATATGGTTAGACATCTGGATAACTAACTGAGCACATAATAGAAGTCAATATATTTTGAGCTAGTTTTCTAAATTATCAGCCAGAGACAAATGATAAATTGAAAGGTACAAAAGCAATACAAATCAAATTAGGAGTTAGGACATTTTTTAATGATTTTCTCTATAATCACTTCTAGGAAAAGAAAATAAAAAGAAAAAACATGAAATGAATTTCATTATAAGCTAAAATTAGTTTATACATGTGCTAACTCATAATTTTTGTAAAAGATGTTAGGCCTTTTATAAATTAGCTTATAAATAAATTAATTTTAACTTATGAATAAGCTCATTTAATTTTTTTCTTACTTTCTTCTCCTGAAGTGCTTTCAGAAAAGTTCATCTAAATAATATGCCCTTAGTAAACTCTGATTATACCCCTACCTGAGTACATATTATATACGTAAAAATGAAAGACAAGCGATTTAGTGTATGTTTGGATTAAAGGTGGAACATTTAAGTTTGGGTTAGTTAAAATATTGCGGAAGCACAAGGGATGATAGAGGTCCCTTTACTTAAGCCAGATGATGGAATTCAGATGTCAAAAAAGCAGGTGAAGAGGTTCGAAGAATACGACGGACCAGCAGAAGAGACATTTTTCAAAAAACCAAAATATTTTTTGATGAATGTGGTTCAATCATCTTGGGCCAAAAGCCCAATACAAAATCACTTGAGGTAGGGCCTCGAAAAAGGATGGAGCATTGACAAAGTAACACTTGATCACCCAACAAAGGAGTTAGCAAAGAGAATAGGTGTGGGTACAAATACATCACAGGAGGAGGTAGTTAAGAGATTTGTTGAACTAGAAAAGAGGGATAAGGAAGAGGTGAATAGATGATGGAATTCAGATGTCAAAAAAGCAGGTGAAGAGGTTCGAAGAATACGACGGACCAGCAGAAGAGACATTTTTCAAAAAACCAAAATATTTTTTGATGAATGTGGTTCAATCATCTTGGGCCAAAAGCCCAATACAAAATCACTTGAGGTAGGGCCTCGAAAAAGGATGGAGCATTGACAAAGTAACACTTGATCACCCAACAAAGGAGTTAGCAAAGAGAATAGGTGTGGGTACAAATACATCACAGGAGGAGGTAGTTAAGAGATTTGTTGAACTAGAAAAGAGGGATAAGGAAGAGGTGAATAGAAGATCAGAGTTACATTGTGGTGGGAATAAAGCAAATTTGTCATGAAGCTACTATCTTATAACATTAGGGGGTTGAAGGGCCAGTGAAAAAGAGTGGTTCAGAAAATACTTGAAATTGAACAAGTTCAATTTGCTTGTTGACAAGAAACAACTACAAAAAATAGATGAAAAAACTTGTTACGTACTTTGGGGGGACAAGGAGGTGGAGTGCTTTGCTAAGGATGCTAACAATGCAGCAGGTGGTATTTTGTGTGTGGCAAAACAGTTATAGTCTGGTGATGGTTTCATTGGTATTAGAGGTTGTTGGGAGGAATATGTGGAAATGATATTCATTGTAATAAACATATATTTCGAAAAATAGATACAATTTGTGTATTATGTGGGGTGAAATTGGAAGGTACAATACACCTTCTACTCAGCTGCACCTTTTCATATAATGTGTGGGTAAACATTTATAGATGGGCTGGTTTGCAAATAGTGTTGCCTCAACATTTTTTAGTTGTTTTGGCAACATTCATACACAAAAAGCCCAAGGAATAGGAAAAAACAATATGGGTGGTGTGGGTGGCAATGATGTGGTCCATTAGGTTAAAAAGGAATGGCTGTATTTTTGGTGGAGAGGAGCCTAATTTGGAAGTAGTAACAGAATTGGCTATCGCAAGATCATGGCAATGGTTAAAGGCCAAGATGCGAAGGTTTGGTGGATCCTTATATGAGTGGAAAACTAACCCATTGATAATTTTGGACGCATGCAATGTGTAAGGGTGGGACGCATTGCTATTTGACAGGTTAATCAGTGGAGTAAATTAAGCAATGAGCATGCATATATTACAAAAGTTAAGGTTGGGGGATATTTTACTAGTGCTGGTATCTTTGGGTATACTACACATGACACTAGCATAACCAGATACATTTGCCTCTCTAGTTGTTTCATTAGGACATGAATGTGGTTATCAATTTTTTGGGGTATTATGGTTTTGTTCATTCACTGGTTTTTGGTACTGGTGGAACTTTTGTATTTTATGTTTCTTGTGCTCTTGATTATATAATTCTCATTCTTTTGCTGATCAAAGAAAAAACTTTTAAATCCTTCCATTTTAAGGAAAAAAGACATTTTTAGAGAACTGTGTTCGTAGCTGCTATAGCATTTACATAACAAGCATCTTGGAAACATGCCATTTCAATTCAGAATTCTTTCTATAGCAAGAAAAGTTACAATGTCAAATATTTAACATTACAGAAAAAATGAAACTGACACCCCTTTATTCTCACCTATAGTATGTCATTTTCTTTCTATAAGTTTCTATCAGCTATTACAAAAGTAAAAAAAAAAATCAAATATATATTTAAGGACAAAAATAGTTTGGGAAAGCAGAGACAGTGATGCCAGCCACTTCGAATTAACTTCAGAATGGAAATGGCAAAATGAAGTTTTTAAAGAACAAATATCAAGTTGCAACGCAAATGTGATTAACAGCTCGAGTGCAAAGAAAATAACTAGACAACAACACTATATACTCATCAAGACAAAATAGTAAAAATGATATAGTGAAGTTATACCCGATCCAAGAAATATTTAGCAACATCAGGAAGATTATGCAATTCCTCTCTTCTCTTGTATGTTTCCTGAACAGCAGGATCTCTCCAGATCTCATCTACCATAGGAGCATACTCTCGTGTTGCAGCAGGGAAGAAAGCCTCCAAATCTCCCGTAGCCATAATATCCAGTAACCAATCAGAAAAGTGCTTGAATCTTTGATTGATTGAGTAAATGCTTGGCTTGTTTTCATCCGTTTCTGTTTCTGCTAAATTTATTTTACAGTTAGATTCAATCACAAGGGGAAAGACATTGCAAAAAAAATTATCAAAGTGTATCATCTACAAGGGGGGAAAATGTGGTACCAGGAATTGCTATTATACCAGTTAAGACATAGTTGTAGCAAATATGGGCAAGGAAAAAGTACTCTGACCAAAACAGCAAGTACCATAGAAAAGTACCTTATTTAAATAGTTTTATTGAAATTTTTTTGCTAAAGCACTCAATGGTGTTCACCGATCATGTTATTGACCCACAAAGCTAGATGAGCCTTGGTGTTGGTGGTAGTTGTTATTATTAGTTTAGATTGTCTTTATTACAAAAAAGTTTAATATTGTCAAACAAAATAACAAACGAAGTTAAATTTGATGCAGTTAAACATTTTAATAACAAATATGAATTTATCAGTTATCAGTATCACACATTAAATCTAAATTGCAGACAACATTTAGTATATCACTACAGATCAAAAGATTTTTTTATCAAAAAATGATCTTTATGGGTCAAATAAGGACTACAAGTTCTTCATTAAATGTTCCAATTGGACACAGAGAGACAAACCATGAAGAAAGAGGTGACAAATAAATTGATACAGTGAGCATAAGAAATACAAAAACAAAAGCCTTATCCCAGTAGGTGAGTGAGAGTAAGAAATACAGAGCAATGCATATGCCACAAGCATTATAGGATTTATATAAAGCATTAGGCCTCACCTTATATTATATAATAATATAATATACATACATATATAGAACAAAAGAAAACAAATATGAAAAGCTTCAGAAAGAGAAGGGCAGTAAAATTATACCCTGTCCAGATCCTTCATTGCCTAATGAAGTAGATTCTCTCTCTGCAAGAGCTTCCTCTTCAAACTGCTCCCGTCCTTCAAGTAGAATACTGAGATACTTGTACATATTGCTTTGAATCATAAGCTTAATGTTTTGTAATTCTTCAGAAGAAAACTTGTTTCCATATAAAAACTTGGCCTGTCCCATGGATAGGGAAAATGCAAGCATAGAAAATTAGAAATGATGAAATCCAAAAAAAAAAAAAAAAAAAAAATCCACATAAAAACTTGACCTGTGCCACAGATAGGGAAAATGCAAGCATAGAAAATTAGAAATGATGAAATACAAAAAATAAAACAATTAGCACCAGAAAATTATAAGTTTAACCAGGTAAATAGATAAAATAACCTTTGCAAGATATCAAAAAGAAAGTGTATCATCACTCATAACTACAAAGACAACAACAATAAAAGTCTATTTTCACTAAAAATGTGTCATAAAACTCATAACCATGTAAACTAAAATTGCAGTTTTCAGAAAAAAAATCTCCTGCTACATGTACACTGAAAAAGCCATCCATAATGAGCATATGACAAAGCATTAAAATAAAAACATAATTACAACCATAAGGCAAGACATACACATTTGAATGCATGAAGCATCTAACATCTAGTTTAAGTATACATCTAAGATCTAAGCATCTATGCATTGTGCAAACGTACATAAAATGGGTATGCATTGGCACATTTTATGAATGTGACAACTGACAAGCACAGGGAACATTCTTTTATAGAACCATTGGTATATGCAATTATGCTGCATGCACATGTCGTCCATACTTGAGCTAATATATAACTGTACAACATAAATTTGTGAGTGTGTGGATGAGCACGTGTATATATCTAAAATCCTAAGAAAATAGTCTACTGTATAACTTTAACTATATTTACTATAACTATATAATATAATTAGCAGTCCCCCAGCATCCATTGTACTATAACCAAGTACATAAACTATGAATCTTCATTCACTAATGTCCTTTGTCAATCAATAAGTACGGAAAGGTGAGAATGCATGCAACTATGAGACAGAGAGTAAGAGATGGAAGAAGTGAAAGAGATAGAAAATAAGCATGCCTGTTTGAATAAAGTGGCTGTTCCAGACCGTTCCATACCAAACAACAAAAGTTTCTGAACTCTACCATGCTCCAAATAGTCAGGCACAGATCTTGTTGAATAGTTAGTGGAACTATCTTTGATCCCAGGAGGATTAGTAGGAGGTACAGGCAATGAGAATAAAGAACAAATGAAACGAGTGGACGCCTGCCTACCATAAACCAAACTAATATTGTATAAAAAACTAAATCAAGACATGTGCTTTCAAGCTCAAATTGAACAGAAGATATATCTTGTTATCAGATAAGAGAGAACCTTTCCCCATATGTTCCCCTTAATATTATTTTGTCCTTCTTCTTCATAAGATCCATCTTCATAAACCCAGAAATGGGTATCTCGTGGACATTGAACATTAGCTAGCTGAAATGATAACCAACAAATAAAAAATAAATCAATATTGAAAAGATAAAGGCAGCAGATTACAAATAGATAAACAAACAATTTGAAGACTTCTAATGTAGTTAGATATACAAACCAAAAGTGAAACAAAGGGCTTAATAGTATATTATTGGATCAATATCACATCTACAGGAATGAGAGAGACAAGAGTCCAGATTTGTTCACTTGACATGGTCTAATATATATAAAAGGGCAGATCTTTCTACTGAAAGGTCCTTGCAGTCCCCCTTTCAAGTTAAGCTTCACAGAATCTTAGTTTTGACTTTAAGTTTTCAAATTTATAGAAACATTTTTGGTTTCAAGTTTTAAAAAATGTTGTCAAATGTCAACTCCACCAGAATCTCTCCTTTGCAGTGACTGACAGTGGCAGCCTGTGAGTTGCAACAGCTATTGGAGACAGCTGTTGGTGGTGGTGATTAGAGACCAATAAGGTCGTCGGAGATCAAAAGTTGGGCAGTGGTGGCAAGCGATCAATGATTGCTACCATGATTGGAGACAACAATCAATGGTGGCAGTCAGATGTCGATGATGGCGATGGTGATTGGAGACTAACAACGACAAGCAATGGTGATTGTAGACGGGAAATGGTAATAAGATCAGCAGTGAGAAGTGGCAGCGGTGGCCGATGACCAACATTGTAGACAAGTGACGGTGGTTGCCGATGACCAACATTGGAGACAAGTGAATGTGGTCGAATACCCGCAACCAGCAACAATGGCTAGTGACAATTGGGGGTCAACGATAGTGGTGAGTGGTGACAATTGATGAAGTTGAGTAAAAACAGAAATAAAAATCTCAAAACTAATTTTTACTATTTTCAAATTGGGTTGAAATTGTTTAAGAAATAACTAAAAATTCAAAATCACAACCATGTTAGCAAAAGCCATTTCTATTTTCGAAATGCATTTCTAAAACAAAAACAGGAAACTGACAATCACCAAACAAGGCCTAAGGGATTCATAAGTTGTGTTAAACTTGATGGTTGGAAGTCAATTGTCAACAAGTAGAAGTTATGGACTTATGGTGGCATTACAAATTCAAGTATTTAAGTGATACGCATGATTCTAGACATATAGTACCATTAGGAAACAGGAGCTTAAATGTTTGAAATATTGTCTATTAATTTTTAAGGCAGCTGCTAAGCAAAAAAATTCAATGCATATCCAGGGTTAATATACATGATCTTGTTCATAGAAATATATTACCCTGCACAGATAGTAGCTTATTTCTTAATATTAACAGTATTAGGAAAGAATTTGATCATAACAAGCAAAATCCAAAGACTTAAATGCTTAGAAAAAGAAATCGCCATAAGTTGACTGGTAATAACACTGCTCTGTAGTCATTGAAGATTTTCCCTAAGATAACCAATAGTCTATGAACTTGTGAAACACTACAAGAACAACAATCAATATTCAGTCAACAGGCTTCCACATGTTACTTCACACACAAAATTAATTGAAGGCCAAACATAGAAAACCTTGATCGTCAGCTAACGTTGGCACCTAGCCTTCTAATACATTTGCAAAATTCCAACTTTTAAACCGAATCCAACCCCCATGAAAGTAGAAACGTGATTATTGATTTTATTACCTTTAACATTCTAAGCTCAATTTTTGTTATTTCACGGCCATTCATGTAGACTCTAGTATTCCCACTGCTCGCATCCGTCTGAAGCTTGCCTCCAATATTGAGCTTGGAACTAATTATCTTATCGGGCTTCTCTCCCTCCTGAAATCAACCGGTCACATCCAAATTGAGGAAAATAATAAAGCAATCCAAAAACAGTATTTTCAGTAGGCACAAACAAAAAACACTACAAATTGAAAGATTAAACTTGTTATCTTTTTCCATTTTCACCTTGCCCCAAAGTCCAGAGTCTTTATCATACCAATACCTCCCGGGCTTCAACTTCTGAGGAGGGATAGGGCAACCCAGAATCTCAGCCAACTCCTCTTGCCTCAATTGCCTGCCATTCACAACAAGCTGCTCTGGCCGAAGCTGATTAGCAGGACACTCCTTTTCAGCCTTCATTATCTGATTAATCTCCAAAGAACTACACACTTTGGACAACATTCTAGAACACTTCCCCAAACTCGACCTCTTCAATTCATCAATTGGCTTCCCAATGCAGCTCACGCATTTTCTTCCCTCAGGCATAGACCCCATCGCTTTAAGCACACAGTTACTACAATACCTTGCATCACACACCAAACACGCTTCCTTCTCCTTCAACCTGTTACTATTCCCACATCTACTACAAATCCACGGCTTCTTATTCCGTGATGGCGATGCGGCCACCGGTGATCCTACCGGCTCCGTCGCCACCGACCGAGGCGACAGATAATCGTCGCCGTCGTCCTCCGAGTCCTTCGGAGTATGGAATGTCACCATCGTCGGGCGTTTTCCTGCTCCGGTGCCGCCACGTGGCACTGGCGCTGAATTCGGAGGCGTCTGCGGTGCAGACGCCTCTGACGCGGAACTCGCGCCGTCGTCTTCGTCAGCGTTCGCTTCACCGGAGAAATCGGAGCGATAAACCACTTCGCCGCTGCGCGAATCGAACTGCGACTGAGACCTGGAAACCGACGACGACCTCCGGCTCTCGACCGGACTCCGCGGAGGAGGTGCGCGATCGAAGCCGCCGTTGCGGACACGGCCGAACCGTGAGAACCGCGGATGCACCGGCATGGCGACCGGAATCGAGGCCGAAGCGCTGTGATCGGAGACGATTGAAGCTGTGCGAATCGGAAGGGCGCCACCACCGCTGGAAGCGGCGGCTGCTCCGATTTCTAGTGGATCGACCTTCGGAACGTCGTAGGGAACCGGTGGACCTTCATACTCGATGGCTATGGAGTAATCGAGGTGTTCCTCGTCCGGTAGTGGCGCACCGGCGGGAAGCATGCGGCGGAGGACGTGCTCCCAGGATTTGTCCTCCTCGGCGGATTCCGACGCCATTTTAGGGTTTGCGAGGATGTTTAGATGGGGAGAAAGTGCGGGAAAATGAGAAGGTAAGTGTGAGAATTCGAAGGAATCAACGAAAAGGTTTCATCGTCTTTTCGATCAGAGAGAGAGAGAAAAGTGAAAGAGTGTTTAGTTGTCAGCTGCAGCAGTTAGCAGAAAGTAAACGGAGGCATTTAACGGCAGACTCTGTCTAATCTTCATTGACGGTGACGGTGCCCGATTCCGTTATCTTTTATGTCATCGTGATTGCATATATGCACTTTTAATATATATTAATGACATAGGCATAGCCTTTGGTTGCACACTTGCACGTTCAATTTCTTTACTACTTTTCTAGAAATACTATCTCAAACACTTTCTTTCCATCAATGTCTTTTTTTCTTAACTACAGTGGAGTAATATATCATTTTCATCGTAAAAGTTATAGGCCTCGTACTTAAATCTCTTTCAATAAAAATTTTATGCAAAATAGTCTCATAATAATAATTATGTTATTCTAATATTTACTTTTAAAAGTTAAAATATTTTAGATAGTTTTTAAACATGTTATCTATAACGTTTTAAATACAAACATGTATAAAGAATCAATTATTTTAAATTTTTCTTTCATTTTCAGAATCTTGTGAAGGTTTATTCAGCTAAAATTTAATAAAATATTTAATTTTACAAGTTTCACTTGTTATTTAATTCACTCACTAAAATTAATATTTTTCAAATTTTTGAGTGAATACAAAACTTCCCCCTAAATATTTTTCTCACATGTGATTGTAAGGGAATTTACACCATTACCATGGGTTAGCTATTAAATGTATTTTATATTTTCACAATGTTAAAGCACTTAATTTTATTTAATAATTTCTTTATAAAGTGATAGGTATAGATTACTTAAATTTAAGCATAATTACCTATATAAAAAATAGTTGCTTATAAAAAAATGTTTACTTATTTTATCATTTAATATTAAATTTTTGCAATTTTGATTTCGGCTTTTTTAGTAAAATGATCCACTTTTCACCAAACAAAACAAAGTAAATGTATCCACCATTAATATTTGTATTATATATTGATGAAATATATATATATATATATATATATATATATATATAATATAATATGTGTAACTTAAATGAGAAAATAAAAATACAGATACATAACTATTGCAATTAAATAAATAAATTATGAAAAAAATGTTATAAACGGGCAACAAAAAACATTGACACAGTCCCTCAATCATATCTCATTGCGTAAATTTATTAAATTTTATAATAAATATCTTAAAATTTGTACCAAATATTTTATTATTAAATAATAATGTAAAATTTTTTATATTACTAATATATAACCATTAAACTTATAAATAATTTGTAGAGTTGAATAACAATGCGTTGTTTGTGTAAAAAAATTACATTGTCAATCAGTCAATCAATCAATAATAATAATAATAATAATAATAATAATAATAATTATTATTATTATTATTATTATTATTATTATTATTATTATCAATATAAATTTTAATTGAGTTATTATAAAAACAAAAAAGTATATCATATATAGTTATTGTAATTGAATCATAATATATATTTTCTATATTAATGCATATATTATTTTGAATTATAAATAATTTATTAAAGTATACTAACAATATCAAATGTATAATAATACTAATGAATCTAAATATTATAAATATATACTCATAATATTATTAAATATTAATAATTTATTAAATGCTAATGATTTATTAAATATGTAATAATACTAAACATTAATAATTTAATACATAAAATATAAATATATACTAATAATATTTATATTAATAATTCAATTGAATAAATATAAATTGGAAATATTGATAGTTTTTACGGAAATATATAAATGTATTGGAAGATGTTAATGGTATATCAATAGAGATTGTACGTGTCTCACTTTTTGTATCTCACATTTATCTATCATTATTAAATATCATGTAGCAACTAAAATTGTATCATTTTATCGCGAGACCAATTTATAAATTTATGAACATAACTCATGCAATAAAAATATAATAAGTTTAAAATTGTGTTTAAGTCGTCATTTCAAATAGTTAAAAGCAAAAAAGTTAACTAAAATAGTTTTAATTATCTTATAAGCAAAAAAACTAGTAGTTTTTTTTAAAAAACTATTTGAGTTAGTTTTTTTTTTAATTTTCCATTTTAGACTGCTAGCTAGCTAGTTTTTATTTTACAACTTTATCATTTAGTAATAGGGACCACAACATTGGTGGTCAACCAATGTTAAACACAGCATAAGGGATGGTAGTCAAGTTGCATTTTGGGACGATAATTGGGTTGATGACTATAGCTTTAGAGGGGAATACCCCCATTTATATGGGTTAGCGCTAGACAAACATATAAGTAGAAGGATGTGTCCAACTAAAAATAGGTGTGAAAATGAGAGTTATCTGCATAGAAAAAGTAGTTGTTAATAGAGGTATACTGGAGACTAAGTTCAATAGTGCTAATTAACGAGGTACATGATAAGTGAGTGTGATGACAAGATAGTTTAACAATGTATTTGACATACAAGATTTTCGAACAATGGTAGTTACACTATAGTTTTTTCAACAAGATGTGGGCAAAATGGACACCTGCAACGATTCAAAATCTTGACATGGAAGTTAGAGGCGAACAGGTTACTTATAAGGATGAATCTGTTGAAAAGGAAGATCATCGGTCTTGGTGAGGAGGGTTGTGGGCTATGTAGAGCGATGGTGGAAACACCAGGCATCTTTTCCTACCGTATCCAGTGTCTTACAGATTTCACATGAACTATGCTACTAGTGGGGATTATTCACAACCTTATCAAGCAACCAAATTAACACCACACTCCTTTTCTTTTTTTTTCGTTATGCCTTTTTTTGTTTGCTATATAATTTTGGTACATTTCAAAAGGAACATGTTGCTTTTCATTTTCTTATCATAATAAATTTTCATCAACTTATAAACAAAAAAAAATTTATTTATTAATGAATTATTTTTCGTTGTTTTCTTCTTTTCTCACACATAACAACTTTATAAACAATTTCTTAATTTGAACGTTTAATTACCTAATATTAAGACTATTAAGATATGCTAGAAATTTATAATCCAAACGTGAAATTATAGTAATTTAAAATTTAAATATTTAATCATAGAAAAATAGAATTTAAATATGTAATTATTATATTAATTTATAATATAAATATGTAATTATATAGAATTATAATTTAAATATGCAATTATAGTAAATATTTAATTGCAAAAAATTATAATTTAAATATATAATATAGAATTTATAATTTAAATTTGTAACTATAAAAATTTATAATGTAAAATTTTAATTATAGAAATTTATAATTTAAAGATGTATTTAATTTATATTTGTTGACATGTGGTTCTTGACAGAACAACAAAAAATAATTTGACAATCGGAGAAGTCGCCACCAATGTTTATTATAGAAAACCTTGGAAAAACTTTTAAAATAGAGTGATATGCGAAGCCAGATTTTTAATTTGGAAGTCGATTACATGTAGAGAAGGTATTAGTACCCTATAACGTTCATCATAAAAACGGTTTATTTCTAATTAAACATGCAAAATTAGATAAATTTAAAAATATCTATTTTTTACCCCATACAAATTATTATTTTTATTTTATTAATTGATTTTAATATTTTTTTTACAAGAATTTATTATTGAGAAAAATTTATTATTTATAAAAAGATATTATATTTTTATCTTTTTAATGGGGAGGAGGGGGGGCTCGACAGAAGATGACTCATGTTCCTACGTATCTCTAGCTGCACTGAAGAATTAGAATTTAAGTAGTTATTTGAGAAAATATTTGTGCATGATATATTTGATATTTCATTTTTAGATTTATTAAGACTTAGAATTTCGGAACTGCCACACTTTATACATCCTAAAATTTAAAATTGACAAAGGTGTACACCCAAGTCAATCTATTAAAAAACTTTATCTTTTGAATTATACTTTTAATTTTGTAGAGACGAGATTTAAGATAACAAGTTGTAACAACTTATATCTTAATCTCAAGATTAAAAATATGTCACATCTAATTAATGTTTTATCTCTATTAAAAACATTTATTAAGATATTAAAATATCAAATATTATTTTTTACATTATTATATTATAAATAATAGTATTATTTTATTTTCCTTTATTTTATCTTAGGTAGAGAATTCCATTTTATAAGAAAACTTTATATTACTAACTTCATTAGGCATAACACATGAGCTGACGAGAAGTTATTCATGTAATCTATTATAGGTTTATAGTAGTCATTTTGCTTAAAGTTCATACTTAGAAATTATTATCATTTTTGTTACTTATTTTAATTTTAATTTTATTGATTGAAAAATACAAAAAGAAAAAGGCCGAAACATAACACCATAACCTTTTAGCAAATAAGCATGTTCCACAAAAAGAAGAGGAACTGATAATGTGATAGCAAACTAAATATGACATAGGATATTAAAATAAATTACTAGGTGCTTTGGGTACAAGGAATGGATGATAGTCAAAGGGTTATAAAAAACCAAGAGAACACAGAGATTGAATAGAAAGTTAGTACCATAAATTAAACGAACAACTAAAAAAACATAAAATAAGTGCCAAAATAACAAAAGCAGAATAGCATGTGAATGAATATAAAAAAATGGTCACGTGACATTGTGATAGCTACACAAAACAACAACAACAAATAAAATAAAATAAAAAGTAAGATAAAAAAGGGGAATGAGGAACAATATAAACATACATGACAAGAGAAGAAGAATTTGCATAGTCTCCCATATGTGTGGTCCTAGTGCAATGTTGGTTGGAACTTGCTGCTATATGGGTGGTCTCGATTTGCACCTCATGCTGTGGTGCTACTTTGGAAAGGAAAGTGTTCATTGTGTGTACAGTACCTTCTATCTCAGTGCATCACATAGTACATGGGCATGGATATTGGTCAAGCCAAGTTGGTTCATTGTTTCACTTCAAGATTGACTTGGTGTTGCATTGGTGTTTATGGAAGCTTGAAGGTAACTTGTGTTCTTTGAAGTCACGGTGTCTAGGGGGAATGTCATGGCTTTTTAGATGGATTCAATGGAAATTCTTGAAGAAGTTTTTAAAATATGTCATCTTGTATGTGTTTGTTAGTTGGGAAGAGAAGAAGTGAAAGGGGTCATTGTGAGGGTGTTAGTGTGTCTAGATTTATTGAGGAAAGATAAGTGTCTTCATTTAATGAAAGTTTGGGTTTTGTAAAATCAATTTATTAGAAGTATGATTTAAGGTAATTTGTAGATGATACTACGAGAAATTAGGAAGTAAAAGGTGAGTAGCTAGATGGTAAAACACAATTTCAAATAATTTTATTCTTTTTCTTTTCATTTTATTATAAAACCATATTTGTTTTTTTTTATTTTGATTTGATTTTTGTATTCTTTTTTTTATTTTAAGAAAATGAGTAAATTATTATGGTGGAAAGATAAAAACTTTTAGTTTAATTTTTCTTTTTTTTTATAATTTCTTTACTTATTTGGACAAAATTGGATGATGACAATATTAAGAAATTTTATATGATTAAAATATGTTATATTATTTTAAATACTTCATTATTGATTTAATAATCAATAATATCCTTATTTATCATTTTACAACTTCTAACTAATTTTACAAAATGTTCATAATTAGCTTTTCAGCTTGTTTTCAACTAATTTTATCAAAATACATCTAAATATAAATTAATTTATTTCTTAAACATAATATTTAAATGGTAAAATAAATTTGTACATTGCTTAAGAGTTGCATCATTAAAATAAAATATGAATGAATTACTTAAATGTACCGTCACATAATTGATAATTCCTTTTAGAAACCTAAATAAATTAGTTAAATAAATACGAATAGAAAGTTATAAAAGCCGGACTGAAAATTGGTTTTATGATCACTTTGATTACTATATAAATGGAACATTGGTTAAAATCCGTCAAAACCAGTACACAGAACTTGCTTAAATTGGTTCCAATTAAAAATTGTTATTTATTTTATTAATTTTTAATTTTAGTATATTTTGTTTAAATATAATTATAAATACATGTTTACAAAAAATATAAATTATTTTATCTATTATTTTTTCATAAAATATATGATGTATTCTTCACCTTAATTTATAAATTATTCTTTTTCATATCTTAATTTCATATAATTTGATATTATAGGAATTTATAATTTTTTATATATTAATTGTAAAATGTTATTGTTAATGAATATTATTGTATTTTATTAAATTTTAAGCTTAATTATTATGATATATTTTATTTAAATGTTTTATTATATTTTGAATATAATTTTTTTTTTAATTTATAGTCATATAAAATTATGATATTATAATTATTTTATTTTATTTTATCTATTATTTTATTAATGCTAATTCAACTACGGTCCAACCATGAACCTATAAAATACATACTTTGATGGGTTCAATGACCAATTTAGTTTTAAAAATTGAAAAATATAGAATGATTTTGTTTAAGTTAAAAGTGAGCAATTAAAAATAATTGATTTATTTATAAGTGATTTTTATTAATGATATTTCTATATTTTCTAAATTTCAACTACTACGCCAACTTAATTTAAGAAGAGAAGTATCTTCTAAAAATAAGTTGTTTTTAGTGTTTTTAGGTTTTTTAAAAATTACCTAAATATCTAAAAAATTGCAACATAGTGCTTATAATGTTTAAATAAATATTTTTTTGTTCTTAAAATAAAGTTTAAACAAATTCATAATGCTATGTCTAAATTCTTATTTTTATAGTAATGGGTTATAGCATATGTGAGGTACATAAAAGGGAAGATACAGGCGTGGTTATGAAAAAATAAATTATCAATGATAGTAATAATTCTGTTTTAAATATTTTTATAAGTAAAAAAATATTTTACACACAAAATAAAATAAAAAAATCATATAAGGTCAAGAGAACGAAAAAGGCAACACACTTATTCAACATCTAAACAAGGTTCATAATTCATTTAACATGAAAATGAGATATTAGGTTTATAATACGACTCCACTCTCACATGCTTACATCGTGAATAAGTTTGTAAATATCATCCACTTAAACTTTAAATTTTATTTTTAATATTAATTTTCTATTTTTAAAATAGAAAAGCAAAACCATTTTATAAGAATAAATTTTTTAAATTATGCTTAAAAATTAGAAGAAAACAAAATATCTCCAAATTATTTTAAGGCTTAGTGGTGTCGTTTTTAGTTATATGTTTCAAAAAAAAAATTAAGAAGCCAAATTTTTAGTTTTTTCCCCTCTAATATGTGTTTTGAAATATTCAAAATTTAGTCTAAATGTGTGTTTGTGTGACATTGATAATGATTATCATGGTGATAATGTTATTGGTGGTAATCGTAGCAACAATATCACTAACAAAGAGGGTGGGGTCAGTATTAGTGATTAACGATTGTAATGATAGTGTAGGTGTTGATGTTATTATTGGTAATGATGTCATTGGTGACAGTAGTACTTACAACAACAATAATGATGATAAACTCTAATAGTGATGGTGGAAGCGATAATGGTGATAGCAACGATACCGCTAACAATGGTGGTGAAGTCAATATTGGTGATTGGCGATTATGATAGTAGTGTAGGTGGTGGTGTTTTTTTTTTTACGAGTAAATGTTAGTTGTTATTTTATTGATAGAGAGATTCAAACTTATGATTTTTTTTCGCATATATGAATTTTGCTATCAGATTAACCCGATAACCTCACATAGATGATTGTAAGGATGTCATTGGTTATGGTAGTGTTTGTGACAACAACAATAGTTATAGCTCTATTTTTTTTTTTTAAAGGTTATAACTCAAATGGTGATGGTGAAAGCGTCAATGATGATAGTGACATTGTTTGCATCAGCAATGATGATGAGAATGAACATTATCAAATATAGAAAAAATAAATTTTAAAACTAAAAATCAAATTTACAATTTTTTTTTTGGTTTTACAATGAATGTATAAGTTATTGAAAATGAGATAAAAAAAATTTTAAAATAGAATTTGGAAACAAAAATGAAAAGACTCACAATCATCCTGCAGAAATACCGAGGCATTATTTTTAATTTTCTATTATTGATGTCTTTTCTTGTAATTTTGCATATTTTTTTCTCATTTTTATAATTTAAAAATTAGTTGTTAATATTTTATCATAAAATAGTATTAAAAACTAAAAAATAAAAATCACAATCAAAATCAATGTTAGTAAATTCATACCGGACCGATTGGTCAGACAAAAAAAATAACAAGATCAAAGGTAAAAAGAATTTTAGAAGGAATATTTTAAAAAAAATTAGAAGGATCAAAACTAAAAAAAATAAACAGTCTATTACCTGGAAAAAAATCACAGCTTATAAAATTATGCAAAAACATTTTGAAAGTGGATTAAAACCTAGTTCAACTCAACGGTTGAATCTGTTTTATTTTGAAATACAAATCTAATTTTCCCCCCATTATTCCTAATAGACCCGTTTAATTCGTGTATGATTTTAAATAGAAAATTAGAATTTGAGAAATTTAGTTAAAAATGAAAAAAATAAATTTTCTTAATTTTAAAATAGGTGAGCATTATTAGTTAAAAAAAAAAGTAAAATGACACACAATTCAAAATAGTGGGACGAAAAGTATTATTAAATAAATAATACGATATATAATAACAAGAGGTTATACTTTTATGCTACACTACGAACAAGGAACATTCTGTGTTTGTTTTGCGCAGTCTTGCGTTCAATGGAGGCGTTTGAAACAGGCTTGGTCAATTTTCTGAAATATAAAATTATTAATTTTAAACCATTTGAATGTCATTTGATATATAAAGGGTTATTTACTGATAAAATGCAAATGATTGAACTGGCCTACTTCGATCAAAGTGATGGAATTTAGTTTTAAACATATGACTTGGTCTAATCACTCGTTTTATTTGTCAAATTGCTCTTATCACAACGTGAGTAAATTCATTGATAACCAAAGAGATTGTTTCCTTTATTCCAAATTCTAAGAAATACAGAGCTAATATTCTTAATCTAATTCATTATTTCCGTTAGATTTTTCATGGAGCGAGAAGTTTTCTATAAGAAGATTTGTTCCGTTTGTCAATTTTGATAGACGCCACAGTAAAAGAAAAGTCAGACCCGTTTTACATGTATAACATTCTTGAATGTACTATTGGTAATTTAATTCCTTAACCTATATAGAAAACACTTCTTTGTAACAACAAAAAAAGTCGTATTTTTTTTATAATTGCTATCGTTCTAAAAGAGATTAGATTATACCCCTTCCTTGGCTAGCCTTATCCCTTGTATTTGTGGATTTGTAACAAACTCATCGATTTTCCTTTTCACGCATGCGTTAGAAGTTAGAACCTCGGCAGGTAGATCCCTTTTGTTTAATGGACGAATTCTGGCCACTTGGACGTAGGAATGGCCCACTCTTAAACACGTTTAATTATCATATGTAATTGCTAACTATATCATACACTGCTTCCTGCACGAATAAATTACATAGTTGAAATGTTTTTTAATGAAAGAATTATGTTAGAAATATAGGAGAAAAATGTAAAACATGTTTAGAGAACCATTTTTTTTAAATTATTAAAAAATGAAAAATTATTTTTTCAAAAAACTAGAAAACTAAGTAATTTTTTATATTTGAGAAAATATAATCTCATATTTAATTATATTGAATTCCATGCCACCTCTCATGCACCTTCCACCTTGACCTTCACTATCTCTTTGGCGTCACAAATGTTCCTATTTGTCCACTATAAATTGCTAACATTAGGAAATATTAAGAAATAGAATAATTGAGAATCTCTAGTAACCAGTCGAGTCGCATAGTTTTGGGTTTGCTAGCATAGTTTTGGGTTTGCTAGCCCGATCATGATTTTCCTACCCCTAGAGAGAAAAATCCATCTTCCAATTCGATACAATTCATTCGATTGTGGAGCTAGTTATTCGATCGCAAACCTTTCTGGAACACCTCTAACAAAGGGACAAATACTCCATTTTAAAAAAAAAAACTTGTTGTCAGCCTCTTGAAAAATGAGGAACCACATAACTCCATTTCTGCTTTTTTACTTTTTTTTTCTTTTTTTATATGATATCAGGATTGTAAAAAAAACTAATTCAATTTAATAGTAATAAAAATACATGTCCTACTAAGATAGAATTTTGTAGTTTGCTATACTCTTGTCTAACATGCAAAGATTGAAACTTTGTTTCTATTTATTTTTGTTTCTGATTGGTCCGGGTCTCTTTTGCCATGGAAAATTATACAATTACGTCATGGAGAGTTAGGTGCACCCACAAATCACTGCTTTCTTTGTCATTCCTTTCATCCTTCTTACTTTAACCTCTATCATTTCTTCGTCACCATTGGCATTATCTCTTCCATGTTTCCCACTCTAATCTCCCTCAACTCTCGTGTTTCTTCTATGTCTCCCGTGTTTCTTCTATGTCTCCCACCCTGATCTCTATCACCTCTCATACTCCTTCTACACCTCTCACCAACCTTCACCATCTTTTCGCCTTCGTCGTCACCAACCTTTCTTTCATTAGGAAATGACAAGTTTAGAAAATTGACTAAAAGCTACTCTAGGAAAATTAAAAGTGCAACTAAACAACCTCTTATTATCTCTTGTATCCATTTTTACTAATTCGAATTACATTCTAGATTTATTGCAACTTTTACATTTTGGATTTACCCAATTCAAAAATAAAATAAAATTTCTGGATGGATACAAAAAGCAATTGACACTAGCTGTACAAGGTTACGGCTCTTAACTCTCCCAAATGAAAAAGGAAAGTCAAACACAATTGATTCAATTTATATGAAGACTCCAACATGATCATCATGTCCAAATAACAACATAAAAAAATAGCACAGCTAAAATCATGTTATCATTTCACTAACTAATAACTATACTTCTGTGTGAATAAAAGTGAGGAAACAAGAAAGCATAACCAATACTATTGGACAAGGTGCAAATAACATAAAATTTTCAACAAAGATTACCCAAAAGTTTATATACAGGTCCATATTGCAAGTAATATTACTGTCATAACTACTAAACTGACTCTTAGATGTTAGGAGATCTCTTTAAGGTCAACCACCAAACAAGACTTTGTTTGTGTTTGGAAAGATGTTAACAAAATTTATTTTGAATGATATTGATTTTACAAAATCGATTATGATTAAAAATTTAAAATTGATTTTGGGATAAAGTGATTTATGTTTCAATGTTTTTATCATAAAAACAAGTTACTAGTAAACCTCGTGTAAAATTCTTGATCCAATGCAAAAACTACTCCAAATTTCTTGAACTTAGAATCAATTCTAAGTTTTTCTCCGGTATGAAACCAAACACACAAAACATGAAGAGAAATCAAACCTACATCAATGAAAAGGGTGAAAGTTAATTCCAAATCTATGACTACTTGTATCAATTCACATTAACACTTTATAATTTATTAATGCACTCTGAAAGCTAATTTAAATAATTGGGCAGTTTTCAACACTTCAATAGTTGGAGATTTTTGTGCTCAAACAGCTGAGACAATCCGACCAGCATAACCTGAACCACGCCTAGCCTCCTTACCATCTTGTAGGGGCAAAAGCTTAAATCAAATACAATAACAATATCCTGTCTTAAAGTTTCAAACACTAGCAAAACCCTACGATCCAAATCACTAGTCACCACACATCTTGATCATTCAGTTTTACTACAAAAAACAAGATAGTTGAATCTTGAATGAACAGATAAAACAGGTAGGCAACATAATCTTTTTATTGTTTGGTAGGTTAGTCCTTCTAAATTCTAATGCACAACACAGCTAATGCATTGTTTTCATTTGAAATAAGATCTACATGACAAATTTACAAAAATGGTTTTAGTGTTATGCTTAATCAAGCCATCAAAATATTCAATTAGTGTAACAATTTTCTTGGGAGACCAGGACATTTTTAGTAGAAGGAGACACTGTACAAAAGCTTCCGTCGATGTTTATCCTCAAAACCAGCAATAATTTCATCGATTGACTCCTCCCATGATTCAGCAGCTTCAATCTATGCATAAAATATATCTATTGTAAACAACATTAAGACATAGAAAAGAAAGGAGGAAAAAGGAGTCATCTTGAGTTTTGCCGTCCTGTTGTGTTGGTCTCACACATTCAAACCTTCTTGGCAAGTAAATGTACACATACTAAGAATACAAAGAAAACACGGGGGTTACACGAGACACAAACCTCCTGACATAGATCTAAAGTAAGCCTTGCTCCCACAGCTGCTTCTTCATGGTTATCTTTTACCTCCAAGTTGATAACAAGCACAGTTTTGAGTAAAACATGATCTCTGTTATGGAGATCTGCACATTTTGAAGTTAATTAGCTGTCAAACATAGGTATGACTACAGAGCCATCACAATCAACACAGTTTTCAATATTCCATTCACATAACTATGCTAAAGTTTCCATATAGTAGACGACTAGAAAGATATCACAGCAATATTCATGGAAGGACTATGAAAATAACTTGACAGCCTCATGAATTTCAATAAAACAATAGTTTCACCCAAAAGTAGGAAATGTAGTTAAAAAAAGTTAAGAAGTAAAATGAAACAAAACATCAAGTAATCAAGTATGCACTGCTCTCATTTCTGTGAAAACTATATAATCTGGTCACTAATTTTTATTTCAACCAAAACATACTTAAAAAATGAATAACAATTAACAAAGAATACCACAACTAAACAACCAGGGATCAGACAACAGCCGTAAAAGATAACCTTATGTGAAACACAGAAAATCAGTGCACTTCACTGCATTTGCAACTCTGCTGTCAATAAAAACAGAGAGGGAAAAATGATTATTGCAACTTCTTTGCAAATTTGGAACTTCAAAGTTCAAACCACTGTCTTTCTTGTACTATTAATTAATTTGAAATCCATTCCAAAACCTTGGCTAAGAAATATCTCTTCTAAACTTCAATTTAATGCCACGGACAGACATCTCAGCTTAAAACCCAACTATCACACCGAAGCTATCAAGTATCGACCAAACATAATGTGAAGCTGAAGGAGGTTTGTGTTACTAGCAAAGTAAAAATCTATCAAAAGTTACTAAAATTCAAATATGCTACAACCCTACTTTATATTCAGATATCTCAGAATGAACACTCAACAGTTAGAAAGCAGAATGAAATAAATCAGGAAGAATATTAACCTTCAATAACCATATCAAAAACTTTTTCTTCAAATGTAAATACCACATCAAAGGAGCCATCAGCAGCATTTTCTTGCCACCTTTGAGGTGCCAATTTGACTGTTGAATTTCTTCTAAGCATTGGCAAGATTCCATTTCGTCTGTAGCTACACTCTAGTCAAGGTTCCATCAATCCACCACACCAAACAGAATAAGGAACAAGAGTGCAAGTGCAATGAAAAAACATTACCCAACGTACCAGTCCGATAGCAGATAAACATATAGATATCATACATTACAGTATTCATCTACTCCGTATCTTACTCTCTTCTTCTTCTTCTTTTTTTGTACAAAGACAACAATAACTCAGTATCTTGCTGTATTGACAAAAAATAAACTACCGTCCTAACAATTAACATTTGTTCATAAAAAAAACCCAGTATCTTACAGTATTCACACACTAAAAAAATATCAAATAAGATCATAACAATGGTAACCAGCCCCCTACGCAAAATTTCACACCATTCGTTGACCTCATGGTGCAGAAAAGTTGTTCACTCCATCAAAATTCAAAAGTATCCCCGCCTAGTGTAACAACCCTTTATATAAAAAATAAAATAAAAAAATTGGATGACAATAAAAAAACCCTTTACACCCATTTAAATTAAATTCATAAAAAAAACAACAAATCCAAGCAGAACGAAGCAAAATAGCCATCAACACAGCTTGTAAAAGTGAATTGTTGAAGCCAAAGATTGAATATTTTACCCCATGGGTTGCGGAATTGATTTTTGAGTAAAAAGAGTAAAAGGGTGGAAGCAGGGAGAGAGAGAGAGAGAGAGAGAGAGAGAGAGAGAGAGAGAAGAGGATACAGATCAGGGTCTTTTCTGCGAAGGTCGTCCATCATGTGCTTGTAGGGGGTTCCGAAGTCGTAGACATTGGGTTCTCTGAGGGAAGGACCAGGGAGCTTAACGTGGGCACCAGTGCCGTACGAAGACACGTCGAAGCCCTGCCTCTTGAGCAGGAAATGAGCCTCCATGCTTCGGTTCTGGTTCGAAGAACACACCATCGCGTACCGAAACTTCATGTGCTCTGTTTTTTTAGGTTTCGTTCCTCCCTTGCCTATGTTTGTTTGAAACTTGAAACTGTGACGCTTATTTGAACGGACACTGAATAGAACAGAACAGAACAGAACAACAACGCCTAACTCAGTCTCGGCAATGCCCAAGTTAGGGCATATGAGGCTATGAGCTAAGAAAGAATTTATGTAAAATATAAGATTTAATTTTGAGTTGTATAAAAAGGATAACTTTATTTAACAAGATAAGTGACAAGTTGTAGTTTTTTATTTTGAGTTAGTATTCGTTAGGTGAAAGATTTCTACCGATCATTTCGCTCTTCTCTTTTTCTCACAATGTAACTTCAACTGACGTGCTGTATTAGGTTTAAGAGAAAAAGGTGGGTGAAAAGTGTAAAATAGTTTTATATTATTTAATTTAATTATAATTTATTATTTAAATGACTTTTTTAAAGTATTGTAAAGTTAATATTTACTTTTTTATATATAAAGAGTGTGAGGGTAAGATTGAATAATAATGTAAAGTTCTTTTATATTTTCATAAACGTTAAGTTTTAGGTTTAAATTTTAAAGTTATTTTGTCTAAGTAAATAAAACTTTATCATATGTTTGATGGATATGATATGATAAAATAGATCAAATAGGATAACCTTATATTCTAACTTTTGTTTGATGTCATTAGATAACGGAAATAAATTTTTTTCATTTTTTTCATTTTCTATACTTTAAAAAAAGTTAATTAAATATAAATGATATAACTTTTATAAAACTTAGTAATAGAAACAAATAAGGATGATTTTAACTCTTACATAGCATGCTGAGATATCATGAGAGTTGTCAAAATAGATAGATCGATAAACTTTGTTCAACATATTGGACTCACACAATAAAACTGGTTGAACATGTCAAACCCATATTTTATTTAGACAATTGTTTTCTAAATTCAGTTGGACCCTTGTAAAAAGCCATCGAGCCAAAATGAGTCTTTTATAAAAAAAATCTCAAACTTTAAACCTTATAAATATTACCCAAAAATTAATTTCAATTTTATAAATAAAAAAAAATAATTCATATAATTTCTCTGAAATATTCATCATGATAAAAATCATAATAATTATACACTTAAATAGTAAACAATATAAAATAATATATAATAATTTTACAACACTTTAGGATTAGACTTGAAGTCATGACTTGTAATTATTGGGCATAGAAAACTACACCAAAGCATCATGAATGACCTAGTCATTCATTTGATTTACCTATCTAATGACATATCTAGAAAACATGTAACAATTCAATATTTCAAGACAAGGAGACTCATGCTAGGGTCATCATTTTGACAACTCAACTTAACTCCTAGGAATAGAGCAAGGTAACGCAGTTGATCTCTCACACCTTTGCAAGAGTGAATTTTGAATCTATTATCTTGTGCATGGAAAAAAGGGGGTTTAATGTGTTTTGAGTGCAAATTGGGGTTTCGTCGCTATGTTAGTTTGAACAATTTTTATTTATACTATAAGACATATTTTGTGTTTTATTATTAACAATATATATTTTGGCTTATAGAAAAATGATAATTAAGTAACCTAACTAATAAAGGAATGTTGGCGTAAACATAACTAATCAATTTGCAAATCATGTTCTCCATGAGACCCAAATTTTGTTTATTTTATTTTTAATAATATATAAGATATTAATATTATTTTAATATATATTAATAAACATTTTTTTAAATTATATATTTATATTTGTATTCAAGTTGACCTGTGAAACCACTGAACTAGCCTACCTAATTTCATTTACACAATCAGAATAAATGGGTCGAGTAAAAAAGGCTCGTTTTCATCTGGTTTTTTTTTTTAGAGTCTATTATGATCCATTTTATAGGTTTGCAAACTATCTATTTTAACAGCTCTAATTATCGAAAAATGATTCATTACGGTCACACAAGCAACGACATAGAATCTCAACTACAATAATAAATTTTATAATAAAAAATACAAAATATTAAAAATTTTAGTAATTAGATTATGACTACATATTTCTACAGGTAAACTGAATCCCTAGGTATCATATCCATGTTTTATGTGCATCAAATAACAGTAGGATATAAATATATGCAAATAAATGAATTAGCCTTTAGTACATATAATTTTATAAAAAAATATGTTTTAAATTATTTTTAATTAAATATAATTTTGATATATGTAATTTTAATTAAATCATATAATAAATTTCATGTAAATACTATGTAAGTAATAATCTATAATTATTATAAAGAAAATAACCTATTTTATGTAATTTATTTAGATATTTTTATCTTAATTATTATTTATAACTATTATAAATCTATAACTATTATAAAGGGAATAACCTTATTTGATGTCTTTTTTACTTTAACACTTTTATCCTTAATTATTATCTATAACTATTGTAAATCTATAACTATTATAATTTATAAAAGGAATAATCCCATTTGATGTATTTTTTTATCAAACACTTTTATTCCTAATTATTATTGACAACTATTATAAAAATAATAACCTCATTTAATATAATTTTTTATTTAAACACTTTTATCCATAATTATCTATAGTCTATAACTATTATGAAAGGAATAACTCCATTTGGTGTTTTTTTTTATTTAAACACTTTTATCCTAAATTATTCTAAAATGATTACATTATTTGTTTAACTTCCATGTTCCAACTTTATTTATATTTAACTTCAAATTTTCTTTTGTTTAAAACAAATATAATTAATTTTTAATTTCCCGTAGGCTCGAAGTGTCTTTTTTCCTAGTAATAATAGGTCATTCGAATAAAGGAGGAAAACAAATCTTATAATATTATATCACTCCCTAACCCAACATTCTCTTTAAGGAATTGATTCTTTTCAATTTTCTAAAATTTAATGAAATCTTAACCTTCCATTTATTTTACTATTTAATAATTTTAACATATAAAAAAATAAAATAAATACTTGCGATGGATGATGGGAATTTATCTAACTCCACACTCTTCTGTTTTTATAAATGAGAGGATCAGAACCTCTTTAGTATCTTATTATATTGGTCTAGTAAATAAAAAATAACATCTAGATAATATTTCATATCTTATGTTATCATTCTTCTACAACTCACTAAATGGTTCCTTAAAGTTTTTGTTTTAGAGTGTATTAAAGATTACAAATTTGTACAAATATCTTATACTATAAAACAATTGTTACTTTTTAAGGTAAAATCAACAAATTTATAGTTCTAATTAAAAAAAAAATACAATAGTGATAATAATATCGGTTACAATCATAATAATTAGGGTGATAGCGAAGATGATGATAATCATAATAATAGTTAAAGATGTTAAAATTATTCTTAATTATTAATTAATAGCCATTTTATAAAATTCAATGATTAATCTACCTTATAAATTTCACTCTTTGTTCTAAATATAATCAAAAGTCAACCTCTTTAGATTGATATAATGATGTGATAATCTACTTTGTTTAGATGTAGAGTAACAAATTATTTAATAGAAGGACAATATTTAATTTTCTCTGTACAAGATTTTCTTGGTAAATTCACGTAGATGTATTATGAGAAAATTAATTTATGATTTGGCAGTTACAATTATATCAATCACAAAAGTTATTCCTAACAATAGTGATAGTGACAGTACAATAGTTATTCACTCTTAGTTTTTAGTTAATCCAAAATTATATATAAAATCGAATGATTATTCTACAAAATAAAATTCACTCCTTGCCCAAAATCTAATAAAAAATGAAATCCATTGGACTGGTATCATGGTGTAATAATCCAATTTGTTTAGATACACAGTAACAAATTATTTACTAGGAATATAGTGTTTGATTTTTCTATACAAAATTTTCTTTGTAAATTCAAAGACATGCGCCATGAGAAAATTAATTTATGACTAGATAAATGGAGCCTTGGAGGACATCCATGATCTTTATTAAAAACAACTAAAAAATCATGATTATAAATATGGTAGAAGTTAATAAATTTACTATACATATTTTTTTTATAATATCAGTGTATAGCATGTATTTTTTTACTATACTGGTAATGTTACATGTTACTGTCAATATTATTATTTTTTAAAGAAAATCAATACTTACAGGTTAACGGATAAAATATAAATGATTAATTTTAAAATGTAAAAGAATTAAAAATTTGTGAATTCAATAAAACAGAAAAACTGCAATTAAACGA
This sequence comes from Psophocarpus tetragonolobus, assembly GCA_037954015.1. Classification (NCBI taxonomy): domain Eukaryota; kingdom Viridiplantae; phylum Streptophyta; class Magnoliopsida; order Fabales; family Fabaceae; genus Psophocarpus; species Psophocarpus tetragonolobus. The sequence goes on from CM075696.1 coordinate 4,080,038, forward strand.
AAATTAAGAAGAGATACAGTTATTTGTACTTTGTAGTGGTAAATGCACCAAATACAAAAATAGTTAGGTAAATTGAAAACCGTTTTTAGAGATGTAAAACAAAAGAGAAACTTGTTTCAAAACAAAAATAAGGGGAAAAGTGTTTAAAAAAAATAATTTGTTTAAAATATTAAAATACTAATATAATTTTTTAAAAAAATGCAGGGACAAAATAACAAATATGCTCTCCTCATAATCATATCTATATATCTTGATTTCCATTCCGTGTATGTGAATTGTAGGGTTTCTCTTCTCTCACTTGGATTCCATCCATCCCTGCCACTGCGTCTTCTCCATTCCTAATTATATATTTTGCTTCTATTTGTCTCTTTTCCGCAGCTGCTAATGGAAGCGGCGGCGACGGCGACGGCGATGGCAACTGTTCTCACACCACCGTCGGCTTTCCTCCGAAGACCCACCGCCCCCAATCTTCGCTTCTCCTCTAAGGTATTATTATTTATTTTATTCACTTTCGACTTTGATTACCTTTTGTGGCCGCCACGATAACCTGCATTTCAATTCATTCCTTTAACAACCACAATACAACCAATAATTAAGGCCACGTTTGGATGATGTTCTCGATAAGAACTTCCCGGAGGAGCAATTAAGAAGGAAAAGTGAATTTTGTTGTTGCTTTTAACATGAATGCTTGCTATAGGGGAAGGCAAAATACCACTTGAATTTCACTTCAAAGTCTGCCTTTCTTCTTGTGATTTCTGTTAATGTGTTATTTATTTCCTATTTGGATAAACACGAGTACAAAAAAGAAATTACATGATAATATGAATTAAGGTTCTTCCATTAGCTAAAAAACAAGCCTACTTTAATTTTTATATAACCTCTCTCATTTAACTTCTCTGAGAGCTTATATTAAGTCTTGCATAATCTAATTTTTAACTTTGGGGAAAAGTTCAATTCATTTTTCCTTCTTAATTGCTCCTTTGGGAAGTCCTTATCGAGAATATCATCCAATCGTGGCCTTAATAGTTGGTTGTATTGTGGTTTTATGGTTCCCTTTTAGAAAGGGCTATATAAAACATGCTTGTGTCTAATTTGAATCTTGCACAAATGATGTTTGAAGAGATTCTTGTTTGGTTGTGAATTTGTGATGTTGATGTCTCTTCTCTTGCTCTGTTATTTGTTTTGTGTCATTGGCTTGCTGGACTTGTACTGTTCAGTGTGCTTTTGTTGAATTATTACTATTATTATTGTTATTATTTTTGTTGCATATGAGTGGATTTAGGGATTAGTTATTTGTTTTCTGAGTGTCAATGTCCTTGGTGGTTGGCAGTTAAGCACTTCTATGTCTATGTCCAAGCAAGGTCATGGGAGACACTGTATTGGAACTAAAAGGGGTTTTGTAGTTAGAGCTGCATCATTTACACCAGAATCATCTAAACCAAGTTCCAACATTGCTCCACTTAAGCTGGAGTCTCCAATTGGGCAGTTTCTCTCTCAGATTTTGATAAGTCACCCGCATCTTGTGCCTGCTGCAGTAGAGCGGCAACTTGAGCAATTCCAAATTGATTGTGATGGTGATAAACAAAAGAAAGAGCCTTCTGCTTCTGGCACTGACTTAGTTTTGTACAGGTTTGCTTTATACTTGATAATGTCTGATGCTCTACTTTATCGTCATGTATTTCTGATAAATATGTGAAGCTAGTTTTCTTATTTTATAATAGAATTTAAACAAGGGTAGTTCATATATTATATATATACATCAATTTCTAATTCCCGTCTCATGCATTTAATTGGGGCCCTTTAATTGATTGATGCTACATTTTACTCTATAGATCAACAAGTATTTCCTGGGAAATTTACTTGTTTAGCTTTTTTATTTTCAGTAATTTTTTATTTCGAGTTTAACAGAAGCATTTTTGCTGTTTGTGACTGTGCCTCTCTCTCCTTTGGAGCAGTTGTGTTCTTTTTCGCTTTTTTTTTTTTTTTTTATTTTAATAAAAATTCAAGTTATATACATTTAATTATAATTCTTTGGCTAAACTACAATTTTGGTCCCCTTATTTTTTGCAATTCTCAATTTTGATCCTCCCATTTTAAAAATAAAAATAGAGTCAATTAGTTCCCCAAATTTTCACAGTTAGTCATTTTATTCCTACTCATCAAATTAAGATGTTGACTGTTAAGACATCAATGTTGGCAACACACTCCAAATGATGCTGACTTCTACATGACAATTGATCTTGACTTCTTTATAGCATTATCTCTTTTGCTGTCTTCTAACAAAATAAACATGTTACCACCAACTTAAATAATTTTAATCACCTTAAAAACTTTAAAATAAACAAGTATCATAGTGTCACATTGCTTGGAGGGTGCCATATGGAAGTAAACATTGATATCTTAATGCTCATCGTCTTAGGAGCATGGGACTAAAATCATTGATTTTGAAAAATTGGGGAACTGTATATCTTTATTTTAAAATGGGAGGACTAAAGTTGCGGATTGCAAGGAAACAGGGGATCAAAATTATATTTTAGTCTAATTCTTTTTAGAGCTGTACCTCCATAGACTTGATTGTAGATTTGCAATTTGGAAAAATTACTTTGTTTTTTTTATAATTACTAAAGATGAAAATATTACAATAACAACAAAAGAAACCTTAATCCCACTAGGTGCAATTTGCTACATGAATCACTGGGTTCGTTTAGAAACCAAATTCTAAGAGATATTATTTATCATAAATCCTGTTTAATAATTTCTTCCAATATTCTTGGTTTTCCTATACCTCTTTCATAAGGCTAAGAACCATGTTATCTACTCTCATTGTTGGTGCCTCAAATAGCTTTCTTTGCACATGTCCAAATTACTAAAGCAAATATCTCATGGATATAAAATTAGTATATTAATTCATGTTTGGAATTATTACTTTATTAGATTATAGGTTCATTTTTATACATTAAAATTGTTTTAATAGATGCGAGCAAATGCTTTAACGAAGGATTAGTGCAAGAAATATTTTTGAAAATCAGAAATTGCTAGAATTGACATTCTATTTTATCTTGTGTAAAATTTGAATTTCATGTATATGTCAAATCAGTTCAAATGATTTTAGATAATCGTTTGGTGGAGAAATATTGTTTGTCTCTTCTCATAAAAACCACAATGATGTGATAGAATTGAATTTACTTGTGGAGTTGCTGTCCATTGTGGATTTGATTGTATTTACTAATACTTTGAATCCAGCATAAATTTTTAATATTAGAAGAAGAAAATCATCATTCAGGATTTTTTGCTTGCTTGTTTGTTTAGTTGCTGTTTTCTATCATCATTCAAGATTTTTTGCTTGTAGTTATAAAAAAGGAAGAAAGAAATGAAATGAGGTGCTGATCACTGTGTTGGCTTTCAATATTTTCCAGGAGAATTGCTGAGGTGAAGGCTAAAGAGAGGAGAACAGCTCTAGAAGAGATACTTTATGCATTGGTGGTGCAAAAGTTCATGGATGCCAACATTTCTCTGATACCTTCCTTAACCCCAAACCGTTCTGGTCAGGTTGATTCATGGCCAAGTGAAGATAGTAAACTGGAGAAGCTTCACTCACCTGAAGCCTACGAGATGATCCAAAACCACTTGGCTCTCATTTTGGGCAACCGATTAGGGGATTCAACATCTGTGGCTCAGATAAGCAAAATGAGAGTAGGACAGGTTTATGCAGCTTCAGTAATGTATGGGTACTTTCTTAAGAGGGTTGTCCAAAGGTTCCAGCTTGAGAAGACAATGAAAATTCTTCCTAATGTCTCAGAAGAGAATAGCATTCAACAAACTGTTGTTGATGATTCAAGAATCGGTGGTGGAGAGGGCCATTCTGAAGTTATGTCCCATCCTGAAGTTTCTACTTTGCCTGGTGGTGGCATCAGTTCTGGTGGATTTAGTTATGGTTCAAAAGTGTCCAGGCTGCGTACCTATGTGATGTCTTTTGATAGTGAGACGCTACAGAGATATGCAACAATAAGATCCAAAGAGGCTCTCAGCATCATTGAGAAGCACACTGAAGCATTGTTTGGAAGACCTGAAATTATTGTAACACAACAGGGAGTAATCAGTTCTTCTAAGGATGAGAACATGAAAATTAGCTTCGGTGACTTGAAGAGACTTGTTTTAGAAGCTGTTACTTTTGGTTCTTTTCTCTGGGATGTTGAGAGCTATGTTGACTCAAGGTACCATTTTGTCCTGAACTAAGTTCTGCTCACTCCAATCATCGCAAGGCATATTCATTAAGACTGAAGTACAAATATTTTTCACCTATCTTGATCACCGTCCATCTGGCTCTCACTAGTGAAAGGATATCTTAAAATTAGATATTTGCACATTTGTTTCTCCTTTGTTATCCTGATTTTTGTTGAAACATTAAGTATGAAACAGCTGATATAGATCTGTCAAAATCCAATTGTAATAAGGGTTGCGGATGTAAAGTTGCTGACTTGAAGATTTCTTCTAGTTAGATCTACATTTTATCACTTTTTTTAACAATGGATGAATGGATAGATACACAGTTCAATTTCATGATTTGTGAATTTCCAAATTATTCTTTTGACCAAATTATAGATTAGAAGATTTATCTTTTAAGAATTGAAATTGGTTTAACACCCATAATGAAAGCCGAATCAGTATAAACTGAAAATTCGATAATCCAAGTTTGGCTTTGATTTACCCCACCCTCATATGTACATATATAACAAGATTAATGTATATCCATAATGAAAGCCGAATCAGTATAAATTGAAAATTCGATAATCCAAGTTTGGCTTTGATTTACCCCACCCTCATATGTACATATATAACAAGATTAATGTATATGTTAGATAAAAAAGAATTAAAAAAGAGGAAAGTTAGAGAGTTTTTCTTCAAAAACTCTTTCTAGAACTTCTTCTCTAATTAGTTATAATATATAGGAAATTAATCGAGATAGTTTCCTAAGCACTTATTTTAAAAATATTCTCTCGTTTTTTAGTAAAGTTATCTTCTGCAGTTGTAAACTTTTTCTTTTTGATGCCTTCTCTAGTTTAATATCCAGTAATGTTAACTAGTAACTACACATTTTATATCATTCTAATGCCATTTTCTTGATAATAAAATAAAAAAATTCAGCACGAAACTTTTTTGCCAATTTTTCAAATCAAGGATAGTGTATCAGTGTGCGACTAACATTGACAGGAGTAACAGACTATTCTTAATAATGTGAGTGGTACTCTTTGGAGATCAACGCCATAAAATATGAAAAAGAGCTGGCGTGGGGGTTTTAAGACCGGGATTTATTTATAAGGAGACGTCAGAGCAGGGTATTACAGAAGAAAAAGAATAAAAGTTTGATTGGTTTGATTTTATTTTTTAATTTTTAAAAAAAAATTTAAAAAATTTTTAAAAATAGTTTTCGGAAAGAAAAGAGAAAAAAAAAACTTATTTAATAAGTGTTATTTGAAAATTGTTTTAAAAAATTAAAAATAGAAAAAAGTTGTTCATTCTTATTAAAATTTCATTAATAAAAAGGAAAAAAAAACATATTTTCATTGTATTTTGAGTTTTTAAAAAAAAAAAAATAGAAAACTGAAAAACAAAACTAGGTTTCAGTTGCTTCTGTTACTAAAAAACCTTCAAAAACTGTTTTAAGAAAACATTACCCAAAAGAGTTTTGTAATTTTTAAATACTAAAATATTGAAAACAATTAAAATTGTTATTAAATAAGCACAAATATTCTCATTTTTATTTTTGCTTTCGAAACTTATCCTCATTCCTGTTCTCATTTCCAATGGGTATAAACATAAAGCCTTAACCCCATCGTGTATTGGGTATATCCATATCCGTTTTATACCTGCAAAAAAAAATTATAATAATTTTTTAATAAAAAATAAATTGTTTGACTATAATGATATTAATTTAAATTTATCTAATAAACACAAAATTGTAATTTGAAAATTAAGTGTCAAACATTCTTTTAAGATAAATATGTTAAGTTTTTCTTAACATTCAAAAATTGTAATTTGCAAAAGGACAAAAATCTAAGAAGTCATTTGGTTTGAAAATTAGGTTAATAAATCAAGGATGTGAGTATGTAGATCATCATCTGTATTTTCAATTTAATAAATCAGATATTCTCTATACTTGTATCTGGTCAAATAAGGGATTTTCCGTCAACTTCGAGTATGATTTTACTTATCATTTGTATTCATAAGTTAATTTTCTTAATGCAATATAGACTCACGTCAATATGTTCGCTTTAAATAGATTTAAATATAATTGGTGTTCCTAAGTTTTTTCAATTTTAGACATTGTGCCCTCAAAGTTTAAAAATCATGACATTATACTTAGATTTAAAAAATGTGTGAGTTGATATCTCTTTTGTGAAATTCGGATTCCTTGCAATCACTTTATGACGGTGGAAACATGCATTCATAATCTAACGACTAAAATATTTTATATTTTTTATCATAAAATTTATTATTGTGATTGAGATTTTATGTCATCACACAAGTGACTGTATGGAATCCATTTTCCCTTTCATGAGTTGTTGACATTGTTGGTTGGTTAACTGTTAGCATGTTGACCGCTATATGTAAGAAATTAGATAACATGACAAAAATTATTGTTTAATAAAATGATTAAGTTAACTTTTTAGGGCTTAATAAAAGAGAATTGTTCTTTGATAAAAAAAGAATTAAGTAAACTCAAAATATTAACTTAACCTTTTTATATTAAGCAATGATTCTTTGTCACGTTACCTAATTTCTTACATGTACGGTCAATACACTCAGAGTTATCAGTTAACGCCAAACTCTTCCATGAGTATTATGAGTGCACTACTTTGATTATAGACTAAGTTAACTTGCCTTAGTGTTTCTTTTTCTTTAGCATATGTTGAAGGGAGTATTAATTCACACATTTTTTAAAAAATTTTGGGGTATAATGTCATGATTTTAAAGGAAATGAAAATGTTTAAAATTGAATTTTTTTTTTTGAGATATCAATTTTATTTAAACCTTTTAAATATAATCACAAGTCAAAAAGTTTAAAAGTGGATTTGTCTATTGAGTTACCTTGAAACCAAGTTTATTCAACTTAATTAATCACTTGGATTGGATAGGTTGGTTATTAGTTCAACTTCAATCTATCTATTTAACTTTTTTTAAATAGCACTGGATGCATAAAATGAAAATTCAAAATTTTAATAATATATATATATATATATTATTTTTTTTTCAATTTACTTAATTTATGATGTGTATATAAACTTATTCAGAAGTATTTTTAAGAAAACAATATAAAAATGAAATGAGGATTTCTATAAGTTGATAAGCTATACATAAGTTAAAAGATTCTTTTTAGAGTTTAACACTTATGTATTTATAATGGAAAAAAGTTTTATACAGACGTTTAATTATAATTATTCATTTATATTAAAGTATTAATTGATAAAATCAACTAATTTAACATGTATAAAAAGTTGTAATTAGATGTATATGAAAGATTTTCTAAAAATTAACAACTAATATAGTTTAAGAAAAAACTCTTTAATTTTCGCTTCTTATTTTCTATTTTTGAAAGTGTTTCTATAGAAACTTATTTAAAATGTTAGGAAGAAATTTTTGGGTAGACACATGTCTAGTGGGTCATCACTCGTAAGGGGGAATTTTTATTTACACTTTCATATTTTCTCCATAAACCCTAATTTTATACCCTCTTAAATGTTTAATTAGGAACAAATGCAATGTAGCAAAAGGTGGAATAATACAAAGAGAAAGTGTACCTACTAAAAAAAAGCTTTTTTTAATTGGTACATGTTTTGTTAAACTGATCATAAATTTTGACTTTTAGCTAGCGAATATCCAACAATAGCTTCTATTGATGTATAATAGATCTAGATTCTAAAAATAACAGTGCTTTTGAATAAGCATGAGTAATTAAATAAAATAAAGCAGTTCCATAAGATCTTGTATCGAGAGCTAACATCATATATTCGGGAGTGGAGTGCAAGAGAAATTAGGTGGAGGGGAAAATGTCCTTAGCAGGTCAGGTTATCATCTTAGGTCTGGTTAGGGATGATTAAGAGTGGATTCTAAGATTTCTTATTTTTAGTTTAGAAATGTAATTTCAAATCAGAAATCTATTTGATAAAAATGGTTTTATTTAAGTTTTTAGTTATTAAAAATAATTATTTTACTATGTTTGTTGTCAGTTATTGTTTACTAACTACTACCTCCAGTCACCTACTGTCAGTTATTGCTTATGTCCTTATCTATTGATCGGTTTCTGGTTCTGCAAATACCTCTTCATTGTTTTCTCCTTGGTCTTCCATCACATGTTATGAAAACTCACTTCCCTAAGACTTCTGAAAATACAGAATGATACAATTTTGCTCTTTTTTACAAGGAGCCAATCCATCATGTTTAGCTCTCAGAAAATCTAATGTAGTCTTGCAAACTTGTCTGTCTGTAATACTCTTTTAGGATGTTTATCTTCACAATATTCTTTTTCTTCATTCAGGGATCCTAGGTTCTTCTGGAACTTAGGATCCCTTGCACAATCTAATTTACTTGCAGTTAACAAAAGATTGCAGAACACATCTTCTGAAAACCTATCAACATCAAATCAGCCAGTTGATGGTTCCACATACACGAGTGGTTTTAAATATCATCCAAAGTTGTCTTTGAAATGGACCAATTGAGTATTATATAAGTAAGGACATCCATAAACTCATGCCTTAAAGTGTGGATAGGAAGTCCAGGTTGAATAGTCCATCAAGATTGAATCCTATATACAAAATTTGCTTGTCTTGGCCTTTTGATGATTGGGATTACTTGATAACAGATTGTTTGTCTTCAATAAAATTTAGTAAACTTTTTTCCCCGTAATAAAGATTTTTAAATATTTATTGGAGAAATTAAAGAGATACTCTCATCCATCCTCTACTGGTTTGGAAATTTTAGATTATATGAAATATAAATTAGTGAGGACAGTATTTGCTTCTCCACAAAAGCAAAAAGAAGGCAGATTCCAATAATTGAGAATAATAAAATAATTTCCTATCCATCGAATGAGTTTTAGAATTCCAATACAAAAAAGTAGCCTTCAAATTTGTACAAACTTCAAGTTTTTTTCCTCTCACTAGCGATGAAATTGATCACTGAACTTCTGATCTTTGAATTCCTATGGTTAAAAATTCCATTATATTTTCCCTTACTGCTCTAACGTATTTCATATTCTACTATTCAGCCATTGAATTATGGCATGAGCGATATCGTCACGTTCAGGTTCAAAGAGGAGGTCATGCGCGAAGCCTTCATACAATTTGATAGTTTTGTCTGTTGAGGATGCTTGTTCATACAGTTTTTGAGAAGCGTCAGGATCAGTAACAGAATCGGCAGTGCCATGGAGAACTTGAAATGGAATTTTCAGTTTTCTGAGATTTTGTTGCAAGTAGCTTGTAATTCGAAGAATCTCATAGCCAGTACGTACTCTAAGAGATCCAGTGCATACTAGTGGATCTGAATATTTAGCAATTAGGGCCTCTGGATCTCGAGAAACTGGCAACCCCTTCTTATATGCAGAATTACATTGATATGTTGGCAGCAAAAAGGACACTATAGGAGCCAGCGCCTGTCATGAAGAAAATATAGCGATGAAGAGTGGTCCTATTGACCTAATATATGCAAGTATACCATGTTTTATATATCTTATGTAAATGAAGATGTCAGAAGGTATGTAATATGTATTATAATTAAAGTTAGATGCAGCCAAAAGGGTATTCTCACCACCAAAATTGGATGAGAAGGCTCCACTCCAACTGCTGGTGATGTGAATGTAGCACCATCTATGCAAGCTTCAACCTTTGGATCAAGCAGTGCCTACAATATAAGTAGCAGTGAAAATGTGGATAATCTTTTACCCAAACATAAGTTTCAAGAGTAAATAGTTCCCGATTTACACTGTAATATTGTTGACTTTTACATTATCAACAAATAAGAAGTAAAGGTGGAAATCTTCATTTATATGACTTTTTAAGTATTAATTGATAAAATAAACAATCTTACTTACTGTAAATGAAAGGTTGTGATTTAATGTCAATGTAAAACTTTTTACGTTGACAGTGTACAATTCTTCCTTTTTCTCTTTACCACAAAAACTATCTTAAAAGTCATCCTTAACATAGTTTCTTACTGGTTGACATTGTTAAAACTTAGTAACATAGAAATTAAACTCCTTGTACAAATCATACCTTAAGAGTAATGGCTGCACCAGTTGAGTGTCCATAGCAGAAACATGGAAGTCCACGATTTTCATTTTGAATCTTCTCAAGAAATACTTTCTGTTTATCAAAAATAAAATAGTGTATGTCGGAACACATGTAATTTATACAGTGAAGAAATCTAGAAACACAACCACTTCCCAATTCCCAGCCACTGTATCTCTTTCTTACTTAACTACTAACACGGTACTCCACAACCCCTTCCTATATAATATCACAAAATCCTCGTAGATTATAGAACATACCATGTCAGAAACAGCATCATCAAGAGAATGGACATATGCATGCAACCCATCACTTCCACCATGGCCTACGAAATTGTAAAGATAGCAGACAATAATCAGGTTTACAAATATTACAAATCGAAAAGAAAGAAATGAAGAACACAATCTAGTAGATTAGAAAATAAAGCATTTAAGTTTTCATGATAGATCACTAGGCAGGAATCGGAGCACACATTCAATGTTCCTAAAATTATCATCATTGTATTATATTTCTGCATTTGGAACTTGAATATGCTTTAAGTCATGACGAATAGGGAACTTAATTACACAATGAAAAATTAAACAAGTAATTTATCTTAATTATGTCCCAGACATATAAAAAATGAGTTGGTAGGATAAAATGGGATGTACAATCAATGGCATGTACCATTGTCCTTCTCTTGGAGGACCCTTTTGCGGCGTGCCTTCCAAACCATAAGAAAAACATCATGTGCATGCTTATGAAAATGACCACAAGAACCTCAAATGATCACAAAAAATCTCAAAATAAAAGAAAATAAAGAGAAAGATAACTTATCCATATAAGATTTCTGTGGTTTATTTATAATATTTCAATTGTTAACATAAAATCCATTTATTTTCAGACTTATATGTGAGCTATTCCATTCCTAAACAAGTCATGTGCAATACACACAGATAATAAGCTTACTTATAGACAGGAGCTTCACATGTTACTTTATCGCACAAATAGACATCCAAATAACTTAGCCCTGCAATATCCAACAAATATAGATGCATGTTGAAGAATGGTGACAACTAAACTATTAAATGAGAGGTAGAAATCATCACTGTCTTCTATAATCCAATGGAATAATCATACATAAAAAGAATGACATAAATTTGTTAGAAGAAAACTCACTACCACTATTCTATCCTTATTTCAACTGACAACAACTGAAAAATATTTTGTAGAAACTGCAGAAATCCAGTCAGTGAATTCTCCTATAGGGAAATAATATAAAATAATGATATATAAGATGAAGTAGAATAGAAAGCACGTTAAAAAAATTTATTCAATCTGTCTCATGCTAGAAGTACATGGACGAGAACATGAAAATAACTCATATAGCCCAGTAAGGAAACAAAAGGATCTATTACCAAGTTCATGAATCAAGTTGAAAAGCCACTACCAATTCCTCCACAATTCATACATGCTCATAAATTAGAATTGACTTCATACTTACCAATCCAATCCATCCCATAAACTTTGTAGCCATTAGCATTCAGCTGCTTTGCAAAATCACTGTATCTGCCACTGCCAGAGAATAATTGGGATGGCTTCAGGAAAACAAAGAAGTTATATAAAATTTGGAAGACTTCAGAACTAGAATTGCTTGCAGGATTTTGATTTATCCACCCTCATTTTCTCTTACATTTCTTTTACAACCTCTCACTTTCTATCTCTTCCGTTCTCCCGCGTATCATTCATTACATATCTTACTTTTCTGTTTTGACTTTCCTATTTCCATCCAACTAACCCCATAAAAGGGTGTAAAAAGAACATAACCCTTACGTAAATTACTAACCTGTGCTCATTAAGTCCATGCATCAGAAGAACGACTCCCCTGCAAAAAGTAGGCAACCTATTTTAGCTGTGCAAATTCTACCAGAAAGAAAGCAAAGTGGTATAAAGGTGAAAAGAAAATTGAAGGAATACATGGGTAATCTGTCCTCTTAAAAATGGAAAAAAAGAACAGAAAAACATTTGGAGTATAAATTGTGAATATTATGCCATACCTGAATTCAGGAAATAAAATTTTAGCAAGGCTCAAATATCAAAATCAAGGTGATGCATCTAAATCTAATTAAGAGACCACACATATAAATGCCCATATATATATATATATATATATATATATATATATCATAATTGTGAAACTATCAAAGATTACGAAACTATAGTTTGAAACTATGATGTTGAGCTTTGTGGAAACAGGTGTCTGTCTCCATATAATAAAGAATAGATAATAAATAATGTTGAATATGTACTTGATGTTGCGAGAAAGCGGTGTCCAACATTGTGTGAAAATGGTGTCACCCCTTTTGGTTCCTAAGAGGAAATAGTCCCTGACACACATTTGATCATCATCCTCGACGATCCTCCTTATGGCCAAGTCTCTCCGTGCAGCCACCGCAGGAGTTTTCCTCGGCGCCATCTTGGCCGTCATCCGCACCACCGCGCCTTTGCCACCGGGCTTCTCCGCCGGTGACACCCTCCTCCGTCCTCTGAACGGCAACAACAGCACCATGCCAACTGCACATATCACCATCACCAAACTCTTCAACGCTCTCAGCGATAACAAGGCGCTTTCCTTCAACATGAATGCCTCTCTCGCCATTTTCCTCCCTATAAATGATTCCTCTATCTTCTCACCTTGTTTTTTCTTCTTTTCCCTTTTTGGAAAATGTTGAAAAAAGTGAAAGAAGAAGAAAAGAGAAAAATGCTGGGGAGTTTTTTTTGTTATAAAAAAGTGTTAACTTTGCATATGATAAAAATAGCTTCAAGGGTCTGATGCTAAACATAGGAAAACCTAAACCAAAACATCATCATGTATATATATATATATATATATATTTACTCTTTTTGTTCAATTGAATTAATGCAATCACAGTATATGTTTATGATAGTAATCACTTTAAAAATTATATAATGAGATTGGTAGACAATTCTACGTTATCAGTTTACACGAACAACTCATGTTTGTTAGAAAAAATGTTAACATACTTACATTCCATTATTGGATTGTAATAGTAAAGAAAGAAAGAGATAAAAAGGGAGAGAGTGAATATCACAACTGATGTAATGAGAAATAAAAACAAGGATAAAAAATAGAAATAAATTAAAAACAAGTTGAATATATAAAAATAGAGGAAAAAAAGTTTTTTTTTACAGTAGATAAAGTAAGTTATTAATAGCAATACAAAATAATTTCTTATTATAATAAAATCATGTATAAGTATATTGATTTTATAAATAATTATTTTAACAATGATGATATAAAATTCACCTATTAAATATAATAACTCGCCTACTAAACTTAATGAAAATGTAGTGCAAAAAAATAAAAAATAAAACGAAGCAAAAAGTTAGGAAGATATTTAATTCAGGGTTTTCTTTGGGCGGTTGAGTTGAATATCAACTTTTTGTTGATTTTACTTTTTAGAATTAATTTTAAATTTATTTGAAATAAATTTTAACAAGTTTAATTTTCTTAAAAAATTTAGAATTAATTAAAACAATTTAAAATAGTTTTTAAGTTAAATATATTACACTAAATTTTATTTTTATAATAAAAAGATCATGATTTTAGCATAGACAATTTAAGTTTTGAGAAGCATGATAAAATTGAAGTGGGAGCTCTCAAGAATAATATATGAAATTGAAGAATATTTGAAGATAAGATTAGGATGAAGTAGAAGCAGTCAAGAAAATGACAGGGTAAACTATTCAAAAAGCGTGGAGGTAATGAATATTAGACACTTCAGGTAGTAGATATTTGTTTTAAGCCTAATTTACAGAGATAAAATATAAGTATATGGTTACTTCAAACTCAATACTTGTAGCAGAGGAATCTCTTGACCCGGACTTATCTAGGTCAGACTACCCCTGAGTCGAACCTCCAATCAAGGTCGGGTCTACCTTCAACCTGACCTGTAATTTTGTTTAAGGTGGGATTCATAACATTACATGGAAAAGTCCAAATTATCCCTTTAGAGGTAAAAGATAAACCCTAATTATCTTTACAAGCTTAAGTCCAAAAAGGTAAACATTATAAATAATAAAGTATGAGTACATGTTTGATAACTGAATTATTATATTACTTTTCTACTCACATACTGTACTTTCTAATGCATTAGTTAACTCCCCTCCAACTTGAGCATTAGAGTGCTTTTGCAGGTACCCACTTGTACGGGCTTGGAAGATTGGATCATCCAGGAAGAAGACCTATTCAGTGTGTGTAAGAACGGTTGATGCCCACTGTGGGGCCAAGTAAGTAATACCCTTCAGCCTCAAAGAGAAGATTGAGTAGGCGAGACAATGTTAAAATAAGGTTTCCCTCCCGACCAACCAACCCGGGTAAGGAGGTACCTTAGCCAAAAATCAGAAACGCGAAAACAAGGTTTCCCTCCTGGCCAACCAACCTGGGTAAGGAGGTACCTTAGCCAAAAATCAGAAATGGGAAGACAAAGTTTTCCTCTCAGACAACCAACTCAGGTAAGGAGGTACCTTAACAAAAAAAAAATGCAAAAACAAAGTTTCTCTCCGATCAACCAGCCCGAGTAAAGAGGTATCTTAGCCTAAAATCAGAAATGCAAAGACAAAGTTTCCCTCCCGATCAACCAACTCAGGTAAGGAGGTATCTTAGCCAAAAGTAAGAAATGTGAAGACAAGGTTTCCCTCTCGGCAACTAGCTCGGATAAGGAGGTACTTAGCCAAAATCAGAAACGCGAAGACAAGGTTTCCTCCCGCCTAATCATCCTCGACAAGGATGTATCTTAGCCAAAAATTAGAAACGTGAACACAAGGTTTCCCTCCCGTTCAACCAATCTTGGTAAGGAGGTACCTTAGCTAAAAATCAGAAAGGCGAAGACAAGGTTTCCCTCCCGGCCAACCAATCCTGGTAAGGAAGTACCTTAGCCATAAATAAAAAAAGCAAAGACAAGGTTTCTAACCTAAAAAAGTCTGACATGAACAATACACGAAAGAAAAGGCAGGACAATTGACAACTCTAAGGCCTTCCAAACCATTTTGGTTGGACTTTCCATACCAAGCCCACAACACACCTAGATAAGCATTACTTAAAGACATATCAAACGTCTTTGTTGCTTAAACTCCTTGACGTTGGTGAGGTTATGTACTAGAGGAATCCCTCCACCCAGACTTACCCCGGGTCAGACCTACCCCTGAGTTGGACCTCCAATCAAGGTCGGGTCTACTCTCAACTGACCCATAATTTTGTTTAAGGTGAGACCTATAACACTACATGGAAAAGTGAAAATTATCCATTTAGAAGTAAAAGATAAACCCTAATTATCTTTTACGGGTAAAAGGTAAATCTGAAATCATCTCTACAGGACCAAATTCAGAAAGGTAAACACTATAAATAATAAAACGCGAGTACATGTTTGATGACTGAATTATTATATTACTTTTCTACTCAGATACTGTACTTTCTAGTGCATTAGTCAATTCTCCTTTGATTTAAGTGTCAGAGTGCTTTTACAGACATCCACTTGTACGGACTTGGAGAAACTACTGGATTGAAAGATTGGATCATCAAGAAGGAAGACTTAATCATTGTGTATAGGAAAAATACTCATGTTGCATGAATGAGTTATATCTCATACTACACGAACTCAGGTCTAAACATGGAGAGGGATTGGAAAAAAAAAATATGGAACTATCAACCCTAGCTAGTATTGAATATAAGCATTTTAGTAAAATTTGATCAACTACATTTCTTGTATACGAGTTTAATTATTAGCACTTAAATGTTACCTATCGTCCACTTGTTTATACTTAGTTACCGGAGATTGAAACACGAGTTTAGCTCACTTGTTAACAAGCATCATTATTTAGGGAGATGAGTATATTACGACTGTTTTTTCAACGCAATTTTTTAACGTATTCTTTATTAAAATTTATTATCCAAAATACAAAATACTTTATGCGTTGAATACAAGTAGATTATAATACAAAGTATTGTTGACAATCTTACAACTAACATAAAATTTAAGATAATATTAATACCATTTTAATATAAATTTTAATATTTTAATTGTTATTTAAAGAGTTGTTAACTATCGCTTAAGTTACATATTCTTCTAATTAAATTTTTTGAATAACTTTTTTTGACTGCAAATTTTTTGAATAAATTAATCATATAATAATTATATATATATATATATATATATATATATATATATATATATATGAAAATTGGTTTTTATAACCATTAGGATATTTGAATTAGTGAGAATAAAATAAACTCTTATATTAGTAGATACAAAACAAAAGTATGTAAAAGAATACATATAAATAGAGTAAGAGAAAGAAATTATATACACTTAGTATATATTGAATTGTAAAGATATAAGTTTAATAAAAACTTTTGAGGATCGGGTACATAGAAGATTATTGTAAAGAATGTGTATGTTAATTTATTTGATGAGATGATAAATTTATAATTCCAGTGTAGGCAAAAATTTCTCACATGAGTTTTTTATGATTGACTTAACTCATGAGAGTCAATCTTATTATAATATCATTATTCAAATAATAATAAAAATATAATAGGATATAATAATTACTATATCTTAAATTGTGAGATAATAATAAAAGACAATCAATTAATATCAATCCACAGTCATATTGAACATGAATAACTTAGGCCCTGTTCGGAGTGGTTTTTGGTTTCTAGTTTTAAAATTTCTAAAAACAAAAACTAGTTTTAGTTTTAAGTTTTTAAAATTTTAAAAACAACATTGTTTTTGTTTCCAAATTTAAAACATTGTTTCAAATCTTAATCAAAACACTAGTTGAAGGTAGCGACCGTTGAAGGTGACAGTCGGTCATTGGTGATCACCAGTTGGAGGTGTGGTTGATGACCGCCGGTCGGAGGTGGCGGCCGATGATCGGCGGTCAAAGGTGGCGGTCGGTGACCGTTGGTCGGAGGTGGCAGCCGGTGATCGTCAGTCGGAGGCGGCGACCGGTGATCGCTAGTCGGTGGCAGCGGCCGGTGATCGCTGGCGGCGGCCAGCGATCGCCGGTCGGGTGCGACGGTCGGTGATCGCCGGTTGGCGGTGGCGGCCAATGATTGTTGGTCGAAGGTGGCGGCCGGTGATCAGTGGTCAGAGGTGGCAGTCGGTGATCACCGGTCGGAGGTGACGGCCAGTGACTGTTGGTCAGAGGTGGCGACCGATGATCATCGATCGGAGGTGGCGATTGGTGATCGATAGTTGGAGGTGGTTGTCGGTGACAGCCGGTTGGAGATGGCAATTGGTGACTGTCAATCAGAGGTGACGACCGGTGACTGCTAGTCGGAGGTGGGGGCTGGTGACCGCCAATCGAAGGTGATGACTGATGACCGTCAGAGTGACAGTCGATGACTTTTGGTCAGAGGTGATGGTCAATGATGACAAATGACGTCAAGTAATGAATTTAAATAAAAACAGAAACAGAAATCTAAAAACCAAATTTTATTGTTTTTAAAATTGAGTGAAAACTGTTTCGAAAATGAGTAAAAAACCAAAACAGAACCATTTTTGCTGAACAGGTTTCTATTTTCAAAATACATTTCAAAACCAAAAACCAGAAACTCAGAATCACCCCGAACGAGACCTTAATTAATAAATTGTGTTTCATCCCCAATGTGAGTAACACTTGGACCTCTACCCAAGGGACTATTAATTTTAAACTGTATAAGGTTTAGCAAAATTTCCTTGAATTTAATGAAAGTGCTTTTGGCTTAAGACTCGTATCAAAGGGGTACATGAACAGGTGGATACAATCCCCTATTCCAATCTTATCTCATTGGAACAAAATCTTCAAAATAATATAATCGAGTCTTTATTAAGGAGGAAATATTATGGTTTAAAAAATCTAGAGAGTAATGGGTTAAGGTCAATAATAAAAATACACTTTTTTTTTCTATAGTAAAACTTTTATATGAAGAAGAAGAAATAGAGTATCAACATTGATGATTGATGGGATTTGGTATACTAATGATGAGGTGCTTAAAAATGAGGTCTTGTCTTTCTTTAAGACCGAATTGTCTTGTCTTGTCATTGTTACGAAAAATTGAGATGACTCTCTCGTCCAGCCAATTACAATTGAAGATGTGAAGATGTAAAGCAAGCTATTTTCTTAATGAACTCTTAGAAGGCCCTAGGTGTGGATGGTTTTCAACCTATTTTCTTTAAAGCCTATTAAGATGTAGTTGGTCATGATATTTGGATAATGGTTGCCTTTGCTTTTTCTACTGGCTAGATTGATAAATCATTAACAGAAACATTCATTATTATGATACCTAAAGTTGATGCACCTACTTCCTTAAAAGATTTTAGACCCATCATCCTTTGT
The DNA here is from genome assembly GCA_037954015.1 of Psophocarpus tetragonolobus. Lineage (NCBI taxonomy): Eukaryota > Viridiplantae > Streptophyta > Magnoliopsida > Fabales > Fabaceae > Psophocarpus > Psophocarpus tetragonolobus. Next base: position 4,098,703 of record CM075696.1, read on the forward strand.
ATGTCTTATTAAAAGTCATTTCAAAGGTTCTAGCTCATTGGATTAGACCTTAGTCACGTTTGTGGGGCTTACCAAAGTAGCTTTATTCTCGGAATAGACACTTCTGAAAATGCCATGATCACTCAAGAGATTGTCCACCACATGCATAAGAAGAAAGGGAGGAAATGGTTTGTGATGTTTAAAATTGATTTCAAAAAGGCCCATGATAAAGTTGATTGGGGTTTCTTGCAGATCACTATTTTTGATTTGGTTTCCCACCGAAATTATTGACCTCTTAATGAATTATACTACATCCACAACCTTGTTACTGGAATGGAATGGTGAAAAACTTGATTCATTTGCCCCAAAATATGGCCCCCAACAAGGTGATCTTATGCCCCTTTATTTTTTTGTTCTTTATATGAAAAACTATCTTTTCTTATCAAACAAAAAGTTCCGGAGGTTAGTTAGATACCTGTTAAAGTAAATAGGAATGATCTACCTATGTCTCATTTATTCTTTACTAACGACTATTTACTCTTTATTGAGACTAAATCTTCTTAGATCAAGGTTGTTAAAGAAGTATTTGATGTTTTTTGTCACGCTGATTTGAAAGTGAACTTGCATAAATCCAAATTCATGACCTTCAACAATATGTCATGTGAAGAAATATTTTTATTAGGTATTTTAATATAAATTATTTATCATAAATTTAAAAATATTTATTTATTATTAATTTTAATTATAATCTAATTTATATATTTAATTTTTTACTGATTTATTTACTACAATTTAATTTATAAAAAATAAGCATTTATTTTATGTATTGTTATGACTAAAATATTATTAAAAAATAAAATTTTAATATTTTTATTGGGTATTTTAATTAACTTAAATTATAAAAAATAGAATTTCTGACTTTCTCCTCGCTTGTCTGCTTCGCTTATTGTTTTGATTTTTCATTTTGATTTCATTGATTTGCTCGTGGACTTTTTTCTACTTCTTTCTTCTGTAACCAACTTGAGAAGTTGTTGTTATTTGGATTGAAATTTGATACAATGTAGTTAACGTTAACTTGGGGGAAGAGGTTAAGTATTTCATCATTTTTTGTTTGTACTAAAGTTGTAATAATCTTGTACATAAATCATTACAACTTTTGTCTTGGGGATAGAGGTTAAGTGTTATATCATTTGGATTGAATGCTTATTTTGTCTTGTGCCAATCGAATCATGTACTTAATGCCAATGATGATATGAGCAACATAGAGATGAACAATCGTTGAAGGAGTTCACAGACGGTTTATAGAAAAAGTTACGTTCTTGCTTATCATGAATGGGATGATGACCAATACTACTGGGTGTGTTTTAATAAAATTAGTTAAAAATATTTAGTAAAATTAACTGATAAATTAGTTGAAAATTATAAAATAATAAATGATAATATCATTAATTATTATATAAAAAAATAGAGTATTTAAAATAATTATAACATATTTTAATAATATAAATTAATTATATATTTAAATAATAAATTATTATAATTAATATTTAAATTATAATTTCTATAATTAAATATATACATTTTAAATTATATATTAGATTAAAGTTTTCTATAATTATATATTTATATTATAAATTACTATACCTACATTAATTAAACAGAAATGTTGTATAATGTAATGAAAGAGAATTATTGAGGGACAATGCACTAATCAATAAAGATTAAACATATAAAAAGAAACTCATCTAGCAGCTGAATATGAGAAATCTTTTGTAAAATCTATTTGGAGTAGTTTTTTTAAAAAAAGCTAGTAGCTTCTAAAAAAGTTCTTAGATTTTTCCTATTTAAATTGAGCTAAAATCATTTCAGCTAACTTTTCAGTTTTCAGATAGTTATAATTTTTCAGTTTTCAGATAGCTAAAATGACAAACTAAATACAGTTCTACCCTTACCATTCTTTCTTATCTTTTGGAGGTGGATATACACATCTTTCTTTTATATAACTAGTTTGCAAATAAATATATAAAAAATTTCTTCATTTTGAATTATTCTATTATGAGGATCAAACATGCTCTCGGTAGCAGACTTTCTTTATGGTAGAGGAGCCATGACTCTTCCAATTTTTTTTTACAATTAGATTTATTAAGATATTAAATAATAAAATATAATTAATAGAAATATTAATTTTAGGGGTTTATTTCCTTACACCTACTTTTCTTCTAGAATAAATAAGTTAGTACTTTACATCTTGAGTGTATTTAAATAAATATAGAAGTAAAAAAAAAAAACACAAATAATAATCTCTTGTAAAGTAATTGTTTCACAAAATAAATAAAACATCACAATGCATAATAAAAGTGTTGGTTTTATTTTTAATAAAATTATTTAACTTATAAAAAAATGTATAGTAAAAGTAAAAAATTTTATTACTAGTTAAAATACAACATAAGATTGTGTCGCGTGAAACAAATAATATTTAGAGATCTTGTTCTCATTTTTTACCTTTTTCATGCTTGCACCTTTCCTTAATTTTTATTAATTTCTTTTATTATCCTATTTAAAATAGGAAAATTAGCTTAAAACGGCGTGATATAGTCATAAGAAACAGAGGTAAGAGTATGAGAAAGTGTACGAAGGTGTAATAAAAGAGAATAGGTATGCAATATAGTAAATTGTATAGAACAATATATTCCATGAATAAAATACAATCTAAAATGTTTTTCTTCTGTGATTAACTATTGTCTACTATGGTGTATTGTATTTTCAATCTGTGATTCATGAAGCATCAAATTGAGGCTATACAAATACAAGTGTTCCTTTGAGATTTCAGAGGAAGGAAAGACTTCAAACACGTCTAGTCGTTTACTGAGTCAAAAGGAGAAGAAATCAACTAATCATGTTTATTATCGTGGAGGGGCCTGGGGGGTTTCTTTATATGTATATATTATGAACAAAACAACGAAAAGAAGAAATCAGCACTCTTGTTTTGAACATTTTTTTATTCCAATTATCAATGCATTTTTTTAAGATGTTTTTCCTTTATTTATATAGTATAATATTATTAATAATTAATATAAGTAATTTATTATTAGTTTTTCGAAAATAAAATTGAATAAAATTGTAAATATTCTTATTATTAGTTTTTCCTATTTCACGTAATATATTTATTTAATTTTCTAAAATATTAAAGTCTACAATAAATATTTAAATCTTACTAAATCTCAAGAGAAAAAAATATCTTTAAAGATCAGTTATAGTACTATAGTACAATATTAGTGCATTAAACTAATGCAATAGAGAAAAAATATATTATTTCTCGAAAAGGGAAAATAATTTTAAAAATAAAATTAATATAATTAAATATTAAAAAAGTGAATTATTATTTATTCATGTGTGTTAGCCATAGTTGATGAGTTTTACAAAAAAAAAAAAAAAACCATAGTTGATGTTAGCCATAGTTGACTGCAGGCAGAGACGTCGCGTTGCGTAAATTTGGTACGATAAAGTGGTTGGAGAATGGAGACATAAGGGATGGAAATGAAATTAATGTTTTATAATTCTAGTGGTCCAAGAAAAACTTGGTCTATTTAATTCAACCCCTTTAACCTTTGGTTTTATCTTCTCACAACTTCTGTTCTGTATTTCTTATAACAATTAAGATGGCAACCTTGACTGTACCCCCTGTTCCTCCTTCCCCTAGAGATGATGCAGTGCAGCTTTACCGTGCTTTTAAGGGTACCCTTTATCCCTCCAAATTTGTTGATTATGCTTGTAATCATGGCTTACAAGTTAGAACTTTGATTAGCTAGTTCTTTGTTTGACACTTCCTTTTGAGGAAGATGTTGTTACTGGAAATAAATATTCAAGTTCTAATGCATGTCAGCATGAATTTTAGTCTAGTATTGTATTAACCTTCTTGCATGCATGCTTTAATTTTGAAGTGCCCTTGATTGCCAATTTCGTTTACTTTTTATATTATGTTGATTATTGACTGCAAATAGTATTAGATCTTTGCCTAGCTTTCTGTCTTAAGAGTGTTTTTCATCCAAGTTTTATTTCTTTAGTAAATGTACCTTGTGAAAAGTCTTGAATGATTCTTCTTACATAGAGATTGTCTGTGAAGGGTATATTCATGTTGGAGATTCACTCTACTTTAATTTGTACCTTTTGATCCTTTGAGTCCTTTAATTTCATTTTGATTCTATGTTTTCACAGGATTTGGGTGTGATACTAGTGCTGTTATCAATATTCTTGCTCATCGAGATGCCACACAGCGTGCCTACATCCAACAAGAATACAGAACAATGTATTCTGAGGAACTTTCCAAACGCTTAGCTTCAGAGCTTAGTGGAAAGTTAGAGGTACTAAGGCTTTTTTTGTTAACTGTTTTCAGAAACACTTTTCTATTTTCTAAATTTTGTCTCCTGGGCTCATTTGAAGGTGTTTGTTCCCTGAACATTCTGTTTTCTAAAAGTTTGTATCCTGAATAGTTAAACAAAGAACGTGAAAAAAATAGAAGATGACAAAATATCTCCTAGTTGTTTTTGGTTTTTTAAACACTTATTTTGGAAATAATTTTCAAAACTTAATAGATTTTGGAAGAAAAATTATTGTTTGGTGGTGTGAAATTGTTTTAGAAAACAATTTTTAAAACAAAAAAGTGAGAAGGCAATATGGTCCAAATTACTATATAAACTAGATATATAACTGTGTTACCCAGATGTTAATTTTTTTAATACTACATTTATTAATTTGAGAAAAATAAACTGTACTATCTTAAACCAACACTTCTGATTTGTCTTATAATTTTTTGCGTTTATCAGACTGCAGTTCTTCTCTGGTTGCACGACCCTGCGGGACGTGATGCAACAATCATTAGGAAGTCTATAACAGCAGAAGTAAGAAGCCTTCAAGGTGCTACTGAAGTTATATGTTCACGCACCCCATCGCAGCTGCAATATTTAAAACAGATCTACCATTCTATGTTTGGTGTTTATCTTGAGCATGATATTCAAAGAAACACCAGCCCCGGGGATCTTCAAAAGGTGAGGTTTCTACTTGTAACTTTTATGAAAGGAACCTGAGCTATTGTAATTCATTGGTCCTATTAAAGGATCTTATGCTAACAGTCTGAGTGCTGTTTGTCTTGAGCATTACATTGAAACAACTATGGGATAATAAAAGGTGTAGTTTATCTTTGTCCTTCTGTGTGTGGTTTTTAGGAGAGAGACCTTAACTATCACAAAGTTGTCACATTAAGGGTTCTCTTTGTCAGCTTAAGAGTTCGTTATTATCTTCCTACCACACTTCCTAGATAGTTCTATTATGGCCAATAATAGATATTTATGTAGAGTTTTTTTCTTATCTCTTGTAAATAATTAAATACACAATAGGTCCTCCGCTTCACCAATTTTTTATGGATCACTTGTTATGACTTGGCTCTATTCAAGACTATGTCCATAATGCCACTAAATTATCTTTTGATCTATGAAAAAGGTTAACTGCCTTTAACTGATGCACATTTTCTGCTAAAAGCCTACTATGGGCAAGGATACTGCTTCTCATAGGATAGGATGCAAAATCTTTGTCTTGTGATTCCTTGATTTCGTTCATGATCACATCTATGAGTTCCTTTCAAGTAATTAAAACAATGGAGCTGCTGTTTTTTGTTGTTGATGCCTTTGTGTATGAAACTTGCTTCAGCTCTTGCTTGCGTATATAAGCACACCTCGTCATGAAGGCCCCGAGGTTAATAGAGAAATTGCTCAAAAGGATGCAAAGGTTCTTTACAAAGCAGGGGAGAAGAAACTGGGAACGGATGAAAAGGCTTTTATCCACATATTCAGTGAACGGAGTGCGGCACATTTGGCTGCCGTCAGTTCTTATTACCATGAAATGTATGGTCACTCTCTGAAGAAGGTATCTTGAACACTTTTAATTTCTTTACTTCAGTTTATTCTATCTTGAGGTAATTTCTGGTGCTTATTCAATATGAATTTATCAGGCGGTAAAGAATGAAACGTCTGGGAGCTTTGAACATGCACTTTTGACAATAGTACAATGTGCTGTTGATCCAGGAAAGTATTTTGCAAAGGTATTCCACTGCACTTCGACTTTTGATAATTGCTTGTTGACTGGTGATGGTATTTGAACAATTTTTGTTTTGTTCAGTGACAAGAAAAAGATACTTATTCTGGGCTTACTGTTAAAGAATAAATTGATAAGGGTGTTGGAAAATACCACCAGTATGTATTACAAGGAAATGATCTATTTGGAAAGGTTGACTTACTTCTCACTATTTGGTTTTAAAAACTGTAACAATTTCACGTTACTCAATAATCAATTTCTCATCCAACATGTACTAAGTTTTGAAAATTGTTTGCAAAACATGTGTTTTAAAAACCAAAATTAGTGATATGTTTTCATTTTCTTATGTTTTCAATTTTCACTTCATTCATTCTCTCAATTTTACACTCTATTTTGTGCCTTCTACCAGTACAACCAGTTGCCTGTGCACCAACGTTTAATTGAATTTTTAAAACTACAACAGTCCTGAAAATAGAAATCAACCACACAAGCAGTTTGTTGGGACAAAAATGAATGACCAATAAATTTCTCTTTATTTGTATTAGCAAGAAAAATACACTATAAAAAAAATTCTTACAAAAAAGAAAAATAACAACCAAATTTTGTTTATGTAGTTTGTATTCTATATCTATATGACAAGTTTTTGGGATCATTGAAAAACTTACAAACTCTTTTTAACGAGGTTTAGGTTCTATGACAATTTTTTGGAAATAGTGAGAAGTGTGAAAACCCTTCACATAATTTCTAATTCAGTGATAATATCTTTAATATTAAATAAATACTAAAGATAAAACAATATTTTTTTAAAATTATATTTAAATATTTGAAATTAAAATAATTTGAATTGTTTTTGGATCAATGTTTCTAAAAGGAGTTTGTGTCTTCAGTCATTTACAATAACATTCTTTTTCAATGACATTTAATATATAAGCAAGCAAAGCAGTATTAGCTAAGTCATTTGGATTCGTAACTTTTGGTCATTGACAGCGTATTGCATTACCATGTAATTAGGAGTATACATAGCATAAATGATTGCTTATAGTGATTTCTGTTATATCCTGTCATGTAATCTGCCATTGGCTCAAGAAGCCTATATTTGTGGAATTGTGGGAATTGAGATTCTCCAGCCAAGAATGAGTATTAGGGAAGCTTTTAAAATGTGTGACCACCATGCAGGTGTTGCGTAAGGCGATGAAAGGTATGGGGACTGATGATAACACACTCATAAGGGTCATTGTGACAAGGACTGAGATTGATATGCAGTATATCAAAGCTGCATATATAAAGAAACACAAGAAGACTCTGAATGATGAAGTTCACTCAGAAACATCAGGTCACTATAGGGCTTTTCTTCTTGCACTTTTGGGGCCTAATCACTAGCCAAGATGTTCAATCTTGATTCGTGTGGAATAAATTCACCCTCTCATGTTTAAATTTCATGCTTTGTAGTGTTTTGTGAGGTTATTATGTATTCCATTTCACCCTTTTGTGTTGTTACATTACTTCTTCTTGTGGGTATTAATTTGTCTGCCTAATGCACATATAAAGATAATTGATTGTGTATTTCAGTATCCATAACTATTCTCTTTTCTTCTTTCAACAATCAAACATTGATGTGATGGTCATGTTTTTACCTTTCACATGTTTATACGTGCAAAATTTTGAATACAGTCTATTAATTAGAAATCATGTTAAGGATATTTTAAAAGTAGTTATTATAAAATTTAATAAATTTAACGTGATAAGAAAGAACAAAAAGGGATATTAATTTTTTTTTAATTAGATTATGTTAGCACTCTACACCAATAATCTAATCTTGGACAAAATAACCTATCACTTTATTTGTTAAAATAAATTAATTTTAAAATATTTTCTTAATTAACCATATATTTTACACATTGACTTAGTATTGTTTATCATCACTTTTTTCCTATTTCATATGATATTTCTTTGGTATTAATTTTTCAGATTCTCTTCTCTTTCATGAATGTAAATAAGAATATAATTATAAATAACAATTATGGACAGTGATAATTTAATAAAATTTTTACATACTTTATAAATTATAATTTATATTCATATAATTTATATATTGATATAATTTATATATTATAGAAAATCAACATAAATTTATATTTACTTAAAAATTAGTTTTTTAATTGAAAAATAAAATAATAATTTGACGTGACATGAAAGTTATGTTTAAAATAAATTATATATTTAAATTACATAAAAAATTATAAATTAAATTTAATTTGTGTAATTTATTTTTATAATTACGTTTAATTTAATTTTTAACTGAAAATAAAATAATAATTATACTCTAACATAAATTATTATATAAAATTTTGGTTTAAAAGAAATTTTAAATTTAAATTACATAAGAAATTTATAAACTACATGTAATTTGTCTACATTTAAATTATTTAATTTGTTTCAAATGTAAATTGATTTATTTTTTTAATAAAAACTTAATGTGAGAATTGGATTTAAACTAATTTTTTTTACAGAAGGATTTAAACTAGTTATTTTAATAACATAAAAAATATTTAACAATGAGGGTGGTATTTGATAAATTACTTTTCAAAATAATGTTTTATTTGCATTTAGAAAGTACTTTTGAAAAATTATATTTGTGTTCTGAAAACTACTTTAGGGAATAGTAAAAATCAAAGATTTGTTTCGCAAAAGCACTTTTCAGAATGTTGAAAAATAGAATGGTTTCCTAGAATTTGAAACATTAAAAATCAATAGTGTTTTCTAGAATTTGAAACATTAAAAACTAAAAGTGTTCTATGATCCCATGCAGGTTTTGGAATGGAAAATGAAAGAAAATGTACTTAGTTGCTCAAAGTTTTGATTATTATATTTTTCATATGTGATGAAATTTAATACAGGAGTCTAATGAAATGATATTAGGGCGAAATTCTAATACCTATAATAAACTAAAGATACATGAAATGAAAAAAATAAATAAAAAGAAAGGTTTGAAAAACAATGGAGATAAAATATAAAAAATAGGGTTTATATATCTTTTATAGAAGGATAGTTTATGATACTGTGTAATTCACTTAAACCCACACCTTATAACATCCTTATAAATAAGCCACCAAGAGTGTCATATATACAAATTTTTAATGAATAGAGTGTAATATATACTTTGGGACATCTATTCTCATTTTATTAAATTTTTTTATTGAGTATCGTGTTGTTTTTTACTTTGATATATCACAACTTTTCTGTAATAATCTCTATATCAAAGTCAAATTAAAAAAATAAATCAAAATAATTACGTTGAATAAAAAGAGATAACCATCTAAGAATACATTAAACTCATGGTTAAATTTAAAAGGTTCATACAATCGGACAATCTTATATGTATCCTAAGATTTGAATGATATTAAATAAAATTAAATTTAATTATCTAAAAAAGAACAAACGATATACCGAACTAATTAATAACCATAAAAATAATGTATAACAAATCAAGTCGCACACGTTGTATAAAAATAAATATATATAAAAATGTAATAAATATTCGACTTCTTTTGGAGTTAATATGTTATTTCAAAATAGATGTTTCTAGTGATTTATTTAATGATAATTTTAAATTAGTTGTTGTATTTTTAGAATAGTAATATTTATTAAAATGTGATTCATATAATTTTTTATTTTTTAATTATTTTCAATCAACATTGACAAGTATTAAATATTATCTAAAAATGTTCATTAAGAAATATTACTAACACCTTTTATTTTCTTATTATAAATGTCTCTCAATTTCTCAACCAAACAATTTAAAAAATTTTAAATAAATATCATATCGATAATTTGCAGTCTCTCTTCACTAAGAAAAACTTTTCCCTGTTTTTTACTAATATGTATATTAAAATGCAATAAATATTAACCACTGTTTTAAATACATTAATTAAAACAGTAAAGTTAGAAGTTTTTTTTATTGAAATATGTAAAAATGTTTTTCAATTTTTTATAATTATTAATAAATAAGTTAATTTTTTTAAAGACACTACAACAAAGATTCTTAAAACTTTAATGTGGATATTTTTAAATTGTCAGAAAAAACTTTAATATGGATATGTAAAGAAAGTTATAAAATTGTTTTGATGACAAAATTTATATGTGGGGATAAGAAAATGAAAATTTGTAAATTTGAATATTTCTATTAAAAAAATTAACACACTAACAACTAACATTTATTTATATAAAAAAATATAAATATGTAAAACATTAAAGTTAAAAAATTGTCATACGTTATAATACAAATCTAACAAAATAAAAAAGAAAGGTCTTTATGTTTTTGTAAAGTAACTTTTTTTCTAACTTGCACACCTTCCTGATCATGCACTTAATATTTTGCATGAAAATTTGGAAGAAAAATTCGTAAAAGAAATTTTTTGAAAAAGTGCATTGGCTGATATGGGGACGAGGGCGGGGCAAAGAGAGAATGAAGTGAGGGAGGAAGACCGAGAGACGACCCATTGCAAGCACGGTGCAGTTAGTTGATAAATCTTCACTACCTAATCTGTTTTAAATCTGAATTAATTAAAAAAATTACAAGTTTGGATTAGGTAATTTGATTTTAATGAATCTAGAATAGATCATGTAAGTGCTTTCAATATCGCTGAAACACTGAAATTGGAGTTATTAAATCACTACATTTGATTAGCTGAACACTCGAATTTTTTTCATCTAAAGATGGAGAGGGAGTCTCAATTAAGTCACCTTAACAACAAAACACGAGATAGAGAGAGCTTTTACAAGTTCGGATTAAGCAATAATGGAAAGAAAATGTGCAATTGAGAATTGTCATAGGATTATCAGGAAGTTACATAAAGGTAATTTCAATATTTAAAAAATGTATAGAGATTTATTTACTGTTCAAAACCTGAGAAACATTTTAGATAATGGATAAATGATCAAATTTTTAAAAATTTTCCTTTTTGTTGGACTTTGTGCAGAATCATGACTCAAGGGCAAATGACAAACCATAAAAATTAAAATTAGTTTGCTTTTTGAAAAAGATTGAAATAGATGACCATAATATATAAGAAAAGAAATTTCTTGCATTAGAAGTAAAAAAAATTGTATTTCTCAATGTTAAATTACCAAGGTTTTTTTTTCAAAAAAAAAAAAAAGTTAAACAAGATTGCATTTTTTTGTCAAAAGTATATTCGAAGGCATTACAATATGAATTATGCTTCCAATAATAACAACACCACAATCCTTAAGCATATCATATTTAGGGGTGTGGCTAGGAAAAGCGATGAAAAGAGGAAACATGTGTTTTAGGTGTGAGTGTGTGAGTGTAAGGGGTGTGTGATAAGTTCAAGAGGAAGTCCATGACCCAAAATTGGCACCTATTCTCTCTTGAGTTTTTTTCAAATCCACTTGGTTTCATCTAAATAAAATTACTCATCTATCTTTTAACCCAAAGACCATATACTGTATAAAATAATGATCACCATAAAATACAAGCTTAACTAGTGATGACATTAAGTAAGATTTAAGTATAGTATTATAATACTCATGGTTAAAAATTGTACGTAGCTTCATATTTGTACAAGTAACAACTTTGATTCCAATTCTCGTACCCACATGATACCTGTTAATCTATACCCGCACTTGTATTATGCACTTTACTTATGTATGATAAAATAAAATAATAATTTTTTACAAGTATAATATAAAATGCAAGCCAACATAACATTAAACATAGAGAAAATTATAAAATACTCTCTAAAGTTTTATGTGATTACATATACATATATGTTCTATTAACCATATTAGATAATGTCGTAAGTTTATTAAGAGTTACTCTATAAATAATTTAATATTTTTCTTGTAAATTGTATATTATCTCATTAAATTTGTGTAAAATATATTATATGTCCTTTTTTTATTCTATAATTATATTACTTATCATCAATTATAATGCAAATAATATTTTGGTTTAAATAAGTTTTTTGTTTCTAAAGTTTCATAAAAAATCACTTTTAGTCCTTAAAATTAAAAAATATTGTTTTTAGTCTCTAATTCACTTTTAGTCCTTCTTCGCTAGTTAACATTGTTAAAAAATTAGTAAAAGAAAATACGTTTTTGTACTCGTGAATTACTCTCTTCCTCCCTAATCTTCACAATCTTTAATTTCACATTTGACACAACTAAATACATCGAAACTTATAAACGGACAATGTTAATACAAAAATAATTAATTATAGGGACTAAAAAATATTTTTGAATTTCAAAGACCAAAAGTGATTTTTAGTGAAACTTTAAAGACAAAAAACTTATGTAAGCGTAAAATTTTTAACAATATTTTCATTCAATTATAATATGTAAATTTGCGTAAAATATATTATATGTCTCTTTTTATTCTATAATTATATTACTTATCATCAATTATAATGCAAATAATATTTTGGTTTAAATAAGTTTTTTGTTCCTAAAATTTCACCAAAAATCACTTTTAGTCCTTAAAATTAAAAAATATTGTTTTTAGTCCCTAATTCACTTTTAGTCTTTCTTCACCAGTTAAAAAAATAGTGAAAGAAAGCATGTTTTTATTCTCGTGAATCACTTTTTTCCTCCGCCTTAACCTCTTCAATCTTCAATTCACAAATGAACAATGTTACAAAAACAATTAATTTAAGGGACTAAAAAAATTACAAGGACCAAAAATGATTTTTGGTGAAACTTTAAGGATAAAAAACTTATGTAAGCTAATATTTTTAACAATATTTTCATTCAAATTATAATTAATTAGCATTATATTAATATAATTATATTACTTAATATTTATATGTTTAAGTGGCAAGACAAGATGAAATGGGTACTATAATATTCATATTCGTTCTTATACTCATATAATTTTTTAGGGTTTGGACTCATCATATACCTATAAACCCAATTTGCAACTAAATGCCCTTTTTGCAAGAAGGTATTTTCGCAAATAACCATAGGATCTGGATAAAAAACATCAACTATATGAAAAGTCAATACCTACTAAAAGTCAACTATCCTATACAAAAGGACATCTTAAACCTAATATTTACAAAAAATAAAATAGAAGTCTTGATGAATCTTCTAGAAGAGGTTCTTCGATGGATTCCATCATTTCCTCACCCATTCATATGACCATACCTCTCACTCAACACTTCTCCATTAGGAAGCAAGTACAAACAAGCATTTGGAGTGGATGACAACTACTATGTCCTGTTGTGGTAAAACATGAATGATCAGCTTATCAAAAACATGGACGAACACTCGACCCTGATCCATGACCCTTCCAATGTTATTGCCCTCTCCAACAGCACCTCAATTCTGGAGTTAGATTAGTTAGATATGTTCCTCTACAAGTAAATATCCTCAAAACCACCCCATCCAACTTCAGAAGCATTTCCAAACAAAAAATCCCCTAATTCCTATTTTCAATCTTTCGATTGAACACACTTTCCCCTTATGCCTTAACTCACTACCCCCTTCACTTATCACCCTCACAATTCTTTGGTGCCCCCTCCACGCTGAAACCCAACCCTATCAAGTGAATCACGTTTTTCTCCTAAAAATTTGGTTGATAATTTTGCATGTTTAAGTACTATTATTATTTATATATATATTTGAGTAGCGTTAATGTATTTGTGATACCATTATTTGCTCTTAATGGGTTGTGATTACCAAATAAACAATACAATTAGTGATGATTTTAGGGTTTAACTAAGTTTTTGGTCCCTAATAATTTGTTTTGTTGTTTTCGATCCTCGATAAATTGTTAATTAATTTCATTTTTGGTCCTTACCATTAGTCAATTTGTTAAAATAATAATGTTGTTGTTATAGGTTTTGAAAGAAAATTATGATTTTAAAATGGTAATTGTGAATTTAAAATTTAAAATTACATTTTTTACGGCTTTTAGCTGGCAAAATAAAATAAATAATAAAACATACCCATTAATTATGTCACACACATAAATTCAACAAAGTAGCAATAATGTGAATTTTTTACTTGTATTTTTTTTTCATGTTTAATGTCTATATGTAAGGAAAGAAATATATATATTTGTTTGCAAAACTCACTTTTTCAGTGTTCATTCTCACTTAGGTAGATAATTGAGAAACAAGAAGAAAAAGAGGTAAAAATGGATTTTTCTGAGTAGAAGTTGACGATTTAGATAAGTACAATTGTATTAAGTCAACAAAATCCAAAAGTTAGCCAAAGAAAGAACAATTGTGCTTAGATTAAGCATGACCGAGTTGTGATTTCAATGTTTATGCTCTCTTGTCGGGCATGATTGTGCTAATACTAAGCACAACCATGCTTGTTCAGGACATCCTCACTTTGATGTCGACCACGATTGTGCTCACCACAAGCATGACCATGTTATTTGAATTTTGAGAAGTATGTCAAAACAACACAAACAGGCCGACTTTAGCAACCCGTGCTAAATTGAAACTTATGCTCTTCCTATAAATACCAACAGAAAAGAAACTAAAAGATTCAATTTTGGCTCTGATGAAAGAATAGATATGTGATCTAAAAATAAGAAACGGCAAGAGAACATTAGATTCAACCAATTCATAGTACTTCACACCATAATTCTCTTTTATTTATGATGTACTCTGCAATTTATAGGGTTCACAGTACTTCACAACCCTTTTCGATGTAAATTCCTTTGTAATCCCTTATACTTTGTAAAGAAATTTAATGTTATTCAGTAATTAAATTATTCACTATTTTATTTGTTAAACGGAATTAGCTATTGTGAATTCTTAATCGTTTGAATAGTCATGATCAATAATATTTGAATGATTGAACTATGAAACAATTGAGTTTATTATGATGAAAATGAGTAAATGTATTGGGTGAATCTCCAACTGATTAATAAACTTAATCACACCTTTTGAGAACTAATAAATTGATTCCAAATTGAATTCTTGTATGACCATTTGAAAAAATAATTTAGGATTAAAGTATTTGTGTATAAATGAACAAACACACAAAAAATTGTGTAGGGTATGGGTAATTATTGAATAAGAAGAATTGAATTGCTTAGTGAATAAGGATAAAATCATTGCAATTGAAATCACAACCTTATGCTTTAATTCATTGTATTCTAATCTTATTACTTACTTCTATTCGCACTTTGCTCTTTGTTTGAACAATACTTCTAAAATCATTGATCTATTTTAAATTGTTCTTTTACTTTTTGAATTAAATTGATTAGGAATCACTTATGTTCTTTTGCGTACAATATACAAACTTAGGTTATTACTACTGCATAGGATATGTTTGCCCTAGAGCGATAATATTTTATGCATCATAATGCATGGATGAAACACCTACTAACTATGTCACACATATCTAAAACAATGCACACTAACACTTATTAACACCTTTGGCCAGCAGTCCTTTTAATTCAACCATTACAACTTTGGCATCTCAATGGAGAGATGTACATTTTTACTTGTGATGAATTCTCCTCCTTTAAATAGAAGCAATTGAATTTAAATAATTGGGGGTTTTGGCAAGTTTAGGGATTGAAAGGGAGTCATAAGAAGACATAGAACAAGTAGAGGAAGACGATAAAGAAGGAGTGAAGGATAAGGATTTGACACATGTTATTAGCCAAATCATAGAAATTTTGTAAACTGCAAAATCAATTTGAAGTATAGGAGAAGATAATGGGGGAGGAAGGTTCACATTTGGCGAAGAAGATGGGAAAGATTTATGCAATGTTGCCTAGCATAGAACTTAACTAGGAAGAATACAGAGAAGACATCACAAAAATGGAGCATATTGAAAATATTTTAGGTCATAGTCTTGGAAATTACTTGTAAATATTGTGTATTTTGTTTAGTAATTTTGGTGGGTGCATTTAGTATTTTGTAAGCCTTGTATTTTCGATCATTTTCCTTTATTTTAGGAGGTGGGGTTGCCATTAGTTATTTGTATGAAGTGTATGTTAAAATATGGGTCTTTTTAGAACAAGAGGAGGTGTGGTTTATTTTTCACACCTCTTGTTTGATTTTCACACCTCTCTAGCATCCACATGCGCATGAGTAGCATGTGAAACCTTTATGTCCCCTCCATGAGGCGCTTAGATCTCTGTCTCTCCTAGGTGACATCTATTTGTCTCTTAATTCAAATTTAAATTTGAATTAAGGGAACTAGATCCACAATATTATGATCTAATGTCACATGAAGGAACATAAATCCACTTTCTTAAGGCCTTATTTGACTTAGCTAGTTTTATTAGTCCTTAGCTTAGTGTGTGCCTCTATGTGGACATCCAAGGCTTCTTCATAAGTCTATAAATAGCATTCACCCTCTCTTGTATCCTTTCAATACTTTGATTAATGAAAACTAAACTCATATTTGAGAGTTTCTTCTTAGAGTGTTCTTGTTCTCTCTTCTTGTGAGAGTTCTTCTATGGCTTTATTAATGGTTTATTCCATTATGACAAACTTCTACCAACCATGACTTATCTACTACGAAGTGACACCTATTCACTATTCATTCCTAGTTTCTCCACTTTCATCTTAAACCTCGAAACCTCTTTGAAGCAAGACCATGTGAAGAGCAATTCAAGATTGTATTAGGGTTCATAGGGGTTGGTTTAATATTTTTTGGAAATTGTTTTTTAAAAAATAAAATAATTAAGTCGTAAGTAAATATTTGTATTGAATATCTAATTTTTTCAATAATTGTACGTGTTTCATTTTTTGGACCGTGTTTAGTAAGAAATTTTGTGTAGTTTTATTGGGATAAAAAATTTATTGGGAAGAAAAAACAAAATTTTAAATTTTATTAAGGATTAAAAACTTATTTAAGTTCAACTTTTAGTAGTTATTATTTTAAATTTTAAAATATTGTTGTTAAATGTTAAAAAAATACTAAAATAACACTTTCAAAAACATAAAAGATTAAATTAAAAATTTTAAAAATTAATGTATGAAAAACATTAACCGGAATAACAGTAACGTTTAATATGTTTTAGATCCTCTGATTTTGAAATGTACACGTTATCTAACTTATTTTTTGTCTCTCTATCGGCGTTATTTGAAATAATTATAGATAAAATATAATGTATTTTAAAATTATAAAAGAGCTAAAATATAAAAAATAAAATTTTAAGACATATTTAATATTTTAATAATTCTTAAGAATCTAAAACGTTATATTTGAAAAAAACCTCCATGCAAAGCAATAACTATAAAATAGCTATGATAAAACAAAATTGGGTGATATATACTAATATACAAGGGTAAAGGGCATTAATTAACGTGTGGTCCAATGGAACCACTGAAATGTTTCCTGATAATTGATCTTCAATGATTCATTTGCCCCACAATGTTAGATGAACAAGAGTTTACCACGATGGTGAAGCCATCAGTCTCTTTCGCATCTCCATGTGTGTTTACATCACCATGCCAAAATAATGCAAACACATCCCACCCAACTAATGGTTTCATAATTGATGTAAAATTCTATATATATTGTCATTCTCAACTTGAACGTACGTTGGCCATTGTTAAACCAATCCAATAGTACTATCGCTAATAAATAGGTATGCCATGCATTTTCAATTAATATATAACAAAGTCAGTGACCAAGTACTATGCACGCCCACGATATGCTTCCCATCAAGTGATGATATTCGAAATATGTTAAAAATCTTACCCTTGCGAGTAACTGCTTCTAAAATAGATTAAACTTTTTTAATTCAATCTTTTACACAGAATTGTTGGCTAATTAAAACTATAGATAGAATATGGATTACGCACTATTTTCTAATGAATATATGTAAGTTATCTTTATATGATTTTTTAGTACTTTGTCAAAATAAATTTTTAATTTTAATTAAAGAGTTTAATACCTATATAATTTTAACATAAAATAGTTTTATACTAATATTTAATCACAACTAGTAATTTATATAGTTTTTAAAATATTAATTGATAAAATTAATAAACTTATTATATATAAAAAATTTTGATTAACTATCAATATAAAACTTTTTACAAGGTAGTATATAAGTGTTTTATTTTAATTAAATATGTTGTGTCAAGTTAAAGGTTGAAGCACGCCCTCACACAGTATCACTCGCTTGTTTAAAAATTAAGGAAGGAGAAAAACAAAATACGAGAAAATAGTAAAGAAAGAAAGAATTTCACAAGAACAAATATGGATCTTGACTCTCGCAGCAATTTATAGATTATCAGTATCACTATAAATGACTCAAAAAAACTCTTGTTAATCACACTTTGTACCTAGCCTTTATATAAGGATGGAAGATCTATTCTAAAGTATTTAACTGTTATTTTTTTAGTTTAATTAGTACAGTAAAAAAAGTTTAGATTGAAGTGTGATCCTAACTTCTTATTTATATGACTTTTAAAGTATTAATTAATAAATTTATTATAGATGAAAGATTATGATTAAATGTTTGTGTAAGAGTTTATACACTGAAAATGCATATTAATTAAACTCTTTTTTTATAAATTAAATGTTAATTGTTAATGTGTTAGTAAAAACATGATTAATAATTAACTTTACAGAAAAAACTAAAAGTTAGTTATGTACAAGAGAGGATGGATAATTAGCTACAACTTATCATTGTATGAGAACCATCTAACAACATAATCATATTTTAAAAAAATACACATAAAATATGACGTGCATTTAAGTTTTTATGTTATACTTTTAGTGCTGAATAATTATTAATTATGCTTAACTATAGTGACTTTTAATTAGTTAATAATGTAATATATATATACACTACCGGTATATAATATTAAATTCTAAGTTTTATCCATTTAAAAATTTAACTAGGCTTTCAAATTACAAAATAATTAACAATCTTACCGTTGCTCCATCTCAAGTAATACAGCAACATACAAAGATATATAATTATAAGGGCTTTTTCAAAAGGATGAAATGGAGGGGCAAAACCCCTAACAACCAAATATAGTTAATTCCTCACAATGCAATTTGAATATGCTTCACTTAAGGTTACATACAGCTGTTAATTGCAACTATGGCTTTTTTCCATCAGAGAATCAAGTCAGTGGAATATCATATCAACTAAAAGGTGTCCAATTGTGGGGCATAATATGCAACCCACAATCACAACATAAACATGCAATTCACAGTATCAAGTAACGTGGATATCTTCCAATGATAGCTGATGCATCTGGAAATTTTAAGCACAAAACACCTTTTCTCAGGATTTGTAAAATGATGTGATTGTACACATGAAAGAAAACTCACTAATATATTCTTCAAATCTTTCACACCCATCACTGCTTTTTAACTTTGATGCTATCCCTTTGTGCACAAGTCAAGGATAAAATTAAGGAATAAAGTATACTAATGATAGATATATAATAACTATCAAGCTTCATTTCACACACACCGATCACTCAAGAATTAATCAAGATGAGCCTAAAATAAAGTTGTGTATGGACAAATCTGTAGGAACTTAGGGAAAAAGCAGATAAAAATAAAATAAAAAGAGGGAACAAAGCCCTTTTATACATGATTCCTTTTTTTCTTTAACTTTTATACTTTTAACTATAACATTTGTATAATGACTAACACAGCCTAATAAGTTTTTTGGCCAAAAAAGAATATACAGAGATGCTTTGTATTTGTGGAAAGTGACATCTTTGTCTTGACAAAAGCATTATCTATATATTAATTTACATACATGTGCATTAATCTTTTTTATATTGGCTAGTAAGTGATCATGTAAACCAATTAAAACTAGGTATGTTCATTAATGTTGTGCCAATTTGATCTCCCTAAAGTGAATTCCAAGCTTGGATTTTGATCCTTGTTGAAGCTTCTTGTTTGTATGTAATTGCTATCCTGCACAAAATAATTATTTCATGCAACTCAGGTTATATTATTAACTATTTAAATAGCAGTAATGAAGAACTGAAGATTAATTAAGTCATCACAACCTCAGAAAGTTTCCCAGTACGTTGTGAAGATAGGATTTCTAGTGGACTAAGCTCATCCAAGTCATGGGAATTAGCTTGTATTCGTGCTCCTTTACTGCCAGTCATTTCAAGGAACAAAATTTTAAAGGAATCTGAAAGTTTATAATAATGTAATATATATGCACACATATTATAATTAACATATATAATCTTTATTTGAGGCAAGTTATTGTTTGGTTATTTGACCCTATTACAGTGAGCTTCATATACGTTCTCCAAGGGAAATCATAGAAAGTACAAGAACAAAAGCACATAAATGGATGAGGTACTGAAGAGATTATTGAGTTAGTAGTAAGAAACGGAAGTAGCCACCACTATTAAAAATACATGCATGGATAAGGAAAGGCAAAAGAAATAGCATGATTAGGGGATTTAGTTAACAATGTGCATGCATGAGGTTCAATATACCTGCAAAATTCAATTTATCTTCTATTTTTGTACTTTCTATTAAAAAATACTCACGGACACCTATGTGCCCGTGGAGAGAAGAGAGAGAACTCTAAGTGTTATATATTAGTTTTTTTTTTTTTTTGTGGAAGTGTTATATATGTTATCTATCACAAGAAAAAAATATAATTTAAAAAAAAAATCAATTTAAGTATGTGTAATGTCTGATCTTCATATATCATTAGTCTATTTGTAAATATCTCCCTCCTCTTTCTTTAATTTCTTTTATTTTATCTCTAATATGACTATAAAAAATGAACATATTTGTAGTATAAAATTAATTAAAAATAAAATACCAACCATAATTCGAATTAGTTAACATTGGTAAGGTGGTGTGCTAAAGAGCTGAATTGAATTACGATCATGAAGTTGTTATTGCAATCTACAAACATGGTAGGTCTTTTCCAGGTTGTGGAAATCTGTAGCTTTAATTCTTAGTCCACTGAACATGCTACTTACTTTACATATATGAACATTTTAATATAAAATATAGGGTCGGGGGACATTTGCTTTCTATAATAAATACTTTATGTTTTCATATAATTTTCTTTTAATAATAATTATATATATTACATTACTTTATTTCTTCGTTGTTTCTATTTGTTTCCCCATCATCTTAAAAATTAAAATAAAATAAACATATTGTGTAATATTAAAATAACTTACTCTCCGCCGTATCATGGGATATTCCCGTAGATTAGTTATAAACGTAAACTTTATGTATGTAGGAGGAGAGGGAAAAAGAAAACGAAGGATAGAAACTAGAAACTGCATGATTAATTCCTGATGTAATAAGCGGCGTTATAATTTTTTTAAAAAAAAAGGTGAAAATAGATAAAAGTGAAAGTAAATGTATATTGATTCCTATGATACAAACACTTATTTGGTTGTGCAAAACTTAATTCCCTTTTGTTAGAAAACGAGGAATATATAGGGTGAAAATCATATAAAAGATCTAATTTGAATGAGTATAATGAGACAATGCAGAAATTAAATAGTGTTGTTTCTGCATATTATATATAAAAATAGTTGACATTTATAATGTCTGCATATTTGACTTTTTTTATTACATTTATTTTCCTTTACAGATTATAAGCATAGCTATATATTCTTCTAAGACCAGTGATCTTATAATAAAGTTTACCATTGAATATTAAAATTATATAAGGAACATAAAAAAAACTACTTGTGAGCTAGGAGGAAGGTGCATTTTTGTTTCAGTGCATGTTTTTGGTACTTTGATCAGACAAAGGACTATCTGATGATCACGTAAGATAGTCACACTTAAGCTGTCAGCACTATTTTGTACGAGAAAGAAGTTAACACGCATCTTTTGGAATAAGGGGTACGTATTTTATGTTCATGTATTACAACATTAATTATTTCATGGACAAATTCAAGATGTATTTCGTTGTATGATCAAGACAAAAATTACGTTGCACACAACTAATCAGGCAAAAATGTAAAAAAATAAAAATAAAATCAGGAAAAGACCAACGAAGAGGAAAGACGAAAAAAGAGCAAATAAAAGTGAAGTATGTTTTTAATGTAATTTAAGAACTTATGCGTGTGTTTGTGAGACTCAATTTTTGCTTATTGTGCTATTACATGGCAAGATATTCTGTTAACCCTCATCTAGAAGCTGACTATTTATTTGCTGGAAAAGCGGTTACTTTTCAATTCCACTTAAGAAAGACCATCTTGGTAGTCTTATATTCTTTAAAATGCCAAGTATGTAACATGTATATTTTAAGGTTTCAGAAATATTAAAATTTTATTTTCAAACTTTTTATTAGCATTGCTATTTTATTTTTTTTAAAGCAAGGTATATTTATAACTAGAAATAAAGTATTTCAAATTCTGTACAACAACAAAAGCAAGACTCTAATAACTAAAAGTCAATATGTGAAATACTAACAAAAGCATAAGACTAACATGTCTAGTAACATCCAAAGATTGAACTATCTCTTTGCAAACGTAATAAAGAATCAATAAACCCATCAAAAAGACACTATGCCTAGTAAAACTTTATATATCATTTATAATTCTATTAGCATTGCTATTCAATACGAATAATATTTTTTTAATGTGTTGGATAAAAGTGATATCCAACAGATACTTAAAATTTTAAATATAATTTGTCACATGAGCTGTGTAGGGATATTACTTATTATAATGAGAAAAATCAAACGCATAATTTTAAATACTTATATATTTAATTAAAATATAGAACATAAACTTAATATCAAGACACGTAGTTTTTTTTTTTTTTATGAAAATCAAACACCTATCAAGGTTTATATGTAAGGACTCTCAAATAAACTTTCATTATTGGATCAATCTCTTTTAAAACCCTACATTTGAAATTAACTAAGTTTTATACAGTGAATTAATTAAGGCCCTATTCAGAAAAGAGTTCAAAATAAATATTTATACTAGAAAATAAGAATCTAGTTACTAAGTTAAAATTAACTCATGTATAACTTAAAATTGATATTTAGAGAAACAAATATGAAAGAATTTTTAAAATTAATTATCAACTTGTGCATCAACTTCTTTTAATATATGAGAAAACCTTATTTTATTTTTTTAAGTATTTGTTGAAAATGTTTTCTAAACAGGTTAAAAAAAGTTTTCACAACCCATTATTGTATAATTATCTTGAAAAATAATTGAAGCAACATGCAAAAAATGTTTAAGTAATTTCATCAATAATTAAACAAGATAAGAAACAACATGCAAAGTAATTTAAGTCTCCTAAGAGGAGGGATCAAGAGTAAGGGGGTCTTCCTAGATTTAAATTTGTATACTTTTAATTGTTGGATTTAAGATTATTTTAGTGATAAAAATCTGTCTATTATCTTTATTTCCTCAACTTTTCCTCAGTTTTGGATTCATCTTAGTTGTAAATATATATAATTACAATATATCATACTTATACATAATTTTATGTTATAATATAGTTAATTTGAGGAATATTGACAGGTTTTACACCAATTTGGAGAAAGTTAAGAATATAAGACAAGATTGTTCAATGCTTCATCATCCAGTAAGGAGTTATAGAACCATTGCAACAACATGAAGGTCGTCAACGAGGTGTGTCATTGAGAACATGATGACATAGAGTTAATAGTGTTGGATGAAATATGTCCCCAAATAAAAAGCTACAGGATTCTTGGGATAAGGTAATTTGCACCCAGTGAGAGCTTCCACCCAGTGATGGAATAGGGCACATGTTCAACTATCGCCCAACGAGCTTCTGCACCCAGCTAGCATGTGCCAAGTCTGGAAATAGAAATCCAAGGTTGTTGCCCAGCGAGCTCCACCTTAGGATCATGAATCTAAGCACTCTTGTTGGGCACTCTTGTTGGGCGAGCACTACTCGACTGGGCCAATGAAATTAAAAAAAAAAATTGAGTGGAAAAGAAGTCATATATTATCATCGAGAAAAAAAAAATAGAAGAAAAGAGTTGCGCGAAGAAAGAACATTGAAGCGAAAATGGAAATGCGATCAATCTCTTTTATTTCTTCTCCAATCTTTTTTTTTTTTTTTTGCTTTTGTGAGCTACTCATAGTAATGAGTAGCTAAATCTTTCTTAGTTATGATATCGGTGTACTGCCAGCTATTTTGTAAACTTTGAATCGTAATAAAAAATTATATTCTTCATTTTGTGTTCTTATCTATTTTTAATGTTTGTTTTTTGTTTGATCAACCTTTAAATTGACTTAATTTACTCGAATAAATTGGAAAAGGATTTTGAGCAAAAGAGTTTGAGAAAAACATCATATAAACATTGGATCTAGAAATAAAACAATTTTTACATATTTCATTTTTCCCTTAATCAATTATCTAACTATTTTAATCTTTTGAATCGAGAAATCAATGATTTGATTATTATAGTTAAAGTTCTCTGATCGAAAGATCAATGTTTGAATACTTTTGATGGAAAAATAGTTTTGAGAAAACTAAAGATTCAATTGTTAAGTTTATGAATATTTGAATAGAAAACGGAGATCTCAATAATTATCTCTATTGAATCTTTTCTTAACATTTTACTCTGGCTTACTTTTAATCATTCAATACTTTTGTTCATATTATATTATTACACAACTATCATGAATTCTACAACGTTTAACTTAGATTACTGAATATTTAGATATCTGTCAAATCCCTAAGAAAACAAGTTAATGTTAATTAAATATTTCACTTGGTAGGATTAAAGTAAAAAACACTCAACATACACTTAACTGTATAATAGATAACATTAGTATTTTTTATTGATATATTTCAAAATACATATTATAAAACATCATAGTAAAATTGCTATTATCGTAGAATGTCAGTTTTTTCATGATAGAAGAATTGCTCTTTCAGAAATAACAATTTTTCCATTTAAAATACGGTTTAAATAATTAAAAATAAATTAAAAACTCAAATAAATCTTACTATTAAAATAAATTTATGCAAACCTTTTAGTTCTATATGACAATAAAAAATTCATTAAAAAATCTTAAAATTTATAGATGAGTATGTTAAATTGAGGCCCTTAGTTGTTATTTTTTTAATTTAAAATTTTATAACTTAACTATTTGTAACATTATTCGGTCCAATTAATTTTTTTAATAGAACCAGCATTGCTTCAAAGGTTGGATTTGGATATAAGAAATTGTTTGATTCAACTCAACTTATGAACGCTTTACTACAAAAGGCTCGTAGTATAGATGAATCTAATTAATTAATTAGGACACCTTTACATATTTTATAATAAAAAAAATCCAAACTTACACACTCATGTTGAGAATATAATTTAATTGTAATTAAGATTAAAAGTTAAGTAAATATCACATTTATTTTTAAAGTCATATGATATGATTTTATACTTTAAAGTTAACTGTTCGTGTAAAATTTAATGATTTGCATTTAATTATTTATCTCGCCAGTAAAAATAACGTTAAAATTAAAATAAAAAAGTGATCTTTAAATCTTAAAAGAGTTATCAAAGTTAAAATATAAAAATAATCATGTAATATTGAGTGACTTTTAATCTAAACATAATTATATAATCAAAATTAATTTTTCTTCCTTTCATAAAAAATTAGTCTTTTATTTAATTATTTTTTATAAACCAAAAAATTTATTAGGAAATAGTTAAAAGAACAAGATGTGCTCCCATTAATTCAATAATACCTTAAGATTATTTTTTCTTCCTTTCATATATAAATTAGTCTTTTATTTAATTACATTAAATCAATAACTTATTTATATACTAAAAATGTTTAACCCAGTTGGTTGAAAAAAAAAAATTCAGTATTCATTGTTGTAAATCTCAATATATGTGTTTGATTTCCATGGATAAAACAACATCATTTATCCTTGTGTTTGTTTTTTTTGTTTTTTTCGTAGAAACCTGTGTATTTGTTATAATTAGTTTAATATATATGTTGGTAAGCTCTTAGCTGGGAATGAATTGAAGATGAGTTATATGATAAGTCATATTTGAACATGAGAATTCAATCCATATTTTTTAACATCTTATTTTACTAATACAATTTTATTAATTATGAAAAAATTTTATACGGTTTTTTTTATTACTAAATGATTTTTATTGATATCTCATTTCTCACAAAAAAAAAGGCATACTTAATGTAGTAAATAAAATTTTCTCAGTTACAACAAGAAAATGTTAAAAAGAATGTATGAAAACAAGAACTATTTATAGCATTTTTTATGCATTATTTTGCTGGTATTTTTTTATTTTCAGATGAATTTTATTAAATTTTCAATATTTATTTTTAGTCTTACTAAAGAAGAAACAGGCTTAACTTATTTAACAGGGTTCATAAAATATAATGAATTACTAAAAAAAAAAGTTAAAAAATATATTAAAGAAATTGCTGTGCTGACATTTCTCTTCTAAATATGAGTTGTGTAGCAAAAGAGAAACAAGGAATTCAACCTCACTGCCTGTCTTTCTGACTTGCAGAAACTTTTTTGCAGTACGTACGTGAGGATCGAGAAAATTTAGCATGAGTCAAAGCTGATCAGAAGCCAACTCAACTAGCTGGACCACCATTCTAAGGGCTTAGGGAAGCTAAAAGTGATCAATATGGTCAAGGAATATTAATATGATCTTATGTGATCTTATACAGTCTAAGTTATTATGAAAAACTGCAGACTCATTTGAATGTCATAAATCATAATATACATATATATATATATATATATATATATATATATATATATATTAAGGTTTCCTTGATTTTCTGTGACTGAAATCTTTGCCATTTTCAGCTACAGAAAAAGAAGTTAAAAGGACATTGTGTTGTATCACCCCAATGACAATCTAATTTTTCGGAATTGTGTATTTGTACCTTCATCACTTCTACCAGAGATTTTTTTCCTGCCTATTCCAATTCTGCGTAGAAATGTCCTTTTGTTGGTTAGTACTCATGGTAGGAGTTTGCCACACCTAAGTTCTTAGCCTATTTTGTCGCATTAGTTGACTCAACATTTTAATTAGAAACTAGTACCAATTAAGCATCATTCTTTGATAAAGCTAAAATGCCAAATGTACGATTTCACAGGGAAAAAAGAAAAATTGAATTGAAATAAAGCCTAATTGGATAACGGTATAGTGTAGTGAAATACTGTTAGTTATTGAATGGATACCAAAGCAGATCCATTAAGACAAGCAATGATAGCGGCCAAAGGAAGTAAGAAACTTAATAAGTCAATATAGAGCATAGAAATGTGCTGTTCTAAAAGTAGAATGTTAATCCATAAAAGGTATATATTGAATAGTGGAGAACAGCACCTCCTTGTAAATTTATTTGCACATAACCACTAAAATTTTATCTAGTTTCAGGAAACTTTGCTTTCTACACATTTAAAGAAGCTGAATGACATTGTATCAAAAAGAGGTATCAACCAAATGAGGAATCGCTACTTTGATCTTCAGAAAGAAAGAAAGTAAGTAGAAACGGAGAAAATAAATGAAAAGCAAAAGTTGTCAGAAAGAAGCACTTTTTGAGTTTCACAAAAGGGTGGACACTGGATTTGAGATTTCCCCAAACTTCAATTATTAAACTCAAACTCAAATATATGTATTTGTATACTTATATAGATAGTGAATCCAACCATGCAACCATGCAGATAGTGACACTAAGGCATTCCCAAACATATTCATACACATCAGAGAAAGAGAAGAAGTTACCTGGAAGAAGAATTAACCCATAGATTGCTGGAACTGTAGCCCATATCATGATCCATAGATGCATTTGGAGGCCCTCTCTGATTGGGTAAAAAAATCTTATTTTGACTATTTGGTACTGTTAAGGACATTAAATCCTCATCCCCGTCTGTTATATTGCATTATATAACTAAGCGTTAATTTTTTTTTTTTACTTTGTACTTGTTATATATATACTTTAAACATATACACGTAAAGAAATTAAACAATAATTAATGGATAAATTAAGAGGGTCTGAGTCATAAAAGGGTGTTTGGGAATCTTCATAGGAATTGAGCTAATTAAAAAAATATTAATTGGAGCGGAGATCAAGGAATTAATTAGTATAAATTGCATTAGGTAAAACATTGCAAGCGGCGAAGGTGATTACATTAGATATATATATGAATTACCTGAAGAAGCTGCAGGTTTGTCAGTGTTCTTAACAGTCCGATACATCTGCAGTGAACAAAAAAAGACAAATAAGATTAATATAATACAGAGAAATGGATATAAAAATAAAAATAAATGATAGATGGGAATTCTGAATGGTCTTTGAAGAAGATTTTGAAGGAGAATAAAAAAGGGGAGAAAATAATCAAATCAGATGCTTCTTTTTGTGGGTTTGTTTAATAACCACGAGGTTGATGTTTGGTAAGGTAAGAAGTAATTGCTTCTATTATTGAGAAATGATGGCTACTTTTCCTACTTTCTCTTTCTATCTTTTATCTCTTTCTCTCTCCGATGAAAAGTAGAACTTGTCATGTTCCTCTTGCATCAAACAACAACTTCCACTGTTCATCATTCATTCATTCACTGCATGCTTTGGTTCCTGTGCCCCTTAGATAGACCTTGGACAAAGTCTACACACTACCCTACTCCACAGAGGCGCAACAAAACACAGAGAGAAAGAGAGGAAAATAGAGAGCTTTTTTATTTAATTTTGTTTTACATGGGAAGGAAAAGGGTAAGAAATGAGTGCAAGGTTTGAGTCATATATACCTGCAAATGGCTCTTGACATGAGCTAGTGTTAGATCTTTGACATCCATGAGTTCCAAAACTGACTTAGGAGTAGCCCCTACACCATCCAACAAATTCAAGAGTTCAAAACATACTAAAACCTACCTAAGTAGTAGTGAGTTTCCTTACACTTACACATCTTAGATGTGATTTTTCACAATCTCAAAAGTGATTTCAAGAAACTAATATTCACATCCCAAATGTGGTTTTATTCTTCTTAAGAAATCTCCAAACATACTGCAGAACTCACACACGCATACAAGCAAAGAGGGAGAGAAGAGAGATTCACTTTCATGGCCACCAAGTAGTTCAACAGCATGAACAAAGCGATTGTGAAGAGAACTAGTCCAACGCATTCTTGGAGCCCTCATGTTCCTCTTATTACTTTGCGGCCTTGACAACATTTTTGACCTCACAAATCCATTTGAAAATTCAGAAGCTCCGATATCAGTAGCATTCCTAAACTGATGCTGATGCTGCTGATGAGGGTAATCAAAGTACTGAAACTGTTGGGGTCTTAGAGTACTCTCCATGGCTATATCACGAAACCTTGAGATTGGTTCTACAGCTACACCCCCAACAACAGCATTATTAGTATAATTAGGAGCTGAATTGGCAGAATAAGGAGGGTGTGGAACTGCATATAGAGAAGAAAAGGAAAACTTATTGGTGGGGTTTCTCTCTATTGAGGGAATAAAAGTGTTGTCCAAAGAAGAAAGGTTAGCGTAGAGAGGGATTCCATTGATGAGTCTTATTTGACCCTCGGAAACCCCATGACAAAGTCTAACAAAGTTTCTCTTCCTCCAGGTGCTTTCACCCTCAGATGGAGAAGTAGTACTTGTGGGGGGGTTGGCTAAGGACAGTTGTGTGTCTGTGTGATAAGTGCTACTACCCTCGATTGAACCATCACTGTGAGACTTGTGGCCTTCAGCATCATCTGCTTGTTGAGGCCATATATCCCCCTCAGTGCAAAGTGATGAAGAAGGACCACTGTTTGGGAGGCTAATGTGAAGGGAAAGATCAGGAATCGGATTCGATGATTGATCTTGGAAAATCTTATTCTGGGACATTTTTTGGTTACCTATATTCCCAGAAATTATTTCAAGCTATAGTATAGTATGCTATAACAACACTGAAATGAAACGGAACAAACAAGAAAAGAAAACACACTCAACAAGGAGAATTCAGAATTTGGGGGGAGAAGCTGCTTATTTATTCCTCCTCCACTATAGATTGAAATTTGATAGATAGAGAGAACCCAAAGGCCAAAAGCAAGAATATTAATGAGTTAAGGAAATGTATTGTAGAGGTGCAAAGTGGGAATAGGAAATGAGTTTCTCAGCTTTCATAAAACCATGGAGAGAGAGAGAGAAGTGTGTGGTGATGTATATAATATAAACAAAAATAATATAAAGGGAATGGAAAAGAAAGAGAGAGAAGAGAGTATTATTTTGCTGGCTAACTTGAGTTGAGAGTATATATAGGAAAGTGACACTCCAACAATTCCTTTCATTCTTTTTCAATATAATTAACTCTGCTTTTCTGCGTAGTCAATACACGCAAAAACTGCAAACTGCAAAGTCGGGACAAGTTTTGCTGTGTTTGATTTTTCTTTCTCTGATCCGAAGACGACCGGGTGAAATATATTAACGCTAACGCTAAAAAGAGCAATCAAAGAGGGACTCTACTGTTCTACTTCTTCATCTTTCTCATCATCACCATCCCCAAAACTCTAAGTAATTTCTCCTACAATAAATAGTAGTATATCAAATAAATATGAAATTTTAATTTTTAGCCTTCATTAATAAACACTAGAAAATTAAGACGATCACTATTATATATGTAGAGTTATTCTAATTTAATTAGTAGTCTTAGGTTTAAATTTTTAAACAGAATATTTAGAAAAACAGAACTTTAATCTTTGTTGGTTTTAGCTACTTCTCAAATAAAAATTATCATTATGAAGGATATTTTTTATCTAAAATAAAAATTTTTAAAAAAAAAAAGCAAAGCTAGACGAATTTGTTACATTATTAAATAATAGACATATATTCATCTGTCTCATTTGTTGGAAGAAACGAAAAAAAAAAAAAAAGAGTAGATAACATATATACACTAGAAGTGTAAAGAGTTTTTACTATAAATATTTTAGGAGACTCATGCAAGAATGTCTTTCATATAGGATTTAGGAAAGTTTCATTTTTTCATATCCACTATTTTTTTTTTTTGTCTGACTTCAATTGTTTACTAAAAGAAACATGGAAATCTTAGCTTATATTTGAAAAAAAAAAATCTAAAGAAAAGCTTTTTGTGAATCTGAAAAATTTTAAATTATTATTATTTTTAGCAATTTTTTCTTTCTAGTTTTGTACACTATTAATATGTAAAACTTTTTTCTTCACCTAAATGGAATTAAATATCTTAAATGGAATTAAATATCTTTAAAGTAGTGATCGATTCTGAATTTTAATGTAGTGGCAATAATTACAATAACTTTTTGCCTTAAACATGGTGGTGGTTCTTAATAAGTTAGTAAATTTTGTTTTGAAACCTAATAAAAATTTTCTTTAATCTCTAATTAATAAAATGTTAATTTTTTTTATTCCTAAAGACTATCTAAATCATTTTCTATAAATTTTTAAAGTGCTAACTAAGATTTAGGAAAAAAACAAAATAAAAACTATTAAAGACCAAACATATAAAAAAAATTAGTCGGGACAAAAAATATCACAAATTTATCAAGGATTAAAAACATGTTTAAGCCACAAATTATTTTTTTTAATTACATATCCATCCATAATGAATTTGAGAATCTAATTAAGTAGAAACAATATCTTAACAATTGATTCATATTCTTGATTGATAATGATGATAATCAATTTGTAACCATAAAATATAAATATATGCGGTAACTTTTGTAGGTAATGTCTTCTTTTTGGTAGAGATGAGAGAATTACATATTGGTTGGAATAAAATACATATGTGAAGATAAATAAGAAATAAAATTAAAATAAAAGGTATGGGTAGGAAATAGTTAAAGAAAATATAAATAAGAAGAGAGATATATATGTGCAAAATAGTACAATATTAAAATATTATGTTAAAATCATAACTTAAAAAGTTAACATATTCATAAATTAAGAAAATAATAAAAATATACATAAATATGATAAATTATTTTCTTTTATAATATTAAAATTTATTAATAGTGGGAATAATATTTTTATTAAAAAGTAAAAAACAAATGATATATTTATATACCATTTTAAAACAAACAAAAAATTTAGTGGGGGAAAAATGCTCCCATAATAAAAATAATTTTGTCCTAACTTCAAACCATGTTTCAATACTATAAATTTATCCAAATAATTTTTTTATTATAATCAAATATATCACAAATTAATTATTAAAATAATCTATTTTACAATTATTTCAAACGCATCTTTATGATATCTTTCCAAGCAAAAATTAATAAAAGAATAATGTTACATATTTGAATAATGCATGTTCATCTATCATCATTTGTTGGAAAGGAGAAAGAGTTTAGTTTGTACATGAACTAGAACTGTAACGAATTTTTATAATCTTATTAATTTTATAATAAATACTTTAAAACCATTCTCTATATCATATTTTTTATTGGTTGATGAAGTATACAAAAATTATATTGTAAGTATATAAAAATCAAACTCAAGAATAAACAGACTTGGTTTCTATTACGAGAAAATCTCATATATTTTGCGTGGATGCTTAAAATTGATACGGATGTAGATATAGGATTTAATAGCATATGTTCTTACTTAACCAAACTTTAATTAAGTAAAATATAAGTTGATGTACTATAAAATAAATATTAAAATAAGAAAGTTGACTATTAGGACCTTATGCTTATATATATATATATATATATATCTGCTTAAGTTATGTTTGAATATTCAAGCTGGGGTTTTCTGTTACAATTTTGTCGTCGAACAATTATTATGATGAGTGAATTGCATTTATTATGGTTGATTTCATATATTGACTATATGCTCGTTATTCTAATGCTTCTTTATTTTTTTTTATGTTATAGTATTTCTCCATGCTTAATCACTCTTTGCGTACGAAATTAATCTTGTTTTAATTTGTCACATTGATGAAGCAGTTTTGTTCTTCATTGTGCTTTTTCTTGCATAATCTGAGGTGTAATGCAGAGACTCATTAACAGCTTAATTCCCTTGAGATGCATCCTGCTATATCTAATGCTTGATGTTGGGATCGTGATCGAATTGGACGTCCCTAATATTAATATTCAATGGAAACAAAATTATAAGTAATTTACATAATATTTAATGTTTTTCTTTCAAAATAAGAAGATTTTTTTTTTTTCCTAGGGCTCTTATCAGGTATTTCTTAGGAAATTAAAAGGATAAAAAGTATGTTACTATTTATATAGGAAAATAATAAAAAGTACTTAGGTTACCCTCTTTTTTTTGTGAAACTTAGGTTACCCTATATTATTTGTATACTTAAATTTTTAACGAATTTATTTTATTATGTTAATTTATATTTAATAGATATATTTTATTAGAAAATATAAAAAATAATTTAAATATTTTTTAGATTAAAAAGTAAATTATGGAAAAAAATTTACACTCATTTTCGTTATAATTTTTTACTTTAACTAAATGATTTTTAAACTAAAAATAAGTTGCACGCAATTGAAGCATAATATATTTTAGAAACTATTTTTAATTTAATACTTTTATTTTCAAATTCATAAGAGAAGCTATATACTCATTGGGAAATGTGCCTTAATTTTTTATGTACCTCTCCGATCCAATACGTACAAACTCCTTTTCACTCTTAAATTGTACAAAAATCATTCAAAGATTAATTACTAGATCTGGAAACATATGGTGGAAGAAAACTGAAGATTTAGTGTGTGTTTGATTTAGGATAAAAAATATGTTTTTAAAGAAAAAAAGATAAAAATTTATGAAATTAAAGTTACTTATTTTTTAAAATCAGTTGACTTAAACACAACTGATTTTCAAACATGTTATTAATCGAAGAGAAACAACGTAATTTTTTCCTCTTAAATCATCCTAATATTTTCTTTTTGTGTGGATATAAAGCCTCATCCTGATATAATAAAAATAAAAGTTAAATTACTTTGTGTTCGTTTTTTTTTTCTTCAGTTCATCAAAATGTTACATTTTATTTTTCAATTTATTATTTAATTCTAAAAAATTATTGTATAATCCTTTTACGTCATGCTTTCATTTATTTTAGCTATTAAACGCCTACGTAACTCTAAACAATTATAAATTAAGAAATTAAGTGAAAATGTTGTGATATTTAGAAGGAAAGCAAATAATTAATATATTGTATGGACGACTGAACTAAAAAAAAGACTATATGTATGCGTCGAATGAAAATATTTTAAGAAAATTATTTCACTGTTTTGTAAAATATAAATTAAACTGCTACAAACTATACTGTTTTTTATCAGCACAAACTATACCAAAATTCATTCAAAAGAAAGAAACCCAACTAAAAGAACAAAAGGAAATTAGAAGAATGGTAGAAAAAGATATGAAAACCAAAAAATTATGGCAAATCGATAAGTAAAAGATAAAAGTGAGAATATCATTTTCTCTGTTAGGAAATGTATTTACATTTAGCTAGTATTAATGATTAACAATATTCCGGATGCTAATTAAAAAAACAAGAATGATATTTGAGAAAAGAATTATGAGATTTTATATATTTATGACACTCATTCAAACAACAACATATATAATATGGCTTAATTCTGACAGATGTTGCTTTAATTAAAAAAAAAAAAGAAAAAAAAAGAAGATCCTGTCTGTCTGAATTTATATAATAAAATACAACATATTGGCCCTGGGTTCTTGAAATGACAAAGGGTTTAGTTAGTCATTTCTCGTATATTTTGAATTTTGTGGTGTGTGGGTTACAACCAGACGTAATTCTCTCATATCTTTTTTTTGTTAAACTCCTCTACTTTAACGCTCGCACTACTCAGCACGCAAGTAGAAATTGTAATTTAATCATAATAATAAACATATTTGATTTAACCCATATGGTTTAATTGCCTGGCATATGATATAATCTAAGTTTAAAACAGTGTAATATTACTATTGTTAACACGTGTCTCTATTTACATGATGATAGATATGCCCAATTGATGAAAGTTGGCTAGCAATATTAGGTAATTTTATCATTGGCAATAAATGAAGGGTTGTTGTAATAGTCTGATTATGCAATCTTGAATTGGATGATAGTGGACCCATTGACCTAAATGTGTGAAGGGACACTGAGATATATAGAGACGGGGAAAGAGGGCCTAAAGGGTTGTTTGTTTGCTTCCACATATTTGTCATTGTAAACCCTATAATTTCAAATTCCTTTGTAAGTTTCTTAATTCCTTTTCATCCTTCCAAATATTCCTTTCTAATCCATCAACAACTTGTCTACCAATATTTCTGCGTTTTCTTCTCTCATCCTCACAACCATTCGATCATTTTCAAAAATAATGCCTACAGTCATAGTACAAGTCAAGACCAATAATATCATATATATATATATATATATATATATATATATGAAAAAAATAATAGAGCAAATTAGTATAATTTTTTGTGTAACTACCTAAAACAAAGGTGATTGTAAAGATAAAAACAATAATAATATTTTTGTAATTCAATAACATTTTTTATGGGACATTAATATAATTTTTTCTTACAAAATCTTATCACAGATCGTATGATTATGTTGACATTCTTTTTACATTCTTTAAGAAGTAGATGTCAATAGAGAAGATGTTCTCATTACAAAATCTTCCTCTTTATTTCACTTGGATGATGATCTTTCTCATTACAAAAACTCCACTCATTGTACAATATTTCAAAAAGATTTAGTCCAATCCAATTACCTATGAAGACACCACATAAACACATGGCACCACACATTAGAGTAAGACATCTGAGCCCACACCAAATACTAAATATACCAGCAACAAGTAGTCTTATGCCCACATAAATAGAATTGACACCACGCATCACCACAATAATCTTATATTTGCAACAATTACTAAAATATCATCAACAAACGTTCCAACTACACTACATACTCTTTAGACACATTATTGTTACACCAGTAAAAAAAACACATCCTCTCGTACAAGCAAAACGATAAAGAACTCATTTCCATGAAGTTAGTTGTATAAAATTATCAATATCCAAAGACTCCAAAATCTTATTGTTAAAAACAATAGAGTTTCTGGATATTCAAATATCTTAACACACTGTGTGCTAAAATAAGTACCTGAGCTTCCTTATATGTCTTCCCACAATCTAAAAGCCAACCATATAAAGCATTTGAAACATATCAAAAAGTAATAGTGCCACCATTTCAACCTAACTCAACACTTTATACGACACTGTTGGGAGACCTTACATGACAAAAATAATGTTTACAATTCTCTGGTTGCTCCTTACACAAAGCACAATTTTGCTTAATACTTTGGAAACCCATGCCCCTCCTCATCAAATTATCTACTGTAGGGAGTTTGTTAACCAATAATTTCCATAAGAATGCAATAACTTTAGAAGGTAATTTATCCTTCCTCGACCATTTGAAGACCTAATTTTTTCTTCTACTATATTATTCACATCCAGTTCTCCTAAGCTTAAGGACTTGTATGTCGCTACCACTGAAAATGAAATATTTTTTGCGAAACTTCAATGCCATTCATCCTTAGCTTCGTGCACCAATTGAACATTTTGCAATATTTCTCTTTAATATGGGGGCTTACTCTTCTCACACACACAAAAAAAAAACCTTTTATACAATAGGGATTCATAACTCCCTTAAAAAATAATATTTAATGAGTTTTAATTAATACACCAATTAACCTAACTCTCATTACAAATATACCAATCCTCTAAAGAGTTTACATATCCTGAATGAAATAATTATTTGCTACAAAAGTCATCTTGCATGGAAAGGAAGACAACATTTTAAATATGGAAATTTAATGAAATTGAAAGTTGGGTATATAAATAACATCCTCAAGGTAGAACGAATAAGAGAATTTAACAGTTCATGCATGAGTTATTGCGATGATATCCCCAATCAGAAGTCTAATAATAATAGGATTTCTCTTTCTACATGAAGAATACAGATTAAAGGAAGAGGTAACATGGTTTATGGCATCTAAATCCAATATCCATTTATTGTTACTCACCTTGCTTACATTACAAGTGATAGATAAAATATTACTTATATATGCATTTTTAGAACAAGTGATAGTCCAAATCTTATATACATGTGAGTTACCCTGAGCTAAAGTTTCTTGTTGTTGTAATAATGCCATTAGAGATTTATATTGCCTATGAAATTTATTTTCTTCCTTTATACCATTAGCACTGTTGATTGATGGATTGTTAGATTTATGATGTTTGTGGCCAAGAAGATATCCATGCTTCTTATAACATTCATCAACGGTGTGATTGTGAAACAACAATGAGTATGAATTTTCATGACTCTACCAACTAAGTTTCCTCAAACAAATCATGTAGAGCCAGCTCTTCCTACCCTATAAGAATAATTTTGAGGAAAACCATTTTTTTTATAACACTGTTGAATAGTATGCCCATCCTTACCACAAAAAGGTACAAGAATATGATGAGTTGGTGTTTGCGGCATTAATTAAACTTGTATTTCCTAGCACATCTTTATTAGCAATTTGCCTTTCTTGTTGGACAACATATAAGAAGAATTTAGCTATACTAGGTAATGGATCCATCATTAAGATATTAGACCTAACAGTGCTGAATTAATCATTTAATCCCCTAAGAAATTGCATCACATGATCCTATTTCTTCCTTTCTAAAACAATGTTAAGTGCATCACATGAGCACTTTGGATCACGTACGCATACATGGTATCAGGTATATAACTTTATAACTCGTCCCAAATGATACGTAATCTTATGAAATAATCAGTTAAGATTTGTCACCTTACCTAATTGAAGCCATTTCTTATTGTAACTGTGGAATTCTCAAAAGATCCCTTTTGGAATATCTTGAGTTCAAATCTTTCCAAATTTTTTGTGCATCATCCATCCATAACATGCTTTGTCTAATTGATGAAGAGACTAAAGAAACCAACCACGAAACAACCATGTTATTGCACCTCTTCCAAGCGACAAAAAGGACATGAGATGATTCGAGTCTTCAAATGAGTCATCAACAAATTCAGATTTATTCTTTGCACTCAAACCCGTAAGAATAGAGCAACTCCAAGAATTGTAATTAGATGAATCAAGACCAGATAAACTAGAGTTGTTGCTGGGTTTTCTCCAGAATGAAGATAATAGGGATTATGCATATTAAGAGATTAATCATGTTGTTGTTTTTCACTCATGGTGAATTAATTAAACAAAAAGAAACAATCAAACGATTGAAAGAAAAGAAAAATGAATGAAGAAAGCGAATGACACAACATAGCTCTTCAAAATAGTAGCTTTGACATCATCATAGATTTAGTATTAGTCATGAACAGAAAAAGGGAGCAAGAATTCTATCAAGAAAAGGAAGAGAGAAAAATAAGCTCTTGATTTCTTATTCATTGTATTTGATTGTTCCAAAATCTGTTATACAAGGCTTTATAAACAAGTTACTTATAGCTACAAATTGTGACCTAACTAACTAACTAGAGTACTAACCCTATTACAAAAGTGATTAAACTAAACCAAGTATATCAAGGCTAAGACCTGCTTCTTCCCAACATGTAGATTTTGCTACTAAATTAACTTGATAAGCCCACGAATTTCACTTATTAAAGTATGTACTTTAACAAACAATTCACAAAATTCTACCTCTAATAAAATATTTTAATTCACACACACAAAGTACAAAACTTATAGAGCCACACAAATAGACTGATCAACATCTAATTTTAAGTAATGACTTAGTTACACTTTCAACCAAATAAACCTAGATTTTTCTATTACATCAAAGCAAAGTAAATCCAACATTAATATTCAAAATCGGTAACCATGTGATGTACGGTTAGGCATGGCAATAGGGAGGTGTGGGGACGGGTATGACATTCTCATCCCCATCTCTGCTCCTGAAACTCATTCACATATCCATCCTCATATCTAATTGGTATGAGATTTATAATAATTAAGTTATCTAATAAATGTGAAGTTTATAATTTGTTGATTAAATGCCAAATTTTTATTTTTTTTAAGAAAAATGTCATTCAAATCCTATATGTTAAACATTTCTTGACATCCCAAAATAGTAATTTGTGAAGAAAACAGGAATCTAGGGGGTTATTTGGTTTCGAAATTAGGTCTAACAAATCAAGAATAAGAGTTTAGAATATTTTAGTCATTAAAATAAGGGCAGAATAGGGGCAGGGATGAGGATGGAGTGAGTATGTATATCACTATCTCTGACTTAACAAATCAAGTATTTCCTATACTCGTATATGTGCCCCATTAAATCGGGGATTCCTCATCAACTTTAGGGTACAAATTTATTTGTCATCCCTATATATGGTTCATAACTTCATATATAATAAGTGAAAATGGGTCCAACCTTAGACCCAAAAATAGGTATATTAGTTTCTCTTTTTTTTACTAAAATAAGTGGAGGGAGGGGGGGTTGCTTATTTTTTATGTGTTAATCATCTAAACTTCTTATATTAAAAAATAGTTTTCAACTTTTCTTTTTATGGAACGAATTATATATATTTTTTTTAAAAAAAAACTAAAAACTACTTTTATTTAAGAATTTTTTTTTCATAATATTTTGTTAATTTTAAACAAATAGACCTAATAATTGTGGAGTTTTTTTAACATGGAAGAAGTTTAAAATAAAGGTTTTCACCAGAAAATCGATTGTTGTCGAAAAGTTGACAGTTTTAAGAGTTTAGACGTAATGAACAATTTTGTTACAAAAGCTAAACTCTTGGATCAAGAGCTCTGATAACATGTTAAAAGAGAAATAAAAAGTTTGAAAAAAACAAAAATTTTCTAAATATGTATTTTTGGGTTATTTTTCAGAACAGTGTAATATCCCATATAAATTTATTACACATGTACCCTTAAATTTTGTATGCTATTACACATGCACCTCCTATATGTTTCAAACTTTATAACTGACACGCTCTCACCTCCATTGGCGTACTATTATGTAGCTTAAAAAAATATTCATATTATGTTCACACAAAATAAAATGTAATAATGAAAAAATAATAGAGGTGTGTGTAGTTTGGAAATGAAGCGTTATGATGCGTAAAATATGACCACTTAAGGACAAGTGTACCTTACACAGTAGTTACAATGAACTTAAATCTAAATATTGTACCCAAAGAAGTAAATCTGGTTCTCAAATAATTCAAATTAAGAGATAAAAGAACAATTAAGAAGAATTGGTGATTTAATATGTGAGTTTTGATGATTCAGATTCAGAGCAATATGCAAACAAGAAGAGAAAATAGGTTTAAGAATTCATTGGATTGAGAACTAGAATTGTGATTTTCACTACAATGTTCTTACCCCTTATTTACTAAGCAATCTTATTATTTGTTATTTGGTCATTCACATGACACTATAATCCTAACTTGTTATTAGTTTGATCATGCAAGACTCTAAATTAGGATCGTTTCCTTATTAATCAATTGGAGGTTTACCCAATAAATTTGGTCAATATATTGGAACAAACGCAATCGACTCACAGTTCAATCATTCAAATATCAATGATCATGAATATTTAAATAATTAAGATATTAACAAATAAAATAGTAAGACGATTTAATCACCAAATGACGTAGAATAATAATGTAAAGTACAAGAAGGAATCACAAAGAGTTTACATCACAACCCTAGGAAAAAAAATTTAGCTAAACATAGATAGTGTAAAGCCAAACTACTTCATTGTTAAAAAGAAAGAATTACTAATATGAAGTACTATGAATTGACTCAATCCAAAGCTTTCTTCATGTTCCTACCATTCTAGGTCCCAAATCTTCATTTGAGCTAAAGCCAATCCAATTTTGTTTCGCATATTCTAGTATTTATAGGAAGAGTTTTGGCTTTGTAACACGGGTGTGCTAGAATTATGCATGGTTGTGCTTGATTTATCACTTTTCTTGCAATCTTCGTAAGCTCAATCGTGCTACTGGTAAACATGGTTGTGCTCGACAATTCGTAATTGTAGC
This sequence comes from Psophocarpus tetragonolobus, assembly GCA_037954015.1. NCBI lineage: Eukaryota > Viridiplantae > Streptophyta > Magnoliopsida > Fabales > Fabaceae > Psophocarpus > Psophocarpus tetragonolobus. The sequence goes on from CM075696.1 coordinate 4,139,730, forward strand.
ACAATTGTGCTTAATTGAGCATAACCATATTGAACTAGACTTCAATAGTTGCTCCAAAAAAGCTTAATTTTCCCCTTTTTTCTTCTTGTTTCTTAAGTATATTTTAAAGTAATAATAAACACTAAAAAATGAGTTTTTTCAATAAATATACAATTCTTTCCTTACAAAAAGATATTAAATATGATAAAAATATGGTCAAAATTTGGTTTATCAGAGTACAACTGTAATGAATATCTAAAAGTAAGGAAAGTCTATATAATTTAAAAAAAAAAGAAATAATGCATTTGTAATTACATTAAACACGAGTGACCCATTTGTAATTACCTCTAATCTTATTTATAATCATAATGATTTCATAACTAGTGTTATTTTCAAGAGAGCAATATATTAAAATAGTACAACTTTCTAATATATTTAGTTAAATATTAATTAATCTACTTGGAAAGGATATAATCATTCATTAATGTTTCTACATCCAACAATCATAAATGCAATGATAACACACCACATAAATTGATTATATATTTGTTTTGACCTTAACTTGATACATGTATAGTAGGGAGGAATTATTTTGAAATTTTTGTATAAAAGTATGTTATTTGTCTATATAATAGATGTACATAGTCACTATAAAACATATCTTCATGGCTTAACATACATTTTATTATGCTAATTTAGTGTTGGCTTACTAACATACATTTAATTCGCATTTTAGTTAGATAAAAAATATAAGAATCAATGGATAATCTGATGTAGATTTTTTAAAATGTATATTATTTTCTTGTAAAATATAATTATATAAAGAATGTTAATTGGTTGAGAATGTTGTAATTAAATGTAATGTTACTCAATTAGTTTTTTTTTATACCAGATGAAACACCTCATGGTTAATAAAATAATCAATTCTTCTTAAGATTGTAACATATTTAATGTATATTAGTTATACATTTTTTAAAAATAATTTTATATTTATATTTTCTAATTTTAGATAAATAATTATTAAAAAAGCAACAAAAATTAAAATTAAAAATCAAATATAAAAAGGGGTGAATTTTCTTTGTGTATCTCATAAAATATAAAATGATACATTCTATTCAAATACACATAACTTGAGTTTTTGGGGTTCATTATTTACATACAGCCACGGAGATGGTGCAAATTCCAAAGAAAGAAGGGATGAGTGTAGTGAGAAATGATTTAGCAATCAATTGCACTATGATTGAATGATTGAAGAGTATAAAAAGATAAAGAGAAAAAGGCAATTCTTTCCAACATCCTTTTGACACCAATAGAAAAAAAAGAAAGTGTTGTAGGATAGGGTCTCCATCGGAACTAATCTTTCATCTTTAATCAATCACTAGTGGGTTTTGCTTTGTCCTCTTAACTCTCCATACATCAAAGCCTTTGCTATTTTTATTTTCGTTTTCTTTCTTTTTCATTCCATTTTTTACTTATGGCTCCTTCCATATAATTTAGCTTATTAGCTACTTGATGGAGGTTATAAGGGACGTCCACCATGGATGCATGTGTCAGAATCGTAGGAGAGAGGGCTATATGTCTTAAGGATATTAATAGGATGAAATTACTGTAGCTTATTTAAAAAAGAGAAAACACACACTAATTATTTTTTGAATACCAAATTTAAAATTTTCTTCTTCTGTACAACTTTCTTTCTCTGTAAAAACCTCTTAAACCATTTCTATATACTTTGCAAAGTCACTTTTTTCTAAACTTCTCAACTATTTAATTTAGAAATAGAATAAAGAGATTTAACATTAAAAAATATTAAGAATTAGGAAAGACTACTTAGTAATAAAGTAGAAGTGGTTCTGAAAAATTACTTATACTATAAGAAGTTCATGAAATTTTAGTGATCACTAAAAATCTAAATGTAGTCTCAGAATTTGAGAGTATAAAAATATTTCTTTCATTTTTGTTACTATCGTTGAATTATTTATCTTTCAATAAATCGTGTTTCTTCTTTATAAGCCATTCAACATCATCTTAAACAAAGTATAATACTATATGGTCCTTTCTTAGGGCTGAAAGTAATATAAAAAAACAGTTGGCTAGTAGTTTTGTAATAAAGGTAAACCTCAAGGGGATTGAGTAATTTATTCTGTGTTTATTATGTATTTTAAATATAATTTTAAAAATATTAATAATTGAAAAAATGAAATTAATTAGAATATTCTTAGATATTGTATAATTTTACTTTATATCAATAATAATAAAAATTAATAATAAAAGAAATAAATTTTTAATATATATATATAAAAGAATTTTAGTAAGTAGTTTATGGTTAGAAATTTAAGTTTAAGTAAATATAAAATTAATAATAAGATCAATTATTCAAATTTGAACTACTAATTTATTTATGAAAAGCAAGTGAAAAATAATATGCTAAAAAAATAATAAAAATGGAAATACATTTTTTTTATATAAAATTCATGAAAAAAATCGTTCTTTAAGATTATTTTCAAAGTGTTTAATGATTGCATCATAAATAACATTACTGTTATTATTTTAATTCTCTATTAATGATTATGATAAATTTTAAATTTGATCAATCGCTAGAAAAAGTTTAATATTTTTTTAAAGAAGAAAATGTTTAATCTTCTTTTACATATTAATGTTAAATCATACAAATCAAATAAATTATTTGATTAACGGAGGAAAAAGGTTAAAACTTCTTTTATAATAATAATAATAATATAGGTAGATTTTTTTTATAAGCAATAATATAGATAGATTGATTCTACAATCATGTTCCTGGGGCAATTAACAAGTTTTCTTATATTGAATCTGGATTATAATAGCGAAAACAAGAATGGATGAGCTTAAACCGAAAAAGGGTTATACATTAGACACGGTTAGTGACTATTTCTGAAATGATCGATAGAGCATCTTATAAAGTAAAAAAAAAGTAATCAGCATGTCATGAATAAAGTATCAAATACAAATACAAATACAATTGGTATACGTAGAGAGTAAAAGGGATGGGTATCATTTCACTCAACCCTTGTTCAATTTTTATCACTAAAATGGCCATTCATCAACTTCACAATTGATTCTGCAACAAAATTACCAAGGGAATTGCCTTGAGTCAAGAAGAAAGTGGAAAAGAGAAAGGATTTATGAAGAAGAATCCATAACTCAATCAACTCATCAAATATTATTGGGTTCGTTCATTTTTTTTTTTTCTGAAAAATGTTTTTGAATCAAAAAGCAATTCCTATTATTTATCTAGTTTGCTTGTTTTTAAAATAAGTAATTTTTTACTTTATTTTAAGTAAATCCTACTTGCTTCTTAAAAATTTATTTATTCAAAAAATATTTTTTAATGTTTGAAAAAATGGATCTATTATTTAGTAAATTAAATAAAAATTATTTAAGAATTTATATTATAAACTGAGTGTAAAACTCATTTATACGACAATATATAATCATTTTGTTTTCATTGTTTAGTATTAAAAAATACTTTAGGAGAAAAAATAAAATATATTTTTCTATAAACTAATATTTGATTACAAGTTAAAATTTATATATACATAAACTACTTTTAGTAATAAATTAAATAGGATCTATTTAGATCTTTTTGTTTAAAAGGATATATTTAGATATACTTATCTAAAAAAATTTAGACGAAAAAAATGAAATGAATTTTTTTATAAACTAAAATAACCTATGTATAAATTAAAAATAATTTTTTAAACAAGTTATATAAGAGAGCTTCTGTATTAATGATTTGTTATTTTTTTCTTATTTTCTTTTCCTAGAAGTGTTTTGGGAGAAGTTATAGATCCATCTAAAATTGAGTATTTATGGTTATGCTTAGATTAAATGTTACATATAATATATTAATATTGGTAAGAATCAAGAGAATGAATTATAAATGTAACAGGAGAATTTGAAAAGATTCCTACCTGGTTTTTCCTTAATTTTTAATACTAGCTATATATTAATATTATAGGTGCTTTCAAGTTACCGGTTTATGCCATACGGCCAAGAGTTTAATTTCACAACATTACACAAACACAGGAGATGCTGCTGCCAGAGTGATACTAAAGACAAGCATGAAGAACAGCAACAGTTTAACATCTACAATATTTAGCAAAGTTTGGATTTGATAAAGAGATAATTGGTAGGAAAAGGTATCAAATTTTTAAAGATATCCGCTGTTTATAACAATTGCTTGATGCTAATTGCTTTCACAGAAAACAGAACACGTTTCCCTAATCAGAACTTGTTTTTAATATATATGTAAGAAGAAATTCTTTTAAGTTGAAAGGAAAATAGAAAGAAAAATAGGAATATGGCTAAAGGCCAAGTCATTTTCAAGCATGCCTTTTCTGTGGAATGATTGGAATCTTAGGGAATTGTTTTCAAGTCGTACTAATATTGCATATCTATAATAACTTGGACATTAGAATTTCTGATCTTGCAAAAAAGGTGATAGGGTAAACTTGGTGAGATTATATCAGATAGATCACGACAGATTCATATTTACTAATTCCACAATTTATGTGCTAGGCATTTAGGATAAATGCCTTGAGCCTCAAGCAAACATTACATCAGAATCTAAGAAAAAAGACTCAGTGATCAAACCTTAAAGAGCTCACACCAGCCATCGTTTTCTGGACAGGTTCACACAACGGCTTCCTAGAGCAGCAAGCTATACTAGGAAAGTAATACAATATCAGTGAAACCACTTGAAGAAGCCATTCATCCTACAATCTGTTAATGCCCACCTAATATATCAAAACAAAATGGTATACACATTATATCATGAAACACGAAAATCAACCTGAATGGTTAAGACTTGCCTATTCACCAGATCTAAAGTGGGTCATGGGTACACATTGTTTTGCATAACATGACTAAACATATAGTGACATTAAAGAGAACATACACATATTTTTTTATTTAAAAATTAAAAAATTAATTTGGTTAATTTTTTTTAAAATAATTTCTAAAAATATTTCCAATATTTTACTATTTAAAAACTAAAAAATAGAAGCACCTATAAATAATTTTCATTTTCAGTTTTTTACTTTTACATTTTATTAATGGAATTTTAGTCGATAACATTGATTTATACACCTCATGAATATATTTTATTTCTTTCTATTAATGAAATAACAATGAGTTGTACATGTATCATTTTATATAAACATAAGTGTACAAATATTTTTTCAACATATCTAAATACTAGTAAAATATTGTGTTTTGTGGGTTTGAAATTTAAATAATTTACTATTGAAAGTTATTTAATAAAAATTAATAATTTATATATAAATATTATTGATAATTTAAAATAAAAGTTATGAATACAAATAATTTTTTTAAAAAAATATGTATTACTATAATAATAAAAAATAGCTTATAATTAGAAAAAAATAAATATAATTTTATTTTAATTAGATCCTATTTCTGTATTTTGATGTATATCTACTAAGTCTTCTAATCTTCTGACATTAGTAGTTCTTCTTCTATTTAGAAATCTATCTAAGATTCATGGGTGTTATATGAGATTTTGTCTCCTAGTTTGGTGTTCTCTTATTCGACCGACGAGAAGTTCCTGGAAACATCTCTGATGTTTGATTCCTATTGGGTGTACTATCCATAGAAATATCTTGTAATTGTATTTGTGAACTGTTATTTGGTCTTAAATTCATATTTTAACTAATAGTTTTGTCTTTGTTGGAGGTATTGTTCTCCTGTTTAGTCTGATTCCTATTACTGGATTCAGCTATGCCTGTTTTTGCAATTACTTTGACAAATTTGTGAGTATTTTTACATACTATTCTAGTTTGTGTATTTGTTCCTAATGATAGTCTAGAAACTTTATTAACTAGATCATTTATGTCATCGAATATATTTCCGTTTTTGTTTAAATCTATAAGATTAGATAGTTTTCTAGAAACTTCTTCTAGTAAGGCTATTATTGTGTTATTTTGTCCTATTAATATTGTGTGAACAAAATCTGTATCATGAGTAGGTTTTATATATTCCACTGGAGGGGACTTTGTTAAAGATTCTACAGCTGCAAGAGCTGAGTTGTATTCTTTTCCCTTAAAGGGTTGTATGTTTGCCATTTATTTGTAAAAATTTATTTATCTTTGTAAAATTTTATAGAGTGTATGAGAGTGCGAGAACAGGAGTACAGAAAATAAAAGAGCAGAAAAGCAGCAGAAGCAGAAAAACAGAGATATTAGATAAGGTATCCATGAAATACACTATAAAACAATAAATATTAAAGAATATAGAAAATCATAAGGCTTATCAGAAGGTAAAAAAAAACTCTTTTTTTTTTGCTTGAAAATATACATCTGAACTTGGTGTCGCAATCTGCACGTGTTTTTCAACCCATCATGGTAGAAAACTAGGGACTTACAAAGGCTCTCCATTGGTCATCACTGCCCTTTAACTACCATGGGTATCCTAGCAAACACTATATACCTTAGACAGATATCTATTTTCAATCAAAAATTTAAGATTTACATGATAAAAGAACCGTCCTTGGAAAGAACAGGGCTCTGATACCAAAAGAAAGAAAATATAAATAAATTGTGTAACAAAGATTTAACTGATACTAGAGTTTCAGTATTAGAAACTCGCATAAATCATCTAGAAGAAAAAGTAATTCTTTTAGAAAAACTAATAAAAGGAAAAACTAAAATAGATCTCCTAGAGTCCAGTTACTCAGCCGAACAAAATAACATGATGGGAACAATGGAATGTATCCCATTAGTTTGTAACAAACAACAACTAATAACTTTAAAAGTATTAGTTAAACTAACTTTTCCAAAAATAAATAACAAATCATCGACAGAAAAAAATATACAAGCATTATTAGATACAGGATGCTCAGAAACAGTTATATGTAAAACTATAACTCCACACCAAAACATAGTTAAAAGTAAACACATCCAAAAAACCAGAACAATGTCTGGTGAAATTATGATAAATGATGAAGAAGTTAACAATGTTATTCTTCAGTTTAGCACAAATTGTGATTTTTTTGGTCATAAAATTTTCATTAAAACAATGAGGGTAGAAAATTTAATTCCCTCAAAACAAAACATGATAATCGACCTAGATTTTATTTTAGGTCAAAATAGATCAGTTATAATAAACAAAGATTATGTTATGATAAGTGATAAAACACAGATGACACCAATAGTTAGTGGTGATTCATTAAAACAATAAATTATCACTAATAATTGTAATTATAAAAATTCAACATTTCCAGGTACATGCGACTGTACTACGAAATTCTTATACATATTAGACGAAACAAAAAAGGACTATTCTTCTTTATATAATATACTAGATAATACAGTTGAGGCTTTTTCCTCAATAAAAATTTCAAAATCTATAAAATTTGAAAATATTCAACAAATTCTTGACAGGTTAAATAAAACAAACATAATAGGAGAAGATCCTATAAAATTTTGGGATAGAGATCCCGTAACCTGTAAATTAGAAATTATTAATCCAGACTTAATTATTAAAATAAAAGACATTCAATTTAATAATTGGGAACAAGAAGAGTGTCAAAATCATATACAAAATTTACTAAAACTAAAGGTAATATCACCTAGTGTTAGTCCACACAGAAGTCCGGCTTTTATAGTCAACAAATCTTCTGAACAAAAAATAGGTAAATCAAGAATGGTTTACAATTATAAAAGACAAAACGACAACACAGTAGAGGATGGATATTCAATTCTGTCTAAAGATGTTTTAATAAACCGAATTCAAGATGTCAAATGGTTTTCTAAATTCGATTTAAAAAGTGGATTTCATCAAGTTAAAATAGATCCAGAATCAATAAAATGGACAGCCTTCTCTAGTTCTGAAGGTTTATTTGAATGGAACGTCATGTCATTCGGTCTTAAAAACGCTCCTGCTGTTTTCCAACAAAAATGGATAACATTTTCAAAAATGATAAAACTTTTACATGTGTCTACATTGATGATATACTAGTATTTTCTAAAATAAAAGATGACCACTTTCACCATCTAAAACAAGTTTTATACAAATTGGAACATTACGGATTAATAGTTTCAAAATAAAAAATGAAAATTAGTAAAAATTTCATTGAATTTCTTGGAACAGAAATAGGTAATGGAACTATAAAACTCCAACCTCATATTTCTAAGAAAATACAAGATTTTCCAGATAAAATGGAAGAAATTAAAACGCTTAGATCCTTTTTAGGACTTTTAAACTATGCAAGAAGTTTTATTCCTAATCTAGGAAAATACACATCTCCTCTATATAATAAAAATTCATTAAAAGGAGAAAGAAAATTCAACTCTGATGATATAAAATTGGTACAGAAAATAAAACAAATGGTAACAAATCTACCAATTTTACAATTGTCATTAGATTCAGATTACTTAATAATCGAATGTGATGGATGTGAACTTGGATGGGGAGTCATCCTTAAACGTAAGAAAAATAAACACATACCCAAGGCAGATGAACAAATTTGCAGGTATGCCTCTGGCAAATATACTACAAAACCAAAAATTTACAAAACTAGTACAGATTATGAAGTAAATGCTATTATACACGCAATGGATGCATTCAAATTATTTCTGATTAATAAAAAAAAAATAACAATCAGAACAGATTGTGAAGTCATAGTTTCTTATGGTAAAAATCATATTAATAATGATAAAAAGCCACGTAAAAGATGGTTACTTTTTAAAGATTATATAAATCTTTCTGGAAAAACTATTTATTTTGAACATATAAAAGGTTCTGATAATATTATTTGTGTTGATATATTTTCCAGGTACGTCAAGTAAAGACCTAAACTTCCACAAAGACCTGTTAGGTCATTGAAACAAACATCCATATGATGGAGAATATAAAGAAGGGAGTCAGTGGCCCCAAACAAGTAAAGTCCCCTTTTCAGGCAGACCAATTTACAAAATTTGGCAAACAAGAGTTGTCAATCCTTACAAACATTTTCCAGTACCCTGGGAGAGACAACACAAATGTCAAATTAAATGTTTTAATTGACAATATTTGGAATATTCCAAAATACACTACACAAAATGAACACCAAGTCACTAAGGTGAAACAAAGCATTATAAGTGCATTATACAATTTTTGTTGTCATGACAATAAAGGAGTAGCATTGACTTCTCCAGCCTCTCCTTCTGGGAAAGGTTTCACACATTTTGCTTTGATAAACAAGGGTGTTTATACATCTTTCAGAGACCTCAATGAGGCTAAACAGGACCAGTTTTGGTGTACATACAAAGGTTTCTACTCAATGAAAGAAGCCGAAATGGCAGTTCGATTGGAAACAATTGATGAGGAAAAAATAAAGGCTGCCTTACAGTTAGAGCCTCATGCTCAAACACAAACATATGCTACTGCTGCTTGCAGTATCTCACAACAAATAAATCCCAACATCCTTCTGGGTAAAGTCAGGATAATACAAGATTTTCTGTTTGAAGTCCATTCTGAAACAATAAAATACGATGGTTTATTCGTAAAAGTACAAACATACTTCAATAACAGAAATCCTTGTTTTGAATCTTTTGATTATTGCAAAACTATGGATAAAGACTGTACATGCCAGTTGAAGTTCATAATAAGAAGAGCTCAGATAAATTTGAGTTCTTTCAAATCATACTTATACAGGGATGTTTTGATAACTCCCATGTTACTACTTGAAGCAAGATGTCTCTATTCTTTGGTGATACCTCCCACAGACAGGTTTTCTGCCTTGTCCCCAACATTAAACTCCGTCATAAATGATATTCAGGCGGAACACATGCAGCAGGTGACTCTACTAATCACTACTTCTCCTAGAAGTATTCACACTCATGGTAGTTCACCTACTCATGTCATAAAGTTATTTACTAAGATAAATCCTAAGATTCATACTCTGACCTTGTTAGAGCATGATTCACTTAAAGGATTATCCTTAAATAAAGACAAAGCCTACCAGTACAATCTCATACATTGAAGGATCCAACTGGAACTTCTCAAAATAAGATTCCGAGAGTTTTATACTGTTGAAGGAAACCTTGAACACATAATTATATTGGAAAAAGATAATGGGTAATAAATTCCACCCATTTCCAATAGAGGCTAACCTTTCTCTCGTCAAACATTTTGAAAAGGAAAGGTTATACAAAGAAATATATGAAGAAACTGACTGTTATGGTCAGAACACTCCTGGACTGTCATCCTTCCCATCTGACTGTGATGACACTGAAGATCAGAGTCTCCCAGAATAAATGGAAGAAGAAATACAAGGCTTGCCTACACTTGCTCGAGTGAGAAGAGCAAGCTAAAAGTTTTACCTGTGACAAAGTAATTTTACTTCTTTATCGAAGTAATAGACTGAAAGGTAAAATTTACTTACAAAACAGGTTGCCAGTCATGGAGAAACCTATATAGCAGGTCACCAGTCAACTGGTTACCTTCTCAGCCGGTTTCCGGTTACAAATTTTGTGTATAAAAAGGCCATAAGTCTCTTATACTGAGCAGGTCCGAAAAACACTTCTCTCTCTTGCCTCCAAATACTCTCCTCCTTTTCTCTACACTTCTCCTCTCTCTTTCCTCTTGTAAATCTTTATTCTGTGCAATAAAATCAGAGGTTTCTGCAACCCCTTCCATCTCTTTCCCCCTTTTGTAAGTTTTTCTTTAATTTTTATGTGTTTAATTTTTTAAAGCATGAAATAGTTTACTCTTAAGGTATCTTCGGATGCCTAAAGCAATAAATATTTAAAGATGCGATTATCATTTAAAGACTTACTATATGTTAATTAAATTTACTTTTCATCAAGTTTATAAGCAGATGTCTAACCGGCTCTGCCATATTCAGTAGCTTATAAACTTGATTTATTCAATATTATACGAAGATGTTTAACCGGTTCTGCCAGATTCAGTATCGTATAATGTTGATTTGTTAATGTGAATATTCTCTTTAAGTTTTCCTCATCTTCCTCTTCACCTTCTTTCTTATTTTTTTCTTCTCTCTTTCTCTCTCTCTTTTTCTCTCTTTTTCTTTTAGAAAAAAATAAATATAATTTTATTTTAATTAGTATGACTAGGTGAAAAAGAAGTATCTCATACGTCTCAAATGTTTTTAAAATAAAAAATAAAAATAGTTAAAAAACTAAAAAATATATATTATTAAAAATTTATAAGAAAGATAAACAGAAATTACATATATATATATATATATTAAAAAAATGATAATTCTAAAATAAAAAAATGTAAACACAGTAGTGTAGTTGCATAGTTATAGATAAAATTTATTTTCTTATGAAAGAGAAACAATGAATAGAAAAGTTAAAAAGAAGAAGAAGGGAGGAGAAAAATATGAAATATGAAATAATTTGTTATTTAATGGAAAAATATTTTATTATTATAGAAATATAGAAAGGAGAAAGAGGAAAAAGTTTTGTGGCATCTCAGGGAAGAAACCTGAAAACCCTGGTGACCTCCTCTTGGCCGTTTGTTCACATAACAGTGAAGAAGAACTCCAAAGCAAGCAATGGCGACTCGCGATGGCGGCATGAAGTCGACGTCAATTAACGGCGTTAAGATGTACACCATAGCATCGCAGCAACCCTCACTCGCTTCCTGGCTCCCCTCTAAGAAGCAGAACTCTCATCGCAACGTCAAAAGTAACCAACCTTTCTCCTTTCTCCTCTCTCCTTTCTCCTTTCTCCTTTCTCCTTTCTCCTCCGTTCTTCTCTGACTCGCTTCTTTCAGGTTACACGCAGAACCTGCAACTGCTCGATGATTTGCGCTTCGCCACCGCCGCCACCAAAATCAAGGCCTCTCCCGACGCCGAGTACATCATTGCTTCCGGCATCTATCCTCCTCAAGTCAAGGTGTACGAGGTGAGGGAGCTAGGCTTGAAGTTCGAACGCCACTTCGATTCCGAGATTATTGATTTTCAGGTTCCTTTCATTTTCTATCACTTGTTTGCATTGTTCTTTCTATAGTTTTTTATCTTAAGCGACCTTCATTTTATTTCGTTATGATTTTCTCTTCATTTTTTAGCTATCTCTTACAGAGGAACTTTATAGCTTCCATTCAAATAAAGTTAGGCTTGTTTTCCAATTCCAATTGCTCTCGTGCTTCAATTTTTTTTATGTTTCCATTCGTTGATGTTTTCTGTGTCTATAAGTTCGATACGATCTTTTACAGAGGGATTGGTTGGTTGAGGTAATTGTGTTGCTTCAATTGAAATAGGAAGTTGGGTTTATATTCCTTTAACTGTTGTGCTTTATTTTGTTTATTTTTATGTTAGTTAATGTTTTCTTTGTGTTTTTCAATTGTCAGCTATCTTTTACTGGGGGATTGGTTGGTTGAGGTAACATGTTTTTGCTGGTGTAGGTTCTAACAGACGACTATTCGAAACTTGCATTTTTATGTGCTGACCGCTCTGTTTCTCTACATGCAAAATATGGAAAGCACTACAGTTTGCGGATTCCAAGGTTTATTCTCTAGCCTTTATGTATATTGATTGCTCTTGATGTTTAAAGTGTGATTTGTGCTGAAAAAGATGTTTGTTTATTGTTGTCATTTGGTAGGATGGGGAGGGATATTGCTTATGACTGCTGGTCTTGTGATTTGCTTTGTGCTGCATCGTTCCCAGATCTTTACAGAATTAACTTAGAGCAGGTGTTTAATAGATTGCTAGTAGCATATTGATACCTTTTTCATATTGATTGAAATTTGAAAAAAAAGAAATACTGAAAATGGTAAGCTGCTTCTCTGACTTGTCAGGGCCGATTCCTCTCCTCCCTTAACACACAATCCCCTGCATTGAATGTAGTTACTCGAAGGTAATTGCTGAAGCTTAAGTACTGATTTAGCGTGCTTTACTTCTTCAATTATTAAAGCTTTGTATATTTTGTTTATGCACCTCACAATTTTGTGTTAAATCACTGGAACTTGAATCTTGTCTGAATTTTAGCAAGGTTCATGGATTAGTTGCCTGTGGTGGTGAAGATGGTGCCGTGGAATGCTTTGACATGCGGGTGAGATCTTCAGTTGGTAGAATTGATGCTGTTGGACCTAGTGGTGATGTTGACCAGGTTTTATTCTTCTCTCTCACAGTGGCCTATTTCAAGGCATTAGAATGTTCTGAGAACGTATTAAGATTTTTTTATTTGATGTGCTGAAGCTGTTGCTATAAGGCAAATATGAGCAGGAAATGTCAATCCTTTTTATCATATCATAACCAAAAAATGACATAATAGATTTTTGTGTAAATTTTGTAGTGATTAAAATCTTTATTGTTAACCTTTCCATTTTTGTAGGAGGTCACTGCATTGGAGTTTGATGAAGATGGTGGTTTCTTAATGGCTGTTGGAAGTAGTGCAGGAAAGGTATTGTGCTACTTGCATCATAGGTTGTGTGACTTGTTTCATTATTGGAACAGTTGTGGCAAATTTGTAGTACTTAAACTGTCCTCTTTGTGCTCAAGTTGAACAATAGTTATGTCTGGTGTTATATAGGATTTTAAAGAAAATTTGTCTTCATCCCACAATTGTAGTTTTTTGTATATCGATGTATACTATTAAGACAAGCAGGCTTATTTCATAAAATGCGCAATGGTAAGGGCTAGCTTTCCCAAAAGCTGAAGCTTTTAAGGAACATGAATGTTTTTTTTTAATCTTTGACAAGGAATTCTACAACGTACATTGTACTCTATACGTTTTTCTGTGACATAAAATAAATGTAAAAAGGAAAAAAAAATCCACCATTCTGTTGAAGAAGGATGGCAAAAATAAGTGTAATGAATTATGGATGTAGCGTAAATCCCCAATCGTGGAAGTGTGTGCCTTGAATTTACCTTTTAATACCCTGTCATGCAACAGCCTATTGAGTTTGACGTGTGGAAAATGCAATATGCACTTCACCTTGTGCCAAAATTTGATCAAGTTATTAACAGTGAGGGCAACAAGGAATAAATCTTGACCATTTCTTTTCTGACTTTGATACCATGTCAAGGAAGGACCAAGTCTTACAAAAGCTTAAGTTGTTAATTGAAGGTCCAAGAGTGGTTTGACATCTCTAACAGGAGGCTTTTACTGGACCCAAAAAGTAGTTGGGTTCTAAAGTGAGAGAATCTACAAAGTCCAAAGATGTGTGTAGAATTAATAAAGTCAGAAGATAAGTTATTATCTTTCACGTGATCCCTACATAAAATGGAAATTGGACATACTTCTTGTGGCAGCATAGAGGATGGACTAGTTTTCTATAATTTTTTAAGTGCTATTTATTAGGAAAATCTTTATTACTTTTAGCAGAAAAAAATTCTCTTTGTGGGAACACAATTTTACTTTCTAAACAGAATCTCCACATGTATTTTTTCCCCTTGGACATGGATATTTTATACGTACATTTAATTTTACATTTGTAGGTTCTCATCTATGATCTGCGCTCATCACATCCTGTACGAATACAGGATCATATGTAAGTTGACATTTTCATTTGAGAAATTAATGTTTGTATTAAACATAATTATATCTTCAATTAATGGTTGGTTAAAAATTGTCTTACAGGTATGGCAGTTCAATATTGGATATTAAGTGGCATCGTACTCTTAACTATGAACAACCAATGTTGATTACCAGTGATAATCATGTTGTTAGAATATGGGATCCTGAAACGGTAGAGGAACTGGCTCCTACTTTCATATTTCAGATTAATAGTTAAACTGTTTTTCTCCAAATTGATCTGTACACCTTGGTCGCTCTTATTTTTATCCATTAAAATTGTGGTGTGTAGTGTCTGTTTTAATTAGTTGGATCATCCAGTAACATTTACCTAGCAGAAAGAATGATGTTGAAGGTGTTTTATCTGCAAATTTTGCTAAGGTGTAATTTGGTTAGATAAATTTACAAATTATTTCTTCTTAACAAAATAACAGATGCTAATGATTTAAATATCCTACTTATTTTTTCATAGTGCACTTCACTTATTAGTCATCACTAAGGACTTTTCTTGATAATGTGCTTTTGCCATCTCTAAACTAAATTGTTCATGCATTCATCTTATGTTTAGATGAGCTCAGTATCCCTTGTTCCTGAAGATTTAGTTCATAACTGCATTTAGATTGTATGTTTTGATCGATTAATCTGTTTTCAGGGTGAAGGCTTGACCAGCATTGAACCTACAACAGGAACAATAAATGATGTGTGCACATTTCCTGGCAGTGGTTTGATCTTGCTGGCCTTGGACTGTTGTCAAATACCCTCTTACTTCATACCATCACTGGGGCCTGCGCCCAAGTGGTGTTCTTCCTTAGAGAATTTCACTGTATGTTCTTAATATTTTGATAATTAGATTTTTTGTTCTAGTTATCTTTGTTGTGACATTATAACCATTTTTACAGGAGGAGCTAGACATGAGCGGACAAACAACTATTTATGATCATTACAAATTTTTGACAAAGGAGGAGCTTGAGAGGTTAAATTTGTCCAACCTGATTGGCACCAATCTACTTAGAGCTTACATGCATGGCTTCTTTGTTAATCATGCATTGTACAAAAAGGTAGGTTTTCTTTAGTATGTTTTCTTATTTAAGTGTATATCTCAAGTTATTGAAATGCCCATATCTTTTTCCCCCCTAAGAGCCCAAGTGAATGTTTTACGTTTCAGTATTTTTCATGAATCTTTTTTATCATGTTAATGATGAAAGAAAAACCATTTGATTTATTAGCTTAATTGAAAAAAGCACAAGTAATTTGAATCGTATGTGTCAAAATATCTAAGAACTTGAGCAAGCTTCATGATGGAGATCCTTGTTTTGCCTTTATTATGTGCTAATTTATTGCTGTAGCCCATATTTAATTTTACATTGTAAACTAGCTAAGTTCCTTTGGAATAATGTGATTGCTGTATTGGATGAACATTTTTGGTTTTTCCCAGGGCTTTTGGTATACGTATATATGGTCTATTTGGTTGGAGGGCAATGCTCACATTTTCAAGGATGCCTCTTGGCCCTTAAATATGATTTTGGATAGGACTGTATTTGTGACTTTTACTGTGCTCATACTGTTTCAAAGTTTACTTTTCTTTTATGCAAAAAGCCTAGATAGATATCTTTGATTGTTTTCCCCCCTTCTTTTTGTGGATTACTTTTTCTGTTTTGGAGAATGTCAGATCCTCAGCTTTGTTATACTCTACCTTGTTTCATTCTCATTATATTTTTTATGATATGTTAAACATTTTTATCTTGATTGATTATGGTAATGATAGTCATCATCTTTATATTGTAGTTATTTTTCTTAGATGTTGCTAGATCTAGATGCAGTTTTTGTCCTATCATATGAAACATCAATTATTTTGTAGGCAAAAGCACTGGTGGATCCTTTTGAATATGAAGCTTATATTGAACAGCAGAAGCGAGAAAAGATGGAAGCTGAGCGTGCCTCACGAATCACGGTAGAATTGATTTCTTCTCACTAATCATTGTAGTTTTCTATTCATTTTACATAGGTAAAGGATGATTAAGTGATTTATATTCCATTGCTCTGCCTGAATCATTCATTTTCCTTGCCTGCAGGTCAGGAAAAAGTTGCCCAAAGTTAATCGGGCCCTTGCAGCTCGCCTCCTTGAAAGTGAAGAAGCTGAAAATGAGAAGAGAGAAGCTGATGATGGTGAAACCAAAAAGGCATCCAAGAAAAAGAAAGGGATTAGCATGCAAGATCTTCAAGATGAGCGATTTAAAGCTATATTTACAAATGAGGTACTGTAATATGAAATACAAAAGTTTTAAAGTATGTTTGATAGCTGTTTTAAAAAATAGTTTTTATTTTTCAAAACATGAGTATTTTGGTCCAGCCAACCAGAACAAAGTACCCCACCCCTGCCCTTCATCAGCATATCTAAAGGTTAAAAAAAATAGGAAACAGAAAACAACTTTGAGTTCTTCCTGTATTTTGCTTTTTAGAATATCTATTTTGAAAACTATTTTTAAAATTGTATAGATATTAGATGAGAGATTAGTTGGTGAATGGTATAAATTTGTTTTAAGAAAAGTTTTCTAAAACTAAAAAGTAGAAGCAAATCAAATAGGCCCTTAGCCTTTTTAATGACTATATCCTTTCTCCTCAGCCCTTTTATTGTAACTAATTCCAAGATACTTCTCATAGTGGACTACATTTTACACATAACTCCTCACCATCCTCAGTGTGTTGTATTGAATATAAATGCCAGGACATGGTCCTAATTAATGATGCATCAAAACTTTGGCATATATCATTTTGTTGGACTGATTTTGATATTCCTAGAAATTAGGCCGTGAGGTTGTTTTCAATTAAGGCCTTGTATTTTGGTCATTTTCCTTCTAAAAGCTAAGTGGTTCCTTAAGTAAATTATGTGGAGTATGTGTAGAAAGAGGTGCAACCCATATTTGGGAATGTGGATCAATTTCACACCTCTTAACTCATTTTTGCACCCCTCTTTCTAACACAGGTGTGGAAATGACTCACACTCCCAAATATGGATTGTACCTCTTTCTAAACACACTCCATATAATTACTTAAGGAACCACTTAGCTTTTACAAGGAAAATGGCCAAAATACAAGGCCAAATGAGACAATTTTCATTCAAATTCAAGGTGAGATTTACAATGAGCAAGGGGTCCTATTTATAGGGAGTGGGAGGTTAGGATTAGTGGCCTAATCATGGACCTCCCAACAAGGCCCAACCCTTAAGTAGAATTAAGCTAACTAACTAGGAAACACTCTCCTAATGTTGCACCTAGAATCATGCTATGGTGGGTCCCTATTTTTGTCATGTTTTGTGTGTTAGAAAAGGGGGGTTGCAAAAATGAGCTAGAAGGTGTATTTACAAGTGAAATATCCTAAGACTATGGCTTTAAGTCTTCCCTCCAAGTCAAGTCTTCTTCTCATCCTCTTAGCCATAATGTATGATAGGTGGGATTGCATCAATCATCATTTTAAATTTCTTGTGTATGAACAATTTAAATTTATGCATACAAGAACTTATAACCACAAATTTCAAATCAACGGCGACATTGAAATACTTGAATGTCTATGATGATAAAGTTAGGGATCCATGTTTGTTATGACCTATGGTTTCTTTTTCTTTAAATCTTACAATTATTACTTATTTGGTTTCAGGATTTTGAGATTAAGGATTCCTCACAAGAATATCTGGCTTTACATCCCATGGGTTCTAAGAAGCAAACATCCTTATTAAAGGAGCATTTTGAACCTGTCATGTCAGATGATGATCAAAGTCTAAGTGATTCTGATGCATCAACATCATCACAAGATGAAACTGCAAATGGAATGAAAGACAAATCTCGGGTTCCTAGGTTAGAACCTGTTACCAGTGTTTTTAAAGGTTTCTTTTCCTTTATGGGAGATAAATAAGGTTTCTTTTCCATTATAAGATATTGGCTTCATGTGTATATAGGAGTTCTTTATTTTTGTTCTACACTTTTAATCCTTAATTGCTGATGCAATTTTACATAATATGCAGAATGTATGAAATTAAGAATGAGCAGCATGCAGAGGCATTCTGGAGCCAAAAATCACTTGCTGGGGAGGAGTCACTTCCTATGGGAGACAGAGTGGCAGCTCTCAAAGATGAACAACAATATTCTCGCATTCCAAATGGTGTTAAACAGGGTCCAGGAGGATCACGGGAAATCACTTTCTCCACAAGAAGCTCAGCTAAGTACAAGGAAGACGAGGAAGATAGAGAAGTGCCAAACAGGAAAAAGAGGGGGGTACAATCCTTGGGGCTTAAGCCCCACAGACCAGTGTTTCGTGGTCAAGGTAGAGGAAAGCGTGGGAGTGGCAGAAGAGGACGTCGATAGTGACCTTTTATATGTGTAAATGGCGTTTGATTCTTCTTAGATCTGGCTTGATCGTCGTCATGGCTCGGTTTTCCATCTAGAGGGCTGAAAGCGCATTGGCACACAGGGTAGGCATGGCTGCAGGGTCACATGATCTCATGCATCATATGTAGCTTAACATCTTAATGCGCACTATTTTGGATGATTTATTAAGACAAACTGTTATGCGTGGAAGCTCCCTTGTTACAGTTTTGTTGTTCAAAAACCAAGGATAGGGGAGGAGGTAAGTAATCTCAAATGTTAAGCATAGGAATTTATTTCTCAAGTGGGGATGCAACATGTACTCCCAATTTTGTGTTACGTATTCTCATTCGTTAATTGCCCCCCCCACAAATGTTTATTTGTGGGTTCTAAATTCCGCAGTGTATTCCTCGATCATGATTCTGAAGTGATCAATCATTTCTGAAATTGTATGCCTCGATCCAGGAGTATATAACTTTTTAAGTTTTAATTAAGATTCTGAACTAAGTATAATGAAATGTAAGTTTCGCAATTGATATCTAGCTGCGGCAAGATATAGATTTTAATTTTGCAACATTCACATGGAATGACACTATTTTTCTTTTTCGTCCATGTGTGATTTCATCAAACTTTTGAATGATGCATTAACTAAAGCAGCTCAACATTCCGTTCCTCATATGACTTTTAATAGTAACAAAAGAAAAACTTTTTAGGTTTATAATAATATGAGAAAAACATAGTGGAAAATGTTTTACAATGGCAGTTAATCATAATTTTTATATGTAGTAAGTTTGTTAACTTTAATTATTAATATTTTAAAAGTGGTATAGATATTAAATTTTTATAATCTTAGATTATTTATGTAGTAGTAGTAAATATGTGCATATGGTTGGTTTAGTTATACAACCTCCCTAAAGGTGTTCGATAAATTATAATTATTGAAAAAATGAGTAAATTTAGATATTAGTATTAAATTTATAATTTTTTTCAAAAATTTATCTTCTGCAATATTGGAGAGAAGAAAAATATTCACTAACGATTAGAGAAAAAAATCTTCATGAGAAAAATAATAAGGATATTTTAGTAAGAAAAACAATTATTACAAAACAACTTGTAAAAAAGCACTAATAAATCTTAAAAACATCTAATAATTAGGAATTAATGTAGTATATTTTATTATTTTTATAAGTCATAATATTTTGTTATTTTCTCTTACTTAAAATATAATTATTCATTAGTTTTAATTAATAAAAGTATCTCTTAATTGACTATATCAAATATCTATTTTTCAATTATATTATTGCTTATCTAAATTAATCTAATAAAATATTACTATTAATTTTAAAAAGTCTTCTTTTTTTATGCTTTAAAAAATATATTATTTTAAAAATTATTTTAGGCTTAAAAATATGTTGGACTTAACCATGCTATCATCATCATGAAATACTCGATTGAAACATGATGTTAACATTCAATTGTCACATCATGAAATGATGATAGCAATAAGGAGTAAGAAAAATGAATTATAATTGTTAGATTTTTTCAAACCATTGAGAGTGCAAAAATGCAAAGAAATTAAATTGTCTATTCTTAGATATATTTATCATATGTCCTATTAAGATTATTTGGAAACTTTAAAACTCAAAGAAAGTGAGAAGTGCTTCTAGAAAACTATAAATCATGAAAAACTTTCATTCTGCTTGATTGAAAACGTTTTATAACTATGAAATTCTATTGTAAAATGTGATGTTGGTTGCTAAACTTAGAGAAATCTTTTATTTATAAACATGTTTGATGTTTTTGGTTATTTATTATAATAAAACATGACATGATTAAGATTTCTAATGGTACTTTAATAATTGCTAAGGGAAATAAGAGAAATGGTTCAATGGATTCACGATGGTACTTCTATTATTACTCATGCATCTATTGCTAGCCAAACACAATATGATAAAACCAAGTAAAGCATGTTAGACAAAGAGGTTTAAAAGAGCTAGAATAACAAAACTTGTTGAGTGATGATAAATTTGATAAACTAGAATTTTGTGATACTTGCATGCTAGGTAAATCACACATAAATAAATTTGGAACTTATATGCATCTTTCTAGTATTTTGTTTTAGTATGTGAACTTAGATCTTTAGGGTCAACTGTGGAAGGGTACTTATTTTCTCTACAGTTGATGGTAGTGTGGATTTATATTTTGAAAAAATAATCTAAAATATAGAAAATATTTGAGAACTAAACTAAAAGTTTTTAGGACTGACAATGACCTAAAGTTTGTTTCAGGCAATTTAATGAGTTTTGCAGGAATCAAGGTATTAAAAGGAATAAAATTATGACATAGACATCTTAACAAAAGGGTATAGCAAACAGAATGAATAAATATTTTGTAGCATGTAAGGTGTATATTTCTGATGTAGGACTTCCTAAGAGTTTCTAGGGTGAAACTGTCAATATTGTGATTTATTTGATAAACAGATGTCTATCTTCAACTTTAAAGTTTAAACTTCAAGACTATGATGGAAGTGTAAAGATGTTAACCAACTTATTATTATAACCAGAGGGCATTTGATGCTCTGTTAGCTGCTTATGTTAAATAAGGCAAACTTAAGACATCGGTTGTGAAGAGTATCTGCATTGGTTATTCAAACGGTGTGAAAGGTTTACAAGCTGCGAAAGTTGGATCCTGGAGAGTCATGATACTTGATGAGAAGGACGTAACATTTAAAGAGATTAGAATGAAGATAATGAGCTAGTGTCCGGAAGAAAGCAACTTAGAAAGGGGAGCATAGAAAACTGAAATTTAGGTGGAATGTCCTACTTGTGCTTCTAAAGATGATAGTCCTTTATCAACAAATATTGTAGATATACAAATAGCATAATCAAAATATCAGTTAAGTTGAGATAGGAATAGAAAGAACATTGTACCTCTTAAGAGATTTGGATATACTGAAAAGATTAGGGGATTCTTATTTTCTATGCTCTTAATGTGGTTGACAAGATTGAAAACTCAGAGAGTTTTAAAGAGTTCATGGAGAGCAAGGAAAGTTAAAATCGGTTGCAAATAGTAAATGAAGAAATGGAGTTTTTGGCTAAAAAATCAAACTTGGAAACTCGTGAATCTACTTAAGAATTAGAGGGCTGTTGGATGCACTCATAATTCAGGTACGTGGATACTAGGAAATCTTATGAGTATGTGATCACTTTCTTTGGAACCACTGCCATTTGGAAAACAAACTTGTAACCTGTGTTATCTATCTACAACTCAAGCCAAGTATTGCAGTTGTGGAGGGAGTTAAGGAAGCTAAGAGGCTAAAAGGGATGATTGATGAATTAAGAATTACGTAAAATTGTGTGACGATTCACTATGATAGTCAAAGTGTCATACATTTTACAGATCATCAAGTGTATCAAGAATCTAAGAAGTCCAGGTTAAGAAAATTGGTTTGAAAAAAAATCCAAATATATTCACTAAGTTTCTTCTTATATTAAAGTTCAAGAATTGTTTAGACTTCTCAATTTCTTTGAGATGTAATTCGATAAGTGGAAGGGTAGCATATTGGTGAATGGTTGATCGTTATATCTATCTTGGAGTCCAGGTGGAGATTTGTGGAAGGATGCCTCAAGATCAATTTCTATGTTTTTGGCTTAGTGGGATATAAGTGAGTAATTTTATAGTTTCTAATCTTACCCTTAAATTTGTAACAGAGTAAAATAAGAGAGAATTGAGAGAAAAATCAAGAGAGGGGTGAGGTCAAGAGTTCGGAAAATAGGGAGAAAGGTTCAGGATCAATATTGTTGTTCATCTTGAATACAGGATAGAAAGAACCAAAGGCAGCCTCTATTGTATTTTTATTTAGATTTTGATTCACAGTGCTCTCTTCTAATGTAGGTCATGTTGACCTAACCACATAATCTTGTGTCGCAATTTCTTTTCTCATCTCTTGTTAATTTTTTGCATTGTTATTTGCGCATGCATTTACATTTCTGCATAATCACACATGCATTTCTGGTTGTGCACTTTGTTTTGCTGTGTTCTTATTAATTGCATTTTCTGCATAACATCTAAAATGTGGTTTATGTGCGTTATGTTTTGAATCTTGGCACAGCTTTACGTTTGTTTTGTTTGGTTTAATTGTGTGGAGGGAATTGCAGGATTGAAAGTTAAGGGTGTGGTAGTGATTAGATCACTTAAAGAGAGCCTATGTGAAGTGTACGTAACTTGTTGGAGAATGAACACTTCCAAATGGGGTTTAGGGTTTAGGCATATAGCTATAGACTATAAAGTAAAACAAGGATGGGGTGAGTTGTAAATGCATAAATATGTGCCACATGTATTGCTGCTAGGCTTGGTATTACCATATTGGCATGGTTAGCGAACACCTCAAGTTAATCTGACATTATTGTTTACCTTATGATTGATTGGACAGCTACAATTCTGCACCATATTATTGCACTAAAAAATAATTGGAAAGATTGTGTTTAATTATGTAATTGATAATGATAAGGATACATCCTGCTCTTACACGTCACCAACACAGGGAATGGATCAATTTTGTAAGTTACTTGCATATAGAAAAAATAATAATGTCAATGCAAACAATTTTAATAAATAAACCTAAAAACTAAGGACATAATGTGGGAAGTACTGTTAGAGGAGCACATGTATTGAAATTGGAGAGGGATGAGGGATCAATTGCTGTGGTCATAATTAACTCGGGTGAGTAGAAGTCAAGTCAAGTTATGAATGTATTGACAGAATTATACTACGTTTAGTTAAGGTGAAAAAGTGTACAGCAGAAAAAAGGAAAGATGATATCAAACTCTCTAATTTGAATATATGAAAAAAATACAAAGGAGAAAACATCCTGAGATCACCTCATTTTTTATTTATTCACAAAATGCAAAATAAAAGACAAAACTGTCCAGGTAAAATTTTTACACTAACATTCAATCACAATCTTTTATTTATAATAAATTTGTTGACTTTACTAATTATGATTAAACGTCAGTATACAATATGTATACCAGTCAAACTCCAAAAGAAAACCATACAAACATATCCAAGGAAAGAAGTAATGGGATCGATTCCTGGAATTGGTCATCGAAGCAAAGGAAACAAGGGGTACATGGTGATGGTTTGCGAAAATTTAACATATTTAAAAGACAAAAAACATGAGTTTTCAAACAGTATGTACTAAATTGTTTAAGGTACCCACTTGAGTTTGTAAGAGGATTATTAAGGAAACACCTTATTCCGATGTAAAATAAATTTATAAATAAGTTATTTTGTGTTCGAGGGGTTGTGAACTCTATTTTTACGTGAACACCCTATATCTCTTTTGTATTACTGCACATTTGTGTTTTATGAATATATGTTCTTTTTTCTTTTATTTATAAAGTTCATTTAGCTTTCCAAAATAAAATTAAAGTATAGGAAAATTAATTTTCTAAAGAGAAGAATAAAATAGATTATGTAATATGAACCAAAGATAACAAGACATGACATGATGGTAAAATGATGAACAAAGTCTATAGTACCTATATAGAAGTTAGCAGAGACGCTGGACCCTAAATTAGTGTCAATATCAAACTTAGGATTTAGGAAAGCGTCATCGTGATTGAGTCATTCACCACGGTTCAAGACTTTCCCTCTTTTGTCTTTGTGTGATTTAAAAAGAAAATGCCCTGTTCATAGTTCAATCCTGTCTTGGATTTGTTTAATATAAATATCAATTGTGGCCCTGAATTTGACACTTGTATATCTTGTAAATTTTATAGTGTAATAAATAATAAAAAGACTATAATTGTTTATTGCTCACAATAATTTACTACTAAATTGGGAAGAATAGTCTACTGCTATTATTATCTTAACATGAAAAGAGTCTTACTTTTCTCAGCAGAGCAATCATCTTGGTTCTCAAAAAATGGAAACCAGTGACCTGTATTCATTGAAGTTTTAACACTATTATATGAGTTAATAACAGTTAAAATTACATAAGTTAGTTCATGATGGGTTGGTCGCAGACGTTGAATGAAATGAGATGATCAAATGAAATAATTATAATTATTTTATTGTTTAATTTATTTGAAAAACGATGGAAGAAATGAAAGAGGATAATAGTAAACCTATTTTATTTTTTCTTTTTTTTCACTTTAATTTAAAATTTACACAATAGAATAAAGTTTTACATATTTTAATATTACTATTTTAATTTTATTTAGAATATATACCGATATGTTTTATTAAACAAATAAAGATCAGGTAAGAAATGAAAAGTTATAATTTATTTCTTACCAAATAATCAAGTGATATTTTTAATTCATTCTGCACTATTACAATTTTCAAATAGAATGTGATGATTCTCATTTCAAAGACATATCTTTTTATCATATTTTGAGGGGACTAGTGATGTAGACAAAAATAAATGGATGATGAAAGAAACCCTTTACCAGCCTGTTCTCTTATTTATTATATTAATTCATTAATTCATTTGACATTAGGTATGTTTGCTTCACATTTTCTAAATGCAAAGGTGTGTTCCGGTAAAGGAATAAATTCTTCCTTTCATTCAATGAATTTGGGATTTGGTGATTTAAAAAAAAAAGTTGATCAATTGTGATGCATGCACCGTCATATCATTGTTAGACAAACGTAAAATAAAAATGGTTAATCTATGAAAATTTTCGGCATAACATAAACATTGCTTGAGCTAAGCCTATATGGTAGCTATCATTCAAATGGTTTTGTCCATTAGAATGAATTAACTTTGAAGGATAGGATGTTTATGCTTGCACATGCACATGCCACATGGGCAGAGTTGAAAGGAGGGCAATGAAATTGACCAACAATTCTATTCTATTCAAATCGCCAGATTATACTTCGTTAGCTCTAGCTGTGGCTGAGTCAAAAACCTATGCAAGCACTTTGGCTTCTAGGGATGCATGGTTTATTGTATCTGTGATTCGGAAAAGAAAGTGAAAGTAACAAAGAAAAAAAGAAAGTGTGTTCTGCTTCCCGAACTTACAATGAATACAATTTGTCAGTGATAAACAAAAGAGACATTATATATCTGTGGCAATGGTCAATGCATGCTGTTCCTTTTAAGCTAATATTGATAAATAAAAAAGGGGAGAGAGGATTACACAAACATGTGAAATCAAATATTAGCAAACACAAGGAAACTTATTTATTATGTGTCGAATGAAAATTAGTGAGCATTATAATAAGAGTTTAATTAGTAAGCATTTATACTGATATTTATTCACACATTTTCACATCTTTTTATTTATATAATTTTTAAAATATTAATCAGTAAAATCAATAAACTTAACATAAATTAAGGATTGTAATTTACACTGACAGTGCATATTAATTAAACTCTTATAATAGACCATTTAATAATTTTGGTATATATGAGGGAGACCCCAGGTTTTTTCTGTTGTCCCTACACTGCTAGAACTTATCCTTAACCAATCATCTATCAACTACTAAGCTGCATGCCAATAAATCCCTTTCTTCCTCCCATAATAACCTGTGCACTTGATATCTGATGCAATGCCTTTCTTTTCTGGCTTTTCTCTTGTTTGATATACCACTTCTATACTTTGGTACATTGTAGTTAAAAACCATTGGCAAGAACGTAACATAAATTGTGCAAGAAGTAGGTATCTCTTTCTCTTCCTATGTCTCTTTGAGTGCTCTCTTCTCTGGTTCTTTCTGTATGTTTGATGACAGATGAGTTGATAATATATTTAGTCTAAGGTCTAAAGATCATGCAGGGCTTCAAGCTGAAGGAGAGTATGATCCTGAGAAAGATATTAAGCGTTGATAACTTCAATGTAGAAAATCAGAATTCACCAGAGGCCAAAAAGGGAAATCCTAGTTTGAATCAAACACCAGCAAACTCAAGAAGGTGTTTCTATCATCAAACCAAAATGTATGAGGCTGTAACAGTATAAATATTCTTAAACAATTGTTCTCTGTCACTTGAATGTTCCGGCTTTGTTTAATATATTGTACTACTATGAACACAACTCTGATTTGGATATTAATGTGCACAAGGATCTTTGTTGGTTCCTGGAACATTGGAGGCATTACACCACCTAAGAACTTGGAAATGGATGACTGGCTTGACACACAAAATAATTCAGCAGATATATATGTTCTGGGGTAATCATCTTCTATTGTTCCCTAAGATACATGTGAGAGAATCAACTGCATAGAGACTAAACCGTTGGATTCCTATTATTTCATTATATATGTGTTATACCAGGTTCCAAGAAATTGTACCTCTTAACGCAGCAAATGTATTAGGTCCCCCAGACAGAAAAGCTTCTAGTAAGTGGAATTCTCTAATTGGAGCAGCCCTTAACAATAGAACACCAACAATGGTTGTTGAAGAAGATAAAATAGCCGAACCTCAGAAGGTATGTCCTTTGAAAGAACACATTTCTGTAGTGGGAGAACATCGACAAGATTTTCAGTGCATCATTAGCAGGCAAATGGTGGGAATGTTCATTACCATTTGGGTTAGATGTGACCTCTATCAAGCTATCAGGCACTTGAGTGTCTCATCTGTTAGCTGTGGAATCATGGGTTACTTAGGAAACAAGGTCTGTTTTGACATATTATAGAGATATACAAATGCATGTTCTTGTTTTAGACTAAATAAATAAATAGGTGTTTAGAATTTAGATGGCAGTTTTGAAACTTCAAATAATCTCTTAGTTATTTTATTGATCTTAAAATACAGGGTTCAATATCAATTAGATTTTACATGCATGAAACAAGCTTCTGCTTTATATGTAGCCATCTAGCATCTGGTGGGAAAGAAGTAGACCGAAGACAAAGAAACGTTAATGCAACAGATATTTTGTCCAGGACAATCTTCCCTTCTGGTCCTCTGCATGATATGCCTCAAAAAATTATTGATCATGAGTAAGTACATACTGAATTGTGTGCGCTATAGGATACTATCATTTAAGTTAAAGAAATAAATCATCAAATAGAAGGTTTTATTTTATAGCAATGAAGATATAATATCAATCTATCATTATATATTAGATATGTAATTTTTTTCAAATTCCTCAGACTTTCGGAAACAGTTA
Source organism: Psophocarpus tetragonolobus (assembly GCA_037954015.1). NCBI lineage: Eukaryota > Viridiplantae > Streptophyta > Magnoliopsida > Fabales > Fabaceae > Psophocarpus > Psophocarpus tetragonolobus. Next base: position 4,167,699 of record CM075696.1, read on the forward strand.
ATTAATTATGGATCTGTTATTCATTACCGTATTCAAAGTATATTCTATAACTAACACTCCTTGATAACGCTGAGTTATTTTATTGATTGTGGCTTGTATCTTATAATTAGTTTATATAAGCAGAACACGTTCAATAGAACATCTAAAATGGGTACGTTCGGATGCAGCCGAGTAGTCTGGCTAGGCGACTTGAACTACAGGATCTATCTGCCAGACTCTACAACACAATCATTGATCAAGAGAAGAGAGTGGCAAACCTTGTTGAAGCATGATCAGGCAAGCCTCATAAGGTTACTTCTCGCATGACAATATTTTGGATTAGTTCGTTACCATAGCTGAGTTTATGATTTAAATTAAATTGGTTTTTAAGACATATGATGTTACTTCTTTAATGGCGAGGTTTTTTATTAATCAATTACCAGTATTATGGTCTTTAATCGGTCTGAATGGTGTTGTACTATCCATGTGGTTGATCTTGCATGGTGGAATAAGACTATTGTTATTGTCATCACCATAGTGTACAGAGTTCAAAATTTAAATTCTATGCAAATTTTATAGCTCAAGATGGAGCTCACGGAGGGCCATGTATTCCAAGGTTGGCATGAAGGAGCTATAGAGTTTCCACCCACATACAAGTATCATCCTAATTCTAAAGATTACCAAGGTTATGATCAGCAGCATGTAAGCAAAAAGAGGCGTTCCCCAGCATGGTAATAATTAAGCATATATTTCTGATAAAAAAAAAAGCATCTAGTAAACAATTTGGTTCATTCTCATGTATAAGAAAGAAAAGACGCAAACTTCTTAGTTTGACATGTTATTACTTTTTATGACATAGCACTGCTATGTTCCTTCGGAAAAGGAGATGACCAAAGTCCCACTTCAAATGCTTTTATGTGAACCATTAGTAGGCATGGGTTACTCTAACTCTAGCCTCAAGATGTTACTGCAGGTGTGACAGAATAATATGGTTTGGGAAGGGAATAAAGCAAATCCAATACAACAGGAGTGAGTCAAAACTTTCTGATCATAGACCTGTACGAGCAATGTTCACAGCGGACGTCAGGGTAGCAGGGACTAGATAATTAAAAATGTTACAAAGGCAATTTGTCCAAAAGATTTTGCTTCTAATCTTACCATTTCTCATGAGGTTTTAGGATCCTAGGAAGACACGCATCTGGTCACTGAATTCGTTGCCCACCAGGATAAACATTTGTAATTTATTTTTGGCCTTCCTTTTGTATGAGAAATCAAAGGAAGCCCGAAAATTTGTTGCTCTGAATATCTTTTGAAAGGAGAAAAGAGGTGACCTGGTGATCCAAAGCATATAAATTTGGCATGTTTGTAGTTTAAATTCTTAAGAAAGTGATATAAGAACTTCATATTCCATATTACCATGTTATGATACGTTTAAAATTGTCCGAACCAGAAAAACCCCATCAATTAATTATTTCCAATTGCATAAAAAAGTCATTTGATGAAATTTAGAAACAATAACACTTAGATCCTGAATTATAATGTTAGACAAATTGGTTCTTCAAACACTTTAGAAATACTTTTAAACACTTTAAAAATGCTATCTAAAATGTTTTGGAAACTAATATATAAAGCATTATAAAAATTTAGGGACTAACATGCTAAAAAATATTTTTCAAAGACATTTCAGCTACCTCTAATATATTTCAAGGACTATATGGAGGGTTTACTCGTTTTGTTACCTTAAGAAAAAATAAGCTAAACAACAATTTAATATACCATTTGATTAACTTTCTGAAGGTGATATCTATACGATATATTACAACATAAAAACACTTGATTATTCAACAAGAAAACAAAGGAGGGAAAAGGTAGCAAAATCTAAAAAGAAATGACTATCATGTTATTTAGAACCATTCCATGGCTTAAGTTTTTTTATCCAGTCAACATAGCTACCATGCATTAACATTTGAATCGGCATCCTTATGCATAATGTGCTTCTGGAGCAAATTTCTCTACACTTGACCTTGTGTTCCTTCAGCCACTTAGTTACATATGGTATTTCCATGTTTAACTGTAGTTTTGGATATATGTCGAACAATTTTTTCCCTCTCTCTCTCTCACCCCGCCTCCCTTTTCCTCTATCTCTCCTCTCTTTCAATGTATAAGCTAATAAACCTGAAATGGAAACATGAATTTTACTTTTTACGTTCCAATATTGATATGTTGAAATATACATCCATTTCTATCTCAAAAGTTATAAGGTTATTAACATCTCTTTCACTCTCTAAAATATTTACCATTTCTGTGGAAATTGCGAAGGTGAGAAAAGAAGCGAGTTGATCCTTGTCAGTACATGCTACTTTTATGAGTTCATCAGAGGCTTTCTTATTGGTGAATACCTGCAAAACAGAACATAATTTTCAGAAACTCCAAACATAGTAAGAAAGAACAAATGATCGTGTTTTATACCTGACCTTAATGCTTTTCAGTCTTCCTGCTGATAAGGGTGTTGTAGCTGGAACTGGTTGGATAGAATCATCGGAGGATCTTCGAGTCTGTAGCTAGTTAGTAGTAAAGTGTGGAATCTGGCAGCATGGCAAGAGCCAAAAGGGCAGGTTATATGAGTTTACATTAAATATTTTAATGCAGGGCATGACTGCACTAATTATGCAATCATGATATCTATGTATTAACCTATTTCTTAGAAGTAGAACAAACATTAAATATATTGGTAAAAATAGAAGAAAAGTATATTGGATTGGCAAAAACAGTATGCAGCCCAACAATGTAAAGTTCTACTTTGCTTGTTGTGTTATTAAATAGGTTATTTACAAACTATTTAGATTGCATAAATAGTGTTCATGGGTCAGTATATCAGGAATACAATGGAAATGAGGAAGGATCAAAGATTCAAAGTCATGTCAACATTAAAAAAGTTATCATCTGGTAATAACAAAAAGGTAAGAGTTAAAACACACTTCAACAAAAGTACATTGTGGTTCAATTTCTCTGACCCAAGGGAAAGAAACATTTGCTGAACATTAAAAAAATCAACGTTATTAATTATAAGTGAAATCAAAACTAAAGTAACTGACCTCATTCTATCATCTTACAAGACTTCTATCCAGTGACCACCTCTTGAAGAAGTTACTCTTCCTAAGTTCCTATCAATCTTGAGCTGCTTTTCAGAAGAGCAAGAATTTTCCAGCTTTTAAAGCAAGCTCATTGTTGATCATAGTGATATATTTTTGGGTATGTTGACAACACCCTTTAATTAAAAGATGCTTGGAAAATCCAGACCAATACTAAGTGTTCCAACTTCATACACACCATCAGTAAGTATGCTTATGTGAGAACTGAGAACATATTAATAGACTCCTCTGTCAACAATATGCTGAAGCAAGACACTTGCTATCAAGATGCTGGTTTCTGTAAAGTGCACAAATGTAATTGACAACATCAAGGGGTGGAGAATTGCCATGCATCTCATTAACAAGCTGCCACGCATATGAGATTCTCCCAGATCTGCACAAGCTATCAACAAGAGAAATGTAAGTTATGGTACCAGGAACCAAATTTTTTAGATGCATTTCTTTAAAGAAATTGATGGCCTCATCTATCCTTTCACTCTTGCACAGTCCATTAATCAAGATGGTATAACTCCAAACATCAGGTGTCAAACCCCTCTTAATCATTTGGTTAAATAACAAAATTGCTTGGTCCAGATGTTCACTTTTGCATAAAGCAAGCAACAGCGTACTGTAAGAAACAATATCAGGGGCTGGACCATTATCATGCAATTCATTCAGAAGCCTCCACGCAGTCGACAACATCCCAGATTTGCACAAGCCATCAATAAGTGAAGTGTAAGTCACAATATGAGGAACTAAATTCCTTAAATGCATTTCTTTCAAGAAATTCATGGCCTCACCTATCCTCTGATTCTTGCAACACCCATCAATCAATATACTATAACTCCAAACATCAAGTGTCAAACCCCTCTTAATCAGCTGGTTAAACAACGCAACTGCCTGGTCAAGATGTTGCCATTTGCACAAACCATCCAACAATATACTATAAGTAACAACATCCGGTGCCACACCACTATTGCACATCCTCTTAACAACCTTCCATGCAAATGCCACCCTCCCACATTTACAAAAACAATCAACCAACAAATTGTAAGTCACAACATTTGGAACTACACCCTTTCCACACATTTCACCAAACAACTTCATGGCGTCATCCAATCTCCTAACCTTGCAATACCCATTAATCAAAACATTATAACTCCAAACATCGGGTCGTCCCACAACATCGTCAAACAACCTCCTCGCCTCATCCACTTCGTTCTTCAAACAATACCCCGCCATCAAGGCCGAGCAGGCAACAATATTTACCTCACAACCTCTCTTACACATTTCATCAAACACCTCCCGTGCCTCCCCCACCATCCCCTTCTTACACAACGCATCAATCAAAACACTAAACACATAAACATCAACAAAAACACCCTTCCAGACCATCTCCTCCACCATAGTAACGGCCTCGTTTAACCGGCCGGAGACGCACAACGCTCTCACAAGAGGCCTGTAAGTGAAAACATTCGGCTCAACATTGTTACAAACCATTTCATGGTACAACTCACACGCCTCATTCACCAGTCCTTCCTTACACAAACCCTCGATGATTATACTGTACATAACCACATTAGGCTTAACATTAACAACACAATGTTGAATAGTTCTTAACAATTTAACAGCGACCTTTGTTTTCCCTGCATCGCAGAGTCCGTTAATCAACGTTCCGTAGGTAATTTCGTTGAAGTGGAAGCCGTCGGCGGTGATTTTGTCGTGAAATTGGAGCGCGGTGGAAACGGCGCCGTCGAGGCAGAGACCTTTGATGAGAGAGTTGAGCATGACGACGTCGTAGGGATGGCCAAGCTTGAGAAGCTTCCCGAAGACGGAGAAGGCGAGAGCGACTTTGCTGACGTGGCAGAAGCAGTTGATGAGGATGGTGAGGGTGACGGTGTCGGTGCCGCGGGACTCCGTTTGGGCGGCGTAGAGAGAAATCGCGGCGGAGAAGCGCTTCGCCCTCGCGAGGGAGGCGAGGATTCGGTTGAACGCCTCGAGGGGGGCGCGTGGGGGAGGCCAAAGGCGCGTGAAGGAAGATAGCCGTAACGCTCTCTTCATCTTTCGTTCAAACGCCGCTTCCTTCGAACCATGACGCGTGCGGCTTCAAACTTCGGAGGGAGGGAGAGTTGGCGGAGAAACCATACAACGACCTTGTCTGCCATATGCCGCTAAAAATTTTAAGTATTTTTAATTTATTAGGTTTTTGATTCATAATTATACTGTTTTTAAATTAATTTAAATATTAAACAAAAAAAGTGTAAAAATATTTCTACGTTTCAGAGACATTTTTAATCTTTAGATACTTACTGTACAATATTTAACCACTAATTATAGGTTAAGTTTGTTGAATTTTATTATTATTAATTTAAAATTGTATTTAAACAGTGATATTATTGGAACCATAAGATTTATATCATATTCTAAATATCTCTCTTAATTATTATTAATCTTTTAAAATGTTGTGATTATAAAAAGAAAAAAATCTCTCAAAATCTATAAGTGTTTTTGTAAATTTTCATGGTAGTTAAGGAATTTTGAGGATGGTACTTAGATGGTTAACTAGTTGCATAGAGATTAGAATACCATATTCTTTTAATAATGTATTGATTTTACTATTTTAGGATAGTTGCAGACTTGCACAAGTAGTAATGTTGTGGATAGTAAATAACATGATGGTTTCAATAAATTTTGATGACCAACATTACTTGCACAGAAAAAAAAAAAAAAAGTTGTAGTATCAGTTAAAAAATAAACATGTAATTATCCAATTAATACGTCAGATGACTAAGTAAATTGTATAACATTATTGATAATATAATAGTTTCAAATAATTTCTTTTGTAAAGAACAAATTTCATAAATCAATAATTATTTACTGAACTTAATAATCAAAATAATGTATAAATTGTAAAATTAAAATAAGTGTTTATATACAAACGCACGATGTTAAGAAAGTCTAGTTTTTAAATAAGATATGGAAATAATGGTAAAATATAAAACATATACATCTCATTTAAATTGTTATGTTTAACACGTTTTTGACTTAACACTTCTAACTACATGGTAAGTTAAAAAATTAGTTTTGTTATATTTTTTTTTATAAATCAAACAGAATTTATTGATATATAAAATAGGATAATATAAGAGATGTCACTTAAAAAGTGATATACGATATGTAAAAACTTAACTAATCATATGTGTATAATTGATTGACAAACTTCTTGACATTTTAAACACGATAAAACACGGGTTGAACACGCACTTTAAAAACTATAAATGGTTAATTATTTCATTCTCACAAACTCAGCTAAACTGCAAAAGTGGTATTTTGAACCATCCATTGAGCAACCTTAAAAATTGAAGCATTGTGTGTTTTTCAAATATGTCAAATGGATACAAATCATACAAAAGACTATACTTTATTTTGCTAGTGCTCCCTACCAAACCCAAGAATTATAAATCATGTTCACAACTATTGCTATGTAAGGTCATAAATATTCCTATAAGGCGCATAGCTCAACCCACACTCACTTAGTCATTGGGTAAGATGTAAATAAATGGTTACTTGTTTTTGGCTTCACATCACACAACCCACAGCTGATATCTTTCACTTGTAGTATCTCAACCAAGAGTGTTGGTTAAAAATTTCAAATATGTAATTATTATAATTAAGAGTAAAATTGAAAATTAAATATAAATAAAAGTGACATATGGTATTATGATTTGAGGTTGGATGATTCTGCTTTGAAATTTGAAACAAATATTATTTTAATTATTGTTTTAAATTCTATAGTTAAAGTTATTAAAAATTTTAATTATTTTAATTTATAATTTGTAAAATAACTTGAGATATTGTCTAACATTTTTTTTAAATGGAAGTTTAAAAAGAGAAAAGAAATATAAAAATAAGTTGTCATTTGTTTTTGTTTCTTTTTCCAATTCAAATAAATGTGTTTGAAATACTTTTTTATGATATTTTTATTTTCTTTTTGTTTTCTTTAATATTGAATTTATTTTGTCTTTGAATATTGTATTTAAAATTTTCAAGTTTAAATATCATTATAGATAATTAATTATTCAATAATCATATTGATTTTTTGTTTTAATTTATAATTTTATAATTTATTTTTATTCTTTAGCAATGGTTTGCTAGAGAGTAAAAAAAAATTGCAAATATTTTTTACACTCTAGCAAACCGAAGAGATAAAAAAATAATAACTGTATTAATAACGTAATTCATTAAGAAATTAAATAATTATACTAAAAAAATAAGAAATTAAATTACTCTATTAAAAAATTAGAAATAAATAATTATACTATACTACACTAATCAAATATTTAATTAAATAATTATATTAAATATGTAATTCATAAGCAAATTAATATAATAAACATGTAATTATTATAATAAAAATAATAAATTAAATAAATATATTAAAAATAATAAATTAAGTACACTAAAAATTAATTAAATTAATATACTAAAAAATAAGAAATTAAATTATTATACTAAAAGATAAAAAATTAAATAATCATACTACATATATGCACTAACCAAAAGATGAGAAAAGAGGAAAAAGAGAGAGTGGAAAATGATGTAAGGGAAAGAGAGAATTTGAGATAAAAAGAGAATTTAGAAAAAAAAAAGTTTAAAATAAAATATTATTTCAAATTAAAGTAAGTGTTAAATCAAATTTTCATTCAGATCACATGACAAAAAATTACTTGTATTTACACCTGTATTACAGATAGTGAAATAATAACAAAAATGTTTTATTTTGATGCATTATTCTCTTAAATTAGTGCATGATAATACATAGATATTTTGTTCTCTAGTTATATCTCATATAATCATATTACCACCATCTCCATTCCTAAATGTAAACACATTTATTTAATTAATTTAGTTGAAAATATTAAATTTAAGATTAATTTCTATAATTATGTTTAATTTTTTTTACTTAATTACCTAATTAATTAATGTAATTAAATCATATCTCCTATTTTCGGAAGAGTCTTTTTAACAAAAAAAACTTTAGAATCTTGTTTATTTATAGTCACTATTCATATATACGAAATATAGTCTTTTTAACAAAAAAAACTTTAGAATCTTGTTTATTTATAGTCACTATTCATATATACGAAATATAAGCAAAAAACAATTCATTCTTAACTGAAGATGCATTAGAGCATTTGGTTAACTGTTCCATTTCAAAACCGGGGGGCATCTAATGCATCTTAGCTTGCATGAAATGATCTGACACATTAAAAAAATCCAAAATTTTCTATTGCGGTGACTAAGAGCTGGGCTTTGCGATGAAATGTAAAAGGTACAAAGGAAAAGCAAAGAAATTTTTATATTCGTGAAGAATGGATTCTGTTTTGTTACATTCCCAAAATATATTATCTGTCCCATAAAACTTAAAAAGGAGCTAAGATTAAAATAGCATTATCCTAAAGAATAATTTTTTTTCCTATAACACAGCAGGCAGCCCTGTCATGCACCATTAGGCATGGGTTTTAATTACAAATAAAATTCTTGTCTGCAGATGCCCTCACTTTGGCTTAATTCGGACAAACTTTGAATGATAAATATTTGTTTTCCATCTTTCTTGAATAAATAAATCCACTTTATCTAGAGCAGCTGGTGTCTTCTAAATGGACAGAGAAGAGAAAAAAGAAAAAAATTAACCAAATAAAAAAGGTAACTCCATTGCTTCAGTAAAGAAGCGAATAAAATTGGGACCAATAACTTGAGCCATCTTTGTCCAAATGGACCTATTCATCCTCTCCATCCTGCGAAGAATAAAGGAGGCTGTGTAAGAAATAAATGATGAATTAGAGGCATGATGGAGATTTAAATCTAAGCTAATTTTTATTTATGATTCTTTCTGGATCAATTTGGAAGGTCATTTAGTTGCACTAAATAAATGTCAAAAGTAGGATCGTGCTGATGTATACTTACTTAACACAAATACTAACAAGGTTAAGGTTCGTGTTTCAACAAAGTGAAGGTCAGAAACAAGCTAAGGAAAATCAGACAACAGCAGAACTAGTCTCAAATTAACTTTCGTTTATAGACAAAGAATAGCATGCTAAGTATTGAAATATTTCAAGAATACCTTCACCAACTAAATCAAGCACATGCTCAAAGATCGTATGAAATCAGAGAAGTTCGAAATCCCCCAAAGGAAAGAGAAAAAACTGCTCTCAAGCAAGACCATGAACCAACAAATGTTTAAAAAACATAGTTCTTCTGAGATGATGCTTTGGTGTAGAATGTGAAGGATGTCATTATCATGCGATGATGAAACATTAAAACAACACTGATCTAGACATTCAGCTACCTGGGAAAGGAATTTTACAAAATTCAGTGCAGAACGTATGACCATAAACAGGGATGGATCCACAACACAAAGCTAATAGAGGATTTCGATACAAATAAAATTGAAAATAATTTTTATTTTTACATGATAATAACTTTAACGATCTATGTAATGAAAACAAACGTACCTAATTTTATACGATTTTACATTAGTTATAGCCTTAATAATTTCAATAACAACAAATATAGCTATTTTTATGCAATTTAAACTAACCTTAATAATTATATACAATTAATTTTAAACAATTTTACACAAAAAAATTAAAAATATACATTATATACACAAGAAGTTCTAAGGGATTTGGGGGGGGCGAGTCCGGGGCCCTGCCCTGCCCTGCCCGCTCTAGATCCGTCCCTGGATTACAACCATTAAAAACTGGCTGATTTAGATAATTGCTCATAAAGAAAGGTGTTTGATGATGTTTAGGGGAACTTTATCAGAAAACAAACCCAACAGAGCCTCAGTTGGTGGTGTACCTCCAAAATAGTTTTAGCTTCAATGTTAAATGCTTTACAAAGAATTTCATAACTCTTCTCCATCTGCATTTAAAGAAAAAATAAATAATAGCAGAACATTTCACTTGATGACAGGAAAAGGAAAAGAAAAATCAATATACCATTGGATGGACTTTTGAAGGTGACATTGCTGATATGATGTATCTGTAACAGATATATTTCATCATTAAACAAAACACACCGAATGGGAGGGGAAAAAGTAGCATATTATAGCAGAATCTAAAAAGTAATTAGGACATTGTCTAGCTTTATAACGTGAATAATGACCATCTGAAACAAAGTTTTATTGAACTCCTCGTTACTTTGAATTAATGACTCATCATCTCTTGAACATATCAGGTCCAGGCTCTCATATCACTCTCTTTAAAATATGTCCGGTTCGATCAGTTGGACCGAGATCAATCTAGTTCGATTAACATACAGAATTGAGAGATTTCAACACCGGTGGAAACTAGTCAAGAACTAGTCAAACCGGCCACAAACTAGTCAAGAAACGGTCTTGAAAATCAGTTCTCCATTAATTTTTTTTTAACTTTAATATAAAAATTAAAGATAAACATAAATGAATGTTTATAAGGATTACAAATAAGTATATATTATTTTATCATCTTTTTCTTATAAAATATATATTCTACTCATCTATATTAATTTACAAATTTTCATCTTAATTTCTTTTAACTTTATATTATAAGAATTTCTTATTTTTATTTTAAATGTAAATTTGTTATTGTTAATGAATATTTTATATTTTATAAATTATTAAAATTTATGATATATTTTCTTTAGACTTTATGTGTACTTTGACTATAAAAATGATATTTTACTTTAATATGAAGTACTATAAAACTATGATATCATTTACTTAATAGAAACATGTTTGGTAAATATTATACTAGAAGAAATAGAAATGTCATGAAGGAAGTTGAGAAGAGAGAGAAAGCCTATAATCAGCTATTGAGTTAGTTATGAGAGAGTGGGTGGTGTGTATATACGGTGGGAAACTGACATAACAAGGAGAGGAGATTGGGCAAGGCTTTTTGGGAGAGAAAAGGCACTCTTTAATTACCTAGCATTTTATTTCCTTTTGATTTTCATCTATATATTGTACCCTCAGGTTCTGTATCACTTCGGTATAGATCTGAACTTATCTATACTACAGTGAAATATTCAGTATTGCTTGTGTTTTACTTTTCGGTACCTATCATATGCTTGCTCAAAAGCAGACAGAAATATGTTTACCATGGAATGAATGCCTTAGATTGACATACAATTAGTAATGCTAACAGAATAGGAGCAATTGGTGAGAGCAAATTCTCTCTTCCCTTCAATTTTCATGAACATAATGTGTTTGTCTTTTTGAAGGAAAATAATTTGATAATGGCAGCGTACATAAGTGAAAATATTACCTTAGCTTACTTATATAGAAATCCATAGCGAATACATTTGCCTTTTGAACAGTCAGCATGACAGCACCCATACAGTTCTACAAGAGACATTAAAAAAACAAATAAAATAATAGTTAAGAGACCACTACACTGCATATAAAACTCATATACTTGTCAAGTCAAAGCATTCATCCTATTGAGGGCATAAGCACTTTCCAAATGGAAATTGTGAACACTGTACAGTGTACCGCGTACATTAATAATAAAAAAGAGTAATGATACACATATACCTGTCTAATTTATACACTATGAATTTTATTTCTTTCTATCTCTCTCATCCTATCACATCTTAAATCCTATCATACATATATATCATTTTCTTTTTTCTTTTTCCTTTTTCTTACTAGATGTGTAATAGCACATGAGGTGTACATGTATCATTTTTCAATAAAAAAAGAAACTTAGTTTCTTGGAAGATCATGATGTTCAACAGTCAATCATCTTAAGCTTAAAAGCTGTGTCCTTTACAACACAATGCCATTTCTCAATTTCCATCAATGTTAGAGTACGATGTCAAAAACAATTAAGCATTACCTTCTGTGCTATAAGCTCAACAAGTTGCATTAGAAACTTTCCCAGTCCCTTGCCCTGAACACGAGGCTCAAGTTGTAATTCATACACATAAAGCACTGGTATCTCTTCTTCTAAAACAAAACGATACTGTACAAATCCAACCAACGGACTACTATCTTCCAGACAAGTTGGAGTTTCTGCTGCAGTCAATATCGTTGTTATCTCATCAGCATTTGAATTAGCAACCTCATGCACAAATACATAAAGTGCTTCAGGAGCAACCATTTCTCTGCGCTTCACCTTTTCTTCCTCTGGCCACGCAGATCCATATGGTCCTTCCATGTTTAGCTGCAGTTTTTGGATACACAAATCTAACATTTTTGTCAGCCCATCCATTTCAACAGATAACAAACAAAAACATAGAACGAACCCAGAAAAAGACAGATTTTCACAATTGTCATATCACGTCATAAATAAATAAAATAATATTCAAATTTTCAATAAACTAATTATTCTCTCTCTTTCACTTATTTAGCTTGGTCCATTTTTTGAACAGAACAAAAACCAGATGAACAAGAGGAGAAAATGACATTCTCCTTTGCATTATTGATTATTCTAGTATAACCACATACCACATACACGCACAGGTGCACACACATATTCTAAATGTCTAGTATTCTTTCTAGTTTCTACCTTAAGAAGATTCTGAATATAATGCTTAACAGGTGATGAAAGTTTATTGCCATGTCCTGACTTCAAACACACAGAGAGACCTAGAAATCATGTGAAAAATAGGCACTTAGAATCAACAAAAAAATCCAAACACAAAAATCAACAGTATCACATTCCCATGTTTTGAAATACACACATCTTAAGAGTTATTATCAACTATAATAACACCTTTCATTGACTCATTTTTGTAATTAGAGCAGGTTTGATCTAGCTTAAATTTAGGAAAGTTACTATAAGAGCATTAAACAAATAAATCAAAATATGCATCTAAATTAGCTAGAAAGCTTGTTAAGCTAGTTAACAAGTTCGTTAGGAATCTAGCTAGCAGTTGATGTGTGAACATAACGTTTACTCATCCAATAATTTTTTAGAGAGATTATTTCTACAACAACTCTTCCAACAAATTATACAACGAAGAAAGAGAAAACTAAAATCTTTTGGTAATTACTCGTCACTCTTTGGTGTTAAAAACTTGAAATGTTGAATGAATAACATAAGGGTAAAACACTGTTTATGCGCTAGAAAGTATATAACATAGTCACACTAGAGTGAGAAAGTAAGAAAATTAAAATTAAAAGAAAAGGAACTAAAATACAATACTTTTATGAGGCAAAATTGCAGACACAAACATGTGCTGAGTTTATAGAAGCAACCAAGTCTTATAAAAGATTCAGTTTAGAGGCAAAACTTTCTTTTAGGAGTAACCAAACATGTCACCAAAATCAGTCTACTCTCCAAAAGTAAGTTTAACACCCAAAAGTACTTTTCATCTATAAACCAATCATGCACTGTGTATGTTTGAAAATAAGGGGAAAAGTATTTTTGAGGCAAAAGTAATTTTGTCAAAGCATGAGAATCCTTGCTTATATTTTCATTTAGCTTTTATCCGTTAGATTTGCATTGAAACACACATGTAACATTTCTAAATTAACATGCACTAAGTAGTTAATTTAGGGACTTTTTATTTTGAATTTCCTTAGTTCCAGGAACTAAGTTGACAACACATTACACTCATTTTCAGACAAAAATGGTGTTTTTTATATCAGTTAATAAAATGGTAACTGATATAAAAATATCTAACAAATCCAAAACGGTTACCGTTTAAGTGGAAACGGCGAAACGCAGGGAAAGGAGCGAGGTGGTCCTTCTCGGCACGTGCTGTTTTGATGAGTTCTTCAACGGCTTTCTTCTTGGACAGTACCTACAAAATGGAACCAAGTAAGTAACCACGGTTTCTGTTTCGGTTTCGTTCAGATTCATAAACCACTAACGAAGCGGGTCGGAACTGAAACGACGCACCTCGCTGCGTTTCGGCCTCTTCGCTCTGATGGGCTCAGCACTGCTTGAACTGCGTCGTTGTAGAGTCTCGGATTCCATAGCTGGTGAGTGCAAAAACAAATACACGTGAAAACGGAAAAGCACAAATTTAGAGATAGAGAGATAGATATCTAAAAAATAAAATAGAAAAAAAATACAGATAATAAATGCTAAACCCAAAAAAAAAAAAGTAAATAATCCCAATCATTAATTTTTATACGAATGAGATTTGCTCTCACTCTTATATTTGGTTAACGAAAAAATATATATTTACTTTTATCCTTTAAAAAAAATATTTTGAGATTTTAGATTGTTTTTAAAAGAATATTAAGCACCGGTAATTGCAGATTGCAGACTTAGCAAACAATGAGTATTAAGTTCTAGATGCTTGATTTTTGGAGGCTGAATCGCAAGAAATCAATATGTAGAAAAAAAAGATCAAAGTCAGGCCCCGCGTTCCCCTTCCATCTGCATCATGCTAACAATCTTAATAGTTAATAGAATAAAATAAACGGTTTTTTTAAGCTTCCACCGCAACGAGCCATCCTCAGTGACTGTGTGTGTCGGAGAAGTGATTTCGAAAGCTGAAAAGACAAAAGCAGTTGGATCATGGAGTTGGAGTTTTCACCCTCACCGATGTTCGTGTGCGTCCGAGTATGGTGGCGAAACAAGACGATCCAGCTACAGGAACAACGACTAAGCTGCGAAGGTGGCGCATTAGGAAAAACGAAATCGGTGTGACTTAGAGGTTTTCAACAGAGATTCAATGTGAATGAGACAGAAAAATGACAGACCTAATAGAACATTGGGTGGAAACGTTGGGCGTCCTCGGATAGCAGTTCGGGAAAGCTGAGGCGCGCGGAAGAGCCTCGGAGGAACCCAACCAGATCCCGGACCTCTTGTAGTGACGGCGGTCGCCGGAGGAGGACGTAGTTCTGAGCAGTTTGGGTGGCGCTCCTGAATCCTGACTGTGTTTTATTATTTGAATTGGGGAAACTGAATGTGAATCACGTTTAGAGGTACCAGTTTCTGGCAGTTTATTTTAACAATTTTCTGGCAGTTTATATTCCCATTTAAATTAATTGTCAAAAATTATTCTTCATCATCATATATGTCATCATTTAAGGTTCATGACTGCTGGCAACTAAAACATATTCCTGTGAGAATTACTTAAAAAAATAAAGGATTAAAATAAAAAATATGAGCCAATTCTCAAATTTAGCAAGCTTACACTTCAATAATTTTATTTAAAATAAAAACTTAATCGAATTTCATGATATTATTTTATATTTATTAAAATTTCTATTATTTGGATTTTGTAAATATATTATATTTAATAACGAATATTTATATATTTTTAAATATTATGTTATAATTAAAATAAAATGACATTATTGACCCACCGAACAAATTAAAAAATATATGAAATTTGGTATAATTGATTTTTTATTAATAAAAATATAACACATAACATTTATAACAATTCATTTCATTTTTTTTAAATTAATGATTAAAATTAATTATTTGTTACAATTATTGAATTTAATAAAATAATTAGTTAAAGGGAGAGTAACTTCGCTACTTACTTTATTTCAATAGTAAATTTAAAAGATCTACTTTTGATCTTAAATTTTGAATAAGAGAGATTATTATTTTTTACCTCTACATGAATATAAAGATAAATAATGAGTAAATTCCTTTTCTATACATATATAATACTGTACCTTTATTGAAAATTGTTTTACTTCTTATATTTTAAATTAATTATTTTGATATAAAATTTTAAAATTGTGAAATTTACAAATTTTGACATTTATTAATTGTCATAAAACTTATACTGTTAGAGATAGTCGCACTATTCCCACCCTCGTTTGGTTAAATAACTTTATTAGGCCAATTAGTATGTTTTTATTGTGTTTACTTGTTGCTTTTTTACTTTGACTAGTTTATCCAATTTGGGTGTATTTGTGTTTTTAAAGACAATGTTAGTAATAAATAAAAAAAAAATCAATTCAAAAAAATAATCTTTTATGTTTGTAGACCTAGTTTATATAACTGTCTTCATGTTGATGGTTGCCGGTAATTGGTTCTATCATATACATATTAATACAATTGACGGAAAATCACACACCAACCAAACATGCATTTCTAACTTTGTTAATTACACTAGTATCATTAAATGGATGACTACATTCACATATTCTTAAAGTATATGGATAATTTATTTTTTTTATCTTATACAAATAGTCAAAATTATAAGAGTGGTGACAAAGTATGCACGTAAAAAAAAAAATTAAAGGTTATGAGTTCCGGGTAAGAGAGTTTTATATGTTTAATTACATATTTTTATTTATATGACTTGATTTTTAAAATATTAACTAGTAAAGTCAACAAATTTATCATAAATAAATTATTGTAATTAAAAGTTAATATAAAATTTTTTACACATCGATAGTATATATTAATTAAAGTATATATTGACAATATAAAAGTTTTACACTGTCATAAAATCATAAATATTCATTTATAATAAATTTATTAATTTTATTAATTAATAATTTAGATAAAAAATTATTTAAATAAAAAAATATAATTAAACATTAATGTAAAATTCTTTTTATACTATTATTACATACTAATTAAACACATAAAAAATAGCTAGCTTGCATAATAGTATGTTGCTTATAAAATGTCATGTTTTTTGTTCAACTCTTTAAATTTTGTCAAAATACAATTTTCTCTCTTATTTTGTGATTTATATAATTTTAGTTTATTGATTAAAAATAAGTATATTTAATCATTTTACTTTAAAAAATTGCAATTTTTATCTAATATTTAATTTTCTTGTTTTATATTTTTTTAATATTTTATTTATATTTAATTAATTAAATTCAAGTTTTGATTATTTAATTGAATATAGATCTAAGGTTTCCTTGGACCAAAATTTTAAGTTTTTTAAAATACGTTAAAGCAAAATTTTCGGATTTTAAAATGAGGAACATGAATTGTGGATTGAGGATTAAAATGGAGAACATTTATTTTAGAAAAAAAAAGTATAACTAAACGCAAATATTTAAAAAAAAAATCTTAAATTTAAGTTTCTAGATAGAGGTTGTACATGAATAAAAACATATGACATGTTTATAAAAAATTATTGGTCATAGAATGATAATAATTGGGCTGGATCGAGAATCGAGATTTTATATATTTTATTTTTTTATATCCTGGATGGAGTGATGGAAGATGGAAAAACAGGTAACAAAGGAGAATAGTGATAGTATTGATTTTAAAAAAAAAGTTGAACTAACAATTGAAAAGGTGAAAGGCAAGGGCATTTAGAAATTGGGATTTGGATAAAGGAGGATCATATTTATTTTTATTTATTTTAATTTTCCGTGCTGGAAGAAGCCAACTATCAACTCCCTCGCTTTCTTCTATTGTGTATATAAAGAGCCACACCCACACCACCACCAAACCAACAACTACTACTCTTCTTCCCTCTCACGCACTCTCTTTCTCTCTCTTCTTACCACTGTTTCATGCAAAACCATTTCTAGGGTTTCCCATTTTCGCCTTTCTCCCCTCCAATTCTCACCCCTCGCCATGGCATTTCCGACCAAGAAGCTCATCGACGACCCCAATGGTGCGTCCGCCTCTCCTCCCACTCTCTAATTCCCTTTCAATTTTTGCCTTCTTTCACTCTTCCCCTCCACAATTGCTGCGTTCTTAATGTTTTCGCTACCTTTCCTTGCGGATTCGCCTTCTTTATTTTTAACTCTTTCTGTTCTCTGCATTTTGTTGACTTTTTTGTTTCCTTTGGTAAAATCTGTCTCAACCTTCAATGTTTTAGCATCAGTGTTTGACTTGATCGTACTGTGCTTTAAATGACCGAAATCGCTGCTTGAACTCGTAATATTCGATGCCAAATGTTTTAGAATTGATTCTGATGATTTCCTGTTAATTTAGCTGTTTTAGTTGCAAGATAACAATTCAATTTGAGAGCTAGATGCCGATTTAGATTTTTTCCACTTAGTAGCACTGCATTTATGATTGTTATTTTTTTCCCTTAGAGACTTTGCATTAACTAGACAACAGATATATATTTATTTATGTACCTAGGCATGTATCTATCTATACAACAGAAGAACTGTTGTCTTCTAAATTGAATAATTTATTTGCTTGCCTTTTCAAATTTTATTACAGATGTTGTAACTGAATTCATTGAAGGTCTTGTGGAGACCTATCCTGGACTACAGTATTTAGATGGCTTTCCTCTGGTGATTACGTGAACTCTTGTACAAACAAACACATGGATAACTTGTGTAATATGTGTGCTAGTTGCTAAAAGCAGTTCTTTGGTTTTTTTACTTGAATGTAGGTGAAGGTTGTGTTACGTGCAGATGTTTCTGCTGCAACATATGATAAAGTTGCAGTGATATCAGGTTTGTGATCATCAATTCTATATTGCTATATTTAATTTTTAGTAGTTTTCATTATTAGGATTATGACCAAAGCATGTAGGAATAGTCATTCTTATTAGGAAAAAAATAAAGTAGTTGCAAGAGGTTTGAACAGGATATAGGAAGTAGTGGTGGAATTATTATATTTCACCCTATGAAAATAGAAAAATATATAAAATGAAACTTCTTAGATGATTTTGTAGCTTTATTTGTTGGATATAATTGCAAACTGTAAATTTTTTTTTTTTTTTTAATAAGCCAGCAAACTGTAAATGTTTTATTGAGAAACTTGTTATGTACAACTATATTTTATGTTTCAGGGGGAGGAAGTGGCCATGAACCTGCCCATGCTGGATTTGTAGGAGAAGGAATGCTTACAGCAGCAATTTGTGGAGATATATTTTCTTCTCCACCTGTTGATTCGATTCTAGCTGTATGCTTACTTCATATCATAGAAAGTGATGTGATATCACCCTTTCAGTTACAAGCATACTGCTCTTTTCTACTTCTGATGCACGTGTTATGATTTGAAATTTAGGGGATACGAGCTGTTACCGGACCTAAGGGATGCCTTTTGATTGTAAAGGTATTATTCGTTTTTCTTTTCCTTCTTTAGTAATTTGCCATCCTAATTCCTGAGTACAATTTTTTGCATTGGTCTGGCAGATTAGTATGCATATTAGAATATATCTGTTCTACATACGGAAAATGTTGTCTGTTGTATGTCAGCTTCTTTTTATATATAATTCTTTTTATATATAGTACTTGACAGTTGACACCAGGTGCCCAAAATAATTTTAAAACTTTCCATTTTTTGAAATAAACTTCTTCAAGTGTGGCTTTTCACTAGTACTGTCAGCTCATGATGAGTCATTAGGATTTGCTTTTGTTTCTGGATTCATAGTGTTCGAATTTGGGTGTTGATAGAACTATACCGGTGATCGTTTGAACTTTGGTTTGGCTGCTGAGCTAGCAAAATCGGAAGGTTTTAAAGTAGAGGTATGTGTATCTGGCTAGTGTTTTCTCATTGTACTTAAAATAATTAAATATTTATGACTTGTATTTGCCTATGTAGACAGTTATAGTTGGGGATGATTGTGCACTGCCTCCACCTCGAGGGATCGCTGGAAGAAGAGGACTGGCAGGGACTATTCTGGTTCATAAGGTCTGTTCATGAAGTCACTTATTTTCTTTATGCATTCTGTTTGTTATCAATTATATGTATATGTATATGTATATGACCTCACCTTGTCATACAAACAAATGTATGAATCATGAATGGACTATCTAGTAGCTTTATTAATGTAAACTTCATTTCTTGACATTAAAATTATAAATATAAATATTATAATGAAATACATATATATATATATATATTTTTTTTTTTTTTTTTCTTTCCCTTAAAGTTCCTACTTGTAAAATTTACACATTTAATGATGTTTTTGTCTTGACTGAGCCAGGTTGCAGGAGCTGCTGCTGCTGGTGGTCTTTCTCTTGCTGATGTAACTGCAGAAGCTAAACATGCATCTGAAATAGTGGGAACAATGGGCGTTGCTTTGACTGTGTGCACAATTCCTGGTCAAGTTACATCGGATCGTTTGGGGCCAGGAAAGATGGAACTTGGTCTTGGAATTGTAAGTTTCCCTTTAGGTTAATGCACCATTAATCAGAAAAACCATAAAACTCAAATCTGTACTAGAGCAGATTTGGAAATCTGTTTTACAACGTGAAACAAGTCTTGCATTGTTATTTTTTCTTGTTGTTTTCAGCTCACAACATTGGAGATGGTGTATAATTCTATGTTTTTTTCTTCTCTTTACTAATACGCTATTCTTTCATAAAAAAATACTCAATAGTTGATGTTTATTTCCCTAATGCTTGAAGTCTGTTTTTACTGCGATCTTTTCTCATTCGTGTTCCTAATTATGCTCATTACATTCTACCATTTTACAGCATGGAGAACCTGGTGCAGCTGTGGCTGATATTCAGCCTGTAAACGTGGTAGTTTCTCATGTTCTGCAGCAAATATTGTCTACGGTATGCCACAATATTGCATGGAAAGCTCTTGATGAATGTATGCTGATTGGTTGAGAATGAGTGTCCTTTTAACATGCACTTTACAACTAAATCACAAATTCACAATAGTTCGCATGTGTCTAATGATTTTCTATTCTATTTTTCTAATATTCTGTTTCAATAAGCTACTTACAAATGTTAGTGCCTAAGTTTTAGTGTAAGGTTTATTTGTATATTGGAGACACTGGAGACCAAACAATGTTTTGTGAACTTATGTTGATGTAGATTAATATAAATAGGAGAATGAACTTGAGTTACAAGATAGTACACTGATTAAAAGTTTTTCTCTGAATTGAGTAAAAAATAAATAATGACTAATTAAAATTAAAATTAGAAATATATATTCAAATGACAGAACCCTCTGTCCCCACAAATAGTGTACAAAGAGTAAACTGTTTTGGGATCATGCTAATTTTCTATGCAATTCCGTGCTACAGTAAATTACCCAAACATGCAGCAGGTGTATAACTGTTTTTGTCTCCTTGTAGACACTAGTCAGTGTATTGCTGTAATTATCATTCCAGTGAATGGATCACAACATATTTTTGGTGTTATTTTCAGGAAACAAACTATGTTCCAATAACTCGAGGAGAAAGAGTGGTCCTCATGGTCAATGGGTAGGTTCAGCTTCTTCAGAATATCATCTTTGCCTGAGAACTAAAGTTGTTTTTATCTTCTTATTTTAGGATATTGAAAAAAAAGAAGTTAACATCCAAAAAGAGGTTTTATTATTGAAAAAAAGTTGACTAATCTGGTGTTTTTCGTACTGAAAATATATTTCCTTTTATATAGGTAGCATTAACAATTCTTCTATCCTTTTTTTAGCCTTTTCTTTGTGCATTCTTTGATGATTTTTAACCCCCCTTCAATCTTCTCGTCTGAATCTTCTGTGTTTGTAAATTCTTATATTATAATTTTGAAAAATGCGTGCTCTTCTGCCAAGACATTTTACTTTTAAAATGTTCTTCTGATATTTCCTAACTTAAGAACCCCATAATCCAGAATTTCAAATATTACATCTGAAAATGCTTCCAGTTGATTGATATATTTTGCCTCTTTTAAGTAGAATGTTTATTTATTTTTTAAATGATTCTTCATATGCAGGTTAGGTGGCACTCCTACGATGGAGCTAATGATTACAGCTGGAAAAACAGTTCCACAATTACAGCTAGAGCATGGACTGGCTGTTGATAGAGTTTATACAGGGTCATTTATGACTTCCCTCGATATGGCAGGTTTGTTGCCACAGATAACGACAATCAACTGCCCTTTGTGATTCATTTTGCAGTTCTGAATAGCATTATTTTGTTTTCTTTGTAGGCTTTTCAATTACTATCATGAAAGCTGATCCAACTATTCTTCAACGATTAGATGCTCCAACTAAAGCTCCTTATTGGCCTGTTGCTGCTGATGGTTGGTAATTTGCTCTAGTTGTTTTCATCAATCAATTTTATTAAAAGGAAAAATTTTCAATAATATGTGTGCTTTCTAGTAACAAGCTTTTATGTGTTTGAGAAAGCTGAAAAACATTAGATTATTTCAATAATCAATTATATGTATTATTGGTTATTTTATAATTCATTATAATCAAAATCAAATTTTGTTTAGGTAAGTTTGTTCAAAAGTGGTTTGAAAATAATCAATCTTGTTTGGATGCAATAAAAGATAAGCTTTTATAGAGTAAAGTGCAAAACCAGCTGAAAGAAAAAATTTTATTGAAAAATAATCATAAATTACAAAGTTCCAGTTTTCTGAAAGCAACTTATTTTTCAAAGAAAAACTTTTTCTAAATATAATCTGAATTTCTAAATATCGAACATATTTTTCAAAAAAGTGTATAATTTAAAAAACAGATTATAATCTTGATTATAATCTTTCCCAAACATGCTGAATATGTTCATTCAACTATAATATTGATTGGATCAAATTAATTAATTACTCGGTTATTGAACTTTTGAAGTTCTTTCTTAAAGGTAATCATCCACCTGCAAAGATTCCTGTTCCTATTCCAGCATCTAGATCAGCAAAGACTGATGAGGTATATCCATGAAAATTAGATGTCATTTCCTTTCTATAAAATGTAATTATTGTGATCTAATAATAACCTTGAAAATGACAACTTTATGCTTAATAACCCCCATATGAAAATGATTGTATGAATTCTTAAATCACATTATCTGGTAGTTTTTTCTGTTTTAGCTGTTAATATTTGACTAGCTTTTTTATTTTGTTTTACATTTGATTACTAGCTTTATTGTGGTTCTACCTGATTAGCTGTAGTTCATCTATCTGTTGGTTTCATAACTTATTTTATTTACACAAAACTTGCAATACTTATAAGTGCATGCTGAAGCTAAACTTACAAGATATGAGGTGAGTTTGTTTAAACATAAAATAATTTTTAAAAAAGTGTTATTTAAGAAGCAGACAGGAGTTGCACCTTAGAAAAAGCAGGAAAAAAGGTACTACTTTTAAGTAGTTTAGACAAGCACATAAAAAAAGCAGAAAACTGCTTATTTTATTTAAAAAAGTGCTTTTTATTATAGGAAGCTCAAACAAACAAGCCCATGATAGAGCTCATGAGGAGTGCTAGCAATACATTCTCTAACACACCCCTCCTAACACATTCCATCATTGGTTGGAATATATTGAAAACTACAAAATTAGAAGAGATAGTCATTTAATGTCAGGTGGGACTCACATTAATATGTGATTTTTGATAAATTTCAATCAATCATAGAGAGGGTGTTGCTAGCATTTTCTAGGGATCATAATTTAAAGTCTGATGTGGAGGGAGTTCTAGTGGGTCAGCAACAAGAAAGGCCTCCCATTTGGTGAGTTTATTGTGGAAGAAATAGGTGGAGCACAGGGTTCTGCATTTAGAGATGGTGTGAATTATGAACTGCCTATTACATGTCGAATAGTATGAAAGGCAGGGTAGGGGCACAAGGGGTATGTGATGTAATCATTGAGTCATGTAGTTTGTTGACACAGAATTATTCTGAGTAGATGCTGCTCTAGTTATTAATTTGTTTTTGCTCTTTTGGATTTGTTTCTCATTCAATAGTACTCATTGAGGATAGACTTTCCATTCTGGTCATTATCATTGGTCTGACTTGCTGGATTAGGAGAGGATTCCAATTGAGTGTGGAATTTCTGTTCATGCCCCCAAAATTTTCAGACAGGATGAATGTGTTGGGTAGATATCATTGCCAACTAGTGTATATAAGTGGGGGACAACAGTCAGCTTACAAACTGCTTTTGTATGGTTTAGTTAGACCCTTAAGTCCTTAACCCAAATGGCATGCTTTTCCTGTCGTTGACCCACTATAACTTCCTCACCATCAGATTTTAAAATATGAGCCCATCATAAAAGGACATTCAAGCACATAGAAAACCTTTTTCACAAATTTCTATTTTTAATGCAACAAAGTCCCTTCCCCTTCTATACCATCAATTTATGCACTTGAAATTTGTGAAAAATGTTTTCTGTGCTAGAATGTCGGCTTTTCTAAGGTTATCAAAGTCGGGAGTTTATGTAAACTCGTGAGAGTGTAGTAAACTGGACTCGTAAAATCGTAAGAGTTTACTTCATTAAAAATATAATTATAAATTACATAAAAATTGAAAATTTTCAATACATAATAAGTTCAAATGTACACAATAAATCTAAATTACTCAAAATAAGTAGAAATTAAAGTCAAAACACACAAAATTTCAAAACCTTTTTAGACATAAAGAACAAATTATATTTAAAACACTCAAAATTAAAGTCAGCATATAAAAACATCACCTAAGAAATTTGTTCACGAGATTATTCCGATTTTTCCAAGCTTACAATAATTTTAACGAGTTTATTACTCTTCCGATTTTACATGCAAGAGGCTTGTAAACTTGTACAATTTTACGAGTTTATAACTATGGTCTCTTCTGGAGCTATCTTTTGAATCATCTCAAAAGATAACGTATGTACCTTGCCACTGGGATCTGTTCTGTAACTATCTTTTGAGTCACGCTGCCACCTTCCCCCAAATTATGTTATCTTCCTTTCCCCTATTCATACAATATTTCTAAAAAGCTGAAATGAATCCAGCATTTATTTAGTATGAAACTAATCTCGTTAAGATTATCAACTATTAATTTGTATCAATGTTGCCTTTCAATAACAAATTTGTATTAATGTTAATTTATAGCTCTAAGCATTATATAATTGTCAAGAATCAAGACAACTATTACTTCCATCCAATCAAATTCTTAGATTAGATTATTACTTGATTTAATGGTGACTTTGTTAGGTCTTCCTCTATAAACCCCTTGCTAGTCACGTAATCAGTGCAAAACAAATTTGAGTGTAAATTACAATTGTTTGTACACAATAAATTTCATATAAATTTTAGTATGTTAATTATGCTCTTTTATGCAACTCAGCTTATTCACAATGAAGCTTAAACAACTTACCTTTTGGCAGTTGATATCTTGTTTTTCTTAGAGGGAAATAATACCTCGTAGTTAGCTTGCTTGTTCCTTTTTTCCCCTTCATTTTTCCTGTGATTTGATACAATTTGAATTCTGGTTTCCATATTTACTTTATGTAAGCCACGAAGTCAGTCACAACAACTAAATGAGCAAGGCCAAATTCTTGAGGTAGCCATTGAAGCCGCTGCAAATGCAATTATAAATATTAAAGATGATCTAAATGAATGGGATGGTAAAGTTGGTGATGGTGACTGTGGATCAACTGTGAGTCTTATCCTTGAAATTGTTTCTTTGTATATTTCTTATTGTAGATGTATCATGTGTTACTTGGTGTCTGGTTTTTCTTCTGCAGATGTGTAGAGGTGCAAAAGCAATTCTTGAGGACATCAAAAAGTAAGTTTTATGCTCTGCTTTGCTTAGCCTTCTATATGTTTTTTGTTTTTCTTGTATAGATTTATTTACCATGTATTTGATTAATGGACTATTTATATATATTTATGCATTATAATTTATAAGAGTTTACTGCAAAGGCATTTGCTGCCCACATGGCAATTTGGATTGTGATAGCAGCCTGACATTAATTGCAATTATTTGTTCAGTTACCCTCTAAATGATGCTGTAGAAACTGTCAGTGAAATTGGTTCATCAATTGGAAGATCCATGGGAGGAACAAGTGGGATCATGTATTATGCCATTCCTATGCTTCCTTTAAAGTTAAAATCATTTATGCTATCTGACTGTTATCACCACTAATTTTTCTTTTCCAGATATACAATATTTTTTAAGGCAGCACATTCACAGCTGAAAGCAAGCTCCCATTCTGGTGTCACATCAAAACAATGTGAGAACATTCTCCAAGCAACATTCAACTTGAACTTAATATTTCCCTTTTTATCCATTTTTGGTTGGACTTTCCACCCCTCAAGAGTCTTCTATTGATTCAGGGGCTGAAGCACTTGCTGCTTCTATTACTGCTGTAAGTAAATATGGGGGTGCTAGTGCTGGTTATAGAACATTGTTAGATGCTCTTATTCCAGCATTATCCGTGCTTGAAGAGGTAATATCTATTCATTTTACTTCATTTACCTTCTTTACTGCTATTTACAACTATTTGGCTTTGCAGAAATTAAATCATGATCCCATCACCGCTTTTGTGCTTTCCTCTGAAGCTGCATCAGCTGGAGCTCAATCAACCGTAGACATGCAAGCACAGGTGACAACTTATCAATGGTTTAAGTAGGAACTTTTTGGGTGTAGAATGTAGATGCTTCCATTATAATTAACATTGTGTTTTAATAGAAAATTTTACAAATGCAAAGAATTTAAAATGCATTGAATTTGAAATTCTTTTAATTAAAATGACTTCATTTTTCAAATGTTTTAATTGGATAAAGTAATTCAAATTATTGAATTTTAATTTTCTTGTTTGGTTGGAGGATTTCAATTCTTACTAAAAATAGAAATTTATTTTACTAAACAATATTTTGAAAAAAAAATTGTTTTTTGAAAAAATAATATAAAATTTTATTTAAAAATAAATTTTTAATTTCTCAAAAAAGTATTGCTTTTACAATAAATAAATAGAAAAATAAAAAAAGTAAACCTTGTATAATTGGTTTTATTTTTTTGACAATATTATGTTTTTACATAAATAAATAACAAATAAATTTATGACAAAATTTATTTTATTTTCTTAGCAAATCCATTTTATAAATTCTACTTAATAATTTATTTTATATTTTAATTATTACAAGTATTTTATTAACTTATATAAATATTATAATTTTAAAATATAAAATATAATATTAGGGGGTTGTCGGGTCAGTCAACTCCGCTTTTAGCCTGCTAAATTGGCAAATTAAGCGAGACAGACTAAAACGGACAAACGGTTGAATACACTAGGTCAATCCGTTTTGTTACCCCTAATTGATATCAAGTAAAGAATAACCTCTAAGTTAATTTTAGGAAAAGAAAACTAGGTTTGAAGAATTTCAAATTCTTACTTTTTTTTTACATTGTGTTTGGATAAAGAATTTTACAAATGTAAGGAATTTGAAATACAGTAAATTTGAAATTCTTTCAATTTAAATGACGTCATTTTTCAAATGTTTTATTTGGATAAGGTAATTCAAATTTATTGAATTTTAATTTTCTTGTTTGGATATAATATTTCAATTCCTACTAAAAATAAAAATTTATTTTATTAAACAATCTTTAAAAAATTAAAAACTAATATAAAATATCATTTAAAAATAAATTTTTAGTTTATAAAAAAATTCATGCTTTTAAAAACATAAATAAAAAAATCACAAAAAGTAAACTTTGCCTAATTGATTTTATTTTTGACAATATTATTCTTTTATATAAATAAATGACTAATAAATTCATGACAAAGTTTATTTTATTTTCTTAACAAAGTTATTTTTATAAATTTTACTTAATAATTTATTTTATATTTTAATTATTATAATTATTTTATTAATTTATATAAGTATTATAAGTTTTAAAAAATGAAATGTAATATTGGTGGGTTGGCAAATCGGTCCACCCTGCCTTTGGTCTACTAGGTGAGGCGAGTCAAAACAGGTTGATCAGCTGAAAATACTAGTTCAGCCCGCCAAAATGAGAGTTGGGTGGTTGACCGGTCTGCTTGGCCTACCCCGTTTTGCCATCCTTAATCGATCTCAAGTAAAAAATAATCTAAACCAATTTTAGTAAAAGAAAAAGTAGGTTTGAAGAATTTCAAATTCTTACTTTTTGGAAGGAATTTGAAATGCTACAATTTGAACTAATCAAAATGCTTTCCAAAATGCTTAGAATTTAAAATTCTCTTAAAATTCCTTATCTAAATAACATATTTCATCACAAAGCATTTGAAATTCCTAAGTGAAATAAATTACCCTTATGAAATTCCATATCCAAATTCATAAGGAATTTGCAAATTTAACTAATCAAAATGCTTTCTAAAATGTCTAGAATTTCGAGTTTTTTTAAAATTTTCCATCCAAACAAGATAGTTCATCACAAAACATTTGAAATTTCAAAATGAAATGAATTACTTTCTTAAAATTCTTCATCAAAACATACTAAGAGTTTAAATTTAATCTATTACGCTATTAATGAAGAATGCAGAGAGTCACACCTTATTGTAGTGACTGAAGCTTCTATCTGGCACTGAAATATCTCAAGGATGTAAATTTACATTACATCACTATAATATTCAGTCAAGTACAATGATGTGAATTTGATCATATAGTTCTTGAGATACCTTCGTCCTGTAGTGCTACTATTGTTCTATTAAAGTATATTATAGTTGATGAGTTAAAAAATGTTTTGAGAAGTTCTTTTAGAATGGAGCCATAAGTTAAAATCAACTTATCTATTTAACCTTTTACAGAATTCTCATTTAACTTCTTTTTAATAGTTGAAGACAGAAGTGCCTGAATGATATAAAAAATGCAAAAAATTAAAAGAAAATCAGTTGCATGTGTTTTATCTTGTGATTATTTGTGGATCTGATGAGACAGCATATGCAGGCTGGACGATCAACTTACGTTTCTGGAGAGATTCTTTCCACAGTTCCTGATCCTGGTGCTATGGCTGCGGCGGCATGGTACAGAGCTGCGGCCTTAGCCGTGAAGGACAAATACCAGAGCTAAGGCACATATACCATAGCTGTTGTTGCAATGTGCGGATATAGCCAAGTTTTGTTCCGAATTTTGTACTCCTCTGTAACCATTAGGCTCTCCGCTTATGTCTTTTACGCGTAAAGCCGAGAGAGTAATTGCCAATCACTTTTATATACGCCAAAGTGGATGTAAATTTGAAACTATTATACAATCGACAATAATATCCATCTCACATTTAGCCGCTGTTAACTGTTAAGCATGCTTTCTTTCGAGTGTTGTTTGAGAGGAGTTTACAATTACAAAATAGCGTTTATTTTATTTTGTGAATTCGTAAAATGCCAAATGGAACTAACTTTTGAAGCTGCTGACTGCTGAATGATTAACCAAGTAAAAGAAGGAACAGGAAAGGCTGTTTATCGAAAGAAATTTGTGGGGTGCATGAAATGGGCCGATGAAGAACAGATAGCCCTGGCAGACTAAGACAGTATGAAATGAGATGAGATACATCGAGCATTTGATAACCAAGTAGAGTCGTCTTGTGATTATTAACTCTGAGGAATTCGGTGTTTATCATTTATCACCAGAGAAATTCATAATAAGACAGTTAGTTCAACATAGGGGTCAATATATGTGTGCCATTTTTGTTGCATTTTTCTTTTTGTTGGAAAGGAGTGGAGCAGAATGGCCAAAATGGCATAAGAGTGCAATTGTACGAAAGTGATGGATGAGTCGCTGTCTTGTCAACGTGGCCATTTGAGATGTTAGTGGGCTGTGAGTTCGTGCATGCATTTGGCTCTTTTACTGCCCCCAGCTGAATAAGACATGCCCTGCAAAGAACCTAGTGTGTTTTCATAGTGTCCTCCTATGTTGGCCCCTTCAATCATGCGTGACTTACCAATTTCTGCCTTTCATTCTCCATATTCTCATATAACTGTGAAAATTAACATGCTCCAAAACAAATAGGATTATAAAGTCACCACCCTTATTTTCTACTGGAATTGGAATTTGTTACTAAAACACCATCTCTTAAGCACCCCAGATTTCTAGTCATTATTAATTGAATAATTTTAAATTCTCTTACAATATTTTTCTACTAATCCTCTTATATTTTGTATACTGTCAAATGCATTTTGTGTTCTCAAAATATTAAAAAAATTTATTATTTATTTTAATACTTTTTAAATAAATTTAATAAAGTAAATTTTTAATAAAATATGATAATATTCTTATGATAATTCATATTATAAACGCTAACTACACATATTCTTTATTATTAGTTAAATTTATTGAAAATTACAATGTTTTGAATCCTACAAAATTAATAAACTTCACTCATGATGTTGTAATTTTTATTAAATTTTAAATTTTTGAAAAAAAAATGTATATAAAAAGCATTAGAAAATATGTTATCAGTCCTTGCTTACTTAGTGAAGACTTATTTATTATTAAGCGTCGGTTTTAATTAGGAGATGTCCATTGAAACAATTTCTTTGTAAGCACTAATAAAGCAGTAGCAGCTTATATAAAAACAAGTCCTTAAAAATTGTGTGGGTTCACATATTTTTATTAAATACAAAGATATAAAGCTAATTGTAGGATCCATTCAGTAAATAAAAAAGAATTGTTAAATTATGAAATTATATACGTGAATGTAATCTAAACATATAGCCTTAAACTACTCCCACTTTTCAGTAAACATCCAACTTGAATTTCAGTTTTACATGTCATCGCCATTCAACTGATTCAAACAACAAAATTTAGGGTTGCTAATTGAAACATAATAATCTCAATTAGCCAAATCAATGAAGGTTGTGTAGCATATAATAACTCTATTTTGAATTACTATTTCGTTCTGATTGAACTGAACTCGCTTTGAACTCAATCTAGTCATCGCGTAGCTCTTTCATTTGTGCGTAGGAAAGTGTAAAAACTCCGCTCAAAGTCATTTTATTCTAACTTGTATCCAAACACACTTTTTCTTTGGAGAAATAAAAAAGCAGTCATTGACATTAATTTCAACGTTTCCAAACGCACAATAAATATGTTAAAAAATTCGTCGTATTTATGGTTTTGCATTTTCTGATATAATTTCCCTTTTATCGAGCAGTGTGTCTGAAAAAAAAACGTTCCTTTCACATTTGAATGAAAAATCAATAGGAATAGAAACAC
This sequence comes from Psophocarpus tetragonolobus, assembly GCA_037954015.1. NCBI lineage: Eukaryota > Viridiplantae > Streptophyta > Magnoliopsida > Fabales > Fabaceae > Psophocarpus > Psophocarpus tetragonolobus. The sequence goes on from CM075696.1 coordinate 4,198,529, forward strand.
ACCGTAAAACAAGCATTTATAAAAATGTTCAAACACTTCCCATGCAGCATTACGAAGCATTATAACTTCAGTTTTGATAATGTCTATCTTAAAAAGGAAAAAAATGAAAATTTGCAAATATTTATGTAAACGAAAAAGAAAACCAGCTGTTTTGAAATTAAAAACAAGGATACCCTGGTTGTAGAAAAGTCCATTGGAATGCGAGGCAGAAGTGGAATTTGGGCATATATAAAGGGAGGATTAGTGTCTCAACATCTTGTGGTTAGGTTGCAATTTGCGAGTGCATGTGCTGTCTTTTCTTTTGTCCCTAATTAGAAGAGCAGCAACTCAGTACTGCCAACATGCCAGGTGTTTCACCTAAACTATGGTCTTGTCTTTGGGCTTCTAGGCAAATGTTTAAATTTCATCTTTCTTTCATTTATACCCTTTTGCCTTTTACACAATATCAAATTCCACATGGGTCACCATATCGTAACTACATAATTTTCTTTGTTTCTTCAAAATATATAACTTTTAAAAAAAGAGGTAATTTTCTTAAATAAAAACAAAACAAAATCCACATGGGCATGGGTGTGAGACAGCTTAAGTTACAAACGGGTGGGAGCCATTAACCTTAATTTGTAATTCTAACATGCTTTCTTGTGGAGGAAGGGACATGAACATCCGTTTGAATTCTTTTGGATTTGCGTACAAACGAAGGTAAAAATTGAATCCATAAGGGTCAGTACGTGGTCCAGCAGCGTCTGCAAAAGATTCTTTACCACAAATTCATCTGACATTTAAGTCCTACCCTTCATTTTATTAAACACAAAATCAAACTATATATAACAGATCAAATCATTGTCTTCCAAACCCCTTCAATTCACTCACTTTAGTTGCTTCAAGCACCACAGCTTGAATCTAAAATATTAAGGGATAGAATTCTTTAGATATATCATATATGTATAAAAAAATTTACTAAACTAGAGAATTCTTTATAGTACCATTCATTCTTAAATTGTCAAGAATGATAAAAATATTCAATTTCGTAATAATTGCTTTAAAGAGTATGTTTAAAATGATTTTAATTAATTAATAGAATAGATTTTAAAGTAATGTATGAAAAATAAATTCTAACATAATTATATACAATATATTTTTTATGTTCAAATAATCAAATAAGATATAATATAAACATTACATTAGTTGGGCATAGATTTCAATTATTTCATTTTGCAAAAAGTCATTGAAAAAACTTATGTGTTTTGAAAAGGGAATATTTTCCACCACATTATTTCTTTCAAAACATAGTTGAACACTAAATATAGACATTAATTTCTTTCAACAAAATATAAATATTAATTCACATAGCCTCTTCCACATATCTAACTATATATTAGATTTTTTAACTTTTGTTTGCTTATAATGTTTTTTTTTTTTTTGTAGTCGGCCAGATTCATTTGGTTTGAGTTTTTTTTAAGTAATTTTTAATAAAAATAAATAAAAATTGCACACTTAATATTTAAATCCTAAAGATGAACGTTAGTTAACAGATTAATTTAACATTAAATCCTGATAATTAATTGGTAGCTTATAGTTAAAAATAACAAATCTATTTTAATTTTATACAATTTTTTATTATAATTTCTTTAGACCAGTGATTGATCAAATTATGTTATATAATAATATAATAATATCCTATACAGTTTATTAATATAGATTATCTGGTTAAACTAGTGACTCATCGGTATAAAAATATCTAGAATGAAATATAAAAATATAATTTTATAAGTATATATGAAATAATAAAAAAAAAACAGTTGCAATATGCTACAGTATGTGAATGTTCTTTGATAGTGTAATTATATGACTCGTTTATTTTAAAAATGATTACTAACCAAATATATGAGTAAAAGTATTTCTTATAAAACTTTTACGAATCTTAAATTCAGATTATTATATTAGAGCAATTATAAATAAAAATATTTTGAAGAATTTATTTTAACCATGTTCCTGAACAAAACATATAGACATTGGTTAAAAAGTTTTAGCAACATATATTAAAACATTTAAAAGATTTTTTTAAAATATATTGAATACAATTGTAATATTCCCAAAAATTAAATAAATGTTTCAAACACTTCCTAACACTTTATATGGTAATCACAGAGTCATTATTCATTGATACTAATAATTTAGTCCTCCATTGGCACAACATGATGGCCATATATGATCTTACCATTTAAATTGATAGTGTGATTTACCGATTAAATCACCTCAAAAGAACAAAAAAATAAATAAATAAATAAAAATAAAGGGAGCACCGGGTGCAAAGTGAAGAGAATAAAACAGTAAACTGTATCAATTTCCTGAACCGAGGCAGGACTTGAAAGCAACCCAAAATCCATAGTTGAAGATTTTACACAAAAGCATGACAGATAATAACCTTAAATAGCAATATTTAAATTAATGATAAAAACATATTTAATCGAATTAGTAATATCCAACAAACTAGCCTGTCGCTCTTATATATGTACTTACAAAATTAGGTAAAGCTTACTATCCAACGAAAATAAAACAAAAAAATGCTGTTCGGAAAACATTTAACCTCCTCTTGGCAAGGTCAATTTTTTTGGCTCCTGATCGAAGTTATGAATTATGATCCAACTAGTATAGTTGTTTTACTAAAAACATTGAACGGTGATAAAAGTAAAAAGATACCACATTTTATTAAAATAAAAACTTCTGCTTAATGACATCAATCCATAACATTAACAAAATAATATATCGTAAGATATGTTTTTGAGAAAAAGGAGTGTAAATTATTAGTGTAAAAATATTTAATTATACTTCTTCATTTATATTAAATTTGTTGATTTTATATTTTAATACTTAAAAAATTATATAGATAAAGAATTGTAATTTAACGTTAAAATAAAATTCTTTTATATTGTGTGGGCATATTAATTATTTTTAGATCCATGTTTATGATGTCGGGATCAAATAATATCATGTATAATTATCAAATCAACTCAAACACATCATACATCATATGTTAATTATTATAATAATTTAATTAATATGCATTTATAATATAAAATAACTTGATACCGAAATTTTATCATAATTCTTTATTTATATAATTTTTAAATAGTAATTGATAAAATCAATAAATTTAACATAAATAAATTATTGTAAATGAATGTTAATATAAAATTGATATAAGTAAATAAAATTTTTTACCCTAACAGTCCACGATACTTTTTTTTTCTTATTTTGACAATATTAAATAAGTAGAAAAATTACTTTTATATATAACTTTAAAATAAGAGAAAAATATTTTGCATTCAGAGTAAAAAAAAAATATTACAAGATTATATGTTAAGTTCATTGAGTTTCACAATAATTTTTTAAAATTATTTTTATATATAAGAATTAAATAAAATGATAAAAATAAAGAAGTTTACTCTGCTTACATTTTGATGAGTGAATAATATATACTAATTATAAATCGAAAGTTTTTAATTTATTTTGCTTAACATATATTATTTATCACATTTTAAAAACTTATATTATAATATTTAATAAATAAATAAAAAAAAGAAATGTTTGATTTCATTGTTTCAAATAGAAAGAAATGGGAGGGGAGAAAAAGAAAGGAAAGAAAAAAAACTGATTACTAATTAGTATTAAAGAGATGTGGAGAAAAGGTTATTAGCATAAAATGGTAAGGCGCAGTTAGGTTTTGTGGTGGAAATGAATGTAGGATCTGGGAAAAACACAAAAGAAAGAAAGAAAGAAAGAAAGAAAGAAAGATATATACATGTTTGTGGGAATGATTGTGAAGCAATGAATGAAGTGATGTGGGTGTGATAGATTGAAGGAAAAGGTTACAGGGTGGATAGAATAAGAAGAAAAGCATCACTGAGTGAGAGAAGAGAGATTAGAAGAGTTAGAGTTGTTCTTGTGATTATGCATCCAGACCTTGAAAACTTGTCTGGTAACTCCAACAGTCTTACAGAACCTGTCAATGTCATCGTCGACCTCTTTCCTCTGAAGCTTCCAACCAAGCTTCTCAGCGAAGGCAAGCATCTTCTCCTTCTGCTCTGAGCTGAACTTGCTTCTGAACCTCTTCTTCCCACCACCCGTGCTGTACTCCATCATCATCTCCCCTTCCACCGCCACTTTCCGGTGGAAGTTCCGGTGACACCCGCACGCCGCGCACTGCAGCGACGACTCCTCCACGCTGTACTCTCCGCACCCGTCCGTCGCGTAGCTTCCCAGACTCGCTGCATGGTTCCTTAGACACTCCCTATACATGTACTTTTCACACGATGACGACCATGTCTTTTCCATCTCCTCCTTCTCCTTCTTCTCCTTCTTCTCCTTCAATATCACTCTCCCCTCCCTTTTAATATTCACTTCCTCTTCTTTCCCACAATTACCAAATTGGACATCCTTTCCACTCCCCCCTTCTCTCCACTATTACTTTCATTTTTCCCAACTATTTCTTTTCTTTTCTTTCCAAATTAATGTGCCATCCAATATTAATTACTTTTTCACTAATATCCAAAATAATATAACTTTAAATTATGATATTAATATTTTAATAATGTTATATAAAGTATTAGAGATAATAATGTTGACCACCTTCAACTATATAATTTGAAAGTAATGTAATGTACACACATGCATGCATCTACAAAGAAATCAATTGTGGATTGAAATTACTTATATTATTGTCATGAGTTGGGTTTGTAGATCTTTCAAGTTATGGCGTTTTGTAAAACAAAAGCAATGTGTCTGAATTTTTAAGCTCTGTACTTACTTCTCACCCATCCTAAGTGAGTCCCCTAATCGTGATTTTCAATGACTGACAGGGGCTTTCTCGTCCAACAAAATTACAAGAAAGCCCAGTGGCCCTCTTAACGGTGTGCCCGTGTGGGCCAATAATTCACCTTCGAAAACAGAAAATTTTAATAATAAAAATTCCTGAAAAAGTTAATATATTTGTATCCGGTTAATTTGGTCCTCACAAATTAAATTCTAACACGTAAATATATATGTTCCGTGGAAAAGTTAAAATTTCCAAATATTTTTTAATATAAATCACGAATATCTTGCAAATATTACAAAGTTTATCAAGACAAGATTATTATCATATCATATTATTAAAAAATGTATTAACTTTAAGTATAAAAGTGCTATAATTAATTTATTACTAATTGGAAAAAATATTGTTTTTTTTTAAGTATTATTATATTGTTAGTTGACAATAGGAATGTAATCCAAACCCCGTTTCAAGTGACAATAGGCTTATTTTACAAATGCCTAACCCTTATCCACTGCAAAAAAGTAACAGTTTCATCCAAACCAAGCTTGACCCAAACTCCATCTTAAAATTCCCCAGAAATCTGCTATCAACTACTATTCATGTAAAAAAAATACTATTCATGTCGTTCAATCAACGTGTTCATTTGTTTGATTGCAAATTATAAAATCGTGCTCTCCACCTCTCAGCTACAGTTTATATATATTTATTGATGGTTTTTATACAAACTATTCCCTAGTTTTGTTATTTCTGTCAAAAAAATGTAACTAAACATGTTTAGTACAGTCTTTCCTTTCCTTCTAATTATGTTTTAATATTTTCCATAGACATGACTTGAACTCAATGTGTTTGGATGACGTATGAAAAAAGGTATTTTGAAAGAGTGATAATATATTTAATTTATAGACATATTAACATCTTGTATTTCTTTCGATATCTGATTTTATGACAAGATAAATTGTATCTTCTCTCCCTAAGAGTGAAATAAGATGCATATAACTTTATTATTTTGAAATGGTGTTTAAGGAAAGAGAGTAGTTTTGGGACAAGGCAGCGTGGTGAATGAGAAAGAGAGTGGGGATGAATATGATGGAAGTGCAGAAGCACATGGAGATGGGTAGATGATGTTGCAAATTGACAGATTGGATATATGCCCCATGTTAGGGGCTCCAAAGGCGTCAAAACTTGCCCATACAACAACTTATTAAGACAATCTCGTTGAATTAATACACAACTCCATCAATAACAATATATGGTTCTCCACAACACAAACATGTATGTCAGACATCCATATATATACATATATATATATCATTCCATTATTCATCATCCTTTACCAACCTCACTCATCAACCTTTTACTTCCCTCACTTTAATTTATATACATTGCATTTTAAACATGTCTTCCAATCAAAATATTTTCATTTCATTGGACCAAGCAAAGATTAATAATAACCCACTGTTTGCTAACTCCAACTGTGATCTAATCATTTTTCTCTTTTCCATACAATTATCACTTAATTTTCAACCCTTAAATACTCTAAGTAACATTCCCGCTTGCACCTACAAAATAATCCATTACAATATAATATTTTGTTCATAATAATTTTATTCAATTGCCTATCAAAAAATATTTTTATTCAATTTCCACAGATTTCTTGTCTCCGGCCTATAAAAGATATATACATGTAATCTATATTTTAAAAAAATAATATAATATGAGAATTGAAGTGATAAGATCATGAATTCAAATCTTTCACTAACATGTTAATTGTAATTATTTGTGATAAATATATAATTTAATAATACAATAGTAAATGTTATTTTTAACAAAATAACTGGTTCATAATTCGTTGTGTGAGATAAATGAAGATTTAGAAGAAAATGGTAGTATAAAAACATTTATTATATCAGGTTATCAAAATACTTAAATTAATCAGGATTAAAGCAATTTTTAGAAGAAAGGAAAAGGAAGCGAAACAGATAAATATAGCTAGTCTCATCTCATCGTATCTTATTTGAACTTCTGATACTATTCCATATACTAAACTACAAAAGAATACTTATTCCTTGTGTTTAATTTAGAGAACAACAAATCAAAAGAGGGATGGTGCAGATCAATCATACAGGTTGAGTTATCAAAATGTACAATGCATACAGAGAAAACTTAGATGCCATTTAATTTTTATGTGTTTTTGGCCTTATTCTACAATTTGAGTTAAAAGTTTTACTTTAGTAATCATGATATATAAAAATCAGCATAAATTTTTTAAATGAAACTCCAATTTTAATCAAAATGCAAGCAAATGTATATTTAAATTTCGCTTACATCAGTTTTTGTCCTTAAAATTTAACAAAATATCACTTTTGATCTTTAAAATTCAAAAATATTTTTTTAGTTCCTCAAATGAATTTTTTTTTTACATTAATGTTGTCCATTTATAAGTTCCGATATATTTGTCTATGCTGGGTGCGAAATTAAAGATGGAGAGAGTTAGAGTCGAAAAGGAAAGTGATTCACAAGTACAAAAATGTGTTTTCTGTTACCAATTTTTTAACGGTATTAGCCGGAGAAAAAAGAATAAGAGTGAATCAAGAACTAAAAAATATTTTAAATTTTAAGGACTAAAAAGTTATTTTTTGTAAAATTTTAAGGACAAAAAACTTATGTAAAATTTTATGTAAGCCAAATTTAAATATACATTTGTTTGCATTTTAAGCAAGTAAATTTATATTCCATTTAGTTTTGTATCAATTTAATCAAGAACTATGTCTATTTTTTAAGTTTTCAAAAAATAAGCAGAATATGTTTGAGAATCCATCTTAAATATTTTTAAAAAATTTTAAGAAATTAAAAATTCATAGTATGTAATTAGTTTTGCACAACTTATATTTGTTTCAATTGTAGTCACACTCTTTTATTTTGTAAAAAGTAAATTTTTGTTGTAAATGTTAAAAAATTAATTATTTTTTAAATCACTTTTCAAAAAAATTATGATTATAATTAATTATAAATGCAATTTGAAATAATATAATTTTTTATATCAATTGAAAATGTGATTGGTTCATTTATAAATTTAGTATTAAACAATTATTTGAAAAGGATGAGTTTTGAAAAAGAATAGCAATTCGATATCCCAATAAAGGTAGCTGATCTAGCTTAACAGAGACTTAAAGTATGGATTGAATGAAAAATCACACATTTGAAAGTGTTAGAAGAAATAGAAAGGAAGAGTGAGGTGTGAGCAGCATGAAGAGAATGAGTGAATAATAGGTGGGTCGGAAATTGAGAGTGCAAAGGATGAATTCACTTGATGTGTCGGAAAATAATTATAATGTTTCAGTGTCTTTTGGGAAGCAAATTGCTTTGTTTCCTTTTCTCCATTCAGTGTCCAGTCACTGTACTATGTGACCCTTCCTACAGTACCACAACACCCGCAAAGCTAGTTATAGCTAGATGCCACTTTTGTTGCACAATCGCCTTGCTCTGTTTGGCTCCTTTTGGTTAAGGCTGCAACCAAAATGTGCCATCGTCTATTTTCTAATTATTATCACTTTATCATACTAAACACCTCAATCCTCATCAATTTCTAACCCAACTCATATTGCAAAAGGAAAAGCTAAAGGCTACTTCAAAATTGTGGCTTACAAACAAAGGCAAAAAAGCCTGCTCTGTTTTGTTACGATGATTGTCGTAGAAATCATTAACTGCTTTCCTCATTATGTAGTGCGTTTTCGTAATATTTACATCCCCTCACAAAAAACAATATTCATGAGAATTTTGAATACCTGACTATTTCTTTTAGATTTAATTCTGCTTTTTGCCTGTAAATCCACACAATCTCTAAACTTGTCCCCTCGTTTATAAGATGTCACAAATTTAGCCTTCATATCAAGTTTATGTTAAATCTAAAATAAAATCAATTAGGATTCACCGTGGATCGGAGTGTAAGGTAGGATTAAAATGAATTAGCCTTGACATGAATTCATGGGATTGGTAAATAGTAACAAAAAAATAAATAAATTTTAGTGTGTGTGATTTACGAGTCTCTAGCATCTCAAAAAGGTATGCAATGACACTATATCATATTTCAGAGCACACTCACGATGTTCGGGTTATCATACTTATAACACAACTCAGTTCTTGAAAATGAAGCACGACAGCACAATTAATTTCACAAACTTTTATTTAGTAGGTTATGTTCGTCGTCTTGTTATATATATATATAGTAAGAACAAGTGTAATTTTCTTTTTTGGACATTGAGTGTTTTTTACCGTGGAATACGTCTTATATTTTGTAATATACTATCTTTTCTCGCTTTTAATACATTACATGACTTATAAAAAAATTAAATCAAACTCTGATTAGAATTTTATCATGTTGTGAGACACTTTCAGTCTCAAATGATTCATCTTACACTTTTATGAAATTTATTTTGTTTATATATTTAAATAAATCATAAATGTAGTTATTAGTTACACTTTAATTTGAGTCACATATATAAAATTTAATAATCTACAAAATATTTTAGAATCAAATTATATACTTAGTTAAATTTAAATTTTAACTTATTTTTTTAATTACTATAATAATATTAATTTTTTAATATAATTAATTTACATTTTAATAATTATAAAAGTAAAGTATCAAAATAGTTACATATTTATATAATATATAATAATAGAATCATATATGAGATTTATAATTATAAAATTAAGAATTGTAAATTAATATACATACAAAGGCGTAGGTTATGTATCTTGTTTTTTTCTAAGTTGGTAAAACTCTAAGTTGCTTGCTTAAAAAATCAAAGTGGGCTTTTTTTTTCTTATCAACATGGAGACAAGACAAATATCTATAGATTCAATTTTAAAAGTCATAATCAGTCTATTGTTGTTCGATGTGAATGAACGATAAAATCAATCGTGCATTGAATTGATACAGAGTCGGCTAAACCAATCTCGAACCGAAAGAATCGAGCATAATCAATCAATTTAACCATTTTTTAACCTTATATGGAAATCAAAGACTTTGTAAAAGAAGGTGGCTTTTTTTTTTTTTTAAGGCAGCTCTAATAAGAATTCACACAAAAGTTGTTGAAATGATTAAGAGAAATATCATCTCCTAAGCTGATGAATATGCCCTCTTTATTGTTTGGAATTAGAATAACTACATTACTTGTTGTTTTCTTGTAAGTTTAGGTATCTTGTTGGATGCATTGTTATATGTAGTTAAGGTATAAATTTGTTTTCCATGTTGATTGTGAGTCAAGCTTGCGACATCTCTTGGAGATATGTAACTCAAGAGTTAAGATATCTATTTACCTTCTTAGTATTATTCGGTTGGCTATTTTGTGGTATATCTAATTTGCTAGAAATATGGTAATTTTTAAGGCTAAACATTTTCTTGTGGATGAAGTTTGACAATTGTTCATGTAAAGGTCTTTGATGTAGATCAAAGAACTCTATAACATTTCAGCTGTCTCTTTTGTTGAGTGGTTCTCTCAACTAGTTTTATGTATGAAGCGGTTTGATTCAAAAAATGTTTAGAGTCTTTCTTGCTTTTGGTTATGGGCTATAGAGGGTCTTTTCTCTTTATGTTATCAACTGATTAATGTGTTGTCTTTGTGTGTGCGTTGGGGGGGGTTCTTAGCTAGTTACTAGTTGTTGAAAACTTTTTATAAATTGGTATTAGTCTTGTTTAAGTATATGTAACCTATAGCTCTTCACTCTCATTTTTTGTGATAGGTAATTTGTCTTTTTAAAAAAAAATCAGTTTAACCAATTCACACATTTTATATTTTTTAAAATTAAAAAAAGACCAAAATTTTGAAAATTTTTTTTTGGATTTTTCTCAATACAACTTTTTTTAAGTCAACCCCTTTAAAATTAAATTTAATGAAAAGAAGAATGGATAGTTTAGGAATGTAAAGATGTATTTAGTAAGATATATATGTCTTTTTATTTCATTATATGTTAGGATTTATGAAATACATATGACTTGTGATGCTTTTAAATTTTAATATTATGAATATATTGTTATTTTTAATTAATATTATTTAGTATAGTTATTATAATACATTAAAAATAAATATTTTTTATTAATACCAATTTAATAATCGGATCTGCCACCATAAACATGTTAAGCTTAAGTCATTATCTTTAATTAGCAGTTAAACCACTAGTTCTATTTTTAAAATATTTATTAAAATTTGTTGTTATGTATGTTAAGTATTTAAATTGTTTTAAAAGAAGCCTACATATGTGGGGGGTTTCAGAATTAGGACTCTCATTTTTTAATAGGTTATGAAAATCAAATGTGTCATTTAAGATATTAAAAAAATTTTTTAGAAGGTAATTCATAATCAGATCTTACTAAGGTTGAATTGGGAAAGCGGAATATGATTCTATCGGCTGATAATACCTAGTACCTACATTGTCTGTTGCAAAGAAACAACCAGAATAATATCACACCTGCTTTTTACTTGTAAATCAAGTTATGGCAGCAGTTGAGACTTACCAAAGCCAAAAGAAAAGACTCTTTGAATATCCTTAATATGATTTGTCTGGCTATGCTATAGGGTATTTGGTTGGCTAGAAATTGTTTGGTGTTTAAAGAATAGCTCTTCAATGTAGAAAAACTCTACTAAGAGTCTATGCAAAAAACCTTGGTTGTAAATTAAGGAGTACTTTAAAGTTTTGTCAAATTCATTTTGCCAGATTCTATTCTAAAAAACTTTGATTTGCTAGGATTAGGAAAAGGTAATGTATGGAACTACTCTTAACTTTAGTATCTATCTTTGTATTTTAATGGGAACTTAAAATTATTATTTTTCTTGTTCTTTTAATGATATTATAATTTGCATACTCCCCTATCATTCTTTGTGACATTATGGTGTCTTATTCTAACTAAATAAAATTTACCTTTTTTTCTAAAAAAAAAAAAGTATTTCAATTGTTTGAAATTATGTACTTATATTTAATAAAAACTTGATAGTTAGAAATTTTTGTGACATTTCTTAAAGGATCAAAATGTATGAATTTTTTTATACAAAATTTCATAAAATTTTTTAATTTTTCAAAAAATAAAAACAAATAAAGCTTTATTTAAATTAAGTTGAAGCATATGTATGTATTAAAAAAAACCCATTTTTTTCTCTTTTCCATTAAACAGTTTTTCTTCTGTCTTTTATGAGTGCATTTCACTAACTTATCCTTCTACGCAATGCAGCTAACAAAAAAGCATATATTTCTCTCTCAACCATTTAAAAATTACCTTCATAATATATATATATATATATATATATATATATATATATATATATATATATATATATATATATATTCTCGTCTTCTTAATCTCTTATTACTTTCATTTTAAAAATATATAACTTAACATCACAGTTCAAATTATTTAGTATAAATCTAAAATATACTTCATATATTTAAAAATTTTATTTAGAATGGTTTTTAATTATATACACGTAAATATTTACTTTTTATAATATACAAAAAAATAAAAAATAATATATATATATATAATATTGTAGTTACTTGGTAAATTCGAAAATTTCAAATTTATGTGTCAAATATTTTTTAGGGTAAAATAGGTTTGAGATCCTTAATATTTTTTAGAAAAAGGTATTTATAGTCTTTAGCATTTTTTTTGTCAGGTAAATTTTTTTTAATTTTTTTCATTAGGATTGTTAATCCTCTCATTTTATATCAATATTAAGTTTTTGGTAACACATGTGTGTAAATCTTATAATATGCTAATGCGGCATAGATTATTATGTTGATTAGACATTCATTTATTTGATATGATGATAATTTAGTAAATTTATTGATTTTAGTTTAATTAGTATTTTAAAATAATAAATAAAAATTATAAAAGTTAAGGTTCTTATTTATAAATACAATCATTCGTATTTGTCTTTCAAAATGTAGCAATTCTTTTTAAAAGAGTGAAATGCAATTTCAACTTATAGATAGTTGAATTGTTTGAATGACACTTATATACTCACTTGACAGTTATGTCAATCAATAAGGACTAATAACGTTTAAAAAAAATTAAAAATATTGACAAAATTAAAAAATGTTTAAGAACTACAAGTAACCCTTTGAAAATAAATATGCAGCTCAAACGTACTCAAACCTATTTTTTATATATATTCATTCATTTATGGTGTTAATGTACAACTCGCTTGGAATTTGTTGTTCAAAATAAATTTGCAAGTAATGTTAAAGTGATGATGATTTAGATAAATCATAAATCTTTGAGTATATATTCATGTTTTGATAAAGTCTTAAATTGTGATTGCCATGTGCAGAGCAAGGATGCCATATTTCTAGATTTGTATAGGTATATTATGCTTCGTCTATTGGTTGCTAATTAATGAGATAACTCATCTAGGGAAGCTCTAGAGATAATCATGGTGCATGCATGGCAACCTAAATGTACTTGCCAGATACGAATATTTCCTTGTCCACCACCATTGACGCCCTTAGTACGTGTTTCAACTGTAATGTGGTCAAACAATGTGGACAGTTTCCAAATTCATGTTCATGAACTTGACAGGCCTTTTCTTCTTCACTCAGATTAAGTGAATTAGAATATTATCCAAGTGTCACCTTAAACTTATTAATTATGCATTAAACTATATTACTCTCTTCTTAATTAATCTTTTAAGTTATTGTTCGGGACACATGCTTTGCTGTAAGCTCTTGTAAGTGATGGAAGAGAAATTTTTATTTCATCTATAATTCATATTTATACAATTAAAGAATATTCATGACCCGCCAGAAGATATTGAGTTTCAATCTTAAATAAATTTGGTTAAGAATGTGCCACGGTAGTGTTTCATGAACGTGTTAAACGAACCGGAACAAAATTAACTGCGAGTTTTATTCTATGTATTTCAAATATATAGAAGAGTGGAAGAATATATGAGATTAAACAGTGTTACGTTTTGGTTCTACTAAAAAGAATAATGAAACAAAAAATAATATAGAAGGAAACAAAATGTTTGGTTGTATTATATTCAGTCCATTTAGCAACAGTACTACTATACGTGCAAAAGAAATAACACAAGACATTAATTATTTCATACAGTACACTTCATTATTGAAACCTTTTATGCGTATCGTGCGTGGATGTGCTTTTCATTGTTAGAATAAGAGAAAATCCATCTCAATCCTTATTATCAATTAGTTTTATTTTGAATAGCTTATGAAAAAAAAAAAAGTCTTATTTTGAATAACTTCAATTTTAGGAAATATCCAGGTTCTTTAAAATTATAACAATTTTTTTGGTAAAAATAAGTGTGATAATTTCTTTAATTAAAATGTTTAATTATACACTAATGTTTTTATTTTTAAATTCACAAATTGTCTTGGGTTAGGATTCACTTTCTAAGCACACTCTTGTTTGGTTATGATTAATTAAGGTGCTTTTATTAGGGCCATTTAAGTATGTCGTATTACATAGCTAGGGTGGCTAATTAATCCGATACAATATCACTTTATAGTTTATCTCATGCATGTTTATATATAGCATATACATATATAGGATATAGTAGCTAGTCAAAGCTTTCTTTCTAACTTTTTGCTAATTTGATGTTCATGACAATTAAACTTATATAGTTTAATCTAGAAACTTTTCACTTGGACGTATATATACTGTCTTTAATAAATAAATCAATGTTTGTGACTTATTTTTATCTCTCATATTTGCATTAAACAATCAAGCTTTGTCTTGGTTCAATAGCATGTGTGCATGTGCTTAAGTATTTAGCCGATTTGTTTCATGCATCTAACCCTAAAATTGACTTTAATTCACATATATTTTAAGTAGACAGCTTCAAAGAACACACACACGCGAAGAGATCAAAGAGATAAAAAGAAGGCTGGTTGAGTTGAGACAATTAATGCATATTTTGAGCATGCGTGTTATATCAGAACTTAAACAGGAAGTACTGATACAGAAGTAAAAATATATATAGCATATATATATATATATATATATATATATATATATATATATATATAATAGATATCAACTGACAAGTAAAGGAATCAATGTTTAATTAAGTATATTCGAATACTAATGCTGGTTTTGAATTGACCGACAAAAGCTCTTAATTTAATATATATGTTCTAGAGTCGTACTTTAACCTTTGAGGAAATAACTAGTTCAAATATAAATGTCAAAAAGGAACACAATAAGTACCAGACTGTCCTGTTCATGTGAGACATTTGACTCATATTGGTTGGAAAGACAGAATTAGTCTCTAATTATGCTTACAGAATCAAACAACTTTCTCTGGCACAGTCTACAAACATTTTCCTTATCATTGTTCTAAGTTATATGTAATAACATCCGATGCACAAGATTGACAACTTATATCTTATTATGCCAGATATTTCGAGTTATTATCCATGTCGTCAATTTTTCTTTTCAGATCGATATTAATTCATCCCAACTGCATGTCATCTACGATTTGAATTCTAAAGTGTTGTTTCAACTGAAACAATTATATTTTATAAGTTACACTATTTAAATACTCCAACACTTACTTAACACAATCTTTTATGACCTGTATTAATTCTAGACTTGGTGGGCTTTCTGGTTTGTTTTTTATAACTTCTTATTATGATTATGATCGTAGCATATTCATAAAAGTTTTAATAGACAAATATTAGTTCTTAAAATATCAGTGACACTATTCAACCTTATTTATTAAACAAATATTAAGATCATTTCTCATGATAAAACTTTTTTCTAATTAATTATACAAATAATTTGAGAAAGATAGTAACTAATGTCAAGTTGAAAAATACTTATGAAAAGAGAAAAATTCAACACGAGAAAAAAGGAGAATCTTGGTAATGTTAGTTACTTGTGAATGATATCGCTTGTGTTAATTACTTAGCTATTCTACGAGTTAATGACTCAGGTAGGTTACTGGTTGGTATATATTAAAAAATTATAAAAATATAATATTACTAATATAGTTTGATTAGTTCTTACTCTAAAATTAAGTTTAGCAGATAGTCTTTTTAACTTTAATTGCATAAATTAATAATTAGAGAAAATATTATAAAAATAATCAACAGCTTGTAAATTATAACAATTAGGCATGGAAACATGTATAAAATATTAATGGTTTGAATATTATAATTTTATCAAATTAAAATTTTTACCTATAAGATACTAATTAATTATTATCATTTAGTGGTAAATTAATCTATTGAATAACATTAAGTGTAGGATTTCATTTTTAAGTGTGCCATTTTTTAGGTGTTGTGGATCTATGGTAAAATTGAGAGATAAGAAAAGAGAGGTCGTGGTTGGAATTCACTTCC
Organism: Psophocarpus tetragonolobus; assembly: GCA_037954015.1. Classification (NCBI taxonomy): domain Eukaryota; kingdom Viridiplantae; phylum Streptophyta; class Magnoliopsida; order Fabales; family Fabaceae; genus Psophocarpus; species Psophocarpus tetragonolobus. The sequence goes on from CM075696.1 coordinate 4,214,703, forward strand.
CTAACCAAAACTAACATATTAACAATTCACATTAACCTATATTAAAAGAATAAGTCAATCGATCAAACTAAGTTGTTAAGTTACTATTTTAACCAAACTCATCAAAGAACTCACCAAATCAAATTGAGTTGATTGTATAACTAGTTTAAAGAAAATGAATTTACCTTATTAACTAATATCATTTGAATTAGATGCAAATGTTATTTTCAAATTGTGCCTTATTTTCTATTTTCATCCATTAAGAAATATCATGTTATTTAATTAATTTTTTTATAAATATTTTTATCTCTTATATAGTTTATTAAATGATATGACATTTCTGAATGGTTGAAAATAAGAAATGAAACAAGAATTGAGGAGAGAGAATTTCCTTCCCTTCTAACTTAACCTTATAAATTATAATAATTATTGGAAAGTGGTTAAGGGTATATAGGTAAAAAAATATAGTTAATGTAAAAAATAACAAGAAATAGAGTCTTCTAATTGTTCTCAAAATATTCCTATATTTATGCTATGTATAAAGTAGAATTTCTAAAGGTACAAGTGTAATCCAAAAACACTTAAAAAATATTAATACAATTTATTCTATTTATATTATTTTTCCTCTATTTTTATTATTTATTTATTTATTTTTATATTGTTACTAACTAAGCCCACCCTTAGGCACGGAGGTAGTAATTTTTTCATTCTTACTTAGATTGCTGGAATTTTTTGTGATGGCTGGATATTTATTAAGAGAAAAAAATTGGTTTGATTTTTTCTGTTATGTGGCCCTTTGGACTTCGAAGAGTCACACCCCAATCGACAATTTCTTATGATGGTTCAACAAATTAAAATTATAAAATATAATAAAAACACAATAAAAACTCCTATAAATATGTATATATATAATATTTTTTTAATATTATCTTAAATATTTTATTCTTGTGTTTATAGAAATTATGCTTATATAAGAACTAAGAAAATATATTATATATTTGTTCTGTAATGTGGTAAACATTTCATACACTTATGAGTTGTTGTTTTTTTATGTGAATAAATTAGTATTTTTAGTTAGAATTCTTTTATAATATTTTTAGATTTAATTTATAAATTTTACCTTTATTTTTTTTAATTTATGACAAACTAACCTCCGTTGGTTGGTTGGATTTTTTTGTCCATATACATTGATTGTAATTTGTAATGGCTATTTTCACTTCTACTTCCTATTTTATAACCCTTGGCAATACATTCTCCTCCTTTTCATTTTATTTTATTTTTTCAAAAGATGCACTCGTTCATCATTTTTCCTCCAAGACAGCGTTTAAAATTCCATGAAAATAATTTAGTTGCTAGCTTTTTCATTAGTTAAAAATCATGGTTTAATCATATTAATTGCATTTATACTGTTGACTTTGTATATCAATTAGTAGAAGGTCATTTTGATATATCATATACCTAATAATTTCAAATTTAAATCTTAGTTATACAATAATGTTCAAATACTTGGAAAGGAAGCTTTCCCATTTCAACCTGACTTAAATAGAACGGTTTCTTGTAGAAAAAAAAACAAGTAGTCTCGTAAAAAAAAAAAAAGTTAATCAAGTTTACTTTAGTTGTATTATTTTTTTATTCTTCTTCATTTGGTTTCTTGTTAATCTCATGCATTTTATCACAATATTTAGGAGTATAATAGGCTTTAGTCAACTTGTGGATATGATAAACCTAATCCAATTACATTTCTGAAAATGTCAGATATTCCTAATAGTTGATTCACTTCTACTCGCCCCTCCAAATCCAATTAAACCCAAAGGTTACTAATAATTATTCTAAAATTATAATTCTATCAATATGTGATTGTGCGTGTTTATTTTTAAGAACTTGGTCAAATCCTACATGTACCTGTCGCATTCTAAATATAGGTTATGAAGTTACTATAGTCAATTATGAAATGTCATTCTTTTAATTTGAAACTTTCACATTGTACTGTTTGAATTTTTTGTTTTTTTTTTTTTATTTTTCAAATTTTTAATTAATCAACCTAATTACTCAACCCAACTAATCCAAATACTTGACTGACATGGAATTGGTTTAATTTGAGTTACTTACTAAAAAGTAGCAAACTCAATCTAACTTTGTTTTATAATTAGAATTCGATCCTATGACTGAATTCAACCAGGTTACATCCTGAACCACTTTCTTGGTATCAATGCAACAATACCTTGCACCAACTTTTTATTGTTAATTTTTAGATATATTTACATTATTTATTTTATTATTTTAACATTATACTTTAAGATATAAATAATAAAATGTACAGTAGTACTATAATAAGAACAAAGTTTGCAAAAGCGAATCAAACTAAATTAAAAATAAAAAATAGAAAAAAACTTATTTAATTCTAAGTAATTTGATTTTTGTAATTTGTAAACTGATTGCAAGAAGATATATAATTATTGGTTTAAGTTTTAATGGGTTAGACTTAATTTTTAATTGTACTTTTAAATTATATGGATTAGTTGAATAATAAATATTTTATCAAAACTATTTGTGTAGTTTTATTTTATACAATTTGACGACAACAAGTAATATGTATGTTAAAATGAATTATTTGTACTGAACTTCTTTTGTAGATACTTTAATGGTTGATGTTTTTATATAATTTTGTTGAAAGTTGATAAATTTTTATACAATTTTAAAAATAAAATTTTATAATGTATTTTTTAATACTTAATAATAAAAATTTTAAATATTAATACCAATTTGGTTTGATTCAAATTTTAGAATTAATCTAAACCAAATCACGCACTAAATTGCAAAAAGAAAATCCTTAATTAAGAATAGTGAAATTCTAAGGAAATTTTAGTAGCATTTTCTATTTTCTTTGAATAGGATTCAACTAATTTTCTAAAATTTTTATTTCCTAGAAAAGTATGAAAATTGAGAAAATATGTTTAGATAATCTAATTGTCAAATATTTTAATTTTCCAACAAAAAAGTGGCAGCGGTAACAAACGGTGGAGGTGGAAGCAAAGGTGGAGAAGTGATAAAGGTCAGGATGAAAAGTGCAGCATGTGCAAATAGGTGGTAGATGTCGAAGTGAGAGGTATAGAAGGAGTATAAAAGGTGGCAATGGAAGGGTGACAAAAGTTAGAATAGGAGACTCGAAAGATGTGTGAGAGAGTGGTGATGGTGGCAGAGCAATGATGGAGGTAAGAGTGGGAAGTCCAGAAAGATAGATGACATAAGTTAGAGTGAAAGACATAAAAGAAACATGAAAGAAGGAGGTGAAGGTAACAGAAGAAGTAACAAAACTCGATGTAGTTAAAGATGAAATTATATTTTTTAGTTTTCCAATATAAAAATAATAATTTGAAAAATTTTCTAAAAAACCAATTTTCTATTTTTAAATAATTTTTTTAAAAGATTAGGTGTTTGAACATATTTTTAAATTATTCTTATATAGTTTGAATAATTTTTGTAATTTTTCTAAAAAATACTCCAACTAAACACTCAGTGGTGACTGACTGTGAGATAACCGTCTTAAATGCTGTATTTGATTTTAATAAAGTCAGTCAGCACTGTTACATTTGTTTTATAGATTGAAAGCGTTGTTTCTGAATGAGAATGTGCATGATTGAAAATAAACACTGATGGAGACCACCAAGCCATCGGTTATCAGTTCTCATGCTCAATGGAGTTGCTTCGGATAAAACATGGCAAGATCACATTTGTCACTGTTCTCTGACTTTAACAATTAATTATGAACCTTCCTTTATTTCATAAAAATTATCTCCTGCTGTCACCGTGACCATCATATTACTACTCTAATGTTCACTGATTAAAGTAATAAAGGCATAAAGGTGTATTTTAACATTCACATTATGTCATAAATAGATTGCCCATTTGATCACTTTTGCACTTTCAGCAAGCTAACCAGATTTGTCCCCCACATTTTAAATTTTTAGAATAAAAAATAACGAGAATAATAAATACCTTATGTGCTTTTAGGAAAGAAAATAATATGGATTTATTTATAAATAGAAAACAGTGTGGATTTAGTTTATTTTGATGGCAAAAGTAATTTATTTTGTAAAAAAGCGTCATAACAACTTTTGAAAAATAAAAGAACTGACATAAAATCTGGCATAAGCTCGTACTTAAAATGTTTAACAAATTAATATTGAGGCTTGAAACTAATTTATTGATACTTGTTTCAATCCATGGACCTTTTTGGTACTAAAAACACCCCAATGGCCAATATTAATCAAGCCTACCGATAATCTATTTTCTTTGTCATTTTGTTAACAAGGTACATACATGTTCTGATATCTAACTAAGTGAATCTTTGATGAAATCTTTTTTGGTGTAGGAACATTATCCAAGTCTACTTGGTGTGTCAGATTGCCGTTTTTCAAGCCCCAAATGCTTGCTCATATTTTCAAATAAAGCTTCAAAAGTGATGAAAACATCAATAACGTTTAACTGAAAATTTTCCAAACACACCCTTAGTCTAGGGCTGACATCTTTTACTAACCTTCATATCAAGAAGCACATTGATTAAAATCAGGAACAATTGTAAAACTTAACATTTCTACCAGAGTTAAATTTATAAAAATCTAGGTCTGTGCAAGCTTTTAGCTTTAGAAGCAACTTCCCAAGTTCATCGAGACAGCGTATTCTATTCACCATTGGCTTCCTGCAATTAAATGTCCCACTCCTATAAAGGTTTACACTTCAGAGCCTCTAGAAGGGCCAGAATAAAAAGCTTCCATCTTTCCAGTTTTTACGGCCCCAAATCATATAGCTGTCGCAGTTGATAGCACCTTCTTCTCCTCAGGTTCAAGTTTCAGCCTATATCAAGCTGCTTAAAGCAAACTCTTTAACCTGAAAGCTTGCTATGTATATCTTCACCTAGTGCACCAATTTAGCCAATCAATTTTCTTTAGGGTATGTTTGAAATGGAACTAAGTTATTTTTCCATGGTTTAAATCTTTTTGTGATGCCATAAGAAAAAAAATTCTTCTATTTTATACCTCCTAAACAGGGCATGAAAAAATAAAATAAAATGAAACGAAACGGAATGTATCACATCAAGAGCCACCACTCCAGGAAACCTAACCACCACCCCTGGCTTATGGGTTAATCTCATGGACTTGCTGGTGAGCATTCATGGTCAAAGACAAAAAGTACATAACAAATTGTCAAGTAGTGGCGTTTGAATATGCCAACTCTGAATGGCAGAGAATATGTACAGCAACATATTTCTAATAGAGTAAAAGACTACAACAGAAAATACTCGCATCCCTCAAATTCTACTACAAGCAGCAAACTTTCGTTCTGTTTAAGCCAGCCCTTTACCTTCCTATTTGTGAAACCATGTCAACCTGCAACTTCTTATTTTTCTGGTTTACTAGTAAACCAAAACTGAGACCATATAACTCTAACATCAAATTTTACATTTATAGATTAGTCATTACTCATTAGTCTTATAACAAGCACTAGTTTAAGTAACAGAAAACAGTTGTATTAAAATTGTTGTGGGCACTAATTTTACTTTTCTATTCTATATCACTAAACAAATTTTAGAAAACAAAAATAAAGCGTGAACTTAATAATAAGTCATTTGACTCATGGAAGCCAGGATTTGTTTAAGAAAGTTCCCATCAACAGACTTGTATAAAACTCCTCCAGTAAGACAATCATCTTACCTACATAGTGATAGTACTCAACAAACCTGTTTCGCTAAAAAATTGAATTGCATCTATCAGGAATTTAAAATGTTTTGGTAATCAAATTCTTTGGTTCAATTGCGAGGTAAGACTTGAGTCAGACACTGAAAATATGAATTCTAGATGTGGGGGCCTTAGGCTCTCCAACTACAATGGCTAGGTTTTGAGATATGGTTCTACCAAGGTCCTTATCACAAATAGTTCAAAATAACAATGCTTGGAATCAAGTGCTTTTATTTATTTTTTTTTTTTTTAAAGAAATGTAGTAAAGAAGAAATACATTCTGAACAAAACATTAAATAATCTTTTTCACTGCTTTCTTAAATGACATGAAACATTCATTCAATCTGACCACCTAAAAACACATAACTGCATTGTGTTTTGTGTAGAGTTTACCAGTCCAACCCAGCTTTCCCAGGTCATGAACAGTAGGCATATTTTAATTACAGTTTTACACAACAACAGTTTGGTATCATGTTAAACAATTGAACAACAACATTTAGTTGTACTTAAATAAAATAGGGATGGAAATAAAGTTCAATCACTAGTAGGTTTATGAACAGATAAAGTTCTCCTGCTAAATATGTCTAATGACACCAAGGAAAATAAAGTCCTCATAAACTAGTTCCCTATCAGAACCCACCAACCAAAAGATGAATTCCCAGGTACTGTATTCAACAAAGTGAAGATACTAACAAATAAAGAGTTAGAATAAAAAACAAGATGTCTAATGACTTTAAAAATTCTTGTACTACAAACCACCTAAGAAGTCTGTCTCTGGAAATACACAAGTATATACATGACAAACAAGCTTAAAGGGCTTAACAGTCATTTAGTAGATCTACCTGATAGTGACAAACTTGTTGGTGCCATGTTTTGCCCAATAAGTCCTCAAATCAATGGGATTAGAAAAGTTATAGCCCTCGGCTGCAAGTTTCTCCAAAACTTTCTTAAATGCTCCTATACTCATTTTCCTTCCAGCTATCCTAGCACCACGGCGCTTGGTACTCATAGGCAAAGGATACACCGACAAGCCTGTTGTGCAACATGCAGACTGCCAGCCACCAGAGCCCCATCTATAACACTGTTGAGGTGCCCCGGTGCATGAACAAACCGGAATCGGAATGCTAGAAATATCCATATCAATCCCATTTATTACAATTTCAGTAGTTTTCTTTGGAACCCTTGCACGTTGAACTGCAGGCACATTCTCACCCTTGGGCACGCGAGGCCCCCTCTTGGGCTTCTTAGCCTTGGGAGATTTGGGCACCTTGGGCCCCTGTCTTTTCTTACGAGTGCTATCACTTGCCTTCTCGGCAACAGGTGCTTCTTCCACTGAATTTTCTTCTTTTGGCAATTCGGGCGCTTGAATCATTTGAATTGGATGTGCTGAGGATGTCTCAGGAATACCACCATGATTATGGTTTGTAGGTATCATATTCATATACTTCTCTCTCTGACTACTAATCCATGCATCCCTCATGTATTCCATAGGGTATGTAGATTGGGGCATACCACCAATGTCCCTGTGGTGAAATGCCCCATTGGTGCCAGACAAAACTGCAGCATTGCGCCCTCCGATTAAAGGTTTTTCTGGCATGGAAGACATCAGCTTCAGTCCCAGGTGACTCTTAAACGAAGTAGCGGGTTCATAGTAACCCCAATTACGTATGTTAAGACCATTATCGCCATCCATCACAACAAGTGATGAAAATAATTGCAGGGGCACAATGTGCACTATGTTACATATCCTCACTAATTATCCAAGTCCATGGCATTCTCCTAACAAACCAACACAATTCAAAAAAAAAAGTTCAATACCAAAAATAGAACAGAAAAAAATAAAAGCTACAACAAACACAATGCAATTTGACTCAACTAAAAGCTGACCTTTGTTTCAGCTCAAATGAAGTCAAACTAGAAAAGGGGTAAATTACACAAATCCCATAAATAAATGTAGACATGCAAAACCTCATGCCAAAAGATTTCAGCTTCTTGGGTTTGATCTAAGATACATTTCACCACGGAAAAATTAAGAAAGATTAAATCTTTGGGTGAGAAACTAAACAGATCAACAAAATCTAAGATCGAATGGAAGTGGATAATGCAAAAAAGAAAATGGGGGGATTTTGGCTTGAAGCTATGTTATGATTTGAAGAGAAAAAAAAAAGCCGGTTAAGAGAATGTTTGAGGTGAGTGAGAAAGGAGTAGTACCTGTTAGGGTTCTTGGCGTTTACGAACGGAAAATGAAGAAACAGAAGTCTGCACGCCATCTTAATAATAATATCTAATCTTATTATTAAATTAAAATAAAAAACAAAAACATATATTACTAAATTCTAATAAATGTTTTAAAAATCTCATTAACGAGAAGTGTAATAAGCACATTACAAAATGTGTTAATTACACTTATCCATCACCAAGCACACTCTCAACAAAAAATTCACTTAAGATGACCAGTTGTTTTTGTTTTTGTAATAGGGGAATAAAAGGTAAAAATAAAAAAAGAAAAAAGAGAAACTAGAGAACTACAACATCCAATTCAAGGAGACCTAGAATCTATGTAATCTTTAAAGAGAAATATTGAGTAACTTACTTAGTAAGGGCATTGGCCACTTGATTTGCCTTTTATGAGATGGTCCTAAAATCAACTTTTCATGCCTGAGAAAGGTGCAGATCGATGTCGTGAACAATATCAAAATGAGTGTGCCTAGGATCAGCATGATTCTTTAAAAAAATTGTTAGCATTGTATTAGCAAAATCTGACTCACAAATTAGATGTCTGATATTATATTTTTTGGCTAGTTGGAGACCCTCCTTAATGGATAGAAGTTCAACACTTAAGGAATTTCCTCATTAGTCAAAGCTTGAGAAACCCTCCACCCAAAAGCCCTTATGGTTCATTATAACCCCACCAAAGCCCATGATTGCCTCACAATAACTGTCATTAAGTTTCATGCAAGAGCGAGTAGGGAGTTCCCTCACAATATTTGCAACCAGGGGGTCTCTACAGAACCAAATAAATTCCTTATGCATGATATGGATTCTATGACAAACCTGTACTAAAGACCACCCTGGAGGTTCAAATGTGACATTACACTGCCATTCCTAAGCCCCCAAAAAATGGTTAGGAGCAAAATGTTATCTTTATGGTGCAAAAGTGTTAAAATCAACTGAAAAGGGTCATAGATGGTAAAGATATGGCCATTATGAACTCCCACGTGTAGCCAGAGTTCCCTTGCGTGGGGGCAATTACAGAGCGCGTGTAGAAGGTGGTTTCACTGAGTTATGAGCATCTTCTACACGCTATCAAGCTAACAATACGTAAATGATGTCTCTTGTCATTGGTAGGTAAGTCATGATTCAAGATCTGTCAAAGAAAAAATCTTACCTCTAATGGGACTTTTGCATCCGAGATTTGGTGGTTCCCTTCTCTGTTAGTTTGACACAAGCACCTGAAGGCTGATTGAGTCAAGTAAAGCCCTGAGGGCTCTGGTGCCCAAGCAATTACATATGGGCCCGTTGGCATGGAAGGCACTACCACCTAGGTTATTTGGTACACTCTTTGTACGAAAACATCCCAATGATAATCAAGCCAAATACAAATAATTCTGGATAGTTGTTTGAAATTAATTATAAGTTAATATTATTTAATATGTATTTATATATTTTATACCGTAAAAATTCTTATTTTTATTTAATATATTTAAACTAATGTTTGGTCACTCCACACATAATACTAACCAAAAGTCGGTTTCAAATTCATTATGTTTGACACAAATATGTTTTCTATACGTCAAATTTGAGAAATTATAATTATAAAAACCTATCTGTCATTCTTTTTACGTGTCAATTGAACACTATTACAGTATTATATGTCTTATAACATAATATTTTTATTGTTTCCAGATTATCATTATAATTATTATATTAATAAATTTAAATATTCTATAAATAACAATCTTATTCATTATTTTTTTAAAATTTTTACACTGAGAACGTATACCAATTAAACTCATAATTTGTTTAAAAATTTAAATTGTCAGACATGATTCATTTATATATATTTGTCTTTTAAATTAAAAAGTATTTTTTTAACTCCCACAATTCAAAAAAATATTAAAGAGCAAAGATCTTATATAGATGGTGGTTTTTGCCATATAGACATGGTCACGGAGAGGTCCAAATTGCTATCATATTCATATAGTTTAGTTCAATTGGACGTTCACGTTCTTAACTCATGACCAAGAGGAATTGTTAAGTGTTATCTCTAAAATATAAATCATAACTGAATTGATTTTATGGGTAAAAAAGAGCAGTATCAATATTTAACTTAAACATGTCCGTGAGAACTTTATCTAATATATTAGAGATATTGATCGGATTGAGAGGTTGAATGTCTTTTTTTATTGATTATTTTCTAGAAAATCATGCTATCATTTGCAAGCTTTTAAGCTACCTTAGGAGTGGTATCGATAGGCTCCCAAATTGTTTCATTCTTCAATCTCTAAATACAACAATCATAGCGTGGATATTTTTGCTTAGGAAATTGCTGAAAAAGGTTAAAAATTGCTTGTGTAATGTCTTTAGTATGGTTAGCCACAATCTTAACTTCATGTGTCAATTCAGTTTTGTGCCAAATAATTTTTGTCTTTTCACAATCTAGAAAAATATGTGAGTCCATTTCAAGAAAATTATGACACATAGGACAAATGTTGAAGCAATTCACGGTGAGACATGTGCACACAAGAAATACTTCCCTTACTATTCGCCTTCACCACAGAAAGATCTTTTGTTTTGAAGAAACTTTTTGCCTCCAAATAAGCATCCTATTTCATGAGGTTTGAAGAGAAAAGTTATCAATTGACAATTCCATAAAGAAGTGATAAACATTCCTAACTTTGTAGGCTCGTCCTATGAGAGTTTCTAAATTTAGAAATTTCAAATTTTTTTATTTGATTGGCTTTTGAACAAATTATTTTTAGAATTTTTAATGAAGAAAAGTTTGGGTTGATTGACCCAAGTGGGGTTGTTTTTTAAAAAAATTACCGGTATGGGTCTGTTTTGAAACATATTATCAGCGTGGGTCTGTTTTGTTGGTTGACTCGGTCAAACAGCAACTACGAATTACGGTTTCATTGCCACGTCAGCAACGTCATTACGTGAAAGTCAGCGTGGAAAAACGACCACGAAATCGCAAGTCGGAATTGCGGTTTGACTGGTCTTTGACCAGCACCGCCTTGTTATCCAATGGGTAAAAAAAAACAGAAAACGAAGCATGTAAAACCGCGGGTGCAACTATTACCTGAACAATTGTACTGTAACGTAAAGCTTTGTTTTACGTCGGGTGCAACTACGTCGGCGGTTCTCTGGGTCGAATGGCTGTGCGGTTCTGTGGGGCGACGGGAGATTAAATAGCAACTGCACGTAAACCGCAAGTCTGATCTGCGGTTTATTAAAATTATTATTTAATACAAACCGCAAGTCGCATATGCGGTTTTATGTGAGTAGAAACACGGATCGTTTTTGCAACTGTTGGGTAAAGGGGGGCCGGTTAAACCCCAGTAAAACCGCAAGTCTGACTTGCGGTTTTACATCGAAAAATATTATTTAATTAAAACCGCAGTTCGCACTTGCGGTTTGTGTGCGTAAAAAACCGCGCCTCTTCCTCAATATCCGCACCCGTTCGTTTGCAACCGTTGGGTAAAGGGGGGCCGGTTAAACATCAGTAAAACCGCAAGTCTGACTTGCGGTTTTACATGCATCGTTTTCTGTTGTTTTTTTTACCCATTGGATAACAAGGCGGTGCTGGTCAAAGACCAGTCAAACCGCAATTCCGACTTGCGGTTTCGTGGTCGTTTTTTCACGCTGGCTTCCACGTAATGACGTTGCTGACGTGGCAATGAAACCGCAATTCGTAGTTGCGGTTTGACCGAGTCAACCAACAAAATAGACCCACGCTGGTAATATGTTTCAAAACAGACCCATACCGGTAATTTTTTTAAAAAACAACCCCACTTGGGTCAATTAGCCAAAAGTTTGAGATAGTTTTAATGAGAATCCTTGTTTGAGATTGTCTCAATTGATGCCATATACACCTTTGGTGGGACCGGAGATTGGGGTGATGCTTACCAAATAAAGCGTTAGCTATAGACGCACACGGTATAATTATAGATTTGTAATGTAGTTAGCAGCATTTTCTTCCATCAATATTCAATACTCTACTATTAGCAGTTTGCTTTGCCTTCCTCAAACAACCACCTAGACAAAAAAATTGGTTTGGGCAGATATTCCCGGAAAAATATTGATCATCGATTCCGCACGAACCATAACCATTTAAAGGGCATCTGATATCGTGGTTATGGATTTTTTCTTTTTAATTTGGTTAATTTTTTTTTTAATTTGGTCAGCATGAGTATATATTATAGTATTTTGGAATGTAGGTTTCACTTTTTTTTTCTAGTATTTATTTTTTTTTTCTCTCTTCTCTCACCCAGTTTAATTTTTTAAAATTTCTTCTTTTATATTTCTTTTTTTACCAAGATAGAATATTAATATAATTATAAATAATTATATATAAATTGAATTATTATGAGAAAAATGTTCATACATTATTTCTCGATTAGTATAAACGAGTTTTATACTAACATTTAATTATAGTCTTTCATATATATTATTTTTAAAGTATTTATTAATAAAATCAATAAATTTACCACACATTAAGGATTGTGATTAAATCTAGTGTAAAAGTGTATAAGGATTAAACTCAATTAAAATTACTCCCTTTTAGACCCATATAAGAGCAAAAAAGGACATCGAATTTTTGAACTTAAATATAAGCAAATTTTAACTAAGTGAACCCTATATATTGATAACTTTTCTAAAATACCCTTTAATTAAGTTTCCCAAAAATGCTAAGTTTCCAAACTCTCAAAAAATGAATTCCCAACAAAAATTAACTCTTGAACTAATAATGATGAATAATGCTCTAAATAATCTATTTTATTCTCTCACATTCTCCTCCTTTGTAGAGAATACAAAGAGGGTTTTTTTTTTTTACTTTGGGTATAAAGGGTCACAAGTTATAGACTAGAAATATAGTATTTACTCAAGGAAAAGATAAGATTTCATTTTTTTTTTAAGAAGGAAAGATAAGGTGTCATGTAATATTAATATCTACCACTAAAATTTGACTAAGTAATTAAATGTGTTGTCTCCTATACAAATACTTCATACAAGGGAGAATTATTTGGAGATGGCATCAACAATCCAAATATCTAATCTAATAGTTTAGGAACTTAACTTATTTATTATGAACATGAACCCAACTTGGATGTGGAGAATTATTGAGAATAGTTTAGGAAGTATATTTTAATCTTTTGTCAAATCAATAAAATTAAATGAAGTTAACTAATTTTATTGATCAGTAAGAAATTAGGTATTTTTGTTTATATATAAGTCTAGAGAAGGTATTTAATTTTTCGAGAAAAAACATTTAATTTTTTTCTCATAATAATTCATATCTCACCACTGTCACCACCCCACTACCACTGTCATCATTGTCGTTGCCACCTTTATCACCATTGTCACAGCCGCTACCACCACCATCATCACTACCACCGTCATGGTGGTGGTGGTGGTAGTGGTGAAACATGAATTATTATGAGGAAAAAAAAATTACATGATATTGCTTTGGAAATTAAATAATATACTTTTCTTTTAATCACATTAAATGGTAGATAATAAATATATGAAAATTTCACACTAACTATCATGATTATTTGGCACTTTTGGGACGCTCCTTAACTTTTGTGTTTTGTAAGTATATATTAGCATTTCCATATATATTGGTGTAAGGTGTTAATATACACTAATTAAAAAATAGGTGAGAGTATATTAACATTCCTCTCATCTCTCTTGTCCCCAATTTGGAGCCTCACTTTTTTTTAAAAAAAAAAAAAAATCCACATCTATTTTGATTTCTCATGGCTCTCTTCCTTTTCTTTATTTTCATAAACTTTCTACTTTTTGTCTTCTTCCTCTCTCTTACATTAATTCACTCAAGTTTCTATTCTCTATAGTCTATCCTCCTTAATTCATTTGTGAGCTTCCTATTTTCTCTTCCATTAGTTATATTTCCCCCAAATCTTATTCAATTTCTCTAATTGAATTTAATAAATATTCAATGATAATAATAATATAATAGTTTTTTAATATCTCTAATTTCATTCTTCAAATATACCTTTATTATTTAGAACACATTTTTTAGTTTTATTCAGGGTCCTGAAAATGTCCACATGCTCTGGGTACAATCATAATTTTTTTTCTCAAGAAATTTGGTCATCTTTCGGTCCATAAAAGAAAGATGACCCCAAATTTTCTATAAAAATGTTCAAACTCTTGAAATTCCTCCTAAATCAAAAGCTAGCCTTTTCAGGTCACTACATGAACTAATTTTGCCTCAAAAAGAACTTAGGAGTCCAAAAATGAGTTACACAAGTCCTTTAACGACAACATTTGGCGAGTAACTATATTTTGGTAATACAAAACTGTGGAAACAAAATTTTATTCCAAAAATCATCCTACACAAAAAGTTATACAGTGTCAAAGTTGGTCATTTTTCTCACTTAGGTTATTATTGATGTACCTAAAATGCATAGTTTCAAGTCTAACTGAATTGTTTCAATTTTGAGAGCTAACACTTATCATTTTGGGTATGGTATGCTATCTAAACATAGGATTTAACCGTAGGTTAAAGATATTGGCCTTTAATTCCAATTCTATCCTCCTATACTTATCTAATATGAAGAATTTAAGGATTTTGGTTATACACTTGAACCATATTACATGCATTCTTCAACACTTTTCCATATGGTTCCACATCCTACCAATACAACTTAACCAAGTATAGTCCATCATAAGCATATGTCTTGCACTTCCCATTTACTGATTCAAAGTTACGAAATAACCAAACTCCTTTCCTTAATATTGGTTTCAAAGTTGAATTACAACGTTGAAGTTCATGATCTATAGGTTATTCTACATCTTCATCTTCTATAATAGGTCCATCCATTGAAATCATGGTCTTTCTAGACTTATCCATGACTGTTGGTTTATGTTCAGCTCCTATTAATCCAAAAGATATATCAAACGCTTAATTCTTTGACTACCTTGAAATATGAGCTCCAACTTTCTTCTCTTTCATTAATACAGTACCCAACCAGTAAGATATTTTACAGTAATCTTAAAGCTTACAAGAATCAAATATTACCAAATAATTGAAGCAATCAACTTCGTTCACCAACGTTCATCATCTCTAAAAGGTGGATCCTTTCTGGTAAGTTAGACCAAAGGTGTTACTATCTTTTCAGACTCCTCTTTAAATCTTCAATAGTATACAACTACTAATAAAATTCATGTTTCTCTCTTATAGTCTTCAAACATTATCTCCATACATTACCCACTTTAGCTAGATATCTATAACTTTTCAAATGAAATCTCCTAACTCTAGATTCACTCCCCTCATAACAACTCACACAAACCAATCGCCTCAAGATCTTATTATTGTCCTCAATTGCTCTAATGCTCTTGATACAATTGAAACATTCATCACTTTGAATAACCTTAGCATGTATTCATAGTATCAATCTAAATTTGAAAGTTAACTTAAATATGTCTTCCTTTCTCTCATTGACATAGTAAAATTCCAATCTAAAAAATGTCTTGCCTTTATACACTTTATCTATCACCCTTTCAATATTAAGCAATGCAATAATTCTTAATGATAAACTTATCTGGTTGTTTGTAATCCATGCACAATCTCACAATCTTCATTTCTAGATATGTAGTAAACTTGAAAGTTAACTTAAATATTTCTTCCTTTCTCTCATTCATATGGTGACATTCCAATCTCAAAATGTCTTGCCTTTATACATTTTATCTATCACCCTTTCAATATTAAGTAATGCAATAATTCTTAATGGTAAACTTATCCGTTATTTGTAATCCATGCACAATCTCACGATCTTCATTTCTAGATATGTAGTTGTTCCCAATTACTACATTTAAAATTTCATCATTTGCTTTATTCTAAAGAAACCTCCAACTAACTTAAAAGATTGTATAACACTAAATTATTTCTCTTCTTTATACAAAAATGTTGATTCAGTAGATACCAACTCTACTCATCTAATGTTTAGGAAAACTAAAACATATCGAACTCAATCTATCAACATACGATCAGTAGATAACCAATCCATTCCTAGGTTATGTCCATTTTTACCAAAACTAACATATCAAACTAAACCTTGAACTTACATCTACTCAATCTAATTTTTACTATCTATGATCTTATACCTTTATCATCTCGTGTCTCATGAAAATAAACTCATAGTGTTGCAATTTGGAAAATAAGAACAAATAATCTATGAGACAATTTCACTAGAAGTTAATGTTTTGAAGAAAATTCATTACAATGGAATTTTGAGGGGCCTCCCACAATTCTATCGCAAATCTTTTCTTCTAAACAACTTCATTTTGCTCAAACATAGATAGAGTAAAAGAAACATATCACTTATACAAGTGATCATTTCAAAATAACAACATATAAAAAGACTCTGCTAAAAGCCATTTGCCTTTGAGATAAACATTAAACACAATACATTCTAAATTTAGTCAAGCAATCACATTATACATACCAAAAACACTATAATTTCGCATTTACGATTACTTCATAAAATCACCTAGCAAACAAGTCACACTTACAAGCATAACAAACCTATTATTACGATCTATATTTCTAAATATTGAGATATAAAATTTTTATTACATTGCACTCAATATTAAAGGATACATCACAACAATTTAAAAGTTCAATGTTGAGTATACAATGGTACATATAGTCATAGCTCATACAAAATAGATAAATAACATGACATTTCCTTGTTAAAATTTATCTATTACACAACTCATACAAAACATAAATCCAACCATAAAACTTAGTCATTCCCAGTAAATATTATGCATACTCTACGTGGTTGATGACATAAATCCAACTCATACAAAACTTAGTCATAGCTTTATGAATATTTGCACAGTACTGTGGGTGAAGTCCTGAGACATGATTCTTCTTAGCGAGTTGATGACAACTCTACGGGGTTTACCACAACATTGTGGTATAAACTTGCATAATCATTCACAATTTTTCCGCCACATGCAATCCCTCCTGACTTCATTAAATCATTCACAAGTAATTACAAACTCCCTAAATCAAGAATACAATCTCAAATACTCATCATCCAATATCAATTTCAAAGAGTAAACATTCTAAATCATTACTTCAACCAAGCATCCATATATCAAAATATTCCAAATTACAAATCAATCAATTTAATTATAACTCATTTTAAGAACAAAACTCAAATCCTTAATCACAAAAAACACCTAATTTTTGCATAACACTCAAATTATAATCAAAAGTTCAGTTGCTCAAAATCAATTAACTTCTCAACTATTAAATCATAATTTATCATATTAAAATTAAAGATTTAGCTTCTCTTACCTATTTTTCCTTTTTAAAGCTAACTCAAAAGAAATTTTACAGGAATCTGACAAAAATTCCAAATTAAACGAGAATGACAAGATCTAAAATTATCAAAAAAGGTTCATTGATTCAAGATCAGACTTACTTATAATACATAACACAAATCCAAACCAAACCAATCCATTTGCAGTTTGATTTGGATTGATGCCACAATTTTTTCAACAAAAATAATTTGTTAAATCTCTTTTTTTAAAAATGCAGCAAACATAATTTTTACTGATATTCATACTACAAAATCAACATTGTCAAATATTTGATTTTTTATAAGTTAAACTATCTAATAATGTACCAAAAAAAAAAAACAATAGTTGTGAGCATTTAAACACATCCAAATTTTTGTTGTTGACTCCATCTTCATAACAACAGTAAAAAAAATGTTACTAATTTCATCTTTAGATATATGAGGAATTGAGGTAGAATAGTAAAATAAAATAGGTGTTGTTAAGTAAATATGTGGGTCGGTTTGGTTCAGTTCCACTAACAAGAACCGAAAACCAAACCAAACCGCAAAAACAAAAAGATAGTTTTTTTATTTTTTCAGCTTTTGGTTTTTTCGGTTTTGAACACCCCCAAGGAAGAAGAAGAAAGAAAGTGGGGGTGAATTTAGTGAGTTTTGACTCTCTATTCGCACTCCCTCCTAAATAGATTTTCGAAAACAATTTAAAACTCAATCAAAACTCTCGAGAACCAAGGAATAATAATTATATTTCACTTCTCACCTCCAAACTATTTTATCAAAATTAATTAACTCATATTAATATTATAAATAAACTCAATTATTCTCTCACTACTGTATTAATGAAAGATAATTAAACATTTAATTTCTTATAATATTTTTTTTTTCTGCAAACAATCTGATATTACAATTTAGCTAGAAGAGAAGTGTAGCTTCAACGTCTGCATGCACATCACGTGAGACCAAAAGAGAGGAAATAACAAGGGCATGATTCCATTCACTTGCAGTTTGTTGATTGATCAACTCATGGATGAACTGATAAGAGGTTGGGCAATAGAAAAATACCAAGACTCCTTTATACGTAGTCAGAGGAATTTATCAACTCATGGACGAACTCCAGCTCACATTCTTGTTGTCTTATAAATATGTTTTAAAATTAATTCTGAAAGTTGCCTAACTTACATAACTTGGTTTAGAAACCTTTTATGCTTCTTAAAAGATTTTGTGCATTTTTTTTTTGGTTGCGTTGAAACTCGTAAAAAACCAGAGGTCTAAAATTAATAAGGACTGTTGTGTTAGTAATACTATGTGAATTTTTGTGGAAAATAATTTAAGTTAAATTTTTAAATAAATTCGAGAAGTCTTGAATAAGGATGAAAAAAAATCTATGTTCACACATATCCATAAATAAAACACGAAAAAATATTCATATAGATAATATGAATAGGTATTTGTCATCCATGGACATGAGTATTTTTCTATCTGTTTCTTAACAAGTATGAGTACAGGTATCATAATATGTTAGTACCCACAGGTACTCACTAAACTAAAATACTACATATTTAATTTAAAAAATATAATATTTGTATAAAATAAATCAAATTAAAATATTAATTGTCAAATTTCATTGATATCAATCTTATTTTTTATGAAAATTTTATAATTAATAAAATTATTTATTATAAAAATATTAATAATATAAAGCAAAAATTTTATTTGTATTAAATATTTTTTATTATATATTATATTAATCTATTTTTTATATTTAATTAATCTTGTAGAAAATATTATAATTTTATTTCTATATTTTTCAACAAATAAATTTTTTTTATAACACTTATGAAAAAATATATTTTTCTAAAGTTACTTTTTAAAAATATTTGCGAGTAACTGTAGATACTCACAAATATTAAAGTTTTCTATGAGTATTTCTATAAGAGGTACCAATGGATTTTTAATGGATAACGGATTTTGTGGTGAATCAGATAATAGGTAACCATTGTTCATGTATGTCCCAATCGTTTTCATTTCTAGTCTTAAATGTGACTAACTCTTGAATCTAGAGTTGATTTTGAGCCTTTAATAGAGGGATCAATGCCCTAGGTTCTTGACAAAAAGGATCCCAAAATTTTTTAAATGATTTGTATAAATAAATTTTGACATGATTTCATATTATTTTTATAGATCATTAAAATTATTATCTTCTTTTTCATCTAAATTCAAACATGACATGGATGTGATTATAAAATGTAATTTTGTTAGTGTTAGTTTTTTTTTTCAAAATGTGCTACACTTATAAATTTATGTTTAATAAAATTTTGAAATATTTGAATTTTAACAAAATAGACACAAAAGAAAACATTGATTAACACACATATTAAGAGCTTATGTTACTTAATCATGCCACTTTGAGTATGAAGCAAACCACATGTAGAAGGAAAATACTCATCTTATATGTATTCAAGATCCCTACAATGTTTTTTATAACAAATATTATATGTTAGTGTGTTAGTTTTATTACTGTATGAATTCAAACTCACACCAGCTCTCTACTAGACTAACTTTATAACATTTGTCCCTAGCAAAGTCATTGTTACGATGGGTAATTTGGACAATTCCATGATTAAAATAAAATAAAAACAAAATTCAAATTATCAATAACTCAAACTTATTAATAGATAGAAAAAATTATAAATTGTAGTATAAAATAATCATATCTTTTTTATGATAAAAATAGCATTGAATTATAATATTTTATTTAGGTGTCTAAATATAAAAATTAAATAATTTTAATTAATATATTAAATTTTGCTAACAACTAAAATTACAAGTATTATGCAGATACATTTATTATTTAATGTAACAAAATGTATATTTTTTAACAAAATTAAGTATCTATTTTTTAAGCAATAGACATTTACCTAAGGGAAATTTATTTTTAATTTCATGAATTTCACTAATGACCTTCTTGAACTAACTGATCCAAACATATCATTGGTAGTTACATTAATGTTAAAAATTAAAATTGTGTTGGATGTTTGAATAATGTTAATTTTACATTCCAGTTTTGGAGTGAAATATAGGATTAAAAGAGGTAAAAAAAGAGATATAAATTAATAAATGTGACAAATGATATAAGAAAAAATAAAGAGATAAAAAAAATTAAATATATGAATACATATTTTTTAATGTTCTTTCGTTAATAACTTTAAATGTTTTGATTGTATATTAATAATGTGTTTGATACTCACTAAAATACAAGATAAACAACATCAAATCTTATTTATAAATATGAGTTTGATACTTATGTTTTTAATTATAACCCTTATCTCATATTATTTTTAAAGTAAATAAATTTATTATATGTATGAAAAAAATTTTAATTACAATCCTTATCTCATATTATTTTTAAAGTAAATAAACTTATTATATGTATGAAAAATTGTGATTAAAGGTTAATGTCAAACTTTTTAAATAGCAATGTATAATTTTTTTTCTCGATAAATATTAGGATGTCAAATTGGCAAATGCTAAATTACATATAATTAGATACATCTATAATTTTTTCTTTTAAAATAACAATATTTAGTAAAGGGAAAGAAAATAATTTAATAAGAAAGTTTCGTAAGTTTAATAAGAAAGGATTCAAAGGAGAAGCAGGATAAAGAAAAGAAAAAATGGGTATCTACTATCTAGATTTTTACTTATTTTGTATCTCTGACAAAAAGTTGTTTGCCTAAATATTTGAGTAACAACTTTTTATATATTTACTCTGTTTTTGTTATTTTGTTTTTTGCTATTCGGTGATATTTTTAATATCAAATAAAAAAAATAATTTTGTTGGGTTGTCTCTTATATTTTAACAAATCAAATGAATCTTAAAAATCCCAAAGAAACTAAGTCTCATGTTAGTATGTTGCTTAGGTGGTCTTTTGTTGTTGGTTTTTTCAATTCGTGCTGTATAATAAGTTTTGCATGGTCAATCCTAACTAATGAAACTTAATATCAATCTGATCTTTTGAATTTCAATCTATTTAATCTCTTTTTATATGTATAAATTTAGCCTCATGGTTATAAACAAAGACCATTAAAGTAAAATAAGCTTACTTGTATTTATTCATGTAAAGTTGTAATTTTTTAAATTTTGTTTTTGTAATTTTTTAAAATTTATTCCTTATAACTCAACATTTTTTTTTAATTATTGGTGCTTGTTATCATTTGTTACAAAAATTATTAGTAATAATAATGTGTCACATCACCATTATGTATCACGTTAGTGTAACAGTTAAATAATATTAATAATATTTAGTGACAAAATAAGAGAAATTTAAATTAACGTTTAATTATAATTCTTTATTTACATAAATTTTAAATGATTAATTAGTAAGTAGATAAACTTAGCATAATCCTTTTTTCTTAGTATAAATTCACATCATCAATACCAATTAACAATAATGTTCTGTCAATAATGACATACAAGAAGCTTAAATGGGAAAAAAATTATAAAGATTAAATATGAAAAAAAAAATTATAGGAACTAAATGAAAAAAATACAAGGATTAAAAAAGAAAAAAATATATTGTGACACTTGAAAATTATGAAATCCACGAAATTGTTCTATGCTAGAAATCAAGGAATAAAAACAATGATTATTTTATTTTACTAATTTTATTTATTTTTAAAAAAGAAAAAAAAAAAGCATTTCACGAATTTTATAGAAAAATAAACCAGTCCTTTCATGCCTCAGATGAGATAAGCCGAGTCCCGAGTAGAATAAAACGAGGCCTGAAGTTTTCAGTTTAAGGGAAAGATTAAACTTAATATACAACTTTGATATTCTATTTTGTCAAGTATATAATTTTGATTCATTCTTTCAGAATAAAGATATTTAATCCCCTATTTTAAAATTTCAAAATTTTAGTCAAAATTTAAATTTTGTCTACATTTTTATTTTATTTTTAAATTTTAATTATTGAACTATTTATGGATGGTACCTTGAATGAACATACGAGGCACAAGGTTCATTTGAACAAAAATAAAAATAAAAAAAAAGTAGACAAAATTAAGAATTGAACAAAAACTGATATTTTTCTAAAATTAGGGGCATTTCATTTTAAAATTGAGAGACTAGAATTACAAATGAAATAAAATTAAAGACAAATTGTATTTAAGTGAAAAGAAAATCAATACAAGAGAAATATACCTAGGAGTTGTCAAATTTGTAATAATCCGTAAATATAATGCCAAACAAGGATACAAGATGTTCACTTTACTTGTCAGTTGTCAGAAAAACACATTATCTCAACTTATAAAATATATATATATCACAATAAAATATAAACTAGCAAAGGAAACCTGACATTAACTTACATAACAATCACCATCTCGTAATGCTTTACATGTCGTTATGTCCATACCATAAGGTCCTAGGGAAATCAATATAAATTGGTTTGATTTGAATTTATTTTTTCTTTTTGAAAAGAGTTTTTAAAAATTGTTTTTTTAGAAAATTTAAAAAAAAAAACTTTTTTTATAAATATTATTTTAAAGATATAAAAATAAAAAAACTCATTTATATTAAAAAAATATCATTAATAAAAAATAAAAAATTAATATATTTTTATACTTAGAATTTTCAAAACAAAAATAAAAAACTGAAAAACAAAATTAATTATAATTATTCCAATTTTTTAGTTTTTAAAAATTAAAAAACTAGAAATATTTTAAAAAAACAGTAAGCAAACAACTTTTTTAATTTTTAAAAACTAAAATACTAAAAACACTTTTATAAATCTGTTGTGAAACAAACTCTAACATGAAGAAAATCACATTCCTCACTTGACTATTCTGTGCTGCATCATTCCATTCCCTTTCAAGTTCAAGTCAAACCAGCCTTTTTCTTGCCTAACTAAATTCTTCTTACCTTCCTATTTGAGAAATCATCTCAACCTACAATTTCTCATTTGTTCTTTTTACTAATAACCCAAAGTGACCATGTTCATAAAATCATGTAACAGACTATAATTTTATTTTTACTTAGTTGGAATCAACTATACTATTCTAACAACTTGTCCAAGAGCATAAAGCATGCAAAAAAATGTTTTTAACTTGCCAATACAAGCCATGCTTTTCTTAAATTTTCATTTTCATGCTATAATCAGACATGCATAAAAAATTCTACCACAATGACAACCATTTTACACCTTCATAGTCACAATGTTCAATAAAGCTACTTCTCTAAGAACTGAACTGCATCTACAAGGAAATATTATTAATGATTTAGCAATCCAATTATTGAACTAACAATGCTTGTTAGAAGAGTACTGTTATTCCTTTTACAAAGAAAAACTGTAAAAAGGATAGTATGTTGAAAAATCAGTAAATATTGCTTTTACCACTTCAAACAACTGCTAATTTCTTCAACAAGATGAATCGGGCATGCAATCAGAC
Organism: Psophocarpus tetragonolobus; assembly: GCA_037954015.1. Classification (NCBI taxonomy): domain Eukaryota; kingdom Viridiplantae; phylum Streptophyta; class Magnoliopsida; order Fabales; family Fabaceae; genus Psophocarpus; species Psophocarpus tetragonolobus. Next base: position 4,238,422 of record CM075696.1, read on the forward strand.
CAGCTAGAAACACGTTGCAATGTATTTTATACGATGTGCAGCGTTTCCAAGTACAACTGTACAACCTAGCTTGAACAGGTCATTAAAATAGGTACATTCTAACTAGATATGGATTTACACAATACTGAACAACTGAACTCAAATGTTCAACCAATAGTTTCATAAACAGATAACATTTTACTTCTAATATTAATAGAAAAACAAGATATCATCAGGTTGTTCCCTCTCAGGACCAACCAACCAACCAAAATATAGAATTCCCATGTACTCAATCCAAAGAAGTGAAAATAACAACATAGAAAGAGTTAGAGAAAGACAGGAAATGTCTTGTGACTTCGAAAATTGTTGTACTACAGACCATCTAAGAAGCCTCGGTCTCTGGCCAAATAAACATATATATACATGACAAATAGGCTGAAAGGAATACGAAGCAAGTTGACAATAGAGTAGACCTACCTAATAGTGACAAACTTGTTGGTGCCATGTTTTGCCCAATAAGTCCTCAAATCAATGGGATTAGAAAAGTTATAGCCCTCAGCTGCAAGTTTCTCCAAAACTTTCTTAAATGCTCCTATACTCATTTTCCTTCCAGCTATCCTAGCACCACGGCGCTTGGTACTCATAGGCAAAGGATACACCGACAAGCCTGTTGTGCAACATGCAGACTGCCAGCCACCAGAGCCCCATCTATAACACTGTTGAGGTGCCCCGGTGCATGAACAAACCGGAATCGGAATGCTAGAAATATCCATATCAATCCCATTTATTACAATTTCAGTAGTTTTCTTTGGAACCCTTGCACGTTGAACTGCAGGCACATTCTCACCCTTGGGCACGCGAGGCCCCCTCTTGGGCTTCTTAGCCTTGGGAGATTTGGGCACCTTGGGCCCCTGTCTTTTCTTACGAGTGCTATCACTTGCCTTCTCGGCAACAGGTGCTTCTTCCACTGAATTTTCTTCTTTTGGCAGTTCGGGCGCTTGAATCATTTGAATTGGATGTGCTGAGGACGTCTCAGGAATACCACCATAATTATGGTTTGTAGGTATCATATTCATATACTTCTCTCTCTGACTACTAATCCATGCATCCCTCATGTATTCCATAGGGTATGTAGATTGGGGCATACCACCAATGTCCCTGTGGTGAAATGCCCCATTGGTGCCAGACAAAACTGCAGCATTGCGCCCTCCGATTAAAGGTTTTTCTGACATGGAAGACATCAGCTGCAGCCCCAGGTGACTCTTAAACGAAGTAGCGGGTTCATAGTAACCCCAATTACGTATGTTAAGACCATTATCGCCATCCATCACAACAAGTGATGAAAATAATTGCAGGGGCACAATGTGCACTATGTTACATATCCTCACTAATTATCCAAGTCCATGGCATTCTCCTAACAAACCAACACAATTCAAAAAAAAAGTTCAATACCAAAAATAGAACAGAAAAAAATAAAAGCTGCAACAAACACAATGCAATTTGACTCAACTAAAAGCTGACCTTTGTTTCAGCTCAAATGAAGTCAAACTAGAAAAGGGGTAAATTACACAAATCCCATAAATAAATGTAGACATGCAAAACCTCATGCCAAAAGATTTCAGCTTCTGGGATTTGATCTAAGATACATTTCACCATGAAAAGATTAAGAAAGATCAAATCTTTGGGTGAGAAACTAAACAGATCAACAAAATCTAAGATCAAAATGGAAGTGGATAATGCAAAAAAAAAAATTGGGGGATTTTGGCTTGAACCTATGTCATGATTTGAAGAAAAAATAAGCTAGCAAGAGAATGTTTGAGGTGAGTGAGAAAGGAGTAGTACCTGTTAGGGTTCTTGGCGTCTACGAATGGAAAATGAAGAGAGCAAACGAAGAAAGAGAAGTCTGCACGCCATCTTAATAATAATATCTAATGATAATATCTAATCTTATTAAATTAAAATAAAAAACAAATACATATATTACTAGTTCTAATTTTAATAAATGTTTTAAAAATCTCATTACAAGTGATTGTTTCCTTGCTTAACCCAAGATCCACTAAAAATAGACATGACTTTAGGGAGGGAACATCTTTGATATTGTCATTTGTCATATTCATCTCTGATTCTGAAATTCATTCCGTTCCCGTTCCCATACTTTTCTGCTATAAAATTGATGCTTCATTCCATCCTGGTTGGGTGAAATTCATCTCATTTTTGTCTCCATACTCTCCCGGTATGAAATTTATGTTTCATTCCATCCTCGTTGGGTATAATCATACCTGTTTCATACTTGTAAAAAAATTATAATAATATTTTAATAAAAAATAATTTGTTTAAAAAAATAATATTAATTCAAAAGTTATCTAATAAATGTAAAAGTTATAATTTGTTAATTAAATGTCAAATATTTCTTTTTCTTTTTTTAAGACAAATAAATATTTTAGTCATTAAAATAAAATACGAGGTGAGGCGGGTACAACGGGTATGGGATGGGTATATATCCCCATCACTATCCTTATCCCCGACTTAATAAATCCGGTATTCTCCATACCCATACTTGTGCCCATGTTTAGTCAAATCAGGTCTTCCTCGTAAACTTCAGGGTAGGTTCAAGAATTACTCATGGGTACAAATTTAATTTTCTACCTAACCAAAAATATTCTAAAATCACAAGATGGGATCTTTCGTTTGAACAAAAAAAGAATAAATCTTTAAAGAATAGAGTGAACAAAAAAGACTTAATCATCAAAAGATTTGATATTTCGCTTAAGATACTTCCAATCACCAAGCACCTCTTAACAAAAAATTCACTTAAAATAAGCATTTTTTTAAATTAATTATAAGTTAATATTTTTTATGATTGTAAGAATATTTAGTGACAATCTAACGACTAAAATTTTTAATATTTTATATTTTTATTATAAAATTTATTATTATATTAAAATTTTATGCAATTACACAAAATGACAGGAACAAATTCATTTCTATTATTTAATATATATATATATATATATATATATATATTATATACTATATACTGTAAAGATTATTATTTTTATTAATATATTTAAAATAATGTTTAGTCAGTCGATACATTATGCTAACCAAAAGTCGATTTCAAATTCTTTATGTTTGACACAAATATGTTTTTTATACGTCAAATTTGAGAAATTATAATTATAAAAACTTATTTGTTGTTCTTTCCATGTGTTAGCTGAACACTATTACTGTATTACATGTCATATAACATAATTTTTTTATTGTTTATTATCATTATAGTTATTATATTAATAATTTAAATATTTATATTTAAAAATTCTATAAATAACAATCTTAATAATTATTTTTAAAATTATTACTTTTATTAATTAATTTTAATTATAAATTTTAAATTTAAACTTTTCTAATCCCATTTTCATGTTAAGCTGCTTTGACTCCAACGACAATTATTTTGTTCATTAATTCATTATAACTATTCCTGATTTTTAGATATTCACGGAAAAATATTTATCATGGTATCCGCATCAACCATTTAAAAGGCATATGATATAATGGTTATGGATTTTTTTTTTTTAATTTGGTAACTCACAGGCGTAAGAATACTAATTAGTGTAATTATAAATGTTTTTTTTATTATACAAACTCTCTTATTTTTACATACACATTTCAGTTCGATTCCTCTTTTTCAAACTCCACAAACTTTTATTATATCTTATTTTGTATGAACGTAATATGAATTTTTTTTTCAAGTTTTATAACAATACAACAATGGAGATTGCATTTATAATAACATACAAAACTTATGAGGTATATGTGTAATAAATTTATGTATGATATTACACTATTTTAGAAATAAGGGGTACAACTGTAATGAATATGTAAAAGTATGGAGAATTTGTGTAATTTAAAAAAAATAAAGGGTGGATTTGTAATTACTTAAACCTAAGGGAGTGAATTCATAATTACCTATATGTTATGATATTTGTAACGTGGGTATCACTCATTCTTCTAGTATTTACTATTTATTACTCTTTTTCTCTCTCCTTTTTCACTAGTTTTAATTTTTCAAATTTCTTTTCCCATCTTTCCACTCTTATCAAAGGTAGAATATTAATATAACTATAAATAATTATGTATAAATCAAATTATTATGAAAAAAAATGTTCATGCACTGAGTTTTATACTGACATTCAATCACAATTTTTTACATATATATATATATAACCTTTAAGATATTGATTAATTAAATCAACAAACTTACCATACATAAAAGATTATGATTGAATATTAATGTAAAAAAACATAAATATTAAACTGAGCAAAACCATTTAATTATGTTTCTCTCTCATAATAATTCATATCTCACCACCACCATTGTCATCATTGTCGTTGTCACTGATACTGCCACTACCACCACCACATTGGTGGTGGTGGTGATGATGATGAAGCATGAATTATTGTGAAAAAGGAAAACAATCAAATGATATTGCTTTGGAAATTAAATAATATAGTTTTCTTTTAATTATATTAAGTGGAAAATAATAAAAATATGAAAATTTCACACAAACTATAATTCTTATCTAGCGTTACGGGGACCTTGTTAGCTTTTGTGTTTTGTAAGTATATATTAGCGTTCACACACACACACACACACACACATATATATATATATATATATATATGTATATATATATATATATATATATATTATAGTGTTAATAGACTATAATTAAAAAAAAATAAAATAGGTGGGAGTATATTAGTATTTTTACTGGAGTTTGGAAAAATTAGTGTTCTCTTGACCCTTTGAGCTTCGGGGCTCTAGGAGACAGGTGTGTGCTTGCAAAAGAGACTTTGATACCCAAGTCATTAGGGAGTGAGAGGATAGAAAGAAGAATATAAGAGCTAGGTACCTGAGGGGGTTTGGTGCCCTCCTTTTAAGGAGTTCTCAAGGTATGGTTCCAAGTTACCTTATTTAGGGAGATGGGTCCTTGGTTTGGTCCTTTATCGAGGTCTGAGGTACCAAGATGTCGAGATGCCATAACCGAGGTATTGGGCCTAAGGTGTCGAGGTCCGAGATGGTTGTCGGGCTGAGAAAGATGTCGGAAGGGTACACATGCCCCCCAACCTTTAGCCGATATGAGAACATGCTAGGGCTGTTTGTTAAGGATGTTAGGTGGGGGAGGCAAGTCAGGTACATGTCATGCGATAGAGCGTCGAGTTGGTGATAGAGTTCCGAATGAACGATAGAGGGTCGAGTGGACGATAAAGTGCCGAGTAGGTGATAGAGCATCGAGAAGGCAATGGTGGTCTTGTCAGGCATAAGTTCTTTAACTGTTTGTGATACTATATTAGAAAATAAAAGAAAACATGCAAAAAGAGAAATAGTGGAGAGAAATGGTAAAAGTATAAAAGGTAAATATTTAGGGTTTAGGGTAAAAGTATAAAAGAAAACCTTAAATATTTACTGATGTTTCATTAATTTGTGTTTACACATTGATGTACCTTATTAAAACATCTTCAACCAAAACCCATATATTTTTTTTACTTGAGGAAAAAGACTAAATAGAAAAAAATGTATCATCAATATCAAATTAACAATAATATTCTGTCATCATAATCATGGCATACAAGAAACTAAAACGGAAAAAAACATTATAAAAAGAAAATATGAAAAAAAAAACTATAGGAACTAAATGAAAAGAAAATACAAGGATTAAAAAACAAAAAATTATATTGTGATACTTGAAAATTATAAAACCCACTAAATTGTTTTATGCTAGAAATCAAGGAAAAGATTGCTTGTGCACAATACAAACAGTGGTTATTTTATTTTACTAATTTGACCTATTTTTTAAAACAGAAAAAAAGAAAGCTTTTCACGAATTTTATAGAAAAATAAACCAGTCCTTTCATGCCTCAGATGAGATCAGCCGAGTCGCGAGTAGAATAAAACGATGCCTGGAGTTCTTCAGTTTAAGGGAAAGAAAAAACTTAAAATATAACTTTGATGTTCTATTTTGTCAAATATATAATTTTGATTCATCCTTTCAGAATAAAGATATTTAATCCGCTATTTTAAATTTTCAAAATTTTAGTCAAATTTTAAAACTTGCCAATTAAGAATTGAACAAAATTTATATTTTTCTAAAATTAGGGGGCATTTCATTTTAAAATTGAGAGACTAGAATTACAAATGAAATAAAATTAAAGACCAAAATTGTATTTAAGTAAAAAAAAAATCAATACAAAGAGAAATATACCTGGGAGTTGTCAAATTTGTAATAATAATCCGTAAAGATAATGCCAAACAAGAACACAAGATGTTCACTTTACTTGTCAGTTGTCAGAAAAACACATTATCTCAACTTGTGATATATATATATATATATATATATATATATATATATATATATATATATATATATATTTTCACTATAAAGTATAAACTAGCAAAGGAAACATGACATTACCATACATAACAATCACCAACTAGTAATGTGGAACATGTCGTTATGTCAATACCATAAGTGCATATGCAAAACAACATATAACACCAGTAGGAGTCTTACATACAGAACGTCCCATTCCTCACTTATCTATTGTGCTGCACCATTTCATTCCCTTTCAAGTTCAAGTCAACCCAGCCTTTTTCTTGCCCAACTAAATTCTTTCTTATCTTCCTATTTGAGAAATCATCTCAACCTACAATTTCTTATTTGTTCAGTTTACCAATTAACCCAAAGTGAGGCCATTTTCCTTTGAGTTCAAATCATGTAACAGGCTACAGTTTTATTTTTACTTAGTTGGAATCAACTATACTATTCTAACAACTTGTCCAAGAACATAAAAGCATGCACAAGAATGTTTTTAACTTGCCAATACAAGCCATGATTTTCTTAAATTTTCATTTTCATGCTATAATCAGGCATGCATAAAAAATTCTACCACGAAGACAACCATTTTACACCTTCATAGTCACAATATTCAATAAATCTACTTCTCTAAGAACTGAACTGCATCTACAAGGAAATATTATTAATGATTTAGCAATCCAATTATTGAACTAGCAATGCTTGGCAGAAGAGTACTGTTATTCCTTTTGGAAAGAAAAACTGCAAAAAGGAAAATATGTTGAAAAATCGGTAAATATTGTTTTTGCCACTTCATATAACTGCTAATTTCTTCAACAAGATGAATCGTGCATGCAATCAGACAGACCATCTAGAAACACGTTGCAATTTATACAGTGTGCAGCGTTTCCAAATACAACTGTACAACCTAGCTTGACAGGTCATTAAGATAGGTACATTCTAACTAGATATGGATTTACACAATACTGAACAACTGAACTCAAATGTTCAACCAATAGTTTCATAAACAGATAACATTTTACTTCTAATATTAATAGAAAAACAAGATATCATCAGGTTGTTCCCTCTCAGGACCAACCAACCCCAACCAAAAGATTGAATTCCAATGTACTAGATCCAAAGAAGTGAAGATAACAACATAGAAAGAGTTAGAGAAGGACAGGAAATGTCTTGTGACTTCGAAAATTGTTGTACTACAGACCATCTAAGAAGCCTCGGTCTCTGGCCAAATACACATATATATACATGACAAATAGGCTGAAAGGAATACGAAGCCAGTTGACAATAGAGTAGACCTACCTAATAGTGACAAACTTGTTGGTGCCATGTTTTGCCCAATAAGTCCTCAAATCAATGGGATTAGAAAAGTTATAGCCCTCGGCTGCAAGTTTCTCCAAAACTTTCTTAAATGCTCCTATACTCATTTTCCTTCCAGCTATCCTAGCACCACGGCGCTTGGTACTCATAGGCAAAGGATACACCGACAAGCCTGTTGTGCAACATGCAGACTGCCAGCCACCAGAGCCCCATCTATAACACTGTTGAGGTGCCCCGGTGCATGAACAAACCGGAATCGGAATGCTAGAAATATCCATATCAATCCCATTTATTACAATTTCAGTAGTTTTCTTTGGAAGCCTTGCACGTTGAACTGCAGGCGCATTCTCATCCTTTGGAGCGCGAGGCCCCCTCTTGGGCTTCTTAGCCTTGGGAGATTTGGGCACCTTGGGCCCCTGTCTTTTCTTACGAGTGCTGTCACTTGCCTTCTCAACAACAGGTGCTTTTTCCACTGGCTTTTCTTCTTTGGGCAATTCCGGTGCTTGAATCATTTGGATTTGATGTGCTGAAGATGTCTCTGGAATACCACCATAATTATGGTTTGTAGGTATCATATTCATATACTTCTCTCTCTGACTACTAATCCATGCATCCCTCATGTATTCCATAGGGTATGTAGCTTGAGGCATGCCAATGTCCCTGTGGTGAAATGCCCCATTAGTGCCAGATAAAACAGTGGCATTGCGCCCTCCAATTAAAGGCTTTTCCGGCATGGAAGACATCAGCTGCAGCCCCAAGTGACTCTTAAACGAAGCAGCGGGTTCATAGTAACCCCAATTACGTATGTTAAGACCATTATCACCATCCATTACAACACCAAATGATGAAAATAATTGCAAGGACACAATGTAGTGAATGTACACTATACTAAGTATCCTCACAAATTATCCAAGTCCATTGCATTCTCCTAACAAACCAACACAATTCAAAGCAGAACAATTAATAAGCAAAATAGAAAAAGAAACAACTACAACAACATGCAATTTGTCTGACCTAAAAACTCACCTTTGTTTCTGCTGAAATAAAGTCAAACCAGAAAAGGGGGTAAATTATACAAATCCCATAAATGCACACATGCAAAACCTCATACCCCAAAGATTTCAGCTTCTGGGTTTTGATCTAAGATCCATTTCACCATGAAAAAAGAGCAAAACAATCAAATCTTTGAGCCAAAAACTAAACAGATCAGTAAAATCTAAGATTAAAAGGAAAGTGGGAAAATGGGGAAAAAGAGAGATTTTGGTGTGAGCCCAGGTCATGATTTGAAGAAGAAGCAAAAAAGAGGGTAAGAGAATGTTTGAGCAGAGCGAGAAGGGAGCAGTACCTGCTGTGCTAGGGTTCTTGGCGTCTACGAATGGAAAATGAAGAGAGCAAAGAACAAAAATGTCTGCACGCCATCTTAAAATCTAATCTTAACATTAAAAAAAACACAAAAAAAATATTATGAGATTCTAATATTAAAGTAATATTTTAAATATTGTATTCAAATGCAAATTGCTGAGACCAATACGCAGTTATCACAGCATAAATATTAAATTATTTTTTTTGAAAGGAACACACAATAAATAATTATTTACTTAGTTTCACGACATTTTCCTCTTCCCTGCAAATTGCCTCATTTTAAATTGATTTATTTTTATAAAACTTAAAAGTTAGTTAAAAACTGAAAATTAATTATAAAATTTTAGTAAATTAATAAACAAGAGTATAATTAATTATTATATTAATAATTATTTATTTTATAATAAAATATAAATTATTATATATTTAAATTATAAATTATTATAATTATTTATTTAAATTATAAATTTTTATTATAATATATTTAAATTATAATTACATATGTAAATTATAAATTTATATAATTATATATTTAAATAATAAATTATTATAATTAATATTTAAATTATACTTTTATAATTAAATATATAAATTTTAAATTATATATTTAATTATTTAAATTATAATTTTTCTATAATTATATATTTATATTATAAATTACTATAATTATATTAATTAAAAAAAAGAAATAAAAGAGAGATTATATAATATAATAAGAGATAATTATTAAAGGATAATACATTAATTAATAAAAGGACGACATTTGAACATGTTGGTCTAAGTCCAATTCCTTTCAACTTGCTCTTTCTCTTCTATCCCCTTTCATCTTTACATTTTCGTTTTCAATAAACACAAAAACCTTGCTTGCATTTTACAATTAAGAGTTATTAGTATGGTGTCTGCATCCTTGTATTTTCAAGAAACTCTTGGTTTCTTTTCCAATTATATAAATAAATATTTGCTTTTCAAAAAAAAAAAAACATTAATTAATAAAGGATAAATATATAAAATATAAAACTAGGTAGAATTAACTTTTTTAAAAAAAAGTTAATAATTCTTTAAAAAATTCTTAAATTTTTCTATCCAAACATATCTAAAATCATTTTAATTATCTTTTAACTAATTGAAATAATAAACCAAACACAATCTTAATTCATTTTTGCTTCTAAAACAATTTATTAATGACATTAGGTTAATAAAGTCAAATTTCCATTTTAATATAATAAACAATAATTGAATATTAGAATTGGAATATACAAGTTGTGCATTATTGATAATTAATAAAAATTAAAGAAAAAATAAATTACACAAAATCTTTTATATGTACTCTTATTTTATATATCTATATATATATATATATATATATATATTTTGTTTTTTGAATCCTATATTTATTTTCAAATTTTTATTACACTGACCAGTGATATTTTACTTTTATGTTTTATTACATTAATTTCTATTAGACAAAAAATAATACACAATTCTTTTTAGGATTAAAAATAAGACAAAAAAATTGAAGAATAACGAGTGTAATAAAAAAAAAATTTGAAGAAAATTTGTACTTCACTCCAAAAATGTAGTTATTAATGAATTCTAACCTAGATAGTATCGCAATAAGAGAGATAAACTTTTTTGGTAATCAGGATTAAGTTCGTATCACTTTAAAAATGAAATTTAGAATTAAATAAATGATATTGTTAATAACAAAATTTTTAATATACTTTATTATTATTGATTAAAATTTATTAAAATATACAAACTCGAAAGTGATAAATATTAAAATAAAATGTAAGACTAAAAAATTTTGTTTTTTAATGAATTTCAGTCAATAATAAATGTATTAAAAGAGTGTATTATTATCGTTAATATTAAAAGTGTTGTCAAAAGAAATAAATTAAATGGGATAAGTATTTCAAAATGAAAGCATTGTAGTTTTTTAAATTTAAACTGAAATCATGAATATATTTCCATCGACCAAATAAATAAATATTGAATACATAATTTTATTATATTTAAATTTTATGATAAATAAATATTTAAAATATACAAGTTATATTTTAAATTCACCAAAAAAAAGTTGGGTTTTTTTATTTTTTATAAAAAAAATTATTTACCAAAATGTCTCACACATACATTATTTATCTAAATAACTTGTTTTACTATTTATATTAAGAAATTGGTGGCTGAAAACCAATTTCTCAATGTGATTTATTTATTTTTATGTAAAAAGTCTATTAGAAATTGGTTGTTGGACAACCAATTTCTTATAGAATTTTTTTTTAGATTTATTTTTTAGTAATTTTTTTAATTTATTTTCATTTATGCATATTATTTTAAATCATGAATCCTAAAATTAAATTTTTTAGTTAATTTATATTTTATTTTATTATGTGTTTTATTTTATGTTGTGTATCTTTTTTTGTTGTTTTATTTTTTAAAATGTTTTGTAATTTAATTTTAATTTTATATTTTTTAAGTTCATTTTTTTAAAAAAACTTACCAAAATAATTTAAAATATTAGGTTTAAAAATATTAATTTAAAAAAATTTAAAATGAAAAATAAGTTATAGAAAATTTTAAAAAATTTAAAATAAGAAAAAAAATACACAACATAAAAATAAAATACATAAAAAATAAAATCAAATATAAATTAACTTAAAAAAATTTAAAATCATATTTTAGAAAAACATACATATATAAAAAAAATAAAAAATAAATTAAATTTAAAAAAGAAAATCTAAAAAAAAACATTTTATACAAAATTATTACTAAACAACCAATTTTTTATATTTTTTTTACATAAAAAAATTAAAGCAGTTGAGAAATTGGTTCTGCATTACCAATTTCTCAGTATAAATAATAAAATATGTTATTTATGTAAATAATGTCAGATAAGTAATTTTATTAAATAATTTTTGTTTTTTGATATAAAAAAAAAGGCCAGAAAGTTATATTTTAAATTTATATAAAAATTTAAATTGTGAGGCAAATAAAAACATGATTTTTATATTTTATATTCGAATTTATAATATAGGAATAGATAATAAAATTTGAAAATAGAATTAATTTTATTTCTAAAGAATATGAGTATTTTTATTAATTGTAATTCCCGTAATAAATATAACAAAAGCGAAGAATTTTACATACATTTGTTATAAGACGAAAAGGTATCGTAATTCGTAATACACTTTTTCTCTAAATATATTTTGAAATGATTATTTGATTGTAAATTACATTTGACTTCATTGGCATTTAATTTCATCATTTAATAGACAGTGGTCTGGCAAGAGGCTAGGCTGGGCTGGTGGAGTTTCCAAAGCACAATTACAGGTTTCTGTTGGGGATTTCAAGTCCAGTCCAGTTAATATATATACATACTTTGTTTGTTTCTTTTTCTTTTCATAAGCGATAGAATTTTCAGATTCCGAGTGCTAAAAAGTATATCTTACAAAAAAGAATCCTAATCCTACGGCCAAAATTAAGATTAAGAGGTATTAAGATGATTTGCTAATGTAATTAATCCACCTAAAAGTGAATAATGAAAGAACATGTATCTATCAACCTTATCAAACTTGACACGACTATTAATCCGGTTGAGTTAAAAGGTTATGGATCACGTTAATAATTCACTTGCATAACTTAATTAACATTAGAAAATATAAATTAATTTATATAATTTTATATTTAAAAATCATAACAAATAATTAAAATTATAAAAATAATCTAAAAATTAATAAAGGTCTCAAAAAAGCAAGCATATAGTGGTAAGTCTACAAGCCTTAAAATCTTAAAAAGTAAGTCTGCAAGGCTTCTCTAACTGTGCAATCGGAAGTTGTGCAAATCCAGTTCAAACGGTCATCAAGTTATCTAAATGATCTGCCATTTTTTATTGATCCAATTACATGTTCCATCCATGGTTAAGTTTGGATCGAATAAGTTACCAATTTTTTATCTAACCCGTTGAACCGGTCAGTCCAAGCGGAGTCTTATCATTTATTATAATAAATTATTATTATAGATAATTGATTATATACTAACTATTATTTATAACTAATTACATAATCAAATATATAGATAAGGGGTTATTTAACTAGTTATTTGTCCATAATTAATTAAATAATTAATTTTAAAAAATAAAATTATTATTTATTTTTTTACTTATTATGTTTTCCATATGGATGTGGTCAATGACATAGAGGTGTAAGATATATTAAGGATATTATTTTTCTACTCTACAAATTATCCATAATATTGTGACCTTTGTCACGAAGATGTTAGAGGTTCACAAGTATTTTTTCTCAATGCATTATTCACAGGATTGTGTACAACTCCAAAAAGGTGTGGGAGATGAAAAAATATTTTTCCCTTGTCAATGTTTTTTCCACATAGATGAGGTGCGGACGGTGTCAGTGAGAATTTTTCTACTCAGCACATTATCTACAAAAATGTGACCTAAGTCACAGATGTATAAGTATCATTTTTTCTTATTAGTGCATATTTTCACAAGTTGTGATCACTCTCATATAGGTGTAGACGATGTTAGAAAATTTTTTCCTTTTGAAGAAATTTTCCATAAATATGTGGATATTAAAACAGTAGTGTGGAATGTGACATAACTAGAAATAGAGACACTTTTTATTAAATACAGAAACTAAAACTAAAAGAATTTTGACAATAACTAAAAATAACCGGTTATGAAACCAAATTTAACTATAATCATTCTTTAATAAATTTAAGTTAATTGTATTAATCATATCCATAAAACATATTATAATTTTATAACCATATTAAAATAACATATGATTATATAAGTAGCTATGTTTTTTTTTTTTTGAAACTAGATATTTTGATCTGCCTTATGCATCCCCACCAATATTTTTGTTTCTTCTAAATTGAGTAAATATTTAAAGTCAATATATAGAGAGAGAGGGGATAACTTAGGTGATAAAAAGGGTTATAGTGAGAAACAAGAAAATATAACAATAACCATAGGATTTCAATAAACGGTTCATATTGAGATGTTAATTAAACAAATTCACGTACTTCTCTCACAAATCAAATTTTTGTTTGTTGCGTTACTATCTCTTGTCAGTCATGCAAATCCTATATAAGTTCGACACCACCTTTACTGGTACTATTATCGCTGCCGAAGGTAGTAATGGTGGCATCTGCAGTGAGTGTGGTGGTGTTGACAATAATGACGATGATGATAGGGATGGTGACGACGACAGTAAGGGTAGTGACGATGACAATGGTAGTGACGATTTGAGACTTTACCACCATCGCCGTTGTCCCCCACTATCGCTGTCACTACCACCATCGCTACCACCAACCTACTGTACATCGTTAACACTACTATCACCTTTGTGAATACTGTCATCACCATTGCCCCATCAGTGCTACTACTACCACCATCCTCTGTGGCAATACCAACGATAATGGTAGTAGTGATGATATTGCAGAGGATTCATAGGGATGACAAGAGAAAGCAACATATAAGACAAAAGATTTGATTTCTGAGAGAAGACTTGAGAAAATCACGTGAAATTATTTAATTAACAACTCAATTTGAACCATTTATTAAAATATTATTATTATGTTTTCTCATTTTTTACCGAAACTTTTTTTCTTATCTGAATTGTATTCTCTTTATATATAGAATGCACTAACATAGATAGTAAACTCTCTGGACATGAAAGATTTTAATTTTGAATTATTTTTAGAGATAAAATATATTAATTTTCTTCCTTATGTGTCTTAGCTCCTTCTTAAACTAATTTGTTAATAATACATAAATTTGATAGATTAGTTCAACTATATCTTTTTAACAACTCTATTATTTATAATTTTTTTATAGCCTAAATTGTTTGACTAAAATTATGTATTGTTTAAGACTAATTTGTCAATATCATTATTGAATAAGACAAACAAAAGATTAGCATATCCTGTAGAAAAAAACTATCAAAATTACTTTGTTTACGAAAATGTTTAAGTACCAAGTTATCAATATTTATATCTTTTAATCAAATAGAGTATACTTAAACATATCATTCTATGGATAAAAAAATATTTTTTAAATATTTAATACAACTGTATAATCAAAATTTAAAATCATAATTATTATTAAGTTAAAATAATTCTAAATCATTTTATTCGCATGTTTAATTAGTAAGTAAGAATGACTCATTAATAATATAAAATAAAATAATTAAAATATTTAAAATTAATAGTAAATATATTTTTATTTTTATTATTTTAAAATTTTATTCTCTTAAAATGATAAATTAAATCCCAAGTATTGAAGGAAAAGTGAAATATTTTCATTTTGTACTATGGAATGGAAAATAATAAAATAAAAATAAAATATTTAAATTAAAGAAAAAGAAATATGAGTTCCACGTAAAGAAGTATTATTTGTTTCTCTTATCTGTAGTGTGGCTCTAACATTTTGTTTACATGCTTTTAGAAAGAAATAAAAAATAAAATAATAGTAATATAATTTCTATTATTTAAATTGAGATAAAAAAATGAAAACAAAAATAATGTAGCCTTGTTAACCACCGAAAATTTCGCCTCTAACTCTTATGCTAAGATTTGATATTTCTTTTCTTTTTCACAATCTGAGGCTTTATATGTTTCTTTTCCCAGTTTTCTTTTCTTCCAACTCCGACATCATAATTTGCGCTTTTTACTTTTTTCTCTCTTCAACTATCATGGTAAAACACACACAAAATTCCTCAAAAAGAAAATCAAACTCACAAAAAGTCAATGCTTGACTTTTTATCTTAATATAAAGTTGTCGTTTACGTGCAAATAAGAATATTACTTCCTCTATACTCGTATCTAAAAAAAGACATGAAATTATTATATTATAAACATATTCAACTTTATTTAATACTAACTTTCTAAAATATTATTAAGTTTTCTTAAAATGCTAATTTTTTAAATTCTTAAAAAATGTTCTAAAAGAATTAATTCTTAATAAATGGTCACAAATTATTTTATATAAAATATAAATACTTACTTTTGTCCTTTCACCTATTTTTCTTATTTAATTATAGAAAATGATAGCCACAAAATATCTAATTTAAAAAGAAATAAGGCTATGTCATTTGAATATCTATCACAAATATTGACGGACTAATTAAATGTGTTATTTCGTAGGCAAACACTTCACACATGTGAAAAAAAATTATAAAAAGTACTTTAAGGAATATATTTTAGTTTTTTATTAAATAAATAAAATTAAATGAAATTACTAACTTTCTTATTATTTATTAAATTAAGTATTTTTGTTTATATACAAGTTTAAAGAGAGTATTTGTTAAGAAATATTTAATATTCTATTTTATTAAATATTTTATCTACCTGAACTTTTTAACAATTTAATATTTTAAATATCGTATATTGTTATTTTTATTAAATCTTTATTTCTATTTTTAATCTTTTTATTAATATGTTTGACTAGTATTTCTTTTATATTTATTATTATTTCAAAAACCATCAAACACATGAATTAACTGACGTAAAATTATTTCACTTTAACCTATAAAGAATATTTGTGATTAGAAAATATATATTATTTCAAAAAGTGTAGATGGTTTAATTTTAATATTATTTTAAACAATACTATAAAGCAAAAAATAGAAACATTTTATAAGATATTTAATATTTATTTTATTAATTCCTAAAATAAATTTCCAAACTCTGAGTATTTCTCTTTTTGGTAAAAGATCTTAATTTTAATATTGGTTAACAAAGCGTTAAATAACAAAGATAAATAATTATATTAACAATTTAAAAATATATTTAATATTTTAATTAATAAAAAATTTAATACTTAAAAAAATTTATTATTACTTTTAAAAGCATTGATAGTAAAATATATTTTTATTGTATTTGAAGTGATAAATCATAACCAAACATTGATTTATAAATATTTAATTATTAAAACATTATGAATAAGGATAAACAAGGATGATAAAATCTTAAGATCCTAAATTTTAGTGGACTTTCCTAAATCTTGAAGCCATAGATATTTCAATTATAGACGCAAACGTACATATATATAATAGAAACGTGTTTTCGGTTCGGGTGATTTTGAATTTTTGTTTTAAAATGTATTTTTAAAATAAAAATGTGTTTGAAAAAAAAATTGTTTTGGGTTTTTAGTTATTTTTGAAATATTTTTCACTTAATTTAAAAATAATAAAATTTAGTTTGTAGATTTCAGTTTCTATTATTTGTTCAAGTTCATTACTTAATATCACTTACGACCATCATCTCTAACTATGATCATCGACTGTCACTTTTGATCAGCAATCACTGTCTGTCATCTCCGATCGCTGGTCATTAGTCACCACCTTTGGCCGTTGATAACTGACCACCACTTTCGATGGGTGGTCACTAATTGTCACCTCTTATCGAAAGTCACCAACTGTCACCTCCAACCTCTACCATTGACACCAACCACCTATCATAAATCATTGGTTAAGATTTGGAAACAATGTTTTAAATTTGAACATCAAAACAATGGTATTTTTAAACCAAAACTATTTTTTTTTATAAATTTTAAAACTGGAAATAAAGTACCACAAAAAAACTAAAATAATGTTTTATGTCTTTACTTTAGCTATTGAAGAGGGACAGCAATGGAAGATTGGAGTCAGTGATTATACTACACAAACACACTTAATTATGTTGTTCAATCCAATACAAATGGAAAGGAAAATGAGCGGTAAGAAAGAATAAAAGTTTTAATATCTAATAATAAATTCATATTTATGTGGTGTATTTTATACTATATATAAGTACACATTTTTTGTTATTTTTTATGTATAAAACTGATGTGTTGTATAAAATTGTACAACTTATCACTATTGGCGATATGTTTTAAATAAGAGATGATATAATGGATAATTTAAAAAAAAAATAAAGAGATTTTTATTTCATAGCTATCAACATTTTATTTAATACTTAATACTTTTAATTCTTTTTAAATATCAATTTTATCATTTTTAATTCTATAGTCTATTCTCTCTTCTCTCACTCTTTTTTTTCACTCTCTCTAGTCTCATTCTCTTTTTATATTCTTTCTCCTTTCAACTCTCTTTCCTCTTCAATAATAATAATAATAATAATAATAATAATAATAATAATAATAATAATATTATTATTATTATTATTATTATTATTAACAAAGCACATTTGCTTCATGCATGCATATATATATATATATATATATATATATAAAATTATATAATTGCCGCCATACAAAAATTTATAATTTTTTTTTTACTTTTTTAGTCGTGCATTGTCGGAGAAGTAAAAAAAATTGTAAATTTTTTTACTCTCTGGCGGTGTACTGTCGAAGAGTCAAATAATTTGCAAATATTTTTACTCTCTGACAATGCACCGCCAGAAAGTAAAAAATAAAGTGCATAATGATATTTTTTCCATTGGTAGGTGGGAAATAAAAAATGAGGTATTAAATAAAACATCCAAAATAAAAATACAACAAGACTAATGGAGTTGTGACACCCTTTTATCCCAGACACTTTATTCTTTAATTAGAAATAAAATCTTAGACTTGATATTTAGGTAAAAGAATTCACATAACTTAATATACACTTATTTTTCAAACTATGATATTATAAAAAATAGATATATAATTAGACACGTTAAATTTTGAAATTTATCTTTATAAGATTCTCAATTAATACAACTTATACTAAAACTTTATTGATTCGTATTCATGACAAAAAACTATTAATTTATTTTCTTTACCCGAACGTCACACCTAATTAGAGCAGCCTTAGAGAAAGTGGTAAAAAAAAGTTTTTATCAATCACGATATTATCAAAATTTTGTTCAACTGAAAGTGGAGTTTAGCCCAACAAAAATGCAACAATAAACAGCAAAAAAATAAAAATACATCTCATACATATTAAGACACGTATAAAGAGAATAAAACAGTCAACTAACCTCTCTAAATTACCGTAGGTTAATAGTTAGATTAAACTTTTTCACACTAAACTCAATCTTAACCTTTAGATTATTTTACTATTTACACAAATATTTATTTTATTTATTTATTTATTTTATAAAATTAATTCTTAGTTTATTCTAATAAACATCTTTTTATTAATATTTCATTTTTCTAAAAAAAATGGATGTCACGGGAGCCGTGGCTGACGGTGTTGTTGCCTGATTAATATCATCTTAATACAAAGGTTGAGTAACTATATTTAATGTGAACTAGCTAGTTTGACACAGCTTAGCAACGTGTGCTTCAAATTTGTCAACTGTGTGTAGGAACCTAAAAAAATTCTGGGTTATTTTTTTGTGTTGAAACTTGTAATGGACTCAGCAAGCCCAAAATTTAATGAGGGCCAGTTTTCTTGTACCATATACTTACCTGTTTCATATGGTCCAAGCCAGCAAGTGCGATAAAATTTTGTCCCCCTCTCACTTGTCAAAAGTCAGAACAAAAGAGGGGTAAAAGTAAAACAACTAAACATGTAATTTTTTTTACATTACAGAGAGAAAATAAAAGCTATATGATACATACCCCATCCATCACTGTGACTGTGCATGAAAATGATATTTTGAATTTTATTTTTTACCCTGTTTCCTTTTACTTTTGAATGACCAAAGCTTGGACCACTTTGATTTTTGGGTCATGAAGGCATAGAATTTACGAATAAATGTAGGCCTCATTGGAACGCAAAACTGTACGAAAGCACTTGAATGAAGTAGGCCCAGTTACAATGATGACTTTGAGCATGGAATCATTTTCACCTTCCTTCCAAACTGTGGCCCATGAATATGTGTGTTTCTCGTTAATTACTGACTTGGATCGTTACTCTATTTGGGCCTCATTTGTTTTTGTACAAAATACTATCACACATATCTGTCCATTACAGATTCTCTCAACCTTAAAAGTCGCCAACAAAATCAACATTTAATTTATGGTACTGTGTTAAAAAATATTTTGTTAAAGGGACTCAATTATCTTTTTCCACAAAAAATGAACATGTAGGAGAAATTTACAATAACTCAACTCAGATACCCTGTTCTATCCATTTAGTTAGATCTCTTTGACACATGAGAGTAAATTTGATTTAATGTAGTTTGTATTTTAAAAGAAATTAATAATTAGTTGTTGGTTAGAAAATATACATCCTATGTAAAAAAGAGAAGTCCAATGATTCCATGTGAACAGATATTGAAACTTTACCTCATTGAACCAACCATTTATAGACTTATCGGATCACCAACCACTGAAATTTATTCCATTTCAGTGTATGTTGTTGGTTAACTGAATTTGATTGGTTTTCATTTTCTTCCTTTTCTTTATTTTTCTCCTTAAAGTGAAATAACCGAAGGCCCACTTGATCTTACACTTACCGGCTAAACTGCTTGAGACATAACACTTTTCTCCCCTTTTCTCACTAAAGCCACAACTCCAGCATTCAGCTGAGGCTTTTTGGATGGAGTGGGAAAATGGCCAAGAAAGTTAGTTAACTATTATGGATTACTAAATCCTCATTTATTTTCAGATGTTCATAATAATATACAAGACAAAGGGGAGAATGGGATTGATGGATACACATTTTTCCTCCTTCAAATCATTTTCGTGTTGATCACTGATGGAAAAGTGAAATTTTCGATGAATTTATTATCTTTATCTTTTCTGATCATATTAGGCTTCCAAAATCTATACGGGAATTAATTAACAAATTAAAATGCCTCCACTTAGAACACATAAATTAATTATTAGACAAACAATATCTGATGCTAAAAGGAACATATATTCCTTAATTATAATATGTTTCTTGTAAAAATAAAATGTCGACTCCAATAATTTGTAAAAGACACTGCCAAAGAAAAAAATTAAACGAAAAACACCTACTACCCAATATGAAGATATACTGTGTTTGCATTGGTTTTGAATTATTCTCAACCAAACGGTTGTACTGATGCATTGAACAAGGTTTTTTTTAATGAATCATTACCTTAATATAGATCGATCCGTTAATTTTCTTGATGGAAAATTAGATCTATACTCGGAAAACAACCTTAATTGTTATATAGGATCTTTAATTTGGAAGTTTGGTTATCTAAAAGAGACATGTAACTAAACACGATAACCACATGTATAGATCCAAATAACCAAACCTATCTTTTTGTTTTGTCCTTCTTTCGGTCCTTTACATTTTTTCCCTGTATTCTTAATCATTCTATTTCTTTTGCATAGAAGTCAAGGATCATAATACATTTACAATTCTTACCTTTCAAATCTAGGGAGATTCTTCTCTTGTTCCTTTCTTAATCATACTTTCATACATGTAATAAATAGTTCCCTATAACTTTCCCCTATTCTTATCCCCACAAGATATATAAAGATTTCTTATGTATGTACAAGCTATAGTACAGAGCCATTGATTAATATTTTTATTTTAGACAACACATTTTTCATTAATATTTGAGAAACGTACGATTACTAAAACATAAAATAGATATATATGTTCATATCATAAATAATTTTATTATTTTTAATATGAACATATTCAAAACACTAATTACTAATCATTCCCTTAAAAATTATAAAATTTTCCCCAAAACATACAAATGAAACACTTTTCATATTGAATTTTTATTTTTAAAACAGAATATTTTTTTTATCTCTTTTAATAGTTGAAAAATCACTCTTAAAACATATAACATGTTAAATTACTTTTTAAAAGCCCAATATAGGTTACAATTATTAATGTGATTTGGATTGATGAGACTAGTTTATATATATAACTTGAACATTAATAGGCATTTTGACTGATATTTTTAAGAGAATAGGTTATCTACTAACAATATAAAATAGATATATAATTTGAAAAGAAGTAAAATAAATACTATTATCTAATTATAAATTACCAATTTACCATGTATAATAATTTTATTAACTTTTATAATAATTACCTTAAAATTATATTAACGAAAAAATGAACTCATTTTTTATCAATCATACATGATGTTACACCTTTGAACTAGTTTACCCTTCCCATTAATTTATTAAATATAAATAAAAAATTTATTAAATTTTTATAATTTATATACATATTTTTTATATGATACAATTAAAAGCATTTGAAAGAAGTTAATACACAAATATTTTTATTTATTTAATATTAAATAAGATTTACTTTTAGTAAATTATAGTTAAAACTTAAAAGTAGTTCTCATATGATTCAGTATTGGTTATGCAAATGTTATGAATATGTGTAATATAGTTGATATAATAATCTTATTTATAATTTAAACATATAATTAAAAGTTTTATCTTATAATTTATATGTATAAAAATATTAAACAAATTTTTAAATGAATCTTAATATCTCAAAGAAATAGTACTTAATGGTTATGTAATTATTACTTAAATATTTATCATAAATATTAATGAGATAATTGTTTTCCCTCTTGTGACACAAGTTGATATTCATCTTAGTAGCACAATCTCTTTTAGCATACTCTTTTAAATATATTATATGTAATTGATTAAAATTTATTAAAAAAATATAAATTTATATAGATGTGATGAGTTATGAATCTCTATTCTAATTTTATAGTTTTTGATAAAATTTTAATTAATAATAGAATGTGTATTATAAGGAGTGCACTCTTTGTTGGGATATTTCACATGTTAATAATAATTTCTACTTAAAGCAATAAAACAGGTATATATAGGTTGGTTGGCAACTCAATTCACTAAATTGCATTACATGGTAGTTTACACCAAATTTGGGGAATCATTCCTTGAAGCAGCTTAATATTATGCAAACGTAGCTTAACATTTAAATAAGTTTTGCCTACAACTTGTTAAAAGATTGGATCCTTCTACAATTAATATTTATGATGTTGTGACTAAATCATTTAAATTCTGTAGCTATAAGTGCTCTAAAAAGGTGTTACTTAATCTCATAAGTTAACCAGCGGTTTTTATTATAATAACAGGAGCTAAAGTGGAAAAAAAATATTACCTATAAGAAAACACAAGGATCGCATAATTAAAGGATACATATATTTTAACAATAAATATCTTTATTATTATCATGGATGTTAACTCCATATATATGTGGCTAGTTCATATTTACCATTAGGAGTGTGTGAAAGATTCAGCTCCCAATCTAATAGGATATCCTTGTTTTACGGGGTTATGTCAATGTGAAGCCAGGACAATTTTGGTGCACCAAAGCTGTAATCTATGGAGGGGTCTTTTTCCTTCTTTTTCTTATTTTTACCCTCTTTTTCCCTTCTATTATATCTTTGGTGAGGTCCCTGTAAAATGCTCATTGTTCTTCTTCTTGACTACATCTTTATCCGCTAAGCTCAATGATATGGAGACTTGTCAAAACCAAAAATAAAAAATTCTGAAACATGCCACTTTCGTATATAAAATCAATTTCCTAAATTTGTCAAGAAGCTTGTTGTTTAAGAATAGAAGAATAGTTCATTATTGTAACTATAAAGCAATGATTGGTAGGCTGAAAACGAAAAAATAAATAAAATAAAATAAAAGCAGATTTATGTGCTGGGTTTGCACATATATAGCACTCATTAATCTTGCTACAATAGTTTTTCTTTTCCTTTCCTTTATTTTATGCCTTGTATTGTAAATTTAGTAAGGACCTCTAGCATACCACATATGTTTTGTTATTTTGGCAATCTCATACACGAATGATTGATTGCATCCCGATACCACAGAACCTAGAGCTACTCATTATCTACTTTTGTTTTTGTTTGTTTGTTTAACATGGACTCTGCTACGTTAAACTAAGCTGTGTGAAAATACTAAACCCATCATTTATAATCAACAACACACGCTTTGTCTTTTTTTTTTTTTTTTTTATGCAATATAAAAAATCACGTTTGTATAAACGAATCCAAAAAAGAACTGAGCATGTAATATATCATTTACATTTAATCTTTTAATTTATCTATCCTTTTTCTTGTAAAAAAAAAATCTATATTGAGAACTCCTTGTCTCCCTTTATATAGGACCTCTTGAAAACTTTGTTTCTCTTTTTGTCTTACAATTTTTTTAGTCAATAAATAATAAGTACAATAAGTTAGTAAGGTAGGTTTATTCTTTTTCTCATAAAAATTGAAAATATACTAGCTAATACATTAATTAATTATGTAAAATATTATATAAAAAATAAGATCATAACAATTCATTCCCAATAATCTTAAAGGTAATTATGAAAATATAAAATACAAATTATTAATAAATTTAATGTTATTAATACTACACTAACCTATTTTTTAATTTTGTAAATTAAATAAAAGAGTATTATATATATATATATAGAGGTGTAAGATGCTTATTTCTCAACTAGTATCTAGCATCAAACACCCTATTAACTCTCTACTTAACCATACTTTTAAATTACGAACTTCAATTATAGTTGCACTGTTACGATTTCTGAGTTTCCACAGCAGTTTTACGAAATTATAGGATAAACACAAACTTGTCCATTTAGTACATGTTTTGGATATACAACCCTTTTGAACATACTTTTAGATGCTGAATGTAATTTTGAAAAAAAAAAGAAAAGTATTTTATATATTTTATTGTAAATGGAGTTTCAAGAAAAATGAAACGGTAATCCAAAGATATACATAACTAGCACAGTAATTTACCATATATATCCGTACAAGAATGGGAAGAATGAGTGGGCTGATAACAAAAGGGTTTGAAAATCAGAGTGAACCCACCCACTAATAGACTTAATGTGAAGGGAGCCGGGCAACTTACACTAGGTCCCCTCAGCCAGTGAGACACTGCAACCTTCCACTTTCATAATAATTGTACAGCAATTTTGTGCACCAGCAGGTAATAGTGGAGACTGATATATATGCTGAGGCTAGAAAGCAATTACATAATATTAATCGCAGGAGAAGAAGAAGCACGTGGTCCAAGGGGGGAAAGGAAAAAGCTACTACACTCCAACAAAATAAACAAATATACCACCCTTTAATCTTCTCTTCACTTTGCCTTTTCTGCATCTTTTTGTGTCGGTTCTAGTAACTAAATATATATAATACTAACATATAGCATAGCATCGCATCTTCAAGATCCACAACACACTGCTTCTTCGACTGTATTAAGATACACACTGTTGTATAGAATTATGTCTTTTAAGTATATAGTCAAAAAGTTTGATTTTCAAATTTGTGTGTATAAATAATACTATCTGCTGAGAAAAGTTAGTTCTTGAAATGAATCTCGGTAATATTAACTTGAGTGTACTAAGATGATGTAATATAGTAGTTGATAAATAGTTGTACGTGTATCTTAAGTATATAGCAAGAAGTTCCAGATTTGTGTAATAAAATAACATTTGTTAAGGAAAAGCTTAATTAATTAACTTGTTAAAATACTTGGAAATAGTCTCCAAGTTGTAGAGGTATCTTGGGTGAAAAAAAAAACAAAAACTGGAGTGAGTGTATGTGAATGTGACCATGTATGTGTTATCTTTTTCTATTTTATTTTGTCGAGTTTGTTATTTTTCATAACAGAGGCAATTGCTTTCAAAGTAGAAAGGGTTTGAATGGTCTCTGCATATTTGGAAAGATGCTGGTGGTTCTGGTTCTGCCTTAATTCTGCGCCCACTTGGCTCTGATTCTTATGCAAGAGACGTGAAGGTGATCATCATGAATAGAGTTTGTTTGTGTCTGTGCCTTTGAGAGGGACGACTGAGTCCCTGCACTGTCATTAACCCTCACAACAGTGGCACTGAAAAACATGCAAGCTGCTTTTTATTCACATTTATAAGTCGCCAGAATAGTAGCAGCCCAAAAGAAAGGACACTCTCTTTCTCTCTCCATCGCTATATGTATGCATGTATGAGTGAGAGTGAGCTTTGAGCCATCACACTGCCCTTGTATTCATTTTCTCTCTGAACCATTTGGTCTCCCTTTTTATTTTTGTCAGTACACTTCTTTAATGCTCATCAAATAGTCTTCTCCGTTTTCAGCCCTACCCAACACATAGTCCAAACACAAAATCCAAAACAACCAAAACTTTAGGGTAGGAAATTTTCAGTGTTCTCCCTGACCCCTTATTCATCGCATTGATGCAAGCAAAGCAAGAAAACCTACATTTATACTCCACGTATACATATTTACACTCACACTACCTATCTATATATATATATATATATATATATATATTAATTTGTAGGTGTAATGGGTAATATGTTGTACATTTTACAATATACATTTTTATACATACGCACGCACACGCCATCATTACACCACGGACGATAGTAATTGTAATTAGTAGTTAGAAAAAAAAATAATCAAAGTTTAATCGTATAATTAAAACAGCGAGAAACCCTTTTATCATAGTCTCCATTTATACCAAATTTAATTAACAAATAACATGGCACAATAAACTGCAAGTTACACGAAGAATTAATATTACACTCTTTAATTTCTCCATCCCGTGCTATTATAATCCCACTTACATAATCAACATCACTCACCTTCACTTCACTTGGTATACCAATTCACAAAGATATTAGCCTTGAAATGGAAAAAGGGTATTAAGTATTAACCCATAAAGGAGGACAACATAGAAAAATAAAATACAGAATAGACTTAAGAGGATGATGATGATGAAGAAGAAGATGATGATCTCCCTCTAATTTAGTAGAGTTAGTTGTTGTCTTTGCCATGATCTTTTGCATTATCGTTGTCTACTTCTCCTCCTTCTGTGGTA
Organism: Psophocarpus tetragonolobus; assembly: GCA_037954015.1. NCBI lineage: Eukaryota > Viridiplantae > Streptophyta > Magnoliopsida > Fabales > Fabaceae > Psophocarpus > Psophocarpus tetragonolobus. Next base: position 4,265,236 of record CM075696.1, read on the forward strand.
ATAGCAGAAGACACGTAGCTCAACACCAAGGAATTCTCGTCGGGAGTTGCATTTCGAGCTTGGAACTGTTGTTTGCAAGCGTGGCAAGTGATTTGGAGCATGGTTGAGTTGATTTGCTTCATTGCATGTTCTTTCAAGGCGTAGGCCTTGTCAAGTTCCGTTTGTGCTTGTTGTCTTATTCTTTTGGCGTTTGTGAACTCTTGTTCCGCAAGTTCAATCTGCCTCTTCGCTTGTTTCCTTGCTTCCTCAGCATATGCTTTCTCTGCCATGGCAATCCTCAAGTGCTCCCTTGCTTGCTCTTGAACCCTCAACAAGGCCATATTGGACTGCTTCTCGTTGTTGCTGTTGCTGCTCTTCTCTGATGAGTTCCTGTTTGATTCATTTTTCTCACTCATATCTGATGACCCAATTGAGAGTTGCAAATGGGTGGAATGGTTCTCATGGTGATCCCTCTTAGGTGATAGTGATGTAGATATTGCAGCATCAATGGGGTTTGCAACATTTGATGTGTTGTTGTTGTTGTTGGTGGTGGTGGGGGTGGAGAGTTGAAGATCCAAGTTAGGGTGGAACTTGTTGCTCTTGGAAGATGTTTCAGCAGTGGTGAGTGCAGCAGTAGGGTTATTCATGAAAATTGTGGGTGGTTCTGTTGGCTTTGGAATTATCATTCTTGTTGGCCATGGAGCTGTGCTGAAATTGGTTTCACTTGAAGGACTTGGACTTGAAGCTGTCCTAGAAAGGCATGCAGATGGTTGAAGTGGTTGAGATTCTGGCCTGAGCCTTCCCATGTTGCAAGCATCTTGGTGCTCGATGAAACTCTCCACCCTATAAGATGAGAAAGAATATATATAAGCATTTGTCAGTGCTGTTATTAGTACTGAACCACTCAAAAGGATTTTGCATAATTATTCTTGTTTGTGGGTGTGAAGATGAGCATTATGTAGAGTTAGAGAAGAAATACGAAAAGGAGACAAAGGAAAAAGTGGACATAAAAGGTGGTTGGAAAAGGTCTTTAAAAATGGTGGGGAAAGAGGTTCCAGTTTCCACTAAATAAAGGACAAAAGAAAGCCAAGAATTCATGCCATTTTTTAGATTTATGATGCAGTGTGGTGGTCACTGAAGATTAATGCAATATGTCAATGGAGTGAATGATCACACAAAACACGAAGATGTTTTAAGGTGTTGGAAAGCAAGTGGAAGAAAAAGGATTCTGAGGCCAACACAAAACAGTTATTATGTATAGGACCAACGGAAAACGGAGCTTTGGAAACCGTGTTACCCCAACTGTCAATGAACAGTGCTTGCTTGTGAAAAAAAATAAAAATTTTGGATTGAGGTTCCATCAGTCAAATATTTGAATTTTCTTTTCTTTTCTTTTTAATTATCTCCCTTTAGTTTTTCCACCCCTATTGTTCACTTTACATTCCATTCCAAAAAATATATCTCCCTTTTTTCAAGTCAAATCCCAAGTAAAACAAGAACCCTCGCAAGTTCTATCAGCTCATTTGATGCACAATCACGAGATTCAAAAATGGTGAAAATAAAAAACAAAAAGAAACCTTGTAGAGCACATGAAATAGCAAGAGAGGAGAAAAAACAATCAAAATTAATCCCATCAGCCCAAATTTTAATACACATAGATCCATCTATTCTTTCCGATATTCATTATCAAATCGTGAAAGCTGAAAACCGTTTAGTGAATTAAGAAGTATATACAAATAAAACAAATGCTGATAAGAATAAGAGTGGAATGAAGAAAAGTTAATGATAATTAAAGAATTACACACCTTGAGAAAACACGACCACAATCACAGGAGTGGCCCCGGGTGCCACACGTTTTGAGATGTGCTTTGTAATCAGACTGCACTGCATAGCCTTTGGAGCATCTTTCACAGACCCATTGCTTGTGATTGCTGTGCTTCCTCCTGAAATGCTTCTTAATTCCAACAAGATCACCCAAGGCATGACACGGGTCATGGTGCAAGCAAGTTGGTTCAGGACACACAAACACTCTCTTCCTCACCACTGGTGTTTCCCTCTTCAATAGCTTCCATGGCACCTTGTGCCTCCTCCTATGCATCTGAAGGTTCTGATCCCTCTGGAACCCCTGGTTGCAGATCTCACACACATAACGATCCGATTCCAACAAAGTCTTCGGGGAGAGGGATACCACTTCTGCATCTGGATCTGCATATATACAACAAACCATAATTAATCACCATCAGGTATCAGATATACTTTTTCAGAGACATAATATAATCGTTTTCGAACCAAATAGAATTAATAGAGACATAATTAACTCTATATTATTGAAAAACACAACATAGTTTGGATTTGGTTGGTTAGTGTAAAATAAATAAATATAATAGTTATCAATGGTAGCATATAAATAAATAAAGTGAAGGGTGAGAGAGTAGATTTGTTGGCAAAATTGGATGATAATTGTGCACCTGGTGTTCCTGCGGGTCTTCTCTTCCTTTTATTGGTGGCAGTGCCATTTTCAGTGCAGGGAAAAGGCTCAGAAGTGGGAACTGACGATGGAGATAAGTTATTGGCTAACATGGTACTCTATGGGAAGTGATTTGATGATGTGGTATGTATGATAATAAGGCCTAAGAAGAGAAGCAAGGAGTGCCTATGTTTGTGTCTGTGGCTATGTTGGTGATAGAATTAAGTAAGGTGGAAGAGGAGATCATATCATAGAGATCATTGGGGTGAAAAGAGAGAGAGAGAGAGAGGGGTACAGAAGGCCTAGGAGGAGGACATTGATAGAGGAAGAGAGAAGGAAAAATAAAAGGGTCTTTTTATTTTTGCTTTCTTTTTTCTTCTTCCTTTCGGTTTCCTCAGCTTTCTTTTAACTTGCTTTTAAACTTTCAGCTTTTCCATCAGCTTTCTTTCTTTCTATCTTTATTTTCTCTCTCTGGGTTCCTCTCTTCCTTTCCTTGCTTCCAACCCTCATCTTCAGCAGGGATTGTCTGTAATAGCCCTCCTTAATAAACTTTCAAAAAGAGAGAGTGTGTGAGACCCAATCACAATGCTCGAAACTTGATCCCACAAGCAGCTCAATGGGCTCCATAAGAGAAAAAGAAATATCCCCACAAGGAAACAAAACCCTCATAATTTCGTCACACAGTAAATTTTTTTGCTTTGCATGCATAAATACAGGCCAAGCCCCCCAATACCCACGTAAGCTTCCTATTCTGTCACTCTCTCTCTCCAACATCACACACACTATGTAATCCCTGTTATATAATTATTAATGGAATTTCACTTCTCTATAGTTTGTTCAAGAACAAAAGGCCACTAACAACTGAATTTCATTTGCTATTCATGCAGCTTAAGCATTTCTATAATTTTCAATTAATATTGAATAGGTTAAAATTTAAATATTTATAGCATCAAAAGCATCAGCATAAAAATTTTAATAATTATTTAACAAATTTATCATACACAAAAATTTATAATATAAAAAACATTTCTACTATCAGGACATGCTAAAAAAGTATTAAGTATATTGATGACTTTAATTTGTCATAATTTAAAAAAGCACTAAAAAACTAAATTCAGTGAGAGAACAATATATATAACTTTAATTTTAAAAAAACTTATCACTAAAACTTAGTTACATTGGTATTAGATAGATAGAAAAAAATGTAGAAAAATATGAATGATGAATGATGGTTATTGTATGAGTTAAGGTAACGAATATATATGTAGAAAAAAATTGCCACAGTACCAAGTGATTGAAATTAAAATGATGAGTATTTAATATTTTGATCTTAATTGATGTGATGAAGATGGAGGGAGAGGGGCAGAAATGTATCTTTTATAGACCATAGTACCCATACTCGTAAGTGTGCAGGAGGTCTAATTAATTTCACTGGAAGCAGCTTTTATAAAGGCGATAATGAGGATGTGAAGTCACCCTCAAGGGGCAATGTAGTCAATGGGGGTCATAATTTTTTCTGTTCAAGATGCTTTGCTTTTTGGTAAAATGGGAGCATCAACTTAACAGTGGCGGGTTAAAATTGGCAACATTGTCTCTTCTAGGTGAGCTTCTTAACATTCTTCAAAATCGAAATGCCCATTATTATTATTATTACACACAGTGCACACCAAAGACCTTCATTTTACCTTGAGGTCATGAGGATGGAGGCAAGAAAAAGAGAGGAGAAAAACTGTAATATCGCATGTCAATATCACTGACTTTATTAATTGACAATATACCATGGCAAGGAAAAAATTAACATAATTAAACTCATAAATTATGGTGGATTATCGGGAAAAGAGAAATAGTACTTTTTTTTTTTTATCTGTTAAAATGATAGAAGAGGATTTACAATAGTTTATCAGCACTCTTCAATTAATTGAACTAATTCGTTCCAAATATGGATAGCACAGATTTCTTGTAGGATTTTCTTAAAAACTATATATATGTAACATTTTGAAGTGAATTTTTTAACTTTCAAGGGGGATTCATGCAGTTTTCTTCCATCCATACTTGTTTTCAGGTAGATTCAGACACTAATGCCGTGTATGTAGATTATCCTATAATATTGATGTATTTTATATACGTTATGCCAAAACGAGTTGTACAATCATTATATCTCAATACACGTACCTTTCAGATATGCCTTTATCATATTCATCTAAAAACATGTTGAATTTGATCCAAATGAAGCCAATGCATACATTTTGAGGAACCTTTGAAGGTGGAGATAAACTTTAATGTTACGCCAACTGAACTGTCCTAAGTTGTGAGTAGTGATTAATTTTGTTCCACCCCCTCCCCAATAAAATAACCTGACTAGTACAGCATACATATGATCCTATTAGTAAATAAATTTAATAGTATAGTAAGGTTTTTCTAGTTACTTCCTCTTACGTACCCAAGATAAATGTCTCCTATGAGAGATAACTTTCATATTTAACTTTCAATATAATGAGTAAGTTTGTTTAAATTTTTATAAAAAAAAAACTTATTTAAATATATTTAATAAGAATTTATTGTATTTTTTAAAATATTTTTATAAAATTGTTTAGAAAAGAAGAATTTTAAAAAAATGAAAACAATTTATTTTAGAAAGTATTTGGAGTAGTTTCTTAAAATAATTTTTTGTAAAAAGTAAAGTTTAAAAAATACAGATGTGTCTTTAATTAAAAAATATTTTTGTAATTGTATTCAAACATAATTTTTTTCATAAAATCACTTATTTTAAAATTACTTATAAATATAAATTAAATTTTTTTTTTCTTTTAAAATACTTTATAATTGTATAGTGACGTTGAATATGTTTAATTAAAGTTATAAGGTAAGCTTTTCTTGAAAACAAAGCAATCTTATGAACAGTATAAATGTGGACTAAATGGAAACCCCAATATATTATGCCATTATTGTAATTTGTAAGTACTAGAGATTATTATTGAATTGTATGCATTAGGTATATTGTATATTAAATAAATGGTGACATGTATTTTCTGGAGAAGAAAAGTTTCTAGATGTGAAGGAGTTGCCTTCGTTGTCTCATTGTAGAAATTTCTTTTACATCACTGTTACCTTTTTACCATATTTGTCCCATTGAAAAAAAAACTTTCAAAATTTTTGTTTACATATTGTGAGAAATTAATGGAACCCCGAGAAATTAAAAACGCTAATTAATAGCCGCCAAGATTAAATTTAACTGTGAAATAATTGTTGCAATGAAGTTTGTGTTGGATATGCATAGATTCATTCGTGTGGATATATCTGACAGCATGTGCTTCGGTGAAGAGGTTCGTCTTCTTAATCCCAAAGAGCCCCACTTTCCAATCATCTTGAGAACCAAGAAAGAAAACAAATCAAGAGCTAAATCATTAAATAAAGTACATGTAATTAATTTAGGGCATTACAAACAAAAGTTTTTATTTCAATTCTATAATGAATATACGGGGTAGGATTGAAGAGGGTTTTATTTTATATTGAAGATTTTTAGTATTCAAATTTGAGATTTATTCTCAAAATTAATATTGTCAATTTTGTAGCAAAGCACAATCATGTCAAAGAAAACAAGTATATATATAATCTGCTTCCACGACGCAAACCATCGAATGATTCATAATTTCATATACATATTGATGCGTTTTACATCAACAACAAAACAGTACAGTATATAAATTAATATTCTTTCCGACATACATAAACAAAATTTTATTTAAAAATACACATAATTATATGGTTTATGTGAAGTTTGTATAAAAAACCACTCAATTTTTTCAACCAATTAATAGTGTGCACGCGCATATATACTGCATGAATGGGTTAGAGAATAATCACACTCAAGTTTAGAAAAAATAAATATTGTCAACTAATCTTTAATTTTTTTTTAATCCCCTTCTGAGAGTTGAAGAGAATTTACAATTTATAATACCCTCAGTTCAACTAACTGATTTTTTAAATCTACATGTTAGTTAGTTAAAATGACATATATTTAGTATTAGGTATGAAGAGAATATTTATTTGAGGTAGTAGTTAAAAAATAATTAATATTAAAAAGTTAAATATAACACTTATTTTTTAACACTTTTCTTTTTAAACGGGACACTTATTTTTAAATGAAGAAAATAACAATTATCTATAGCTTTACCTATTTATAACAAGTTAGGTTTCAATTTATATTTTAAATAAATTAATAAAATTTATAGTTAAATATTATATTAATAGTGTCGATGTATTTATATAAAAAAAATATATGGTTCACATATTTTTATTTTTTGACAACAAGTATTCTTAATTCTAAAGACTATTTTATTTAAGATGAATGAGATTATTATATGGAACAAAACTCTATAAGTATTTAATCAAACATCATACTCATTACTTAAATTTGAAATTACTAATTAAATTAAAGCATATCCAGACAATAAAGAAATTTAAAATTGTAAGGACAATAATATAAAAAACCAGTATTTTAGTTTTTGAATTGTACATGATAAACTTAATTTTTTTATAATTAGAATTTAAATAATAAAAAAATAATTTTTATTAAATAAATTATATTATAATTAAAATATAATAAATAATATATTAAATATATCGTTTATATTTTAAATTTATAGTGAATATTTTTAATTGTGATACCAGATTATTTTTTTATTATTGGAAATTTCTTTATAGAAAATTATTAAAATTTGATTTACAGATGGAGATAAAAAAGAGCATATTGAAACCGATAGACAATTAACGTAATAAAGACATAAATATGCTTATAATCCTTATAAAAACAGAAAATTTTTATTTTAGTACTATAAAACATACATCTCTAATAGTTTTGTTTTTAAAATTTTTCTACAATAAATATTATTGTTTATTTGCTTAAAAATATTATTTAACTATATATAAAAATAGTTTATATGTTTTCTAAGTAAATCTTATTTTTTATACAAAGAATTAAAATAATTTTATAGAATAAGTGTAAATAAATAAATTTAAAATTTTAGTATATAATTGTGTTAAATACTCAATAGAAAACTTTAACATTCATTATGATTACGTCTATAATAGTGTCAAGTAAGATTATTTTTCATAGATGATAATATTACTTAATTTATTATATTATTTAATTAAAAATCATTTTATTATAAAATATTTCCTTTAATTAATTTGGATATATGGATCATATATTTATGAACAATGTAATTAATATTATTATAAATATTAATAAATAAAGTATAGTTTATCTTTGAAATATAACTTTGTTAAATATTTTTAGAAAAAGATTATTATTTATAATGTTGTTAAATAATGTTATTTCTTGTGAATAATATTCGTGATTGTTTTCATAAAGTTTTATTCCTTCTATTTCCCTTGATTTTGGTCATTGATCCTTGTGAGTAAGTTTTATTCTACTTCGATGAACAATTTTTTTTCTCTTTAAAGTTCATGCTTGTTTCTAAAAAGAATTAATCTTGAAATCCCAATTTTTAACATTCTCTTTGATTTGGGGGGGGGGGGGTTGTTAAATTTTGATTGAATTCTTCAATTGAGAAATTGTGTAGTCCTGATGTGTGATTTTAAGTTCTTCCTTCTTCCCAAATTCAACTTAAAAGAGAAATAGGTAAGGAAAAATCAATCCTTAAATTTAACTTAGAAAACTTTGATATAATGGTGTGTGAAGTTAACTGATAGAAGTAGTGGTTATTGCATTGAGTTTTGATCCTTTTTGGATATTAAATGAATTTGGATGTTATTGATATTTAAGATTATGCATGATTGAAATTGGTGATTTATTGAGTTGCTTATTGATGAAATATGATTTGGCTATTACGAGGAGGTAACAGAACATTGTTTATGATACATTGAATAAGCAATACATATAAGATCATTGTGATCCTAATACTAAGGTCGATGAGGATGAGAAAGTATCGATACCAAGGTCAATGAAGGCGAGAAAGTATTTAAAAGATATACTCAGATAGAAACTAGGTGTTAGATGAGTTAGTTAAATGTCAGACAACAGTTATGTATCATATTAGTATGCCTAGACTAGGTATCAAATGAGTTAGGTTGAGGCTAGATACTAGTTTAGGGAAGTCAGATAGGTCACCTAGTATCTGAATGCAATGAGTTTTTCAGAAAACTTTAAGTAATGTGATTATGTTATTTTGATTGTTTATGTTAAGGAGAAACATAAGTGTGTAGGAGATTGTTTGATAATTGTATTGATTGGAAATTATATTTAATTGAGATGTAATTACTCTTAATTGAATTATTGTTTAGTGTGCTTACCATTACATTAAGTGTGTTTCATGTATGATTATGATAATTGTGTTTAATATGAGAGAAAATGTCAGGGTTGATGCAAGTAGCCAAGATAAACAGGAGTGAAGCAGTCTTGTGTTGGCTGCAGAAGTTTATGGAACTTTTGGTTTTGTGAAAATCATAATATTTTGAAGTATATATGTATATGTGAAGTACAATTTAAGATTTTGTTGCTTAAATGTGTATTTGTATGATGAGAATAGAACTCTATAGTTCATTATGGACTTATAGATTTTGAGTTTAACATCTATGAATTTAGAATGAAAATCTGGTTTTAAACATGTTAAAATTGTTCAGAAATTATGCAACTAGTGTTTTGACAATCTGTAGAGTCTCACTAGATGACAGGTATCACCCAACGTAAATTTGTTTTTGTCAGACAATTTTATGGCTTTGTGCCTAACAATACGTTTCATTTAGCGCAAGGTTTTCTCCATAAGGTATTTTTAGGGTTTTTTGCCCAACAACACATTTTGCTGAGTGACATTCTTTCACTGGAATGCTATAACTCAGACTTCTTGTTAAGTGACATTTGACACTAGCGAATGTCCACATTTCTCATTGGGCGAAATGTTCTGGATGTGAATTTGTTAACTCTTCTAAAGTTTAATATTTTGAGTATAAAATTATAATTAAAATGGATGTTACAAAATGTGTCTTTTACACTTTGCTTATCTATTTACCACTACTGGGCACTCACAAACTTGAGTGTCAAGTCAAACCACTGTTGGGCGCTCACATAGTGAGTGCTAGGTAGCGGTATGATGATTACTTCACAAAAAAATCCAATTTTTATCTGACCTTACTTCATTCCTTCTTAAAATCTGTCTTTGTAATAATAAAAAAATAGGAAATAAAAGTAAATCTACACTAAATTAACTATATAACTACTTTTCTAACTAAATTCTATTTTATATAACAAAATAAGGAAAACAAAGTTTTAAATGAGAAAGAATTAAGATAATTGCTCTATTTTGACTATGTAAACATAGGTAAATAGGCAAAATAGAGCAATTAGACAATTATCCAAAACAAAATTTGAAAATACAAGAAAAGAGACACTTGTCAAAAGAGAAAAAAAGGGAAAAATGGTAATTTATAAGCTTTATATATATATATATATGATGTATCAAGCGAGAAAAAAAATTTATTTGAGAAAGGAGAATAATTGATAATACTCGTAAGGTTAAAAATAACAGCTCAAACTAAAACAATTCACTTAAAGATATTATATATTTCCATCCCGTAACCCCCACTCCAACCACAACCCCATCACCATCATTGTCGGTGTCGCTGCCACCACTATCACAATCATCACTGTCGTTAGATCTTGGTTGTGACAGGAGGAACCATGGCCATTTGTCACATAAACCCTAAATTAAAACAATTCACTTAAAGATATTACATATTTCAATCCTGTAAACCCCCACTCCACCCACAGTCCCACCACCATCGTTGTTGGTGTCGCTGCCACCACTATCACAACCATCACTGTTGTTGTCATGACCACCACCAGGGGCAGATCTTGGTTGTGACAGAGGAGACATGGCCCCCTCCCCCTTCTTACAATTACATATATAGAAGTATTAAATAATAAAATATAATTGATAAAATATTTATTTTTTTAGAATAAATAAATTAGAAATTTACGGATTGAGTGTATTTAAATAAATTAATTACTATAGTTTCTAACATATTCTTTTTAACATATAAGTAGATGTAAGTTTGTAAACTTTATAATTATAAAGATTTACTAATTGACACTCAAACTTTAAAAAAAGTAAATTAACAAGTTACACATGTTGAGTGCATTTTAAAAGTTTTATAGTTATAATTTGTTAACTAATTTTCTCTAAAATAATATGTGGGTTTAAACTAATAAATTAATCTCTACATTTTAATATTTAAAATATTTGTACTTATTTGTATCACAATCATATTTTCTATTTGTAGCCTTTCAGGAATGTAAATATATGAGACTCAAGGTTTGAGTTTCTTTTTATAAGTTTGTTATATTATTATATAATAAAATATAATTAAAAAAATTTAATTAATTATATTGAAAATATCCTGTGATAAATTTATCAAAAGTGACATTATACTTTCTTATGGTGTTTATATCGTATTTAGTTTTATCTTTACAAGTTAAAAAATTTAGGTTAGCTAAGAATAAAAAAAAAAAAAACTAGCGTAAATGCAATTTTGATATTTTTCTTTTTCAAAATTTTGCAATGGTTTATATCTTACTATCAAAATTTACATAATTTTCAATTTTTTAAATTTCACAATTTTGATAATTTCATCAAATATTGATTATTAACAAATTGACATTGGCTATGAAATGAAATAAACAAATAAATTCATATTTATGTAGTGCATCAATGAGTTTGAGTCACGTGAAGTTAATTCTTAAATATATGACTTTTAATTTTTTTAAAAAATCTTAAATTAAGAAAAATAGAATTATAAATTAAAAAAAAGGATTAAACATCTCTATTTTAAATTACATTTAAACCTGAAATTTATATAATAGAAATATAAAATAAATTAAATTTATTTTTACACCTAAAAATTTGGATTAAGCTTAGCCACTAGACACCATCATGTCACTCTTACAATGGTCGATATTATCACCACCATTATCACCTTCATCACTTATATTGCTAATATTATTACTATTATCGTCACCGCCATCATTCTCTCTGCAACTCTAACAGCACCTGCACCTGTGATATCCCACATTTAAGTAAAAAACAATTATAATTTGAAACGATTGAGAGAAATTTTTTCTACTAGTTCTATAAATTGTATGTATAATGTTAAAATGTATGTGAGAAAAACAAATTAAGTTTAATTGGTATACATTGTTAGTATAAAGATTTTTACACTGACATTCAATCACAACCATTCATTCATGGTAAATTTGTTGACTTTACTCGTTATTACTTTAAAAGTCACATAAATAAAAATTCATGATTAAATGTCAGTGTAAACATCATTTACACTGACAGTGTATACCAATTAAACTCAAACAAATTATAAGATTTGATGTAAAAAATTATTAGTTTTTAGTTTTTATAATATACTAGTTGTGTGGCTTTATTGTTTTAGTCTTATAACTTTTTAATATTTTAGCTCTATATAAAATTTTAGTTCTTATCGCGATTCAGTATTCACTATGGTGAAACAATTTATTGTATTAACAATTAGATTCTTCTTAAATAATCGGAAACGAAATAAATATATTTTAAAAAAATTAATACACTATTATTAATATTTATTTATAAAAAAATAGTTTAATTTTTTCAAATAAAGAGTTTAATTAATATATATTTTTATGTAACAAATTTTATATTATTATTTTATCACAACATATAAATTAGAAGTTATAATTTACTGTAGGTGTTTTTTTATTATTAATATATACTAATTAAATTTTAAAAAAATTTCAAAGAACCGAAATAAAACAGTTACAATTTATAAGAACTAGTAAAAATATTATTAATGTCTGACAACGTAAAATAAAATTTTATAAAGATCAAAATCATAAAAAAAATATTAAAACTAAAAATATAAAACAAGTATACTGATACTAAATACATATTTAATTAGTTAAACTTATGATCACAGATGAATGTTATAAAAAAAGTTTAAAATTTTTGTAGGGCGATTGCCCTTAAATTTATTTACATCATGCATTTATCCCTAATTTCATATAAACTGATTCACTCATTCAATTATTATTTTCACCTGAAAATAATAAATAAATATTTCTAAAATATAAATTTACGATAAAGACCAAACACGATTGGCCAACATGATCGAAATTTAATAATGTTATACTTTATTTTTTATCTCAAAATTCTCTGAACAGATTTTCAACTAAAATACTGAATGACCAAATTCTACATTTGTCCTATCCTTTTACGAAGTACGAATATCCCAGTCCATTTTCAATTAGTAATTATGAATGTCTGTTTTTTTCATATGAAAGGAACTATATTGTATATTTCCTACCTGCATATTTTACACCTTTAAACTAGATTGATTTGTCTATTTCTACTTAAGGGTTATATGTTTAAGATTAAATTATAATTATAAAATATTATTAATGTTTTTTATTTTCATAGAATCGCTGTACAGGACACTTTTTATAGAATAAATCACTTGATCAATAGACAATAAATATTTTTTTTGAAATTAATATTATTTAAATTTTAAAATTAGTAATTAAATAAGAAAAAATATTATAGAAAATCCGACAATTAAAAATCAGTGTAACAAATAAGTTGCATGTTTGTCATTTTGTTCCACTTATCGGACAAACAAACAATATGCTTGTTTAATACTCCATTTGGCATTAAAAATGTATTTTAACTTTTAAGTTATTCGTATCAAGTAATAATCTACGAATAATATAAATATGATATACCATAACATAAGAATTTAATTAGTATGGATTAAGAATGTAAAAAAATTTAATTACTTAATTTATATAATTTTTAAAATATTAATAATTAAAATCAATGAACTTACAATAAAAAAAATTGTGATTAAACATTAGTATAAAATTTTTTATATTAATTTTTTTTTACTCTTAAATATGTGGTTAAATGTTCCATTTTAATCTTTGAGTACGGAGAAATGCTAGTTATAAAAAACCAATCTCTTAAAATAAATTTTTGTACCTTAAGAGTCTACTCTTGAGTTTTTTATCCATAACTATCTTGAAATAAAATATTACTTTAATTTGTATATTATTAAGTTTAAGATTACAGTCATGACCATGTTATGCTATGTGTATATTTAATTAAGATAATATATTTTATTATTTTTGTTTATTATATAATATGATAATTTAATTTGCACAAAATTATTTCATTAAAGTTTAAAAATTAACATATAAATACATGATTGTTGATTTTTACCATTTGGAGTGTATTTAGAAAAGCTGAAACATTATCTTATTTTTGTTAATCATATTTACAAGAATCAATTTTTGTTTAAATAAATTTGTTAAAAGGTAATTTAAATATAATTAATTTATTTTGTTTGAATGTAACAATAAATAAATTTTTTAGAGTAAAAAAGTGTGAAAACTGATAAAATATAAGTGATTGAGAAATAATTATAATCAACAAATTTTTAATTTTTGAAAAATAATTTATTTTAAAAAAAATTAATTTAATTTAAATTCTCAAATATTCAGCTTATTATTCAAAACTACTTATAATGTTTTCAATTATAATATAGATTCTAATTTTTTCTGAACATACTTTTATCTTAAAACATATGACATCTAAAAGGGAAAAAAAGGCTAAATTGAATTAATGTGCTTTGATGAAAATGGTTAAATTTAATATATAAAAGTAGAAAAAAAGAAAAAAAAATTGGATTCTGAAAAGGTGGCTGTTTCCAAGTAATTTCCTAGAACAGATTAACGGTACATTATTGTCAGTGTGAACGTGTAGAAATCATTACTCACTACCTGGCATTGGTGCCATTCCTCACCTTTTAACGTAGGAAAATCTTTGATGTACACCAATAAGATTCATATAATATTATTAAAACACTTTATTTTAATTAATCTGTTAATTCAACTTAACTTATTACACTCTTCAACCTGATCCCATGATAAACGAACAACTTTATTGCTTTTAAAAAAAATATATATACAAAAACGAACAACTTGATTTTTTTCTTTTTCATGAATTCAATAATGGAAGATGTCTCGAATAAAATAATGTTTAAAAGAAAATATATTGCGAGAAAGTAAAATAACAAAATATTTTTTTGAAATACTAAATGTTGATGTGGATTTATGCGGTTAGAAAAACATAGGAAATATAGTATTTCAATTAATTTTTTTTATGGTTTTTAATGTTATGAAACAAATTATTCTTACTATTACTTTTAAGATATTTAATATAAAATCCAAATGTAACATCTCAAAATAATTGATCATATATTTAATATTATTGATTATCAATATCATTATTGCAATACAACATAAATATTAGAATAATATATTTTTAAACAATAATAGATTATGGCATGTAATACACAAACTCACTAAGGCAGACAAATCTTTTAGCGAGAATTAGGGTATCTTGTATAGGGATAATAGTCATTTAACAAGAATCTTGAGTTGAATTGTTTTAGTGAAGAAACTTTATTCAACAAGATGTGTTGACATGAACAAATACAATTAATTTCTCAACAGAAATAACTTTGCACCGGATGAGACTCTTCGCTGGGTGCAAACCTAAGAAATACATTGACATAAGCAACTTTTCATTGGGCGAGACTTGTTGTACAATGAGACTTTGCAGAATGCAAAACCCCAACTACAAAACTCACACAAGTCATATAACAACCAAACATTCGACTACCTAAAACATTTCATCATATATATTTACATCAATATATCATGTACAAGCTACACCCAATCATCATAAATCAACATAAAACATGCTTAAAAACCATCTCTCAGGATTCAACTTATATACATGCATATACTATAAGCTGTTCAAATGTTCTATAGTTTTCTTGCTAAACATAACTTGTACAAATTCAAAACATCGCATTATGCAAGTTAACATTAAATAGATTTACTAAGTGTCCTATATGCATAGTCTATACAAGACAAAATGGGCTCTTTAGTCCCCGTTGATCTACTGTTCACTTCAGCCTAACCTCTCCTGCCTATCAGAATCATCGTTGTCATTTGATCACATGTAAAGTACAATCATCACAGTCAAACAAAATACAAATACAATGTAAGGGTAAGTTCATAATAACATAAATCAACAATTCTATTAAAGGCATTTTGAATCATCATTCATGTTTATCACATAAACCTATCAACAACCAATTCACACTAAAACATTTAGACTTATATTCCTACATCACATAAGTGCTTAAACTCACATAATCATATAATCAGATGCTTTGTAGAAATACTTACTACATTGAATTAAGATACCAAGGTAGTAACACACCTGACTTCCCCCACACTAGTATTTGGTATCTATCTGATCCTTTGATAACCAGTTGAAGTCTGAACATACTCATTAGATAACCAACTGATGTACAGTCTACCTGAACCCGTCTTATATCATGTTGTTATCTAATTACATCCTATAATGTATCTTTGTCTAACGCAAGGCCTAACACCAATGTTCGCCATATGTAGCCCCAACATTGTATCATTACTCTACAAAGCCCTAACACCTAGATCACTTGAACCTATTTCATTGTACCCTAATTCAATGTACCACATCTAGGGTTTTGTTACCTTCCCATAATAACCCTTCATACAATTCATCAATGAATCATCTCAATCATTTATCATTTCTCTAAACAAGCATAAGCTCAACACATCATTATTAATCTCAATATCTAATAACCATATTTTCATGTCAAAATCAACATTAATACATGCACAAAGAACAAATATCCCAATACATCCGTTCCACCAAACATCCAAATTTCACAGTATTCCATATTACAATTCCACAAAAGTCATACAACATGCCCTAAGCTCAAAACATTGATAAAAACTACAATTACTCACATACCAATACATTTATACTATTAAATTAAAGATCTTTGAAATTAAAATAAATATAAAACTTTATTTACCTATTTCTCCCTTTTCAAAAGATGGCTTTGCTGAACTAGAGAAAATCAACCATAGGGATTACTCAAAACATACTAAAAATCCCAAAACAAAATAAGAACTTAATAAATTGGGATTTTAAGAGAATTTCCTTTTTAAAGACAACCATCGAATTGAAAATAAACAGAAAAATGTTCGAAGAATTAGGATCAGACATACCTATAATGATAAGCACTCATAACAAGAACAATGAAAAAAATTTCGTCTAATTCTGCTAACTTCTAGCTAACCATGCAAATGAGAGAAGAATGGAGGTAGAGAAAGAGAGAAAATGAGATCGGTGAAAGGAAGAAGAAAAAGAAAGATGAAGAAGAAAAGGGAGAAAATGAAAAAGAAGAAAAAGAAAAGGAATTGAGGTTGTGCTTAGTAATTCTGATTTGTTAATCGCAACTCTCTCATAATTTAATTTCTGAATACATCCTGGAAAATCAGCCTAATTATCTCAATCTAAAAGAATCTCATTATAATCAATTCTCACCTCACTAAACTTCATTTCTCATATTCATTTATTTAATGGACTTAGTTTTAGTCACATTCATAATTAAATAATCTATTAATTATGCTTAAATTAAATTTTATTCTCTCTTTTATTATTTTACACACTTATTACCTATTATTAAAAGAAAGGGTCTTATAACATATATATTAGCAATCTGTAATTTTTCCACATAAATATTTTTTTGAAATAGATTAGAATTGTCAAAATAAATTGTTCGGTCCAATCTAACACATTAGACCGATAATAAATGAAATTATATTGTTGACTTATTTTCTTTGATATATATATATATATATATATATATATATATTTATATTTATATTGACTTGACTTAACTTGTCAAACAAATCTACTTGACCCTATTTTTTATTTTTTATCTATTTTTATATAAATTTAAAAAATAATAAATGCTATAAAAATAGGACTATTTTAATTTAGTTTAATTTTTTTTAGTCCAACTTACAAAAGTTGATTTCTATGTAGACTTAATTGGTCAACAAATCAATCATACCATTTAAATAGCTAAAAGTTAGATAAAAAACTAATTACATACAAACATATTGTTAATAGATGTTTATTTTAAAATTATTAGTCTCACTTTCTCTAACACTACCCCAAAATGCTTTATTTTTAATAAAATAATATAAAAATTTGTTCATTTAAAAACTAGACATAATATTTAGGTAAAATGATTCACATAAAACAATATATACTTATTTTTTAAAACTATGAAAGTAAACATGTTATACTCTAAAAGAAATTATCTTTACATTATTCTTAATTAATAAAACTCATAATGAAACTTTGAATAATCCATATCCATAATAAAAAACTATTAATAATTCTCTCTGACCCAATATCACACCTAATAAAACTATCATAACAAAATGATGTAAAGAAAAGCTGAAACTTCATCGTCCATGATATCATCAAAATCTTGCTTACCTGAAAGTGGCGTTCAACAAACAAAATGCAGCAACAAATAGCAAATGGGTGAAAATATGTTTCACCTATGGTAAGACATATATAGAAAGAATGGACAACTAATTAAAGCAAAATAAATAAATATATAAATTCATTCCACACCCATGACATGAATTTGTTTATGCTAATGATGCTCATGTAATGCAGATTCATGCATGTTTTCTCAGGTACACATTCGAAACAGTCCTTTTCTACACTAATAATATGTAGGTACAATCATCTCATCATAGGCTCACCTGAAGTGAATCCTCTTCTATGTCAATAATACGTAGGTACAACAATCTCACCACAGGTCCACCCAAAGTAAATGCTTTTATACCAGTAACACGTAGTTACAATCGTGAATGCAAAAACAACTCAAGAATACCTGGTCCATAGCACTACATAATAAGTTATCCTTACAAAACTTCTTTGCCTATTATACCTATGCATCATGCCATCCATAACATAAATCATAATATCAACATCTAATAATGTCATTACACTCCACCACAACCACAGTTAGGATGATATCTTATTAAGAACACCTTCATCATCATCATTAACATCAATCATAAGGTTAACACTAATCATGTAATCAAACTCCACCCGTAACCACAGATGAGATGACACCTTGTGAAACACACCCTGACCATCATCATTAACACATTATACATCTAGTTGAAATTAACACCAATAGCATTGAGTGGGAAAAATTCTCAATTCACGTACCTCAAATAACTTTCAAACATTCAATCATTCATCATACTCACAATTATAAGATATATCACAATAATCTAATAATGTCATCACAATCCATACACAATTGCAACTGGGATGGTACCTTGTCGGGCACACCCTAACCATCATCATCAACGCACAATACATCCACTTATAATCAATATCAAAATCATACAGTGGAGAAAATCCCCAATCCTTGCACCTCAAATAACATTCAAACATTTAATTATTAACCACAATCATAATTTTAAGATACATCACAATATTTCATACTAAAACAATCAGCATAAGTACAACTCAAACTATCTTTTCTTATCTTACTATTTCTATCATGTTATGTAGTCTAAATTCAATATCTATAGTTATACTAATGATATGAAGGTGATAAAAATTTCATTAGAAAGATAATATAATTACCTAAGACTTTTATATTGATGTCCAGAGTTGATTTAATAATCTACTATTTTTAAAAATTACAAACTCGTAGCAATTAAACCCAAATCTTACAACTTAACGTTTAATAACTATTTTATTCATAACTTGAGTTATATACATCCCATTTTAGTGATTCCAACTCCATTTAAAAGGTAACATCCAAGGCTACAACTTTTATGAGATCATGAAACTTAATGATGTTGTTTAGGTTACCTCGCAAGGGTTCCAAAAATAAACTTATGTTTCATGCACTAGATTAAAAACTCAACTTCTAACTTACATAATTCGATCAATCATTAACATTTTATGTGATTCTTGAGCCTAAACGGTAGCCTCGGATGTCTAGTTTCTGGCCTAACAAATAGAAATTGATTTGGTTAATGAAACAAAATGATATTACAAAAACATTGGGAACATTCATACGAAAATTTTCAGATAATAAGTATTCAACTTATTTAAGACTCATAAATTATAACTTCAACTCCAAACCGTCAAACATTCTATTTATACTATATTTAATATTTAATTAACATCACACACTATAATTTCACAATCAATCAATCATATAATTGTAGTTCTTCATCATTGAATCATCAATATAATTCATAGATGCAAATGAACACGTCACTTGAATAAAACACATAAATTTATTGAATGAATATTTAAACCATAACAAACAATAACATCACAAACAATCATAATCATGTTTTGTCCTTTAGCGTATCTTCCACAACCTTATGGGATTCTCTACAGCTCTGTGGGAAAATTCCAGATGCATATTTTCATCCTGTGCATCGCCCACACCTATGTGGGATTCACAAATCTGTTTTTCATGTCTGCATAAGGGTTACAAAGTCAAACAACATGCATATAATTTCTAGTCCATCAAATCACTCAAAAAGCACTAAAAACTTTTTCCAAAACCTCAATATAAGTCTAAAACAATAGTAATCAGCGACCAATTACACAAACATATAAAAAACAGAAGTTTAGCTTCCTTTACAATCCAACAATATATAACACGAATTACAAATGAATTCCATGAAGCAAAACATTATTTTTTTTATATAGACATCCATTAACTATTTATAGACACCAAATACACTGATTCTAATTTATCAAAACCTTCCATCATTTAAATGCAAAACTCTAATTAAATAAAACAATATATCTACACAATCACACTTTATTTATCAGCCCTTGTTATGGGTGTTCATAATCCTTCAATGACATATAGGGATGGCAACGGGGCAGGATAGGACGAGTTTGTCCTCCCCATCCCCATCCTCGGAAAGTGTGGGTAGGGGCGAGAGTAGATATAAAGAAGACGGGTATGAAATTTTAATCTCCGTTGGGTATTTTTAGTTTCGGGTATACTTGCGGGTACCCCATTATATTATTTTATAATTTATATTTACATTTAATTATAATTTATTAAATAAATTATATTTTAATTTATTATTATATTTAATTTATTAATTATTAAATAAATTTTATGCTAAGTTATTAATTATAAGTTTTAGTGGTCCACAAGGGTGTGAATTTATACAAATATGTGAAATTTTGTTTAATATATAATTATATGTAAAACATAAAAACAGGGTAGGGGGTGGGTGCATAGACTAACAAACCCACACCCATCTCATTCTCGATTATCTTAAGCTGGGACGGGATAGGAACCAAGAATGTGATTTTTCTCCGTAAAAATCGGGACAGGGATGAGACAGTACCCACAAGGGCAGACATGATTGTCATCCCTAATGACATACATAATAGCCATTAAAGATTAGAGATAGTTTTACTACCCATTTTCCTTACACATGATACATGAGGGATAATTTCTCACTCCTCCCTTAGCTCAAATCATAATCATGAATGAGAAAGGTGTGTTCTCAAGTCTCCAAATGTTGTTCCTCAAGTTTCTATAACATTGTTTCCTCTGCAGCTTTATCTCAAACCTTGAGAGTAAGAATCCATTAACTATTCATGGACGCAAATACACTGATTCCAATTTATCAAAATTTTTCATCATTTAAATGCAAAACTCCAATTAAATAAAATAATATATTTACATAGTCACACTTTATATATTAGCACTCAACACAATACATTAACATCCTCTAATTACTCTAGGTTAACCATTGAATTGAACTTTCTAATAATAGACAAATTATCTTTTACGCTTTCTTACTTTTTACACCCACATTTATTTTATAAAATTAATTTTTAATTATTCTAATAAACATAAATAATAAATTAATTTAAGTTTATCGATATAAATTACACTTTTTTATTCATATTTTATTTTTCTAAAATTAAAAGATGTTACACTTTATACGTCAAGAGCTCTTATTAAAAAGAGTTATCTACCAAATTAAACAAAAGAAATGACATTACAAAGAGTACTTAAATTATACCTACATACCTATTAGAAGGTGATATTGAATTCTTTGCTACATGTGTCAACCCCAAATTACCCTTTTACACATGTATTGTTATTATTCATATTTTATTAAAAAAGACAATATTATGTTTTCCAAACCATGGAAATATTAATGGATGAGGTAGAATGGACGGTGATGATTGGTGTAGTGGAGGGAAGTTTGTGTATGGTGGCAGCACTGTATGAGTATGTAAGAGGATGAAATGACAGAGGGATGAATAATAAAGGAGTGGGAAGCCAAAAATGAGGGCTTATGTTGTGTTTAGTGGCTGCGGGCCAATGAATGGGTCCCTTCTCTCATTCTTTACCATAATTTTCATTATTCTTTCCCTGCCAGCCCTTGTAATCTTTTTCTATTTTTCTATTAATACCATATCATACTATTTATGATCTAAGAAGATCTTGAACTAATAAAATAAAATAAATGAAACATATACTAATTAAAACACAGCTGCTGTCGCGCAATTGTGTTGATATTTTTATTTTGATATATTATAATAATTTGAAAATTTTAATTTAATATATTTTGTAATAATATGATAAAATATAAAT
Source organism: Psophocarpus tetragonolobus (assembly GCA_037954015.1). Lineage (NCBI taxonomy): Eukaryota > Viridiplantae > Streptophyta > Magnoliopsida > Fabales > Fabaceae > Psophocarpus > Psophocarpus tetragonolobus. The sequence continues at coordinate 4,287,344 of CM075696.1, forward strand.
AATTTATTATATCTTTTTGTGTATAATAATTTTAGTTTTAAAATATATTTTATTAATTTTTATATTTCTTTGTTTATGATAATATGATAGAAACATATTAGATTATCAAGGAGTATAATAAATTAATAAATTTGAGAAAATGGAAAGAGTAAAGAATTTGAATAGATTTCAAAATGTCATTGTATTTGTATATTTAAATTTTTATTAAAAATATTTATGATAAAAAATATACATATATAAGCCGTGTTTAAGAAAGTTTGATTTGTGATAGGTATTTCTATAAAATTTTAAAACTATATGATAATTTATTAAAATATTAATTTATTATATTTAATAATATAATAAATATTAATTATAACATTACTTAATTATAAATGTCATTTGAAAAAAGGGTTACTATGCATTGTGATTGACTGATAAAGTATAATATTAAAATATTCAACTATTAAATTATTAAAATTTAATATGTAGCTATTGAAAGTGTGTGAAAAGGATCAAACAATATAAATATAACATATACTAATTATTATATCATTAAATTTTATTGATCAAACAATTGTACTTTTTGTGTGTCACAATTATCAGTTATAACATTTTTTATCAAACAATATGTAATTAATCAGTTACTTAATTATTGATAAAACAATATGTACTTTTTGTGTATCCCAATTTTATAACTCTAATTTTAAATTTTCTGCTCTTAAGTAATAAGTCAGGTTATAACATTTTAACACTAAAAAAAAATTGACATGTATTTATGGATAAAAACTATCATTAAAAATTAAAAAAGTGTAGGTAAATATATATAAGATTATAACTTTCAAAGTTATGGGCCATCAACTTTAAGGGGGTATAGGAATAGATTATAACTATTATTAAAAGTAATACCTACAATTTATAATGTTTGTAGGTAAAATTCATTAATTTATACCTATGACTTTCAACTGTAAGTAAAAGTATTAATTTATACTTATGATTTTTAGTAAAAGTCATAAACTTATATCTACACCTGTGTAATTTCTTTGTTACCCTCTGCCAGAACTCATTTAATGGAGACTAATTTAGCAAATTAAGTGCATATGTAGAACCTATTAAATGTCTATTCAGCATCCACACAACAATGCTAACTATGTAAGCATTAGGGTACACATGGTAACAGAAAGAGTATTCTAGTGAGGTTTTAACTCTTTTGTGTGCGTTACTTTATCTCTCTCATTTTCATATACATTTTCACATAATATAAATTTTATAGCCAATAGTACAACTTCATCATATAAAACAAATCATATCTAATTCATCTTTCACAAAAGAAATGTTATAACAAAAAATCAAACCCCACATTAAGCCCTAACATTTGATTACTTAACTTAATACCTAATGTTAAAACAAAACAAGTTTAGGATTATGAAAAAACCTTAAGTAAAAAAACTTGAGATGAAGTACTGAGAAGCTAGACGAGCTTAATACCTAATATAAATACAATAATCTTATGCTCAACAAATGTGAGTAAATTGAAAATAAAATCAGAAAATAATACAACTATGAAGAATAAAAACAAACTTAATGCAAAAGAATTTGAGAGTATTGAGAAGAAAAAAAAAAAGAAGAAAGGTTTATTGTTGAGTTTCTAAAAAGCAAAAATTGCAAAAAGAAAACTAAATTGAGGAAAGTGATATATGATATAGTTAGACCCTTCTCTATCAGACCTCATGATTCATCTTAATAAGTTAACCTCTTTAATTTGTGGCTTAAAAAATATGATGTTTTATTTGACCTATTAAGCTACGTACTTAATTTCAATTAAAAAAATTCTACAAATACGTTAGAAACTAAAGTTTGGCTTATAAAAAGAAAAGTTAGAAACTAAAGGTAACTGAATTTAAACCGCAGTCAAGCTAGTTTTTTAACTAGTTTTTATTTTATTTTACATTTTCTTCTCTGTCTTTTAAAAGTAAAATTAACCAACTAAATCATATCAGTAGTTTTGCATACTTTGTGTTTAAAGTTATAGTGCTAGAGCATTGCTGAAAGGAAAATTCGTATAATCATCAATTAATTGATGATGACGTTATATATCATGGCAAGAAAAATAAATTTCACAATGAAATGGAATATATGTTTCGTTGTTTGCCATAATAACTTCTTAACTAAGTTATGTTACGTGAGCTCTACTATTAAATAAAATTAAAATAAAAAGGTGTGATTAAATTATATAAGAAAATAAAATTTTACAAGTAAAGTTATCATGTTCAAACTTTATACACTTTGATCAATGATATCAAATTTGATAAAAGTAAAACAATTACAGTTACTGTACTAGTAAGGAAGGACAAAAATTCAAGTCCTCAAATAAATAAGCACTTGAAACAGCCACTGCGTGTCAAAAAGCTTTGCTTCCAAAAGAAAAATATATAAATAATCACATGTCAGCCACATGGTAAAGACTAATATTAAAAGCAACGATTTTTTTTTTTTTGATAGATTACATATATGTTTGGGTTAAATATGTTTTTTTTTCCTAAAAATATATTTAATTTGGATTTAATTCTTCACAAACTTTTCATTGGTTTTGATTAATATAGTAAGTCCTTAAAATTTTTAAATTTAGTGAATTGATTTGTCACACTAATTCTATTAAAGTTTAACGACATAATATTTTAGGTGGAGGAACTAATTTAATAGAATTAGGGTGAGAAATAATTAATTTAATCTATTTTTAAAATTTTAAAAATAAAAATTGATGTAATGATTTTTGAAGGATCAAAACCAATCGAATGCATTAAAAGATAAAAAACATTTTTAAAGATGTATTGCTAGAATTAGAATATGTTTGATTTGCCATTTTGATTAGCTAAAAGTTAGCTCCAATGATAACAGAAATAGTTTCAACTCCATTTGTATAATAAAAGATCCAAGAGTTTTTTTACGAGTTATTAATATTTTTAAAAAGCTATTCTAAGTAGTTTTTGCAAAAGATATCATATTTTTCAGTTACTAGTTGATTTTATTTTGATATGTTTATCTTCATTAATTAATGTATTGTCCTTTCACTAATTCTCTCTCACCACATTATATAATCTCTCTCCTTTATTTCTCTATCCTTTATTAGTGTAATTATATTAATTTATAATATAAATATATAATTATAGAAAATTATAATTTAAATATGTAATTTAAAATTTATATATTTAATAATAGAAATTATAATTTAAATATTAATTATAATTGAAAATAGGAGATCTTTTAGATAGATAGATAGAGAGAGAAAAATTTATAATAATAACTATAAGATTAAAAGTAACAATTCAAATTAAAATCACCTACTTAAAGATATCATGTGCTTTCTTCATATAACTTACCTTCACCCCTCCTCCTGCGGCTGCCACTGTTGCCACTAATGTTAGTGAAAATGATGACGACGACGATAATAGTGATGACACAACACCTGCATCAGTAACAATGATGATGGTGGGGTGAGGGTGGGGATGAAGGGGTACAAGTAAGTACGATGAATGAAACACATAAATGAGTTGTTTTAATCTAACCTATTATTTTTAATCTTACGCTTATTATTAATTTTGTAATTTATCATAATACACATTTTTCTCACTTTATACATTATATATATATATATATATATATATATATATATATTTAATTCAAGGAAATAATTATAAAAGAAATTAATCTTATTTTATTATATTAAAACTAACAAAGAGGAAAATAATAAGGAGGATACGGATCTCTTGAGAGGGAAAAAGATCTTGCTTGATGGCCTAATAAATTAACCATGTTTAGTTTGGTAAGCTAATTAAGTAGTGAAGTAATAGAATACAAATAAGTGTGTATTTAATTAGCTTAAGAGAAAGTGTGGTTGGATTCGGGATCCTGAACACTTGGGAAAGATGATTGCAAAGGACAAGGTCTTAAGTAAGTTGCATGTGTTTGAGAATCCTAATCGCATCATGTTGAATGCTAAAACCAACTTTAGCAGCTTTGCTTTTGTATGTTTTTAATCATTATTCTATGCGCATCATGAACAAGCTGCGCAGACATCTTCTCTCTTTCATACGTATGAGTATGACACTATGCTTTTAAAGTTCTTGATAATTTCAGATGGGGTCTAAAACATAAAAGCTTCATTAATTTATTATGCTGACCACCCTTATATATAATATGCCAAATAATTCTACTTGTATTAAAGTTAATCATTAATTTATGGACAAATCATAATTAACAGAAATGACCCACAAAGCTTTTTTGAAGTTTGAGATTATATATTCCGTGGTCTTTCTTGACCAAAAGCTTATTTTTTTTTTTAAAATTTATTTATATATTTTGAACTTGTGAAGGAAGAAAACAAAATCCGATCGTATGCAACATGTTAATAAATTCATCTGGGAAAGTTGTTTTATGATTTGCAGTGGCCAATTAATAAACAACGTTAAATTATATTAATTAATTAATGAAAGAAACTTTGTTCAGCAGAAGTGATCCACTTACTAGTATCTTTGTTTTGTGAGTGATCATATATGTCGATTCACACCTCTTCCATATAACAACGATTTTTCTGTTTTTAATTCGTGGAAAGAGAAAAACCAAAGCTGCCGATTGAATGAAACAAGACAATTAATTGATATAGAGACGTTGTTTTATGCTATGAGTGATTATTAATAATTGTAAACATTATTGTGTATACCTTGTGATTGAGTTTCATCATATTCTTTACACACAAAGTACACTGAGTTATTCAACCATATATATAATCGTCTTCTAATTAATGAAATTAGTTTTACTAATTAAATATCAAATTCTTTTTACATTTTTTATTAACAATTCATTTTACATTATTAGAGAGAGTTTATCAAGTGAGAATTATTTTTACGAGACTTAATAAATATTTTTATCTGGATAAGTATTTATAAATTTCCAAAAAAATTAAAATTAAATAAAACCAATCTTATTTATAAGATAAAATATAAATATTAATTTTTTACTTTATAAAGATGGATTAATTAAATCCATAAAATTCTAATTGCTTTTGAGGATTTGTTTAACTTAATTATTATCCTGGTGTACTTTGAACTCGTAGCAACCACGATTCAGAATTAAGGCACTCAATAATGATCGCTGAATTAAAAAGAAATATTGTATTTCTCTTAACATATTAGCCCCACGTAGAAATTTTATATAGCTATCATTAACCCAATGAAAAAGGTTAAAAGATACATTCACAAAATGCATGCACGCCTTAATTTTTTCATTATGAAGTAGTTAATTAATTTACTTACTAAAATACAATAAGTATCTTACACCAAGACGTCAAGGATACTCCTCCTCCGGTTTTTATAGTCCAAACTTTGAAACAGAGACAAAGGAGGAATGTTCCACGTATTATGGTTTTAAGTAATTATATTCGTATCAAACTGTCAATTAACTGATTAAGTTACCAAATAGTTTTCCTTCTTGGAAGGTAACTTACATATATAAATTAATAAAAGGCCATAAAAAATTGATATTATTGATAAGAAGTATTTCTATTGTTTGCTAATATTATGCGTGTGGGGCATGGTAAAATTAAAATTAAAATATAAACTATTTTAATTATATATTTAAATTTAATAAAAATACATTATTAATTATAAACTTATTAAAACATATAAAATAAATCCATTTCTACCAAAAAGTATCATAGTACTATTCCCAACAAACTCTCCAAAATGTCTTTCCTCTTTCAAAAGGGAAAAAATCTGTAAAAGAGAATTTCAACACTCAAGTCAGCAAATGTGTGAAGTATGAGAAGTCAATAGTAATAAATTCTCTAAGAATGAGTCTGTGACATGTACCTCGTAACCAGTATTTATAGCAAAACATATCCTTTATATGATGGTTATTGCGTTTAACTTCATATATTACTTTTATTTACCATGCTTTGTCTTTATCCATCATGTGTCTTATTTACTTTGGTTAACTTTAGTGGGAGTAATGTTAATTATAATTATGATAATCAATCTCTAGTTAATTTAGTTAATTTGTTTATTATAGTCATAAGGTTTTCGGTGAGATTGAAATCCATTTGTATTATTGATACTACTTTCTACTTTGAAGGGTGTCGTTTCACATTTTAGTTTTTGGCCATGCCGAAATCCGAAATCTCTTGTAATTCTTTTTCTGTTAGTGCTTTTAATATATGTTGCAAATTCGAAATCCTTTTAATCTTAATATCTTAAAGATGCTTTTGGTGTATTATTTCAAATTTCTTTTTGCCTGCTACTTTGAAGTTATTTAGATAATTTTGTTTTCCTTTTTTTCCTTATGAGTATACAAAATCTATACTGGAAATGGAAAAATAATTTATTAAATATATAAATATAATATATTAAGATAAAGTGTAAGAGTAATTATAAATGTATTATAATTACTTACTTTAAAATAAATATTTCATATAATGTATTTCACAAGAAAAATTATAGCACGATTTTTATATTCTTTTTACAAAAGTTCGTTAATAATTTTCTATCTAATATATGAATTCTATAGATTAAGGAAATAAAAATATTTTTTAAGGAAAAATATTTATCATATATAAAAAACTATTTCATATTTTTTCTGTAATTAAAAGAGTGTATTTAATTGATGTCTTTTAATTTATGTACCAAATTAATGAACACCTAAGGATGAAAAAACTATTTCATATGTTTTCTGATTGGCTGGTTGTTAGGGAATCTGGATTACTAGAAATCAGATTGTTTTTTATAGAATTCAGGCGGAGTCAATAGACATTATAATGACTATTAAGGTAATCTCGTGGAAATGGTTGTCATATTCTTTTGGGTTTAATAGGGGGTGTCAATTCTCGGATTGGTATGCTAATTCGAGAGAGTGTTTATTAAATATGTCTTAGGCAGAGAAGTGTTAATGAACATGCTCCAACAGCAAATGGAGTAGTATGTGTTTTGTTTCTTGTACGATAAGAAACCATTGGTTTCTATTTTTAATAAAATCTTAGCTTTTAAAAAAAAAAACCTAAGAATGAAAAAAAAATGCTTAGTCCACTACAGATTAAAATTAGATCGTTTAATGAGTACCAACTTATTAACGAGAGTGATGGATAGTAAGGTATTCATACTCATAGGTATTCACAATTTAAATTAGACTTAATTATAATTTTGGTCCTTTTATATTTTTAATCTTTGATTTTGATTTTCTTATTATTTCACAATTTTATCTTCAAATTTTAAAATTCACAATTTATTTCAATATTCAAAATTTTTATATATTTTTCTATTTTAGTTCAATTGAATCTTATATGTAATATATTTATTTAAGGTATCATAAAAATAATTTAATTAATTAAAATATAAAAATTAACCAAGCAAATGTATGCAAAATTGATGATTGAAGCCAAATTGTGAATTTGCTAAAATTAGATAACTAAAATAATAAAAAAACCAAAATTGTAGATAACCAAAATCTTAAACTAATGTAAATGTACGGTTTTAGTCCTCCAAATTTGCAAATGTGCCAATTCTGTCTCAATTATAAAAATGTATAAAGCTATGAACATAGACTCTTGCGAGACCATGAAAACATGCTAACTTATGAGTCAAAGTACCTGTTGTATGATAAAGAGAGAAAAACATAAAGAACTTTCATTATGCCATAAAAGTACAAAATATTTTAGGTAAACTACCAATTCAATAGTTGTTTCATCTCCTTCTTTCTCTTCCAAAAGAACAAGCCTTGTAAGCCTTTATCTAAAATACGCTTTCATGCATTAAAAGAAAATTTAGAATAGATAAAAACTATTTATCAAATAACACTTCTCTCCTACCTACAATATTGAAATTGATTAAAATAGTAAATTTTGAAAGTCCCACATTATTCATAGCATATCATAATAAGTCTCACATTACTTGAGATCAACAAGGAAGTAAGTAAATTATGTTATATAATGAACTTAAGTTTATGATATTAGAATGCATTAGTAAAAAACACTTTAAGTTTGTATTTGACTTTTCTTATACTCTTGTTTTAAAGCGTACTAAGGATTAATTAACTTTGAAGAGTATAAATATACTAGGGGACCAAGAGAGTAGTTTATACATTGTAAATTTTTTTTACAAGTGTTATTTTCTAGTTGTCATTAAATAACGATCATGATTTTTTTTTTCTGATGAGGTTTTTACGTTATATTCTTTGTGTTATTTATTTTATCTAATTTCTCTATAAAATCATTCTCAAGGAGTAATAACGTCTCTTTTTACTCAACATAAGGAAGACTCAAGAACAACAAATTATAAGTGAGACGCAAAGCAAAATTTGAGGAAAAAAAAATTTTAAACAAAAATTATATGTATTTTTTTTGTTAACGTATGTGACCTTTTTGTGAACATATGAAACCTTTCTACTTTATAAAATAAAAAGTAAATAATTTGTTCTAGATGGATTTAAAGTTAAGGCTTCAGTTGATCATTTACCTTTGAACCGACCTTGAAAAGACTTTAAAGATAAAGATTAAACAAGTGACTATGAATTGAACAACCAATTAGACGATAATTTTGACTTTTATTTTTATTTTTTTGTTTTCAAAGCTTTGTATTTAATTTGAACTTAAGTTTCATATTCTCACTATTGTGAATTAGCTTTTGACAAATCCTATGATCTTATGCATGCATGAAGATCCTTAGTTAAAGAAATTCTAGTATTGGATAAGCTCATACTCTATTAAGCTTCTCCAAATTTCATCTAACCAAAGAATTAATGATTTCTTAGAAAGATGAGTTTGAATTAAATGAACATAAATAGCAGTAACTGATAAGTATAGTAAGTGAATTATGATATAACTTGACTACTGATCCAAGTTAAATTTGTCAAACGCCGTAAAAACTCGGGGAAGTTCATTCATATCAGAAAATAGTATAATCTTATCTATGATTTTGGATAGATTTATCTGCTTTATACACTTCCTGTCAGTATTTTATGCATGCTTTTGAAGAGATTCAAGAGACAAGCCAATAGATTGATGAGATTTACTATCTCACGGATAGTGAAATGTTGACATGACTTTAAACATGTTAGATCTACTGTTGAAGTTATTGTGTTTGAAATTTGAGATTAAATTAACAGTCTATAGCTTTTTTTAAAAACAAAATGAAGATTTTCTTTTGTGAAATTAATTCATTTTAACTCAAATTTAAGTTTGTATCTTAAAAATAAACATGCACTTAGCCAGTAAGTTAGTACGGTGAATGAAACTAACAATAAGCTGAAAGGAAAAAAATTACTTTTTAATTTTGCTAATTAATTTAATTTATTAAATGTGAAATATTAATAAATTTATCTTTAATTATTTTATTAATATAAATGATATATATAAATAGTGTTTAAACTATATTTTTTTAGATGATACGTATATACTTAAAGCAATTATAGTTTAAAAAAGGAATTAATTTTAATTTTTTTGATTATTTTTATTTAGTAAAATATATTTTAGATCCCTAAAAAATGCTTGAAATATTAAATAAATTCTATATTTTTTTGTATTTAATTTGTCCCTTTAATTTAAATAAAATAAATTACTTTTGGTTATCTAAGTGATTTAGCTAGATAGGGTTTTTTAGGAAAATAAAAAATAATTTAAATAGTATTTAAAAAGATTCAAAGTGATATGTTTAAAAATAGATAGATATAAATAAAGTAAAAAAAATTCAGAGTAGGTAGTTAATATATTGAGAATTATTTTTATTTAAAGATCAAATATATTGTTAAAGTTAAAATAAATAATATAATATTAGACATGTCTACTAAAAAAAATCAAGAGAAAGCATTGTTAAATAATGTCTATATATGCCCAAATAAATTTGAGTTTAAATTTCTTAATAGAAATTTTGGATTCAAATGAACATTGGTTTTTACAGAAAACTTTACTAAAAATGATCTGTGAAATTCTTTGACAGATAATGTAATAAATAAAATTGATCAGTAAATAATTTTACACCAATGATATGGTTACCAGAAAAAAATATTGAACGGGTGAATTAAATAACTAACCATTAATATATATGACATTTATTTTGTATAAATACCACTCCACTCAAATTTAGTTAAAATATTTGAATTGATTGATTGAAAAGTTTTACTTTTAATAATTGATAATAATTTTTCTCTTATTAATCACGTGATCATCAATCTAGCTAGCTATTTTTAAATTAAGTAGACAATTAATATTCCCTCCATTTTTTATACTGTTCTGTTTAATTTTTTTTACAAAATTAAGAAAAGTACATTATTTTAAGACAATAATATACATAGGGAGCTAATTTTACTAACATTTTTACATTGATTCTTAATTTATATATATATATATATATATATATATATATATATATAAGGTGAAAAAAAATTAAAGTAAAAAATAAGAAAACAAAAAAATAGTTGTAAGATTTTATATAAACAATTCAGATTGAGTTGTTAATTAAACAAGTTTACATAATTTTCTCACATAAAGTGTAATTTCTAATAAAATATTTAATTGTATTTTTAAATTAATATATTTAGTAAATTAAAAAATATAAATAATATCTAATTATAAAATAATTATGTTATTTTAAATTTTAAGCTGCAATATTTTAAAAAATATCATATTTTTTTACAATATTATATTATTATGATTAAATATTTTTAGAACAGACAGACACACAGACACAAACAAACACAGACACAGACAAACACAAACATGAACACAGATACACACACACAGACATACATATATATATATATATATATATATATATATATATATATATATATAATAAGTAAAATAGAAATAACCAACATAAAAACATTTGAGATATTGAATTGTAACTATAATATTTAATTGTAATATCAAGCACATGAATCGTAATAGAAAAGAAAAAGATATTAGTAAAACATTTGTGGATAAGATTAGTCAAACTTATTTTTAACCAACTAAAATTATTTGTAACTAATGAAAGAAGTAACTAATAATTAGAAATATATATATATATATATATATATATATATATATATTTACAAATGAGTCTATAAATAGATGGTTAAGGAGATTGTATCGATAGAAGAAGAAAAAAGGGGAGAAACATAACTTTGTTTTAACTGAGAGTAGTGAAACTGTAGTAAGACTTTATTTGAAGAAAAATTCAAAATTTTTATATTATTCTAATTATTAAGATAAAGGGGAGGAAACATTTAATACTTTTAAATATGATAATTATTTAGTGAGATGTCTTTAACCTCATTTTATTTATTATTTTATGTTACTTTTAATTATAATTATTTAATGAGGTGTCCCTAACTTTATTTTTTATTTATTATTTTATGTTACTTTTAGTTATAATTCTTTAGTAAGGTGTCACTAATATAATTTTTTTTATTATTTTATGTTACTTTTAGCCATAATTATTTGATTTATTGTTCGTAATCTTATTGGGTTATTAAATTAGTTATTTTTTAAACTATTAATTAACCATTTTATTTTAAATGTAATGGTTATTTTTTATATATTAACTCTTATACTTATAAAAATTATAATAAAATTTTTACTACTTAACTAAATGTTTGAATTAATTTGTAGTTGGAGGATCATCCTTGGAGATTTAAATAAATAAATATTTAAGGTGAAATATTCTTGTATTCTTTAAAAACCATATAAAGAAGCTCATTTATCCTGACTAGTCACTACAAAAATAATTTAAATTTTTTCAAATAAAAATAAATAAATAAATTGTTATAAACAAATATGTATATATATAGATTACCATTTTTATATAAATAGTTGTATATCTAAATATACATACATATATATATATATATATATTTATTATTATTTAAATTATTTTTATTTAAATTATTTACATGATAATTGTTCTCACTCTTTTCTTTTTCTTGTCTCTTTTATATATAAAAATTTTGGAAATGCAAATTAAAAAAGATGGACGTGCCTAGTTACCCAATCCCTCTTTCAACAGTTGTTTAAATATAAATACCAGTTGAGTTACAAATGTAATTGAGAGCTTAATAACGTTAAGAGGGACTGACATCTCCACTCTGGTGTTTATCAATATTCAAGAAAGACCGTTAGTAATAGAAGGACTGTTGGTCGTCACCTTCTATCTTCTGCCTATTAATTACACAAGTCCGTTAATGAATATATTTCCATCGATTCTGTGATCATTATTGTAGGAAAAAGTAAATGAAAGATTTGTACATAAATAAAATGTTTCCCATCCTTTTATGTAATGAATATATGATTTATATATATATATATATATATATATATATATATATATATATATATATAAAAGTGTGGTTTTAATTATAAATTCTTAGTTAAATAAATAATTAAAAAATAAAAATTATACATTGGAATGAAATAAAAACCAATTAAGAAAATAAATTATTTCCGTGTAATTAATAATGGATTAAAAAATTTTATGTAGATGATATATATATATATATATCGAATACTGTTACATAAAGATCACTCCTAGAAACTCTTAACGTGCTGCTATCTTGTCACCTAGAATCTTCTGCATGGTTGCTATTGTTGGAACCAAAGGAACTCATTGAAAACTTGTGAAGTTTTTGTTTTGCTTTTCTCTCTTTATTTTTTCTCTTAAATCAATTTTATGGTCCTAAACACGTTTATAGGTGTGGTACTTGTATTGTGTGTTTTAGATATGCTTGAAAATGTGTTTGAGATAGTTTTGGATAGATTACATAAGCTAAATTATGCTAAAAAAATTTTAAAAATGGATTTTTAGGTAAGGTAATCGATTACCTAAAAATGGTAATCGATAACCCTATGAGAATTTTTGAGAACTGAAATTGATGCTATCTGTGGTAATCGATTACCTGATTTTAGTAATCGATTACTCCTGAGAACAAACACTTTGGATCAGTTTTGTGCAAGATATCAGGTAATCAAGTGAGTAATCGATTACCCTGCATAAAAACTGATATAAAAGCATTTTGAAAACAGATTTAACAACTTTTGATCAGTCCAATCAAGCGTTTTCTTCAAGATTAACCCATAAAAATCGATTACCCTGCATAAAAACCGATTCTCTCCAAGATGCATACCCATTTTTTTTTATGGTTTGAAAGTGCTTCCTTCAAGATTCAAGGAAGAGGTTCCGTTGAGTTCTAATATTTCTTTTTGGGTATTCTTCACATCAAGTGATATTGTTCTATACCCTATCTGTGTTTTTGCACTTGGTATACAATCTCTTGAGATGTTCTTGAGATTGTGGGAAAATCTTGCAGCGGGGTGTGACAAGTGAGGCGTTGAAAGTGGCGGGGTGTCACTATATAGCAAACTCTTGTGGTGTGCAAGAGAAAGCCTCCTATTGTGTGATTTAAATATTTCTGGGATTAAAATCTGTATGTGTGGTGTGCATGTACTGAAATTTTAGTGGAAAACATATTAGCGAAAGGCTAAGTCTGTAAACTAGATGTAGGTCAGTTGGACTGAACCAATATAAATCATTGTGCAAATTCTCTCTTCCATATACTTTTTACTTTCAGTCTTTATTGGATTCTTGGAGCACTAACATCTAGGTTTTTACAGCTGAATTTGATTCATTAAGATTTGTTCCTACTGATCTAAATCTTGATACATAATTACTTGATTTTAAATTTGGGTCTTTAACCCATATTTTGTGGTTTGATTTTTATTATTTCTACTCTTTCCTTTTGATCCTGGATTGCTTTAAATATAATTTTTTTTAAGTTTCTCAGCTACTTTATTTAAAATTATTATTGAAAGAATTAAATTGATTGGTGCTTTGCTTAAAGGGTTGAATTCTTGAAAACCTATTTTTACAAAAGAAGGTAGATTTTGAAAATTTCAAAAAGGGGTTGTTTTTTAAAATAGTCTGATATTGTTGAATAGAAAATTTGAAAAAATAATTTGGTGTATCTATTCAACCCTCCATTCTAGATTCCCCTCTAGGACCAACAGTTACCGTCCTCACTCCACCACCATCATTATTATCACCAATGTCACCACCGCCACTATCAGTACTGTTGTTGCTATCATCAACAAGTGGTGGTGACAGTGGTAATATCAACGATGGTGAGGGTGGAGTGGAACATGCATAAACCGTCACAATTTAAAACCTTACTCAAATTGAACAAAACAAAAACATAAAATTGAGAAGAGAAAGAATAGAAAAATATAGAGTGGTGAAATGAAAGAGGAGACATGTAACATCCAAAATATTTTATTCATTTCTATGATTGTCGCTCAACTTTCTAATTTACTTTTCTTATGATTTATAATCCAAAACATTTAAATATAAAATTTTCACACAATACACTCAATATAACATCATACATCTAAATAATTTTAAAGTTTAAAACAATATATAACATAGTATACACAATCTCAGCTTGTTAATTATCAAGCTTGAATAGTTTCACATACATAACCTATTCAAGTGATTCACAATTTTTACTTGAACATGATATCTATCCATTAATATCATACACATGACCAGTGTACATAATCTGCTTATATGGTCAAGTCTACATGCACATTCTCATATTATAATGTCTTTAAACATCCTATAATACTATTATTATACATGGTTCCATAAAACCTATTACATAACATATAACATCCCAAAATATTTATACTATTTACACCATTCCCTTATACAATTCTATTTACTTACAATCTATACTCCAAAATACAAAGATATAAAATTTTCATTACATCACATTCAATATTACAACAAACATCACAATAATTTCAAAGTTCAAAGCAATATATAAAATAGTACACACCATTCTAAATAGCTCAACGAACCTTGTCGCTTGGCGTTACCCAAGGTAGCTCACCCAACTATGACCCTGTATCACCTGAGCATAAGCATTCATAACCAATCATTGCACTTATGCTCCACTTGAACATAAGTACTAACAAAAAATCAATCACACTTATACTCCACCTGAACATAATCATTAACAACCAATTAATCAAACATTAATTAAATATTAGAATCAATAAAATCAAATACACTTATATTCTTTGAATACAAGCTTTTCACCCAACAACATGTTTAGATGTGATATATTCCTGAATATCTACATTGAGTTCGAACACAAAGGTGACTTAAGATCCCTTCCAATTGGTGACATGCGTCCAAGTTACACCGTGTTATTACTAATTTAAGTCTAAGCAATACTCATCTAACAAACACAAACTGATGTCTAGTGTCTACCTGACACTCGGTGACATATGGTTTAATTAATAGGTTATTCGTGAAAGGGAAATAAATATTACGGAGAATTAAATATTTACTTATATTTAATTTAATATAGTGAAAAGAATTAAATTTAAGTTCTTACTTAAATTATTAATTGAATTGAGGTGTGGTGAGTTTATTATTGATGTTAATGCTTTACAGTTATATTCGGTTGATATTAAGTCTGATTGATCTCTATTGTAGGTAAGTTTGATCCTGAACTAACGAACCTTTTTCTGATCGGTTTTTATCTTGTTGTTCCCTTTAAAAACAAAATTTCTTTGAAAATCTTGATTTTTAAGGTTTCTTTTAATTTGAGATTTTTTTTAGATTCTTCTGAAATTTCTTGAAGTAGATTTCCTCTTTTTCTTTTGAGTTAGCTCTTGAGAGGAGAAATAGACAAGAGAAGCTAAACCTTTGATTTTAATTTGAGAAATTATGAGTTAACAGCTAAGAAGTTAATTAGATTTGAGCAATTGAGCTTTTGATTATGATTTGAATGTTATGAAAAATTGGGTGTTTTTGTGTGATTGAGGATTTGAGTTTTGTTCTTGAAATGAGGGGTGGTTGAATTGATTGATTTGTAATATGAATATTTTGAGATATATGATGTGTTGCGTAGTTGATAATTATTATAGAAGTGATTTTGATCTTGAATTGGACGATTTATTGGATAGTTTGGATGTGACAATTACAATAGGGTAACTTAACTTTGGTTGAATTGTCTCTCTATGCTTGAAATTGAATTTGTTGAAATGATGATGCTATTTTTGGATTTGGGATATAATGCATATTGTTAAAAAACATGATGAATAATATGTTTATTGTTGTTGATGGTTGTGCGCAGTTATAGTTAGGTAACTTAGCCTTGGATGATATATTTGGTTGGGTACATTGATGTTAGTGACACAACTGGGGTCAATGTAATCCAGAGTATGAAATATACAAAGAGATATTTCTGTTATTTACACTGTAGTCTTGGTACCATATATGTAAGGGGTGCCTAAAAGACATACTCAAACAACGGATGTGTGTCACAAGGTGTCAACTAGACATTAGTTTTTGGTTGTCAGATGAGTATAGCTTAGACTTAAGGTGGTAACATAATGCATCTTGGACGCCTTTCACCAATTGGAAGGGTCTTAAGCCGCTTTGGTGTTCGAACTCAATGTAGATATTCTAGAATATGTCAATTTGAACATGCTATTGTGTGAAAAACTTGTATTTAGGGGAACATATATGTGTTTGATTTGATTGATTGTGATATTCAATCAATGTTTGATTGATTAATTGTTAGTGCTTTTGTTTAGGTAGAGCATAAGTCTAATGAATTGGTTGTTAATGCTTATGTTTAGGTGGAGCATAAGTGTGATAATTGGTTGTTAGTGCTTATGTTTAAGTGGAGCATAAGTGTGATGATTGGTTGTGAGTGCTTATGTTCAGGTGAAACATAAGGGTGATTGATTGGTTGAGTTATCAGTATTGCGATTAAGATGAATATAAATGTAATTGTGTGTTATGTTAAAGTTTATGTTAATTTATAATGCATGAGCTTACCCTTGCATTGTGTGTGTATTCTGTATGACTATGATGATCGTGCTTTGCACCATAGTAGATATCAGTGATGATGATGGATATCAGAACTAGCAGGATTAGCAGAGAATCAGAGTCAGTAGCAGAAGTTATTTGTTTTGTTATGGAACTAGTTTAAGTTTAACATATGTATATGTATACGCAGTTAGACTCTTTTGAGAAGATTGAGTGTATGGATTGATTGAGATTGTAAGCTATGTTTTATGTATGTTATAATGACTAGAGTTAGGTTCGATTGAAATGTAATAGTTATGTTTTAACAAAGAAATGCCATGTTATGCATTTGCGTAGTGTAAATCAAGTATTGATTATGTTTTTTATTGTGAAAGACATGTAATGTATCTGTGTAAATAATATATTATGAATGTGTTAACTGGCAAAGAGTATGTTTATGTATGATTGAATAACATGGAACAAGTTTGAGTATTATGCACTAAAGGTTATGTTATTTGCATGACCTCATTGGGTGACAAGTCTCACTCAACGAGTTTTAGCTTACGTTAGAATTAAATTGCAGTTTTGCGCCCCACAAAATGTCTCGCTTGACGCAAAGTTGTCTTGGGTTGGATTTTTAAGGATTTGCGTTCAGCGGCACGTATTGATGAGCAAAGTTCCTATTACTGGAATAGTCTGATACAAGGTCCTCACTGGGCAAGCTATCCTAGGTTCGCTGAGCGAGCTGAAATTGTGTGTACCATGTTGTATATTGCTTTGAACTTTGAAATTATTGTGATGTCTGTTGTAATATTGAGTGTGACTTAACGAAAATTTTATATCTCAATATCTTGGGATATAAATTGTAAGTAAATAGAATAGTGAAAGAAAATAATGATGTAAATAGTATAAATATTTTGAAAAATTATATTTACATGTGTTAAATGTTGATTATAAGTGATTTGATATCCAAAAAAAAATTCATATTTATATTTCAATAAAGAAAAATAATTACTGATCACATTAAACAATTCTATACAGTTATTTGATTCGGGTTTATTATTATTAATAATTTTTTTAATTTTAAGATAATTATATATAATAAATTTATCCACTTAATAATTTATGATTGATATGTTATCGTGTAAGTATACCACCATATGAAACTCTTGAATTATTGTCAAAATTTGGAATTATGAAATTCCTTGAAAGGTCTTAAAACAACTTAGTGATGGTTTTTAATGTAATTCTTAATCATAACAATTTTTTTTTTTTTTTTATAAGAGAACACCGATTCTCAATGCAGAATGGAAAAACGGTTTTCTTGAAGAATCAGTTCTTAGTTTAAATTGAGTCCATGAGGCCAGATCGAAATTTTTATTTTGGACGTTTAAATGGGTCCTATGTGTATATTTCACCCACTTTTATTTTTTTTTATTTAAACACTTTTATAAACAATTATATCTTCAACCCACCGTATATCTTTAAATTTTTTTAACTTTCATGAATAATTTATAATATAAATATTTTTTAATATATAAAAAAGTTAAGCACCAGTGCTTCATTAAGCAATTGGTGTTGGTGGGAAAAAACATTTGGGTCCTGCAACAAAAAGCTTTTAATAAGAACCCATGCTTATAGGGAAACACTCCTGTTTGTGTGCATTGTGAATGTTTTTATAAAATAGTTGAAAATAATCTAAGAAATTAATCGTCTTTTTATTGAAAATTTTACAAATTTAAAGAATTTAAAATACATTCAATTCAAATTATTTTATTTTATAAATGTTTTGTTTCACTGCTTAGGGTAATTCAAATTTATCAAATTTTAATTTAATTTTTTATTTGGATAAATATATATTTCAATTCTCACTAAAAAAATTATTTCAATATTAAAATGTTTAATAATTTAAAAATGTTAATTAATCATGTTTTTTTATTAATATTTTTTTTTGCCAGCATTTGTCAAATATTCTTTTCTTTTGAGGACAATCAAAATTATTTCATTTAACAAAAATATAAGGTAAGATAACTCTTATATGGTGAGTTTGACTGCAAGAGTATAAATTTAAATTTGATCATCAACATAATAGTATAATATTGTACAGTAAAATAAAATATTGTGACTAATGTTTTGAAGTTTTGTTGGCTGAAAAAATAACTTTAAGAAATATTAGCAAAAATTTGACCGTCATAGCTTAAAAAGTGTAGACAAATAGTCTGAAAAATAATCTTGACTGTCATAAAAAACATCCTTGATGGTAAAAAAAAGATTTAAAGAATGTCAAAATATCAAATTCTTACTTTTTTTTAAAAAAAAAAATTTAAAATTCTAATATTTTAACTTATCAAATTTTTTTTACTAATAATTAGAATTTTAAATTTTTGTCTTAACAACATATTTCATCATAAAACATTTTGAAATTTTTAAATAAAATAAATTTTTCTCTTAAAATTAAAAATTTTAAAAAAAATTCTTCTATACTTCATAGTATTAGAGAAACCAAAAAAATATTCTTGAAAATCTAATAATAAATTTGCTTTTGTGATGCTATCCTACACTTCTACCTAGCCACCGAATTTGGATTAAGTGACTTTGCAACTTTATGTTATTTTAGAGCATTAGATTAGTGTAATGTATAAATTTTCTTCTCATAAAAAATTTAATTTAATTATTATAATAATTTAAAATAAATAAAAATCACCCAAAATTACAAAACTTTAAAAATCACAGGAATGCTGCTCGTTACCATCCTTGAAAGGTGACATGACAATTATACCTGTAAAAATACGGATCCAATAGAAAAAACCAGAATAATTTCTCGAATGGCATGATAACATAAATATGCCACCAGTTTACTTTATTCATTGCAGCACAGTTACCGAATCTTTCAAAATTCATCTTTATCTACACAGTTATTAGCTTCTATTGGTTTGTCAGATGGGATTAATTAAAAGAAATCGTCATTGATTCGGCTTGCTAAGTTTGGTATGGCTTCAAGATAGACATAGATCACTTTACAAAAATCGGATAATTTATTTCACTTATTTATGTCACCAAATTCGATGATCACCTCCACCTCGTAATCGATGTCGTCTTCCAAATAAATTTTACAACTGTATTGTGTCCAAAGTTATAGATTATATCCACACCACATGCACACACATACCTGATTATATATAAATAAAATAAGACACGAAAGTGAGGGTGGCATATACATATATACATGTGGTGGGTTAAGAAATTAATTATAAAATTAAATGAGATCATATGATTGTGTATTGGATGAGATATTGGGATATGGAGAAGGTATGAATGTTGGGTGAATAATGGTATCTTTGTCTGCTTAATAATTTCGTCATGGGTACGCAGAGTTGTTGGGTGCCCTTACCACAGTTTTTCACTATTCCCTGATGCTTTTTTGTCCTTTTTGTATTTGTTTGTATTTGTAGGCCTGTACCATATAGACATCATATACTTACATACAAACAAACACTCCCTCGCTCCTCATCGAAATCTAGAATGTTACTTCTCCCCCTGCCATTATGCAAATTTCATTTTTTAATATTACATCATTCAAATTATGTGTGCGCATAATGATTTTGATTTGCTCTTATATCCGTAACAAAATCTTACACTGGCTTATTAAAAAATTAATACTAGAATGTTTTATTATCTGGTGTAATTAATTTCAGCTGCAGCAGACCAACTAAAAGACACAGTAAATCTAAGTACTATGTTTAATTAGTTTCCATAATTATAGACACACTCAAGGTATCACAATAATTCTCTTATAGGATATCACTCACCTGTATGATTACAAGTGTTATCTAACTCTTTAAACCTAATACAGATATAGATAGATATGCAATGATACATAACCTGTATATGTATCCATTCCATTATAATTGTTATAATTATATGATAAACTTAAAACTATATATTTAATTAAAAATTTTAATTTTTAATTTCTTATCATTATTTTTATACGTGTTTAAATTAAAATAAAATCATATATAATTATTTAATGATGTATAAGTAAATTAAAATGATAAAAAATAACATAAAAAGTTATCCAGATTAAAAAATATCCTACAAAGATGAGAAAAAATATTAGAATTTTCAAGCACAAAAATGGAAAGAGACATACTTGTCCCCAACGCGCCGGTTAATATACACACAGTTTTAAAGTTTTTCATTAAAATCAGTTTAAAAACTTTGTATTTGAGCCCCTACTTTTCATTGCTACCATGAAATTAAGGAATATAAATATTAACTAAAGTTAATGGACTACACTCAATTCATTATTAAATTTGTTATATAATAATTAATTAAATGTATATTGATTTGCTTTAAATTTGGTCGTGATAAAATCAATTTCTTGTTGAATACGTTGATTGAAAAGCAGTTTTAAGATAATATATATTTTTTTAGATTACATAAAAAAAAGTGTAACAAATAGACAAAATAAGTATGAAACGCTTACAAAATTATTCAGTAAAGGGTAAATAAATAGTATATGGGTTGTTAATATTAATCAAGAACTAGAATAGGGAAATTATATTATATTATATATTTTTTTTGAAAAGCTAAATATATATTCAATAACAGAAAAAAAATGTTTCTTAGAATACATACTAATTATATATGCCTTCATATCCTATTGGAGTATATCAAGACTTATCCACCTATTTCATATTTAATAGACACAATGTAGGATTAGCATACCAATCCGAGAAGACACACCCCCTATTAAACCCAAAGGAATATGATAGCCATTTCCACGAGATTACCTTTATGCACATCAGAATGTTGACAGAATCCACCAGTTATTAAATACAATCTGATTTCTAGTAATCCAGATACCCCAGCACCCGGCAAGCTAGAACACATACCTGCACTTCTTCTTTCGCTTTCCAATCACCCATACTGACGACGAAAGGAAGAGTTAATATAATAATATATATTATATTATATATATTCTAAAAAATTATAAGAAGGATATACTACTACAGAAATAAAGTCAGAAACCCTTTAACCCTAATTATTCATGTGCACGTATATTAGAGTATTACAAATGTGTATCAAAATTAAAAATTTCACTAAATGATTTGGTTAGATTTCACGTGTATATATATAAATGTATGGCATTGATCTTATCTTGTCATGTGATTTGGTTAGATTTCACGTGAGAAGGTTTTCCCTTACAGCATATATTGGAAACAACTATAAAAGTAATCTGTGGATAGGTGAAATGAAGGCCATACGCAAGAATGAACATAGCATAGACCACAGAAATTCAAAAAGAAAAAAGCATTGCAATATTTTTGGTCATGAATTGAGAACACTGAGTCTTTTTTGGAGTGTTATAAACAGTTACATTACGGATATGGATGCAGATGCTGATGAATAACATAGAAGAAGACATGGAAGCTTGCATTAAGACAAGCCAAAACTAAGGGCCGTGTCTGTTGGCCGCCCACTGACAATGATTTTGACAACAACTTCTTACCCTAGACCGGGGATGAAGATTGTTCAAGGTTTTTTGCTTTTTGTTTTTTTTATATTGTTATTGCATACAAACACTTAATCATTTCACTTTACGTTCACAAATATACATTCACATTGTATAACCAATTAATGGACACCCGCATTTTACACCGTATTATATAGCAGTTCACTCAAAGTCCAAAAACGACTACATCCCACTTTAAAATGTTCTCTTCAACATTTACTAATCTTTGGGTTTAATATTTGAATCAAATGTAAACTATATTATCCAAGTATGCTGATTTTGAACATCATGTAGCTCATCCTTATATCTTTAAGTAAATTTAGTGTGTGGAATGATGGCTAACAAAATTGACTTTTGAATGAAATTGATTTAATTGATTTTCAATGATATAATTTTGGATCTTTTATTATAAGTGAGTTATCAGTAAATTCACCGTTAAATTTTTTATTCAATGTATTACTTCAACTTGCTTTAAACTAGAAATAATTATGGATTAAAATCAATACTAAATTCATTTCCATTTGCAAGCAAAACATATAAAAGTTTATTTGAAATTAATTCTCGATATAAAATCAATTTTGTAATGTAAATATATATATATATATATATATATATATATATTTAATTTCTTTATAAAGTTACTTAAAACAAGATATTTTTTTCTAACTTAAGATATGAATACCCTTTTACATTATTACCTAATTATTTAGCATGTGTAGTAAACTTGTAGACTTTTATAATAGTTACATGAAAGTCATATCATCGATAATGTTAACTTTGGTCTATTATATTTTAGTATTTTTAATTTTGGTATATTAAGTTTTAAAAATTTATTGCAATTCTTTATATTTTTTAAGTTTCATTTTGGTTTATATTTTTGTATTTTGTTAGTTTTTGATAACTTTAAATTTTTGTAACAATTAAATAAAAATAGTAACAAGCCAACAATCAAAGACGTTACTATCTTTGTAATAGTTATAAAGAAAAGACTAATGTATAAAGTTTTGCAATGATATTTAATACCAAAGACGTTACTATTTTTTTTGGTTTTACTAATAAATACGTTTAAAACCTTATAAACAAAGAGCTATAATTTGAACATTAATGTAAAATTCTTATAACTATTAAACTCTTATTTAAATCTTATTAATATTTTTTAACCACATCCATCTTAATTACCACCATTACTTGCAACATAATTCATCTTCAAAATAGAGCTACTGTATTTGCACTCAATAATTTCTGAGTGTTATAAAACATACACAAAGGTGAACCCTCACACAAGTCAATTAGGGAGGAGTTAACTTGCACTTATATTTTTATAAAGAATAAAAATAAA
Source organism: Psophocarpus tetragonolobus (assembly GCA_037954015.1). NCBI lineage: Eukaryota > Viridiplantae > Streptophyta > Magnoliopsida > Fabales > Fabaceae > Psophocarpus > Psophocarpus tetragonolobus. The sequence goes on from CM075696.1 coordinate 4,311,015, forward strand.
ACTTTTGAAAATATAAATGATTATAATAAAACTTTCAAACATAATATACCCAAATAAAAAAATACTAAGACATAATAAACCAAAGTTAATATTTAGCCAATAATTTATAATTGAATAACAATAATAAATCCTCTCTATATTATTATCAATCTCTTATTTTAAATTTTCATTTGATTTAACTTATTTTTAGATTCGTAAAAAATTAAAATTTTAAAAAATTAAATATTTTGACAATAGTTTCTTACCTTAAAAGTTCCTTTTAAGTTAAAAATTGTTTATAAAATAATTTTTTTTGTGTAAACTAAATTTACATAAAATTGTTTATGTAATATTTAGATGGTAAAATAAATTTCTTAAAACTTTAAGTAATTTTGTATAAATATTATCTAACCAAACTTTGCTTTTAAGTAACAAAAATAAAAATAAGTTGAGTTAAAGAATACCTAAATGCAACAAGTGTCATTTATATATAGAAGGTAATCTTACTAAAAGCAATAATCACCAATAAAGTATTTAATGCAAATACACATACATAATTAATTCAAATTTGAGATCATTAAAAAATATTTTGGGTTATCTAATCTACACATTTCATCATAGATTTCATCATAGTTTAAAAATTTAGACCAGTGTTAGTTGGACAGTGAACCAATAATTTGATTTAGGTTGATATATCATAATCGAATTCACCTAGCCTGAACTAATGAATCTGTTTATTTAATAGATTATAAGTGTATAAAATAAATAGTAAGATAAATTAAATGTAAGTTTTGTTTTAATTTATGAATTAATTTAGGAGTAATTGGCTTGTATCAATACTATGTGATTGAATTTATCTTATAGTTAGTAGGATGAATAGGTGAACATGATTATTATTCCTTTGATTCGATGAGTTCAAAGTAGTTTTCGAGAAGTTTTCAGAATTCATTTAGGGGAAGGAATGTGAATAGTAAACTGTCATTACTAAACACACCCCCCATTTCTTCTTTCTTTCCCTCCTTTTTCTTTTTTCTCCTTCATTCTTTTTCTTCCTCAATTTCTCTTCTCATGACCATCGTTTCACTCTCTGTCACTGTCATTCTTCATCTCTTTGCATGGTCATTGATTTATTGACGGAACTCGACAAAATCTCTTTCATTGTTCTTGATATTGAGTGTTCATCAATATAGTATGTTTGATCTTAATTATTTGGACCTTTTTTCATTTTTTTTCGGTTCAATTATTCTCTTTAAAAAGGGAATTCTTTTAAAATCTAAATTTCTTAGATTCCTGTTTAGTTTTTGGATAGTTGGTAAGTTGTAAGTGATTCCCACGATTGATTTTTCCCAGTTCAAAAAATCTCATTTTTCTTAAACGGAGAAATAGGTAAGTGAAGTTTTATTTTGATTTTTATTTGAAATTTCTTATTGGTGTCAATATCATCATGAATAAAACTGAGTCAATTGTGTTTTGATTATGATTGTGCAATTAATGATTGGATTGTTGTGTTTAGAGAATTTTGATTATTAATTGCATAGGTGTTCAGTTGAGTTATGATTGTACTATGAATTGAGTATTGTGTTGAGAAAGGATGATTTAATGAATTGTTGAGTAATGGTTGTATGATTAGGTTGTTATGGGGATGTAGCAAAAACCTTGATGTCGTACTTTGAATTAGGGATATAACGAGATAAGTTTAAGTGATCATGGTGATAGGGCCTTGTAAGGCGATGATGCAATGTTAGAGCCTCGTTGGACGATGATGCGCTAGTGTTAAAACCTTGTTTAGGGTGATAATACACACAAGATATACTCTGATAGCAACTAGATGTAAAAAATGGGTTAGTTAGACTAGACATCAGTTGGGTATTAAATGAGTTTGCTCATACTTCAATTGGTTATCAAATGAGTCATGTAGATAGTAGATACCAATGTGGGAAAAGTCAGATGAACTATTACCTTGATAACTGGATTCAATGTAGTTAGTTTCTCTAGAAAGCGTTTGGATATGTGATTATATGAGTCTGATTACTCATATTTTGAGGGAATATAAGTTTGAATGTTTGAGGGTGATTTGCTTGCTTGGTTGACCTATGAGATGAACATGATTTATGGTTTACCATGTCTTTGATAAATTGTTGATTTATGTTATTATGAACTTACTCTTGCATTGTATGTGTATTTTGTATGATTGTGATGATCATGTCTTGCAGGGAGCAGATAGTAGTGAGATGGATGGAAAACATGACCAATAAGATTGCAAATGTCTATCTGTCAAGAACTTGAGAGTCACTTTTGAATTGTAGAAAAGATGTAAATAGTTAATATGTAGTTCATATGTAAAATAACTTGTAAAACTTAGTACTTTGGATTTATAGATATGTATGTATGATAATAGAACCATAGTATACTCTATTACTGTGGGACATGTCTTGAATATGCATATATCAATCTTTTAATGTACTAAGCGAATTTTGTTTTGACTTGTGCTTTGGTAATATTGTTTGACGGAGAGTTACACAACTGAGATTTTGCATTTCTGCAGAGTTTCGTTGGACAACAAGTCTCACCCAGTAAAAAATTGTCGTTGTTAATGAATTTCTTGACTTTGCGTCCCATGAGGAATCTCGCCCAACATAAATTTGTTTTTGTTGGAGATTTTATTAACTTTGCATTGACTCCTCACTGAGCGCAAAGTTTTCCCTTTTAAAAATTAGATTGAGTTTTTGTCCAGTGACACATCTTGTTGAATGAAGTTCTTTCTTTAGAATAGTTTAATTAAGCAGTCTCACTGGGTGATCATTGTCACTAGGAGAGATATTTTGGTTCCTCACTAGACGATATTACTCACTTAGTGAGAGTATGCAATGTATGTTTGAGTTATCATGGGTTAAATTTTTATTTTTAGAGTTTGACTTGTATCAAAATGGATATGTTAATGAGTAGTAAAGATTTTATTAGTTATTATTTAGGATGTTATAGACTCAGTAACCTAGTTTGGGTCATTCAATTTTTCTTTTTCCTTTTCAAATTAGTGAAAAAGATTATTTTATTTTGATTAATATGTTAACCATTAATTTTTCATTATAATTCTATGTTTTCTCTTCATGTTGTAAACATGACGTTATTGTTACTAGCTTACTGTGTTATTGTTGATTTTATTGTGATATTACTTGTTGAATTTGTTGTGTTTAAAGATTTTATTTAGTTAATTATTTTATGTGTTTGAGATTTTTTTTTGTTAAAAGTGGTATTAGCTAGCATTTCTCTTTTGTCTATAAGTAATTTTTCTTGTTTATTTCAATATAGATAGACTAGATGATGTGGGTAAATTAGTGACGTAATGATTCAACTAGTAATCCAATATTTTAGTGCCTTGTCATTGATCACTGAGTCAATTTTTAAAATTATGCATTTAGTCATCGTTTGGGGTGATTTTAGGTTTTAAGTTTTTAAATTTATAAAACAAAAACTTGTTTTGTCTTTCTGTTTTGAAATTTATAAAAATAACATTTTTTTGTTTCTAATTATAAAATAGTATTACTAAATCTTAACCCCACCAAATTATTTTCATCATGGTGACTGACAACCAATAACAACGACTACATACCAACGATTTGGTGACTATAGATGATGACCTAAATTTGGTGAGGAATGACGATGACAAGTAGAGAACTTAAAGTAAAAATAAAAACTTTAAAAACTATTTAAAGCAATTTTATGCTCATGAATTGAGACCTCTAATTAAAATAAAACAACTTTCACTAGTTGATTTACACAACAAACCAGTGCTATATTATATTTAAAATTCATAAATCATCCCACTCTCAAAACAGGACAATTTATTTCTTTTAAAATTTATTTATTTATTATTAATGAGAATATTAAAATTCAAAGCTATAAGCTTATCGTATAGTATTTATTTCTTTACGTACATTATTTTAGAACAAAATCAGAAAACCATCTTTATGTTTGATGTTATCACATATAAATGAAGAAGTATTTAACGAAGTTAAAATATGACCATATTTAATGAATATTGTTATTTAATACTTTGACTTTATGTATATTAGTATATAGTGTTGATAATGAAAATTATTTAAAAATAGAATAGTTAAAGTTAAAAAGTTGGAGAGGAATAAAAATAAAATAAAAGGAGGGATTATAAACGTAAACGTAGAGACAGAATTTGTAGCACACGTGGGAGTGTAGAGTGCGTAAGCGACATCAATATCTTTGAAGACAGGGAGTGGCAGTGGGGCGAGGCCTCCCTCGCGGTTCTATTTGCCTTTTTTCTCTTCCACACTCCACACTACCCACTACGCCATGCCATGCCATGCCCCTCTCTCTAACTTTTCTCCTTCAATAAATCATTGCCTCACGTTCCCAACATATATTATATATTTGTGCCATCTCTCATCTCTCATCTCTCATCTCTCATCTATATTCACAATTCAGACCCAGGTAATATATGTGTTTCTTTTCAACTTCCAGGTAATCGTAACAAACATATATTTCTGGATAATTTTAGTTAATAATGCCCTCAATATGTCTTCTTCTTTTTGTTCTACTTTTATTTGGTCTCTTTCCTTTGTCTTGCCCTATCAAAAGATGTATCAGTGTCTCTGTCTCCCATGCCAAACTAATCGTGGCCACATGTTGCTACCAAAACCACTTTCACTTCGGGATATCCTTCAGTTTCTTTCTTCTTTTTTTTTCCAAGCTACCTACGTGCAAAATTAAACATGGTTTTTTAAATAATTATTATCAAACATACTACTAGAACCTTACAATCCATAATAATTTACTATTAAAAACTTTATATTATTAGTATCTTCTAATTAAATTCCAATTTGAATAGCAAAATATCGAATTATTATTTTCTGAAACTCTGTTTACGTGTTACCTATTTCGTAAATTGTATTATCACCCGACGATATAGTTTATGATCCAGTGCTCTACATCAGATTCATACTAAATTAAATATTATTTTTTTCAAATTAAATCAAATCAAAATTTTTAGAACTCAAATAAGTTAAGAATTCAAATTAATTAATTTCACCGTTGGAGTAAATGTAAGAATTGATACTATATAATACTAGGAGACCTATAAAAATGTTTTAAGAAGTTATAAATGAGTTTGTAATAATAGATGTTTCGAAAGACTAAAACAAATATTCTAATAATCCAATATAGGTTCAAACACTCGAGATGCTCCTATAAATCCTAACATATTTACTTTTCCTTTTGTTATAATATTAAATTATTACAAAAGTAAACTCTATGCCCATAAAAGAAATCAAAGTAAACTCTAGCCAGAGTAGATGGTATGTTTAGACGTTTAAAATATCTTAACTAATAATATATTTAAAACTCAGGCTTTGGCCTAGCAAACCTTAAATTTTTACCACTAGCTAATTACCCTCCATTTAAGTTATTCATGTTGAGGTCTATCATTTCAATGTATAATTTTGGTAACTTCAAGTTATTTTAATAACTATAATTTTAATTGTATTTTAATAAATTCTTAAACATGAAAAAACCAAATTAACGATCATGATTATAAAATTTAGAGATAAAATATAATGATAATTGTAATTAAATTAATGGATTCAATAATGTTAATTTTAAGAATGTTGACATTAAAAGAACAAAAATAGTTATAATAGTTAACGTGGAGTGTAACCTATCAACTAAACATTTTCCTCCTAATATCCAGAGAAAGGAGATAAATAACAAGTTACAGGCATATCGAATTATACTAAAGACCTTTAAAGACACATGCAATTTGTTAACTGTGATAAAATTGAAAGTGGACAAGAAAAAAATATATTTAGTTAAGAAAAAAATATTGTGCTAGCTCTATCCCTCTATCACCTTTCAATATCACAATCTCCATTGTGTTTTGTCACCCTAAGATAGATTATATAACTTGCCTTCTGAACTTAGTTAATTTATATTTTAGTATAAATAGGATTCGTATACTTATCTTACAAAACTTTTTCTTTCATTTTCTTCATAAAAACAGATATGTACCTAATTAATTAAATCTTAAAACAATAATAATGAACTCCTCCTAAAATTCATGAAACACTTTTCCCATTATCCACATGTAAACATACTTGGTGTCAATGATCAGTCTCGATGCTCTATGAATTGCAGCTCTTAATTGGGCTATCTAGCATGAGGTTTTTGGGGGACCCTAACAGACCATAGAGTCATAGACCAAAGCCTACTAGGATTGGAGGGACCCTAGATGTTGTTTTGAAGTTTCTAGCTGGCTAGCTTCACTTGTTTGGAGTATATGTTCCAAGCTCGTGAATAGACCAAGTGCGTAAGTTCTAGTATATTAGGGCATTTTTAATAATTAAAATTTAAGATATTAGTTATTCTGAATATTTTAAAAAATATTAAATAATCTTTGTGTTCTTTTTAATATTATGTCAACTTTAAGATATTTATGCATAATTTTTCTCTATATCCCTAAAACTTGATCTAAACAATTTTTTATAATATTTTAAAGAAAATATTATAAAATCAAAAAGAGAAAAATTAAAAGGGAGGAATTAAAGGAAGCTTTAAAGAAATTAGATTAACAAACAATTTCTATGATTAATTAGGCTCGACTAACATAGATATGAATCAGTGGATGGTGCTAAAACGGGCCACACTCGGTGTGCCAGTTTGTCTGCCTATATATTTAAGGGGAGTTGGCCCAAAAAATAAAAATTTTACTTAATGAGAGCAATTGGTAGCGACCCACTTAACCTACGAGTTAGCCAAGTTCAAGCCACATTGACTCACCTAATCCACTTAACAAAAAAAAAATATTTTTTATGAAAAAATTCACTCAAATAAAAAAAAATTTAGATATGAATGATTTGCATGTTTTTTAATATTGTTATTTTATTTTTATGAAAAATTCTACTTAATAAAAAGAAAAAAATTACTTATTTTTATTTTGTTTTAAATCTTAACCCATCTCACCCACTAACCCTTTTTTTATATTTTTAGGAAGGTGGGTTGAATTAGCTCGATTCACTTACTTTGTAACCCATGGTGAGCTAGCTCATGTGGACCGAACTGACCCATTTTGACACTACTAAATTATTTACTCACACTTTGAAAAAATTATAAAAAACCTTAAAAAACTTGGATTGACATGGACAATTATATGATTAGGACAAAACCCTAGATACCTACTCACACATAGTCATGGAGAGAAAAAATTAAAATAAAAAAACCATAAAAACTATTTTACACTATTAGGGTCTATTTGGTGGTCCAGATAAGGAATAAGATATAATAACTTTTTCCTATCCTATCTTATATCAAGTGTTTGTTGGCCAATATAATTGGATAATTGTATCCTCTCGGCTTATCATATCATACCATGTAGTGTAATTTTTATCCTGAAAAGGGGGTTGGGTTAGAAAGTGAAAGAATGTGATTATTTTTTACTTTCTCATTTGCCTTCCCATCTTCTCTCTTCAACTCTCCCTACACTAATTCTTCCATTCTCATAGCCACACCTCTCAATCTTCGATGAGTCTCTTCCCCCCTTTCTCCCCCATTCTCTCTCTCGTTGTTGACTTTCTCTTGTTCTAGTCATTTTTCTTTCTTATGGTTTTTTCTCTTTCTCATGTTTTTCTCTCTATCAATGCTCCGTTTAGGTACGCGAACATGTCCATCATCCTCTGCCGCTCTAGTGCCTCCACCAGGATGTTCATGCTCTTTCGAGGCTCATCAAGGCCAAACCATGACACAAAGGGCTCCGCAACGATGGTGGCTGTGGCAATTCCTTAGGAGAGGGTGTTGGAGATTTTGAGAGAACGAAGTGGGGATTGTGCAGGGAGTGAGGGTAATAGGAGAGTGTAATAAAGAAAGGGCTTATTTAACGTTAAAGGAAGGGTGGTGGCGGTAAAGACATGTTTTGGAACAGTTGTTGTCGTCATCTTCTTAGACTTCAACAAAAGGTATCCAAATAAATGCAAACTCTAATTCTATAGAATTTCCTAAAAATTTTATTTTTGTAAAATAAATTTTAATATTTTAATAAAAAATAATTTTTTATTTATGTGTACTTATTGAAAAGCGAAAAAATAACTTAAATTAAATTTACCATAAAATTATATTTAAATTTGTAATACGGGAATTTTATCATTTTAATATTCTTTTATATCCTATCCTATCATAATCTATCCATCTCAAACATAGGATAGCATAAACTAGTCAAATATGTCTTCTTATCCTAGTGTGCATCAAATATACTATAGGATAAGAGTTTATCCTGCTCTTATCTTGTCCTATCTCTATCCAACTCTTCTATCATATCTTATGCACCAAACATGCTTTTAATATTTCATCATTAAACTATATATATATATATATATATATATATAGATATATGGTGATGTCATAAATATAATTTTCTTCATAACAACTTAATTTTAAAAGTACAACATAATTTCTAGTTTCACGCGTTCTAATTGTGATAAGTTTATTGGTATAAACAATTTTATTTAATTTGGGTTGTTACAATGATTCTAACTCTTATTTTCATTGTTACTTATTATGCAAATGTACAAAATTATGTGGTATTTTCACTAAGAATAACGTCAATTTACATGGACTTAATTGATACTTAAGAAATTTATATAATTTTTACTTGTTAAAAAATATAAATTTTGACTAATAACTATGAAAAGTAATAAAGAAAAATAGCATAAACTTGAAATAAGGAGTTCTTATAAAAATAAAGAATCAGTTAGGATTTTGACTTCACTAAATCATCATTATACATATATAGCCTGCTGTAAAAAACAAAGTTAAGGATGGTCAATGGACATTACTATATTCCTAGAAAAAAAATGCATGGGGTGCCGTTCTTATTTTCTCAAACATATTTTTCAATCACATTCAAATTGAAGAAAAACACAAACATTGAATTATAAGCATAAATTAAATATAAAAAAATACACATGAGTTTGACTTAGTTATATCAAACCTTGACTAATTACGGAAAAACTTCGCTACTCATGGAAGAGAGGAGTATCCCAAACATTGGAGGGAACAAAAAAAAGAAAAATGGAGGTTGGAAAGAAGCAAGAAGCTCTAGAGTGTACCCTAGGTCATAAGGAGTGAAGTTATATGCTTCCAAACAAAAAATCCTTTCTATATCGTTTGTCTTATTCTCATATAGTGCCAACATAAGAATTGCCGCTTAACTCTCATCCTCAATGCTGAGCTGAGAAGCCGTCATTGAGTGCCAACTAAGTATGAGCTGTTGGGACGTGTTTATTTAATATGTTATAAGTGTGTGAAATAAATACAAAGAGGAATTAAATTTAAGATTTTCTTTGATTAATAAATTAATTGAGGAGTAATTAGCTGTATTAATTGTATCAATGCTATGTTATCGAATTTAAATAATGTAGTAAGGCAAGGAGATGAGCATAATTGTTATTTCTTTGATATGATGAGTTCAGAGTAGTTTTCGGGAATTTTTTAGAGTTTGTTTAGGAGGGGGTACAAATAGCAAACAAAACTTACTAAATACACCCCCAATTTTCTTTCTTCTTCCTTCTTCTCTATTCTTTCATCCTTCAATTTTTCTTCTCCCTCACCATATATCTTTATTCACTACCAAACCTTGTTTGTCTTGCATGGGCAAGAAAAGACGCTGATAGAATCTAACACAATTTTTTTTTCATTGCTCTTGATTCTGAGTATTTATCATTATAGGTATGTCTAATCTTAGTTTTTTGAACCTTTTTCCGTTCCTTTTCAGTTCAATCACTCTCATTAGAAGGAAATTCTCTTTCAAAATCTCAATTTCTTAGGTACCTTGTGGTTTTGGGATTTTTTTCAGATTTTGAGTAATTTCTATAGTTAGATTTCTCGCTTCGTTAAAGTTAACTTTTAAAGGGAGAAATATGTAAGGGAAGTTAAACCATTGGTTTTAATTTGAGGAATTATGGTTTAATGGTTGTGAATTTAATTGATTGTGATTGATTGAGCTTTCTAAACTTAATTAGAGTACTACATTAATGTAAGTGCTTGATGTAATAAATGATTTGAGTGTTGTCTTTGTAGTTGATGAGAAATTGATGTCCTGGTGTTGATTTTAGTAACGAATGAAATTATGATGTGAAGGGCCCAAGTTTGAAGGACCTTAATTAGAGCATAAAACTCCTTATCATAGGTTGGTAGTTGAGGGGGGCACCATTGAGTTTTTCACTGAAATACGCAATGGGGTGCCCTCCTTGCAACAAAACAGCTCTCACACCTACACCAGAGGCATCACATTCAAGTTCAAATGTTTTAGAAAAGTCAGGTAATGCCAAGACTGGTGCATGAGTCAGTTTATGCTTAATTAGCTGGAATGCTTTCTCTTGTTTCTCACCCAAAAGGAAAGGAACTTCGTTTTTCACCAAATCATTTATTGGTACGAAGAGTGTGGAGAAGTTAGGCACAAAGTGCCTATAAAATCCAGCGAGACCATGAAAGCTTTTGATCTATGTCACACTTTTTGGGGTGGGTCATTCTTGAATAGCTTTTATCTTTTCGGGGTCAACATGAACCCCTTTTGTACTAACTATAAAACCTAGGAAAACTACACTATCTATACAAAAGGTGCATTTTTCTAAGTTACCAAAAAAATGATTACTCCTAAGAAGACAAAAAACATGCCTTAGATATTCTAAATGATCATCTAGGTTCCTAGAGTAAACTAAAATGTCATCAAAGTAAACTACACAAAATTTACCAAGTTAATCCCTTAGTACATGATTCATTAAGCGCATGAATGTGCTTGGGGCATTGGTCAGCCCAAAGGGCATAACCAACCACTCATAAAGACAAAATTTAGTCTTAAAAGTAGTTTTCCACTCATCACCCTCTTTGATCCTTATTTGGTGGTAACCACTTCTAAGATCTATTTTTGAAAATATTTTGGCCCCATGCAATTCATCCAACATGTCATCAAGACGGGGGATTGGATGCCTATATTTGATGGTGATGTTGTTGATTGCATGACAATCAACACACATCCTCCATTGACCATTCTTCTTGGGCACCAACAATACTGGTATAGCACAAGGGCTTAGGCTCTTTTGAACCCAGCCCTTCTCCAACAGTTAATTCACTTGAGACTCAATCTCTTAGGTTTCCATGGGGTTGGTCCTATAAGCAGGTCTATCAGGTAGACTTACGCCAGACACCAAATCAATTTGATGTTCTAGACCCCTAATGGGAGAAAGTCCTTTCGGAACCTCATTAGGGAATATATCATCAAATTCCTTTAAAATATCTTGAACCCCTTGAGGAAGGTGCTCATGTGCATGGATTATGATAGTACTCTCAGCAGAAGAATGCAGAATAAGAGAAGAATTTGATGTCTCTTTGTAAAAGAGGAGATAAAAGGGCTTGTCAGTCAAAAGAGCTTATTTTAAATCACGTTTGGTAGCAAATAAACTCCTTTTACTAATATTCCCTTTGGAAGGGGCATCACCTTCCGACTCCTTCTTTTTTCAAGCTTTAAGGGTGAAGCTTGTTGTGTTTTTTTTTTTGTTTTTGTTTTTCCTCAACTCTTTTCTTTTTCATTGCAAATTGATCCTCAGCCATTTAAGAAGGTGACAAAGGATACAATTTGAAGTGCTTTTGATTATGGGTGAGGATTATTTGGTTGGAGTGACCATGGTGAATGACTTTCTTGTCAAATTGTCATGGTCTCCCCAACAGGATATGACCAGCCTCCATAGGAACTATGTCACAAAGAATCTCATCATTATAAGATCCTATGGAAATTGGAACCATAACTTGTTCATTGACTACCATCTCCCCTTGCTCATTGAGGCATTGCAATTTGTATGGTTTGGGATGGGACATGGTAGTCAAGGCTAGCTTTTCAACCAACCTAGAGCTACAACAGTTACAACAGGAGCCACTATCAACAAGAATAGAACATACTTTATCATTTACTTTACATCTTCATGGAAAATGTTTTGTCTTTGTGACTGGCCAAGCTCTAGAGGTTGGCTTCCAAGAAGCCTTTGAACCATAAGGAGGTTTCCCTCATAAGCAAAAGCTTCCTCACACTCTTGTTGAAAAGTATGTCCCCCTTCCTCCTTACTCTCACTAGAGGAGGAAGATGAATTATTCTCACTACAAATGTCTTGTCCCCTCATGATCATGCTTTTCTTGTTGGGGCATTGAGTGGTAATGTGGCCTCTCCCAAGACATTTGGAGCATTTGATACAACTTTGCCTCTTAGTAGGCTTAGTAGTAAGGGGTTTCCTCTCTACATGAGGTGCTTTTGTATCTTGAAAGTTCTTAGGTTCCTCTTTGGTAAAGCCCTTAAAAGAGTTTCCCTTAAGTTGGTCTCTCTTTGGGTAAGAGGGAGAATATTTTTTAAAGCTTTTTCTCTTGAGTTGATTCTCAGCTCTTACACAAAGTTCTACCAACTTATCAAGGTTTGAGTATAAAAGAAGTTCTACCTTATCTCTAATGTCAAAGCTTAATCCACATAAAAACCTAGTAAGGGTGGCATTGGGTTCCTCAATGATATTGACCCTTAGTATGAGAAGTTCCATCTTTTTTCTATACTCCTCAATTCTTAGGTTATGTTGCCTAAGTCTTTGGAGTCTATCCAAAATATCCCTCTCATAATATGAAGGAATGTGCCTTTTTCGCAAACAAGTTTTTAAATCATTCCAGTAGCGAATGTCAGGCATTTTTTTACGGGCCCTATCCTTGACTAACCCATCCCACCAATGCAAAGTAGGACCTTGAAAACTAAGGGAGGCCAAATGTATTTTTCTTTCTTCCCTAATTTCATAGCATTGAAAGAGTTGTTTCACTTTGACTTTCCAATTTAGGTAAGTCTCAACATCTTCCCTACCATGAAAATGGGGTAGGTCTACCTTTAGTTCCCTAGCATGATTTATGTTCTCTTGAGGAGAATGATGATTGTATGATGAATGAGAGTGATGCTTATGTTGATTTCTATAGTATTCTTCTTCACTAGAGCTAAAATGCCTAGATGGGGATCTTATGAGAATTCCTTTCTTTTTTCTATCACTCTCCCTCCCATCTCTCCTCTTATTCTCTTCTCCCCACCTTCTCTCTTCTTCCTCTTTTTCTCTTTTTCTTTATAGTTCTTTCCTTCTTATCATTTCTTCATCCTCTCTTCTCTCTCTTTGCCTTCTCTCTTCTCTCTCTTTTTTCTCTTTTCTCATTTCCAACATCTCTTTTTTTAACTCTTCCTTCTCTTTTTGTTTTTCCTTTTCTTTTATTTCTTTTTTTCTCTCTTTTTCTTCTCTCCTTTCTTGTTCTTTAGCCATCCATTCCCTAAATTCTAAGTTAAGGTTTTCAAGAGTGTCTCCCTTAGAAGGTTTTCTTTGGTTGACACTCTTACTTGATGAACAACTATGTGCACTAGAATGTGTGTGGGAAGTCATAGTGCTTGGATGCTAAAAACTAGAGGGTAGGCCAAATTTTTTTTTCAAGAAACAATCCTCTCTTTTTTGTTTTCACACCTAAGGTGGCTTGATGAGTCTTTGGAACTCTTAGCCTCTACACATTTTTTGCAAAAAAAATTAAAAGTGGAAGAATGTAAAAGAGAAAGGGTTCTAATTGTGCTCTTAAGGTGTTGAAGGAAGTGTACCACTTCTTCCTTCTTCACCTAATTAACGAGGAACTAAGCTAAAATTAACCAAAATTATTACAAACCAAGGGAGGGCCTTAAGGGCACTCAAACTCCCAATCTAAAATTAAGGTTACATAATACAAAGAATAAAAAATAAAACAAAGTCTTCACTCCAAGCTTGTTGGTGTTTAGCTCCTTTTGATCAAGCCCACTTGAGTTGCATCAACCCACCCCAAGAAAGCTACCCTTGTTTCCTCTTTTTTGGACTTGCCAAAATCTTGTGTATGGAACCTTGCCCAAGCTTTCCTTACCAAGACCGAATACAACACAAGACAAAAAACAAAGGTGAATAACAAAACAAGGTTCACAAATCCAAGTAGATAGATGAAACAATGACAAACTCAAAGAAGTAAATAAGACAAGCAAGAAAACTTAAGGGTCACAAAGGAAGGTAGCACACAAATAACTTTCCTAGATTAGCTCTAAGAGTGGAGATGAAAAAAGACTCAAACAAAAAAATGAAACCAATAGTTGCACACTTAATAAAATTTAAGTGACCAAAAGCTAAAAAGCTTACTCAAGTAATTTGTTTTTTGAATCACAAATGGTTCCTTCTACTATTAGGTACACAACTTCAAAATTGTTTTTCTTTTGAGTTCTTTATCTTCTTTTTTTCTTTTTAACTTGAACTTTTTTCTAATATATATATATTTTTTTTAACTTTTTATAATAATTTTTGTTGCACCTAATAACTTGTTGAATTGAAATTTTAATGAGGATGCTTGAAATAATAACGCTTGAGTGAATAAGCACAAAGTAAGGTCACATAATTTTCAAGCAATGCATGCAACTAAAGGCAAAACAACTTAGTAATTCCAAATACCACTGAACTAATGGTGCTTAAGGAATGATTTAGGGTTGATTTTGAAGTAAATTGATTGCTCAAATTACTGACACAATTCACCCAAGCTAAAATTCCATAAAGAGGCACCAATAGTGAAGGTAAACCAAGTGGAAAGCTACTAATAATTCAACATAAAAAAGAAGCATATAAAGATTGAATGGAGCAAATATTTAAGAACAACAAAGATATTACTATGCTTGAAATAAAAGCATAAAAGACTTAAGAGACTCAACAAGACGTTCACCTCTTAGGAGCTCAATTCAAAATGTTTTTGAAGGCTTTTTGTAAAAATTTTAAGAGGCTAAAACCTAAGAAATTTAAATGAGACAAAATAGGAAACTAACATGACTAGTATTTGACAAAACACAAGATTAAGAAAAAAAATAACACCTAAAAATAGAGCAAAAATTTCAGCAAGAGACTCAAAACAAAAGGCGCAACAAAGTGGCCAAAGTTGATCACCACAATGGTGTGGAAAAATCCTCAACCATGTAGGTTTAATGGTCACCACTTATTAGGCACACTTTAATATAAAAAACAAGGGAAAACTAAGCAATTTGAACACGGAAATAAGATGCCAAGAAAGGGACAAATAAAATTGCATCAAATTAAATGGAACATATGTGCATATATAGGAAACAAAAGTGTATATAATAGCAAGAATAAAAAGCTATACTACTAGACAATAAATGAAATAAAGATGAAAAAAAATGAAGGACTTTAAAATAAAGAGATTAAAGTGATAAATAACAAAGAAAAAAAATTAAGAAACAATGTGACCTTTAGAAAGTGGCTCTAGATACCACTTGATATGATCTTTGATGATCACTTGCCCAAAGGATCCTTTCTAAGGTCACTTGGAATGGAAATGGATTTTGGAGAGGAAAGGAATGGGGTGAGGCGCCACAAATACTAGATTTGATAAGCCAAAGGGGAGAGGCCACAAGGGAGAGGTCCCTTGATAACTCTTAGAAGCTCTCACAAAGGAGAAGGGGGACACTCAAAGGTAAGAACCTCACAACCAATATGGTTTCTAGGATTAAATTCAAGTGTAAAAAATACAAGGGAGGGGAGGAGCTCCTATTTATAGAGGTAACTAACCTCTTGAACAAGATAACCTAAAAAAGAAAGGCTAAGATTAAAAGGAGAGATCTAAGGGAGGAGGATTGAGAAACAATCCCCTCCTTAGATCATCAAACTTGGTGCCCAAGTTTCTCAAACCAAGGGTCAAGATTCCTTCTTATTAGCTTAGGGGTTTATGAAGGAAAAGAGGGGTGTAGATATCAAGGCTACCCCTTATTTCCTTCATAAAGACCCAAAAAGCTAAATCTACCCTCTAAATTCCTAAGACACCTCCTAAAATAAAAATGGACTAAATACATGTCCCAAATTAAATTCCTAATGCTCCTCAAAATTAAAATAAAGTAAAATTACATTTTATTAACTAAAGTCCCTAGCGTAATATCTTCACTCTCCACAGGAGGTGAAGTTTTCCTTTGTCTGCAAGGGTTAGGTCTTCTTCAATCCTTCTAGCCATGACCCTAGCGATAAGTCCTTGGCTAAGCATGGTCACATCAGTAATTTAATAGTGAAGGTATATGTTAGGTGTTAATTAAATTGTAAAGCTGAGTGTTTTGAGATTATTGATGGATATGTATGAAACTAAACTATGGTATATTTGGTTATGTAAGACATAAGTATTTATGTGTATGTTGCATAATAGTAATAACTGTGAGTATTGTTGGATTTGGAATTGCAAACACTTTTGTAACAGAGGTTCTACAGTTTTGCAGAGTCTCTCTAGGTGCATGCCTCGCACAACTAAAAATTGTCTCTGTTGGAAAATTTCTTGGCTTTGCATCCAACAAGATGTCTTTCCTAACGAAAAGTTTCTCCTATAAAAAAAATTTAATGGGTTTTTCGTTCAACGAAATATCTCACTGTGTGAAGTTCCTTCACTAAAAGAATTTAATTTAGGTATCTCACTAGGCAATCATTGTCATTGGGTGAGATACTCAGGTTCTTAGCTAGCGAATTTACTCGTCTAGTAAGGGTGTGCAATGCATGTATTAAGTTATCATTTGAAATTTTAATATTCTGAGTTTCATTTGTTTTATAATTGTATTATATTGATGAGTAGAAGTACATATTATATTAGTATTTATTTGAGATGTTATAGGACGTTAGGCAGGTGTACTTTAACTATTTTGAATATGCTCTATCTACCAAGGTTGGGTGTTGGTACTTCACTTGCTAGAAACCTTCAATCTTTAATACTCTTAGTGCAAGACATTCACTAAGCAGATTTGTCGACCAATTGACTATGCTTCAATCCAACTCCAAAATATGTGTGTATTTCTAAAAAAATAGAAATTATTAGACTAAATTAAGTATATTATTCAAAATTCAACTTATACCTACACTACAAGAAAATAGGTTAATAACAAATGAAAAATCAGTCATTGCAATAAGAAAATCAATCACTATATGGATTAATGTCTAATTCAGCTACTAACCAAGCAAAGTCTTTATAACCTTTGTTGCTGATCAAGGGTGACTTATTCTGCAACTTAAATCAACATTTGAATGTGCCACTACACATAAACGACTAATTTTATGACTAAAAATTATTAAATCACTAACATAATTGAGTGACTGATCAGTGATTGAATATAAGCAACTGCTTCTGCGATTGATTTTCTATAACTGATATAGCTATTGATTTTGTATGGAAACTGTATATACAACTTTCTATCATTAATTTAATAATATTTTTAGCAACTAAATCAATGAATGATTAGGTATTTCAATTGCTTAATCAGTCAAAAATTACATTAATTTTTATTTTATTTTATTAAAAAATTCTAGTAAAAATGTAAAGCATATGTCTTTAAGTTCTAAATACAAATTAAGAAAATATATATTAACAATGATTTTGCTTTATAAATTTCTTAAAGCTAGTATCATGAAACAGCCGAACAAGGTTTTATAATAATTACAAAATTAATAAGTGGCAATGTAAATAGCTATATTTATCATGGATACGATACTCTAAGTTTGTTTTATACAATATATCAAAACAATAACTGAGAGTCATCCTAAACATCAAATCATTCACATAAGTAGTAAGTAACTATAAGTTTGTCTAGATAACTAAACCAAAAAGTAGGAAGACTCATAAAAGCTAAATATAAACATTTACAAAAGTAATAATAAAGTTACTAGTTATCTAGATAACTACACAAAATATCTATCACCTTAGTCAAATTATGACACAAAGCTAAACTCGAGAAAGTTAGAAGTTTATCGTTCCACCAATTATTGCAAGAGTTTGTTGTTTTCCTAAATATCTTATTGTTTATCACTCTACAAAAAATATCTTTATCTGAGTTTCAAAAACTTCCAATTTATTTTTTAATTCTTTAATCTATTTCCTCTTCACCTAGTCAGCTAATAAAGAATTAGATTCATGATAGGAGTGTCTCCTAATTCCTCCGGTGGAATCTAATCCAAGGTCATACACCTTGCCTTTTTTCACTCCAACAACTTGAGTCCAAACTTGTAATTCCTTTGATGGACACTCTCCTATGGAATGTATCATATCTTTGTGAGAAAACTCATGATTATTTATTTCCATATTAAAATCTAGCCTTTTTCAGGTCAAGATATGAACTTTTTTTGTTTCAAAATAAACCCATGAGTCCAAAACTGGCTATGTAAGTCCAATGATCACAAAACAACTTGTTTAATGGTAATGTGAAGTGTGTAGTTTAACAGTTTAGAAATAGAATAACTTGTTAGTAATAACCATTGTTGTCTTTACTAACTACATTTTTAAGAGCTTTAGAAGCACTACACCAGAATGTATGATCTAAACAACAAAAGTGCATAAAAGACCTAAAGAAGATAGAGGAAAAACTCCAAATGTTTCTACAAGGCTTAGACAATCTAAAAGTTGTTGATAGTTTCCATTTTCTCTAATTTGTGTCTAATTTAGTACTACATATCATGAGAATTTTATGAAGTTAATTGCTCAACCTGAGAGTAAGGAGATTTCATGAAGAACAAATGTAGAGAGACAACATAACAAAAAATTAAAGTGCAAAAATATAAGACATGCATTAAAAAAAGAAAACAAAGGAATTTCATGAATGAACATATATTACCATTGGATAAGTGAATTTTAATTGAAGAAAATAAACATTAAATACAAAATAATTTTTTAATTTACATATGACAATTGATATCAGTCGTCCTTAAACGTGAATGGTTAATCGACCACTAATTATAATAAAAAAATGAAAATATATTACTTTTTTTAATTTACATATTATATATATTATATATATAGTGACTAATTATTTAGTTGCTTTTAAAAGTGATTAATATATAAAATTAACAATTAAAAGTATAGTGACTATTTTTAACACTAATATTAAATTATAAAATTAAATTAAAATTAAAATTCAAATTACAAAATCTTATCTTGTCAAATTATTAAAATATTGTATAAAATTAAAAATAAAGACTAATTTGTTTATGGTTCCTCAATTCTATCATTAATTTAGAGACTAAATATTATTTCAAATATTCCTATCACTGTATTAATCACAATCATGACTACAACTTTTTGTCACGGTAAAAAGTCATTATTAAACTATTTTCTAGTAGTATTATTTTCTACATAAAAAGAAAAAAGTCAAAGTTTTAAATAAAAAGAATTAAAATATTTGCTTTCATAGCCTATATAAAATTAAATATATAACAAAATTATAAATTTCATATCTAATAGGATTTTAAAAACATACTCCAAATAACATAATAGCTACTTTGAAAGGTAATTCAAAACAATAAAAATAAATAATAAGTTATCTTTCAGTTTTGTGGCTCAATTCAAGTTGAAATAAAATAAAATTATTTAAATTATAAGGTACTTTAAAAATGCCTAACATAATTTCTGACCTTTAAAATGTCAAACTTTTTAAGGCAAAAATAAATGCTTTGAGATCTAGTATTTCTTTCCAATGATTAGTGTTATACAATGATATGTACAAAATATACAATTTGATGTTCCTAAAATATGCAACTTAATGTGTACAAAACATCTAGATTTTTGGGAAGAAGCAGAATTATAAAACATATGGATGTTTTTTTTTTCTTGTTGAATGAATTAACCTTACAATTGGTAAGCTAAAAAGTAGTATTTGAAATGAATTAATTTAAAATATTAATTGATAAATTTTATTGTCATCGATATTTGTTTTATGAAAAATACAGAAAAAACAGAGTTATTTTTTTTTATATATAAAAATGCTGGTAATGTATATATATTAGATTAATATACTATATTTTTAGATTCAATTAGTCTGGTAGAAAATAATAAAATTTATTCCTAGATTTTACAAGAAATAAATAATTTGTTTGATATATTTTTTGTATTTTTTAAATATATTTTTAGAAAAATATTTCTAGGCATCTATGGATACTCACGAGTGTAAAAACTCACATGTATTTTTTAAGCAAGTATTTTGGAAGGTAATGTGATAAGTAGTTGGTATAAATTTTTTTTCACAGGTTAAGTAGCGAATAACTACTACCTATATCAACCCTGAGTTATTGTCATGTTTAGTAACAACCAAATTGTCAGAGAATAACAAGTTTGATACCAAATAAAATGCAACTTTAGTCTTTAAAAAAATACAATTTTCAAGATGCAAAAGAATTAAATAAATATTAATAACTTGGTCGGAGTCGATACTCACTAATTCATCTAGAAATATGAATGAGTTATACCAGCTCTTATTGATTGGATGACATGTATGATTTAACTCGTCCAAACTATTATTTAAAATAATGGATTTGACACATAAATTTAATATAGGAATTTGTAAGTAGCAATCTAGAATCCACAAGCTGAGAAATTATCATTCCAAGTACATCTTTATATAAAAACATCTCAAATGAAAGTTATTAAATTTTATTTTGATACACATGAAAATTTATTAAATGAGTTGTAACATTAAAATCATTATTTTAATGTAGTTCTATAATATTGAGGTTTTTAGATGAGTTGTTTAATATTAAAATCCTAAACATGTTTTAAAAAATAGAATGAATAAATATTTCTTTTTAAATAAAAAGGTTAAAATTGTAATTATTTTTTTAAAATTCGATAAATAATTGGATATTTAAAGTATATTAGTTATGCTACAAGCAATTTCATAGTATTTGATTATGTAAATAAAATATTGTAGGAAAAGATAAAACCTACTTTAATGAAATCCGAAGAAATTAGTTTTTGACAATGGACTCACGATATCCATACATACCTGTAGCAATTGTCGGAAGGATCTACTAATAGATAATTGGATTAAAATCAATAAACATCATATTATTTTTAAAAAAATTATAATTTTTTTATATCTTATATGAAATTTATTAATTAATTAGAACAATAAATAAGACACAAATTTGGTATATAATTTTCATCTTTATGCTAATTCTGCTTTATTTGGTTGAATTTGGCTATTGAATTTATGGATATTATTATTAATATTATTATCATCAGGATAGATGTTGCCCACGTCGATGTCCTTTAAATTAATTTTGATAATGAATATATTATTTGGATAGAATATACACTTATGAGTTGATAGTTGAGCATAGCTAATGCAGCACATCAAGCTGAATGTCGTGAGAATAAAACAAATAAAAGAAATTGATCAAATTGGTAGACAATGCATGATTCTATCAACAGCAATATTGGCGACGAGTTTGGTCACTGAAATAATTGGAAAAGACATCATCATGAATATTGAAGAATTTGTTTTGAAGTAATTAGAAGAATTAGGTTATTAGGTATCTAGCTATACTATAACTTTTGAATGAGAAAGACAATATGGTCTAATCATAAAGAATCGCAAAGAATGAATCAGCTTGGTATAATCTAGTTTCCCAAGGCATAACAGTCCACTATCTAATCAAGTGGATATTAACACTATTATGAAATTGACGTGAGATTACAAAGTAACAAAGCATCTTAATTATATATTTATAATCAGGACTACACCGCAATCTAGAAAATCTTAGTTTTCTTCACTAACTCAAAATACCTGGCCCAAATATTCAATTTTCCAGACCAAGACAAATATAAATTCTCACTGCATGAGACTAGTCCATGTTCATCTATCGATCCATGGCAAAATTGTTGACCAAAAAAAATTTATGGGAAACATACAGAAACACAAGATATGCGATAACAGCATAAAAGATTTCTTTCACTTACTATTTTTTTAATATCAACTTATCAATTTCTTTTACGTGTTTAACTAATTAATTACTCTTAATTAATATAAATCATCCTTTTATTATAAAAGTAAAGAAAAATATAACCCATATAATATATTAAGTTTTCTTGTAATTCCATGAAATTGAATTTGTTTTGGAACATTTGGGCAGAATTAAGCAAGAAATTAAAAAAAGAAGGGAATTGAAATGGCCTAAATATAGTCAAAGTAGGGAAAAGCTAGCTGTTTGACTTTGAATTACTTTGTTTACGAGGCAATGACATAGAATAAAAGAAGCATGGAGGCATGATATAGAACTGTAATGTTATTAATCAATAAAAACTTGGAGGGATATGAAGAGACTAATGATCTAGATGAGGAAAAAAAAAGGGGTCGACGTATATGCATGATAAATTTTGTTTAGAGTTTACCTTTTGATTGCATGTATACGTATTTATGCATTAGGTGATGAATGAAGTTTGACCGGTCATTATCATGACTGGGGTTGAAAATAGAAATGAAGATGATGATAATGGGCAGAAAATGAATGGGTAGAAATAAGAGTGTGGTGGTGGGGTTGAGAATGAATAAGAGTGGGGGTGAGATCTTTTCAATGTATTATATATTCTTAAATTGTCTTTGTCTCAATGAGGGGTGAGGGGACCTATAATAGTTTTATTTTCAATTAATTATTATAACTCCGCTGTGTGTATTATATCATTGTTTCTTCCTGTGAGGATGTCCTGATTTGAAGCCACTTGTCTTCTCATGTTTCCAGGTTTCATAATAATCACCAGCTGCTATCCCCTTTTTTTGTTTCATTTTATTGTTTGAAATATATGGACAAATATAAGACACTTCTCTGAATTCCACACAATGATCTTGGATCTTTTAATCTCTTTGCACAAGACAAACATATCTTGTTCATCATCGTATCATCACAAGGTCGTGAAGGGGGCGTGAGATGTTGGGTATACATTGCCATTTACTTCTTGTCTATTATCTCCTCATAATTATCATTTCCTGCTTCTCCCCATTTTCATTATTTCTACAGCTTTTTTTTTTTCTTTTATATTTTCTCCTTCCCCCACTTTATGTCACAATTAACCAATGCACATGCACACTATAACTAAACTGTACCTTTTAATTAATCACAGACGTCTAATTTTAGATAATGATAATTCTCTTTTCAAGGTGTTATGACAACGACACAAGCTAATATTCATGAAGAATTAATTAAGTTACTCTTATTTAAATATTGAAAGCATTATAAAATAATTGTTTCTATACTTTCACTATAGTGGACACTTATTTTGTCATTAGTACTTCTGAATTATAATTTTTATATCATGTTCCCGATCAACCTAAAAGAAAAGGCACTTATCTTTCTCTCTTTTCCTATTGCTATGTTTTCTGTTTAACGATCAAACAGTTTAGTGTTGAATTAACCTATATGTGATATATATTCTTTCTCTGAAATAAATAATACCTATGTTTTTAAAATTTAACCGGTGATACAACTCATAAGTCATTCAATCAATCTTAAAAAAATAATATTTTTTATATTTATCAATTATAACAATTAAAATTATAAAAAAAATTATTAAGAAAGTAATTATAAAAAAAATATTTATATTAAATACATTTTCATATTGTTAAGCTAAACTCTATTTTTATTATGTTTTTAATTACAAATAGATGAACTTAGAAAAACTAAGGGTATATTTAGTCAAATAAAACAAATTTTAAAAAAATTATGAAACGGTTCAACCGATTAAACCATCAGTTTTACTGGTTAATGACCAATTTTATCAGTTAATAATCAGTTTTTCACTTTAAAATTGGTTTTTTGTTTAACTGATTTTTTGTATTGACGAATCGATTATTAGACCGGTTTTCCGATCAAACCAGCCATTCTAGTCCAATTTTTTAAACCAGTTATACTAATTAATAATGTAATCTGTAATGAATTTAGTATCCGGTCACATATTCATCTACTGTTAATATAACTTTTTTACACATTAAATTAACACTTTAACTAGTATGCATTAACAGTGTAAAAAAGTTTTATACTTATGCTTAATCACAACTCTTTATTTATATGGTTTTTAAAGTATTAATTGATAAAATCAATAAACTTACTATATAAATTAAAGATTGTGAGTGTATGCGAGGGTAAAACTTTTTATACTGACACAGTGCATATTAATTAAATTTTTAATTAATTATAAATTAGAATTTAATTGGTATATACGGTCAGTGTAAAGATTTTTACACTTACAATCAATTACAATTCTTCATTTATGGTAAGTTTGTTGACTTTACTAATTAATACGTTAAAAGTTACATAAATGAAAAATTATGATTGAACGTCAACCTAAGAGTCATTTACACCCGTGTATATCAATTAAACTCTATAAATTAGAATTGAAACAACCTTGAAATTAAAATAATTTATAAAAATCAATAATTTTATCATATATAATAATTTATTATTACATGACAATGTTAAAAAACAATCGTCTTGCCTCTCATTCTAATCAAATTCATATACAATATCGATATATCAAATTTTAATATAGTGAGTTACATAGTTAAATGTTAATGTCTGAACTCACATTATTTGCGTTAATAACTCAGTTTCATTATTAGACAACTAAGGTTGAACTATAATGGAAGAATTAATAATACCTCTAACTTGTTTTTAGCAAATGACATTTTTATTTCTCCCTAGCTTTTAGAAAATAAATATATTTTTAAAAATATTCTAAAAAATTTAATGGAAAATAGTTATTTTTATTAATACCTTCATCATACACGGATGGTAAAGAGGATAAAAAATAAATGGATTAATTTGGATGTTACTGACATGTTGTGGTCAATCTATTACTTCTTTTTTTTTTTTATCGGCAATATCAATCTATTACTAATTTACTAATAAAACGATAAAACAACACAGATATTTTCTTATTAATTTGATTTCTAGTTTTTATTGAATTTTCGTCTATCTTCTTACGTCCTAATAAGTCTCTTTGATTTTATTTTTCTACCTAAACTTTTGATGTTTTTGCCTTACCTGATCCCGGTCCTTTCCATACATTCCAATCCACTTTATTTTTTTTTTTCTAATTAAAACATATGACATGAACTATTTTTCACTCTTTCATTTCTTAAATAAATACTAAAAAAACTTAATAATTTTTATCGTCATTTTATGTATCATTTTTTAAAAACTAAAATGACAATTTATAAAAATAAAAAAAAAATGACATTCTTTGAAATAAAACTTATGCTTAAAATTTAATTAATTTAAATAATTAAACTTAAGAAAACTGAATCATAAAACAAAAGAATAATATTATGTTTTCTAAATCAAGTCAATTTATATATTGATTTTAGTCATTTTGAAATTATTATATATCTTTAGTCTCTATATTTAGAACAACAAACCATTGTAATAAGTGGAATTGGTTCTAGTTTCTTAAAGTAAGGTCTAGAATTTAAATATTGTGGGTAAAAAACATGATTAAAAGAAGATATATAAGTACAGAAATTTCACTATAGGTAGTGGCTAGTTGATTTTTTTGACAAAAAATAGTGGTGAAAAAAGTTAGTGAATAATTTATACCATTATTATGTGACAAAAAAACAATCTCTGTATTTTGATAGAAACACATTTTTTGTCCTTAATGAGAGACAAAAATCAACAAAAATCGTATGACTTTTGACAAATGGAGGAATTAAAGTCCTATAAAGCTTTTATTGGGACTAAAATATTTTGACATATTTAAAAAAAGAAAAAACATGTTTTATCTTAAATTAATTTAATTTGCTTGTAAATGAAAAAGAGACATTTCCCTTAATAGAAGACCAGGGCTTTAATTAGTTAATAATTAAGTATTTAATTTATATTGATGATGTTTTGTAGCCATAATTGAAACATATATGTGAATGTTAAATGGGGTAAAATTAAAGAAGCGTAGGTTTAAAGATTGGATAGGTATGAACATATTTTGACAAGTGAATAGATAAAGAAAAAAGAGGGTACTGTTTGTTGTTTTGGAATTGCACAGTGAAGCAAAAAATAAGAATGGAAAAACATGGTAATATTGTTGTGTGTGGAGGGGTATTTACTATTAAGGAATAATGGTGGGATGGGGAAGGAATTTACAAAAATGATGCATGTTTGTGGCAGCCAACAATAATGAGGGCCAGTGTTTAAGAATAGAATGATGAAAATAACAAGTGGGACAGGAAGGGAGGGTTGTAATTAGATAAGGTTAGAGGAATGATTAATTTCTCCCCGCTAATGGAGATATGTCAAATAGAAAGAGACATACACACACATCACTATAGCTAGAATTCGAGTGAATTTCTTGGAAATATTAATTTGTCACTTGTGTTAAAAAAGTTAAGCTCTACTTGGATTTATCGTACTATGGTTTGGTTTTGGTCTACGTGATTCTTTTATGCCCTTACATATATATATATATATATATATATATATATATATATAAATAAAAATAAATATTTTTTCTCTCCCTTTCACTATCTAAGTGTCTCTATAACACATACCGATACACCCAACTCAGGGACAGGGCAGTGTTTGATTCCTTTATTCTTCCCAACGAGGAGAAATAAATAAGATGTTGAATGAGAGTGTTGAGGAGGAGCATTATCTAGTAGGACAGGGGAGCGTGGGCTGTTTTACCTTTTTTATTTTATTTTCTCTTTTTCTTTTTGGTTGTAATGTGTACTCTTTTGTGGGAAGATGACCTTTTAGTTTCCATGTGCCTCTCCATCACCTTCAACCATCATGGTGGCTGGATCATCTCACATGAAAGACAAAAGCCCTAAAAGTATGGGCTTATCATCACCCATGAGTGCATCAAACGCTTTGCATGAACCATGACATGGCAACCCGAGTGCATGGGATTTCCGTCTTCTCTTGGGTCTCAAAGCATTTTCGGAAAGTAAAACAAACAAAAAGTAACCAAAAAGAAGTTATAAGTGGTAACATGTCACACACAATGGAAAGAATAAAGATAACCAAGGTGTTATTTACAACACAAAAGCCTTCCATGAATTGACATATGCTTTGCTAGGAAGGATCTAAAGGTTCCATGAATTTGTTGTGCTGTGTGTAAATAAATATTTTTATTTTTAGCTTGAGAACTCTTCATATGGTAAAGTTGTCTAATGTATGAGCTCAAAAGTTTAGCCAACAAACCCTAATAATCAATTTGGGTGTTGGGGCCCTTCTTAATTTTTAGGCATCTCTTTTGATCTACAACCCTCATTGAGAATTTTCTCTAGCAAGTTGAATAGTGATATCTCATGAAACAAACCATGTGAGTGGGGGATACCTATCTTTAAATCCAAAAAGAGCAGTTTGCTTGTGCTAGTCCAAAAGTCAAAGCATCAAATCCGTAAGATCAAAAAAGTCCCATACTTTTGTTAAAGAAAACTATGTTCAAATTATGCATTCTAGCCTTAGTTCTTTTGCCTATACAGTAGAATTATATAAGATGCAACTCCCCTGTCATCAACATTCAACCCATCCATCTTTAGAGATAAACACGCACGAACTATCATCATCTCAATTCTTTTGCTACATCCTTTTTGGTACTACATGTATTAAACAAATACATATAATAAATACTTAAGCTCTTTCCCCAACAAAATCTTCTTTAATGTATCTAAGATATGGGTACTCAATATGAGGTTATACAAAAAGATGACGAGGAGGCTAGGTGTTAATTATTTTATGTTTCAATAGATATTTATCTATCAAATTTACTTTGTGCGTGTACAAATATTTCTAACTACATTTATAAATACTTTATCATTTAACATCTGTACACATCCCTCGTCATTTCTTGCACATCTATATTCTGATTTTATCACATGTATAAGAGCTAACTAATTAACGTACGTGTTTTGCATTATTTTTACACTTAGCATTAAGAGTTTTATTTTTATGTATTGTCATCATAATTATATATATATATATATATATATATATATATATATATATCAGCAATTAAAAAATTATTTCTACATATAACTATAACAAAAACAAATAATTTCATTATAATATGCCAATCTATTATGGCACAATAGTGTAAAAAAATTATATCATCAACGTATTTTAAATAAATACAAGAATTTCAAGATTAAAAAATTTATACATTTTTTTAGCTACAAAAAAATTAGTGGATATTTTAAATTTATTTAACTATGTATTAGCTACCAATATCATTTTCCTAGTTAAAATTCAATATTGCTATATTTTTTAAAATTAGTTACAACTAGGATTATTTTCTAATTACTTAACTATTCATTTCATTCTACCATAAATGTTATAGTATTTTTGTAACTAAAGCTTAGTTAACTCTTTTTAGTCTAAATATTAACTACAACTTAGCTATTGTTTTTTTAAAAATTATTTTGAAGTTTTCTTGTAGTGATTATTTGAGAAATATATAATCTATAATTTGTCCATATAATATACTTATAAATTTTATAATTTTCCCTACAATAACACATAATTTTGATGTGTCATTCATAGTATAGTATTATTTCCTTGATCAGTTTAATTAAGTGAGGATAGGTCCCAAAATGTTATATATGCATTTCTTTCATTCTTTGTTTGGTTTCTGCCTCAGGCAGCTACATATACGCAGAGATTATTATATCCAAAGTCAATTTCTTGTGCTTGGAGCAAATATTCAATTTATATATAAATCAAACCAAAGATACACCTCCTCAACTTTTATCAAATTACATAAAACTGTATTTTTTTATTTTTCTATACTAATCTTTTCTAATTTAAAATATTAAACTAACATTTCCTATATATTTAAAAACATTAATTACATCAATACTTCTCTTTAACCTTAACTAACATTCTTTAGGAAGTGAAAAAAAATTTAACATTTCCTATATATTTAAAAACATTAATTACATCCATACTTCTCTTTAACCTTAACTAACATTCTTTAGGAAGTGAAAAAAAATTATTAAAAAATAAAAAATGTATGTATAATTATATTAAATTTAGACGTGATTGAGTGTTAGTTAATTTACTCTAATTTATATATAGAAGGGGAAAAAATACTCTTCCATGTTGCATAAAACAATTAATATATACACAAGTTAGTGGATGACACAATGCTAGGTGTTGGCTGATGTTATAAACTTGTTAACCAATGCTTAGGTAGAAAGAAACATAACTAACTGAATGAATACAAGTATCTGTTGTGAGATATTGGCTAATGCATATTCTAGAAAAGGTAAAATTATTTGGCGCAGAAAGGCATTTAGGTTAAGCGAAGCAGCTTTCATATAAAGCACTTTAATTTGATAATCGAATTAGTCCATTTATTCAGCTAACAAGTTGCCCTCTAAATAATTTATGTATGATCTCAACAAGTTTCATATAGAGCTTATCTTGAATGGGCACATAATAATGGGATGAACACCCAAGAAGGTTCCAAAGCAAAATTATTATCCGAATGTAACTTTATTTTTATTTTCTTCGCTAACTATGCCGTAAGTAGGTATTTGCTCTTTTTTTTTTCCCCCAACTTCGTTCATTACTTGAGTAGAGGTTTTCTGGATTTGGATGCGGGATTCGTGGAATTTCTTCGTGCACTCCCATTATGTCTTTCTGCACCTTCATATTTCACATCTGCAAACCCAATCCGTAATAAAAAATACACATCGAAAATGGATTTCATGAGAAATTTCCGTACTAGTTTTTCTTATGGCACAAGTTTTTCATCGGCTTATCGCCATTTGGGCTTTTAAGTGTAGTTAGTAAGTTAAGTTTTTAAGACAGCTTCTTCTAGCACCTCTTCATTTCTATTTACACATGTTTACAATTTTCTACAAAATTTCAAAACACTCTCACCCTTTTTTACTCTAATTTTTTTAACAAAGCATCACCTTACTTCACGGTTATACGCACACCTCTACCAACCTCTTTGAAAAATTACATTAGCTTATTCATTCCGCACCTTCACCTCTTCAAATATATTATTTTTTTACCTCTATTTTTACGAATTTCCTTTGCCATGTATGATAGGAGGGGGTGAGGGTGATCTTTTAAAGAGGTGGATAGAGATGTGTGTGCAACCATAAAGTTAGGTGATGTTTTATAAAAAAAAAAACTTAGGATAAAAGAGGGTCAGAGTATTTTTTAGTTTTGCAAAACATTATAAACATTGAGGGTGCGGATAGAAATGAAGAAGTAGTGTTAAATGAAATTGCCAGTTTTCTATCATATTCCTCAAAAGGATTTTACTATTTACACTCCCTTTGTACATATATTAAGTATACTCTTTTTTTTAAAAAAGAAAATTACTTAAATAACCTTTCTAATTGAAATTTTATTTTCTCATATACTCTCCTTAAATCAATTATACAGTCACACATTATGTCACTCCACTCTTATTGTGCTCCTTTTGTCCTTCAACACAAATGTACACTTCGTACACTTTTTATATTCCTCTCTTCTCTTTCACTTTCTCCATTTCACCCCAATCACATGTTTTCACCTCTATTTATTCCTCCATTGCTCATCCCCTTCCTTTGACACTAGGGTATTCTCATCTCCAAATTTTCTTCCAACCTTATTTGATTATTTCACTCAACACCATTAATGGCTTTTATATTTATATTTGCCTTCCATAGTGATTAATGCATCACTACTTTTAATAATCTTGTTGATTGGTTTGTTACTTGGCATTTTCATTTCCTTTCACATCTTACGAAAATGAAATGAACAATAAATTAAAATATTAATTAAAGTAGCGAAGAGACAATAAAAATAGAAGGAAAAATTTTGAAAACTACTTTCTAGAATAACATTTTGTATTCCTAAATTAATTTTTAAAATTAAAAATTAACAAATAGTGTAATCCCATGTTATGTGATATCATGTAGGTTTTCAAATGGAAAAGATAGAAAGACTCTAAATACGTAGTTGTTCAAACTTTTAATTATGGTGTACTTTCTTGTGTGACGAAATTCAATATATGAGTTTAATGAAACAAGTGTTAAAGTAAAATTCTAATACCTTTGAGAGATAAAAGATGGAATGAGGAAGAAATATATAAGGGTTTACAACGAAGAATATAAAATAGGATTTATATCTATTTTAAAATATGTTAGGGTAATTTTGGAATAAAAAATATTATAATAAGAAAACTTAAAAATAGAATAAAATGGGAGCAGAGTAGCAAAAAAGTGAAGTGGAAATAATAAATGCCTCCTCACAATTTAGCAACTCTTTTTCGGGCTAGTTCGAAAAACATCAACATGAGCAATTTGAGTATTACTATTTGCACTCTCAAATTGCTCTCAGAACCTCCACTTTTAACAAATTTGTTTATTTTAATGAAAATCCCCGGGCATTTGAGTTCCCCGTCTCATAGTCATAACAAAAACAAGATTTTGTCGTATAATTGGCAAAATTTTTCGATATACAAAACAAAAGATACTATTTTGTGAAATTATATTATTTAATAATATAATGAAAACATGTTTATATTATATATCTTGACAATTACATAAGAAAAATCATTGACTCTCTCTCCAGCTGTAACAGCACGTTGTTCACCTCCCACCACTTTCTTGATTAAAGTGTTTAGGGTGGAATTGAAGGTGTTTTTGAGTTTAAAATTAATTTGAAAAAAAAATGAGTTGCAGTGTGGTTAGGTATAGTTTTATTTAGATTAATTTTAAAATCTAAACTTAATCAAACTAATTTTTTGGTAGATCGGTTTGATTTGATTTTGCGGTTTAAAATTTTAATATAAAATATTAAAAAATATATTGAAAAATTTTATTTTTAAAATTGTATAAAATTTTAATCGTTTACAACAAAATTATATAAAAGTGGCCATAATTGAAGTTAGAATATAAATAATTAATTTATTTAAACATTATATTTTACTGATTGTCAAATTATATCTACTGAAATGAAATCAAATAGATTTGCTAAAATGTTTATTCATCAACTAATATATATTAATTAAAAATCTAATTAAATATTAAGTTAAAATGATAAAAACTTTAAAAATAATACATAATTGTATATCTTTTTTTGCATATTTGTTAAACTAACAAAACATCAGCAGTTTAGTTTAGTTTGAATTAGTATGATATTAATATCTTAATCTATAAATCGAACTAAATCCTATACTTTGAAAATTATAAAAACTAAATCACCATAAACTAAATTAATTTTTTATTTTGAATTCGATTTTATTTTCGTGATGTTACCGAGTTATTCTTGTCTCCCACTGTTGGTTGTACTTTAGTACCTCTCTTAGAGTTTCAACTTGTGTAGCGTGAAGTGAGGTGAGAACGAAGAAGTGCAGACGTGTAGTGGACATAATGCGCTGATTCAATAAATGTGTTAATCTATTTTACTATGTTACCATTTGCGGATAATAAATGGATATCAATAGGACCATGCTTCCATCCATTTATTAAAAGGGTTAACATATGCTCAATTAAAAGAGTTAATTTCTTCTCAGTATTTGATATTTTCAGTAAGAGAAAAAAGTACATTAAGCATGTGAGACTCACATGGTACATAAGTTTCATAAATTTTATGTGTCTAACAAGATTTGATAAGTGAATCTCACATATTTTATATATAATTTTTTCTCTTATAGAAACCATATAGTACAGAAGAGGATTTTTTCACCAAATAAAATATTTGTGGGCATGTTTTTTTAATATTCATCAATTATTCGTCACATATTTTATTTATTGTCATTTATGGATCTAGATAATTTTCTCTCATATATATATATAAATAAGAGATTCATTTATTTTAAGAATAAATTTAAGATAGTTATTCTTTATCTTTATCATTTATTTTCTTAAAATTTAATGATGGTAATGAAAAATTATTCTTAATCATTAGATTTTAAAAAAATAAAAAATAAATCTCTTACCTTTACTCTTAGAGTAAATAAATCATTCCTCTCAAATAAATAACTATATATATATATATAATATGGGATGTGTATCTCTTATATACATCAACAAAAATTTGCTTAAATACACTGCGAAAGCACATTTTTATTGTGTATTTTGATATGATCTTATATAGATATGCAATAAAAGTCTATTTTCATTATGTTATGAGGTGTCAAATGTTACGAGTATTTTGTGGAAAAAAAAATAAAAACATGGGAGTTTAGTAGCAATTTGGGGTGCTAATAATATTGCTCGAATATCCTTGAAGCAATTCTTCGTGTTGTCACTATCTGTCGTTTGGAGGCCTTGGGGTGGTTGATTGGGATTTTTATTTTACATCTATCCCTTTTTTATTTAATATCTACTTATCTAAATAATTTTTTAAAAACTCAAAAATACACTTTAAACTAATGATCTATCTTAACATCTACATAATAAATTAACTTTATATATCTGAACATGTACTCTAATAAATTAACCTCACTTACTCACATTTCAAAATAAAATAACTTATTTTCATGAAATAAATCTTTCGAACAAAGAAAAAATTAATTAAAAAATTTATTTAACTATTTATATTATCTTTATAAAATTTTATATTTTAATGATATAATTTATTTATAACATAATTTTTTAAATTTTTATATTTTAAAATATAAAATATAAAATTTTATTACAGAAAACTTTCTCCTAATAAACTTTATATTTATAAATTTTATATTTTATCATTTTAATTAGAAATTTATATATAATATTTATATTATATTATAAAATTTTATATTTTAATAATATAATTTATTTATAATATAAATTTTTAATATTTTATTAAAATTTTATATGATAAAATATAAAAATAAATAAAATATAAAATTTATTACGAAACCTTTTCTTAAATTTTTTTGCTTATTCGACAACACGCCGTCAGAAAAGTAAAAAAAAATTGCAAATTACTCTAATTAATTTGAATCTAGTTATATGACATTAATTACTCTAATTATTTTGAGTCTAATTCATCTAATTACGCTTCCCGTCGTTCCTCATTACTCTAATTACTTTGAGTCTAATTATTCTAATTACATCACACCACGTTAATTACTCTAATTACTTTAAGTTTGGCTACACTATGTTAATTACTCTAATTTTTATTATTATTTATGTTATAATTAAATTGAGATTAACAATATTTATGAGTAATTTAATTTTTTGTCATAATTAAATTAAGATTAATAACATTTATGAGTAATAATTTTTTTTAAATTTGTAATTTTTTTGTTTTCCGACAGTGCACCGCCGAAGAAGTAAAAAAATTTACAAATTTTGTTACTCTCTTGCAGTGCATCGCCGGAGAGTAAAAAATAAAGGATATATTAGTGTTTTTTCTGATTTATTAATAAAGATAGAGTATGTGTGAAATAAAAATCCTGATTTATTTATGTTTAGTTGTTAAGATTTCAATTTTTGTTAAAAAATCTATTTATTTGGTGGACTGAACTTGCCCATTTAAAACATAGATTTTTACAAATCGTAGTTCTAAATACAAAAGTCAAAACAAGAGTGTCGATATCACTATAGATGTACCAATAGTAACCCACTCAAGGCTAATGATTAAGTGTTTCATCTCCCACATTAGTTTGGGTTTTACCCACATTACTGTGAGAAACATTACTTTGGAGCACCCAAAAAACTGTGGTGTGGATAACATTATTGGGTGCCAATAGCAACATATGGAGAGGTGTGGCTTTGGTACCGTGCCTTCCACAAAGGCGTTAATTCTGGAAAAAAAAAAACACTTCTAAAAATAGTATGATTAAAATCATAGAGAAAATAAATTTAAATATGAAAATAATATAAATTGTAAATTAGTGAATTAACATTTATAAAAGGTCCGAAGGGTCTAAATTTGAAAACAAATTAAAAAGACTAAACCTACTTACTGGAAATAAAGGTCCAAAGTTATAAATTAGTTAAGTAATTAATATAATTTGTCGCTTTTGTTATAAACTTATGATAAAAACAAAGGTAATTGGAAGTTGTTCTTTCAATAGCAACTAATATCTGGTTTTAGAATATTTAATACCATTTGTAAAGTCAAAATGATTTAAGTAACCCCTCTTGTTTATTCATATATAACGAAAACATGAAACAAGTAATTACGTGGGTGATGAAAAGAAAACAAAAATAACAAAAAAATATTAAAAGTGTATTGCAAATATAAAATAACAAAAAAAAGTGCATTGCAAATATAAAATAACAAAAAAAGTGCATTGCAAATATAAAATAACAAAAAAAGTGCATTGCAAATGCTTGTGGATAAAAGTGTTTATTATAACTAAGACTTTTTCCTTAACTTTTTTTAATATAAAGATTCCTTTCAAGTTTCAATACAGACAATCTTCTATAGTCGATGAAAAGATAGATTGTTTGCTATAATTGTTTCTTTTGCATAGTTTTATTAAATTGTCCATAATCGTTTTGAAATTTTCTTTTTCTCATAAATTTACATGAAGCTTTTTTTCTTTCTCTCATATTTCTTTTGCATGGTTTTCTATAATCTTTGAGGGAAGAAAAAAATTAATTAATAAATTTACATAGTTTTATTAAATTGTCCATAATCATTTTAAATATTTCTTTTTCTCATAAATTGACATCAAGCTCTTGATAGAATCAGAGTAGTTGAACCGGAAAAGGGAAACAGAAACTCTAAGCTAGATGACTAGGGTAAAAATCAGATAAAAGAAGAGGATAAAACTGCTCCTTCTATTCCATTCCATGGGAGACACTCTCTTTAAAGAGACTACATAATTTGACCTAATGGGCTGGGGAACACAGACCCTTAGAGGAAAACAATTAAAATAAAGCACCAGACAATTTCTACATATAGTCTTTCATCTATAAAGGTTTTTTTACATTTCTTTTAGACCTTCTATCAGCTCTCTTTCTTTCTCTCATGATTCATCCACAATGGTGTAAATATCTACAAAAGGTGAAAAACGCACTTAAGGAGAAATTACATTAAAGGAATGTCCACATAAAAGAGAAAAATCTCTCCCTTCCCTTTATGTTAAACCAAACAAAACCTTATACTCCATTGTTGCTGACCAAAAACAAACTTATACTCTACAGTTTGAACAGTTACAGATGCTATGCAAACAATTTGATGACACTTTAGATGAGTGACTTGTCTCCATATACCGCGTTTCAAACGTTACGTTATTTAAGGATGTAGCTGTGTGTAGCTGTGATTCGAATACATCTGTGTGTAGCTGTGATTTAAAAAACACATATATGTGCTAATAATTTTATTTACGTTATTTAAAGAAGTATTTAGAATATCAGTTTATTTAAAATAAAACAAATTTAAAATAAATGTTCAGGCAGGAAAATAAATAACTTATATATGAGTTATAAAAAAATTCTAATAATTGCTTGCAGCCTGAAGCCGGCCAGAGTGGAAGCTATTGTGAGTTTCAAAATGTTTGGCAGAGTCCTATGAGAGACAAATCCAAATTAGTGGAACCTTACATCACCACAGCTCACAAAAATCACTCAGTATCGAAAATTTATTTGAGATCAGACAAACAAAAATAATGTTTCTACTATTTATTTATTTTTTATAATTCTCTCGGTTTTTCCGAAAAGAATACGGATCCAATTTCTTTATCATT
Source organism: Psophocarpus tetragonolobus (assembly GCA_037954015.1). NCBI lineage: Eukaryota > Viridiplantae > Streptophyta > Magnoliopsida > Fabales > Fabaceae > Psophocarpus > Psophocarpus tetragonolobus. Next base: position 4,347,495 of record CM075696.1, read on the forward strand.
TTCCATTAAAAACTATACTTAATTGTTTTCATAAGAAAATATGTTAAGCTTTTTTTTTTTTTTTTTATAACAAAGGTAGAGCATCAATAAAGTCCGTTTTACCGTTCTTTTCATGCTGAAAATAATAGTGTTTGCATTTTTATCTTCTACAATACATACATATATATATATATATATATATATATATATATTTTAAGTAAAGATCATATTAACTGTAACATCGAATTTATTTTTGCAAAAGAGTGATTAATTGAACTATATATTGGCATTGGTCTTAGCTCCAGCATTGGTCCAAATGAGGATCATTGTGAGAATTGTGTAAAAAAGGCGGTTTTGTAGATTAAAACAAATGCCATTGGAGCTAATGACGAGGAAGCAGAGAGAAATTAACAGAGCCATCCTTATTAGTTTTGCATATAAAAGAAGTTTCTGTTGGAAAACAAGAATAGTGTTACGACAAAGACCTTAATTTGAAGTAAGCATGGTGTCCAAACCTGTGGCCACTTCAATGCTTTTTCTCAGGATTGTTGCACTCGCAGCCTCAGCTACAACTGCGGCCTTGCTATTCACTAACAAGGTCAAATTTGATGATGGATCAAACCTAAGATTTCAAGATTTCTATGCCTACCGGTAAGATACCATCCAAACTATAGTGTTGATTAACCATAGTCCTTCATTAATATTAGTCTAAATTAGTATAGTGTGAAAATGGATATAAACTAAACTATTTCATTAATTTGTGAGGGAAAGCGACCTTAAGTATGTTAACATTGGTTTCATGTTTAATTATGTAAAAATTGCAGGTATGAGGCGATTATTGCAATAATTGGTGGTGCATATTGCATACTGCAGTTACCATTTGCCATATATTATGCGGTACAGCAGAAGAGGATGATACGAAATGGATGCTTGCCAGAATTTGACTTCTATGGAGACAAGGTCCTACCATTTTACTCTATCTTTTGAACAAATTAAAAAATACATTTACTGAAGCATCCATGCACATAATATTAAACAGAAACCAAAATAATGAAAAATATTCGAAAATAAGTTTATAAATTAAATTACCATTATTTAAAAAACTTGTTTTAATAATGTTAGATAATTAGAAACACCATCTAATAATGTCTATCTCTTTCCTTCTGAACAAATTAAATAAGTTTTTTTACTTCCCAATTACTTGAAATGAATGAAATTGCAGGTAATTAGTGTGATTCTGGGCACAGGCGTTGGTGCTGGCTTTGCAGTGTCTATGGAATTTAAAAAGTTCTTGGATGACTTATTTGACTCAGTGGGTACCTCAAAGCATGATCCTACAAGGAGTGCATATGACAGGTTTTTTGTTCGAGCGATAGTGGCTTCTGCTATTCTCCTTGTTGCATGTCTTTCAATCACCATCGTTTCAATCATTTCCTCCATTAATCGAAGTCGAAGCAAAGGCGTTTTTAGTTAAATTATTTCTTTATTTTCACCACCATAACTCACTTCATCATGTGCTCCCCTATCTTCGCCAACCTCAAACCATTTCTTTGTCTTCAACAATCAAGTCTACATCATTTTTATTCAATAATATATCATTTGTAAAACTGCCTTTTATTTATTATGTTATTCAAGATATATGGAGATTTGTTTCGATCTTTGTGTAGTTCAATTTTATTGTTTTGGTCTATTAGATCATTTTTCAGTTTTAATTCTGCTAAATATATATATATATATATATATAATTTATTGTTAGGTGATCATTTAGAAATGTATATGGAGTAGATGACATGTTGATAAGTTTCATAATAATCATTTTAAAAATATCATATATTATTCTAAAATTTTTTTATTTAAAAATAATTTTAAAATTATCATACATGTTTCTAAAATATTCTATTTATAGATAATTTTAAAATTATCATATATTATTTTAAAATATTCTATAGGTAATTGTTTATCTTATTCTAGCTGGGAATTTTGAGAAGTAAAAGGCAGTGATTTGCTTTCCATCGTCATCCATATGTTCCCCCCTCTGTCTCTCAATTTTCGCTGCTCTCTTCTAGAGATAATTAATATATTCCAGACAAATCCTCTATGATGACTCGTAATTTCGTCTTCTTGACTGCACAACGAGCACGTTTCATCACAATATTAATTTCTCTTTGTCAGGTTAACATTCGTTGTCCACGCAAAAGCTGATTTGTTTAAAGCCACAAATGGAAATGGAATAAATAACAAACAAATGTTACTTTTAATAACGATAAAAAATGCCACTGGTCAAATATATGTGGTGTAAGTTTAATTGATATCCACACAGTATTTAAGTATAATTTTTTTAATAGGATTTATCAAAATGCATTGTCATTGTTTGTCAATGTAACAAATATCTACTGATTGTAACAGCTGTGGGAGTAATCTATATCCACATGCAGTTTCTGTCCTTATAACTTATATGGTTATATTTACATGTATCGTTTTGACTTTCTCTCTCTATATATTCTAAAATTTAAAAATTTAAATTACAATGATTAATTAAGGAGAAAATGAATTATGCAATGTGATGTAAAATATTATGAGCTATGAGGGTCACCTAGTTTGCTATTATTTGCCTCCCTTGAAATAAAAGAAAATTTAAAATATCAGTCATGATGCTAGAGAAATTCTTTTAATAAATATTTTATTATTGAGTTATAGTAGTATAAATATACAAACTGATAACTTAAATTGGAGAGAGTTAAGAAAACAAACTCTACCAATTTAGCACTGACAATTAATCTAAATAAAGGTAAAACAGATATACAAAATAAAAACTAATTATTATAATTTAAAACTAATTATTATAATTAATATTCTCCCGCAAGTTGGACGATCTGGAAGAGAGATGCAACTTGGACAGTAATGAGTCAAACCAAGGACGAAGCAGAGGCTTTGTGAGTATATCAGCAAGCTGATCATCAATAGATACAAAAGACACCCGAAACTTGCCTTTTTGAACATTTTCAAGAACAAAGTGATAGGCTAAGGCTATATATGTTTCATCCGAGAGTGGTAAACAGGATTAGCGCTGAGAGTTGTGGCACCAAGATTGTCACAATAGATAACCGGATTGGCAGTGGGCATGTGAGCAAGTTCAGTGAACAAGGATAGAACCCATAAAAGTTCACTGGCCGTGTCAGCCAAGGCTTTGTATTCTGCTTCAGTTGAGGAACGAGTAACAGAGCGTTGTTTCTGGGAGCTCCAAGAGATGGGAGTACTATCAAGATACAACAAATAACCAATGGTAGAGATATAATCATCCTTATCACTCGCCCAATCTGCATCTGAGTAAGCGTGAAAGGTTAGCGGGGCAGTTGCCGAGATGAAGATGCCTTTGTTGCAAGAGCCCGCCAAATAACGGAGCACCCATTTGAGGGCAGACCAATGCGTTGTTCTAGGGTGTTGCATGAACTGTGCAAGTTTGTTGGTACTGAAGGCGATGTTCGGGCAAGTAAAACTTAAGTATTGAAGACTTTCCACGAGTGCACGATACTCAGTTGGGCAAGGTAGGAGATCACCGGAATCCTTGAGTAATTGAGCACTGGCGGACAAGGGAGTGGATGTTGATTTTGTGTTAGCCATGCCTGATTTATGGAGTAGATCAGTGATGTATTTCCTTTGTGAAAGAAATAGTCCTGTAGCAGAAGGAATTACTTCGACGCCCAAGAAATAGTTAAGACAGTCAAGTTCTTTCAGCGAAAAACCGAGTAGCAAGGGTGGAAATAAGGTTGGACAGCTCTGTAGAGGAACTCCCAATGACAATGATATCATCAACATATACTAATAAATATAGTGTGGAACCTGATTTTTGGTAGATGAATAGAAATGCATCTGCAGTTGAATTGACAAAGCCAAGAGAAAGTAGAAACACTCGAAGCTCCGTATACTAGGGGCGGGGTGCTTGCTTTAACCCATATAGTGCCTTTTTGAGGCGGCAAACATGATCAGGGAAACTTTTGTTAACAAAACCAGGGGGTTGAAGCATGATAACTTCCTCTTTGAGCATCCTTTGAAGAAACACATTGTTGACATCAAGTTGGCGGATGGACCATCCTTGACGAACTACAAGTGTAAGAACAATGCGAATGGTGACTGGTTTAACAACTGGACTGAATGTTTCTGTATAGTCCTAACCAGGGCGTTGGTGAAAAACTTTGGCAACTAGCCGAGCCTTTTTACCGATCAATCGAGCCATTCGGGTGTCTTTTGATTCGAAAAACCCATTTGCAGCCAACCAAATTTTGAGTAGAGGACCAACTGACAAGTTCCCAAGTGTTGTTGCGGTGTAAGGCGTCGAACTCAGCTTGCATAGCTGAGCACCAATCAGGGTCGCGAAGAGCTTGGGTGATGGTGTTGGGCTCGAGTGGAGAAGAGGGTTGGACATGGAGGTTAAGCTTCTTGAGGGGTTTGACAATATTGTTTTTGGACCGGGTGATGATGCCACCTCCATCGGTTTGGGGTCTCTTGTTAGGGTTGGCATCGGGTTGGGATGGTGGCATAGAACATTGTGAGGATGAGGTTGAGGTTGGAGGTGAGGGAGGGGATTCAGAGTGTTCAATGGAGGGTTGGGCCGATGTCGGGGAATTGGGGAAGGATAAAGATGAAGGGGCAACTAAGATCTCCTCTGCTGAGTTTAGAGTGGTACTGACCATGGGTTGGTTTATGGGATGGAGTATGGAGAGTTGAAGTGGGCCTTGTTGTTACTCGGCACTCAGACTGGCTTGAGGTACTAGGGAGTTGTACAGGAATTCAAATTCAACGAACTTGACATGGCGAGAGGTGTAGATCCTTCTTGTGATTGGATCGAGACACAAGTATGCATGTTGATCAGGCGTGTAACCTACAAAAGCACACATAGCAGACTTTGGTGCAAGTTTATGGTTAGCATATAGTTTAATCCAGGGAAAACACAAACAACCAAAACACTTTAACTTATGATAATCCGGGATAATTTTGAGTATTTTTTAATAGGGTGACTGGTACCCAAGAATTGGTGTTGGGAGACGATTTATGAGATAGGCGACTGTTGTCATGACGTGAGGCCAATATGTGAGGGGCAAACCTGAGTGGTGGAAAAGAGAGAGACCGGTTTCAGCAATGTGCCGATTTCAGCGTTTGGAAATTTCATCGTGTTCAGGTGTATGAGGTGGGGTGGTGTGATGACTTATTCCATGAGTGCTTAAAAAAGGACGAAGAGCAATATATTCTCCACCATTATCCGGGTAAAGAATTTTGATGTTGTGATGAAAGAAATTTTCAACAAGCAACTTAAATTTGGGAAATAGAGTTTGCACATTAGATTTACGTTTTATCGGATATAGCCAAATATAGCGAGTAAAATGATCAACAAACATGCAATAGTAGCGAAGACCATCAATTGATAAAACAGGGGAAGTCCATACATAAGAGAAAATTATTTCCAAAGGATAAGATGATTTAAGAGTGGATTCATGGAAGAGAAGTTTATGACTTTTGCTAATTTGACATAAGTTACAATCTGATTGCTGGAATTTATTTAAGAAGATTATAGCCATCAAGGAGAGCTTCAACTTGAAGTTTCCAGGTGAGGAAATTGGAGGGAAGAAGTTTGGTGACACTACTGAGAGTGATGCAAGTAAAGGGTTTTGATTACTCATGAGGGTTACTAATATATGAAGAGTTGTTGTTGGTCATGGGAGGCAAAGAGAAAGGAAGGAGCGGCGTCCTGTGTTGGAGGAAAAAAAACCGAAGGAAGAAGAGGATCATGTATTAGGCTGATACCATATAGAGAAATTCTTTTAATAAATATTTTATTACTGGATTACAATAGTATAAATATACAAACTGATAACTTACATTAGAAACAGTTAAAGAAACAAATTCCACCAATTTAGCACTGACAATTAATCTAAATAAAAAGAAAACAGATATACAAAATAAAAACTAATTATGATAATTTAAAACTAATTATTATAATTAATAGCAACATAGATTGCCCTTCACCTATCAAATCATGATTCATGAAAGGTATATTATCCTACAAAGACGAATGCTTCATCAACTTATAGCATTAGAGGAGTCAGTCTCAATTATTATTGATTTAGAACCACTGTGCCAAGCATGCTGCAATGCTGAAATAATCATAGCTCAAACTTCTACATAAAACCACACCCAATTTCTAATAAAAGTCACCTAACAAAGAACCAAAGCAATCTCTCGTTTTTTTTAGTAGTTATTAATTTCTTAATTTTTTTAATAAAGAAATTTAAATTCATGATCTCTTTTTTATTTCTCTTTTTCTTCTTTCTTTTATGTGTAAATTTTTTTACTAGATAACCAACTCTTTCCAAAACAATCTCTAGTTACTTCTTCACTTGTTGATTGTTGCCCTTCATCTTTACAGGATCTTTGTTTTTAATGTAAAAAGGGGTGACTTTAAAGTCATTTTTGTTATGACATTTTATTTGGTTTTTAATTTTTTATTAACTTTGTTTTCCTTAAGTAAATCTTTTTAGTAGTTTTTAGAATTTTATAAAGAGTTTAATTAGGATATATTGTCAGTGTAAAACTTTTTACATTAACATTTAATCACAACCCTAGTTTATGGTAAGTTTGTTGACTTTATCCGCTTCTACAACTTTTCAAACAATGTATTTTAATTTTTAATTATTTTTTTATTTTTCCTTAAACTTGTTAGTATTATGTAACTCCATGTGTTTTATTGCTATTTCCTAAGCCTATCTTAAGATTAGAGATGTTTGCCTATATATACAACTAGAAACAAACTAAAAGATTAAAATAAGTTGAATTTAGATTAATTATAAAATTCAAATTAATTAATCAAATCAATTTTTAACTATTTGTTTTGGTTTAATTTTTCTATTTAAAAATTTTATTGTTAAGTGGTTTAAAAAAATACTCTGAAAATTGTTTGCTATCAAAATCCTAACTAAAAATTTTGTAACCTTGAAGTAACACTTAATTCTGCTTCTTTTACACAAAATTTACCTGGAAACTAGTTATAAATATACAAAAATATTTTTACACATTTCACAATTCAAGTATACAATTTTCTCTCAATTTATATTTAATAAATTTGAGAAGAAAAAAAGAAAACCCAAACGCAAGAAAAGAAAATATTTGCAAACTTTACACTGTATAACAAATCTATGGAATTATTTTAAAAAAAAGTTCATTGATCGAAAAAATAAAAAAAAATGGATAAGAACTTTATCCAGAAGAATAATTTTAATACCTGAAAATGATTATTTAATTTATTTTTAATCTATTAAATTAAATAGAATAACAATTTTAAGTGTACTTAATATTTTATAAATAAATAAATTTATTTATTTATAAAAGAAGTAGTTGAAAAAAAAATAAAATTAGTTTATATTTTACAATATTTTTTTTTAAATTTCCTATATAAATCAAGGAATTAATCTCAAATGATCTCAAAAAGATTTCTGGAGAAAAAGAAATTTAAATTCAAAGAGATAAGTTGGCGGTAGGAATGGACAATAATAGGTCGAGTGAAGTGGGTTCAGATCAATTTGGTTCAACTTGACTCAACTTCACTCTTAAATTAATTACTTTTTTTCAATAATTTATTTTTTGGGTTTGACGATTCCCATATTGGGTTGGGTCGGACAGTTTAGGCGGTTTATCTCTTGTTTTATCATAGTTTTTTGAGATTTTTTTTTTGAAAGTATTACAACTTTTCAAATCAAAATTAACATATAAAAAAATAATGTCATAATCTTAAAAAAAAGTTTTAAAATAAAAAATTATATTTATTTTAATTAAAAAAATGACATCATATTTTTTTAAAACAATATTTCTACAATTAGTTAAAAAAATTACAAACATGATACAGTGGATATATGTTTTTTTACTAGTATAATTAGTATTATATTAATTTTTTAAAACCAAAATTAACTTTTCAAACCCATATATATATATATATATATATATATATATATATATATATATATATATATATATATATATATATAATACGCAGGTCGGATCGAATTTCGATGATTATAAAAATCAAATTACATTCGTCTACTGCAAGCGTTTTTTAATCCCTAACTCATTCAAAACTGTCCGAATTTTTATTATAATGAATTAGTTGGATTGTGATTTTGTGTTCACATCTAATTAGAGGTTTTGAGATCATGCAATTCATTTACCTCTTAAAAAGTATTTGTAGACTCTTTTGTCGAGACTATTATTTAGAAATTTGAACCTTCTGACAAATATATCGAATTATATTTAATTGTGTATGATTATGCTATTTCCCACATAGTAAATAGGCACGAACCTACGTAATTAACCGAGCTTGCACTTTTGTAAGTGAAGTGCCTTGTGCCAAGCACGAGTGACCTAGTGCAGCATATTTGTGCATGATTATGCACTTTTCATCATTTTTTTTCTTTTGACAAAATTACTATATAAAAATAATTTATAATTAATATAAATTTAATAAAATAAAGCAAGAACAGAAACTTAAAATGCAAACATAAAAATGATGTATCACGTGTAGATTACTGTAAGAATATAAACTAGTAACGAAAGACACTAGAAACTAGTAGAACTTGCTCCGTCCTATTCCGTTTGGGACTAAGGAGATGGAATAACATATCCAAACAATGGATCAGAAGTTTTATGTGATGGAAATAAAAAAAAAAAACTTAAATCAATAGATAAGATTATAGTATTATAGAGAATAAATATAAAAGATTGTGGAAAGAAAATTTGTGTAACTTTTATTTATTTATATATATATATATATATATTAAATTGGAGTTCATGTTACTCTCTATATGATTAGTATAGTAGAGATATAAGTTTAATAAAAACTCTTGAGGGTTTTACTACCTACTTTCTAGAGGATTATTTCAAAGAATGTATGTTTTAATTTGCTTTTTATGATTGATTCAATCTTACTATAAGAACTCATCACAAAGTCAATCTTACTATAATCTCATTCAAATAATCATAATCATAAAAATATGATAAGATATGATTATTATCATATCTTAAATTATCAAATAATGATAAAAGATAATTGATTAATACCAATGCACTATTATTTTCAACATTCTCCCACTTGGATGGTATTAATCAATAATACAACAAAGACAATCATTAAGCTAGAATGACAATTATAGAAAAATCTTATATTAGACAACAATATGAGAAATTTGAGTTACAAAATAATATACAATAGAGATATATATCATGCACGTTAACAAATATTTCTCATAAAATATATAGAATAATGTAATTCAATAAAATGATACTACATGGTCCCAAACATAAAAAAATACTAAAAGATGTGTTACTAAAATTATATTACTTCACACACATATCTCATAAGAGAGTTTTCAAACTCTTACTGATCTATCAAAACTTAACCAAACGTATTTGATCAATGAATAAAAAAACGTCCTATTAATATAATTTTTACTTGAGTTCAAAAAATTATAAAGGCGAGAAAACATAATTTACATGCATCTAAGTACTGATCATAGCCCAACAACAAATGTAATTACATATAGGCTACATAAATGTTCTATAATATTTGACATTCAACTGAACTAAGTTTCAGGAAATGAGTAACTATGTAAGAATTCAAAGACAAGTAGGAAATCCATAAATTCCCTACTAGGACCACATAGACACTTAGTTTATATAAAATGATACTCAAATTATTGTGGTCACAAAATGTTAATTGAGAAAACACTTAGATAATTGGTCTAAACAAAAAATTCATAAATACTTCAATAGTGAAAAATTGTACTCAATAGGAGTACTATCATAATAATCACTTTTACAAACTAGAAAATCATTCTCAATAAAAGTATTGTAACTATAATATACTTATAGAATTTTGACCAAACAAAATGTGAAATTTTGGGTATAAAAAATACACAATACTTAATTGCATACCAAAATAATTAATGTGCAATGTCTAACAAAATGCTCTTAACATCCATTGAAGATGTCTATTAAGATATAATAAATTTTATATATCTCAATTAAAATAAGACAAAAATAAATAGTCAAATCTTATAGAATATGTCATATCATAATTAAATATGCACAAGAATATATGACAATACAGATAGATAAGTTTCTAGGAACAAACTCAAATATTACTTGCTTCCAGATATTCATCATAGATCTGAACCAACCTTAAATCAGTCTTATCACGTTACATCACTCATAAGCAATTTAGACATATAGATATTTTAAATTTATTTCTTTGATTAATATTTAATTAACAACAAATAAAATTGACTCTAAATTTAAATAGATGTAAATATTATTTGAATTCTTTGTTTAAATCTTGAAGAAGACATTGTTTTTTTATTTGAAAAAACAAAGTTATTTTTAGATTTAAAATTTTCAATTATTTTATATCCAAAAATCCTAAAAGTGTTATTTCAATTTGATGTTTTTAATTCCCATTTTTAATATATGCTATAATAAGAATTTTAACTTAAAAAATAATATATCTATTAAAATTAAAAAGTAAATAAAATTAATTTTTAGTTTCTATTTTAAAACATAAATATCGATGCTTATTTAAGAATTTAACAACTTATATTATCATGTCATCTTTAAGAGGAGTGTTTGTTGTTTCTTTGTTCTTAATTAGATACAACATAAGAATATTATTAGAGTTTTTCTAAAATACTAATAGTTGTTAAATCCTCATATATTCAAAGAATCAGGACAAGAGACCAATTTCACCTTTTTTTTAAAAAAAAAAATTCAGTGATCAAAATCAATAAATTACTTTTTTTTTGTTAAAATCACACTTTAAAAAAAAAACACATTTAACCCAATTTTAAATTTTTTGCTACTGTAGTTGTTACAAAAATTCTTAAGTAACTTCATTTGATGTTGTTTTTTAAGATTTTTATAATGTGAAATTGTCTTGTTACAATGTCCATTAATGTAGTCACTAAGTTTTTCTTTCTATTAAAAGAATAAAAAAATGAAAGGTTTAAACGAAACATGATTTATAAAAAAAAAATTTAAAAACTAAAGTAAAAAGACAAATATATAGCAATGACGAAAATAGATTCAGATCAATATAAAAATATCAACTTATTAATGCTTTATTGAATGTCACTTTAATTATTTGAAAATATATTGGCAGACAATAAAATTAAGAAAAAAATTCACATTATCACATTTTTTTTATAAAATAAATATTAATCGTTAATAATTTGATTTTTTTAATGTAATAATTTAAATTCATAATGTGTCTCTTCTTTTGACATATAGATTTTATTACTTGAGAAATCTTATAACTTGTTAATATTATCACAATATTTTCATTTTTTCTAAAATATAATAAACTTATCTCCATTTTAATTTCAGAAAAAATAAGTTAGACTCAATTTTACCATTTTTATGATATCAAAGTCGATCTTAACAATATGAATAAATTAAGAGTATATAAATAAAATACAAATTTTACCTTACAGACTAATAATTTTAAGTTTTGTGCTAATTATTTTTTAAGTAATTAATTATGTCATGCTTTTAATTTTAATTGCGCTAGACAACATAAGGATATAAATATAAAAAGGGAAAAAACAAAGAAAAGCAAATTAGCTTCATCCATGCAGAACTTCCTCTGCTATTGCAGGTTGCGTTGAGAATTTGACATGAATCACGGTGAGCTTGAACGGTGAGAGGATGAAGCAAAATCTTGAAATATTTGACTGGGAGTTGAGTGAATTTGGTTCAGAGAAGATTAAACAAATACAGGTTCAATGGTGAAAATTTGTCTTTGAATATGGACCGTACAAAACTTGAAGATCTTTGGGATTGAGTGGACATGAATTGAAGGAGTACTGTTAATTTCTGCCCCCTTATCCACAACTATATAATCTCGTTAAGTGTTTACTTCTAGAAAATAGGATTTAAAATAAGAGTATGTATTTTTAATGTAAATTTTTTTATATTAACTATCAACAAAATTCATAGTATGTATTTTTTAAGATTATTTGTAAAAATTAATTAATTGATTGATATAAAAAACTTTTTTTAATTATTATACATATTAGATTAATAAAGAAGTTTCTATTATAAATATTAATTAGTGATTTTGTTTCGATGTTATACAAAATTCACAACATGACGGAATACAAGGTTCCCTTATATCATATGTTCATCTATTCTTATCTATCTAATGTTGCCCTTTTCATCACACCTGAATTTCATATTTCTTCTGGTATTAGTTTTTAAACTGAAGAATTTTTTAGAAATCCTACAAGAATTATTTGTTTATTTTTCTTTGACAGATAGTTAAAACTTTATCTGAATGCTAAGAGATTTATTAGAGATAAAAAATTGTTGAGGAAAGAATAAGATATTTCTTTCATTCTTTTTGTTGATTTTACAAAATACTGTCGATTTATTGTATATGACTTCGAAAGATAAACTAGACAATTACAATAAGATTTCAAGAAAAAAATTCATTTGTGCTCAATTTATTTATTTTTATTTAATATAAAATTTTCGATTACACTTGATCTGCATACTAATGTCTTGATGAGTTGAAAAAAGTTCTCAAATTTTTACAATACATTACAAACGAAAAAAAAAAGAAGTATAAATATAACCGACACCTTTCTCAATCACTGCCATTGTTGTTATATGGGTCTGTTTTTTCTCTTTCTCTCACCGAAACTAATGTAATATTGATTGATTGATAATTTGAAATTGAAACCTAATGAAAAGAATATGGTGGCATTGTTAAAGAGTACGTGGTGGCAGTGTAAGAGTGGTGGTAGACAATATTGCAACTTACGAGTCACATGCAACATATACATAGCGTAAATGTGGGCCTATAATATGAGACCTAATACCCCACGGACAACACACGTCATATATAATATCCCAATGACTACGTAGGCAAATCGCGACCTTTCCTTACATTATTATTATTAGTTACTGTTACCACTGCCCTTACATTATTAGGAAGAGGCCTTAAATGTTAATTTATCTTTTCTAATTTAATTTTTATCATTTTAGTCTTGTTATCTGTATCATAATAAAAATACTGTCACTGACGCTCCATGATTTTAGCAGCTAAAAACTGTTAATACTTATATGAATAAATATTTCAAAAGTATTAAATAATTTACGAGAGTTATTTAAAAAGCCACAGAAAATTGTGAAGCTTTAATATCTCTTCAAAGTACTTAATTATGTGATTTCTAACAGTTTATAACAGTAAAAATCATGCAACTTAGCCATGTCTTCTTTTTTTAATGGTAGTAGACGTTAGAGATTAAAATTGAAAAATTTTAAAAATGCTAGAGAACAAAAAAAAATTATAGGATCAAAATAAAAAAGAAACTCTATTTATAGAAATCAATTTTATATTTAAGCCAGATAAAGAGGTCAAGAAACACTATTTATAGAAATCAAATTCATATTTATAGAAATCAACTTAGCAAATTGAAAGTTCTTACAGTATTTTTATTTCTACCAATTAAGCATTATTCATTAGGGTTGTTTATTCTTTTTCTTTTCAAACTAAACTATAAAATAAAAACTAAACTAAACTAAAAATTTGAAAGTAGATGTAAATGGATAATAATTAAATTGAACTATTTTATATATTTTTTTATTTAATTTTTAGTATATTTTTCACAATCAATATATTTTTTTATTGTTTGTTTTATAAATATGATGGAAGTATATGAAAATGGATGTATCACATATCTTTCTCTTTTTTTTCCCTTGAAATTCAATTGGATGAATAATCTATTGTATTTTATAAAATGTCTAATTTATCTTTACTTTTTCATAACCATCACACCACTTGTATTTATTTGTTGTTTTTTTTACACCTTTTAATACTAGAACAATTGTGTTTTTTGTTCTTTTTGTTTATTGGTGATAGCCTTCACATGTGAGTAGAAAGAGAGATTGTAATTAGTTCTAGTGTATTAAACTAGTTTATTAGCATTAGTTTTTAAAAGCTGAACTTAAAAACAATTCAAGTTTAATTATTTTATAAAACAATTGTTTTTTTATAGTTTAGTTTTAGAGTATTTAAATCAAAATAGTTTTTTTTAATACTCTGCGGTTAATATCTTTTTGTTTCTTTTTTTATTATATCATATTATCTTTTCACTCAAATTTAATTAAAAATATATAATTCATGCACTAATTAAAATAATCAGTCAACATAATTTAAATTTTATGCTTATAAAAAACATAATTAAATTTTATTAATCTCATTTAAAAATATTATTTTAAATTATCCTTTATTAAAATTTAGCATAAATAATTATTGAAAATAAAATTCAATTAAAGGAAAGACGTATGAGATATTTCTTTTTATGAGATGGCAAAATTAAATAAAAGTAAAATAGTTTTTTCACGGAAAGATCAATTTAGTTAAAATTTGTGTTTAATTAGTAAACCGTGTAAAACGTTTTACACAATATTTAATCACAACACCTATTGATGATAATTTTGTTGACTTTATTGATCAATATGTTAAAAGTCATATGAATAAAGATATATGATTGAATATCAATGGAAAAATTTTTTACACTGTTAGTACATATTAATTAAACTCTCAAAATTTTGTGACAAGAAATTAGTTAAAATTTATTTGTTTAAATTCATCATTCATGATTTTTTTTATGAGTCAAAAGAAATTATTAAATTTATTTCTTTTGTCTGTCTAAAAAACACTGTCCTATTAAAAAATGGAATTAATTTATAATATATTCGCAAATACATGAAAGAAAGTTAAAACAAAAAAGATATTGACAAAATACTTATTATAAGAAATATAAAAATCATTTAATACTTACTTTTCTAAATAGTAATATTGAATATTTGATAAAATATAAATAAATTTTAATTTATATAAGTAAACATCGTTGTTAAAATATTCCATAAAACTTAACTATTTTATCGTGTCATCCTATCTATTAATTGACGAGGTAGTAAGATAAATTCCAATTAGATATATGTGTAAAGATGTTGTAGATTATTAATATTAAGTGTGATTGTAGAAAACCTTCCATGCTTAACAATCTATTATTAGATGAAAAAATGTAATCACATCAACTTTAAGACAAAACACTACCCCTTTAAAGGAGATAGTATCTTGAATTCCCAGTCACATTTGCGGCAAAGTAAGAAAAACCAAGAAAGAACATGGCAGGAAAGAGAATCCCAGATGTGTTGCTGAATTCGGGACACAAAATGCCAGTTATAGGCATGGGAACTTCAGTAGAGAATCGTCCTTCAAATGAGACCCTTGCTTCTATCTATGTTGAAGCAATTGAGGTGGGGTACCGTCATTTTGACACTGCTGCAGTGTATGGAACAGAGGAAGCCATAGGCCTAGCTGTGGCCAAAGCCATAGACAAAGGCCTTATAAAGTGTAGAGATGAAGTTTTCATCACTTCAAAGCCTTGGAACACAGATGCACACCGTGATCTTATTGTTCCAGCTCTCAAGACCACATTAAAGTACCTATAATCTCCTTCCACACTTTGTTCCTAATGATCTTGATAGTGTTTTTATATTCACGTTTATCTTTAGTACAAAACTTAGATGCAGATTGATATATACTTTTAGTGTTGTTCTTTAATCAGAATAGAAGTTTCACCGTGATAACATACATTAACATTTAATGGAAACCTTTATTACATGGGTTACCTAAGAGAAATTTCAATTTTGATTGGAGAACACCGAAAGCACTAATAGAACTACATCTGAGTTTTCTCCTTGTTTTCATTATTTTTCTGAACTATTAATGTTGCTTAAGTACTTCATGTGCTACACAATGTTTTTCAGAAAGCTGGGGACGGATTATGTGGATCTTTACCTGATTCATTGGCCAGTGAGGTTGAGACATGATCTTGAAAATCCAACAGTTTTCACCAAGGAAGATTTGCTGCCCTTTGATATAGAAGGGACATGGAAAGCTATGGAAGAGTGTTACAAGTTGGGCTTAGCAAAGTCTATTGGCATATGCAATTATGGTACCAAAAAGCTCACCAAGCTCTTGGAGATTGCTACCGTTCCTCCTGCGGTCAATCAGGTATCTTAATGTGATTACTGTAGAGAAATATTTGGTTTGGTACATGGTTATCATGAGGGTCTTGGATGTCTTGGTACTCATGTTATGATGTTGAACTGTGTTATTTTCAGGTTGAAATGAACCCATCATGGCAGCAAGGGAAACTAAGGGAATTCTGCAAGCAGAAAGGAATTCATGTTAGTGCTTGGTCAGCTCTTGGTGCTTATAAGATATTTTGGGGTTCAGGAGCTGTCATGGAGAATCCAATCCTCCAAGACATAGCAAAGGCAAAAGGGAAGACCATAGCTCAGGTAATTTTCAGCTAAATGATGGAACAACTTATTCATCACTGTGACTTTTAATTATTCACATATAAAAAACTAGCTTACACCAATGTTTGGATGCTCCTCCCTATGCAAAGGTGTGGAGAGAGTTGTTTTACCTAGTTTTACCATTGCATAAAAGAGAATGTTTTTGGATTTGAATAATCCATAACCAACAAGTCACCAATTTTTTATCTTTACCACTAAGTCACTCTTCGTTCTCCTTTAATAATTCGCATATGTAGAGAAAATTTGAGAAAAAAGGGAAGTCATTGCATATGACCCAAAAGCAATCAAACACTTACAACTCTTAGAAAAACAGAGACGAAAAACAGAGGATAAAA
Source organism: Psophocarpus tetragonolobus (assembly GCA_037954015.1). NCBI lineage: Eukaryota > Viridiplantae > Streptophyta > Magnoliopsida > Fabales > Fabaceae > Psophocarpus > Psophocarpus tetragonolobus. The sequence goes on from CM075696.1 coordinate 4,364,243, forward strand.
GAGAGAAGAGCAAAATATAAATATATAAAAAGAAGACAACAATAAAACAAAACTACTGTAACATATTTTTTATTTTAAATTCAAATTTCACTAACTTTAAATTATTACAATTAACAGATTTAAATAGAAAAACTAATAAGACTCTCATTGAATAAAATAAATAGTAAAATATGGTTACCTAAAACTAGTCATATTATTAGCTATAAATTAATTTTAACTATGACATTGAAAGACAAAAAATATCAATTGTGAATATCAACAAAAAAAAGAAGAGAATGATCAACAATATATGTTATAATACTTTCTTTACAATTAATTAAAATTTATTAAAAATTACAAAATTATAAGTGATATTCACTAAATAAGATTAAATTTTTTTTTATATATTTTAATAAATTTTAGTCCATATAAGAGAATTTATGGAGAAGAATGTATTAGAAATTACAATGCCAGTAGTTTAAGAAAAGAAACATCCTTTATCTAAGTACATGATTCACAGGAGCCTTTTTTTAAATAGAAACACTATCACTTACTTTGGAGAGGTCAAATTGGTCGTATCAAAATCACCCTTGAGATAAGCAACAAGAGGCTGACAAAATGGTTTTGCTTTATTAATTCATGGTGACACTGTCATTTCAGGTTGCACTTAGATGGGTGTACCAACAAGGGTCAAGTGCCATGGCTAAAAGCACCAACAAGGATAGGATGAAGCAGAACCTGGACATATTTGATTTTGAGCTGAGTGAAGAGGACCTAAAGAGGATTAGTCAGATTCCACAGCGCAGACAATACACCGGAGACATGTGGCTATCTGAAAATGGGTCTTGCAAGACCTTGGAAGAACTTTGGGATGGAGACGTTTGAATACTTCTTCAAGGGTCAAACAATGTTTTAGGATATTTTTATTATAAAAATAAGCAAGGTTTGAATTCCATAATCCATATTATAGAGATGTCTTGTACTATCATTATGGTGGGCTCTATCTTCATATAAGGACCTACCTGCCCTTAGTATTTATTTCACAAGTGCCATTGTTTGAGGCCTTGAGTAGAATAAGAGTGTGACATTTTTATCATAGGAGTAAGGTTGCTGTGCCTCTTCCATTCAAAGAAGTTGCAAAATATGCATATGTCATCAATGCATACCATCACCACCATACTGCACTAACATTATTCTATGCAAGTGTTTATGGATTTTGCTGAGTTACTAGCTGCATTTTGGGGAAAAAAAATACACAATATTCCTACGAACACTGTGCTGCCTAAATACATAGATAATAATTGCTCAAAACTGGGAATATTCCCATAAATATATTTTATAAATTACCGTATTTAGTTTAGAACATAGCCTACCAAACTCCTTATTAAGAAACGTATGTTCTCAATCTTTCTTTAGTCATTAGATAATATTTGGGGTGTGTGTCGCCTCTCATTTAAGCAACCTATCATGATGAACACAATATAGCCATAAGTCACAATTCAAATCTCAAAAGTTGACACATGACACAGTTGCGAATTGTGGAGAGCTTGAACATTGACTTAACACAAGGCAATATAGAAGCAAAGTCCAAAAGTTGATGAATGCCTGACCTCAATTTTGGTTGATGCCATTGGCATAGGCTAGGCTTTGAGACTGCTACGGCACCTATGATACAGAGCAGCCTATAGGACTAGCTCTATCAAAGGCTTTAAATATATGCCTCATAAAGAATTGTGATGAAGTGTTCACTACTTCAAAGTTATGGAACACTGATGCTCACCATGACCTTGTTCTCGCCCCCCTCCCTCTCCCTTTTAACTCTTTCAAGTTATTGACACTTCCCTGTCCAATTTTTCATTTGCTTTTTTGGGTTTAGAAAGCTAAAAACATGGAATATGCAAATATATATTTGATTCATTGATCAGTGAAGTTAAAAGAAGGTTTTAAACTGTACAGGGGAGGATGCGGTTGCCCTTGACACAAAGGAACATGGGAAGCTATTGTTAAAGATTGGACCTAGCCAAGTCCATTAGTGTTAGCAACTTTGACAAAAAAAGCTCACCCTAAAAAATGTCATCATCCCCTGAAATCATTCCTAGTAGCAACAAAACGCCATATAAATGTGAAATCTGAAATGTGTATCTCTGTATTTACTTATGTAACCCATGGCATGGATTCATCAATGTTGCCAACCTATTTAATGAATAAGATTTCATTAATAACTTAATGGTGGTCTATATATTGTGTTCATGAGCTGAAGGAAGTAATACAAAAGACCCCAATTCAAATAAAAACTCTACTTAATTATTTATTTATTGTATTTTTATTATGTCCTTCCTTTGTTCTTAAGAAATCACCCAAACTCATGATAACTACTTCCAGATGTCCAAGACAGTTTATAGGTACATGTGAATTTGTATTGAAAGGTACATGTGAATTTGTATTGAAAGGTACATGTGAATTTATAGGTACATGTGAATTTGTAACAGAAAAAATGAGAAAAGAATCTAAGAGAAGCTAAATCACATGGATCACTCTTAAATTAAGTTAAAATTAAACATAGGATTTGTGTTGAAAGGGTAGAATGATAAAAAAGAGACAGCAACAGGCTAGTACAATGAGTTGTAGAGTAACATTATTGATCATCATAACATGCAGGAAATGAATATATATTGGAAGGGTGATGCAGATGCATTGTGTGCATTAAGGGTGAGCAATTTGACTACAAAGCTGGAGGCAATTAAATCGAAGAGGGAATTTTCATTTCACACATATTCTTTTTTATTTAATATCTATTCACTTAAATAAGTTTTGAAAAATTTAAAAATACCATTTAGCCTAATTATATCTCCTAACACCTACAATAATAAATTAACCTTATTTCTCTAAACACCTATCATAATAAATTAATCTTACCCACTCATATTTCAAAATAAAATAACTAATTTCCCGAATTAAGCTTTTCAAATAAGGAAAAAAATTAATTAGAAAATTTATTTAACTATTTATATAATTTTTATAAAATTTTATATTTTAATAATATAATTTATTTATAACATAATTTTTTAAAATTTATTAAAATTTTGTATTTTAAAATATAAAATAAATAAAATACAAAATTTTATTATTGAAAACTTTCTCCTAATAAACTTTTATACTTATAAATTTTACATTTTATTATTTTAATTAGAAAATTTATATATTATATTTATAAAATTTTATATTTTAATAATATAGTTTTTAACATTTTATTAAATTTTATATGGTAAAATATAAAAATAAATAAAATATAAAAAATTATTACGAAACTTTCTCTTAATTTATTTTGCATCTCCGATAGTACACCGCCGAAGAAGTAAAAAAATTTGCAAATTACTATAATTACTTTTAGTCTAGTTACTCTAATTACACTCATTGTCGTCCCTCGTCTCTTTTTACTTTGAGTCTAATTACACGATATTAATGACTTCGAGTCTAATTACATAACCTTAATTACTCTAATTACTTTGAGTTTAATTACTTCAATTATACTAATTAATTACTCTAATTACTTTAATTAAATTGACATTAATTATTTTAATTTTAGTATTTTGATACTAGTTTATTTTGAAAAATAATTTATTTGCAAATAAATAATTTTTAAACTTTTTTAACCTTTCTGGTTATGCAAGGTCCAAGAAGTAAAAAAAATTGTAAACTTTGTACTTCTCCGATAATGCATAGTTAGAAAAGTAAAAAAGGAAAGTATTTTTGTATTTTTTAAATGTGAAATAAAATTGTGATAGGTGCCAAATATAAAACTAATTGAAGAGCTTCTTAAAATATTGGGCCACCGGGTTCTGTTTTCATTTGGGTGTAAGTGAGTTAATTGAGAGTTTTTCTTTTGGCACTCCCATTTTGTTATTCTCACCTCTCATAAATTTAAATTAATCCATGTGGCTTCTTCATCTTCCTCTCTTCTCCCTCCGCCCACCTTCCAGAGTCATCACCTCTCCCTCGTCCCTTACATTCCAACACATTTTGTAAAGGTTATTTATTTTTGTTAAAAGAAAAATCCATGTCTCTTTATTTTATTGGAAAACTTGATGACAAAGATATATGAAATCTATCCCTTTTTTGTCCTTAGTTATTCTAACTATGCGGTGCGTATTTGATTTCACTTGTTAAAATACATTCTGGAGTTAAATCAATTTTAGATTCTAATTAATTTCATTTAAATTAATTTTGTAAAAAATTAAATCCAAGCACTTGGTACGTGTTTGATTTTACATTTAAAATTAAATTGATTCTATACTCAAAATTAATTTCAAACAAATTTTGACATATTTTATTTCACGTTAAAAATAATTCATAATTATTTTTTTATTAAAACAACTTAGGATAAATTTTATATTAAAAAATAAATTTACATTAAATTTTATTTTATTTTAAATTTATTTTATAATAAAAACATTCAAGTTTATAAATTGCATCATCCCAAAATTTTCCAAACATACTTAGTATACTGAGATAACACTCTTGTACAACTCTAACTTGAGATTATATAGATAGCCATAAGACAATATACATGCAAGACGCCAAGTGTTGTAGTGAATGCTTTTAAGGAGAGGGTGAAAGGAAGCCTTGGCACAGTTTGATAGGGAACAGAGTCTGGAGGAATCAGAAAAAATCAGCAAAACTCTACATCCGGTATTTTCTAGCAAATTAGTACATAAGATTAAACTAGAAATTTAGTACCTTAAGGTTATTTTCTATTTTTCTGTTTTGTCCCTAAATTTAGTTATCTATAGTTAATTTTTGAAATTATAAAAACACCTATCTACTTTGGTTTTTTTCTTTCTTCATCAGGTTTTAGTTTCTACACGGCTCTGATTTAACGAGTTTCATTAAATTCATGGCTTAACAATTCCAAGTACGAAAGTTGTTATTTCCTCTTTTGTTTTTTTATACGATGGGAAGAATGAGAATCGAACCTAATTCCAAGTGTATCTACTCTAAACTCTCATCACTGGCCCGAACTGGTGGTAGTTCTATATTAGTTATTTCCTCTATCTCATACAAAGTTGCACATATTACAAATTTCTTAGTGACATGACGGTGTGAAATTCAACAGCAGGATATACAAGACATTTACACGTGTACATAATTAAGTAATAAGTAATTAACCCATTTGGGTTCAAGTTACATAGGGAATAAAAGGTTTGGATATATACCTACCAAGAATCAGACAAATAAAGGAAAAAGTTGTGACCAAGCCCCAAAATAAAATGGGAAATCAAAGGTGATGTTTCTACTTTGGCACATAATAACGTTGTGCGAATCCAAACAATCAACTGCATACTATCTAACACTTTCATATGTTCTATAATTGCACTTCAACACGGATCAAACACAATAGAAAATATGGAAGCAAAGAAAATCCCAGAAGTGATACTAATCTCAGGTCAAAAGATGCCAGTGATAGGCTTAGGAACTGCAACAATTCCACCTTCACCGCCTCAAGTTCTCACCCCCATTCTAATCGATGCCTTTGAGGTTGGCTACAGACACTTTGATACTGCTTCTTTGTATGAAACTGAGGAAGCTCTAGGTAATGCTGTGGCTAAAGCCTTAGAGCTAGGCCTTATAAACAACAGAGATGAATTATTCATCACTTCAAAATTATGGATTGCTGATGCTCACCCCCACCTTGTTGTTCCAGCTCTCTACACCTCACTAGAGTAAGTACCTATTAGATTTTTTGTCGTTGTACTTTAATCTAATTTGCTTCTAATATTTTAGTTTCAAGTCAATAATTTTTTGTCCTCAAACCTTAAAAACATGTGAATTTAGCTCATCTCCTTTGGTGTTGGTGCCATTAAAAAGTATATATGTACAGATTAAAATAAGTTTAAAAAATTGGGTGTAGTGATTAAAACAAGCAATTTCTAGGTGTATAGAGTAAAACCTAAAATATGTACAGTTATATGGATCAAATGAGTAATTAAATTTAAATCTAATTATTTTGTACCACACTTTGTCTATCTGGTTTCATGTTATGTATGTTTCCTTGGGTCTGTTTAGGAAGTTGGGGTTGAAGTATGTAGATCTCTACTTGATTCATTGGCCAATGAGTTTCAAACCTGAAGCCAAAGGGTACCATAATATATTAAAGGAGAATCTGCTTCCCTCCTTTGACATGAAAGGGGTATGGGAAGCTATGCAAGAGTGCTATAGATTGGGCTTAGCCAAGTCCATTGGTGTTAGCAACTTTGGCATGAAAAAGCTCACACAACTCCTGGAAAATGCAACCATCCCTCCTGCAGTCAATCAGGTATGATGATTTAGCAATTACAAGTAGATTTTTATTTACAGACTGATGAAATGCTTGGTCATTCCTTTCCATTGATTTTAGGTGGAAATGAACCCAACATGGCAGCAGAGGAAACTCAGAGATTTCTGCAAGCAGAAAGGAATTCATGTGAGTGCATGGTCACCACTAGGAGCTTACAAAAGTTTTTATGGTACAAATGCTATTATGCAGAGCCCAATTCTTAAGGAAATCGCTTGTGCACGACAGAAGAGCGTGCCTCAGGTGCTCTTACAATCTCAGTATATTAAACTACCACCCATTACAACTCTACTTCTGTTAAATCTTCCATCATATATAAGGACAAGAAAATCTTCTTTTTGGTCTCTAATTTTTGTCAAACATCTTTAACCAAGTACATTGAAAGTGTTAACATTCCTATATATTTAAAATTCAATAAAATAAGAATTTAAGAATGATTCACTATTATAGTTTTATACTTTTAATCTATAGCAGATAATTGTTTAAAAGACTTAGGCATCCGTAATTAACTCTTAATATAAAAATAAAAAACATTATAAATAAAACCTTAATATAAAAATAAAAAACATTATAAATATTGTTTTATGCTCGACATCACATGTATCTTTTCTACAAATAAATTGAGCATGTATAATAAATCCAAATCTCAAGTAAAGATAAAGTTAAAATGCATTATATAAGTAGAGGTAACTTTTATCTATGAAATAGTTTTTGGAGTTGAATTAAACTCATAACACATACTAGAACCTATCTTAAATCTATTAAACATATGGATCACCCAACATGATATTCTCGCACCAAGCTTAATAATAAATATGAGTTAAATTTTGAGGTTTATATCTCCTTACTTAGAAAGATATAATTATATAAATACATTTGAGGGTCAATGGTTCAAATTAAAGCAATTATAAGTATATTCAGAGTGAGCAACTGTATTGTAATGCAGATTGCATTAAGATGGATATATGAGCAAGGGACAATTGCTATTGTGAAAAGCTTTAACAAGGAGAGGATGAAAGAAAACCTTGACATATTTGACTGGAAGCTAAGCCAGGAGGAATCTCAAAAATTCAACCAGATTCCACAGAGTAGGATGTATTCTGGAATAAATTATGTATCAGAAAATGGACCTTACAAGACCTTGGAAGAGCTTTGGGATGGAGAGCCCTGAAATGAGTGAAATCATTTCTAGCAACAGCAAAATGTCATCTAGATTTGAAATGTGTATCTCTATATTTATGCATGCAACCTACTTCATCAATGTTGCCAGCCCATTTAATGGAATAAGATTTCATGAATAACATCTAGATGTGAAAATGGACCTTCCTTATTGGGGATGTGTATTGTGTTCGTGTGTTGTTATTAATTTTCCCAAGACTAAAGCGAGTAGGATTTTTATTTTATGATAAGTGAGTAACATCTGTCCATTACAATACTTGAGGTGAGCTGAATGAGATAATAGAAAAGGAATTCCTGACATCAAAATAATAAATTATTTTTTAATTTCAATATATTCTTCCTTTGTTCTTAAAAATCATTCACAATCGTGATACTTCTAGATGTCCATACAGTTTCCAGGGTTATTTGCTATGGTTCATCTATTGGTGAAAATGTTATACAAATGTTTAAGGTGAAATTCGTAATTAACTAAAGATTAGAAAAGTAAATTGTTTTTTCGTCTAATTCTAAAATTAAACACTTATTTTATTTGAGAAAATTTTAGAATTACGAATATGCTTTCTTTTATTGAAACAACTTATTTCAACTAAATATAATGTTTTATGTTTTTTTATGAAATCAATAATCATTTGTAGAAATTATTTCAGCAAATTCAATATCGAATTGCTGTGTTGATGTTTTATGCATTTTTTTTCTCTAAAGAGTCAAATCAAATTAAATAATTTTTTTTTACAAATTATTTTGTATAAGAGAAAATAAGTTGTTCGTATCATTTATTAACAGAGAAATCTAAAGTTAAGAGAAATAAAGAACGCAGATGCAAGAGAAGGAAAGTGAGAAAGAAAATATGCAGAAAGGTACCAAGCTAAAAGGAAAAATGGATGGGAAGAAGCTTGATAAGGTCATGATTAACCTTCTCTCGCACAACATGACAATCGATCTCAATGTGCTTAATACGTTCATGGAACACCAGGTTAGACCCAATCTAAATAGCTGAATCATTGTCACAGAAAAGTAAGATTGGACGATCATATGCAACTTTGAAATCATCAAGTAAATATGTAAGTCACTAAACTTAACAAGTGGTGGCACAACAAAGGCACAGTATTCAACTTTGGATGAATTATGAGAAATTATTGCTTGTTTCTTAAGGCCCTAAGATATTAATGAATCATCAAGGTAGATGGTGAAACTAGTCATAGATCTACGAGTTTCATTACAGTCTGCCCAATCCTAATCGCTAAAAGCTTTCAGTTACAAGGAGCTTGAAAATGCAAGGAAGATACTTGAGCTAGGAGCATGTTTCAAGTATCGAAGGATTCAAAAAGCAGCACATTGATGCTAGTTAGTGGGCTTGGAAACAAATTGACTCAGATTCTACATGGCATGGGCGATGTCTAGTTTAGTAGTGGTGAGGTAAATGAGTCTACCAATGAGCCTACCAATGAGCCTGCAAAAAGAGGAAGGATCTTCAAGGGGTGGGCCAGATTCAAATGTCAACCAGGTGGTGTAATCTAAAGGAGTAGGAGTTGGTTTAGATGCTAACAATCCAACATCAGAAAGCCAATCCAGAGTATATTTTCTTTGACATAAATGGATTCTAGATTTGGTTCGAGCCACCTCAATACCCAAGAAGAAATGCAAATCACTCAAAGTTTTCACCTTAAAGGATTGATCAAATACTTCAGTAATAGAGGTTATCTCAGCCAAGTCATTCCTTGCAAGAACTATGTCATCTACATGGACCAATAGGACTGTGACATGTGAGCCCGAAAACTTTAAGAACAAAGAATGATCAGTCGAGGAGTAGTGATAACCATGGGAAATCAAAAAATTGGAGAAACAAGCATACCACTATCTACTTGCCTTTTTCAATTCATATAAAGAGTGATTTAACTTGCAGACTTATCCAAGAGGATCTGTTAGGCTAGAAGGAACATGCATATAAACTTCCTCTTCCAATGTTCCATGAAGAAAGGCATTATTCACATCAATTGCTTCAAGTGCCAATTGTGAATGGCTACCAAGGCTAAGAGAAGGTGCACTATGGTTATCTTAGCAGCAAGTGAAAAAATATCAATGAAGTCAAACTCTTTCAATTATGTGTAACCTTTAGCAACAAGTCATGCCTTGTAGTGTTCCCCGAAACCATCAGCATGATACTTAACCTTATATACCTACTGACAGCCAATAGCAGTTTTTCCAAGAGAAAGAGAGGTAAAAGTCCAAGTGTTATTCATTTGAGGAACAATTATCTCGGCTCCATGGATTTAAGTCAGCAATCACTCTTGGATGCCTCAGCATAGTTGTTAGGCTGAGTGACAATGGAAATTGAAGAGATAAAATGACGAAAAGAATGGGACAATCGATCATAGGACAGAACAGACTCAATAGGATATCTTACCTTAAAGGAGCTTGGTACAATTGAAGTTGCATTACAGTGAAAGTCTCTTAAGTAAAAGGAAGGTATGTGTGGTATGGTAGATTAACAGACAAGTTGAGGTCTGATTATGGATGAAGATTGAGAAATAGGATAATGAGAATGGCTTTGTGGGAAAGAGCTTGGTAGGGCCTGATCAGATGGTACAGGTTTAGTTTGGTTAGGAAATATAGGCTATGGGGATTTCTGTAGGGTGTTTGTGATTTCAGGTTCACTAGTTAGTTCAAGTATAGGTAAGGGATCAGAGATGATATTATGATCTAGAAGATGATCAAGATAGCAGTTGATTATTAGAGACAGGCATGGAATCAATTTTATTGTTAGATGATGTATTAGGATATGGGAAGTGGTTTTCATAGAAAGTAACATTCCGTGAGACACTCAAATCATGTGTATGCAAATCAAAGAGTGGGTATCCTTTAGTGTTAGCTTTAAACCCCAGAAAAATACATGGGTGAGCTCGATAATCCAATTTTTTGTGATTAGCTTTGATAGTACTAGAATAACATAGACAACCAAAGACTCACAAATTAAAATATCACAAGGCTTGCCATATAATTTTTCAAATGGAGATATATGCTTCTAGAAAGGTGTAAGGATGCAATTTATTAAACATGTAGCATGGACAATAGCAAAATACGAAAAGCTTTGTGGCAAGTTGCTTTGAAAAAGAAGAGCTCTAGTAACATTAAGAACATGTTGATGCTTCCTTTCAACTATACCATTTTGCTCTAGTGTTTCTACAAAAGGGTTTGATGTATAATTCCTTTTGTTTGATTTTATGCATGAGGAATTCTGCACCATTATCAGTACGCATTATCTTAATGGATGCATTAAATTGATTTTCTATGAATGAAGAAAAACAGATTATGTGGGTTCTTGCTTGATATTTGTTCATCATAAGGTAAACCTATGTGAAATGTGTGTGATCATCTACAATTGTTAAAAAATATTTATGCCCATGAAAGGAAACCTTAGAACATGGGCCCCATATATCTACATGTATCAATTCAAAAAGTTTATAAGCATGAGAAGTAGTCAAGGGAAAATAAAGTTTTCTCTATTTAGCTAAATGGCAAATATTACAAACATATCCTTTATTACTAAAAATGTATGGATAACATCTAATCATGGAATGCAAACATTCATGAGATAAGTGTCCCATTCTAAAATGTCACAAATCAATGGTAAAACAATATAATTAGGGCTATATACAAGGGAAGGGGAATAAGAGGAAAAGAGCGAGAGAGTTAGTTAGACAATTATAGAAAGCAAACTAATCAAAACTGACTCTAACCAAATATTAACCATGTGACAAAAAACAGTAACACATAGAATAAACCAGCTAAGATTTATAGTAAATTTATAATAAATGTATTAAAAATCATATAAAACGATGGGTTGTGATTAAGTACTAATGTAAACTTATTTTACCCTAATGCCCTTTTACTTAACACATCTTTAAACTAGAGTTTTTTTTAACTAAACCAATCTTATTAACTACATAATCTATCCCACAAATGTTCCATAATAATAAATCTTAAAAGTATTTATTAGAGTTGCTTTTAAAGGCATTTGGTAGGAAGAAGTGTTTTAATCAGGAATCATAATGCTTAGGAATTATAATTCCTAAAAAATACTTGAAATATATTTTGTTGATATTAATATGTATTCTTGGAACTAAATACTCCCTTATTTGGTTATATTAACAATTTTCTACGTATATAATATTTTTTATAAAAATATGTTATTCTGATAAACTCAAAGTTTCACATTACTTAAGAATTAAAGTTGAGAGTCATTTATAAACACTCTTCTCCCTTAACCTTAGATAGGGTGATTTTAACGATGTTTCGAAACTGACGGTACTCACCATGACAAGAGTCACTGAATTCCAAAACGGATAATATCTCAAAAAAGATGATCCTAAGGATGTTTTAAAACTGGCTACAGAAACATATATTTTATTAAATATATCATTAAATATTTTCATCTAATAATAATAGGTGAAAAAACATAAATTCATCCTATAGTCTTTATAGATTGCACTTCTTGTAGTTTAACTTGGTATATGGTTTGTCAAGTTGGGCCAAACTAACATTTTTTTAATATAAACTCACATAAAGTTATAGAAAATATTAAAATTAAAGTAATATCAAGTCAAAATTTTTAACCCGAGCAGAATCCTTCTTCCATGGCTATTGGCAATCCACGTACATCAGCGCGCGCAATAATTAATTAGCGATAGTGGTAACAAAATTAGTATTTAAAGAATAATGACACATAAAATAGAATTAAGATTTGTCATTTTTATAAAAAGAAATAAATAGTATTGTAGTAATACAGATGTAGAAAATATAAAAAAGAAAAATGAAAATAGATTTATTGATTATTAAAAATATACTAATAAGAAGATTTAAAAAAATATAAAAGAAAGAGATAAAAGTTAGGTGGAAAGTCGAAAAGAAAAATGTGAACGGGGATGGCAGAAGAGTAGCGGTTTATCCAAAGGGGCGTGAAAATATGGAGGCAGAGAAAATCCCAAAAGTGAGACTAAACTCAGGGCAAACGATGCCAGCGATAGGGTTTGGAACCTCAGCGATTCCTCTTCCGCAGCGTGAAGCTCTCACCTCTATCCTTGTTGATGCCTTTGAAGTTGGCCACAGACACTTGGACACTGCTTCTCTGTATGGAAGTGAAGAAGCTCTCGGTGATGCTGTCGCTAAGGCCTTAAAGCTAGGGCTTATAAACACCAGACATGAACTATTCATCACTTCTAAGCTATGGACCACCGATGCTCACCCTCACCTTGTGCTTCCTGCTCTCAAAACCTCGCTTCAGTAAGCCTTTTTACGTCTATTTCATCGCATGTTATTGTTTCTTCTATATATGTTGTACACTCTCAATTTTCTATTATTGGCTTCTCAATAACTGGTTTCATTCACATAGCTGTTTTACGCTCAAAACTCAAATAAAAATTACTCATTCACAATAAATATTGAATAATTTTTTTGAACCTTAAAAATTATATAAGATAAAATCAAAAGTTATAATTAAAGAGTTTAATTGGTATACACTTAACTTTACTAATTACTACTTTAAAAGTCACGTAAATTATTGTGTAAGAATCTTTTACACTAACAATTTCTATCTATTAAATTCATAATTAAATGTCACTATAAAACAAACTTTTTTACAATATTTGTACGTATTAATTAAATTTTAAAAAAATTATTTTCTAAAAAATATAAACTGTTTAAAAAGTAGACTATAATTACATTTTGTATTTCTTTAGTTTTTTTAACGTTTGATATTTTTTTCTTCTTTTTAAATCATAAAAGTGTACTATGACATAAATTTGTGTTCTAATTATAAGTGAATTAACGTTGAGTGAATGGAAATTGATTTATAAGTAAAAATGTTAATTGACGTATGATATTAATTTCATTACATGACATTTTTTAATTTTATGATTTAATTAACTATAATTATTTTATTTTTTTCATTATCTAAATCGTATTTGAATTATAGAATTAGAGTTTCTTATATTATTAAATTACTGTCCAAATTACTATTGCATGTCACTAAGCATATGACACTTCATAGTTAATGTCAATTTATTCATGGAGAAACACAATGTTTAAATCGATCTGTAGATAAATTTTATGATTAATTTGAATCTCTTGGCACAATCTTCACATTCTAATCCTTACACCTTAAAATACTCACTTTAGTCGAATTTATTATGTATTTTCAATATGTTTTGATCTCTGTTGTTCAAATGATTGTACCCAAAATTATTAAAATCTATTATGTACACAAATATTAAAATGAGTTAAAAAGTGTATTTGTAGTGACTAAAAAAGAGTAATTTCTAAATGTAAAAACTATACAATAAAGATCATAAAGTTGACTCTGAGTAATTAAACTTTAACTATCCTCTTCAACACTTTCTCTCGTTGCATGTTATGTAATTGTTTCCTTGAATTTGTTCAGAAAGTTAGGATTGGAGTATGTAGATTTGTATTTGATTCATTGGCCAGTGAGGCTAAATCCTGAAGCCAAAGGGTACCATAATATATTAAAGAAGAATGTGATGCCCTCATTTGATATGAAAGGAATATGGGAAGCTATGGAAGAGTGCAACAGATTGGGCTTAGCTAAGTCTATTGGTGTTAGCAACTTTGGCATAAAAAAACTCACTCAGCTCCTGGAAAATGCAACCATCCCTCCTGCTGTCAATCAGGTATATATGAAGATTTAGCAATGACATGCAGATTGCTATCTATAGACTAGAGTGATCAAACACTTGGTGATTTCTTTCCATTGATTTTAGGTGGAAATGAGCCCCACATGGCAGCAAGGGAAACTTACAGAATTCTGCAAGCATAAAGGAATTCACGTGAGTGCATGGTCACCATTAGGAGCGTATAAAAGTTCTTATGGTACAAATGCAGTTATGGAGAACCCAATCCTTAAGGAAATCGCCTGTGCACGACAAAAGAGCATTGCCCAGGTGCTCAGTCTTAAAGTATCTCCCATTACAACTTTTACTTTCGTGACCTAGAAGTTCAAAATCTATAAATTTTTTTTTTATATAAGCAGTTCAAAATCTATAATTTTTTTTTTTATATAAGCAGTTCAAAATCTATAATAATATATAATATGACTACTTTTTCTCAAACATCTTTAGCCAGGTTCATTTGAAGTGTTGACATTTCTTTATTTTTACCATTCAATAAAAATAAACTGAGGTGTGTACTCAATCTTAACCATTTAGAACAAGTTTCAGCGGTACTATCAAATAGCTTGAATAAGAGTAGTATGTATTGATGTAAGTTTGTGCTAGTATCTCAACTCATAAGATATAAATATATTTTTTATATTTGATATGGTTCAAATTAAACCAAATTATAAGTGTATTCACAAAGGACAATGGTATTATTGTCATGCAGATTGCACTAAGATGGGTATATGAGCAAGGGGCAATTCCAATTGTGAAAAGCTTCAACAAGGAGAGGATGAAACAAAATCTTGACATATTTGATTGGGAACTGAACCAGGAAGAATTACAGAAATTTAGCCAGATTCCACAGCGTAGGATGTATCGTGGAATAGATTTTGTATCAGAAAATGGACCTTACAAGACCTTGGAAGAGCTATGGGATGGAGACCCCTGAAATCATCACTCCTGATAGTAGTAGCGGAAAAATGTCATCTACTGTGAAATGTGTATCAATATATTTACTTATGCCACTTATGTCATGGTTTCATCAATGTTGCTTGTGTATTGTAACATACATCTTATTTTTCATGCCATTGAATTTCTCACGGGATCCACGCAAGTTTAATAATAATTTTGATGATTTTTCTACCCATTTTAGCATCATAGATTTATATATAATCTCAAGGGTTTTTTTACCCACTTTAGTGGGATCATAAATTTTTATATAATCTAGATGAAAACATGAACCCTTCAAATGACTTTCTATAATTGATCATATAAAGTCGATTTTATTATGATCATTCAAATAATTATACATATGTGTTTATAACATATATTAACTTATCATATGATAATAAAAGATAATTAATTAATACTAATTCAAAATTATATTCAATATTTCTCTACTTGAATGATATTAATCAATAATCAAAATATGAATCATTAAGGTAGAATGAAAATTATAAAAAAAAATCATATATTAAACAATATGAGAAATCTGAGTTATAAAACAATATCTGATTCATGTATGTGTGTTAACTAATATTTATCATAAAGTATGTATATGGAATAACGTAATTCAATAAAATGATACTATAATGGTTTAAGCATCCAAAAAAATGTCAAGGGATATGTTACTGAATAATATTACTTTATACATATGTTATAAGGGTTTGGAAATGAATGGGTTAATTGGATTCAAGATTATCTCTAATCGTCGTATGTTCCAATCTTGGTAAATGGAAGCGAAACTCAGGAATTTCAAATGCAAAGAGGTCTAAGACAAGGAGATCCAATGACCCCATTCTTGTTTTTAGTTGTAGCTGAAGGACTATGGGGTCTAATTAAAAGTGCATTAGAAATAAATCTTTTATCCAACGTCAAGCTAGGTATACAAGAGATTTAAGTTGTTTTCCAATAGTACGTTGATAACATTATCTTCATAGTGGCTCCTGAAGTACAAATATATATACTATTAAAAGTGCTCTCAGATGTTATGAATTGGCCTCAGGTTTAAAAATCAAATTTCACAAGAGTAGTTTGGGGGGTATTGGGGTTAATAATGAGGTAATGTAGTCATTTGTATGGATTCTAAATTGTCGAGTAATACAATTGTCATTTTCCTATTTAGGGATACCAGTGGGATCAAATGTGAGAAGTGAGAGAGTCTGAAAATTGGTTATTGATAAAATGAGAGCAAAGTTAACTACCTGGAAACATAAAAATTTATCTCTGGGTGGGAGGATTTGTTTAATCAAATCTACCCTTTCATCCATTCCATTGTACTTTCTATCTTTTTACAAGGTTCTGAAGAAAGTGGCTCTTATCATTCAGAGTCTGCAAAGGTGATTTCTCTAGGGTGGTTTAGATGAACATAATAAAGTTGCATGGAATAAGTGGGACTTAGTGTGTAAAGAGAAGAGCAAAGGGGGCATAGGGATTAAAGATGTGTTGGCTTTTAACAAGGCATTACTGGGCAAGTGGCGATGGAGGATACTTTAGGGGGAAGAATCTTTCTGGATCAAAATTCTTTAAGTCAAGTATAGGGATGACATGAGGAATAATAGGACTTTGAGGTAGCAGAGTGAAGAGTCTCAGTGGTGGAAGGATATACTGAAAGTAACATCTGGAGAAGAAGTGAGTGATTGGTTTATTGGAAACATCAAACTAATGGTAGGAGATGGGTCTCTATTCAAATTTTGGGAGGGGGTAAAGTGAGCTAGATGACCTCAATCCTTGCTCCCTAGATTATATGCATTATTTAGCTAAAAAGAGGTTTTTCTGTGTGAGGTAAAGGGTTGGAATGGTGAGAGATAAGAATGGCGATTTAGGTGGAGGAGAGAGTTATTTAGCTGGGAACAAGAGTGGGTTAGGGAGATGGAGAGAGTTCTTTGTGGAGTCCAATTGAGGCGAGAAGGTTAAAGATGGTTGGAGATGGGTAGGCAATATAAGTAACAATATTCAATACTCTGTAAGAGAGGCCTATGGTGGTTTAGTATGTGGGGGCCTCAAGGTTTTTATTCTTGTTTCTTTAACAAGTTATGGAAGTCAAAGGCGTCATCCAAGGTCTTAGCATTTTCATGGAAAGTGGCCTATAATTGGATCCCGACTAATGTTGAACTGGCAAAGGGGAGTATCATCATCTCAGGTAATGCTTCATGTCTAGTATGTTGTAATCATATTGAATCTGTGTTACATCTGCTATTCACATGTGAGTATAGTTATCAACTTTGGATGAAATGTCATACATGATTAGGTTATTTATGTGTTCGTTCTTCAGATTGTCATTCTCAATTTTGCTAACATCTGGGTATCATGAAACCAATAGGAAAGAGACTGTGGATATTCTTTGCATTATTTGGTTAGCCACTATGTGGGGGATTTGGTTGGTTAGAAATAATTTGGTATTTCAAGAATGCCTTTTAATGTTGAACAAGTTTAGCAAGATTCTTTACAAAGATCATGGTTGTGAGTTCACAGGCTTTATAAAAAATTAAAGTCTCCTTTTATCAATGGTGTCTTCAATCAAGTTAGTGTTTTCCTTTATTTAGGTTGTGGAAATTGATATTTATGACATTGGACTTTGTCTATTCATTTTGGGGGTTGTAATATCTGAGTTTCATATTCAATTGTTTCTGTAATGCACAAATATTCTCATGTCATTCCTTGTGACATGGAAATATATTGTTCATGTTGAATAAAATTTTCCTTTTAAAAAAAATGTATGTTATATAGGAGTTTTAAAACCAAACTACTTATGTAAGACATTAAAATTTAACCAAACCATATAAGTAATAAATTAAAATTTTAATAATTAAGTATTTGATAATGGAATCTAAACTAGAGTTATAAATTTTTTTCCTTCATTTTTATGATTGTTTGAAGTGCAAAATAAAACATGTAAGACTAGCAAAAATGATGACATTTTTTTTACTACTTTCTTTCCCAAAAAAGATAATAATTTTTTTCTACATACCCTTACACTTTTCACTTTCTAGTAATCTAACAAAACCAAACATGAAAATTTATGGTAAGCCACGCTAAAACTAAACTGTAAGTTAAATTAAATGATCAAATTTATTAACTCTTCATTAACTTCCCGTAGTTAATGCTACCTACAATAAATAATTAAATATTCTTTGTTGGTGTTAGCAGTTGATGTGAACTTTAAAGTGCAGCTAGGAGACTAAGAGCAAAGGAGGTTTATGGGCTTGCAGCTTTTGGTGGATGATCTTCTGTACTGCTAATATCTATGTCAAATGCATCACCTTTCACTTCAGAAAGCCCTATCCCATAAGTTGCTGTCCATATTCGGTCGTAAACATCATCTGGGTACCTAGCATATTCCGGTTGAAGCAACAATAACAATGTCAAGCACCAAGTTTTATATAAATAATGGACATTCATCTTCATGTATAGCCTAAAAGTAAACATTTTTATTTTGGAAAATATATTATCATTTAATTTTGAAAGAATTTAATTAATTTAATGCACTAACAGTGACAAGAATTTTTTTTACACAGTCATACTATTGTGGATGATTTAGTGTGGTAATTTTTTTTTTTTTATATTAAAAAATCATAATATATTTTTTGTCATTGGTTGCATAAAAATATTTACATTATAATAGTGAAAAAGTTTGTTTAACCTATAACTTAGCTTCTATACTTGTCTCAATTTGGTTCCAATATCTAACAATTTATTAGAACGGTCCCTATACGTGTTGTTGATTTTAATTTGGTCATTATAACAGTTGAAAATCCGTAGTTATATATAGGGACTTATTTAATAAACTCTTAGGCATAAGGATCAAGTTGCTATAGAAACTAAATTTATTAATTCTCATTAAACTACAGGATTAAAACAATCATAAAAGTTATTCAAGAGAATTTAACTTACTAGCTGACATAAAGGAATAATCCTTGCAGATATATACAGTATACTATATATACATTGTGAGAAAATTCAAATTTTGAGCTTAAATAACATAATAATTTGATCCTTTTGAGTGAGGGTGTATTAGTATTATAATGCCGAATACCTTATAGTTTGATTTCCACCAAAAGCATATCTCCATTGCAAAATCAATGCATGATTGGAATCAACATGACTGTACATTGTGGGGTCCAAGCTGCATACTTCAAGGGATGATATAAAGGGAAACTGGTTAGGTGTTTCAGCAACACATATAATGGTTACGTTTCCCTTTGTTACATAATTGCTTCATAGTCAACATAATAATAACTTGAGGTGTTGACTGCGACCCAGTGGTTACCGTCAAACTGAAGATCAAACACGGGTGGAGAGAATTTGTTGTCATAATTGCCATAGTAAAAGCTTGCTCGAGTAAGAATTTTTTCTCCTTTTCCAACTCTTACGGAATAGCAATTCTTCTTTCTATTTGGGAACACCCTCAGAGTGCTCAATGGGTTAGAACCCAAATAGACTTGATCAGACTCTCCATGTTGAATGTAGGCATTATCTCCAACCCATCTTATATTGTTTTTATCAGTGGAAGATTCTTCTGAGGATTGACAATTAATGCTTACAAACACTGAGGAAGGTTTGAGAATAATAGTACACAAAGTGCTATTGCTAAAGCAAAACTTATTGCAGGGCTTGTCATGGATATGGTAGTGAAAAGGTTGATCAAAAGTAGAAGTTGGTAACTAGCTGGAGTTTTGTGTTTAGCCCAAGCATGTTCTGATTATATATAATGATGCCACCATATGTATATATAGCTTCATTAGTGATATGCATGCATATATATAGTTGACCAGCCAGCAAAGTTTGTAAGATAATTATATATATATGCATGGGTTTGCCCTTACTAGTATTTTGTTTATTGAGTTTGCACTTACTAGTATTTTGTTGATATATGCTTTTGTCTTCCTATTTGACTTTGGATTTGGATGTTAGAGGTTGGCATCTAGTAGTGAACAACTTCTAAGTGATATCAACCACTTATAAAACTATTGCGCAAGCAAAGTGGTTACGATGAGTCAAGATGTGCAATGTATAATTTTAGACGAAAAGCCAAGACAAATAAAAATAATTTCTCTACGTATATATTCTGATTTATTTGATTTAGTGGACCATAAAATAAAATGTATACATATAAGACTACAAGTTTATCATCAAAGAAAAATTTGTTTGTTTGAATCATGGTTGGATCTTAGAAACACACTCAATTGATATACTTCCCATTTTTTATATCTATTTTACATCATATTATCAATCGTATTAATTATTTATTTCTCTTCTCTTTTTATCTCCCTTTTCTTTCTAAGTTCTAACTCTCTTTTGTGTCTACACTTAAAAAGGGATATCCACCAATCCTTTTTCGTTTTCTATGAATTATTAGCAGTTCTGTCTTTATTATGTTCTCAGGTTTAAAGTACTCACATTTTTTTCTTTTTTAAAGGAGAGTACTTAATTACTAAGTTCAAATCCTCGTTGGCATTGGCAATATCATAAGGAGGGAGATGTTGCATCCCTGTTTTAAACATATCCAGATGTTGCGTCCCTGTTTTAAACAAGAAAAAACAGTATTATTTTAGCACCAAAGGTCTTTTTTAAATAAATTTTCGATACATTCTTCTAACCATGATTCAAACCATTATTTTAAACAAGAATGATTCATTGATACATTCTTCCAACGATGATTTAAGCCATGCAAAGCAAGAATAACTTGATGTTTAAAACAATAATGTATCAAAGAATGTATCGAAATTTTTCTTTGTTGATAAACTTGATGTTTAAAACAAGAATGTATACACAAAGTGTTCTTTTTTAAACAAGAAAAAACAGTTTTCTGAATAAAACAAAATGTATTGAAAGAAGTTTATATGGAAGAATTTCTTTAACGCAATAAAAAAACCGTCTCTTAACCTTAAAATATATTCTCTTCCATAAATCATAATTAAGTAATGATAGAAAATTATAAAAGTAAATTTCTTAAGTTTTTTGCGACTTCTTACTGATAAAATGACATTATAGAAACCACAAAAAGTAATGTGGTAATTATAAAAATTAATTTAAAAAACTTTCTTCAAGAAACCCCAATAAAAAAACTGGATTTGCAAATCATCGGTAGGAGTACATCAAATTATTTACTTTCTAACATTCTGGTGAACTTTGTATCAACCATGGTATTGAGAACAGTCAAGACTCAAGATTAAAAATGCAAAATAAAAGGGAGTAAAAGAAATACAATAACCAACATTATAAGAATAAAAACTTATAGAGATTAAATTCTTGTTTGAGTTTTTAAAACGATATTGTCTATAGTCTTTCAGAAACAATCTTTTAAAAAACCCACATTGAAAAGTTATAATATGTTAAAACACTTCTTTTAAGCACAAGTACGAGTCGGTAAACATTAGCAATTTCTAGAAAAATTTAATCTTAATTTTATTATTTAACTTAATTTAAAAACATTTTTATATAAATAAATATATTTTTTAAAATTAAAAGACTTTTCACATAAAAAAATAATTATTTTCAATTATTTTTAATTTATATCTATAAAATTTAGTCATTTATATTAATATAAGTTTTTACATCTTGGTTGCATAATTTTATATTATATTGTTACTTAAAATATCAAATAATATTAAAAAAATTCATTTATTTGGCATTGACATTGAGGTTGAGGGAGTATCCAATGTAACGTCACTTGTTATACCAAAATAATCAGTGTGGCAGATGCTTTCAAATTAGTAGAGTTGAACTGATAACAAGCATCGAGTTATTATTATATAAAAAAATACTGAAGTATATTATTATTGTATAATGATAAAATAAATAGCATTCCTGTGAAAGAAATCATGAATTAAAGAATGACATAGTGCACCAATCGAACATTTTAACAGCAAATCACTATTAAGTATCAACTGATTTTGTGTTTGCTGCATCAACCATTAACGATGTAGTAATCAGGCAACCAATATAAGTTAGCAACATGAGGTTCCAGATTTTTTTTTTTTTTTTAAATATTCCAATACATATTTTACAAGTGCATTGCACGTTCAGATATACCAAAGGATGGCACTCTAAAGTTACATGTATACTTACAATTGTATCAATTACACAAGGTATAACCATGGAAGTAAACTTACGCTAAAATATATAGCAGATTCACATAATATTGGGGAAGACTTGAACCCCTACAAAATCTTGCAAGAAGTCCTATCATATCAAGACAAGAACAGTGCATCAAGTACTCTACTAGTAACGTTTGCTATAGTCGGATTCTAGCAGCACTGGGAGTGCAAATGTTATGACTCTTGCAAAAGGATCTCATAAATGTCAGTTCTCAGATTCAGTTCCTTATCACGCATAACTTCCTGTAGATCAGACAGCTCTTTTGCAGTGAGGACAGAGTTCAGCTTGATGAAGCCATCCAACCATAGCCTTTTTGACCTGGTATGCATATTAACATTATTAATAATGATGATAATATAATAAATTAATAATAGTATAATAACAATAGGAACAAATAAGGAGTGGATTCTTTCATGAGGAAAGAACACAAGCTTTGCTGCAGCAGTTGGAGGAGCGACTAATCAAGAAAATTGGCTAAATGTTGGGAAATCACAAAAAGGAACCCTAATAAAAGGGAGAAAGAAATTGTAAATAATCAGGGGGATACACCAAAAACATCAAGGCACAGACCAAAACCATGTAGGTAGTAGGTCATGCAATCACAAATTGCCATATCACAAGATGATGGAAGGGTCAGGAAATTATCCCTACCCATTTTTGAATGAGAAGATAGGTCGGGTTTGATAGGAAGAATCAAGGGGTATTTTTGCTGTAGGAACCTCAATGAAGAAGCAAAAATGGAAGTAGTCTTGGTGGTAATGGTAGGAGAGGAACTCTCATGGCTACAATGGTGGGAATCTTGCACGGAGAATATCAGGTGTGTGGATTTTAAGAAGCGATCTTGAAAAGATTTCAACCCACCATGGTAGAAAATTCATGAAATGTTGCTTGGATTGAAGCAAGAAGGCAAGTCTGAGAGTATAGAAAGCAATTTGAGGTTCTGTCTGGCCCATTAAAGGTCACACAACCATAGTACATTAGTACCTGTGTGGAATTTTTGCCAATAGCTTCAAGGAGGAGATTCGAGCAGAGGTTAGAATACATAGGTTGTCTTCAGTGAAGGATATGGATCTTGTACTTCTAGTTGATGAAAGGAATGGTACCAATGAAAAGAGAACTGGATATTTCCAAAACAGGGCCCAATTATAGAACTGAGAAGGAGGAATTCAGAAAGTGAACCAGCAAGGAGAAAGCTGCAATAATTCAGCCTCGTATGGTTATGGTGGAGCTAAGTTTCGATCAACTGACAGAAGGAACAAAGACAAAAACCAAATAAAGGGGGGTAAAGAAGAGAGTGGTAAGGTTTTCAATGCCTCTAAACTTCCAGATGAGGAATATCATGAAAAGATGAGAAAAGGTATTACTCCCCTTCACAAGTATGTAAAAACAGGATATTAAAGATCATGATTATACAATGAAAAACATAGATAGTGAAGGAGACAATAGGAAAGTATGAAGGAAGGTCAATTCAAAACCTGACTCTCTGTAGCATGGCAAGATTGACCTCTAAGAAATCATTCATGATGTGGGGAGAAATTTTAGAAAGCCAGATTTTGGTTTTGATTGATAGTTTGGGCATCTCTTCATATCCACAAATATAGTAGAAAAATTGAAGTTGCGAATGGAACCTACAACACCTTACTATGTCAAGGTTGGAGGTGGGCAAAGAATTAAAATCAGCAGTGTGTGTAAGGGCATACAAATGCAGCTGCAAAAATTGTGTTTCAAAGCAGACCTTTATGTGTTTTCATTGGATGGGGAACAGGAAGATATTGTTTTGGGCATTGGTGAGATGGAAAGTAACTTCAGCAATCTAACTTAGAGAATCAATAGAGATGAAGTCAAATACACATTTGATTATTTAGTTGTAAATCTACAAACATATCTTATAGCATACTAATATTAGCTTTTGCTTTCAAAAATATTCTTAATATTGGAATTTTGGCAGGTTTTACAGAATTGGGAATTACAAGAGGTCAAGAAGGAAGAAGAATCATGGCCTCCTCGCCTAGTGAGCATTCTCACCCAACAAAGAGCTCCATGATCAGCTAGTGAAGAGTTGTCGCTCAATGAAACCATGTCATTGAGTGAGACCAAGAAATGTACTGACAAATACTTATTTGTGTTGGGCAAGAACTTGTCGCTCAGAGAAAAGCTTGAAGAATTCCTGGCAGAAACGCTTTTGCGTCCAGCGAGAGGCTCCGCCAAGCGAGAAAATAAGGCATGTGCATCAATGCCGCCCAGCGAGAGATGTCAAGTCTAGAAGTAGAAACTGGAGATTGTTGTTGAGCAAGATGGTGTCGCTCAGCAACATGCCTCAAGATCATGAATTTTGCAAGCTTCGCGGAGTGAAAGTTGGCACTGGGCAAGATGATTTAAGTGGCAAAAGAAAACTTCGAAGGGAAGAATCATCATTTGCCCAAGAGGAGAGAGAAAGGGAAGAGAAACAGAGAGAGCAACGAAGTGAAACCAGAGTCGAAGCTCATTTTCCTCGTGTTCTTCCCAATCTTCTTGTACTTCTCATTTTTGCTTGTTGTGGACGGCAATGAGAAGCTAAATCTTCCTTAGTTCGGAGATCGATGTATTGTCAACTCTTATGTACCTATTGTATCGTTTAATCAAAAGTTATTTTTCTTATTGTGTGTTCTTCATTGTTCTTAATGCTTGTTATCAACATTTAACTTGTTTTAATCTACTTGGGAGAATTGGGAAAGGATCTCAGGTGAAGGATTAGAGAAAACACCATATAAACATTGTATCCAGGAATAGAAGTGTTTATGCATATTTTGTCTTCCATTGATCAATAATCTAACTCTTTAATCATTGAATTGAGGAACCAGTGATTTGATTAATATAGTTAAGGTTCTCTCCTTGAGGAATCGAATGTTTGAATACTTGTTATAGGAAAAGAGCTTTGAGATTAATCGGAGATAACGACTTCGTAGTTTGCAAAGAGTTGAACAAAAAATTGAGATCCCAACAACTAGCATTATTGATTTTAATATTTTATCACTATACTTTACCATTGTTCTCATTTACTGAATCTTATTTTTACTTGTTCATATTTCTCTTTCCATATATGATTATTGAAACCATTAAGCTTAGCTGAGGATATTAAATCTCTTGAATATCAATCGAATCCATGTAGAGACAACCTAATTTTATCAAATATGCCAAGAGTATGGTATAAAACTCAAACAACATTGAAGGGGGATCCTACCCTATGTAAGGGAGAGGTATCACCTCAAGATCAACAAGGAGCTACAAGAGAAGGAAGAAGGCTTTATATTGGAATGTGTGCTTCTCTAGCCTAAAACAGCAAGGGGAAGTGAGATTCCAGCAGAGATAAAAGAAGTCTTAACAGAATTTACAGAGGTTTTTCAGGAAGAACCAGGGCTGCCACCAGAAAGGAGATATTATTCTTTAAATAGTATTTATATTTTTTATTATTGTTGTTGTTGTTGTTGTTGTTGTTGTTATTATTATTATTATTACTATTATTATTATTATTATTATTGTTATTATTATTCTTTAGTTGTGCTTTAGTCAGCTAAATTAAATAATCTGACCACAGGCCATCTTTAATATTTATATAGAAATGAGAAAAATTAAATTCAGATGGATTCTTCATATAATTGTTAATCTGTTCCCTAACTACATTTATTCTATTTCTAAACCTCCCATATACCTTGCAATTGGAAGCTTTTCCAGTTCTATAAGTATTAGTATCAGACTATTAGTACATCGAAGAAATAACAATTGTTTTAGCCATTTTTTGGGGAGAGGGGACATTTTGTGAGAATTAGAAGTTTAGAACTAGACTAGAAATCAAAGTCCTACCACATCCACAAGAGATTGCAAGTGACTTCTGGGATATACAATTGAAGTCCACAACACTTTTAACTATAAAATCCCAAGTGAATTGTTTTCAGACTAGAATGTGGCAGAATCAATTTACTAAGGAAATATCATTCAGTCATTTAAAGCATAGTTCTCACCCGGGGCAGGAATGGATAGCTCGGAAAAAAGCCCGTCGAGCTGCAGATGGATCAAGTGCAATTTCCATCTCAAAGACAATGTAGCAACGCCACAGTACAACTGAGAGGCAAAGTCTGTCGTCACTCAATGCCTTTTCGAACAATCCACGGATTCTGTGGTGTGAACCACCTCTAAACATTTCGTATGACAACGCAAAAAGCCAGAGAACTACAGATGGTTTTCTAAGAAAGTACCACAAAAGAAGAAATAATTGCTTAACTTATATTAGACAAAATTTGCATAAACCAACTGAACATTTGAAATTACCCTACATGCCCTCAAGCAGAAACACATGTAAAATTGTAATAGTAATAAAAAGGAAATATGCATCTAAAATAAGAGGATATAAAGTACAATATTTATTATAAAAAAAAAAAAAAAGAGATTTATATATCAGGAGAAGAAAGCAAAATATTCCTGCTAAGGCATATTATGTATGGAGCTACATATTTTAGTTCTCTTCTTGATGTACAGAATTTTCCATTGTTTTTTAGCATTCCACTTGCAATCTTCTCAACATCATGATAATGCTTGGAGGTAAAACTGTAAAACTAAATTTGTATTAATGAACAAAATTTTTCAGTTTCATCAAATGTTTTATGTAGGTAGGAGATGGAGAAAGCATCCTGCCTTAGACGGAGCTCTACTTTTGGATCAAAACAAAAATGGAGGGATGAGGGGGGAGGCTTCACTTTATATTTCCCATCAAGCTCCTTGAATGGTTTTTGAAGCAAATGTCATTGTTTTTATCATTTTAAGAAACATATTACACTAATAAGTAATAACATAAGATTAACTTTAAACTTAAATTCACTTGTGGGATAAAAGTTACAAATTTTCAATAATGGTCTACATCTTCCATGAGAAATGACAAATTACTTGTGCCTAGTGACCCTGGTAAACAATCATTTTAAAGCCTTTCAAGTTTAAACTCTTCCAGTATTATTTTGTGTTGAAACTTCTGTTTAATCAAACCTAGACTTCCATCGACAAAATCATGAAGCTATATGGATAAGGATCATACTTGTAACAACAGTCATCTAGAATCCGCCGCAATTTATTGGATGTAGTGTAATAATGGCCAATCTCCACTAAATCTTTTAGAAGTTCAGGACTGAAGGGATATATCTCGAGGCCATGCAAGATGGACTCCCAAACTTTCATCAGATTTGATGGTCTCTGATGTCTTCGAAGCATCTTTATATAATAGTTAAACAAAAACTCAAGCTGATAACCTTGACTTCTTCTTTCTGCAGGTTGCAAGAATTAAATAGACATTGTAAGTACCAAATAAGCAGCGACAAAGACCAGTGATTGTACAAACAGCTTATACAGGATACTATATGAAACTAATGCGAGCATTTTAGTATATGGTATTGTACTTCCTGTACATTTCGGAGCTAATGGAAATTTTATTTAAGCTTAAATATGTTTCAGGTCCATGATATATTCGCAAATTTTGCATTGCCTCCCTAATAAAGTTTTGCTTTGTGTTGAATCTCTAATAATTTTTTTATTGTTTTGAACTCTTAACGCTACCTAAATCATCTTTTAAAGTATTTCAAACCAATTTTTAAGCGCTATCTAAAGTGCTTTAGAGACCCAAAACAAAATAAAAAGATTATTAAAACGGGGGGTGGTGGGTGGGTACCTAGGCTCTTGATACCAAACTAGGTATATGACTATAACTGTGTATATGTACACATGAATTTCTTATTTATAATGAGTAGTAGATATAATAAAAAGGAAAACATAATAAAGATAATTAATGACTAAATCCCTAAAGATAACTCAAATTGATTATCATATCTTTAACAGACCCAACACAAAGTAAAAATTTATTAGGGATCAAATGGAAAATTCATTAATATATCAAGGACCCAAAATTTATTTAAGTTTCTTTTGATAAAAAATACAAAATACATGTATTGTAAATCTATCCCTGTGTCTATAGGTCAAACCGAAATAACATGAACTTTAAAATAAGACCACATTTGTCTTAAAGGTCTCATTAAATGGTCAATTACTAAAGAGACATAACCTGGAAGCACCATTGAAAAAGCTTGATTCAAAACTTCAATGCCTGCATCCCATCCTGTAGTTAGCTCCTCAAACATTGCGGCAGAACATATAAGAGCTACAGACGAGTCATTTATTACACCACGAACCCAAGATGACCTTACTGTTCTCAGTTTTTCCTTAAATCCTTGATGTGCTCTAAGCAGTAGCAAACCTGTTGGTTGACTCTTAAACGGGTTGTATTTTGTACCACTTCCTAAGCATGACAATATATGTATTGCACGACATGAAGATTCATGATCACCAGCAGAGTTATTTGAAAGCTCCACCTCAGCATACCAGAAATATAAAAGAGGAGCATTGGACTGTAGTTCCTATTCCATCAAAGTGAAAGAATGCAATTATGAAAAAGAATAAAAACCCCGGGCAGAGTTGTGACATGAAAAAACTGCACTAAATTGATCTAATTAAAAATAAGGGGCATGTATTACACTGTTACCCATAGATGAATAAAACCATTAAGTATTTAAGTCAGTATAATCTGCAAACTACAAGCATTATTCTTCCTCTCCTCCAAATCCCTCCAATATCAGACAGGAGAAAAAAATGGGAAAGTGGAGTGTTGAATCCTTGCTTTCCTTCCCTCCAATTCCACAACATTTATGTTAGAGAAATCCTATTAAAAAGGTCATGTGCTTAAACCAAATACATGCAAAATGCCTAATCTTATATCACAATTCACAAATCAAGTGTTGTGCCACACAAACCTCCTTAAAAGTACAAATAGTGCTCCAACCAAAGGGTAGCATGGGTTTCAAATAGCCACACAGGAAGTGATAGCAAATAAACTCTCCAAACATAAAGAGACATTTAAGCAGCAAATTAATACATACCACAGGAAGCGCTTCTACTGATAACAATGCCATGTCAAACACTTTTCTTGCATGATCAATGTTACCATAATTAGCCTCTCTTTGTGCATATACACCGCATAGCAATGCATCCTAAAATAGACAAAAAGGAAGAAATAATCTGAGAAAAGCCTACATATCATGACAAAGAATAAGATTAATACCATCATATGGAAATGTTACTCCAAAGAAGTAGTTTTCAATCATTACCTAATAAACGAGAGAATAGCAGTAAGCTACCATCTAGATACCTCAGTTTTATTTTGTGCTCTGCGTAAAAGTTGTTGCCATTGGAACCTTGTTCTATTCAAATTTTTAAAAGCAATATAACTTCACTATTACTTGCTCTCCATATAATACTTTTTAAGGGTCTCCAGTAAGATTATAGTTATCCTTTTGTCCTGAGAGGATTTCTATCCAGTAACTATTCTAAAATCTTATCTCAAATAAAATCATCACAACAAACCACAATTGCTCCATATGGCCCTCTCTTATCCCTCTTAGACTACCTTCATTACATTTTAATCATCAGAGAAGAAAAACATATATTGGAAATCTTTATGAGGAGGATTATTTTCAATTAAAATTTCAGTAGAACACTTGCAAAAGAATATTTTAGGTTACAGAATTGAAAGGTGAAATCATTATGTTTTGATCTCTAATTTCTATACGCTTCCAGTTTTCTTAAATGAAAATATAATTTAGATATATCACAATTTTTAATAGTTATAGTTGTAGATACCAAACTTACATTGATCTACATTACAAAATGGAGCAAGAGAGAGCAAATAAAATGAATACCTGTCGATCACTTTTTAGAAGAGATTTTGCTAAAGATCGACATGGGGTAACCATACTGTTGGAAGAATTCATTTTTGTAATGTAAAGCTCTTCAGAAATAAGAAGAGCTTCTTCCAACATGTAATTACGTGGAAAAACAGTTAAACAAAGTAAGATAGCATTCCGTATAAATTTCATCATATCAGCATTCCTCGAGAAACTGCCTGATAGGAATTCAAAACTGAAACCAATAGGACTGTTCTGTGTTTTAGTCAAAACTTCATGGATGCATTTCAACTTCTCTAACATAGAATCAGGCAGATCCTCCAAACTAAGGATATTGTCTACCCGTGTTGGGCTGTTTGAGCAAAACCTACAGAAGAAAGAGGAGACAAAACAAATGACATCAATTCATATAACATGATTAAGGGTCTGTTTGGGTAATTTCTCTAGAAGCACTTCTAGAAAAAAAAAATACAAAGAAAAAAGTTTCTCCATAAGTTTTTTTAAAAGATGTGAGACTTTTTATAAGTTAATTTTAGCAAATATGTAGAAGCTATCTCACATAATTTTTTTAAAAAATATAATACTTTTTAAAAATTAGTTTGTAAAAACATCATTTAAAAAAAACTTATGAAAAAGTTATTTTGACTTTTTTCTTTGTATTTTTTTCTCCTAGAAGTACTTTTGGAGAAAATTACACAAATAGGCCCTAAGTACATAAACAACCAAAGAAGGACAGAACTATTATATGCATTTGTAACTCCAGCAACACACATGATAATCACATGAACATCTATTTGATACGAAAAGAAAAATAATCGTGTTAATTATTTTGAAACCTTTACCAGCATGGCACATTGGACTCCTTCCCAATTACTATACTAGACCACATACTAATCCTTCCTAGCTTTTGAAAAATGATTCCCTCTACAAATGATATCAACTGGGGTTCACGAAAGGGTATCTACATTAGAAAACTCACAATTGAGACATCTTTCCACCATAGAAGTCAATGAACTGGAACAACAAAGATAGTCGAGCCTCAGTTGTACTCAGGGAGAATAGGTATTCATTCAGATCTTCATACAATACAACTCTCAAGAGTTGTTCATCCTCATCTGTTTTGTGTGCTTCACCAGCAGGAGAAGTTGTATCTGTTCAATGTTAATCAGCAAAACTTGTATAAGCAGCTTGTTTGTAAAGTGATTGAAGTGCATTTCAAACCAATAAAGCAAAATACAAGAAAAAATTTAATGAGAGAAGTATAGTGGTTACTGCAAGGAGAGAAAATCCTACCTGATTTCCTATGAACAGGCATCCACTGAGCACAATCTCTAGAAGACTCTTCTCTTGACCATTTTATCCAAGTCGAAGCATCATTCACTTCACCAACATCCCCATCATTGATATCAATTCCTAGCATCTTCAGCAAATTTTCAGTATCTACTTCTGGTTCAACTTCTTTATATTCCCCTTCATCTTGATTATCCGCCATAACATCATTGTTGGCTTCATTTTCAACTTCTTTAGACCATGGTTCTGACCAACCAGTCCAACCACCACCTTCGTTTTCACATGAGAGATCTTCACTCATAACTTGTTGCCTAGTTTCCTCTTCTTTCTCCAACCATGTGGACCAACCAAGAGCCCCTTCTTCTCCAACTCTAGCACCACCACTGCTCCAAAAATGCTCAAACAGTCTGTGTTTACTCTGCTCAGTTAGAAGCAAAGGAGGACAAAACAAACTAAACTCTATTTCAGCCTGAAATAAAGCAGTGGCCAATTCTCTATAACCAGCCTGCCACTCAAATCTGCAAAGACTAAGAAATATATCCACAAGACCAAGTTCTGACTGAATAAATACAGGATCTGGTGAAGAAGGATCAGCAGCTGGTGGAACCTGCTAAAAACAATTTTTCCTTCATTTTTTATAACTATTTCAGGATCTTCCAAAGTATTTTATGAAAATAATAGGTGAAAAAAAAGTCATGCAAATTATGCGAAGTCATTAATTTCTAACATACATAAACTTCATGACCTCAATATATAAAGTAACTAATTTACAAACCTCAAAAACATCAACAAAAACAGAAAGACATTAAACTTTCTTTGTTCCTACAGAGCATAGATAAAAAAGACACTGTATAAGATTTTATTATCAGCCAATTAACTCCCTTGCCTTCCAACCAATTTAAGACAGAAATAAAAAATAAAGAAAATTGGTTGCTCAGTGAACAAGAATCCTCCTTCAGTTTTTCTCTCTCTTACATAATTGTGCAGCTACTTAAAGTGGTGTTTGTTTTAGACGTTTTCTGCTTTCATTTTCAAAGAAAATAGAAAACAGTAGTAAAAATATGTTTGGTTACAATTTAGAAAATATTTTCGCTAAAAATATTTTTCAAAAAACAATTGAAAACAGAAAACAAAAAATGTCTTCAGTGTTTTCAAAAGTTAACATTATGTGAAAACTTAATAATAATATTGTAATTATATAAAAAACAACATATAAATGTCTTTTAAACTATATATAAATAATTTATAATATTTTTTACTAAAATTGATTAAATTTAACAATATTATTTTTTGAAAACAGAAAACATTAAGTAAAAACAAACATATTTCCGAATGTTAAAAACTTGAAAATGAATATAGAAAATGAAAACAGAGAATATTTTCTCTAACCAAACACCACCTTACGGATCAGATTATTCCCTTTATAGAAAATAACATCACATGTGCAAACAAGAAAATACATTAAAAATAGAATGACAGTATTCACTTTTGCGAACAACAAAAAAGAGGATAAAGAATTAAAATTGAGAACCTGCCTAGAGTGCTTGCTACATGAAGCAGATAGTGCTTCAATTGCATGTGCATACATCTTCCTAACCTCTGAAACCTTAAATCTGGAGAAATTTCTCTGAACAATGTGCAAGAATTCTCTCCATAGCTTGTAACTTCCAGAGTGTTGCAATAGTATCTTCTCCCATCTTGCAATTAGAACATCCGAGCTGTCTCTCATTTGATAAGCTTTCAAAAGGCAAAGTAATATCTCTTCATTGTCTGGATTAAGCTCAACTGCCTTCTCCAGAATGCTAATCTTCTTTTCAAGAGTTTGCAGACGAGCACCTTTCTGTCGTTGCATCCCTGCAACCTTATCTTGGAATTCTGCAAAAGCTAACCAAACTTTTTCATCATGGGGGTGTTCCCTTGTTAGTTTGTTGAATTCCCTAGTGTTGTTTAACATTTCATCTTCCCAAGATTCTTCAGGTGACGCTGAAGTAATGGATACAGAATCACGGTCAATTGCTCCCTGAGATGCCCCTGCATCTGATTCTGATAAAGGTATAAACTCATCTTGCATAGTGACAGGAGACAATTTGGGAGGAGCAAGATGAATACGCTTAAAGCTCTTGTGTCTTTCCAAAGCCATATACTTTCCGGACCAGTAACGACCAGCAGACTTCATTTTAGCATCCAATGCATCAACATCACCATCTCTATCCCAGAGTGAACCACTCCGATTCCACCAATACAAACCTCGAACATGTGGCCCACATAGTTTCAGGGGATTGTAAGGTTTGTATCGAGCAATATCCATTCTGCATAGTACATATAAAGAATTGTCATTCATCACTAATGAGACAACATAAAAAATAATCAGGCAGCCGTATTCGGTTTGTAGAGGGAGGGAAGCACGGACACCCCATGAATAAGAAGTCACAGTTCAACAGCTCCTAAATTACCAAACTCCCTCAATAGTCCCCATTGATACACTGGCAAACAGGCTAAATATAATGAAAATTTCAATTCTTCAGAAATATATATACATGAATACATACCAAGCAAAAACTAAGAAGCCACTAGTTTCCAACAACTGATACAGGAACAATATATTATAAAACCAGCCACCCTCAATAGCAAACAAAACCAAATACTAATCAAATCACGGTTTGGAAAGACGGAAAACCAAACACAGCCATAGTTGATACGAATAGCCGAGAATAGTCAACAAAACCAAATATTCACCACTTCATGGTTCCTAGTCATGAGCATCATGCAGATAAATTGACGTAGAACGATTAATAAACTCATCAACAGAGAAAGTAAGACCAAAGTTTGCAGCACCATTCAACATAATCACCAACACAAACATTAACCATTCACAATCCTAACGAACTAACTGGCACCGTTAATTCAATTCCATTTCAATGTATTCCATAAAAAATACCTGTAGATGCATCCAAACGCGAGATTATCACGATCTCCATGAGAATCGAAGTAATAATCCTTTGTAACTTTGTCCTCCGAATCTGCCCAAGCTCGAACGCGCGACTTCCGCGAACCGAAACCGTCGAATCCGCCTCTCTCCGTGGAGGAATCACGCTTCCGCCTCTTCCTCTTCTTTCTCTTGTTCCTCTCTCTCTCCCTTCCCTCTCCATCAGATTCAGAAGACTCTAGAATCTCGTACTGAGACGGGAGGGGATTCGCCTGAGCGCGATTTTCCTCCTCCTCCTCCTCTTGTGGCGGCGATTGCGTTGTTTCAACGTTAAGTTGTGACGCAACGGCGTCGTTTATGATGGTGATGTCGGTGGTGAAGCTGGAGTTGGAGAGCCATTGAGGTGTTGAAGAAGTGGTGGTGGCTTGGAGAGAGGAGGAGGCTGCTAGAGGGAATAGAGGGAATAAAGAAGATTTTTCTTCGCCGGAGAACGGCGACGGCACAGCCGAATCTTCCGCCGGAGACGGCGGTTTGTATTCCATTTTGAAAAACTGAATGGTCCAGAAATTTGAGTAAAATGATAACGGGACAGTAAGTAAGTTGACTAGTAGGAGTGTAATGGGTCCGGTCTAGTTTAAAGTGTGTGTTGTTGCTAATTGCACCTCTCATTTTGCTCATAATAGATATTAGTTTTTCAACATGTCCTTCACGTAAAAAGAAAAAAAATTAACTATTATGCACTATTAACAGTTAATGTAAAAGAATTTTAACCTCACATTCGGTTTAATCTCATTCCACACTCTCTTGCTACATGTCACTCACCCACGACAGCAAACACTTGCTTTCACCTATCTACCCATGTTGTTTTTTTAATTAGCTAATTCATATGTGGATAATATTTCTTCCACATTATCTAATCGTAACATTCACAATATGTTAATTCTCTGTATTAACTAATCCACATGTTGATAATACGTGGATGTTAATAATATATTATTAACCTTAATTATCTAATCTAAATATTAATAATATATATTTTGAATCAGGAACTTCATAACATGCTACTCTATGTTATTTAATGTGAATGTTGTTATTCGAAAGCAACACTTAAAGTGTAGTGACATTTTTTTCCTTTTTCTTAATTTATAGTATGATTTTTTTATTAATTCTATAAAAATTTAGTGTTTCTTATTTTAATATTTAAAAACTAAAAAATTTATTTAATTTCTATTTTATAAAAATAATTTTCAAAAATAGTTGTGATTTTATAAATAAGAATAACTGTAAATAGTTTTATTTTTTAATTTTTTATTTTTGTTTTGAAAACTCAAAATAAAATTAGAAAAGGTTGTTTTTTGTTTTCTATCAATAATATTTTAACAAATATAAATAATTTTTTTATTTTTATATTTTTAAATAATATTTACTAAACAAGTTTTTTTCCCTTTTTTTAGAAAACAGATTTTGAAAACTCTTTTAAAACACTAAAAAACAAAATCAATCAAATTCTTAGATTTTAGAATGTGTTTAAGTGGTTGGAAAAGCTTAAAAAACAGATTATTTTAATAATAAATTATGTATATATTGATTATAATTAGAATCAATTTTTAAAAAAATTTACTTAAAAATAGTTTATAAATAATTAATTTTATTTTTATGCAATAAATTTTGTAAAGAGTGTAAAGACAATTGAAAAAAATAAATTATTAAAAAATAATTATAAATTAAAAACTTTTAGCTTAACAAAATTATTTTTCCAATAAAATTTTTTTTTTAATTTAAGTTGGATTCCAAAAATAGAGAATAAAGTCAAACTAAGCGAATTACTAATCTATTGTATACAGATAAATTTAAATTCCTAAAATAAAAATCTATTAAAATCCATACTATAAAATCTTAATCACAAAATTCTTAAAAAAACTGAAAAATTATAATATTCCCTCATAATCATTTTAAATTTTCATATTTTTTTATATGAAAGTTAGTCTTTTAAATTCTTAATCTAATACCCTTTATTATTTTTTTCCACTTTATTGTATTTCCTCCCAGTTTCTTTTCATTTATTCTCTCTTAAAATAAGTGGGCCACCAACAAATACATGAGATGTGTTTATTTTGATTTTTGAGTGTTGTGTTAGGGTTATTTTGAGTGCTTACAGACTACACTTCTAGTTGGTGCTTCTCCTTCTCTCATCTCTTTTGGTGGTTTTCTCTTAGTGCTTCTCCAGTGCTCTGCTCTGCTCTGCATACCAAGCAAAATCCCAATCTCGTTGCTCCTCTTTTCTCGGCGTCCCTTCAATACAAAATTCTCCGTCTTCTGTTCAATCAGAGATTGGTATCGCTTTCATTTTTCTGTTTGATCCTCCGTCGCGCTTTGAAGCTTTTAATTATACCTCTCCTTCCGCTCTTTGCTTTACTCTTCTTTTCTTATGATTCATCGATCTTTTTTATTCTTCCAATCGTCTGTTTATTTCTCACTTTTTCATTATTATTCTCACCTGCAAGTTTTCTATTAATTCTGTTTTCCACTTCCACTGAGTTTCCTCAGCTGAAATTATGTTTTTTGATGTAGAATTCGTGAACAACTTTCGTTCATTGAGGTTTTTTTACTATTTTTTTCTCTTATTTGTAAAATACTGTGCATGTAAAGACAACTTTCGTTCTAGCATAGTTTATGATTAGAAAAGACAACTTTCTTTGTTTTTCTCTCTGTAGAAGGGTGGAGGAAATTTCTGTCTCCATCTTTAGTGTTTTATTAAATAAATTTTTTGTGACCGTAGTGCAGCACAAGTGAAAATCATAGCAGTTTCCTGACCTGTGTGAACTACAAAGTGGTGTTGCATGCTAAGTTGTAATCTGTTTGAAGGAAAGGAATTATTGATATAAAAGACTTATTGCTCACTACTTAATACTAGTTGTAATCTGTTTGAATTTTCTCACACCAGAATTAAATTTAATTGTTTCTTTAAAAGACTCGCATGCTGGCTTTGCTATTCTTTTATCAGATATACAGCCATAAATGAAGCTAGAATTGCTTCCTTTTCCTCCTGCGAAGATTGAAATGACAGCCGAAATTGTATTGTATCATATAAAATTGCCTGTTAACATGGGAAAATTGTTGTATATAGGTATCTACTAATCTAAATCTAGTTAAAGCAGATTATTTTTTATTTAGATAGATAATGGTTGTTAGTACATACTACAGAATGTATTTTTCAAAAATAAACTATTATATGATATATAATATCATGTTTCTTTTTTTTATTTTATTTAGATAGATAATGTTTGTTAGTACATAATGTGTTTTTCAAATAGAAACTATTATATGATATGTCATATCATGTTTCTTAATTTTTATTTGCTAAAAGATAGATGAGGTCTAAACTTTGGGCAAAATTTGTTGGGCTCAAGGTTTTCCACGGCCACTATTTTAATGGAATTGTGCATGTTGAGTGTTTCTCTACCATAATTAGTATTTATCGTCTCTTGCATGTGATGTGATAAATGTTATGCTTTGTAGGCATCTTTTCACTGAAGCAAATCAAGCAGGACCATTTTGACATTTTGTAGGTCCGTGACAAAATGCATCACATGACACTGAAGGTCTACTGTGTCTTTCCTCTGCTCATCCAAATGACACCGGTGTTTTGAAGCATCTGTGTCCTCCATAGTAAGCTCCACCTCTCTGTTTACAACTCAGTTTGCAGAAAATTCACAATACCCAGATATCAAAACTGCATCTTTTTAATCGGCACCTTATTTATTTCTAAGTTTATGAGCCCTTTCTCCCTCTTCTTTCAATGCCTTCAACTTAAAAAACCAAAATAGCAATGATGGGTATGCTCTATAGGCACATAACTTCTCTGAAAAACCCTTCCTTTTCATCACACAACCGTCTTTGTTGCTACATCTTCGGAAACAATGTTCTGCGAAAAATTGAAACCACACTTCAATCAACAGGGTTTTTGCCCATTCATTACTCTTCTCATTGCCTTAGGCCATCGTTGTATGATAACATTAGTTCTTGTGTGCACTTGATTCAATCTTCGTTGTCCTTTAACTGTTATACTGTTTGTCATGTTTCTAACCGCCATTATTGTTCAGAAACTGTTTCCATGAACCAAAGTCTTGGTTGTAGTGAGAGAGTTGTTGTGGAGAGTAATGGTTTAGAAAGTCATGTTGATAAGGTGTTTGACACTGTAATGGATAATTTTGCTGGTTTTAACAATATGGAGAAAGCTCTTGTCGAATTGGGGATCCCATTGTCCACCCCTTTGGTTACTGGGGTGCTGCATAGGCTTAGATATGATGAAAAAATTGCATTTAGGTTCTTCACTTGGGCTGGTCATCAAGAGGATTATTCACATGAGCATTGTGCTTATAATGATATGATGGACATCCTATCCAGTACTAGGTACAAAGTGAAACAATTCCGGATAGTTTGTGATGTATTGGAATATATGAAGAGGAATAACAAGACTACGGTTCCGGTAGAAGTTCTGTTGGTGATTCTGAGAAAGTACACTGAGAAGTATCTTACTCATGTGCAGAAGTTTGCAAAGAAGAAGAGGATAAAGGTGAAGACACAACCAGAAATAAATGCGTTTAACTTGCTATTGGATGCACTGTGCAAGTGTTGTTTGGTTGAGGATGCTGAAACTCTATATAAGAAAATGAGGATAACGGTCAAGCCTAATGCAGAAACTTATAATATATTGGTTTTTGGATGGTGTAGGGTTAGAAACCCAACTAGAGGGATGAAACTACTGGAAGAAATGCTTCAATTGGGTCATAGGCCTGACAATTTCACATACAACACTGCCATTGATACCTACTGCAAAGCAGGTATGATAGAGGAGGCTGTAAATCTTTTTGAGTTCATGAGAACAAAAGGTTCAACTATGTCTTCTCCCACTGCCAAGACCTATGCAATTATAATTGTGGCTCTTGCCCAAAATGATAGAATGGTAGAGTGTTTTAAACTTATAGAGCATATGATTAGCAGTGGCTGTCTTCCTGATGTCACAACATACAAGGAAATAATTGAGGGAATGTGTGTGTGTGGAAAGATAGATGAAGCTTACAAGTTCTTGGAAGAGATGGGAAACAAAAGTTACCCACCAGATATTGTTACTTATAATTGTTTTCTCAAGGTCCTTTGCGAAAATAAGAAGTCGGAGGAAGCCCTTAAACTCTATGGAAGAATGATTGAATTGAATTGCATTCCTAGTGTACAGACTTACAATATGCTGATATCAATGTTTTTTGAGATGGATGATTCTGATGGGGCTTTTGAAACTTGGCAGGAAATGGACATCAGGGGTTGTAGACCGGACACTGACACATACTGTGTGATGATTGAGGGGCTATTTAACTGCAATAAAATGGAAGATGCTTGTTTACTTCTGGAAGAAGTGATAAAAAAGGGAATCAAATTGCCATATAAAAAGTTTGACTACTTTTTGACACAACTGTCAGTGATTGGTGATCTCCAGGCCATTCATAGGCTCTCAGAACATATGAGGAAATTCTATAATCATGGTATGGCAAGGCGTTATGCACTAAGCCAGAAACGGAAGAGCATGAGTTTAAGAGGGAAATCATAACTAGAAATTTCATGGTTTAGTTCATGCTTCCTGTAAGGAAATTTTGAAGAGTAAAAATTAGGAGGGTTCTTCCCATGATAGGTCAGCAAATATGTTCTGGAGGCAGGGCAGGTTACTATTTCTGATACTGCCTTGAAGCTTGACCTGCATTACGTATTGGACTACTTGATGGTCATAACCATTTGCATCTATGAGCATGTTTTATTGGTCATACTGTTTGCTGCCAATAATTTTTTAACGAAAAATTATAAGTCTCTTGATCTTTCTACTCTAAGTTTTAATTCATTCAGAGAAGCTGTCATGGCATATTTTGTGCAATGTTGGCTAGTTGATGCAGCCTAAAGGTGGGTTGGATTTTATGGTCATGTGTGAGGACAGAGGTTGTGCACTTTTGCTTGATCATAAAATTTGTTATCTGGTCAAATGTATGTTGATTACTTCAGTACAGAAGCGATACAGTTTGAGGTTGCATTTTGAGGGGACCATGCTTTTGTGTTGTGTTTTCTTCCAGGCACCCAAGCAGCTTACCTATTCATGGAACAAGCATCAGCAAAACCAGCTTTGTACAGGGACAGATTTCTCTTGACCAGCATTTTTCAAAGCCTGCTTTTGAATCTCAGTTTTCACATTTTGGGAGCTGTGAAGTACTGTGGGTGATCCAGTTGGCTATGAACTTAAATTAATTTGTCTGTTTGGATATTAGCTAAGGCTGAGAAATATGCATTCAATTACATTTATTCAAATCGATGTACTTGAGCAGGATTAATATGTAAATTTATGCTATGATGTGCCTGATATTTCCCATTCAATCTCTGAATGGACAAACACGTAGAATATGGATAATGGGAGTAATATATTTTAGCCGGAGGATGGTAATTATTATTTGGAAGACCTTTAAGCGACAGTTAAAATAAACTTGTCTAATGCAATATTCTTTAGTATTTTGACAATATTTTTTTTTTTTAAGAGCTTCATAATTTCGTTAAATGTTGGAGTAATAATCATATAATTTAAGTTGTTTTCATATAATTTTTTTTCAATTTACCACAATTAACCTAATAATAGGTAATTGTGATACAAATTAGTCATCTTCAATAGCGATGTTTGTTGGAAACATTGAGCACACACCCAAGGTGAATATTTTGTTAAACATGGTTTGCTCTGTCTAAACAGGTGTTTTTTTTTTAGAAGAAAATTTTTTACCTTATTAGGAATCTCAAATTGAGAAATTATGATTTCCATATATTGTATGCAATTAATAAAAAAAAGTTGTTGGAAAATTATGATTGTTGAAAATTAATTTTAACTGTTGTACATAATTATTCCCAAGGAATGGGTGGGAATACAACTTTTTCAAGTAGGGGGACTTTCAATTACATGAAATTTTATATTATTATTTTTAGAATTATAAATTAATGTCGTAGTTTCTATTTAAATTTGTTATCTAATCTTTTATTTATTAACTTTTTTTATAGAGATTTCAAAAAATACACTCAAATTTTTCTAATCCATTTTAATGCGATTTTTTAGTCCGATCTAGTTAACCATGAGCTGGGAGGATCCAATCCATAGGCCTCATGTTTTTAAAAAATTATATATTTAATTTTTAGATTTTTTATTGAATATTAATTTTAAAATATTAAAAATATTAAAAGAAAAAGGATATTAAATCATTTAGATAACTTTTGAAAAAGTTTCTAATTTAAAATAGTAAAATGTTTTTTAATTAAAGTTAAATAATGTATTCTTGTAGTTATGGGCGGACAAACTATGTGGAACAAATGTAGACTTAAAAAATTAGAGACTATTAAAATTGTAGTTTTATGGGTCAGATTAGGGTTAAGGACTTTGCAGGCTTAAATGGTTGGACCATCCGATTGCCTCAACTCTAACCACAACATTGTGAGTTTAGGGTTTACTTTGGATTATTCGGTAACTATGTGGTTGGTATCCAGTTGAATTCTCATATGTAAATTTATTTTAATTTTTTAATTAAATAAAAAGTGATATATTTATAATAAAATTGGAGTAAAAATGTGATAAAATTAATTAACAGGAGGGTAGTTTGTAAAAAGTTACTGAATATGAAAAAAAAAAAAAAACTCCTACCAAACACCACCAAAGTGACAAGACTGGGACCTAAACCTTAAATGACTTAGATAAGGACACAAATCCATATTATTTGGTCAACCAATATTGATTTATATTTTTAATTTAGCTATTATTGTTTATTATTGTTACTTGATTACGACACAATAAATACATAGACTAGATTGAAAATGAATGACTTAAACTTAAGTCAGGAAAAGAAATACCATAATTTTAACCTTAAAGAATTGGTTAAAACACCGTATATCTATTACTTTAGACAGATTGTAAATTCAAATTATGATTTGTTTTCTTAGAATAAGGTAATTAACTCGTTTATGGTCGAAAAAATAAGGAAGGATATTAGAATAAGGTCGTATTTGGATAAACATCGCCATAAAGCACTTATAAAATAAAATAAATATTTTAAAAAAATACTTCAATCTCCTTCATAAATTAAGATTAACTTTTATAAGTTAAAATAAGTATTTGATGTAAAAAAAAAAAAGTATTTAAAAAGGTTAATTGAAGAAAAAGGATTCATTTCATGTAGGTATTCACAGAAAAGAATCACAAACTGAACACTACCTATATATATTAAGCTAAAATTACTTTTATGTTTGAATGTATTAATTCAAATGAAATTTGTAACATGTTCTTTTAAATTATATAAAATAAAAAAGTAAATTTTGAGAAGTACATTATAGTAACATTTTGATATATTATAACAAATTTAATATGTTTTGTAATACTTGTGTATTCGCACTTTTATTTTGATATATTATAACAAATTTAAGATTTTAATTTAATATATTTTGTAATAACATGATAAAATATAAATAATTTACTATGTCATTTTGCATATAACATGATAGAATATATTTTGTTAATTTGTATATTTCTTTGTTTATGATTACATGATATAGACATGTCACATTATTAACGAATATGACAAATTTGCAATGAATTTGAAAAAATTAGAAGAGGAAAGAATTTGAATAAAATTCAAAACATTGTTTTGTTTGCGTATTTTTATTAAAAATATTAACAAGATATATAATATAATATTATAGATTATTGATTATACATATAGATTATAAATAATAAAGCAATTAAGTATCTTGGATATAAATATTTTAAAGTAATTTTTTCCTTAAAATTATAAGATTGATCTAGTGACAGTTTACATTTGGTGACTAGAAGTTCTGAGTTCAAATCCCTCCTACATCAAAACAGGAAATTCTATTTATTAATAATATAAATAATATAAAATATAATATGGTAATTAAGTATATTGAATATATATATTTTAAAATAATTTTTTCTTAAGATTATAAGGTTAATTTGTGTGCAAAATTTATATATAGAATAATTACTTGTAACTAAAAATGCTTTTGTATTACAAAAAAGGAAATAATATAATTTTTTCATGTATAGTCACCGGTATTTTGTGACACTAATACTAATCTAATAGATTTAATCAAAACATCAATGATTCAAATTGACATGAAACATATAGTTGGATTATAGAAAGTTAATACTACTAAATAAAGTGTGATAAAAAATATATACTAAGTCGAGATAACAAAACAAAATTCATAGTCCCCATGACCAATATAAATTAATTTAATAGAGATGGTTAGATATATGAAGTTTGAAAATCAACGGTGAAGATGAGTTGTATTATCAAAAGGAAGTAATTAGAGAGTGTGACAGTAATATTTCTCTATATTGTAATCAATATTACTTCTCCCAAAGAAAAGGCATGATTTTGTACACACCAATGAATAAGTTAATCAACTTCAACTAGCAAAGGGAATATTTACATAGAAAATAAAGCTAAACAATAACATAATAAATTGGGCAAAAATGGCGGAAACAAGAAACAAAAGTACAAAACACAGGAACAGCAA
The DNA here is from genome assembly GCA_037954015.1 of Psophocarpus tetragonolobus. NCBI lineage: Eukaryota > Viridiplantae > Streptophyta > Magnoliopsida > Fabales > Fabaceae > Psophocarpus > Psophocarpus tetragonolobus. The sequence continues at coordinate 4,408,079 of CM075696.1, forward strand.
AATAAAAAATTCTTGTTTCCCAAAGGCACCCAAATACTTAATTAACGACATGCCCAAATACTTAATTCTTGCCGAACCCATTTGCTACCACTAAACCAATGAAGCTCCACTCAAGGGAAAATGAAAATTTGCATCTCAACTCCCATAAAAAAGCACATGTTAAGTGAGTCTCACATTGTCACCAGCTTTGCTTTAACTGGTGCTTCCAACGGTTCATGCAAAATCTAGTAAGTATTAGCTATATGTCAAAAACCGTGTGTTTTGAAACCCATCAGAAATTGAAGAATCATGTCTAGAACGTAGAAGCTATAATCATTAGCTTCTGATCAAACGTGGAAAATCACATCCTTTACGTGTAACCAAACATGCTAAAAACTAAATGAATTGTCCCACATCATGTACAAGAAGCAATATTTCAAGGATTCCCTTTTCAACAAGATAAAACAAAGCAAAGAAATCAACAGCAGAACATTACATGTTACATGCTAAATTACATCATTGATGGGAAAGACAAGTATTACCCACAAAACCAAACACCTTTCAATGTATCATCATGCAGGAATGTGAAAGTGCACAACTCTTTCCATATCATCTCTAAAATAGATAATGAAAAGCAGCAAGCATGTATGGTGGTGCATGCCTTTCCCTTTCAACGACTTAACTAACCCAGCTTAGGGTAATATTGATACTATCACCAAGAAAGAAAATAAAGAAGAGAAACAAGCTACAAATATTTCAAGATGATATTGGTTCATATGGGTATGATAACCAGGGGTGCTTCAGAGCCTCAGATGCAGAAGGCCGCTTCTTTGGGTTAACCTCGAGCAAATGAGCAACAAAGTCGATGAAGCCTTGGTCCCCCATAGGTAATCTATGCCTCAATGATGTCTTTTTTGGAATCAAGTATTCTAACCTGTTGCTTTCCTGTATATATATTATTAATTATTAATATAGTGCCTTCAAATTATTTCAAGAAAGTAAAATTCAGAGGTAATGACAAGAACTTAAATATTGTGTGGTTAAAGTGCAACAAGTCAATTTGATTCCCTTCCATATAAAATATATGATAAATATAGAAATGAGAGGAAATACTCAATATTAGAATTATAGGAACTCTCTAATTTTAAATACAAGCAAATAAAAAATGTCTCATGTTAAACATCAAGATTAAGATTGCTTAAGAAAAATAGAAATAAAATTCTTACTTGATTCCGTTCATAAAGCATATGATTTTTTGTGAAGTACTTGTATGTATCCCGTCCTTTAGCAAGTAAACCTTGATCAATTGGGCCAATGATACCAATCACCCGAGCAAGTAATGTTGCAGGGGAATCATTTTGGAAGAGGACCTAAATATCATGCATGATTGAGTGAGGAAATAGATAATTATGCATGTATTTAGAAAGAAAAAATAAAGCAATTCAATAGAAGAAATGAAGTCAATGAACACCATGTACCAAATCATTTTTCACATCTAAAAGATATGCCATTGAGTTTATTTAACAAGATACGAAGGAGGAAACCCGGGTTTATATCAGATTCCAAAGATCCCAATCATCAGGGACATATGGTCATTTGCTTTAAGCACGTGTTTGGCATATATTGTTTTGGGAAAATAATAACTATTTTTAAAAACCCTCTCTTAGGAAGCTAACAAAAAAAACAATTATTTCTTCAAAAGCTTAACCAAGCACATAATATGTGGTTGATTTCAGGCCAAATTCAACTTCAACCAAATCTTGTACAAAACATTTCAGACCTTATTATGCACTTGCCACAGGAAATTTGATATAAATCAGTACATGCTAAAATTTGAAAAACTTTATACCATTTTGAAATAAATAACATTAGCCATCCATTGATCTTACATTGCCAGTACAAAGTTCTGCCAAGATGCATCCAAGTGACCAGATATCAATCTTCTTGTCATATGGAAGCCCCAAAATAACCTCGGGAGCACGATAAGACCTGGACTGAACATACGAGCAAAGGTGATCTGTCTCAAAACAACTACTTCCGAGATCAATGACCTTCACCTCACATCTGCTATAGCTTTTAACCAAAATATTCTCCGGCTTCAAGTCACAGTGTATTAGTCCTAGACTGTGCAAAAACTGAAGTGCTTCCAAACACTGAATGGTAATTGACTGCACAAAAAAGTTGAAAAGTGTTTATAACAGTATTAGACTAGCAGAAAGGATGAAAACTGAAGATCACAGCACAAGCAGCACACCACACACCTGCAACCTCGGCATCGTGAAATACACCTCTCCCCCTGATTCTCGATTAAATTTGTGAAACTCATACAAGTTGGCTTTAAGTAGTTCACATACTATTAGCAAATGTTCCTGCAGTACAAGGTATGGAAAAGTCAAATTATCACCAGTTAGCAGATATTTCTCAGCATCATTTTGACAATAGTTTAAAAGGCTAGCCCCTCTCCTAATATTCTAAAATATGATGACAGTGCAAATAGTTATTCTTTAAAACATACCCTGGAAAGCATCAAAACCTGCCAGGGCTACAAACATTAAGTTCAGGGGCTTTAGTTAAATAAAACACAAACCAACAAATGTGGTATCATTGTATATCCACATAAAAATATGGAGAAAAGTGATACATAAATACCAGTAGCATCCAAAATAAACTACATCTAATAATGGATGATGTAGACTCTTGATAGTAATAGAATGGAGGAAATAAGTACCCAGAAATATATAAATATGCCTAAATAAACTATTAATCGAAAGAAAAATATAATAGTAATAAGTAGAACAATAGCACATCCAAAATCACTTACTCTATAATAGAAGTAATCATACAATCTTAGAAGGTGGTATTTGTCTGAAGGATCGTGCTTATTGACATATTTAAGAAGCTTGATCTCATCAAGGCTTTGGTCAAAGAAGTCTTTGTTGTTCTTTATAATTTTAACACAAACATCCAATCCTGTGTGCAGGTCATGAGCTTGTATAGCTTTGCTAAATGCAGCAGATCCCAGATACTCCGTGACATGATAGCGCCCAGCTATCACAGAATTTAAAACAACATGGAAATTCTTGTCCTCCTCAAAGCCAGTTCTGAGCAACAAAACATGGGTGCAGATAGCATGTGTCAAGGTCAAAAGGAACACAGAACAATGAAAAAAATACACTTTGCAACATAACAACAGTACCTAAACAATGACAAGCTCATTGTGGCCTCCTAAAATAGCACAACAATTAATACTTATTCTATAAAGCTTTGTATATAACTATATATCAGCATAAAACTTCCCCCTATGAAGGGAAATAATTTCATCATTTCAACAACAACCTTGGTAGAATTATCACTAAAAGACATGTATGTTATATTGTCTAGGTTACAGTAGCTTCATTTCTTGAAATGTAAGGATTAAAATTTAAAATAATTATAACCTAGAACAGAGCATAGAATCACATGATCAAGCATATTATTATCAATTAAGAAGCCAGTACTATTTACATAGACATTTAGACAGTGCTAATTTCATGACTACTCACAAAGGAACAAATAAATTTTCACAACATTGCTATTAATAAATAATGCATTTTATACATAAAAAATAATAAATATAAATATACTCAGTTCCAAACTTGAACAAAGAGAGAAATTTCAAAAAACAAATAGTAGATCCACTGTCATGGTAATGTCATCTTATTTTCCATTGTTAACACTTAACAGGGTGAAAAAGTTCACAAATTGTTGTTTATATTTGCTATTACAAATGTCCAAGTGCCTAAAGATTAAAAATAATAACTGATTTACAACCTATATCCCTTTATGGAAGACCCCTTTATAATGGAACCGGGTTAGTAATATATTAGGAATTCACAGATGATGAGAAATAGAGTGAATAGTTATCACCATAAAATTAAAAATATAGTGGAAGGATGCACAAAGATGATACTGTATTTTCAATAGTTTTAAATTGCTTCTATAAAACAATCTGTAGTACTATTTCCTCAACTACTTTGCAAATGAATGAAAATAGTAACCATGATGTATTAAGACATGCCTGTTTTTCCTGTGCACAATCTTTAGATTGAAGGTTTCAAACTCCTCCTCCTGAGCCTTTATTTGCCTTACCTGCTCTTGCACTGCAGCTGCCTCTTCATCCTCTAGAGACGCACCTAGATCATCTTCCCTTACAATGCTAACCTTGTCCTCCTTTTCTAGCTTGACATGCTCCCCATCAGTATACCCATAATTAGAGACTGTAGTTGGAGAAGAGTTTCTGGATCTTATTACAATTGCATTATTCTCATCCCTAGAACTTTTAACAGGTGAAGAATCACTACTCTTACGCCTCCACGAAGAAAGCATGTCATCAGACCCCACAAATGCATTAATACAGTCATCTGTTTCTTCTACATTACAATTACTCAACCATAGGGACTTACTAGGGCCAACCTGGATCGTCTGGTCATCTCTAAGAGATTGAGGAAATGAGAAGTTCCCATCACTTTGTGTTTTTATCTTCGAGCATGTATCTTTATCACTGTCAATGATATATTTATTTGATTCAGTCTTGTCATTTTTCTCGTTTTTGAACAACTTGTTAATAGAATTCTTATCCAAATCCCGATGAGAGTTTTTGGAGCCACCGTGCATAGTATCATGATCACGGAAATATTCTAAGTCCCCCTCACTACTACCGCCAACCAAACTTCCATGAACTTCACTGCCAATATCAGCGGCATCACTGTTGATCCCAACCCCAATTGATCTAACAGAACCCTGCTGATCATCTTCCATTTCCTCAATTTGTGGCCTCACACTATGATTCAGAGCCTTCCCATCTCCCAGCATGATGAGATCATTTTTGTGAGTGACAAATCCCTGCCTTACAGGTTCCATATGCATCAGATTCAGTTCTTCAACATCCATCAATTGCCTATCATATTGAGCCATTACATCATTACCATTAGTTCTTCCATACATTTCAGTAATCGTTAGACCAATAGGATCATCTGAAGCAGTGACCGGTTCAATATTTTTTGCTATAATATATTGCTCACCCGAGAAGTAAGAATCCTCCTCAGCAAAAGACTGATCATCCTCCTCATCTTTGGCTGGACCTCTTTCTTGAGGATCTGGAACACTTCCATGCCCAGTCCCCTTTTCATTGTCACTAGGGTAATCAATTTCATGTGCCAAAAACCATGCCTCATCCTCAATAGGTTGTCTCGTGTACCCAATGTCTTCATCATCATCATATTCGTCAGAGTCCCAATATTCATTAGGATAATCAACAGATTCACTCAACCCATCGCCAACTGTTGCAAAACCTGATACAAGATCAGATGTATCCTCTGCAATTCCTTGACTTACAGACAGCCAACTGCCCCCTATAGCCTTCCTCACACCTGAAACATAAATGAAAAAGTCAAAGTCTTCAAATATGCACAAAATGCTGATGTTAGTTAGTTCTAGCGATCGCATCAATGTCATAATCAATTATCAAAGAGGGGAATCCTTCCAATCTAAAACAGACAAGGGATAAAGAAAAAGGTTCAGAAGATAAAATATCAAGGAATCAAATATTTAAATCACTTTGACCCAATACCTTGGGCGTGAACTGACAAGAACAAAATGGATTCATTGACATTAAGGCAATTAATTCTTTTAACAAACAAAATATCATTATAAGAGTTCAAAAATTCACATTAAAATTCAAGAGAACTAAAATTTAAAAACAGAGATTTATAGCATGAATTGGACATGTCATCCATTGAAGTCAACACAGTGATCATAAACACACCAAACATAAACTTTACCCTTCTTAAGTTGAGGCAAACTAGCGGAGTCCAATTCAACACTTGTCAAACATACAAACTTAATACCAGAAAAAAGCCAAATTGACAGTAACACAGACTAACACTTGAAACACCTGGTGTAAAAAGGAACTTACACAGACCCTAAAAGAGGAAAATTCCCACTAAAACAACACTATCGTCGTGGCAAACTAACAAATGAAACAGCTAATTTGGGCCCAAAAGGCAAACAACTAGTTAAAATGTCAAGAAATTTGAGTGCATGTGCATGTGCATGTACATTAATAAATTAATAATGTGCGTAAAAAGCTAACCTGTAGTTTTAATTTCTTGTCCAATAGGGACATCAAGATAAGATCCAATAAGTAAGGTGTTGTCAGCACCAGTGAGTTTCATAGCCAGTCCATCACACTCAAACTTCTCCCCCCAATTAAAAGTCAAGGGCTTATCTTCTGACTTGATTTTTACAGGAGGAAGCCTAGGAAACTCTTCCTTCTGATTTGCCGGTGCAAGAGGAAAACTTAAGCCACCAGAATTTTCTTGCAACTTTCCTAAGTAAAGAGCTCTTCCCACTTCATCCACTTGCTCTTTTATTGATGCCATAACATCACTGTTTTCTGCCCTTCTCTTTTCCTCTTTTCTGTCAGGATAGGTTGAACCATTATAGCTTGTAGACATATCCCCCTTTGAGAAAGGAAAAACAGTCTTGACAGAACATTCTTTCCACGGGTCTGTAGATGAATTCACATTGTCATCAGTTCTTGACAAGACATTATCTGTCAAGTTCTCTTTAAGAGATGAAGCATTAAATTTAAGCTGCCGATCAAGTTCCCTAGGTTCTTTGCTCTGCAAAAGGTCATACTTTGGTTCCGAAGAGGCTTTGCCACTACTTCCCAACCATGAGGATGATTTTTCGGCAGGCAGATTCTTTTCCTCCCAAGATTTCACATTAATGTTGGTTGCATCAAGAGTTTCAGCAGTTTGACACTTTGATTGCTGAGATACCGGGGCCTTCAAAGCATTATTAGGCCTACTTCCACCATCACTTTGGTGAGTCTCCACAGAACCATTGCTCGGACTAAACTTCCACGAGTACAAATCAAGAACACTGTTGTCCGAACTCTTGTTGAAAGTGAAGTTTTTGTCACTTGTCCCAACCACTTCATTAGACTTATTCCTTTCCCCAGAGGAAGCAGCAGTTTTCCATTTGGTTTCAGCAGCATTTCTACCAGTCCCACACTCTATTTCCTTCACAATAAGTTCCTTAGAAACTTCAAGACCGTCACGAGAATCCAACCCTTGATTTTCTACCACTGGCTTCCCCTTATCATTCGGCAACCCACCCCGCAAGTCCTTTTCTTCCAATGTAAGCTTCTGCAAGAACCCATTCACATCAGAACAGTTACTGAGCTCACTTCGCAAAGCCGCCTCAGCTCGCGTGAAACGGTTCCTCCTCAGAAAATCCAAAATCACTTCAACTGAATTTGTATCTGCCATTCTCAAGCCCTTGCTAACCTAAACTCAACCCAGCAAACAACAGATAACAAGCTTCAGAAAAAAACTAAAAAATCAAAACACTAAGGAGCTTTCATTCCAAATGAAGTCTTGAGGAAAACAAAAAACCGTGCATATTTCCATTACAACAATGAAAAGAAAAAAGTAAATTTGTCCATGTATCCAAAAGCTTACCTCGTATCAGGCATAACCAAGTGGTGGCATTATGCCACCTTTGTGTTTGTATTAAACCTGAATAAAACAGAAAACCGAAACAAACCAGAAGCGTAAATTCTTGTTTCTTCCCAGAACAAAAAATGTTCACCAACCAAAGCCAAGAAATTTGTCAACTTTATTTCCCTTGAAAACAACGAAACCTAGGAGACGGCCCCAAAGAAAACCGCAAAGACCAAAGCTTCTCGAGATTTTACCAATCACCGATCCAAGACCACTACAGAAAACCCCAAATAGGCAGAACCAATCAACGAGAAAGGTAGCACTAATTTTCACCAAACAGAAAAGAAAAACAAAAGAGAAAGGCTTTTGCAAAGGGGGGATTTTTCAGAAAGAAAACCCCAATTGGCAATTGCCATCAAGATCTGGCATTTACGTTGGAGAAGGAATTTCAAGTTTGTGCCGGAAAGAGAGGGTAAAATGGGGTCCAAAAAAAAATTTAAAAAATGAGAAATTGAAAAAAGGAGCATAGAAAAAGCACCTGGGAGCAGAGGGTGTGGTTGTTTGTTGTTTTGCGTGTAAAGGGTTTAGAGAGTACGCTCCGTTCTATTGTCCCTGCTGCCTCTGCCCTCTGCTGATGAATTGAGGTGGTGAATGGTGATGGTGGTGGACCAAAGCTATAGGTGCTTCTTTTGCTTCTAAATATTTTATATATTTTTTCTTATTTTAATTCAGTTTAACTCTTTTGAGGTTAATTTATTTTCTTAACCCAAATCTTGTTTGCAAAAGGCATATTTGAATTTGTGTTTGTGCATACTGTCCACCTGTCCCCCTCTCTTGGTCATATCTTCTTTTTATTATTCACTTCTTTCTTTTATCACAATTTAAAATTTTAGTTTTTATACCTCAAGTTTGTATGTTTTAATTTTTTGTATATTAAGACTTTTTTATTTTATCTTATCTTTATTATCACACAACAATTTCGTTTTAAACCTCTATTTGCAAGTGGATTATCTAAAGAAATTACCTCGAATTATCTCATCGTACTCTCTATCAATAATGATAAATTGTAACATTGCTAAGTTATGGTTATATTGTCAAAGTTAACGCTCTTTTTGAAGATAAAAACTAAAAAAAATAATCATTAAAAAATCAAAAGCAAAAGACAAAAAACATTATTTTTAAGATAAAAAATATTTAAGCGATGATAAAATTTTATCCCTAAATATCTAATGTATTTGCGTCATTGTGTGTAATGTGTTAAAAGCTTAGTATATATTACTAAATTAATTTTAAATAATTTTATGTCAAATGATTTATATATTTACACATACATCAATTAATACATATTAACTTACACAAGATTATATATACTAGTGATCTTACAAAACTAAGAAAGATTTGAGTGATTGTCCAATGTATAATAATTCCATAAAATTCAAACATGATTATTTTGTCGAAAAATACTTATAACTAAACAAAAAAAAAAACTATTTATATATTGAGTTATTTCTTCTCTTCTGTGTAAATGTTAATAAATTACTAGAATTAAATTATTCAATTTAAATTTTTGGGACTAACAATAATTTTATCCAAAATTTACAAGAATAAAACATATTTAATTTGCTATGAAAAAACATATTTAATTTGTTTTAATCGTCTTTATTGTTATTTTTATTTTTGCATATCACAGGTATTTCCTAGGAGAAACAGTTCTACTACTGAGTGAAGACTACTAGATAACAATGAAACCCTGTTTTCAAATATTTATGCAATGCACCTTGAACACGAAAACATGCAATTATTGATTAGACTAGAACAAATATATGCTTAATCTTTGACAGATTATATTCTACGTCATGGTTTTTAAATAACCTCCTTTTACTTATTTATATACAGTGATAAGTGACACGTGATCTGTAAAAAAAAATTAAGAAGGGTTAGTGTTTGTTTGGTAATAATTTTATAAAATTATTTTCAGTATTTTAATTTTTAAAAATTAAAAAACTTGTTTGGGTAATGTTTGTTTAAAACAATTTTCGAAAACAGTTCAGGTTTTTTAGTTTTTAAAAACTAAAAAACTGGAATAATTGAAATTAGTTTTGTTTTTCAGTTCTCAGTTTTTGTTTTGAAAACTCAAAATACAATCAGAATATGTTGTTTTTTGCTTTTCATTAATGAAATTCTAATAAACATTAACAAGTTTTTCCATTTTTACATCTTCAAAACAGTTTTCAAATATCACTTGTCAAACAATTTTTTTTTCTTTTCTTTCCGAAAACTATTTTTAAAAACTAAAAACAAAATCAAACCCTTATTATTTAATAATATTGAGGTAATTATAAATACACCTTGTGTTTTGTGTAATTACATATGCATTCTTTTTTTTTAACTACATAAAATTTCTTATTTTTACGTACTCATTACAAATTGTTTTTACTGAGATTTGGCAGAACAAATCCTTTTTCTGATCGTGGGTGCTAAGTTACCTTTTATAGGAGAATGGGTTTTCCGTTCTGAGACTCAGTTGAGGTGAGTGAGGTGTTGGGGTCCTTAGGTGTGCCGAGCCGGTGACCCATAAGTACCGAGGTAGCTGGGTGCCGGGAGGTACACAAATGTACTTCCTCCCAGAACAGTATAATATCATATATAAGTTTATTACACATATACCTTATAAGTTTTGTATGATATTATAAATGTACCCCTAAGTCTTGTATGTTATTACATATTGCATCCCTATATTTTTTAAACTTTAGGGTCAACACTCTTCTCACTTTCATTATTGCACTATTACAAAACTTGAAAACAAAAATTATTCATAACACGTTCATACAAAATAAAACATAATAATGCAAAAATAAACTTAAGTTTGTGTAATTTGGAAATGAGAAATATATTTGTAATGAGTATTTAAAAATATAGGTGTTTGTGTAATTTAAAAAAATGCATTTATAATTATATTAAACTTTAAGAAAGTATTCGGTAATTACCTTTTTTTATATTTAATAGCAATTTCCTTATAAATTGTTTATAAAAAATTATACCTCATAATTTTGTACACACATGACTGTTTCTTTAAATATGTTATTAAGTAGCCGTATCAATTCATTCTAATTTTTGTTTTTCCCATTTTAGGAACTATATATTAAATATTCTAGTTTGAGAAGACATGTTTTATTCTTTCTCTAATTTTCATAAAATTTATTTGACTTCTAAAAAAAAATATGATGCTGATTTTCATTAGTTGGAAAAAGTATATCTAACTGATTTTTCTATTTTTGAAGATGCAAGTTTAACTTTTTTGTATGATCTTTCTTAGGTTTAATTACATTGTATCTTCTATTTTTACAATGTTGATATATTTTAAATCATTACATTTTATTTTCAATATTTAAATTTTTTAATTTATTTTCTAATTTTGTGACGTGTTTTTAAATTATTACTTTGGTGAATTGATGTTAGGCTATTAAATGGAAAATGTTGATTGATATATGAAAGTAATTTAATGACATGACAAATTTTAATTTTGTAATTTAAAAATAATTTAACAATGAGAAAATAATTAGAATTGATTAAATCACTTTTAAATTATAAACTTATGACTTATCATATTATGGGTGTGTTTGGAAAAACTATGGAAAGTTGAAAAGTTAGCTGAAAATTAAAAAACTAACCGAAAGTTGAAAATTTAGTTAAAAGCGGAAAAATCAATTATACGTGTTTGGTAAAACTAACTAATTAACTAGTTGAAAATTACAAAATGACAAATAAGAGTATCATTAATGATTAGATAAATAATAAGGTATTTAAAATAACTAAAACATATTTTAGTAACATAAATTAATTACATATTTAAATTATAAATTATTATAATTACTTATTTAAATTATAAATTTCTATAATTACATATTTAAGTTAAAAATTTCTGTAATTATATATTTAAATTATAAATTATTATAATTATATATTTAAATTACAAATTTCTATGATTACATATTTAAATTCTAATTTTTTAATATATATTTAAATTATAAATTAGTATAATTATATATTTAAATTATAATTTTCTAAAATTAAATGTATAAATTCTTAAATTACATATTAAATTATAATTTTCTATAATTATGCATTTAAAATATATATTACTATGATTAAATTAAGGAAGAAAAGAGAGATTGTGTCATGAGGAGAGGGAAATAGTGATAGATATTTTGAAAAAACTAATTGTAATAACTTTTTAGAAAAAAATTAGTAGCTACTTAAAAGAATTTATAACTTTGTGCTGATCAAACGAAATCAAATTAGTTTTCAGTTAACTCAAAATGGCAAATCAAAGACACTCTAAAGGTGTGTTTGGCAAAATTGACAAAAAAGCTAGCTAGAAGGTAAAAGCTAAATAAAGTCACAAAGTTAACTAAAAGCTAAAAAACTAGATATAAGTGGTTAGAAAAATTAGTTGATCAACTAGATGAAGATTGTAAAATAAAAAATAAGGGCATAATTAATCTTAGATCAACAATGAAGTTTTAAAATAATTATAATATATTTTAATATATAAATAATTACATATTTAAATTGTAGATTTTTATAACTATATATTTATTATAAATTTCTATATTATATATTTAAATTATAAATTTATGTGATTACATATTTAAATTATAAATTACTATAATTATATATTTAAATTATATTTTTTTATAATTAAATATATGAAATTTAAATTATATATTTAAATTATAATTTTCTATTATTGTATATTTAAATTATAAATTATTATTACTATAATTACATTAATGAAAGAAAGAGAGATGAAAAAGATAGAGGTTGTATAATGTAAAAACAGAAAACTAGTGGGAGAAATTATGTTAATTATTGAAGGATAAAGTTGCAAAACAAAATCAACTAGTAGCTAAAATAGAAGATCTTTTAAAAAAGTTACTTATTTTTTGAAAAATCTAGTGACTCTTTAAAAAGTTTATAACTTTTTGTTATCTAAACAAATGGCTTAATTGACAAATCAAACATCAAACACGCTCTAGTTGAAAAGCTAGTTGTAAGCATGTAATAAGACTAGTTGTTTAACTGACTGAAAATTATAAAATAATAAATAAAGAAATCATTCATCATTAGATTAATAATGAGATATTTAAAATAATTAAAATATATTTTAATAATATAAATTGATTACATATTTAAATTACAAGTTATTATAACTATATATTTAAATTATAAATTTATGTAATTACATTTAAATTATAAATTATTATAATTATATATTTAAATTTTAATTTTATAGAATTAAATATATATATATATTAAATTACATATATTTAAATTATAATTTTATGTAATTATATATTTAAATTATAAGTTAGTATATTACATTAATAAATGAGAGATAAGTGAATGGGAGAATGGTTGTGTCGTGTGAGAAGATAGAATTAGTGGGGTACAATATTAATTAATAAAGAGTATGATTGTAAAGGAAAATAAAATCAGCTAATTAGTTTTACCTACCAAATGAAGCTAAAATATTTTTTTGTTACTATTTCAACTTTCCACTAGTTCAAATAACAAATCAAACCTAATCTAAATATTATTGTCATATTGTCTATACTAATCCATCAAAGTAAAGTTAATCAATTAGCCATCCACTAATTCAACAGTTTTAATTTGGAGACAAAAATATTAAAAATTAGAAAGATTGAAACACAAAATATAATTAAGTATTTTTTTATATCTAATCCATGAAAATAATTACATGTATAACTGTTAAGTAAATTATAAATATCTACAACTTCATCATATTTATTATTAATTGATAATATTAAAGAAACATTTACACTATTAATACTAGCAAAAACACAAGCATTGTTCTGCTTGTATATTCACAATTTTATTTTATATGTTATAACAATTTTAGGGTTTTAATTTAATATATTTTATAATAATACAATAGAGTATAGATAATTTGGTGTGTCGTTTTGCGTATAACATGATATAATATATTATATTTTGTTAATTTGTATATTTTTTTTGTTTATGATAACACAGTGAAAACATGTCAGATTATTAATAATTATGATAGATTTATAATGAATTTGAGAAAATAGAGAGAGGAAAGAATTTGAATAAAATTTAAAATTTTATTTTACTTGTGTATTTACGTTTTTATTAAAAATATTAATGATTAAAAGTATACATCTATTCACAAAACTTATATTTGTAAGAGTGGAAGAAATCATAAAATGTTTAAAATGGTAAAACCGTTATAAAATTTGAACAGCAAAAAACTCTATTCTCATTATATAATATAATATATAATATTATAGATTATTGATTATACATAGTAGGACAATTAAAATGTTGGATATAAATGTTTTAAAATAATTTTGTTCTTAAGGTTACAAGGTTGATTTAGTAGCAAAATCTACATTTTGTGAGGGAGAGATCTTGGGTTCAAAAAAATAGTTTATTTTTTAATTTTTAAATAAATATAAGGATAAAATAGGTATTTTAAAAAGTGGATATAAAAAAAGAAAATTTTATTTATTAATAGTTAGATATTTTCACTAAATTACTAAAACTATTATCATCGTTTAAATGTATTTCAGTCGAGAATAACGGTTAAATATATTTTGTACACACAAAAAAATAGTCTATTTTAATTAAATTTAATAAACATATATTGTTATAAAATTTGTACACTATTAATATAAAAATAGAATTAATGTAAATTTTAGAATTAATCATTATTATAAAATTAAAAAATTAATTATTATTAAATTAATGATTTTATAAATCTAATAATATATAATTAGACGACATTATAAAAAGAAATTTACATTATTAATATATATGGGGGGGTATAATATATGTATATATATATATATATATATATTCTGTTATTAGCTATTATTTTTTAGATAGAGTTTAATATTGACATTAATTTATTACAAAACAAAAGGGCAATCGCTAGCAATTTAACGGCGGCCAAAATTATAATGGTCCAATAGAAGCATAGTATGTGAAATTATGGTTACATATGGTCCAATGAAAACGACAAATGACAATGTTCCCGGTGTTGTTCTCCTATGTTATTATTTCTTACATACATCTGCCACACATGTGTAATGTGTTCAACTGTGGTTTGGTCCAGTCCAAGACCCACTGCAATTCCTGATTCAATTCAATTCCCTCCATAATGTTTCTTTTTGCTTCGTAAGGCCTAAGCTTTTAACGTTTTTCAGTCTAATTATTTTGGGTGAAAAATAGAATTTCTATGAATAAATTTGGTCCTTAGGTTCAAACTATGTTCATATCAAATAAGAATTTAATGGCAGCATTGTTTGGACACACTTGAGATGCTGGAATTATTGTCTTCCTATATGCTGTGAACGTCATACCTGTGTATGCTTTGAGTTGTAGTTTAGTCTTCTAAGATCACACCCAAGGATGAAAATGTGAGGATATTGCTTGGTAAAAGAGAAAACAAATTTAAATTTTATGAGATCCCTAATTTTTTATATTTATCCTTTATTTTTATCTTCCTAAAAAATATAACAAATAATATTTATTCTCTCCTAAAATGGGAAAGGAAGGTAGTATTATTTAGTGTGACTCTTCGTTAGGTTCTCCATGTAAGATATTTGTTAGAGAATACATTAATTAACAATGTGACCAAATTAGCGTTTATATAATAAAAGCCAAAATTGAAATTCTAAAATTTTTATTTTTCAACAATGAATATTTAATGAGAATTGTATTAAAAAGATCTAACTAGTGATGCTACTACTCACTTGGTTGTTAATTGTGTGGATTGTCGTATAGAAGCAAACTTTTGAGATTTATAGCCTATTTGAAGTTACCAAAAATGGCAATTCAACTTAAGTTAAGGTTACAAGAAAAAATATTAACGTTTTTACTTAAACATGATTTGGACTTTGGAGCTTTCTCAACGAAAATACAAACATTCCGTTGGATTTACTTGCCGAGTGGTAGTGTTGAGTTCCGAAATGGTGGGACTTGATGTTGATAGTAGTAGCTAGCTCCGGCCTTTGCATGTGTGGTGGAAGTATCTTCAAAAATTGGCTTAAGTTTTTTAGATATAAAGTTCACCAAAAATTATCTTTTATTTTTCAAATTTAAATTTTATTTTATGTTTCTAAAATAATTTATTTTTTATATTAACATCTATTTATCAAATTCAATATATTTGAATATCTCATGTGTGAAATTAAGTATTTAGAGGTTAAAGGTGAGGAGGAGATTAATTTGTCTGTTTATCAAATTTAATATTTTTGGATATGTTAAATGTGAAATTAAAGATTGAAAGTTAGAGGTCAGGAGAAGATTAATTTATAAGTACAAAAACATATTCTTTGTTAACATTTTTTTAACGACAATAATTGAAGAAGAAGAATTAAAAATGAATTAAAAATTAAAAAAAATTCTTAATTTTAAAGACTAAAAATAATTTTTTTTTATACTTTAAAGACAAAAACGTATATAATAAGTCTTAAAAATATAACAAATCAAAGCAGTTTCTTCTCGTGCATTTATCGTCAACTTTTACTATTTTCATAGCCATAATGTATTTAGTATCCCTTAAAAACTTTTTTTAAATTATCATAAAACTAAATATTTTTAACTTAAGATTTGTGACAATCTTAAAAAAATTCTTATAGGTGTTTGAGACAAATTATTAAAAAGATTTGTTAGAAAATAAATCAGTTTTGAAAATGTTCTTACAATTTTAGATACGAGAATATCTGAAAAGGGTATTTGTGGTGCGACTTTGAATCTAAAACTAGTCCGAATCAAATTATAAAAATAAGTGTGATGCAGTTTGGTTCGATTTAGATTAATTATAAAATTCAAACTAAATCAAACCAATGTTTTGCGATTTGGTTTGGTTTTGCAGTTTAAAATTTATATTATTAAGTATTAAAAATACACTCAAAAAATTTATTTCTAAAATTATATAAAAGTTTAGTCACTCCTAACAAAATTATATAAAAATGTCAATCATTAAAATTAAAGTATAAACAATTAATTCATTTAAACATTACATTCTGATGGTTGTCCTCAAATTATATCAAATGAAATTAAATCAAATAGTTATGCTAAAATATTTATTCATCAATATTAATTAAAAATATTAATTAAAGATTAAGTCAAAATTTTATAAATTTAAAAAATAATGAATAATTGTATATGCCGTGTTGGGAACTGTTATGGCTTCAACTCTTGGTGGGGATATTTCTCTTGAGGAACTTTATGACTATTCTGGCATCACTCTTGGGACTCCTATGACTTTAACCCATTTAGACACATAGTCCATTGCCAGTAAGATATACTTATTATCAAATGAAGGTGGAAATGGACCAACAAAATCAATCCCCCAATAGTCGAATACCTTAACTTCTGTGATGCTTTGAAAAGGCATTTCATTTCTTCTGGCACTTATCACAACTTCTTACAAATTCCTGAGCATCTTTGAAAATTGAAGGTTAGTTCTCCCTACTTAGAGAACTTTAGCAGCTGTTTTATCTCCACTATAGTGCCCCCAATACGATGAGTTGTGGCAATGCTAGAGGATGTTTTTTGCTTCGTCTGAGGATACACACCTCCTCAATAGTTTATCAGCTCTAATTTTGAATAAGTGAGGATCATCCCACACATTGAGAATCCCCAAAGAACTTCTTCCTTTGGTGCCAATTCAGATCCCTAGGAATGACACCAGCTACTCTGAAATTGGCCATATCAGCAAATCACAACCTCTCTTGAATAAGAAACAGCTTCTCATAAGGGAATTCTTCTTTGTTGTCTCTCCCAAACCTGTCACCTCTTCATTCACTAGCCTATATAGGTGGTCTGCTACCATATTCTCACTCCGCTTCTTGTATTTGATTTTCAAATCGAATTCTTGAAGTAGGAAAACCTATCTTATCACTTTTGGCTTGGAGTCGAACTTGGTGAGCAAGTTCTTGATTGCAGCATGATCAATGTAATCCACAACCTTAGACCAAATAAGATAAGGCCTAAATTTCTCCAGGGCATAGATAATGGCTAGCAGCTTTTTCTCTGTAGTGGCATAGTGAAATTGAGCTTCATTAAGGACTTATTGCATAGTATATGACATGAAAAAGCATGTCTCTATGTTGCTCCAATATTGCACCCACTGCATAGTCATTAGCATCACACATAAGAACAAATGGTTGGCTCTAATCAGGAGCCACTATCATTGGAGTTGACACCAACTTTCCTTTTAATGCTTCAAAAGCCAAGTTGCACTCTTTATCAAATCTAAAAGGTGTGTCCTTATTGAGCAAATTGCAAAGAGGTTTGGCTATCTTGGAGAAATCTCTTATGAATCTTCTGTAAAAGCCCACATGTCCAAGATAGCTTTTGATGCCCTTTACATTGATTGGTGGAGGAAGCCTCTCAATGACATCTACCTTGGCTTTGTGAACCTCAATCCCTTTAGCAAAAATTTTGTGGCCCAAAACAATGCCCTTAATCACCATGAAGGGACACTTCTCCCAATTAACCACAAGATTAGTCTCAATGCATCTTTTGAGGACCACTTATAAATTTTCAAGGCAGACATAAAATGATTGACCAAAAACTGAGAAGTCATCCATAAAAAGTTCAATTCTCTTCTCCACCAGATCTACAAATATAGCCAACATACACTTTTGAAATATTGTTGGAGCATTACAAAGACCAAATGGCATCTTCTTGTAGGAAAATAGTCCAAAGGGGCATGTGAAGGCTATTTTCTCTTTATCAGCCAGATCCATTACACTTTGATTGTAGTTTGGATATCCATCCAAGAAGCAGTAATAAGTTTGACTGACAATCTTTCCAACATCTGATCCATGAATGGCAGGGGGAAATTATCTTTCCTTGTGGCCTGATTGAGCTTTCTATAATTAATGCATATCCTCCAGCTAGTGACAGTTCAGATCAACTCATTATACTCATTGTGTATCATTGGCATGCCACCCTTTTTTAGGCACCATTTGCACATGACTAAACCATGCATTGTCTGAGATTGTATCATTGACTTTAAGTAGTTTGAGCACCTTATTTCTGACAAACTTTTTCATAGTAGGATTGAGATGCCCTAAAGGTTGTATAATCGGCTTGTATTCATTTTCCATGTGGATCTTATGCATATAGTATGATGGACTAATCCCCTTTATATTAGAGACAGACCACCCAATAACTCCACTTTTGGCCTTCAAAATTTGAACCAATATATTTTTTTCATCCTTGAATAAAGCACTACTAATGATGACTGGTTTCTCACTTCCTTCATACAATAAAAAATACTTCAAATAAGATGACAACTTCTTCAATTCAATCTTGGATGACTTAGACTTTTGCTCATTTCTCAATTTTTCAATTACCACCTCATTAAGTGAAGGCATCTGGTTTGCATCAATCCTAGAGGCATTTATCTATGTTCCTTTCCCCATCTTCATTTAAGGCTTCTATGGAGTCCATAAAAACTTTCTTAAGAGGAAAGACACTTCTCATTATGGCCTTTGTCTCACTAATTACCTCATCAAGTGCATCCATTTTGAAGCAATCTCCTTTTTTTTTTTATGGCTCATAGCTTCAAAATATTGAAATTCAACCCTTCATCTTGTACCCTTACTATCAACTTGCCATCAACCACATCAATAACTACATTGGTCGTGCTCATGAAGGGTCATCCTAGAATAAGAGGAATATCAAAATCCTCTTCCATGTTCATTGCCACAAAGTCCACGAGAAACATGAACTTGTTGATCTGTACTATAACATCATCCACTACACCTTATGGCTACTTGATAGATCCGTCTGCTAATTGAAGAGTCGCTCTTGTTGTCTTGACATTTAGGTCACCGATCTTTTTTAGGAGAGAAAGAGATAAGATTCATACTAGGTCCCAAATCCAATAATTGTTTTCCAATGGATAGCTTCCTAATGGTGCATGGTATAATGAAGCTTCCCGGATCCTTAAGCTTAGGCGGAAGCATCTTCTGCATAATGGCATTGCAGTGGCCATCAACCTCAATGGTGACCTAATTATTGTACCTTTGCTTTTTAGTGAGAAGGTCCTTCATAAATTTGGAGTAGAGGGACATCTACTGCAGGGCCTTAGAGAAAGGTAGATTGATCTCCAGCCTCTTGAAAATGTCCAGGAATCTAGTAATTTACATCTTTATACCTTTCCTAGATAAGGCATATGGATAAGACAACTCAATGGGGATAGTAGTGGATACAAGCTTCTCATTCCTCTTCTCCTGGGCAACTTGGTGCGTAAAGTTATCAACTTTGTTCCTCTCACTACCTCTTTAGCACCCTCACTCATTTTCCCATTTTTCTCTACTACTTCAATTTCCTCATCTGCTTCCTTTTCATCCTCATCTTCTCTCAAACCCCTCTCACTCTCTTCTTCACTTTCAATTTTCTCTCTCACAACCTCCTCCTGACTCCTTTTTCTTCCAATGTTTTCCCACTCATAGTAGTGATAGCCTTGCAATGCTCATTTGGATTTGTTTGAGTAGAGAAGGACTCACTCTTAAGCTCGACTAATTGCTTTGCTATTTGCATAAGTTGTAATTCCAAATAATTGAAATTCTCTTTATTTTGCTTTTGCTTAGACTAAGTTACTTCCATGAATGCATTGATCCTTGCTTCAAAATTGGAGGAGTGGGTTTGTTGATTCCGTTATGCTTAAGCTGATTGGTGGAAGAATTGGTTGAACTAGTTCTGCCTTTGGAATTTGGACTGAAATTGGTTCGGTTGTTGTTGTTGGAAGGATGGTCTAGTAGAGGAGTAGACAAAGTTATTGTTGTTTCTCCAATTTTGATTAAAAGCATTATACGAAGGAGGATTGTTGCCATAAAAATTTGATCTATCTTGATTAACATACAATTTATTTCTTCCTAAGAACCACTGGGAATAAGGCAACTACCAGTAAAATGAACTCTTCCACATAAGTCACATCCTTCTACATTTTGAGCTTGAAATACCTGTTGAGAGTCCTGAGAGGGAGAAACATGATGCATATTTTCAACTGTTGAGGAATGAGGATTATCTATTTTGTGAGATTCTTAATCTGTTGATCCAATTTATAATTTTAAGCTAGAAGGGCATCCTGATGATTTAATTCAAAGACTCTTTTTCTTCTGAGATGGGTTTCTAGAGTATTAAACCTCTGAATCAATAGAAAGTCATATTCTCAATGATCCTTTCAGCATTCATAAAAGTTTTGTTGAAGATTGAGCCTTCAATTCAAGCATTTAACAAAAGTTTTGTCTGAGGCTATAGCCTAGATAAGAAAATGGTGAATTGGGATCCTTCATCAAACCTATGGGCTAGATACTTCCTAAGCAGTGTGTTGTACCTATCTCACGCCTCACAAAGTGATTCATCAGCTCCATATCTGAAGATGGATATATCAATCTTCTTCTGATTCACATGGTTAGAGGAAAAAACTTGGTGATGAACTTGTCCACTAACTTTTCCTATAACATTTAAGCATTGTATGAAAAAGACTTAAACCACTCTTTAGTTTTCCCTGCTAATAAGAAAGGAAATATGCTCAACCAAATGACATCATCATTTACATGTTGAATCCTCACAATGTTGCATATGTCCAAGACTGTGTTGAGGTGAGTATACGAATCTTCATGAGCCAGCCCAAAAAAATGATTGTTCTGGACTAGGTTCATTAGTGCAAGCTTTACTTCTAAATGTTTTGCTTCAGTGAATGACCTTGCAATGCTATTGACCTACCTGGGACCAATATAGGTGGTGTAATCTCCTAAGTGTAATTTTTTTTATGAACTTCTTCTTCTGCCATGGTTTCTTCAATAGGATTTGGCATAAGGGATTCTAGAATAGGTGTCTTTGTACTAGCCTGCTTCTTAAGAAGTTTCCTTCTTCTTCTTGACTTATTGTTCCCCTTGGTTGTTCTATCAATCTTTGAGTCGAATAAAAATTGATAAGGCTGGAGTCTACCACACATAAACAAGAGAAAGAAAACTAGAGCAGTGGGCAAGATAAGACAAAAGAATAACTCTAAAAACTACTAAACAAATAAAAGAATAAGATATGGAAAGTAAAGTGCATAAAAATAAACTAAGATTTATGTGATGAGAAACTTGGTAGGGTTCCGTTCTCACTATGTCATCCCTCTAAAGTACACATGACTTACAAAACAATGTTTATCACACACGTTCTCATCACCCATAAAAGTATTTTTAACCTCAATCTCTCGCAAGTAAGGAACTGAGTTATTTGAGTATTAGACTATCACTCCCACACATAATCTAAAGTCAAATAACCCATTTTAAGTAAAGGAGCTTGCCATGACCAATATGTTTTATTCTCTCTCAAGCAATATACCTCATTTGGAACTCTTCTCATTTTACAAGTTAAAATTCTCTCTTGAGCTCATTCAATAAGTAAAATCCTCAATAAATATAAAATCAAAGCATAATGTAAAGAAGAACTGTGACAATGATCATAAACATTATATTGATAACATCAAAAGATACAAAAGATTTCAGGCATAGTTACAAATGAAACCCTAACCACAAAACCTAGCCTTCCATGGAGGTGGAGAACATGATAAATGGATTGAGGCTATAAAATGGTGAAATGAAGGTGGAAGACGTCAATAAGCAAAATCCTAGGATTGTTGGTGCATTCCCCTCATTACTCTCAAAGACGCAACTTTTATTTTTTATAAAACAGGATTTGTTCGAACGCGAGGGTTGGATAGCATCGGTATGGGCACTATGCACCAAGGCAGCGAAAAAACACCCTCTCAGATTTATAGGCGTTGGTCAGCCCCTCAAGATGGGAGTTGGGTGCCGACCGGCACTAGGCGACCACTCCTTGGTCGCTAGACGTCGATGACAGACCCCTTAAAATTCCTTACTTTAATGTCTACACACTACTACAACACCGCCCAAGCTCCAATTATCTGACACTTCTCGTAGCCTTCTTCAAAACTTGACTCAAGTGATAAAAAAAAAAGAAAGATAAAATTAAAATATGCACAAAATGTAAATTTATAACTAATTATCCTAAATATCTAAATTTTGTATAAAAAAGAGTAAAATCAAGGTCTTAAATGAATTGGAATTAGGATAATTGTTCTATTTTACCTCTATAAATTAGGTAATTTAGGGAGTGAGGTTTACGTTGCTTACATAGTTAGACTGCAAGGGATCTAATAGCCATCAATTTGGTGGTTGCATTGAATTGTTATTATCTAAGTTATAATGAAAAATGTTGAAGAGACTTTCTCAGATTTTCAATCATACCATATGGATTTGGGGCTCAATCTCGTAGTTCATGGAATTGGGATATTGCCCTGCATATATTCGATTTCGATCAATTATTGTTATAAAATCACCAAAAACATTCCAATTTACTTGCTAATTGTTTCATCAAACTTTCAGAAACTAATTCCCCAAAAGCATCGATCTCTCGCGTAGAGTTGTAGTGTTCTTTTTTTCTTTTAATGGATCGAACCCAAATCCTTCTTGTTGGGTTACCAATCTTCCTCTTCTTCTCAAATGTCCTTAATCTCTTCGCTCCTCAACCCATTGAAAATGAACCCATCACTCCCCCATCCACTCCTAATCCTTCCCTCAACAACAACTTCACCAATCCTTCAAGTTTACTATCAACTTTCTCAATTACCCTCTTCCAAATTTAAGAGTTTTCACCCATATCCCTTGTGCCAATTTTTATTTATTTTTTCATTTGGGTTTCCTTTTTAACTATTTTCTGTTTTGTAATAAGTTTGTATCAATGCAGAAATAGAGCAAGCTTAGTGTGATTGGAGTTGGCAATACGTGTAAATGAGATGGTGAGAGAAGATAATAGTAATTTTTATTTTATAGCGGCTAAAAACTGCCAGAAAATGTAATAAAAATAATAAAAAATTTTATTAATAAAATATTAATAAATAAAATGACATGTTATTACTTAACAACTAAAATAAACAGAAGGATTAAAATATTGGATGGAAAAAAAGTTTATATACCTTGACCGGTCAATAAACAATTTGTGTACCAAAATCATAAATTTGAAAAAGTAGGCTAGAAACGATAAAATGAGGCAAATCATCAATTTGGTGGACGGGCTAGTATTTTGAGTCCACTGGCTCACTTTGTCTTTTCATCATGAATATATAAAGGCTTACAAAATTACTTTTTTGGATTTTCTATTTTTTTAACATGTATTTCTTTTTTTTTTTTAAAAATGGTCTTTTCATTTATTTTTTCTTTTTCTTTCAATTTCCTCTTTTGTTTTTCCTTTCCAATTTTTTTTATAAACAAATGTTAATTGTTAATATGTTAGTTTTATTAGTGGAAAGATTCGAACTTACAACCTCTCCCTCCCACCTCCTCCCCACATGTGGACATCCCCACTTGTTTTTATTTTCAATTATTTTATTTCTTCTACATCTTTCTCCTTTTTTAATTTTTATTAAAATAGTCTTTAATTACTTACCAAACAATATTTGAAATTAAATTAGTTTTAATCTAATTAATATATATGTGTGCGCGTGGGTGTGTGTGATATGAAACTACTCTTTCTATAAAAGTAACAAAGGTATTTTTTCTATAGGATTTTGAGTATTTTCAATATTTTTGCTTTTATAGTTTTTTCTAATTTCTTTTTTTATTTATTAGCTTTATTTTTTTGTGTAAATACATACATATATATATATACATAAATAATTTTATGTTATTTTTTATTATTTTATATTTCTATATTCATCTTAATATGTTAAAAATTAATTTATTGCATAGCTTTTTTATATTTTTTAAATTTATATTGCCTTAACTCTTGTTCTAGTGAAAATTATTTAATAATTCCTAATTTTCAACATTTTTTTTCTATAATCTAACTTTAATTGACCAACATTAATTCCTAAAAAATTTAAAATTTAATTTTTATTAATACATTAAATATCTTTATTATGTTTAATATTTTTAATAGATATAATTATTTTTATATTAAAAACATAGAAGCTTAATTGTTTAGAAAAATAATTTTATTATACAATAAGTATATAATAAATATACAAGAATCATAAAATAATTTTAAGTTATTTATAAAAACTAAGTTATAATTGGTGAGAGAAATTATCTTCTATCTATACTTTTTAATTAATGTTTATGTAGCACCATTAATAGGAGAAATCGTGTTAGATTTTTTCTATATGCAAAATTATATGTACTTCGATTTGACTTTTTCTCTCTCACGTAAAGTGCCCTTGCGCATCTCTTGTGCAAAATCTTGGTTGTTCACTTTGCATGTGAAAGAAGCCAAATCGGTAGCACTTATGCGAGTAAGATTAGTCTTTGACCTAATGAATTTTATTATATATTTATTGTACATAAATATCATAGATTAAGTTATATCCATAAAACAAGTCATCATATTCAATAAATATTTATTGATTATTGTTTATTTAACACTATTAGTAAGGAAAATAGTGTTCAATTATCAATTTAAAAATATACTTAAATTATAAAATAATTTAAATTACTTACTCAATAAAATATCATAGATTAATTTATATTTGTTAAAGAAATTGCATTTAATCAATATTTTTTATTAATGTTTATTTAATACTATTAGTCTTGGGAAAATAGTGTTCAATTTTCTCTAAATGTACAATTTTATTGGATCAGTAACATTTATGCACGATGAGTATGAATAGTCTTTGACTTAAAAGGTTTGCGGATGTAACACCCTTATTTTCGCAACCAGGTTAATATATAATTCTAGGTGTTAAAGTTAGAAACTTAGTTATCACAGACACCCAATTTCGTCTGGATAAGACTTTTAGCCAAGAGAGGATGAACAAGAAAATGATTCATTAAACCAAGAGAGGATGATGGTCCATGAGAATCATAGGGAAATAATCCAAGCTTCAACCAAAGGTTTCAATGAACCAAAAAAGGATGTCCGTTCATGTGAATTGTAGGACAATGACCTAAGCCTCAACCAAAGGTATCAATGGACCAAAAAGGGACATTGAATCATGTAAATTGCAAGGCATAAGTCAAACCTCAATCTACAATATCATTAAACCAAAAAGATTTGCTGATTCAAGCTTAATTTCGCTAAGCCATGAGGAAACCACGCCTCAGAGATCGTTTAGCGAATGAATTTTCACTAAGAGAGTCCCAAGAAATAAATAGAGATTCAGAAATTCGCTCAGTGGAATTTGGAAATTTGTTCAGCAAATTTAATTTCGTTCACCAGATTTTCTTGCGTAAAGGCTATAAATAGGGGTCCTTGGCTGCATTTTAGGAGAGGAAATCAGTGAAGAGGGAAGTTGAGGAAGAGAGAGAAGCAGAAGGAAATTTCACTAAGAGAAATGAAGGTTCTTGAGGAAGGAAGTTAGGAGGAAAATCTTCCAAGGAAGATTGAAGTTGCGAAGGTTTTGCATCACTCTTAATCAACCTCTTATCAGTGATATTTATAAACCACGAGAGGTGTTAATCTTAATTGACTTATGTGTTCTACTATTCTTGTGATTATTGTTACTAAAACTAAGTTTTAATGCTTAGTTGATTGCTTAATAACATCTACTATGCTAACTTTATCTTCTCCAAAAGTTATTTTGGTGCTTTGTTATTTTCTTCAGAAGTTATTCTAGTGTTTTATTTATGTTTTCCAGAGATTATTCTGGTCCTTTATTTATTATTTTCGTATATTAATTTTTGACCCTTTATATATCATTTACATATATTAGTTTTTATTTGTGTTTATTATATTCAGTTGATTACTGCTAAGCTGTTTTCCAAATATTACAACATGTTTGAAATATAAGTCTTTAAAGATGTAGTAGTTTTATAATTGTGGTCATTATTAATTATTCATGAAATAAGAGATGGATATGAGAATTTATATATATATATATATATATATATATATATATATATATATATATATATTGAGGTCTTTTTGGAGGATAATTCATTAATGATTCTGTGGAGGATGATTGAATTATTAGTCTTTAAAAATGTAGTAGTTTTACAGATGTGGTCATTATTCATTACTCATGAACTAAGAGATGAATATGAGAATTTATATATATCTATTGAGGTCTTCTTAAGGATAATTTATGAATGATTTTGTGAATGATAATTGAAATATAAGTATTCTTTGAGTTGTGATATGTGATTTATGGTTAATAAATGGTGTTTATGTATGCGTGTTATATAATATGTGGTTGTAAAGTTAGAATTTCCTTAGGGAATGCCCTAGGAGGTTGAGAGGAGAACTTAGTAACAAGTCTAGGTTCCCTGGTAGAGGTACATGCAGGTGCATGGAGTACAATGTTTGGGAAGTCACAATTGGTACATTGCGAGATGAAAGGTAGAATCAGAGAGGTCCTAGGATTTTTTTTAAGTAAATGAGTATTTGTATGATTGTTGTGGATACTTGGGCTGATGATGTTAATAAGGTAATGAACATTTAGGGAAGTCCATGTTGGTGCTTAAATAGAATATTTATTTATTTATAATTATTGATAAACGTTCAACATCTCATGGTTGATATGGTATATCTTTCTTGGTCTAAAATATAGTTGGCCATTTGTGATAGGTAGGTAGCCCAATTGTTAGTTGACAAGTGTCAACTGTTATTAAATTTTCATATAGAATTTTGACACTTTTTTATCTTAATTGTATTCATTAGATGTTAATTATCCCTAATTTAAGAATTATTGAATCCAAATGTTTATTTTTTAGTCTTATTATAAATGAAGGTATTTGATCCCAATTTTTCTACCACATTTTTCAGGTAATTAAGGATGGAAGAAGGAAATGATTGAAAGAATTATGAAGAAATAAAAAAAAAGAATCTGCCACATTCTTGCACAATTTAGAATTTCTTGCTTGAGCAAGATTGGTCAAGAGAAGGGAGGTGCATCAGGGGCATTCTAGCTCAAGCGAGATAATTTTAGCTTGAGCGAGATCATTCTCGCTTGAGCGAGAATTGTCTTAAGAACATTGCTGTTTGAAGGGCATTCTCGCTCAAGCGAGAAATATCTCGCTTGAGCGAGAGAACCTTTCTTCAAGTTGAAGTACTATTCTCGCTTGAGTAAGAATCAGATAACTCAAACAAGAAATCACTTATAAAAGATTCGGAATGAAAATGACAAAGGGAGCATGAGTTTTCAAGTAGAAAATCAGAGAACCACAGATAGAGAACAAGAAAGTTGTTTTCTTCAATTCCTCTCCATTTCTGATTGTATTATGGCTACCATGAGTAGTTAATTTCTTTTTTTTTTTGGGATTGAATGTAACCAATTTGAACTCGAATGTATTCTGGTGATATTTATATAGTAATTCCGTTTTCATTTGATATTTTTAATGCTTAATTGTATCTAATCAATAGATTCTTGAATTTTATTTTTAGAATTAACTGGAAAGTATTTCTAAAAATTGGCTTTCAACGAAATTACTCGATATGTTGCATTACTAGAAATAGATTTATATATATCAATTGCTTTGTAACATCTGATCATAATGTTGCTTAATCTGTTAAATATCTGAGGAATCGATATTTAAGAGTTTTTTCTTATGAATTTTATACTTGAGGGACCAATATAAATTATTTTTGTATGTTGCATCAATATGAATTTATTTCGAATGCTATATCTATTTATTTATCCAGAATACAGATGAGTAAGATAGATGAAATTCAATCCAAGTTTCTCCCACCGAATTATCTTTATCATTTAGCCTATTACTCTTCTAATTTTATTATGTGCTTTAATTTATCTTACTACATTCCAACATGAATAAATCCATTACTATATATATATACTTATGAGCACTATAACTTTGAATTTTAATTGAAATCGTTCCTCATGGGATTGACACTCTTACTTCTAAAACTACATACTACAATTGATTTTGGTACGCTTGCCAAAGTTCAACAAGTATTTTTAGTGCTATTGTCAAGGAACGGTGTTTTTTTGAAATTCTTAGTTTAGCTCATTAAGCATTATGAATAGTTTTCTTTGTTTTAGTTAGTTTATTTAAATTTTTATCCTGTGCTAATCCATGCTTGAGTTGTCTTTGATTTATGTTATTACGAAGTTAGATTTCTAAAGATCAATTGGAATTTGATTCGGAAATAGAAAAGACAGCTCGAAAGAATCAAAGTAAAAACAAAAAGGAACAACAAGGACAAGCAAAAGGAGAAACTTCTAGTACTCTCGTCAAACAAAGTCTACCAAATAAAGAATCTAAACATATGGTTGGTGAAAGACCAAATCTGCCAAGAAAAACACTTGAAGACTATGTTATGCAACAAGGGCCAAGACACTTTTCTAGCATAGCAATACCATGCACCAATAAATCATTGGAGATGAAGCTAGTTTTACTTAGCTTAATCAGTGCCCATCAATTCACGGGAATGGATCGTGAAGACCCATATACTCATCTGTCCACTTTCTATAAATTGATAGGAACAATGAGTTTTGATGAAGATGATATTGAATATGTATAATTGCGTTTGTTCCCTTTTTGATTGGCAAGTAAGGAAAATGAATGGCTGAAATCTCATTTGAATTAAAGCTTAGTCAGTTGGAGTGATGTATAAGAGAAATTCTTGAATAGATTCTTCCATCATCCTGCTACATCAAAGCAAAATATGATACTTCCACCTTTAGGAAATGACCAGATGAACCATTCTGTGAAGCCTGAGAAAGATTCACATCCCTGTTAAGGAGATGTCCAAATCATGGATTTGAGGATATTGCTCAACTGAACATTTTTTGTAATGGTCTAAGGCCTGACACTAAGATGATTCTGGATGCAGCAGTAAGAGGGACAATGATGTCTGTAGATGCAAAGCAAACAATAAGAATTATTGATGCATTAGCTTCTACAGATTATCAAGCTCAATATGATAGACATACTGTTCAGATAAAAGGGATACTAGATTTGAATACAACTATGCTATCTTAGCTCAAAATAAAATTTTAACTTAGCAAATTGACGCATTCACCAAACAAATGTCTATATTACCTCAACAATTACATGCCATGCATTCTTCTCCTAGTCAACCTAAACCTATGAGATGTGACTTCTGTGGAGGTGACCATCTAAATGGCCATTATTTTTATCAGAATAATCCACAAGAAGAAGAAATTCATTACGTGAGCAATCAAGGGTGATAAGGTAATTTTTCAAATAATAATTATCCTAACAATTTTTCATAGGGTTGGAGAAACAATCAAAATCAAAATTTTGGTTAGAAACAAGATGTTGGACCATCTAACAGGCAACCTTCTTATCAACAACAACAACATTATCCTTCAGTGCATGAAAGAACATCAATAAACTAAATTATTATTTCTTGGCCTTATAGGGGGGCCATTTGTGGTGATGGTGGATAGGTAGCCCGATTGACAGTCATCGAAATGATTATGATGGACAGGTGGCCCAATCTCATGAGAGGATTATCGTACCAACATAGGAAAGATATAGGTGTTGCCAATCACTTTCCAAAAGAAATCTTTGATGAGGTGGGTGAATCATCATGGATGATCATGAATCCATATTTAGAGTCAAGAGAAACTTAGTCTAATGATGAAATGAGTGAGATTGAGTTATATGATGAAATTGTATGGAACTGAGTCCTAAGATAAACCTTAAACCCCTATTAATGTTAGTTTATTAAGATTAACATTTATAGTTTATAATTATCTCACTCCTCTATGTGTTTTTTCTCTGTGTGTTTCCTTTCATGTATGTTTGAAATATGAATAGAAGAGGAGTTAGATCATCTTACTATGATGGGGATTACCGAAGATTTCTTGTGTACATGATGTATGATGAATGATGTTTCATATGAAGTTACTTTTGTTGGTTTTTCATGTCAAAGGTTTACTGCTTTGGATAAGATTAATCGGGGTAGTGGTGATGAGTAATATATAGTGTGCTATGAAATATTTTATAAAAGAAAGGTTTTGTAATGGATATTATTGTTCTATCCTTGTTTTAAGAAGATTATGATTCTTTATATAAAAATTAATTTTAAAAATTCCTCATAATTGAGTAAAAATATTTGTCAAATCTCTGTATTTTCATAAATAAATTGGGTCGTTACAAGGAAGACCTACTTAAGGTTTATGATCCAAGAAATATAAATATATAATAATATATTAAAATAATTTATTTAACACATTTTATGATAAAATAATTTTAAATTACTTATTTAATAGTATGATAAATTAAATTAATTTAAATTCTTATAGAAGAACCATAAATATCATTCATAAGAGATAATTAGACTTGACACCATTATAAATATCAAAGTTTTTCTAAAAATATTTATACAATCACATTTTAAAGACTCAACAATGTATCGACTTTATGTTTGATACCTCCATACACTAATTTTTTATTAATAAGTATGTGATAATATTAATTATTTTTCATAAATCTATGATAAAATATTTCAAAATTAATTTAAAAAATTATTTTTATGAAAGATAATTTTAAGTTAATTAATAAATAATATCATAAATTAAATTTGTTTTAATTTTTATGAGAAACACTACAAATATCTTTTGTAAGAAAACACCTTATTTGATACCATATAAGAAAAATC
Source organism: Psophocarpus tetragonolobus (assembly GCA_037954015.1). Taxonomy (NCBI): domain Eukaryota; kingdom Viridiplantae; phylum Streptophyta; class Magnoliopsida; order Fabales; family Fabaceae; genus Psophocarpus; species Psophocarpus tetragonolobus. Next base: position 4,439,215 of record CM075696.1, read on the forward strand.
ATTTTGGACATAAAAATTTCTTTTATGATAAATTACAAATATCATTCACATGAGGCAAGTTTACTCGACATCCTTGTGTAAAATGTTGTGCGTGACAGTTATTTTTTTCATATTTAACATAATTGTATTTAAATATTCAACCATAACTAAAAAGTATAACACAATCAAGATTTATATTTTTTGAAAATACATCACTAAGAAATGTTTTTATGTTTAGGTTATATGCATCACACTCTAAATATAAAAATTGTAACTTTTCAAATATAAATAAGTTAAATTAATAATTAATATGAATTATATAATATTATTATGCTAATTTAAAAATTAAATATTAAAAAATTACTATAGATGTATTTGACTGTTTTTTGAATCTTATGTAGGTGTCAATAAATAAAATATAAATTTTATTTTTGAGATTAAAATAATAATTTATTTTAAGTAATATTAATTTCAATATTTTTATACATTAAATTATTTTTAGATTAATTTTAAATCATTCAAATTTTTCTATAAACTATAATATTATAAAAGTATTAATTGTATATAAAATAGTTATAAAATAATCAAATAAATATATAATTTCATATTTTAAAATCATAATATAAATTAAAAAATTAAATTAATTTTAGAATTTTATGCCTAATAAAATTTTTATGAATATGATCTTAATGAAAATATTTAATTTATAATATATGTAGTTGAAATATGTTTCAAAATAGGAATAAGTTGACCTAATGTATATAAATCTATACAGATGTTAAACAAGTGTAAAATACTACTTCAAATTAAGAAATAAGTTGGATATATTATATGAATCAAATTAAATTTTTATCTACTAATAATTTTTTGCATGGTAATTTTGAATTACAGTATCTTCTATTCATTATCTAATATTTATGAGTTTTATCTACTAATATTGTCAAAAACCGTGATTTGTGCAGCAGTAATTGACGTGACGTAATTTTAGGATGTCTTTATATTTGATGTGCTGTATTCATGCAACAGTTGTGTGTTGTTTTTATTAGGATCATTTATGTTTAATTAATTCCATAATTATAGGGATCTGTTTTAGGATTGGCAGTCTGCATTTCCTAAAATATGTAGCTGACTCATGTATATTTATAGAGGTTAATAACCTCATAATAATAAGATAAGAAAATATCTTATTTCTTCTAAATTTCAGATGGTATCAGAGCACCCGATCCCTGAGAGTCTCTGACCGTGCCGTCAAACCTAAACCACAGCCTTCATTACTGCGCGACCTATAACCTAAAATCGCAGCCTTCATTGTTGCGCTACCTTTAAGTCTTGGTGCTAGCCTTCATTGCAGCAGAATTCTCTACCTTAATCTCACCTTGTTATGGCTCAAGTCGTGAACCTGGAAACTGGGGATAGCCCTCAAACCGTTGGAGAAATGCAGAATATTCATCCAACTTATCGGTTAAATGGGAAGAACTATCTCAAATGGTCTCAAATCATTAGGACCATCTTGAAAGGAAAAGGGAAGATCAGTCACTTGAACGGTAATGCACCTAATGAAACTGATCTTAAATTCAAATCATGGGATGAAGAAGACTCTATGATTATGGCGTGGCTGTGGAATTCGATGATTCCAGAAATCAGTGATACCTGTATGTTTCTGAAATCAGCAAAGGAAATTTGGGAGGCAGTTGAACAAACTTATTCTAAGGCGAAGGATGCTGCTCAAATCTATGATGTAAAAGTGAAAACCATGGCTGCCAAACAGGGAAATAAATCAGTCACAGAATATGCCAATCAACTCAAGTCTCTATGGATGGAATTGGATCACTATCGAGTTATAAAAGCAAAGTGCTCAGAGGACTCAACAATTCTAAAGGAGTATATTGAACAAGATAGGGTCTATGATTTTTTGGTAGGCCTAAACCCTGAATATGACCAAGTTCGAGTCCAAATCCTAGGAAAAGAAAAAGTTCCAGGGCTTAATGAAGTGGTGGCCATTATCCGGAGTGAAGAAAGCAGGAGAGGGCTGATGCTGGAAAACCCAACCATCGAAAGCTTTGCAATGATAGCCGAAGGAGGAACAATTATGATTGCTAACCAGAGAAAAATTGGGTTCCCAGTATGGAGAAAAAACATGAGGAGGCTTGGTGTACTTATTGTAATAAGCCACGCCACACAAGGGAAAAATGTTGGAAATTACACGGAAAACTCCCAAGCCGAGAATGGGGGTTGAAAGATGGAAATACCTCAAGCAGAGAATGGGGATCGAAAGGAGAAAACTCAAGCCGAGAATGGGGGCCAAAAACCCCAAGTCGAGAATGGGGGCCGAAAGGAGGCTTACACAAAAAAGAAGGGCAATGACAAACATACATTGCTAATGGGCAAAATGAAGAATCTGTACAGTTGAATCATAAAGAAATAGAACGGGTAAGGTCAATTCTTAGTAAATTGGAGAAGCCCACAAGTAAAGGTACGTGCTCATTGACATATTCTGGTAAGTTTCCATTTTTGTTTGGGCTCAATGTTTCAGATACAGCATTTACACATTACTGGATATTAGACTCTGGAGCCACTGACCATATGACCCCCTTACCCAAATACTTCTCCACATATTCCCCATGTCTTAGCAACAAGAAAATTTCCACCGCAGATGGAACCCTTATAACTGCAGCCGGACAAGGAGAGGTCCAAATAAGCCCATCCATGACTTTAAAAAATGTCCTTCATGTCCCTAAACTATCTACCAACCTGATTTCTATACAAAAATTCACCAAAGATCTTTCATGTAATGTTGTCTTTTACAGCAATGCTTGTATATTGCAAGACAAGAACTCGGGGAGGACGATTGGACATGCTAGAGAATGGAATGGCCTATACTACATGGAGAATCCTAATCTGCCTACCAAGAGTCTTATTTCTACATCCACTATGACCAATAAAGAGAAAGTTCAACTTTACCATTACCGGCTAGGACATCTGTCATTCCGAGTCATAAAAGTGTTGTTTCCTTCCCTGTTTAAAAATTTAAATGTGGAGAGTCTCCATTGTGAGGTGTGTGAGTTTGCGAAACACAAGTGTGTACCTTTTCCCATTAGCAATAAGATGAGTTCTCTCCCGTTTTCTCTTGTTCACGCTGATGTATGGGGTCCTGCTTATGTTCCTAATATCTCAGGTGCTAAATGGTTTTTAACATTTATTGATGATTGCACCCGGGTTGGGTGTTTTTATTAAAACAAAAATCTGAAGTCAGCTCCGTTTTTATCCAATTTGTCTCAATGATTAAAAATCAATTTGGAGTTAGTATAAAAAGAATTAGGTCTGACAATGCCAATGACTACTTTAATCTTGTACTAAACTCCTTTTGCCAACGGGAAGGGATAATCCATGAGTCCTCATGTGTGAACACACCTCAACAGAATGGAATTGCAGAAAGGAAAAATGGGCACCTATTAGATCAAACTAGAGCTCTACTTTTTCAAAACCATGTTCCTAAGAGATTTTGGGGGGAAACTCTTCTTACTGCCACCTACCTAATTAATAGGTTACCCACTAAAATTTTAAACTCAAAAAGTCCCATGGAAGTTCTATCCTCATTCTACCCACACTTAGACCCTACAAATAAACTCCAACCTAGGATTTTTGGGTGTGTATCCTTTGTGCATGTTCATAGTAATGAAAGGGGAAAGTTGGATCCTAGGGCTGTTAAGTGTGTCTTCTTAGGGTACTCTACCACACAAAAGGGGTACAAATGTTTTCAACCCCTCTAAAAAAGATTCTATATGTCAAGAGATGTCACCTTCAATGAACAAGAAAGTTACTTTAAACAGCCTCATCTTCAGGGGGAGACAGTAAGAAAGGAAGATGAGACTCTCATGTTCCCAAATATGATGTTCGGACCTGAAATTGTACCTGAAACTAAGGGAAGTATTGAGCATTCTGCACCTGAACCACCTGAACCAGTGAGACCTCCTACATCTGCACCTGAACCAATGAAACAGCCTGCACCTGCACCTGAGGCCATTCCAAGATCCGGCAATGTCCAAGAATCCAACCCACCGTCACTGCATGAGGTAACACCTTCAAATCCTATAAATTTAAGTGATTCTAATGAACTCTTGTCTGAAAATATAGAAGCACAGGTGGACCAAAATCTGGACTTGCCCATTGCCCTTAGAAAGGGAACTAAAACATGCACCCAACAACCACGTTACCCATTGTCAAATTTTTTATCCTTTGAAAAATTCTCTCCTACCCATAAAACTTTTCTCACTAACCTCAACTCCACACACACGCCTTCCTCTGTATCTGAAGCATTGACTGACAGGAAATGGAAACATGCCATGGATGTGAAAATGGAGGCATTACACAAAAATAGAACATGGGAACTTGTCATCTTACCTCCTGGAAAAAAACTAGTTGGATGTAAGTGGGTGTATACAATAAAGTATCGGGCCGATGGGACAATCGAACGTCACAAAGCAAGGTTGGTGGCTAAAGGCTTCACTCAAACCTATGGAGTTGATTACTTGGAAACATTTGCCCCGATTGCTAAGATGAACACGGTCAGAGTAATATTGTCATTAGCAGCTAATAATGATTGGGATTTGCAACAATTTGATGTGAAGAATGCCTTTTTGCATGGAGATCTTGAAGAAGAAATATACATGGAATTGCCACCTGGTTACAACGGACATATTGCTGCTGAAACTGTTTGCAAACTAAGAAAGACTCTATATGGGCTGAAACAATCCCCAAGAGCATGGTTTGGAAGATTTACCAAGGTCATGATAGGTTTGGGCTACAAACAGAGCCAAGGAGATCACACATTATTTATCAAACATTCAGTTTCAGGAGGAGTAACACTTTTATTAGTGTATATAGATGATATTATAGTAAGTGGGGACGACAAGCAGGAACAACAAGTGTTAAGTGAATGTCTTGCCACTGAATTTGAGATCAAGACGCTAGGGAGACTTAAATATTTTTTGGGAATTGAAGTGGCTCATTCCAAGAAAGGGATCTTTATATCTCAACAAAAGTATATTACTGACTTGCTTAAAGAAACAGGGAAGACAGGCTGCAGACCAGCAAACACTCCAGTTGATCCAAATATAAAATTGGGAAGTATGGAGGAGGATATTGCTGTGGACAAGGAGATGTATCAAAGACTTGTGGGCAGGCTTATCTACTTATCTCATACTAGACCAGACATTGCTTTTGTTGTAAGTCTAGTTAGTCAATTTATGCACCAACCAAAGAAATCTCATCTACAAGCTGCCCTTAGAATTGTTCAGTACTTAAAAGGAACCCCTGGAAGAGGAATTTTGTTCAAACGAAACAAGAGTGTAAGTCTTGAAGCATATACAGATGCGGATTATGCAGGGTCAGTTGTAGATAGAAGATCAACCATGGGATACTGTACCTTCCTTGGTGGAAACTTAGTCACTTGGAAGAGTAAAAAACAAAGTGTAATGGCTAGATCAAGTGCTGAAGCGGAATTTCGGGCAATGGCTCACGGAATATGTGAACTTCTATGACTGAAGATTATATTGGAAGACTTGAAGATAAAGTGGGACAAACCTATGAGATTATACTGTGACAATAAATCGGCAATTAGCATAGCCCACAACCCGGTGCAACATGATAGAACTAAACATATTGAAGTTGATAGACACTTTATCAAGGAAAAACTTGACAGTGGCATGATTTGCACACCATATGTGTCTACTCAGAACCAACTTGCAGACATCCTCACCAAGGGACTGAACTGCAGTAACTTTGAAGGAATTATATCCAAGCTGGGAATGGAAAACACCTATTCACCAGCTTGAGGGGGAGTGTCAAAAACCGTGATTTGTGCAGCAGTAATTGACGTGACGTAATTTTAGGATGTCTTTATATTTGATGTGTTGTATTCATGCAACAGTTGTGTGTTGTTTTTATTAGGATCATTTATGTTTAATTAATTCCATAATTATAGGGATCTGTTTTAGGATTGGCAGTCTGCATTTCCTAAAATGTGTAGCTGACTCATGTATATTTATAGAGATTAATAACCTCATAATAATAAGATAAGAAACTATCCTATTTCTTCTAAATTTCAGAAATATATTAAATTTGAATGTATGACTAATGATCTTTTGTATGATATTAAGTTTCTTAAATTTACATTCAAAAACTATTTTTACTACTATGCTTTTGATTCATAAAATAATACAGTTTAATAAAACTTTATATTATTTATACATTAAACACTAATAAATTATACAAGATTAGTCAAATACTTTATATTATTTATACATTAAACACTAATAAATTATACAAGATTAGTCAAATAACCTTGTGTACACAAGGTATTGTGTTGGTAGAAGAAAACAATAACAATTTATATAAAACAAAACAAATATTTACCTCATTATGCAGGAGAATAGTACAAAAAACCTCAAAATAATGCTTCAAATCATGGAAAAGATAGAATAACGCCAAGAAAATCTACTAAACATTTTTTATTTCTTTATATATAAGTCAAAAATAAAAAAAACAAACAAAAAATATATAATTACTCATAACAACAGAAATACCTATTAAATTTGTAAAGCAATACACCGGAAGGTTTCCATGTACAAATATTCAATGTTCACTTGGAGAAATTCTACAAAAAATCAAAATTCTACAAAAAAATTAAATATAATAACTATCAAGATATGGAGAACCATGTCATTTATTAATTTATTAAGAATTATTAAATCCACATCAATATTAGAAATAGAAATTGGTCATGTTTCTTAAAAAAAAAATACAATAAATTAGTTAATATAAACAACTAATATGTACATTTTGTTAAAAAAACTTCCATTCAAGAAATGTTACATTATGTGTTTTTTGCTTAATCTTAGTATGTGTCAAATTGTTTAGAATTCTACCTTTCCTTCCAATAACTTAGAAACTTTGTTGCATAGCTATCCCAAAGAGTGCACCTTATTATCGTACCACTGTATTACAAAACATCAAGTTTCAATCGAAGTAGGGAGATCTAGCCGTAAGTAAAATTCATATTCCAAAACAAAAAATACAATTTATTACAATGTAAAAGAATTTTACTGACATCCAATCGCAACTCTTCATTAATACGTCTCTTAAACAAACTTACAGTAAACAAAAATTCATACTTAATTCATATCGAACACATTCCTAATACATAATCATTTTTCTTTAAAAAAATTTCCTAATACAGGAATTGAGAAAGTCAATAAACTTACATTAAACAAAAAGAAGAGAAGAGTTGTGATTGAATATCAGTGTAAAACTTGTTACATTCATAATACACAATCGTTTTTTTAAATTAATACTTAATTCATATCGAACACATTAAACATAACATTCTTGAAATGTGGTTTGATTTTAACTTACCTACAACACTACTTATATCTATAAAATAATAAAAAAAGAAAATAAATTTAAGACAACAACTTTATGATCAATACATTAGTTCTATAAATTATACGTACCAACAAACATAATTAAAAACATTCATAGGCACCTCATAGATTTCTTGTGCTCTTATACTTGTAGCCCTAATAAACAACAACTAGTAGAGGTGGTCGAAACCTTATATTATCCTTGATTCTTGAGGATTTTAAAATTGTGCATAACATAAGTTTAACCTCTACCAATTTATCCTCACATAAAGCGAAATCATCTTTTTTGAACATTGCAGAAATCTTGTTAACCTGCAATGTTAACATAATTACTAATTAATTAATGAACTTAATGAAAGACATTTTAATTGAACCTAAAAATAATATATTATTTCATGTCTTTGCATAAAGAAGAACCATGTCAATGTGTTTAGTATTATCTCAGTTCTTACTCATCACAAATCACATATTTGAACAATAAACTTCAACATTTCTTGTTTACCATTGATATCTTCAATCATATCATATCGAACTTCTTCACGATCTTTTGCATTGAATTATTTCACATAATTCATTAGCAATTGCTGAGAAAATGTCGCTTGATTATGTTCTCAACGATGATGTTCAATATACCATAATAATATTCATTTTTACAAAAAAAAATTTGAGCATTAAAAAGGAAGAACAATTTTATGTTTCCTTTACCTTCTCACGCATCAATAAACAAAATTTAACCTTCACCCTCACATAGTTTTTCTATTCTCTACTTTTTACAACTAAAAGTGCTATATTTAAACAATCAAACAAATAAAAAGTAAACCTTCAAATGTGTGTGATTCAAAAACTCTAAACTTTAACAATAAAATATTCTAAAAAATAAAAAAATAAATTTAATTGATATATACTATCGTGTAAAGATTTATATTGCCATTCAATCCACAACCCTTTATTTATAGTTTTACTTATTACTACTTTAAAAATCACATAAATAAAAGATCATGATTGAATATTAGTGTAAAAATCATTTACACTGATAGTGTATACCAATTAAACTTTAAAAAAATCCTCTTGAACCGATCTTTCATCTTTATATTTTTGTATTTTTCACTCTTCTTATTTTTCGTCTTTCTTATCCAACACCTTCATTTTTTCATTCAAACATATGAAAGCAAATTCTCTAACTTGTGTCCTTTAAAAACCCTAGACTTTAACAATCAAATAAACCCTCAAAACCATCTTTGCTTCGTGTTCTTCATTCCAACATCTTTGATTCAAATAAATAAAAACACAGCTTACCAATAAGCCCTCAAAGTCACCTTACCCCAACACTTTCTTTTTTGATTTTTCGATTGATTCTAATCCACCATTTAATGTGAGAAAACCTATTTTCACTCTGACACCCAACTTGTCTGTTGCACCGATTGCTTTGCTGTAATGACTAGATTGATTACTCTCTATAACCGTTACAAAGCCTATTACCTACTATACTCACTGTAATAAGCTAGATTGATTATTCTCTATAAACCTTGAAGCAAAGATTCTTAGGTAGGTAATAGATAGTAGAAAGTAATTAGAGTTTATGATTAAAATTACAGTAAAACCCCAATTTGAGACAGGGGTCATAGTACCAAGCAAGGTTATTAACCGAATACCTTATTTCTTATATATAAAAAAAGAAGTTATTTTCTCAGTTGGATAGGAGATCTGTATATTTGAGCATCAGTGAACTGTGCCACACGTGGTTTATCTTACACGTGTCTTTGTGATCCAAAATCAGATCTATTTGAAAATTGAAATCACGTTTACGGTCGAGCCCCTACGAGTTGACTACGATTTTCACTCCACGACACATTGACACGGACTCTCACATTTCCATACCCAATCACGTGCTAACACATCATCGTCCACCTCCACAGGCGGTTAAACTAAACAGTAACCTTGTCAAATTGAATAAAAAAAGTAAAAAACTTTGTAAAATAAATTCTTTATTTTCACACCTCTCTTTGTCTAACTTCTTTTTTTTTTTTTAATTCTTAATAAAATAATTTTTATTCCAGATATATTTTCCAGACAATATCTTTTCTAAAGAATAATTTTATTTTTAAATCTTAGATCTTAAGTAACTTTTATATATTTGAAAAAAAAGACAGTGTAAACTACTGTAAATATATATTTAATCCAACGTGCCTAATTGTAAGGTGTGATGTGCAGGACAAAACAATTGTTAAACGAAAATTTATAATGTTGGATCTGAATGAAATAAAATTAATTATGGAAATGATAGTGGGAGGGAATTAGAGTAATTTGCAAGAGAAGAGAAGAGAAGAGAAGAGAAGAGAAGAAAAGGAGTGGAGTGCACCAAACCAAAGCAAGTGAGAGAATCGGTGAGTTAAAGCAGCATTTGAGCGAGAAAAGAAAAAATAGGCGAGAAGAGAATTGTGCGTAAGGTAAAATATCAGTGTGGCGGTGAGTCTACCGTCTACGTCACTTCACTCTTTGTTTGTTTCCCTCTTCCGTTTATTAACACTCATACCACACCCTCTTCGTCGGTGGGGTTGGGATTCAACTTTGAAGATCCCAATGAAGAACCTCTTCTTCTTCTTCTTCTTCTTCTTCTTCCTCGCTGCCGTCAGATCTGATTCCTCAGATCACCGTTACAAAGAAGGCGACCCCGTCCCTCTCTATGCCAACAAAGTTGGCCCCTTCCACAACCCTAGGTACGTATTAGCGACCTCAGATCTCGCGGCTTCGTGTTTCCTTGTAATAATTTGTTTGTTTGTTTGTTTGTTTTTTCCAGCGAAACCTACCGTTACTTCGACCTTCCCTTCTGTCCACCAGGTTCGTTCCCGTCATTTTTGATTATGTTTTGTTGTGAATTGGAATTTAAAAGCGGTGAAACAGAGAGAGATGGACGTGGCAGGTGATTTGAAAGAGAAGAAGGAGGCGCTTGGGGAGGTGCTGAATGGGGACAGATTGGTGAGCGCGCCTTACAAGCTGGAATTCCTGCGGGACAAGGAGTCGGTTTCTGTTTGCAAGACGAGGCTGTCGAAAAATGACGTGGCTCGGTTCAGATCCGCAGTGCGCAAGGACTACTACTTCCAGATGTACTACGACGACCTTCCCATTTGGGGTTTCATAGGGAAGGTGGACAAGGAAGGAAAGGACCCTAGTGACTATAGGTACTTCCTCTATAAGCACATTCACTTCGATGTCTTCTACAACAAGGACAGGGTCATTGAGATCAATGTTCGCACCGATCCCAATGCTCTCGTCGCTCTCACCGATGATGTCGATGTCGACGCTCAGTTTTTGTACACCGTCAAGTGGAAGGAGACTACCACCCCCTTCGAGAAGAGGATGGATAAGTATTCCCAGTCATCCTCTCTCCCCCATCACCTCGAAATCCACTGGTTCTCCATTATCAACTCCTGCGTCACCGTCCTCCTCTTGACCGGTTTCCTTGCTACCATTTTGATGAGGGTCCTCAAGAATGATTTTGTCAAGTACGTCTTCTTGTTTCTTTCTTGTCAACTCCTTTTATTTTCCTGTTTTGGAACTTTTCCACCTCCGCAATCCTTCCTATTCTGACAGCTTATCTTGCAAACAAATGCAACTGCAACCCTGATTCTTAAATCCTTCATGTTGCAAAAGATTGCAGACTAGTCCCCCTACAATTACAGTCCTGCTTGCAGCTTTGTTAGTCTTTGATATTGATTTGGGGTTAATTGCAGACAAATGCAGACACACTTGCGGCTGCAAATTTGGTGCAATCCTTGATATTGCAGGTTGCCATGATATTGCAATCCTTGCTATTGTAGATAAATGAGGCTACAATTGTGGTCATGTAGACCTACAAAACTGAGATATTGTGGCTGGAATTGTGGTTATGGAATATTTTCTCAGGCATTGATAGTTTATTTGTTTTGGATGGATTATTTATGTTGCTTTTGTTTGAATTGTGAATAGGTATGCTCACGATGAGGAGTCTGTTGAGGATCAGGAAGAGACTGGGTGGAAATATATCCACGGGGATGTGTTTAGGTTTCCCAAATTTAAGTCTCTGTTTGCAGCCGCTCTTGGGTCTGGCACTCAGTTGTTTACCCTGTGAGTTTGTTCTGGCCTGTTTGAAATGTCTTTCAGAGGAGGTTGTTTTTGGGAAAATTGAATTGTGGCATACTCTTAATTTATCTTAATGAGTTGTGTTTCTGTGCGGTCTGCAGTACGGTGTTCATATTCATACTGGCTCTTGTTGGTGTGTTTTATCCATACAATCGAGGGGCACTGTTTACTGCTCTTGTTGTGATATATGCACTCACTTCAGGAATTGCTGGGTATACTGCCACCTCATTCTATTGTCAGCTGGAAGGAACGAATTGGGTATTTGCTCGTAATTTTTTATCTGCTACTTGGTGCTGTGTTCATCAAATTTGCATGTTTTGAGGGCTTAGTGGTTTGATTCTTGCCAATTTGTTCTGACAGGTTAGGAATCTGCTGATGACTGGATGCCTTTTCTGTGGACCTCTGTTTTTGACGTTCTGCTTTCTGAACACTGTTGCAATTGCTTACAAGGCTACTGCTGCCCTCCCATTTGGGACAATTGTGGTCATAGTTCTCATATGGACACTTGTTACATCTCCTTTGCTTGTATTGGGAGGGATTGCTGGGAAGAATAGCAAGGCTGAATTTCAAGCTCCTGTTCGGACAACTAAATATCCAAGGGAGATTCCACCTCTACCATGGTATCGCGGAACCATTCCTCAGATGGCAATGGCAGGATTTTTGCCTTTCAGTGCTATATACATTGAACTTTACTATATATTTGCTAGTGTTTGGGGCCACAGAATTTACACCATCTACAGCATCCTGTTCATTGTCTTCATAATTCTCTTAATTGTTACTGCTTTCATCACTGTGGCATTGACATACTTCCAGCTTGCTGCTGAGGATCATGAGTGGTGGTGGAGGTATGAAATCTCACTATACATCACATCTTTTTTTCTTGTTTCTCATGACTTGGTACTAGTTAGTGAATATGAGATGTCTACTGATTCCTGAATTAGCTGCTAGGCTCCTGGATGATATAACTGATAGTCTGATACATGATGATTTATATTGGGGTAATGGGTGGGCTTGGGCAAACAAATTAATGAAGTGCTCATTTAGTAAGCTTATCATATAAGCTTATGTTGATAAAATTCAATCTTTCCCCTTAAAAGTTTGTGGAGGTCATTAGCTATTTTCATAATCTTAACCAAACACTTAATGCAACTTCTCATATGATAAGAGAAACCTAGATAATTATTGTAGATGCTCTTCCAGATGCTATCAATAGTGGTAAATATGAAATACTAGGAGAATTTTTTAAGTTTGTGTTAACAGAGCTTTTTCCAATGAAAACAAGTTATGATGATAGATGGATCAGAATGCATGAACTTCCGAAGATAGATACGTTTGTGATATCGTTTTTGCTAATTTACTCAAACTTATAGTACTTCATAACTTTATTGGCTAATTCTTGCTTTCATGTTAATGCCACCATTCTTTCTTAAAAGATGGATTCTGAAAAGTACAGTTGTACAGGCTTTGTTGCGTTACTATTTGTTGACTATCATATTATTATATTATTTTGTCATTTTTTCATTCTTGGAATTTGCATCTTTGAAATGTATCACATTGATTTCCATGATGCATGACATTCTCACTTGTCCAATGTGTTCTTATTTTCCCACCAGATCATTCCTATGTGGTGGTTCGACTGGGTTATTTATCTATGCCTACTGTCTGTATTACTACTACGCACGCTCCGACATGTCTGGATTCATGCAGACCTCGTTTTTCTTTGGATACATGGCCTGTATATGCTATGGTTTCTTCTTAATGCTTGGAACTGTTGGATTCCGTGCTGCTTTGCTCTTTGTCCGTCACATTTATCGATCCATTAAGTGTGAGTAGGCATTTTGTCCTCTCATGTCCACTAGAGCAATTATCTTCATTTCATAGGGAATTCTGTAGAAAATTATAGTAATTTTGCAGTTCTTTTATGTACTATAAGGGAAGCTGGGTTGGGTGGGTTTCTAGCTTCCAGAGCGACTTGTTAGATGGCAAAGGGTGCTTTTGGGGATAACGTCTGTGTACTACCAACTCTTTAAACAAACTCTTGCAATACTTTTTGGTCAATTGGTCCTTTTTAACGTTCTTCAACATTTCAATTTTCTGCCTGTGTCAACATTTAAGACTTTTAAGTTTTCCATAGAAATCTATGACAAATCCAAATTCAAAGCATTTGGGGCATCTCTACTTTAACAGTGTTAGATATCTTACCAGATTCAGCAGATATTATCCGCGAGTACCTATTTTTAGAAAGAAAATGAGTTTCACATATTCAATCATCAAATGGCACCAAACTCTAATGCCACACGTATAATTTAGATCAGAGACTAAATTTAACCAATCTGTTGAGCAACACAACAAGCAAACAAGGGTTGTACAGACATACCTGATGTCTAATACATACTTGGAAACCTACGTTATAGATTCAATCTAAACAATAAATTGAGAAACAATCCGCGAAGAGTAGTTGAAAAGACATAACTGAGTTATTTTTTTATTTATTTATTTTAAAGACAAAAGATAATATCAATCAGCAGGAAAAACAAACACCATCTACAAGGTGTCGATAATGTAGCACAACATATCAGTGCAGAGCATATAACAAAAGATAAACTAACATTAAACCACTCCTTGCATCAACCCAAATCAGTAAGTTTAACCCGAAAATTTCTGGAATTTCTTCTGTATCTCATTTATGAGTATTTATTTTTTAGTTTGGATCGAGCTTTTTGGAGGTTTAATATGGAGGCGAGGTGCAGAGAAAAATTATGGGCATGTAGGGAGAAATTCCTGATTAATCCCCTAATTAATACTAGCATTGCTTCTCCTGCACTCACTCCCTTGCCTGAGCAAATATATAAATGGTAAGTCAACACAACTATATATAAGAGCCATACGGTTGATTTGGTGGTAAAGTTGAGAGATAGAGAGAGGTTATGTGTTCGAATTCCTCAACTAATAAAAACTAACATATTAATAATTAATATTTGAGGTATAAAAACAAAACCCATATATAAGTTACTGCTTACATGCATAATAAGAGGAAACATAATTCAAAATCAGTTTACTGCCTCGTGTATTAACACTTTTGAGACAAATGAGCGGTCCCACATTCCGTTGATAAGAAGAGAAGTCCACAGTTTGCATTCTAGCTTTCATCTATGACCATGACTTGAGCTTTATATCATCCAGCACCTTTACTACACTGCTTTAAGCTCCTTTTCATTCCCGTGTAACCAAATGGACCAAAGAGCAATAAACAAAATAAACGTCCACATTTTTTCTATGTGATTTTCCCCAACATAATCCGTAGTATTTCCAGATATGAGCAATACAATCCATAGGCAGTCCAACCATGAATAGCATGCTTGCTAGACAGAAAAAGAAAACTTACAGCCAAAGGATAAGTGATAAACCGATTGAACTTGGATCCCGCAAACTGAGCATATATTCTCCGCAATACTCAAAATGTTTCTTTTGCATAAGGTCTCTTTTACTTGAATTCTTGGTCAGCCACTCTCCAAGCAAAAACAACGATTTTAGAAGGTACCTTGCATCTCCATAGAGCCTTACAGAAATTAGAATTCTTCACTTTCTGATCCACATGGATAATCTTGTATGCCTTCTTCACACTAAATTGATCTCCATGAATACCTCTCCATTCCTAATAGTCAGTTAATTTTTATTTCCCGTAAGAGATCCATAAGCTCGTTTATGAACATTGACTCCCATTTGAACAGTGGTCTTCTCCATATAAAACTCCATTCCCATCGATCATTCTTCCATGCTCCTATTTCCATCACCTTTTGCTATTTTTTATTTGCAAGTGAGTATAGCCTTATTATTTAGGTTGCACTCCTGAACCCAAACATTTTGTCCTTCAACAAGTACACTTTGAATATCATGTTCACAACAAGTGTCAAAAATTGTTTTATATCAATTTAAAATGTGTTTCAAAAACTAATAAAGCTTATTTAGAAAATAGGATTTTTTCAATAGTCAATAATAGCAACAAATATTTAGATTTGAAAACAATTGAAAGAACAATTGATTTTGGATTCAAAAGACAAATAAGTTTTCACACAGTTTGATACATAAATACTTAAAATCATAGTTATAGAGTTAAGATTGAAATATACAATTGTGAAGGGTCATATATATACTACAGTTAAGAATCACAAGTATATAGAGTCATGGGAGAGAGATTTGAAATCCTATTCTAGAAATCCTATGTCCAGTCGCAAGAAATCATATAGCTAATATTTTCTTAAATCCTAAAAGATAAACACCTTGTGAAACCCTATCACAAGAAATTTCTGAAAATCCTATTCTAGAAAACAAAACACTTGTGAAACCCTTTCACAAGGATTCTCTTGAAAATCCTATTCTAGAACCTTGTTAAACACTATTTTTTTGGAAAAACCATTCCTACACTTTAATAAAATTCTTACAACCCTAAGAGGCAAACCTAAATTTTTACAAAATTCTTTTACCCTCATTAATTCAATTAAGGTACAGAGTTGATCAAAATCAAGATTGTTCTACCTTTAAAATTCTTTCTAACAACCTTGATTAAGAACACAATTTAGATATCTTTTGTGATCTATTCTTCAATCATAACTTTTGCATAATTTAGGTGTGATTGTTTCATCCTTAACAATTGAATTGTTTTGTTTTTTGGAATAGGGTATTCCAAAGAAGTCTTGTGATAAGGTTTCACAAGGTGTTTTGTTGACTGCTTTTTCAGAGATTAGAGTTTCACAATGTGTTTGTCTCATACGGTTCAAGAAAAGGTTTTTTAGCTATAGGCTTTGTGCACAATCTCTTATCTATAATGACAAAGAGTTTGACTTAGGTTATCAAACTAACA
This sequence comes from Psophocarpus tetragonolobus, assembly GCA_037954015.1. Classification (NCBI taxonomy): domain Eukaryota; kingdom Viridiplantae; phylum Streptophyta; class Magnoliopsida; order Fabales; family Fabaceae; genus Psophocarpus; species Psophocarpus tetragonolobus. The sequence continues at coordinate 4,455,595 of CM075696.1, forward strand.
CTAAACGTAAGCCAAAACTAGTATAAATTATAAGTTACTTTTTCTTTTTTTATACTCTATATATTTGTGTAACTCATCAATAGTATATATAACCCTTGACATTTGTGCATTTCTACCTTCTTTTATAATTGTGATTCTAAGTGTTTATCCTAACATATTGTGTGAAAACTTATTTACTTTTAGGGAATCCAAAATCATCTGTTTTTTCAATAGTTTTCAAATTTAAAATCTCCCTTGCTATTATTGATAATTGCAAGAGTTCGGATTTTCTGAAGGGGATGATTGGTTTTTCAAACAAAGTTTTAAACTACAATAAAACCATTTTATGGAAAGGAATTTTTTTAAAGAAATATTTTCAACTCCTTCTAGATTGCCTAGTGGAACAAACAATTACCACCAAAGCTGGGATCTTGAAAATTAATAAAGTTGATAATGTGGGTCAGGATCAATCAAACACTAGTGATGTTATTTTTTTGGCGATGCAATACCCCATCGAAGGTGAAGAAATTGACCACCTTTTTTCTATCACCTATGACTTTTCTTTTCATGTGTGGCGTGATGTGTATCGATGGTTAAGGATAAATTATGTGCAACAATGGAAAGTCGAAGAGCACTACTTACAACATGGTTTTCTACTAAAAGGGATAGAAAAATCGAATAAGGTACACTTTTAGTTATGACATTCAACGTGCTGGTGTATTTTGGCTTCACGAAAATAAGAGGATCTTCTATGATGCACATGTAGAGGGAAACTATGTGATGTCTTGCATAAAAGACTTGTTTTGACTTTGATTTAGATATAAAGGGAGCCAAGACTTAGCTTATATACATGTTGTGTGGTGTAATAATCCTCTATCTTGACAGTATACTTCTCTTGGGCTTTTGTTGTTACTCACGTAATATGGAATTTAACAATCCATTTGCTGCCATGTTGTTAAGTGGAATGATGAGAATGGAAACTATATGTTGCTGTGTACAAAGGTATGATTTGCGATGACTATCAAGCTATGATTGGTAATGCATATGATATAAGGAGTCAAAAGAATATTACTAGTAGCAAAGTTTATCATATGTGCCTCAAATGAAATATGCATTGTCTGGAAAATTACATAGTAATTGGGGAGATTTCTATGATTTCTAGGGGTTTTATCATTTTCTTGTGTATGATAGTTTATGAAAACATCATTGCTTGTGATATAGATTAATCATGATGAATAAAAATTATTCTTTATTTTTAAAAATAAATTCATACATTTGTCTCTAGTTAATGTGTTAGTGTGTCATTGTCAAATAAATAAAGATATAATATGCATTACCATATCACCAGTATCGTCACAAATTTTTAAAAATAAAAATAAAAATACATGAAAAAAACGTGGCAAAATTTATGAAATTATAAAAGGAAAGAAACAAAATGTGTAACTAAACTTATAATTTGTATTTGGAAAAATTAGTTGAAATAGCTAAAAGTTAAAAAACTACCTAACAGTTGAAAAACTAGTTAGAAGTATTTAGCAAAATTAGCTAAAAATTATAAAATAATAAATAAAAACACCAATAATAATTAGATCAACAATGGGTTATTTAAAAATAATTATAACATATTTTAATAATATAAATTGATTACATATTTAAAATTATAAACTATTATAATTATATATTTAAATTATATTTTTTATAATTATATTTAAATTATAAATTTATGTAATTATATATTTAAATTATAAATTATTATCATTATATATTGAAATTATAATTTTCTATAATTAGATTACATATTTAAATTATAATTTTTTATAACTATACATTTAAACTATAAATTACTGTAATATCATTAATGAAGGAGGAGTTAGGATTTTCTCCATTTCTTTTCTCTTCATTTGCTTCCATTACTAAGTTTTAGAATACATAAATATTATATCTATAAAATTTATATAATCTTTATTTAGTTAGCTTTTTTAAAAGTATAGAAAGTGGTAGAAAATTGACAAAAAGGAAATGGAGAGATATGTTGTGTCATGCAAGAAGAGAGAACTAGTGGGGGATAAACATTAATTAATGAAGGATAAACTTAAAAAAAAACCCACCTAGTAGCTAAGAATAATATTTTTTTTAAGAAAGCTACTTAGAGTAGTTTTTTAGAGTGTGTTTGAAATGCTATTTTAGCTAGTTGAAACTTGAAAAATTAACTAAAATGGTAGTTGAAATTTCGTTTGGATAGCAAAAAACAATGAACTTTTTTAGGGGTTAATAGTTTTTTCAAAAAGCTACTTTAAGGGTGTGTTTGACAAAATTAGTAATGTATTTGATTTGTCATTCAGCTAACTGAAAGTTAAAAATTAGTTAGTTGAAATATTAGTTGAAATGGTTTCAACTTCGTTTGCTGCTGATTTGCTTTTATAACTATACCCTTAACTCTCTCCTTACATGATATAACATTTATCTCCTTTATTAATATAATCATAATAATTTATAATTTAAATATATAATTATAGAAAATTATAATTTAAATAAGTAATTTAAAATTTATATATTTAATTATAGCAAATAATAATTTAAATATGTAATTACAGCAATATATAATTATAAAAATTTATCATTTAAATATATAATTACAATAATTTGTAATTTAAGTATGTAATTAATTTATACTATTAAAATATATGATATTATTTTAAATACTTCATTTTCGATCTAATAATTAATTATGTCTTTATTTATCTTTTTACAACTTTGAACTAGTTGATTAATTAGTTTTACTAAATACTTACAACTAGTTTTTTAGTTTTCAGTTAACTTTTAGCTTTTAACTAGTTTTCAACTTTTAGTTAATTTAATTTTTACCTAATTTTGTCAAACACACCTTTATAACTAGTTTTTTGGCGCTTTCAGCTAACTTTTAACTTTGGGTTAATTTTTCAGTTTTCAGCAGGTTTTTAAGTTAGTTTTGCTAAATATTCAAAAGATTATTATTTTTAGCTACTAGTTGATTTCTTTTACAACTTTACCCTTCACTAATTAATGTATTGTCTCCCACTAATTCTCTTTTCTCACATGATACAACTTATATTTCCTTTATTTCTCTCTCTTTCATTAATATAATTATAGTAATTTATAATTTAAATATATAATTATAGAAAAATATAATTTAAATATTAATATAAAATATAATAATTTAAATATGTAATTACATAAATTTATAATTCAAATATATAATTATAAAAAATTATAATTTAAATATATAATTATAATAATTTATATTATTAAAATATGTTATAATTATTTTAAATACCTCATTATTGATCCAGTGATTAATGATGTTTTATTTATCATTTTATAACTTTCAGCTAGTTTTATTAAATACTTACAACTAACTTTTCAGCTAGTTTTACCAAATACACCCTTAAAAAAGTTAGTAGCTACCTACAAAAGCTCTTAACTTTGTGCTTATAGAAAGAGCTGAAACTATTTCACCTAGATTTTCAGTTTTCAATTAACTAAAATAACAAATCAAACACACTTTTTGTCCATAATAAAAAGAAAGAAAAAAACACTTATAACTTTATACTATATTCTTTTTTTCCTTGTTAATCAATAATCATTAATCATTTAAATAAATGTAGAATACTTTTCCATCTATTTTTCCTTTTTTTGTTTGTCTATTTTGCTAATTTTCTAACCGAAACGATAAGAGAGCGTACAAAATCTAATTTGGTTTTGACTTGGTCTTGTCTTAAGTTATTTACTTATATTTGGCTTTTATACAAGGTAGATTTACTTTTACTAAAAAAAAACATATACATATATGAAAAAACCAACAATTATTCGTTAAAACGAGTTAGGGAAAATGTAATTATTATTAATTTTTAATAATTTTTTATAGGTCATAATTTTTAATAAATTAAAATTAATAATAACTATACTCTCATTTATTCACATTATTAAAAGCATAATTTTTTTTAATTAAAGAATTTTTATATATTATACAAGTATTTTAAAAATGAATACAATATAATAAATATAAAACTGCATTTTTTTCATATTTTTAACAAGATACAAACAAAAATTTAAATTATAATGGAATTAAACACAAAATTTATTATATTAACAAAGAATAAAATTATATAAACATTGATAATATTTTTTTAGGTATCCAAATATAAAATTTAAATTAAATTATATTTTTAATATATATTATATTCAACCTACAACTAGAAAATCATGATTTTTCTCAATATATTGCTAGAACAAAAGTTAAATAAATTAAAAAATACAAAATTATATAATATTTTTATAAGAATATAAATATTTATTATATACCTTTTATATATATATATATATTAAAAGAATAATAAAAATAATATTTAAACAAATAAAATTTTATAAAATCATTACTAATAAATAATTTATATAAAATCATATTATCTCTGTACTTTTATATATTTTACTTAAGAGTGTACTGACCTTTACATATATATATATATATATATATATATATATATATATGTTTTTAAAGAAATATAATTTGAATAAAAAATGTTATTCTTTATTGATTTGTTTTGATAGAATACAATATAGGAAATTGAGTGAATTTAAATTAAAAGATAATGATAAAATGTATGACTGATACTAGATTTTGTTTCATTTTTACAATTGTGCATGATCTCAACGGGTGTTAATATAGTAAAATGTGTAGTTTTTAAAAAAATAAATATATTTATTATGTTATATATATATATATATATTTATATTAAAAACACCTTATTTATAATTTGGTCCTGAAACATAAAATCTTAAGGTCACCCTGCATTAAATTGTTCGTCGATCTCTGTAATCTTTCTTTCAGTCACTCCCACAATTTGCTCAAGATCTCTATACCTACGACGACCTGGGTAGCTAGAAAGCAAACTAAACCAATAATATAAATGGTTTTGTCGATCCCACGTGCATGGAATTAATCCTTAAAGATATGAAAAGGCAAACATCTATAGCATTTCTCATTTCTTCAGTACGTTTACATGATGAAATGATTTGATTCTTGATGCATGGAGATTCTCTTATAGGCCATAATATTTCTTGACATGTTATAAATGTACATGTATATGTCCTTAAATATACGTTACTTTGTGAATGCAGAAGGTAGTTAATTGGATCTACGTACATGGAGAATTTGTTCTCTAGTCAAAGTCGATAATCGGAATTATGGGGTAATTAAAGTAGTTATACTTTAGTTTGGCAATTATATATATATGTTAGCAGGCTCCTCCAGTAGACAAAAAATCAATGAATGGAACAGCATTGTCCTTATTCTTCTCTCGCAAACCATCTTGACTCACTTCTTCCTCGTCTCTTCTCGCATTGTCTGTCACTTCACTTTTATTCGAATCGGTATTTACTTGAAGAAAATCATAGAACTCTACCAATTCACTCCTGTCTGTAATATTATTATCAAACAAAACAAACACTTTCGGTATTAGCTCATCACCCAATGGGGAAATATGTGATCCTACTGAATTTTAGTCAATGCATGACATATATATAATCAGTAACTTACAAAAGAATTTAAAATGAAATTAAAAGTTTTTTTTTTATTAAAAATATATCGTGTTTTTTCTTTTTTATATTTTTAATGTAATTAAAAAATTCTTTTTAAAAGGAACCTTAGATATAAATAAAAATTTCATATACTAGCAAGTCATTAAACTTTTACGTATTTGTGTGAATAGCCTTTGTCTAATGAATTTGTTAGCATATATATATATATATATATATATATATATATAATTTCATTTCTTGGTACATTATTATATTATACCCATAAATTCATAGTGTGTTAATTAAATAGATAATCTTAAGTAGTTTATAAGATGATTTGACTGAAATAAATTTGTTTACTTAATCAATTTATTTTAATTAGTACTCCTTAACTTTATTAATTTTATAAGCAATTAACTTTTTATCATCAATTTATTTTCCATTATTATATTATACCCATAAATTCATAGTGTGTTAATTAAATAGATAATCTTAAGTAGTTTATAAGATGATTTGACTGAAATAAATTTGTTTACTTAATCAATTTATTTTAATTAGTACTCCTTAACTTTATTAATTTTATAAGCAATTAACTTTTTATCATCAATTTATTTTCGTTCTTTTATGTTATTTTAATTAAATTTAATATTTATTTTATTAATTAATTTCATTAACTACTTTAAATTCAATCAACCCTTTTAAAACGTATATATAGTTTATAAGTTTCCGTTAATTTATAAGAAAGTTAGTTTTATCAATCACACTTATAATATGCGCATTAACCGTCGAATTTATCAGACAAAACCTGTATTTATGAGGCTAAACTTATACTGCAATATTTTTTTTTCCCTAATTAGTACGCAACATTATTTATTTATTTTTGTAATGAAATTAGTTACTGAATGAAATTATATATAGAAAACATGAAAATGTATAGTATATGTATACCTGGAGGCACTGTGGAAGAAGTTGGATCTTGAAAGTAAAACTTCTTAGAGAATTGAAAAGGACTACACGGATGGTGGCTGTATTTTTCACAATACTTGTCGACAAAAGAAGGGATTGTCTTAAGGTCGTGCAAGTTTGGAGGGAAAAGAGGGTGTTTTGTGTTGTAAATTTTAGACCTTTCTCTCCTAAGCCTTGCCATCATCACATGCCAATGATTTTTGACAGCGTTATCAGTTCTTCCTGGGAAGTGTCTTGCTATTACAGCCCACCTATTGCCATGAATCCTGTGAGAAGCTAGAAGTCGCTCTTCTTCCTCCTCTGTGAAAGGACTTCTGTTTATTCTTGGGTCCAATTGATTGAACCATCTCAACCTACAGCTTTTCCCTGCACATATTATTCATCTAATAATTAATTTAGCTTAATCATGTTCTGATTATAACTACTTCACAAACTTACAAATTCATGGTACTTCTTTCACTTCATATGCTCGTTATAGGCATGCTTATATATAGAATATAATCCTTTAATCAACTCATAGAAAAGCTATTTAATTATTAATTATTTAATTAGTAGTCAAAGTTTTCAATCTTCTAGTAAGTTAGCCACTTAATTCTTAATTACATAATTAGTTTCTATTTTCTTCAAACTACTTTGTGTAACCCTAATTAATCGGTTTGTCAGGAGTACAGCAAAATCAAAGTTTTTCTTATCTTAGAGCGAAACATCATCCCAAAATTTTATTCAAAAAACACCCCTCTATATATGTGTAGTAATCTTTTTCCACTATAAAACAATTATAATTATCAATAATGAAGTTAATTAATTATTACCATAATCGATCACTGGCTACAACACAGTTAAACGAGTTAGGTTGTGGTAGCCTTTCTCATATTATAGCTCGGTGGTTAATTACCGTAATATATGTTGTAATTAAATAATTACTTGATTTGAATGGATAAAAAGATGTTGGAACGAAGAAGAAGAGGATGAAGAAGAAGATAATAGTATGACATGATGATCATTTCACCTGATCTTCCTCGGAGCTTCTCAGCTATGGCGTTCCAATTATGAGGTCCATAGCGATCGACCAATTCTCGAAGCTTCTCATCTTCAGCTGGCCTCCAATGACCTCTACTGCACATATTATCTCTTACTAGCTGCTAGAAAGCAAAGCACAAAGAAAAAGAATAGAAAAACCCTAATTCAAGAATAGGGTATATTTTTCCCCTACCCTTTTGGGTGTCTCCCACTATTGTTTGATCTATATATATCTATCTTCGTTCCCGATCGAAGCTATGATGAGTGGTAAAGAATATTAAAGGTATAAGGGAGGAGGAGGAGATAAGAAACTAACAATTAATAAAGACAAGGGAGTAGAAAGAGACACAAGAAGAGAATATATGGTGGGGGAAGATGGGAAAGTGTTTTCCGTTAGAGAGTTGGAGGGATTGGACAAACCTCTTACACCTGAGACTGATGCAAACGTTTTGGCTAACAAACCCTCTTATAAGTAATACACAAAGACACAAATAAATTAAATAATTAATATCATACAATATATATATATATATATATATATATATATTATATACAAACACATATATTATATGATGTGGGTGAAAGAAAAGAGGTTGCTTAGAGGAGCGAGTTTGGTTCTGCTTTCAACATCTTTCCAAGTTTCTAACCTACAACGTCTACTTATAACCCACCAATCGTCCCTATTTTCCATATTTTATGTATTTACTAATGGAATTACATTGACATGGGGTGCTTTTCTATTTTTCACCAAATGGGCATGTCTTATATGTGACATCAAATGATAAAACGTGAAACACTTTGCTATCGACTATGTTAGATATATCGATCGAGTGCATGCACATATATAAACGACCATCCAAAAGTGCTTTTACTAAAAAATAATTTAATAAATTAAGCCGTGCATGTACATGTCCAATATTCTTGAACAGAATAAAATTCAAACACAACGCATACTATGCACCTAAGAAAAGTAGTTTTTGACATATACATAGGTTTGTGTGACATGCAAAATAACAATCGGTCGGAGGAATATATTACATCAGAAAATTAATCGTTGGGAGAGTTTGGTATTCTTGTTAGACTATATTTGGAAGTTATACAGAGAGGGATGGATATGTTTTAGGTTTGGATATTTCATTAACATTTTTCAGGCGTAACTAACTGCATTTTTTTGCTTACAACTGCACGTGGAATGCAGACTCTTCTATGCATCTTTTGTCATTTAATTAAAAACTATACACTCCTTTGAGTCAAACATCTGGTTTACTCCTCTTTGTCTCCCCAATACAACAAATAATTAATATATCAAGGTTTTAACTTCTAGATGGATTCCTGTTTCCGATTAAAAAAACATGTTAAATTTTCTTACCCCTTCACCTTCCAATGGTTTAATCTTGAGTTAAACTTTGTTGATATACTATTTATCTGATAGAAATTAATTGCTGGTATGCATATTGTAACTTTACACTGGTTGTACTATATACGATCGAGCAGACATATTTGTTTATATTCATATATAAAATTTATATGTATTATCAATAGATATAAAAAATATTAAAATTGTAATATGTAAAACTGTAAATTGGTATAATTTATTTTTTGTTAAACATAAAATATAATAACGAAAAAAATATTCTTAATATTTAATATGTTACAAAATTGATTTTTAGATATTTTTATCTTTATATTTGTAAAAAATTAAAAAATATATCTCCTACTCTTTCTCTAATTATATGTTAGTGTAATTGCATAATGATGTCAAGTATTATTTTAGAAAAAATAACATCACGTGTTTTATCCATTTTCTTTTACAGATGTATAAAAGTATGAAAATAACGACATGTATTTGAAATAAAAGCACATTGACGTGAGGACAGGCGTGCTTAATTATATCAGGAAGTAGTTATACTTTGACATTTACTTTCAAACGCATATAATTTCTATGTAGGGAGTTGATTAATTTCAAGATAGGAACATAGTGTGATGGTTACATATGTAAGATTAGTGTAATTTTTTTTTATATTATCAACAATAAAAGATATTGTTAATACGATGTTTATTATGATAAAAAGTAAATTAAAAATTTATCTGTATATTTTAAAAATATTATTAGTTAAATAAAATTATTTTTTATTTAAAAAAAGATTTTATTATCCACACTTGCCAAAGTGAGCAAAAATGGAGATATAATATTTGTTTGACAACAGTTTTATAATTTTTTTTAGTATTTTAGTACTTAAAAACTAAAAAAATCGTTTGGTTTGTTTATTTTTTTTTTTAAATATTTTTAAAAAATAGTTATAATGTTTTAGTTCTTAAATTTAAAAACTAAAAAATATAAATAATTATAAATAGTTTTGTTTTTCAATTTTTTATTTTTTTAAAAATTCAAAATACAATAAGAATATGTTGTTTTTTTTTCATTAATGATATTTTTCATAAATATTAATAAGTTTTTTTATTTTTATATATTCAAAACAGTTTTTAAATAATACTTATTAAATAATTTTTTTAAAAAAACATATTTGCCAAGTATTATTTGAATACAATATATATACATATTGTTGAGGCTCAAAATCTGAAAAAATTGTAAATTCTGATAATTTTTCAAGATGAAGCTTTTTAAACAATATTCAAATACTAATTAGATGTTTAAAACGTGCTGGCATTCAAAAATAATCTACCTCAAGATTAATCCAAATTGCTTGGGGATTGAAAAAATTATAAAATGTAAAGAATATATATATATATATACATATTAATTGCATTATTTAATAATAACAATCGTAATTTGATTTCTTTCACAAACTCCACTCATTTCACTTACTTATTTATATATAAATAAATAAATAGATAAATAGAGAGATAGATATACACAAGTGCACACACTCTATTTTTTTTTTAGAGTTTTGTGTATTAGCCAACAATACAAAAAATCATTTGAAAAGTTTGTTATTAATAAAAAATTGTTGATATTTGTTTAATGTTATTTATGCCATTATTTATTTATTTAAAATATATTAAGTAATAAAAATTCCTAATATTACAAAAAATTGAATTTTTCTTGTCTAAAACTATTTATATGACTTCATTTTATTTTATTTTAAATTATAACAATCAAACAATTAATAAATTGAAAAGTCACCTTATCATGTCAATGCCTTTATTTACCTGATCTTTAATTTTATACCAAATGTTGTTTAAGTTTTTTATTTTAAAAATATTAATAAAATATGAAAGTTGCCTATATACATTGTATGACTTAGAGTCACTCGATCAATTGGGACGTAAAATTTGTCTCATTTGATCATTATCAGAATTATAAAATAAGTGAAAAAGAAAAGAGAATTGTTGTTGCTCATGAGAGAGAGATAAGTTGTATTTTAATTGTAAGGGGATCCTTCCTTTGATTGGATACACTTATTAGAAAAGACTTGCTAGTTGCTATTTCCAAAACTACTCCCAATCGTCATGTATATGTCAGATTAGTCTCACAATATAACCCATAAAAAGTAGTCCAAAGAAAAAAATAACATTGTTAACACATTTATGTAAAATATTACTAAATCTTATTAATTACTCAATTTGATGGATTATAAGTTGTTATAATAGTAAAATTCACATGAAAAGAAGAATAGAAAGAGATGTCATGAGTTCGGATTATAAAGAAATATATATAATGATTAGTTAATTACTAATTAGCATGTTGTTGGAGATATTTAAGGAAACATGCAAGCAAATCAACTTAAAATTACTACAGAAAATGACACGTGGAGTGTTTATGTAGGCAATTGCCAAATGAAAGTGACGCGTGTGATAATGGTTTAATAACTACTCAATTAATTGATGGCAAGTAGCACTATTTTATCTGATTGTCATATACTTTTTAATATTTCATTTTATCTCTGTATTTTTATAAAAAATTTTATGGCAGTCTTTTCAAACTTCAATAAAAAAATGCCTGTGCTACAATAACAAATATGTTGTCACAATAAAAAATAAGAATTCTTCTAATCTTAAATAATTGACATATGAAGCATGTTAAAAAGGTTATACAGCTGTAAAAAAACAAAATGATTATATAATTAAAACATATGTAATAATATTTTAAAAAATAAAAATCTCGCAGTAAAATCTAAATTAATTATAACATGATAGATATTTACTTTTTTAGAAGTATATTTTATCGTTAAACTTCTAAACTCTAAAGATAGTCATAAGTGATATATATTTAGTTCATATTATTCTTTTAGGGTGAATGTTGTTTATATTTATTGATATTTGATATACGTTTCCTATATGCCAACATCCGAATTAAATCAGATCGAATTTCAAAATATGATCAAAATATTTATATATTATTACTAGTTGTTTGATGAAGAAAGAAAATAAGGAGAGACAAAGAAGAAAAGAAAATAAAAAATAATAAAAATATTATTTTACACATGGATATATGACTAAATAATATAATAATGGAAAATGATGTAGATAATTAAGACAAAGTTTTAAATTGGATAAATAGTTGCCCCAATTCGGTTAGGAAATGCTAGATGATACGCGAGTGACGACAGACGAGAATGTGTTAATTGACTGATTTATTGTTCATAATAACTCCCTTTTGTTGATAAACAGGTTCCAACAACTCATGAATTTTTTATTCAATTACTTTTTAATTACAATTATTCCTAACAATAAGCCTTTATTGACTGAAGAGCCCCAAATCTAGCTCTCTGGGCACTCCGTGAAGCATGTTAATAACAGTTAACATAGAATTTAAGGCTGCTATTCGGTATTTTTTATGAAAAGATGCTTATGTCCTACTCTCTCTATATTCATGTATAGACAAAAACATAAATTTTTATAGTTGACTCAATATAAATAAATTTAACTAATTAATTTTTATCATATATATTTAAGAGTTTAACATTTATACATTGTCAGTATAAAAAATTTTACGATGACGGTTGATTATAATTTTTTATTTTATGTGATTGTTAATGTATTAATTAGTAAAATTAACAAACTTATTATATATAAAGAGTTATGATTAATTATCAGTATAAAATTTTCTATATTGACCATATATAAGTTTTTTTCCTCTATATTTAATGTTATTATTCTTAAAACATAATTCATTTAGTTGTCATTATCATTTTTAAAAGGATTATTTATTAATATGTTAGTTTAATTAATCAAGAGATTCAAACAAATAAGATTATTATCAGCAACAAATCTTCTTTTCAATATATTTAACATATATAATTATATATTTAGAAATTAAGATTCACAAAAACAACTCATGTCAATTGACTATACATGTTATGTGACATTATGATAGTTTAATAATAATAGTTTAATTCTCATACGTTGTTATTTTAATTTTTTTGAGTAAACAATGTATCCATTCACAAATTGATAAGTGATTTTCAAAGAATGATTACCTCAAAGTGTTAAGTGAGTTTAAATCAATTTCATTAATAACCAACTTGTATAAGATTTTAGCTAAGATGCTACTAAAAAGGCTAAAAAAAGCCAAAGTACATTCCTTGGTGGGAGGGGTTTACTATAAAGTACAATGGCAGTGAATCAAGCTATTAATGAAGCTAAGAGGAGAAGGATAAAATGGTTGATATTCAAGGTAGATTACGAAAAAATCTACAACTCCATCATTTGAGACTTTTTGTTATATATGCTTCGGAGAGTGGGATGTTTGAACAAATGGGTTATTTAGATATCTGAGTACTTAAGATCAACTTAAGTATTTGTATTAGTCAATGGAAGCTCAACCCCTGAATTCAATGCTGAAAGGGGTTTAAGACTCGAAGATTCACTAGCTCTATTTTTATTCATAATTGTAGTTGAAGGATTGATTGGTCTGGTGAGAGAAGTTACCAGTAAGGGCCTATACCAAAGTTATAGATATAGCAAGAATGAGGTGTTAAACATACTCCAGTTCGCAAATAATATAGTCTTCCTCAATGAAGCATCTATGAAGAACATAATGACCATTAAAGGTATTAAGAGGAACTTCGAGATTATTTCTAGGCTTAGAGTGAATTTCAATAAGAGTAGCTTTGGGGTTGTTGGTCTCTCGTAATTGGAGATATGCAGATTTGTGAATCTATTGAATTACAAAGTGCTAAGCATGCCATTTATATACTTGGGTGTTCCGATTGCTACTAACCCAAGGAGGGCCTGCACATGGATGCCAATTATTCATAAGTTTGAAAAGAAGCTAGGGGCTAGAAAAACAAAATTTTATCCTTTGGTGGAAGATTCACCCTAATAGATTCAGTTATATCCTCTCTTCCTTTGTTCTTCTTCTCCTTTTTTGCTGGCTTTGGCAACAGTGATTGACAAATTGGTTAGCATTCAATCTAACTTCTTATGGGGTGGTGGGGATGAAGGGTAATAAGAAAATACATTAGGTCAGAGTGTGCTCACATAAACATAATGGGGTCTAGGTATAAAGAATTTAACAACATTTAATAGATTATTGTTAAGTAAGTGTACATGAGAGTTGTTCCAAAGAAATAAAGAGTTATGAGTTCAAGTGTTTGCATCTAAGTATGGGGGGTCAGAATGGCTGGAGTGAGGGAGTGACAGAAGTAATTCATCTATATGGTGGAGGGATCTAGGTAGAGCTTGTGAAAGTGACAAGTCAGGTGGATGGTTTCAGCAATTGAGGGAGTGGAAAATGGGTTCAGAAAATAGAACTAGATTGTGAAATCATGATTGGATGGGAGAAGGGGCCTTTCAAAGTAGACTCCCGAGACTATACAGTAACTCTAAGCAACAAACAAACTTGACCAGTGACATGGGTTAGTGGAAGGAGGGCTAATGGCCATGAAACCTAACATGGAGGAGACAATGGTTTCACTAGGAGCTTGATTATGTTCAAAGATTTCAAGTTATACTAAGTAATCTCGTGTAAAACTCAAATTAGGAAGATGGTTCGGTGTGGTCGCTTGCCTCAGCGGGAATGTATAACCCTAGAATAACGTATTCAACATTACAACATAGAAATCTTGGATGGGGGATGCCAAGGGAGGAAATGAAGCTATTATGGACATCCAAAGGTCCAATGAAAGTTCTTATATTTGCTTGGAGATTAATGTTAAACAGGTTATCAATTAAAGATAATCTCGGGAAGAGGAATATTTTGCTGAATGAAATTGACCTGCTATGCCCTTTGTCCTATCTCAAAGAAGAGAACGCTAGTCACTTGTTTTTTAACTGTAGTTTGACTTCTCAAGTTTGATTCAAGTGCTATGGATTGTTAGGTGTTGACACATCAAGACCCACGATTACACTTTATCTAGCATATTGGTTGGGGTCTGCCTAGTTGTCGTAATCAAAGGTGGAAGGCAGTATGGTTAGGAATCGTATGTATGGAACCAAAGGCTCCTGTTTGTTTAGAGATAAATTTTTTCAACTTGATAAATTGCTTCATCAGATGCATTATCATATATGGTCTTGATTATATACTTTTGACTCCTCTTTTCCATATTCTTTTTCTGCATGGTGAATAAACCCTGCTAGTTGCATAGCATAATAGGAGGTCAATATCTGTAGTCTGGAATATGGTAGGAATAAAGGTTAGAGAAATATGTTTGTGCGATACTGTCTGTAAATTTGTTCTGAATGTGGGAAAACAAACTATGTGAGATCTACATCGTAATATGATATTGATGATGGGAATGGTCTGGAATAGGGAAAGGAGGGATGTATGTTAGGAAATTGAAGATTTGATGCATAATTGTTTGTACAGATGATATATTTATAGGAAACCTCATTCTGTATGTATTGGCCTGTAATTATGTTTTATGGCCAGGAATGATTGTGATGGTTAATTAATTCTATATGGTTTAAGCATTAGCTAATCATTTCCTATTCCTTTCAATGTAAATGTTGCGTATTTCTTATACTTTATAACAATAAAATTTTTTGCTTATCAATAAATATATATATATATATATATTAATAATAGTAAAATTACTATATATTAAAATTAATTAAAATAAATATTTACCCTCTTGGATTAAAATTGATTTCATATATTTAAAATAAGTAATCATAAAATAAGTAATTAATTTTTTACTTATGCGAATCAGTCAAGATTTATAAAAACCCATATACTCCTTTTGAAATAACAAATCCTTGAACAATGATTATATGACAACATAAAAATTGGTGGATTTTAATTAATATATATATATATATATATATATATATATTTATTTTTTTTTTAATTTCACACTTTCTTTTACTCTCTTGTATATACTTTTATGTATATTTTGAAAAGTTGTACCGTGTATGGTTACGCATAGTTAAATTATAATAATAAAATGTAAACCATCCCGTGGTTCAACACAAAGTTAATTTATAATAATAAAATGTAAAGCATCCTTTTGGCTGTAGATGACACAAAAGACTTAAAAGTGTTGGTAAACATTCCGTTATATTTAATGAGAGCAAAAAATGAAAGGATTGACTGTTGGCCTAACTTTCCCACAATTATTGCTTGTTTAAAAAGTGAGCCAAATCTTTCACCCACCATCTGTCTCAAGATTGGTAAGTGTCATTTGCTAACTCAGCCGTTTTCTTCAAATGTTAACAAAACCCCTCTCTCTCTCTCTCTCTCTCTCTTGATCAACTCTCAAATGCAGCACAAGCTAATGTGTTCTTTGCTTATAATATGGTCTTCATAAAAATTTCATAACTCATCTTAAATTAATCTGCTAAGGGGACGCTGGACGCAACTATCATATTGTACTAGATGTACCATAGATTATAGAATTTATAATGTTGATGGAATTAAATATTACAGTGAAGGGTATGATGTTGGATTATATTTAATTAATTAGATTGGCATGTCTATAAATCAGACGTGGCAGCATGACAGAGTATATGAAATTGAAGTCTAGCTACCAGTAACTGTTCACCTGTTTTACCTACTTTTTTCCTTATAAACTGTTTCAATTTTGCTGCTATATGGAATTATATAGTTTTGGTAGTACCAGAACTTCAATTCTGATGTACTTGCATGCTAATTAGAGAAATCCATCGGTGTAGGAGTTTCTAGTGTCATTAGTCTCTCCTAACCAGGAAGATAACTCATCAACAAACATAACAACCAAATGGATAGCTAATTAACTTTCCTCCTTGGATCTGCCTCCTCTTTCATTCCAACCAATTAATTAACAAACCCCAAAATCAGGTCAATGTAGATTGTGATGCTTAAATGGTGAATCTTCCGCAGAAAGATCCATGCTAGTTGATCAACTAAGTACTCTATATAGTGATTCTTTGGTTTTTAGGAGAGAATAATTTTAAGGAGTTCAATTGGATGAAGCTTACATTGATTTGCCCTGCAAATACAAATACCAACCTCCTTGTCCCCCTAAGAATTTTTTACTAAATCTTTTTTTTTTTAAGTGATGGATATTGCTTGAGTTAGGTCCCGACAAGAATACCACGACTGGTAAATATTTTACCAATATTTAACACAACTATATATTTATTATTAGAATTTGGAACTATCAATTAAATTTTAAAAATCTTATGTCAATCAATACAGTAATAAGAAAATTAATAATATTTTATGTTGATAATTTCGATAAGAAAATTTACTCATTTGTTCAAGTGCCTCTCGTTAATTGCGCAAGACAAAATAAAAATTAGCTTAATAGAAATAAAATCTAATTAAATTTATTTAAAGTATTTTGAAGATACTATTATTTTTTTAGGGTGAATATACTCTTATTAAATAGAATAAATAGTTTATATTTTAGTTCAACAAATATTAATTTTTTGTCGTTTATATTTATGTCCGAGATAGTATTATTTAATATTTGAAGAAAGTTTATCTGTTAATTACAAAACAAATGTTAATTTTATCATTTACAATATAAATCTTTGAAAATAAAAACAAAAGATAAAATAAAACAGCACTTTTTGT
The DNA here is from genome assembly GCA_037954015.1 of Psophocarpus tetragonolobus. Classification (NCBI taxonomy): domain Eukaryota; kingdom Viridiplantae; phylum Streptophyta; class Magnoliopsida; order Fabales; family Fabaceae; genus Psophocarpus; species Psophocarpus tetragonolobus. The sequence goes on from CM075696.1 coordinate 4,473,077, forward strand.
AATTATTAATTAATAAAAGAACGAAGAAAAAAATTGTTTTCTTGAACTAAACGGATTAAGTTTCATTTTCCCTGCTTGGTTTGGACGTTCTGATTTGATGCAGTCACCTAAATTTGGAAGAAGTGTTTCTGTTTTAGGAAGTTATATCAACCAGAGAACTGTTTAAATTGCTGAAAACTGAAAACCAACTTTCCAAATGCTCCAAGCAATTACTTTTTTATCATGACCCAAGAATATGGTACACCCACCCCATCTTAATTACCCTAATAAGCCCTATCAATTTTACTACTCCATACACCCCTGAATCACTAATAGCAATATCATGGTTGTCTTCTTCATGCTATATTGATTTATTTACATTTAACTAATTTGTAATTAATACTATTTCATCCTACCCACGTGAGTAAAATGTAGATTGAAGGCACTACATTGAGTGCACCTTACTTATAAGTTATAATTAAGGTTATGGGTATTAGGTATAGGACAGAGATATAAACTTCCATGTAAGACAGGTTTACTTTTAATAGCTCTATATATACAAACCTTGACGGGAAAATAACACCTTTATTATTCTAATTAGGAAATAGATTTATCATTTGCCTCCAATTTTGGCCTCAAAATTACGTGTATGATTATGGTTTTGGTACAGAAGACGTATGACTATTCCAACCATTTGCATTTAATAAAGAAATGAATTTGGTAACATGAATAATAGGGTCAATTATAAAAAAAAAAAAAAAGTGTCATATTCAGATATCCAAATATAAGGAGGAACTGTTCCATTGATATAAACTTCCAGTTGTATAAGATGTGAAGTTAACGAAAGTTTTTATGTTTTTACAAGTAGTGAAATTTATCAATAATTAATATGTAGAACATAAACTCCATTATGACCATATCTTTCGGATTAAGTGTTATTGAGTGGTGAAAATAATAGATATGGGATGATTGCAACGTTTTATCATATATGAATATAAATTTGACTCATGGAAAGCTAATTTTCTTTGTAACAACCCTATTTAGATAATCATGCTGATAAAGATTATACAGTTTTTTGCATCACTTAAATGACAACATCAGATACAGTGATACTGTCACTAAAGTTGTTCCACGCACTTGTTCACCAAACATAATTTTCCACACGTTAGGAACTTGAAATTGAATTCTATGCCATGTTGGACACCACAAACAAAAAAATTATTAAATCCCAAAGCAGACTAAGGAATATTCACGAATTTACTGTTTTCATGTGAGATTTCTTTGTTCTGATCGCATTAAGTCAAAATTCAATTATACTAAGTACAAAATAGAGCTCACGCAATACATTGAAAAGTTACTTTTTATGAGACTTCTTTCAAATTTTTATCATGCATGCACTGAAACAAAGCATACATTCATCACATTATCTTTAACTGAAACTCATAATGCAGTTTAATGATCCTAAGTGCTGTCAAACTGTAGCCCTTATGATAAAAAGAAAAAAAAAAAAACTGTTGCCGTTACGTTATTTGTTGCATCCAATTCACTTTTTGCTTTACAATCTTCAAATGATAACATTATCAGATTAGATATTATTATATAGTCTCAAACTAACAACTATTTTAATCTTACAAATTTGAATAAATAAAGTACACTCAACCAAGGACAAGTTAAACTGAGATAACAAATTAAATTAAATTAGGACAATTACTCATGGATATGTTTATAAGAATCACGAGTAGCTGTATCGCTCAGGTAGCTGTTGGATTGTTGTGTGTTAATATTCTTTAATTATTAGATCAAAGTTTAAATTTTAATTATGGAGAATCACGTGAGTAGTTGTATCACTCAGGTTTGATAGGATATTCAAACATTAAACGCAGTTCAGATGGTGGATTTCTCACTCACGTTTATTTGGAATGAGATCACTTGATGTTAAGATTATTTTTCTAAATAGAAATTTATTGGCTCAGGTCCCTCCTTAGCTTTATTTTAGGATGTAATTTAGTCTTTATTTATCAAAAACTGTAAAATAGTCTCTTAATGTTGTCTTTTACAATACGTTTATCCTTTTTTCAAACAGTGATCATTTACAATTTTAAACATGTATGATAATAAAATTTATTTAAGGATAATGAGTGTGAATTTGTGATTCTTATCTTACATGTTGCCATGTTGATGATACCTTACTCACAGTTTATTAACTTTTGATTGACAGCTAGGATATGTTAAGCAACCACTTTGGTGTAGAAGACATGGGTGATGCTTTGAGAGATTTAGGTATCTGAATTCTCTGCCGGCCATGCGATCGACATTGTTGAATGGTGTCAAAGAGGATACAAGTACAAATGATTTAATAGTATGTATTCTAGCTTCCTCTTTGCTGTCGCAATTTAGAGGGATGATAAATCCTTCTAGTCCTAATCTATTCAAAACTTAAATAGTCACAACTGTATATGCACATATTTCATAAATTTGAATTGAGTACTGGATAAAATTAGCTTAAGTTAACCTTTACTCTGAATCATAGTCACGTTTAAAAATAGTAAATATATAGTAAATAACTTTTGGTTATTGTTTCCATATATCATAATTCATATCCTATTTGATAACCATTGCTCTTAATCTGGACCCATTAATAATCAAGGGAAAGAGGCTCAAATGCTTATATATCTATGCCTTGGAGCAACATAGTCAGAGGTCACTCCTACACCGTATCCTTTATTCTGAAAGTGCCTTGCTTGATGTCTCCTATGGAAGAAATTTATCATTTTCTGAATGTAATTTGCCCTCTCGTGAAATCTGAAAACCTATGAATTTTGGGTTTATATAACTATATTGCAGCTTGTTGCTATTATAACTCATAAAAGCCATCTCTGTCTCCTCCTAATTATAGAACTCATCATCTAGTATTATGATCAATTGATCATTGCCTTTAATCCAACTCCACACCAGTACTACTCATTTAACATTTTCCTTTTGTGGTAAAGATGTTTAAATCGTATTAGGAGTACAAATGCTGCTTTGCATGGTAGTGATTCAAACATCTTTACCACAAACAGATTCTTTTTGTTTTGAAATATGAGCAAGGAATGGACAGAGATGACTTTAATCAGTTATGGTTGCAACAAGCTGGAATTTAAACTCAAAATCCATTAGTTATCAGATTTTGAAAACCAAAATAAGTTAATAAAGTAGAAAGCACACAAGAGAGACCAATTACATGCTGAAGATGATGATCAGTTTCTTCTTCAAATAAGAGCTACATTCTATTCAAACATATCCCAGCAGAAAATACAATTTATTGGGTATAGAATTTGACAGTGTAGCTTAACAGATACATTTGTAAGAACAATCAGACAAAATCGGCTTCCATAGCAACTACAAAACAAAATGTACAATGTTTCCTCTTTTGTAAAAGTACTACCACCAAAAATGTCATGCTCACCAAATAGTTTAACTGATTTATCTCCATCATTCAATAGAGGAAATCCAAACGTTAACACCTGCAGTGAAAAAATATGCACCAATTATGTAGAGAAATGGGCTGTTTCCCCAAAAGAGTGTTGTTTGGGAGAATATTTACAAAAATGGAGTATATGATCCAATAATTCCGAGAATGTTGTTGTAATTTTACTGTTTATACCTCCAAATTGCTAATTGAAATGGCGTGTTGGACTAGTTGACCACCAAATTGCCAACTAAGATGGCATGTTGTGCCCACCCATGTGGAAACCGCCATCTTACCTAGCGTGTTGGGTTCATGTCTCCAGGATTTGCTTTCACGCGAACACATTTCAAAATCCCTTTTAAGTTTCTTTAAGGTTTTTGAGTTTCATGTGGACCTAAACATTTCTTATGCTAAAATGGACTACACTTTGAATGACTTGAGCCATGTGGTATGGTCAAAGTTAGGAGGATGGTTATGCGCTTTGAATGAGTTGACAAGAGAAAGCCTCTTGTCCAACTTGAACTCGGTCATGGAAGGCAGAGGAAGAGGCTTATCGTCCTCTCATCATCGTTACTAACATAATTGTTAGGCTCTTTGCACACAGGACACTTGTCTTTGCACTCCAAGTAACACTTCCTGCAAATATTGAACCCGCACTTGCAAGGTCCCTTAGATCGCTTCCTCATCACAACCCTTCATGGTGCAAACAGACGCAGGCAGGAATTTGGGTTGCTCCTGGTTGTCCTTGGAGCATGCAATAACGTGGCCTCGGGTGACAGAGTTGTAGTCTCCGGTGTAGATCATGCTGGAGATGAAACTGGTGCTGCTCTTTCCGTCCTCCGAGGTTGTGAGGGGTTTGCTGTCCGGTGTGGGAGGTATCTGAACGGTGTAAGTCTGCATGAAACTCAAAAACCTTGGAAAAACTTCAAAGGGATTTTGAAATGTGTTTGCTAGAGGATAGCGGTTTCCAGGTGGGTCCAACACCCCATTTCAATTTACAATTTGATGGTTAATTAGTCCAACATGTCATTTTACTTGACAATTTGGAGTTGTGAACAGAAAAATATTTGACCATGTACCTCATTTTCGTAAATATTCTCGCAAACAATACTCTGTTGGAGAAACAACCTAGATATCTGTGAAAATTTCAAAAGTTAGAACAAATAGGCCTAAGTTACAAAAACTCCAACAAGACCAAGAATTTCTACAGAGTTTGTAACAATACTCTAAGCCTATGTACATATAGGTTTAAGAATACAAAGAAAGCATATGAAAACGAAAGTTCAAGTTGCAGCTTCTTTGCAATTAGTATCGATCCTTCAAATCATGAATAACCAAATATATATAAAAGAAATGCCTGAATGTGTTCATGAGGTTTGTTAAAACAATTCTTCACAAGGCATATGTACATTCAAAGGTAAAGACAATATTGGTAATAAATAAATGAATAAATAGCATTAGAAGAGAAATTGACAACTCCTATAAACACTTAAAAGAGGGCAACAGATGAAGTTAATGTTCACCAATTGTATGATTTTTTTTTATGAACAAAATAAGTATTTGTTGAAGAAATTGTTGTAAGAAAAAATAATTTAACATATAGATTGTAGTATAATTAAGTCATTCCAACAAGAATCATGCAACGACACTTTTAGTGTAATTTTCTTACTTTTATTTTCAATTTCTTGACTTTTAAATTGTGAAAATTTCATTGTTCACGAATTTAAACTGAAGTTTGTAAGAGTTCTTAATTAGAAGTAGGGATAACAATGAAGCGGGACACGGATAGATATGAAATTCTAATGTCCTTTCTCATTCTTGTTGAGTATTTTCGAGTTTGGTATATCTGCGGATACTCCTTTATATTATTTTTTATAATTTATATTTAAATTTACTTATAATTATTAAATAAATTATATGTTAATTTATTAATATTGAATTATATGCTAAGTTATTAATTATATTTTTTTTAATGATTCATATGAATATAAATTTGTACATAAATATGTGAGATTTTGTTTAACATATAATTATATATAAAAAATAGAATTGGGATGAGGGCGGGATGAAAATTGGACAGTACTTGCAGAAATATGTATGATTGTTATTCCTAATTAGAAAATCATGTTCTAGGTTGTCAATTCTATACATATGAAGAAGCAATAAAATTAATGAAACCAAAGAAGAAATATTCTTATTACAAGACATTCATTCCATTTTGATATGACTCTTTATATTTTATATATATATATATATATATATATATATATATATATAAAATGGAAATTTGAATTATGTATAATGTATAACATATATTAAGATAATTTACTCTTTTTAGTGTACATTATATTTCTAATTTTATCTTTAATTGTTTTTCAATAACTATTTTTTTTAAAAGTAACTATTTTTAGTTATAAACATAATAATATAAATATTGTAAAAATAAATAGACAAGAATTAAACATTAATAATACTATGTGTCATTATTAAAAGAGTTTAATAAGATGTACTCAAACATCTCCACCACATCTTTTTATAAATTTTATCTTCAATTCATAAATTTTGTCTTCAATATATAAAATATCGTGAATTTTACTCCACATAAAAATTCCGTTACAAATAATGAAAAAGTTTCCCAAAATTGTTTACTTCTCACAATTTTACAAATTAAAATAAAAGCATCATAAAATATTTTAATTGTGATTGTTTTTTGTACGTGACATATAATGAATTTGCGGTGTTTTTGTTAATTGGAGAATGAAATGTGAAAAAAATTGCAACATTATAAAAGTTGGGGAAAAAAAAATATAATTTGAGAAAAAATTAAACCAAGTGCAAGTAGAAAGTTTGCGTTAAAGCATGTTACTATTTTGTGGTCGCAATCATCTTGTTCTTGAACTAGGGTTTTCCAGAGTTGCATTTCGGTCCAATTCTTTGCACTCGCCATCATCAATCATCTCTGCACAACGTTGCGATTCGAACAATTCTTGACACGGTATGATGATGTTTCGGTTCCTATAGCTCTATAGTCCCTATTTTAGCGTTGCTGTTTCCGAAACGGTAAATTAAATCTGGTACTGTAACATGGAATCCTCTTTATATATCTGATACCTGTTGGATTTTCTTTCTCTCCCTTTTCTCCTTTTGTTTTTCCCATACTTGTTAGATACTTGGATTCACACCTTTTTTTTTTTTTTCTTTCTTCTTTTATTTTTATCATTTCAATCAACTAAATTATGGGGGCTGGGAAGGGTGTAGGATTATTATTTACTATACTTTAATTATGTAATTGATTATTTCTTGAATGCATTTACCGAATTGCAATTTTTTTAAGGAGAACCTAAATGTTGTTGTCGTGTTTATATTTGGCGTTTGCTTTTTTGGTTAATTAGTGCTATGTATCGCCATGGTTTATTATCAATGCAAAGATATCTTAATTATTGAAGGAATGGGGTAAGTAGAATATCAGGGCTATTGAATTTTGAAAGATGATTTGTTTAGCTAGTCATAAATATTTAATGAAGTTCTAAGTTGGATGCCCACTACCTAGTGATACCCTTTACTTTTGTAAAGATTGTCAATCATGCATGACATTTGTTGAAATTTTGGTTTTTCATATCAGCCTGTGGGTTGTTTGATCTGTGAAGTGTGAAATCAACCCCTCCTTGTGGAATAAGGTTTGGTTGCTTTTGTTATAATTTATTTAGCTTGTCAATCTGTGGATAATTCCGCGATTCCCTCCGCTAATCAAACACCATGTCAATATTCTGAACCTGGAATCTTTATCTGTATTTTTGCATTGCAGTAGGTGCAGGACATATTAGAATGTGATTATCTTATCTGAAACAAGCTCAGAACTCCAGAAGTTACTGCTTGCTTGAGAAAGCTTGAGAACTAAACTTAATTGTTTGATCTATCCGCATCCAAATTTCTACAGATGTCCTACTTGAAGCATTTTCTTGGTAACGGAATACAATATCCAGTACTAATTTTACAATTCCAAGCATCTTTTTCAGGTCTGACCTGTACCTCAGTTTCATCAGCCAAGTCTTTCTGCCGCCATATCAAATTTCATAAGGACTAACCGGCTGCATAACAAGCATACTTATTGACTCTATTTGGCAAAAATGACAGAAATCCTTAGCTACACCGCTTCCACACAGTTATGTCAAATGTTACTTGCAATTATCTTCTTTCACAGTTCTGAATATTTTCTAGCAGCTTTCATTCATGGGAGATCAAATGTAACTGTAAAGTCTCTTTTGATTAGCAAACACTATGTCATGGCAATGATTTTTTCGTTGCTTGAATACATCGTTGAGATTGTTTTAGTACCTGAGCTAAAGGAACACTGGATGATCTCTAATTTGGGTCTGGCAATGGTTGTTATTGGTGAAATCATAAGGAAGCTGGGAATTTTAACAGCAGGGAAAGCCTTTACGCATCTTATAAAGATTTATCTCGATGAGCAACACCAGTTAATTACTCATGGTATATATAGATATATTCGTCATCCGGGGTATTGTGGTTTCCTCATTTGGTCTGTTGGCACTCAAATAATGCTCTGCAATCCCATATCAACTATTGCATTCACAGTTGTTCTCTGGCGCTTTTTTGCCAATCGAATTCCCTATGAAGAATTCTTTCTGAAACAGTTTTTTGGAAGAGAGTATGAGGAATATTCCCGAAGAGTTGTGTCAGGGGTGCCATTTGTGAAATGAAGACCGATGAATTTAGTGAGCTGAGCCATAACCTTTCACATCTATTCCTAGTTCCTAGTAATCAAGGAAGTTTGAACCATTTTTCTCCTGAACAATTTTGACCCGTGCTCCACATTGCTGGAGGTATAAAGTTCTTGCTTTCAGCCTGTGGCTATACCAACATATCCATTCATTATATGCTGTGTGCTTGTGTGGAGCATCTGAAAAAAATTCCCAGCTTGAGTTATATGGTGATCAATGTTAGGTTTCATGGTTGCAGATTATTTATGGGGCTTCTAGCAAGCCTACTGATTTTTACCACTAGAAAATGTTCTGGGATGCTCTGTTCTTTCATGCTCAATTCTAAAACTAGTAAAAATTTGGCTTTCCTATTATTTAACTAGGATTCGACATTTTGGGGGCAATGTATCTTGCTTTTAACATTTGCATCCTTGTTTCATCACTTGCCGGAACAAAAATGCTAAAAACTAGAGAAATAAAAGGTCACCACAATGAGCAGCAGTGTACCACCATTAAATTTGCATTATACATGTTCTAAATATATCAATATGATTAAAATGCAAAAATATTTAGGATAGTGGTTTGTTCTAGGAAATAATACTCCATATCAAAATAAGTAATGATTTGACACAAATTCATATTAAGTGATGTTTTTAAGTTTTCATAAACATTTTTTATTTCAATTGTCTCAAATAAACAATCAATGTGATGAAATTAATTCAGAGATAGAGAATGAATAATAAAGATAATTTAGTAAAATTGTTTCATTCAGGATGCTTTTTATACTTTGATACCTGGCAAAGTATAACACAAGAAAAGTAGCACATGATAAATGTTTAAGTGCAAGTTTGGTTTAACGTTGCGAGATTTCTAAACAGTTGTTGAATAAAAGATTATAAATTCTTACTTTTACATAATGTGCATGACAACTTGTTTCTATTTATTTAAAAATTAAACCAAACAAGTATAAAGTCATCATAAGTAAACAAATTTTCATGTGTTAATTGGTGGATAATGGAATGTTGTTCACAAATAAGACAATGTTAATTTTATTAAAACACCTTTTTAAATTAAAGTGCCATGTGAACATTATCCAATAGTCATTCGATTACTTTCATTATTGGATATTCAACTCAAGTACTGAGGTTCGAAGTCACAGATAGGGGTCATGATGTGAGTGTTGGCTATGACACTTAGCTATTTGACAGTTTTCTGTGTCAAAATTGAGCGTTTACCTAATAGGTGTTAAACGGTTACTTTTACTTATTGGTTGTTGATCAATTAACCTTGTTTTAATCCGAATCTAAACTTATATGCATATTACCAAAATTATGAATATTATCTAAAATTTTAATTATATCTATTTTCTATATAAAAAAAGAAAATCAAAACATTAAACAAAGGAGAATTGAAATAATTATTCTCTTATGCATATGAATAATGTGTACCGAGAATGGTCAAGAGAATCCTAAGTCACCTCGGTAGTTTTTAAGACCTCAGATAAACTGTGGTTACCTTGGATATACAAAAAGTCTAACCATGAGAGTTAGCCTATCTCAGTAGCCGTCCACCCAGTTGTTCACCTCGAAACTTAATACACTCTTTAATCTTCATGAAAAATGTATTTATGGAGGGCTAAGCTATGATTAACAATGTTTGGGTCTTGATTAACAAACCTATGAACTCTAGGCCTAATACAAAACCTATAATTAAGAGGTAAGTAACACATGTAAGAGGTAACTATTTTATTTATTGTTCTTGTGAACTTATCCGAAATTTCCTCTTACATTTCATCTTCCTAAAAGAGAAGACCTTAGATTTGACAGACCTAATAAGAAACAGACATCTTGATTTGAAGAGAATTGATTAGACCTCAAATACTTGAACATCTGTAGTCCTCAGTTATTGTGACAGAAATAAAATATACGAGACAATTATCAAATAACAAGAAATGGACGTGCATTAAACACATGAATAGGACAGATCTAAAAAAAATAATATATATATATATATATATATATATATCATATTTTAAAAAGTTATATATATTTTATATGTTTAATGTTATTTTGTCCGAATTTCCAATTTCCTTATCCAACAACGTTTAAAGTTCTAATTCTCAATTAGTCAATCCCACAATGCTTAGGGTACATGATAATAACATTCAATTTGAGTAATTAGGCATATAATTTTCACCCCAAATTTAAATTACATTCTCAATGGACCTTTTTTCTTAATTCTACACATTATCTATGTGACTTGTATCTCATTCTGCCGTTGTCGTCAACCAGAGTTGAGTCAGACACTCAAATTGAAAAACATGCCTGTAATGAACAACATTTATTGCATCACATATTCACATGCAAGAGACGACAAATACTAATTTTGAGAGAAACACTCAACATGCGCAATTTCATTAAAATAGTGGTCGTGAAAAACCTTGAGCCCAACAAATTTTAGATTTCATCTATCTTTTAGCAAATAAAAATTAAGATACATGATATTACATATTATAATTTCTGTGTGAAAAACACATTATGTACTAATAAACATTATCTAAATAAAATAAAATAAAAACATAATATTACATATCATATAATAGTTTCTATTTGAAAAACACATTCTGTAGTATGTAATAGCAAACACTATCTATCTAAATAAAAAATAATCTGCTTCAACTAGATCTAGATTAGTAGATACCTATTATACAACAATTTTCCCATGTTAACTGGCAATTTTATATGATACAATACAATTTCTGCTGTCATTTCAATCTTCCCAAGAGGAAATGGAAACAATTCTAGCTTCATTTATGGCCGTATATCTGACAAAAGAATAGCAAAGCCATGAATCATGTCTGAGATGCTCAGTTAGAGGATGACAGATCAACATAAATTATGCGAGTTTACTACAAGGCTGACAATTCAACTTCTTGAGAGCAGGGACGATATGCCACAAACGTGCTTTCAATTGCGAAGGAACCAGTATTAAAACAAGTGATTCCCGTGTACTTGAATGCCTTCTGCGGACTTCTGTCACCCAAGACTATCTGCACCAAAATATCACAACAAAAATCAGTATCGGAACATTCTTTCCAGGCTGTGACAAAAAACATAATAATAATAATAATAATAATAATAATAAATTAAACAGTCATCTGTAATGTCAGATAACTGGTACCCCCTCTTTCACGGTTTATTACAAATTATTTCAGAGTCTTGAGATGTGAAATACCAGATATTATAGAAAGTGAAGATTTAAATTCCGATTTTGGTGACTAAATTTGGTTTTCCTTTCAACGTAGAAGTTAGAAAATGTAGTTACTCAAAGATATAGATATACAGAATTTACCTACTTTATTCTAACAAATCCCCCATCCATTTACTCCCGAGATGATGAAAAATAAAATATACAAAAAATGAGTATTAAAGATTCAGCCATTATTGCACACCAATTTATTAGCCACCCCTCAATTCTGATACTTCACCCAAAAATTAGTATATGCAGTCAATTTGCAAAGTAGCATTTTATATTCCTAAACTATTTATTATTTGCCACAAATATTCAAATATGAGAAGTACCGTGTGTGGAGTTGGATAAAGATAAAGACAATGGTCATAATTCCAAATGATGGGTTGAACAGATAGAGGGAGTGGGCAGAGATGACTCTGATGGGTTATGGTAGCAACAAGCTGCAATTTAAACCAAAAATCCGTGAGTTTAATGATTCTAGAAACCAAAGCTATAAAAAAAATAAAGTAGAAAGAACACAAGGGACAAAATACATGTTGAAAATGATCATCAGTCTCTTCTGTAGAAGGAGGCATCAAACATGAGCGACGCATTCTATACAGCATATCCTGGCGAAAAAACACAATTTCTTGCGTATAAAATTTGACCCTGTAGCCAAGAAGATACATGTTGTAAAAAGCAATAAGCTTCCATATAGCAACTATAAAGCACAAAACATACAATTAGTGATGTCTCATGCTATAATAATAAATGTAATATTAACCTGCATGGGTTACTTGAAAATATGGCATTGGGAATGTGCTTTTGGAGCTCTTCAGTTAAATATTTTGGTAAAGCACACCTGGGAAGAACCGTTGAAGGACCTGGGAGGAATTGCCAAAAGTGATATATATAACACATAAAGAAAATAGTGTGCGAGTAGCTATCAACAATGTCAATACCTGCATCATCAGGACCTGGAATAAACAGAAATCGACTGTGCTCTTTTAACCGTGTATGGGCTGCAATCATTTCCCCCAGCTTACCAAACTGCATTCTGTATATCAAGATTTACAACATGTTAAAAAAAAGAATATCCTCTTTCAAGCTTAATATAAATAATGACAAGGGTGTTTATTTAAACTAATTACAATGAATCGTCCACACATCAAATATGTGATCTAATCCTAGCCATCCTTTCCTAATTCCTTCCTGACTTAGTGCTAATGAACTAAATACAAACATTGTAAGTGAAATTCACCTGAGGCTTGAATAAGAATGAAATGAAAGGTTACATGGCCTAGAAGAGAAGTTTCCCATGAAAACAAATAAGGAAGGAACCACTTCCACACTCTCAAAACCATCCAGAACAGTCTCCAGCTTTCTCAAAGTCTTCTCTAGGAAAAACAGCATGAAGATTACATCAAGCAGCATATTAATAACAAGGTGCTAGATGAAGGGAAGAAAAGAAGAGAAACAAATCAACATTGCAAATTACCTCTTCATTGTCTAGCCAAATATCAGAAAATATAACAAACATGTCATTTACTGCTCTTTTTTCCATGTCTTCCAGTCTAATCTATTAAAAAGGTATAGGAAAGATATATTTCATGGGAGTGTGATACCAAACAAACTTCAGGTTTCGTAATAATATTTAAACTTGTATGACTTATATCAGCATAGTACAATAAAGAGAACCAAAAAGATACAGTTTCCTCTTTGGTAAAAGTACCACCGCCAAAAAAGTCGTGCCCTGCAAGTTGTGTAACTGACTTATCTCTATCTTCCAGTGGAGGAAATCCACATGTTAAGACCTGCAGAAAAAAAGATGCACTAATTATGCAGATATCAAAGTGACAATATCAGAAGTCAGAACAACTGGGTCTAAGTTGTCAAGATTAAATGAACTCCAACAAGTCCAACAACATAAGCAAATTTTATCAAGATTGAAGACAAATAGGCAACAAATTTCTAAGCTTTTGTACATAGGTTTAGGAGCACAAGAAAACATTTGAAAATGGCAGTTAATTCCTTAGCTATTACCATCCTTCAAAGTTATCGATTGCCATTTGCTAAGTATATATAAGACAATATTGTTTAATAAAAATATTGTCTAGGGGGTTGTTGAAACAATTCTTTTTCGTAAGGCATGTACGGTCAAAGGTAAAGACAATATTGTTTAAATAAAAAATAACATAGGAGAGAAAATTGACATTTCCAAAACAGCAACGTATCTCAATGCATAGATTATTCTGAAGGCTAATAAATTGCTTGATACTAGTACTCATACAAAAAGCTATACTATATGATTTAGTTTACAAAACTTTAGCAAGTCAACAAAAACATTAAAAAAATAAAGCCTTGCAAACAAGTGTTCAATTAACCTAATCAACATTCATGCAATTGTTTAAGTACAACAAGGTCACCCAAAAAAGAAAGTACAATAACTATAAACTTTTCCAGTTTGATGTTTACCACACATTTATGTGTGAAATTTTGTTTTCCAAGATATGGGGAGTTTTAATTCCATAAATAATAAAGTTATTAATCATTGCTTTCTTATCTCATTATTTTATATTTTATTTTTTTCTCAAAGAGATGAAATAAAGAAACTAAACCTCCCTCCTTACGGGCATTTATATAGCATCAAGTGATGTTTACACCAGACTTGCCTATAATTACACGAGTGGTTGCTTCTGAACTCATGCCAGACCACTTAAAAATTTTCCTATTAAACTTACGCAGCCACTTGCCCTCCTTTGCAAGTGGCATCTATCTACCGTCATTCTCGCTAGGCATTAAAATCAAAAGGTATATATAACATCTCATACGCAAAAGCTTCATATCACATCTAGAAAGTTATTTCCAAATTTATTTTTTTAATTCAGCTTTAGCATTTGAGTTCAGGTTTATTTTTCAGGGAATCAAGGGTATGCATAATGTTCATTTTTGGATCAGAAAGAGAGTTTGTAAAATAAAACAAATGTATAAGTTAAACCTGCTACAAAATCTTTAGTAATCTTCAACCTGAATAAACTAATTATCTTAATAAAAAAAAAAACATATAAGGAAATCAGAAGTATAAAAAAAATGCAATCATATCTGTAGTAAACTTCATTTTGAGTAAATTGATTTCTTCAATAAAAGAACACATAAATCAAATAACTGATTTGTTTTACGAAAACATCAGATGAAGCAGATGTTGAGAAGGGTGTGCCAACAAAAACCTGAAAAATACCCTCCACAAGCATCTCACCCTCAGCCACAACTATAGTGTTCTCTGAAAAGAGTCCTGTAGTTATCTTGTATTGCTAGTCAAAGAAACAAGTGACAACACAACCATACATACAAAAAGAAAATGACTTAAATTCAGTTGATGCCCCCAAACTTTTTCAATTTTAGACATTGTACCCTCGTATTTTAAAACCATGACATTATGTTCTCAAATTTTAAAAATGTGTGAATTGGTACCCCTTCCGTGAATTTTTTACGTTGATTGTGAGTGTGTTGACTACCACGTATAAGAAATTAGGTGATGTGACACACATTACTGCTTAATAGAAGGGTTAATTTAACATTTAAGGGTATACGATGATAATATATGCCACATTCTTTTACCCACTAATACTCATTTAAACCCTAAAATGTTAAATTAACTTTTATTAAACAGTAATTGTGTGTCACGTCACCTAATTTCTTATATGTGGTGGCCAACACACTTAAAATTAACCATCAATGTCAACAATTCACGGAAGGGGTATCAATTCACACATTTTTAAAATTTGGGGGCATAATGTCACGATTTTAAAATATAGGAGCACAATGTCTAAAATTGAAAAAATTGGGGAGCATAAATTGTATTTAAGCTAAAGAAAATTCAGTTCTCATGAGTTTAGCATTCAACACCAGTAAAAAAAATTATGAAGTAGGACAAATATATTTTAAACACTTGTACCAAAGTCCTTGAATCACTTGGATTTAGGCATCTGTAAAGAAAGGAAAATGTACTTACTCAAAACATTTAACGAAACTATGAAGCTGTTAAAAAATAAATAAACACAAATTATTGTCAAAATAATACTAAAGGATATTGCATTTGACAGGTTTATTTCAACTGCCGCTGTAAGGTCTTCCAAATAGTAATGACCATCCTCCAGCTGAGATATTACTCCCATTACCCATCTTCTACCTGTTTGCCCAACCAGAGATTGAATGGGAGATATCTGGTACATCATAAAATAAATTTACATATTAATCCTCCTCAAGTACACCAAATAGAATGTATGCAATTGAATGCATAATTTTCAACCTTAGTTAATATCCAATCAGACTAATTAATTAAAGTTCTTAATAGAGCACCAACAGTACCTCACAGCTCCCAAAATGTGAAAATTCAGATTCAAATGCAGGCTTTGAAAAATGCTGGTCACGAGAGAGCCTCTGGACCAACAACAGAAATCTGTCCCTGTACAAAGCTGATTTTGCTGATGCGTCTCCATGAATAGGTAAGCTGCCTGGGTGCCTGCAAGATAACACAAAACACGGGCTTAAATTTCCAATAAATTGCTTAAAAGGCATATATCAAGTAGAACATAAAAGATCTGTTTGGATAAATTTCTCCAAAAGCACTTACGAAAGAAAACAAATTGAGAAAAAAAATTCTCTATAAACTAAAATTAACTTATGCATAAGTTAAAAATCAACTTTTAAAAAAACTAACAAGATAGGACTTCTACAAATTAGCTAACACAAGAGCTAATTTTAACTTAGAGAGAAGATTTCTCTTTTTTTCTCTCTTAAAGTGTTTCTGGAAAAAATTATTCAAACAAAAATCAAATTATAACTTGTCCTGTTTAGGGATGCATACACAGTGTCATATAATACACAACAGAACTACATTAGCATGACATCAATTTCCCCAGCTTTTGGTTACAGCGTGTTCATGAACTCCTCTTATTTTCAATAAAAGTACAGCAAAACCAACAACAAAATGAACACCAGATACATTCTAATTCAACTCCAAGGTAAAATCTGGGAAAATTTGAAAAAACCAAAATCGCAGAGAATAACATGGACCTTTGTCAGGGTAAATACTTTATGAGTTGTTCCTTAGTGATTTTCTCTAAAAAATTTCAATTTCCAAAAAAAATTATTAAACTTATTTTATTTCATTCAACAACAATGACATTCAGATGTCAGTTGGGGGAACTTCCCACCACTCTTAATTTCCAAATAGCAAATAAAAGAAAAAACCAAGCGAAACCAAAAAACATACTCATAGAACTGCTTTCTGATAGTGTCATATTTATACTTCGGAATGAGGAACGCATCGATGACGCAAATGGCAGAAGTGGTGGCGGCAGCGTCGGAACTTTCTGGCATGGCATCATCGGCTTCCAACAGCAAACTCACCACGTGCTGCACCGTTTCCTTGTCGATTATGGTGGAATTAACTGCAATTTGTTCACTGTTTCAGTAATTGAATCGAAATTGAAGAAATAAATTAGGGAAAGAGAGAGATTACGAGATTTTTCGAGCTCGTCGAGGAGGAGATCAATGGCTTCGTCCTCGTCAGGGCCTTCAAAGCGAGAGACAAAGGAGAGGATCTGGTCAAAAGCATCGACTTTGAGATTGTAGCCTCTTATCTTACACTTCCTTTGAACCTTTCTCTTCATCGAAGTGTTCATCTCTTTTGTTGAACAGAAGAGGGTTAGGTCTCACAGCTTGGCGCTGGAAAATCCTCTGTTTTCAGTCAACTGCGGTAAATTGAAGAAGTAAACAAATACTCAAATACCAATTCAGGTTCCATGAGCCCATTTTGCCTGTCAGCAAAAATTCTGTAATTGTTAATGGTTATCTTAAAATTTAAAAAATAATCATCATGGTTGACAATATTAGGTATTATATTATTTTTATATTATATTATTTTTATAAGAGAGTTACCCTAAATATTAACCGTTGAGGTATTCGAAATCTAACAATTGTAATTATCCAATATAAGATCAAATATTTGCTTATTTGTAATAATTCATCGATTAATATTGATGTAATACTTTTAAAATTATACTTTTATTTGAACCCTTCTTATTTGAATATTATATTATCTTATTTTTAATATAGTTGATAAAAGTAATATTTTTGAGATTACAGAGAATCATTAACCCTATAAAATAAATTTCTAAATAGACTGATATTGTGTATTCAAATATAGTTTTAGTTCAATATTTCTCTAATTTTAACATGTATTTAGAATTAAGTTGAAGGAATATTAAAAAAACCAGACAATGATATTGTTCTGGTAATCTTATTTTGCTTGCGATTCCTATTCTGAAAAATGGGGTTTCATATTGTTCATCTTGCTTCTATTTTCTTCTTCAATGATGGCTTCTATTGGGATGCACTAGGCTTGGCTTTGTCTCTGTTGCACTGGTATTGTTCATTTTGCCTCTATTTTCTTCTTCAATAATGGTTTCCATTGGCTCCTCTAGCCTTATGCAGTGACTTCATCTTTGTCCTAAATGCACTTAACATTGTCTTTGTCTCATATGCACTCCCTCTTTTTGTCCCTGTTGCACTAGTCTCATTTATGTTCCAGTAACACTGATGATTTTAAGCAATATTGGGTGTCTTTGCCAACATCTTTAAGTTGTATTTTCAAAATATTGTTTATGGTTGAACTTAATTTTGGTTTATTAATATTGTTACTGCATTCTTGTAACAAGTTGAATACTTAGTAAGCTCCAGTTTAAGAAAAAGTGTTGAAAATTTTAGATATTATATTCTCTTGATATTATATTATTGTTTGAGTGTTTTTTTACACTACCATGGCAAGTGACTACTCGTATGGAGTATTTGATTAAATCTCGTCTCCTCATGTATATGATAAATATTTAATATTTAGTATCTTAAGTTAAACTTTGTAATATAAAAATGTAATATATGAACAAAATAAAGATTGATTGAAAGTAATAAGCAGTCAAAGTTTAGGTTCAACTATTCATAAACTCAAGAATCAAATATTCTGATATTTCCAAAACTCTTTTTTCCATCAAAATTGTTCAAACATTGTCTTGATGAGAGAACCTTAACTATAATGATCAAATAATTTGATTCCTCGATTCAAAAGATTAAAATAGTTAGATAATCGATTAAGAAAAAAATGAAAAACGCATAAACATTGTTTTATTCCTAGATCTAATGTTTATACGAATTTACTCAAAATTTTTTAATTCAAGTAGATTAGATTAAGTTAAAGGTTCAAAGACAAACAACAAACATTAAGAGTAGAGAACAACACGAAATAAGAAACATATAACCTTCAATTACAATTCAAAAGTTTACTGAATAGTTAAGAGCATATCAATCATTTTTGCTTTCTCTCTTGTGGGATCACTTTCTCTCTCTTTTCTTATTGTCACAAATAAGATATGTCTCTTTTATCTGGATGAAATCTGCTGGCCTAAATTGGTGTCTTAATTTCTATCATAATCATTAAAAGTAAACGTAGTCATTTAATGAGTTATATAAGATATTATAAAATTATGAAAAAAACATTAAATTATTAATTGGTTGGGATAGGAATTGAGACACCTTGGAACGGATGATTTCATCTCTTCCCTCTTATATTCCATCATTAATGTTAAGCGTTTGAATAAATTTATTAATATTATTTTATAAATATTTAATTATAAATTAATTAAAAAATAAAGAAATATTTATTAACCTTTGTCAATGTAACAAACTTATGAATACTCTATCAAAATTGACAACTTATGGCATTCTTGGATTTCTATTTTAAACTCCTTAAATGTCTGTTCACATTTTTTGAAACACCAAAATGAGGAACAATGTTGTTGAATTGAAAAAAAAAATTCTTACGTTTAATGAAATGTTTTTTCAAACATACTCTCAAACTTTAGGACACACAAACAAATATCTCTTGATTAGTTGATTTATTATTATTCTTTTTTTTCGCATCTCGCCTTAGCTTACCAACACAACATTATTTTTTTCATATTCTTCAATCATTTGAAAATAAATTCTTCTTCAATATTGTAAACTACTATTATCATAAAAAATAATCCAAATATAATCCATTTTAATTTAATATTTTTATATACCCAGTTAATAGAACTTTCTTCGTTAAATAAATATGAGTAGTGGATTACTATGAAAACCAGTTTTGTTATAAATTCATGAAATTTTTAGTGTCCCATGAAACTAAATTGACAGTTATAATATGGAGTTTTTTAAAAAATATATTTAATTAGTTATATTAAGTTTTTATTATTCGTAAAAGCCTTTAGTGAACATGAAACTAATTAATTGACATTTACAATCTTGAGTTTGTGGAGAGTAGTGGATTGTTGGCTTCTATGGATGCTATGGTTCTAGTTCTAACTTAAGCACTGAGTTGTTTGCAATTTTAAGAGGTTTGAAGAAAGTGATTTTGCGAGAATACCTCAAGTATGATTTATTTAGACATTGTCCTCGCAGAGGCAAGTATTTTTCTCCACTTCTCTTTTCCTTCATCTCTAATAAAGATACCTCATCCATTATATGATAATTGTGTCTTTCCATGAGTAGCACTTAAAAAAAAAGTCTCCTAGGCAAGAACAACAATGACTAGCTACTAGGATGCAACATGCAAAGGCTTTTGGCATTGCTTATTGGTACACACATGCAAATTAATAGACGATAAAGCAGTAGATACATCAACTCCAAGAAGGAAGGTTAGCAAGCCTAGCTAGCATACTCCACGTTTCTTCTTGCCATCCACGAGTCTCTTCCAGTACAAACAATCTCTTGCTGAATCTCTATTGCACTCTTCTTAGCCCTGAAAGGTGTGACATGAGAAGCTTTGGTAGTTACAAAGTGGAGTGTGTCCAAGTGCTTCACAACCTTGTCAATGTCAGAAATAAGTCTATCGGCCAAGCCACGGTTGAAATCGTCCCTCACCACCACCCTCAGGACTTCCACGTGTTGCGCATCTGGTGGCATTGTATAGGCTGGAACTATCCACCCATATTTTCTCAACTCATCTGCTATCTCAAACACTGGGTGCTTGCTATTGTCTTTCAAGGAGAATGCCACGAGTGGCATTCCTGCATCCTTCGAGATTATCTTAAACCTTCCTATTCTCTTCATTCCTTCCTTTAGAGCTCTTACATTTGCCGAGCAATTTTCCATCACATTTTTGTAACTCTTGTGTTCACAAGACCAAGAAGAATAACTAATTAAATGTATAATAGCAAAAAGTTGTTGCACAAAATGCCACTAAATTACCATATTTGTAAAGTTTACACGATGAAGCAAATGTGTCCAATTTTGCCTTGGATGTTGCTAAATCATGCACCATGAACTTGTTGTCTGTAAATTTTGGTTTAGCAGTTAAATTGTAGAAACTGTTTGGTGATTTTTTAAACCAATTTTGCCTTAACGTTTATTGATTTACTGAGAATGAGATACCAAGTTAGACATAAAATTTTTGCAAAATTGTGAAATGTCTTCTAAATAATTTATAATTCTTTCATATTTTTTAATGAGAATTAGAAAGAGTATAATTTACGGACAAATTTAATATTAATATATGAATTTACCAATTTTCTTAATAAACATAATTTAGTTAAAACTAGCTTATACTTAGAGTTAGAGCATCACAATGATTTCCTCTATTATATGTCAATGTAAAAAGTGAAATAGTGAAAGGAAATATATAAATAATCTCCATTTTTTCATGGGAGATTAAATTTTTCTATCCTTAGTGACCTAAAATAAATATTGGACATACTTATCATGCTTAAAAAAAAAATTTGTAGACCAAGGTGATAACATAATTACCTCAAAGTCGAGCCTGATAAATTGGTAATATTGAGCAATAATTTCACTAGATCCTGTCAAAAGAAATACAAAGAAAGGGGAAGGAAACATTCAGTGATGATGAATTCAAAGACGGGGTACAATCCCTTTTTTGAAATATAATTTTCCTTACAAAAAAAGTTTGCAAGCAACTGCACCCAAATAAAAGAGTTTGAAATCTAACAATACGTAGAGATCTAAAAAAATCTACATATTCAGGGAGTTGTTCTGAAAATTAAAAATTATCGTGTGTTAACTTCATCTACAATTCTAAATAAAACATTATTTTATTTTCAAACAGCAAGACATTATTGAATCAAACATAACGTAACAGTCTAAGATGAAATAAAAGAGTTGTTAATCAGTTATAAAAGGGTTTTGATGTATTCTATGTAGGCAGAGACAGAAAGTAAAGATTATTGACAAACCTGCAAAGTAAACTCTAAAGAACATCAAACATTGAGGTTTAAATGCCCCAAAATCATGCTGACACGTCAATCACAAGCACTTTGATTCTACTATATTTCAAAATAACATATATAAAAGAATCTAAAGATTACATACATCTATTTCCCATTATATGATCATGCAACTAACATAAATAGAAATTTTTTTTAAAACTGCCTAGCATCACGCATTATTTGAGACCCACCTGCACATTAGCCCCAGTATCTATATTGGGCTTATCATAAGGTTTGCTTTCTGCTTTGCTCTTTGCCTGCCATTTCCTTTTAAAAGCCAGACCTGCTAACATTATTGTCTCTGATGACCCACAGTTCCCACACTATTGCAGTCTCATTTTCACTTAGAGGAGCATGGAATAAATTTTCTATTATATTAACACACTGGTTCTGTAGAATTTAACAAAACAATAAAAATAATCAATCTTTCAGTCCCAAACTTCATCTGAAAATAATCATAAAAGGATGCATATATAATATCAATATCTTCACATTTACTACTGAACTTCTGATACAAAAAAAAAAACATAAGTATGCAAGACTTTCTATTAAATAGAGTAATCTTTTTTTATTAGATGAAGTAATCTACTTGGATCTTCATCTGATCATAAAGCACGTAAGATTTAAGAAGTTACCATCGAATGTAGCAAATTTTCAAAAGAAAGCATCATAAAAGTCAGCATTATCTTATGTACAATACTTTATTTTTCTTTATTTCCCTACCCTTTGTTTGAAAATTTTCCTTTTATTCAAAAGGCAACTTGAGCAGAGACTGATAATTTTTGGGATCAAAGGGACAAAAATAGAAATATTTGGCGTCCAACAAACTAAAATCCAACATATTTAAACAAATGAATAATCAAACAATTTCATTCTACAATAACTTAAAAAAATATTTCAAGCAATTATATTTATTTTAACCAAGGTTTTAAATTTCGGTCATGGTCTTATCTCAATACCTGATATTGTGGGAAATTGCAGATAAATACCACTAATGCAACCGCTAAGATGTCATTGTCATGATCATATAAAGACACAAAATTATTGAGAGAAGTCACATACCTGGAGCTTAGTGGTGACAGGATACTCATCCATGTCAACATAGTTCTTGTTAAGTGAAGCCATTATGAGCTTTTCACAGTCAGGCTCATCCAAGTGGTCACAAAGGAGACCAAGTTGAGCCTTGGTGCGCCATCCAGCATCAACTCATTGTTTATTAGCTGATACGCAGCTTCCTTTGGTATGGAATTCTCTGGCAACTTGAACATGCATTCAACATTTTCACCCCAACCCCATCACAACAAAGACACCTCGTGTCTATAGAAAGGAAACCTTACTCTCCTTTATTTTTTTCTGTTCTCCATGTTTTCTTCAATAGAATGGACCAACAACAACTAAGTGTAACATTCTAAGAAAAAGGTACATACTTGGGAATAGGTTCACGCACATATCTGGGAGTAAAAGTAGGGGACAAGCACTCATCTTGTGTATCTGGGTGAATGGCAGTGGAAGTGACAACCATTTTGAATGCTTTTTTTTTAGCCAATTATCCAAAAGTGAGACACTGAACTGCAGAGAGATAGAATTACCAGTTGTATATCCTACCTCCTATTATATGGGAATGCTCTTCTAATTTAGTAAGTAACATTTATTAGGACATAAGATAAATAAGGTTAATGGATAAGAATCACTTTCATAATTCGATTTGTGTAGATTTCAGAAGGATGAATTCCCTGCAATCATGGCAAAAAAATCTTTCTTTAAGTGTACCGTTTAACTTTGTGTGGTCCATCCACAGTGTATCCCCCGTTGGGCTTTGGCGATGTTTGTACATTAACTTGTATTTTCATGAAGCTTTTTCTATCTTTCTTATTACGTTAACGTTACACCATGGATTACATTTTCTACCTTTTAATTTCTTTTGTATCTTATCTGTTAGTGAGCATGTATACTATGGTACCAATCATTTTCCTTTCTTAAAGTCATAATGAAGGTACTGAGCATTCAATAATGACGGATGACAATTATGTTATCGTAGTTAAAGAGCAATTGAGTTAGCTTGCTTTTTAATACACAAATAAAGAGAGGTACAAAGATAAAAGTTTTGATTTTATTAACAAAATATAATAATTATATTAATTTGAATATTTCATTTTAAAAATATAATAATATGAGAATTGTGCACGAGGTATTTGGGGTTGAGATATGTGTACCGTGGACAAGCGTAGGAGTGGGAAACCGAAGTGTGTGACTGATAAATGCTAATGGTCCAAATGTCCAATTGTGAGTCATGTCGTGTTGCATATATTATGGTAACACTCACTTCCACCGGGGACCAGAAGAGAGAGACAGAGAGAAAATAAGAGGAGATCAAGAAAAAATTATAGGTGAAACTATTCTATTAATTTAATCTTTTCGATTTTAAATTTGAAAATCTAGCATTAAGTATTTGATTGAAATTTGGGTTTGATTATGGAATAAAGTGGGCTGATGCACATATTTATTTGATTTATTTCAATGATGATGAATGGAAATAAAAATTAAGAATGATTCAAATAGAATTAAATTTTAAACTTATTATTTTAATTTGTTTGACTAATAAGAATAATATAAAAAGTAAAAATTATAATGTATTACGATCAACGGATTAAATAATATTTTTAATTTATTTAATTTTGTTTCGTTCCACTTATTATATTTCACTTTGTTTTGTTTCTACTGTCAGATCAAACCTAACTTAAAGTTTATTTTGTTTAGTAAATTTTGTTATTATTAAATATTTGGATAAATATTACTGTTAGTCTTTTATTTTATTATTTTATTTAAATTGATCTTCCATCTTTTAAAAAGCTCATTCTTTAGTTTTTTATATTTCTAAAACTATTTTTTTCCCTAACATAAGTGTATATTTAGCTTATAGTTGATAATTTAAAGATATTAGTGATTAGAAATTGAATCAGGATTCCCTCCAACTGCACCTCATAGTCCATTAGTCCATACTCTCCCTAGCAACATTGTAAACTTTAGATGCATCTTACGATCCGAAAACAACACTTCTCTCTTTTCAACTTGTCACATAAGTCAATGACCTAATGTTAATAGTTGATATTGAGTTTAGAATTTATGTTCAATTACATTAATGCAATTGAAGTATTGAACGACCAAAAGGTCTAAGTGTATCAAGATTACTTAGAAGACCATTTCAGTCTTTAGTTTAGCCAAAATTTCACCCCTAAAGACTACTAAGACCATGAAACCTACTAGAAGTTTTCATTCTTTGGCTCTATTGAAGACCAAAGACCCTATAAATATATATCAACAATACAAGATTAGGGTGTTAGTAATTAATTAAATTTAATTCAGATTATCTAAGGAAATTCGAGGTTACAATTGTATTACTTGATTCTTAATTAGATGGACAAAGTATAATAGGTAAAGGTCCAGTATGCCAGTATAAATAAGTTGCAAGTATCGAGGTAACATTGTTCATTGATTGCGAATTTATTATTATTATACTCTTGATCAAACTCTAGTCCTAACTTTTGCATCAAAGTGTCTTTTACAAGTGACAAGGAGCAACATGGAAGATCAAGGAGGAACATCTTGAGCGCAAGCTAATGCAGAACAACCAGAGGGTGGTAGATGAGACTAACTTGACCGAAGTCATCAAGCTTTTATAAGAGGAGATTTCATAATTGAATGTGAGCCTTAGGAACCAAGACAAAAGTCGACGTACCGAGGGACCTAGTTCTTGTAAAGGAGACGAAGACTTATGTAGAGAGGAGTCAATTGTACCCACTCTCAGTTGACCCCCCACAACCTCTCATAGAGGGATGTCCACCATCACATGGTGCAATCCTACCTAGCAAGGTCCCTTGACTAGGAAGATTAGAAAGAGAACATGGTTAGGAAAGAGCTTTACGAAGACTTTAGGGGCATAGCCTTAAAATTACTTATAAATATAGTATTTTGAGTAGGTGTTTTAGTAATGTCTTGGCCTTTGTATTTCAATCGTTACACCTTGTTTTCTCTTATTTTTGACATGGGGTGCTACTAGTTATTTGTGTTGGGTATATGGTAGAATGTGGCCCTTTTGGAGCAAGATTATGTGTAAATTACCCCTTGCTTGATTTCCACACCTCCTAGGCATACACATGTGCATGAGAGACATATGAGACTCACATGTCCCCTCTAGTAGGCGTCACATGCCTTCTCCATCTTAGGTGGCATCTAGTTGTCTCTTGATTTAAATATCAGGGGTACTAGATCGATTTTTAGGATCTATGTGGTACATGGGGAACAAGATCCACTTATTTAGTATCTCTCATAGTCATGTGCTAATGATGCTTAGCATAATTAACATATGCTTAATCATCTAAACACCCTAATTAAGTGTTTGGACGTCCTAAACACTCCCTAACTCTATATATACAATCTCACCCCCTCATTGTAGAATTTACACTTGAATTAAATAAGATTTCACTTTGTGAGTTGAGATTCTCTCTTCTAAGTGTCCAAATTCTCTCCTTAGAGTAGAGTTCTTCACAAGATTTTATCAAAGGTTCCTTCCTTTATGGAAAGCTCTCTCTAATGGTGTATCTACTTTGTTAGTGGCACCATCCACCATCACCTTCTCATCTCTTCACCTCCATTGCTTAAGGATTGGGAAGAACTTGAAGAGGATCCAAGAGTGAGCACCATTGAAGGTTGCACCACCACAGTTGTCCAACTCAAGCCTCGCCATCCTTTTGTGGTCGAGATCATGGACTTGCCATTCCCGAAAACTAGAAAATATGATCTCTAAGAAATATGATGGATCTGTTTATCAAGATAAGCACTTAGGTGCCTACATTACCCAGGTAGGGCTATACACTTTGAAAAATGCAGTGCTTTGTAGGATTTTTTTCAACATCTTGAAAGGGCAAACCCTCAATTGGTTCATGCAACTACCCTCAAACTCCATCAATAGCTTCGAGACTTAAACGACTAATTTTGACAACCAATTTTCGCAACCAGTAGGCCACATTAACATACCTTGGTGGCCTTAGTATATGTCAAGCAGGAGAAGGGGGAACCTCTACGAGCATTTATGGAATGATTCGACAAAGTCGCTTTAAGCATCTGAAATCTAGACCTACAGTAACCTTACTCACAACATTACAATCTGGGGAATTTGCCGATAACGTGCCAAAAACCCCGAAGGACATGAATGACCTTAGGCATTGGGCAACGTCCTTCATGGAGGTATTGCTTTTCACAAGCAAGTGAGGGTCGAACAATCCGACCACCCCAAGAGGAACCACGAGAAAGAAGCCCAGGGGAAGAAGAAAGAGCAATATGGTGACCGTCCACCACGAGAGTCGAGATAGACTCAATATGCTTCCCTCAAAGCTAGTCGAACAAGGGTGATGGAACAAACATAACCAGTTGAGCTCATCCCTATGCCCAAAATGGCAAATACCATCCAGGCGCCGACACCACCAAACATTGTCTCTACCACCACAACAAATGTCACTCCATTGAGGAATGCACGGCCTTAAAAGATAAGATTGAGATCTAACCAAGCAGGGGAACTTGAAAGACTAACTACATGTACAAACCAAGGAGCAATCACTGTCAACCCCCAACAAAAATGAAGATTACGGCCTTGATGACCATTCTCGATATCGATGAGTAGCACAAGGAGAAGCAGATAGAAAAGAAAGAAAACCAGCACAGGGAGAATTCTAAGAAGGTCATTAATCACATAGCTAGAGGGGGAGCTACTTCTTCATCAAGAAAAAGACACCTTATGACAGTTTGGCCTGTCAACTTGGTTGCACCATATGCTAGGGCAAAGATATCAGTTATAGCATTCAACGACGATGACTTTCAAGCACTAAATCCCAAACAAGATGATCTTATGATCATTATTAGTATGGAGATAACAAACTGCACTATTTGGGAAACTCTAGTAAATCAAGGGAGTTTCAGCTTATGTGTTGTATTGGAAGATCTTCAAGGAAATGGATATCCCCAAAAGCCAACTTATGTTTTATGATGAGCCCTTAATTGACTTCTCAGTAGATAAGATAACCACCAAAAGATGTATTTATCTATATACCAAATTTGGCATTGGTAAAACTTGCAACAGCATTAAGTTTAGATACATTATAGTCCAGGACAACACTTCTTACAGCATACTTCTCAGCAGACTGTCACTGAACAAACTTGGATTCATAGTAATACTTATGCACTAATTAAAATATAATTAATTAATGTTTTATTATTTAATAATACATTTTAAAGAATGTAATACTTATGCACTAGTTTTACACTAACATGCATCACAATCATAATCTTTTCTTCATGCAAAGGATAAGGGTTATTAACTTTACAAATAAATACTTTTAAAGTCATATGTATAAATATACAATTTTTACTATATTTTAATTTTCTAACTTTTCTTTGTTTATTGAATTAATTTAATTTTTAATACTTTTGTTCCGAATACATTGCTTATCCGTACATAATCACCCCTCTTATTAATGATTACTTTTTGGGAGAGAGAGATTTTTTTTTTAACAACAATGATACAACATTCATCCAAGGGTCTAGAATTAGAATACTCACGAAGATAGGCGGGAGGGTGTCATGTGCATAGGCAGCATGGCAAAATTATTTTCTAGATGCAGATAACATTAGTTACAGATAATTAATTGATATTAATTTGTAAATATTTTAATAGGTATATTTGCAGTTAAAATAGTAAAATGCTTTAGTTATACTATATAAATCATATTTTTAAATTTA
This sequence comes from Psophocarpus tetragonolobus, assembly GCA_037954015.1. Taxonomy (NCBI): domain Eukaryota; kingdom Viridiplantae; phylum Streptophyta; class Magnoliopsida; order Fabales; family Fabaceae; genus Psophocarpus; species Psophocarpus tetragonolobus. The sequence continues at coordinate 4,501,570 of CM075696.1, forward strand.
TGATAAAATATTATTTTATCTTTACATTTAATTTATAATTCATATTTAAAAATCAAAATTTAATAATTTTATCTATAGTAAAATTTTATTTATATTTTTTATAAATAAAAAATATTATTAACAATAAGTTGTAAAAATACAAGATATGTTTATATCGTAAAAATAAAATAGGTCTCGGCCTAAGAATTAAGAAAATTAAAATTACATACTTTTTAAACACAGAATATAAGATTCATGATACGATGTTAATTGCAGTGTGAACAATTACATTCATCTCATTTTACTTATATATTTTAATGTTATTTTTAATAAAAAAATATTGTGATACCTATAAATATTCGCAGATATGCAAAATATTCATGAATATTTAATTCGTATATTGGTGTGATAGTATAAAATAAATGCAAGTATGAATTTCTCTCACCGTAAAAAAAACATATATTTGTTCTCATTCCTAGTTATGGAGGGGACGATACAAATATTCAAAATTTCTGCACAATTATTTTGACATCTTGTTCTAGATATGAATAAAAGCTAAAACTAATAGCTGGATGAGAACATTCTCCACCTAAAATTAATCAAATTATGTCTAATAAATGGCAATTTAATCTTAAAAATATATGGTAAACATTAATATAGAACAACAAAATTTTAATTTCTCTTGTTATCTTCTGTTTATGTGCAAACGAAATAAAAGATTTATATACGAGGATTTAATATAATTTTAATATCTCTATTAAAGTTCTCACCAATGATTAGAGTGGACAGTTTGTTTTGGTGAGGTTATGTATCAGATTTGGAGGCATATATGGCTCTCGATGATTTATGACTCCTAATAGTAAAATCTATCTTTCATTCTGCAATATATAATTGTATTCTTTCGATCTTTGGGTTAGTTCATATAGTACGTCTGGTAATACACATTCGCTTAAATCGCAGTTGTCATTAAAATTATTTAGTTTAAATAATCAGTTTTTTAATACATTTAGAGTAATTTTACGTGTAAAAAGTTGTTTATCATTGAATATGTTATGTAATTCTTTATTTTTAAATTAAAATATTATTAAATATTAAATTTATTTATTTTTTTAAAATTAACAAAAATAACTTTATAATAATTAATATTTTAAGAAGTAATAAAATTAAAAATAAATTTATAATTTTAAGATACATAATTTTAAAATTATAAAATTGTGAGTTGTTTAGATTTGTTTTAAATTTTGTCTACCGAAGTAAAAATATAATAAAATTGCTGAGTGATGGAGACCACACACACAATTTTTTATGAAAAAAAAAAACTCAGAGAACTTAATGGAGATGGTTGTTGGGTTAAAGGTTTTCTGAGAAATATTGATACTGAAGTGTTGACAAGGGAGCTTTGGGGTATAATAAAATTAAAATTGCATATGATGTGACTCAAAAGTTAATAGAGATTGGTTCTTTCCTATATCCATGTGCCCATAGATATGTTAGGTTTAACATTTACACATCCGTACACTAGATGATATAATTTTCTTCTTTATACTTTGTTTGGAGTCTTATTTAATATTATTATTTTAAAATACCATTATAATCTTAGTTTTTATTTATAATATCATATTTTAATGAAGAATATTTTAAAAATAATTTTATTTTATATTTGAGATGAATGAAATTAAATGATGATAACTAATTTTTTAATTTATATAAAATTAAGTATTTTTCCTTATACTATATGAGTGCAGAACAAATATTAAATATTTTCTGAAATCCTCTATACAAACTTATTTTATATATTTATAATATAATAAGATTTTAATTACTCAGTTAGTGTAAAAAAATTTATTAATATTTTAAAAATTATATAAATAAAAAATTATAATTAAAAATTAATGTAACTCTTTTATATTATAAGTGTTACTAATTGAATTCATATAATAATTAATACTTTCTCAAACTTTACTATTTTCTTTCTTTCAAAATCTATTTCCTGTGAAAATAAATAAAATGTTCCAATTAAAAAATACTTTTGAAAACATTTGAAAATAAAAATAATAAAAATACTTTTCGAAATGTAAATTTATATCTCCGTAATTTTTCGAAAGGGTAAGTTATCAATAAGGTTGAAAAAAAAAACATATGAAGGAATAAAACATACTTAATTGAAAAAATAAAACAGTATTTTAATAAAGAAGAATTGCTAAAATATATCTTAATAATTAATTAAAATACAAAATTAGAATTTAAAAAAAGGCAAAGATAAAATAATGCTAGACTTCGTATTAGTTTTATAAAAAAATACCAATTTAGTAATATATATAAAAGAGGAATAGAGGTATTGATTGATAGTGAAAAAATTATTTTGAAAGATATATAAAGACATTTAGAAGATACTTATAATAATTTTCAAAAATAAAAAATTTAATTGATATTTGTAAATATTTTTATATTGATATTTAATCATAATCTTTTTTTTATTGTAAGTTTGTTGACTTTAATAATTAGTACTTTAAAAATCATATAAATAAAAAATTATTAAATATCAGTGTAAAAATCTTTTATACTAAAAATATATACCTCTTAAAAATATATACCTCTTAAAAAAGAATATATTAATTACGGTATGAAATATAAGAATACCATGATCATTACGTTTTAAGGATGTTCTTGCTGAACCTTTGTTTAGAATGGTTCTGCTGCGTAGCCTGTTAATAAAAACAAAATTGTAAACTGATAATAATAATGTATACGGTCTTTTCAACGAGTGTCCAAAAAACAATTCAAAATTACATGTAAATGCAATTTTATGTATACCTCCATATAAATGCTACTTATCATTCTTCATATAATATAATGGTTACATTATAATTCAAATACATAAATGGTTTAATGATTAAGATGGCGAAAGAAAAACCAAAGAACTTGAGTATTAGTCTCTCTTCTTTCTTTTCTTTTGTTTTACTATTTTTACAATATTTTTATAATTTTAAAATTTAAACTCTTTTTTTCACATCATCAATCCACGTAATTGTCACGTTATTTACCACGTCAACATAAAAATGTCGCAACATAATTAATAGATTAAAAAAATTAAAATTGCATAATTTTAAGATTGAAGAACCAATATTATAGATAAAAAAATATAAAAGACCACAATTATAATTAATTGGAATTAAATTTTCACGTTATTATGTCTAATTCTTTAATGCAAACCTTTTTTTATATATTAGAAGTGAAACTCTAGTTTTATCCCAGAAACAACACAAATAACCCTAAGTATTGTCCCAATTCCTAAATGATTTTGACATCTCATGTTTCATAAAGATAAAGAAAAATTAGGTTAAAAATATAATATGCTCTATACGTCGGTGAATACTCAATTTAATTCCTGTACTTAAAAAGCTATTAAATCAATCATTACATCTGCAAACCTAACTATGTAATCCTAATATTATAGGTTAACTTCTTTTTTTTTTTTACCATATTTCAATATTAATTGTTAATTATTTATTGAAATGTTAGTGGGAGAAACATAATCACAACCATCTCCCTCTCTTTAACCCTTAATTAAACCCCTCTTGCCCACCATTTTTAACTCCTTATTACACATGTTGATTACCGATTCCCTTAATTTAGTGTTTATACACATAGAACATTCTTACTTGGTTTCCTATACTGGCTATACATGTTGATTATCAGTTCCCTTCATTTGGTGTTTATGAATTCCCTCCGTTCAAATATACATATAGGACACTCTTACTTGGTTTCCTAGTAATTTGGAACCTTTACACACATATATACAGGGATTAAAAGTACACTCAAGACCTAATTAAATTATATGTTATACCTAAATAAATTACCTTCTCAAAAAATGCGCCACAAAAAATAAAAAGATAGAGAAAATTTTCTTAGATAAGAACAGCAATGACTATTAAAATCGTCATGCATTGCCATTGCTTATTGCTACATAGCCATTACATACACACATGCACGCACATAGAAAAGAAAGCAGAGTTTAACTAACAAGAAGGTTGATTTGGTAAGCCTAGCATGCTGCAAGTTTCTTACCATCCACAAGTCGCTTCCAGTACAAAGCAATCTCTCTTTGAGTCTCTATTGCACTCTTCTTGACCTTCTCAGTAGTCTCACTAGTGATGGCTGTGACATGGGCAGTTTTGGTAGTGAGGGGGCTTGGAAGGGTGTCCAAGAGCTTCACAACTTTTTCTATGTCAAGAGCAAGTCTCTCAGCCAAGCCGCGGCTGAAATCCTCCCTGATCACCACCCGCAGAACTGCTATGTGTTGGGCGTCTGGTGGCATTGTATAGGCCGGAACTATCCACCCAAATTTTCTCAGATGGTCTGATATCTCAAATACTGTGTGTTGGCTACTGTCTTTCAAAGAGAAGGCCACAAGTGGCACCCCTATATCCTTCGAGATGATGTTAAACCGCCCTGCTCTCTCAATTCCTTCCTTCAGAACTCTTGCATTCTCCAAGCAATTCTCCATGATATTTTTGTAACCCTTGTGTTCACAAGGGCAAGAACAATAACAAAAGTATTAGACAAAATACATATTTCAAAAAATAAACGGCTCTCTATAGTAGCAGTTTAACATCAAGTGTGTGATCATCATTTGTACTATTCACGCAATGAAGCAAGTAGTTTTGCAATTCTGTACAATTTGATAATAGCAAGCATCATGCAGTTATGTGTAAATTTTGGTTTAGCAGTTGAACTGTTGGAACTATTAGCCGAATTTTTAAACTAGTCACGCAGCCTCTTCTAGATTTTCATTCGATATGAGAAATGGAGAAACAACCAAGAGTATTGATACATCTGTATATATTAATATAAGAACATTGATGTTGGTTTATCCCCAAATTCTGTCTTCTGAACAATGCTTTCATACTTGATAATGGCTATAACTTTGGTGAAAGTCATTCTTGTCATGAAACCATTCAAGTTAATCAAGTTATTTTCCTAACTATTGGACCAGCCAATACATACACAACCATCGAGTCTGTAGGGAAGCCTCCGACCAGATTATGTTTTGCCTCACCTTACTTCTATTACAGCAGTATGAGTTAGCCAAATCCTCTGTATCATACAGCCCGAATTGAAAGATGTAACACTAGTATTAAGTGAATTCCATATGACAAAAATATGAATAAATAATATCTATACTTTCAATGGGACTTATTATCCTAAAATAAACCACAAACATACTTATAATAAAAATTCATCACCAAGATGATAACATGATTACCTCAAAGCCAAGCCGAATAAATTGATAATATTGAGCAATAATTTGACTAGATCCTGCCAAAACAAATACAAAGAAATGGAAAGGAGAAAAAAATATTAAGCTAAAACATTCAAATCAGTACAAAAATGGTACAGAACCGTCGGTACACCTTTTAGTGAGCTCGGGTAGTACAAGAACTCCTCTCAAACCTTGATACATAGCAACATCCTATCCAACTAGTTGATTTCTCCATACTTACTATTACGAATATCTAATCAATATATTTAAGAATTAGATCAATAAAAAAAGATCAATAAATGTATGATGGGGACAAATTCAATGGAGTTGAGGTTGAACACAATTTTGTTTGTAAGAACACAAATTTTGGAACAGTTTTCCTTAAAAAAATAGTTTCAAAACCAACTGCTCCCAAATAAATATGATACAACAAGTCAGCGAATTCCAACTTTGTACTATGACCATAATGTATTCTTGATTTCAATTGGCAACAAATATTTGGGAACTAGTTATCTTAGGGAATGATGAGTTCAAAAACAGTATTCAAAGTTCAAATGGCCCTTTTAAAAATTAATTTTCCTTGCAAATAGGCTTAAATATGTTTTGGATGCCTAATATGCTAGTGAATTTTGCGTTGGATTCTATAAATTTTTGGCTCTGTGTTAAGTTTCCAAATCCCAATAATTTTTTATTTTATGTTTGGTCTCTAAAGTGCTCTAGATAACACTTTAAAAGTGTAAATTATTTTAAAATACTTAATAAACTGGTTTTTATAGCACTTTAGAACGCGAAACAAAATAAAAAGATTATTAAGAACTCAAACCAAAGCAATAACTTTATAGGGACTCAACATATTTAAACCTCAAAAAAATAACTAGCAGGCAACTGCACCCAAACAAATCTGTTTGAAATCTATCAATAACATACAGAAATTTCATAAATCTAAGTTTTCAGCTAGAAGTTAGCACACAGAAATCTCATAAATCTTCGTTTACTGGTAGCAGTAAAATTGTCATGAGTAAACTCAATCTAAACTTCTCAATAAAACATAATTTCTTTTCAGACAGCAAGGCATTATTGAATCAGACATAACAAACACTGTAAATTGAAATAAGGTAGTGGGTACTCACTTAAAAAAAAGAGTTGAAATAAGTTAGTAGTTATTCACTTAGACAGAGGCAGATATAGATAGATTCTTGAAAATAATTTTTAATTGCATTTTGAACTGAATAATTTGGCAGTGAGACATATATAGAAACAATGATACTAATTACGTAAAAAAGAATCAGATACATGTAATGTAACAAGTCAGATATATATTACCTTTGGAAAAATTCAATGTGAAAGTTGGCTGATCAGATCCGAGATAATTTATATGGAAAACAAGCTCATCTGGCAAGTCATCCTTGCTCCTCCAGACAACCCAACCAACACCAGGGTAGACAAGACCATACTTGTGACCACTAACATTAATGCTTTTCACCAAAGGTAAACGGAAGTCCCACTCTAGATCAGGATAGAGAAATGGGGCAATAAACCCACCACTGGCAGCATCTACGTGAATTGGGGTATCCCAACCTGTCTCCTTGTTCTTTTCAGTGAGAAGTTCACTGAGGAGCTTCACATCCTCAAACTCCCCAGTCATAGTTGATCCCAATATGGCTGCAACACAAATGGTGTTCTCATCTACCATTTCAACTGCTTTCACAGGGTCCATCACATAGTATCCCTCAGTGAGTTTCACTTCCTTGAGCTCTACCTCAAAGTACCTTGCAAATTTTTCCCAACAAACCTGTGAAGAAAATTTTAAAGAACATCAAACATTGAGGTCTTTAAGGCCCCAAAATCTGGCAGGGTTATCAGGTACGTGGTGGTACGAATACTAGTGCATGGTACCTACAGGTACACAATTTATCACATTTTTACATTATTAATAGTACTTCCTTTAAAGAGAACCAGTAGGGAATATGTGGTAAGGTACCGTGCACAGGATTATTGAGAGAATTCTTAACTACATTGTTGAACATCAATCACTAAAATGCTTTGATGATTCTACTATATTTCAATATAATATACAGGATTACAAGTGCCTATTTCCCATGATATGATCATGCAGCCAGCACAAACTAAAAGTTGTTTGAAACTTCATAGCATGAAGCACAATTTGAGACCCACCTGCACATTAGCCCCAGTAACTATGTTGGGCTTATCATATGGTTTGCCTTCTACTTTTCTCTTTGTTTGCCATTTCCTTTTAAAAGCCAGACCTGCTAACATTATTGCCTCTGAAGACCCGACAGTGCCCACACCTACTGCAGTCTCCTCTTCACTTATAGGAGCATGGAATAGATTTGCTATAATATTAACACACCGGTTCTACAGAATTTAACAAAATGAAAAAAAAAAAAAATCAATCTTTCAGTCTTAAACTTCATCTAAAAATAATCATAAAATGATCCACATCAGTATCTTCAGATTTACTAGTGAACTTTAGATACAGAACATAGGTATGCACTAATTATTTTTTAATAAAGTTATCTGATTGAATCTGCATTTGACCTCAAAACAAATAAGATCCAAATAGTTATCTTCAGTTGTACCAAATCTTCAGAGGAGAGTGCCATAAAAATCAGCAGTATCTTATTTTCAACTCTTTTTTCCCCTTAACACCCCTGTTCTTTCTTTTAAAAACTCCCTTTTATCCAACAATTAACTTGAGCAGAGAATGATAGTTTTAGGTGGCAAAGGAAGTTTAAAAATTATAAGCGTTTGGCATACAACAAACTAAATCCAACATAATTACACAAATGAATAATCAAACCCATTCATACTATAATAACTTAAAAAACAATAACATATTTTAAATAATTCTACTAATTTTTTATTTATTTTAACCAAGGTTTTAAATTGCAATTGTGGTTCCAATCCTTGATGCAGGAAATTGCAGATAGATGTGAGGATGCAGATACAATTGCGGCCAGGTTGTGGTCATGAAGATCCCAAAAACCTCGATGTGGCAGATATAATCACGGTCTTAGACTTGTTTAAAACCTTTATTTTAACAAACATACTGAGCTTCAAGGACTTAAATGTTATGATTATAGAATAATAAAGACACGAAATTACTCAGAGAAGCCACAAACAGACCTGGAGCTCAGTGGTGACAGGGTACTCATCCATATCAACATAGTTCTTGTTGAGTGAAGCCATTATAAGCTTGTCACACTCAGGCTCCATCCAAGTTGTCACAAACGAAGCCAAGTTTAGCCTTGGTGTGCCATCCAGCATCAACTCATCGTTTATTATCTGATAAGCAGCATCCTTTGGTATGGAATTATCTGGCATCTTGAACCTGTATTTAAAATTTCCACCCCAATCCCATCATAACAAAGGAAACCTCATTACAATAGATATCAAACCAAACCTCTTTTTTTTGGCTTTTTGTCTTCTGTTCTCTATGCTTTCTTTGGAGGAATGACCAACAAAACTAATTGTGAAGTTCCAAGTAAAAGAAAGTAAGATATACCTAGGAATAGGTTCACGCACATATCTGGAAGCAAAAGTAGAGCATAGGGTCTGTCCTTGTTCATCTGGGTGTGTGACAGTGGACGTAAGCACCATTTTGGATGCTTTCTTCAGAGTGTAACTCTGAACTATGAAGACAGAGGACAGAGGGTCAGCACTTATATGAGAATTAGAAGGTGGGAATTTTCTCTTTTAGTTTAGTAATATTTAATAGGATATAATAAGGAAGAAGAAGCACTTCAGTTAACAGTTCAATATAGGTAGAGTCCAGAAGGATAAATTCCCTGCAATCAAGGTAAAGATAAAGTTACAGAATTCCTTCAAGAACCCTCGGTAGTGGGGACCGCGTATCGAATTCACTGTAATATCTACTGCATACCGGGTTCTCCTTAGTGCATCATATTCATATTGATACTTATATTTTCATCTAGCTTTCACTAATCACTTTTTTTTTTTCTTTCCCTCTCTATCTCTCTTATTATATTACTATTTTTTTACTCATCGATCTTACTGTGTTACTATTTCTACATCATTTACGGTAGTTTTTCTATTTTGTTTCCATATCTCTTACATATACTATCATATTATGATGCCCAGCATTAGCAAAGATTTTTGACATTGCGTTTTTTTAAATACTTTGTTAATATTTACTTCTTTCTATCATATTATAAAAAATAAAAAAAGTATGAAATTAGAGTATAGTAATTTTTTTTATAAAATTAAAGAGTTATGGATGAAAAAATAATTAAAAAGAGAAATTCCAGAATAAAAAATTTCAGACAAAAATTAACTATAGACATTTGAGATCAACAACATAAAAAAAAAGAAGAAAGAATGCAAAACATGGAGTAACATGCATTAAATGTGCATTAATGGGATAGGTGGGTGCTAACTTGTCACCATATGTTGTTTTCCTCTGCTACGTGGTGTGACATTAACAAGATTATTCCATACATAGTTATGCGTCATATATTTTTATAAGATAAATAGGGTTTAATTTATATACGATGTTTTAATTAGTTTGTAAATTTTATTTTTTAATTTTAAAGTTAGATAAATAAAAAGTTATAATTAAATATAAATATAAAAATTTTTTATATTAAGTATATATATAATTAAACTCATATAAATATATTATAAAAATAAATAAATTAATAAACAAAGGTATACAATGATTTATTTATTTTTATAGTATATTTATATTAATTATAATAAAAATATATTATAAAGTGGATATAAATAAACTATACAAACTATTTGACGTATAAGTTTAACTATTGGACAGCGGTACGTGGATCATTATCCATTTTACAATTCAAAATAGTACCAGTGGTATAATGTCAATCAATATAGTATGTAAGAGCAGAAATTTTAATTACATTATTTAATTTTTTTTATAAACTACAGTATTTGCTCTTATAAAACCCAAATTAAAAATATTTTCTTTTTACATATAAAAAATATTATTAAAAAAATTTAAAGAAAAAATACAAGAATCGTTTGTCTAAAAAAGTGCAGCATTAAAAAAATTAAAAAAAAAATAAACATATTGTTTAATTTATAACATTTTTATCCTAATTACTTTTAAATTGAAATCAAAATATTTTATTTTCTTAATGATAGGCTAGCTACTCTAATATATATAAATATTCATGGAGAGTGTTTATTTATTTATAAGTTTAATTGGTATACACTCATTCAATGTACAATCACAACCTTTATAAATTTGTTCATTTTACTTATTACTATTTTAAAAGTCAAATAAATAAAAAATTTAAGAATCATTTACAATAACATTATATACCAATTAAACTCTTTATCTATACCATTATCTATATCATTAATAAAAGAAATACCCCATTTTAATATCTAATTTTCAAAATATCATTTCTACCCCTACACTTATTTTAGAATTAAAAAAATAAATTAATTTGTTATAAGAGGGACTTGAATCCATAACCTCTTATTTCTAAAGATATACTTTATCACAAGACTAGCCTTATAAATTTAAACAAAAATTTACTTTAAGATATTGTTATCCAACTTACATAATTGTCCAATTATATCTATAATATGTAATGTATGATATTATATTATATACTATATCTATATTATTAATAAAGAGAATACCCCTTTTTGATGTCTACTTTTCAATATACATATTCTAATCCTACACCTATTTTAAAATTAAAAAAATAAACTAATTTGTTAGAAGAGGGACTTGAACTTATAACCTCTTATTTCTCAAAGATATATTTTACCACAAGACCAACCTTATAACTTTAAACAAAAAATTACTTTAAAATATTGATATCCAACATAGATAATTGTCCAATTATAAATATAATGTATAATATATGATATTACATTATATATTATTAATAAATGCAATTCCTCATTTTGATGTCCACTTTTCAAAATACCTTTTATGAATTTCTCCCTATTAATATATGATTATATTTCATGATAAATATTTTTAATAAACATGCAAATTCATAGGTACGACAATATTTTGAGTTCTATTCTAACTCTCCTCTTTCCATTTTTTCATATTCATTGCACAGTTGACATATCCATTGATGATTTGACATGTTTTTTATCATATTATTATAAACAAAAAAATATAAGATTAACAAAATATATTTCAAAACATGTCAAATAACAAGTTATATTTCAAAATATAAAATTTTACAAAAGATATTAAAATAAAAATACGAATACCGATAGTTATTGATAAAGGGAATACCCTCTTTTGATGTCTACTTTTTAAAATATTTATTCTACCCTTACACCTATTTTAAAATAAAAAAAATAAATTAATTTATCATAAAAGGAACTTGAACCTATAACCTTTTATTTCTCAAACATATACTTTACCACTAGACCAACCTTATAACTTTAAGCAAAAAATTACTTTAAAAGATTGATATCCAACATACATAATTATCCAATTATATCTATAACATATACTATATGATATTATATTATATAGTATATATTATAGCATGAAAATATGACATTTTAGTGTCCATATTTTATGACTATTTTGTCTTCTAAACATTTTATGACTGTTCCCATTTTCACAAATATAACTTCTGCTATTAATATATGCGTACATTTCATGATAAATATTTTTAATAAACATGCAAATACACAGGTGCGACAATATTTTGAGTTCTATTCAAACTCTTCTCTTTTCATTTTTTCATATTCATTGCATATTTGACATATTCATTGATGATCTGACATGTTTTTATTATGTTATCATAAATAAAAAATATAAAATTAACAAAATATATTTCAAAACATGTCACATAACAATTTATATTTCAAAATATAAAAATTTACAAAAGATATTAAATTAAAACCATACAATTGTTATAACATATTAAAATAGACATACGAATACACAAGCACGACAGCGCCTGTGTTTTCGCTAGTATTAATAAAGGGAATACCCCCTTTTGATGTCTACTTTTCAAAATATCTATTATACCCTTACACCTATTTTAAAATTTAAAAAAATAAACTAATTTGTTATAAAATAACTTGAACCCATAACCTCTTATTTTTTAAATATATACTTTACCACTAGACCAACCTATAACTTTAAACAAAAATTATTTTAAAATATTGATATCCAACATACATAACTGTCCAATTATATCTACACTATATGGTATCTGATATTATATTACATACTATATATTATATAATGAAAATATGACCTTTTGGTATCCATATTTTATTACTATTTTACCTTCTAAACCTTTTATGATTGTTTTCACCTTCACAAATTAACTTCTCCCTATTAATATATGTGTACATTTCATGATAAATATTTTTAATAAACAACACAGTTGCGATAATATTTTGAGTTTTATTCAAACTCTTCTCTCTCTATTTTTTCATATTCATTGCATATTTGACATATCTATTGATGATATGACATGTTTTTATCATGTTATCATAAATAAAAAATATAAAATTAACAAAATATATTTCAAAACATGTCACATAACAATTTATATTTTCAAATATAAAAATTTATAAAATATATTAAATTAAAATCTTACAATTATTATAACATATTAAAATATAAATATGAATATACAAAAGCGAAAACGCATGTGTTTACTAGTTTATTATAAAAGAAAACCCTTACAAAGATCTGCATCTATGATCCTAAAGAGTGAATGTTTTCTTTAAAAATAAAAACGCACAAAATATGTATAATCACTATAATTATAATGTATGGTTTTCATATTGTCACTATAATGTACATTATAGTAATTTGCATAATCATGTAATGTAAATTGTTTCGATCAAAAGGAGTTTTATTAAATTCACAAGACCATGTAAGGTATGGCAACAAGTCTCTTTCATATTTTGGGATGTGCACAACGCCGACACTTTAATTGAATCTGCACCCGTATTAATTAAGCAAGTTTATCATGAGGAATGTGCACAATGCCGACACTCTAATTTAGAATTTGCACCATGTTTCTTACTGTGCCTTCTCTCTTTTCTTTAACTTTAAAAAATCACATCAAAACGATGATGGCATTGGATAATATCATCCCAACAAAAAAAAATACCATCCTTATTAGAAGTTTGATGCAGGTTAAAAAAAGTTATAAGCTATTTAAAATCATTTTTTCACTTCGAATTACTTTAAACAAAAGTATTCCTTTTATAAGAATTAAGAACAATAACCCTGTATTTCGAAACTCATCTTTACTATTTTTGTAGGATGGCTCTAGAGTGAAATATCTAAGTAAGAATTTTTATAGTGTAGTATAATTTGTCTAGAATGGAAATAGATTTTATCCATTACAGCTATATATTAAACATATATTTTATAGTTATTAAATATAATTTTTTTAAGTTCTTTTTTATTTTTAGATATTAAATTTATTTAAATATTCTCACTGTTTACCTCCTTTCTCCTTTTTCCTAATACCTTTAAATCATTCTAGAATAGAGCAAAGTGATTAACTATTAAGAAAACATAAAAGTAGATTTCAAAAGCATGAAAATGAATTCCCATTTTCATAAATGATAAAAAAATTACATTCAACGCGACCTTTTATATTCGATACAATCTTAATTCTTTGACATGAAATATAGAAGTTTAAGTAGCATCTGTCTTGATGAAAAAAGAAAAAGAAAAAGAAAATAAGTTCTATTATCATATGTTGGGCTTAAAGAGAAAAGATAGGCAATTTGCTTAAATCTATTCTTTTAAAAGTTTTTTTTAATTTTTATTTTATTTTTTATTCCCTCGCTTTTCTCTCTTTCTTATATAATTTTTTTCATCATCACTCTCTTTCCTTTATTTTTATCTTATTTTTTGTCTTGTCTTCTTTCTCCTCACCTCTTAATTAATGTATATATGTAATATAGTTATTTAACTTTTTTATTTGTTTAGTAGAGTAATTTAATTTTTTATTTTTTTAAGTATAGTAATTTAATCAATTTTTAGTGTACTTAATTTATTATTTTTAGTATAGTTGTTTAATTTATTATTTTTTATTATAATAAATATATGTTTATTATATTAATTTATTTAATAGATTACATGTTTATTATAGTTATTCAATTAAATATTTGGTTAGTGTAGTTAATTACATGTAGTATAGTTATTTAATTTCTTATTTTTTTAGTGTTTTTAATTTAATATTTTTAATATATTTATTTAATTTATTATTTTTATTGTAATAATTACATATTTATTATATTAATTTACTTAATGAATTACGCATTTACTATAATTGTTTAATTTTCAGCACTGAGGAGAAGTTTTTTCCCCATTTTAGCCTTTGATCGGGCTAAAATGCTACCACCAACAACTAGGATCAACCATATGTCAAGCCTTAAAACATTGGTTAAAGATTGAAGATCGGAGACCTGAAAAAGCATACTACCGGGAAAGGTGGAGTTCCAGTAATTAATTAAGTTTAAGACAGGTTATCTAAGAAAAAACTAAGATTATCATCGTCTTATGATTCATAATCACGTGGGTGAAACATAATAGATAAAAACTCAATAATCTGCTATAAATAGGGTACAATGTTGAGGTACCACTTGTTAACGCTATAAATAGGATACAATGCTAAGGTTAAAATGACAAAGAGTGTTAACAAAGCCCCTTTGGAACAGAGTGCAACATAGAGAGATCAAGTGAAGAGAAATTGCCTTACTGAACAAGCGCTTCACAAGTGCATAGTTGAGGGTTGTTAGACAACTTGAGAGTCAAAAGACTAAAGTGATATTAAAATTAGTGCTAGTTTATAGAATGAGCATAGTGATTGACAGGTCTGAAAGAACTCAAAAGATCATATAGGTAGGACAGTTTATCATAACGTAGTGCTGCTACATTTCACGTAATGTAGCAAAGTGTGCGAGTGAAGTTGTTTGCTGCTAAAAAGATGCTATTAAGCCTCTACCCACCAGCTGTTAGAGAGCTACCACTCCTTGCATTCCTCCCTGCTCTGAACGAGGCCACAATTCTCAAAAGGAATTGAGTAAGACATCCACGGTAGAGTTGTTAGTGAGTTATTGAGCTATCCTCAAATGAGCTTGCATACCCTTATTGGTTTAGCCAAAAACGCGTTGTATGGTCAGTTTTTGGTACCTAAAATGAGTTTTTCAAATTCAAAGGTACTTTGACTCATAAAAATGAAAAACTCATGATTTGGACTAATAAAACACCCTTGTACCGACTGTTTTTAAGATAACAAACACCCCCAAATTTTGATTAACTCAAAATCAGTTAGGGAGTGACCGACTGTAACTTAGGCCACAATTCCCTTAAAGGGAATTGAGTACGACCTCCACCTACGATAATTCAGCAACACATTATTACATGCACATGTAACTGCCAAGGCACACACGTGGGGCACACCAAGGCCCATACACGAGTGCACGTGCGGGCGCAAAAATGGTAGAGAGCATTAACAACCCTCCACCGAAAAACCCCAATAATTCGCTATAAATATGATATAATGCCCTTATGTTTGACTATAACTTTCTAGATTTAAGGAGCATGACTTAAGCGGACAAGTTCCTTTTGCAAGTATTTGACCTTTAGAGTTTTGTTGAAGACTGTATCTCTTGTCACACTTGTAAAGAAGAAGTACTCAACTACCATTAATAGGTACACTAAACATATACAAATGTAAACTTATAAAAATATATTTAAATTTTAAAAAAGTAAATTGATTTAGAAAACAAAATTAATATTTAACCTATTTTATAAGACCTAACATACAAGAGTTTAATTAGTATGCATTGATGTTTTACTTTAATATTTTTCTCACTCGATTTGTGTGTATATTTCACTAACAATGAATATATTAGAAAGAAAATCACAAAAATAAATGTATTATTAAAAATTAGTTAGTAAATTTAAATTTTAAAACAAGAAAATTTAAAATAAATTTTAAAAATTGATATATCAATTATTTTATTCTTAAAAAATGTGAGAGGTGATAATAATTGGTGAGGGATGAAATATATTTATTTTATATATAACAAGGATGTGAAAAAGTAAAAAAGGGGTCCGGGGGAGTGGTGTGTGTATATTGAGGATGATGAGAAGAAGAAGAAGAAGAAGAGTAGTGAGAGAGGAGAGTATGTTGCAGGGGCTGTGGGAATGCGTGTGTTCACCAACAGCGTCCCTGGGGCAGGCACGGCAAGCCCACGCCCTGATCCTGAAACTGAACCTGTTGTGGGACAGCCAGCTGAGCACATGGCTTCTCTCTCTCTACGCGGATAAAATGTCTCTCTCCACTCCCCAACTTAGTCTTACCCTCTCCACCCACCTCCCCAACCCCACCCTCTTCTCCTTCTCCTCCCTCATCCACTCCTTCGCCCGCTCCCGCCACTTCCTCCACGTCCTCACCACCTTCTCCCACCTCTCCCCCCACGGCCTCTCCCCCGACGCCTTCCTCCTCCCCTCCGCCATCAAGTCCTGCTCCGCCCTCCTCGCCTTCCGCCAGGCCCAACAGCTCCACGCCTTCGCCTCCTCTTCCGGCCTCCTCTCCGATTCCATCGTCGCCTCCTCCTTCATCCACATGTACCTCAAATCTCACCGCCTTCTCCATGCCCGCCTCCTGTTTGATGCTATGCCTCACAAAGATGTTGTCGTCTGGAGTGCCATGCTCTCCGGCTACTCCCGCCTCGGCCTCCTCCACCAGGCTAGACACCTTTTTTCTCAGATGACTGTTCATGGTGTCCCCCCCAACTTGGTCACCTGGAATGGCATGCTTTCTGGCTTTGCCTCCAATGTTGCCTTCTATCATGAGTCCCTCTCCATTTTTCGCCTCATTCTCTCACATGGCTTTTCCCCTGACGCCAGTACTGTTTCTTCTTTCCTTCCCGCTGTGGGCTCCTCCCTCGATTCCCTGATGGGGTCTCAGGTTCATGCTTATGTCATCAAGCAGGGGTTAGGCTCTGACATGTTTGTGGTTACTGCCATGCTTGATATGTATGGTAAATGTGGCTGTGTCAAGGAGATGAGTCGGCTGTTTGATCAACTTGAGGACATGGAAACTGGCTATTTGAACGCTTTTCTTACTGGGTTGTCACGGAATGGTATGGTTGGTGCCGCTTTGGAGGTCTTCAGCAAGTTCAAGGATAGCGACATGGAGATGAATGTTGTGACGTGGACGTCTATAATAGCTAGCTGTTCACAGAATGGGAAGGATTTGGAGGCGTTGGACCTTTTTAGAGATATGCAGGCTGATGGGGTGGAGCCCAATGCTGTCACAATCCCGAGCTTGATTCCTGCTTGTGGAAATATTTCGGCGTTGATGCATGGAAAGGAAATTCATTGTTTTTCTCTAAGGCGGGGTATTTTTTATGATGTATACGTAGGTAGTGCGTTGATAGATATGTATGCCAAGTGCGGAAGAATTCACTTGTCCCGGCGTTGTTTTGATAACATGTCCGCACCGAACTTGGTCTCGTGGAATGCTGTTATGGGTGGGTATGCAATGCATGGGAAGGCTAAGGAAACAATAGACATGTTTCATATGATGCAGCAGAGTGGCCAGAAGCCTGATGCCATTACATTTACGTGTGTTTTATCTGCGTGCGCACAAAATGGCCTGACTGAAGAAGGGTGGCATTATTATAATAGTATGTCCAAGGAACATGGCGTCGAACCTAAAATGGAACATTATGCTTGCATGGTAACACTTCTCAGTCGTGTTGGAAAACTTGAAGAGGCTTACTCTATCATAAAGGACATGCCATTTGAACCTGATGCCTGTGTGTGGGGATCCTTGCTAAGTTCTTGCAGAGTTCACAATAATTTGAGTTTAGGCGAGATTGCTGCAGAGAAACTTTTCCTGTTAGAACCAACCAACCCTGGGAACTATATTCTTCTGTCCAATATATATGCTTCAAAGGGCATGTGGGATGAAGAAAATAGAATTCGAGAACTGATGAAAAACAAGGGATTGAGGAAAAATCCTGGCTATAGTTGGATTGAAATTGGACACAAAGTACACATGCTTCTTGCTGGTGACCAATCGCATTCACAAATGAAAGAGATCTTGGAGAAATTGGATAAATTGAACATGGAGATGAAGAAGTCTGGTTATCTCCCTAAAACTAACTTTGTGCTGCAAGATGTGGAGGAACAAGATAAGGAGCATATATTGTGTGGGCATAGCGAGAAGTTGGCAGTAGTTTTAGGACTACTCAACACAAGTCCAGGACAACCTCTTCAAGTGATTAAGAACCTGAGAATCTGTGATGACTGCCATGCTGTGATAAAAGTAATAAGCAGATTGGAAAGAAGAGAAATCTATGTAAGGGACACAAATCGATTTCATCATTTCAAAGATGGTGTTTGTTCTTGTGGTGATTTTTGGTAAGTTGCTTATGGTTATTTGGAGACTTATCTTCAAGAGGAGACAAGTCTCTGCCAAAGGTCCATCCAGTAGATCAGAGAACAGATTATATAGTCAAAGATTGTTTGCATTTACTGACAAGAATTTGATGCCATAGAGTTATGCATTTTGAGAATGAAGATATGCATGTTCATCTTTTGGTAATTGGAAGCTAAATAATCCTCAGTGGGCCCAGTCGTTTTCAGTTTGGTAAATTTTTTTCTTCACTTGCCTCTGTTCTTGTAATCAAGATTTATAGCAGCCCGATGGAGGGGGAGACAATATTTGGGTCTCAGTATGCTGACTATGCGAGCAGAAAATTTGAGGAATTTTGACATTATTAGTTGCCTATTATTTGAAGCCTTTTAATGATTGAAACTTGAGTATTTGTGAAGCTGATCGACATGTTAGTGTAGTAGATGGCTTTGATATTAGCCCCACTCTCTACTTTTCAAGGCCTGGTGTATTTTTTATCGGCATGATTGAGGAACTGGGTGACGAGGAAGAATTCCAAGAAAATTGTATATTGAATTGCCAAATCACCTACTTTCTGGTTCTTTCCAACAACCATTTTGTGGCTAACAGATTTTAGGATGTTTTCCCGAGAGCACATGGCCTGATTATGTAGAACACATGTTACTGTTAGTCGTAGATACCTGATTTCACATCAATTAGTAGGTTCAACCACATGTTAATTTCTGATATTTCTTCTTAGAGTCTTCACAGGCTCAACCAACCAGATTTTTTTTTCTCTGGAGTTGAGCATGTATTTCTTCTAGTTACAATTTACATTGCTTTTGTCAAACGGTGGACTAAAACATTTATCATAATAAATGTTTTTTCTTTAATTGTGACTTTATGCTAAGAATCTTCTGCGTGCAGCAATCTTAGTGCAGTATATCCCCAAGTTATTCAGGTTTCTGCCACTGCTAATTGGCCAATCTCCAACAGGATTCATATTTGAGTCAGCCTGGGCAAATTTCATTATAAATCTTCTGATTTTTATGCTTGTTAGTCATGTTTTTGGCTCTTGCTGGTACCTCTTTGGTCTACAGGTGAGGGGCATAGCATTTGAACTAGTTTTTTGAAAAGTACGAAATTTCTTCCTGATTATATTTGATAATGTCTTCCATTCAATTGGAGCCAAGCTCCCAATGTTATTGAGTAGCATAAGCTAAGCTAAGAACAAAAGGAAAAGGCAGAAGAAATAAAACTCAGATTCACTTAAATGCATATTTTGATGTGGCTGTGTATTATATAATAATAATATTATAATATGCAATGAGAGTTACCGGCTACATGAAGTGATAGTCTTCTAATTGTTATTGCAGTATTCGAGTTAAAATTCAACCACAAAATATATTATGTTTCCTTCTTTTATGCTTTAAAGAAGCGTGGTTCAGTTAGAATAAGGAATTTGTTTCAGTCAATGAAAGTTAGCAATCAATTTACTCTCTTTTTCTTCCTCCTCCCTATTCCGGAGGGATTATCAGTATTTGCGGGATGCCTGCCGTCATTCTAATATAACTGATTGCATGAAGTTCATTGGTTGTGAACATGGCCATGGAAACAATCGGCCTCACATCACATTAGATTGGTGGATCAACAATACTGATGCTCCTGCTTGTTTGCTTCCCTCTTCTGATGGTTTCTCTTATGGGATTTATGAGAATGCTGTACCACTTACTTTACTATAAAAGCTAACACAGTCAACCAATCTGTGTATTCTCTTTTCTGGGGATTCCAGGTACGGGTCTTACTGTTTCTCTCTGCATTCTGTAGCAATTATACAAAAGTTGAACTCCTTGCTATTAGGTCACAGAAACTCTGATTTGTGCTAACACTCCTAAATACTAAAGCAGCTGCATGAATCATCTGATATCTCTAATAGTTATGCCTTGGATGATCTTGATACAGCAAATCAGTACTCCAACTGGATTCATATTTGAGTCTCCGTGGGCGAGTTTCTTTATAAATCTTTTTACCTTTATGCTATCTGGCCACGTTGTAGGATCCTGGTGGTACCTCTTTGGTTTGCAGGTAGGTTAAGGCCTTTCCATTATATAATTGTATTTTCTTTTCCAGTGACAACTTTTTTCCTGCTAGTTTTTTTCTTCTTCTAATTTTAAATTGATAGAACTTTGAAATTCAGTTTAAATTGAAAAGGAAAATGAGTCCCAATGATTTTATGAGCAACATTAAGTTTAATGTATTCTTGGTTAATCTCAAGCTCTGCTCATGTGAACAGGAAAAAGAAAATGGTTGCGCACTTCTACTATCTCTGATAGTGAATTATTGTTACTGTTATGTCCAAGAAAAGTGCATTAATGAAATAAACGAATTCATCAAGCACTTACAAACACACATACTTTTTATTAGTTATTACTATTAGCTGATAATGAAATAATGCTGAGAGATTCAATTATAAGTTGGGGGATTTCATTTAGGAGGTTACATCAAATAAAGATTCATATTCAGTTATTAATTTCTGCGTTCTCTCTATTTCTTCTCCTAGAGGCTTAAACAATGTCTACGAGATGCCTGTGTTACAGAAAACATTAATGGATGCTCAAAATTCATTGATTGTGGGCATGGAGAAACTGAAGAATTTCTACATAATAACAAAATCAATTGGCATAATTGGACAAACAGTAAAGCTGCAGGTGCTTGTTTTACTGAAGATGGTTTTTGGATGGTTATGGTATCTTTCTTAGAGGTGTCAACCTTACTGCAGATCATAATGTGATGACTAGATATGTATATTCATCATTTTGGGGATTCTAGGTATATCATTAACTTCTTTCCAATAGTAACTGTTTATCATCTTCAAGCTCATTATGTTGCTAGTATATTTGTGAGGTATGTTTTTATTAGAACATAGGTGATATAAACCTTGCCTAATGTGGAAAATTGAGGCTAGATAACTTGCAACTTTGGTTTTTTAGAGCCAGAAATTCCAAAATGATTATTCATTATTCTGGAAAAGCCTCATTGAAATTATCTTATGATTCTTCAGTCTTGAATACAAATGACATGCCCTTTAATTCAATATTTTCTTTTTCAAATAAATAAAATCTTACTAATGCTATACCTGGGTTTTTTGCAGCAAATTAGTACACTGGCTGGCAATTTAAGCCCTAGCTATTATGTCACTGAAGTTCTTTCTACTGTGGCCATTATAGGATTGGGACTGTTGCTGTTTGCTCTTCTCATTGGAAACATACAGAACTTTCTTCAAGCTCTGGGACGCAGGTAGAATAGAATGACTTGCTTCATATATGGAATACCTAATGAAGTCTTGACTAGAACACAACAAGCATTATGTGAGCCTTTGAGGACAATGTTGTCTTTACCCCACCTCTCTTAAGTGATGTTTTAGAGTTCCTTTAAGGAATAGTTTACAAAGTTATCTATAAACCTACCTTGAATAGTATTAATGAAGGATATGACTTGTGAGCTTCATAGAGGGTTGGACTGCTTTCTCTCCCCTGTAGCTGGTTGGGTTATTACTGCTTTTTCTAAAGTTGTTACCTTTACTTTGATCTATATGTATAATTAAAAATAAGTTCATTACAAGTTTTATGATTTTGGAATTTAGACTTTCGGGGTTGATGGTTTTAATTATGAATTATGGACTACAGAGCTATTATGAATATTATATCCTATTAGTTTTTTTGTCCTATATCTTTTCTCTCGTAGCCTGAATCCAATTATATATGTATATGTAATATATATATATATATATATATATATATATATATATATATATTATTTTATTTTTTTTCATTTTCTTACTTTTAAAGGAGGCTAGAAATGTCACTTAGACAACGTGATGTTGAGCAATGGATGAGCCATCGGCGCTTAGCAGAAGATATGCGAAGGTATCGTTTTACCTCATTTTGGTCAGACTCATACTGATCTCATAGTATTTGTTTTTTTAGTCCGCTCATAGTATTTGTTGTTAAATTGATTAAATATTCACTTGTTAACTGTACTCCTTTTGTAAAATAAGCACTTTTTAAATTTTTTTAATAAAATAAACAATTTTTTATCTGTTTGTCTAAATTGCTTTTGCTTAAAAGCAGTGTGCAATTTTTAAAGAAGAAAACTTATCTGATTGTTAAAACAGAAGCGGCTTTTTTTAAGACTATCTAGTTTTAGAATCACTGTTTATTTAAAGTTTAAAGAAATAGGCATATAAACTTTAAATAGGAAATATTACTCTTTGACAGGTTAAAATAGATTCACTCAAGTCGATCAGCAACTATTAAAGAATTTTTCTAGAGAAACAACGACAGCTTGTTTTTAATTTTGTCTGGAAAATTTGAAATTTCTTGAGCCCCTGTTTATGTCTGCCCTATAATTCCACTTGTATGCATTTTTTTTGTTGCTAAAATGCATGTGCAATCTCTAGGAAGAGAGATGACATTTAGGTAAATATTTGACAATATTGATGAATGAGTGAGCATCCACCACGCTATGTCTGACTCTTAGTTGTTTACAAGTTACAACTGAAAAAGAGGCTACTTACCAACCTTAATACTAGTGTGTAGTATATAACTGTAGCTAATATAACTTCAACAACAACCAAGGCTTACATTAGTGGGGTCACTGCCAATATGCTTAATTTATTAATTTTTACATGTTAATTGTTAAATACATGATTTTTTATCTGCGGCCTAATTCCTCTCTTTGAATTAATATCCTAGCGTAACCAATGTGGAAAGTGATGTGAGAAGCTACCATTATTGATATATGATTATATATATGTAGGAGGCTATTACATTTATGTTGGAGCAAATGCTTAAAAAAATCTACAATATGTAATGATATGAAAGTGTAGATGATATAAGGTGATAGAAATTCCAATTCACTTATATGATTGGCCTGTGATATAGGAGAGTACGACAAGCTGAACGTTATAACTAGGCAGCAACAAGAGGGGTGAATGAAGAAATGCTCCTGGAGAATTTGGTAGAAGACCTCCAAAGGGACATCAGACGTCATCATCTCTTTAAATTTATTAAGAAAGTGAGTAGACTAGTTTCTGTGTCATCAATTCACTCGTTATATCAATTTCGCTTGTTTATTTTTTTAGGTGTATGTAGTTAGTTATTGTTAGATATTAAAACTTGTAAGGACATACGATTACAGCCTCTAATTATGTTCATGTGCTCTAGAATTTGATCCTTGTTACCATTGTGTTAAATTAGTTGAATTTCAGTACAAGATAGGGTGAGTTTGTGCGTTGTGTGAGGGTCATGTTTGGGCAAAATTCACAATTCTTCCATGTGATTAAATATAACTTATAAGGCCTGTTCGCTTAAACTTTTTTTCTTAGAAAAAGTGTTTGCTCTTTTTTAATAAAATTGCCCATTCTCTGTATTTCTTGTGTTTGTTTAAATTGTTTCTGCTTAAAAGCGTTTTTTTTTGCTTACTTTAAACAAACTAGTCCATAATGTGTTCACTAAAAGAAAGTCCATAATGTGTAACTAAACAAACAGTCAACTTAATGGCGAAGCCAATTTAGTTGAATAAATAATACATAAAAAATATTGAATGGGTCAACAAACATGAAGTTTGGATTCTACAATGATTTAGCGTGTATTTGGATACGCATCTCGCAATTATCAAATGGACATAACAAATTTCTTGAAGAAATTTAACGCGGAAATCATTGAATATGTGCGTTTATAACGCATATCCAAACATGCTATTAATTCCGTCGTCCATATTGTCGCAGGTTCGAATTTTTGCCTTGTTGGATGAGCCTATCTTGGATGTCATATGTGAGAGGCTAAGGCAAAAAACATATATCAAAGGAAGCAAAATTTTGTATGGTGGTGGTTTGGTAGAAGATGGTTTTTATTGTGCTTGGAAAATTGGAGAGCGTTGGTGAAGATGGAATTAGTGCTCCTCTTTATGAAGGGAGTGTTTGTGGTGAAGAACTCCTTACATTGTCTTGAGCATCCTTTATCAACCAAAGGTACACTTCATTTCTAGAAGCAAATGGTAACAAAGTAACAAGTGCTTCAAGGTACTACAGATATATAAAAGTAGAAAATAATGTTATAAAAAATTAACGGAAGCATTTATTATATCAAATATCTTTAGGAAGCAAAGGTACATATGAAATTAGAAAATGTTTAACAAATGACAAGTGGGTGTTTTATGGCTAAAGTAGTGCCCTGGTGAACTTGAAAAAGTGAACAAGATGAACTTAGTTTCCCTTGTTTTGTAGGTTGTGGAAAAGCAAGGATTCCAAGGCAAAAGTTGGTTAGTAACAGGACAGTATATTGCTTAACAAATGTGGAAGCATTTTCCCTTAGAGCAGCAGACCTTGAAGAAGTTACAGGCCTATTTGCAAGATTCTTAGGAGTCCCCGTGTTCAAGGAGCTATAAGGTTTTCTCTTCTATCTATATGTTTGCCTGTGATTCTGCCATTATTTATGTTTTTTTATCAAGTGTTTCTCTTTTTATAAAGCTAGAAAACATGTCTTTTTCTCAGTCAAATAAAGAATTGGTATATTAATTTTATTTTAATTATAAAAAAATTAAAGAAAATAAAACAAGTTTAATTCAGGAGTAAATTTATATACATTAGAGGTAGGTCTCATAATGTTTTAGAAAATATTTGGAAGTTAATTGATTTTAGACTTAAATATTTTGTTAGTCCCTTTCTTTAGCTTTTTGTTCTTTTTGACATTTCCTATCTTTTTTTCTTTTGAATTTTTCCTTCTAATTTTGTAAGTCTCATAATTTTTGTTTTAATCCCTATAATATATCTACTATATCATTTTGTTTCTTAATATTGGGTTTGTTTTGAATTGATATCAGTGAAGAAAAATTTGTTAGGAACTAGAACTACTTATCCAAAAGTGCTGAAGTTGTTCTTGTTAAAATAGATTTCACCAACATATTGAAACTTGGTTCCTTTTCTATGGTCTTGGTCAAAAGTCAGTAAAGTACTAAAATGCTACATCACAAATAAAAGTATACGTATTAATGACTAAAAACTAACAAGTGGAAGTGTAATGGATTCAGACTATTTAAGCAAGTCTTAGATTCTCACTGATATTATATCATACAAGATGATTTCTCCCTGCACCTCCATAATTTCTCCTTACACCTCTATAAAGGTAGGAAAAATCTCAAATATCCTAAGTAAAAAAGAAATTAATCATAATAAAAAATTTGCAAATATTTTTACAAGTCCAGATAGGGGTCCGGATTTGTAATAAAAAAATTGCAAATTTTTTTACAAGTCCGGATAGGGGTATTCGAATTTATAAAAAAAAATTTGCAAATTTTTTTATAAGTCCGGACAGAGGTTTTTGACCTCAATCCGGATAGGGGTGTTCGGACTTGTAAAAAAATTTGTAAATTTTTTTACAAGTCTGGATAGGGGTGTTCGGATTTGTAAAAAAAAATTTGCAAATTTTTTTACAAGTCTGGACATGGGTTTCTGGACTTAGTCCGAACTTGTAATAGGGGTGTTTGGATTTGTAAAAAAAAAGTTGCAAATTTTTTTACTAGTCCGGACAGGGGTTTTCGGACTCGGTCCGAATAGAGGTTTTCGGACTCAGTTTAGACTTGTAAAAAAAATTGAAATTTTTTTTACAAGTCCTTATAGGGTTGTGCAATTTTTTTTACATGTCCGGACAGGAGTATCCGTACTTGTTAAAAAAAATTTATAAAATTTTTTACAAGTTTAGATAGGGGTATCGAGACTTGTAAAAAAAAATTTGCAAAATGTTTTGCAAGTCTGGAAAGGGGTGTCCGGACTTGTAAAATAAAATTTGTAAACATTTTTTACAAGTCTGGACAGGGGTGTTCGGATTTGTAAAAAAAATTTGCAAATTTTTACAAGTCCAAATAAAGGTGTCCGGACTTGTAAAAAATGCTAATGTACTAAGAGAAGATAAATGCAAAACTGAACTGCGAAGAACGAAGCAAACACAAAGTTAAACCATGAACAACAAAACAAACACAAAGGGGACGAACAACAATGCACAGAAAACTACTGATCCAGTGAGAAAAGAAAATTATGGAGGTGTAGAGAGAACTTATTAGAGTGCGGGAAGAAATTCTCAAAGGACAATAATAACCAAAAGATTGCCTAAGTGGGTACTGGTTAGATATTTGGATCCTTTAACCACGGCCTGAAATTCAGTCCCCGCCTCAAGCATAGAGGCATAATTGGAGGTACCACTAACCCAGTGGGAGGAGACTTTACCTTGTGATTATACCATAAATATAGAAGTGTCAATATTTAATATTCACTCTTGCTTTTAAACATTATTGTTTTTTTTTAAAAAAAGTATTTATATAAAACTAAAAATTAATAATAAAATGGAAGCATATAAAGTAGGTTTAATTATGTCTTTAGTTTTGTAAGTTCGTGTATTTTGAATTTAATTCCTATAAGTTTTTATTTTATTTTGAGATATTGTAATTTGACACTTTTTTATTTTTGTCTCTAAAATATGTTAGATAACAATTTAAAACGTTTTAAAACATTAAGTAAGGGATAAATATGAAAACGCCCTCAGAAGGACTAAAAATTTAAAAAGAATTACAGGAATGAAAACTAAAAACATATCAACTTACAATATCAAAATATAATTCAACTTATAACATATAAACATTATATACTTTTATTTACTTTTATTTAATAAAGTTCTCATGAAAACTTGTTTAATAATTTGAAGTGTTATTTAACATTTTTCGTAGCATAAATAATCAGTAGTTATCGTAGTAGTATTTCTTTTAAGGGCGTTGGTATTGGTAATGACATTGATTAAGGAATTATAAGTTAAAAAAAATGATTGGAAATGACATAGGACAATTCAAGAGCATGAATCATCCAACATGTGGACGCAACATTGCATCCCTTCTGTTCTCATTATATTGCAACTTGGCTTTCTTTCGAGTCCCTATCATTTTGATGTTTGACCTATTTTATTTTCTTAAAGGTTTAAATACAATTGATATCTTAATTTTTTTCAGTTTTAGACATTATGGTTTGTATTTTAAAATTATGATATTATGTTCCTAAATTTTAGAAATGTGTGAATTAATGTCTCTTCTATGAATTCTTGATATTAATAGTTAATTGTGAGTGTATTGACTACTACGTGTTAGATGACGTAACACACAATTACTGTTTAATAAAAGAGTTAATTTAATATTTTAGAGTTTAAATAAATATTAGGGGTAAAAGAAT
Organism: Psophocarpus tetragonolobus; assembly: GCA_037954015.1. Classification (NCBI taxonomy): domain Eukaryota; kingdom Viridiplantae; phylum Streptophyta; class Magnoliopsida; order Fabales; family Fabaceae; genus Psophocarpus; species Psophocarpus tetragonolobus. The sequence goes on from CM075696.1 coordinate 4,529,465, forward strand.
GTGACATATAATATACACGAAAACCCTAAAATGTTAAACTAACCATTTTATTAAGAGTAATTATGTGTCACGTCATTCAATTTTTTACATGTGATGGTCAAGACACTCACAATTAACAGTCAATGTTAATAGTTCACGTAAGGAGTATTAATTTACACATTTTTAAAATTTAAGAGCATAATGTCACAGTTTTAAAATAGGAGAATTCAGTGTGTAAAATTAAAAAAAATTGGGCATGAATTGTATTTAAGTCTTTATTTAAATTATGTTTGCTTTTTATTCCATGTTGCATTCACGACACCAGGAAATGTGAACAAAGCTGCAGCATGTGGTACCTCTTTTTTCCCACACTGACCACGTCAATTTCATTTTCCCATCAAACTTTTGTTTTTACTTCTTATCATGCCCGCCCTGTTTTGACCTATGATTTAGTTTTATCATGTTAGTAGCTCTTAAGCCTATGGAAATTACATTTCCCCCTAAAACTATATTTAGTTAGAAAATTAAACCTTGATTGTGCTTTATATCCTGATGTTTTCTTAATCCATTTTCCTAGGAATTTGTTTGTTTTAAATGACATAGTACTTTGGTTGGTCCATTATCTTATCTTAGGTACGAATCACCATACTAGAGATGCTTTGCAGCAACAAGCATCCGGGTTTCATGGAGATACAGGATGAAATGTCTTAGTCGTGCTAACACTACACCAGCTAATGAAACATCCAACACTTATAAGGTGTATTAGACACAACTCCTGTGCATAACTGCTAAATGTTGTGTAAATTCACTGCTTTCTGTTGGGACTCTCTTATATTTGTAACCAAAATGTTTAACATATTTTGTTTCGATAGATAATGAAATAAGGAACAGATGATAAAGAGGATAAAATTACTATTTTCCAATTTCTGGGAGGTGTTAATAACAATATTGAGAGTGTCACAAGAATTTGTCTTTTTTTAATATTTAAGTCAAAATACAAAACAAAAACTATTCTTGTTGTGTATATGGCATAAATACCCTACAAAAAAATAGTTTCTATTAATGTATTTTCATTTATGAAAAATATTTTTCACGCAAAAAGTTTCATAAAAAAATTACAAATGGATTATTTATTTTTTGCTATTATTTTTTTAAAAAACACATTAACTTGGTTTAAAGTATTTATTATTATTTTAATATTATACATGTCTTTTTATAATAATAGATAATAAATTTATTTATTTTTTAATATATATTTACATTAATTATTTAATTTAACAACTACGTTAGTCAACGTAACGAAAGTATATTGTTTACCTAAATATATACTATTTTAATTTTATTTTAAATTTGATTAAAATTTTATATAAAATAGATTATTATTAGTAAATAATATAAAAAAAAATAATTGAAACTAAAAATATGTAATTAAAATAATTATTTATAAATAAAAATTTATAAGAATTAATATTAAATAATAAAATTATAAATACATCAAAATATATTTTATTATAAAATAAATTTGAAATGCATAAAAATATATAAACTTGTCAATAATTTTTAAAGTTATAAACTGGTTAAAAAATAATTTTTAACAAGTTAAAAAACTAGTTAATAGTTGTTAACTAAAAGATGTTAAACTAGTTTCTTAAAATTATTTTTTATAAAATTTTCTATTAAGTTAATTGATAAATTTAATGAAAGAAATAAACATGGTTATATAGTTTTATATAAATTTTATTTTATTTTATGGATAAAATACATTTTGATAATTTAATTTTTTAATTATTTTTGTCTTTATAATTTTTATTTAAAATTTAATAAATTTACTTACATTCTTTTAGTTATAGTGTTGAGAAACAAAGGAAAAAGCTAGCAAGAGGAGACTATAAATCAAATGGAGAAATATACTGTAAAAAAAAAACAGCGTTTGGAGCAATTAAGCCAAAATATTTATTAAACAAGCACAAGGAATGTTTCTGATTGAAGATAGCAACAACACTATATTTACATGCGTGGCGTGGTTAAAAGTTTCTTCTTCTAAGCAACAAAGAAAATTCACATATGTAAATTTACATTTGTTACACCACTCTCAGAACTTAATTACACAAATTGCAGTATTTCTTAGACATCAACTAGATGATCTTGGAATATCTCCTCATTTCTAGTCTTTCATAATTGTCAGATGTCTGTCTGCGAACCACACAAATAATCAAAATTCTTAATCTCTTTTGCCCTGTCAATAAGGTATATGAACTGATAACAATGTTTTCAAACCTCCATCTAGATTGAATAATATGTCTTGATACTACTTGATTGACTTATAAAAAAGCAAAAATAATATTGATTGACTTATAATAAAACAATAATATTGTTTCTAACATGACTTGTGTATTATTTTATCCATAATATTTATTGAAACTTATAAAAAAATAAAAATAAACTTAATTACATAACAATAATATATTCTCTCATAAATATAGAAAAATAGTATATTCTCTCTCATAAATATAAAAAAATATAATTAAAGTATTTAATTAATTAACTAAAAAATAATTAAGTGAAAAAATTTATCCAATAAAATTAATGGTGATTTTGGAAGAAAATTTTAAATTTTAAATTTATCCAATAAAAATAGTATACTCTTAACTAAATTAATTAACTTCTAAAAACTATAAATTAGATAAATATATCTTATATTCGAATTAGATAGTAATTTGTTAGTAGGTAATTAGGTTGATGCTTCTTTTATACTTTCTTTGAGGAGACCGATCCAAGTTCTTTAAAAAAAAAAGTTTAATTTATCTATGAATTATGAATATAATTTCACACAAATATTTAATGAAAATTCACACTATTAACAAGTTATAAATTAATTGTATCCGAAACAATATTCCAAAATACGTGTCTATTTAAATTTTTAAGTGCATTAATTATTTTTATTAATATTTTAATAATATGATTTTAATTTTTCAATGTATATTGATATTAAAATTATATAAAAATAAATATTAAAGTTAATTTTATAAAGTCACCGCTCTCTTTTATTTATTATTAATTTATTAATCTATATGTCTTCGTATATATATATATATAATCTATTAATTGAACTCTTTTTAAAAATAAAATGTGAATTTAATTTTTTTTAATTATTAGAATAAGAGAAAAGAAATTGTGTGTCATTGTAAATTTCAATCACAAGAAAGTTAGTTAATTTTACGCTATTAATATTTTAAAATTTATATAAATAAAAGAATTATGGTTGAAGACGCATTATTTATTATTTTTTAACATATTCAAAATAGAAATATATCAAACTGTGCCTGCCATGATACTATTTTTTTAAAATTTCTCTCATTTTTTTTCTCTCTCTGTTGTTTTGTATAAGAAAAAAAAAAGGATTTGATTTACACTGAGACGGAGAGAGGGAATTGAAGTGAAACTGAAAAAGAAAGCCGTAAAGCACATTCCAACTTGATGACAAATCATCATTCCACCAAACCCATCCCTCTTTGTACTTACAAGTTACAAGTCAATTCCATTTCCTACTCTAACTTTCCTTCAATTCATCATCAAAAAATGCAATCTTTCAGCCCCTTTGATGCAAAATAGTTCCTTGTGTTTTGGGTTTTGACACTTCACTGGGAAACCCAACAGGTTTCTCAATTCTGAATGTCGTTCTTTTCTCTGATTATTGTTTGATCATTCACTTTACATTATGTTGACCTCGTTACCTCGTGCTATAATTCTTTCACTGATTCCATAGCTAATTTCTATTTCTGAATGCAATATAATGCAGTATATGTGTGTGTATATATATATATATATATATATATATATATATATATATATATTTGTGTGCTAATTTTGGGGGCTGGAAAAATGGGTTGAAGGGTATCTGTAGATATTTTGTGTTTATTAACTATCCCATAGAAAAAAGAGTTTGGATGGTTCATTCATCTCGATGATTGTGTACTATTGGTTTTGGTCAATGAATCTCTAATTGGGTCTCTTTCAAGCTCCAGAGTGTTTTAGACAAGAAATTCATTCCTTTTATCTTGAATGATATAGTTCATAATTATATTTCACTATTATTTTTATAACACTAAAATAGGTACTTCTTTCACTATTCATTACTCATTTGCATTATCTTATTGCCGTTTTATAGTTCTGAAATGTTTGAAATGTTCTTCTGAAAATGAATTGCTGTCAATTGAGATATGGTTGAAGAATTAATATGGACTATAAGTGCAAACAAAAGATAATACCGGTCTCTTATGCAGTTATGTTATGCTGCATTAAATTCACCCTGGTTTGTGACTGTTTTATAGCATTTGGCCTTTTCACATTTCACTAATCACTTTCTAGTCACTGTTTTGTAATTTATATCCTCCCTTTTCATGTTTCAAGTTGATTTGCTTTATTTGATTTAAAATTTCTGATATGATACAAAAACATGTATTGAATGTTTTGCTAAATTCATAAAAAATTGCAGAATTATCAAGGAAACATGGCCAATTTTGAAAATGACAAGCTGCCAATGCTGTCAGATACAGATGCACAACCATATGATGAACCCTTGGATTCTAAATTCCGAAGGATAGTAACCAGGACACAAAGTGCATCAATTTCTATTCCTATGAGCTCCTTGGAGTCGAATGAGAAAGAAACCAGCCTTGTGGGACATACTGGTCCACTTCAGAGCAAGCGAAAAACACCCTTTATGCAGATGAGTGGCCCATTATATGCTACCACTGGAACTGGAAATCTTTTGCAGAAGCATATTGTATCGGTAAACAAAACAGAGGAGAGAAAGACAGATAATTTTGCTAATCTCGGCCACACAGGTTCAAATTACTGGAATAACGATTACGATAGAAAAAATGAACACTTACTAAGGTCTGGGCAACTGGGAATGTGCAATGATCCTTATTGTACTACTTGCCCTACTTACATCAATGCTTCTCAGCAAAGAAATCCAAAACCTTCAACTAGATGGGATCCAAAGGTTTCTGTCCTTCATCCTAAAATAGACTATAATTTCAGTTACCTCTAATTATTTAGTGTTATGGACTTTTATTCTGATGAAGATCAGGACTTCACTATGATATAATAATAATTTGTAGATATTTGGTTGAATTGTACTTATGTTCTTTTTAAGTAAGCTATTGATGGCAGACGTGTAGTAAAACAGGTGTATTTTAGGAAGAAGGGGATTGGGCCAGGAACTAGCAAGGACCAAACTAGCATAACCCAAGAGTTAGTTTAGCAATTAATTCTATGATGCACAAACACCTTTTTTGTTTGGGTTTCACCGTGTTCGACACGTTTACAACATTGTCACTTGTCCAATTAGATGTTCAATTAAGAAATATTTTTGTTAGCTTGAACACTTAAGCCAACACCTTTACACAACTCTGACACTTGAATCGACACCTCCATGGTGATGGACACACATTAATATTATTAAAAATATTCATTTTTTAATTTTTAGAAAAGTTAGCTTAAAATATAATATAAAATGTTAACAGAAATAATATATGTTGCATTTTTAGGCTTGTTATCATAAAAAAAATAAATAAATAGAAGATTGGTTTAAAAAGATGAATATATCAACAATTTGGATATTGTATTATGTTGCTCATATTTCATTTTATTGGTGTCTCTCTCTGTGTGAATATATGCAGTGTCCCTATGTCCTATATTTTAATCATTGGCCATGTCAAAGTGTGCTGTGTCTATTGTCCGTGCTTCATAGGTAATTACTGTTAGTTAAAAGTTCGAGTCAGAGTTAGGGACAGTTGGTATTTGTATGATGGTAGCAGATTTAGGGGATCTGGTTGTTGAACAGTGTAAGGCATTTAGGAGAGTCTAGTGTCTGTCTACCTTCTATGGAGCATTGTCTTCCTGTTTCTCTCTATTCATGGTGCTCTCACACTGAGTCAGATGCGGAGATTCTTCCTATTCTTAAGAGAGTCTTTTCTTTTTCTTCAGTACTGGTGTTTTCATATTGTTTTTACTGCCAATTGCTATGATGAGTACTTTTCTAGTTATATATTTGTGGCTTTTTTGCATTCTGAGATAATCATATTTTAAACATATCTTAATCATCAAGATCTTCAGTGTTATTTTTAAGAAAAACACTTTGTTTCAGTTGCTATTCATTTAGAATTATATTCACATATCACAGGAAAAGATTGTTGGTCCTTAGGTCTGTTTTAGCTGAAGCATCCAAAATATATTTGCTATTTAATATTGGTTGATCATTAGTAATTATTGGTGTAGAAAATTCAGATTATGTACAAAGTTAGGTATATACAATAATTGATGTATAATGTGGAAAAAGGTTGTTATTTTGCAAAACACTTGCTTGGTGATGCTCCAGCAAACTTTTTTTTTCAGAAAAAAAAATGTTAGCAAAGAGAAAAATAAATTTCTATGACAATTATATTCTCCAAGTTGAAGGCACCACTCTTTGACCACTTTTGTTAAAATTTCCAATGGGAAATATTGATTATTTCTGTAATTTTGTCTTCTTTTCAAATCTGTGAAATTGCTAACCTTTGTCAATTAAGTATTTTACTATATTGGAATGGAAGAATATATAAAAAAGGGAGAAAAGAGAGGAAATTGCAAATGTAATTCTCTAAATAGGTTCTGAATAGTTGTAATTCACTAAATGAAAACTATCAACATGATCCTTATACACTTTAATCTGGGTATATCAAAAGAAACTGCTATCTTCATCCTCAATATTTTCCTTATTACCATACTCTCAACAAAATTCTTATTTTGAAGCAGTATCAATGCACATTTTTTTCTACCATTCTAGCTATTACTATTGTTGTTATCCTTTTTCACTATGAGTTTGAGGGGAAATTGAAGTAAACTCAATTGACAATTTTGAGGTGTCTCAATATTTATCTAGTACTTTTTTCTCAAGTCTGCAACTTTACTGTCTCATTAAATTAATCTTAAAGCAACATTTTTCATTTCTTTTTGTGGATATTTGCCATTGACTACAACTTTCTCATAACCTAGCCTACTTTTGTTCATATTTTGAATGCAGTTCCATAATGCTCTTTATGGGGATGCCAAGAGTTTTGTGAGAAAACTTCTTTCTTTCTGCTCTTCTTACATTCCAGGAGTTATGAACCCTCACGCTAAAGTTGTACAAAAGTGGAACAAATTTATAGCCATTTCTTGCTTAATTGCTATTTTTGTGGACCCATTATTTTTCTTCTTACTCTATGTGGAGAAGGTATGATTGTTTTCCTATCAATTTAACTAGAAAATAGTAAGTTCTAGTCACTTATGTTTTCCTTTTAATATTTGGAAATTTACTCTTCATTTTCCCTGTTCATATGCAGGATAATAAATGTATTGTTATCAACTGGCCTTTGTCAACGGCACTTGTTTCATTTAGATGCGTGAATGATTTTGTTTATTTCCTTAACATTCTTCTCCAGGTAACTTCTCATTAACTACCTTTTCCTAAACCTTTTCTTCTTCCCCCTGCATTTTAATTTGTGTGAATCCTTATACTCATAGAATGATACCTTTATTTTTTCATTTGGAAGAATATAGTCAAACTCCATCAATGATGCCATGTTTTTATTGATCCATGTTCTTAGTTTGGAGAAGGTATATATTCTGATGCATGAATTTCAGAAGAGAATTCTAGCTCCATTTTAACAGAGTTTAGTTTCACATAAACCAACTTAAAGAAAGTTTATTTTATTCAAATAAAATGTTACTACCCATTGATTCTGCAAGCATGTCAAACTCGTGTTTTAGTTACCCACCCATAATTTCACTTAAGCACACTCCATATAAACAATTGTTCCAAATTATTAGGTGTAGGGTGTTTCTCCATTGTACAACTCCAAAAGTATATATTATTTGCTGATAAATAAACAATGCAGCCTCAAGTGTCAATTAATTAATTTATTGTGCTGAAATGTTAATAGACACAAATGATCAATAGACTATTCTTATTGATAGTTAAAGTAGTTGCTGATAAATAAACAATGCAGCCTCAAGTGTCAATTAATTTATATTTATTATGCTGAAATGATAATAGACACAAATGGTCAATAGACTATTCTTATTGATAGTTAAAGTAGTTGCATGTTGTCTTGCTTAGTTGTTGTTTATTAGTTAAGTTCAAAAGGAAAAGCAAAAATAGCACTGTCCTGAATCTTAAATATGGTTTAGTTTTTTAGTCTAGTTTGTTGCATTCCACAATTTAAAGCTTCAATTTGCCTCTTTACAGTTTAGGTTAGCCTATGTTTCTCGTGAGTCAAGGGTAGTTGGTGCTGGAGATTTAGTTGACCATCCAAAGAAAATTGCTCTTCGTTACCTGAAGGGTTATTTCCTTATTGACTTGTTTGTTGTATTTCCTCTTCCTCAGGTAAAGTTCTTCTCGTTTTACTCTCTTCCAACGGATGTTGTTTTTATTTTCTTTTTTTCTACTGATTTTTCTCATATAGATTTACTATTTCAGATATCCATTCAAATATGAATACTTATTCTTTTTTCCCCTCTCTTTTTCCTGGTGATCATCAGATTTGAAATTTAATGTTTTCTAGTAATCTTATGACATATATGTTTTTTGCCAGATCTAAAATTTTCAGTCGTTTGTATCTTTGATAGAAGATATTATAAATAAATAAGAGGTTTGATAAATAAATGACAGGTCCTAAGTATATACTGTAGCCATTTTACTGATATTATCTGTTTAGACTTATTCGGATTTTATATATAAGGGATTTGATTAATAAATTTCCCTAGTCTCCATATTCAATGGTTATGATTTTCTAGTAATTAGAGGTATCACCTTTTTTTCATGTCTATCTTAAGATATCAATTATTATGTGATACATTTGGAATGCGCTTAAAAACAAGCATAACCCTTACAGTAGCAACCATACACTAAGTCCGTATATCGAATTCAAATGATTGATGGTACTTCACTATAAAATATTAAAGGTTATGATTGTGATAGCGGAAAAAGAATAACTCAAGAAAAATAAAAGTTGGGATTATAATTAATTGAGAAAACTAATGGATTAAGAAGATTAGAAATGCAACTTCACAAGACAATGCTAATTCCAATTGAACCATATTATAATGATTACCAATTCTTTATAAATTACTAAACGTAACCCTCAACTATTAGTACTCTATTATTCAATTAACCAATGTTGATCCTAAGAGGTTATAGAGATAATGAGAGGTTATAGAGATAGAGAGATTTAAGTTCAAAGAGATATGTTGAAGATTTACACAAACTGTGATAGAGGGTAAAAACTAAGGTTACTCTAATTTACCTAAAAATGCACTAAAGAACATAAAAGGGAAATATTGCATAAAATGATTCATTTTTTCATATCCCAACTTACACCAGAATAATGTCTTAAATAGACACAATCATTGACCTAATTGAATGACAACTCTACATGTGTCATCATCTTAGGGAATTAAAATAAAAACATCAAAATATAAATATGAAAATCCCATTATTTAAGATCAACCTATATAATATTTCAACCATTTAATTTTATTTCTTTTGGACCTATAGTCCATGCTAACAAACTGTTTGATCATGCAATTCATTAAAACCCAATTGTTGATGAGTTTGGTTAAGAAAAACATTGTTAGTTGAATTGGCATTGCTAACGATTTAGATTATAATGCATTATGTCTTCAGTTTTTTAAAGTATAAAACATTTCAATATGTAATATTAAGATACGATCAAGATATATTTTAATTACTATAATAAATTGAGAATTTATTTTTAATTAAATATTGTTAGGAAATTATTTTGACTTTAATTTCATGTATTTATGTTCATGCTTTATATGACATGATAACTTGTCATTATTCTTTATGTTAATAGGATATTATTATGGCTTTAAATAATAAAAAAAGCTTAACATATTAAAATCCTGCCATGTCTATCAAGATTAAGCAATACCAATATTAAAAAAAGCTTGATAACTGTAACACACATTAATTATACATTGGTTCAACAATATGCAACCATTAAACTGTGAATCAAACAATACTGATTCAATTGCTGGTGTCTGACTATCAGAACCTTGTTAGCATTAATAAAGTGCTTCTTGTTTTACTTTATCTATGGATATTAGCATTTGCTTCATAGCAAGTATAAGTATCACTCCAAGGAAAGGGCTTTCAGTCTGTAAAATAAAATAAAGCTACTATGCCCTTATGTTCTCTCCAAACTCCTTGTCATGACAAGTGTAGTGAAACTTGTGCAGATAATGATATTGTTTGTCCTACCAAATTCATTGGGAGGGGCAAATTATGCTAAGAATCTTCTGCGTGCAGCAATCTTAGTGCAGTATATCCCCAAGTTATTCAGGTTTCTGCCACTGCTAATTGGCCAGTCTCCAACAGGATTCATATTTGAGTCAGCCTGGGCAAATTTCATTATAAATCTTCTGATTTTTATGCTTGCTAGTCATGTTGTTGGCTCTTGCTGGTACCTCTTTGGTCTACAGGTGAGGGACATAGCATTTAAACTTGATTTTTGAAAAATATGAAATTTTTTCCTCATTATATTTGATAATGTCTTCCATTCAAGTGGAGCCAAGCTCCCAATGTTATTGAGTAGCCTAAGCTAAGAACAAAAGGAAAAGGCAGAAGAAATAAAACTCAGATTCACTTAAATGCATATTTCGATGTGGTTGTGTATTATATAATAATAATATTATAATGTGCAATGAGAGTTACCAACTACATGAAGTGTTTTATCAATATGATAGTCTTCTAATTGTTATTGCAGTATTCGAGTTGAAATTCAACTACAAAATATATTATGTTTTCTTGTATGCTTTAAAGAAGAGTGGTTCATTTAGAACAAAGGAATTTATTTCAGTCAATAAAAGTTAGCAATCAATTTACTCTCTTTTTCTACCCCGTCCCTATTCCAGAGGGTTAATCAGTGTTTGCGGGATGCCTGCCATCATTCTAATATAACTGATTGCATGAAGTTCATTGATTGTGGACGTGGCCATGGAAACAATCGATCTCACTTGACATCAGGTCGGTGGATCAACAATACCGATGCTGTTGCTTGTTTGCTTCCCTCTTCTGATGGTTTCTCTTATGGGATTTATGAGAATGCTGTACCACTTACTATGGAAGCTAACGTAGTCAACAAATATGTGTATTCTCTTTTCTGGGGATTCCAGGTATGTGTCTTCCTCTTTCTCTCCATTCTGTAGCAATTATACAAAAGTTGAACTCCTTGCTATTAGGTCGCAGAAACTCTGATTTGTACTAACACTCTTAAATACTAAAGCAGCCGCATGAATCGTCTGATATCTCTAATACTTATGCCTTGGATGATCTTGATACAGCAAATCAGTACTCTAGCTGGTAATCTAGAGCCTAGCTATTTTGTGTGGGAAGTCCTTTTTACCATGGCCATCATAGGAATGGGACTCTTGCTTTTTGCAATTCTCATTGGAAACATACAGAACTTTCTACAGGCTCTTGGACGGAGGTAGAACTCACCTAATGCTGCAAGTTTTAATTAAACAATTTAGTTGTCTAGTTCGATGTTTTTATTGTTGGAATATGCTTGGTATGTTTACTTTTATCCGATTTACAGGAAGCTGGAAATGCAACTTAGAGGTCGTGATGTTGAGCAATGGATGAGCCATCGGCGCTTACCAGAAGATCTAAGAAGGTATAAAATTTTCTAATTCTTTTCATGAATTATGTCAGCATTGCAAGAAAGTGTAAGTATTTGTCAATTTCTTAATTTATATAACTGGTTGTTAAATGTGAATGCTCCACCCTCTGCCAGAACTCCGTTTATGGAAAATGTGCATGTTTCTGTTGCACATGAACACTTTACTTTTCCAAGATACAAATGCTGTTTAACCTTACAAAATTAAGTTAGTACTTTGGGAGACTTCTTTTAGATTTTAAAGACGCAATGGATGAGTAAACTACCATTTTGGTTCTTGAAATTTTGAAGTAGTAACACTTAGATCCTTGAATAAATTTTTTAAGCAAATTACTCTCCTAATAGTGTTATTATGCAAATTGGTCCTTAAAACACTTTATAGCATTTTAAATATATCTAAAGTGTTTTAAGGACTAATGTGTATAACATTAAAAAAGTTCAGGACTAACAAGCAGAAAATTATTTATCATGGACCTATCAATCACCTCTAAAATCCTTCAGGGACCACTTTGGGAGTTTACTCAGCAGTGGATAGTTTTGGAATTTCTTCTTGCATCTGTTTGTATCTGTCTGTAATGCGTTGTTTATTAATTATTAAATATGATTAATCACTCTGTGTAGTATTTAATCTTGCAGCAACTGTTCTGAACATGTTATTGGGTATCATGTTAAATCATGTGGTTTATAAGTTATACCATGTGCTAACTTTTGCCATAGATGCCACCTCAAATTTTGATGTGACATAATTTTGCCTGTGCCATGTATCATTCACAATAAATCATTAAAAAATTAGAGATTGAATTCATGTCTTATCACAGACAATTCAAAATTTGAATTCATTATTATCTTATTGACAGAAAAAATTCATTAATATCTGATTAGTTACAGTGTTATAAGATTGACTTAGTAACAAAACCCATATGAAGGGAGAAGAGGGAAGGAAGAAGTTGTGGGTTCAAATCCCTCGTACTAACGAAATTAATACATTAACAACTAGCATTTCTCGATAAGAAAAAAGTACTTGTGTCAAAAGCAATTTAAATTTTAAATCTTCATTAATATCTTTCTAATGAGTACATGGAAATTTTTAATACATTAATGCATAGTCCAAATTTTTAAATAGTAAATTCTTTTTTGAATGCAACTCAGTGCATTGCAGTCATGCTGATCTAGTATAAATATAAGGGGCACAACTATTTTTCTTATAACATGCATGTCTATGGGCTTCAATGCTAAGAAAACAGCATGTCACTACTTGCATTTTCATTTAAGTATCCTGACATGAAATTATGGATCATATCTGGCGTGCAACTACTTGATAAAATGTCTGATGCAGGAGAGTAAGACAGGCTGAACGGTATAATTGGGCTGCAACAAGAGGGGTGAATGAAGAAATGCTTATGGAGAATTTGCCAGAAGATCTGCAGAGAGACATAAGACGTCATCTGTTCAAATTTGTTAAGAAAGTATGCACTAGAATACCTATGGCATACATGAGTATTAACTAAACTAATTTATCATGCTTACTCTGTACATGGGTTATAGTTTTTAGATTTATATGTAAGGCAAGATTCAGAATCTCAGACACTGATTTATTTCATAGTTGGTTTTCATTAGGTCTGTACTTGTTAACTGCTAGTTTTCGATAAAAGTTTAAATTTAAAGCTAGTTTGAAGGAAAACTTTTATGCATCTTCATCATGAAAATAAAACTACAAATACCAAAAGCCAAAACATGTCAAACAACCCTACAAGTTCTCTATAATGATGATGATTTAATTTGCTTTTGTACTTTCTACCAATTTGTGTCCATAATCTGAGGATTTGAATTATCTGTAGATTCGGCTTTTTGCTCTGATGGATGAGCCTATATTAGATGCCATTTGTGAGAGACTAAGACAAAAGACATACATCAAAGGGAGTAGAATTCTGATTCAGGGTGGTCTGGTAGAGAAGATGGTATTTGTAGTGCGTGGTAAATTGGAGAGCATTGGAGAGGATGGAACAAAAATTCCTCTATCTGAAGGAGATGCTTGTGGTGAAGAACTTCTGACGTGGTATCTTGAACATTCTTCAGTCAGCACAGGTATATCAATACTTGAAGCAATGACAAGATGCCTGTTAATATATTAAAGTAGACCAGATGACTTGCAATATCAACAACCTGGCCTTTACAAATAAGAAAAAGCTTGGTTTAACAATTTGATCTCTCCTGCAGATGGTAGAAAAGTAAGGCTTCCGGGGCAGAGATTGGTTAGCAACAGGACAGTAAGGTGCTTAACAAATGTGGAGTCATTTTCACTCTCTGCTTCAGACCTTGAAGAAGTCACAATCCTTTTCACAAGATTCTTGCGGAGTCCATGTGTTCAAGGAGCCATAAGGTCACTCCCTTGTATAATGTCTTCTTGTATTTATCTGGATTTATGGTTTAGCTCTATCTTCTTGACATTTTATGATTTATAAAAATGAAAATAACCAAACCAGTAATAATACTTACACACATTTTGCACTCACAAATACCTCACATACATATTATTACTATTATAACTATTTCTAAAATATTCTAAGAAGTCACCTTGAATCAGTGAGGGATTTGTGAGCATTAAGTTTGAGCTGTTGGACTTGATTAGGTAAACTTCTCCATAGCATTTACAGACAAGAAAATAAAAAGGGAAGATGAGATAAAACTTCTTTATATATCAAAATTAACTTATGCATAAGTTAAAATAAACTTTTAGAGAAGTTGATACAAGAAAATTTTTACAAATTGACTTATGCATAAGTTAATTTTAATTTATGGAGATTTTTTTTTCATTTGTTTTCTCTTATAACTTATTTCGGAAAAATTTACCTAAACACACCCATTGTTGTTATGGTTGACCGGATGACTAAGCATAGATTTGATGTTTCCTGAATAATACAAACTAAAAAGAAAATCTTCCAATATAAAAAGTACTACCGAAAGTTTACACTAGAAATAGTAACATCAAAGACTAAATAAAACAAATTCTTCCCCAAGTACTAGAACAGGGGGAAAAATTGAAAATGACTAAAAGAAAACAATTTTATGGGAACCAAAAACTTATTTAAGTCATATGTAGCTAGTTTCATTTGTAGAAAGCTCAATTGCTGTTTTCAAAACCATGACTTTTGATAATGTGTTACTTCAGGTATGAGTCACCTTATTGGAGATCCCTTGCTGCGACCCGCATTCAAGTTGCATGGAGATACAGGAAGAAACGACTAAATCGAGCTAATTCCTCATCATCTGAGTAAACATTGAGATCGTGGTTTGCACTTTAACATTTAAATATGGTAGAGTTTTTATAATCTTCAACTAAATATAGTAGGTTCACTAGGTTGTTACCACATACAAAGGCGTCCATTTTTAATTAAAATAACAAAAGGGTAAATTAATTTCACGCCCAAGTTTATTGTGTCTGCACTCAATAGCCTAGCATTTTGAAAAAGAGAAATGTGAGTAAGATATTGATAGCACATTCCCAATCAAGAGGGTGTATACTAGGAAGCAAAGAAAAGAGTGCAAGGAACTGGGGAAGTTTGTCAATGCTGTTGATGTTGTCATAAGTCATGACAGCAACAACAACAGTTAGCATTGAGAGATAATTGGTCAATCTGTCAGTTACTATAAGCTATAAGCTAGTTGAGAAGGTTTTATTAAGTAGTAAGAGATAAGGAGGAGAAAAGGTTTTAACAAGTAGTAAGAGATGAGGAGGAGGAGCCATTCATTAAGGATAGAGAAAGGTTAATGGTTTATTCTCTTGAAAGTCAAAGCCCTCTTAAAAGTTACTACCTATTTTTGAGGTAAGTAAATTGACATATTAGAAAATGAGTCAGTAATAAATCGGGTCTTGAAAAAGAGTGTACTATTATCGTTCCTTTTTGAAAATGTATATAAATGGATATATGACCTCCCTTATTAATTAGTTATGTTATATTTCATTGTGACAAGAAAAATAAAGATGATGCAAATAGAAAATAGATCGTTAGAAAAAGAAAAATAGAGTGGAAATAAAATAGAATGTTGTGTTGTTTGGTTTAAGAGAAATAAGAGAAAATAATATAGAGTGGAAATAAAATAGAATAAATTTAATCGAATATGGGGTAAGAAGGAAAGTTATTGGCAAAAAGCTTAAATTAAAAGCTAGTTCCTTGGACAGAAAAGGTGTTGGTATTTTTTAATGTTATAATAGAAGATTATATCCTATTAATTATTTAATTTTTTAGTATTATTATGTTTTAAATTTATTTGATGATTTTGGAAATGTGCAGGCAAATGTAAGTATATTTATTTTGTTCTTTGTTATATTTTGATTTGATTATTTTTCTTGTGATTTTTTGCAATATAAGAAATTTTCAGGTTACATTTTTTTTAAAAAAAATTATATAGATTGGGTATGCAGGTCAACTAGTGATTCATTGATAGTGACTTAGTGATCCAACATGTCAATTGAGGTGGTGACCGCTACGAATTTTATAAAATTGTCCATTGTTAGATTTGGTTTGGTTTTTTATTAAAAAATCATTGGGATCAAACATAAAATGTTCAATTTGATTTAGTTTGGTTTGAATATAATATAAAATTTAAGTCAAACGAAAACAATGTTTATGATTTGGTTTGAATTGATTTTTATAATATTTATTAATACATCCTTATTTCCATTTTAATTTTATAATTTCAAACTTCTTTTTAATTTTTTTGTAATTTTTTTTTCTTTTAATTATAAAACAATGTAATTTTTTATAATTTTTTATTAATATATCCTTACAAATGTACTAAAAAGCATGAACTAAAATTGTTAAATAATACGACGGACATTCTTTAGAAACATAAGTACACAATATCACTTTTTTAGGGACTAGAAACGTAATTAATTATAAAAAAAAAGTACAAAAAGACGTCATATGTCACCCACCCAGTGTACAAGTTGAACTAGTCGAGTAACAATTGTTTTTTCACTTACAGTGTGGTTGGTAAGTCAATCTGTATAATATATTATAAATTATTTTCACAAACTTATAAATTAATTTTTCCAAAAACATGAATAGAAAGCACAAATTTATTCTCATAAAAAAAAATTATCTAGGAGAAGGATCCCCTGCAATTATCAGTACATTAAAAGTGGGTGTTTGAAAATTTAGAAAAGTTTTTTTTTAAAAAAAATTTAAGTTGATTTTAAGAAACTAAAAATTTTTAGATTATAATCATTTATTATTTTCCACATTATTTTTTCTTTCTACTATTTTACTCTATAGAAATTATTTTTTATTGTATCCAAACAAACTTAATACTATTATACATATAATAATTAATTATTAAAATTATATATATATATATATATATATATTAGTTTTTTTCAAACACATTCTAATATGTATAAATCTCAAACACGGGCTTTTTATTTTTGGCAACAGGCCAGCGAGAGGGCTAGGCTTGGGTACAGTTTTCTGTTTTCCCAATCCTATATTTGCCAAGGCATGATAATTTTGAGATTGCATTTAGAAGAGAAGGGAAATAAAAAAAATATTTAAACACAATCTTTTTATGGTTGTGTAATAATGTTATATCGAATTTAGAAATTCATCTCACTTTTTTAAAATTGATTTTTTTAATAAATTATATATTAAGTTATAAATTATGTTCTAATTCAAACAATATATAGGAATTTATGTATATCTAAGAACTTAAAAAATTAAAAACTTGAAGAATTAAATAAAATTTATTTAAATGTGATTTTAAATTTTCTATTTAATTATTATTAAATTATAACTTATTTAACTATTAAAATAATTAATTCTATCCTTTTTTTTCAGGTTTAACTTATCTTTTTATCTGATCATAAGCAAATATATTATGGTTATAAAATTTTAATTTTGAAGTCCATTTAAAAGATATTATGTACATACCATATAGTGGAGTTTTTTTTGTTGTACCTTCATGATTTCTCCCTATATCTCTATAACTTTAAAAATCACAAAAATAGTCTTAAGTAGAAAAAGTTAAAATTTTTCAATTTTTTACAAAATTTGAATTACACAATCCGGATTTGTAAAAAATTTATAAATTGTTTTATAAGTTCAGATAGGACAATCCTAAACCCTGAAAATATTTACATTTTTTTTTACAATTTCAAATAGGTTTATCCGGATTTGCAAAATAAATTTCTAAATTTTTTTATAAATTCAGATAGGTTTATCCAAAGCTTTAAAAAAATAGGAAACACGAAGAATCATGTCCGGACTCTATTTAATTGCATATTATCCGAAAGTGTAGAATCAGGAATGCATGGTGGGTGCAGGAATGAAAGTTCAAACAACACCATTGAAACCCTTCTTTTTTGTGTGCTACCATCCATAAAAGTTGTCTTTAAACCCAATATCCATATATGAGTGATTATGAATAGAAATGTATGGTGCAAGTTTTGTAGAGGAGTGCGAGAACGAAGTTCAACATAGCTTAAGACGAGAAGGAGCATGAATGGAGGGTGTGTGACAAAGGAGGAGGTGCGTCGCTTGATCACCGAACAAAGCAGTTGTGAGACGAAAGAAGAAGGGTGCATCACGAATGAGGAAGTGTGTTGCATAGAACTGTGCGTTCCAACTTGAAGTAAAGTTGAAGGAGAGATGCTGAGAAAGAAGTAGTTTTAATTTTTTTTAACTTAAGGTTATTTTAGATATTTTATAGGACTATAGAAGTGCAGGAAGAAAACATAAAGCTAAAGGGAGAAAAATTCCATATAGTGAGGCTGATTCCCATGAATCGTGATAGAACCAATCTTGACTGAAATTGCCAAATTTTTTAAGATTTCTAAATTGCCCTTGCCATTTTAAGCATCTTGGTCTACTTTTCAAACCAAATTTT
This sequence comes from Psophocarpus tetragonolobus, assembly GCA_037954015.1. Classification (NCBI taxonomy): domain Eukaryota; kingdom Viridiplantae; phylum Streptophyta; class Magnoliopsida; order Fabales; family Fabaceae; genus Psophocarpus; species Psophocarpus tetragonolobus. The sequence goes on from CM075696.1 coordinate 4,548,052, forward strand.
TAGGTTACCACCACCACAACAATGGGTAAGTTTCCCTTACTCATTTTTGTTTTTCTTTTTCTTTGTTAGGTTGCGGTTCAATTTGATCTGTATATACCATGTATTATGTATATATTGGATCATACAAGTCATATGTTATCATATTTCTATTATGACTTTCATGATTTACAACATATGTATGTATAGAGTTTAACTAACCCATTGTTAGAGTTTAGCTAACCCATTGTAAATAACGTGATTTACAATGTGTTAATCCAACTCCAACATAAAATCTGTAAGATGAATATAATATATTGCAGATTAACAGATCTTTAATATCATATAATAAATCTCATGATCCGTAAAATTAAACAATAGTAATAAAACAAAGGAAGTAAAAAATGTAAAAAGAAAGGAGAGCTTACTCATTGGTATTGAAGTGGCAGGGGTAAGATGAGTGAATGCCAAAAAATTAGGTTTGCAAGACTAGGAAACTTAATATGGTTGGGAGCAATTTTAGAATTTTAAAAAGTTGGTGAGTACAAAAAGAAAGAGCCTTATTATTTCTATGTCGAGTGTATATGTATGGTTGGTTGGTTGGATGGGTGGGTGTTAATGCTTTAATGGGTTGAGATTTAATTGTCATGTTTAAGCTTGATTTTACTTAGAAAATTGTCTTCACCAAAAAAAAAAATAATATTAGACAATTGTAGTTACTACCTTATCTTGATTCTTTTGAAATTATTGATTGACATTAATCATTTGATAATTGTGTTGATTTAGGTATGAATTACCATATTGGAGATCTCTTGTAGCAATTCATATTCAAGTAGCTTGGAGATAAGGAAGAAACGACTTAGTCATGTTGATTCCTACCTCACTTTGAGATTGTGGCTTGTTATGTATATTTTTGTTGTAAAAATGTTATTTTCTGAAGAAAATTTAATCTAATTTTTTGAGAGAGGAGAAGAAAATTTAATTATACTAGATTTAGATTTTGATTTGTTTTTTAGTTTTCAAAAATAATTTTGAAAAATAGTTTTCAAAACTCTTTTTTGGAAGAAGAGAAAACAAATTTGTTTGGTAAGCAATGTTTGAAAACTTTTTTGAATATGTAAAAATGAAAAAAATTGTTTATATTTACAGAAGTGTCATTGATGAAAAAAACAACTTATTCTCCTTGTATTTAAGTTTTCAAAATAAAAATACAAAATTAAAAAATAAAACTACTTTCCGTCATTCTCCTTTTTTTAGTTTTTAAAAAATAAAAAATCAAAACTATTTCTAAAAACTATTTTAAAAAAATGAAAAATAAATGAGTTTTTTTATTTTTTAAATTCAATGTTATAAAACTATTTTTAAAAAAAAAAAAACTTAAAATCATTTTATAATAACATACGTGCCTAGGCTGATAAGGCCATGGTGCATCTCATGCATTTTAAGAAAATAATTTTTGTCAACAAAATATCCTATTTTTAATTTTATTTCTTTTAACTTTATTAATTTGAATTCAGCGAATTAAATTTTCATATGTTGTTCCCATTGAACAAAGGAACTGGATACGTCATAAAATGATACCATTTTCAAGTATTAAAAATATAATTTTAAGAAAATTAATTTTTATTTTTTTTAATTTAATGATTAAGATAACTTATTCTTTAAAAGGAGAGTGTTACCAACACACTCTTTCAAGTTTTTATAATTTCACGTACAGCATCCATTTCTATTCACATACAAGCTAGTCTTGCGGGACGTACTGTAAGAGAAACCCCCAAGCCCAAGGTGCCTTTAATTTCTTCCTAAAATATAACTATATTCTTTTTCTTAATTTAAATTTAGGATTACATTCTTTTTATCTCAAAATATAATATATTTTTACTCTCAATATTTATTTACAACTAGTACGTGTTTTTAGTTCTTAGTCAGGGATTCAAATAACTTTACTTTTAATAAGTGTCAGAATTAAAAACATAATATTAAATTATTATAAGAATTAAAGCGAATATTGTCAATTTAAATCTAGCTAATTCAATCCTACAAAGATTGAATTATAAGGTGAGGGTTAATCCACTTAATTATACATTTTATTTTGAACATATTTCTAGTTGATATGTACTTTCGATACACCCTCTTAACAGACTGTTATTTATTAAAATATATAGAAAGTTATAAAATCATGAGAAGACTTATTAAATAAGGAGGTAACCCCGCATCAATTTATGATTTTTAATAGATTTTAGTAAATAATAAAGAGTTCTAGAAAATATACTATTCGTATTTCTTCTTAGTACACTATATATTGTTGGATTGAAATTACATACATTTAGGAGTATATATTATTTTTATTAAAAAAAATTACATACATTATAATCTACATAAATGAGATGAAAAGTAAGTTTGAATTAATATAAAATTTTGTATATATAATTTGACATGAAATAAACTTTTAATACAGCATTGTTCACAGTGAGTTGCACTATAATGTCATTTCATTTGCTCCCTTCCAATATATCATTGCTTATTTAAGGTCAATTAGAAATATTGTCAACACATAATTTTAAGTTCTTCTATTATTGATGCAACACTTACATTCTAAAGGTCATTATAACAAAGCATGAGGTATCATTTATATTCAATCTTCTTGTGACCTTTTCCATTTTCTTTTGTAGACATTTTACAGTATCAATTTGATACAAGTAAACTTGTGTTCGTGTTTTGAATCTTTACAGTTCCATAATGCTCTTTATGAGGGTACCAAAAATTTTGGAAGAATATTTGTTTCCGTTGCTTCATATGGTCTTATTTATCGTCCTTCCAATAAAGTCGTACAACCTTCCAATGAAGACATACAACAATGGAAAAAGTTTTTGGTCACTTTTTGCCTGGTGGCAATTTTTATTGATCCGTTATTTTTCTTCTCAATCTATGTGAAGAAGGTATTATTCTTTTAATTTCCTTTATATTTAATTAAACAATCTTCCAATTAATAAAGGTGCAGAAACTAGTCTTTCACTGTTTAAATTTTTACCATTATGCAGGATGATAAATGTATTGCTATCAGTTGGAGAATGACAACAATACTTGTTATACTCAGAAGCATTAATGATTTAATATATTTCTTTCACATTCTTCTCCAGGTAATTTCTAGCATTGTTATTTGTTAGCTGGGTTTATTTATATATATATATATATATATATATATATATATATTAATAGTAATTCTAATAGAGTAATTCTTGATCTCTGTGTTCATTTTCTTGTATTCTAATCGCTATAAACTTATAATAAATAACTAATACAATAAGGTAGCTTTTTAAAAAAGCTACTTGAAATATCTTTGACAAGACATTTCAACTAGTTAATTAATTTCTAATTGTTTATAATAGCTAAATAATTTATTTTAATGTTGAATAAACAAATTTCTTTTCGTAACTTCTAGTATTGTTGGACTTATTACTTCAACTAGCATTTTTTGAAACACTAGTTCTTAGTTTTAATTTTTATGTTTACTCCTTTTTTGTTCTTGAATATACAGGAAATTTTCCTTTTAGTTTTTCTTAATAAGATAAAAATTTATTATATTTTTTACATTTCTAGCTACTTTAATAAATAATTTGACAAACACTTATTATTCAATAAATTGGTTTAATAAATTTCAGCTATTAATTACTAGCTACCAACTTTCACTAACCAATTAACTTTGTAGCTTTAGTTAGTTTTGTCAAATATAGTTTTGAAGTAGCATATAAAAAAATTTCTAAAATTTATTAAAATTTTTTTTTACCAAATAGTTAAACTAGTTTTTTAGCTTGTAAAAAAAATAAAATCTAATTAAAATATCTTTTTAAACATAACCGCAATAGAATCATAGTTATACTTTGCTAAAATACTAATTTAAAAATACTAAATTAGTGTAGATTATTAAAATATTTACAATCCTTTTTTTTTGGGTAAGCAATCCTTTTGTATACACAGGTGAAAATATATAAAGAGAGAATAGTTAATTAGTTGAGATCAAATATTGGGAGAAAAAATAACTGCAAGTGTCTTGAATCTTAAATAAGAATTTTGACTTTATGTCTATATTGTTTGTTTTTCATAATTTAAAGTTGGGTTTAATTTTTTTTGAGAGATAATGTTGGGTTTAATATCTTTAGATTCCTAAACTTAAAAAAAAAAACAACAAATGTTTTTAGTCTGCAAATAGATATTTTAGTATTTTTGGTATGTATAATTTGTCTATTAACTGTTTTATTTCATGTTATTAAGTAACACTTTAATTGTTTACACAAAAAAAAGTAACACGTTAATTATAGATGTAACGGTTACATTTGCAGGCTGTAATTTGCAACACCATTAAAGAGTAATAGAATAGTTACATATAATTTCTTTTATAAATTTTATTTTCATTTCCTCATAAGCTTTTTAAACAAATAAAAAAAATGAAAATACAGTTTGCCAACAAAATAACTGATGATTGTTCTAAAGGATTCCTCAGTGACATGACAAATTATTACTAGGATGCCAACATAACTTTGTGTTAAATTATGTTACTTTTTTTTGAGAAGCAAATATGTTACTTGATAACAAAGACCAAAATTGTTAATAGATAAAAAGTATAGGAACAAAACTGATATAAGAAGTTTTAATAATTAAAAGAAAAAATTTGAAAAAGTTTAGAGAAAGAAAAATATTAAACCCTTTAAAGTTTAAAAATTGGTTTCTTTGCAGTTTCGGTTGGCTTATGATATTTCTCGGATAAAAACAAAATATTTCTCATGAGTCAAGGGTGATAGGTGCTAGAGATTCTGTCAATGATCGCACGAAAAATGCTGCTAATTATTTAAAGGGTTGCTTTCTTATTGACTTATTTGTTGTGTCTCCTTTTCCCCAGGTAAATTTCTTCCCCCGCTTTATCAAAACTTTCTTTTTTTATTTCTTTGAATGAGTTTACTCGTAACTATATTTTAGAGAGTCACTTTTACTTGTTTTGCATTTTTTATATAATATGAAGGTCTTTAATGTTGAGATTGAAGTTAGGAAATACTAGGATTTAGATTTTATTAGCGACTTGATTCTAAATTTTTTATTTATATTGCGTCTTTAATAAATTTTTAATTTATTTCATTCTAAATCACTTTAATTAAATTGCTTATAAAGATGAGGTAAACCATGCTTTGGGAAGGAGAAATAAAATAATATAATTATCAGGGATCTTTAACGAAATAAATATACAATAAAATTAAAAGCGTATGTTTAACTCAATCAACTAGTAGAGTATATAAATAGTTATAAACTTTTGACATTTATGTTCAATAACCTCGGGACAACAAAAAAAAAAAGAGTAAAATTTGTTAATATTAAAATAAACTCGAAACATATGTACCTAATTTAATTAAGCTTATAAATTATAAGCTTAATATGATGCATGAAAAAGGGTAATGTCAAGTTAATTGACAAAACGAGAGCATTGAGGATCTATTGATAATTAGTTTATGATGATTTTCATGTCGTAGCAAAGTAATGCTTTATAACTGAAGATTTTTGTTGTCATTTTTCTATCATTGTTTTTATAAACTGTTTCTGGATCTATATTATCATGTACAAATTGAAGTGAACCACAATGATTGAACCTTTTATTGTGGTCTGGTGAATAAATAGTTAAATATTTTGTGGACTTGAGATCAAGCAGGAAGGGGAATAGGAAAGGCTTTAAATCTGTGAAAAAGACTGATCATTTATACTTTATTATGTACTCTTCAAATTCCTAGTCATGACAAGTGTAATTAAATATTTGCAGATAGTGATATTTTTTGTCATACCATATTACCTGGGATCATTAGTACGAATATCTCCTACTCTTCTGGGTGGAGTGGTATTTGTACAGTATTTTCTCAGATTATTTAGTTTTCTACGTCTGCTAATTGACCAGTTTCCAACGGGATTCATATTTAAGTCAGACTGGGCAAAAGTCATTGTAAATCTTCTCATTTTTATGTTATTTGGCCATCTTGTTGGTGCTTTCTGGTACAGTATCTTCTCATTTTTCTTTTAGTTGTTGCGCCCCTTTATTGTTGATGATAATGTCGCTCTTGAATCTTAAATGCATGTTTGAAAGTAAATTATATTTGTTTTTCTTTCCCTTAAGCTTTCTCACAATGCTAAAAAATTAAGTATTTGTCTTGAAAATAAGCTGAATAAAACATGCACTAGAATAATTACGCTTTAAATAATTTTTTTAACTATGTAATTTTACAGATTTTTGCATTTGGTCTATATTTTTTTCTATCTCTTTAATTTTAAATGTTTTATTTTTAGTTTTTATGGTTACTTTTGTTACAAAAATACTTAAACGAGTGACTATCTTAATATCATCGATTATCAAAGGATGATATGATTGAGTATCACCTTTTCAAATGCTAACATAATTATGCATCATCAAAGTGTTATAATATCATATGACGGCATTATCAAACTAAAAAAAGGAAAATGATACATGTACACCTTATCTGCTATTATATACTTGGTGAAAGAAAGAAAAAGAGAAAATATATAAGTATAAGATGAGAGAGATAAAAAGAAATAAGAGGTGTTGATAAGGTGTATAAAATAAAGAGGTGTATGTGTATCATTACCCCTAATAGGAATTGACTATAAACAAAAAGAGTTGGAATAAAGTAATTAATTAGTCATATGTTTGTAAAAAGAAAAAGGATAAATTGGTATAATTGTTGGGACAAACAGAGATATTTAAGAATTAAATAAATATTGAAATAAAAAAATATAAATATTAATGTACTCTTTATCCTTATTTTTACTCCTCTCAATTCTTCTTAAAGTTTCATTCTTTTAATTAGTTCAAAGTGTTGTGAGAGATGGTCCAAATTCTAACTTCTTGAATGTTAAAACTCCGAACTCCATAATAGATGATAGAATCATCATCCTATTTTTCTTATTGATTATTTTTCCTTATAACATTTTTTATAAATTTTATTTTTCTCCTTTTCAAAACTCATATAATAGGTCTTGAGGGATGGTGTTAAGGCCCACACTTGCTTCCCAGATCTGTCCTTGTACAACGACACTCTAATCTTTTTAACTTTTAAGTTAACAAAGAATCCAACTTGAGGTATATTGTAGTAAATGTACTTACTTACTGTAATAATGATACGTAAGGTATATATAATTAATGAGAATGAGTTAGGTTTCCGTGTATTTAGTATAGATGGCCAAAAGGAAGGAATTTTATTCAATTATTAGATTACTATAAGATGACTTTAATGTTGGATGCCTTTGTTCATAAGTCTACATGTCTAAGAGAGTGTGCTTCAAACTTGGGTTAGGCCTTAGCCAAACTAATCGATATCAATTTGTGTCTAACTATGCAACCCATCCACATGGATCTAAAACGGGTTCCTGAATTGAGATCAATATGCATGAGTCAAACACCATTCACCTCTTCATTTTCCTTATCTTCCAGGCTTAATGAGTAGTTGTTTAAGGTTCTGTTGTAGTTTAGAGTTCAATATAGATTTTTTTTAGTCAGCGAGGTAGGAATCATTCATCACCACCACTTGAGCGAAAACTTGTTGCCAAAACTGAAAAAACCAGAGTTGGCATGCTTGTAGTTCAAGCGACAACCCTATGAAACAGAAATCAGAAATGTTGTTGGAGCGAACCCCACCTTGGCTTAAGTGACAATGACACCTGAGACTAACAGAGACGGGTTGCTCTTGTGATGATTTATCTCGCTTGAGAAACAATTCTATGTCGCTAGAGCGAGCTATTGTCTATAGGCAACTCTTCTCTTTCGTTGGAGCGCTCAGATTCCTCACGATAGTGACTCTATTGTTTTATAATGATTTTAGTGTTGCTAACATCTCAATGATTCTTTGCAGCGTGGCTCGTACTAAGCAACAATTATCTATTGAGCCTGAACCAGTGAAGAAGAGCAAGAAGCCCATCCATGGAGAATCGTCAAGATCCCAACCTCAAGCTGAAGAAGAAGAACATGATCCAACCCTGTATGAAGATACAAGCTCTATTAAATACCACTGTGAAAATGAGGATGATTTAGTTATTCCTTCCCCTCCTCCTTCATCTCACTTTCCAAGCATGGCTGAACAATTGAGGGTGTTGAAATGCGACATTTATGACATTCGTCAAAAGCTGGAGGCGAATCATAGGTCCATGGATTTCTTGGTGGAGCAATTCCGCAACTATGCAGCATACACCACACCTGCATTTCCATTACCCTCTCCTGAAGCATATACAACTTATGTTGCATGGCCAGTTTTACCTGGCCATGGGGGTGGATCAGAAGCTGCCAATGATGATGGAATTCGAGGAACTGGTACTTCCATTGTTGCTGCTCAAGCCACAGAGGATCAAGAACAAGTTGGAGGAGAGGTAACTCGGGATGCCTCATGAGGTACACTTGTGTTTTCTGGTGTTAATAGCTCTGTTTATCGCTTTCTTTAATTTCAACAATTTTAAATTCAGTTGGAACAATGTTTTTCTTTTCAGGGAAGGTGGTTTGCTGCTTCCTTTATTTTCAGCATGTGTTTTGATGCTTGAAACTTATTTTTTTTCTTCATTCTTTTCTTAGCTTTTTATTTGATTTCGTGTGAGTGCACGTGAGGTAGTCGATAGCATTGTTTAAGCATAAGTTCATATAACATTGCAATTAAGTGCAGGTGGTTGCACTCGTGAGTGATAGGAGAATTTTTGGTGCATTGAATTTAAATGAAATCGCATAGCGTGGCTTGTTGTGGATACATCAAAGCGGTAAATTCATATGCTATTTGAGGAGTGAGCACCATATTAGACAATTATAGTTGCCACTTTTCCTAAATCTTTTGAAATTCATGGTTGACATAATCATTTGATAATTGTGTTATTTTAAGTATCAATCAAATGATGTTAATTGTTAATAATTTATAATAAAGACACTTGGAGATATTTTATAATAATTTATAATTACTAATAAAGACAATTATTTCTTTTTAGGTAAACATTTTATTTTTAAATTACCTTATATTTAATTATGGTTATATCTCTCATAAAACTTTCAATGTGTAATTGTAGTTAATGTTTTATAATTAATTTTTATTTCTTTATTTTAAAAATAGTTTTAGAAGCACTATCAGATTCTATAGTGAAAAAAATATGAAAACAACTAAAAGAAAAATTAAGTATTAAAGAATAATCATAACTTACAAATTTTCAGTATCAAAATTTTTTTATAAATTTAAGGTGGTTTTCAAGATAACTTATAATCTAGAAAATAAATTATATAATACAAAATTAAATGTTTTTCCATACATGCTCTTATTTATGTTGATTACTTTGATATTAAACATTGAGATCTTTTCTAACACAATTACATATGTTTTTCTTGTAAAATGTTCTTTAATGAAGAAAGATTAATTATTTGACTTACAAATGATTTAAAATAACATTTAATACTTTTTTGGCTTAAATATGTCATAGGTCCTAATATCAATTACATTTTGTAATTTTATTATGTGACAATTTTAAAAACCATTATAATCAATTTAACATTAATTATATAATCTGTTTGTTTAACACTATTTCTTGAAAGAATTATTCTTTTAAACAAAATCACTTATAAAAATTTTTAAGATGTTTATCTAAACTTTTTTCAAAAAGCAAAAGTAAAAAATAATCACTATTTTTTCAAAAGCATCTCATAATTACTTAAAAAAAAACAGTTGCGATAGAAGAGAAAGACAATTTAAAAAACGTAGAACCTTTTATTTTTGCAAAAAAGTGATTTTTTTAATGATTGTACCCCAACAAAAATTTACTTCTAATTATACAATAATCTCCAAAATAAAATTATTTTTTAAAACATTTTAAAAAATTCTTTTTAAGCACAAACAAAATGACCCATAATAAAACACTTATAATAACCTTTTTTATTGTCCCCTTTTTCTTCTTAAACCCCCTTATGTATTAATTCTCTTGTACGAGAGAATAACAACTATTCTAAATCTCCATATCCACTCACAAGGCTAATTGATGCAAAATCTTATATCTATTATCAAACATAGTAATGACATGCAAATTTTAATCAACATCAAACCCTAAATCATAGGAAAAAAATTTGTAAATCCTAAATTTAATAAATAAAAAAAATTAAAATAAGCATTGAAAACGTGGATGAGACGAGAAATGGTTGGGAGATCAAGATTTAGGGAACATGTAGATCTTGTCTCCAAGATAGAGGTGGACATGATGATTGTTGTAGTCAACGATGAAAAGAGGGTAAAGGTACTAGCACTAATAAAGTGATAGGTAGGGTAGAAGATGAAGAGGAAGAAGGAGAATGAAGAGGAAGAAAAGGGCTACGTAGGGAAGGTAAGATGAAGCGAAAGAAGGAGTTGCATGTGGGGGGAGGGGAAGAGGAAGAAGGGGGCTAAGGTAAGAAAGAAGGGAAATACTTAGGGCGAATGAAGAAGAAGAAGGGAGCTCTATGAGGAAATGATGCAATAATGAACAATAATAAATCAATCTTTTTTCATTCACACAAGAATCAACCATGTGTTGTAAATTTACAACAACTCATACAACTAATGGAGATCTGACAAGTTAACTTAAGGATATTGTGTGACATTGAAAGTCACATGACTAAATTTAAGGTTAAGAGGATGAAAAAAAGTTTAAAAAATCTAATAATGGAGATTACATTAAAAGAATGAACATTACAAGTTACACAAAATTGGATCACTTTTTCACAAGTGGATAAAAAATTCTATCTAACTTAAAGACGACAAGAAAAAGTCCAAACTTATATGATAACAAAACATGATTGTAAATAGAAAATAATTGATGAAAATTATTGATTTTTTGTTATAGTCATTTAAAAAATCATATCTAGTATTATTTTTGTTTAATTAACAACACTTTACAGTTATAAGATTTTCCGTACATCACAAAATAACAATAGTGTGTTTGGATGAGAAATTTTAAGAAAGTAATTCATTTTATTTTAGAATTTCAAATTCTTTGTGATGAAATACCTTGTTTGGATGATGAATTTAAAAGAATTTGAAATTCTAGGTATTTTAGAAAATATTTTGGTTAGTTAAATTTGTAGAATTTCAAATTCCTTAAAAAAAGTAAGAATTTGAAATTCTTTAAACCTAGTTTTCTTTTACTAAAAAACTAAAGTTATTTTTTACTTGATATCGGTTAGAGGTGACAAAAAAGGGTAGGCCAAGCGGGTTGACCCGTTAACTAAACCTTATATCTATGGACCAAACTAGTGTATTTAGCCGCTTGCCCGTTTTGGTTTGTTTCGCCTAAATCGTCAATTTAGCAGACCAAAGATGGGGTGAGCTACCTGCCAACCCACCAATATTATATATTATATTTTAAAAATTATAATATTTATATAAATTAATAAAATAATTATAATAATAAAATATAAAATAAATTATAAGTAGAATTTATAAAATGGATTTGCTAAGAAAATAAATAAATTTTGTTATAAATTTATTTTTTATTTATTTATGTAAAATTATAATATTGTAAAAAAAAACAATTATGCAAGGTTTACTTTTATGATTTTTCTATTTATTTATTGTAAAAGCATTAATATTTTTAGAAACTAAAAATTTATTTAAGATAAATTTTATGTTATTTTTTAAAAGAACAATTTTTTAAAAATATTGTTTAGTAAAATAATTTTTTATTTTTAGTAGGAAATATAATGCTCTATCCAAACAAGAAAATTAAAATTCAATAATTTGAATTACCTTATCCAAAAAAAAAAAGATTTGAAAAAAAATTAAATTTCAATGTATTTTAAATTCCTTATATTTGTAAAATTCTCTCTCCAAACACAATATAATTTTCTTGTAATTAAATTTCTATGTTTTTTATAGTTTCAATTTGGTATACAATTCAGGTACATTGCAAAGAAATAAAAAGTTAAAATATCTAACTGAGAAGAAAAAATGTTGGATATGCAATTACAAATTTAATAAAAATATAAATAACACAAATTAATTAATCTGTCAATTTAATTTATGAATAAATAATTATGTAACAAAATAGTTTATATTTTCAAAGAAACCTTTATTAAAAACACTCAGATATATTTATAACTCACGTGAAAACTAATAAATATATATATATATATATATATATATATATATATTTTGGTATTTCCTCTTTTTGTCAAATTATATTTTCAAGTAGTATCTTTTATAGAAATAAACTTTCATACTATATTAGAAATTGCAAAACTAAATTTAACTCAACTTCACAAAATCAATTTGTAAAGATAAATTTATACTTTATTATATATTTTTATTTAGTTATATCACTAGACAAGATAAGATCTCCAAAGACTTGCATTCTAAAAACTATTATCACAAATTTATCTCTATCGTTATAATTGATCTTTGTTTGACCTTTTCTATTTTTTTTTTGTAAACATTTGGTTGTTCTCACTTTCACATAACCAAATACTCTTTGTTCATGTTTTGAATGTTAGCTGTTCCACAATAATCTTTATGGGGATGTCAACGGTTTTGGAACTCTTCATATGTTCCTAGAGTTATGAATCCTCATGCAAAAGTTGTACAACAATAGAATAAGATTTCGGCCATTTTTTGCTTGGGTTCAATTTTTGTTGATCCATTAGTTTTCTTCTTAATCTATGTGAAGAAGGTGCGATCCTTTTCCTTTCATTTAATTATTAACTAGTCTTTCCCTGCTACTAGGTTTGCAACTTTACATTTTTACCCTTCATCTGGAGGAAAATAAATGTATTGCTATTAATTGGACAATGACAACAATACTTCGTTTTTTTTTAAGAAGCATGAATGATTTGATGTATTTTTTTAACATTCTTTTCCAGGTAAATTTTCAGTAACTACCTTTTAGAGAGTCTCCCTTTACCTTGTGTTTAGTTACGCAATTCTGTTAACTTGAATTATGTGATTAAGATCCTTCCTTGTTAACAAGTGTTTATTCTTCAATTTTATTATTTTGAGAAGAAAATTATACGAAGAAATGTATTAAAAGAATTTTATAGCAACAGAATGACAGGTTTAGGTTTGCTGTTTCATCATATATAAATATTAACTAGAGGAATAATATGACCATTAGAGCTCCAAAAGCGTGCAAAGCATTTCCTGTTAAACTTCAAATCTTTGTAAATATAGCAGGTTGATACATTATATATTATTTTAGTTCGGATCATGTTTAACTCAAAGATACAACACTGTCTACAGGGGTATTTCATGTTTTACTCTGTACTATTTTTTTTTTTAAAGAAGGCATGTAGACATTTAATAGATAGAGCGCAAGGAACATGTATTTGGTGGAAGTATAATATATCTAGAAAACTTCGTGAGGAAACAAAAATAGAATAAGAATGTGATGATGTCATGGGATAAAGATTGATACGTGTAGAACCAGATTAACGTATTTATATAAAGCTTCTTATACAGCTCTTCCATGTAGTGTTCAGCGTCATAAAGTAATGCAGTTCTTCTTGAAGTAACTGTAACCAATGCATTCTGGAGCTACAGTGCATGAAATTGCTGATGAGATTTCCTCTAAATTTCCTGACCTTTCCTTGTTAAAATACAATAAGCATAAGCATATTTGAAACAAAAATATGGACAAAAAATCCATGTTGTATACTCGTAGAACATGAAGGTGGCATACTTACTCTCATTTGGTGGAGGACCAAGTACCAAAGATATTTACTGTAATTATATTAATTATTCATTTTGTTTAATTATTGACTTTGTCCTCTTCCTCTCATTTCATAACAGTCAACTCAAGAGGAAGTTCATACTATTCAAGTAATAAAGTTCACTATCCCAATCTATAGGTATGTCTGAATCTTGTTGATTTCTCCATCAAAATTTAACTCAACCACCCCATTGCAACAATTGTTCCATAAAATCTGTTAGTATGAGTTTTTTCCTCTTAGCTGCAAACTTGAAAGTATTTATTTATTTTTGGTGTGTATTTATTATGTTTTGGTAATTAGCAATATTGTATCAAACTCGAAGAAAAAATGGAATGATTAATTGACTCATGATATGATAAGGAAAGCTGGACTTCAATTATTGGTAGTATATTTTTGGCTCTCTGTGTACTTGTGTATGTCCTACTTTATGTAAGTATCCCGAATCTTAAAAGTGATTGTATCCTAAATTTTAAATAAGTATTTTGAGTTTTTTAAGTTTTGTTTGCTTCTTCATAGTTTAGGTTGGCTTATTTCTCTCGTGAATCAATGGTAGTAAATAGGCATTGGAGATATAGTTGACAATCCCAAGAAAATTGCCCTTCATTATCTGAAAGGTTATTTTTTTATCGATCTATTTGTTGTTTTTCCTCTTCCTCAGGTAAATTTACCATCTCCCTTCTTTACCTTGCGGAAACTTTTTTATATAATTCTTTTGGCTTAGATTTCTCATTGTAACTTTATATTTCTCACTTTGAGATTGTAGCTTGTTATGTATGTTTTTCTGTTGTAAAAATATTTTGTCACGAAAATTTAATTTTAATTTTTTTGAGAAAGGGAAAGAAAATTTAATTATACTAGATTTAGTCATTTTATAAATAGCATACGCGCACCTAGGCGGATAAGGGCAGAGTGCATCCCATGCATTTTAAGAAAATCAGGAATATAATTATTTTTGACAAAAAAATATAAAAAAAAATCCTATTTTTAATTTTATTTCCTTTAACTTTATTAATTTAAACTCACTGCATGAAATTTTCATATTTTATTAAGGAATTGGATACGTCATCAAATAATACCATTTTCAAGTATTAAAAATATAATTTGAAGAGAATTAATTTTTATTTTTTAAAATTTAATGATTAAGATAAGTTATTTTATTATGAAAAATGTATGACAAGATAAAGGAAATTGGTGAGATGTGTGACACTTACGTTTTGTTAATTAAATATTAATAGTAAGTAATAAAAATTTTGAAACTTAAAAAATTAGAAGACATAAAATTTGATTAAACCCTCAAAATTTAAAAAGGAATTTTGTTAACAGTTAAATTGATGATGTGTATGCGGTGTGATGGTGCGGTAGATATCATTGTCTCCAATTCTTAACTAGCCGCCACAGATTTTGAATTCCACTGCGCTACTCGGTGGAGTTGGAGTTTTCGCACCCTGCTTTGCTTTCTCTCTCTAGTTTTTCTTTATTATCGCTTTGCTGCTAGTTGGACTCACTGATCCCTATTTCCTAACTCAAATTGCAATTGCAATTGAAATTTCGCAGGTTCGTATTAGGTCAATGGATGTCTAATTGGTTTGTTCCTTTCAAGTTTTTATAATTGCTCAGTATATATGAATTCTCGTAACTTTCTTATTTGATTGTAGAATCCATGGAGAAAACACGTGATCAAGCAAATGAAGTAGAGGATTCTAAGTTCCGGAGGCGTCCATCTGGGACACGCAGCAGTACAGCATCCATTTCTATTCCTATAGAAATAGAATCATTATCACATAACATACGAGCTACTCTTGCGCGACCTAGTGTGAGAAACACCCTCAAGCCCAAGGTACCTTCCTGAAATTTAACTATACTATATTCTTTTGCTTTTAATAGGATCAATTCTTTTTCTCTCTAAATATAGTATATTTTTACTCTCAATCTTTTTTTAAAACTCGTACATGTTTTTAGTTATTAATGAGGGATTAAAATCTCTTTACTTTTAATAAGTGTGTGAATTAAAAACATATATATTCAATTGTTATGAGAATTAAAACTAATATTTTAACATATTTAAAAGGCTAAATACACTTTATGCTTTTAGCTTCCTGTTAGCTTTCACCTTTTAACTACTTTTATTAACCATATTCTAAATTGATGTACCATTTCAGTCAACTTCCATTAGGTGTTTACTTCCTTCGAGAAAGTCCCATTATTTGTCATATTGGTACCTATTAGCTTATTTTTCTCTGTATTTGAACATACTTTATAAACTAAATATGAACTTGAATTCTTTAAAGATTACAAAGGTTATTTTCGATTGTTTGAAAATTTTAAGAATGTAAACAATCTTAAAATATAGTCTAATACTATATTGAGTTTTGAATAAAGTATAAGTATTAGGTAAGTAATTTAACCATATATTGTTGTTCATAATTACCAAATTACTTTTATTTTTTGGGAAAAAAATGTTTTGGATTCATGTATTTCCAGTCAAGATTGATTTTAGTTTTTACAATTTTAAATCGATAATATAAACATCAAACTTTAAAAAATATGTAAATTTAGTCGTTGTATAATATATTTGAACACACATATTACTTTTGGACGAATAATTTTTTGTAGTTTTAAACGGTTAGAAAATCCATACACTTTTATGACAATTTATAGCTGTCAAAATATTGTATTTTCAAATGTCATTATGCGAATTTTATTTGCAATACTAACATCTTTGAAAGAAATTAAATTCACATGTTTTTCATAGTTTGATAGCAAAATATCAATTTTAAAATATAGGAATCACAAACATATTTTATCATTTATTTTTTTAGTCTAGATAAATTGCAATAAATAATTGGAACATTTATGAGTAGTCTATATATAGAGGTTCTGAAGTAGGGGAATTTCATTTTCCACTAACTCATTTTTTATTTAACACTTATTCAATATTAAAAGATAAATATATTTTTATTTATTCTCATTTCAGATAAGGAAATTTTTTTTCCTTTTCCAGACAGTCTCATTCGGAGAAGAATTTTTTTTTTTCCTTTTTTAAGATTATCCGGAGAAATATTTTTTTTTTCCTTCTCAAAAAAAGAAATTTTTTTCTTCCTTTAACAGTTTTATATATAAAATTTTATATTTTAAAATTTTATGTTTATAATAAAAAATTATATAATAAATAAATTATATTATTAAAATATAAATTCTAAAAATATAATATAAATATTATAAATAAATTTTCTAATTCAAATAAAATTTTTCAATATAAAACTTTATTACGAAGAATCTTCTCCGTAATAACGTTTTATATTTTATAATAAAATTTAAAAATATATTATAAATAAATTATATTATTAACATATAAAATTTTAAAAATATAAAAAATATTATAAATAAATTTTTAATTAAAATAAAAATTTTAACTAAAAAATTTATAAAATATAAAACTTTAAGAACCCTCTCCGTAATAAAATTTATATTTTTATAAATTTTATATTTTATAATAAAAATTTAATAAAATTTTAAAAAATATATTATAAATAAATTATATTATTAAAATATAAAATTTTAAAATATAATAAATAAATTTTCTAATTAAAATAAAATTTTTAAATAAAAAATTTATAAATAATAAAATTTTATTGCGGAAAATGTTCTCAATAATAAAGTTTATATTTTTATAAATTTTATATTTTATAATATAAAATTTTAATAAATTATATTAATAATAAATATATTATTAAAATATAAAATTTTAAAAATATAATAAAAAATAGCATAAATAAATTTTCTAATTAAAAGAAATTTTAAATTATAAACTTATAAAATATAAAATTTTAAAATATTTTTTTCCTATTTTTCGGAGATGCGTCTCTCCGGATGAAAAAAAAATGCTTCTACCAAAACCCTTCTTCCTAGGTGACAATTGAAATTATTGTATGTGTGATAAATTCCCTCAAGTAGGTGACCTAATAAGCCTAAGAATCATGATGATAAATTTTGATACCATCTTAAAATTGTCAATTTAAATTTAACTTAGTCCTACAAAATTGAATTATAAATGGGGGGTCAACCCACTTAATTATAAATTTTGATACCATATGTCTGGTTGATATGGGTTTTCCATACATCCTTTTAACGTGGCTGTTATTTATTAAAATATATAGAAAGTTATAAAATCATCAGGGAAACTTATTAAATAAGGAGTATAACACACATCAATTTAAGATTTTTAATAAATTTTACTCAATAATAGAGAGTTCTACAAAATATATTATTCCAATTTCTCCTTAATAAACTGTATTCAATTGTTTCAAAATTTTGAAAATTTATTTCACATATACCTATCACTACCAAATTAAGTAGTATATTACATCCATTGCATACAAAAAATTTATGCTTATTTTGATTTACATAAAAATGATATAACAAATAGTTTTGAATTAATATAAAATTATATATATATAATTTATATGAAATGAGAGTTACACTAGTGTCATCTCATTTGCTCCCTTCCAATATATCATTGCTTATTTAAGGTCAACGAGAAATATTGCCAGCACAGCACAATTTTAAGTTCTTTTATTATTTATGCAACACTTACATTCTAAAGGTCATTATAACAAAGTATAATGTATAATTTATATTCAATCTTCTTGTGACCTTTTCCATTTTCTTTTTGTAGACATTTCACAGTATCACTTTTATACGAGTAAACTTGTGTTCGTCTTTTGAATCTTTACAGGTCCATAATGCTCTTTATCAGGATACACACAATTTTGGAAGAAAAATTGTTTCCTTTGCTTCATATGTTCTTAGTTATCGTCCTTCCAATAAAGTCGTACAACCTTCCAATGAAGACATACAACAATGGAGAAAGTTTTTGGCCACTTTTTGCTTGGTGGCAATTTTTGTTGATCCGTTATTTTTCTTCTCAATCTATGTGAAGAAGGTATTATTCTTTTAATTTCCTTTATATTTAATTAAACAATCTTCCAAACTAGTCTTTCACTATTTAAATTTTTACCATTATGCAGGATGATAAATGTTTTACTATCAACTGGACAATGGCAATAATACTTGTTTTACTCAGAAGCATTAATGATTTAGTATATTTCCTTCACATTCTTCTCCAGGTAATTTCTCAACATTGTTATTTGAATATTTGTTAGCTTCGCTTATAATCTTATATGATTAAGATCCTTCCTTGTCAACTAGTTTCTATATATTATTCAGTTTTGTTTCGAGATGATAAATATATACTAAGTACTAACAACGTGTTTCAAAAGAAATTTCTAGCAACAAAATAGCAAAGTTTAGGTGTGTTGTTACTTGATGCATTTATAAGAACATAGGTAATGCACTTGTGTAAAATAGTTTACATAATAATTTTTAAATATCATATTATACAATTAAATTAAGTGATATGAAAAATTATATGAAATTTTGTATATTTAATGTAATTAATATGAATATATAATTTAACAATTGGATTGATTGAATTCTCATTCTATAAAAAAGTTATTGAAGATGTAATTTGATTAATTTTTTCATTTGGAAAAGGATCCTGAGTGAATTTGTTTAAACTTTTTTTTTGAAAAACAAATTATGAAAATATTAAATGAGTTTAATTAGCATGCACCTACACTATATTCAATCACAATTCTTTATTTATGGCAAATTTGTTAAATTTATCAATTAATACTTTAAAAGTTATATAAACAAAGAGTTGTGATTCAACGTCAGTGTAAAATTCTTACACTTACAGTATATACTAATTAAACTCATATTAAATATATATGTATACAATTCTAGACACAAATTATGGCATATCATCAATCAATATGTACCTGAATTGACATTCATGTCTATGAGTTATATGTAAGGAGGGTTTCTAATGAGATTCTTCTACCACTTTTTAGGGGATTTTTTGTAGAATTTTTGTGTAAATTTACTTAATGAAATGACAAATTTATAACCCAGGGGTAGGCAAGGACCTCTCAATTTTTTTTTCATGATTGAGCTAATCTATCATAGAGTCAATCCCACTTGATAGTATTAATCAATAATCAAAATACAAATCATTAAGCTAAAATGACAATCACAGATATATCATGTGCATTTAACTAATATTTTTTTATAAAATATTAAACTAAAATTAACAATAAAAAAAATTTGAGCAACAAAATAACATCTGCATTTAACTAATATTTTTCATAAAGTATATGGCTTAATATAGTCCAATAAAATAACACTACAATGACCTAAACATAAATGAAAATGCTAATAAGAAACATGAAAATGACGTCAACTAGAACATGTCTTTAAAGAAAATAGAAAATCAAGCTCCCACTGACTTAATAAATCAAAAGCCTTGACTAAACCATATGAGCTACATGAATTAGAAAAGCTCCAGCAGTTAAGGCCTTAATTAGTGGATCTGCTAACATCTCATCGGTATCAATGTATTCAATCCTAGTGTGAAAACTTTAAATTTGCTCTCTAACAAACTGATACTTAATATCAAAATGTTTTGAACGAGAACAAATTTTGTTGTTTCAAGAGATACTCACAACAGTAGTATTGTCACAATATATAACAAGTGGCGTATAAATGCTTTCAACTACATCAAAATCAGATAAAAAAATTTTATGTCACATGGCCTGACGAGTGGCCTCAAAACATGTAACATACTCTAGTTCCATGGTAGAGAGGTAGCTGTAAGAGACTGTTTAACACTTTTCTAAGAGATAACTCATTCTGCCATCATAAAAATAAAGTTGGAAGTAGACCTATGGTCATCAGGACAACTTGCAAAATCATAGTCAGAATAGTAAGTGACTTGAAGTTTATCAGAGTTCATAAAAGTCAATATATGATCATTGGTTCTCTGTAAATATCACATGACCATCATAACAGCTTTTCAATGACCCAAATTTGGGTTGCTCAAGTATCTCCCCAAGGCATTGACGATGAAGGCAATGTCAGGATGGGTAGAAATTTGAGCATAAATCAAACTGCCAAAAACGAAAGTGAGATTTTTTTCATATCATTCATTTCTTCATCACTATGAGGACATTATTTTCTAGATAATTTGTCACCTCGTTGCATAGGTGCAACACATGGGGAGCAATCATTCATGTTGAACTTTTTGAGAATCTTCTTGATATATTCTTCTTAAGACAATCCAAGCATACCACCCAATAAATTTGGATGCCTAAAACAACAGATGCATCATCAAAGTCTTTCATATCAAAGCCATATGGAGTACATTTTATCTTAAAGACCCATTTAGATCCGACAAGCTTACAACTCACTGGTAAATCCACTAGATCCCAAACATTATTATGAGACATGGAAGACAATTCATCATTCATAGCATTTAGCTAGTCAAAAGCATGAGAACTACAAAGTACTTCTTGAAATGTGATAGGATCATCATCATCATGTGGATTGCATTTGTGCTCTTGAAGGTATACAACATAGTCATTTGGTATAGAAAGCTGACGTATTCTATGAGATCATCTTAATGGGGCCACATCATCAATATGTTTTTGTTATCAACTTGTGGCTCTGGCATATTTTCTTCTTCTTTCTCAACATATTGTTCATTTGTGTGAACCACTGGGATTGAGACATTTGTAAGAAGAAAAGTGAATGGTAGTGGAAGGATGATTCGATCTTCTCTAAGAGTCACTGATCGTGGAGTATAATTCCCATTATCCAAATCATCCTCAAAGAAAAAAACTGTCTGGTCAAACTCAATAACTTATATGAAGTGAGAAAGGGCAATAAAATCTATATCTTCTTGAACCAATACAATAGATAATGAAATGGTTGCTAAAGTTTTGAGGACAAGCTTCTTTTGCTGTGGATTATAAGGTCTTACCTCTACCTTACAACCCCATACATGGAAATACCTCACACTCGGCTTTCTTCTAGTTATATGCTTATATGGAATTTTGGGCACATATTTGTTGGGTACTTGATTAAGAAGCTTCACATCACAAGTGAGGAATGGTTTTTAGCCACCAGTAACCGGCTCAATGATCGTATGCGATCAATCACTAGAATATGTATGCGCGGGCAAACGGATTAATGTTGCTTCTACTCGCCCCTGCTTCTAAGCAAGCGAAGCCCTCGCCTATTCATTGGATTAAGAAAATGGGAGCGGTCAACTCTGTATAACATACACTTCTCCAGAGAAATTTTGGCAGGGACGAATGAGATAACATACACTTCACCATGTCCATGAGTGTTCGGTTTCTTCTCTTTGCAATGTCGTTTTGTTTAGGAGTTCCAAACATGATGTATTGAACTTCAATTCCACATTCATCGAAGAATCTAGCAAATGATCCAGGATTTCTTTCAGTATTGTCATAACGACCGTAATATTCTCCTTCTCTAATAGACCTTATAGATTTAATCTTCTTTTTTGTTTTCAATTCAGTGGAAGCTTTAAAGGTTTTAAAGGCTTCAATGGAGCTAGCTTTATCTTGAAGAAGATGTATTCAACCAAATCTGGAGAAATCATCTATAAAGATAATAAAATACTATATCCACCAATAGCAATAGGAGTGATTGGCCCACACGTGTTGGTATGAATCAATTGCAACACGTCATCACATCTATTTGCACTTTTATTCCTAGTTTTGGCAATGAATTTGTCCTGGATGCACAAGTGTTGAAATCTCAGAAGTCAAGATTATGCGAAATACCTCCCTTAAGGAGTCTTTTGATTCAAGCTTGGAGATATGCCCCAAATGTCTATGCCTTAACATAGAGGAACATCAACCATATTAGATTCGAAGCAAGTTAATGCTAAGAGATTATCTTGCTTCTTCTCTTTGTTTTTCAGAATATAGCAATTTTCTACCTAGTGACTACGTTTCTTACAATACTTGCAAAAATCTTTAAAGAATTTCTTCTTGAGCTCTAAATGTTGCTATTCTTTCTCTGTACCCTTTCTTCTTCTTTCCTTTATATTTCTTACCACCCTTGGTGCCTGAAGTAGAAGCAACAAACTAAATGTTTTGTCTTATCCTTCTTCATTGACTCCTCCTTTTGGGTGATTATGACAAACAACTCATCCATTACATAATCATGCTTTTGGATGTTAAATAAAGTCTTCATGAGATCAAACTTAGAAGATAGAGATTCAAGGATGTGATAAATTAAAGTGTTTTCACCAACATCAACCTTGAGATGCTTCAACTTATAATAAAAATGCACCAACTTCACGATGTGCTTCCCTACAGTGTTGATGCATTGAACTTGGTCTTTTCAAATAGAGAAAAATACTAACTATTTTGTGATTTATCAAAAGTTGTAAACTATTTACCAACGATTTTCTGTTGAATTATTACTAGGATTGTTCTAAAAGATTCCTCAGTGACATGACAAATTATTACTAGAACGCCAACATAACTGTGTTATGTTACTTGATAACAAAGACCAAAATTGGTACCAGATAATAAGTATAGGAACAAAACTGATAAAAAAAGTTTTAAAATTAAAAGCGAAAATTTGAAAAAGTTTAGAGAAAAAAACAATATTAAACCCTTGAAAGTTTAAATAAATTTACGAAACTGGTTTCTTTGCAGTTTAGGTTGGCTTATGATATTTCTCGCGAGTCCAGGATAAAAAAAGAAAATATTTCTCATGAGTCGCAGAGCAAAACAGAAAATATTTCTCATGAGTCAAGGGTGGTAGGTGCTAGAGACTCTGTCAATTATCGCAAGAAAAATGCTGCTAATTATTTAAAGGGTTGCTTTCTTATTGACTTATTTGTGGTGTCTCCTTTTCCTCAGGTAAATTTCTTCCATATTTTTTCCTTTTATGGAAACGTTCTTTTCTTTTTCTTCCATTTTTTTTTCTTCTCTGAATGAGTTTGCTTGTAACTATATTTTAGGGATTCGCTTTTACAAATCATAAAGTGCTAAGTTTATGATGTGAATTATGAAATATATTGAATAGTCGTGTGTAAACACTCTACTTCCTTAATCTAATAAGAATCCTCAAAGTCAACCGTGATTTGCAGTAAGAACACCTTCTAATTGGACATAAATGCTTGTCAATATTTTCTCTCCGTTTAGAAGAGATAATCGGATTTGAAAAAAAAATCTAGCCAATGCTATGGTTAAATTTTACTTGTTTTGCATTTTTCATATATTATAAAGAAGGTCTTTAATGTTGACATTGAAGTTGGGAAATACTGGGATAGATTTTATTTGCCACTTGATTCCTATTAAATTTTTAATTTATACTGCGCCTTTAATAGATTTTTATTATATTTCATCCTAAACCACTTTAATTAAATTGCTCGTAAATGTGACGTAAACAATGCTTTAGGAGGAGAAATAAAATAAAATAATTATTAAGAATCCTTGACAAAATAAATATATAATAGAATCACAAGTAAAATTTGTTATAGCTCAATTAGTCGAGTGAAGTTCTGTTCAATGTCCTGTCCTGTCAGAATCAAAAGTAAACCGCCCGATAGTTCTGTTCAATGTCCTGGTAGAATAAAAAAAAAAAAAGAAATTTTATTAACTAATTTAAGCTTAATATCGATGCATGAAAAAGGGTAATAACAAGTTAATTGACAAAACGAGAGCATTGAGGATCTATTGATAATTAGTTTATAATGACTTTCATGTCGTAGCAAAGTAATGCTTTATAACTGAAGATTTTTGTTGTCATTTTGCTATCTCTGTTTTTATAAACTGTTTCTTGATCTATATTTTCATGTACAAAATGAAGTGAACCGCAGTGATTGAACCTTTTATTGTGGTCTCGTGAATAAATAATTAAATAGTTTGTGGACTTAAGATCAAACAGGAAGGGGAAAGGCTTTAAATAAGTGAAAAAGACTAATAATTTATCCTTTATTATGTACTCTTCAAATTCCTTGTCATGACAAATGTAATTAAATATTTGCAGATAGTGATATTTTTGTTCCTACCACGTTACCTGGGATCATCGGGAATAATATCTGCTACACTTCTGGGTGGAATGGTATTTGTACAGTATTTTCTCAGATTATTCAGTTTTCTACGTCTGCTAATCGACCAGTCTCCAACGGGATTCATATTTAAGTCAGACTGGGCAAAAGTTATTGTAAATCTTCTCGTTTTTATGTTATTTGGCCATCTTGTTGGTGCATTCTGGTACCTCTTTGGTCTACAGGTGAGTGAAAATGATATTTGAAGCTTCATTATATTATTTTCAAAAATACAAAACTTCTTCTTCTTGAAATTTCATAATTAGCTTTGAAATTTTATGTTGCATGGATAAGGAATAAAGGTAACCTGCACAGAAGTGACAAAACAAGAGTAAAAAGTAGAAGAAATATTGCTTGATTCACATGAATACTTTTTCACATGTACACCCATTTGATTTATACACCTTATCAATAATGTTTACTTTTTCTATATCATATCATAAATTCTATTATGCATATACATCTTTGGTTGTTTTTTTTTCTCTTACTAGGTGTAAAATTTGGATACTAATTTACATGTATATTTTTTCATATGATAAAGTATGATAGTAGTATGTGCTCAGAAAATTTTAATGTTTTAATATTGATAATGTGATTCAAAATCAAGGTTTTAAATAGTAGTCACAGTTTTGTCAGGTGTCTTGATATTGTGGAAAATTATAAACAAATACAAATGATATAATTACCATTAATGGGAGTTGCAATTATCGGAATTTTTTTTTAACACTGATAAAAAATTGAAATTTCTTGGATGCGTTATATTTGTTCAGTTACATTAGAATTAGGAATTTGATTCTGTAAATTAATGATGGGTAATATTAAATTATTAACTTTCTCCTTTTCTTCCTCTTCCTTCTTCCAGAGGGTTAATGCATGCTTGCGAAATGCCTGCCATGTTTCTAACATTACAGGATGCTTATCATTCATTGGTTGTAGCCGTGGTCGTGCATCTGGCCAGAAGTCAGATCTATGGAACAATAATATAAATGCCATTGGTTGTTTGAATTCCGGTTCCGGTGCTTTTTCGTATGGAATCTATGCCAATGCTCTACCACTTACTATGGAAACTAAAGTGATGGACAAATATGTATTTGCACTGTTTTGGGGCTTCCAGGTGTGCATCTCATTTTATATTTCTATTCTCTTTTTGGTCCCTTCAGTAGTAATTAAGTATTTTGATATTACTCCTAAAATTTATCATTAAAGAATTTTAAGAAAATAAAATAACAATTTATCTTAGGAATTTCATTGCTGATCATAGCTACAAAGCTAAATGAAGATACAATTTGTAAACTAATTTCTATCAGTAATAATAATAGCATAAGTGTCCTAAGAAATTTAAATAAAACTAAAATGATGAAAGAGAAATATTCAAGTTATATAATCTTGAAATCATCTGTTTGGATCTTTGCCCATCCTAGCATACTTCCTCTGTTTTTAAGTTAAAACATTCATATCATTAATATTTTCATGGAAAAAAAGGGGGAGAAAAGGCTTGAACTCGAGCACGTGGTCATATATGCTCCAATATCATGTCAAAGCCAAATTTAGACACTAAAAGCCACATGAAAGGTTTGATATGTCCTTTAATAATTATACCTCCTTGTTCCTTGATGCAGCAAACCAGTACTCTGGCTGGTAATCTAAGCCCAAGCTATTACGTGTGGGAAGTTGTTTTTACAACGGTCATCATAGGATTGGGACTCTCGCTTTTTGCGTTTCTCATTGGAAAAATGCAGAAATTTCTTGAACGCAGGTAGAACATTTTGCTTTTAGTTGTTGCGCCCCTTTATTGTTGATGATAATGTCTCTCTTAAATCTTAAATACATGTTTGGAAGTAAATTATATTTGTTTTTCTTTCCCTTAAGCCTTCTCACAATGCTAAAAAATTAAGTATTTGTCTTGAAAATAAGCTGAATAAAACATGTACTAGAATAATTACGGTTTAAATATGTTTTTTGAACTATGTAATTTTACAGATTTTTGCATGTGGTCTATATTTTTTTTATCCCTTTAATTTTAAATGTTTTATTTTTAATTTTTATAGTAACATCTTCAAATGTTAACATAATTATGTATCATTAAAGTGTTATAACATCATATGATGAAGTCATCAAGACTAAAAAAACTACTATATGTATTAAAAATTAGCATAAAAATAAGTTACAGTGTTAACACTATCTTTAATTTGAATTTTTGATTTTTTATATATTTTAATTGTTTTATGATTTTTAATAATATACAATTATATAGATTATAAAATATTTATATTTTTTAATATAATTGAAGTGGTACGGTTCAATTATCAACCTGTCCATTGACCATATGACTCCTTATCTTATAACCAAGTCAGAGAGGTGACTGAGTTAGATAACATTAGTCTACAAATCTAAGAGAGTGTACTTCAAACTTGGGTTAGGCCTTAGCCTAATCTGAATCCTCCTAGCTTCTAACAAATTAATCTATGTCAACTTGTGTCTAACTATGCAACCCATCCACACGAATCTAAAACGGGTTCCTGAATTGAGATCAATATGCATGAGTCAAACACCATTCACCTCTTCATTTTCCTTATCTTCCAGGCTTAATGAGTAGTTGTTTAAGGTTCTGTTGTAGTTTAGAGTTCAATATAGATTTTTTTTAGTCAGCGAGGTAGGAATCATTCATCACCACCACTTGAGCGAAAACTTGTTGCCAAAACTGAAAAAACCAGAGTTGGCATGCTTGTAGTTCAAGCGACAACCCTATGAAACAGAAATCAGAAATGTTGTTGGAGCGAACCCCACCTTGGCTTAAGTGACAATGACACCTGAGACTAACAGAGACGGGTTGCTCTTGTGATGATTTATCTCGCTTGAGAAACAATTCTATGTCGCTAGAGCGAGCTATTGTCTATAGGCAACTCTTCTCTTTCGTTGGAGCGCTCAGATTCCTCACGATAGTGACTCTATTGTTTTATAATGATTTTAGTGTTGCTAACATCTCAATGATTCTTTGCAGCGTGGCTCGTACTAAGCAACAATTATCTATTGAGCCTGAACCAGTGAAGAAGAGCAAGAAGCCCATCCATGGAGAATCGTCAAGATCCCAACCTCAAGCTGAAGAAGAAGAACATGATCCAACCCTGTATGAAGATACAAGCTCTATTAAATACCACTGTGAAAATGAGGATGATTTAGTTATTCCTTCCCCTCCTCCTTCATCTCACTTTCCAAGCATGGCTGAACAATTGAGGGTGTTGAAATGCGACATTTATGACATTCGTCAAAAGCTGGAGGCGAATCATAGGTCCATGGATTTCTTGGTGGAGCAATTCCGCAACTATGCAGCATACACCACACCTGCATTTCCATTACCCTCTCCTGAAGCATATACAACTTATGTTGCATGGCCAGTTTTACCTGGCCATGGGGGTGGATCAGAAGCTGCCAATGATGATGGAATTCGAGGAACTGGTACTTCCATTGTTGCTGCTCAAGCCACAGAGGATCAAGAACAAGTTGGAGGAGAGGTAACTCGGGATGCCTCATGAGGTACACTTGTGTTTTCTGGTGTTAATAGCTCTGTTTATCGCTTTCTTTAATTTCAACAATTTTAAATTCAGTTGGAACAATGTTTTTCTTTTCAGGGAAGGTGGTTTGCTGCTTCCTTTATTTTCAGCATGTGTTTTGATGCTTGAAACTTATTTTTTTTCTTCATTCTTTTCTTAGCTTTTTATTTGATTTCGTGTGAGTGCACGTGAGGTAGTCGATAGCATTGTTTAAGCACAAGTTCATATAACATTGCAATTAAGTGCAGGTGGTTGCACTCGTGAGTGATAGGAGAATTTTTGGTGCATTGAATTTAGAATGAAATCGCTTAGCGTGGCTTGTTGTGGATACATGAAAGCAGTAACTTCATATGCTATTTGAGGAGTGAGCACCATATTAATTGAGTGACACCATTAGTTTTTACCGTAAAGTTTGTTTTTACCTCACTAGTTTTCATCAACTAATACGTTTTTTAAAATGATCAAGGCATTATTAGAAAACAACTTTGACCCAAAATAAAAAAAAAGAAAAATCCCTTTACCTCCTTTTTGGGCTAATAAAAGTTTCTTTATCTTCTTTCATGCCCAAACCAAAATAAACTTTTCAATCTCTTTACCTTTACATTTCAAGGTTTGAAGAGCACAATATTTGGGGAAAAAAAAAGTGTTGAGACTTGAGGTAAGTTTAGGGTGTTTGTTAGCACATAAAAAAATAGTTCGGTTCCACTTAGCCAATTGTAGTTGCCACCTTTCCTTGGTCTTTTGAAATTAATGGTTGACATAATCATTTGATAATTGTGTTATTTTAGGTATGAATAATTTATAATATTAATAAAGACAATTATTCCTTTTTAGGTAAATATTTTATTTTTAAATTACCCTTGTATATAATTATTGTTACATGTCTTTATAACACTTTGAATGTGTAATTGTGGTTGTTTTATAACTAATTTTTATTTCTTTATTTCAATAATAGTTTCAGAAGCACTATCAGATTTTATAGTGTAAAAGAGTGTGAAAACAACTAAAAAAATTAAGTATAAAGAATAACCATAAATTACAAAATTTCAGTGTCAAAAAAACTTTTTCTAATACAAAATAAATTATAATACAAAATTAAAAGTTTTTTCATACATGCTCTTATCTATGTTGATTACTTTGATATTAAACATTGAGATCTTTGCTAACACAATTAGATATGTTTTTGTTGTAAAATGTTCTTTGATGTAGAAAGATTTATTATTCGACATACAAGTAATCTAAAATAATATATAATACTTTTTTGGCTTAAATATATTATAGGTCCTCGATATCAATTATATTTTGTAATTTTATTATGTGAAAATTTTAAAAACCATTATAACCAATTAAAAATATTAATTATAGAACTATTTGTTTAATATTATTTCTTGAAAGAATTACTTTTTTTTAAAAAAAAATATTTATAAGAATTTTTAAGATATTTATCTAAATTTTTTTTAAGAAGAAAAATTAGAAAATAATCATTATTTTTTAAGAAGCAACTCAAAGCTGCTTAAAAAAAAACAGTTGGGATAGAAGAGAGAGAAAATATTTAAAAAATGAAAAGCCTTTTATTTTTAAAAAAAAAAGTGATTTTTTTATGATTGTAACCAAACAAAAATTTATTTTTAGTTATACAATAATCTCTAAAATAAAATCAATTTTTTAAACAATTTTAAAAAATACTTTTTTTTAAGCACAAACAAAATGGTCCATAATAAAAAAGACTTATCATTACTTGTTTTATTGTCTCCTTTTTCATCTCAACCCCTTTATTTATCAATTCCCTTATATGAGGGAATAATGACTATTCTAAATCTCCATACCCATTTCATAAGGCTAATTGATGCAAAATCTTTATCTATTTTTTTAGAATCATAGTAATGACATGCAAATTTTAATCAACATCAAATGCTAAATATAGGAAAAAAGTTTGTAAAATCCTAAATTTAATAAATGAAAAAATACATAATAAGCATTGACAACATGGATGAGGTGAGAAATGGTTGGTATATCAAGACTCTGGGAACATGTAGATCTTGTCTCCAAAATAGAGGTGAACATGATGATTGTCTAGTCAACATTGAAAAGAGAGTGAAGGCACTAGCAAAGTGATAGATAGAGTAGAAAATGAAGAGAAAGAGGGAGAACGAAGAGGAAGAAGAGGGTTACGTGGGGAAGGTAAGATGAAGTTAAAGAAGGGGTTGCATGTGGGGGGAGGAAAAGAGGAAGAAGGAGGCTAAGGTGAGAAAGAAGGGAAACACTTATGGCGAATGAAAAAGAAGATGGGAGCTCTATGGGAAAATGATGTAATGAACAATAATAAAGCAGTCTTTTTTTATTCATACAAGAATCAACCATATGTTGTGAATCTACAATAACTCACAACTGATGGATATCTGACAAGTCAATTTAAGAACATTGTATGATATTGAAGGTCACATGACTAGATTTAAGGTTAAGAGGATGAAACAAACTTTACAAAACCTAATAATAGAGATTGCATTAAAGGAATGAACAATACAAGTTACACAAAATTGGGTCACTTTTCTGTAAGTAGATAAAAATTTTCGTCTAACTTAAAGATGACAAGAAAAAATCCAAACTCATATGATAGCCAAACATTATTATAAATAGCAAATAATTGATGAAAATTATTGATTTTTTGTTATAGTCATTTAAAAAATTATATCTAATATTATTTTTTTTAATTAACATTTTATAGTTATAAGATTTTCTGTAAATCACAGAATAACAATATTTCGAAGTGTAAAAATATATTTTAAAAAATTAATTTTAATAGTATTATTCTTTTTTCTTATCCTTTATTTTCTTGTAATTAAATTTCTATGTTTTTTTATAGTTTCAATTTGGTATACAATTCAGGTACTTTGCAAAGAAATAAAAAGTTAAAATATCTAACTGAAAAGAAAAAAAATGTTGGATATCCAATTAAAAATTTAATAAAAATATAGATAACAAAAATTAATTAATCTGTCAATTTAATTATGAATAAATAATTATGTAGCAAAATAGTTTATATTTTCAAGGAAACATTTATTAAAAAACACTCAAATATATTTATAACTCACCTTATTCTTTAAAACTATAATATATATATATATAATAAATATTTTTTTATTAACATTTTTCATTTCAGTATTCCCTTTTTTGTTGAATTATATTTCCAATAGTATATTTTTGTTATTTTGTTGCGTAATATTCCAAAATTTATATATAAATAAGGTTTAAGATTAAACTAGAAATTTCGGATAAAAAAAATATAATAGTGTTTAACATAATATTATTTTTAAGATAAATATATAAAATAAATAAATATTTAATTTCATTTTGAATTTGAACTATAAAACTAATTTTTTATTAAAAAGAAATGATATATAGAGAGTTTATGTATGGTTAAGTAGTTTGTTTAAGAAAACTGTAGATTGTCAATAATTATAATAAGAGGCTAGTTGTTTGTTGGCTATAAGGATTGAAAAAGAAGAAGAAGAAGAAGTTGTTAAAGCTGAAAAGACTTGAAGACTTAATTTTTATTAATTATATTTTCTATTAACATTGGTTAGTGGTTATCTATAATACGGATCGAAATCATCTATTTCAAATTTGTGTTTCTATTCTTGTCCCAACCAATCAATAATTGTCAACTCATTTAATGATTTTCTAATTTTTTTTATATCTTATATAGCTCATGAAATGACATGACATTTATTGATTGATTGAGATGGGAATTGAGACACCAATTTGGGACAAAATATTTTGTAAGGATCAGTTTAATTAATAGGTTATTCATGGAAGGAAAATAAATATTACAGAGAAATAAATATTGATTTATAGTTAATTTAATGTAGTGAAGGGAATTAAATTTAAATTTTTATTTAAATTATTAATTTGGGACAGAAGTTTTTATTATTTTGTTAATACTATATGGTTGCATTCAGTTAATGGTAAAAGGATGAGGGAGAAGATAATAATTATTATTCTTTTGTTTTGGAGGGTTTTAGTTGAGTTTCGGAAAGTTTTCGGATAATCTGTTATTGGAAGAGGGGTTGTATTTAGTAAACTATTTTTACTAAATATAACCTCGACGTTATATAAATTTTCTTTCTCTCTTTTTCTTATTTCTTCTTGTTCTAATTTTCTTCCAAAATCCACCGTGCTATTTTCTCTCCCTCCACTTCTCTTTAGACGCTCGTATGGTCAACTTTGGGCCAATGGAATCGAACGCAGTCTCTTTCATAACTTTTGTTTCTAGGTGATCTCTATTATAGGTAAGTTTGATCTCGAATCAACGAACATTTTTTCGTTCGTTTTCGATCTTGTCATTTCCATTAAAAGAAATTTTCCTGGTTCCTAATTAATTTGGGATTTTTATCTATTTCTTTAGGTGGATTTCTTTATTTTCTTTTGAGTTAACTTTGAAAAGGAGAAATAGGTAAGGAAAGATAAATCTTTGATTTTAACTTAAAAAATTATAATTTAATAGCTAAGAAGTTAATTGATTTTGAACAACTGAGCTTTTGACTATGATTTGAGTGTTATGCAAAATTGAGTGTTTTGTGTGATGAATGATTTGATTTTGTTCTTGAAATGAGTTGTGATTGAATTGATTAATTTATAATTTGGAGTATTTGAGATTGTTATTTGATAAATAATTGTGGATGGAAAATAAGTATTGAGGTTTGATATTTATGTGTGAGTGAGAAGTATGTGTTGATGTGCCATAATTATTCTTGATATTTAATATAAGTATGTGATTGGAAATGGATAATTGTTGTTTTTGAATTTTAATTAAAGGTGTGAAATGAAAGGTAATGCCTTGATAATTTACTAGATAATTTGGATGTAGCGATTATAGTCAGATAACTTAGCTTTGATTGAATTGACTCTCTGTCATTGAAATTGAATTTATTGGAATGGTGATGGTATATTTGGATTTGTGATATAATGCATATGGTTGGAATGCATGATGAGGATATAATTACTGATGTTGTTGGTTGTGGGTAGTTACATTCGGATAACTTAGCCTTTGATGATATGTTTGGTGTGATACATTAATGTTAGGGACACAGTTGGAGTCAATGTAATCCAGAATATCAGATATACAAGGGGATATTTCTGTAATTTACATTGTGTTCTTGGTACTAGATATGTAAGAAAATTGCTTAAAGGACAAATTTAGACAACGATTATGTGTCACAAGGTGTCAGGTAGACATTAGACATTAGTTTATGGTTGTCAGATGAGTAATGCTTAGATTTAAATTGGTGGTAACATAGGTAGATTGGATGTCTGTTGCCAATTGGAAGAGGCCTTGAGCCACCTCGGTATCCGAACTCAATGTAAATATTTTGGAATATGTTGCGTCTAGACATGTTGTTGTGTTAAAAACTTGTATTCAGGGGAATATAAGTGTATTTGATTTGATTGGTTGTGATATTTAATTAATGTTTGATTAATTGATTGTTAGTGATTATGTTCAGGTAAAGTATAAGTGTAATTAATTGGTTGTGAGTACTTATGTTTAGGTGGAGTATAAAAATGATTGATTGATTATTTACTATCAGTAAATGTGTGTTGATGGTACTAAATATAAATGTTGTGCAACTTTCATGCTTTATGACTAATGTAATGGTATGTTGCGTACTATGTAAGTTTACCCTTGTAATGTCTGTGTTTTTCATACGACTGTGATGACTGTGCTTTACACGAGAACAGATAGTAGTGATGATGCAAAGAGACAGGATGCTTTGGAGTGAACTATGTTGAATTGTGGCTGAAAGTCTTAGAGGATGTTATTTTATCGTTGAATATGTATATAAGAGAGTTGTATGTGATCATTATTATTTGAATTTAGAGGTATTGTTGTTAAGTTTATGTGATCATTATGTTTTATATGGAAGCTGTGTGAATATGGTGTAAAGAGATAAATGAATTGTGATAGGCATGTTATGAGAATGTAGAGTTATACATCAGCAGGTAGGTTGGGTTTTGGCAGGTTCTGCTATCTGCAGGGTCTCAAAGGGCGACAATTGTCGCTAGATGAACTCCCTAGGTCCCGTTAGACAATGAAGTTCGTTGAGCGAACTGAGATTATATGTACTACGTTATATTTTATTTTGAACTTTGAAAGTGTTGTAATATATGTTTTAATATTGAGTATAATGTAATAAAAATTTTACATCTCAATATTTATGAATATGATAATAGTAATTTAAATAATTATTAAAAGAATTTATAGTGTAAATATTATATATAAATTTGGGATGTTACATCCATCCCTAAAATAGATGTTGGTACAATTATTTCCATTTTCCATCCCTAATATACACACATACTCCTTCAATATGTAAGAGAGGTATAAGGTAATTCACTTGGTTATAAAAGGAGAAAGATGTAGACCATTTGGAGATTTTTCTAACTATTTGATATATAATTTGTCACATTTATTATTGTCTCAATTTCATTCTCTCTCTAGATGTAGACTTATGTAGCAAACAGATGAAAGTTTTTTGTCCCAAATTCGTGTCTCATTTTCTGTTTCAACCCTCAATAAATACGATGTCATTTAAAGAATTTTCTTTTATAATTTTTTATATCTTATGTAGCTTATTAATGACATGTGATTTATTGATTGAGACAAGAGATAGACACGAATTTGAAACAAAGGATTTTCATCTCTAACAAACATGAAAGTTGTGAAGTTGCAATTATTGGTGGTAACTTTTTTTGTAAGAGTTTAATTAATATATACTAATGGTGTAAAAAAGTTTTATATCAATGTTGAATCAAAATTTTCATTTATATGACTTTAAAGTATTAAATGGTAAAAAACAATAAATATATCATAAATAAAGGGTTGTGGTTGAATAATTTTTTTTTACAAATAATAACATGTTTGTATGTATGAACTTGTTAAATTTAAAATATTTTAAAAATTTTTTATATTTAAAATAATAATATATTCATTATTTAATTTATAAAATATGAAAAATATTATAAACATTTAAATATATTAAAAAATAAAATAAATCATTTAAATTGACAAATAGTAAATGAAAAAGAAAGTTGTGAGTATAAAACATGATGTAATTATGATGTTTTAACTCTAAAATTAAGAAACGTGTGATTGCATTAAATATAATATTTATTATATTAACGATAAATTTAAAAAATATTTATTTTAATTTTATCGATAATTTAAAATAAAATTATTTAACCTATTTTTTAGTAGGAATCATTTAGCCAAATGCATATTTTAATTTAAATGTTTTGGTTGCATATTTCATTTTCTGACCATGTACTGTAGAGACTCCAATTGTCAAGCAGAAAATTGGCTATGGACTATTATGAATTAGGGAAATTATATTTTATTTAGAATAAAATTGATGAACAAAATGAAGTTGTTAAAGTAAAATATAAAAATGGGGATCTTAGGCATGTTTTGACGAGTTGAATTTAAACCATTTAAATAACGTCACTCGCTCACAGACACGCATTCTTGAAGGCTTATGCTTACTTTTTAACAACAAAAAATCACATCATTAATATTCACGATAAATAACTTTCCACTGCACCATAACTCCCAACTTCTAGTGAACACATATTACAGTATTTTAGCCTGCACAATAAATGTTTTATTTTTTATTATTACTAACTTATTTTTAAAATATTAAATATTAATTTAAAAATGATAAATTTAAACAGGTAAAAATGATTAGGAATGTGAAAAAGTAGTATCGTTAAAAGGAAAGCCTGCTAAAAATGCTTACCCCGCTAATGAATAAGTATTAAAAGTGTTTTTATTCAAAATAATTATAGTATGTCATGTAAAAGCAACTTTGTTACATTGGACTTAAAATATGAACATAAACATACAAGTTTTATACGTTCGGAGCAATTTCAATTGACGTAGTCAAAGGTTTAAAGTCTTCTACTCTCTCATGTGGCGTCACACTAGATTTTCTTTATCTTCTTAACTGAACTTCTCTGAGGAAACTCCTTTGTTCTTTCCTCTATGATCACTATTCACAAAACCTTCTTCTGAGGGAATTCACTTCCTCCTCAACCTGCTGTTGCTCTTCCTGGGTTTGTCTCCTCTCTTGCATATCTTTATTTTTCTTCGTTCTTCATCACATTTTTTGTAACTTGGCCTCATTACTCTTTGCATTCTAACGTCACTTTCAAGTCCTCACAACTCATAGGTTATAGTGCTTCATATTGTTTATAATTTGGTGTCTGTGTATGTCTTAAATTTCACCTTTCAACACAAGCAGCCAAGCACTCATGCCTGTGTAAATGTGCAAGAAACATTCTCGTGAAGGGTGTAAATGTGTTTCTAAACTGTTTAGTGTTAACTTTGCCATTAAAACTCAGATGTACGTGAATTTCAATAATTGTATTGTTAGTTTAGCTGAAAGATGTGTAATTGGTTACTTCCTTTAAGACAAGGGGATTTGTTACTTCTCTTGGCACACGTTGCTTTTTCTGTAACCAGAAAATTTCAAATGTAAAGACAAATACATCATTCTATGATTGACTCTCAGCCACTTATGAACAATGATCTTCCTTATGATGATGCACTAAGTTCCTTTTGACTTTGTCACTCAGGAACAATTATTTTTGCTTTCATTTACCTTTTTTTTTTTTTTTTTTTTTTTTAATTTATGCTTTCCCCTTTCAAGTTTCAAGCTAAATTGTTTTGTTAATTTAATGCTTTGCTAGTTTCATAAAAACTGGAGAATCATCAAGAGAACATGGCTCATTTTGAAAAAGATGAGACACCGATGCTGTCGGAATCAAATGCTCAACTATCTAATGAAGTCAGGGATTCTAATTTCCGAAGGCTTGTATCTAGGACACGAAGTGCTTCAATTTCTATTCCTATGGCCTCCTTCGAATCATATGAGAAAGAAACTAATCTTGTGGGACACACTGGTCCGCTTCGTAGTGTGAGAAAAACCCCCTTTGTGCAGATGAGTGGTCCACTGTATCCTACAAATGGAACTGGAAATCTTTCACGACAGAATATAGTAGTGCCAGGAACCAACGGAGTGGAGAGTAAGACAGAAAAATTTTCTACTTACGATGGCTCAAATGAAAATCATTGGGATAACAACTATGATAGAAAGAATGAACACTTAATGAGGTCTGGACAACTGGGAATGTGTAATGATCCTTATTGTACTACTTGCCCTACTTATTTCAAGGCTTCTCAGCCAAGAACTCGAAAGGCCTCAACTATGTTTGATACCAAGGTGTTTTTCTTCCTAAAATAGACTTCTATTTCTCCTGAAAACATTGACTTCTCTGTTTGATGTTCACTTCAATCATATGCTGCATAGCCAAAAAAATTATTCTACAGATGTCATTTTGACTGTACTATCTATCATCTTTATTCTTACCAAATCGTGGAGTTCACTATAGATCATCTTATGAATCTAATAATTTTATAGTCATTTCATTGAATTATGCAGTAACATTTGTGCTTCTTACGCAGCCTTTAATTTTCTTATTTATGCATGGCTGCGCTTTTAGGTTATTTTATTATCAATCAATAGAATGTAAAGAAGAATATACTTTTCCAGTGACATGGTCTAGGTTTTGGCCCTTCTACATGTTACACATCAAGATGTTAATGAGCTTTCTATGAAAAGCTCTCTGTTTCAATTTCTATTCACTTAAATCTCTATATTCAAGAGAAAAGATTGTGGACTTAGTGTCCACTTTTTGTTGATATCATTGTCCACTTTTGAGGAAGTAGGAGTATATTCAATCAATTTTAAGATGTTTCATATTTATAGAAAACTTGCATTCTGAAGGTTACTATCACAGACTTTTCTGTGTCATTATAATTGATCTTCGTTTGACCTTTTCCATTTCCTTTTGTAGACATTTGGCTGCTGTCACTTTCACATAACCAAATACTCTTTGTTCATGTTTTGAATGTTTGCAGTTCCACAATAATCTTTATGGGGATGCCAAGGGTTTTGGAAGAAAACTTTTTTCCTCCTGCTCTACATATGTTCCTGGAGTTATGAATCCTCATGCAAAAGTTGTACAACAATGGAATAAGATTTCAGCCATTTTTTGCTTGATTGCAATTTTTGTTGATCCATTATTTTTCTTCTTAATCTATGTGAAGAAGGTGTGATCCTTTTCCTTTCATTTAAGTATAAACTAGTCTTTCCCTGCTACTAGTTTTGCAACTTTACATTTTTACCATTCATTATGTGCAGGAAAATAAATGTATTGCTATCAATTGGACAATGACAACAACACTTGTTTGTTTTAGAAGCATTAATGATTTGATGTATTTCTTTAACATTCTTCTCCAGGTAAATTTTCAGTAACTACCTTTTTAGAGAGTCCTCCTTTACCTTGTGTTTAGTTACGCCATACTGTTAACTTGAATTATGTGATTAAGATCCTTCCTTGTCAACAAGTGTTTATTTTTCAATTTTATTGTTTTGAGAAGAAAATTATTCGAAGAAATGTATTAAAAGAATTTTATAGCAACAGAATAACAGGTTTAGGTTTGCTGTTTCATCATACATAAATATTCACTAGAGGAATAATAAGACCATTGGAGCTCCAAAAGCGTGCAAAACATTTCCTGTTAAACTTCAAATCTTGGTAAATATAGCAGGTTGATACATTATATATTATTTTAGTTCGGATCATGTTTAACTCAAAGATACAACACTGTCTACAGGCGTATTTCATGTTTTACTCTGTACTATTTTTTTTTTTTAAAGAATGCATGTAGACATTTAATAGATAGAGCGCAAGGAACATCTATTTGGTGGAAGTAGAATATATCTAGAAAACTTCGTGAGGAAACAAAAATATAATGAGAATGTGATGATGTCATGGGATAAAGATTGATACGTGTAGAACCAGATTAACGTATTTATATAAAGCTTCTTATACAGCTCTTCCATGTAGTGTTCAGCGTCATAAAGTAATGTAGTTCTTCTTGAAGTAACTGTAACCAATGCATTCTGGAGCTACAGTGCATGAAATTGCTGATGAGACTTCCTCTAAATTTCCTGACCTTTCCTTGTTAAAATACAATAAGCATAATCATATTTGAAACAAAAATATGGACAAAAAATCCGTGTTGTATACACGTAGAACATGAAGGTGGCATACTTACTCTCACTTCATAAGAGTCAACCCAAAAGGAAGTTCATACTATTCAAGTAATAAAGTTCACTATCCCCATCTTGTTGATTTCTCCATCAAAATTTAACTTAACCACTCCATTGCAACAATTGTTCCACAAAATCTGTTAGTAGGAGTTTTTTCCTCTTAGCTACAAACTTGAAAGTATTTATTTATTTTTGGTGTGTATTTATTATGTTTTGGCAATTAGCAATATCAGACTGGAAGAAAAAATGGAATGATTAATTGACTAATGATATGATATGGACAGCTGGACTTCAATTATTGATAGTATATTTCTGGCTCTCTGTGTACTTGTGTATGTCCTACTTTATATAAGTATCCTGAATCTTAAAAGTGATTGTATCCTAAATTTTAAATAAATATTTTGAGTTTTTAAGTTTTGTTTGCTTCTTTACAGTTTAGGTTGGCTTATTTCTCTCGTGAGTCAATGGTAGTAGGCGCTGGAGATTTAGTTGACCATCCCAAGAAAATTGCCCTTCATTATCTGAAGGGTTATTTTTTTATTGATCTATTTGTTGTTTTTCCTCTTCCTCAGGTAAATTTACCATCTCCCTTTTTTGCCTTGTGGAAACTTTTTATATAATTCTTTTGGCTGAGTTTTCTCATTGTGACTTAATATTTTGGGTATTCACTTTTATGTGCCGCAAAGTGCAAAGTTTATGATGTGAATTATGAGACATACCATCCTTAGTTCCTTACAATTGAACATTAATACTTATCAATATTGTCTCTCCATTTTCTGGAGGTAATTGACTTGAAAAAATAAAAGATATCTAGTCATGTTGTGTCGTGTGATATCTCGTTGGTTGAATTTCCAGTATTATGTG
Source organism: Psophocarpus tetragonolobus (assembly GCA_037954015.1). NCBI lineage: Eukaryota > Viridiplantae > Streptophyta > Magnoliopsida > Fabales > Fabaceae > Psophocarpus > Psophocarpus tetragonolobus. The sequence continues at coordinate 4,588,348 of CM075696.1, forward strand.
CTTTTGATTTTTAGAAAACATAAAGGTCTTTGATGTTTCTGATTCACTGAGATTGTCAGTTTTGATTTCCTGAGATATGTATTGAAATATTACTCATTTTATACCCTCCAAAAACAAAATACTGGGATTTAGATTTTATATGTTGAGTTTTTTCTTGTTTGTTTTGAAATGTCAGTTGTTTAGTTCTGATATTCTTGTGGAAAAAAATAAAGAGTGGTTGGGATGAGGGATTAAGTTTTCTATAGTAGGAGGATCTATTGCAAGAAGAGTGTTAGCAACACACTCTCTAATGAACTCCTCCTAACTCATCCTTATTGATTGAAATTTAATGATAAGTGAAACCCGCCAGCATTTCTCTCTATTGTAATCACTGTTATCAACGGTCAAGTGCCTTAACATGAATAGTTTTCATCTGTCAAGAACTCTGCATGCAAAACTCTTTCTCCTTGAAGCATAAAATGCCAAAGGCTTACTTATTTTGTATAGAAATTACTTAAGAACACAAGAGTATCGGGGATCAATTTTTACAATTACTCATAAATGCTATGATACCTTGTTAACAACCAATTACCTTGAAGCATACAAATACCAAAGGCCTGCTTATTTTGTTTTGAAATTGAAATTAAGAAAAACAAGAGAATGGGGGATCATTCAATTATCTTAAAAGCTTAAGCTGCTAGTTGTGGACTAGCAATGATTTTAGGTTTGTTTGGCTGAGTTTCTTTAGAAGGATTTCTAGGAAATTAAAATACAAAAAAAATAAAAAATTAAAATTAAAACACTTTTCAAAAGATGTGAGACTTCTTGTAAAAAGTTCCATATCTTTTAGAGAAGCTCATTCAAACAAGCCGTAATGATTAAGAACTTTGAAGAAGGAAGTTCTGATGAATAGAAAGTCTGTGAACAATGTGCATGAACATACAGGGATAACTTAATCCCATAAAACCAACTTTATGGTGAGGATTGCCCAAGTTTTATAAACTCTATTTAAGTTATAATATTTAAGGCAACCCCCAAAGAGGTTGTAATTAAGGCGGGCTAGTGGTGACTGCAATTACGGCAGCTTGCCAACACATATACTTGAGATAAAGTGGGCAATAGGGGAACAAAACTACAAAAGGGTTTCCTATCTGTGAAAAAAACTGATGGTTTATTTTGTACTCATCAAATTCCTTGTTGTGACATGTGTAGTGAAATATTTGCAGATAATGATATTATTTATCCTACCAAAGTCCCTGGGATCATCAGGAGCAAATTATGCTAAAAACCTTCTGCGTGCAGCAATCCTTGTGCAGTATTTTCCCAGATTATTCAGGTTTCTGCCTCTGTTAATTGGCCAGTCTCCAACAGGATTCATATTTGAGTCAGCCTGGGCAAATTTCATTATAAATCTTCTCATTTTTATGCTATCTGGCCATGTTGTTGGTTCTTTCTGGTACCTCTTTGGGCTACAGGTGAGTGAAAAAGATATTAAAGACTCTTTTTCAAAAAATACAAAGCTTCTTTGTCACTAAATTTTGTAATGTGCTTTGAATTCTCATGTTGTACGGAAAAGGATGAAGTGTACCTTGCATAGAAGGAAAAGCAGAAGAAATATTAATTGATTCACTTGAATTGAATGCATCTGATTTTAATGGAGTAGGTTGTATATAACATGATAATATGTAACGGTATTTTAAGCAAAGTAATGTATGATGGTGGTTGTTCTAAAAAATTCAATCCTCGTAATTCTTTTGTGATATTGATCATGAAATTCAACTATTAGAATTGTTATGTTTCCCTGTTCAGTTAGAATTAGGAATTTGATTCTGTAAATGATGGTAACATAATTATCAAAATCGCGAGTTAACTCGTGAAATCGTACGAGTTTACAACCTCTTGACAAGTTAAATCGTATGTAGAATCGGAAGGATAGTTACCCGGAAGTAAACTTGGTAAAATTATAACAAACTCGGAAAAATCAAAGTAAACTCGTGAGTAAATCTCTCAAGTGGTGTTTTCTGTGCCGACTCTAATCTTGAGTGTTTCCAATATAATTTGTTCTTATGTCTAAAAAAGTTTGAAATCTTGATTTTTACTCTAATTTATATTTATTTAAAGTAATTTAAACTTATTATGTATTGAAAATTTTTTATTTTTATATTATTTAGAGGTATATTTGTAATGAAGTAAACTCTTAAAATTTTATGTGTGGTAATATTAAATTATTAGCTTTTTCCTTTCATCCTCTTCCTTTTTTCAGAGGGTTAATCAATGCTTGCGAAATGCCTGTCATGATTCTAATATTACTGGATGCTCAACATTTATTGATTGTGGCCGAGGCCGTGTATCTCACCAGAAGTCAGATTTGTGGAATCTTAATGAAAATGCCACTGCTTGTTTGAATTCCAGTTCCGGTATTTTTGAATATGGAATTTATCAACATGCTGTACCACTTACTATAGAAACCAGGGTGGTCAACAAATATGTATTTGCACTGTTTTGGGGATTCCAGGTATGTATTTCATTCTTTTCCTTTTTTTTTTGTTCCTTCTCTAGTTAGTTATTAATTCTGTACTTCTATGAAGATTCAAATAAACTTAATAAAATGCCTGCACAATTGCATATATATAAGGGAAACATATCAACTGAGAGCATGAGACGAACTAATATTGATCATCCAATCTTACATTAAGATGCATTCCTCTGATTTCTGACACTATCACCTGATATGTGTTGTGTTAAGTGTTAACATCTATATTAATCTTATTTGCCACAAAATAATAATCTTTTTTTAATGTACAAAAACCCTTCTCTCTTCTATCATAAGCTTTACTGCTGATCTCTCCTGCTATAAAACCCGCATTTGTGATTGAAGTATTTACAGAGCAAATACCCACTCATGTTGTGCTTGAATTACAGCAGCAATATTATTTGGTTCAATACATGTTGTATTCTAGTTGTTACTGTTTGGAAGTTCCACATCGTTTGTGTCAAAGTGCAACTTGGATATTTGTACGGAAACTGCACTTTATGCTAATTGATTTTAAAATGAAATCTAACATGGTATCACAACCTATAATTCCATCTTGGTTAATTGCCTATTTTGTTAGCCTATCTTGGTTAATTCCAATTGGTTTTAAAATGAAATTAATAGTTACTAGCCCGACAGCCAATCATGTTAACGAGAGAAAAACAGTTTCAAAAGTAAACAGGTACCTAACAAAATACAATGAAAATTTTTCACTTTATCTATTTATTAGTAGTTACAACACACTCATCATATAGTATTTTTATTAAAAAAATGGGGGAGACCAGGCTTGAAGTTCAACATGTGTTTATATATATTCTTTGATACCGTGTCAATGCCCAACTTGGACTAATGCTGAAAGGCACATGAAAAGTTTGATACATCCCTTAACAACTATACCTTCATGATCTTTGATACAGCAAATCAGTACTCTGGCTGGTAATCAAACCCCTAGCTATTTTGTGTGGGAAGTCCTTTTTACAATGGCCATCATAGGGTCAGGACTCTTGCTTTTTGCGCTTCTCATTGGAAACATACAGAACTTTCTTCAAGCTCTTGGACGCAGGTAGAACTTTTTGCTTTGATTTGCTCTGCCTCTTGATTGTTGATGACAAAAATGTTTCTATTAATGCATGTTTGGAAATAGATTATATTCCCCCCCACCTAAAAGCATTCTCAAAAAGCTAGAAAAAAAAGCATTTATTTCTTCAAAATAAGCTGAATAAAAGACACTAAAATAATCTATTTCTCATAAAATAAACTTCTGGATGGCATCATCCTTTGCCTCTAACAGTTACTATCAAACTAAATTTTGATTTCCTAGCATCAGCATGCCTCTAAAGTAAACTACACCTTGTATTGTGCATGTGTAAGAGCGTAAAACTAATATCGTGAAATAAGGCTGAACCCGTGGATGGATATTAATACTGAGAAAAAGGGGTCAATACAATAGTAGGCTTAATCAATGTAACAGTAGCAGAATGAGTATAGAGCACCAACAGAATTAAAGGATCTAAGAAAACAAATTAAGCAACGATAGCATTGGGTCTTCAGCCTCGACTTCATTCCAATGCCTTGGCACCTGAGAAGAAGAATGATGTTCAAAGAGGAGTTCATGAGGGAGAGAATTAAGAAGGGAGGAAGTACCATAAATTGCCTAACTGACAAAATCCCGGAACAGGGTATTAGATATTCTCTTTCTGCTACTCTTTCTTGGCTCCACGATTCCTGGATTGGTTGCCACCTGTCCTCCCTTTGTAACTAACTTGGAATTTGTCTCATTGTGCACCAGGCCTCCCACATGAACATCCATTTCATCATATGTAACCACCTCAGCACTGTTTTTCTTCCTTACAGCATCACTCATCATCATCATTTTGGATCGAGATACTTAAATTGTACTAGAAAGAAGTCCTCTTTAAATGTTATGGTTCAGTTTGGATAAACTTCTAATAAGCATTTATAGGAAAATAAAATCTAAACGTAAAATGAGAGTGTTAAATGAGAGAGTTTCTATAAATTATTTTATATATAAGTTAATAGTAAGTTATGGGAGAAGCTTAACTAATGTTACCTTCTCTCATATTGTGCTTGACATATTTTCCTTCAACACACGTACAGGAGGCTAGAAATGCAACTTAGAGGTCGTGATGTTGAGCAATGGATGAGCCACCGTCGCTTACCAGTCGAACTTAGAAGGTATGAGATGCTCTCTTTCTTTGGGAAAATCACAACATCCAGTTTTTTGAAAGGTATCTGTCTTTTGGTTGAAACTTGTTAACTCCCCCCCACCCCTTCCTACAACTCTCTTTCTTGAAAAAGTACATGGGCAATTTACTGCGACAACGATACATAGTTACTGTTTTACCCGCCGAGACTTGATTAAGTTAGCAACTTTGAATTGCTTTTTAATCTAAAGAGAGACGAAAGATAATTTGGAATCTCTTATTGTGTCTATTGTATCTGTCTCCAATTGTGTACATATTTCTAAAAGTCTGGTTGTTTAACATGATTAATCACTATGTACATTAGTAATATCCCTATTCCTGAAACTTATATGTCACACGATCCATTGCAACCTGATACTTATTTACATTAGTAATATCCCTATTCCTAGAACTGTTGAAAATATCTTATTGGCAACCAGTCACACGATCCATTTTCTTTTCGATTGTGTCAATTTTACTGCTTTTGTTTATAAATTGAAAGAAAGTTATCCAGCAACCAAAAGTAGTAAATTTTTTAAGACGAGAAAGCATTTATTACACCTTTGTATTTTCGATGTAATACATGTCTTATTTTCCAATAAAAATTTGTACTTTTAAGCGCTAAAGATAATTCCTAAGGGTTCAAGTTAACAGAACTCATAAATAGGGGTTAGTGCTGTCTTCTTAATAACATTATTGACAATCTTGTTCATTTGCTTTCCTCCTTCATTATCCGAACTATGATGCGAACAATTACAACCATCCACTTTGCATGAATCAAGTTTGTAGCTCTAATAATCATCGTGATATAGACAACGTATACGTACATATTTGAAACTATTGATTATTATATCATAGAGCATGTAGGTTTGAATTCTAAGAAAATGGTATTTCTACTAATGTACATATGAGATATTTTGTCTGTGTTGCAGGAGAGTAAGGCAGGCTGAACGGTATAGTTGGGCTGCAACAAGGGGGGTGAATGAAGAAATGCTTCTCGAGAATTTGCCAGAAGATCTCCAGACAGACATAAGGCGTCATCTCTTCAAATTTGTTAAGAAAGTATGCCCTAGAAAATCTTAGCACAATTAGTAACAATTAAAAAATATGATATGATTAATTGTTAAGTGGAATATGATAAATGGAAAACCTTTTTTAAGACAGACATTATGAATATTGTGAAACTAAAACTGACTTATCAAAGGCCAAAATACATCAAGAAGCTTGAAAGTTGTGTTATGATAATTTAATTTTCTGAGGATCTAAATCTGCAGGTTCGAATCTTTGCCCTGATCCTGAAGGATGAGCCTATCTTAGATGCCATTTGTGAAAGACTAAAACAAAAGACATACATCAAAGGAAGTAAAGTTTTGAGTCGTGGTGGTCTTGTAGAGAAGATGGTCTTTGTTGTACGTGGGAAATTGGAGAGCTTTGGAGATGATGGAAATATCGTTCCCTTATCTGAAGGTGATGCTTGTGGTGAAGAACTTCTGACATGGTATCTTGAGCATTCTTCTGTAAGCACAGGTATAGCAATACTAGATACAAGGATACAAGCCTGTTAAATTAGAGGCACCAGAAGTTGCAATTATCAGCAACTTGGGCCACTACAAAAATTGGAAACATGATTTACCAATGTGTTTTCTGAGTCTTGCAGATGGTAAAAAAGTAAGGGTTCAAGGGCAGAGGTTGCTAAGCAACAGAACTATAAGATGCTTAACAAACGTGGAGGCATTTTCCCTTCGCGCTGCAGACCTTGAGGAACTCACAATTCTTTTCACAAGATTCTTGCGGAACCCTCATATTCAAGGAGCACTAAGGTCTTTCATGTCATTTCTTTTGGTTGTTTCATGTCATTATGTTCTCAACTTGTCAACATTGCACACATCCAAATGGGGGGAAATGATCTTGATACGCATAATGCATGTTACGTGAATTATTTTTATGCATGATTTCTTTTTCAAAACCATGGCATGGGCTCTAACATAACAATGGTTTGATAATTCTATGATGTTAGGTATGTATCACCTTATTGGAGATCCCTTGCAGCAAACCGTATTCAGGTTGCATGGAGATACAGGAAGAAGCGTCTAAGTCGTGCTAATACCGCGCAATCTGATCAAACACTGATCTCTTATAGATTCTAATGTAATAGCTACGCTTTGTTATAGGTTGTACGGCTACACAAATATCTTCAATTAGATTCACTTTTTCATGTACAAATAGCTTTAATAGCACACACAAAACCTTTACATTCTCAATGTGTATATTATTTATTTTTAAATGAATGCTAGTGCATGATTATTGTTGCTTTGCTTCCTTCACCAAAAAAAAATGCTGCCTTGCATAATTATAATTTGAACAGGGTTTGCTTTATCTTGAAAAATAAATCCCGATGCTCATAATAATATTAAGAGAGGATTATAGCCAAGCAGGCAACTAAAATGAAAGGAAAATATATATAAAAAAAAAGATTGTTGCTTTTCCCGGTAAAATAATAGATCGAAGTGGACATGCACATGTATAACAAACAAGTGGCTAAATGGAAGACTTGCCTTCTTATTATAACAATCACTGTTACAAAATATTAGTTATTTAATTAATTAGGTCGTTAAGAGTGATGATTGGTAGTTAATTACTTCTCCCAAAAACTCTAAATAGAGTTCTGGCAGGCCACATGCATCAAACAAGCAATAGAATAATCTGCTTCCAAGCATCTGAAAACTGCCATGTTTATAGTATTTACTAGATATGGTAGAATTATCTTTTATGTTCTTCACATTTGTTGTAAGTTATGTTAATTCAGGAATTTTGCAGACGCGGTGATCCCAGACCAGCTTAATTTCTCATGGTAATGGGTTTCATTTCTGGTCATGCATATGAAATAAGATTTATTGGAAGATGTTAGTCCTTTCACGTGGATAAAATATTTTGAGATTGAAAATGAAAAAGGAGAAATTTGAATGAACACCCTTAATATTTGAATTCACATCTTATTTAACATATAAAAATTAAAAAGAATTATATGTTTTCACTTTATTCCTCTTATAAAAGTAACAACTTTTTTTTTTTTAAAAATTTTCTAATTCTCCATAAAAATCTTTTTAGAGAGTTAAAATTTTCTCTCAATCCATAGTACACGATCAAATTATGCCTAAAATTTGTATAAAAAACAAGACAACACATCTTTTTGACTCTCTTTCCCATATATATAACATATATGATTTAATTTTTCAGTAGAGTTTGAATCTTCCAAAAGGCATATTTACATAAGTCATAGAATGGAAACAGAGTATTAGAATGGAAAGAGAATATAATGAAAACAAAACCTGGAGAAGTCCAGTCATGAACAAATGGAACGCCTATGTGTTTTGATCCATGAGTATTTGATATTCGACCAAAACAGTTAACCACACCTTTAACTTTCTGAAGAGATTTCTATGGAGTTAAAAATTTAAATTTTTTTTAACTCTCAGGAAAGATATCTAAGGAGAGTTAAAAAAATTTATAAAAAAAATTGTTACTTTTACATTGAGAGATAAATTCAAAGACATAAATTCTACAAACAATAGCTCTTCCAATAAGGAAATGAGATTTTGGAAATGACTCATTGGAATTCTCTTTTTGCAACCCCATTTTACTATTGCACCCCATAATTTTCACAATATACCATGTACAAATTATGAATCTCAATCCCACAATTTGCTCATGTTTAGGGTTGAAAAAACACATGGCAAATCTCATTATTCACAATTATATAGCTATGCATTGCTGTTCATGTTTAAGGTTGAGTTGAATAGACCATTTTCATATTACAGATCATATATATATATATATCTCGACAAAAAAAGTATTATTAATATGAAAAGTGAAATAAAAGTAGAAAATATGTCCTCATATATTTATTTATCTTAGTTGAGCGAAGAAGATGAGATTCACGTTGAGCAGAGCACAGGGAGGTGGCAGCTCAAAAACTAGTAGAGAACCTAAAAAGGTAAAAACAATGTACAATGTAGGTATTTTAAATTTTTTAGGTGCAAATAGTAAAATAGGATGCCTCTTTTTATCAGGAATGGAACGTATCCGGCTTCCAAATCATTTTTCAGATTGTAATTGTAGAGAGACTTGTGAGTATTATAAGTGGGGATTAATCAATGTTAAGGAATTTATGTTAGTGGAGGTAATATTTATATAAATAATTTTATATTATAAAAATAATATACTCATTCCATTCCAAAATAAATATTATTTCACATTGTTTTATAAAGATCAATATATGTTCTAAGGGTAATAATTAAGAAACTTTAGCTTATAAAAAAAATAAATTAAGATACTATAAAAAATTATTTTAAAGTGACGTGAATAATTTCTTAACAGTGTTAAGAACACTTAAAAATCCAACTACTAAGAATTAAGAATTAATACTTCATTAAAAATTTAATAGTGACATTATTAAATGTGTTAGAGAAACAATTAATATTATATTGGAAAGTCAAATGTGAGAATTATCATGAGACATATTATTTTCAAATGTAATATTCAAATAATATATTTTAAAATAAAAATTGATATCATAAGTATTCTTTACTGTATCCTATTTGGTAGAGATGAAAAAATTAATGTAGATGAAAAAAATTGGTAAGTAAAAATATGTGATAAATAAAATATAAATTAAAGATGTTTGGTTATTGAGAGGAGAGAGATAAAAAATTAAGTAAAAATATATAAAAATAGTATAATAGAATAAAATAAAATATGAACGAAATTATTAAACCGTTGTTTAAGGATTAAAAAAGATAACACGCAATAATATTAGAAATATTATAACCTCTTTTAATATCCAAAATAAGTAATAATTGGATAATATATTTTGGGTTAGAAAATAAAAAGAAAATACAATTTTTATATAGCATTAAGAAGCAAATTCAAAACATAGTAGGGAAAAGTAGTTCACTCGATTTCTAACGGATCGGTCCCATTCTCCATGTCACTGTCAACCATTAGATAAAACTCCCTTAACCACATAATAATCTTCATAATTTTGTTTTATAAGTAATAATCTTTATAAATTAAAAATATTTAATTACATATTTTAGTTCAGGTTCCAAATTGTTACACGTAGAAATAAGAGTGACATCATTATGTTTTCCAAAGTCAGAGTAATTAAACCATCTTTAATTGGTTTTAATTTTTATTTTGACAAATGTTAACAAGTGTTTAAATACATTCATTATAAAAGTAAAAACAAAAATTATTAAAATATTTTCTTTTATGATTTTAATTGAATTTTCATATAATTTATAATAAAAAATTGCCTAATTGAATATTTCGAACTTTCATAATTTAGCATATTTTTTCAATAATAATTTTTTTTGCAAATCTTACTTTTGTACTATTCCATTTTATTTTTTCGCTAGATCTTTATAAAATGTTCATTCAACGATTTAATTGCATATATTTATCACTGAACTTTCTATTTATAAATTTTACTATATAATTTCTTTTACAAATTTTACCATCCTATTATTCAATTTTTGCAAATTTTATCATGAAGCTATGCATTCAATTGACAAAGATTTAATGGAAAAAACAATTTTTTAGAAATTAAATAATAGAATTCACAAAAAATTCAATAATAAAATTTATAAAATTATAAAAATTCGGTAATAAAACCTAGCATAAACTTAGTTGTCAGTTTTTATTTATGTGACTTTTATTCATATCAGTGTAAAAAATTTTACACGTATATACCAATTAAACTCTAAAGTTTATTCTTTCTTCTATCCTGGGTGTTTTTGGTTTTTGAAATAACTGAAAAAAATAATTATACTTACTTAGTTCATAAATGTGAGATATTTTTAATTAATTTATATTTTTTAAGATAGTTAATTTAGTTAAAAATATTAAATTTAAAATTAATTTTCAAAATATCTTTAAATTTATTAGGACACATAATTTTTATATTTTTATTTAATTCATTTTTATATTAAGAATATTTTGGTCCAAAAATAATTAATTCACAAGAAAATTTGAAAAAACAGTCTTATATAATGATGGATAAATAAATTTTAAAACTGTGTCCTAAATTTAAGGATAAATATACTTATTTTGATTATTATTATTATAATCGATTAAAATTAAAATCAGTTTTTTTAAAAAAATATTTTGAAATAATTAAATTTAGTTAGATGCAAAAAATATAGTTTTTACTGGTAAAAAAGTATAAAAAATCATTAAAAAATCATAACCTACGAATTTTTAGATTATAAAAATGTTTTGATTTTTAAAAAATATGTTTTTTCAAGTATCTGAATGAAATTGCAAACAACATTTTGAGGTCAGAAGCGGGTGATATTGGGAAAATAATCTTCATGAAACACGCTTAATCCAAATTTCTATATTACATTCCCTAAAATAGAAGGCAAATATTATATCAACTTTTTATTTTACTTTGACTTTAGAAGCACTTTGATAGCACACTGCATAAAGAAGGAACAAGGAACGCGATTTGCCAAGGAGACAAAAACAAGATTTTTCCCTCTTCACAACACAATACACAACTTTTGAACAAAGGTTTCCCCACCTTATTTTTTATGACATTTGATGTTTTGGAGTGAAAAGAACAAAAAACATAAAAGGTGGATTAAGAAGTCTGAGTGAGGCCTCTGTGTCTCTGAAGAAGAAAAAGGTGACAATCATTCCTTTCTTCTTTCAATGTTTTTCATTGCCCCAAGTCTCAACTCACTCTGCTTTCCTTTTGTTTTCATTTTTTACTTTCTCATATTTTTCTTTTTCTCCTTTTTTAGTTTCATTGTTATTCTTCAAAAGTAAGTTTCTTTTGATTCAATAATGAGTCTCTGCTTCTTTTGAAAATATAAATTAAATGTGTTCAGGTTTTAGAAATAGCCAAAATTTGAGGACGAGTTTATGTCTAATGTACTTTATTAATTTTAAGAATTCAAACCTGAATGTGTTCAGGTTATTTAAAAAAAAAAAAAAGAGAGAAAACATAGAATTTTTAATTAAAAATCATTTATGAAATCCTATTATTATTACTATATTTTTTCATTTCTCATTCTAACACTTTTTTTTCATCTAAGTTGTCTTATAACAAACATTGTTATCATAAGTTTAAAACATGGTTATTTTTTTTACATTATTATTATTATTATTATTATTATTATTATATATATATTTTATTTATTTATTGGGAGGGTTGAATGACCTAAATAGGTTCATTTTTTTAAAAAAATTACCTAAGTGAGTCTGTTTTACAAAATATTATCAGGATAAATTTGTTTTTGGGTTTAATCTCATCAAACATCAACTCACAATTGAGGTTTAAGTTTTTGTGCTTAGGTGATCTCTAATATGACAAAAATTACTCAATAAAACGCCTTAAAAAATAGACTCATTTGGATCCATCAGTATAGTCTATTAAAAGAGATCCATGTATTTTAAGAATAAGTTTAAGGAAATTATTTTTCACTCATATTTTATTTTATTAAAATTTAATAGTTGTAATGAATAATTAATAAGTATAGTTATTTATTACAACAAAAATGGTTAGTGTAGATTTAAAATTTCCAATAAAAAATCTCTACAAAATAATTTCTGCAATTTAAAGTAAATAAAATAAGTTGAGTATATGGTTGATTTTTACAGAAATTTAATTTTAAAATATATTAAATATTTTTCTAAAATTCTATAAAATAAATCTAATGGCTAAAAATAACTGAAGAATATTAATAAAATAATAAAATGAATTTGGGAATTTTTTTTTCACTTCAATTTTCTTTTTACACTCTCAATTTATTGAAAATTTTCAAATTCCCTTGGTCTCCCTACATCGTGCACCCATGAACTTCAATATTAACTCAGCTACAGTCTGCACCACCTAAAAAGGAAATTAATATACTTGCATCATTTAATTGGTATATATTTATCGTGTAAAAACTAACATTTAGTTATAATCTTTAATTTATATTAAGTTTATTAATTTTACTAATTAATATTTTAAAATTTATATAAATTAAAAAATATAATTAAACATTAGTATAAAATTTTATTACACTTTTAATATATACCAATTAAATTCTTATATATAATAATTAAAAATGTACATAAATATTAAAAAAAGTTCAACAATACGGCACATGTGCTTGTCCAAATCAAATCTAAGCATATAACACATCCTTCTAGGAAAAAGGCCTAGAATGTGCTTTGCAACTAGCAAGTCATTCTGGTATTATTTTTTTTATATAATTTTTTAAGTCATTCTAGTACCTTACTATAAACTATTTTCACAATAATCTAGCCTTGTATCGATTATCTAACAAGTTTTGTTGCCTTTTCGTTCATAACAAAGTAGCGAGCAACCAACAAAGATGTTCATTGCTCCGTCCTTGAATTACATGTTGTCTTCACATTTACAACTATCTCCCTATCACACTTGGTCGATATTTTACACATTCACCTCTCTACTTGTACCATAATCAACAAGCTCACCCAAAATGCATGTCTTAACTTGAATGAGTAAAATATAGTGGGGTCTTCCACTGGGAATTTCTCCTCAGTCAGGTGCTAATTACTCTTTTTGTGTTTATTGCTCTCTTGTTTTTCTTAGTTATACTATAGCTGCTTATTCTTGCATATGGATTGGAGGATAGACAATAACTAGAGGTATAGGAAAACTAAGAAATATTCTAAGTAAAATTTTTAAAATTGATTTTAAATTTGATATGGTACAGAAACATATGTGATGACTATTTTGTTAATTTCATTAAAAATTGCAGAATCAACAAGGAAACATGGCTAATTTTGAAATGGATGGGGAGCCAGGGCCATCAGAAAGACATGCACAACATAATGGAGTTGAGAATTGTAGGTTTGGGAATGTTGTATCAAGGACAAGAAGTGCATCAATTTCTATTCCTATGGTGGCCATGAAGGCATATGAGAGAGAAACCAGTCTTGTGGGACATACTGATCCACTTCCCAGTGTGAGAAAATCCCCCTTAATGCATGTGTATAATCCAGTATATGCCGCCAATGGAACTCAAAATCATTTGCATCAGAGTATAGTTGTGAAAGGAAACAAAGTAGTGGAAAGCAAGACAGAAAAAATGTCTACTCTGGAAAGGACAGATGAAAATAATTGGAATAACAGGTATGATAGAAAGAATAAACACTTGCTGAGGTCTGGAACACTGGGAATGTGTGATGATCCTTATTGTACCACTTGTCCCACTTACTTCAAGGCCTCTATGGAAAGACTTTCAAAAGCTTCCTCTGTTTTTGATCCTCAGGTAATACATTATTATTTCTCTATAACTTTTAGAAATCATAATACTTTCATATTTTGAAGTTCTCATTTAATATATAGAGCATAAAAAGAGAACTTTAGGGAATGTTTATTGAATTAATGTACTATAGTTTATGTGCTTCCTAAGTAGCCAACTATTTCCATATTTATATATTTTAGACATCAAGATGTTGAATGGTATTTCTATGAAAAGTACTCTGTTTTAATTTACATGAGAAAACCTTTGAGTTTAGTATCTTAAAGTCCTATTTAGTTTGACGTATCATGAACAACAACTGCTGTAGAAAATTCAATTAAAAATAAACAGTAACTTAGGTATAATCTAGAAAAAATGTTATTTTTTGAGACACTCACCTGGTGATGCTTTTCTCTCTTGAATATGGTCTCCTAGACATTCTAGCAGCTCCACGCCCTATTTGTTTGAGAGTTTAGATTGAGTGGGAACTAGTTTCTGGGACAATGATTTTTCTTCTGAAATTTCCTGTTGGACATATAACTTCGGCAAATTCTCTGTTATTTTTACAAGTTGGTCTGAAATCTTTGAAATAATTGGTTTGTTGACAACATGGAAAGAAGATAGTAAAAAAAAAAAAAAAAAAGAGAGCGGAAAGTAGAATGTAATTCACTATAATAGGCATTGAACGTTTACTATAATTAGCATATATTAGATTCAAGCTTGCACATTTTTCAGATATATTATTTTTTAAAAAAATAATTAGAGAATTTAAAAAGTAAAAAAACACATAAATGTTTTTAATTCCATTTTGAAATCTTATTAAGGTTAATTCCACTTGAAATTTATAATGATATTTAGATGTGCTATGAATTCGTTAAAAGTTAACTTTGCTAGATTAATATCATCATGCCGGATAAATTTAAGGCAATTAAAGGATAAAATTGATGAGAAAAGTAAATAAACCAATGGTTAGCAAAATATGGACCAAATATGGACCTTTGGCTATGTTTATTTGCATCTTCGAGGGAAACTAATGATCAAATATGGACTAGGAGACCTTTTTCTTAGTTGTCTGCTTGTTTATTCAACACTGTTACTGAAGGCCACTATGACATACTTTTACTTTATCATCATTCTTTATCTTATGCAGACCTCTCCCTTTTCCTTGGCTACCACTTTCACATAATGAAGTGTATTTCCATTTATGCTTTGAATGTTTACAGTTTCAATTCCACAATGCTCTTTATGGGGATGCCAAGGGTTTTGGGAGAAAATTTGTTTCTTTCTGCTCTTCATATGTTCCTGGAGTTGTGAATCCTCACTCAAAAGTTGTACAACGATGGAACAAGTTTTTGGCCATTTTTTGCATGGCGGCAATTTTTGTGGATCCATTATTTTTGTTCTTAATCTATGTGCAGAAGGTATGATACTTTTCCTTTTATTAAATTTCCAAAATCATGCAAGTCATAAATAGTTAGATACATATATTTTCCAGTTTCTGTTTTTGCAAATTTACTTTGCATTTTCCCCATTCATTGTATGCAGCAAGATAAATGTATTTCTATCGACTGGTACATGACAAAAGTTCTTGTTGTAGTAAGAAGCATTAATGATGTGGTATATTTCTTGAACATTCTTCTCCAGGTAATCTCTCTGTAACTACCTTTCCATAACATATGATATTACATTTTTTTTTTTGGTGAAGGAAGTATGCTGTTACATATATATAATATATTAATATCAAAAGAATGGTACCATATTGTTTGCTTGGAAAATATAATCAATCTTCTTCAATAGCAAATTTTAGTTTACCGGTTTTAGAAGATAAATATTATAACAAATATTATTAAGAATTTTTTTAGCAACATAATTCAGGTTTTTAGGTCAAATACTTGTTGTTTGAAGAATAAGGATATGCTTCTGTAGAAAAGTTTGTCTAAAAGCTCTAATGTGACAAAATAAGCTAATTTAGTGTTTAGCTAAAACATTTACAATTATTATTTATCCAGAAGAGCTTATTAAACAATTAGTGTTTGGAAAAAATTAAATAGCTGATTTTATATTATTAGAATTAATATAAATATTATATAAAAATAAATTATTTAAATGTTTAAATTAAATGTAATTAAAATAATATAAATATTTTCCCATTTATTAAAATAATTATTTTGATTTAAGTATGTCTTAGTCCTTAAAATTTAGGATGATTATACTTTTGATCTCAAAAATTGAAAAGAATTATTTTGATTCTTAAATGTTAAAAAAATGTGATTTTAGTCCATCTTGACAATAGTAATAAATGTGTTGATAAAATTAAAAAATTTAATATGAAATGTCAACATTGTTAAATTTTTTGGTCTCCAATTTACAATAGATTTTTTAATCCCACAAATTCAAAAATAATTTTTACTTCTTAAGATTTAAATATATATTTTTAATATCCAAATTTAAGATTCATGTTTTTAGTCCTTAATTTTAAAATAACCTATTTTTTTCTTCTTAATTTTTAAACAACTTATTTTGGTTAAATTTCTAACATTGTTGTTACATAATCAATTAATGTTGTTATATCATCACAACAAAATCATCTTTAAATGATAAATAATAAAAAATATGAGGACCAAAATAAAATGTTTTTAATTTAAGAGGTTAAAAATTATTTTTAAATTTGAGGACTGAAAAATTATTTTTAAACTTACGGGATTAAAAAATATTTTTTAAAATTAAGGGACTAAAAATCTTTTTTAAATTTAAGAAACTAAAAAATTATTTTTAAATTTGGAGGACTAAATTTGAGGACTAAACAACTAATTTTAAAATTTGAGAAAAAAAAATTGACTTAATTTTAAAGGACTAAAGAAAACATGAGATCAACTTCTTAAGAAGTTGGAATATGAGAAACTTAAAATTGAGCTTGCTGAAAAATTCTATTAAGAGCCTTTTGGCTTTTTCAAAAGCTGAAAAAATATTGATCCAACAAATACTGCTTATTTGATTGATAAAAGTATAGCAGCAGAAAAGTTACTAGAGGTTCTTCTACTATGCATCCAAACGGCTTTAAGTAGATCGTTGAAGCTCCAATGTTTGTAGTGTGTGATGCATGGATAAGGATATGTGTGGCTTGTTAGATTTCATCTCAAAATCAACTGATTTCTGTGATGCCTAAAAAAATTGATGATGCCTACCAGATTCTTGAAGATTGGCTCTAGTTTCTAATTCCAGGTTAGATTTCACCTTAAAATCAATTGGTAATAAGTGAAGTTGTCCAACATTAAGTTACGCTAGGAATTGAGAGACACAATAAGAAAATTTCTAACTCTAGCTTAATAATCTTAATAAGACACTTCTTATCCAGTTCTTCCAATTAGCATTCATGAAGTAAGCAATGAACTTGGTTAACCTATAAATTACTATAATGCAAGAGATTTCGAATAAAACTTCTGTCTAGAGCTCCTAACTTTTTCATCACAAGTATATTGTTAACATGCACACCGATAAAAATAATTATACTCAAACCGGAAAGGTCCTTTGTCTCTTGGGCTGGCACATCTCGTGTGCATGCCTCTTATTTCTATTAATAAATTTTGGCTTATCAACAAAAAAAAAAAAAAAAAACTCAAACCGGATAAAGTGAAACAAGAAAGCACATTGTATATACAATAAGAAAGTTATGGTGATTTGCTTACTCATCTAGTGGAGAATAAAGTATTAAAGATACTTCTCGTACTTAATTAATTATTTATGTTGCTGTAATTTTGGCCATAGTGCTGATAGTCTGAGCAATATAGTGGTTCAAATTCAATTATAGCTTTATCCTTGTCACTAGCCCATTTTAGAGTGTGACATGAATTGTGCTTCTTGTCAGGTTTCTCTTCTGTAATCTTATAACAATCATTGCATTGAAAGTTTGAAACAATTATTTCATATATGATATCAGTTGCAGGAGATTTTTCCTCCAATCTAGAAACCCAGAGCTTTTTTCTCTTTCTTCATAGAGTATTTGTCATTATAAGCCGTACAGTGTCAACTACATTATGTAAATTAGAGTGAAATAAAAAATGAAATGATTATTTGAGTTAAATGATGAATAAGCTGAAGTGTTTAGCTTATTGATATTATATTGTAGCATTTGTGTACCTATTTATGTCTAGCTTTCCTTCTATCAATCAGTTGAGGAGATTAAAAGGAAAACAAAAGAAACAGAGAAGTCAAGGGAGCATTTACTTGCAGTTTTATTTTATGTTTTTATTCTTCTTTTTTAACTTTTTAATTACAACATTGCCACCTTTTTTTCAATCTTTTTTCTGATTTCAGAGTTTTCTACAAGAACCACCGAAAATAACTTCTTTTTTTTCTCTATTCCCTGTACAAATCTTTGGAAACAGGAAAATTGATTAAAAAGAAAATGGCAATTTTATAATTAAAAAGTGGAAACAGAGAATGAAAATAGGAAAATAAAAATACAAGTAAACACCCCCTAATGTATCCTAAACCTTGAGTATGGTTATTGAGCTCTTAAAGCTAGTTTGCTTCCTTTCCATAATTTAAAGCTTAATAACTCTATCTAGTTGCCTTCTGCAGTTTAGGTTGGCCTATGTTTCTCCAGAGTCTAAGGTGGTTGGTACAGGAGATTTAGTTGATCATCCCAAGAAAATTGTTCTTCATTACCTGCAGGGTTATTTTCCTATTGACTTGTTTGTTGCATTTCCTCTTCCTCAGGTAAATTTTTTTCATATCCCCTCTTCATTATCTTCATAAATTATGATTGAAATAAATATAAAATACAAAATATTTCTATATACCATTATACCAAACCTAAAATAAACCAGAATATTTTTAATTTGTGCAACCATTAGTGGCATTAATAGCACAAGAGAAAGCTATCAATTAAAGATAAATCACAAATGCATACTAAGGTACACAAGAAACAACAGTATCTATTGAAGAAAATATTAAAAAAAGAGACAATCTTGGAATTCCTTTTAAAAAGAATTTAACTACATCTAAACAAACAAATATCACAATATCCTGTGATAAAGAGCCAATCTTGATTCTACAATTTTATTTATTCTAAAAACATTTACTATAATATTATTTTTATGTTTAATATTTTTATTTTTTGTTTGTACTAATCTAGCTATATAATATATTCATTTATTCGTCCATGCATGGAATGAGTTTTTATCTCATTATCCTTAAAACTTAAGCAGCCATTGACAGGCTATAAATGACTTTTATCTCCATTAACTTTTGAGCTGTGGCAGAGTAATGCTTAATACTCCTCTTTTCCTATCTTTTAATGTTTTAGGTTTTTATTTATTTTTGTTCAAAATGATGGTTTATAATTTCAAAGTTTAATTTTTTTTTTAAATACTCTTATTTAATATTCAAGTACACTAGACATAAGCTATTAAATAAATACATTTTAGTATAAATATAATAACTTTTAATTTCATTAATATTTTAATAACATTAAACATCAAAAGATTAAGAAAGAATAGAGTGACGGTCAGTTTTTTTTGTTAAGTTTAATGACTACGCTCTCGTAGTAAAAGAGTTGTACGTTTATATTTAGTTATAACTCTTTATTCGTATAATTCTTAAAATTTTAAAAAATCAACTTAAAATTTCAAAAAATCAACTCAATTTATGGTAAACGAAGAAAAGTGGAAATTGAAAGTAAAGGTAAGTGCATATTAATTAAACTCTTTTTTTATCTTATTTCTATAATTACTTTTATGAATTGCTTCTTCTGTTTCATCATGTTCATGTTTGAAATGAACCGCACCTTTGGACATGATCATTTGCTTGAGTACTAATAGGTGGGGGAGTGGTGGAAAGTATTTTTATTCTGTAAAAATTAATCAACTATTGGTTTATTATATGCTCATCAAACTCCTAGTCATGATCCGTACTGAAATATGTGCAGATAATGATAATTTTGGTCCTACCAAAACACTTGGGGTTATCAGGAGCAAACTACGCCAAGAATCTTCTGCGTGCAGTGATCCTTGTGCAGTATATTCCCAGATTATTCAGGATTCTGCCTTTCCTGATTGGCCAATCTCCGACAGGATTTATATTTGAGTCAGCTTGGGCAAATTTCATTATAAATCTTCTCATTTACATTCTTGCTAGCCATGTTGTTGGCTCTTGCTGGTATCTCTTTGGTCTACAGGTCAGTCAAAACTCAAAATAACGTTTGAAGCTTATTTTTCTAAACATGAGAAGGGACTATTTGATTACTTTTTGTTCAAATTAAAATGAAATATTATTTGTTTGGGTTGTCAATTTTTTCATTTCTTTGTTTTGAGAACATATATGGTGTCCATGATTAGAGTAGAAAATGGAGTACATGGTATAGGCAAAATGAAGTGTCTTGTTAGTATGATATCACTATATATGCTAAAAAATTTAATCCTTGTAATCAATTTATTAATTTTGATAGTAAAATTCAATTATCATGTCTTGGATTCTTTGAAGATGAGTGATCCAATTAGATCAGTAAGCAAAGGTTAATATTAACTTACTTTCTCTTTTTAGAGGGTTAATCAATGCTTGCGAGATGCCTGTGGTAATTCTCCTATTGATGTATGCATGGCAGTCATTGATTGTGGACATGGTCATATAAGAAACAGCCAATCTGATCAAGCATCAGCTCTCTGGAGCAACAATGCAAATGCTATTGCTTGTTTGAATCCCTCCTCGAGTGGTTTCAGTTATGGAATCTATGTTAATGCTGTACCTCTTACTATGGAAACTAGTCTGGCTAACAAATATATTTATTCTCTGTTTTGGGGATTCCAGGTATGTATGCTTCTCTTTATTTGATCCTTCTATATTAAATTTGTGCCTACTGTATAAGTAGGGAGATATGAATATTGGTTTGGGCTTGAGCAACCATTCTTTTCATGCATTCCCCCTAGATATGCCTTGCATCCATTTATATACATACATTGGTTGTAACTCCTTTGGTTTAAAGCTTAGATGAAGCACACACTCACTTTATGCGGTGCTAGAATTAATTAGAAGACAACCAATGAACTCTAGGACACTTCTGTAAATGTTCTGATATAGACATAGTAAAGGCCGGGCCTGAATCCACACTTGACTTAGGCTCTTCAGTCACTGCACATGAATGTTTTGATATTTTTCAATTCTAGTTTTATACCTTTGTGATATTTAATGCAGCAAATCAGTACTCTTGCTAGTAGTTTAGTCCCAAGCAATTTTTGGGGGGAAGTCCTTTTTACAATGGCCATCATAGGATTGGGACTCTTGCTTTTTGCAGTTCTCATTGGAAACATACAGAACTTTCTTCAAGGTCTTGGACGGAGGTAGAACTTAATTACTGCTCTTAGATTCTGTAGAACTTAATGCTCTAGCATGCTGAGCCCCTTAATTGTTTCATCACAATTTATAATGTATCTCTTTCATCCATTTTCTTTTAAGTCCACTTCTTTTAGTACTTTTTGAGTTTTGACGTAAAAATTTAAAAATGATGCAGACAGTTGAATGATAGCCATCCTATGAGTGTAATTGTTTCAAACTACAAGTTGTAAATTCCCTAATATCATCATACTTCTTAACTCTCAAATTATAATATACTCCATCCACCGGATATTACAAGACCTTCCTTTTCAATAAGAGGAGCATCATGAAAACTCTTTTAGAAACTTTCTTTCTAAAACTTTTCCTATCAAGTGGTTGGAGATAATTAATTTTTGTGTGTTCCACTTATTATTAAATGACTATATCTTCTAAAATTAGTGAAAATTTTCAAAAGGAGAGAGTTTGAGAGTTTTCTAGCCATTTTCATTTGATAACTCACAACTTTTTTAAGAAGTAATTAATTTAGATAATCACATTAAATTTGTCAATTATTTTTACTATTCTTCCAAAATTAGCTTTATTCTCCAGAGAGAAAAAGTTACTTAAAAAATATTTATTAATTGATTAAGGTAGTTTAAAAAATAATTAATACATTTAAAAATTGAAAAAAAAGATCTTATGAGAAGGGACAAAGAATTTTTTAAAAATTGTCTAATAATTAAAAACTATGAAGTTATATGCTATACGATTTATATTGTCACTGTTTTGGACTAAGTTATTTAAATAGGACTAGGAGGTGCTCCCTGGTTCTATTTAGTAGAGAGGATAAAAATAGAAGAAAAATATTTGAACATTTCCTCCCTATTTTTTCTATGAACAGTAAGGAATCAAACAAGGGGTAAATATTATATCATGTTAATTCTATGCAGGGAACTTTGTCCTTTTTAGTCAGCTTAATTAATTTATCTACTGCTGCAAGTTTTAATTTCTGATTGAAGTCTGATGTCAAATTTTCTATTAGAATGCCCTTTATATATTTTCTTCCATATCACTTACAGAAGGCTAGAAATGCAACTTAGAGGCCGCGATGTTGAGCAATGGATGAGCCATCGTCACTTACCAGAAGATCTAAGAAGGTACTTAATGTTTTAATTATTTTAACAAATCGCATTGATGTACCTTGCGAGGAAGGTATCTGATTCTGTTATTTACTTATTTTGTTCAAGTCATTGCTTGCTAACTCTCTACCCCTCTCACAATCTTTCGTTCTAATAATGTACATGAACAATTTATTGTTACAATAAGACAGTTGCTGTTTTATAATTGAGACTCAAATTATCTTAGCAACTGCTGGAGATTTGTTTTCATTTGTAAAGTGAATTGAAAGATAATTTTCAAATATTTCTTGCCATGTTTCTGAAGTGTGTTTATCATTAACATTAGTAGGATTCATATTCCAGAAAACATAAATTAAATAGTTGTTGAGAACATCTTATTGGAAGGTGACATCTTGTGTAATAGGAAAATGCTAATATGTGAGAAGCAGTAATTTGTGCGTTTCGTGTTATATTCTTCAATAACAATATCAAATAGCCATGCTGTACGTAATAATAGCACGGATTAACTGCTTTATTCTTATGCAGTTATACTATTTTCTAAATTTATTTAACGCAATTTGTGTACATTAAATTAGAACTGTGATGAACCAAGCACCCCAAAAGATTAAGCTGTTAGGTAAAGACAAATATTTTGATCATGGCTCGTAATTAATCTTAACATTCATTTTCATAAAATATTTCTCCATAGTATAATGTAAGAAAAGGAATGCTTTTATAGAATTTGCCAGGAAATTAATGTATAAGTGATAGATATTATGTCAATTATGCAGGAAAGTACGAAAGGCTGAACGATATAATTGGGCTGCAACAAAGGGAGTGAATGAAGAAATGCTTTTAGAGAATTTGCCAGAAGATCTCCAGAGGGACATAAGACGTCATCTATTCAAATTTGTTAAGAAAGTATGCACTAGAATACTTGTGGCATTTTGATTTAGTTATAATTATATAACTTTATCATTTTTTTTTTATTTTTGTAAACAGCAAAATTCATTCAATAATGATAAATCTCTCACATGTCACAAGGAATGTCAGTGAAAAAATATAGAGTACTTACTTAATCAAAAGGTAAGAACTAACAAAAGAGGAAGTTCCCCGCAAATCAAAACTAGTTAGACCACCCACATTGAAATTCAACACATTCATCCTATATAGCAGCAACCTACATATAGAAGTCCTTCAGATACCTAAGCCTAGATGATGAAAACTCTAAGCATTTTTTGACTAAAATCATTTCATACACAATAATGGTTGGGAAGGCCACTCAACATAAGATGCAGCCGGCACCTTACATAGCCCTTTGACCCACATCCAAGACCTCTGTATGGATAATTGCCAACTTCTTCAACATGGAAGGTATCACCCTTAAATACTACAATATTTCTAACAAGTAAGATCCCCCACAAAGTTGCATGTCAGATAATACTGAGAATGTGAGATGAAACCTTACCTATTGGAATATACAATCTCAAAAAATGCCAAAAGCTTGATCGACAGTCAGCAGACAAAACTGAGTTGAACCCTAACCATTGATAACAATACATTCAAACCTGGTAACTGAACTTACAAGAGAACAATAGGTGGTTTATTGATTCTAATTCCAAATAGCAAAGAGGACATCACATCACCTAGGGAAGACAATATCTCCTAGCCAGTTCAACTTTTGTTAGGATCCTGACTAAAGTCACATTCCAAGAAAATGTCGCCTCTTTTGACGGAACCTTTGATTTCCATAACCTTCTAAAAAAAGGAGAAGCTTCTTAGGACATCTCACTAGCTAGTCGATAGGCTTCCTTCACCATATACCAATCTGACAACCCTAGGCTCACTCTCCACCCCTATCTGTCCTTCACATCTTTCTTCAAATCAACCCCTTCCAAAACACCCTCCAACTCCCTGACCCTTCCAACTAAACAGCTCCTTTCTTCAAATAATGATTACAATTAGAATATATAGTTGTGGTTCACAATTGGGTGGAACTCAAAGTCAAAGTCAGTCATGATACCTAATTTAAAATTCCACATTCCTTAGGCCTCTTCTCTATCTATGTAACGTACTGGAAGTGAATGGAACTTAAATGTAAAATTCATTTTGAATGCCAACATTTTACATTCCTTAGGCCTCGTCTATATCTTCATTGTCAAACCAATACACGGATACATCATGATCCAAAGGATAATTTACTCTTTTACTCGGCATCAATTTGTATGCATATTATCTGAGGATATAAAATGTTGGCAGGTCCGAATTTTCACCCTGATGGATGAGCCTATCTTAGATGCCATTTGTGAGAGACTGAGACAGAAGACATACATCAAAGGAAGTATAATTTTGAGTCGAGGTTGTCTAGTAGAGAAGATGATCTTTATTGTGCGAGGAAAATTGGAGAGCATTGGAGAAGATGGAATTGGAGTTCCCTTGTGTGAAGGAGATGCTTGTGGTGAAGAACTTCTGACATCGTATCTCGAACATTCTTCTGTAAGCACAGGTATAGCAATACTTAGAATAATGACGACATGCCGATTTTACCACTTTTTACTAAGAAATGAGAAATAGCACAAGTTATCAATATTTTTTCTCTTCCAGATGGTAAAAAAGTAAGACTTCCAGGACAGAGGTGGCATAGCAACAGGACAGTAAAGTGCTTAACAAATGTGGAGGCTTTTTCTATCAGAGATGTAGATCTTGAAGAAGTCACAACCCAGTTCATAAGATTCTTGCGGAATCTTCGGGTTCAAGGATCCTTAAGGTCATTCATTTCCTTTCTTTTGTTGTTTTTGTGTTCAAGGTTTCACATAATATTGACCATCTTCTGTCTTAATGGAATGAAAATAATAATCTCTTTCATGAAGTATGACTTGTCTCCATTGCTAGGATTCAGTATGCTTCATTTTCATCAAGGAAAGCTATTCTTAATCACCAATTCACCATAGTTCATATAATGACAATGAATGGTTGATATCTGTTAGGACACTTTTGCTCCATATTCCTTTCACCTCTAGAAAAATAAATAGATGGAAAGAATAGCCCTTAGTATACAGGTCAAAATTTTGAGATTCTCACTAGTAATAAACCTTTTTTCTTTTCAAATCCATGTCTCTGATATAATCATTTCATCTTTTATTATATCAGGTATGAATCACCTTACTGGAGATCCTTGGCAGCAACTCGAATTCAAGTTGCATGGAGATACAGGAAGAAATGTAAAAGTCATGTTAATACCTCAAAATTAGATCAAACAAAGAACTCATAGGTTGTACAATCACTTTACTTGCGTGTTCAAGTGCTAGCAAGTGATTTAGAATGCGTAGTCCTTCCCTTCATTTTATATTTATAAAAAATTTAGAATGAAAATAAATCATTGGAGAGGAAAGAAAATTGGTAAAGTAGATTTCGTGTTGAAACTGGTATGGAGCATTATGCCTTCAAATGCTAATCTTTAATTTTAAATATTATGTTTCCTTGACCCTTCATTAGCCAGTCCTACATATTTGAAAACACTGGGTTGAAGCATTCCAACTTATCATCTCCGTTTCAGCTTTGTCTGATATCTTAAATACAATGAGCTGTGACAAAAAAAATCTTCAAATCACAAAAGAGTGAAAATAGAGGGTCCATCCTTCTAAGTTTAAAAAACTAGAATAGCGTCTTTCTTGGTTTTACTTACGATACCCCCAATAATGATTTCACTGAGACGATTTTCTGCCTTGTCATTCTCATTGGCAAGAAAATACTAATAATATTTTTACATTTCAATTCATTAATTTTGACAAATTGTAATATAATTTAATTTGTTTAATATGTCACAAACAGTGATATTCTCTCCAGAGGCAATAGTATTATTTTAATTAACGTCTAACTGTCTGAATAAATTATATTTTTTTTAAAAAGTAACATCTTAAACTAAATTAGTGAATTTAAAAGTAAGGAAATTAAAAGCAATAAAAACCACTTCATAATATATTAAAGATAAAAAAATAAATTATAAAACCAAATCATTTGTAATTACCTTATTTATATAAAATAATAAATATACTACTTAATTGAATTACATACTAAAAATAATATAATTATTTTAATATAAAATATTCTTTATTTTGTTAGTTTTGTCAACACTAAACTAACCCGAGCTGATGGTAAGGTAAGGACTAGATAATACTAAAAAGTGTTATTTATCAAAAAGTAACATGAAATTTTGCAAAAGATTAAAACCATAAAACCATATTTATAAGGATTTTAAATGTATTTATTATTAGAAGTGGTCATTTTTCTATAAAGGACCCAAAACATCTTTAAAATGTTTTTATGAATTATTTACCATATGATTTTCCTTCAAAGAAATTTCCCATATTGTTGTTTTATGTCACTTGATTTGGACCACTCTTCCAAGAAGGCAAGTACAATAAGTTTGCATATCTCATGGCCACTCACTCCTCTATTAATAAATTGACTTCAATATTATTAATTTGATTACTTTTTCTAGAAGTTGGCGAATATATTAGAGTATGTAATTTGACTTTCATAAAAGTTTAAAATATTCTTGATAAAAAACTTTAAAAATTTATTTTCTTCACAAAATTTAAATTGTATTGAATGCTTGTTTGACTAAAATTTATATTTTTTACTAAAATTTCATATTTAAAACTAAACCAAAAACTTATTCTTAATCACTGTTTTCTTAAAATGATTTTCATAAAAATATTTGTTTTAGGACAACTACTAGTAATTTTACTTTTTGGTTTTGTATTTTTCATTTTTATATATTTAAAACAATTTTCACACAATATTTTTTTTTTCATCTTCTTTTAAAAAATAATTTTTCAAGTTTCTTTTCAAAACCATAAAATAAAATAAAATCATTCAAACCTTTAACTTCACACTCTATCTCCTTTTCTTTTACAATATACTAAAGATGGTTTATGTAAATATTTCAAAAAGTGTTATTTTTAGTTCTTATCTTTTAGTAAAAATTATAGTCAAAAGTTTCTACACTTTCTTATCAATAAGTTCGATCATTAAATTTCTGTGAATTTAACTAATATTTTTTAAGAATTTGTTTTATATATATATATATATATGAAAGTATAGATATCTTCATCTTGACCCAAAATATAAAGACTACTTTTTTCCAATATATTTTTAGTGTCAATACATTATTAAATTTATCTATTATGTATTTACATATCCATTAGAGAGAAGTGTTACTAACATACCACACTCGTTATCATTATAAATTACAGTAAACTAAAATGGACCCACAACTTAGGAATTGTCACCACATCTTTACAATTGACACATCTATTTTTGTCATGTCAATGGACCACAATTTGATGTGCCTGTGCGCCATCTCCTTACCCTCTCACAGTCCTTCCTCTGTTTTTTCCTTTCCTAAAATCAAGACTATAATCCTATTCATTCTTCACAGCCTGCATAAACCTCACCAAGCCAAGCCATCAACCGTTGCTGCACATAAAAATTTATCAACTTATAACTACAACCACTGTACCCTCCCCAAAAACTAACAACGAATAATGGAAAATAACATGAAATTAATAGACTAGAGTTGACGAAAAGGATAAATTTTCTTTTCAACTGAAAATCAATTTTTAATGTCTCATATACATGACCCCTAAATAAGCTGTAGATTCAAAAAGGAAGAAGCAACTAATCCAATTTGTTGGCTTGTTTAGCAGAGTTAATAGGGATTAAGTTACATATATAAATCAAAGGTTGGAGGGAAATGTTGCCAAATTTAACATTTAAACATTCAGATAGTGCAGCAATCAAGCTCTCAACGTACAAATTGCATATCAATGCAAAACAAATTTTCCCAGTTCATGCATCAAGTAACAATATATAAATAGTTCCTTAAACATGGAAATATGTTGATTTTAATTTTGAAATTCAAAGATATTTTTTTTAGTTGCGTAAATTCAAGAAATGCTTATTTTACTTTTCTCTACAGGTGGCGTAAATTCAAGAAATGCTTATTTTACTTTTCTCTACAGGTGGCGTAAGGTGTATGCCAAACCAAAATCAACATATTAATAATTAGTGGCTACCTTCGATTGTCCAATTTTTTAACTTGAACTTTAAAATAGTATATTTGGGGGTTATGCAAACGCCAGAATCAAGTCAAGTAAGTAAATAAATAATCCCATTCATGGACGGCTCACGCAATTTGCGACTACAGCTTGATCCTATTCTCACAAGCATCAGAAAAAAGACACTGACACAACTTCAATGATAAGTGAAAACTGAAATCAAAGAATTGAAAAAGTTCTAATCTATCCATCTACTATGGAGAATTGAATGGTGGAGGTTAATTATGAGATAGTAAATGAAATTAATTGTGAGAAGTTGCATAATTGGAAGGCAGCACAAGGGGGTTATGGTTATGTGTCAGCAAATTCAACCTTTCTTCCTGCAGTACTCATTACTTTATTAAGAACAAAAACATAGGTTAGCAACATCAAGTTCCTGCCTGGCTATATATGAATTCAAACATACATGAAATTCAATGAAAAGAAAAGTAAAACACAACCTATATTCCTTTTCACTTGGCATCACAACATACATGACATTTAGCTATCAAGAGAAATAAGCATTGTCTGCTCATCATCACCAAAATTCAAAATTAAGGTGTAATTGGACAGTGTGTTACCTAGTTTTACTCCTACAATGCCTCTAGCAATTATTCCTGGAAGAAGTTTCTTTAGCAATACAAATAATTATGTATGTCATAAGTTACAACATCACAAATGCATCCACCATCTTCCATTTTTTTACAGCATGGCCAAAGCTTGTCAACCTTTGGAGATAACCAACCTATAATCAAAACATTTTAAAAAATCTCTATTTAGTTCTCAAGTCTTTCACCTTTAAACAATCCATAAACAAATATTTTTTTCAGACCTAAATACAAGTAATAAGAAAAATATTTTTAAACATAAATATAAACAAATATTAAGTAAGTTTATTTCATTTAATGATCCTATTCCAAAAGTACTTCGGAATTATTTTGAAATTTTAGAGTTATAAAATTGAGATAAAGTCGAAATACAGGAAAAAGTAGAAGTCATGAATTCAAATATCTCTATTAACAAAACTAACACATTAATCATTAATATTTGTCTATAAAAAAATTATTTTAAAATTTTATTTTTAATAAAAAAATTCATAATATAAATTTTTAATAAAAAATATTTTAGAATAACTTTTTTTTTATTCAGTTTAGTACGTTTAGTACAATGTTAAATAATTTTTTTAATTTCCATAAAAATTGGTTAAATTTACTTTATATATATAAGTATATATTTGTCTTTCATCTATATCTATATATCTATATAAAAGAAGGTTTGTTGTGTTACATGTCAACATCTTATCTAAAAGTTTTTCTTTCTCCTACTTTTTAATGTTTCTTCATGTTTTTTATACTTATATTTATAATACAACAATTGTTTCTCCTATTTTCTAGCATATTGTATTAAATAATTGCAAATTTAAATAAGATTAAAATATTGTTTAATAGTTTTTTCTTATTGAGTAAAGATTAGGAACCACATATATATATATATATATATGAGTATGTTTGACAAAAATAGTTGAAAACAGAAGTGAAAAGCTACTTGAAAGTTAAGAAACTAGTTGAATTGAAAAGTTGGTTGTTGTAAAAGTTGTAAAATGACAAATAAGAGCATCATTAATCATTAGATTCAAAATAAGATATTTAAAATAATTATAACATTTTAATAATATAATTGATTACATATTTAAATTATAAATTATTATAATTATATATTTAAATTATAAATTTCTATAATTGCATATTTAAATTATAAATTACTATAATTATATATTTAAATTGTAATTTTTTATAATTATATATTTAAATTATAAATTACTATAATTATATATTTAAATTATAATTTTCTATGTTAAATATATAAATTTTAAATTACGCATTTAGATTATAATTTTCTATGATTATATATTTAAATTATAAATTATTATTATTATTATTATTATTATTATTATTATTATTATTCCATTAATGAAGGAGATAAATTATCTCATGAGGAAAGAGAACTAATGAGAAATAATTCATTAATGAATGAAGATAAAGTTGTAAATGAAAATAAGACATTTAAAAAAAAAAAACTACTTAGAGTGTGTTTGGTGGATCTAGATTTTCTCCAACATTTTTTGTCTTCAGCTTTCTCCAGCATTAACATCATCCCTTGATCTTATTTTATAGAAAAAGTCATACTGTTATGTATTAATTAAATTACTAATGGATTTTCAATTTATTTGAGACAAAAAATATTGCAATATTTTATATAATTTTTTCTATTAAAATGGGAATTAATGTCTAAAGACACTAACAATGTGAAAAAGTTTTACACAATCATTCAACCGCAACTCATCGCTATTTAATTTATATAAAGTTAATAAACTTATCCTACATAAAAAGATGTGATTTTTAAATAAATATTTATTGATATAGTTTTATGATATATATTATTTTTAATTTATAGGGCAAGAATATTATTTTTCCTCATTTTTGTCAGAGGATGTAACAATTTTTATTTCTCATAAAAAAATAGTTTATAATTCTTTATTTTAACTATTTATTTATATCTTGTAGCTGAAAATGTGGCTAGAGAGATTGAGAGGAAACATACTGGAAATGATCCATTCTGGTGTCGCAGTTGTCATTTCAACTCGTTGAAAACTCAAAAGCTAACTGAGATGATAGCTCCATTTGGATTCAAAAAGTTAAGTTTTTTTTAGGAGCTATTAACTTAAAAAAAAAACTACGGAAGATGGTTTTTTTAAAATGTCGCTTATTTTTAGATATTAGGTGATTTTCTTTTACAATTTTACCTTGTTAATGTATTGTTCTGCTAATTCTCTCTCCTCACATTATGCATCATTTCTATCCTTCATTTCTCTTTCGTTCATTAATGTAATTATAACAATTTATAATTTAAATATATAATTATAGAAAATTATAACTAAATATGTAATTTAAATTTTATATATTTAATTATAGAAAATTAAAATTTAAATATATAGTTATAGTAACTTATAATTTAAATATGTAATTATATAAATTTATAATTTAAATATATAATTATAGAAATTTATAATTTAAATATATTATAATAATCTATAATTTAAATATGTAATTAATTTATATTACTAAAATATGTTGCAATTATTTTGAGTATTTCATTGTTGATCTAATGATTAATGATGCTCTTATTTGTCATTTACAATTATCAACTAGTTGATTAACTAATTTTACCAAATACTTGTAATTAATTTTTTAGTTTTTAACTAACTTTTTAACTAGTTTTACCAAATAATTCCTTGAAGTAGTTTTTTAAAAAAAGCTAATAACTTCTTTAAAAAAATATTTTGCTCAGTGCTACTTAAACGAAACGAAATTCAAATAATTTGAAATAGATTTTCAACTTTGATTATAGCAAACTAAACATACTTTAAATTATTTATGTTCTTAAATAATTACACATTTTATATGTATCATATTATTTATTTATTAATATTAATTATGATGTAGCATTGAATTACTATCAGGCCGGGAAATAACATCAGGTTCCATCATTATTCAAATTTTAGTAGGGTAGCAATTCCTTGCATCACGAGTGTAGACTTAGATTTGAATTTTTCTTATTGTTAGTTGTTACTAATAAACCTTTACCCAATTAATAATTATAAAACTAATTAAAATGTAATTATTTATTAGTTTTAATAATTATTAATATTAGTGATTTATTACATAGAGAGTCAATGTTTGCTTAAGTAAAATTAAGTGTCTCTAAACTTAATGTTATTTAGTTATTTTTTCTTGTTAAAGATATAAATAAATAAAATTTATTTTAATTTATAAAAAAGAATAAAAATAAAATTTACAATTTAATTGGTTAAAAAAAAGAGGAGAATTTTAAAAGGTATAATAGAAATTATCGTTAATTAAATCCTAAAAACTTGTTACTAAGAAAATAGTCACAAATTTGTCTTAATTATATAAAAAAAAAGTAAGTTAAAATCTGTCAATGTATAAAAGCAGGGTCTCAAGAAAAAAGGTTATGGCACCAACCCTTGTGCCTAAGTTAACGATGATAACAAGAAAAATAAAAAAAATGTGAGGGGTAGGACTTTTATCTTGTTAGGTGAAAAAAAGATCTGAAAAGGAGGTGTTGGTATTGGTCAATGTCACTGACACGTGCCAGGTCGCCAATCTCACAAGATCCTTGGTTTCCCTCGGATATTTCCTCTCTCTCTCTCTATTCTCTTGGCTCATACGTCCCAAAATCCCGTCCTGACACGTGATCAGTCACGTCCGTCACGTGTCATCTTTCTGTCGACCAAGGGATCTTTCGGAACCGCACTTTCTGGGTCCTTCACGCGTACTCCTCATCCAACCGTCCATTCTCACACGCTTCAGCCATCGTAGCCGTCGCCCCCTCACTCGTTTCCGAATCCGCCACGCAATCAACTCACACGTGGCGCAAAAGTATCGGTCAAACTAATTACATTCCTATTTTAACCTTATCCATCCCTCTCCTATAAATCCCCCTTTCCTTCCCTTCCCTCTCATTTTCTAAAACCCAACTGAACCTTTCAAACAAGTTTTATTTCTCAATTCAATTGTTATTTGCGAAAAAGAAAATGGAAATGGCGTTGAGTATGCCTCACCAGATCGGGAGTTTGGCCGGAGCGGCGGTGGTGGCGGATTCGACGTCAGGAGAATCGGTGAATGCGGCGACGGTGGTGTGGAAGGCGTCGGCGGCAGCGGCGAATGTGAAGTGCCAGGTGACGAGGACGGAGGGAGCGGAGGGAGTTTCGCCGCCGGTGAGTCCGTGCAGGACGCCGGTGGGAGGGATGAGAGCGGATCTGACGTCGGTGTGTAAGGCGTTTGAGACGGAGGTGGCGGAGGAGAAGGAGTACGGAGGGGGAGGGGGAGGGAAGGAGAAGGGGAAAGAGAATGGAGTGGGGGTGTATGTGATGATGCCGTTGGACAGCGTGACGTCGGGGAACACGGTGAATAGGAGGAAGGCGATGAATGCGGCGATGACGGCGCTGAAGAGCGCGGGGGTTGAGGGGGTGATGATGGACGTGTGGTGGGGTTTGGTTGAGCGAGAGAAACCGGGAGAGTACAATTGGGGAGGCTATGTGGAACTCATCCAAATGGCCAAGAACCATGGTCTCAAGGTGCAGGCCGTTATGTCCTTTCATCAATGTGGCGGTAACGTTGGTGATTCTTGCTCGTCAGTATTCAATCTCTTTCTCTTCCTTTTCGTTTATTACTTTTTTAATCTTTCCCTTCATTTCTTTTTTCAATACTTGCTTTTTTATTTAATTTGTTTCAACCTTTTTCTCCTTTTAATTCTTAGACACAAGAAACAAAATGGTTGGAATTTAATTTTTTAATTAGAGAAGTTTATAATTCCTGTTTTAATCGTTTTTTATTTTTAAAAGTATATCTAGATTGTGTATAAAACCATAAACAATATGTAATACCTACTTTATAAATTTATGTTTAAAATTATAAAGTAATTATTATACTAATCATTTTAGTAAATGTTGAATATATCAGTATAAAAATAACAATATATTTTAAGTATATTCACATGTTTATAGGGAAAATATGGTCTTTGTTATTTGGAGTTTCGATGAAGATGATTGAAAATGTGTGGCGTGCCGAGCACGGTGCAACACGTGTTGTGAAAAAAAAAAAAAAACTGCTAAAAGGGGTTTTGTGAATTGTGTAAGATGAAGCCATGCCAATGGACGGATTCTCTCAAACTAGATATAAGTGGAGAGTATCTAATTATATAAATATAAACATCATATAAAATAAACGATCAAGATGTTATTCATATCCAAATGAACAGCCCAACTAGGAATCTAGAAACTCGAATCTTGAGCATTGTGTATATGTTTATTCATTATTATTTCGTCTTTGCCCCTCCTTTTTGAAATATTAGTGTTTACTTTTATTTTGATTGAAAATTATGTAGTTAAATTTTAATCCTTGTACCACTACCGATGAGTTGATATCCTCTTAAATTTAGGAATAAAAATTCAATTTTAATTTGGTATTTTTAAACATGATTGTTATATTTCATTTTGTTATAATCACAACTATTAAAAATAATTTATAAATGTTTTTTTTATAAGGCAAACAATTTATAAAATCATCATTATTTACACAGGCATAGCGTGCTGTGCTGGGTGCATCGAGTCTTTTTTCTTCCTTTTTTCCCCCCCATTCTTTGTGGTCCTAACTCCTAAGTGAAAGTAAATAAAATACATGTGAGAAGAGTGTGATTTCGTGATGGAAACTGGAAAGTGTCAAAGTGGGACCCCATGAGGTTGGACTTCTCTTTTTACAACTTGTACTGATTCACCTCGGTAAAGGTGATAGCCACAAACATTACTACATTAGGCAAACTTTTCAGGATCTACACCTTTAATTTATTGGACCCGAGATCTTAATTTGTTTCTCAGCCTTGGTTTTTGAAAAAAATATTTTTGAAATTCTCCCAATTTTCTAAAAAAAGGTATTTGAGAAAAATAATGCAAACATGGTTAGTCACTTATTGTAGCCAGCGTCTATATCTCAAATTTTCAATGACTAATTTTTAAGTTTCTGTTATATTTATGTTATTTTTTATAGCTATCTATTATAAATAAACTAGTTCCTATTTATCATGAAGTATGTAGATCAATAGGTAGTGTTGAGTTTGCGTGAATAGCGTAATTATTTGAAAGAAGAGTTTTACCGCAGGCAGTAATTCTACAGACCAGAACAGGATTCTTTCTCATCATATACCTATATTCTGTTTTTTTTTTTTTAAAAGAAACTAGTTCCATTTTATGTGATTTTATAGATATTATTGCTATCAATCTTGCTACGAGTAGCATCGTGTTGGAGTACCAAATGTCTTCTTGATGGGCTTATCAGATTGTTTGTCTTGTGTGCAGTATTCCTTTGCCCAAATGGGTTGTGGAGGAGATTGATAATGATCCCGATCTTGCATATACTGATCAATGGGGAAGAAGAAACTACGAATATGTATCACTTGGATGTGATACTTTGCCGGTGCTCAAGGGCCGAAGCCCGGTTCAGTGCTATGCTGATTTCATGCGTGCTTTTAGAGACACTTTCAAGCACCTCCTTGGTGACACTATAGTGGTAAATATCTGTCACCAATTCTTTTTGCCTCTTTTACACCATGCTATGATTTGTTTTGCTATATAACTTGTTAGCTGAAGTACTATTACTGGCATAATCCAGGAAATCCAAGTTGGAATGGGACCAGCCGGTGAGCTGCGTTACCCTTCATATCCGGAGCAAAATGGGACATGGAAATTCCCTGGAATTGGTGCTTTCCAATGCTATGACAAGGTATATATATTTGTTTTCTTCTCCTTTTTGTACTCTTTATATGTAATTGTTTTAGGAGTTTTTTAGATAAATTTCTTCATTTACATTTGTAAGGGAAAAAAAAAAAAGAAGGTAAGATACGTCTTAGGTTTCTCAAAATATAATAAATAAAAATTGACTCAGTCCTTCGGGATAAAAATGGTAATTGTTGTCCTGTATTTTTAAAATCTGGATTTCGTCCTTAACCAATCAGTTTTAAAATATAGTAATGAAAACTATTTCGATAGAATCTGGAGGTATTTGAAACACATTTTACTCCTAAACTAAAACCAATTTTTGTACTTAACTTGATAGAAGCTTTCTTCTAAGTTCTTTAAAACTAGCAGACGAGAAATCAATTTATTTAATCATCTTATTTCCCTACAAGTTTCCTATAAATATTTCTAGAGAAATTTATCCATGGTGTTTGATTTGTATTTCTAATACTCAAATTAAATATGCTATGCGCAGTATATGTTGAGTAGCCTAAAAGCAGCTGCCGAAGCCGAGGGTAAGCCAGAATGGGGAAGCACAGGCCCTAGTGCTGGTCACTATAACAACTGGCCAGAAGATACTCAATTTTTCCGCAAAGAAGGTGGAGGCTGGAATAGTCCATATGGTGAGTTTTTCCTCACCTGGTACTCCCAGATGTTGTTGGACCATGGTGACAGGATTCTCACATCAGCTAAGTCAATCTTTGACAACACTGGAGTTAAGATTTCAGTCAAGGTTGCTGGCATTCATTGGCACTATGGTTCAAGGTCTCACGCTCCCGAACTCACAGCAGGGTATTACAACACCCGGTTCCGTGATGGCTACCTCCCCATTGCTCAAATGTTGGCTCGCCATGGTGCCATTTTCAACTTCACATGTATCGAGATGCGGGATCACGAGCAGCCACAGGATGCCCTTTGTGCTCCTGAGAAGCTGGTGAAGCAAGTGGCTTTAGCTACGCAGAAGGCACAGGTTGCACTTGCTGGTGAAAACGCTCTGCCACGCTATGATGAATACGCACATGAGCAGATCATAAGGGCATCACAGTTGGATGTTGATGGTGACTCTGGTGATAGAGAGATGTGTGCATTCACTTACTTGAGAATGAACCCACACTTGTTTGAGCCAGATAACTGGAGGAAGTTTGTGGCATTTGTGAAGGAAATGAAAGAAGGGAAAAGAACTCACAAGTGTTGGGAAGAGGTGGAGAGGGAAGCAGAGCACTTTGTGCATGTTACACAGCCTCTTGTGCAAGAGGCTGTAGTGCTGATGCACTGACAATTATTGGACATCCTTGTATTAATAGGGCTTAGGAAATAGTCACAAGTAGGCTGTATGACAGTTTTAGTGAACCAGCAGCCCAATGAAGATGTAAAATTTTGTATGATATTGTTGTTTTTTATTCTACGCACCTAAAACTTCTATTTGTAACCCTTCATATTATATATGGCATCTTATACAGACTTTTGGGGCACTAAAGTTTCTCCACTTGTACAAAGTAGTTAATCATGTTTTTATAGGTACTTTTTATTTCCTGCATTATTAAACTGAAGTAATGAACTGATTAAAAAATGTGAATCTGGTATGCGGAGTAAAAGCAACAGTGATTCTATTTTCTTCTTTGGGAGAAAATGAATTTAAAATCGCAACTATTTCATTGTTTAAGAGTTGATGTGAGAATCACAACCTTCACTGAATTTTAACCATAAAATCTTTCATCTGCTAGTTCTGGAGCAGTGGTCTTGCAAATCAATGATCCTGCTACATTTCCCAAATTACCTTTCTCATGACTTCTTAATGTTAATTTACTTTGACCTTCACATTCTCAGTAATCACCCTTTTTTCTAGTGATCTCTCTCGTGACTTTGATGTTCACTCACTTACATTTATTACTTAAGTCTTATTATTATATATTTTTAAATATTATTTTTTTCATTATCTCCTTAGTTAAATATTGACTTTTTTAATTATTATCTATAGAGTAATCAATTTTGCTACCACAATTATATGCTGAAAACAAGATACCTTAACCGTGTATAAATACATATAATACTATACTTCGACGATATTATATTTAGTGGACTTTTAAGAGAATCTCACTTTTTTTTTCTAGTAACTACATTGTGTATCACGCACAGTTGCCTAAAATCGACTCTCACTGCCTTGCATACCTAAGACAACAATAAAGATGAAATGCAGACACATACTATTATATCTTCTTCGATCTTCCCTTGACTAGTAGACCTTGACAGGGGATATGTACCCCTGGCCTTGACCTCATTGTTGGGACGCAACCCCAAACACACCTTGAGACTACATCTTGGCACTACACCTCGGCACCAACATCCACCTTGACATCATGACCACTCTCTCACTCTTATCCCAACATTGACTTGGGTGTCAGAGTCCCTTTTACAGGTATTCACTTGTCGCTTCGGAGCTCCGTTGCCCAAGACTTGAGAGACTACAAATTTTGCCAAACTGCAGTAAGAATATTTGACGCCGTCTGTGAGGAGCCTGCCACTTTCTCACACCTCTTAGCCTTAATTGGGAGGCTTGTTCTTGTACATATCCAAAGTTCTACATCACTTAGGAATCGAGGTCAATGATTGTTTATAAACACTCTCTTCCCTTAACTTTTCGATGCATCTTTCCAGGACAAAATCGTGATAAAACCACAACCTCCAAAATGGACAATACCTCGGACGCAGTGACCCTAAAGATGTCTCGAGACTAGCGATAGGAACATTGGCACTGTCTGTGGGTAGCGTATATGCTCTCACCCCTTAGCCACGACTGAGGGGACTTGTTCCGATACACACCTGAAACCACATTCCGATACACACCTTTTTAGGACAAAATCATGATTGAGTCATCGACTTCCAAAGTGGATAATACTCGGCTACAATGACCTGAACATTGGCGTTACCATGGGTCCCAAACTCATGCTCTCACACCCTTTGGCCATAACTAAAGACTTGTTTTAGTACACATAGCTAAAATAGTGTAGTTTTTAGTGTTCATATGTTATGATTTGAATACACCACACTAATTTGTTATTTCTCAATTCATCCTATTTTATGATATCTAATGCCCTAATAATTCTATTTAATGTTTCATATATAGAATGATTTTAATATTTTAATGGATGCCTTTTATAAAGAAGGGTTGATCAAACGGTGTGAAAACCTAATAATGGCCTAATAATTCCAATTATAATGTCTCTGTCCAATGAATTCTTTCAAATAATGAAAGACTCTCAGAAGAATTCAACACCACAAAATTGCTTATAAATTACTTGTCCGTTTGTACAGAAAATAATACATTTCAAAATTTTCTGCGGGGAATTTGTTTGAATCTAACCTCTTTATTCATTGTTTTGCTTGAGTTTATATTAACAATGTGACAGTTTAAAAGAAGTCGTTGATCTTCACTATAAAATTTTGGATGCTAGAAAGATATAATAATATAAGAAATGAGAAAATAGAAACTAATACACAATAATCTAATTTTATGTGAAATTTTTTTTACTAATAAGAGAAATTATGTAAAAAAAATATTGGAAGACAAATTATAATTTTTTTAAATATAAAGAGAGAACAATTAAATGTAACAAATTTGTAGTGAGGATCATCTAATGAGTAAATGACTTACTTCTTATAGGAAAATTTTGAATTCATGTATTAAATGTAATAACAATTTTTTCTACTCTTCAACCAAATTCCTAATACTCTTTTCTTCTTATTTTGCTAACCACAAACAAATTTGTCACATGTTTTTAAATAACATTGATTCTAAATTTATGTGCACTTGAACTAATGAGAAGAAGGTTTATGTAAATTTTTATAGACCACATGTAACAATGTTTTTTGTACGCTTATGCAATAAGAAGAAACATATCCACCTGAAAGTGAAAACTGCACAGTTAATGTCTTCAATCAATTATAAATTATTAACTGGATTTTAAATCCGAGGATGCACGTATTTTATATTGTAAATTAAATTTATTTTCAAAAAAATATTTTTAATAATTTGGAACATATTACTTTTAGCGGTCATTTTGACATAACGACCGTTTTGTGTCCTGACTGCTGTATAAAGGTGTCTTTTGTTTTGAAAAGAGGTTTTATACCTTACTGATCTAGGACACACTCCAAACTCGTTCTTCGTGCATTTTTCTCATTCATTCACCCCATGGTTGGCTAGGCTTGTCATTGGTTGGGGTTTGATATAGTTATACTTGAACTATTGTGTATATTTTGTTCTTTTAATCAAAGTTTGTTATTCATGGTTGATATTCTTTTTTACCTTACACTTATTTCTTTATCTTTTGTGTATTTTACTTGTGGAATGAGCTTCAAAAAGGATTTTGACTTGACTTATAAGATGAGAAGAACTCCCAGTGGAGTTTATTGCTAGGAATAAGATAAAACTCGTTGGTCATCTTATGATCATTTTCTTAATACAAGTTATTTGACTTTAGATTATGCGAAAGATTGATAGTCTAAATCTCAAATAACTTAACTTAGTTTGTTGCTTGCAAGAAATTAAGGTTAAAGATACTTTATGCATGATGAAAACATGAGTAGTAAATGATGATTTTGAGTTCATTTATGTACTTAAGCGACAATTTAGTGAAATCAAGACCAACCAAATCTCATTTGTATAACCGCTTTATTTATTTATTTATACTTTTATCTACTTTCTATATTAGTAGTTATTAGTATAAATTTTCTTCTTTTCATTATTACAAGTAAAAAGTATTGAGATTTTTGTGGTATTATTCAAGTTCATGTGAGATTAATCAGATATTTATCAGATACTAAATACGATTGGTGTACTTGCCAATAATAGTGTAGAAAACTTAATACTCAATATGAACCCATCCTACATTATATAAGAAAAATTGTTTAATTTTTTAGAATTTAATTTAATTAATTAATTAGATACATTTTATAACATTATTGGTTGAAACTAACTGTCGTATCTCATTATGGTTCTATAATAAGTTTTCTAAGTCAAAGATCAATTTTGAGAAATTTTGTTCTTTCAATAATCATAAATCTCTCAATGTCCTTATTTATTCTGGTGCATAGCGAACTCATTTGTGGATAAATTATAGTAATGGTTGATACAAGAATGAACTTGGTTCTTTTTGTTTCCCCTTTCATGTTGTATGCATATATACTAATATGGTAAAAGGAGAAGGGAAATGTTAATATAATGTTCTTTGAATGATTTGAGAGGATTTAAGGCGAAACTTTCCCTTAAGTTTTTCTTTAAAGCATATTTTAAAAGAGTTTAATTATTATGAAATAAAAGTATAAAAAAGTTTTATATTAACCTTTAATCACAACATTTTATTATATAATTTTTAAAATAATAATTGGTAAAAGATAAATGAAGAGTTGTAATTCAATGTCTTTTATATTGAGAGTGTATAAGTTTTTTTTCTCATTTTAAAATAGAAATATAATTGATGAACTTCAACATTTGATCAGAATACATATTAGATGTCCAATTCATGAGATATCATATCTCTCTCCCACACGATACATACTTAGAGTTGTCAAAATAGTTTCTCCATGGTGGTAGGTTCTAGCTGAGTTCAGAAATAATAAAAAAAAACTTACTATACTGAATATACGGGTTGACCCACTTACAATCCAACTCACCAGGGTTGAACTCGTAGTGGATCAGATTGACCTACCAACCCACCTAAATTTTATTTTCATTATTATGTGAATTGTTTTTTTATTTTATTTTTAAGTTTTAAATTTTGATGTTACTTACTTGACCTATATTCCATTATAATATATTTTTTGTTTGTTGGTATACTTTAATTAATATTTTATATTTTTAAACTTATATTTAACACATTATAAATGTAGATTTTTAGTGGAGAATATCATTTAAATAATTTTTTTTATTTACCTCATGAAATTTAAAAATAATATTATCATACGTTAGTTAAATTTTAATTTTTAAAAATAGTTAAAGTTTTCTTAAAAAATATTTTTTTCAACTTTTTTAGGTTGGTGAGTCGGTCCGTTTAACCCACCAACTCATGGTGGCCCGGTCAAACTCACTTTTTAAGCATGAAAGAAGGGTTCGTTGGGTTGAACCAACTCTTTTACTAACTGGGTTAAGGTGGACTAGGCCTAACGACTTGAGCTAGCCCATTTTGACAGCTTTATCAGCATATGTTATGTGTTATTAATGAGTGAAACTCCATTTTAGTCTCTGAAAGATTAAAGATGTGACATCTAAATTCTTTAAAGATTTTTAAAGGTCTCTTAAATTTTTCTGTCGTTTGGACATAAGTCTCTTTGTTACTAATAACATTAGGTAACTGCACAATTAGTAGTTAACTTTTGTTCTGACAGTTGCTTTCTCTCATATGTGATAGTCTAACTATGCTAACACACCCATCTCGAAGGGAGTGTCCTCATGTTTCCAAATACTGTCTTCCTCAATTTTCATCTTTCTCGATGGAGTTCCCTCTACAACTTTCTCTCAACCCTTAGTCATAAATATGAAACTGAAGTGTCATAACTTAATCCTTCTAAGTTATTGTAGGTTAATAGTTGAATTGAGTTTTTTAACACTAGATTCAAACTTAACTTTCACATTATCTTACTATTTACACCACATTTATTTTATTTATTTATTTTATAAAAATCAATTCTTAATTTATTCTTGTAATTGCAAATATTAAATTAATTTAAGCTTATTAATATAAATTATACTTTTCTATTAATATTTTATTTTTTAAAAAAAAGATATTACAAAAAAATTTAAAAACAGATTGTATTCAGCAATAGCCTTAGGTGTGGCGATTTATAAAGTAAAAATTTTCAATGCTCAACTTGGTGTTTACAACATGAAAAGGTAAAATGAATTTATGATGAATAGATGAGGTTGTTTATATTTGCTTATTTCAGTTCTTGTAGTATTAAGATGGTGTCCTTTGTTTAAGTGCAAGAGGAGTGCACTCATAAAGAATCCCACAAATTTTTATTTGCAATGCTTGTACGGCATATTAATTAAGGTGCTTTACACTTATATCATACGTCAAGGCAAACCTTTACTAGTGGACTTCAATGTTGCCATGATGTTGTTTGTTGAGTTAACACTTAAGACATTCACCACAGCAAGTTTAATCTAATGTGTTAACTCAAGCAATCAAATACGGTTAAGAGTTCATTTAAGTACTTAGGTTGATATAATCATCTTATATCATGTCCATTTAGTTAGTGTAGCATATTAGTTTACCTTCCACCCATATCTCTTCTCTGCACATCAAATAAATACATATCATATTACTTTGATTTTTTTTTTCCATCCATTTCTTCTAGTTTAAGTCATTACACTTAGTTGGAAAATCCGGTCTGATTTGATCGGGTCGACCAATTAGATTATAAATAGGTGGTATGATTGTGTTGAATTGACGATCAAATAAGTTATGTTACTAAATTAATTTGATCCAACCTAATAAGTGATTCGATGTGGGATAAAATCAATAATATAGTGTGGTTGAACGGATAATCCAACTAGAGTCATTCAAATTTTTTTTTTCAAATTAGTTAACAAATTATTTTTGTTTATTATTATAATATTTTTCGATTAATATGTTGTCAAGTATATTTTATTCATTATTTTAAGTTCTATTTTCATATTACAAACTTTATTTTGTTGTTAGTGTGTGATTAATGATTTTATTTTAATATTACTTGTTCAAATTATTATATTTGAGAAAATAATATTTTTAATTATGTTAAATTCTTGAGATTTACAAGTAATTATTCTTTTTATTATTTCTATCTAAGTATAAATATTTATATTTTTTTAATATAGATGAAGTCATATAAATCAAGTCAATTATCTGTTGAATTTTTACAACTATGGTTACATTAAATTAGTATAACATGTCCGTAACTCCTCTAACAAATTATGATAAAAATTGAGAAATACGACTTAGTTTGTTGAACTCTATGAACATTATTCATTCAAATAAACAAATATTTCTAGTTTAAATCAGTATTATGAGAATATTTTATAAAGTGGGGACCAATAAAATTTTACTCTTAAAAATGTTAGTGGCATTAGAAGTCTTGAAAACTCATTAGCAACAAAAAAAAAAATCTTGATAAAACTGAGGGCTTT
The DNA here is from genome assembly GCA_037954015.1 of Psophocarpus tetragonolobus. NCBI lineage: Eukaryota > Viridiplantae > Streptophyta > Magnoliopsida > Fabales > Fabaceae > Psophocarpus > Psophocarpus tetragonolobus. Next base: position 4,632,411 of record CM075696.1, read on the forward strand.
GTGGAGAAAGGGAATTATTCTTTGGACCCATAATTTTTTATGTATTCTATTTCAGAGATGTATTTTCGAACCGGATTGAACTTTCCTAATAGTTTAATACGAAGGTGTAAGAAAAAATGAAGTTGAGAAAGAAATTGCCCGGAAGAAAAATCTTTGTTAATAAAGAAAAATGTATGATGGGCTCAACTAAGTCCATCAGAGGTAGCATTCATTGGACTCACATTTTGAAGCCCAACTTGTTATACTCTTGGGCTGGCCCAATCCTTGAAATTCGATAGTCTTCTGTTTCGCCATAGCGCGTAGGTGAAGAATTTTTTGTTTTTAAATTTGGTGAATCATATATAGTCACAGTCCACATGCCCAAAAAAAGAAATTAAATTGAAAGAAGTGAACCATACTTATCAAATAACAAGTTACTAAGTTTAAATGAAATCTTAATCTTCTTCCAAAAAATATAATTATGTTGTAAGTAAGAAATAGTTGCAATTATTTTTTTTCTCTTTTTTAAATCTATAAATGAGCTAATAATAAGATGAGTTTATGATTATTCTTAATCATTTAAACCATTAAATTAATAACTGACTACAGTTATTTTAGAAAAATAAGAATGAAAGAATAATATTTCATTTATGAGAGTATATTTTTTCATTGAAAATTTAGGAGAGAGTTTCATCCATTTCAAAGTCATGACATAGGAACTTTTACGACCAGTCAAACAAAATTAATGATATAGTTATCAATAAAAAAAGTCATTAAAAAAATGAATCAGAATTCATTTGATTAATTTAATTATTAATTGTGATATGTATTCAATTATTCATAGTTGAACCAAATCAGACAGGTTGAAGACCTTCTTAACAGAGTAGTTATTAACTTGGTTCAGATTAAACAAAGTGGGGACTCTAATTTATAGTTTTAATTTTTTCAGTTCAGTTTCTATGTATTATTGGTATAAATTTTTTATATTATAAATTATGATATGATTTTATGATAATCATTAAAAAATATAACTAGTTTATTCCATACGTAATGACTTATTAAATTAAAAAGATATTCATGCACAATTTGTGTAATATTTTACAAAATTATTTAATTACAATCTTTTACATATTTTATTTATATATATATATATATAATATTTTTAAATTTTATAAATCAATATTTTAAGATTGATATAAAAATGAGAGTTACAATATTAATCGTGTAAAACTTTTTGTATTAATAATGCATGATTTAAACTCTTAAATTAATGATGCAAAATATCCTTTACATGAGTATAATAAATACATTATTTAGTTTTAATATCTATACTATTAAAGAGAATTTATTTTTTTATGTCTATTTTTTAAAATACTTATTTTACCTTTACCTATTTAAAAATTAAAAAATAAACTATTTTGTCAAAAAAAGCATTAGAACCCACAACTTCTATCTTATCGAAAGTAAATTTTGTCACTGAGTCAACTTTGTTTATAAACTTATAAAAAAAATGACTTTACAATCTTTATATTCAACATCTATAATTGTTCTTTTATATATATATATATATATATATATATATATATATATATATATATATATATATATATAATGGAAATAGGAAGTGTTGAGATCCATATTTTATGACTATTTTACTCATTATTTAAACATAATTAATATATGTATAATTTGGATTATATATTTCTAATGGAAATGCAAATACAAATATACGATAATATGTTTAATTTTATTCAAACTCTTGTTTTTATCCTTTTTTCAAATTGATTCTAAATCTTACATATTCATTGATAATCTGATATGTTTTCATCATGTTAACATAAACGTAAAAACATACTAAACTAAAATTTTTGTACACAAAATAACACAGTGAATTATTTATATTATATTATGTTATTAAAAAATATATATAATTAAAACTTTAAAATTGTTATAACATATCAAAATAAAAAAAAATATAATACCTATGATTTCCCTAGTTATAAGTATAACAAAACTAAATAATCTATTCATCATAACCGTAAAACAATATTTATTACATTAAATAGGAAAATAATACTTACTCCTTTACTACAAGAATTATCTAGAAAAGAAATAGGTAAATAATATATAAAATTTGTGGTTTAGGACGGATTCTCTACAACCAAAAGTCTACAGGTAATTTTCTTATCCAGAATCATCAGGGATAAATTTATAATGTCTGTCGGTAATGTTTACGAAAGAAATTTTCAAGCTGAATCTACAGCTATGTATACAAATAATTATCTATGAAATTATCCTTGAATTTTTTTGTAAATAATTACCGATGGATATACACAAATAATTATCTACAGATATTATATATAATCATTTACTCACTGATTAATCTATAGATAAATTTTATTCACTATTTATTGATGAATATATGCGTCTATAAATTAGGTACAGATATATTTAAAGATAATTTCATTCAAACAATTTTGTTGATAATAAAATATATACTATTATTTACCTAATTTTTAAAAATAAAAGTAGTTTAAATATATATCATAAATTGAAATAATAAAATAAAAATTCACCAGTTGTACATTTCTTAACTACAATATTAAATTCAACACAATTTAAAATGTCACAACTTATAATGAAATATTACATTTAATCAAGTAAAGTTTAATAAAAACTAAAAATAATTTATTTATTAGATGAATAAATTATTGTTGATCGAAAGTGTTGATCATTCCCCTTAATTTGATATCTTCACCTTTCCACACCAACTTTTTCTATATATATCAACAGGGGAAAAAATCTATTGTTAATATAAAGAGGCAACAATAAGTTATTTTTAATGGTAAACCATTTAAAGCTTGTGATGGAGTCACTAATAATTCAAAGTGAACAGACAAAATTAGGATGGAAACTAATATATCTCTGGTTATTTTGCTCTGTTTTGAAAATAAGTAATTACAAACTTAATTTATTTAAGAAAACTAATTCATAAATGGACAAACTCAATTTTTTTGTGGTGTTTTTCTATTTTGATGAAACTGGCCAATTAGAAAATTCTACTTAAATCAATTAATTTTATTCCATTTTTTAGGATAATAAGATCTAACTCAAATTAAATAAATCAAATCCAAAATTATTTATGAACCAATATACCCAAAATAATAATCTGAATTATGCTATCATTAATTATTATGCATAAAATTTATGGTATAATCATATATTATTTTTGTAATTTTTAATATTATTTACTTGATATAAGCCATTTAAAACAAAATTTTATATTTCTAATTTACATCTCTTTTAATTACAAGATTATTTGTAATTTTTTGGATAAAATGATATATTTCTTCCTTTTTTTTCAAAATAAAATTTACACATTTACATAGTAGGAAATCCTATGTTGATCCTATTTAAGCTAACCCATTTTTCATTGAATTGGTTTGGTTTGGATTGTGAAAAAAAAAAAAAACATAAAAAATTTAATCCATCTAAACTTAAAGGAAATTGTTAAAATTTTAATTTTTTTTTAAAATTCAATCCAAACCTATCCCAACCCTAATTAATGTTTATTTCACCAGACAATACAGCTATACGCCCTTAATTTTGCACGTATTGGATTGTTAGCTGAAAATCTTGGCTTCTGAATATAAAATATATGATATAAATAAAATTGTTTAATTATGGAGAAATAAAAAGTAATGTCTTATTTCATTTGTGAAAAATATAGAAACTTTTGATCGATTTTTACATATAGTAACGAAAAAAGTATAATATAATTAATTTGAAAAGTTTGATAATGAAATTAGATATATCTTATTTTTTGTAAAAAAAGATAGTTTATTATTAGAATAATATATGATATGAGTTTGAAAATAAAAAATTCCAGTACAAAAATCTTTAAAATATGAATTAATCCTGGAATTGAATTCCACCCAATGGAAAGTACGAAAGAAATGCATGAGTGGGTTGAGTTGAATGTGATTGTCTGATACATATAGAGATACAGTTGTATGTATGCATGAATAATAAAAATAAGCTATGCAACATAAAAGAGGTAGTTGAAGAATAGGTGTTAAATACCAGCCAAAGTTGCAGTAGTCTCGTACGTATTCATATGTGCACACAATGCATAGTTAACAGTACAACAAGAAACATGCATGCAGTTGGGAACACGACACGACCTAACACTTTTAAAGGGTTCACAGACGCTAACCAATTACGTTATAATGCTATTAGCTAACTCTTCTATTCTCACTTTAACTGCTGCTACTACTCCATTCAATTATATTTGCCCCTTCTTCTCCCCCTCTTACTCATACACTTCTTATATGTGCTTCCAAATCCAACATATTTTCATCATGTATACACAACATATCATCTTTATTAATTACTCACACCATCAAATACTAAATGTTATTAATATAGAGTTTAATTAATACTTTAAAATTTATATAAATAAATATATAATTGAATATCAATATATATTAATTAAACTTATTAATATTAATATAATAGTTTTTGTTAATAAAAAATTTAAATACACAACCTTTTTTTCTTTTTTCTTTTTAAATATTAACTTTGTCCCTTTATATGATACCAAACCACCACACTTCCATAAGTCTAACATATATAATTTTATCCTTCTTTAAAATTTAACTAAATTGGATGTATAGTAGTAAAAAAAAAAGTAATTATCTAATGAAATACTGTGTCAAATAATGAGCTTTTTTTTTAAAAAAAATTAATCATGAAATTTTTTAAAATAATTGACTGTACGTAGAATTTATTAAAATGTTATAAAAAATTATATTTTGGTTATTTCTTTGTAATATTTATTAAAATAAAATAAAGAGTTTATAGAAAGGATTATAATGAAGTCATTTTCGAAATTCAAACAAACTCTTTCTCAAATGTCCCTTATAGTGTACGGCAGAAGAAAGTAAATGATGTAAAAATTAAGAAGATAATGAGAATGAACACCATCCATAATCATTTGTAAGAAAGGAGAATTGAAGAAAACAACATTATAGGGTAATGACTTAAGCAACAAGTTTTAGATGAATTAATGTTTAACAAGGAGATTACTTTTGATTCATGACCTATTGATGGAGAAAAAATAGTATACGTTGCAGTTCAATAAATAAAAGTCAACTCAAAATGAGACAACACGCATCGTTATTTGTTTCTTTCTTCTTTTTTTCTTTTCAACTACTTCAATTTGATAATGGCAAAAGAAATGGTAGCAAAAATAAAAGGCGAAGGTCTGGACCATCCAACTTAATTCGTTACTGAATATTTAAGAAGTGTTGTTTAAGGCACACGGTGATCACGACCTGCCTCTCACATTGCTAGTCAGAGGTTGCTCCCCAATCTTCTCTCTCTTAATTGAGAAAAGGACCCTTTTGAATATCACTGTGCATGTGGAAGCTTTTTTGTTCTTGGGTATATTCAACTTGCAAATTTCCATCTTATGTCATAAACAACATATTTCATTCATGTTAGAAATAATGCATCCATACATATAAAATTATCCCTTTAAATATCCATAAATCATTAATAATTATTTTGTTATGTATTTTTACACAAATAATTAGTTCTATAATACTTATGTTGTTTCGATACACTCTAAGTCTCACATTAATGGTTAAAGGAAGAAGAAGAATGTTTATAAATAATCTTTTATTTTAATTCCTAAGCAATGATAGATTTTAGGTTAATTAAGTAAATTACTAGTTTTAAAATAATTTATATAATATTTTTAAATATTATAAAAGTGTTGTCTAAAATGTTTTACGGACTAACAATATGTATAATTTTAAAATTTTAGGACTAATATATTGCATAATATTTCTGGAAAATTTATCAACCATCCTTGAAATATAGTTTTTTAGACTTAAATGTAACTTTGGTTTCCTTATTTTTAAAATATGAAATTTTATTTTCCTATTTTAAAATAAAGAAATTTAATTCTCAATTTTATAAAATTTACAATTTTGTTTCATATTTTAAAAGAAAGACACTTGCTCCTCAAATTTTATAAAATTTACAATTTTGATCATTACATTAAATTGGAAGAATTGATTAATTATTACTAAATTAATATTGACCATGAGGATTTCACTAATTTTGAATCACATCAAGTTAATTCAGTAAATCATTATTTAAAATTTTGAATTTTATAAAATTAATGAAATTAATGTTTATAATTTAAAGTAAAGATCCAAGATTGTGAATTTTAAAAAATAGGAGAAATAAATTAATATTTCTTTTTTAAAATAGAAGAAGATCAAAATAAAAAATTTTAAAATATAGAGGACCAAAATGTTTTTTGTTTTTTATTTTAATAGTATAAAATTTAAATTCCAAAACTAATTAGAGAAAAATTTGGACATAAAATATGTTTGTTTCAAAAATTAAAATTTTATTTATGGAAATGTTACATAGAAATATTACATACCTATATTTTTTACAAGCTTTGAAAAATGAATCCCAAAAACATTATACTTTTATTCCCAAGGAGTATGTGTAAGTTTTACCTACATGAAATTATATATATATATATATATATATATATATATATATATATATATATATATATATTCTAAACGTATATCTACATATTTTAAAATTATTTCGAATTTTAATAAAAAATGTCCTAAAAAAATATTAAAATGTAATTAAACATATTTTTAAGTGTAATAATAAAGAACATTCTTGAAACAAGCATACCATATATTAAGCAAATTTATGGTATCTTGACAATCTAATGATTTTGGTGATGTCACTTACATATGAAATTGATTAGTTTTATATAAAAACAAATTTATATAGTGAAAAAAATAAAATTTAAACATAAGAATTTATATATGAACAATTCAAACTTTTTATTACGATGATATATACAAGTAAGATAATTTTTTTTTTGTATAAATTTTAATTTATCTTAAATGCATGCACTATTACATAATTAATTAAAGAATTAAATAAAATACTCAATATTTAAAACTTTGCTCTAATAAAGTTCAATTATTTTTTAAAATTCAAAATAAAAAATTATATTAAATAATATTAAACCCGTTAATTAATTAAGAATCACACAACATAAACTCATATATCATTAGTTAGATTAGTTAATATATATATATATATATATATATATATATATATATATATATGTATCAATCCGGAAATTGTTACTTCTAATTATTTACGCTTAAAATATTCTCTTCCGAATTAGTGTTTTATTTTCTATCTAAATTACATCATTTAATAATTTCTTTTTTATAAATTTTTTATATCTTATACAAATTATTAAAAAACTTCGAACATGAAATAAGACACTAATAAAATTTTCATCCACCAAAGAGAAGTGCGAGAAAAATAAGATTATGCAGTATTAATTAATTGAATGTTTTTAATGATTAAGTTAGCTATGAATAAAAAAAAGAATTAATATGTACAGACATGTATAATTGGAACTGAATGTGAAGGAAAAGTAAATAATACGCGCGTGTGTGTATATATATATATATATATAAAAAGACACGTATAATTCAGAAGTGTATATGTATATTATCTTGTCTTAGTTATAGCTAGGTATGCATATGGGTTAAAAATTTAGAACGTGTAAAGTTTTAATGCTGAAAATCTTCTTCACCAACTGCGTAAATGCTACACTGTTTTCATCGAAAGTATTTGGTGGAGATTAGAGAGTAGTGTGTTGCCTCTGGAATATTTTGAACAACCAACAGGCAACAGGTGTTCATGCATAGCTATATGCTTTCCTCATCAATCATCACTAAAGTTAATTTAAGCACCACAATGATTGTCTGCAAATCTTAATCAACAGTTGAAATTTTTTTATGTTTCTTAATTAAACAGTTGAAGTGATCTTATCAATATTTAAATCATCCACTTTTAGCCGGCTTTGCCTGGACCTCCTCTGATTAATTACTGTATATATGGGACATATATATGACAATTTATTGAAGACTATATAGTTCGTTTCAAAAGGGTTATATATTCATCAGGGTTCAGCAAAAATCACCCTGATATTATCATATGCTAAAATCATTAATAAAATAAATATTTGAACAAATTACAAAAACATTTTCAATTTTTATCAAATTACATATAATTTTATTTTTTAAAAATTTTTTATATTAACTTTTAAATTTTAAAATATTACACTAATATTATTTTCAAATCTTATGCTATATCACACCCTAAGGGATGCTAATAGTTAAAAAACAAAAGATGTATGTGTAATTACACTAAACTTTAAGGTGTAATTTATTCTAAATATTTCATATATTTTTTTATAAGCTAAATATTAATTATTAATACGTTTTTATATAAGTTAAATGTTAGTTGTTAATGTGTTTAGTTTTTGTTAGTGGAGAGATTAAACTCATGACCTCTTATTCCCCTATCTCTCTACTTTATTAATTGTTAATATATTAGTTTTTATTAGTGAAAAGATTCAAACTCACAACTCTTCCTTTTCCTATATATGAACTTTGCTGCTAGGTCAATCTTATAACTCCTAAATATTTTATATATTATAATTTCAAATTTTATTTTAGTATCCCAAGATTTTTTTTATTAAATAACAAAAACCTAATCAAAACTAATAATTTAATCTTCATGTAAATGTGAAGTTTTTTAACACTGATTAATTAAGAAATAAATCTTTCTTTTTTTAGATGTGTTCTTTTTAATAGGCATATGAATTTATTTATTAAGTAATTACTAATACCCTTTGGTCATAAGCAATGACTAGAAAGCATCCCCAACTTTATAGTCAAAACAGAATAATAGTTCAATAGTACATTCAGCTTTCCCACCCTTTGATCCAAGAGCAATAGTAAAGGCAAAACAATTGGAAACTAATAAACTATCTCAACTTAATGAAATAGTAATCAAGTTAGATAGACCATTCATAGAAGGTAACATGTGAATACTTGAAGTACAGTGCATAACCATGAGCATGGTAAGGAATCTTGCAAAACCTTTTTCATATTTGAATGGAATCTTTCAAAACATAAGAGGGTTTCGAGCCTGCCAAATATTTCACAGAGTAAACAACCAGATTATCCTGAGTATTTGACTTGTCCTATGAACTCCAAATTTATAAACTCCAATCAATTGCCATAGATGAGCTTGGCAATCAGCAAAACACACACTTGTATAGCCCAACCATCGATAACAGCTCATCCAAACCCAATACACTGATTGGTTGCAAAAGAGAGGATGAGCCACTGATTCTGACTTAAACCGAAAAATTAGGCAATAAGCACCACTAACAAGAGCAATGTTCTATTTTGCACGTTCTAACTTTGTAGAAATCCTATTATGTGCTACCTTCCATGATAAGGTAGAAACCTTGGAAGAGACCTTTGTCTTCCAAATCATCTGAAAAAATTTAAAGTCAGATGCAGAGTAAGTAATCTCCTCATGGAGTAATCCATATGCATCTTTGATTGAGAAATCTAAATTATTTGAAGTTGTATCATCCCAACTCCACTCATCTTCAAGTCTTGTTTTAACTGCACCCTACCTATAACACACCAAATCCCTCACCCACCTTTTTTCTCTCAACTGAATAGCTCTCTTTTCTACTCAAATCACCACTCCCAATTACAATTAGACCACTTCCCAACCTGAGAGACTAAAACTTTTTTTAGGTAGAAAGTGCACACAGTCTAGGGAATACTGACTTTAGCCTTCCAAACTCTCCTCATTCCCCTTCCCAAAATTTGAGCATACAGTCATTACCCATCACTGGCTTAATGTGTCTAACAAATCAATCTTCCTTTTCCTCTGTTGATGTCACTTTGACAGTGTCCTTCCACCACTGAGAAACACCCCTCCCCTGTTGCAAGACTAATCTACTACTAACATCTTTTTCATATCTTGCCTTCAAAATTTTTATCCAGAGAACATCACCCTTAAAGAATTCTCCATTTCCATTTGCTGAGATGAGCTTTATTAAAGCATTTCACGTCCTTGATTCATAAGCCACCATGGTTTTTCTATTTGCAGATTGTGCCCTATTTAATCCATATAATTTTATTGTAATCCTCCGATCCACCCCACAGAAAACGCCTCTACAAATTCTAAATGGTTTGAGCTACCTTTTTTGGGACAAGTATAAAGAAAAGGGAAAAAAAAAGAGGAATTGATGAGATGGTTGATTTGATCAAACAAACCCACCCCCCAATGATAAGTTTTTATGATTGAATAATTTAACTCTCATTTTATGAATTACAGGACTTCACTCTCTTTTACTGCTCGTATGGAAATTTATCTTTAAATTCGAAGCAAACTCATAGCACCTTAGAGAACTTTTTAAAAAGCATACATTCTTAGCTTTCGGTGACACCATTATAATAGTGTCCTTTGGGTAGTGCTGTAACACTACCTATAGCTCCTAACTCCTTGTTTTAATGCCAATTACCATATTTGAAGCTATAACCCTCTTGACAAGACCTTTAAGCCCTTCAACAACAATTAAGAAGAGGAATGGAGCCAAAAGGTCCCCCTGTCTTAAACCCCTTTGTATTTGAAATTCTTGAGTTGTACTCCCATTTACTAACACTAAGACAGACGATGAATGAAGGCAGCCATGAATCCATCTATCATCAAATTCAAAGCACTTAAGCATATAAAACAAGGAGGGTCAGTTGACTGCATCATTAGTCTTCTCAAAATGAGCTTTAAATACTAATAGGGGTTTTTTTAACTTGTTTTGCCTCATGGATAAATTCATTCACTATTACAACATTATCCAATAACTACATTCCTTTAATAAAAGCGATTTTTGTCTCTTCAATAATAATGGGCATCACAAGCTGAATCCTATGCGATAACACCTTCACAATGATTTTATAAATAACACTAATAAGAGAGATTGATCTATAATCCCCCAGAAGGACGTCTTTTTTGGAATTAGTGTAAGAAAAGAGACATTAGAACCCCTTAGTAGCTTCCCATGTTTATGGAAATCTAGCATGACTTTGCTAATATCATCTTTTAATAAATCTCAGAAATGTTTAACAAATTTCATGTTATACCCATTTAGCTCTATCATTTTTGAAGTGTCACAATCCACACAACAACCCAAATCTTTTATAGACATGTAAGAAGTTAGTGTGTATTAATACATTTTCTTTAATTTAATTCTTAAAATTAATTAAAGATGCATAACTTTTGTTTGTATTATCATTTCCGAACCGCAACAATTTTTATGGTCATGCATCCATGGGAGTAATTTATACTTTCTATACTATAGTTGTCGATAAATATTGTTGTTTACGATAGCTAATTCATACATCAAAATTATTGACAATATATAGATGTAAGAAAAATTATATATGTAACATTTTCTATTTTAACCTAGTGTGAGAAAGAAAAAAAATGAAAAATATATAGATATCAAAGAATTTATAATATGATAGGATGAGAAAGATAAAAAAAAATAACAAGTGTCTATAAGATGTATAAATTATATTACACACAATATTATTAGTAATCAATGACATGCGGAAAATTTACCAACAACTAAAATCAATATTATATATTCACTAGAAAAATAAAAATTATTTTTGCTAATGGTGTATTAATTGTCAATAATACAATATTTTATTTTAAGGCATGAAAACATGTTAAGTAACTTAACAGAGACTTCTACATAGTTTTATATGAGAACCTTTTAAAAAAAATACATTAGTCCATTAATAAGACTTTTAATCAAGTTTATTTGATTAAATTGGTTACACCTTATGCATTTTAAAATTTTTTTTAAACTTAAGAGTTAACTTAACAAATATTAAAATCTTATATCTATTTATCTTTTTAATATTAATTATGTTGATTTACCTAAAGTGTCAAGATAAATTTTATAAGTTTTTGAAAAATAGATTATGTTTCTTAATTGTAAAATAAAAAATTACCATGAATGTTATATTAAATCTTATAAGAGTTTAATTAATATGTACTGATAAGGTAAAAGAGTTTTACACTAACGTTCAATGACAATTTTTTTATTTATATTACTTTTAAAGTATTAATTGGTAAAATCAATAAACTTGCCATAAATGAATGGTTTTGAGTGAATGAGAGTGTAAACTTTTTTACACTGACAGTACACAATCTTTTTTCTCATCTTAAAAAATATATATTTTTACATTTTTTTTCATAAGCAAATTTTAGTTGTTAATATGTTAGTTTTGTTAATAGAATGATTCGAACTCACAACATTTTCTTCTCTTCTCTCCACACATAGACTTTATCACTAGATTGACCTTATAACCTATTTTTACTTTTATCTTATAGTATATATTAAATTATAAAAAAAAATATAATTTTAAGGAAATTTATAGGCTAGGCTAAACTTTTATATACATCAAAGTCCATACCCATAAAAAAACATGTTAGGATGCAATATATTTTGATAGAATAAAGTCAAGTGCATATTATTAACAAAGTAAAAGTCAAGTTCAGGTCTAACAAAAAGTGTAATTTTTTTAAAAGACAAATATAATATGTATATTATATAAAAGTAAGGAGCAAAACAAAATGTTTCAAAAATCCTAGATACCAAAAACAAAAGATAAACATTGAGTGTCTTCTCTGTACCTGCAAAAACCACATGAAATGGTAAGCATCCCACCCAAAAAACCTCCTTAAATAATTACTTCATATTCAAAAGACACAATCAAAGATTACTACACTAATAAGAAAACACACAACCCTCTAATAAGAAAACACACAACCCTGTTGAATCCAAACCTATACAACAACCATTTCCTAGAGATAGCCTCAATAGAGCCAAATATATTTAAAGAATCCACTATTCTATTATTGAAAATAATAGAGTTTCTAGATATCCAAATATACCAACAAACTAAATGGCTAAACAAATACTTACATTTACTTTTATATTTTCTAGTAACCTAAAAACTACGTGAAATAAACAGCAGAGTTTATCATATAGTGAAGATTAAATATCAATCCACTTCAAAACCCTTTACCACAATATTTAAGTAAATGAACATGTTAGAAAAAAATTATTACTCTACTCCCTATGATCCCCGCACATACGACACTGCTGCATGTCGGACTCTACCTATTTTTTTCCCTTAATTATGTAGGACATTGTTTTTATTAATAAACCGTTTGATAACAATAAAATAGTAATAATGAGTAATAATGAGTTTGATGATCAAATGTTATGCTAATGGAAAATAAATACTATATATAAACATGATAGACACACTTCGGCCTTGGTCGAAGATTTCGGCAAATACATACAGAGACTTCGGCCTCGACACATGGCCAGGGCCGAATACCGTGCTCAGCCAGGGACAATCGGCCTGCGGTAAATCAAGTTTAATTAACACAAAACTTAATTATTAGTCACAAACCCATGTTAAGGTCATATTACTTAAGTCCAGACCGCTTAAGCAAGACCCAATAGACAAAGGCAAAGGCTCAGTCCATCTTTATAAATAGGTAACAGTGCCAAAGGTAAAGTATGACTATAAAATATTCGTTATCTAGCATTCTGAACTGAATATCACGCTAACTTGAGCATCAGAGTGTTTTTTGCAAGTATCACCCTTGTTCGGCCTCCCACATACGGGTATTCAAGTCTGAAAGATAACAAAGGAAGTTTGACCACGTTCCATGAACAATATATATTCGTCCATTATATATGCAGGGACATCTATACTTTTTTATTTATTTTATATAAAAAACTATTTTTGCTTTTGAGGTTTAGGAGTGAATTTGGTGTTTGAAATTTGTCGGATAATACTAATTTTAAGTTTAACAATTTTAAATTTTTAATATATATTTTATAACTATTTTATATAAAACACTTAAACATTAATTAGCGTAGCATAAGGTCCTGTTTTCATAATCTAGAGTCTAGACACCCTGCTTTCATCAGATTCATTATTATTCAAAGTAATTTTTTATTATAATATATATATACATATATATATATATATATATATATATATATATATATATGCGCGCGCATATGCATGTAGTAAATTTATATTAAATGCATTTTATTTTTTAAATTACTCATTTTATATTATATTAATGTGCTTAATTTGATCCTTGACATATGTGTTTTTAGACTACATGTTATGAATTAGTAATTATTTATATAAAATGAGACGATATATATATATATATATTAATATTAGGGTTTACTTCTTATATATGTATAAATATACATTGTTTGGGGATATATGTTTTTAACGGCTAGTTATATTTTAAATTAATTACACTAGTTGAACTGTAATAGTTTATGAATTTTTTAATTGTATAGCATTTTTTATAAATTTTACCAATTTTATTAAAATGGTAAGGTCTTAATTAAGGAGTGAGTTTGTTTAAATTTTTATGAAAAATATTATTTAAATAGAAGAAAGATTCATTCTAGTTTTTAAATATTTAATTAAAAATTTAAAAAATAAAAAGAATTTATTTAAAAAAACTGCTTGGAGTAAAAATAAATTGATGCAGTAGTTGTTTAATTGTTTTATGTTAAAAACAACAAGTTGATATATTTTTAAATTAAGAAAATTTTTTTATGATTACCTCTAAACATAAAAAGTTTATGTTTTTATAAAATCACTTATAAAAAATTATTTATTTTAAATCAATTAATTTTGAGCCTAAACCAACTAAAGATTCTCTTTATTAATTACTTACCTTCACTTTAAGATTGTAACTCTTTATTATTAACACGTCCAACTATCATCATTAGAAATTAATATTATAGTTAAAACACTGCTTTGAACAATAAATATTTTCCTCTTATAGCCCTTATCGATATCATATAAAATTTGATTGGCTTTTAAAAAGGAAATCCCTGAACTTATGGCTCATTGAAGGTACGGTATACACACTATATATACCGTATAAATGGTGGAGTTCATATAGCTAGCTCCTAATTTAAATTAAGGTGCTTAATGAAGGAGGGAAATTTAAATATATAGATTGGTCAGAGAGAATTTTGATTTATAAGTAATAATTAACAGCCAGCACTGTTGCTAGGTCGTTGAGGGGTAGACAGTGAAAATGTACCAGGCTACCAATTCTCTTTTAATCCTTCTTTCTTTTCCATTCAAACCATGTTTCTCTTTAAATGTCTTCTCTATCCTTAATTTAATTCTTTTCCATCCCTTTTTACCTCTTTGGTATATCCTTGTCCTACTCAATTTATTTTTATCCTCATTTCACCATTGTTAGTTATACGTATATTTCTGCTATTTTACACGTTATTAATTATTATGCATCTTATGTTAACATGAGTTCAGAATATTAATCTAAACACACACACACACATATATATATAGGCAGTATTTGGTTCCATTTTTTTATTCATCCATAAAAATCAAACATATATTTGCTGTTTTACAATATAATACATGCATCCTTATCAACCATGTTAAATTCTCTTGACATTCAATTCGGCTGCTTGTTGATTTAACGTTGTCATATTTTGTTTACTATTCCAATTCACAATCGAGGCATTAGCATATGATGATTAAAAAAATATATTAATAAATCCATAAGCTATCAACCATACTCAACATCTTTTATAGAATGTTTGTCGTTAGAATCTTATGAATAGAATTTATAAACCCCTAGCAAGACCACACTACGATAACCAAATAATAATGATCAGTGATCAGAGTTAAATGTGATGATCTTTAATGAATTTGAACAAATAGCAATATTAGTGAATAACCTTTAACACTCACACCCTGTTAAAAACACATAGGGTCCTCTCTGCCTACTGGTTTTAACATAATGATAATGAATATGAGTTGCTTTATTTAGCAATGAAAATAATGGAAATACCTCAATTGAAGCTGATTTATTAGAGATATGTAGGTCTTGAGAATTTCCTAAGAAACCTAATATAATTTAAAAGGTTTGTTGACGTATATACGCGTTTTCCTAAAAGTAATGGCTGTAGTTCTACAAATTAATAGAAATAAATTATTTTACTTTTTCAGAATATTAAATAAACATTTACACCTATATTAATAAATTAATTTGTTTATTCTTTAGCATATCTCCATTATTAAGAGATACATTTTTCAGTTACTCATTAGATAAAAACAATATTAAATTTGTATTTCTTTGTTTCTAAAATAAGAACTATGTTGTGATTACATTTTCATTTAGGATATTAGGTAAACAAATTAAGAAGATGATTTTGTTAATCACTATGTACTAGGCTTATTAGTTGAGAAAAAGAAAAGTTTTAAATAAAAAAATTAAGAATATAACAAAATTCTATGCCTTTGTCGTGCACAAACATTCACAATGGTAAATTTGCAATGATATGAACAGTTAATATATAGTTTTCAAGCTAGGTGTAAAGGCCACGTACCCCACTCACCTCATTCAGTTGGAGAAAAATTATAGTGTAAACAGGAGAAGAAACGCAATTAAATGCTTCAGCAATCAAGTGCTGGTAAAGAATAAATGAATGGTAAAGTAGATGAGGATTTGAATATATTTAAGTTTCAGTTAAAAAGGATATAATTCATATGGTATTGATGATGCGGTCTATAATCGGTTTTTAATGCCAGCATCATGTATTCTTCTAATTTGAAATCAGAGTGAAAAAATTCCAAGCACATTCAACTACTGGGACATTTTGAACAAGGGATCATTTGCTATATATTGATATCTTCATCACTTATTCGTTAATGAATTAAATTATTAAATTAAAATTAATACACACTTAGTACCTTCAAACAAAATCACTAATAATAAAAATCGAGATTTGCTAATCACATTGTTTAAAAAAAGTAGTAATTTTAACACTGCTAATACATTAAACATAAGGGCATGATACTCGAGTCTGGAAACTCCTACATGCATGTAATTAATATATAAAAGATATATGGGTAATTAATCTTTGCTCTTTCTTTGGCAATTATTCAAATTAGTTTGACAAAAATACAGCAACCGTTAATTACAATTCACTCTTTTATATTTATATTTATATATATATATATATATATATATATATATATATATATATGTCGCCATGCATGCATGCAATTAATCTTCTGTATGTGTACGATTCAAAGCTATTTACGTGTGAACAGTTGTGAAATGAACCGTGGCAATCCTGCATGCTCTGACTCTGTGCTTCTTAGGATGAAATGAAAGATCTTCTTTATCGTCATTGTTGGAAAGTGACCTATCAATAACACACGTTCAGCTTGGAAACTTGTAAGACTCGATGGTTCTTTCTTCTTTTCATTTCCCAATTTAATCACTAAGAGATCCATTAGAGATTGTTAAAATAAGACACAAATTTCCATGTAAAGTGATTTAATGGTCGTGTTTGGTGTCCTAGTCAACATTTGTTTTTTCAATAGGTTTACTTAGTTTAGATTGGAAAATTGTATTTGCACAATAAAGAATGATCTTTAAGAAGAGAAAAAAAATTTTCTGTGACAAAGAAAATAATAAAGAGAAAGATGTTGATATAGAAAAATATTACTCCTTATACAAATGTACTTATTATAAGAGGTATTATTTTAATTTATATTTTTAAATGGAAAATATTGACCATTTTTACTTGTATATTTATTTTAACATTTTAATTTATTTTTTTTGGGAAGGTATGGCCATGCGCAACATTTTAATTAAATAATTCAATCAAATCATGTTTTGAATATTTTGAAAACTTAATTAATCAAATATGATTAACTATTCACATATTTTAGAATATACAACGTGTAGTATTTTTTCTTACTTTTGTTCAATTACCTAATTAAATGAGAGTGAGTATTATTTTTATTTTTTTTTTCGATTAATGAGAGTGATCGATTATAAAATCAACATTTTCGGCTGGTAAGTTATATTTTTATATATTTTGCTTACTTTATTTTTTTCATGACATTACATAATACTTTTTTATTTTTTATTCGTTTTTATATTTTCTTCATTTCCTTCTTTACGTTTGGTTTTTAATTTATATTATTAGCCAATTTGAAACTTTCAAATATATATATGTTTTTAATTTTGTTATGTTTTATGTTGGTGTTTTCACTATTTAGTATTTAATGGGACTTTAAAATACTAATAACAGAAAAACGATAAAAAAATTTTGCCCCACTTTTAGTATTTACTGCATAATTATTATTTAACTTTTAATTAGTGAGTACTATTTTTATTTTATAAAACATATTATATATATTCCTTTAAGGGTTTTTTTCTGGCGAAGAAAATTTCCTTTAAGTTAATTTATCTTACTTTACAGATAGTGTATTAAAATATCATTTAATATAATGCATTATTAAATATTAAAATATATATTAATTAATTGTCAATTTTTAATCGTCATTTAAATCAGAATATGACGAATATACATTATTGACCAGTAACTTTACGTATTGAATTAGTGGTAAATGATTTTAATGTAAAACATTCATGGGATTAATTGATCATTTTCACAGATATTACCATAGGTTCATAGCTCTGTAGCATGAAAGGGCAAAGTTAATGAAAGCAATTAAATGCTTCAAACGAGAGCCACCGTGTATATATATGAACTGAAGCATCGATAATTTTGTTGGTAAGTGAACAATAAATAGCTGGTGATGATTAGTAACTAAATAAATTGATGGTGAAAATATTTTTAATGTGAAAGTTTCATTAAAGGGCCATATATATTAGAATAATGTAGATTTAATTATAGCCAAAAGCTACGTGTTTAATTTGGTCTATATCCTAGCTTGTGCACCAATATATTTCACTTTCTAATTTAATATGAAATATGTAGCAACTACACTGAAGTGATTAAGATGCCAATGGTGTATTTTAGAGGAAAAATCTGCATGCACAAAGTTCATGAAACATAAAGAATATTCAATGGTAACTCAAGTCAAATGGGATTATTGTTATAATAAAAAATAAAGCAACATAGCATATAACTAGTTATGACTTATGAGTAACTCTCTAAATGTGAGTGCAATTAACACAAAGAAAGACAATCAATCATCAATATACAGAAAATATGTGTAGTGTTTAAAGCCAAACGAACTATTCACTACAGTATCTTGAATGCATCTTTTTAAAGCGCTCTTGTTTAAAGATGGGAAAATGCACATGGGAGATCGATAAGACTACAGTATAGTATATGCATAATTTTTATTGACTTAACAAATTCTTGGAACTATATAGGCTTTGAAATTTTGAATTTGGTGAAAGGAAATATGACTTTTCTTGTTTCCTTCTCTAATATCATTAAAAACTATATGAAAATGAATTTGGGAGGCAAAAATCTAAAACAAACATGGTGATTACTCACTCTACTATTGAAATAAAGCTTACTAATTTTTGCATGTGTGCGTTGATTTAATCATTGCTTTAGAATATCATTGCAATTGCCTAAGTCTATTAATTTTGAATTTGTAGGTTGGAATTTAGAGTAAAAAACAACACCAATATTAAAAAAAGGAAATATTTACGTCGATTGTGACTTTAACATCATAACAACAAAATGGTTGAATGCATAAAAAAAACAAATAGGGCACTAACAAATCAATTTTTACAATAATATATGTTGAAAAACGTCTACGTTAACATATCTAAAATAATTTTTTACATTG
The DNA here is from genome assembly GCA_037954015.1 of Psophocarpus tetragonolobus. Taxonomy (NCBI): domain Eukaryota; kingdom Viridiplantae; phylum Streptophyta; class Magnoliopsida; order Fabales; family Fabaceae; genus Psophocarpus; species Psophocarpus tetragonolobus. The sequence goes on from CM075696.1 coordinate 4,652,057, forward strand.
TTTACATTCATATCGATTTTGAAGTGCTTTCAAGTTCGTTTTAAGAACCAATACTTATATACCTGAAACAATTTTATACATTGTTTACATTCACATTGATGTTGAAGAAGTGCTTTCAACATCGATTAAAAACTGATATTTATATATTGGAAATAATTTTCTACATTGTTTACATTCATATTGATGTCAAAAAAGTATTTTCAATATCAATTTACGAAACGATACTTGTTGAAAGCTTTCCACGTTTAACATTGACCTTTTCAACTTTAATTTTTAATTGATGTCAAAGGCTTTCCTGAACAAGTGTTGAAAAGGATTTTTTGTAGTAGTGGCTATTGTTAACATGTTTTAAATAATAATTTTTTTTAAAAGATCTTAATTAATAAAAAACATCAAAGCTTATTAAATAAATTTACATATATACACATTATGCAATTGTAGTAATCTTTCTTACAAATTAATAAATTCTTGCTGAAAATGAAAAGAAAAATCAATTTAAGTAAATATTCTAGTTATTTGGTGTCATATAATTCTTGTAGTTTTGTCATTAGGTAATATTGTAAGCAAGATAAAATCAGCAAATTATAATTGGTTAGTGCTGTAATAATATTTTTAAATCAAATACAAGTATATAAAATTTTTTGTGCAAGCGATGACAAGAAATATTATATCTATGAATATATGAATTAAAACTATTCGATTTTGATGAAGAATATTTGCTTTGCTTTGAATATAGACATAGATACAAGAATTATTCAACATTTTAAAACTGGGACAAACTAAGACTCAAGGACAATTATGTAACAACCTATGCACCCTAGTTATCTCTGAAAAATATGATTATTATATTTGTTTATTTAAGGGATTACAATCCTAGTAGCCTTAACCAATTTCACAACTTAGGAAAATTCAATTTTAATAGTTTTTTCTTCAAAAGAGAGTCAAGACAAATCTCCCCTAGTTCAAATTTAATTGACATACATACTTATGTGCTAAATTTTGTTAAATGCATAAAATGAACTACAAATATTTGTTATATAAAGAGAACACTTAATTTTTTTTATAAAAAGATAAAATTAAGGTTTAATATTAAAAGATGAATTTTTTATATTACCCCTCTTCACACAAGAACCATATTTAACTTTTGATGGTGTGTCTGCTTGCCATAATCTGTGGTAAAACTTGTGGTCTTTATCTGTACTTGTTATTGTAAGGCTTTTGTATGTTGCTGCCACTACATAGTCTTCACTCTTTCCTCCTCTCCATCTTTACCCATCATCTTTCGTATTTTATCCAAATCTTACTTCTCTTACCATGTTTTGTGGTCTCTCATCCATCTCTTTTTCTCATTCAAAAAGCTTTATTTACCATTCACATTACTAGTTCCACCTCCACATTTCTCTAATGAAGGTAGTCTTATCTTATTCTGAAAGTCCTCACATAGTCTTCTCTCTCCTAACAATAGATTCTTTCAGAACTTGATTGTTGAGTCATCTCCAATTTTTATTGCCATGTTTGTTGATAATCACCCCTTTCATCCAATTACCATGTGATCTATTGCTTATAATTTCTTCCACTACTGCAAACATCTTCCCCCATTTACCTCTCAGCTTTCATTTGTCCATATGTATTTGGATGTCATAATATTGACCCAAAAGTTGTTTTTCTCTATTCTGAGCCTCCATTACCATTTTCCTGAGCTATATTGAAAATGTCATTATCTTCCCAAATCCCATCTCATTTTCCCTATACCCATTTTTCATGACACCTAACTAATTTCTCTAATTTTCATCTCCCCCATAAAAATTTTTCATCAAGGATTTTATCTCTGAATAAAATAACATAACTAACAGAGCGACTTTGACCAAACACCACCCTTCTTGCCATTGATATATATGTTTATTTTACTATCATGTCAATCTTTTTCCACATCTGCTTGCAATTTGCTACAGCTTCAAATACTTGAATAGCAAGGCGTCAACCTTACAATTCAATAGAGATGTAGTCCCGGTTAGCAATTCATTGTCACAAATTACCCTTATAAATTACATAATCTCAACTAATATTTAAGCTTGAATGAAACAAAAATAGAAAACAACATTTATATCATATTTACAATTCAACAATTTATCAGTGTGGCAATAAGTGACGACAAATGACCATCTTGAATAAAACAAAAATAGAAAATTTAAAATCAAATTTTATTATTTTTCAAATGGAATATAAATTTTTTTATAATAAATAAAAAATCAAATCATAATGATTTTTTTAATATGTTTCTATTTTTAAAATGAAATTCTAAACCAAAAATTAAAAATTACTCAACAAATTTTAGTTTTTTATTTTAAAATAGAGACAAGTCCTCTAATTTTTTTTTAAAATTCTCAATTTTTAACCTTTTATCAAATGATAGAATTGATTATTACTAAATTAATATAACTATGATGACAATGAATCAAGCAAGTATAAGTAGTGTTTGCTCACGACATCCCTCCAAATTTATACTCATCATCTTCATCTTGGGAGTACCGCATGTAGAAAAATCACCCAACAAATTTTAGTTTTCTATTTTAAAATAGAGACAAGTCCTCCAGTTTTTTTTTTCAATTCTCAATTTTTAACCTTTTATCAAATGATAGAATTGATTATTACTTAATTAATATAACTATGATGACAATGAATCAAGCAAGTATAAGTAGTGTTTGCTCACAAAAGCCCTCCAAATCTATACTCATCATCTTGTGAGTACCCCATGTAGAAAAATTATGGATTTTTTTAATACATGTGGGTGTTAATAGATATCCACAAATATTTTTTTAAAAAGATGAATTAGGTTAAAATTAAAATATAAAATATTTGAAAATCTTTAACACAAATAGAATGCTCACTTACATGTCTGATTTTCATTACCTATATTTTAATAAAAGAAAATTCTATGAATTATACTTTTTGAAAAATTTAATGTTGATAATAATAAAAATTAACAATTAATATTTTATGTTGATTCATTTTGAAAAATATTATCATCAAATTAAGTAAAATCAATATACAATTTTCTATGATTTTATGTAATTGGAAATATATATATATATATATATATATATATATATATATATATATATATATATATATTTAAATTTAATAGGTAGCAAGTGTGATGGGTGGACAAAATTTTTTTCATCCTTGATTATAACATGAATTAAACAAATAATTCCATGTCACCTCATTAAATTTATGTCACGTTAAGATTAATCCCTTAATTATTTACACTTCCAATTTCATAAAAAATTAAAATCATATTTTTTAAAATAAAATTTAGAAAATTAAATGTCTATGTTTTAAAATAAGAAACTAAAATTATAAATTTTAAAATAAAAAAATATCTTTAGAAAATAATAATTTTTGAAAAATAAACATATCAAAGCATCTAAGCTGGGTAAAATGTTCAAGAGTGAAATTTAAAAATTTTAAAAAAAAATTAATTGAAGTTAAATAAAAAAATAACTGAAGTTGAAAGTTATTTTGAGAAAAATTAAATAGAAATTAGAAAAAATAATGTTATTGTGTAATTATAATAATTAAAATAAAATGACATAGTTATTTTTTTATAATAATTATATATTATAGATTATTTAAATACAATATTAGGGATATTTGCAAATTAACAAGCAATAAAAGGTTTGACTTATTTTGTTTTTTTTTTCTTGAAATTTTATCTCTGCTGTTTTTATTTTTATTTTTTTGTTATTTTTAACCTAGAAATGTCACTTTTTTCTATTTTTATTTTCATCTTTATCTTTAAAAAAAAAGTAAGTCAATATTTCCAACCTATCAACTTTAGGATCGGTGGAGCTAGATTATATTTTTCCTTGCTTCTCACCAGAAAGCAAATTAACTTTACTCACCAGCATGAATTAACTAACTCACTCTTAGAATTCGGAAAGCAACATTTTTGGCATGATAGGTGACCAAATAATTTATAATGTTTGTTTGAGCATTTTAAATGGTAATAGAGAGAGAAAAGAAGAAGAAATCTTTAATGGCTATTGTTTTGAGTTTTTATCTTCGGTTTAAGTTAAAGTAACTTTGTGTAAAATAAAATGATTTTTTGATTAAGAGACAGTAAAATAAAAGAAAAATATTGATAAAAAATTATAGCTCATGAAGTGTCATTTGCAAAAAACAGTTAAACTCAAATCGCATAAGTATTAATTTTATCATTTAAAAAACTCACAAATTTTATGTTGACTGAGAAATTAAATGTACGTGTTATCTTTTTTTTAACAAAAATTTCCTCTTAAAGTAAAATATCTTGTTATTAACTATCAAATCAACTGCAACTTTTTCACATGAACAAACACACTGTAATTTGACTTTTATATTTACATGCCTAATATCCATTAATGCACCCAAATTTTATGTACAATTGAATCAATGATGTCCATGCAATAATATGTAAAAATTAACTTTCTGTTTCTAATAGAGGAATAATGAGAACTGAAAATTGATAGCTAGTAATTAACAAATTCTCAATCACATTCTTTTGAATGTATTTTTGATTATTAATTACCTCACTTTTTATACTAAATAATAAGTAATTCTCTTTATTTGATAGTTAAACCAAAATAATAAAAGAAATATAAAGAAATGTGTTATGAGAAAGTGAGTGTAGTGAGTAGTGATGAATGATGATAGTCAATCAGTTAAGCTACTTGTTGAGTCGGGCAGCCCACAGCACGTGGGGAGGTGTGCCCTTCCCTCTAATAGGTTTGGCGGCAATAGACTTTTTTAATACTTTTGTTGACTTCAATACATTTTGCAGTGTTTAAGAAATATTTCCACACTCATAAAATAAAGTTATTTTATCTAATTATTTAAATTATAATTTATTTTATGTAATACATTTTATGGATTTTATACTAATCATCTTAATTAAAAATCATTATTGATTAAATATTCTACAGTAAATTTTTTTATTAATTAACAGTAAACATTAACATTACATAGCCATTTAACTTCATTACTAATTTGGTTCATTCTTCATTGAATAAGATATAATTATTTTTTTAAAAAAAAAAATTGGATCTTTAAGTGCTTCATTCACCAAAGGATAATCTGGTTTTTCCAACTATTGCCCAAGGAGCCGTAAAAAAACATTGCCGAATGAGAATAATTAGCATTAACTCACTTAAAAAGTGTTAACTAATTTCAATGTTTTTAATATAATAATAGAAAAAAAAGGTCACAAACAGCATAAATAGTTTTATATAATTACCTAAAAAGTATTTTAAAAATGATTTGATTTATTGATTGATAGTGTAAATTTTTTTATTGACCATGCATAACTTTTTAACTTATAAAAAATATTTTCAATATGTTTTATCAAATTTTTGGTTTCGGAAATAATCAAAATTAATATTTAAAACTGTATAATGATTCACAGTACGTCATCGTCAAATATTTACAAAAAGTGTTTGTTTCTAATGATTCTATTGAAGTTCAAATATGATTGTCATATTTGTAGTTTTCAAAATATACTTCTGAGCTATCATTATTTTATTTTTTTTAAAAGCGTAACAATTTATATATTCTCCATGAAACCAATAGTTTCACTTTTGTATATCGGCAAAAAGAAAATTAGTTGTCTGCAAAATATAAATTAAAAACCAAACTACAATGGTTGAATGTCTATTTAACACCCTGTACAAAAAGTCATCAACAGCACTGCTCATATTTAAATAGCCAAGCATCTATGTTAAGAAAGTTAAAAGCAAAAATATATCTTAGCCAAAGCATTTCTCCATAACATTAGCAATTAAAATCAGCCTCGGTCCTATGCTAAGCATGTCCAAGGTTCCAGTTGTCCAATTAATCAAATACTAGAAAACCAAAGTAACAATACCATCTGCAATTATTATTTCTGCAGCAACTACAACACAGAAATTCTTCCACAGTTGATCCACCGTAAAACTTCTCACAAATATGAAAGCCACCTATCTTTATACTAATTACAATTATCATTTTTTATTACATGACTCAAATAATTAATTTACGAAGGCTAAAAAAGTTGTATTTTAATTAACAGAAACAAAATGTCTTAATAAATTTATATTTCTTTTTAAATTATTACGAATCAATGTTTGCCTGCAAGGTTATTGTTATTTTTTTTCCCGATAAATGCTACTTAATTGTTAACCTTTTTAGTAAAAGGATTTAAATGTGCAATTTCCCCCTCCTTTTCCCTTCTCTCTATCTTTTAACCACTAAAAGGAAAAATAAGATTGTATGTATTTCATCTAATTATTAACTCAAAAAATATAATAAAAGATGTTTTTACAAAGTAAAATTTAATTAATTTTTTAAAAGTAGTTGAATGCATTATCTTTTTAAGAAATCATTTAAAAAAAACATACTAACTTACCAAAATTTACTTTCATCAGAGGATATTAAAGCATGAACGCATTATGTACTATACTATGAGATTATCAATAATTAATTCAAAGAAAATAAATGAAGATATCATGAATCTCTCTCCTAACATATTCACAATTAATATTTTCCTGTAAAAATTAAAAGAAAGAAAATAAATGACTTCTTAAAGAAATATTTTAATATTGTGTTTGTAACATCCAAAAAATATAATACAATTGATGAGCAAATTTTTCACTCTACTCATAACAAGTGTACTAGTCGTATGTAGTATCTGATAAATATATTGGTCAATTTCACAAGGACTAGATTGATACTTTGAGAACCTTAATACTAATTGCTTGCAAATGAATATGAAATTAATATTCCTATCACTCATAAAAATACCTTTCTCCGATTCCTCAAGAGTAAGAGACTAAGCTATTTAAACTTTAGATCATGGATCTCTCACACATTCTAAAGTCAATTAAATAACCTGCATTAAGAAAATGAACTCAAGATAACCAATGAGTTTTACTTCTCCCAAGAAATAAACCTTATTGGGAGCTCTTCTCATTTCGCAAGCAAAATCCCTCTTCCGGGTTCATTCAACAATTGAAATCCAACAAAATATATGTAAATCAAGTGCAAGGTAAATAAAAACTCTAATCGTGAATGATAAACTTAGATTAATAGAGCAAAATATATAATAGAGTCCAAGACAAAGTTACATCAAAACCCTAATCAAAAGAACCTAGCCTTCCATGAAGATGAAAAGTATGATTGATGACGTGGGATTACAAAATGGAATGTAAATAAAGAGAAATGGAGGTAGAGAACATGCGAGAAGAAACCCTAGGGCAACAAAGGCGCAACTTCTCTTCACCCCCCATCCCAAAACGCATTTTTATTTAAAACAAGGCATGATCGAACACTAGTGTTGAGCGACCACTTCATGAGCGCTAAGTGTTAGAGAGCAAAAAATACATCTTCTTAGATAGCAAGCGTTGAACTTCCACTTCATCACCTTTAGACGATCACTCCTTAGCCGCTGGGCGTTGGCTCCAAACCTCCCAATTCTTCTGACACTTCTTCTAGCCTTCTTCAAAAACCTGACTAAAATAATGGAAAATAAGGAAATAAATGCAAAATATGCATAAATGTAAATCTGTAACAAATTATCCTAAACATCTAAATTTTGTATAAAAAGGAGGGAAAACAAGGTCTTAAGTAAGTTGAAATTAGGATAACTACTCTATTTTACCTATATAAAAATAGATAATCTAGGCAATTATCAAACTCCCCCAAACATAAAGCTTTGTTTGTCCTCAAGCAAAAAGACACTTTAGTGGACATAACAAACAACACAACATGATGCATGCTACTGCAACAAAATCACAGAATGAAACAAAAACATAATGCACTCTGCCAACATGTATAATTGCAACACAACACAGTCTAGATCCAAAACCTTCCCTTCATCAATAATCACAATCATGGAATGCTCATAGAAAAATAATAATTCAACTATGGTGCCCACAAGAGTAAATACAAAGTTTACCATGCATAAATCAACTCAAAAGACAAGTTATACAGATCACAAAATTTGAGTAACCTCACTAGTAAAATGTTCCACTCCACACAACTATTTGGGATGTAAAATTAACACACATGTCACACAATGCACCCACACAAGTCAACTTTGTTGTTCATCTCAACACAACAAAAAACAAAACATGCATGATTGAAATTACAAGGGCTTTATTAAGTTTGTAACCTGGTTGGGCTAGAAAGAAAATTGGTTTTTTTGAGAAAACAAATAGAAGGGTTGAAATATAGATATACAATGAGATTAGTTCACCCCTTTACAAATTAATTACTTCCTAAACCCCAATTTCTCACTAGCAACCTTGGTTCAAGTGGATTTACAATATGTATCAATCAATAACCAAGCTTTTTATTCCTGACTTTCTTTTAATTCAACTTTCTTTTTTCTTTAACAATGAAATGTAATACACTTAAGCCTCAAAATATACTTGGCTCTCAAAACACTCTCCCCCAAAATTGTTACAGAACCAATCACATGTACACATTTTCTGAACCCTAAGGTAAAGGGATGTGTAATACACTAGTTTTAGTTGAAGGGTTCATAAACAAAAACGAATTCAATTAAGGCTCAAAATAGGGAATCAAGTGTCAAGCATTGAACAAGTAAGCTATTTGGCTAAGTGGTTGCATAAAGAAACAAGACTTTGGTTATTTTTTAATCATGCATGCAAAGAATTAGTCAGTGAGAAACAAGAAAAATCAATAGCATGAAATACATGGTAACTCACACAACAATCAATAATTAAGCCTAAAATCTCACATGGTTAATGTTTTCCTTCACTAATCCACACAAACTTGCCAAAAGAATCAACAGTACACAATTAGCTCAACACACTCTATGGCATCCACAAACAAAAATTGCATAAAAAATAGCACAAAAACATTTTTCATCACCAATAAAGGGAAAATAAGGGATCTAAACATAATGCATATAAGGAGGTTAATGAGAGATTGAGGTTAATGATACTTTTATGGGTGATGAGAATATGGATAGTGAATAAGGATTTTTGAGTTTATTTATGCATTTGAGTGATGATTTAGTGAAATCAAAACCTAACTGAATCTCATATGGGTAACTACCTATTTTATTTCTTTATCTTTTTATTTACTTTATGTTTTATTAGTTGTTAGTATAAATTTGTATCTTTTTCGTTCATACAAGTAAAAAGTCTTAAAATTTATGAGGTATCATTCAAGTCCTTATGGGATCGACCCAATATTTATCACTCACTACATACGACTCATACCGATAGTAATGTAGAAAACTTTGCACTCACAAATATCACACCTTTTTTTCTTCTGATGATTACCTTCTCCTTGTTAAATCTAAGTGTGCTCGGGTAAAAATGATAAAAGATGTCCTCCAAGCTTTCTATCTTGCTTTAGGTTTAAAAGCATACTTTCAGAAGTCAAAATTCTTAGCTTCCAACAATGTCTCTCAAAGAAAGGTCAACAAATTTGCCTCTATTATTGGCTTTAAACACAATATAAACCTAGGCAAGTATTTGGGTTTTCCCTTGCTCTCAAGAGGGTAAAAAAGAATGAATTCTCATACATTTTTGAAAGAATAAATAACAAGCTTATGGGTTGGAAAAGCAAGACATTGAATAGAGCTGGTAGAGTCACTTTAACCAAAGTGGTCTTCTCAACTATCCCAACTTACCCTATGCAAAACTTATGGCTTCCAGAAGGTGTGTTTGCCGCTATTCACAAAACGATTTGTAACTTTATATGGGGAAAACCATCCACTCATTGGGTTGGGTAGGACATAGTCAGACAACCGAAAACAATAGGAGGCTTAACTAACTGCAGAACAAGAGAAGCAAACATTGTTCTACTAGGTAAGCATTCTTGGTCCATCATGCATGAAAACCATAAGTTGTGGGTCAAAATCATTTGAGGTAAATACCTTCAGGAGTCTCATATCTTGAATGTTAATTTAAATAAGAGTAGCTCCTACACTTGGATCACCATCATGTTTGCATTAGACCACTTGAAACCAACACTTAGATACCAAGTTGGGAGAGGAGATATCTCTTTATTCTTCAATAAATGGCTAGATGAATACCTTATTGGCTGCTTGCTACATTTCATTCATATAAACGATACCCAGCTGAAGATTAATTATGTGTTAATTGGAGGTCAGTGTCAATGGAATATTCTCTTTTCAATTATTCCTGAATATGTGAAGATGAAAATGCTTGGATTGTTCCTTTTGATGATAATACCAATGATGAAATAATATGGAACCCTTCATCGAATGGAATTTATACTGCCAAGATTGCATATAAGTGGATTCTTACTAAGCCAATTATTCATTCAAACCACTCTGAAGGGTGGTCCTCGGTCTAGAAACTACAACTACCTGAGAACATCAAGCACTTCATATGGCTTGCTCGCCATAAAAGCTTGCCCACTAACCAATTTCACTTCAAGCAACACATTTCTGTTGATCCTTTTTGTTGCAGGTGTGATTTGGATGAGAAAAACTTTATTCACTTGCTTTGGGACGTATAAGTGCCAAGAGTATGTGGATGACATTACAGTTTAATGATGCATAAGACTTCTTTCTAATGGATGAAGAAAAGTGGCTAGAAACTCATTTAAGAGGACCTCGGGGTATGTTATTCATTGTTGGTTGCTGTTCAATTACAAATCTAAGAAAGTGGAGATATTCAACTACCACACTTGGACGCCATGGTACATAACATATTAGGCCAAGGTGTTATGCAACATCATCAAGTCGAAAACAAATACCAAGGCCAAATCCAAAAAACACCTTGTAGCATGGACACCTCCACTTATGGATACTATGAAAATCAACATTGATAGAAGCTCCATAGGTAACCTAGGACTATCTGGTTTCAAGGGATTTATCTGAGGTTGCTTCAGTAAATGGCTCGTTGGCTACTCAAGATGTTGTGGATTCACCATAAATATAACTGCTAAACTTCTAGAAATTATCCAAGGCCTTACAATTGCTTGAGAAAAAGGATTTTAGGAGTTAATTATAGAGTCTAACTCAAATATGGTACTCCAACTTATCTTACAAAAGGCATATCACTTACACCTACATGTTGTAATTCTCCATAAGATCCAAACATATGTACAATGTTAATGACAACTTTCATTCCAAAATATCCTTCGCAAAGGAAACCAATGTGTAGATTGGCAATCCAAGTAGGGATCTTCACATGAGGAACTTATCCGAATTTGGGGACTTGTCTTTCCCAACTCAAATCTTTTGTAGTTGCAAATGCTCGCAACACTACCTTTATTCACTTGTAGTTTGCTTACTTTTATGACTAATAAAAAAAAATTAACCCATTTTAAAAGTCTACCTCGACTCAACTCGTTTAATAAAAAACCTAGACTTAATTTTTTTAAAATATCATTTTAGTTAAATACTTCAACCAATAAACTTTAAAATAGCTTATTAATATTATGTATGATAAATAAAATATTGTAATTATTTTAATAAATTATAAAATAATAATCTCACTATCTAATCGTTTCTTATTTCTTAACTCTCTCACATAGTAACATTATAGAAAGATATATTGTTTATCAATTATATATATTAATTTTCATATAAATAATAATATGTTAATATGTTTTCATAAAAGTTATCTTATATGAGAGTAAGGTATCTTATATCAAAGTGAGTGGAGCAAATCTCAATCATTGAAATAAAAATTAATGGTTAAGATCAAACCGTACACATCAACTCATTCTCTCTTCTAGCATTTATTATTGATAATTGCCAAAATTACTTATTTTCACATAGGTAAAACAGAACAGTTATCCTAATTCTTTCTCATTTAAAGTCTTATTTTCCTCCATTTTCTCTTTAAATTATATATAATTAGGAAATTAGTCTTAGATTTACATTTATAATTAGTTTACCTTTATTTTCCTATTTTTAGTGGATCTTAGACAGGTTGCGAAAAGGACCGAAGAAATGACAGAAAATTCAAGCTTATTGGTGTATGGCAGTGCCCCGACACCTTGCGGCCAGGATTGTTGAGCGCCTAACACTGGAGAGGGTGAAATTCAAATTATGGGCGCTCAACTCGCCATCACTAGTGCTTAGTGTAAGTAGGGCACTACATGTCCTAAAGTGACACCTAGCACCTATGTCTTCATCGCCCTAAACCCTAAAATAGATATAAGGTCTTTAAAATGACATCTTTTGTTCTGAGTTAGGGGTTTCACTCCTTACTAACTTAGGGCACGCTCCAAACCCATCGTCATCCATTCTTTGTTGTCATTCATCCCGATGGTTAGTTAGGTTTTGTTATTTTGTTGGGATTAATATAATTGAACCAGAACTCTTATTTATTTTTGCTCTTTTAATCTAAGTTTATTATTCAATGTTGTGCTCTTCTTTACCTTTTGCATGATTTTCTTTATCTTTTTTGGATTTTACTTGTTGAATGAATTTGATAGAGGATTTTGACTTGTAATATGAGAAGAGCTCTCATTAGGTTTTATTGCTCAGGAGTAGTTTAGTTCCTTGATTGCAAGAGATTGAAGTTAAAGATACTTTTATTGGTGAAAGAAACATGGGTAGTGAATAATGATTTTGAGTTCATTTATGCACTTGAGGAATAATTTAGTGAAATCAAAATTCAATTGAATCTTATACGTGTAACCGCTTGTTTTCTTTATTTTGGCATTTATTTACTTTGTGTTCTAGTAGTAGTTAGTATAAATTTCTATCCTTTTCATTTATACAAGTAAAAAGTTTTGAAATTTCTGAGTTATCATCCAAGTCCTTGTGGAATTGACATGTACAAAATTTGCATTCATCAATCATTATCTCTCATATTATGTACGTTAAATTCAATTCTTAATTACAGAAATATAAAGTTGTTTTTTTTTACAAGATACTTGAATATAAAAAGTTAGTGTAAATATTTTTACACTGGCATTTAATCACAATCCTAAATTTTTTTACTTTACTTATTAGTATTTTAAAAGTTACATAAATGAAAAGTCATGATTGACTGTTAGTGTAAAAATATTTTACACTGATAGTGTATACCAATTAAACTCAATTTATTATAAAATAAACTTAAGGTTATTATGTTTAAACTCTTCTACTGAAAACATATCAACACTACAATTTTTTTCTTTCCATAATCAAGTTGTACAAATATAGTAATAAAGTGAAAATGTTGAATAACGCAATATATATATATATATATGAGAGTCTAATTAGTATGCATCATCAGTATAACAAGTTTTATATTAACATTCAATCACATCATTTAGTCATAGTAAGTTTGTTGATTTTACATATTAATACTTTAAAAGTCATATAAATGAAGAGTTATGATTAAACATCAGTGTAAAACTCTTTTACACTATTAGTGCACATTAATTAAATTCATACTTTAAAAGTCATATAAATGAAGAGTTATGATTGAACGTTAGTGTAAAACTCTTTTACACGGTCAATGCATACCTATATTTAAAAAATCGAACTGGACCGATTGGTTCGATCGAAAAACCAGTCTAGTAACCGATTCGTTCAATGTACAGAACCAATCAAGCAAAGAATCGGTCTAAAAATTGAAAAACCAGTTATGAACCAGTGAAAAATGTTGGTTCAACCAATTGAACCGATTCATAATATTTTTTAAATTCTTTTGGATTTTGCTAAATACAACCCTTTCTTTCCTAAGTTCACCCCTTTTTAAAGAAAAAATTAATAAAAATAGGAGTTAACTTAGCAATATTAAGGTGTATTTAGTCAAAATAATTTTTTTCTTTTATAATTAACTTCTTATAATTTTTTTTATAATCTTAATTTTTATAATACATTAATAATAAAAATATTATTTTAGTATGACTAGTTTAACCACTGGTTCAATAACAGTTGAACCAATGAACCGTGAATCAGTACTTTCACCAGTTCGATCACCGGTCCAGTTTTAAAAACATAAGTGCATACTAATTAAACTATCTCCTCTTTTTTTTTTTAGAGTTTAATTAATATGCATTGACATTAAATCTCATATTTTCATTTATATGATTTTTAAAATATTAACTCGTAAAGTCAATAAATTTATCATGGATTAAGAATTGTGATTGAATGTTAATGTAAAAAACTACACAGACAGTATATACTAATTAAACTTTATATTTATATATATATATATTAAATCAATTAAACTTTTTATTTAGTGGTCACATAATTAATTATTGAAAAAGTCGTGTTCATTTTGTAGGTTTATTCTTTTAACTTGACTTAACTAAACAATAGGATGTTAAAATTCAATCGAAAGTTAATTGAAAATTGGAAAAATAAAAAAATTGCAAAAAAATGATTTAATTTGAGGTGGTTTCATTCTCTTAATTTCTAAATTTACATAGTTCAATTTATTTTGTAGTTTAACATGTTGAAACTTAAAGAAAAAAAAAAAACAAACTTCTCATGCTTATTTGTTTTAGTAAATTTATAAGAAAATATATACAAATATTCAATGGTTTATATAATTTAGACTTAATCTTTAATTAGTTTTTTAACTAATATGTATTACTTGGTGATTTGACATGTTGAATCCCATCAAACAGAACCAGACTATCGACCCTTATTTGTTTTAGTAAACATGTAAAAAAACATATATAATTACTCATTAGTTTATAAGTTTTTAAGATTCGAATTTAATTTTTAATTAGTTTTTTAACAATATGTATTAGTTGGTGAGTTAATGTTTTCACAAGATTATTATATTTAATTTCATCGTTTACAATTTAATAATAACCAATATATAATATTTAAATGTATTGATTATATTTTGTATTTTAACTTAAATGGTGGTTGTTTTTACGTAATTTTGTTAGAATCAAGTAAACTTTTATGCAATTTCGGAAATAAAAATTTTTAATATATTTTTTTAATATTTAATAATAAAAAGTTTTAACTAAAAAATTAAAACAAATCAAATTATAAAAGATTGATTTATTTGGTTGGATTTTATATCTATCACTTTTTTTTTTAACTTCGTTTTAACTAATTTTAACCTTGTACCAGATCACACTACAAACATGTACTCTTATGAATAAGATTGGATCATCACAACTTGTCAATTTTTAATATTATATTTAGTTAATTGTAGAATGAAAGAAATTTTATTATATATTTTTAAAATAAATAGACCAATATAAATATAATATCATATAAGATAAAATATTGTTTTTAAGGATAAATATTATATATTAAGTCTAAAAGTTGTATTGTTAAGTCATTATATTATTAAATTATTATACTTTTGTTTATAAAAAAACTATTACACCTTTTAAATAAAAAAATATGTTATATATTACTAATACAAAATAATTTTATATTTTCATCTAATAACAAATAATAATAACAAACAACCGTTATGATATTAATTTAAAATCATATCAAACATAATTTTTTTATTATTTACATTTCACATGTTTAAAATTCTTTTATACCACTAATATCATTAAACTCTAAAAAGAATATGAAGTTGGAGCAACTCGAAATATAACTCAAATTTATTCTTAAAATACATGGAATTTGATTTATTAAACCCAAACTATTAAACATCCCTTTAGGTCGATTAAGTGAGTAGATTAAATAATGAATACATTTATAATTAATCTTAATAATTTTAATATGCAATATAACAATTTATATTTATTATTCTTATTTTTAATTATAATTAAGAATTTTTATCCAATAGTCTTATATCTTGTGTATACATTTTTTTATAAGCTAAAAAAATTTATTGAGAAGTGCATGGGAGTACAAAAAACCTATTTCCCCAACCATCTGTCCTTCCAAAATAAAACCTGACCTCCATCCCCGACCACATGCTGTACATTTTATGACCACCATGCTCTTCTTCCCTAACTTTCTTCGTCAATAGATTGCAAATGACTTCACCATTTTGAATAATTACGACTCACTCCTTCCCAACACCCTCTTTTCATCCCATACTTATCCTGCAATAGTCTAACCTACATATTGTGACTTTACCTTCAATCGTCATTTCCATTTTGCCAACAACACTAAATTAAAAGCTGTTAAGTCTCTTAACCCCTTACCATCCTTATCTTTCTCTCGACAAACATTCTCCCATGATACCTAAGTCCCTCTCCTTCTACCCTCTATGCCTCCCCACAAGAATATAGAGAAAATGGACTCAAGTTGAGATATAATACCTTTTGGCGCCTTGAAGAAAGATAGAAAGTAGATCGGGAGAGCACATAGAATGAATTTTAGGAGCATCAACCTCCCCACAATAGACATGTGTTTACTATCCCAAGAAGCAAGTCTCTTTTTTACCACATCCACCATTGGGGCCCACGTGCTGATTCGTGAAGGTTAGCCCCTATAGGGAGTCCTAAATATTTCGTCGGCATAGCTCTAACCTTACAATTCAACAAACCTGATACCTCCATGATATTCTTTACATGATATACCATAAATACCTTCGGCTTACCGAGTCATAAGCCTTTTTGAAATCTACCTTCATACACACAAAATCCAATTTCTTTCTTTTTGCATCATCTGCCAACTCATTCATGATAAGGACCCCATCTAGAATTTTTCTACCTTTCATAAATGTCGACTAATTCTCCAAAATCATTGTATGGATGACTCCTCTCAACTTCTTAGCTAGCACCTTTGCAAGCACTTTGTACATGGGCAATAATCACCAATCTGGAAGGGATTTGATTTTTTAGGCACTACTGTAATAAAAAATGAATTTGACCCTTTCACAAGGTTCCCATTTTTGTGAAATTCTTGGAAAAAGCCATAAAATCTTATTGTAGAGTAGACAAAAATTCTTTAATGAACTTACAATTAAGCACATCCAGTCCTAAACTTTTAAAACTATCACATTCTCAGATTGCTTCCTTCATTTTTGCCTCAGAGAAAGATCTTTCTAGATCAACTTTGTGCTCGTTAAACAACTCTCCAAAATATAACCCATCCAGCCGAGGCCTATTATGTTCACCTTTCGTAAGGTGACCTTCAAAGAATTCTTTAACTTTGCCTTTTAACCTCCCTCACTTCACAACCGTGAACATCCAAACTCAAGATTTCATTATGCTTCTTACGGGGCCAGGAGGGCCTTACGAAAAAAGCTAGTGTTCATATCTCCTTCCTTAAGCCATTGCATCCTCAATTCCTACCTAACCATAGTACACTTCCTAGCCACCCACCTTTTAAACTTTTCTCACTTATCTGTCTGATCCTTAAGCTTTTTTGCCACTAAGCCCCATTCCTCATTTAACAGGTCTAATTCAAGAAATCTTTGCCTTTCTATAGCAATTTGTTTATCCACGTCTCCAAACATCTATTGATTCCATACTTTAAGCTTCTGCTTGAGGAGTCTCAATTTCTCCTTAAGAATAAATGCCTTCCTGCCTTCCACTGATGGCTTCGTCCACTCTTCCTCAACAAATGGCCTGAAACGCTTATCGTCAAACCAACAATTTTGAAAATGAAAAGGTTTTGGGCCCCAGTTTGTTACTCCCACTAATAACATCATCGGGCAATGATCAGATACACTCCTAAGTAACACCCATTGCTCCAAATTACCCCATGCCATCTAGTCTTCTATAAGTAAGAATCGATCCAAGTGACTCATAGTTTTTCTATCGTCCCTGTACCAAGTGTATTTCCTCTCACTTATAAATAAGTCAATAAGACTTTCTTTCTCGTTAAACACATTGAACACCTACATTTCCTTAGCCTGATTATAGCTATCTACCCCCGTCCTTTCTACTTCACTAAGGATAGAATTAAAATTCCCCAAGAAACACCAGCACCCCTGCCTACCCCTTTCCACCCTACACCCTACATGAGTCCACTTCTAACCGCAGCTACTTTTCCCTGCTATATCACAGGGCACATAAATATTGACTACTCTTGTATATACAATTATATTCAATAATTTTTTTATAACTAAATTTGATTTTCAATAAACAAAATTACTTATTATAAATATATTTATAAGTCTATAAATTTTCATAAATTTAAAAACTATTCAATGCTTCATTAAATAAATTCAATTTAATATATAATATATTTTAAATATAGGTAATTAATGTTGACTATAAAATTATCTAATTATAAATATTTAATATATCTAAAATTTATATAATTTAGTAATCATGTAGTAACAGTTATGATATTTTTATATCAATCAATCACAAATTATCACAGTGTAACTTGTAAGTTTTCCGTGTTTTATCAAACACACTTTAAATTAATTTTCATAATAGATATTTAAAAAAAAAAGTAAGCGATGATTTATAATTAATTGACCGTATAAAAACTTTAACATACATGATCATATTTGTAAGTATTCTGAAAGCAAACATTAAAATCGATATTTGTACAAAATCTCTTAAATAGCTATTAATGAGATTCTTGGTAGATTTAATTTTATCTTCTATTCATTCAGTAATAATGTGGTGATGGTTAGTTTAGATTTTTGGCTCGATTGTGGAACTTGAATGCTCGTATATGATATGGAATCAGGCTTTTATTACAAAAATATTATGCTACAACTTTTTATTAAACGTCCATATAGGGTGGGGAGAGCAAATCAAAATATAAGATGACAAAAAGATTTAAACTAATTCAACTTTATCAGTTTAAACTAATATAAAAAAAAAAGTAAAATAAGAATGGGGGAGCTTCGCATTTGTTATTTCCTTATATGCAAGCTTTGTTTGTTTTATATATTTTCATATTTGCGAAGGTAGGAACATGGAATTATCCTATTATCACTCTAGGATGCTCACGTTTTTTCTTTTTTTCTTTTTTTCAATAAATGACAGCACAAGTAATACATTATAAGGACCAGACAAGTTTGACAAAATTTCTATGGTTGCTTCTTGTCTCGCTAGAAATATATGCTTAATGAACATATAACGAAAAAAAGGAAGCATGAGCTTACAATGTTTTTATTTTTATGCCCATATCCAAAAATAATTTAGCTATTCTTAAATATCCTAGTTTTTCTTTTAAGAATTTCGTGATCGATTGGTACAACCTTTTTTGGCTCAACAATTCAGACATTGTACATATATATAATTGGGTCATATTATAATTTCTCGTTTTGACTATTTCCAAACACGAACCTTTTTCTCGCATACGAAAATTTGAAATTGAGATCAAATAAATAATATATATATATATATATATATATATATATATATATATATATATATATATGTCTGTCTTTCAAGATCTCTTCTTTTCTTTTCAGTACTATTTTCAGAAGAAGAAAAAAAAAGTAATCATGGTTAGATATTTAGAAGAGAATAAATCAAAACAAATAATAATCACTATTCTTACAAATGATTATAACTTATATATGTCTTGCAATAAAAACTAATTAACGTTTTCCTTGCTTATTAGTTTACACGTCATTTGAAATGCATGAGTCACTTGTTAATACTAGAGAATAATGGTAATTAAACATGTATTTAACGGTTCGGAGTACGTAATTAATGTTTTTTAAGTGTCTATTCGTATTATTATTCAATTATCAACAAAACTGAGGAATCTTGGTAATTCGGGACTCCAAATTCCAATATACCTATTATAATTTTCATATTTAAATTTTTTGATTTTCTAAGTTTTTCTTTATTTAAAATTTCCAAATTTGTTACTCATATCTAAATGTAAAGAGATGAAAAATTAATTTTTAAAAATATAATTTATTGAATTGAAATTATTTCGTAAAATTAGTTTACAATTTAACTAATAAGTATAAAATTATATATATATATATATATATATCAATTTATTTGTAATAATTTATTATTTTAAGAGTGGGATCGTTATTTTTAAATTTTACATTATAAAGGAATGACGTTGATTTGATGATTTTATATTATAGTTAATGGTTTTAGTTTCTTATATTTTCTTTTTTAAAAACATTATGATTTAATCTAATAAATTTTTATTTTTAAATTAAATTTATTAAAAGTTAATTTAAGACATGAACAGAGAATGTGATATTATTGAGAGACAAGATGAAAAAAAAAACATATACTTAAATAGATAATAATACTTCTATTATGTTGATTACTCTAATAATAGCATAACTTTTTAAAATGTCATCGTGTATTAGAATCGTCATTGATTACCAACATCTTGAAGAACAATGATAAAATAATAAAATAAACAATAAAAACAGTGTAATTTAAAATAAATAATTTAATATAAAAATATCTAAAAAGAATAATAAAACCTAATTTTGTGCATAATTCTAAAAGTAAAAATAAAAAACAAGGTTTTGTTATTTTTTTAGATATTTTATAATAAAAAGAATAACAAAACCTTTTTTATATAATGGGTTAAATATATATTTAAAATAGTTATTTTAAAATTAAAAATAAGAAAGTGAAAGTTAAAATACTAACATCTTAAAAATATTAGTATAAACTAGAAAAATATTTACCATATATTATTATGGATTTAATGATAATGTCAAATAACAATTTAAAACTATTTATACTATTAGTAGGTTATATTTTCCTCTATTATTATTATTATGATGATGATGACGACGATTATTATTATTATTATTATTATTATTATTATTATTATTATTATTATTATTATTATTATTATTATTATTATTATTATTATTATTATTATTATTATTATTATTATTATTATTATTATTATTATTATTATTATTATTATTATTATTATTATTATTATTTGTATGACTTGTCTGTTTAAATTTATTTTTAAGAGTTTATTTAATGAAATAATAGTTTTCAACTTATGTGTTTATCAATATTGTACATTTTTTTATGAAAAAAAGTAGTTTTCTATTTTTTTAAGATTAAAATCCTAAGTTTTTAAAAAATCATTTTTAAAACTCATTTTTAAGTTAAAAAATTAATATATATATATATATATATATATATATATATATAATTATTATAAATGTCAACAATGTATAATAATTTCTTATTGGATAATAATATGATTCTGTAGCATTATTAGTATATATTTAAATTAAACTCTTAATGTAACTTACAAAAATTAAGTCATATAAGATTAGATAATTATTTAATGCATTTTTATTAAATTATTAACTTTTATGCTTATTTTGTATCATTTTATTTATTTATGATTGAAATGTTTCTCTCCTTAAATTATTTATTAGTTTATACAATAAAAAGCATTAATTAATTTTTCATTCTAATTAATTTTTTTATAAAAAAGCATTAATTAGTTATAATTATAGCGTATGAGTTTGATACCAATTTCAGATTGATTTGATTTAAATTAAGCTCAAATTTCTTTAACGAAATTGTCTATAAATACTTCATATCAATATAAAAAATCAATTATAGATCATTATGTATTATGAATATAATTTTTACATTATTAATCAATAAAAAATATTATTTTGAATGTCATTACTTCTAAAGAAGTTTATAATTGAATGACATTTCTTCTATTAATATACACTATTTATTTACTCATATAATTCATTTTTAAAAATAAGAAAATATTAATCAGTTATAATTATGGTATATGAGTTTAATTTACGCACTATCAATATAAAAAAAAATTTACAAGACGAGTCAATGAAAAATTATCACTAATATTAATTATATAAAGTAATTTGTAATTAAGTAAGAAGGTTTGCGCTGTTAGTGTATATTACAATATTTACTGACTCAAACAATATAATTAATTATTTTGTTAAAATGTTGTGTATTATCTTAAATAATAATAGATAAAAATAAAAACAATCTTAACTCCTGATTTTGTCATAAGAGAGAAAAAAAAACAGAAAACAAGAATAGAGTTATTCATTTTCACCACAACTTGCATGCATTGGTGTTCATGTGTAAATAAGAGAGGTGCCAAAGCCAATCTGGGATGATTCTAATCCTTAACTCCCCCAATGGGATACCAACGTTTGACTTTTGGCACCCAGA
Source organism: Psophocarpus tetragonolobus (assembly GCA_037954015.1). Classification (NCBI taxonomy): domain Eukaryota; kingdom Viridiplantae; phylum Streptophyta; class Magnoliopsida; order Fabales; family Fabaceae; genus Psophocarpus; species Psophocarpus tetragonolobus. The sequence continues at coordinate 4,674,044 of CM075696.1, forward strand.
ATGGAAAACGAAGAGAGAGAAAAATTCCATAAATGATGAGAGAGAGTGTGTGTGATGAAAACAAAAGCTCCGCCACGTGCCGCCGAGAACGGCGGTGCACCGGTGACTCCAAAACCGGTTCCTCATTTAAGGCTCAACTGGGACACACCCTGGTGGTGTGGCTGTACCACTCTAACTAAGAGAGAGAAAATGTTTGTAGTAGTAATAGTAGAGTGTAGTGCAGTGAGTGTAGATGGATAGATATTAGATAGCACCTCTTTAAGTCTCTTCCTTTCTTTCTCCGCGTTCTCTCACAAAGCCAACGACGCTTTTAAAGCCCCTTCATCAGTTACGCTTTCTTTTCACTTTGTGACACCATCTAATCAATATACACACATATATAAATATTTTATATTATATTTTACTATACTATATTTAAAAGGAAAGGGTGTTCATTCATTCATTCACTCACAGCACAGCACTCCACTGCACAGCACATAGGGGGTGCACACAAGAGTTTATATAGAGAGAAGAAGAGGGCGTTTTGTTGAGTGAATGGTTTTTCCTTCTTTCTTTTTTTTTTTTTTTTTGGTTTGCTTATTAGGTCATCTTCTTCTTCTCTATACAGCATCCCTTGAGATTTGCCATATCTCACTCTCACGCTCCCAAATCATGCCGCTATCTTTGATGGTCACGGCCGTTTCAGAATAATATATAATTAATAAAATTATATGTTGTTTTGATTGTTGATGTTATTATGATGTGTTATTGTATTTGCCATTTTGCTTTGCTTCTCTAAAACACACACAGTAGTAGCCATATAGCCTTATAGCCATAACCTATCAAAATCACATCAACAAAATTCTCTCTCTTTTTTCACACCCTCCTTCCAAAGCCTTCCAAAGTCCCTTGCTTCTTCTTCTACTTCTTTCTGTGTCTTAAAGCTTTGTGTTTTGTTTTTTTGTTTCTCAATGGTTATGATGTCATGAAAGTAGCTGATTCACCTTATAGAAAGTGGTGGTGGTGGGAGTGATCAAGAGAGAGAGAGAGAGAGAGATTAGGATAGAGAAACACAAAAATGGAGTATGGAAGTGGGTCTCCGGGTGATCATCACCATGACGGTTCTTCTGATTCCCAGAGAAGGAAGAAGCGTTACCACCGTCACACAGCTAACCAGATTCAGAGGCTTGAATCGTAAGGACCATTCTTTTTTAATTCATTTCCATTCATGCCTTTGCAGCTTCTATTTCCATGCTTTATGTTATGGCTTTATGCATTCCCCTTCTTTCTTCTTTCTCTTCATGAACAGTTAAAAAAATATTATTTGCACCCTTCTAATTTTGTGGCTCCTTTCTCTTTTTGTATCTGTGTGTGCTGTTTTCAGGATGTTCAAGGAATGTCCACACCCAGATGAGAAGCAGAGGTTGCAGTTAAGTAGGGAGTTAGGCTTGGCGCCCAGACAGATCAAATTTTGGTTCCAGAACAGGAGGACTCAGATGAAGGTGCCGTTTTTTTTACCTCTCTCGAGTTTAGAAAGGGTTTTAGTGTTGTGTTTTTGTGTTTCATTCATGATTACAGACTATGTGTGAGTCACTTAATCATTTTGTTTTCTTTGTTCTTTTGGTTAATTGTGCAATTCAGGCTCAACATGAGAGAGCTGATAATTGTGCGCTACGGGCCGAGAATGACAAAATACGCTGCGAGAACATAGCCATAAGGGAGGCCTTGAAAAATGTTATCTGCCCCTCTTGTGGTGGTCCTCCTATTAATGATGATTGTTATTTTGATGAACAGAAGTTGAGATTGGAGAATGCCCAACTGAAAGAAGAGGTAACGATGCAAATGCTTCGTCATTCATTAATTTCTTTGTTTGGATTTATGTATGTCAACTATTTCTTTTTTTTTTTTTTAATTTTCTTGTCCATTGAAAACCTGTGTTAATTTGCAGCTTGATAGAGTATCTAGCATTGCAGCTAAGTACATTGGAAGACCAATTTCCCAACTTCCACCGGTTCAGCCTATTCATATATCTTCTCTTGACTTGTCAATGGGGAGTTTTGGGAGCCAAGGATTGGGTGGCCCTTCCCTTGATCTTGATCTTCTCCCAGGGAGTTCATCATCATCCCTGCCGAATGTGCCTCCTTTCCAACCCGCTTGTCTTTCGGACATGGACAAGTCCCTCATGTCTGACATTGCCTCAAATGCCATGGAAGAAATGATCAGGCTATTGCAAACAAATGACCCCTTGTGGATGAAAGGTGCTGATGGAAGGGATGTCCTTGATCTTGATGCTTATGAAAGAATGTTCCCCAAGGCTAATAGTCACCTGAAGAACCCCAATGTTCATGTTGAAGCTTCTAGAGATTCAGGAGTTGTAATTATGAATGGCTTAACTTTGGTTGACATGTTTATGGATCCAGTAAGAAGTTCTCAATGATCTTAGTTTTAATTCCAGATTTGAGACAATTAGAACCTTCAATCATTCAATTCTCTGAATTATTCAAATGTCATGATTGATTTTGCAGAGCAAGTGGATGGAGTTATTTCCCACCATTGTCACAATGGCAAGAACAATTGAAGTTATATCTTCCGGAATGATGGGGGGTCATAGTGGTTCATTGCAATTGGTATGTTCGAAACTTGTCCAATTAATATTTTGCTTCAGTTTTTATTCTTATTTTTTGCTTCCCACTTTGATTTATTTATTTTTATATGATTCAGATGTATGAGGAATTGCAAGTGCTTTCTCCTCTTGTTTCTACTAGAGAGTTCTACTTCCTGCGTTACTGCCAGCAAATTGAACAAAGCTTATGGGCAATAGTAGATGTTTCATATGATTTTCCTCAAGACAACCAATTTGCTCCTCAATTTCGATCCCATCGTCTTCCTTCTGGTGTCTTTATCCAAGACATGCCAAATGGATATTCCAAGGTAATCTTAAACACCATCTGCTGCTGTTGACTACTTTGATACCCTTAACATACAATTTTAGTCACTCTTTTATGATTTCATGTAGGTTACCTGGATTGAACATGTAGAGATTGAAGATAAAACTCCAGTTCATAGGCTCTATAGAAACATTATTTACAGCGGCATTGCATTTGGAGCACAAAGATGGCTAACTACACTACAGAGGATGTGTGAAAGGACTGCTTGTTTAATGGTGACTGGAAATTCTACCCGCGATCTTGGAGGAGGTATAAAATTGCATTGCAAACCCTGTGTTATGTTTAATTTTCTCGCTGAAATCTGGACTTGATAGTTCAAATTTTTCAGTGATTCCATCTCCTGAGGGCAAGAGGAGCATGATGAAACTTGCACAAAGGATGGTCACCAATTTTTGTGCAAGCATTAGTGCATCAGCTGGGCACCGATGGACAACACTCTCTGGGAGTGGAATGAATGAGATTGGAGTCAGAGTCACTGTGCACAAGAGCACAGACCCTGGCCAACCTAATGGTGTGGTGTTAAGTGCAGCCACCACCATTTGGCTCCCCATCCCACCACAAACTGTTTTCAATTTCTTCAAGGATGAAAAGAAAAGACCACAGGTTGTGATATGTTTCACTCATTTATCTTATCTGATTTTGTCATCTCTGAAATGTTTTTAACATTATTTTTGTTTGGCTTAGTGGGATGTCCTTTCCAATAGCAATGCTGTGCAAGAGGTTGCTCATATAGCAAATGGTCCACACCCTGGTAACTGCATATCTGTGCTTCGAGTAAGACATGCTTTCTCACTATGATCTAATTGCATTTTGATTTAAATGTGTCGCCAATCCTTAAAACATGGATTTTTTTTAGTCCCTATTAATTAAAGTGTTATTAGTATTTAGCCTTAAAAAGGTACAAAAAACGTGTGTTTATAGACCTTCATGAAGAGCTAAAAATGCATGATTTTAATTAAATATTACAATTTAAGGAACTAAAATGAAAAAAATTGGCATGAATTTTGAGATCAAAAGTATATTTAATTAAGAGTTGAGTGAAAAAAAAGAGTGGATGAGAAAGTGTTTGATTTAAGGGTTGAATTTTTGTTTGTATTGCATTGAAAGTGTGTTTATGGAGACACATTTGAACTCACAATGTGTAGCTTGACGACTTAATTGAATAGGCATTCAACACAAGTCAAAACAACATGCTGATCCTGCAGGAGAGCTGTGTGGACTCGTCAGGGTCCCTAGTGGTGTACTGTCCAGTGGATCTGCCTGCCATAAACATAGCAATGAGTGGAGAAGACCCTTCATACATCCCCCTCCTTCCCTCAGGCTTCACCATATGCCCTGATGGGCAAGGAGAGCAAGATGGTGGAGGAGCCTCTTCCAGCACAAGCACAAGCAGGATGATGGGGGGTTCAGGTGGCTCACTCATCACTGTGGCATTCCAAATCCTGGTTAGCAGCTTGCCATCTGCAAAACTCAACATGGAATCGGTGAACACTGTTAATAGCCTCATCGCCAACACTGTCCAACACATTAAGGCTGCCTTGAATTGTCCTAGTTCCTGATGCTTCTGTTTCTGCTTGTGCACTACTTTCCTTTCCCACCCCTTCCTTAAATATGCTTATCAGAAATGGTTCAGACCTGAGGCTACTTGTGCTGCTGGTATAATCAATGTGTGGGAGAAGTATTTTGGGTTAGTTGGGACTTCAATGCCCCCTCATCAAGCCTCATTATTTACTGCTCCAGCTGATGGTAGAGCTGTATTTTCCTTCAAAGCTTCTACTTTCATTACCAACTACCATTTTTTATTTTCTTTTATTTTAGAAACAACAAAACTATGCTTTGATATTTTGCATACTTGCTTTGGAACAAGAGATAGTAATAGTGATAGTAATAGTAGTTGTGGTCTTAGAAGAGGGAGTCAAGAACGCACCATATATGTACTTGGGGGTGTTTTTCTTCTCTACATTCCCAGATTAGCTAGCACTCCGTGAAAAATGTGTATGGTTCGGGCATTGACTTCCTGTGAAGGGACATAATTATAATTTATTTCATGTTCACCTTTTGTTGTAATAAATCTATTTATCTATTTATTTATTTATTTTTGTATTTTTTATATAAGAAAAAAGAGAGGGAGAGAGAAGTGTGCATGAATAAACAAGTTGGGCAGGGAGGGAGAGGGGGAAGGGGCAGACAGATATTGACAGTTTGGATACCTTTTGTGGCTTGACATCATTAATGGGCTCCATGCATTTTCAAGAGAGTAATGGAGCTTTGAATATAAGATGAAATATTGCTGCATTTGGGTTGACAACTTGACGTGCAGCGGGGATAAATGAAACAACATATCCATTCATCTTCATTCAATGCATCATTTTTTCAAGTCCTTTTATACTCATCTTTCTCTTTGGATCAATCTTGCCTACCACACTGCTTAAGGAATTATAAGAGCTACCTTTTTTATTGAAATTCATTCATCTATCTTTTTTAATAAAAAAACCTTTTTTTTTTTTTTTTAATTTCCTTCACCGCTGTCCTAAAAGGTCACTTTGGATTTAAATGCAATTGATGGTGATATTATTAGTATATAATTTTTAACCCAAAAAGTTATTTAATTGATTTTCAATTTAAAATATATTATTTTTTAACATGAAATTAACTAGTATTTGAGTGTGATCCTGAATGATATAATGTGAGTTCAAATAATGCACTAGTTTTAAAAACTCATTCTTCAGCGTTTCTCTAGTTGATTGTGGTTCAGGAATTTCGTGATCTCTAGTTTCGTTGTGCTGTTGGGTTATATTAGTATAAATTTCCGGAAGGGATTAATGTTAAAACCACAAAATGTTTTTCATATTAAAACGTCTTATCACGCCTGAAGGCTCTTTAGTGCGTGACTTAATAATTTAATGCTTCACCTCAAAATTTTTTCATTTGCGTGGTAATTACTAATTACATATCCAACCCAGTATTTTTCTTTTAGAGTTTTTTAAATGGGATTTATTTATATACATAATGTATTTTACTTTTTTACAATTTAAGCATTCATATACTCCAATCTAATATTTCTACATTTTTTTTAAACTGATTCCACACATAATTTTATTCTATCAATAAAAATGTAATACACCTTTAAAAATAAAATGTACAATATAAACATTTTTAAATTCATATTTTTAAAAAAAAAATCTAACACATGCACAAAAAAGAAAAGTTAAGGAACTTATGCTTATTTGAATAATGTTGTAATGGAATATATTATTTAAAAGAGAATTAAACACCTTTCATTGTGAATGCACTGAGAAAAACAATTATTCGTAGTTATGGCTTATTTACATATATACAAACAAACAATTAGATTTAAAAAAGCAGTTTTTTTTAAAATTTAAATTTTATTTAGATGAATGAGAGTAACGAGACTAGATTATAAATGTATGTAATAAAAACATAAATATATTAGTCATCGAGACTTTAACGTTATATATCATAAATCAATTACTACAAAAATATTTAAATTATTTAGTGAAAGAAAGAAAATAGGTTAGAGTTAATATCAAACTATTCCTCTAAAGTTACTGTGTTGTGACAATATTTTTCTTTTGTAATTTGTATTTACTAAATTATTTTATCAAGAATTTAAATTTTTGTGACATTATGGTCATTATGGCTTGTTTGTAGAAGATGGTCATGTTTTAGTTGCCTAAATTAATAAGGTATTTGATTGAAAGTCATGTATGCTCATTTTTCCTAAGAAATGCATCGGGTTAAACCCTCTTCATCTGCAAAAAGTACGAGATATGAACAAGTATAAAGGAGGTGTATATGAAATTTTAAACCTCATCGTTATTCTTGTAAGTTATTTTTGGATTCTATCATTTCTGCGAGCACCCCGTTATATTGTTTTTATAATTTAAATTTATTTATAATTTATTAAATAAATATATATTAAGTTATTAATTATATTTAATTTATTAATTAATTAAATAAATTATATGTTAAATTATTAATTATATTTTAGTTTTAATGTACAAGGCGATGTTGATCAAAATTTTGTTTTAACATATAAGCAAGGTAAGTACAAGAACCAATAAACTCACCTTTGTTCCCGTCTTCGATTTTCTTAAGTAGGGACGTGGCGTGAGTCAATAGTGCAAGTTTTTTGTATCAAAATAGGGTGAATAGAAGACGGTACTCGCAGAAACAAATATGACTATTGTCCCTAATTTCTGTTCAACAATAGTTCTCTCATAAGTACATGTTCTTGACCAAGTAGACTTATTTTGTGCATTATGATGATAAAAATAAATTGGTTAAAATTTTTATAAGTGATTTAATTGTACTCCTTTGTTTATAATTTGATCTATGTGAGATTTTATGTATCTTACACATTTAAAATTGTTTTATATGTGAAATATATTTTAAACCCCTAAATATTTAGATAAAATATGAGAACATGAGAGATTTTGAATAGAAAAAATTAATTAGATAATATTTTAAGCATAATTTTAAAATATTTATTATCAGATAATAATTTCTAATTAATAATATGCCAATTTAAAATTACTTAATAATATTTTTTATATTCCTCAAATATTGTAATTGAATTTTATATATCAACTATTATAAATATTACAAATTTTAAAAGACTAATATCAAAAGTTATATAGCAAGACGTACTTGAATTTTAGGTGTCTAAATTTGAATAGAGTTCAATATCTTTACATTATCAACATAAACATTATAAACCAATTAGAGATTATTGATTATATATATAATTTTTAAAATAATTATTGTAAAACTCAAAAAGCTTTTATTTGTAATTAAGTTGATGATGGTATAAAATACATTAAAGTGTATAAGTTCTTTCATCGTTTTCAACATGAAAGATTAATTTCTAGTACATGCACCTTGGATTTAAAAACTAATCAATGTTTGTTTCACTATGCAGTTATAGGGTATTTTATGTCGCAAAATTGATCTTGGATTCAAAGTTGACTTATTTGATTTTACATTAAAAAAATTAGAATTAATTTTAGGTTCAAAATGTATTATAGATTAAAATAATCTAAAGTAAATTTTATATTAAAACAAAAATTTTATATTATATTTTTCTTTTAATTTTTATAATAAAAACATCTAAATATAAATCAAATTATCTTAAAATTAATTTCTTTCAAAATTAATTATTACACCATCTCTAAACAACGTGAAAAGTTAACTTTCTAAAGATTTTGTAATTCAACGTGAATGGAAAGAATTAATCATATATCAACTTTAACACGACCAACTACATGTTACAATGTATCAAGGTATGTCAATGAGTTGGTTATTTTCAAATTTCAAGTGTGCATAGATATATGCTGCTATATATATATAATTTGTCTAATGTCATCATCACACTCATCATTATAATTATGTATTAATGTTTGGATATTTCTATAATTCTATTTTTTAATTTCACACTTTTTTATTTTCTTATCCTTTTTCTATTAGTTTTTTAAAAGTCGTGCAATCCGCATGTTATACACTTAGTTACATATATAATGCATTTTGTATATCAAAATACAAGTGCAATTTCCTTAAATTAAAATAAAAAATACATAATTTTGAAGAAAAATACTTATACATTTGTCAATATAAAAAATTTGTTGATGATAAATTGTGATTAAATATCAGTATAAATATTATTTAAATTGTTAATGCATTGATATTAAACTCTAATTTTATTATTATAAAGAAGTATTAACCTTATGTTTTTTAGTTTAATGTATTAGATGAAATAAATTTGATTTTATTTTTATTTTTCTTTGATTCCTTAAGAAATCAATTATTCCTTCCGAATCAATAAAATGAAGAATAAAAAAAAAAAGAGGATAAATAATTACTTTATCCGGAACACTAATTTTTATTTCGTATCTTTTTATTATATATGTAAAAAATTTTGCTTATCGTTGAAGTATAAGTGTGAGTTGAATTTCCATATTTTGTAAAATTATATGAAGTTTAGTAATATATAAGTAAAAAAGACTCAAAAATCTTAAAATATTTTGTTGAAGATGATATTATATTTTCTTACATATGAGTTTGTATATGATGATTATACATTTTATTAAAGTATGAGTTGAAATTTCACATTATCCAAATTGAGAAGCTAAATAATATATATAAGTGATAAAAAACCTACAAATTTAATGTTTCAAGGTTTTGAGTGAAAGATGAGGTAGAAGCCTGAGTTAAAGAACTTATGGTTATGCATTTATTTTATGTTTACCCCCTTAAAGAGTTCAGGTTGTTAACAAAATACATGGATAACAAATATTTAAAAGGATTTGTTTCTTAAAAAGAAAAGGTCTTTCCAAAAATCTATCTAGATTTACAGTATTTAATTCTAACGGATAAAATTTGATGTGTGATAATAAAATGTTGGACAGGCAAAAGAAAAAAAGTTATAAAAGGAAGAAAAAGATGAAAGTGAAGAAACGATACGGGAGAGGGAAAGAGAGAATGCAGTTCAAAAGTTCAAAAGTACTAGTGTCATTCATGATCATGGCCTCACTGAACCAATTGGAAAATACGGTTGTTGACATTTTTCTCTTCATCAAAACCTAGTCGTACAAGAAAATCAATGTCGATGGACCCTCTTGCATTTGCTACTAACACTCAAAGTTACTCGATCCTTCGCAGCACTTGGACATTCTTGTGGCTTTGTCCAATGCCTCTTTTGGAGGATAAATGGTAATACAAACATTTATTGAAACCAAATGACTTCAAACCATGTGCCCTACAATTCTCAGTTTCCATTGTCCTTGCCTTCACTTTTCACCTTTACATTATTTCCTTCATCCTTTTTATCCGTTAAATAATAATTGTTGTAATATAATTTTAATCATTTTGAAAATCTCACAGCAATTATACCACATCAGTTATTAACGGTAAACCAATGTAATTGTTCTGGATAACCTTTTTCTCTTTTTTATTGGCAAAAAAATATATTAAAAGAAACAAGAAAATACAAAAAATTCTATTAAAAACCACTAAGATAATGGATCAACATACACCAATAGAAACCCTTTTAAAATTAAAAAAAAAAAATCGCTTTTTTATTTGATTATTGCTTCATTAGCTTTTTGTTGGATTGAATAATTCAATAATTGGTTATAACAATGTATCTACTAATGCTCCCAAGTTTCCCTGTGGGAAGCGATCAGTACAGCTGATTTTCATTTTTCAACTAGTCCTCCGGTCACACTGCTATGGGCAATGACACAGATATGTGGCGCACCTGAAAACAGTTATTGGATGTAATGTGAAGTTGATGAACAACCATTTGTAGATTTATCTATGATTATGCATGTTAGAAAGGTGGTGAGATTGTATCTATTTTTGTTGGTGTTCTTTTGTTGTATTTCATTTAACCACAAACAATTGTGTATCTAACATATTTGTACATATTGTACTTTATCCACTATTTCATATTATATATATAAAAGCTGATAAAAAAAATGCTCCCAAGTCAGCAATTTCAATTAACTTAAAATAAAAGGTAAAGATATATAAATAATAATTATCATTGTCTTTACAAAATAGATTCCTCAACTTACATTTCTTGAGTTTCTTATTAAAGTTTTTAGTAAGTTTAAATAACAAATATAATGCAGGAATATGTAATATTGTGAATGTGAATGAGAAACATAAATTTGGGAGGGACATGCTTTTTTTCACCCTGGTGCTTATGGTGGAGAGAAGGGGAAATGTAATGAATTTGAAACCGTGATGGAGGGTGAGATGAACTGGAAATCACAATCAATTTGGAACAAAACATGTCCCATTTTTCAGCACAAGGCAAATATTCTCTGTCTCTCGAAACATTTTGTTGGGTCAAGTTGGAACTTTGTGTTCTTTTCTTTTATATTTCCTTCAACAGTGGGTTCCCACTTCCCACTTAGAATCCTACAGCTTATTTTACTATTTTTAGTCACAAGATTAAAAGCATATATGCCCGTTTAGGAAGAAATCATTAAAAGCCCCATTTTGGTCGAATCCAAAGAAATGTAATGTCCCAAGATATATTTTTCATTTTTTAATATTCATTTCAAAATTTTCAAATATATTAATATATTTTTCTATTAATTTCTTTTCAAATACTTACTGTTCCTGACCCTTTAATCCTTTATAATTGTAAATACTTTTTTAATAGACCCTTATGATAGTTTAATTAGTGAATGGATTCAATTGAAATTCATAACCTCTCATTTTTTCTTCTCCCTCGAATTTTGTTATTAGACTTAGATTTTGTAATTAAAATTTTATCCAATTCCCTGAGATACTAATTAAGAAATATATTATTTTATCAAGATATATAAAAATGCACTCTCCTATAAATTTTAATTATGATTTTATATAATTTTAATAAAATTTTTATCCTTTAGTTTAGGAAGACCTATTTTTTACTTCTTTGTTTTTTAATAGATCTATTTTTTCACTAGTATACTCTTCTTAGGTAGTCTTGTTGGAAACTATATCAGATGCTAACTATGAATACCTTTTTACCAAAAATTTAAACTTTGATTCATTATGCTATAAAATATTAGTCTTTTACATATTGTTTGGGTACTCTAATATCATTTAGAAATTAAACAAATAAAATAAACCTTTTCGTAAGCTAAATTGTCTTTTAGAAAAAAATGTATAATATGTTATATAAATTAGCTTATACATATCGTTACATGATTATATATCTTTTATTTAGTAGGCAGAGATACGTGTGTTACAAGTTTAACCTCTATTTTATAATAAATAAATAAGTTATGAATTAGATAAATTTTGTATGGGTTAAATATGATTTTTATCTTTTATAAAATTAGTGAATTTTGTTTTTGTCTCTGTAAAATTTCTTTTAATTAAAACTTCTAGCTTTACATCTCTCTATGTAATAATTAGTAATTTAGTGTGAGCTTAATTAGCTTAATGACCCTCTTATCTCTTAGTCAACACAATTCATAGAATTAAATTTTAAAATATGAAATTAACAAATTTAAATTTTAAACATCCACCTCCTGATAAATCTTTTTTTATATCATCATCTTCTCTTCTATTTTGGAATTTATATTTGATGAAGTTAGGATAAACGCTAAAATCATTGTTTTACTGAGCAACCATGAAAGGGAAAGTGATTAATTTTTTTCAAGATAAGTGAAGTGTTTTTTCCAAATACTTTTCTTTATCCTCAATCACGAAGGATGCTCTTTTCATGCGATGAGAAGGTCGCCCTATTTAGTTGAAATGCACAAAGAAAAATTTGGGGAGAATGTTTTGGATATGTTAGTCTTCACTGAACTAATTTTCTCTTTATTCTAGTTTTAGGGTTGAGCTATTTTGTGGTCCCTGTTTATGAAAAAATAATTGTGAATTTTTATAAACAAAGGACTTGCAACTTCTTTAGGTGGGTTGATGAGGAAATGTTTAACGGAACGACGAAAAATAGATACAACACATGGGTCTCAACGGAACGACAAAAAATATAATTTGAAAATTAGAGAAGTCACCACTAATGTTTATTAACAAAAACATCAGAAAAGCCTTTAAAAAAGAGTGGTCTACGAAACCAAATTTTAAATTTGGAAGTCAAATATGTGTAGGAAAAATATTATCGCCCTACAATGTCCGTCCTAAGTTACCTTTAATTAAATGTGTAAAATTAAATAACTTCAAAAAATATATATTTCACCCCTATGACATACATATTAATTCTTTATAAATTTAACATGAAAAAAAATTATCATTGAGAATAAATTTATTATTTAAAAAGAATTATCATTATTGCATTTTACCATTTTTAAATATATACTTTTTTTACTTTTTTGGCTCAACAGGAATTGTCTTCTGCTCCTATGCATCTCCTGTGTAGTGGAGAATTAGAGTTTATGTAATTCTTTAGATAAATATTTGTGTGTCGTGTTTTTAATGTTGGTTTTTAATTTTTTAATGTTCTTAAGTTTATTTTGAAATATTCTTACTAAGAAAAAAAATTAAAAGTGCATCTAAAGTGGTCACAATAATTTTTTTATTTAAATTATTTTTCAAATCATAAGTGCATCCGAAGTAACAATAGTTAAATTATGATATCTTTTATAATAACTAAATCAAAAGTACATACGAAGTAGTTATAATTAAAGCTTTGTATTTTATGATTTTATATTTTAAAAATTAATTTTAAAGGAGTTCATGATAAACAAATTGGAAGTGCATCCAAAGTGATTGTCATAAACCTTTTTATAATTTATAATAGTCAAATTAGAAGTGCATCCAAAGTGAATTTTATTAAACTTCTTCTTTTAAATTAAATAATTTAAATGACATAATAATAATAATTACAACAACCAAAATTTTATAAAATAAACCAAATTAGAATGCATCTAAAGTGGTTATTTTAACTTTTAGTTTTTGTAATAGTCAAATTAGAAATGCATCCAAAATTACCATCATTAAACTTTTTAACTTGAATTTAAATAATTTAAATGATATAATAATATTTATAATAACCAAAATTTATAAAATAAATCAAATTAGAAGTGTATCTAAAGTGGTTATCCTTAAATTCCTATTTTTAAATTAATATTATTATAATTATTATATAGATTTAATCGTTATTTTATTACTTGCTTTTTCACATATTTGTAACAATATTTTAACTAGATAAACAAAACTATCTACTAAAAAGAAAAATACAAAATAAAAAATGAAAAAAAAATACTTACTATTTACATTCACATTTTTTGATAAGGGGGTGTGTTTAGCGAAAGCAAGCGTGTAAATAGTAAACATAAGATTTGGATAGGGTTTCTTAAGCAAAATCAGGGGTGCAAATAGTAAATACAAGATTTGGGTCAATGGGTATGTTTTAGCAAAAATGGGGGTGCAAATAATAAACACAGAATTTCTGTAAGGGTGTTTAGTGAAAGCAGGGTTGCAAATAGTAAACATAGGATTTGGGTTAGGGGTGCCTAGTGCAAATAGAAAATACGAGATTTGGGTCAAAGGGTGTGTAGCAAAGCGGGGGTGTAAATAGTAAATGCAGGATTTGAGTCAATGGATTGTGTCTAGCGAAAACAAGGGTGCAAATAGAAAATGCAAGATTTGAATAGGAGTGCAATTTAGTAAAAATGGGGGTGTAAATAAAAATTGTAAATTAAAAAAAGAATGGGGGGATCAAAGGGGATACATGTGTCCCCTAAACGCCAACTTTTATAAAGGGATTTTAAATCCCTATATGAAGAGAGTACATTAGCATGAAAAGGAAAAAGAGAAAGGGAAAATGGGAGGGTCTTCCTATGTGGCGTCACTTTTGTTACTAGCGATATCTTCAGCAACACCTTTACCACCGAAAATCGCTTCCGATGGTAGCCAATGGTCTAAGTGATTTTTCAATCCTTTTCCTATTTTTTTTACTAGATTTTAAAAAGACTAGAGAGAAGATTATAAGTTAATACTTGTTGTAACTTTGAAACCTTTCTCCTTTGTTCTCAACCTTGCTTGTTTGCAGTCATCTTCTCTTTCTCCTCTTTTTGAAAATTTTTCTAAACCCCTTTCTTTGATTTAGATACCTCATTTTATAGATTTACTTTGTGAATTTTGACTCACAAAAATTTTAATTTTTCTAGGAAAAATCTTGCATATCCAAGATTTTATGATAATGTGTTGATGGTTGTAGTTGAACCATGGGTTCTGAAAAGAGCATCTCCATTGATTGCAGAGGACACATGCATGGTAATAGCAGAGATTCAGAAGTGTTGACTCTTTTTCATTTTCGTTTTCTTCTTTTGTTTCCCTCTTATTAGTGCTTTTATTTTATTATTATTATTATTATTTTGTATTGAAATTCGTTATTTAGCTTTTGATGATTGGTGTATGTCCGGAATGATATTTTGTTTGTTGGCAGTGTATGAAAATAACAATACATCCTTTTTTTCTAAATTTATTATTTGTACCCCCTAGCATGCTAAATGTATCCCCTTTTTCCTGAGGAAAAAAAAATTTAATTTGTTATCTATACCCACATTTTTTATATACACCCCTTTGGTTGTTTTTATTTTTTTATTTTTAGATGCAAAAAATAAAAATCAAATATTAATAAACTCTACAAAAAGTTAGACAAAATGGGGTATCTATAACCTACAATAACTCAAGTTTGAAGATTTGCAATTGATAAAATTAAGGAGCTGAAAAGGAAGGTGACAAAGTTGTAAAGAAAACTATCTGATGAAAAGTCCAAAGTAAGGGCAACAATAGCTTTTATTATTTTGATCTTGGTTATCAATGGATGACTAGGACCATTTGCAAATAGTGATTACCATAAAGAGTATGTCAAATCAATTTCAAACACACGCAAAAAAGGAGTATTTGCAAACAAAAAAAATTATAAAGATGTTTTAATTAAAAAATATTATAAAGACAAAAAAACAAAATTCGCTAATTTTACCAACACTAAAAACATATTTAATCCGTTTTATATTATACCCATCTTATTACTTTGCTATATTTGTTGGCAACAATCAAATGCCAAATGAAGGACTACAATATTTGACAGTGATAGTAAATTAAATTCTTATCAATATTTCTTTTCTTCTGTTTTTTTTTTTCTGACTTATAAAACAAAACAGCCCGAGCCAGATTAGGCCAAATAGTTTTTTTTCTCTTTTTACTTTGCCTCCTCTTATTGTTTTTCATAAACTTAATTAGGCCACCACGAGCCCATCTGTTTAAAAAACCAATAAAAATAACGAAAATTAAAAATAAACGATGATACGTAAATAGAAAACTAAAAATAATCACATATAAAAAATAACCCGTCGCACAAAAAAATGGAGGAAAATAAAAAATTAATTATAATTTTTTATAAATTAATGTGTTAATTTCGTTACTAGAATTTAAAAAAAAAAAGAAGTAATTTTGGACTCTCTGCGCCTCTGTGATAGTTAGGCATCCCTTGTTTTTCAATTTATTTTTACTTTGCTTTCTTTTCATAAATTTTATTCATCCATTTCTCATTTCTGTTTGTGGAAATTTATTTCATGTCATCTTTTAGGGATTGTGAATATTGCCAAACTGTAGTGTTTTTTCTCCTTATTTTTATTCGGCTAGCTCCATTTGCTGGATTTTGATGTTTCAAAACACCCCATTTTTTCATTTCATTTTTACGGTCACCGTCACAGACTTATTTTCTATAGGAAAAATATGTTTTTCTCCCTTTACAACATGAAATGATTACTTTTCTTCTTCAAAATAATTATATATTTTATTTTTATTTAAAGAATTTAATTAGTATATACTGTTAATATAAATTTTTTTACACTGATATTTAATTATAACCTTTAATTTATAGTATGTTGATTGACTTTACCAATTAATATTTTAAAATTCATATAAATGAACAGATGTGATTAAATATCAGTGTAATATTTTTTACACTATCAATATATACTAATTAAATTAAATTCTTATTTAAACAGGCATAGTCATACCAACATTAATGCACCACATCCATAGAACTCTTATTTAAATCCTTTTTTTTGGAAAAAAACATACTATTTTTTTAGGGGACGGAATCTTTTTTTCAAGAAAAGAAAACAAAAATTTCATATTTTACAAAAAAAAAAATCCTTTAAATGTTATATTACTAGCCTATTATATTTTATTTTAAAATTTATGTTAATTACTCTTCCCTTTGTTAGATGTACAATCTCTTTTTCTATTCATTGAAGGTTTTCTTAAAATATATTATAATTATTTTTCAATATAACATTTATAGAATTAACAAGTTCTTTTATTTTATATATTTTTATTATTGAAATAGTTTTTATAAAACTAATATAAACTCTAAGTTTATTTTATATTTATTAGTCTTTAAACCTTAATTTTATATTCCTATATTTGGCTTATTTTTTAATTCATGACTTTTACCCTTATCTATCATTATTTAAATTATTTTTTTGTAGCTTCATCAATCTTTTACTTCTATTTATCTTTGTAGTAGACAAGAGAAACCGCATTTTCCATTTGTAATGAAATGTATTTTTTTTCCTTTATGTTACAAGAATGATGAGAAATCTTTTTATGATTTCTTTTTTCAGTTGTTTTCTTTTTTCGTCTTTAATAATATGTGTAGGATTCACCATAAAGTTTTTAAAGTATGGAAAAGTACTTTTCAAAATTAGTTAGAAAAAATTCAAGAAAGTACTTTTTGAAATAATATAAATACATATTTAAAAAAATATTTTCTAAAATCTTATTATTCCAAACTAATTAAGATGTTTGAGTAAGTGATTTTTTTTTTTAAATTCCTGTTATTTGGGTAAAGGGATAACAACTTGTCAACTTATAAACATTTAGGTATGTATCTAGTTCAGTATAAGAAGTGTGTGGCAAATAATAGAATTTGTAAATGAGAAAGAGTAAATTTAGAAATATGTAAGATAAAAAAAAAAGTGTAATTAGTATTGATGGTTGAACATATTTTTCTCTTTAAAACGACAATTATATGAGTTGGCTCAAATCCAATTATGTTTATAATGATTATATTGACCCTTAGAAAATGTTTATAATGTTTAAAATAATGACTTAAAAATACGCTAAAAATTTAATAACTCTCGTGCGTGCAGAAATGTCGTTAATTACTTTAACTGATGGTTAACAATCTGATAAACAATTCTTGAAAAAATTAGAAGAATTGGATGTAATTTCTTGTGCTTATTTTTCCCTTAATAATTTTTTTTTTTAAAAGCCAAAAAAAAGAGAAGCTGTGTTCCACTGCATGCCAAGTGCCAATATACATCATGCCGACATGCCTTATATGTGTCAAGCTAAGATTTTTTTAAAGTGAGTCAAATCACACTACGATTTTTAAAAGCCAATTTCACATTGTAAACTATTTGCATACAACCAATGCTAGATATCATTCAAATTATTATTCATATTTTTTATAAATAAAAATCATTTATAATTTATTATTGAACATTTATATATACAGCAGTTTCCATTTTTTTACAGGTATTGAACACACCCTATAGCTTTCCTTTTACATATCTAATTTTATATATATATGTAACATTTGAAAAGAAATATACTTTTGATTAAATAAAATATAAAAGTTATCAGATTGATGTTTAAATTTAGCAGAAGACATAAAAAATGAAGGAATAGAAGACATTAGTTTTCTACAACATACAGACCAAAGTTTATATTTTTGTTATAAAAGATGTATAATTTTTCCTAAAAAGTATACATGTGAGAAAACCCAAAAATAGACAATAATCTAATTTGTAGTTTTCAGCTCTAATAAAAAAATAGTGTCTGTGGTTATTTATCCGATTTTTGTGAAAATTAAAAAAAGAATAATGGTGAGGTGGAAATGAAGAGATCCCACAGGAGAAAATGATATAAAGAGAAGTGGATGAAAGTGAGAATGAAGAATAATACCCCTTGAAGAGATTCTTATTTCTTACTAGACAAGGTGACCATATGATTGGTTATTATCCAAAACCAGCATTGCCCCACCATTCACTACCACACACTTCCACCTCCATGAACCTGTATATCTTTAGGAACCACTAAGCCTGTCCCCAGTAAAATATCTGTCATAATGAAATCAATGTTTTCAATGTTCATTCACCAATAATATTATTTTCTATATGCATTTATTCAATCTTTTACTTTTAATAATAACTATCAGATATCATCAAGTTTAAATTTAAATTTTTGGGTCTAACCTTTATCAATTTCAAAAATCACTACGGACTTATATATTTTAACTATTTCTCTCACACTAAAAACTAATTCAACCAAGTGGAGTTTGCAACATGAGAAGTGTTTACAATTAAACTTCTCTTAAATTTTAACATATAGTTTATCATTGATTAAAATTTATTAACAACTATAAAATAATAAAAGATAGTTATTTAATGATAAATAAAATTCATATAAAATTTTGATTTTCTATAAATTTTAAGTAACTAGTCATATAGGATGTGTTTAATAAATTTTAATGTTGTTAATATTTCTCTTGCATCATTAGATATTTGCTAAATGGTTGATAATAATAGTTTGATAATGGGTGATTTGTTAGGCCTAATACCTATAGCATGATGAGAGATAATATCGTATTAGAATGTTTGTTTGGATTTTATTCAATCTTAAAAATTTTAGTGTGTGATTAGAAATATTATTATCAAACCATTATTCAAATTCTTTAATGTATTAATAAAAAACACAAGATATGTCTTTTAGTAAAAATATATAAAAAGAAGATAATCAACTCCTAAAAGTAAACAGAAATTAGATCTCATAAAATAAGAGCTCCTAACCCCTTATATAAGAAAATAGATACATAAGTCATTTTACAAAAGAGTATGTGGTTAACTTAACTACCTTGCTACATTTCCACGAGTTAAGTTGAGTTGCCAAAAGAATAGCTCAAATATGAGCAACCTTTCCTTGAAATAATATCGTATTAGAATATTTGTTTGGATTTTATTCAACCTTAAAAATTTTAGTGTGTGATTACAAACATTATTATCAAACCATTATTCAAATTCTTTGATGTATTAATAAAAAACACAAGATATGTCTTTCAGTAAAAATACATAAAAAGAAGATAATTAACTCCTAAAAGTAAACAGAAATTAGATCTTATAACATCACAACTCCTAATCCCTTATATAAGAAAATGGATACATAAGTCATTTTACAAAAGAGTGTGTGGTTAACTTAACTAACTTGCTACGTTTTCACGAGCTAAGTTGTGTTGCCAAAAGAATAGCTCAATATAAGCAACATTTCCTTGAAATATATAGTTGTTCCGAGTTTTCCATATATGTCATACACACAAACGACCAAGTCATCCTATTGCTTTTGAACTATTAATCAAACTCAAGACTTGATTGACGTGACTTCGACTTTGAATTTGAAGAGATGTCCCACCAATCACATAATTTCATCCACACAAATTGCTAGATTTACAAGAGAAGAAAAAATTATATCCTATTTTCTTTGGTCTATCAAACAAAACACACTTATTTGTTCACGCTTAACCAAGTTATCCAAGTAGGTAACTGATCACTGATCAATCTCCAAGCCTTATAAGAAACTCTTTTTGTCCAAATTACCTTGTAGAAGTCATCCTTGTGGTATCTTAAGTCCTTTAATTGTCAATACTTGTACGCAGACGAGACTGAGTACACTCCTGTTTTAGATGTCTTTCACTGATATATAAGTATTTTTTGTTAACTTACAAAGCAGGTTAAAATTGTGTTGCAAAAGAGTTTTCCCTTGACCACCTATTACACTAGAAATTGGACTCCCCTCTATCCCCAAATTTTCTATGAATATTAATGGTCCACCACCCTCGATTCCTCCTTCTATTCGATTCTATGAAACACAAATCATTCCTCCAGTGAGAATTAATAATTAAATAAAATTGATTTTAGTTCTCAGAATTTTTAAATTAAATAAAATTGATTTCTTATATCTAACTCTAATTTTGTAATTAACATTTGACATTTGAGGATATTAATAATAAAGTTAATAGACAAATGACTCATCAATTTATGATATCACTCTCATGTATCTTTTTTTTAATAACTTGTATTTTTATTGGTTTACCGCTTATTTGACAAATTCTAATGAATTTTTTTTCAATATAATACTAAAATTAAATCGAGTAGAAAATATGTAACCCTAACCAAAAGCATTTTGTGAGACACTATAAAATTCGTCTAATAAAAAATAGAAATATAAAGGTACCGCTAGTTGTGGAATAGTGAATATGGCAGAAAGGTAACCCCACAGCCACAGGATGGAAGAATGCATTATTATTGATGATCTCTCTAACAATGACTAAATAGGTAATATTAGCCAAGTAGTTGTTCCTCACTCATAGTTCTTCCAAAGATCATTGATATTTTGGAGACAATCACTGTTGTTTATTCCCAGATTGTCTCTCCCCCACTATTTGTTAATTTCAATTGCATTCAGTACTATAAACTCGTGGGTAGGGAGGAACTAGAGAAAAACAATATGCTTTGCGTCACAAAATCAATTAATTAAGTAGGGTTGCACAAGGATGAGACGAATATATTTAAAAATAATTAAATAACATGCTAACATATAAGAAAGGAAGTTTTTTTTTTTTAACATTTCAAGTGGAAAAGATTTATGGATCAAATGGTAACATTATATTTTGTTAAAAAAATTATAATTAGAATAATTGTATAAAAATTAAGACATATTTTTATGGCTTTTGATATTGGAGAATATATAGAATTATGTTCAACTTTGTTAAGTTTTATAAGCTTTGAAACAAAAAATTCTTAAATTTAAGGTTTAAGTGACTTATTTCCTTTCAAAAAAAGTTTGACTTGTTTATTTCATGAAGATTATCCTTGAGTTCTGGTTCAATTTGTTTTTGTTTTTTTTAAGTATAACCTTATCTGTAAGCTTATAGTTAATATAAATGTTATTTTTGTAATAAATTCATTTAAATATTTTTTAAAAAACTCTAAATAAGGGTTTGTAAATTCTAAACCTTTACAACACATCTCTTCTTAGTCATCATTATAACCACAAAAATCATCACATATGATATATTAATGTTAGTAGCGATATTCACAATGTTTTGTTTTATGAATAATTCAGTGTGTGCCGTCAATGTATTCTTTGAAGAATGTATAAAGTATAATATTAAAAAAAATGTATAACATATTTCTAACAATGAAGAGGAACTTTAAGAATAAAAATGAACACGTAAGAAAAGAATAAAAAGAGGAATATAAATTAAAATAATTGAACAAATTTAGAGAACTGATAATATAATTTATTTTTTATTTTAATGGAATTAAAATGTATCACTTTTATTTTCATATTTTATTTTCTTTATCAACAAGTTATTGGTCTTAGCAGTATATTCCTTAAACAAAATTTTCGTACGACTTTGGTAGAATTTGTTTTTTTAACAAAAAATATCACCTTTTTGTTAAAATGTATTATATCTCCTGCTCATAAATACTTGAAAATTAGAAAATATTTGACACATTACTCTCTCTCTGATCATATTTATAAAATTTAATATAAAAATAATATTAATATTTTTTTGTAAGACTCATTCCATAATATAAGTTTAATTGGTATATATGGTAATGTAAAGATTTTTACACTAATATTCAATCACAACAACAGTTCATATATGATAAGTTTGTTAATTTTTTGAATTAGTACTTTAAAGGTTACATAAATAAAAATTTATTACTAAAAATAAATTTAAAAGCAGTTTATACTCATTAAACTCCCATAATATTTCATGAATTAATTATTATAGACTTAAACACCCTAATTAAATGATTTGTGATAAGGACAAATAATTAGAAAAAAAATATTATAAATAATGATAGTTTGATATATATATATATATATATATTCAATCAACTAACCCAACTGAAGGAGATATTTTCCTCATCAAGTATAGTAAATTCATTTTATTTGAAGCTCAATGAGATTGCATTTAAAAACTTAGCCATATTCATATACATAGGGGACTAAGTTATGTAGATTTGGTCGAAATAAAAACCATAGTAAACCATGAATTGTAGCCACCAAGTAGAGGTAGAGGACACCTACTTCCTGATTGACTGACATGCATGATTGTATGAATCAATCAATATTCAGTGTTGACTTGTAGACAGAGATGGAGTACAACCAACACACGCTGTCTCTTCGATTTTTATTTTTTGGAAAATAAAAATAAAAAACATTTCTAGTAGTGATACAAATCTATACAAGATTATGGTATAATAACATACACATCAAATTCCATCAAAAGAAAAACATAAATATAATATTAAATTAAAACTTTTACTATATATGCAACATACTATACGTATTAATTAATTAATTTCAAAAACAAATATTTGCCTTAATGCCATATAATAATAAAATCCAATTATTGTTTTATGTAATATTAAGGTGTTTGCACTACTAAGGCTGTTTTTAATGGATATTTTTCATCGAACATAATTAAATTATATTAAATATATAAATTTGAATTTATTATTTTTTAACATAACAGAAACTACAAAAATAATAATTTAAAAACCATTTATATTTACAAAATTATTTATATTTAGATATACAGATTTAAAGATTTTTAATATTATATATATATTTTGTTGCATATATATAACAAAATATATAGAGAGACAGAAAAAGATTAATCATAACAAAGACAAAAAAATGTTAAAGAAAGTAGTCAAACCGGAATGTAAATTTAAATAAATTTAAAATAATTTTTTTAAAAAAATTACTCTAAATATATTATTAAAAAAACTTAAAATAATTTATGAATCTTATATAAATTTTTTTATAAATTTACTTAAACAATTGTATAAGAATTTATATAATAAAATAAATTTAAATAAGTTGTAAATAAATTCTTTTAAATGAAGTATTATTTTCTTTAATCAGGTTTAAGATTGATTACTTTTTATAATTATAAGGTAAACTACCAAAAAATGGTAAACTATAAATTTCGTTTGTTTTAATTTATTAATTATCATAAGGTAGTAATTAAGTTTCTTGTGTGTAGTAAAAAAAAAGTTTCTCGATTGTACCCGTTAATTTACATTTATTTTATACGGTTGAAGACGCACGGTGTATCAGATAGTAAATAATTGAGTTTTCTTAAAACATCTTTTTTTTTTTAGCCAAAACATATTAATTAAATTACTTTTATTTATGTATATAAAAAATAATTCTTAATCGTAATATCTTTAAAAATCTATAACTATCATTTTGTGTGGAATATATATGGTCAATCAAGAAAAAAATAAGACAATAAAATATATTCTTTACCGTCCAATTCCATATATAAAAATAAAAGTCCATGTGGGGGAATCCAACAATACACTAGCAATGTGAGTTTTTTTTTTTTTCACCACCGCAAAGTGAGTTTTAAAACACTTTCATTCATAGATATATAACACTTTCATTCATGGATACATGATTAGAGTTTAATTAGTCTACTGAAAGATGATGAATATATAATTAAAGTTTAATTAATATTTACTAATGGTGTAAAATATTTTTATATTGATATTTAATTATATTTTTTTTTATTTATATAATTTTTAAAGTGTAAATTGATAAAATCAATAAACTTATCATAAATTAATGATTGTGATGGATGTTAGTGTAAATTTTTTTTTACACTATTAATGCATCCCAATTAAACTTATATAATTATTCGTTAAAACATTATTATTATTATTATTATTATATTTTTTATTAGTTTAATTTTTTTATAAACTTTATATATTTTTATGGTAATGAACTTAGTTTACGTTATAAATTATTATATTTTATGATATTTAATTTAATAATATATAAAATTAATTTATATTTAAAATTAAACAAAATATTTATAATTAATAGTAATTGGGATGGGAGGATATAGGAATAGATTTGGGAAGTAAGATGAGGAAGACAAATGCCTTATAAAAATATTTATGTTCAACTAGCCTAATTGGCTTGTCTAGTCACATGTCATTCACACATAATATTTATGTTCAACTAACCCGATGGAATTTTCTTTAGGGAAATATGCTAAACGGACTTGTGAATTAATTATATCAAGAATTTGTCATACAATCATTTCTCGTGTTTGGGGTGAGAATTTTAAAAGAGAACTTCATTTTAAAAGTGACAATTTCAAATGTTTTTTTTATAAAATATGTTGTTTGGATGAAAAATTCAAGAAAATATTGAAATTCGATTCATTTGTGAAACAATTTAGATTAGTTAAATTATAAAATTTTAAATTCTTTTAAAAGAGTAAAAATTTGATATTGTTTAAGTCTATTTTTCTTATCAATGAAATTAATCAAGATTATTTTTCACGAAAATTTTTTCAATTGATGTCGACAAGATTATTTATCTACTAGCATTAACTAGGTTATTTTTTAAGCTAATGTTCGTCAAGTTTTTTTAATAGATGTAAAAGTTTTTCTTTTATTGATTTCTTTTAGGCCAAAGTCTATTAAGGATTATTTTTTTTATTGGGATCTTTGTTAGTGACATTGGCTAGGGTTATTTGTTAATGTTGGTTTAATTTCTTTCTCAACTTAGGATAGTTCGGTTTTTCTCGCTCAAAGTTAGCAAAATTATTTTTTGATTGATGTTAGTTGTTTTTTAGTCGACATTGTCTATGATTATTTTTTTACTAACGTTAAGAAAGTTAATTTTAGCTAATGTAACCAAAGAACAATAATAAAAATAAAGTGATATAATCTCATCTTCATTTGCCAAAAGGTATGTCGATTAGATCCATTGTATACAAGTTACACAACACTAACATACTTTGATATTTGTTCTCCTATTTATACATATCTGTTGCACCTTGTGGAAATCATCTTATTATTATTAATTAGGTAATCTACAATTAATTCAAATATCCTTTCTAACTATTTCTTAACTAGTATTAATTATAACTAAGTAATAAGTGATTGCGAATTTTTTAACTAAGCTTGAGGACAAATAGTTACAAAGATGTCAAATACCATAATTACGTACTGGTGAGAACACAAGCACAACAGTGTCTATATATTCGCATTTTTATTTTGATATGTTATAACAATTTTAAATTTTTAATTTAATATATTTTTTAATAACATGATAGATATAATGATTTACTGTGTCTTTTTTTGTACAATACTTTTAGTTTAATATGTTTTTTATTTATGTTAACATAATAGAAACATGTCAAAAAGAATATGTAAGATTTGCAATGAATTTGAGAAAGTGGAGAGAAAAAAGAGTTTAAATAGAATTAAACATATTATTGCGCATATGTATTCACATTTGTATTAAAAATATTTATAATAGAAGATAATGATGCTCAAGGAATATTGATTTATGATAAGCTAAAACTTGTAAATATGTGTATTTATTAATATGAGAGAAGCCATAAAATGTGGACACCATCCAATTTTCATTATATATTATAATATATATATATATATATATATTATTGATAGTAGAACAATTATGGATATTGGATATAAATATTTTAATTTTTTTTTTTATAAGTTACAAGGTTAATCTAGTAACAAAGTTTATGTTTGGAGAGACAGAAGTTGTAGGTTTAAATTCATTATTTGAAAAAGTAGTTTATTTTTAATTTTCAAATAGATATAAAAATAGAATAAATATTATAAAAAATAACCTTAAAACAGAACTTCCTTTATTAATAGTATATATATAATTGTATATTATTAATATAATATAAGAAAAATTATTAAACCACACCTCGTTATAAAGTAGATATGTTACCTATTCCATTAGGATTATTAACTAGGCAATTGAAGAAACTAGACTTCATTAAGAAAATGCAATATTATTAACAATTTTTTTTTATCAATTGCAAAAATTTACAGTTCAAACATTTCATGAACTTGCGCAATTGACATGAAAGCATCCCAGATCACAAACTAACTTTTTAATCACATATAGTTGGTAGTTAGATTTTGAAAGAAGGATAGTCAAACTATCTTCTTTGATGTATATGGAATAGTTAGGTTTCGTTTGACATAATCATAATAGGCATAATAAAATAAGTGATACAATTCATTAGGACATTGTCAATTGTTTGGTGTAAATATTATATTATATATGTTTATCTGTTAAATTCTTCAAGTAAAATAAAATAATTGATAAATTTATCAATCTTTTGAAAAATATAAGATTAGGTTTGATTGATTTTTCAATTTCATGTATAAACTTAGGTACAACAATTAGAGTACAGGTTTAAAAAAGTTGTTTTATTTTAATTAAATGGTTTTATACCTTTTTAAGTACATTTTTATTTTTTAATTTAATATTATTTAAAATCAACATTTTATTACTGAAAATAAAAATATAAGCTAACAAGACAATCAAGTTATACTAATAATACTTTGAAAACATAAAAAAAAATAAACATTTAAAATAATATAAATTATATAGCAATACATAAAAAATAAACATTATTTTATATATATATATATATGCGTGTGTACTGAAATTTAATATGTGAGTTAAATAAGTATCATCACTTATTTCTGTGCAAATTTGTCACTAATTATTGGATCTATGTTTTTGTTGAAGAAAGAAACATACAGAGAAAATTCCTCAAATTGAAATGAAAGAAGGATGAAACTTGAAACCTAACTTTTTTTGCACAGGCATACGTATAACCTACCTATATTCAACTGAGTCCAAAGGCCTAAAACAGAACCTAACTCAACGAGAGAAAAAATGAAGAGATAGTTTTCATTGGACTGTCAAAGCTGCGGGCCCATGTCAACAATAGAAAGGAGCCTTAGAGGGTTGGGTGTCAAAATCAATGTCTGTGATTAAATTCCAATTGAATTGATCAATGTCTCTAAAGTTAAAGCCATATTCAATAGCACAAATTAGGGCAGCTAGAACAAACAAGAATATGCAAATGGGAGAAACTACAATAGCCAAAGACTTCCCTTCACTTTCAATTTATAGTCTCCTCCTCCCATTCTTTTGTACCATTTTTGCTATAATCTGACCTTATGTATTTGTGACTCAAGTACTTTTACAAAAGGGTATTTACTACTTTCTACTGTTAGCAACTACTCATTCTATCAAAACTAGTTTTCTAGACACATCTATGTTAACCCTTTTATTTTCTAGGAAAACGGTCTCACAAAAAAAGAAAATGACATAATCCCAAAGGAAAAAGTGAGGATTTTGTCTACCATTCCATATTCACAAAACTTGTGGACAGTTTTATCACTAGTCTTTTTCGACAAATAAAAAAGATAAATGAAAAAACTACAAGATAATTTTCCTAGGAAACAAGTTTAGCTTAGAATGAGATGTGTGATTTTTTTTTTTATTATTATTTTCGTTTTATGCAAAATATATATATAGAACGTGACCTATCAATTTTGTGAATATATTTGTATTAGGCATATCCATCTCATCACCCCCACAGACCCATGTGAAGTTTGTTCAGTTGCCCATGTTTGTAGGTTTCCTTTACCTCCAAAAACTAGAGGTCTCAATTCAGTCATGGGATTTGCTTAGATTAGTTTTATGGTCCAGAATGAAACCCCAACCCCAAAAAGCTAGAGGATCATGTGATCCACTATAAAGGACCTGTCTAGAGAAACAAATCTTGTAATAAATATAGTTTAATGTGTGAATGAAATGCTAATACTAATACTAATAAAAAAGAAAAATTAACCTTTAGAGGAAAATATTAAAGAATGATAAATCATAAATGTGTGAATGAGTTGATATATTCAAACTTAATTAGGAATATATTTTTAGGATATAGAATTATATAAATAAATTAATTATATTAACAGAATTATCTGAGGGCAAAAGACAGAACCCAATCTGTAGGGCAGTGCTGAAAGGACATAAGACAGATCTGGCTCAGATTTGTTGTGCTTGTGTTGTTATTGACTTGGAAGTGTTATCATGGGTACGTGTCGCTTTGCCCATCAAGATTTTCTATTTCTTCAACTAACAAACAAAACAACTTGCCCAAACCTTAGTGCATTTGTGGCTCACAATTTTTTCTGTTTTTATATTACAATTTAGGAGGGCTTACTATATTTGAAAGCAAGTAAACCTTTCTTTTTCTTTGCTTAATCTAGTAAGCACCAACGTCTACATACTTCATCGCTAGATTCTTCTTCAAAAACAAACACGCGCTTAATCATTTCGCTAATTCCTCCCTCTTATAAATTCACCTCATTATTTTTCATGCCTTCTTCTAAATCGTCTTCATTCACCTTCCACTTTCTTGTTTAAATATAAAACAAACCGCGATAAATGACACCTTTAATTTTGTGAGATTTTTATAATAATATTACATATTTAATGTTATTAATTAACTAACGAGGTTTGAATTCCTTTAGGAGGCAATAGTTATGGGGACAATTTTGTCAGAATTACACACACGATGTAAATGCCTATAAAGAAGAAACAGGTGTGAAAAAACTTCTCCAAAATAGTCAAAACAACAAACTAAGTTTAAATAATTTCATGTCTGTTGATTCAAATGCTAGACTATTAATGAGATTTGAGTGTACCAAAAACTTTCGTCTTATAATAAATCAACGTTTAAATTATAGCAAAAAATATTATTTTAAAAATATGTTTTATATATAAATTATCTTTAAAAAAAGTTTTAAAAAATTTTACACTTTAATTTAATTATAATATTTTTTTATTTATATGATTTTTTTTAAAATATTATATAACTTTTAAAATATTAATTAATAAAATAATCAAATTTATAATAAATTAAGATATATAATTGTATATTAGTATAAAGCGTTCTACACCGATAATATATATTAATTAAACTTTCTATATATATATATATTTTAATTTTAATTAATTAGGTAAGCAGATCTTATAAATGATAGCTTGAATTATTTTATAGTATTAATGTATCACTTTTTTAAAAAAAAAATATGAAATAAAAAATAAAAAATGATAAAATGAAATTAAATAATAATTGAATATTATTGGGGCAATTTTGTTCCTGAAAGCAAAAGAGGAAAGGTATAAAGATTTGTGATGTAGCAAGTGATTGTTGAAAGTAGAAAGTGAGAGAAAAAATAATAATTGAGAATAATGAGAAGGGAAGGTGAAATGGGAATAATATCTTGCACTGGAAAGAGAGAGGAAAGAAGGGGTTGGCGTTTACGGTAAATAAGTGGAAGGCTGAGGTGGCCATAAAGCTCAGATGGGCCCCACACTGAGGAATCACATTCACATATACTCCCAGCTCACACCTTCTTCTTAGTGCTTCTAGATATTTCTTCATTTCTACCCACTTCTCATTCCAAATAAATCACTGCCTTTTAATATCACACTATTTCTTTTACACTTTTTCTTCCTTTATTTTATGCTATCAATACATCTACCTATGTACAAATATTCATTTAATTAATTTTAACATTATTATTTAAAAAGTTAACAAACTAATTATGTAAGATAGTTTTGTAATTAAAATAAACTATTAAAATATTTCGCATGGTTAGTATAGACTTTTTTTTTTCTTTCGAAATCAATGTAACTCATTTTAGGAGAAAAAAATTTTCTAACTGTAGTTTTAAGTTTTTAAAAATTGATTCATCCATTTTATATCTCTCTTCACCTTTTTCTACTTTTTGTTTAGTTTCATTTCCCAAAAGATGATTAACCCAACTCAAACCTATTAATAAAATGATGATTTGAGTTTAAAATTTTAAGTACAAATTATATACAAAACATTTTGACCTAGTTAATTATCTTGCCTTAATTAAAACTCAACCTACAAATATTCTCAAACTAGAGTTTTATAATCTTATTTGACTATTTCGTAAGCCTAAATTGAATATGGACATTTTAGTAAATTCAGTTTAACTTGTAAACTACAAAGCTTAACACTTGCGTAAGTAAAATCAGCTCAATAAGATGAAGGCTTAACATTTAATATTTAATATTCAATAAAAAGTATGCTATGTTTGCTTGTCAAAAATATTTTTAGTAGGGGTATTTGTGAATATAAAATGATATGTGAATTTGTTCATTTGAATCAATCAAATTAAATTTATTAACTGATCCAAATATAATTCGATCAAATTCGATTAAAGTCAATCTTAGTTAAATCAGTTCAAAAATTTGAACTCTAAAAATTTCTTAATCTATAAATCGATCTGTTCAATCTAATGATTATTATATATGTTCAATAGATGTAAATACAAAATTAGCAATACACAATACAATACTCTTAGGCTCAATCCATGTAACATCCCAAAAAAATATTTATATAAATGTTATTAATCCTTATCTAAATTTCCAATTCAATTCAATATATTCTCAAATATAAAAACTTATCAAATAATTAAGTAAAATCACATCGTGAGTACCTCACCTAGTGAGTATCGTCACCCAATGAGGAACCTAGACATCTCGTTAAAAAACAAGTGTCGCTCAATGAGAAGCCTGAATTATATCATCCTAGTGAAGAAATGTGATGAAGACTCAACTTCTCCCTAAGATCTACTTCCATGAAGATGTTAGATTAATGTGAAATGGAGTTTGGATAGAAGAGGAATGGAGAGGAAAACGTCACTCTCAAGGGTGAGAGATGAGTTTAGGATGCTTGCCACAATGAGGGGTCCTTGATAAAAGCTAGAAGAACTTTCTCCTAAGGGAGAGAGACTCACAGCCAAGGAGGAAGAGAACTTTCTCTCACACTCACTTAAGACTCACACTCAAGCTAAAATGCTCAAATTATATTCAATGACCCAAAGATGATTACATGTAGGTGAGAGGTCTTATTTATAGACTAGAAGAGGTGGGTTAGGCTAATTAGACCATAGCTTAATCTAACCAAGATTAGGCTAACTCTAATTGAGTCTAACCATGATTAGCTAACTATGGTCATGTATAACCAACTAATGAATCTATCCCTAATCTAGTCTAGATACAAAAAGGTGTAAATAGTTAAAAAAGGTGGTAAAAAAAGTACTCATGCTTAAGGCATAACTAGGGGTTGTGGTATCTAGCAACTAAAAGGTAGGAATAGTAGTCATGCCTTAAGCATGCTTAGAGGGGTGCGCCCATAATGAGACGGGTGAGCATAACACATGTTCATCTTCTCTAAAAGCTAGTCCATCTTAGCAAACTCTAACATGATGACTATAGTACCTTTTAGAAAAATAAAAGATGACCTAAAAACTAAAGGGTAACCTAAATACAATGGTAAAAAAGGGAAGGTTGACTTTAGGAGTCAACCTACTAAAAAGTCAAAGTCAACAAAATTATAAAAAGTCTTAAATTCTAATTTATACAATAGAATAAATCTTCTTCATATATCCTTCAAGGGCCTTGAGCCGGAATGCATCAGAGTGTTGCCCAGCAAAACAAGTCGCTAGGCAAAAAACCTTGAACACACAAGGTAGAGTAGACTTTGACTTGAGTGAGACTAGTCGTTAGGTACAAAACCATAAATATTATATGGCAGGGACAATGTTTTGATGGACAAGAGTTACCACCCAACAAGACTCTACAGAAAAAACAAAACACAAACTGCATAAAGCAAGAACACTAAACTCATTCAAGTAAATTAGTTCCATTTGCATTTGATTATGCTAACACACATATTTACATTCACATTCTACAAGTTTAACGCACTATAGGTTCTATCAACCACTATATATATATATATATATATATATATATATATATTAGACATATTTAGTGAGAAAACCAAATTTATATGAGAGTGAAAAGAGCAAATCTCAGTCATTGAGATATGAGAGAGAAAAAAGAGTGACAATAATAAATTCTAGAAGATAGAGAATGAATTATTCATCTCAACTATTAATTTTTAATTCAATAACTGAGATTTACTCACCTCACTCTCATATATTTGGCTTTCTCACTATATATATATATATATATATATATATATATATATTAATGGTTTAGATAAACCACTCATTCTCTCTTCCAGCATTTATTATTTGTCACTTTTTTTTCTCTCTCCTCTTTTAATGTTGATATTTTTTGAGTATTTTTCTCTCTTCTCTATCAATGGTTAAGATTTGCTCATCTCACTCTCATATAAATTTGACTTTCTCACTAGATATGTCATATATATATATACACTCGAAATACCAACTTTTACAAGTCATTCCACATTACATATACATCCATATTCTATGTCAAACAAAAGTTGTTTTCTTCCACAGCCAACCATGCATTCTTTATTCTCAATTGCTCTATGTTTTTACCTTACAACTAGTATATGCTCTCGTACAAAGTATGACCATCACAGTCATACATAAAACACACATACATAATGCAAGAGTAAGCTTATTAGATAAAAATCAATACAATAAGGATATATCACAATTACATTTATGCAAATATTCACATAACAATCTAATAATCAAACATGCTTATATTCCCACTAAACATAAGCAATCACCACAACATAATGATATGACACGACACTTTCTAGAAAACCCTTTGAGTTCACATACCCTGACGACCTAATGACTTATCTTAACTGATGTTTGACATTTATCTAATTTATTTGACAACCCACTAAAATGTAAGCATACTCATCTGACAACCCTCAACTATTATCTGATGTCTACCAGACTCATTTAACAAACCAACTGTGTCGTCTAAGTATATCACTCTGGTACCTCACTAACACATTGGATAACATTGACCTATTTGTATCCCTAATTCAATGTACAACATCCACTTCAATTAAGACTGAGTTACCCTCTATAACAGCTCACATCCAACAATCCAATATATCATAAAATTCAACATACATTATATCAATATCAAAGTATATCCCTTTGGTACCTGCACGTCACCTTGGATTACAATGTACATCACTTTAGTACTTGACAAACACCTTATGTTACATTGTAAATTACTCTAATACCCATACTGACACCTTAAATAATATTAAATAATCAATTCCAAACACATCCTTTTCATATCAAAATTAAAACATCAAATTCCCTAAGACATTTACAAGGCACAACAACTCAATTACAAGAAAGCACACATTCAAGGCTCAATACTATATCCACAAACTCAATCATTCAAAATCAACTAACTCCACATACCACCAAATTCAAGTTTCACAATTTAAGATCAAGGTTTGAGTTTCCTTTACATATTTCTCCCTTTTAGCGAATTTGAAGAGAGGGGAGAATACAACCATAGAAATCACTTAAAACTAGCAAAAATCCCAAAACCAAAAAGAGCATAAGAAATTGGATTTTCAAGAATGATTCCCTTTCAATGGAGATAATTGAATTGAAAAGAGAAAGGAACAGGCCAAAAGAAGTAGAATCCAACTCACTTACTACGATCACCAATCAAAATAAGGAGAAATGGTAGAAATTTCTCTTGAATTTACAGAGAAATGATAGGACATGCAACAAGAGAAAAAGTTGGTCGAGACAGAGAAGAGTGAAATTGTGAAGGAAAGAGGAAAAAGATAGGTGGTGTATTTAGTAACTTTAGTTTGCTACTTGCATCCCCTCCTAAAACAGATTTTCGAATAAATCCTATATAATTAACCCTACAATCTCAATTCAAAAAAAAATATTTAATAAACTCACCCATCATCTTACTAACCATCATCCTCTGAAATTCCAAAATTTAAATTCAACCACATTCATCAAAATAACACATAAATAATAATATAATTATCATAACAAATTATTTTGTAATTAATTGATTTATCATACCCAGTTTAAATTTAATTTCCCTTTCTAATTATAATCCACATCTCTTATTTTCCTCACTTTGTCACAATGTCATTGAACACTAAAACTTAAAACCTAAATAAGATTACATTAAGTATTACAGTCCTAAAGATTACTAGTTATTAAATTTTTCCGCTTTTAATCTTTTAGGATTTACATTTTACTTTTATAGACTATTTTTGTATGTAGTTTTGAAAAAACAATACATCTTTAATATCTTATTTACAAACTTTTATGTTTACTATTTTATTTCTATAAAAAATAGATCTAAAAAAATGATTTGTTAATTTAATCCTTTTTTTCATCAGATTAGATCACTAATTTTTTTCACAAATTTGATCTGATTAAAATTGATCAAATTGAATTTTCCTTCAAATCCGAGAATACCCATACTTTTTAAAGAGCTTGAACTTAACCTACAGAAAAACTTAGCTCGACCTACTAACCTGTTTAAAAGCCCAATTTATGATAGTTTAACACTAATATAAAGGTAAAAACAGGAATCAAAACTAACTTATTTTATGATCTAAAAATATTTTAAAAATTTAATATAATATTTATGATAACGTATAAGTTATTTAAATAAGACAACTTTATTTTTTAATCAATATGATTAACATAATTTTAAGGATAGATAAATATAAGATTGTAATGTATTATAATAAATTTAATATAATAATAATACTAACAAGTATAAAATTTTCAGTAAGTTAATTTGTTAGATTTAAGATGTCTTTTAAATGGCTTAAGATTTTCCTGTTTAAGTAAATAGATTTCATTAAAAGTCTTGATGAGTTAATTTCTTAAAATATTTGGCTTGATATAGACTAGGTTACAAATCTTATACTTCTGTTTTGTAATAAAATTTTTTGGCTTATAATTTTTTTTATCTTTACTAATATATTAAGAAAATTCGTTAATGTAGTTTTTTTTATAAGCAAATTCGTTATTAGAGTAATTGTTTTTTTGTGAAAACAAAGCATTATTTATTCAATATTTTTTCCTTTAAACTATGTTTTTAATATTTATTTGTTAAAAATGTTAATGATGTCAAATAAGTTAAGAATAAAAATTACGTATAATTATTGTGTCAGATTTTTAAATGATGTAACAAGTCATGGACTATTATTATGACATTTTTTTTCTATTTGTTAACAAATTTAAAATGCAAGATCAATTTTTCCTATTTTCAAAACTTTGAAGATCAATTTCTCCTATTAAAAATATTGTTAATTCAATAAAATAATAAATATTAAAATTTTATGATTGATTTTTTTAATATTTAATGCAACTGTAGCTTATAAAAAAACAAATGTATAGTGAAATTCGAACTCAAAATTATTAAATTAAAACTACTTGATCACATACTAAAAGTATTTTATTGCATATCTTTGAATTGAGCTCTAGCACTTAAAAATATTTTCAAAATTTTTAGATATTTTTCTCCAAATTGTAAAAATCAAATTGGATACATTTGAAGAGGAATAAAAAATTTTAATTTCTTTTCATTTTTTAATTCGTTAAAAATAATAAATATTTAAATTATTTTTATTGAATTTTTTAATATTTAAGACAACTATACAGAAATTCGAATTCCAAAATTATTGATTAAATTAGAACTACTTCTTGATCACATGTTGAAAATATTTTATAGCATTTCTGAATTGAGCTCTAACAAGTACATAAAAATTATATCAAACTGTACTTCTACATTTGAAAACTTACGTGTTGTTGGTGACATTATTTAATCACAGTGGTTGATGGGCCTACTGTGTCTGGATTTTTCTTTTCCTTCTTTCTTCGTGTAACTGTTCAAGTTACAAATGATTGCACCGCGCGTTCCAACTGTCACAAATCATAAATTCATAATATTGCAATATCAGAATTTTCGACATTTTAAATGTTTTCAATATTTATGGCTATTTTCATATGCTGACGAGTCTTTTTAAATTGTACTTTTCCATTTACATTGTGATTTCCATAGTCAATATTCAAATAAATATATATATATATATATATATATATATATATATTTGTTTTTAATTAGGCGGTTCAGTTCACCTAAAATAAAATATAGAGATAATCCTAAAAAGGTTTAATTAATCTCTATGTAGAGATAATTTTTAATTATGCAAATAGTCCAACAACATTTTCAAACAATTTCGGTCAAAGGTAGATAAAGAAATGAGATTAGATGGGTCAATTTCAAAACTTTCTTTAGACCAAAGAAATAACTTATAAAGAGAGTTTTTTGAGGAAGAGATTTGTGCAGTAGTGTGGGAATGTAACAGTACAAAAGTCTCGGGTCCAGATAGATATAAGATGAAGTTTATTAAATAGTTTTGGGATACGCCGAAAGGTGGCATCAAGAAGGTTTTGTCTGATTTAAAATGGGAAACTCCCTAGAGGCTCAAATGATTCATTTCTAACCCTCATTCTAAAGAAGGATCAGCCTGACAGTCTTGGTAACTATAGACCTATGGTGATGTTTAGTATTATAGAAGAAACCAGATTGCTTTCATCAAAGGGAGACAATTATTGGATAGTAGGGTAATTGTAAATGAAACTATCCATGAAGCAAAATAGCCACATAAGCCATTGCTATTGTTCAAAGTATACTTTGAGAAGACCTATGATGCAGTAAGTTGGTCCTTTCTGTTCTATATGCTCAAAAGATTTGGGTTTGGAGATAATGGATTAGCTTAATTCAAGGCTACCTCTAATTTGCATCTGTTTCAGTTGTGGTAAATGGAAGGACAACTCAAGAATTTCAAATGCAAAGAGGTCTAAGATAAGAGGATCCAATAACTCTATTCTTGTTCTAATTGTAGCTGAAGGTTTGGGGGGGCCTAAGTAAGAGTGCGTTAGAAGAAAATCTTCTATCTAGTGTAAAGATTGGTAGGCAGGATCTACATGTGGTTTCCCAACAGTATGTTGGCCATACTATCTTTATGGTATCTCCTAAAGTTCAAAATGTGTATGCTCTTAAGAGTGTTCTCAGGTGCTATGAATTGGCCTCGAGCTTAAAAATTAATTTTCACAAGAGCGGTTTGGGGGGGGGGATAGGGGTGAAAATAAGGTAATGCAGTCCTTTGCACGGATTCTAAATTGCGGAGTAATGCATGTGCCATTTTTCTATTTGTAGTTACCAGTGGGGCTAAATATGAGAAGTGAGAGAGTCTGAAAACTAGTTATTGAAAAAGTGAAAGCAAAGTTAACCTCTTGGAAACAAAAAAAAAAAGAAGCTATCTTTGGGAGGACAAATTTGCTTAATCAAATCTACTCTCTCATTCATTCCTTTATATTTTTTGTCTTTTTACAGGATACCGAAAAAAGGTGGTCCATTCCATTCAAAGTCTGCAAAGATGATTCCTCTAGGGTGGTTCGGATGAATACAATAAAGTCGCTTGGATTAAGTGAGAGTTAGTATGTAAAGAAAAAAGCCAAGTGGCCTGGGGATTAAAGACATGCTAGCTTTCAATAAAGCATTCCTTGGTAAGTGGCGATGAAGGATTCTTCAGGGGGAGGACTCTCTCTGGACCAAAATCATAAAAGCCAAGTATGGAGATGACATGAGGAGCAACATGTTATTGAGGTAGCGGAGTGGGGAATCTTAATGGTGGAATGATATTTTGAAAGTAAAATTTGATGATGGTGAAGATGTCTGATTTAAAGGAAATGTCAAACCTAGGATAAGAGATGGGTCCCTATTCAAATTTTGGGAGGGGGAGTAGGGAGCAACAACAACACTAAAATTTTTGTTTCTTATACTATATGCTTTATCCACTAAGAAAAAGGTTATCCTGTATGAGGCTGGGGGTTAGAATTATGAGAGATAGGAATGGAGATTAAGGTGGAAGAAAGAGTTGTTTAGACGGGAACAAGAGTGAGTAAGAGAGTTAAAGGGGGTTCTTGGAGGGGTTCAATTGAAAAAAAAAATGTTAAAGATGATTAGAGATGGGTAGATAGCACAAGTAATAATGTTCAATACTTTGTTAGAGAGACTTACAATTTAGTTTGTGAGGAGTCTCACGGTTCTCATTCACGTTTCTTTAACAGGTTATGGAAGTCAAAGGTGTTTTCCAATGTCTTAGCATTTTCTTTGAAGGTTGCTCATAATAGGATCCCGACAAAGGTTGAATTGACAAAATGGAGTATCCTTCTTCCAGTTGATGCTTCATGTCCGGTTTGTTGTAGTCATTTGGAATCCGTGTCACATTTGCTTTTCACTTGTGAGTTAATTTATCAAGTGTAGATGAAATGTTACAGATATTAAACTATTTATGTACTCTGCCTTCAATTTGTTATTCCCATTTTTTGCATCATTTGGGTTTTATGAATTCCAATAGGAAAGAGGTTGTAGATATCCTTTGCATAATTTAATTAGCCACTCAATGGGGGATTTGGTTGGCTAGAAACTTTTTGATGTTTCAGGGGGTGCCTTTTAGTGTAGAAAAAGTTTGGTAAGTCTCTCTGCAACGATCATGGTTGTGAGTTCGTGAACTCTATAAAGATTCATCATTTTCCTTTGACCAATGGTGTGCTGAGCCAAAGTATTGTATTATGTTAATTTACGTAGAGGAATTTTAAATTTTTATAGCATTGGGTTTTACTTATGCTTTGGGGGTTTGTAATGTGTGGACTACTAATCTGATACTTTTGTAATATGCAATTACTCTTATGTCATCTCTTGCTATATGAGGATATATGAATAAATTTTTCCTTTTCAAAAAAAAAAAGTATAGTTGTCTATGTTTTCATCAAATTTGTAATTAGGAATCCATGTTTTTTCTAAATTAGATACTTGAATTTTTTTTTTATTTCTTCGCATTTGTATACATGATTTGTAATTACATGTCCAATTATAATTGTAGAAAAAATTGTACTCAATGAAAAGAAAAGTTCAATCAGCTAGTTATATAAAGAAGTTTGGGTTCCCATATAATTTTATGGGACATAGAAGATTTAACTCCTATAATTTTATTTATAAAGACATAATTAGTCTAATAGACTTTATCCATAGTTTTTATTCATTCTTAGCAACATGCTTTGCCTTAATTCCATATTAAATAAATGTAATTAAGGATTAGACAATCTTAATTGTAAGTTGATACATCACTTGATCTCATCCTGCAATAGTGTCACTGCCCGAAGAGGCTTATCAATGTTAAGGGAATGGTCAAGGAAGGTACTAGGTTAGGTGAGAGTGAACTAGGTCGAGGGATATGCCTCTAGTCTTAGTTATGCTAGAAAGATGGTTGAGGAGGGTCTCTGACCATTTACTAATGAAATAGGTTAAGTGATGTGTCCTTGACTTTAATGATGTTAAGAGAATGGTCAAGGAGGATCCTTAACCATATTATAATGAAGAAGGTCGAGGGATATGTCCCTAGGATAGTGAAGAAGGAATAGACGAGGGGGAGTCATCAATCATGTACTAGTGAAATGGGTTAAGTAGTGTATCCCTGACCTAATAATGATATACTAAGAGAATTGTTGAGGAAGAAGTTCTTGGTTGTATGTTAATGAAGTACGTCGATGGGCATGTCTCTAGAGTA
The DNA here is from genome assembly GCA_037954015.1 of Psophocarpus tetragonolobus. NCBI lineage: Eukaryota > Viridiplantae > Streptophyta > Magnoliopsida > Fabales > Fabaceae > Psophocarpus > Psophocarpus tetragonolobus. The sequence continues at coordinate 4,713,884 of CM075696.1, forward strand.
CTTGGTGGTGTTGAGAGAATGATTGGGAGGCCTCTACCATGTGTTAGTGAAATAGGTTGAGGAGTGTGTCCTTGGCCTTAATAATGCTAAGGGAATGGTCGAGAGAAGTCTTCAATCATGGGAAAATAAAGTAAGTTGAAGAGTATGTCTCTGACCTTGGTGTTATTCAGAAACTAATCGAAGAAGATCATTTACCATATGTTAATGAAGTTAGGGATGTGTAAAAAGACCGGTTGAAATTGAGTTGATTAATTGAATTATTTTTTAAAATATAAATAAGATTAAACCGAATTAGTTTAAAAACCAATTAATTCCACTGGTTTTTGCTACTTAAAACTTGAATTCACAACCCTCACGCTCAAAGCCACTGTCCAGCTATATAGTCCCCTACCTTGCATTTGTCGTCTATGTGTACCTCTGCCCCAATTAATTTCTCGCTACCAAGATTTTTTCTAGTTTAGTCCTATTCTCTGTCAGAACCTTTCAGTTAGATCAAGCTTAATTAAAAGCAGTTTAATTTGATTTTTTTTCTTCCTATTTCTATGCCAATTATAATAATTATTTATGAAGATGTTGTTTTATCTATAGAAATCCAAAACAGGTATTGAACAATTTATAATCATATGATAATTAAGGAGTAATAAAAAATGTTGCAGGCATATCTTAACAGATATGTTGATGTGCCGAGGCTTATGTTGATGCTACGCATTGATATAAAAAAACTAATATAACCGGTATGTATGTGGTGGCTTACAATATTAAGATGGTAATTTATTACCAATATATTGGACATATTTATTTGATGCATGCCATTGCACTGTATCAAATTCTATAATGCATGCCATAAAACACTATTTTAATGTTAAGGTTATTTTTCTCTCTTTTTAATGCAGGGTTTGCATCTTGCTTAAACAATGCTGTTAATCTCTATGGCCGCTAGATATTTGAAGGTATATTGGATTATTATTGAGTCAAGTCGTTAGACTGCTTGAAGCTGACGAATATCCATTTAAAATCAATTAAATTAAATCTCTAAAAACAGTTAAAAAATCCTGTTTCAAGTTTTCCACACTATTTGTAGAAAATGCAGTGTCTAAAAAAAACAGTTTAATTTAAAACAATTTTATATTAGTTCTGAATCAGTTTAAAACTTACAATTAATTTCCAAAAACAATTGGGGTTTTTAGTTAAAAAACGAATTGTTTTAGTTCAGCTCAGGTCTTTTTTGAAAATAAGTGTTTTGCACACCCCTAAATGAAGTCGGTTGAAAGATGCACCCTGACTTTGTATTATTGGGGATAATCAAGGTGGGTCCTTGGTTCGTATGTGTATTACCCTCATAGCTCGATATCAACTATATGTACACCTTCTTCCTAAATGAACATGTTTTTCTTAGCAATATCTATTAATGTAATAATTAAAATAACATTTAAATTTAGTTTATGCATTCATATATAGTATAATATAATTGAATTGTTGAGATTATTATTTTGACTTAATACAATTTTGATTCATCTATTTTAAAATAAAAACATTTACTCTATTTTTAAACTATCCGTAATTTTGATTTAATCATATTTTGCCTATATTTCTTTTATTTTTTATATTTAATTATATATATATATATATATATATATATAACTCTAGGGTTTTATTTTATCAAAATAAAAGAACTAAAACATTAACAAAATTGAAGATTAGATGAAAATTATAGATTTTTAAAATAAAATATTAAATATTTTATTTTAAATATAAAAAATTAATTATAATTTGAAAAAAAAAAGAAAAAAAAGTATATCTGAACCTTTTATTTTCCACCAAATTCCAGAAAATTAATATAAATTACAGTTTCGTGTATTGTGCAAACCATAATTGGTACATCTTGTGTCTGTTGTGGTTATGCTTGATATCAATAAAAAATTTTGCCTTGATAAAAATAATTACTATATATAAATTATGTGTACGATATATAAATATGATAGTGTTTTCTTAAAAGTTAAAACTTCACGATGAAAAGTGATATTTAATCTAACTTTGGCTATTGGAGAGATTCTATCCACATCTTACAATAACCAAGATCTTATTGTCACATACATATCCATGTATATTCTTTAATAAAGTTACATTTAATTTCATCTCCCCAACAAGTAGGGCTAAGCTGAGCGTAGAAATTACAGAATTTTAGATGTTTTTAGCATTATTCTATTAAAAATTAAAATTTCATTTAAACAACTTTTATAATAAAAATTAACATTAAAAGATGACACTATCAAGTTAAATTTTAAAATTAAATTTCTAATTAAATATATCAAGATAATAAATTTTTATAAAAAATAGACTTATACTAATTAAAATGAATTTAATGTATACTTTTAAAAAAATATAAGTAAATAGTGTTTACTATAAAAATTATTTAATAATCAATGTCTAGTTTATTTAAAATTTAGTTTACATGATTATTAAAATAATATCAGATTATTTAATTGGATTATAGAAATTTAATGTACACAAAAAATTATTAACCAAAAATAATTTCATTAAAGTTATTTTTGAAATAATTTGCTCTTTTATATATAAAGAGAATTCTACTCTCTTTAAAAGAGTTATTCTTAATTTATCTCACAATTTTTAAATATTACATCTTTATATGTATATTTTAAAGGAAAAAAGGTAGAGTAAAGGAAGGCTATAATTAAAAAAAAGGATTTCCCCTTACTTGAAGAAGAGAGAAGGACAAAAACATAGTAGCAGCATAACTGACAGCAGTGGTAAAGGAAGCTAGCTAATTGCATTTTTATATTAACTTAATTACTAATGTTGAACCAATACACGGTAAAGAATTTGAAATATATACAAATGGATATGGAGAAAACTTCTTTATTCTATGATAATTTTTTTTTTATTTCAAAGTTGGCCATGAATGTTGTTATTACTTGTACATACATGATATATAATTTTTATTAGCTATGTTTGCGTGTCAATGAGTTTTTTGATGATCTTTACTTAATACATTGTTTCGTTGGCGGGGAATATCTAATTTTTGCTCCTCCAATATTAGAAGGATTTAGATGGGAGATATGTGATTTAATTATGATGATTAGAAACATATAAGAATATAAAATAATATAATTTTAAAAATCTTTTGTTTCCATTGTAAAGCAAACAAAAAGATAGTTGAATGGTAGGGTGGTAAGTTGAGATGACAGTGGTTGTAGCTTTTAGGGTTAGGGTAGTTCTAAATGATTAAGTATGTAATTATAATTGTTCAGTGGTGGTGTTCAATTGAAGGGTCACATTCCTAGGTTTGATTTTAAGAGAGAGTGTGTTTTTCTTTTTATTGGTGTAGCAATTTATGTTTTATCTATGTTGAATTTGTAGTGTTCAGAAGTTGCTACGTATCCCTATAGCTTTGTTCTTGTTGTTTAATGATATTAGAAACTCTTAGTTTCTCATTTGTCTTTTATAAAATTCACTTAACCTTTTAAAAAAAAAATCAAACAAAAATTATCTATTGTTAAGAATGAGAACTAGTCATTTGCCATAGATATTGATGCTAATGTTTCATTCGGCTTCGATCAAGCAAAAGCAACATATGTTTTTCATGGACCAATGTATCGGATCCTAAGAAAAGTCAGGGGAACTCGTTTCTAAAATTTAACCTCACTTTTAGTTTGAGGAAATATTTTTTAATTTTATTTTTATTTTCAAGTTTTAATATTTAAAAACTATATTCATTTTTAATTAATATTTTTTATTTAAAAATAATATTATTAAATTTAATAAATTTTAATAAAAATATTATAAATTATTTATATATAGTTTAAAATATATTATTTTTATATAATTACCATATTGTTATTAGGTTGTCATATAGTGTTAATTTTGAAAATTAAACATTAAAAACACAAAAAAATTGTAATAACATATATATATATATATATTTATCTTTTTCTTAAAAATAAAAATAATTATTTTTTCATAAATAATCAGATTTTCACCTAACATTTATAATTATAAACTCATCTATAGAATTTCTAAATACTTTTGTAAGCTTCTAGTGCCATGTATGATTGAATAATTTATATAATTATGCATTTAAATTTTTATTTATTTTTAATTATCTCAAATTTATATAATTATACTGTAGAGACTCAAAATGTCATCCAGTAATAAATAAATATTATATATAAAAATCACCCTGACGCAACTATATATTTATATATATATATATATATATATATATATATGTTCTTACATTAATTCTTTTATTTTAAGCATATTGAATCAAACTAAGTACTTATGATGAAATAAGTGAATTTTACTAAACGTAAGGTAAGCTATTATTTCTAAACATTATGAACTTATATGTCAGTCGGTAAATAGAAATAACTTTTGGTGTTTAAAAAAGAGAAATAAGATGAAAATATTTTTAAAAAAATGGATCATGGTACTATTTTTTATCTATTAATTTTTCCCTGTCTCTTTATCTTTTTCATCATTTCTCTCGTTTGATACAACAAGCTTTAAAAAATAAATGTCAATTGTTATTAATATGTTAATTTTTTATAATTTTCTCATATATATATATATATATTAATTTCATCATTAGATTACCATTGTAACTTCTAACACATTATTTTATATTATTTTTTATTTTCTAATTATGTCTCTAGCTTTTATTTCATCTAGTAGATATTTAAACCAAACAAAATGAAAGAAAAAAAAAGAGGAGGCAATTAGGGACAAGCAGCCACAAGACTAAAGTGTAAGACGAACATACCATAATTCAATACCAAGTTACAAAAGTTGACGGTTTAAGAAGGCTTAGGATTCCATGAAAAGGAAAAAAGAGGCATTGGATGATAAATTTGACTTTCTTAGTTAACTTTATATGTTTATTTATTTTTGTTTTATATACATTGTATGCTGATTGCTTGTTTTTTATGTTTACTAATATCACTAAGCACAAGGGGATCAATCGGTAAATTTTTTTTCGGTTTAACTAAAAATTTTAAGTTTGAGTGGGAGAATTTTTTATCCATATAACTTAATCTTACAAAAGTTTGAGTAGGATTTCGAGGATACTTATAATTAAAAAAAAAAAATATTACGCTCACATGATTTTTAAAGTTCCATTTTAATTTGTCCTCTAAGACATATATTATTATCTTGATAAAATTAATAATACATTTATTAAGACTAGTTAAAACACAATAGGCACATATGTATGTATATTCATATTTTTATTTTGTTATGTATATAGTATATAATATATTCTCATAATATTTTACATATTTCAATTTGGATGGTAGTTGTATATTTATTTTGGATGCTATTGAAGTATTTGAGGAGATAAGTCCAATGAGAAATAGATAATGGAACAATAATAAGAAAAATGTTTTATATAATGATATAGATTAAGAAAAATAATAAGAATATTTACATAAGATTATTCTTTAATAAATATTATTTTCTTGAAATATTTATTTTTAATATATGTGAAATAAACTTAAACACAAGCAATATTGGAACAGAAAAAATATGAATTATACACAAGGTATATTATTGAATTTATATTCATTTTTCCAACTAATATACCGCATTAAGACAAGTATGACCGTGTATTTTCATAAGCATATGATTTTTAAAATATTTATGACGTAGCAACAGTTTATCTTACCGTTAAAGCATTTGGGGTTTGGTAATTTTCTCATTTATCTCCAACAAAGAAAAATTCACTGTCTTTGACAAATCTTCAACACTCTCCTTAGATTTTGCTGTATCACCTCAAGTGTTTTAGTTGGATTCATCTATGTGTTCTGTTACCACTAAAAGTAAACGCTATTAATATATTATATAGGTCATGACTATATAATATAAGATAATATATTTTATATTATGTTGTTTAATGTATAAAATAATTAGCTTTTGATTTGAACTAATTGTAAGCTAATTATAGTTAATAGTTCCAATCAAGACAAACATGAATAGACCCATGACTCATATAATTGACATGTTAAATATTAATTGCTGTTATTAAAAACATTATCTTCTTTTAATATTCCTTTAAAACTCTCTGGACGTGAACTACTTTACAAGTTTTCTATGCCAATAATAAAGCTTCTTGTCAATTACTTCATTCATTACTATTATTAGTTTATTCCCTAAATACTTTACAAAAATAGTAAAACTAATGCGGAGTAGTTGCAAAAAAAAACGTCATTTTCAATATAGTAACAATTTATAGTATTAAGTTGTCATAAATAAAATTCCTCTAAAATTTTAGCTTTTCTTTCTTTGAAGGAACTCTAAAATTTTAGCTAACTCTTAATTATTAGTATTTAATTTTCTTCCATTATGAATAATTTAAAATTCATTTAACCTTTTACTTCTTTTTTTTTTTAAATTTCATTCTTTCATGAATCAAAGTGTAAAAGTCTTCCAGGCCAATAATAAGCTTATTGTCAATTAAATAATTATTACGACATTATTTATTTATTTTGTTTAATTAAAAATATCCTTCATTAGAAGTATTATTTATTTATCAACACGCTCAATGGTGTATTTTTATTTATTTGCTAAATACTTTTATCGACACAGTAAAAATTAATTTTGAGTCAAAATTAATAGTTCGGAAATATAATTTTTAGTATTTAAGTGTTCATACCCTATATGATATCATGCATAAAATTCGTTTGCTTTTATAGTAAACTTTATTATTATTTAATTTTCTTTCTTTCACTTTCTTACTAAATAATAATCTAAAGATCATATAATTTTTTATTCTTCTAATGTTTTTATCTATTTTTTTTATATACTAATATTTATAAAAAAATTTAATTGATATACTATTAGTAATATTCAATCACAATCTTTTATTCGTAAAAAAAATTTATTAATTTTAATTATTATTATTTTAAAAATTATATAAATAAAAAATCATATTTAATTATTATTTTAAAAATTATATAAATAAAAAATCATATTTAATGTAGTATAAAAATCTTATATACTAATTAAACTCTTTATAAAATCATCTCAAAACTAGTTTTTGGAGTCTCAAAAGTCACAGTTTAAAAAAATAATTTTCACAATAAGAATTTTTGTAGTATTTCAGTAGCTAATGAATACTACAGATAAAATTTGGGAAAATTCTTTATTAACTTTTAATTATCAGATTGAAACCGTAGCTTAGGTCTAACAGTGACATTCACATGGTAGAACGGCGCGTGGGAGGAAAAAGAAAAGAAGAAGAAGGCAATAAGTCAAAAAAGACACACTAAAAAACAAGCAAAAAAAAAATCTTATTATAATAAAAATCTTCTCAGTTATCTTCTTAGCACTCATGGCTTCCACAATAAAATCTGCAGCACCACATTTTTTCACCAAATAATTTTCTTTTTTGCAATCAAAATTAAATATCAGACATCACAAGCACTCGCCACGTGTCTTTGGGCCCGGACCGTTCTCAGCCACAAGACCTTAATGCCTTCTCGAATCCTCCATGCAATCTTCTTTTCCATTTATTTTTTCTTCGAAAATATTTTTTCCAATCTGACGTGTCACTCTCTCCTTTTTTCTACCTTTTCTTATTTTTTATTTTTATTTTTCATAATTTATAATCTCTCTTTCTCTCCCCCTCCCCTTCTCTGCTTACACATTCTTTCGTTGTTCTCTTCCAATTCTCCATCTGGGCTGCCTTGATTTTCTCGGAAAATTCTTATTTTCCGAGAAAGTTCGTGTTTTTACTGTTGAATCGAGAATTTCCAAATCGGGGTGTCTGAAATTCAAAGGTAATCATTGTTCTTTATTTATTTTTGTGTGTTTGGAACAAGAACAACATAATTTGGATTCAGTTCTTCACATGTTTTTTGACATTAATAATTTATTGATCTGATTTGTGCATTGGTTCTTGATTTTTATTTTTTTTGGAAAAAAAATTTGAGCTGTTTGAGTTATGGTATGTGTGAGAGAATAGAGAAAGTGTGGATGTTATGAACAATGTTATGCGATCTTTTTATTGTCAAAAAAAGTGTTTTCTGATCTTTTATTTGCCAAAATATTCACTATTTTTTTTTGGTGTGGTTTGATTGGTTACAGCTGTTGTTATTGTTATTGGCTGCTGGGGTTAGTCTCCGTGGAGGTTTGGGTGTTTTCTGAGGCAAGGCTGACTCTCATTTTGCTTCAATGGAGATGCAGGTATAACAAGGAGCACCCGAGCTGCCACTTTTTTAGAACACCCTTTGATTTTTCTTCTTATTTTTACATTGATTGGAGTGTTTAATGGTTAAAATTTAAAAACATGGAACTAAGGTTGATTCTATTTTTATTTTTTTTGTTTTTTTCTTTTTGTGCTGTTAGTCTTCCGTTTCTACAGAAGATGTGGCTCATATTGGAAGTTGTATAGAAAATGGATAGGAAGATTCTTAGGTTTATTCTATTGTTTATATCTTAAAATAGCAAGTTGAAATGGTGTTTTAGTGGTAGCTTGACCAGCATCTAAGTTGCTAAACCATTATAGTTGTGAAACTGTAAAGTGCTTTTCAAATTCAAGTCTATTGGCTTCTAATTTCTAGTTTTAAGAGCACTGCTCAATTCAATGTTTGATCTGGTCATCTTAATTCAAAATTCTAGTCCTGCTTTGAGATATTATTAGGAAAGAAAAGGTAGATGTACTTCATCGGTGGCATCTAAAAGTATAGGGTGCTTATGAAGCATGGTTGCCCCATCTGGTATTGGGTACTCATTAAGAAAACAATGGATACTTGACTTGAATATTACTCTAATTAATATAGGTGTAGCTTGGGGTATGGCTAGGTTTGTCTTATGTATGCACTAACCAGATAATTTTTTCTAAACAAAAAATTGATCATTTTTCGGTTAAGGCAAGGGGTTTTTTCTTTTCCGCTTTGATCAGTTTGTTCTGTTCTGTTTCACTACTCAATCGAATCCATTCATTCGTGTGAGACATTAATTTGTTTTATTATAAATATTTCACAACTATTTTAAAATATTTTTCTTTCCATATGTGATACTTTTGAAATGTGGGTGTTTCAAAACGTATATTAGTGGACCTGTAATTTTAATTTTTGAAGATTATCATATCCGAAGAACCTTGATGTCACAAAAAAATTTTAGACAAATGCAGCTAATATAGCTGCAATTGCAGTTTTGAATCTTAATTTAAAGCCTTGTGTCGGTCTGTTGGGTACTGAAGTCCCCAATCACCCATATCCATGCAAACATAGTAGAGAATCTTTACTCCTCCTCTTCCCCCTGGTAGTTTTAATCAGGAGTTATGTAGAAGAAACCACGTGAGCATCGGCTAATTATTTTTCATATATGACATTATTAAAAATGTTCTTACTAGAATAAAAATGGATATTTGCTTTGGTTTATGCATAGTTGCATTGGTTAGCATTTGTGTTTGAAAGAGATGACAACTAAGCTCTTGTACACTTTATATAATATGCTGCTGCTTGGTTGGAAGCAGGTCTCAATCGTCTTACGTTCACTCTTCAGGAGACTTTTCTCCTCTTTTAATAGGAAAAAAGACAATTTCAATATGAATTCAATCAATTCATCCAGTGACTTAATTTCTTAAAAGCAACTGAAATATATTCTAGTGAGCATCATTTTCTTTCATGATGAAGTTATCCTTTTCTTTTTCTTTTATTTCCATTTTTTCATTGGAGGAAAGTTATCAATTCATCTCCTACTATTGAATGTAGGACCAAATAGAAAGCACGGGAACCACCGTATTTGGCTCAACTAGTAGCTGTCACACCAATGGTGGAAAGCAATCTGAAAATGTTGCTCATATACCTTCTCTTGGAAACAACCACACTCCCAAGGTTTCTTTACTTTAGATATTAATATATTTCTTCCCTTTTCTTGGAGAAAAATGAAGAACTACCTTTATATTCCACTTTTTAGTTTTGGTTCCTGAAACTTTTTTCTATTTTTATCAGGTGAGGAAACAATATACCATTACTAAACAAAGGGAGAAGTGGACAGAGGAAGAGCATCAAAAGTTCCTTGAAGCTTTGAAATTGTATGGCCGTGGCTGGCGCCAAATTGAAGGTAAACTCCTTGCTGGTGATTTGTTAATCAGAAACAAATGATTTTTTCATGTCTTCAAGTCGGATGAAAGTCATTTTCTCTTCATGCAGAGCATATAGGTACCAAAACTGCTGTTCAGATTCGAAGCCATGCTCAAAAGTTTTTCTCTAAGGTTATTATTATTATGTATTTTAAATATCAATAGATAATTTCTGCTGGTAACATGGAGGTTATAAATATGGAATTGGGTTTTGATGGTTAAGTTTTTACATGGACCCTTTTCTAGTTTAACTCTTTTAGTGAAAGGATTTTGATCATTTTCAATTTAATTGCATTGAAGTTGGAGATGTATTTGCTCGCCTCTGTTTTCTCAAGCATCGCCCTCTCTACTTGGTTTCAGGTTGTGAGGGAGTCTGAGAGCAGTGCAGAGAGTTCTATACAGCCAATTAACATACCTCCTCCTCGACCTAAGAGAAAACCACTCCATCCATATCCCCGTAAATCAGTTGACTCTTTCAAAGGACACACCATACCAAATGAAACAGAAGTATCTCCATCTACCAACCTATTAATTGCAGAGAAAGACACCCCATCTCCAACCTCGGTGCTATCTACAGGTGGTTCAGAAGCATTTGGGCCTGCAGCATTTTCAGAGCAGACTAACAGATGCCTTTCACCAAACTCTTGCACCACTGATATTTACTCAGTCAGCTTGACACCTGTTGAAAAGGAAAATGATTGCATGACATCCAACTCCAAAGCATCTGAGGAGGAAGAGAAAGGATCACCATCTTGTGTTCCTTTATCCACTGTTTCTTCCCCAAACATGTGCATGGTATGATAAACCTGATGATTTTCTATGATTTATCTTCTGAAATAAGTTGATAATTGATTCATGTTGTGGTTAAGGTTTGAGTGTTTGACTAATTTTCAAAGTCTCTGGTGTTACTGCAGAAGCCCGAATTTAGTTCCAAGGAAACTGAATGTTTCGAAGAAGATGCTGCCAATATGCCACAGACCACTAGTATTAAGCTTTTTGGAAGAACAGTCTCTATGGTAGATAATCAGAAGACACTGAACATAGATGATGGTGGTAAGCCAATAACTGTAAAGTCTGATGAAGTAGATGATGTTGAGAATGAGAAGGTTGACCAGTCAGTAGAATCCAAGCAAGTTGATACACAATTATCACTAGGCTTGCTTAATGGTAACTGGCACATAACACATGATGCTGATGGAGCTAATGTGACCAACATAGATCCCCCAAAGGAGAACCTATTCTTCAGTGAATGTGCACCTGATGCATCTTTTCCACAGTGGAGTTTGTACCAAGGCGTTCCAGCTCTCTGCCTCAGGCCATGCAATCAGATCCTAAATCCCATGCCTCTTAGGCCCTCTTTTAAAGTAAGAACAAGAGAGGAGGAAAGTTGTTGCACGGGTTCCAACAATGAATCAGTTTGTGACATGGAAAACCAAGGCAAGAACTCAGATACTGTTGATTCTAAGTGTCAAAAGTATCATGAGGAAGGAGCTGCACCCCAGAAGCCTGCAAGGGGATTTGTACCATATAAAAGATGCTTAGCTGAAAGAGATGGAAATTCTTTAATTGTTGCCTTGGAAGAGAGGGAGGGGCAACGAGCTCGTGTGTGCTCATAATAGCCTTACGTTTGATTTTTACATATTCATATTGGTGGTGTTAATCAGAGAAGAAAACTGTGAGAAATAAGGACCTGATTTTTACATATTCATATTGGTGGTGTCTAATTGACAAACATTTGATTTCCAATTCTTTTTTCCAATATCTTTCTTCCACATAAAAAGACCAATGTCCAATAATTCAAGCGGGGGCTGGTGGCAATGTTTTTTCTGGTTTATCATGTTACAGTTACTTTAACAAAACAGAGACATATAGCAGCAAGTCTATCGTTACTGTTTATGTCCACTCTTGGCATCTGTATGTCTTTGTAGTTGCATGATTGCATCAGTGATGGGGGCATTCCAGGGAAGCGTGGACTAGCACCGCATGTCACTAAAAAACATCTATTTGTTCTTCAGTCGTAAGAAAACAAATGAAATGTCAATGTATGAATCTCATGTGCTTCTAGCAACCTTAGCATTTTTTTTATATCTGAATTTTCTTTCTGTATCAATTTTTAATAATAGATTTCAAACCTTATTTCTTCATTGTTGAATTTTGTGCAGTTGTGTTTGTTCCAGTCTTATAAACGTTCTTTGCTCCATATTGAACTCGAATTAGCAGAAGCCACTTCCGAACAATGTTTCTTTTAATAATAATGTTTGGATTGGTAGTCAGTTTAAGTCCAATGAATTTGTTAGGAACTTAGAATTGAAAATTGAAAAGGAAATATATTGAATAGAGAGAAGAATAAAAAATAAGAGAAAACTCTTTTTTCCAAGGGTTTTTATTTTACAAAGGATTTGTCCATTCAGAAAGAGTCAATATTTAATATACAATGACAACCAAAACTTCCTCTCCTCTATCCCTATTGATATCTAACTCCTAATTAACGATCCAACTCATTAACATTTTAAATTTCCATCTCTATATATCCTAACAATACACCCCTCCTAGATGTCAACCTTGTCCTCTTGACATTTGAAAATTGACATATCAACTCATTAATATCATTTGATTGATAGGAAACAACTGCACCATTGTAGCTTTGCAGGAAATAATACAATATCATTACTTGCCAACTTAGGTCTTGGGACTTTAGTGGTGGGGGACACAAGGGTGGACTTTGTATAAATTTAATTATCAGGACTGTCTCATTACACTCCTTTTGCCTTGGTTCTGCGGTTGAACTGTTAAGTTATACATGCCACAAAGTTTAATGATAAAGGCTCATCCAACAAATTTGAATTTCCATATTCCAATACTATTGATATTCTAATTGATGGCTTATGAGGCTTGTTGCTGGTGTTTGAAACAGCAATTGAATTTGAGTCCATGGAAAGTTTCTAACTTGAGACTTACGGTGGTTTATGATAAGGGACTTTTCAACAACCAGCTCTGCAACTCTAGTGTCTGTGACAACAATGGTCACCTCTAATGATTTTCTATTTGGTGGTTCCAAGGATGTTAATTGTATGACATTTCCTCTAAGAAGACAAGCTCCTTCTTTGGCTTCAAGGATGTTGATGATCTACTTATCTTAATATCACTCAAGAGTTCACTATGTTGTTCTGTTTCTAGTTCTTGATCTAATGTTCCTTTTTTGTTTTTCCCTCTGTGAAACCACCAAAGGTGGCTAATTGCACCTTTCCTATCCAAGAATGAACCCCTAAATTATCATAGTCTTTTGACTCACTCCCTTCCACGATCTTCTTGACAAGTTTGGATGATTGGGGATCAGTATGTTCTAGAGTGTTCTGCTTATTTGTGTTCTTGTTTTCCCACATGATGTCTTGCTTTTGTATCCCCTTTTCCAAAAGAATCTTGATCTCTTTCATTCGCTCAATTTTCTTGATGTGATATGTCTCCACCCTTTCCTCATCTTTAATCTTCTTCTATCAAGAAATATTTCTTAACACTTTAGTATCTTGTGCAGTTTGTGCTTCATCTCTAAAATGTTGACCTTGTAAGAATTATGCTGCAACCCACAAAAATTTGTTCCCTCCCTCACAAACACCTTCAATTACCCATCTAATTCTGGTCTCTTCACCAATTTTTGCAATATTTGTTTAAGCTCATATTTGTTGTTCTTCTCTTTCAAGAACCATGTGGAAGTCTCATTTTCATCAATGCAATTTTCTATCTCAAATTTTCTTGCTTTAAGACTGTCAATCTTTTAAAGAGATGACTTTCGTAGCTATCTTAAATCTTGTGAACTTCTAATTCTTGGTTTTCTTGGGACCAAGAATAGAACCAACAGATTGCCACACCCTCCATACTCACAAATGCATATTGCAACATAATCCTTCAGCCCTATCAATCCAACCAATTTGGTATATCGCTACAAACATTGGTAGCTCCACCTTCTAAGTTCTAAGCCCAAATTTGTGTCTCTTCTACCTCAAACATTCTCTCTCTCTCAGATCCCATAGGTCAAACAAATTATTAGGAATCGAGAATTGAAAAGACAGAAAAAAGAAAAGTAAATTTATTGAATAGAGAAAAAAGAATAAAAAATAGGAAAGAACTCCCTCCTCGGTTTTTCCTTCACAAAATTTTCTTTTAGAAAGAATAAATGCTCAATTTACAATAACAACCAAAACTCCTCCCCTATCTTGCTACCCCTATTCATAGTTAATAACCCCTCTAACTAACTAACATATCAACTCCTTAATATTCTAAACTCTCTACTACTCATATCCTAAGAGAATTTTTGAAGATACAAATTAAATAGATGAAATTATGATAGGTTAATCACAAAAGTACTTATTTGTTTTAAAAAATCATGGTTAATTTAATTCACTGTCAATCTAAAGTTTAAACACATAATTTGATAGGAAAAAGTGATAATATCTCAATTAAATCAGCTCTCTCTGTCTCGGTCAAGTGTTAAGCCAATACTTAACATAAGCATCTCTTCTAACTTCATCACATAGAATACGATTATGATAAAATTGATAAGTGATGGATTGATGACAAGTCAGCAAGCAAAATTCTAATTTCGTATAACAATTACATCAGGGAACGCCATTGACATTGAGGAAACACTGTCAATGACGCTTGGTGCTTAAAGAAGTTTCAGGGTGGGAGTTGGGTGAAAAATAAAGGAGCTAGAAAAAAAAGTTTAATCAAGGAGGGATATTTTATAAAGTGTCAAGTACAATGCTACAATGTTTCTGCCTATTGCACACCAAGATGAACATGTGGTTAATGTATTTTCATTACAATCTTCTGTCTTCCTTGAATCTTTGCCGTACCTCTGATCTCGGTTTGGCAACTTCGACAAATATGACCCTACCATCCAGAAACTGAAAAAGTGGTTCCTTTCTTGTAAGTGTCCAACATATCACAAAACCATTTTTTAGGTTAAATAAAGATAGGGAATAGGAAGGGAGAAAAAAGAGATAAATAACAGACATCAAATTTTAAGCCTGGGAAAATGAAGTCATTGCAACAATTTAAATCCTGAGTCAGGGAATAATATTTCCGGATCAACCTTAAGGGATTAAAATAAATTGTTTTCTAGTGATCCTTTCAGTGACAGTGTGTCACAGTGAATAGTATCTTCCGTATTGGGTTGCATCATATTTTACTGAGTTACAGATCTTCACCACTGAACAATAAGATGCTACAAAAATAGGGATTGGTCTCACCAAGTTTCATGAATAATGCGGCAATATATTTTTGACTCCCTTCTCATTTAGAAAGTTCAATCAGTATCTTGATTTTTTTTTTTGGATTGTAAAATGTCATTGGTATGTTAGTTTTGTTAGGATGAATTCAACTCTGCAACAATTCCTTTTCCCTTCTCTTCATGTAGACTTTGGTTACTGGACCAATCTTATAACTTCTAATTAGTTTCTTGATTAGTTAGCAATATAAATCTAATCATGATAATATTATAATTCATTTACTTTAAAAATCTTAAAAATTCATCCTAGTAACTGTAACCTGGATAAGGCTTGGGAATTGGATAGCCATTAAAAAATTTAGCCACTGAATAAACCCAGAATCCAAGTACAATTCTAACACTGTTAATCAATCTACTGGCAAGATGAGGAGGACATTAAACTCAATGCAACAAGTTAGCATAAGCTCAACGCCTTCCCTTTTTATGCCATCCCTCCATTCCCTTCCCTTTCTTGCTTCTCCAAGAAACACAAGTTAATCTTAGTAGTTTTAGCATATGATAAAGACAGCATTATCTCTAAAATAAGCCGTCTTATTTGCTTGTATATTATCCCCGTCCTTTTGTGCAAACAGTATCAATTTATTAGAATTTTCAATAGTACCCTAGTGATTTTCACTCTGTATACTGGGTGTAAACATGTTGACATGTAATTAGAACTAGGAAAGTTAACCAGAGTATGTCTTGTCAGAAGTTTAGCACTTAGCAAACACTAAAAATTACTTACTGTATAAATCACTTTTACTTAGCAAATCAGAGGAAGTCACAAAAAACAGTGTCTCCTAATTACTCTCCTGAACAAGATAAACTGATATTTATGTATCTGACCTTTCAAAAATAAGAACACCACAAGAAACTTCAAAATCATACCTTTCCATGCATTCCTTCAATAGCCTTCTGAGATTCTTCTTCAGTTGCATAACGAAGAAAAGCAAACCCTCTTGGTCTGTTAGCAATTTTATCCATCACCAGCTTGACTGTTTATAAAGTTAAGCAAATATTTTAGAAGTAAAAAGTAATGCCAACAAATTGGTTTGAACTGGAAAACATAGAACAGACAGTAAAACCTAAATTGTAGTCAAATAGCATAATTGAGAAAGAAGAAATATCAATTTTCTGTTCCTACCTTCCACAAGTTGACCAAAATTCTCAAATGCATTTCGCAAGCTCTCTTCCGTGGTACGAAATGATAGCCCTTGAAGAAACAAGAAATAGCTTTTTTTAAGTTATTAGCAAGAAATTTCCGTATAAACATTCAAATATCAGAGAATTTCATAACAAATTGCAAGAATTCGAAATTCATAACAAATTGCAAGAATTCGTCCTAAAAAATATTCATCAAAGTGATCAAACAGAAATGAATACAATCTGTTGTAGACTACAGCAAAATATGGCAAATGAATCAAGAGTAACTACAGCAGGGAAGAGAGAGTTGGAGGGTTTGAATTCTTCCTACTAATTAAAAAGAAAAACTAACAAACTTTGCCGAGTAGCATAAAGTGTCATTATATATGAAATACTTACATCATTTGAATGAAATATTCCTAAATACCTTTTATGAAGTTGTTAGCTAGATGAAAAACATTTTTGGATATTGGTAGACAATAATTGCATTTTAAAAACCAATATAGAGAAAATAGACACATAATAGGTTAACAGTAGAAACAAAAAATGTGATTGTAGATTCTCGTATTTTATATAAATTGTCTCTTCAAAAAGATAATTTATTTTTCTTGATCCTTAAGAGTTGGAAAAAAATTATATGGTGTTAACAACTAATAGAAGTTAGATATACTGGTAAATGAATTGACAAATATGAAGCAAAACCTACTCCTCCCATCCAGGAATAATTGAAGAGAGTTATCTCCAGTCACTAACATTGGCAAAAAAAAAAAGTAAGAACGAATAAATTACACATAAATAGAGGGCTAGGATCCTCAGACATATATGAAATGGAATAAAGATGGGCCAAACTACTTAAGGATGCAACCACAATTATAGTGCAAAATTTTTCACAACTGAATTATGCACAAAATCAAATCGACAATAATTCACACAAAAATACCATCTTTCACTTATTTTGTGCAGGTCAAATCCATAGCACTTTCCCTTTCCTCCTAATCTCAGCTACCAGTTAAACATGGCACGGTCATTTCAACTAGACCACATTCTTAAGCTTTCCAATGCTAAAATCCCATGTAAAATCATAATTTTCAACGAAATAAAGAAACCATCCTCCACAATCAAACTAGCTCTCATCCTAAAAGTAAATGAAAACCCCTTTTTAATTCCGATTCTCATTTGTAATAACAAATAGAACTGTTGACATTCGTCAATAATTCAATACTAGAACCCAACTGGAACGAGACCCAGAAAAGGAAAAAGGAAAAGGCTGAAACCTTTATGACTGGTAGCCGAATTCTAATAGATTTGGATAATAGAAAGTAAAAGGGTAACAACAGGAGAAGAGTAAGTGGAACTAACCACTGACGTAAAGCTTAGTTGGAGGAAAAGAAAAAGAGGGTTTAGCAGCAGCAGATGAGGTTGAGGACTCAGGGAGACACGCCAAGACAGAGGAACTAGTTTTGTTTGAAAGGGGAGATGATGAGATTGAAAATGAAGAAGGGAATGAGATTGTTCTGTTTTTGTTCTGAGAACAATTCAGATGAAGTGTGTGTCTTTGGCTGAAAGTGAGAGCATTATTTGTTATGGGCAATGGAGAAAGAGAAACAGCAG
Organism: Psophocarpus tetragonolobus; assembly: GCA_037954015.1. Taxonomy (NCBI): domain Eukaryota; kingdom Viridiplantae; phylum Streptophyta; class Magnoliopsida; order Fabales; family Fabaceae; genus Psophocarpus; species Psophocarpus tetragonolobus. Next base: position 4,732,006 of record CM075696.1, read on the forward strand.
CAACCTTAACAACTACGTTGTTGGCCATTGCAACGACGGGGTTCATGTTTTAAGACCCACACTTTTGCTCTTATAAATGCATTTCTTTCTTATCCATAATTTTCTTTTTCTGCACATAATTCTATCATTTACCTTTTTCCAAAAATGGGAGAGCACCTTATTAGCTATACTCACTCTTTCTCAAGTATCATGCATCACCACAACACTCATTTATTACCGTCCACAAATATATTGTAAGAGGTGTGGATAAATAAAAAAATATTGCAAATATATTTTTAAAATAAATATGTATATAGATCATTATATGGAAGTGTAAATACATCATTTTTAGAATTAAATTAATATTAAGGATTTTCATTAATTTGAATAATTCAATTTGACAGGAATTTAAATTTTTACCTATTTTTTAAAAATATTTTTCATTATTCTCGTTTTATTTCTAACTTGATTTTTCTCTTTCCTTAAAACTATCCCACCCATCCTTTTCTAATTTTTTTCACTCTTTGTATAAACCTCTTTGGAAAGTAAAAAAAAAAAAAAAAATTGAAAACAAGTTTTGTTACATGAGAATTTCTCCCTGCACTCCAATAAGTTCTTCCTATACCTCTATAATTTCTCAAAATGTCAAAAAAATTCTTAATAAAAATAGTAAAAATTTAATTACCATACATCTTTTTTATCTATACATCTTTTTTTTTATTTATAAATTCAATTTTATTGCTACACTATCACATGCCATTCTCCTAAAATCATAGTATTTTTTTAATCTAGAAATTCCCAAATCTAGAGTTCCTTCCAAGTATCTCATAATCCTTTTAGCTACTTAAGATGTGATGTCATAGGCTTCTACATATACCTGCTTATTAACCAACACTAAATGCAATATAAGGTCTAGTGTTGCATAGGTTAACACGTCTCTCGTTTTACATCTCTCTTTAACTTCACTTGCACGACTTCGTTTTTCTTCTCATCGAATAAGTGATTTTGTCTTCTTTTTTGTGCGTTGTTTTTTAATCCTTTTGAGTATGCTTTGTTCTTTGTAGTTCAGTTTTGCGTTTATCTTCTCTCAGTACATTAGTTTTTTTTACAATTTTGGGCACCCTTATCCGGACTTGTAAAAAATTTGTAAATTTTTTTTACAAGTTCGGACACCCCTGTCCAGACTAAGTTCAAAATCCCGTGTCTGAACTTGTAAAAAAATTTGTAATATTTTTTATAAATCCAGACACCCCTATACGGATTTGTTAAAAAAAATTGCAAATTTTTTTACAAGTTCGGATACTTCTGTCCAGACTGAGTCCATAAACCCTTGTCTGGACTTGTAAAAGAAATTGTAAATTTTTTACTAAAATTAAATTATTATTTTTACCTAAAGTATTTAAAAATTTTCCTATTTTTATAGAGATGTAGAAAGAAATTATGAAAGTACAGAAAGAAATTCTGTTGTTACATATAAGTATTCAACGTAAAAAAACCACATCAATCATGCACAACAAACTAACTCAATAAGACTTCAGCAGTAAAAAAACTCAGCTAAATCAAAGTGAACCTCTAAATCAATTTAGAATTGTAACTCAACCGAAAATATTTGCTCTTTGAAAAATTTTTTATGGAGAAAAAAAAATTTACTCTCCGCAAATAGTTTTTAGGAGAATAAAAAAATGTAAATTTTTCTCCATAAACAGTTTTTTAAAGGATAAAAAATTTACAAATTTAAATTTTATAAGAGATGAAATTAATGACATATATGACTTTTTTTGCGAGTTAATGTGAATTTAAATATTAGAAAAATGTTAATTTAAAATTTTCAATCTAACCTAATCCTGATTAAGCAAAATGGGTTGAATTTTTTTTTTCAATTTATTTTAGCCCAACTCGATCAAATCTACTTTTATACTATTGAGAAATTTCTCCATGCATATTCTATCTACATCCATATGATACCCCTAAAAAATTCAATCTAAAGTAAAAGAAAAATACACCTTTAAAATGGGAAGTAGAAGAAATTTTGAAAGTGCAGAAAGAAATGGCCCTATATATGTTGAATTCAAGACCTTACCTGGACTATATTATTAAATTAATATAATAACAATAATAATAACATTAATCTAACAAAAAATATTCTACAAGTTTAACAAAATATAATTATTAAATTAAAATATAAATTAATCTAAATGTTCAATACTTTAAATATATAAACTATTTCAAAAAAAAATATTCTACAAATCTAACAAAAAATATTTTAAAGTTTTAAAAAAATTTAACAAAAAATTCTCGTGAGATCCTATTGAGTCAATTCAATCTAACACAACTTTTTTTATTAGGTTGAGTGTTGGATTTCTCTAAATCCTTGCTCTAATTAGTATTTCATTAGGGAAATCAGATTGATAACTAACTAAAAGCATTATTACATGTTATTGATTCATAGCCTTCCTTGTACTATTTTGATATTAAACAATAATACTTTACTTTGTTTTTATAAAAATAATTATTATATTACTTTGTTTCTATAAACAATAATTATTAACTCACTAAAAAATAATTATTAGTGTATCCAATAATATTGATTTTAATAAAATAAATCATTATAAGCATAATTAATTCTTCAATTCTTACTTTTAACTTATTTTTATCTATTATTACTATTTTTAAAAAAAATATTTTAAGTTATGTACATTGTACTTTGGCACTTGTCTTTTAAATTATTATCATATTAATACATACCTTTTTTTTTGTTTTTAAAAATTGTTCTTATTTGTAATATTTATCTATAGTAAATTATACATGCCGTAATTATAATTTTTTATAAATTAATTCTTATAAAACACACGTATCACTGTACTAGTTTTTAATATTATATAACATTTAAAATAACATTTTAAAATTCTTATAAATGATTAAGTTACATATTGTAGTAATATAAGATATAAAGTTAATAGTAATTAAAAATAATTTATGTGTATATATAATATTTGATTATATATATGTGGAGGAAATCCACCTACTTTAAAAATAAGTATAAAAGACTTACTTTTTATCTCACTTTTTATTTTCTTAAAATTTAATTATTAAGATTAATTATTTATTATAATCATTAGATTTTAAAAATGAGGAATAACTCTTTTATACTTACTCTTGAAATAAGTAGATCTTTTCCTTATGTGTGTGTATAAATATATATATATATATATATATATATATATTATAAGCAAATGAAATTTTATTAAAAAACAAGATAATCAGATAGCACAAAATAAGTGTCTAATTAACGTATATGAGTTGCATACATAGAGCAAAAGGAAATACAAGAATAAAAATAAGGATTCATAACCCATCAACAAAAAAATGAGCCATGATTTTTCTTGCATAACATCATTTCTAAGAATTCAACTGAGTTGCGTGGATGATGTCATTAACCCCTAGAGTTTGACCCTTGTATATTGTCACATCTTGTCTTGCAAATATGTCATAAGCCTACATACCATACGAATGACTAAATTCACCTCAATAATTTGGAACCGCTCATCAAAACCCAAATATTGATAACAAAGAATGTGAAAGTCATTATGGAGAACTGTCAACGTCCCCCACCAAACACATAACTTGACCAAAACTTGAGATGACATACTGCAACTTATAAAACAGATGTTGCACTATTTTTATTTGTTCTCTCTACAAAATGTATACTCGACCTCTTGTGTTGAAATAACTCCTCTCTTGCTTAGATTCTCTCAAGTTTGACAACTTATTTGCATTCAGTTATCAGACTAAATATTGAGTTTGACTATTGAGTTGAAGTAAATGACACTATCTAGTAGGTTGACACTATAGTATAAAAATCGATCTCATTCACCATCCACAATCACCCATCTTAAGTTATGTCAAATAATGTTCTTGTACAACTAATCCAACTATTCTTCCTCACATTTGATATATGTTTTTATTGATTATAAAATTATATCTAATTAATTAAAAATAAAAATATGTTTTTTAGATAAGAAAAATATATTTAAACCAGATTTTTACACCAATTTTAAATTGGTATTTATTCTCAACAATTACGGGAAGAGCCATTTTTTTTAATTAATGGATTGGTTATTAGATCAATTTTGAGATCTAATTTTAAAGTAAAGTAATTTATAAATCACCTTATTTGTTTTGGTAAGGAGATATCGAAAGAAATAAATTTTATATTTAGTCATAGAAATTACTTTTCAAAAAAAAAATGACATATTTTCATAAAAGAATGTGCATTTTCATTTTGGATATATTTTTTTTATAAGACACATTCTTTAATGAAAGAATATATTTCATAATTGCACCTTTTCATAAATAAATAGACACATAATTAAAAAAAGGCCCAATTTTTTTTTAAAAAAATTGAAAAATAACCCACACGCATAACAAGTAAAAATTATGATAAAAATGAGATAATTTTCAATTTTAAAGAAAGTTTTTTATTTTCTTAAAATAATAAAAAATGAGATGTAACTTTCCAAAGAGACACATGTTTTCATGCATGAAAGGAATATAATTTCTTATTTAAAGGAAACAACATTTATATTTATATTTTTTTTGAGCAGACGGATATTTTGATAAAAGAATTTCTTTTTAATATATCTTTTTATGAATAGACACACTTTTAAAAAGGATAAATTTTTTTGGGAAAATCTCTCACATGCATAACAATCAAACAAATAAAAATAGTTTAATTGATTTTGTATTCTTTTCTTGTAGGAATTAAAGATTGTGTAGGAAGATTTTATAATAATTGTCCAACTAACTCCTTAAAATTTTTAATTTTTGTATACGTGTACAGTTTTACTTTATTAATCAATAAAATTGTATCTTAAATATGATTTAATCATAAAAGTCAACAAATTGAATCAGTAATGGGAAGAAGAATAAAAGAATCTTTAAACTGTCAGTGTAATTTACTTAAATTTAAAATTTTGTAAAAAGATATCTTTAATTATTTGCCCAATCCCTGATTATCTTAAAAAGTAAAATAGATTAAGTATATTTTAAGTCTCTCAATGTTAGTCAAAGTTAATCTTAATCTCTATCTTAAAAAGTAAAATAGATTAAGTATATTTTAAGTCTCTCAATGTTAGTCAAAGTTAATCTTAATCTCTATATTTTTAAAACTGATGATTTTGATTTTTATATATAAAAATACACTGATTTTTTATAATTGACAGTTGGAAGCGAAAGTTGAATCAGTAATTTATTAAAAGTCATAAATAAGTGTGGTTATCTCTTTGCTATTTTATAGAGGCGTCTAAGAATCCGTAACAAAGATTATCTGATCACAAGTTGGGTAAAAATGTATACAAGCACTGCAGACACAATCCTAGCCATAAAAAATATCACAATCTTTTTATACACATAATTTCAAAAACCGAGTTAAACAACAACCATTGGATACACAAACTGCATCCTCGTTCCGTGCCACTTTATAACAGTGACACATGAAAATATGAAACTAACGGTGTCAGTGTCACAATCCAACAGAACTTGCACTTGCACCATGTTGCTGTCACAAGCCAGACTGCACAACAACATCTCAATCTCCAACGCCATCAACATGACTGTGAAGAAGAAGGGTAACAATCAGTGTTCGCCTGCAATACTTTACCACTACCCTTGTCCTGATGGTGTTTTTGCTGCCCTTGCTGCACACCTTTACTTCAAGGCCACTTCATTATTATCCCCTCTTTTCTTTCCCAACACTGTTTACAACCCCCTCAGGTTTTTGCCTCGTTCACTATTTGCGTTTTATACCCGTCTTTCTGCTTTCAATCATTGCTATGCTTTTTTATTTATGTATTTGCTTTTTTGTGTTTAACTGCAATTTTCAGTGCTGAAGATCTTCCTCTTAGTGAAATTAGTGATCTTTACCTCTTAGATTTTGTGGGGCCGGATGCTTTTGTTCAGGAAATCTCCAGCAAAGTTCCAAGGTGCTTGCTTTCTTTTCTGTTTTCCTGTCCCAAGATGTTGTAAATTTTTGTTTTTATTGCAAGTATTGTAGGATGAGTTATCTTTGTGTTGTTTTCTTGGGGTGTAGGGTGATTGTTTTGGACCATCACAAGAGTGCCCTTGAGAAGCTAGGCAACGAGGCTTCACTCGGTGAGAATGTGGTTAAGATTATTGACATGGAAAGGAGTGGGGCTACTATTGCTTTTGATTATTTCAAAGATATGCTTTTGAGACCTGATGCTGCGGTTAAGCACCCCTCAGTGCTTGATGAATTTGAACGTGTTAGACAACTTTTTCTGTATATTGAAGATGGGGACCTTTGGAGGTGGAGACTCCCAAACAGCAAAGCTTTTAGAAGTGGTTTGAAGGATTTGAACATTGAATTTGATGCCAGAAAAAACCCTACCTTGTTTGATCAGGTAATCGCCTTGCTCTCTATGTCTTACATTGTTTTTTCAACCTCTATGCTTTAACATTAGATTTTGATTGGAATAAACTGATAATTTAAATTTATTTTATTTTTTTACATTTTCATTCGATTATGGATGGATTTCATATATACTGACATTCAATTACAACCTTTTTATTTATAATAACTTTATTGACTTTAATGATTAATACTTTAAAAGTTATATAAATAAAGAGAGTTATGATTGAACGTTGGTGTAAAACTCTTTTACACCTCATTAGTTATTATAAAAAGTTATCAATCTTACTATATATGATGTTTATTTTGTAGAAAAATGAATTTTATTTATATAGAAACTTGCATCAGCATAAGATATGCCAATTGCAGAGTAACACCTTTCACCAAACATAAAATCCAAGTGTCCAACCCACCAAATACAATAACACAGATCATTTGCCCATACTTGGTGGTTTGTAATTGGACAATAGTGTTAAACCTTCACATAACTAGTGCATGACCTATTTTCGTATTTAAAATTGTTGGCTTTTGTAATAATTACATTGAAAGTCACGTTTATGATAAATTGTTTGGTTGATACTGTGAAAAGCTTTACACTAATAGATCAAAATTAAGCTATTATTATTAATATTATTTGAGTTTGAATTGTATTATTTGAACATGCTCATTGATAAGTTGCACGGAGATGTTTTGCTCCCTTGTTTTCTTCTGTAAATTTGTCCATGAGTTTATTGTCGTGACTCTATTTACAGTATTTGGCATAGATTTCCCCTGCTTCAGCAGGAGTGATAGTTCTTTGATTTTACTCTTAAATGTTGCTGCAAATGACTGAATGCAGAATAGGTGCCACCAAGATAATGAGATGAGCTGACATTGTTAATGTCCTTACTTTATGCATACAATTGAAATAATTGACAATCTTGTGAATTATGGCAGTTGCTTTCACTAGACTTGGATAATATTATTAGTAAAGGCATGTTGAGCTTATTAGACAAGCAAAAGTGTATAGATGATTGTCTCAGCAAGTCATATGAAATTGCCCTCGGGAAGGGTATGTTTGGTCATTGCCTGGTATGGTTTTCCTTCTTTTAAAATCTCTCTATTTCCTCTCTTCCTTTCTTCTATGCTTTGCTTTTGCGGTCAAGTTTCTTGAAACTGCCCATCTGCAATTTTTGTTATGCGTGTACCTATGCCAATCTCTTATACATATGTTGAGTTTTTGTTGTGTTTTGTGACACCTTATAGGAGAGAACAGATGAAAATGGTGCTGTTTTTAATTATTTGTATTCGTAGGCTGTCAATGCCGATACTGCTCTTTCTGAGTTGAGAAGTGAACTGGGACATCAATTAGCTACTAAAAGCCAGAAAATGAAGTTGAGGTTCGTTCTTGCCACCAGTTGACATTAGTTAAATCTTATTGCTGTTATTCTCCATTTCAAATATATGCATATGCTGTAAAAACCAAATATCCACAATTCTGTAGTTTTATTGTTAGGCACTCCTATATGAGCAAGGGCAGAAGAGGGAATTATGTAGTCTGTGACAAACTTGCATAGGTGGAAACAAGTGCTGAAAGCATTATGATAAAATTAGAGGCGTGAATTTTGGGGTAGACAATTATTTGAGTAGTTTCCGGGTGGCTGTTGCCACATGACAGAGAAGTTTTCCTTCTCTGATTTGTTTGTTTTCATTCTCAATTTCTATACCTAGTGCATATTGCCATTATAATCAGATCAGTGATCACTGCTCTTTGAGTACTTTCTCTATTAATTCACCAAATTTGTCTTAAATACCTAATTCATTAGTTTTGAACTAATAGTTTTGCATTGGAGAATGATTTAATTGAAATTAGCTTGATAAATAAACTCTAAATGTTCAATAATATATCCAGGATTTCTAAAGTAGCTGATAATTAAGGCAGTAGATTTTACTCAATTTATAAGAGTCCCTCGATGGAACTTTTTTCTATTCATTATATTATTCACTTTGGTTTTAAAAGCTTATTTTACATGTTTATAGAATTATCAAGAGTTTAATTACCGAAATTCTTGAATTTGTATACTATCGTATCATATTCTTAAACTTTCAATACAAGAATTTGTATAGAAAAATTCTGGTTTAAACCCATAATCATCTTACAGAAGACTCAAATGAACTTTAGTAAACTCTGAATGGACTACCTGAGTGTTAGTGGAGTCAAATATCAAATAGAATAGTTGCAGTATCTTCACCAAATCATTGATTACAGCTTATTCAAAACGCAATTTACTGTTTTTTCATCTTTGTTATGTATTTATTTTTGTAGGGGCATTGGTGCTGTTGTGTATAAAGTACAAGAGCTTGACAATGATCAAAGGCTTAAAATAAGTCTGAGGAGTGTGGAGAATGAAAATACTACGCTTATCTCTCAAGTTGTTCCATTATCAAATTTTGTTGCATTTTCCATGTGACTCTTGACTCTTGTTAGTTATACTAGTATAGTCGAACTTATTATTTTTTTTTCTCTTTTATTAGGAATTTGGTGGTGGTGGACATCGAAATGCAAGCTCCTTCATGTTAATAGCTGATGAATTTGAACAATGGAAGGTGTGATTGAATTTTAGCGTGATAATAAAGGAAGGAATTTATACATATTGTGTCAAGAACCGAGCAATGGCCTAATCCACGAGAAGTCTTTGACAAACTCTCCAAACTCATTTATGTAGTGTTTAGATAGTTCCATCAATGTGTCATGCAATTCTCATAACTATTTATTGGGTATCAATGTACTCATTCATTCTTTTATGTAATTTAAAATAATTTTTCAATGGTTTGTCTATCCAACTAGTTAAAGATTTTATTGGATAATTTTTTTCATGTATAGCTAAAATAAAGGACATTGATGTGTCACTGTATTGAAAATCAAACCAGACTAGTTGGTGGAAAAGAATCTATTGGTTTGCATTTTATCTTTTTCAATTTTTTATTTTTCAAATATTAATATAAATTATTTTAAAATAAATAAAAACGTATATTTAAATATTTTATATAAGCATCAATTATTTTGTTAATTATTATAAATTTTAGGATAATATATGCATTTCGTATAAGAACTTTTTCATGATTTTCATTTTTAGTACTGTTGGTAGTGGTTCTTATTTTAATTCTTTGTCACGTACTATTAACTAACATAACTGACTTTTAGAAGATAGTTAAGTTAGTTACTCTTTTTTCTATACTTGTATAAGAAAGATTTAATGATCAATGGAATTGGGTACATACTGCATCTTTGCTCTTTGTAGAAAAGAGCAGTTTCAATTTTTTTTGTTCCTAGCCATTACTCTTCATCGCTTGCCATTTGCTTCTTCTGTTTTTAACTCTTTGTTCTGTGAGTGTGTTGTTGTGTGTAAGTGCAATTGTGATATACATTCTTGGATCCAACAATTGGTGCGGTGAACATAGATCTTGATCTTTTCAAGAATGGGTTCAACCAAGTATGAGGTTGAGAAATTCACAGGATTGAATGACTTTGTCCTATGAAGGGTAAAAATGCGAGCCCTTCTTATTCAACAAGGGTTGATAAATACCCTTGTTGGTGAAACCAAGATCAAAGGAGGTATGGCAGATGAGAAAAGGAGAATTATGGCCTAAAAGGTACATAGTACGATCATCCTAAGCTTGAGAGACAATGTTTTGAGGCAAGTTTCTAAGGAACGAACCACTGCAATTGTGTGGTCTAAGTTTGAAAGCTTGTATATGACCAAGTCTTTGGTGAAAAGACTTTACCTAAAACAATCCTTGTACTCATTCAAAACGGCAAAAGACAAACCAGTAGGGGAGCAACTAGACTAATTCAATAAATTGATCTTGGATCTGGAAAACGTGGATGTCACCATAGATGATAAAGACCAAGCTTTATTGTTGTTGTGTTCTTTGCCCAAGAACTACTCTTACTTCAAAGAATCATGTTGTTTGGAAGAGACTCAATTTTGATTGATGAAGTGCAAGTTGCCCTGCATGCCAAGGAGTTGAATGAAAGGGAAGAAAGAAAGCAACCTGAAAGGGGAGATGGGTTATCTGTTAAGGGAAAATGGTCGAGCAAGAACTTCAAGAAAGAAAAGAAGAGTGACAAAAGGAAGGTTATACCTGAAAAGAAAAAAGAGAATGGTGGATCAAAGCCAATAGGATGTTATCATTGTGACAAAGAGGGTTATACAAGGAGGTTTTATCCTAAGAAAACCTCGAATTCCAACAATAAGGAGCTTGATAAGAAACCTAGAAATGTTGCAGTAGCTGAAATTGAAGGCTATGAGTCAGTCGAAGCTCCGACTGTCTCTGAAAACTACTCGGATACTGAGTAGATAATGGACTCAGGGTGTTCATGGCACATGACACCTCACAGATTGTGGTTCGAGACTTTCTGTGACACTACTGAAGGTATAATGTTGTTGGGAGAAAACAAGCCATGCAAAATAAAGGGAATTGGATAAATGAAGTTTAAGTTGCATGATGAGTAGAAAGGATGCTCACAAATGTGAGGTATGTACCTGAGTTCAAACGAAATTTGATATCTCTTAGTAAGTTTCACAAAAAGGGATATGGTTTCAAAGACAAGGAGTTCTGAATGTAGTAAAGGGCACTAAAATTGTAATGAGGGGGATAATGAAAAATGGTCTATACTCATTTTATGGTGGAGTTGTTTTGGGCTTAGCTGTTGCAATAGCTGAATCTCCAAATTCAAAAATTGAATTATGGCATAGAAGGCTTGGTCATGTAAGTGAAAAGGTCTGCAAGAACTCAGCAAACAAGGCTTGCTAGGCAATGACAAGATGGAGAAGTTGCAATTCTGTGAGCTATGCACTTATGGGAAGTCAAATCATGCTAAGTTCAGCCCTAGATAGCTGAAAGCTAAAGGAATCCTAGAATATGTTCATGCTAATCTTTGGGGATCTACCAAAGTTGCATCTCACTCGCGTGCTAGATATTTCTTGAGTCTTGTTGATGATTACTCAACAAAGCTTTGGATCTTCATCCAAAATACCAAGGATGAAGTCTTCAAAAATTTTAAGAATTGGAAAGTGGTGGTTGAAACTCAAACTGGGGAAAATGTGAAGAAGATGAGAACTAACAATGACCTAGAATTTTGCTCAGATGCATTTAACCAATTTTGCTCTAAAAATGGAATTTTGAGACACAGAACAAGTGTTGGAACACCTCAGCAAAATGGCCTTGTTGAGAGGTTCAATCGGACCATCCTTGAAAGAGTAAGGTGCATGTTACTTGGTGCTGCTCTTCCAAAAGTATTCTGGGCAAAGGCAACCATTATAACAACCTACCTCATAAGCAAGTCTCCCTCAACAACTCTAAATTTTCAAACACCTGAACAAATTTGGTCTGGCCACCCTTCTAACCTGGAACACTTAAGAGTTTTTGCCTATGTTGCCTATGCTCACATAAGCAAGATAAGCTTGAACCAAGAGCACTTAAATGTATTTTCTTGGATTACCCTGAGGAAGTGAAGGGTTACAAGTTGTTATGTTTAGAGGCTGGTTTTAGAAGGTGCTTGGTGAGTAGAGATGTCATCTTCAATGAAGCCAAGACGAGCTATGAAATTTCCACCAACACTACTGCAACTGAAAATAAACTCATCCAAGCTTTGAAGTTGAAGTTGAACCTGAGTCAAAGGCTGTTGAAACACATGATGTCAAATTAGCTTCAAAGGAGGAAGAATTTGAAAACTCTGAAAATGTTGAGTATCTCTTGGCTAATGACAGGGCTAGAAGGCATACCAAGCTACCCGAGAGGTATGGTTATGCTGAATTAACTGCTTTTGCCTTAGATTTAGCCATAGAAGTCCTAGAGGAAGAACTCAAAGACTTCAAGGCAGTATTGGTTAGCAAGGAAAAAGAGAAATGACTTGTTGCCATGGAAGATGAAATGAAGTCTTTGCTTTACAATAATACATGGAAGTTGGTAAAGAGACCTCCTAACTCCAGAATAGTTAGCTACATATGGCTAGTAAAAAAGAAGGATATGATTAAGGGAGTTGATTCAGTCAGGTTCAAAGAAAAACTTGTGGCCCGAGGCTTCACTCAGAAGGAAGGGGTGGATTTCAATGAAGTTTTTTCACTTATTGTGAATCGTAGATTAATAAGAATTTTGATGTCCATGGTTGTTATCTTGGATCTAGAGCTTGAGCATATAGATATCAAGACCGTTTTCCTCTATGGCAAGCTAGATGAGAATATTATGATGGAGTAGCTTGAAGGGTTCATCGAAGAAGGGAAGGAAGACCATGTATGAAAACTAAACAAGTCTTTATATGGGTTGGAGTAGTCCCCAAGACAGTGAAACAAATAGTTTGATGAGTTTATGGTGAAACTAAAGTTCAGCAAGAGCAACTATGATAGTTGTGTTTATTTCAAATTCTATGACAATTCAAATTTTGTTATCCTTTTGCTTTATGTTGATGACATGTTGATAGCCAACAACAACATGGAGGAGGTAACTAAAGTCAAGGATGAATTGAGCAAGGAATTCAAAATGAAGGATTAAAGGCATGCCAAAAGGATATTGGGCATTGATATCAATAGGGACGGAGGCAAGAGGATACTGCACTTGTCTCAGGAAACCTATCTAAAAAAGGTGCTTGACAAGTTTGGAATATCAAACTCCAAACCAGTAATTACTCCTCTTTCACAGCAATTCAAGTTAAGCTTGAATCAATCACCCAAGTACCAAGATGAGTTTGATTACATGGAAAAGACTCCTTATGCTAGTGTGGTCGGGTCTCTCATGTATGTCATGACAAGGCCTGACATAGCTTACTCAATCAGCCTTGTCAGCAAATTCATGTCAAAATCGGGCAGAGCTCACTGGCAAGCTGTAAAGTGGATACTGACGTATCTAAGAGGCTCAGTTGGGAGAGACTTGTCCTATGGTAGAGCTAGATGCACAGGTAAAATAGATGTACTTGAAGGCTTTATTGATTTAGACTATGTAGGATGCCTAGACACAAGGGAGTCACTTACAGGCTTTGTTTTCATAACTTATGGTACTGCAGTAAGCTGGAAAGCTAGCCTTCAAAAGGTGGTGGCTCTCTCAGCCATCAAGGCTGAGTATATAGCCTTAACTGAGGCTATAAAGAAAGCAATGTGGCTGGAAGGGATTGTAAGAGAATTAAAGTTGTAGGACAGGGTAATTACCATTAACTGTGACAGTCAAAGTGCAATTCTGCTATCCTGAAATTTTGTGCACCATCAGAGGACAAAGCACATTGATATCAAGTTGCTTTTTGGTAGAGAAGTCATTAGCAAGGGCTTTGTTGTGAGGAAGGTGCAGCCAGACCTCTCCATACATTCTAATCATGTTTACACAATGATAAAATTGTGAGGAAGGTGTAGCCAGACCATAACCCTGCATACATGATCACCAAGATTGTCCCAAGCTCAAAATTTTATCATTGAGTAAACATGATTAGAATGTATGGAGATTATGGATTGATGTGTTGTTTTTTTTCTCAGAATTAAAATTCAAATCATGGTGGAGAATTGTTGGTAGTGGTTCTCATTTTAATTCTTCATCTTGTGCTGCTAACTAACATAATTGACTTCCAGAAGTTAGTTAAGTTAGTTACTCCTTTTCTCTACTTGTGTAAGAAAGATGTAATGGCCACTGGAATTGGGTATATAGTGCATTTTTGCTCTATATAGAAAAGAGCAGTTTCATTTTTTTCGTTCCCAACAATTATTCTTCATCTCCTGCCTCTTGTTTCTTCTATTTCTTCTTCTTCGTTTTGTGAGTTTGTTGCTATTTAAGTGCAACTGTGATATACATTCTTGGATCCAACAAGTATAATAGTTAAAATTTGACAATCTTAGGACACCAAGTTTGTTCTATATTTTAATACATTGTATCAATTATCCCATTAAATAATAATACTAAATTTAATAATCTTTTGTTACACTTAATGACACTTCATTTTGTAACGGTTTTTAACAGGCAAAAACTGTTTGACAAAGGGTATAGAAAGAGCTTCACAACACTCTTCTTCAATTTAGAAGCATTCAATATAATGTTGTTGAAAAAATGGCATTTGAAATATAAAAAAACTAGGACATGTGTTAATAATTTAAAAGATAGACACAAGTTTGGAATGGAATTATGGAAGACAAAATATTTTGGGAGGATCCACGTATTAAGGAAACAATATTTCAAAAACAAAAAAGATTGAAGGCGATTGATATTTGTAAATGATATGGATAAATGTAGGAGTGGATTAGTAGCGGAGAACTTTGTTTTAGTTGGAAAATGAGTTGGTAGGGAAGTTGGAAGGGGAAGCAAGTGAGGTAATGTAGAGTATAAAGAGAAATGATGGATGGACTCGAAAGGGTCATGCTTTGAGTGTGTATTAAGTTGAATCTGTATGAAAGGGTTTAGTTCTATAAAAAGTGGTGGATGAATGATGTACCACCAAAATTATGTTTTGGGATAGAATTCCATTCATGGCAAATTTGGCACCGAGAAATGTATTTTTATTATGTCAGAATAAATAGTAAGTCTTTTATATGTACTATATTTAATATAAGTGAATTTCTTTCTTATTTGTACTAGGAAGGTATTTTTATAGACAAATGTTGGTATGTTAGGTCCCATGATTTTTAGTTTTGAAATGTATTTGTAAACAGAAAGATCGGTCACCAACTACCACCTTCGACCATTGATTACTAGTCTCCACCTCCACCTTCGACCATTGATTACTGATCTCCACCTCCGACAGTTGGTCACGATTATTACCTCTTGCCATTAGTCATCAATCGTCACCTTTAACCGTCCGTTATTGATTGTCATCTCCGACTGCTGATCACCAATTGTCACCTTCAATCATTTGTTAGCAATCGCCACCTCTTACTATCACTCATTAGCTACTGGTCACTGACCACCACCTTCAAATGTTGATGAGTGACTGTTATTGAGTGTCACCTTTGATCATCAATCACCGGCCTCCACTCTAACCACTTTTGATCGCCACCTTCAATCTCTAATTATCTCTGACCGTCAGTCATCAGTCACCCCCCTCCAACTAACGGTCGTCAATCTTTGGTGCACAAAGAGGAAATATTAGGGTTAGGATTTGAAACAATGTTTTAATTTTGAAAACTAAAACAATCTTGATTTTGTAATTTTGAAAACATAAAACTAAAACTATTTTTTTTATAAATTTAAAAATTGTAAACCAAAAATCACAAATTTACAATCTCTCCTTCTCAACTAGACTTTGTTATTAGACCAATCATAATAACAGGAGAATATATTTATATTAATTCAAAAGTCATGTAACAAATGCAAAATTTGTAATTTGTAAATTGAATGTGAAACTTTTTTTTCTTAAGACAAATGTTAATAAATTAAGGGAAGAATTTTGGATATTTTAGTTAGGAGACAAGATAGATATATCTATCTCCATCTTTGACTTTTGGGTGTTTTTCATACTTGAATGCATGTCCGGTCATATAAACATTTCCTATCAATTTTGAAATAAATTGAAGGATTACTCACTGATAAAGATTTATTTGTGATTCTTGTTTCTTGCTTCTCTGATACTCTTAACTATTGTTAACAATAATGTATTAGTTAAATTATTAATGTAGTTTAAAAGCATATATGAA
This sequence comes from Psophocarpus tetragonolobus, assembly GCA_037954015.1. Taxonomy (NCBI): domain Eukaryota; kingdom Viridiplantae; phylum Streptophyta; class Magnoliopsida; order Fabales; family Fabaceae; genus Psophocarpus; species Psophocarpus tetragonolobus. The sequence continues at coordinate 4,748,059 of CM075696.1, forward strand.
ATTTTGAATAGTTCGCAATCATATAGAGATTTCATGGAATTTAAAATTTTTTTAATGTTAGTCTTGTGGTAGTAAAATTGTGGCATTTAGACAATTGGTTTCAAAGTTACTTGAGTAAACACCGTGTCTAAAATTTTGGTCAACAAGCTTAGCATTGTTAATTATAGATGTAACTGCCTTTCATGCTAGAATTCCTTCTCCCAATGAAAAAATATGATGAAACTAATTAACACTTGAGTTGTGATTCATATTTATTCCGTAATAACACCCAGATCACCTCGAGATAGAGGTTAGTACAAAAATGTATAAAATCAATGCCATAATATGACCCTAATTAACAAGCCCACCAAACCCGAACAATCCAAACCATCCTCACCAATTAAGTATAATAATAATCAGAAAAACAAAAGTTAAATCACTTAATAACAGTTATGGCAAAGGTATAAGTATTTTATTATATGATGAAATGTATATATATATCTATATTTATATATCCAGCTCCCTGTTATTCACCACCAATCTGGTCTGCCATTAGGTCTGCAAAATATTAGTTTGTAAATGTAACATGTGACACTTCTTCACCACCAACCATAGCTGCATTAGAAGAATACCATGCATCTTCTGTAATGAACTGCATCCATGAATCATCTTTGTCCTCCTCTTCCAAGCATGATGATGATGCCCCTGGTATGTCAGGTGACATGGTTTCACACTCGTTAATTATGGTTTGGGAGGTCTCAATTAGTGATATACTACATTGTCCTTGCTCTTCGATATCAGAACAGATTCCATTTTTCTTGAACACGCGGCACAATGCATAAGTATCCTGCAAGGTAGTTAACCAACCTAGTTATAACTAGTGTGCTAAAGGAACTTCAATTCTACTTTTGTTGGTGACATCTTTCTCTTTTGGGTTTATATAAACTAATGCAGCCTAAAGTAACACAAAGAATGATAGTGTAGGATTTTCCTACCAATTGCTTTTGGTCTTTTAGCCTACATTTGAAATGATCAATTAAAGCAGTGTAGTCAAAAATTGGGGCCTAAACGGATCTACACAATGTGGTGGTGAAAACCATAAAAGACAATCTCTGAACAAGGCCGTGTCATAAAGATTCAAAGAATGCTAAATGCTTTGTCCATGTTTCTTAATAAGAATGTTAACAATGCTGCCACTATTTCCTAATCAAGTGGACACTTTTAGGTTACTAAAAGGGTGGAACATACTATATCTGTTTATTTAATTGCTAAACCCATGCCATAATCATCATGACCTGATTGTCATAACGAATATTTGTTTGGTACATATTGACTGGTACTATCCCTCTCCTTTTAATTAATTATTTCTAAAATTTCTGGTATAGTCAGTACCTATTGGTCTGTTTGGTGTTTAGGAATAAAGTATAAAGTGGCCGACACAAAATGAAAGTGATGGGAGAATTGTAGCACTAGCTGCTTTATGGGATGCACAAGGCTTCATGACTAATAGAATCTAATAATTCTAGATCAGTAATAGGAATGTTGAACAGATAATAATGACAATTGACAAAGACACCAAAAACTAAAGAATTTTAATCAAGAAGGGATATGGATCATAAGGAGGATAGTACTTTTGTCTCATTACATTACATTATAATATAGTTGGCATATACATTAAAAAATAAAATAAAGGACAAGGTGCAGCTTTGTCATTTTAGAGGTATTGGAGTAACACAAGTAAAGAATATGTCAGCCATACGTTTATAGAGTACCTACAATAAACAAACATAAAGTAATATTTGTATGAGAGAGAAGGAATAAAGCTTCTACAAAAGTTAAGGCTTTCCATGCACGCCATGCAATTTTCACGTTCTTCTACTATCCAAACATGTACAATGTCTTGTGTACTTCATTTATTTCTACAGTTTCAAGTTCTATTCTCACTGTGTGTTTCTAGTGTCACTCTGATTAACTGACCATCTTGGGAATATGGAGCTAAAGCTTATGTATCTTTTTTTCTTCTTCTTGTCTTTGGTGTAAAAGAGGGGCTGAAAATAATCAATGAAAAATGCTTTTGTCACTCCCTTAAGCATCGAACTTCTTGCTTTTAGTTCAAATATGATATGACAAGTGTGCATATTACACACACAAACAAAAGAGAGTTCTGAAAGTAGTTAAAGGCTCAGGTGGGCACCAGAGGCTAGTTCTAAAGACAACAAAAACATTTACTTTTCTAAGACGTGACTTGTAAAGCTAATTTGGAAGGTGTAACTAACTAATTCGCCACACTCATGTACCCCCCTCCACCTGCCATCCCCTCAAAATCATCTCCAGTTATTAACTTATTTCGCTCCATTAATTGCAGTATTAGCAGAAAAAAGAATTTAAAGTGGATATTATTGATTTCATAATAAAAAGTAGTTTTGACTGCCTTGCGAAAATGTACAAATTAAAATGACATGACAAACTGAGTATACAAGTTGCATGATTGGTAATGCATATTTTTAATAAATAATAATGTTTTTCTAGCTCTTTCAAGATCCTCAGAAAAATATTAATAATTTTCTTTAAGCTAAGCTACACACATCTGTCACTTGATTATGAAAACTAATGACAATTAACGAATTATAAGGTACTCAATATACACCAAAAAAGCCAACAAGTAATTCAAACATGAGCACAGCACCCATTAAGCACAAGTAATTAAAAAACTCAAGATAACCTTAAAATGAGTGCAACAAAGACTTTATTAACTTTTTTTCAAATATTATTTTAATGTATCTTGAATTTCTCAATTGTTTTGTATAATAGTTTTATTGATGCAAGAATTTCTACAGGGTGACTGTTTATCTCTCCACACGTACTGTTTTCTTGGTCTTTTTCAATCGATCACTTTTGATTGTGTGAGTAGGCATTAATAGCGAGAGACACGGAAGAAGAAACAATGATAATGTGACAGATAATAAGATATGATAAATAGAGAAAAATGAGAAGTGTTTATACAACTGTTGAGGTATCCATTATCATTGTTGATATATTTAATATTGGTTCAATGAATATATACCTGTAATCCAGAGGTGTCCTCACACTCTTTGTCATCAAGGCGATACTCATGCATTACCCAGTCAGTTCTGATCCCTTGAGGAGCTCTGCCTCTGTAGTACACCAAGGTCTTCTTCATACCAATAGGTCTGCTTTGGCATGAAACTCTCCTATCTTTTCCAGTGCTTTTCCAGTACCCTGCACGAGTTGCTCTATTTGTTCTAAACCCATTCGGATATTTCCTATCCCGGGGTCCAAAAAAATACCACTCTGGGTCTCTACTTGGCAAAAATGATTTCTCTAAACCATCCACAACAACAAAATATGTTCCATCAAAATCAGACAATTAGTTAAAGAACTTTGCCTAATTGAAAATGTAGGTCATGCATGGTGCATCGAATTAATAATTTAATATTCATTGCCTAAGATGGTAAACGGTAAACACCTAGCCATCAAGATCCACCTAGTGACCTGGGATTTGATTGTTTGAATAGTTTACTTGAGCTTTTGTATCTCATTGTCGTCATTATAAATACTTCAAAAGATTAATGGAAACATAATTTCCAGCATGATATTGAAAAATGAGAAATATTCTGTTTGAATGTGAGATAGATAAAATATGAATGTGCAAGCCAAGTAGGAGTTATAGGTAATTTAAATGGACGAATGACAAACAGAAGAAAGAAAGTATTAATTTGGAAGAATTGAAAGGTAGTTAGTTATAAGGAAGAAGAAAACCTGCTAATTCCCATGGTTCACATTTGTAGAGATCAACTTCAGGAATGATATCAAGCTCAATTTCTTGGCCATTGATCTTCCTCTTGAGATAATAGTTGACAAGCTCTTCATCGGTTGGATGGAACCTAAAGCCAGGTGGTAATCCAACCGGTGACATTTTTTTCTTCTTCCTTTCTTTCTCTTATTGTAGCTTCTGCTAAAGTGTTTTCATTCATCACAACCATCATTGCTTATAAATAGACCAAAAAAGAACCAAAGTTCCTTATCTTTGAGTGTTTTTTTTTTCTCTTTTTCTTTTACAGATTTTACAGATTCTGGCATAACGTTTGATACAAGCCTTTTCCTATCACTAATAATATATACTTCCTTGTATGTAGCTACTTCCATTTAAATCATACAAATCCTCCATAATCCATTGCTTTCCATAATATACTTTAATTGATGGCCCTTTTTCTTTCTTTTGTGAGAACGATTAGAGACAAAAGAAGGTTAGCCATTGGCCTATTTGGAGTGAGGGATCTTTAGAGTTCAAATATATATACTAATTAAATGTATCTTGATCAACCAATGAGTAATACAGGCAGACACAGCACACTTTTTAGAAGAAGAAGATAAGTTGATATATAATTTAAATGATGTAGCAGTTTAAACAATACTAGTGTCTAGACTAGCTGGCTTACTATGACACCCTTTCCCAATCATTATTTTTTATTTAATTATTGGATAATACATAGTTGTGCTTTGCTTAATTACTAATTAGTGAATTTGATGGTGAGTGAATGGTTGAATAAATTTTGAATTTTGTTATTCATGATGGTAAAAGCTGCAGTTCGTTGAAATTGTTAGTTTCCCGTAGATGATCCTTATTTATGCTGATGGCATCCTTCTCTTTCAAAATTCAACATTCAACTTTGTTATAGACTTATTTGTCAAAGTCAAACACTTTTGAGACATCATACTTATTAGATATGCATTAGACATTTATTTATTAAGCACCCTTCATCACCGCAGATAAAAAGTGATTGATAGGTTGTTGTTTTTCTTTAATTTTAGAAAAAATTATTTAAAAATAGTTTTTAAAAATTATTTTCAGAAAAAAAAGAAAAAAAAATTTGTTTGATAAATATTATTTAAAAACTGTTTTAAAAATATAAAAATAAAAAAATTTGAATTAAAATTTCATTTATGAAAAGCAAAAGATAATATATTCTAATTATATTTTGAGTTTTCAAAATAAAAATATAAAACTGAAAAGTAAAACACTTTTAACTATTTTTATTTTTTAATTTTTAAAAATTAAAAAACTAAAATTATTTTTTAAAACTATTTTTAAAAAACAATATTCAAACAAAATTTTTAGTTTTTAAATACTAAAAATAATTTTATAAAACTATTATAAAACAAAGATTAATTTTTCAATTTGGGTAATGGGTACTTCTTTTTCTGTGACACAGCCTGGACAGAACACAAGGTACTCTTAACAAAAACATTTTTTAGACACACCTATATTGGGATTGTTTAGGTAAATTAATTTTTCTTTAAAAAAATACTAATAAAAATAGGAAGAATTTTAAAAATCTGTAAATTAAAATCAACTTATATATAAATTAATTTATAGAAAACTTAAAGAAAATTTCTTCAATGAATTTTTAAAAGTTAAAATAAATTTTTAATTTTTATGATAATTAGCTTTTTAACAAAAATGCTATGAAGGAGAGGTTGCGGTGTGTGGACTCAAATTTCTATGTTAACAAAATTACAGTAGTAAAAGATAAGGTATATTATTTAAAGAAAATTGCAATTATATCCCTTTCTTTTTAAGACTCATTTATTTTAGAGTTTAATATTTATATGTTAGTTATGGAAGCTTTACATGGAAGATTAATCATAATTATAAAATTTTTAAAATATTAATTAATAAAATTAATCATCTTATCATATCATGTAAGTGTAAAACTTTTTATTTACATGTGTTTTTCTCTTTATTTTAATCCTAACAAAACCATTAGATCTGCTCCATCTTCTGTAATGGAGCATTCTCCATTAAGCAATAATGTGCCCTGCAGATTCAGATGCATGTTTAATGAAATTTTAGAACATAAATGCCCTTTCCTCCATCCTGTTATCAAGTGTTTAAAGTTTAAACAAAAATCTAATGATCTCCTTCAAGTAACAGTGCCTCACACATCAAAGCCCTTTGCAAATAACAATGACTCGACTTGCTCCATCCTCCCTTCTGCTTTTCAGATTTTGCTCCCTTCTTTCATGTTCTCTTCTTCCGCCTCATCTCTTGTAGCCATACCCTCTTCTTGTAGCTGTCACAAATTCGATTGCTAACAGCTTGTTTGGTAAACTCATTGTACTAAACACTTTCGTTTAACAGTATATTAATTACGGTTATAATTAAGGGACACACTTGTGTATCTAACGTAGACATTAAAAGGGTTAATTCTGTTTCTTAATAGTATAGATTTCTCTTTATCATACAAAGTAATGAATATCCATGGTTTTTCTTTTAAAAATGTTAATTATTTTTATTGTTGTCAAGATAAGGAAGGAATCAAATTTGCAACATCTTTTTTCTTTTTTTTTTTCTCTTCTTAATCATCCAACCCATATTGTAACTCGTCAATATGAATGTAGGGACATGTTTTTTACAAGTAATATTTTATGAGGAACAATCATTTTATTTTCTTACTTAAATAGTTGCTGAAGAATTGCATAACGTTAAAGCAAACACATTATATATGATGTAGTGGTACATGTGATCAGTATGGTAATGCCAAGTAAGCTAAGAACTTCACATAAGACATGCAAGGAGAAGTGGTTAGTAATATTGGATTTAGTATGTAAAAGAATGGCATTATAGAAGAGCAAGTATATATTAATGAGAGTGGTGCTGATTAAAATTTTCTTGACAGTAGTTCTGATCTACTATCTCTCTTTCTTTTAAGCCTTAACAGGTACAATATCAAAGATGGAAGCGTTGTTGAAAAAAATTTTATGGGGTGAGGTTAACGTAGGAAGAAAATAAGTTGGATATCACGAAAAAAGAGGTATAGGGATAAAGAGATGGGGTCTTGGAGATAAAAGACACTTATCTCTTTAATTTAGCTTTGTTAGTAAAATGGTGATGGAGACTAAGATTAGAGAAAAATAGTTTCTTTGTGAGAATTGTGAAATTTAAATATATGCAAGAAAATAGAAGCTAGAAAGTGAATGATAAAAATATTGTTTTGGGAGGATATATATGTTGATAGAAGAGAAAAGGCTATGTGAAGAATTTCAAAAATTATATAATGTAGCACCAAATAATATTATGTCTATCACGAGATGTAAAGGGAAGAGGGTGAATGACTATCGGAATGGCAAATTGAGTTTTTTGAGTGGAAAAATCACATGGTGTAAAGCTTGTAAAACAAAGTGAGAGAAGTAAAGCTTAGGGAAAACGTGAAGGATGGTTGGAAGTAGAGAGGAGGGTGGATGATGCCTATATAGTGGTTAATGTATATAAAAAGCTAGCAACAATAAATACATTGACAAATCAAGAATTCTTTTCCAAGTTATGGTTAGCAGATACACTATTAAAAGTTCAAGTCATAGTGTGGAAATTGGAAGGTGAAAGACTATATAGAGTCAATGTAAAACAATTTTACATTATGCAATCACAACTCACCTGTGTTTTCTTCTTTTTTAAGGAAAAGGTACGTGCATGCGTATTGATAGTGTAAATTTTTTTTTCAAAGATATTCAATATCACAACAATTTTAACAATTTTGTAGGTATGATAAGTTTGTTAATTTTATTTATTAACGTCTTAAAAATTATATAAATGGCAGGTTATGATTGAAAGATCATGTAAATTAATTTTAAGTAACAGTTCATGACCTTTAAATTCTTTTTGGGGTAAACTATGTTTCTGTACATAAACTTTCTTTAAATTTATAGTTTTGGTATATAAATTTTTTGTTGACTAATTAAAGTATACAAATATTTTTTTTTTGTCTAACATTTTAGTTATTTTATTTATTTTAGTCATTAAATGGTGACGTATCACCTTATTTATTATTATTGTTTTATTAATTAAATTTTTTATGGTTTTTTTTACTATTTATAACAACTTTTAGCCACTAAAAATTAATAAATGTACCCTCCCCGGTCTTCTTCCCCATAACTACTTACATGTCACTTATCATAGGAAGTGTAATTAATGTATGTAATTTACTATTTAATTGTGTAGAAACATAGTAAATGAAACAGTTGATAAAATATTTAATGTATTTTATATATTAAATAATTTTAATTATTTAAAAATTATTATTAAATAAATTTAAAATTAAATGGTTTTAATTAAGAAAATATGCCCTTACGTTAAAAATTCTGACCGTCATTATTTATTATCTTTATTTTTAAAATTTAATAAAAAATTACTTTTCCTTTATATACGATGATAGTAAGGGTATGAACTTAAAGACTTCAGACAAGTAATTCAAATCCTCGTCCCTAAATTAGTGAACTTTTATAGGTTCACAATATTTTTTTAAAAAACAAAATGATGTATATAATCAACCTTTATAAGTTCACAATATTATTTTCTTACTTTTATATATTTAGCGTTAAAATATAATATTAATAATATTTATTTATTTTTATATTTTAATATAATCAATATTTTATTTAACATTTAATATCTTTATATAATCAAAAGTGAATCTCAATTTATTTAAAAATTATTAAATATTTTTTATATAATAAATTGAAAAGTGAATATCACTTTATTAACCAGTACATATTCAATGGAAAGAAAAATAAATTTATAAATTTATTACGCACATTTTTTTAAAAGAAAAATCTTTATATTAGATTTTATCAAAATTAGTGAGATGTTTCGTCCAATTTATTTTGTTGTAAAAATAAATTTTTCATTAAAGAAAAAAATAAAAAACATAAAAAATAGGATATAACTTATTTGTAAATTTATTTATTTTAAATTAATTCATGTAATTTGCGCAATATGATACTTATAAATAAGTTTCTTAAAAAATTGAATATTTTTATATACATATCTTTTTATCCAATTTTTATAAAAAATAATTATAAATAAATTGAATCAAATGGTACTTAAATCTTAAAATAAAAATAAAAAAAATTTAAATGCACTTATTTTTTAGTGTATATAATCATATTTTGTTTTTTATATATATAATTCTTTAAAATCATACTTATATAAAATTATTTATGATGGGTTGTATAATACATTTAAAAATTTTCCATAAAAAAAGGTATTGGGCTATGGAGGGGTTGGGAGGTAATGGACAGGATATGTTGGGGGAAAGATGGGAACCAGAAAATGTGTGGGAGGGCCAACCACAAAAAGTATTAAAAGCTACCACAACAAAATATTTAAAAAATGGTTAAAATATTTAATTAATAAAATAATAATAAATAAAGTGACACATCACCATTTAATAAACAAAATAAATATAATAAATAAAATAATTAAAATATTAAACAAAAAATTATTTTTATATTTTGATCATAAAAAAATTTATGTAACAAAACTATAAATTTAAAAAATTTATTCTAACTAAAACATAGCTGAACTTTTTTTTATATATAATAATTGAATTTTCATGTCCACCCTTAGTTTATTATTTATTTATTTAATTATTATTTTTTCTCTCTAAAAAGCATGGACCGTGTTTGCTGGTATTTAATAATAATGAGAAAGGTACTGTGTTATATATATATGATAAACTGTACAGCACACTTTAGTGATCCATACCAATATATCGAAGAGGATGTAAATTTCCAGGTTTAGCAAAGAACATGTTTTTAGGACCACAATGTGATTCATAAATGTTTTCCTTTTATTCATTTAACGAACCAAAAAAAGGAATTCAAATTACTATATTTCCTCTTCTTTATAATTATTAAATTAGCCTTATAAAATTGAGTTTTTATTGTTGTACTGTCAAAAGATTTTGCTTATTGAAAAAAACAAAGATACTCCTACCAATCATACACAAACACGAACAAGATATTTTGAATTTCAACAAAGAAATGCACTACATCATAAAAAAGGGATTAATTAAAAGTTAAATGTTGATTATTAGATAAAATGTTAAATTATCATGATATTAACAAAACCCAATAGGAAAAACAATGTCCAAAAGATAAAGGTAATATCTCTCTGCATACTAATACTCAAAAGGTAGAAACCTAATTGCTTACCATAAATAAACAGTTACATCAAGATAAAAACACATGTTAAATCTTACTCATTTCTATAAACAGTATTTTTATATATAAATCCAAATATTCTTTTATGTAAATTCAAATATTCTCTAATTTAAGCGTCAAAATCTTTTTTTGTAAACACTAAACAACATCAACAAAGAATAATATTTGGTTATTTTAGATATTAATAATTGTCTTCTAGTATACATAAAAAAGTATTGGCCACAATAACTTTTGGCGTCAAAGTCACAAGTTTGATGTTCTACGAGTGTTATTTTATATAAAAGAGTCATTTATGAAGGTGTTTATAATGCACATCAAAAAGCATTTTTTTCTAATTTTCATTATTTTTAAGCTTTAAACACTTTATTCAATTTTGGAGAATATCTCAGGAAGAATGTTTATTTGTTATGTACGATATATCTCGTACGTTGTGTTACAATTTGATCACATATTTAATATTATGTCATTTTAATTCCTATATATATATATATATATATATATATATATATATATATATATATATATATATAAATGAAAGTACTTTTGGCTCTATATATGCCAACTGCTACAAAAGTACTTATAAATGCTCTTTAATTAAGCAAGACAGAATAATTTACTTACACAAATTCAAATGGGAGCAATACTACATTAGCTTGGAACAAAGTTAGATACTCACTCACGTGGATGTTGGACCCATCCCATTCATGCTTAATGTTTCATAGCATCGGCATTTTAGGCTTTAACCTGTGGTTTTTAGGACACTCTTTCTTTCTCATCTCACTCTTCTTCGATACCAGAGACAAAGTGGCGAGGAAAAAGTTACTTATGATAATATTTCTCTAATTAGATAAAAAAAAGTAACAAAAAAATATTAATAATTGATAGTTTCACTAATCTTACTTTTTATTCAAAAAAGAGTTTACCATCTATACACTATCAGTGTGAACAAGTTTTACACTGACGGTTAATCACAATTTTTCATTTAAAACAAATTTTAAAGTATTAATTGATATAATCAACAAACTTAGCATACATAAAAATTTGTGATTAGTTGTTGGTGTAAAACTCTTTTATATTCCAAAATATGTAAAAAATACGTAAAAAAATTTCAAAAAACATGATATTCTAAAATTACCCTCTGTACATTAAAAAATCAACTAATAAATACATTAATAATTTAATTGTAATAACTTTAACTCATATTTTTTTTACATAATTTTTCATCTAAAATATATTATAAGTTCCAAGGAAAGTTTTGAACAACTCTTTTTCAATCTATTTTAACTCTCTTTCATTCCTTTTGATTTAATTAATAGGATTTTCTTTTGCCTAGTTACAGTTATTTTTTGTTAGAGACAATCTTATCCTGTGTAAGTCTTATGTAAGGGGTAAAAATGAGTATTAATGAAATTAAAGCAAGCCAATGCGCTTTATAGGCTTCAAACTAAGATAACAAAAAATGTGGTGTCATGTATGAAGACATATGGTAGGCACGTAATAAGTTTATTCTTATAGCTTATATCATTGAAAAAGTTGGTTGTTTTTGGCACCTTTCATTGGACTACAGACTCACAAAAACATTCGATCTCCACACCTAACCCTGGGTTAATGGGTTTCAATTGTGGTTAGAGAATGGCCGTCTTCATAGGTTAAAAGAGACATGAAACCTTTTTTTTTTTCTTCTTTTTTTTTGGAATACATATCCACATGTATCTTTCACACAAGACTTAAATCTTGTAGAATAATATTATTCTTTCTTAGAGTATTTTGGATTTTTAATCAAATATTTTTTTTTTATAAGTCAAATAATTATTAAAAGTAAAAAATGCAAACATAAGAAATGTTTATGGATCTTATAATTTAATCAAGCTAACACATTTGCTCAATACAATAAACAGGATTCATCACTCATTGTACATGAGATATGATGTAAATTTAATAGCATGACCCCACTTCTAGGAATTGAGTTTTAGTTGTACTATTTATTGGACATCAACTAATCAACTTCGAAACACCGCTGTATTTCTAGTCTTTCATAACTGTCATATACGTGTCAACCACACAAATAACTAGCTTTCTTAAGCTCTCCTTCAACAAGGCCCAAGAACTAATAACAATGATGCAACAAAGTTTGTCAATATGCAACAGAGCTATCTAGAAAAAGATGCAAACTTGTCTCCAACATGATGTCATACACATCAAAATTCCCTTCACTATGTTGAAGTATTCCTCTCTGCACCAAATTGTGTCTAGTTGGCAATCTAGTTGTTAGGCCAAGAATTGAACTTTAGACAGTACTCTTTTTTTCCATAGTAATTTGAAGAAGTCATGTAGGTGGAGATGTAACTCTCCCCTCAATCTTAGTGCCTCGTAAGCCGACGCCACTATGTATTGACTAAAGTTAACCAACCTCTACACTCACTTGTCAACCACCCCCTTTCTAAATGTGATTATGTGACCCCTTGTAACCTAAGTGTTAGCTTCTCCAATAATTTTGTCTCCCACGCAAATAACTCTCTTCTCCAAGCCTATTTCCACCCACACCTAGGGATGGCAAAAATACTCATACTCATGAGTACCCACCTCAATTTTGACGGATATTACCGCTTTAACCAGGTATGGATATGGATATGGGTATTACTCGATGTGTTGAATCGGGTACAGATACGGCTATGAGTATGTGATTGCTTACCCCATACCCAAACTCGCAATCATCCCGTTATAATTTTAATAATTATATAATAAGTTTAAATTTATATATTTAATTAGAAATTTTAATTCTTAAACTTTAATTTATAATTTCTTGTTATTAATTTTTTTATATATTTTTTAAATTAAAATATAATTAATAACTTAATATATATATATATATATAATTAATAATAAATAAGTAAATTTAAATTATAAAAAATAATATAACAGATATTTGTGGATATAACCAAACCGGAAAATACTTAAGTGGGACAGGAACGAAGATTAAAATTTCATGCTCACTCTTTTTATACCTAAACTTGAATTTGTCCCGTACTTTGCGGGACGGGGACGAGGACAAGGAGGGTCAAACCCGCACCTGCCCTTCCCCATTGTCATCCCTACCCACACCTACATCACTCATATCTTTAACTGACACTTCTTGGTTTACTGGTAACTCATACAATCGTTAATACACATCACATAACTTCTAATCCCCTACCTACTTCTTTCTTCATAACAAAATGTCGCTTACATCTCCTAAGTCGTACTTAACTTGACTCAACCACCATCCTCTTTCTCCTTATCTCCCCTGCTCAATAGAGTTTAAATAAAAATTGTTATTTTAAGTTGAATCAATTCTACGCTAATTGATTTACCCATTTCATAATGGTATGGAACCATATTTACTTACGTAAGTAGTAGCTCCCTTAAAAAAAACATAAGTAGCGAATTTAACTAATGACCTGTATAAAAGTAGTAGCAATTGATGCGAACCTGATGTTGGGCCTTCTGTACCATTTTTCATTTGGAAGTGTATTTTTAATTGGACTTTTCAGAAGAATCACGTGGGAGGGCAGAGAGAAATTGCCTTTGGATAAGAATCTCTATTGGGCTTTTGGCAGATTGGTTTTCACTTTGCTCCATTAAAAGAAAAATTGCTAATTTTTTTATAAAAGTATCCATCCAGCTGAGTCAACTCATCATTTAAGTATTAACCAGTTAAATAAACAACGCAGGGTAGGTTCGTTCATATAAAAAAAAATTAAGAACATAATTTTTCCCACTTTATGACATGTTGGAGATCAACCACTTAAATAATAAATATAGAAAGATAACAAATATTTCAAAAACAATTGAATGGAAAGATATAAATAGAGTTTTTTTTTTTATATATAAGCTAAACAATTTTCTTAGAAAAGATGTGCACCACACAAGAACTATATACCAGATACAAAACGAATATAAATAGAGTTTTAACTAACTAGAAATTAAAAAATAATGAGAAACAGGTTTAGAATAGAATATTGGAAACTTGAAATTAAGATTTAAAAATTAAAAGAAAAATAGAGCTGCGAGATCAACCTGTCCTGGCCTCCTCCAACTTTGCTCAACTTACAGATGATGCATTATGTGGTGTAAATTTGGTAGATTTTGTATTGAACAATTATTAAAAAAGAGTGAGTTAAATAAGTTGATGCACTGAATTCAACCATTTTTGCATATTCCATTACTTGATTCAATGTAAGAAGCATATTGAATTATCTTTGTTGATTAGCATTTTGTAGTTCGCACTGGAACAGTATTTTCAGCTTCATTTCAAATCGTTTTCCATAAACGATAGAGGGTCTCTTTTTGTTCTCCATTTTACAAACAGTACAAGTTAATTAGGAGTAAATTGAATGGGCATATCTAAACTTGCCCAGAATAAAGAAACATTGTTTATGAAGGTTCAATCAAAATCATTAATGAGATTTAATCATGTTAAAATTAAACATGGAAAAGATTTATAAAATGAGAAAATGGAAATGTATCTTATTCTATCATTGAATTATAATCCACCATATTTGTTGAATTTTATAATAATTAATTTAAAACTAAACCATAATTGTGAAAATTAGTTGAGATGGACTAGTTTTAATAGAAACTAGTAAATTAATTGGTTTGAATTGATTATCTAATCAACTCAGTCAATTCAACTCATTGAATAGATTGTTACTTCTAGTTAAATGATAACCCAATTTGATCCGATATTTTTAAAATACAAACTAAATTAAAAATATAATAAAAATGACATGCCAAAAGAATCAAATCAAGATTTGAAAATTATTCAATACACTAACTTAACACTAAATAATAATAATTAGTTACTCATGAATTAAAATATAACAAGTCTATTTTAACTAGGAGTGATAAGGTGGATTTGTGGTTTGGTAAATTGGTGATCAGAAAAGGGAGAGAATGTGGATTTAAATCCTTTCACTAAGGAGGAATTTGAATTAACACATTTCTTAATTTGAAGTAACACTTACTCCTATGGTAAACATTTATATGTCCTTCATTTTATCTATCTGGCAAACAGTTGTCGAAAAGTAAACAAATTTGTAATTTTTTTGTACTCTCTGACAAATGATTGTCGGAGAGTAATAGGAAAGATAAAAAAATAATTATAGTAAAAATGTAATTCATTATGAAATTAAATTAATATACTAAAAAATAAGAAATTAAGTACACTAAATAAATTAAATTACTATACAAAAAAATAAGAAATAAAATTACTATACTACATACTAACCAAATATTTGAGAGGTTGTGAATTCGAATTCATTCACTAACAAAAAAACTAACATATTAATAAAAAATATTTGCCTATTAAAAAAAACTAAATATTTAATTAAATAATTATACTAAACATGTAATTCATTATGTAAATTAATATAATAAATATTTAATTATTATAATAAAAAATAATAAGTGAAATAACTATAATAAAAATAATAAATTAAGTACACTAAAAATTAATTAAATTACTATACTAAAAAAATAAGAAATTAAATTATTATACTAACAAATAAGAAATTCAATGACTATATTACTTGTATACACTAATTAAAAGGTAAGGAAAGAGGAGAGAGAGAGAGAGTGCCAGAGGAAAAAATTATGTAAGAGAGAAAGGAAAGAGACAATCAAGAATAAAATGAAAATTTTAAAAAAAAATTAAAAGAGTAGATGTTAATTCAAATACGGAATAGTGCTAATTAAAATTCTTCAAAATTAACATGCTAACAAATAACATTTGCTTATAAAAAAAAACAAGTCTGTTTTAATTAGATAAAGTTATGATACTCAAACAATTTTTTATATAAGCTTTTAGAATTTTTAAGTTAGTTAGTAGTTATTTATTATTTCTTATAATAATTTTTTTATTATTAATTTGTGTCATTTGACTTCAAGATGTCGTTAGTTGAATAAAATCGATTCATGAGAATAATTTTAAATTGGATCAAATTATTTTAATAATATTATATTTTTATAATTTGTTAATATATATAAGTTCAAAAGATTCAACTTAATGATCCATTAATTTGATAAATAATCTATTAACATTAATTTGATAAATAATCTATTAACATATTATCTTGTTGAGTAAATGATCAAACTGATTTTTATAATATTGCTTAAAAGTAATTTAAAAGTCATATAAATAATAATTTATAAAAATATAAAATCATTTTACACAATATCAATAAGTTTATTTTTTCTACCAACACATTCTTTTATATATATTTTTTTCAACATAGGAATTGAACAAGATGTGAAAACATGTATAATAAATCACTAAAAAAATCCATATTCTTTTCCAAGTTTTGTCATTAAAAAATAATCTACATGGTGAAAAATTCCTAAACGTTGCAGAGTGATGCTTTGAAAATGAAATAACATAAAAATTTGATGTATAGATCCAATTTTAGAACTTTGAAAATGAACCAACTGAGTTGGAGGCATTGAGTCTACGAGCATTCTTACAGTGTTGAAGTGGAAGGATGCTAATTAATAGAATTGATACCTTTTTATCATTATTTTCATGATGGACAACTAGACAAGGACATCCTTACTTCAGGCCCAAGCGATATTATTAATTATTGATATCCACTTATATACCACCAAAACAATATCATACTCTAAAAATCAAAGGAAGTCAATAATTAATAAATACATTCTTTTGGGGAGGAAACATTTATTTCGCAAAAATATGCCCCATTTCATGATTTTTACGAATTATTTATTATATAGTATTTTCCCTTCCTATTGTATTCATTTCAATAAAAATGCATTGCTTTCTTTTTTTTAAGAACTTTGTAAAGATTATAATAGAGAAACCTTCCAAAATATTTTCTACCATAAACATTAATTATTTATTACACTTCTCAAATACTGTAAACATTTTTTTGAAAAAATAATATTTTTGGAATTGAAAATTCTAAAGAAAATTGTGCAAGTGGATAATGATATGGTAATTGAAATTTCAACTTACGCAAGAACACCTTTTCTAATACATATATTGCATATAAAATATCGTCAAATTTTCAATGGTTTATGTTGTTTTCTTTTTTGAAATCTTTTAAATTGACTTTGACAAGTAATATTTAAAATTAACAATAACAATAACAATGTCTTGACAACCGACTTTATTAAATTGAGTATGATAATTTATTTAAATATTTTTTCATTCAATATGAAAATAAATATAAATAATTTATTAACCATGTTCTCACTCATAAAGTTGTAGTAACTATTTTGATGTATATATTTGTGTTATAAGTTGTGATTATTTTTCTTTAAGATGATTTCTGGTTATTAAGAGGTGATATATATATATATATGTTTATTTAAAATTTTGATAGAAATTGAATACAGGTGCACTAATTTATATATTTTGTTCAACTAATTAAGCTGTTCCTTAACAAAATTCAATTATATATACAAAATTTTAAATAAACATATATATCACCTTCTAAAGAGCATATTTAAAAAGTAATAACATTTGTTCAACTAACTTAAATAAAATCAGCTTTACTAAAAAATATATGTAATCCTAAACCAAATGGGAAGATGGCTTATTGTTTGCTTAAAAAAAAATACAAATGACTTATTGTATTCCAAATGAGTTTAATTTTTTTTATAAGTCAAAAATTTATTAAGATGAAAAAAAGACAGCAAGATTATAAGGTGTGTCTACATGCCTAATTATACACAAATCCGATAGAAATGCTTACAGAATCACACCCAAGAAAATCTAAGCACAGCATGTTGGGTTCATGATCCATTCAATAAACGAATGTAAAATTATTTTTGTTACATAACACCACTCCCAATAACTCATTTGCACTGCTTTGATGATTTCATCAATGTTTGGGTTTTGATTTTTGAAAATTGATGAATTTCTAGTCTTTCAAATATATCATAAACCTACAAACCAAACAAAAGACTAGACTCACCATAATTTTTTGGCTCGACTACCCAACCCTAGGTATTGATAACAAAGACCTCACCACTGATTTTGTAGTGCCACAGTCATCCCCCACCATTTGCGTAGCCTAACCCAAACCTAAAATGCCTTCGAGCAATTTACAAACAAGTGTTGCATTATTTCATATTACACACCACAAAATTTGCACTCGACCTATTCCACTAAAATAACTCCTCTTTGATACAAATTGTCACGAGTCAATAACCTGTTGGCATATAATTTTCATGCTAAACATTGAACCTTCGAGAGAATATCTTTAGTCCATAAGATGTTATAAAATGTGTTTGTTTGAATAGGCAAAATGGATGACAGTGTCCTAGAAGTAGAAGCTATAGAATACACATCTAACCTATCTACTAACCATATCCACCCATCAGGGGACCTTTCCGTTAAATTGACTTTGTCTAAACTCTCTGTCAAATCTTGTACCTGCTCCTCCTCCCATACAAATAATGGTCTCTTCCAACTCCTTTTCCAACTAGATACTCCTTGTTGCATCTCCTTGATTGTGACCTTCTTCTTTGATATAAGTATAAATAATCTGTTATACGCCGCACTAAATTGTTGATCCCTTATCCACTTGTCTTCCCAAAACCAAATTTGATTCCCATCCCTCACAGATCACTTGACATTTTGGATCCACAAATCTATATGGTCTTGAACTGAGGCCTCTATGGACTACAAATCAATCTACCAACTGGAACACTTTCGTCCCTGTACCACCTAAGATCTGTCACCATACTCATACTTAGATCTCAGCACTTTAGCCATAACATATTCTGATCCACCGAGAGCATCTACTTCCATTTATCTAATAGAGTTAGATTGCACTTTTGCAAATCTTTCAACCCTAGAATACCTTCCTCCTTCCTTCTACAGACGATTTTCCATGAAATTCAAATGAGTTTGATTATTATGCATTAACAGTATAAAAGAGTTTTACACTGACATTTAATCATAACTTTTTATTTGTATGACTTTTAAAATATTAATTAATAAAATTAACAAATTTACTGTGAATGGAAAGTTGTGATGGAATGTACGGTAAAACTTTTGTCATTCTCATTCCAAATATACCTCTTATTCACTTACTCAAAGTTACACGCACAAATCAACAAGAAAAAGGGAAATGTAAAACACATAAGATACCCTTTCGATTAGACACTTCCAAATTTAGACTAATCATGTCTTTAACTCATTATGGTAATACTAGGGATAACAGAAAAATTCGCGTCCAGAGATACCCATGGATACTCACGGGTATTTTTATAGCAGATACCCGACAGATTTTTAGCGGATAACAGGTAACAAGTTTTTTAGCAGGTCCAGTGGTGGGTAAGCACTACTCGTGTTTGTCCCGACCCGTTGCCATTCTTAGACCATATTCACTTTGTACACAGTTTCTTCCGTGATTGACCAATTTTATATTTATTTTTCCCCTCAGTTTTGTCTGTGCTTGGGTATGAACTTTTGTCCAGCTGGACCTTACTAAAAAAATAAGTCTTATGATCAGCAGCAACTATATAATAGTTATATTTGACATCCTAAATTTATTTTATGTACCAAAACACAATTAGCATAGGGTTCTAGGGCCTAATAGAATCAATTTAAATTGTTTACTAAGTTGTTCTCCTTGTCTAGCTAATTCCAATGTACCTTGTGCAGCATGACCCAGTTAATCTTTTCTTCGGTTTTTTTTTCAGTGAAGAGTTTGGTTGGAACATGACCTAATAGGCTTTTGGTTTTAGGACTTGTTTTTAACAAGATTGCATAAAATATTTATCAGCAATACTTTCTTGGTACCTTATACACAGTCTTACATTCCTAGGTCATAATTGCTCAATTGTAATTAACATTCATAAAACCAATCTCATAAACACTCCAATTACATGGATAAATTGAATAATAGTTTTGAGTTGAAACTTGATTATGCAATTGCCCTCAGAGAAATTTTTCTATTGATAGCAGTTGCATCCAACTTAGACAGAATTGTTGCAGTGAAGAATATCAGTAATATAGTATTTAAAAAAAAAAGAAAAAACAATGTTGAGAATGATAGTGTAGGGAGAATGGGTAAAGGTGTTGATTATTATTTTTGACCTGAGAACATAGTTCAAGTATATTGTGTCTATGAGTGGGGGGGCATGATCAGGAAGCAGCCAACTGACTACCCCTCTTCCACTCAGCCTTTCCTAGCTGTTTGATTATGAACAAGAACTCTGACTTCTGACTTCTTTTGGTTCTTGTTGCTAACTAAGAGGACAAGTGGAGATTTGACTGAACCACAAAATACACTATACTCATCCTTATGTAAAATAAGGCCCCCCCTTTATCAACATCTTCATCTTACAACCCCATGTTGCCAATTCACTACATCTGCACTCTATTTGGATTTATCAACCTGGTTTTTACAATACAAGTAATCAATGACTTTTTTACCTGTTAAGACTTCAAATCTAATCCTATAGTCACTGTCGATGCTGGATTGCTCACATAAAAGAAGGACATATTTTCAGCCTTTGGATCATGACTGCATCTGTAGGGTCAATTGCTCCAAACTTAACTGCAAGCTTTTATTTAAGAGAATGTTTTACGTAATCACTATTCTCAACCATAGACTTGTAATCACTATTCTCAACCATAGACTTAACTTAACGTCTTTCTAAAACACACACTTTATGCCACCTTTAAGAGTGACATTTTCAATCAATTGCCAAAAAATCTCTTTCTGTGACTAATATTGTCAATTGTGCGTTTGTTTCTGCAGAGCTAGGATCCTACTGGTGGATTTCACCCTCTTTATCTCGTTCCCAAAATAAGTGGTCTAAATAATACTCGACATAAATTTTATTATTTATCTCTATTTTTACAGCATATTTTTTAGTTTTGGTATTTCGTAAAATTCTGTTATATTATTTTTATTTTTTATTTTTTATTGTTAAATTATTAATATATTTTAATTTAAAAAATGTATTGTAACATAAAAAATTTGGACAATACCGGTAAGAACAGATATTATTATTATCGTTATGCAAAGCAAAAACTTTAATGCTGGTAAAACGAAAGATGTAAAAAAAAAAGTTATAGTTATATGTTTCATCCAATGTCAAAAATTCACATAAAAAAAACTGTGAATTCAAATATCTTACTATGGTATTAACTACAAAGATTTGTTATAAAAAATGAAAAAAAAATAAAAACCATACTTGAATTATATTTTATTATTTTCTCAAATACTGTATTTGATTGTTAGTAACTTTGGGAAGTACTCCGTTAAAGTTGGCCTGAGAAGTATTCGTACTATGTACTAGTGAGTAAAACTGAAATAAAATTAAAAAAACAATATCAATAATTGGGAGGGTATAGTAATACCTCCAAATCAGTTCAAAGACTTACACAATTGTTTGACAAATTACTATCTCACAAGGAGTCAAAGGAAAAATACCCTCCATCTTACATATTTACCGTTTTATTTTAATTTAAATATTTGTCAAATTTATTTTTTTTCCCACCCAATCAAACACTACGATAATGGGATAAAGAAAAGGAAGGCAAGATAGAAAAGAATATATAAAAATAAGCAGTATAATAGGATAAGAAAAAATAGAACATGTTTGAAAAATAATATGTAGTTTATAATTAATTTTAATAATTTATTTTTTTTACTGTAAAAAACTTTTTTTTTGTTTCATTAAAATAAGATAAGTTATTTTTAAATCATTTTCAGCATTATTGAAACAAAAATTAATTCAGATTATAATTTATTATACAAATAATTAATTATTAAAATAATATATCTCATATTCTTGAATCTTCCGTCCAACTCTAATTGGAATTGCACTTTGTGAGCTTAAATATTGAGAGTAACCTTGCCTTGGAAATCATGCTTATGCAATGCACAGTAAGAGTGAATCAATCTATGCAAATTTATGTTTGGATATGGAATTGAAAGCAAATTCAGTTGTATTCCCTAGAGATGATTGTTTCAATAATGCCAAGGCTCTGTGAGGCTGTGATATGATGCAGTTCATCTTTAAATTGCAAAGAAAAACAATTTTGAAAAATGGGAGCTTCTAGCGATACATTTTTATTTGGTATTTTAGTATTTCTCTTGGTGAGGAATGACATGTTACACTCTGTCTATTGTTACTGTTGTATTATTACTCATTACTCATGTCATAAGGCATAAGTCTAAGATTTTACAAAACAATTCATCACTATAGTCTCTACTGCAACGCCAAATTTGAAGTCAATGTTATATTTTCTGTAATTGTCTACAATTTATAACCATTGTCATGAAATCACCACTCAAACAATACATAAGTTCATAACCATTCCTTTGCATAAGAACAAAGTTCCAACGATTTACACCAAAAAATTGCATTTGATCTTGGATTTTCCATATGGCACTTCATAAACACACCGAAAAGAGGGACCACCTTGGTAAAATTGCAAGCTATCGAATCAATGCAACAGAAATTAATTTAACAATATGATTTAGCCATAATAAACTCTTTTTAAGTTTATTCTAATTACAAATAATTGGATGGTTGGAATAAGTGGTGCATTATTATTTTTGCAAATATTGTTTTTGAGTCACTATCTAAGATGAAATAATTAAATAAATAAAGGTGGGGCTTGACAAGATTAGATACTAGTAATGAAATTGTAGCATAGTGAATGGCACGCATCTTCTAGTTGTAGATGAATTGAATGGCATTGGTATGATGAATTTTCTAAAAGGGTGCATAGTTTTCTGGCACCGTGTGTCCAATGGGTAAATAGAGTTGCCATTGAGGTTCCTGATTTAGGGTCCTGTTTGGGAGGGTTGGTCTTTGCTTTCTTGTGCATTGCTGCTACTGTTTCCTTCAAACCCCTTACAAAGATATGAGGGATCTGATGGTTCACTTCACCACTGTCCTTTCATGTGGTTAAAATCAGTATCATGAGAAAAAAAATAAGTGTACCCTTTGCTCAGAAGGGACACTCCACTTTAAATGGCAAAGATATGCATACTATTAAATAGGTACGGACAATTGATACGTGACATGACCTTATTGGCTTATCAAGTTCAAGTGGCATTGAACAATAAAATAATAGGTTACAACTTTTTTTTTTTTTTTAGAATAATAATAGGTTACAACTTACAGATACTATAGTCACCTAACCCTACATTATGCACATTAGATAACTTTCTTGTTGGAGTATTTTACTTACAATTTAGGCCAATATTTTTATATAATAGTGAGAATTTGTATTTTTCCTATAAAATATAATTCATTGATTAAAAGATAAGCTTTAATGTTTTAAAAAAGAGAGAAGAAGAAGAAGAAATGATATGGACAAGGGCATTATGCATAGGTGATCTTTTGCATTTGCACCCCAATGGAGATGGAGCATTATATGAGTGATACGGGTATAATCCACTAAACAACTAATCTATTGGTACGGCACTCGCAATTTACGTTTCTTGAGAAGCCAAACCACTGCATACTCAGTGCAGGTTACAAGCGTAGAACCACAAAATGATAATAATTAATTAGGAGCTTTTTAGATGTCATTTTAGTTTTCTTATAATAGTTTTCGGTTAGATTTTTAAATTGTTTATTTTAAATATATATATATATATATATATATATACATATGAAAAATTTAAAAAAATATTTAAATACATCCCCTCTTTCAAAGTTTTTATTTTCTAATAAAAAGAAATGTAGCAGTGGTAACGACGAAGAAAATGAAATTAGAGGTGAAAAAATGATAAAAATTGAAGGTGAAAAATAACACTCACAATGTCAAAGTAGGAGACGTGAAAAGAGTTTTAAAAATGGTGGTGGTGATCACAAAAAGGTTGGCGAAGCTCAAAGTAAAAGCTTAGAAGAAACACTGAGAGATGGTAATGGTTGCAAGAAGAGAAGAGGGTGACATGAAAAGTGCATAAAAGATGTCATAGGAAGTCAAGGTATGAGACACTAAAAAAGTGTGAGCAGTAACAACAAAGAGATGACATAAGATAAGAAAAAATGTCTGAAACGTATCTGTGAGATAGAAGTGGAGGTAACAAAAGGAAAAGGAAACTTAATGTGATTAAAGATAATATGTGTTTTTTAGTTTTTCAAATATGAAAAATTAATTTTTATAGTATTTTAATTTTTTGAAAAACCAATTTTGTATTTTCTAACAATTTTCTTTAAAAATTGAATTTTTTAACATAGTTTTCAATTTCATGCCCTTATATTTTTTAAAATATTTTTTCTTATTTAAACACGTCAATTAAACAGCCCTTAGACTACCAATTTTTTATAACATGATCTCCTGTAAAAGGTCATTTCGTTGGTTTGATAAGTGATATAAAAAAAAAAAAAAAAGTAATTCCCGTCAAATTAAGTAACTTCTTCCCAACTAGATCATTTTTTTCTTTAAATCTTTCCATAGCATTCTTCTCCTGTCTATCTCTCCAATAAATACAAAGAAGTAAAGCCAACTTAAAAGCCAGGAATAAATAGTTTCAGAAAAATCCCTCACTATAGTTGAAAGAATAAATATTCTGTTTGAATAACCTTCATTTGCTTAAAAACCTTTTAACTTCCCTCCAAAATATTATTTTTAGAAAATCCAAAAGATAATTTCATCACGTTAATTTTAATTTTTTTGACAGATCTTATTCAATTTTTTTTTATTTTCTTCGTCTATAAATATCTATAAAGAAACTTAATTATTCTAACATGATGAAAGTCAGCATCCCTGCATATCATTATTGATAAGTTATATAATTATGCCAGCATTAGGTATTCATTAATCTTTCCAAAAAAGGACATTTTTTCCATTATTTCAATACTCGAAGACATTTGCTCGTGGGTGTATTTCTAAGTTATATACCCTTCCAAAAATTGGAACCAATTGCAACACATAGTAGTGATAGCACACTTGCGTTTTTGTTGTTGGAAACCATTGGTCATTCATCAAACATTGCTGACCTTGATGTATGAACTTGTGATTAGCCTAGTTTGTTGCAGGGGCCACTACATTATAATTATAATTATAATTATATATCTGGCATTAATTATAATATATTATGAGTTTAATTGGTATACATTGTCAGTATAAAGATTTTTACACTGACATTTAATTACAACTTTTCATCATGATAGATTTATCGACTTTACTCGTTACACTTACATTCAATTATAATATATATCAATTAAACTTCTTTCTTAAATAAATATTGAGCTTAAATGTATATATAACAGAAAAGAATATTCTAATATGAATGTAATTAAAATGGACAGGCGATGTTTATGTGATTATTGATAAATGAATGGATTGTGGTTTATTTTAGAAGTAAATAAAGGGAAAAATATAATGCCTCGTCCATAAAAGGTATGACAGAACTATCTTTCTAATTCAGAATTAGAACTAGCTATAAAAAATTAGTCGGATAATAATGTCATCGTTGGATAAAAAAAAAAGTTCAACTAAGTTGTTTTTTATTTCTTCAAAGAAATTGTTGGATAAAAAAAAAAGTTCAACTAAGTTACTTTTGATTTCTTCAAAGAAATTGTTTTCAAATTGAAATACAAAAGCGCTCCTATCCTTTGAAAAAGAATGTTACTACCATAGAATTAGAGAACAGCTAGTAATTTATGTTAAAGTTTGTTCATCAAGTGTTATTATATCACATCTCATTGACTATGGCTTTTTTTTTTAAAAACCATAATATATATATATATATATTAATATGAAAGATGAAACAAAACATTTCATTAAGAGTGTATATCTACAAAAAGAAAAGACAGAATAAATCTCACAACACACATCTTGTATCTATTTGTCATCTATAACCTTATCATTGTTTTACATCTTTAAAAGGTACATACGCAGATTAATACATCATTCAAAAGAAAAAAATTTGTTATTCACACCAAATATATATACCAGCTATTTCTACGAGAACATCTAAATAAAATATATTATATCTAAAGATTCTATTGACTTTAGCTTACTTTAGCTTCTATGTTAGGAGAGAAAGTGATTTAACAATTCATTATGATATTTCATCTTATAAAAGATAGGCAAGCGTAACTTTCTAACATCTTTGGGGAAGATAATTTTGTGGAAGATCCTATGACTAATATAAGTCATGATTTATCTTATGATATTAGATGGGGATTTCATTCATTGGACATGTTTGTGTGTAACCTTTGAGGTTTCCCTTTAAATAAAAAAAAGTTTAAATGTTTCTTCTTAATTTAATATGGATTTGTGAAGTTTGTACTTTTTTTTCTATGGAAGGTTTCTAGTATTTTTATTTAAATTTAATCATTAATTGCTCTATAAAATTTTATTTTTAGTAACGGGTTCCATTAAAGCATGTTTATTATTACCCATTGATATCTACATTTCAAAATACCTAATCTACCCTTACACCTATTTTAAAATTAAACAAATAAAATAATTTGTCATAAGAGAGACTTAAACTCATAACCTCTTATTTTCTAAACATATATTTTACCACTAAATTAACCTTAAAATATTTATATCCAACATACATAATTGTTCAATTATATCTACACTGTATAATATATGATATTATATTACATACTATATATTATATAATGGAAATATGACCTTTTGTTGTCCACGTTTTATGACTATTTTACCTTCTAAACACTTTATGATTGTTTCCACTTTAACAAATATAACTTCTCCCTATTAATATATGCATATATTTCATGATAAATATTTTTAATAAACATGCAAATATACAGGTGCGACAATATTTTGAGTTATATTCAAACTCCTCTCTTTCCATCATTTTTTCATATTCATTGCATATTTGACATATCCATTGATGTTCTGACATGTTTTTATCATATTATCATAAACAAAAAATATAAAATTAACAAAATATATTTCAAAATATGTCACATAACAATTTATATTTCAAAATATAAAAATTTACAAAAGATAATAAATTAAAACCCTATAATTGTTATAACATATTAAAATAGAAATGCGAATACATAAGCGCGACAGTGTCTGTATTTTCGCTAGTATATATAATGACATCCTTAATGAATATACATTAATTAATACTTGACTCTCTCACTAGATTTGTCAAAATTGATTTGAATCAAAATCGTATGTATCCATACTATGTTATATACTTTGTTCCTTCGATCAAATTTTGAAATGTCATTTAATAAGTTACACTTAATTTTTCAATAATTTTTTTATCTTTTATATAACTTATTAAATGACATGAAAAAATTTAATTAAGAGACACAAAATTGGGCAAAAGATTTCTATCTAATTGATACACAAATTAGCCTAATAATCAATTAAATTAAATTAGGATCACGTTATAAAAATGATAGTCTAGTTCAATTTTAACATTTAGCCCATATGTTCGTGAAACTTAAAGTTTTTTTTTACACACAAATATTAAAATATGTTAATTTTGTTAATAAAAGAATTCAAACTCATAATTTATCTCTTCTCTTTTTCCTCACATGTAAATATTTATACATTTCATCTTATAATCTTTAATTCTAAAAGATTGAGAAACTAAGTAATTTACAATTTTTATTAAAAAAATAATAACACTAACTACAAAATTTATGGATAGGTGAACAAATGTACTCTTATGATAGGTGAACTTTTTGTAAAAAAAACATGTAATCAATAAAAAGATTATGCATAATTATTAAAACGTTGATTACATTTATCTTTAATGATAATCAATCAAATAATACTTTAATAATCTATATTTATTCATTATTTTATAATAAATAGTATATGATTTGTAAGATTGATTTATTGATAAAGTTTATGTGTGAAGAAAAAAAAATATAAAACCATAAATTCATATCTCTTTATTAAAAAACTTAAATCATGTAAAATATAAAGATACAGAGACATCACTGGCACTGCGTTACATGATTTGGCCCCTAATACCACTTTTTGAGATGGTAGCACTCCACCTTTTAGAATTAGCAGCATTGAATACCAACACAAAGAGTGCGTGCGTGGGTGCCATCTTCATTCACAGCCATTGGTGCTTACAACTCGAATTGAGTACTCACACAAATAGGATAATTTTCCTCCATTCGTTCTGAATTCACTGTTACTAATTCCTGTTAATTTAATATGCTTATGTGGGATGAAAAGGATGTTGATCAACAACACTAGGAGAGAGAGAGAGAAAGAAAGAGGTTTCTTAATTTGATCATTTTTTCATGTGAACTGAATTGGGCTGCATTTAGTTCACAAACAAGCTTATCATGTCACATTTGTCCTAATAAACCAAGACCGCGTATTTCAATTCCTTTATTATATACAAGCAAAAAATACAAGTGGTGTCGTGTATATATGTATTTATATTTTTATTTTAATATATTATAATATTTATAGATTTTAATTTAATATCTTTTATAAATTGTTATGTGACATGTTTTAAAATATATTTTGTTAATTTTTTATTTTTTGTTTATGATAACATAATAAAAGCATGTCAGATCATCAATAGATATGAAAAAATGAAAAGATGAGAGTTTGAATAGAACTCAAAATATTGTCGCATTTTTGCATTTGCATGCTTATTAAAAATATTTATCTTAATAAGAAGAAGTTATATTTGTGAAAGTGAGAACAGTCATAAAATGTTTAGAAGGTAAAATAGTCATAAAATGTGGACACCAAAAGGTCATATTCCCATTATAAAATGTTTTCAAGGTAAAATAGTCATAAAATGTGGACATCAAAATGTCATATTCCCATTATATAATATATAGTATATAATATAATATCATATATTATACATTATAGATATAATTGGATAATTATGTATGTTGGATATCAATATTTTAAAGTAATTTTTTGCTTAAAGTTATAAGGTTGGTCTGGTGATAAAGTATATGTTTGGGAAATAAGAGGTTGTGGTTCAAGTCCCTTTTATGACAAATTAGTTTATTTTTTTAATTTTAAAATCGGTGTAAGGATAGAATAAGTATTTTGAGAAGTAGACATCAAAAAGGATATTTCCTTTATTAATAGTATAGATATAAACACACAGAATTGTGAAAATATCATTATTATTATTATAAAATAAAATGTTGAAGAAGAAATTATGCAGACGCGCTTTGTCCCCACGCAGTAGCTAGAAACCAAAGGTAGGTTGGTGACATAGAATAGGTAGCATCAACTCGTCCAAAAATTGATTCATATTTGAGATTACTTAGAGTTGGTAAAAAAAGCCTTTATTTTTCTCCCCTTCACATAGATAAGTTTTTACTTAAAGTTATTATGCAAGTAAATAATGTATTGAAAGAGAAAATTGCTACCCTAGATAAAAAGGTAGAGGAGAGAAATCTTGGTGGAAAAGGAGTAAGACTGAGGATCGAGATTACAAGAGAATTGGAAAAATGGAGCTCATTCCAAGAAATTTTGCTAGCACAAAGAGTTAAAGATTAAGTGATTTAGAGAAGGAGATGCTAACTCCCGTTTTTTTCATGCAATAATCAATAGGTTACAAAAAACTAATGCCATTTATGGCGTGTTGGCAGAAGGAAAATGGGTGGAGGATCCAAATGCAAGTTAAACAGGAAGTCAAGTGATTCTTCCAAGAGAGATTCCAGTCCCAGGGGAATGATGGTGTGAGATTAGATGGGATGGAATTAAGTAGTCTTTCAAAGGCTCAAATGAGTGATCTAGAAAGATAATTCTCATAAGAAGAGATAAAAAACACTATTTGGGAGTGTGACAGCTCCAAAGCTCCAAGACTTTAAGGTTACAATATAAAGTTTGTGAAACACTTTTGGGACTTGCTGAAAGAATGATATCATTAGGGTCTTAACAGATTTCCACTAGAACGGGAAGCTTCCTAGCGGGGTCAATGCACTTCATCTCTCTAATTCCCAAGAAAAAGGAATGTTCTGGAGGTCTCAAGGATTATAGGTTCATCTCTTTAATCGATGTAATTTATAAGAGTATAGCAAAGGTGTTAGCCCACAGGTTGCAGTAGATGATGTCTAGTATCATTAAGGAGACACAAACAACTTTTCTTAAAGGTAAACAATTACTTTACAGTGTCGTTATTGTAAATGAAGTCATTCATGAAGCAAAACAGCATAAGAAATCTCTATTGGTATTTAAAGCGAACTTTGAAAAGGCGTACGATGCAGTCAGTTGGTCTTTCCTGTTTTATATGCTATAACATTTTGGGTTTGGAGATAAATAGATTGATTGGTTTCATGGGTGTCTTCAGTCATCATTCATATATGTCCTTATTAATGGAAGTGTCACTCAGGA
The DNA here is from genome assembly GCA_037954015.1 of Psophocarpus tetragonolobus. NCBI lineage: Eukaryota > Viridiplantae > Streptophyta > Magnoliopsida > Fabales > Fabaceae > Psophocarpus > Psophocarpus tetragonolobus. Next base: position 4,778,372 of record CM075696.1, read on the forward strand.
GTTTTGTATGCAAATAGGCTTGAGACTAGGAGACATGACCCCTTTTTTATTTCTAATAGTGGTTGAAAGGCTTAGGGCGCAATAAAAAAAGGCTATCTCTAGTAATCTCTTTTCAGGTATCAAATCGGGGGAACATGACCTTCAAGTGGTGATCTAGCAATATGTGGATGATACTATTTTTATGGTGTCTCCGAAGCTACAAAATATCTATACTTTGAAAAGTGCTCTTGGATGTTTTGAATTAGCCTCAGTATTAAATATCAATTTCCACAAAAGCAGTTTGGCGGGTGTGGGGGTAATGCCACCGGAGTTTATGTCCTTTGCGAGAATCCTAAATTGTGGGGTAATGCAAATGTCATTTTCTTATCTAGGGGTTCAAATGGGGCCAATGTGAGGTATGAACGTGTATGAAAGCCAGTTCTAGAGAGAATGAGAGTGAAATTATCAACATGGAAAATAAAAAACTTATCTCCAAGGGGTGGGTTTGTCTAATCAAATCCAATCTCTCCTCCATTCCACTATATTTTTTGTCTTTTTATAGGGTTCTAACGAATGTAGCTTAGTCCATATAGGCTATGCAAAGGAAATTTTTGTGGGGTAGATTGGAAGACTGCCACAAAGTAGCTTGGATCAAATGGGAGGCGGTGTGCAAAGACAAAAATCAGGGAGGTCTTCTTGACAAATGGCATTGGAGGATCCTACAAGGAGGTCAAAGCCCTTTGGATTAAAGTTTTAGAGGCCAAATATGGTAGGGATATTAGGCGGGAGCTAGTAGTCAAGCAGAGGAAAGGAGGATCATAGTGGTGGAATGATATCCTAAAGGTGACGTCTGATAAGGGGGTGGGTGACTGGCTTATGGATACGGTCAAACCTTTGGTAAGGGGTGGGTCATTATTCAAATTTTGGGAGGGAAGTGGAGGGTGTCAAGAGGCTGATGTTGGTGGATAAGGTGATGATGGTTGGGAATGGAAATTTAGTTAGAGAAAGATATTATTTAGTTAGGAGGAAGATTAGGTGAGGGAATTGAAGAAAGTCTTGGGAGGAGTTTACATGAAGAGGGAGGTGAAGGATGGATGCGGCTGGGATGGTAATAAGGGGAGTTCTACTCAATACTATGTGAAGGAAACTTACTACTCAGCTTTTGGAATCTCTCAAGATAATAGCTCTCCATTCTTCCAAAGGCTATGGAAATCAAGGGTATTGTCTAAGGTGGTGACATTTACTTGGAAGGTAGCTCACAACAGGATCCTTACAATGGTGGAATTGACAAAGAGAAATATTTCTCTCTCTTCTAGTGATGCTTGTCCAATCGTCTGGATAGGTACTACAAGTGGTTTAAGGTTCTCGTTCGTGTTGCCATCAGAGTGTCAATCCAGTTTTTAACAACATTTGGGTTTCTCTAAAATTAAAGGAAAATTAACCTGTTATATACTTAGTATAATCTAGACTCGATAAATGCATTTTTTTCATCAAAGTGATGCATGACGGGGATAGGTGGATATACATATAGGGATAAGGTAATTGTCATCCTCTCACTAGACCTTTTTTTTTTTTTTTGTGAAATGTGATCTCACATTTTTATTACTCACTTTGAAAGAATTGATATATAAGAGTGCATGTAAGATGTTGGAACCTTAAAACTAATTTGTCTAGAAAAAAATGCTTTTTGGAATAATCATTATGGTCAAGATTATTTATAAGATGTGTAACTTATAATTATTTTTTAACTTTTTTCCTTTTAGTTATTTTTATATTCTTTTATTATGTAATTTTTGTTTTACATTCAAGTAGTATTAAATATTTTAAATTAAGTTTTAAGCAAATTTATTAAAAAATAATTTATCATATTAAATTATAACAATAATTAATTATTAAAATAATTTAATTTTTACAACTATTTGAAACAATAGTAAACTAATAATAATAACATAGTTCGACAAGTCGATGGGAGACTTTTTTTTCAAATATCTTCAGAAAATACAACAATTATTACATATTATCACGTATGTCATAAAATTTATGGCTGATTATTTTAGTATGGGACAATAAAATGGTGTTATTGGTGCATAATTATTAAATTAAATTATGTGAGTAATAATTCATAAATTGTAGATAATTAGAGATGATAAAACTATTTATACTTATACGTATATCATGTATAAAATACATGACAAGAAATTAACAGTATTAAAAAAAGGATACTTATAGATATTTTAATGGATTTAGCCGTATTCATTATTCGATGGAAGCAAATGCAGAGATTTAAGACTAAAATAATAAAATATTTTAGTCATATTATAAGTGGATTTATTAAGTCACATGTTGCCTTTGATTGTCTTGTCATTCTCTCATTTTGTTATTTGAATTTATGTTATTGAAGTGTTGGATGTTATTATATTAGCTTTTATTCATATTTATGGCAAAATATTATTTAGTTTCATGTTTTGATTTAGAATTTTGCTTGAAAAATAAAAATATAGTAAATTTTGTTTATAGCAAAATTTTATTTATGTATTTTGACATTATTTTTAATAAAAAAATATTATTAGTTACAAACTACAAAAACATGTGTTCTCTTGGCTTTATGAAAAAATTAATATCCTTTATTAAAACAATATTTTTTTTTATAAGAAAAATCATGGATACCCACGAATATATGCATATATTTATTTTGCAAATATTATTTTGTTTCGTGTCGATTAACGAACAAGTATAGGATGGGTTGAGTGCAAATTTCTCCCAAAAATGCGAGTAGAAAAAACATACATTTGCACTTATTGTTATCCCTATGAATAATAATTATATGAATAATTGTGTCTAAAATGTATTAAGAAAATAATTATTCGTTAATCTACATGAAACAAAATAATAGGACCTTCAAGGTGTTCTTGGATCAAAAGTTGAAAATGAATCTTTCAAAAGATCTTTAAGGGATTAATTTTTCTTTAACAGATGTTTCTCTGTGTCAACAAAGAAAGAATGAATTGGCAAACAGTCGTCAATTGGCAAAATATTCTTGATCCTTTTACTTGGGAGGTAAATTCGCAGTTATAGCAAAGAAAACAAAAATGGCCTAATGTGAAACGAATTTAGAATAAAGCAAAGATCTAACTAATTATTAATATTATTCTGGCATTGTAGATTCTCTTTAGGGTTGTTATGTAACTTATAGATCAATTACTCGTCAACATGTTTTCCCTATCATAGTGCCAAATGGGACAAAGGGTATATTCATGTGGAATTGTCAATGTAGAAAGTGGGCCTGGAAAGGAAGATTGAAACAAGTAGTTTAGAGATGAGAATTTATTTCCTGCGTAGAACCTCTTCAAAGAAAGAGATTCGAGACGAACACTTTTTGTAATTGGGTACCGAATTATTCAGAATGAAGAGTACTAGCACTTTAAGTTAATGTAAACCTTGTTGATTCTAGCACTAACCACTCTCTTTTTTCTTTTTCAAGGTTACGAAATATTCTTACAATTTGTGAAATTCATACAGTACAAGTGGTAAACATTCACACTTCAACAAACATATCTTCTAATATTTGATCCCAAAAATTTGAGTCTAGTTTGCCAAATTAAGGCCACAGACACGTCAATAATCAATATTCAATAATTATACTCTAAAAGCCTCTGAAGTCATGCAAGTATGTAACCGCAAACATAAGTGCATGTTTGGATTAAAGTTTTGCGTTAAATTTAAGTTTATAAATTGAATGGCTTTTAAACACACTGTTTGTAGATATCATACTTTATGTTGTTAAGCTAAAATAACTCCTTAATTACTTTTGAATGGCTTTTAAAATGTGCTAAACATGTCAAGAAATCAAACTAAGGATGGAGTACATTAAACAAAAAAAAATGTAGGTTAAATTATAATCTAAAATCCGTTGTAATATGTCAAATAAGGCTTAAGGTATTTTTATTTATTCCTAAAAAAAAGTACTTCTATTATCCCTAAAAAAAAGTATTTCTATTTAAACATTAAATATTTTGTTTTATAAATACACTCTTATAATTCAAGAAGATAAAATGTTTATCACTTAAATATGGATCAGCCAATTGAGTTTCAACTTAATCATATGTCTTGAGTTTGGATCTTATATATGCAGTTGCATTAAATATTTTCGAATAAATAGTTTATAGCTCATAATCATCTTACAATGTTTAAATCTGATTGTCTTTAATGAAGGATATATATAATTAAATTATAACGAAAAAATATAATTTATAACGAAAGTTGTGAATTAAAATCTCTCACACAAACAAAAATTAAAAAAACAATAACTAACATTTATCAATAAAAAAAACTATTAAAATCAGATTTATATATAAGAACTTGGAGAGATTTTATTCAAATATTTTACTTTCAATTAGTACTCAATGATTAGAGATTGTTATGAAAAGATTATAATCTTGATTATAATTTATTTTTTAAATTACAAGTTGTTTAAAAAAATACGTTGGATGGTTTAGAACCTAGGTTACATTTAAAAATAAAAAATAAGTTATTTTTAAGAATATGAAAATTTATAACTTATGATTACTTTTTAATAATTTATTTTTTCTATAACTGTTGTCACACTCTTTTAAACTTTATATAAATGATTTTTTTTGCATCTAACAGTGTGTTTGGAAAATATTATAGTCTAGATTATAATATGCTTTTAGATTATAAGTTGTTTCAAAAAATAAATTGGGTGTTTTAGAATCCAGATTAAATGTAAAAGTTTTTCTTTAAAAAAATAAGTTGTTTTTAAGAAATTGAAAATTTGTAGCTTAGAATTATTTTTCAACAATTTTTTTTTATCCTTTTTTACTCTATAACAATTGGTTTTTGTTATATTTAAACAAAATCAATTATTTTCAAACCAGGTTTAAGCAAAGTTATCAATAAAAAATTAATTATGATATAAATGTCTAAATTAGATGCATCTCTAGTGAAATAACAAAGTCATTTGTCACTATTTTTTAGCTTTTTCAAACAATTGTTAATATATTTGTCTAATTTATATTCAATTATATATAAATGCTCACAGTCGAATTCCAACAAAAATTGAACTCACAAAAAGAAATATTCTCTTTTTAAAAAATGATAAGTGTCTCTTTATATGTTTCTCATTTATTATTGTCGTAACCATTGTATCAAGTTGGGATGAATTATTATTGTTGTCTTGGATATTCGCAAACATTGTCATTAGATTGTACTAATACATCTTATTCTTACTAGAAAATCAAAAGATCAAAACATTATGTGTATAATTTAATTTGTTACCTTATAGTTGATATGGCTTACCATGTTTTATATATATATAAAAGCTCGGAGTTAAGCCAATGTTAGGCATGGTAAAAAAATCACAAATTTAGAATTAGGGATTATTGTAAAAAAAATTATTTCTCCTTCCATGAGTAGAATGTGCCAGCCTAGGAAAGGGTTAGTTGTGGGGTATCAGCAGTGAATATCTTGCGGGGCATCAGCAGTGAATTTCTTGATTTCATTTTGATCAAATTCTAGTAAATGTTCCTTTTGTATTTCATTGAATATTCATAATGTCTTATGTATCTATGCCAACATTTCTTGTGATTGAATGATATATCCTATTTGCAATAGGCGAATAAAATTTTGCCTTTTAGAAAAATAACAAAGCCATTTATAAAACTCGTGCATTATTTATTTTAAATTAGATATAAAAAAATTAGATGGAGAATAACAATCATGATAAAAAGAAAATAAGCAGGGCAGAGAGTGAGATATTATAAACTCCAGTTAATATATTGATTCTTATATATATGAAAAAAAAAAAAAAAAGAAGAGTAGCAATCATGATTTATTAGATTTGAGAAATCTGAAGGCATGATGATGACTCACAGATCTTGGGATTTCTTGGTACAGTGTTTTGCATGTTTAATCCTGTGTGGTCGATTTCATGGTGCTGGGTTGCAGCTGTAACATTGAGTTTTGGCTAAGAACTTATCTGTGGGATAGGTAAGAGGATTGTTGTAGCAATTGAGAGACTGATTGGACCACCCAAATCAATCAAGTTGAAGGATCAACCAATTAATTGAAGGAGACGCTGAAATATTTCATCTAAAAATTACTAACAAATTAATCTTAATTTTTGTTGTTTCTGTTTTAATTTATGCCCTTGTCCCATTAGTCTAATTCAGAATCTTAATATTGGACGAAGCCTCGACAAACTTGTAAAAAAGTATTTAATTTAGTTTATTTCTCGATATTGTTTTGAATTAGTTTAATTAAGTATTCTCGCAACATATTTTAGAGATTGTGATTATTTTTTATAAAAACAGTTAGAAGAAATCATTCAATTAAAAAATACATATAAATTTAAGATTTAATTAAAAAATATAAAGTATTTGAAGACATGTTAATTAATTTAACAGAAAAAACAAAGATGGCATGGGAAGGGAAGATAAAGAATTGGAGGATGAAGTCGATTCTATGTTTGTCCAAAAGCAACTAGCTAGTGATAATAGCTTAGAATTCAAGTTTTGCTATAATTAGTAATGAGGATGATTCAAGGTGTTCCTTTTGGAGTTATTTAGAGTATTGTTGAATCTCGACCATATATTTTAATTATTTTATTTTGGTAAGCATAGTAGAGCAATTGAGAATTTCAGATACATTAATAGAAACCAATATTATAGTTGTAAAAAAACTACTCTTTATTATATTGTTTCTATTATTATACTTACTTAATGCATATTTTCCATATTTAATGAATTTACGCTGTGCCATCTAAAATAAAATAGTTTGCTCCGTGATTTGTCTCGCAAGCGATATAGAATTTTTATTAGGTGATGTTGAAATGGAAAATATTTGAATTATTATATCGTTTTAGAATTTAATTAAATGTAAAAATTACTTACTTTTTTTAATGGGCATAAAAACTACTTACATTATTAATTTATTATTGGAGTAGTTGGATGAATTCAAGAATTGCAAAATCATGAAAGAACTTTTTTAATTAAAAAAATGAATTAATTTTTTTATAGGTAAATCTTATGTTAATTTTGTGAGTGGAAAGATTTATATTCATAACCTTTCTCTTTTCTTTTTTTATATGTATTTTGTCATTAAAAAAGGTAATATAAAATGACATTCGGTGACATGAAATATTTGAAAGTAAAGAGAAATTAATATAAAATAAAATAAAAATGAAGGAAAGATAAACTTGAAAAAATAAAAGATATTTTTCATCGCTACAGATATATTAATCTTAGTTCATGTAAAATTTTTGTTATGCTTTTCGTAATATCCAAATATTTAATTGCAAAATTGTTATGTAGATACGTACATTCAACGTAAAAAAAATGCTTATGTAATAGCATCAGATGAAATTACGTAAATGTTTACGTTATATAGACTAATGAGAGAAACTAAACAGGAATGTGTGAATATTACATTATCATAAATAAAATAATAGAGACTAAAATAAATTGAGTTTAACATTTGTTTTATAAACAAATGTTGGTAGTTAATATATTAATTTTTGTAAGTAAAAATATTTAAATTAACAATTTTTTTTTATTGTGGACATTATTACATGATCAATTTTATAACTTCTAACATTTATACATCTATTGTGTAAAAGAATTTTATAGTAGATTTTAATTACAATTCATCATTTATATAAAAAATTTACATTAATGATACATATTAATTGAACTTAAAATTAAACCATAAGAAAAAAAATATATATATTGAGAAATGTAACTCTCTTGTATAAAGAAGATTAGTCATTAATTTTCAAGTGATGGACATTTAATAATATATATATATATATTTAAAAAAATGACATATAGATGAAAAAAATATAGTAATAAAGAGACACAAAATAATAGTTGTATGATTATTATTAATTCTGACTTTATTATTTTTTAAAAAGATGTAACGTAATTATTTTTAATAAAGAAGACAATCAATAGCTATGATAACTATTAAATTTGCCGTTGTTATTTTTAATAAGAAGTTTTTTTGTTATTTTTAATAAATAATGTAATCAACTAAATTTAATCAATTATTATTAAATTCGACTTATTATTTATAATAAAGGATTATTTTATTATTTTTAATAAATAATGTAATCAATACGGTTAGATTTAATAAAGTGATCCACTTTATTAAATGCAATTTTATTACTTGTAATAAAAAATTACTTTTATTATTTTTAATAAACAATTTAATCAATACCATTAAATTTAATCATATAGCTATTATTATTAAATATTTTTAATTTTTACTGAATACTTTACACGTGTTATGTCCTCTTTCTATATATATATATATAATTTACCTACTCTAAAAATAATTTTAATAGACTTATTTTGTCCTAATAAAAACTGAAGGGGTTTATAATAATCCATGTTTTATGTTTAAAAACTAGACTCCTTTATCGGTTTTATAGCTCACAAGTAAATAAAAATCAATATATCATTTGTTATTTTTTGAAAATAAAAATTAAATTAAATAAGTAAATAAATTTATATAAGCATAGCGTTCATGTTAGCAATATTTTTTATTCCAAATAGAAAATGAAAATTGTCCATATATGACATGGACCTTCCTTAATAAACTGCCCAAAAAATCTTCTATCATAAATTTGAAATTTTTGAGCAAGTTGTCAAGAATCCAAATATTCGTAACTAATTTACTCAACATACAAAACGTTGAAAGGAAAGCTGAAAAGGTTTTCTAACTCAATCTCAATAAAAAAAAATGTTGTAACATAAGTAAACCTAATTATATTCAAACTCAAATACATATAAAATTAGGGATTTAAAAATAACATAAAATGTGGAAAATAACATGAAAGGCCTTCCTAGAAAAACGGGAAAGGCCCAAAACTAAATATTTTCAGAGTGGTCCAAATTGTCTCTGTATTAATTTTTAAAACTGATTTTTTTTTATTAACCAATGTTAATCGTGGTTAGAATAAAATTTCAGCTGCATTAATAGTTTGCTTAAAAACTCACCACAAACATGACAAATTAGATCTACTTTAAAGCAATGCAAAATAACTTTCATGTATATATTTAGTCTTTGAACGTAAACAGAAAATTTGCATTTTAAATTTGGTTTATGCACTAAAGAGTAAAACATTATTTGTTATGTTTCTATCTAATGCAGATTAGTTTTTTTATCACAATAAAGATACAAATTAGTAATTACAAAAAATAATGGCTAAACTACATAAAAAATCATGAACACACACAATACGTTTATTCTCCTACTAACCGATTTGTTCCATGTGCAAATGGACCTAGAACTCGAATCTTTCTGGTTAGAAACAATAAACCATTATCATGTAAATATTGTAATTTTTGCCTATATAATATGTACAACATTAATTGGTCAGACAAATAACTAGTAGCATGTATAATATTTTTTTTTTCTATTCAATGAAGTAGTGAATCAATTTCGAATCTCACATGTATACATCTTTTTATGTTCCAATGTATATCTCATGAAAATGATGTATCTTATTGTAGATACTATTTTTTCTTCTTCCCAAATTTAATAGGAAAACTTCAGGTTATTGATCTCAATCTTGGTCTTCATCTAAAAAAATCGAAAACAAGAACGAGGGTGGATTTGTTTGTTCATGTCCTGCCCTGCATTTATCTTTGTCTCTCTTTTATGTTAAATATATAATTTATTTAATAGATTATAAGTAAATTTAAATTATAAAAAGAATATAATGAGGTACTCGCAAGAATCCAGGATTAAAATTTCATATTTATCTCTTTTATATCTGTCTCTGCTCCGCCTACACTTTCGGAGAGAGGGAAGGGGAGAGTCAAACCTGTCCCATTGTTATCTCTACTTATAAATCAATTAAACTCACATATTTACTTTTAATTTTTTGCATAAATAAGTTTTTTATTCCTAAAATTTCACAAAAAATCACTGTTAGTTTTTAAAATTCAAAAATATTTTTTTAGTCCTGATTCACTTTCAGTCATTATTTTTCGATTAACGTCCATTAAAAAAGTTGCTAACAAAAAGTATATTTTTTTACTCGTGAATCACTCTCTTCCTTAATTTTAACCTTTCAATCTTCAACTTCACATCTGGTACAACAACTAAATACACTGAAACTTATAAATATACAATGTTAATATAAAAAATAAATCAATTATAAGGAGTAAAAGAAATTTTTAAATTTCAAGGACCAAAAGTAATTTTTTGTGAAACTTAAAACTTATATAAACCTTAATTTTTTGTAAATAACATTCTTTGTAATATTTTAAATTTTTTTAATAGATTATCAAAATTTATTGTAGTTATCACCTTGTATATAACTCCTTTTCTCTCTCACTATCAAAAACCTTATGTCCACTTATGAATTTATATTAGGGGTGTTTATTGAAGCAAGTTGAATTAAAAATAAAAAATTGAACCCTAAAAACACAAAAATCTTTTAGATAAGGTGATTTGATTTTTATAATTTTTAAACCATGTGGTTCTGTTTAATTTACGGTTTGAGATATTCAAATTGCGTTAGACCAAATCAAACCACTCATAGGAATTTTAATTAATATATATTAGTTGGTGAATAAATATTTTAACAAAATTATTTGATTTAATTTCATTGGATACAATTTAACGACAATAAGTAAAATGTAATGTTTAAATAAATTTATTATTTATACTTTAATTTTAATTGTTGCTACTTGTTGAGAGTGAGAAAATTTTTACATAATTTTAAAAATAAATTTTTTTAACGTATTTTTTAATACTTAATAATAGAAATTTTAAACCGTAAAACCAAATCAAACTAAACTGCAAAAGATTAGTTTAATTTGATTTAGATTTTATAATTAATATAAACCGAATTAAACAATACCGCACTTATTTTTTTAATTTGATTCTAACTAATTTTAGACTCAAAATCATATTGTGAGTACCCATAAAATATAAATGTAGTAAGTGAAATGCTAGTAACACAATATTATTTTTGTTTTGTTTACAACAGGAATAGTGGGTTTATTACAACTCATGTTGCTCAACTAGCTGAGTTAGACCACTTGACAATAATACAATATTTGTTATACTCTTACATACACACTCTTACATTTTTAAAATACAAATCTCTCACACTTTGTTTAATATTTTTTTTCTTCAAATTTTATAATTTTTAATATATTTTAATCAATAATAAAGTGTATTAAATAATGTGTTACCAATGCTATAATCTTTTCTTACTCATTAACACATACATGTAAAATATTACAAGTGATTTTTTTTATTCTTAATGCTTAAATTAGTTGAAATTTGAAAATTATAAAATTAAATATCTCAAACAGATGGATTTAAAACATCATTAGAACAATTAATGTTTTTTCTTCTTACATTGACTGAATTAGTACAATACTTCTGACAATATTCAATTTGACGAAGGATTGTATACAATTAATGTTAATATTGTTTTTGTTATAAATGATAATTTAATCAGTTATATATATATATATATATATATATATATATTAAGAAAATAAATAGTTAGAATAAACTAAAGCTGGTTGTGTTTTTTTTTAGGCCAGAACAAATATTAAATTTATAAACATCTATCTACAAATTGTAAAGAGAAGAGAAACAAAGCAAATCAGAGAGCAGGTAAACTAGTTCAGCCCTATACACAAACTAAGGGTTAAAACTCCAGCCCTATACACTTTCCATGCTTGGGTTGGAAGGGAAAGTTCCAATTAAGCTTTTTATTTTTAACGTTTTCAGTTAAACATTTTATATATTTTGTATAAAAGTAGATCAATTTATAAATATTTTTACTTTCCACTCAACCTTCTTTAATACCCATAATATTCTGAAACGAATAAAACTAAAGGTGTGGTAATTTTAAATAGAGAATAGGACAATTGCAGCAAAAGTTTATTCTTAATTTTGTAACAACTTATCAATTTAGAGCAATTGCTGAAAGAATAAAATAGCGAGTGAATAATCTACTATCCAAATTTTATAATCAATCTGAATGAAAGAACTTGACAAAATTAATGTTGTTCAATTTAAGGTTACGCTAGCTTGTTCCAGCTACGATACTAGACACGTCATAAAACAAATTTTATATACATTTAAAACTGGCTATGTTATTTATTGGTTATTTTGGGAGCAAATGGACCCACTAAGGTGAGTTCCATTTTGGCATGCTAAAATTGAAGTGAGAAAAACAAAATAACAAAAATGAAGTTTATATAAAGTAAAGAGTGAAATAGAAAATGAAGTGATGATGGGCATAAAAGAAGAGGAATGAGAGGTTGGAACTTAAAAGGCAAGTGGCCTAGGGCAGTACACACAGAGAGGGATCATACATCAAAGTGCTTTTCTTATTTCTTTGCTTCTCACAAATGTTTTTCTTCATAAATAATTCTTTTTAAGTCATTGTTAGATATTAACTGTGAATTTCTTTTATGAAAATTTGAACTTCAATTATCACATTATCGAGGAAAGAGAGGTTAAGTAAACTCAATATGTTAAATAAAAAATAAAGAAGAAAAAGAAAAATATTAAAAATGAGAATGAGAGAAAGAAAATAATATATGATCATATTATAAGAATAATGTGGCACATTGTCACCCGGCTTCACTCTTTTGGTTTACACCTATTTCTTTTCAACACCTTTATGTATCCTATAGGTAGGTTCAACCCAAAAAACTAATCTATTAAATAAGAAAACATGAAGACTTAAGTATTATATTAAGAAATGTAAACTATTTAATGTGGGACTCTTAATTATTTAAGAAATAATTTTAAAGTAAAAATGTCTAATAAATTATGTATAGTAAATATAAGCAAATTTAATTCTTATGGGTTGGATTGTCTCTCATTTTAATTTTAATTTTGAATTTCTAAAGATATTTATTTTAATTTTAGTTTTTAATACTAAGTGATAACATTAACTGATTACATAGCAACCGCAACTACATTAAGAGTCTAATAAAATTTGTCACGTAATAAAAGAGTTTGATAGGATGGTTGTATACATTTTTTATAAACTATATTTTTAGTCTATCATCATATATTTTAAAAATTAGTATATTAATTTGAATAATTTTAAATAATTAAACTATTAAAGTAGATATTCAATTATTTCAAAGATTGATTTTAGATTTTTTACATCCAGTTCTAGAACTAAAATACGAGATAAAAATGAATGGAATTAATTACTAATGTACATAATTTTATTAATTTTTTAAAATATTACTAATGTACATAATTTACACTTATTTTGAAATTTGATAAAACATACTAAAAAAAGTGTAAGAGAGAACGTTTACTTCTCAAAATTTTCTTTAAAACTCATGTTTTTATTAAAGTCAAATAAGAAAAACAAAAATCAATTTTTTTTAAAGATAATAAAATCTTCTTAAAAATAAAATTATAAAATACATTATATAAAAAACTAAGAGTCATCTTTTAAATTAAACTATGTTTTATAATAAAGACTAGAAAGATATTGTTTATAAAATGGACATTACAGAATGATTATGAAATAATTCAAGACAGTGATACATGTTTAATTTAATTTCATGTAGTTAAAAGTTGTGTAAAAAAAATAATTATTATTAATCTTACCTTACTACACTTGGCATACATATGGCTGGAATAAAAACTTAAGGGAAAAAAAAAAGAAAAAAAGAGAGAGAGAGAGAGTAAAGTTGAGATGGTCATAGATGAGATGAGATGAGATGAGATGAGGTGAATGAATTGGGTGTGATTTTCGAGGAAGATAAAAGGACCAAACTGAAAGGCTGGCATTGCCAAACCCAAACATGAATATACGTTCATCCAGTCACTTGTACCCTCCTTTTTCGGTCCCACCCATTTTTTACCACCATTATTTCTCTAACCTTTTTCTTTTATTTTCATTACTTATACCACATTATTCTAACTTTCATATAACATTAAATGTTTTTTTTCATCAATAAATTGGGTTAATTGATATGAAATTTGTTCGATTTCAGTTTAACTATTGTTTTCTTTGCTTTGAGACCAAATTATAAATTTTTTAATGAGGATGCCATGTTTTTACACTATTATTAAAGCGTTTGTATATATTTATGATAGGGTGTGTGAGTTGAGTTGAGTGTGAGAGGAGGAAAGTTTGGTCAATTGGGTCAAAGTGTGAAAGAGGGGAGACACCCCATTTGGATTTTGTAACCGTTAGTTGTCAGCATCACATTGATCCCCACGTTGTTCATGGTTCATCCATCACCCTTACTTCCTCACATCACACACCCCCACTTTCTCTTTTTAGCTGTTGTCTTCCCTCTTTTCCTTTTTTTTTTTTTTTATTTTGTTTTTCAATCACCATTCAAGACCAACAAATTGGTTTACCACACACTATATCACCATTCAATATGAATTTTTTAACAAAATTGTTGTTACTTGTTGTTTAAAGTTTGAACATACTATATATTAGGATTTGGTTACTCTTTGATTTAGAGAGATTATATTTTATAAAGTATAGTTATAGTTAATAAATAAACAATTAAGAAGCATATCAATCACTTAATATGAGATTAATCGGTTTAATCTATCTTGTTTGAATAATTTATTTTCCTATAATGATATGTGGGAATTTAAAAAAAAAAAACTCAAATTATTTTTTTCTCTATATTTTTTTAAACAAGTGATTTTAGTCTCTATTTTTTTTTTAATTTTAGTCTTTATAAGAAATTATAATTTTAGTTTTCATTTTAAAAATTACTATTTTAGTAATACAAACAAATAAATTGCATTTTGTTAAAATAAAGATAAGAATGTGATTAAGTTATTAATTTAATTAGTATACACAGTTAGTGTAAAAAACTTTTACACTCACATTTACTCATGTCTTTTCATTTATGTGACTTTTAAAGTACTAATAAGTAAAGTCAACAAATTTACCATGAACAAAAAATTGTAATTAAATGTCAGTATAAAAATATTTACACTAATAATGTATATCAATTAAATTCTAAAGTTAGTTATTTGAATAACTTAAACTATAACTTGTTAAGTTGTTTTATAAGGGTAACCAAAATGAAAAGATGGACTACATAACTACTATATATTTAGAACTAGCCATGATAATAGCAAATCAAAAACGTAGTTGAAACTTTTTCATCGTTTTAGAAAAAAATGATGGGAAAATTTGACTTCAAGAGAAATATATATAAAGTTTTAATATTTATCTATATTCAATATTTGTGGGTTTAGAGACACATATTGATAACCTATTATAATACATTTTTATAATTTTAATTTACTCGTAAACTTTTAAATAAATTATATATTAAATTAATTATATTTTATTTAAACTATGTATAACATAATAAATAATAAAAAATTAAAAATTATATTTACTTTTTAGCTAAATGTATATTTTTAACTTAAGTATATAATTATTATAAACATATAGGACAAGATCAATATGAGATGAATATTTAATTATGTATTCATACTCGTTAACGGGTTAAAGACTTTGATACACCATACTCAATCAAAGTAAAATCAAACAACCCGGGATGATTACCTACACATAAAAATATTATCATTCATAATGCATGTATATTTGGATTTCTATTTTGATATGTATAACAATTTTAGAGTTTTAATTTAATATGTTTTTTAATAACATAATAAAATATATAAATAATTCAACATGTGATTTTGTGTACAATAATTACAGTTTATTATGTTTTTTTGTTTATATTAACATGATAAAAATATGTCAGATCATCAACATATATGTAAAATTTGTAATAAATTTCAGAAAATGGAGAGAGAAGAGAGTTCCAATAAAATTAAATATCTTATCACGCATATGTATTCACATTTTTGTGACAATAATTTTAGTTTAGTATATTTTTTTGTTTATGTTAACATGGTAGAAATTTGCCAAATCATCAACGTATATGTAAGATTTTCAATGAATTTGAGAAAATGAAGAAATAAAAAAGTTTCAATAAAATTAAATATTTTGTTGCATATGTGTATTCACATTTCTGTTAAAAATATTTATAATTGAAGGTATACATACATTAATTATGTTTAAGGAAAGTTAATTTGTGGTAAGGTAAAACTTGTAAAGATATGTATTTATTAATGTGAGAGAAGTCAACATGTCCTATTTCATTATATATTATAATATATATATATATATAGAGAGAGAGAGAGATAGTAAAACAATTATCTATGTTGGATATAGATATTTTAAAGTGATTTTTTTCTTAATGTTATAAAGTTGATCTAGTGACAAAGTTTACATTTAGGATGATAGGTTATAGTTTGAGTCCCTCCTAGGACAACTTAGTTTATTTTTTAATTTCCAAATACGTATAAAAGTATAATAGATATTTTGAAAAGTAAACATCAAAGGAAGGTATTCCTTTAATTAACAATATAGATAATCTATCTATATATATATATATATATATATATATATATATATTATAGTAGAACAATTTTCTATGTTGGATATACATGTTTTAAAGTAATTTTATTCTTAAAGTTATAAGATTGATCTTGTGGCAAAATTTACATTTGGGGAGGGAGAGATTATGAGTTTTAGTTCCTCCTATGACAAAGTGGTTTATTTTTAATTTTCAAATAGTTATAAAGTTAGAATAGGTATTTTTGAAAAGTGATCATCAAAATATGGTATTCTATTTATTAATAGTATATATATAGTAGAACAATTATCTATGTTGGATATAAATGTTTTAAAGTAATTTTTTTCTAAAAGTTACAAGGTTGATCTAGTGACAAAATTTACATTTGGGAAGCAAAATGTTGTGGGCTTGAGTCCCTCATATGATAAAGTAATTTATTTTTTAATTTTTAAATATGAATAAGGGCAGAATAAGTATTTTGAAAAGTGGACATTAAAGGTGGTATTTTATTTATTAATCATTTTTTTTAATTTTCAAATAAGTATAAGGATAGAATAAATATTTTAAAAAGTGAACATAAAAAAAGGATATTCTCTTTATTAATATCATATATATATTATAAATAGTAGAACAATTATCTATGTTGAATATAAATGTTTTAAAGTAAATTTTTTCTTAAAATTATAAGTTTGAGCTAGTGGTAAAATTGATATTTAGGGAGAGAGAGGTTGCAGGTTCAAGTCATAAAAAGTAGTATTCCTTTTAATAATAGTATGGATGTCTAAAAACTAGGTACCAATTATATATTCAAATTAGTTATATAACAAATGTTTGTATTTGGATATGGATTTGCTGTAATAACAACTTTTTGTGTAGTTATTATTTATAATTTTTTAGTTAAATTGTTATTATCATTACAATAAAAAAATTACAACCAACTATATTGACCCCTTAAGTACATAGATAACATAGTGAAAAAACAAAATAAAAAGACTAGAATCATGATTTTTTTAAATAGAAGGACCAAATTATAATATAATAGAAAATTAAAATTTGATATTTTAACTTTTACTGCAATACATGCATATTTTATCACAATTTTTTTAAAAGCATAGAAATTTAAAATTTTAATCATTAATTGTAACTTAATTGTTTTAAAGTGAAAGTGTTTATGTTTAAGATTATATATTAACTTATTAGTTTAATCAGTTAATATTTGTTAAGTAGGGATGTTTAGGGACAAATTTCAAAGAGAGAAAATGGAAAACAATTTTTTTTAGTTTTAAACCAACAATGTTGTTTAATGTTTATATATATATATATATATATATATATATATATATAAAAAGACATTAATTTATTTTAGAGGGTTAACGAAAGGATAAAGATGATAGATTGTATTAATCAGACCATCATGATATGCCCAAATATTATATTAATTGATAGGGAATTCTCCATGAAAGTGTTATTAATGAAAAACAAAAAATGACCTTTTTGTTGTGTGTTTTGAGTTTTCAGAATAAAAAAACAAATTTAAAAAACAAAATTTCTCTCAATGGTTGTACTAATAAGCCATCACGACTCACCCAAATAACTTGTAACATTCTTTTTACCTAAACTTGACAATAAGGGTGATTGCGTGGGTTGGACCCCACCCAAGGCAGTTTAAACCGAACAAAAAAAAGATATAGATGGGTTCAAACGAGTTATCGGGTTGAACGAGTTAAGAAAAATGTTTCTAAATGAGTTTAATTGGTCAAATTTGGGTTTGTTAAATTGGATAGTAGATACGCGAACTTGTCCGAGTCTATTTTCTTATAGACTGAAATGTGATAAACTCAGTGTAAAGCTTAGTGCGGAGTGCCTATTATAAAGTAAAAACCTAAGGTAACGTTTAGTTTGAGAAAATGTTTTTTGTTTTCATTTTTTGAAAATTGTTTTTATTTTCAAGTTTTTAACATTCAGAAAATATGTTTGTTTTCACTTGATATTTTATATTTTAAAAAATAATATTGTTAATTTAATCAATTTTATGAAAAATATTATAAAATATTTATACATAGTTTAAAATACATTCATATATAGTCTTTGCTATAATTACCATGTTGCTATTAAGTTTTATATAGTGTTAACCTTTGAAAACACTGAAAATAACTTTTTTCCTATTTCCTATTTTTAGTTGTTTTTTGAAAATGATTTTAGTGAAAATGTTTTCTAAATTGTAGTCAAACATATTTTCACTACTGTTTTTTGTTTTTTCTGAAAATGAAAACAGAAAATGTCAAAAACAAACGTCACCTAATATGTTGACAATTTGCTTGTCTGTTTTCTCAAGCCCTTATCGCCCATTTTCCATCGTCTAGATGCCACCCCGTTCTCTATTCGGTAAGTTCTTTGTCTTGCATTCCTATCGTAAATTTTCACTTCTTCTTTGTCTTTCTTTTCTTCTCTTTTTTCTTTTCGATAAAGGGTTGTCTCAGAGCTAAATTGAAAAAGTGGCTTAGTTTTGCACTTCACAATGTTGTGCTTGGTAGCAACGTGTGTGAATGTTAAATAACTTTAGCAGTTGTCATTTTTATTTCTGGCAATCAAATATTTCTCAGTATGTGGTATGTCTCTTGATATATCAAAATGTTATGCCTTACCGTTTTATTCTTATCCGCTCCACTAGAAACTATTTAAACCGACTCAACAACCCTTTTGGATAGAAATGAGAATAAACTATAAAACTTGTTGGTTCATGCGATTAAGTCTTTTTGGGCTCGACCCGCCCATTGATGACCTTACCCAACAAACCAAGATCTCCATTGGTTGGTAACAATTTAGTGATTACTGCAAGTTGGTAATGGAGCAAGACAAAACAAGTGAGGATGCCTTATTTAGTCGTTCTTGACAAATAAATTGAGTGATTTGTTTAATAAAATTTAAGTTGTTTAAAAAGTTATCAAATTGAGTGAGATTATCAAAAGTGATTCTTAAATTTACTTTCTCTATTTTTGCTTGTCTATATACCTATATAAAGAGAAATAAAATAAGAGAAAATGATATACTATTCCAATAGTAACTTTAAAAGGATTATTCACATTATCATAATTTTTGTGTAATTTAATAGTTAATATTAGTTACTTCTTGTCGAGGTGAGAATATGGTTTTAAAAGGATTGGATAGGGGTCCTCGTAATCAAACATAGAGGCTACAACTCCATAAAGTTAGTGTATAACACTTGACAAATAGGCATTTTGCCATAACTCCCTATTTTTATAATGTAGCAATATGACCTCTAATAGGAAAAAAAAACTTTTCATTTCCAAGCAAGTTGGTGTACATATGATGATTATGAATAATTAGTTAGTGCAACCTAAAAGATAAACTCTAATTTTGTTCCAAGATTTGCATAATGTGTTTAAGGAATCCATTATTTTCCATAACAATATGTTTGGAAACATTTTTTAAGAAAAAAAAACATGAAACTAGCTTGAAAGGTATCTTAATGGCTACAAAGAATACTTATTCCAATGATATTTAGGCCTTCTATAGATCAACCTTCTCAAATATTATGAGAATGTTCACTTTTAGGAGGAAAGATGTTCGTTCTAGAAGTCAAAGGCAAAATGAATCAATTTGGGAACTATATCATTTTATTTTTTGTTATGCACAAACAATTATTAAAGGGAAAATGAACAAAATTTGTGATCAGTTTGTACCTCATAGTGACCATTGTATGAATGAATATACATTTTGCTAATAAGTTAGTTCTTTTTTTAAAGATCCGTTTTAAAACAAAAGTGATATTTCGTACTAATTTGGATGTACACATGCAATAGTTGTTTGGTCATATTTAAGGTTGTTGTCTACACATTCCCCACTCGTATCTAGCTCCGAGAGCATCACACAATACATATTCTAAGTGCTTGCCACTTTTTCAATTCAGAGCAGAGAAGGTTTCACCTTTTCTATATGGACTATTTAAAGAATAGGAAATGACATATATATAAAAAGGCAAGGAAGTTCTAGCAAATATTGAACTGCAATAAATTTTATGGTATCTTAGTAGCAAAAAGTACAACACAACATAACTCTAGCCCTTTATCAAGTGGTATAGTAGTAAATGGAACAACTAATTGGACAAAGCCGCAATTTGGTTTCCTCAAACATAGATGCAATATTTTTTCATGTCAATGGAAGCTATGGTACTTCACCATGTATAAGAGATGATCAATAAGTTCTTATAGTAACAAAATCATTTTATTTCAATGGTATCCTTACACAAAGTGAAATTGAAGTCTTTGCCTTATACTTTGATAGTATATGCCACAAAACTAGGCCAAATATTTTTTTAGTCTGATTGTAAAATTGTTGTTGAGACAATCAACTCTGCAAAGTTCCAAAACAATGAATTTGACTTTATACTGATAAGTTGCAACAACATATTCAAAACATCCTCAAACTACTAAGTGAAATTTATCAAATGTCAAGCAAATCAAGTGTCCTATTGCTAGAAAAAGTGTTTTGATTGTATGCATGTAGTAAAGTTTTTAAAATTCTTACTATTTGCGTTCAATCACTTCTATTATGTTACATTTAATAAATAAAACATTACATTTATTATGTTAGATGTATATATTATAGTCAATAAATAGCTAGAGTTATTAAGTTTAATTATTGATAGTGTTTACTGGATACAATAATTTAATTATTTGTTAAATACAATACTTTGAAATATCTTTTATAAATATTAAAAAATAATGTATATTATAGACACACGTGTTTGTGTATAAATAATAATTTTTACTATATACATTATTTATTAAATACCAATAACGTATTGATAGATAATTTCATTATTGTATTTTTGCAAGGGAATAAAATCACTCAAATTTTATAGTTTAAGTATGATTGTCTACTAAGAGACTTGATGCAGTACTTAAGAACTTATCAATAGTTCTATTTAGACTATTTGAATAATGGTTTGATTTGAAAAATAAAGTAAATTGTTAATAAAATTTGTAGAATTAAAAGTATGGGTGGGTATGCAAACAATTATGACTTGCTTATGATCTAATCCATGAAACTTACATTTTAAATAGGTTAGATAAGTTTGATTAATCAAAAGAACATTTTTTTTAGAGTTTGCATAAAGTTTATTGAGTCTTTAGATTTAACGTATTAATCTATGAGTCTATTCATACACACGCACACATATATAAATTATATTTTTTTACAAATTATAAATTAATTAAATTCTATTATGTTAAAGGAAAAATTATATCATCATTTATAATAATTCAAAGCTCTAAATATTTCAAGTACTAGAAGTTTAAAATATCACAATTCATAATAAAAAAGTCACAACATTATCACAAACTAATAACTCAAATGACAAATTTGTTCTTTTAATTAAGCTGTGAGTTAAGTTTGCGAGTTCATGCACTTAGCTTGTGAAGTTCATGGGCTTTGTGGATCAAACTTAATATTTTCTTACAATTATGCTTCTATAAAAAAAGAAGTCCAATTTATATTTTCTGAAAAATAATTTTCATTTTTAAGTTTTCAATATTTAGTCTTATAAAAAAAAGTTTTCAACTTTTAGAAAATATGTCTATTCTCATGTTATATTTTCTATATTCAAAAAATAAAATTATTAAATTTAATAAATTTTAATAAAAATATTATATAAGTAAAATATATTTATATATAATTTTGTTATAATTACAATATTGTTATTAATCTTTTTTATATTTTCAGATTTTTTTAAAAAGTGAAAGGAAAATAATATTTATTAGTAAAGTTACCCATGTAAAATGAATTTGAATTTTAAATGATTTGTTAGTAAAAGTTAGTAATGAAAATTAATAATTTTTATATACAAAAATTATTGATAACAGGATAAAAAAAATCTGTAAATGTGAATAGTTTGTTTGTTTTTAAACATATTTATTAATATATTATAAATATTCTCAAATTTAAATACACATAAGGCTTGTCAGAACCGAATAAAATTGACCAGTTCAACTGGTTGAATCGGAAACTGGTTGGTATTTTTCTTTTTTTTTTCAACAAACTAGGGAAATAAAGAAGTAAAGATGAACCAAATAAGAATTGGGGAAAAAAAGGTTGATTGATGGGTTATATATTTTTTTGAAAATTTTGACCATTTTTTTACAAGCAATGGGAAATAAAACAAATTGAAAAAGTCATTGTCCAATAAACCTAATTGTGAAAACAAAATAATAAATAAAACATAAAAATTCAGAAGTATCATTAATTATGTGTGCGAGATGACAAATTTAGACTACAACAAACCCATGAAACCTAAATTCATTTGTGCAAGACTTTTCTCATATGCTATAACATACAACTTACTTTATGCTTAGTATGTGAGACTTTGCCTTTTATAATATTATAAAGTCCAACAACACTTAAATTTAATATGATGCATTATATTTGTGTGCTATAACATATAACCTATTTTATGCTTAGTATATTACTATATTAGTAAAAAAAATACGAAAAGAGTAGTATTTTATTAAACCCGATTGAACTTTGGTCAAACCCTCGTCGAATCTTTGAACCAAAATTCATGTCAATGTCTAGTCTGATTTTAAAAACCTTGATACACATATTTAAAATTATTAATATTATTTTAATCCTCTGGCCATTATTTAGGGAAATGAAAATATTATGTCATATAATGGTTGTAAAATACTACATAAAAAATATGTGTTCATGGATCCAAATCAATTGATCAATCAAAACAAATTCAATTAGATAAGTGAACTGAACAAGATGTGATCTGATTAAATTTGACCATACTTTTTAAGATTCTATTAAATCAATTCAAAGTTTAATATTTTTATTATATATATACATATATATATATATATATATATATTTAAAATGGTGTAATTAGAAACATTTAAAGTTTAAATATTATTTATAAGTTAAAGATGAATTGAAAGAAAATGAATACATTAAGTATTATGGTGGTGAAGATTATGAGCTATTAAATCTTGCTGTCTTAACTTTTCAAGATTTACATTGTATCCCTCTATACTTCTTTTGTATGTAACGAATGCGTGTAGTCGTGTCCTGACCTGCACAGTTATAAATTTATGACGATGTGTATTAAAAGAATATAATTATAAATATAATTAATAGTACTAAAATAACCTTAAAGTTATCAATATTCATAAATAGTACACATTAGAAGTTGAATATAAGTAAATTTAAAATTAAAAATATCCTAAAAATTAAAGTTTAGAAGCTAATGTACATGATTCTTGAATATGCATGAAAAACTTTATTCACACATAAATATTACTCATATTTTTATAAGATTTATAATAGGAAACATAAATAGAAAATAAATAATATAAAAAAATAGGTTATGTGATCATATGCATAACATTCAACTTATAATTAGTCTAAAAATACTTTATAGGAATATATCTTCTTTATCTCCATATCATAATTTCTTCTCGACTAAAGTGATGACAACCTAAAATAAAACAATGTACTGATTATACTTTATTTTTTAAGACACATTAAATTTAATAAAATATTGTTTAGTCCATATATGGTGCTCTATATACTATGATGATACATTATTCAAATTAGAGATTGTCAAAACTTTTTGAAATACAACATTTTTTTATGTCACATGATTTATCATTTTTGTCTGGAATAAATATCTTCAAACTTTTCCTTGATTTTATTTTGAACAAAACTATATATAGTTTGTCTTGGATAAATAATGGTGTTGGAACAAACAAATCAACATGAGATAATGATTGTCATTGACTTTTAATACATAACATTCAACATAACATCCATTAATACATTAATACATAACATCCAAAATAACATGAGATAATGATTGTCCTTGACTTTTAACGACATTTGTTGAAATTCTAATATTTTGTTTACCATTAATACATAACATCCAACATAAAAGTATGATGCAAAATGGTTTCTCACCATTAATAAATAAGATGTAATCCAATAAATCCATACATGTTTTCAATTATTATTTTAATTTTTATCATACTAATTGTTCAAATTTAATATTTTGATTACTGCAATAAATAACATTGAATCTTGAAAGTTCATATGTTTCTAATTACGATTTTAATTTTTATCATACCAATTCTCCCATTCCAATTATATAGATAATTTAAAATTAATAGAATCCTATTTAAAGTGTTGAACAAATGAATTTTTTATTTAATTTCTCTTTCACCACAGAAGATTACTGTTAACAAATTGAGAGTAAACTGGTATAAGTTAATTTCAAACACTACATATTTATTTTGGTTCTTATAAGTTTAAGACTACATAATTAATTATGGTTGTCTTTAATAAGAAAGAGTACTTTATTTTTGTTTTTTATGTTATAATTAAGTTAATGTTCAACTCATCTTTATCTAAAAGATTAAAACTTATTACTTTAAAACTTTGTAAAAAAAATTTAATTATATGTTGCAAAACAAATGGAACTCTAAATGAAGATATTTTCATTTTTTTTAAGCTAAGTAATAAAAATAACTAAAGATAAAAGAAGGAAAAACAATAATAACTAACAATACGATTTAAATCCAAATTCAAAACTAAAGGTAAACAAAAATACAAAATAAAGTTATAACAAACACACATAACCATGAATATAATACTAATTAAAATATCAAAATCAAATGAAATCATTGTTCAGAAACTACATATAAGTCAGGTTGGAGTTTTTCAAATATTTAATTTATTATCCTTTTTTATCACTTATATCAACTTTAAACTATACTATTTGGAGACATAATATGGTCAGTATAATCATAAACTCTCTTTAATGGGTCATATAATCCTTTTCAAACAAATTTACAATCTAACTTATTCATTTTTTCATTGCTTAAATTATTTATTGGAGGTTTGGTAGAAAAATTGTATTGAGTTAACTCGAGTTCATTTCCTACCACACATTTTGCTAGTATCATCTTAGTTGGTTCAACATCTTCCAACATAAGTTTCATATTGACATCATTCAAGCATGTTAATTTTGACATCTTATTTGTATTAGAAGTTTTCTCTGTTTCAGCTTCTACGGACTTAAACAACCAAACTAAGTAACTTATAATTCTTTTTAGTTTTTTAAAACCAATATAACAAAATTCACTCACAAGGTCATTCCCTTAATTGGTGCACCACATGTTTCGAGTTGCACCAAATGGAAACATCAAGTGATTTTTCTTATATGTTATATTACAAGCCTTATATATTAAAAGTAATATAATAAAATTTGATATTACCTTTTTTTGTTTCATATTAATATATTTTTGAATCATATTTGCATCATGACAGAGTCTAATAACTCAAAAACATGATTGAAAACAAATTTTAACAGTATTCTTGAGAGCAACTTTGAAAATAAATTATTTATTCACAAAAAAACGAATTTCAATAGGAATTATAGAATTATTTGATTGCTGCAACATACATAACAACACATGTGCTAACAATAATATTGTTCAAAAAATTGTTTAATTTTAATTTAAGTTTTTAGCTATCATTACCGCTTCAACCAATTAGACACAACTTTTTTCTAACAGATGTGTTGTTTCGCGGTAAAAAGTAACAAATGTGGAACTATTTGTCTTATCAACAACCCTCAATGATTTAATATTATTAACATTTCAAATGATGATTTAAAAAATAGTTACTTACCTTAAGTAAACATCAACGACATGTTGATTGCAATGTTATATAAATTGATAAAAAAAAACATTAAATCTTCATCCAACAACACCATCTCCAACAGAAATTGTGTTTTCGAACCAATGAAGATTGGAGCTGACCACAATCTTATCATCTGCACTTTGATTTTCACGTTTATTTTTCAAGAGTAATGACAAATGAAGAACATATTGATCAATTAATGTTTTTTATGAGATGAATAAACAAAGTAAAAGAAAGAGCTTGTATTGTTGATTAGGCTACCTTCTTCAATCTCCCAATGTTCAAACTAAAAGAAATAATTATTCTATATGCATCAATTTTTTATTTTTCTACCAATCAATCAAATCTTAAATTGTACATTTTATATTAATATATTATTTTGTTTCATATTACCCCAATATATTATGATTTTCTAATTTATTTATTATTTTATTTTATAAATATTTATTTGTTAATGTAAATTTATATTTATATTAAAGGCAACTAATATATTATTTCCAAATTTATGTATTATTATTGTATTAAAAATTTAAAATCAATCTCCTAAATATTCAGTGTAAATAAATAAGATAATTTTACTCAACCTAAATTCATATTTAATCCAAATGCATATTCTTTAATATATATATATATATATATATATATTAAAATTAACAAGATAACAATTGTAATATATGAATTCAAATTTTTTTTCGTCTTGTTTTTATTAAAACTCATTTATAATCTATTATTGTTATAATAATATTCATATTAATAACAATATTTAATATATGAATGCACTAATTAATTATATATAAACTAAAATATTTAAAAAATGAACATTAACATCTTGTAAAGCTTTATGAAATGAATTATTATTATTATTATTAATATACAAACTAAAATGTTCTCAAATAGAATTTGACTGTGACGTCTTGTAAGGTTTCATAATGTGAATTACTGATTGCTAAAACAACTAAACCTGTAATGACAATTTTATTTAAAATGCAATTATATTAATTTAATAATATTAGTATTTTTTTAGTGAACTGAATGACAATAGCCTAGACAGGAAAAATATATTATTGTATTAAGAATCATATAATGTAAGTCTTGCAAGTATATAACGGACAACGAATCAAGAATAGTAAAAACTAAGCATCCAAGACCGATTCCCATTTCTTCTTTAGTTGAATCGCATTGATAGGTTTTTATTTGTTTATCAAATTTCAAAACTCATACTTGTATGCAATTATTAATGCTTGTAAAAGGATTAAAAACCACGGTTGACAACATCACAATAAGAAATTATATAATAGAAGCCAAGGTCAAATTCATGCTCATATCAACTATTTCTTTTTATATATATATATATATATTATGTCTGCCTACTTTGGGGATTATAAATTTGTTATCCTATTAAGCAAATTACAACAACAATAAACATTCTCTAAAATAATCCCCTAGAAAGTAGGTAGTAAAATCCTCAAAAGTTCTTATTGAACTCATATATCTACAATAATCATTCTTAGGGTTTTTTTTTCTTAAAAATCAAGAATTTCAACTCAATATATTTGAGGTACATAAATTCTCTTTCATCTATCTTTTTATATTTAATTCTCTATACATACTATAATATTGTATCTATTGATTTAAGGTTTTCTTTTATTTTCATCAATTGGTATCAGAGCCAAATTAGATAGATATTATGGTTGTTTTCTATTAGAGAATTATGGTTGTTTTCTATTAGAAAATTAAATTTGAATTGAAATTTTTTTGTGTTATTAGTGAAATTTTATAATATAGTTCACTATTATCTTTTTCACAAAAAAAAGAGGGATTATGCTACTTGTTATTGTTAAAATAACATGTTAAAGTTTCATTCCCTTACTCTTACATGGGTAAATTATATATTGAAACTTATTTTTAAGTGCTAATCCTTTAAAACTTAGTTTTCTTTTAAATAATTATGGGTAAATTGTTTTTAAAATTACTTAATGGTTTTCCTTTTTTTATGTTTGACCAATATGAGTCATTTGTGTGGGCAACAAAATATATTTGTGTTAACTTTACTTTTGAAAGTGTTAATGGGGTTGCATGAACTCATTTTTATACCCATATTTTTGTGATTTTGTCAAGAGAGAACTTTGTTGTTTTTATACGATCATGTATGATGATTCGTATGTTAAATTCATTCTCAGAAGCATTGAATGTGGTTGCTAATTTTTTATATTCTTATTTTTTTCAAAAATACCATATTTATTTAATATTTTATATTATTGGTATTTTTGAGTATAAAAAAATTTGATTAATTCAAGATTAAATTAAATTTTTTTTACTATTATAATCTTGAATTTTTTTACCTATTTTCATTGTGATAATTCTTTACAGTATTTGTATTCTCAATTATACTGTACTCTCTTTAATATTGAATTATCATTTATAGATTTATTTTAGGTTATTTTATTAATTATGCACAATCTTAATTGTCCTTCTCTTATGAGCATAATTTTCTTTATTAATTTGCATTATTATTACTTGTCTATCATGAGTATAATAATGTGAATTTTGTATGTTGGTCATATAATATATATGATTAAAATTATGCAAATTTATTGGACAATATGAATAATTTCTTTTTTTCATTTACATAATTATAATTTCACTATTTTGGATGCATTCATGTGAATTTTGTGATATAATTATTTTTTTATTGCATTGATGATAACTATACTCTATCGGTGTATTGTTATTAATGTAATTTGGTGTTATACAATGTACTTTTCTTGGCTTATGTTAATGATTTTTTATACCCTATCGGTATTAAAATTTTATTGATATAAGTTATAGTGCATTGTAATTTTTTTAGGGATTCTCTTTTAAGTGAACTTTTAAAATTACATAATGTTTTCCTATTTTTGTAATGTTCAGTTTATTTCTCTCATTTGATCATGTTTAGTTATATTTATATGAAACCAAAATTTACACTCTGATTTTCTTTTTGTTCCATAATGACTTATAACTTTTAATTGGACATTTTTCCTTCAAAACAAAAAAAAATGTTGCATTTTTTATGGTGCAAATTTTCTATATATATATATATATTGATAAATAAATAGTTGAATTTTATTTAGCCCTCTGAGTATTTTTTTGTTATGTCAACTTATTTTTTCTTTATCAAGTAGAAGGATTTTGTATATTAGAATTTTAATTAATATCTTATAAAATAAATTGTTGTGATATAAGTTTTTACTTTAAATGTCCAATTAATCATACATGTGTAAAAACAAATGTTCTTAATAAAATTATTTTTTCTTATTACATTATTTGTGATCACATTATTGGGATCTATATTAAGGATTTTATATTGGTCTCTTGTAAAATATTTTTTTGTATAACAAACTCTCTATTGATTTGCAATATTAGTATGCAATTCTTGTAAGGACAATATAGGAATCCCAAATTTTAAGAGATTAATTTCTCCATACCATATTTTATAATATTGTTAATGGTATTATTGTAAAAGCTAGAGGCTTTATTTTGGGATATATAAATAAACCTATGTCCATTATAAATTGTGATGAGAGTTAGAGACTATTTATTATTATATCCTTAATATATGCAAGAATAGGTCTCATTCTTCCGCTGCGTGTAATCATGTTTTATTCTCAAATGTGTGTAAATATTGTTTATTGTAGCACTTTATTTTTGTTTATGATTACTTGAGAACTTGCTTATGATCTCATATTCTACGTAAAATTATCAAGTGATCCATTTTCTCACTCATGTAATTATTTTTTCAAAATCCTCATAGGGGTCAATATTCTTGTAAAGATTTATTAATATGTGGTTAATTATGAAACCATTTGTGAGAATTATTTATTCTTATGGATGAATTTGTAGGTTTCATATTCCTGTTATTTTAACCACTTATCTTATTAATCATTTGTTATTCTACTACTGTCTAATTCCTTAAGTAGAATAATAGTGAATTTTAATTCACTTTTATTATTATCTTATAAAGTCATCATCCCATTATCACTAGAACTTTTAATACTAGTGTACCCTAATGATAATCCTAGTATTTTTTTTGGTATATTAAGGATTAGTGGGAGTATATATAATCTTGTATTATCTCTCGAAACTTATATATTTTTTATTATCATATAATCGTGTGCACATTTAATTATGATATGACATATTCTATAAAGTTTTTCTATTTATTTTTGTCCTATTTTTATTGAGATACATAAAATCCATTGTATCTTTGTAGACATTTTTAACTGATGTTAAGGTCATTCTGTTGGGTATTGCACATCAATCCTTTTGGCATACAATTATGCATTGTGCATCTCTTTTACCTAAATTTCACATTTTAATTGATCAAAATTTTAGAAGTATATAATTTTGTATCATGTCTCGAGACTTATCTATCTGTATTGTCATATATTCTTGTGCACATTTAATTATGATATGACATACTTTATAGAACTTGACTATTTATTTTTGTCCTATTTCAATTGAGATACATATAATTCATATTATCTTAATAGAAATATTAAATGGATGTTAAGAACATTTTTTTTGGGATTGCACATTAATTATTTTGGTATGAAATTAAGTATTGTGCATTTCTTTACCCAAAATTTCACATTTTGTTTGATCAAAATTCTATAAGTATATTGTAGATGCAATACTCTTATCGAGTATGATTTTCTACTTTGTAAAAAAATGCTTATTATGATAGTACTTCTATTGAGTATAATTTGCACTATTGAAGTACTTATGATTTTTTTTTGTTTGGACCAATTATTTAAGTGTTTGCTCAATTGACATTTTGTGGCCATAATAATCTGAGTGTCATTTTATATAAACTAGGTGTCTATGAGGTTTTAGTAGGGAATTTATGGATTTCCTACTTATCTTTGGATTCTTACATAATCACTCATTTTTGAAACTCGGATTAGTTAAATGTCAAATATTATAGAGCATTTATGTAGCCTATATGTAATTACATATGTTATTAGCTATGATGAATAATTAGATGCATGCAAATTATGCTTTCTCACCTATATAATTTTTCGGACTCAAGTAAAAAAAATTATATTAATTAAACACTTTTTTATTCACTGATCAAATACTTAACTTTGGAGTTTTATAACTCATATGGTTTGGTTAAGTTTTGATGTCTTAGATTAGTGGGAGTCTAAAACTCTATTATGAGATATGTGTGAAGTAATATCATTTTAGTAACATATCTCTTAGAATTTTTGGATGCTTGAGACCATGTAGTATCATTTTATTGAACTACATTATTCTATATACTTTATGAGAAATATTTGTTAATGTGCATGATATATATCCCTATCGGATATTATTTTGTAGCTTAAATTTCTTATTGTCTAATATAAGATTTGTCTATAATTGTCATTTTAGCTTAATGATTTATCTTTGTATTATTGATTAATACCATCCAAGTGGGATAATGTTGGAAATAATAGTGGATTGGTATTAATCAATTATACTTTATCATTTTCTGACAATTTAAGATATGGTGATAATCATATCTTATAATATCTTTATGATTATTTGAATGAGATTATAGTAAGATTGACTCTGTGATGGGTTGAGTCAATCATAAAAAGCCCATTTGAGGGGTCTCTCCCTACCCTGGGGATTATAAATTTGTCATCCCATTAAGCAAATTACAACAACAATACACATTCTCTAAAATAATCCCCTAGAAAGTAGGTAGTAAAACCCTCAAGAGTTCTTATTGAACTTGTATCTCTACAATAATTATTCCTAGGGTTTTTTGTTCTTGAAGATCAAGAACTTCAATTCAATATATTTAAGGTACACAAATTCTCTTTGCTCTATCTTTTTATATTTAATTATCTATACATACTATAATCTTGTATCTATTGATTTAAGATTTCCTTTTATTTCCATTAAACTTTGCTCATATATGTTAGATTTTACTATGAAACTAATAAGTCATCGCGCACATTAAATTGCAACCGAGACTATAAAAAACCTTGATTACAAACATGTATTCTTAAAATATGACCTTGAAAGCTTCTATCATATTTAAATTAGAATATGAAAACATTTACTATTAGACTGTAATTTGAAGGAAGAATAATAAAGAACTTTATAGTAGGGACTTTTTTAAGGAGAATTTATTTATATTATTTTTATATTTAAATTAAATTATCTTTCCTTAAATTTTTCTATAAATAGATAATATTTAACAAAAGAGGTTGACTAATTTTGCACGTGACAATATGATAATGTAAAACTATAAATTATAGATTGCACATTATAAATTATACATGTTGATTTTACTTTTATATGTTATTGAAGAAAAAATATATGGTTTGATATTTTATTTACAATTTTTTTATGTTTTCTCTTCTATTTTAAATATTTTATAGAAAACTAAAAAGATCCAAATATTTTTCTTTATAATCCATGTATAAAATCCATTTTTAATCGTTATTTTTTTAAAATTTGGTATGATCTAATTAAATTTAATTGAATCAGATTTTATTTTATAAAAAGTCTAATTCAAATTGATTTGTGAACACTAGCATTTTTTAGTTATTTTCAAAATATTTTTTTACCCAATTTTAAAAACAATAAAAATTGATTTTGAAAGATTTCTATTTCTGTTTTTATTTAAAGCTCAAATTTCATTGCTTAAGGAGACTCACCAACATTGGTCATAACCTGTAACTGTTGATCACCTATTGTCACCTACCACCTCCTTTAATTATTGATCACCGATTGCTATTTTTGATAGTTAGTCAACGATTGCCACCTCCTCTTATCACTAATCATTGGTTGCCACCTTTCAATACAATCTCCTTTAATTATTGATCACCAATTGTCATTTTTTGATAGGTGGTTAACGATTGCCACTTCCTCTGATCACTAATCATTGATTGCCACTTTTCACTATAGATAATTGGTCATCATCTCTAATTGTCAATCCTTGTTTGCCACCTCCAATCAATGATATTACCGTCTTGATTGTTAATATTGCACACTACC
The DNA here is from genome assembly GCA_037954015.1 of Psophocarpus tetragonolobus. Classification (NCBI taxonomy): domain Eukaryota; kingdom Viridiplantae; phylum Streptophyta; class Magnoliopsida; order Fabales; family Fabaceae; genus Psophocarpus; species Psophocarpus tetragonolobus. The sequence goes on from CM075696.1 coordinate 4,811,536, forward strand.
TTCCTTCGATTATCAATATGGTTGTCACTTCTGACTAGTACCTCTAACCACCAACATTGATCATCACCTCCGACTTTTAGTTATCAATACCACATCTAATCCCAATCATTAGATACAAATCTTCTATTTTTGAGAAGGAAGAATTCTAGTGGCATTAAGATTAGGCAAAAATGTTTTAAATTTGGAAACTAAAACTTGATTTTAGAATTTTAAAAACTATTTTTTTTATAAACTTGTAAAGTATAAACTAAAAATCATCTCAAACCGGCCTTAAATGATTTGTACTAAAAATTAGTTAATAAAAATCAACAATCTTCATATAGAGAAATTATTGATAACTTAGAATAAAAAATTTACAAATATGAATAATTTCTTTTTTTTGTTTAAAAAGATGTACTAATATATTATAAGGATTTTCAAATTAAAATACTCATTTTTTTTAATAATTGAAAATACATATATTTAAACTAATTAACATCATAATTGCAATTGTTATTTTAAGAAAACAAAAAATATGGAGTCACAGCGTAAAATAATACATATAAATAAAAAACAAGTAAAGAGAAAACTAATAAAATAAAGTCAAACAAATATGAATTTTAAATAATTTGTTACTAAAAATTAATAATTTTTATATATTTAAATTTATTAATATCATGATTGTATTAATATGTTATAATTTTAAAAAAAAATTATATATGTATATTTAAATTTATTAATATTATAATTGTAACTACTATTTAAAAAAATATTATGTTTCATAAAAATAATACATAAAATACTACAAATTTAATTGATATAACTGTTAGTGTAAAGATTTTTACAGTGACATTCATTCAATTACAATAATTTATTTATTGTAAATTTGTTGACTTTATTCATTATTATTTTTAAAAGTTACATAAATAAAAAATCATGATTAAATGTTAATATAAAAATTTATACTAACTATATATACCAATTAAACTCAAATCGTAATTAACCCACCATGACAAAACAATTTTTACAACAGTATAAATAACTTCAATTTCCATGAAAATTTATATACCAATCACCATTCTTCATGATAATATAAAGTGGAAAACAATTATCAGTAATATTTTCATAAAACTTGTATTGAGATTTAGCCTTCACTATAAAGTGTTAACTAAGTACAATATTTCGGCTAACTTCAGTTAAATTTGAATCGAATAGGAGTGTTGAGATTTAGTTTGAAATTATCCAACTTAATCTAGTAGTAAAGATTTATTGATCCATTTTTAGTTTATATTGAAATCAAGTATCTTAACAATATAAGCTCTAAACAAATTAGGGAAAAAGATAATGTAAGTTGATATTATAAAAATAATAATTCATATTAAATTTGATTTGAATAACATTGTTAAGGAGGTAGTAAATATACCCACATCAAATTTGAAACATAATTCATTCGATTTAAGTTTGAACAGAATAAAAGTATTAAGGTTAAAGGATTTGACTCATACATGTACATTATAAAATAAAGTATTGATTAAAAAGTATATAACTAAAATGGTGAGAAAATACGAACAATTTTCTTATCAGATATAATTTTTAGAAATAAAAAAATGGTATATTAATATAATATTGAAAGAAAAGATGAAGAAAAGGAAAAGGAAAAGGAAAAGGAAAGAAAAAAGAGTGCTTGGAAGAGAAGGAGTAAGTGCTTAGAGGAGAAGGAGACGTGTAGGGACGGAGTGGTCATTTTCGAAGACCTACCCCATCTTTATAACATGTCCAATTCCAAGTTTTCATGTGTTTTACCCTTTCATTTCTCTCTCTTACTTACACAAATCCCACTCCTCTTCGTTTCTTCACTACACTGCCCTTTCCATCGCTCTGCGTTTAAACCTTCCTTTTCCTCTCAGGTATGAACTTATGCTCTCTAAAACTCTCTTTCTCTCTGCTCCTCTGCTCTGCTTTTCACTCCCATCATTTTTTTCCTCCAATTTTCTTTCTTTGCCTTACGTCTCTCTCTCTTTTTCCATTTTATTTACTGTGTCTTCTTCATATTTTTTTCTTTTTGGGTTTTACTGCCCTAGATCTACTGTCTCTGGACTGTGTGGTCGGTGTTCATGTCAGTCGGCATGCCTCTGATCTATTTTTTTTGTTTATTTTTCTACGATTTCTGTTTTTCTTTTCTTTTGGGACTTGTGCTGTCTAGTTTTTGCTTGTGTTTCAGATCGTCCTATCTTTTCTAATTTTTAGGGATTTTTTCCCGTTTGGGGTCTGGGGTTGGGGTTCGGGTTTTTGGCGATTTTTTATGTTGGCTTTGGATTTTGTTGCAATGTCTCAGTTTCCATCCATGGTTTAGATTGTGTTTTTTTAAGCACCCATTTTTTTAGATTTTGTTTACCTTACATGGGAAGAGAATAATGGTGTATTGTTTGTATTCAACTGTTGATAGTGCGGTGAATATCATCACTGACTGCTTTTATTCTCTGCTTTTTATTCTATTACACTATTTGAAGCTTTTTTAATCTCCCACCGTTTTTCCTAGGGTTTTTTGAACTCTAATGATGCTATGCATAGTCTCTTGGTTCTATTCCTGGCAATTTCACTATGTTTTTGTGCTGAGCAGGATCTGTGGAGTACCTTGTCGTCTTAATTGTTTAGTTGTTGTTATAGAAGTTTTAAAATACTGCTGCCCTTGGTTTTGTCGTGATTCTTGTTGTGGGAAATTGTGGATAACTACAGTTCAGGTGGCCACAATTGTGGTTAGTTGAAGTTGATATCACGCTTGTTTTGTTATGTGTAAGTCATTCATTTTCTTTTTTATCTCGGAGAGTTGTTATGATAATTGGTAACTTCTGTGTGCCGTTTAGTTAGTGGATGCTGAATGTTTAATGATTTTTTAATTAGGTTTTTTGGCTTGTGTTCTTCATGGGTATTTTATCTTGAAATAATTGCATTTCATGTTTCCTCTGTGCCATTTGGTTCTTTTTGCTTTTTTTATCCATCAGTGTTGGCAATGCTGATATTATAGTTTGTCTTCTGTTCGTGCATGAAATTATTAATGTCAAACCTGTGTCCTATGTGTTCAGTTTTCATCATGGTCAGAAAGAGAAGAACTGAATTACCTAGTGGGGGTGAAAGCTCCGATGCCCAACGTCCTGCTGAAAGGAGTGCACCACCTCAACAACAGGCCCCTGCCTCAGGAGGGACTGGACCTCAAGGAGGTAGAGGCTGGGGGGGTACCCAAGGAGGACGGGGTGGTTATGGTGGGGGCCGTGGCCGTGGAATGCCTCAACAGCAATATGGTGCCCCTCCTGAATATCAAGGTAGGGGAAGAGGAGGGCCTTCTCAGCAAGGAGGTCGTGGAGGATATGGCGGTGGCCGAGGTGGTGGTGGTATGGGCAGTGGCCGAGGCGTAGGTCCTTCATATGGTGGCCCATCTAGGCCACCGGCACCCGAGCTGCACCAAGCAACCTCAGTTCAGTCATATCAAACTGGGGTGAGTTCTCAGCCTGCATCATCTGAGGCCAGTTCTTCCCTCCCCCCAGAACCCATTGATTTGGAACCATCAATGGGGCAGATGGTGATTCATTCTGAAGCTACTCCTGCTCCTCCTCCCTCAAGTAAATCATCAATGAGGTTTCCCCTTCGACCTGGAAAGGGCAGCTATGGCACTAAATGTGTTGTCAAAGCTAATCATTTCTTTGCTGAACTGCCAAACAAAGATCTGCATCAATATGATGTAAGTTCCATTATTAATAATTATTGATTGAAAACTCCTATCCTTTAGTATATTACTTATGTTGCTGTTTCTGGTTGCCTTAGGTTACAATTACTCCTGAAGTGACATCGAGAGGGGTGAACCGTGCTGTTATGGAGCAGTTGGTAAGGCTGTACCGGGAAACTCACTTGGGTAAGAGGCTTCCTGCTTATGATGGACGCAAGAGCCTCTATACTGCTGGTCCACTTCCTTTTATGTCAAAGGAGTTTAGAATCACTCTTGCGGACGATGACGAAGGAGCAGGAGGCCAGAGGTTTGCTTCTGTGTTTGTTTCTGATTTTTTTAAAGTTTTTGATTTCACCCTTGTTTTGTTTCATAAACTTTTGTTTGTATTTCAATTTCAAAGCAGGAGGGACAGAGAATTCAAGGTTGTGATAAAATTGGCTGCAAGAGCAGACCTTCATCATTTAGGACTCTTTTTGCAGGGAAGACAAACTGATGCTCCTCAAGAGGCTTTGCAGGTCCTTGACATTGTTCTGCGTGAACTCCCTACTACAAGGTTACTGTCACAATTCTTTTTACTTCTGTTTATTACAATTTGGTTCATTATGTTTTGATTGTCTTTGCTAACTGGATATTTGATGTTGTAGGTATTGTCCCGTAGGGAGATCATTTTACTCACCTGACCTTGGCAGAAGGCAGCCTTTAGGTGAGGGTCTGGAAAGCTGGCGTGGTTTCTATCAAAGTATTAGACCCACTCAGATGGGACTGTCACTGAATATTGGTATGTCATATTATAGTATTAATCTGTCACTTTTGGTTTGCTATATTCTTTATTCATTTTTCTCAACCTATTCTATGAAATAAAATCAATTTACAATTTAAATAATTCTGCAGATATGTCCTCCACTGCATTTATTGAGCCACTGCCGGTAATTGATTTTGTAACTCAACTGCTCAATAGAGATGTATCTGCCCGGCCACTGTCTGATGCTGACCGTGTGAAGGTCTGATCTTGTTAATGATCTTGATATTTTCATTGCTTAACATAGCCAATAGTTCACATTTATCTACTGTTGGGTAACATCATGATGTCCCCTTGTATGTGCATGTGATTATTTTTTTATTCCTATATTCTTGCAACATTTAATAAATTTTCTCTAAATTCAGAAATTGATTTAATCTTTTTTTTTTTTCATAACAGATTAAGAAAGCTCTCCGAGGTATTAAAGTTGAAGTAACACATCGTGGAAACATGAGAAGAAAATATCGAATATCTGGTCTCACTTCACAGGCAACCAGAGAATTGACGTGCGTGTTTCTAGCAATTTTTATTTTAATTCAATATAGAAATTCTTCTGCTGACTTTCTTTTGTGTTCTTATTTTTAGATTCCCTGTTGATGAAAGAGGAACTATGAAATCCGTTGTGGAGTACTTCTATGAAACCTATGGGTTTGTAATTCAACATACCCAGTGGCCTTGTCTGCAAGTTGGCAATACACAGAGACCAAACTACTTGCCAATGGAGGTAAGCATCTCATATGTCATAAGTTATTTTTGGTGGATTAGTATCCTTTTCTAATTTTGTTTGTATGCAGGTTTGCAAGATAGTGGAAGGTCAAAGGTACTCAAAGAGGTTGAATGAACGACAGATCACTGCTCTGCTGAAAGTCACATGTCAGCGTCCTGTTGAGAGGGAGCGTGACATAATGCAGGTTACCATAATGCTGTCTAGTTTATGGTGCCATATGTGTATGTATATAATTTATTTTACTGAGATAATATGCGACATGCATTTTCATTGTTCAGACAGTACACCACAATGCCTACCATGAAGATCCTTACGCCAAAGAATTTGGAATCAGAATTAGTGAGAAGCTTGCTCAAGTTGAAGCCCGCATCCTTCCTGCACCATGGGTATTTCTTTTGTCAACATATTTTTGTTTTCAATCTCTTGCATTGTTTTTCCTATGGCAATTGACATTTTTTTTTTTCTTCAGCTCAAATATCATGACACAGGAAGAGAAAAAGATTGTCTTCCTCAAGTTGGGCAATGGAACATGATGAACAAGGTATTTTCTTGTTTGCTGCATTCTGGTAGCATATGAAAATAAATCCTTGAATTATACTTTTGTGACAATTCCTATGCTGTCTTTTTTTGTTTTGGCTTGAGATGTTAACACTGGGCATATCATTAGAGGTTTTTCCCCTATTGAGAAGAGTTTTTTACCAGGAATGGCGATAGTAAGTGGTTGGAGTACTGATTATTTGTCTCATTGAAATAAAAATTTGTAGTGGGTTAATTGTATTTTAGTTTTATTTATTTAAAATTTTAAATTTGAATAATATTATTAGAATTAGAATTGAATGCATTATGTGCAAGTGGATGCTAGAGATGTTTGTCATTTGAATAACACCAATTTAAGTCAATTTTGTGATCAGAAAAGTGTTTTGTCAAATTGCTGTATTTGTTAAATTTTGCTTATTTGAGGTGTATCTTTTTATAATTCTTTCAGAAAATGGTGAATGGGGGAACAGTTAACCACTGGTTCTGCATAAACTTTTCAAGGACTGTTCAAGATAGTGTTGCCCGTAGCTTTTGCTATGAACTTGCCCAGATGTGTTATATATCTGGCATGGTATGTATACATTCCCTATGCACAATTTTTATTTTGCATTAGATACAGTCCCTTGATAATTGATTTATTTGATCTTTTTGTATGTGATAGGCATTTAATCCAGAGCCAGTTGTCCCTCCAGTCAGTGCTCGCCCTGATCAAGTAGAAAAGATGTTAAAAACTAGGTATCATGATGCCAAAAACAAACTACAGGGAAGGGATCTCGATCTGCTCATTGTAATTTTGCCTGATAACAATGGATCACTTTATGGTAATAATTTGTTGGTTGATCCCTGTAGCTTTTGTTTATCTAGACCTGACTTGTGAACATATGTTAATTAACATTAATTTGTTGTGTAGGTGATCTCAAACGAATTTGTGAGACGGATCTTGGTCTTGTCTCACAATGCTGTTTAACTAAGCATGTCTATAAAATGAGCAAGCAGTACCTTGCAAATGTTGCTTTGAAAATTAATGTCAAGGTTGGTGGGAGAAACACTGTGCTGGTGGATGCACTGTCACGACGCATTCCCTTAGTCAGTGATAGACCAACAATTATATTTGGAGCTGATGTGACTCATCCCCATCCTGGGGAGGACTCAAGTCCCTCAATTGCAGCTGTATGTTTTTATTTGTTAATTATTTTAATAATTCAAGTTGCTCATGTTAAGATTATATAATTTTGTTTTCGCTGTATCTAAATTGTGTTAAAATTGTAGGTGGTGGCATCTCAAGATTATCCTGAAATCACCAAGTATGCTGGTTTAGTTTGTGCCCAAGCCCATAGACAGGAACTCATCCAAGATCTTTTCAAGCAATGGCAAGATCCAGTCAGAGGAACTGTGACTGGCGGAATGATCAAGTACTCTCCTTACCTTCTCTCATATGTGAGATGGTTAATGCACATTTGGGGGATCGTTAGCTTTTTTTAGTTCATATATGTAAGTTTTGACATTTTTTTCTTATTTAATTTTATATTTTGGCAGAGAACTTCTTATATCTTTTAGGAGGGCGACTGGACAAAAGCCCCAACGCATCATATTTTACAGGTAATGTTTTGCCCTTTGCCCACCCCTTGTTGTGGCAATTCACCTGCACTACATGATGATGATTTTTCTTATATATAATTTGCAGGGATGGTGTGAGTGAGGGACAGTTTTATCAAGTTCTATTGTTCGAGCTAGATGCTATTCGAAAGGTGGAATGCGTTGCTATGTTGTTCATTATCTATTTTTTTTTTATATATATATATATATATATACACGTATGTATAATAATAATAATATTCAATGTTAATAATTGTTTATCTTTCCTTTGCTCCACCACCAGGCATGTGCCTCCCTCGAGCCCAACTATCAACCTCCTGTGACTTTTGTTGTGGTTCAAAAGCGTCATCACACAAGGCTCTTTGCCAGCAACCATCATGACAGGGGTTCTGTTGATAGAAGTGGCAACATATTGCCTGGTATTTACTCCAATTGCAATTCCGTGCATATGCTTATCCTTGTGTCACATTTTTTTGTTCACATTTCTGATGCAAAACATTTCCTTGAACATTTTGCAGGTACGGTTGTAGACTCTAAAATCTGTCATCCAACCGAGTTTGATTTTTATCTTTGCAGCCATGCTGGAATACAGGTCAATATTTGGTATTTTGATCAGCAGCCCATAATTTTTAGTTAGATAATATTCTCATGTTTTTGAATGTTATTTACAGGGTACAAGCCGTCCAGCTCACTACCATGTTCTGTGGGATGAAAACAATTTTACTGCTGATGCTTTGCAAACACTTACCAACAATCTTTGCTACACGTAAGCCATTTGTGATACCTTTTCAACTTTCACTGTGTCAATTTTTAGACAGGATACTAAGTTGATTGTTTTTGTTTTTGTGTAGATATGCAAGATGCACAAGATCTGTTTCAATTGGTGAGTTTTTCGCCTATATTTGTTTGGTGGATTTTAATTTTATGTTCTGATGTGTGGTTAACTTATTGAATGGTTTAATGATTGCAGTGCCCCCTGCATATTATGCCCATTTGGCTGCATTTCGAGCAAGGTTTTACATGGAGCCAGAGACTTCCGATAGTGGGTCTATGACAAGTGGTGCTGTTGCGGGCCGTGGAATGGGGGGTAGCGGTGGCGGCGGTGGCCCTGTGGGGCGTAGCACCCGACCTCCTGGAGCTAATGCTGCTGTGAGACCATTACCTGCCCTCAAGGAGAATGTCAAGAGGGTAATGTTTTACTGTTAAAATGACCACAACCAGCTCTAAAGGAGAACTCTAGGAGGGTTATGTTTTATTATTAAACCTTGTTTTGTGGAGTGCTTATTTTTTCTTTCAAAGTTTGATGTGTTGAATAATCAAGTGTGTTGCCATCTTGTTTCTCGTTTTTGTCAAAAACCTTTGTCATTATGAAATTTGATGCAAACTATGTTACTTTCTTTGTTGTTGCCGTTGAGAAGTGGAATCTTTTGAATGGATGATGGAGAAATTGAATGGATTTGATAGTGTTTTATTATTATCGAAATATTGGTGTTTCCTAAGAAATTTATTTTAAACTATTTTAATATTGAATTTCTTATTATTATGGAACAATTTGTACTTTTTCGACCGTTGCTCATGAGCGTGAGAATAGTGACATATGACATACGTAGTTGTCAGTGTAAAAATTGTTTTATATAGAGATTAATGCCTTATTGTACTGTTATGCTATACTTTCCGATAATTATTTTAATTTTCTGCCTATTGAAAGGGCAGTACGGAAAAATCTAAATTTGTATAAAAACAAAATCTCATTAATATTTTAATTTTACCACCTAACAGTCGTTTGAAAAAGTGAGGTACTATAAATTAATGACGACAATGAGCGTGTAAGTCTTTTTAGTTTTATTAAATAGAGTTGGTAAAATGAGTTGTTTGACGGATTGAATTAATTGGGACTCAACGATCATATAAAATTAGGTCAAATAGGTTTAGGTTTGAATTTTAATCGAGTCTAGTTTGGTATGATGATTTTATTTTTATTTTAATTTGTAATAAATTTAGATAAAAAGTAAAATATAATAATTTGGTTCGGTAATGTATTTCTATAATGGTTTTTGCTATATGATATCTTCTATGTTTATTGACTTTTCAGTTGTAATGAAGTAGATTCTATGAACCCTGGTTATGATTTTAACTGAATTTTATTTTTTTATAATTAAAATTTTAATTTAATGCATGTTTAATTGAATTGAGAGAATCATGCATTTTCTCTTAACATAACTTGTCAATAATCGGATTTTCTACAACTTGTGAAAAAGTTATTTCTACAATTTTAAATATTTCCTTCAACTATTATAATTGTTGAAGGTTAACCGTGCTTATTAATTTGTAAGAGATTTAGTAATAAACAAAATAGAATTTGATTGGAATTAGAAATGGAAGAAAATATTTTAAGTGCTTGTTTGTCAACAGTTTTATAAAACTTTTTTCAATATTTTAGTTTTTAAAAACTAAAAAATTTGTTTAAGTAGTGTTTTCTGAAAACAGTTCTGATTTTTTAGTTTTTAAAAACTAAAAAACTGAAACAGCTAAGAGTAATTTTGCTTTTCAGTTTTCTGTTTTTGTTTTGAAAATTTAAAATGTAATCAGAATATGTTGTTTTTTATTTATTATTAATGAAATTCTAATAAACATGAACAAATTTTTCTATTTTTACATCTTCAAAACAATTTTCAAATATCACTTGTCAAATAAATTTCTTTTCTTCTTTTCTTCCATAAACAATTTTTGAAAACTATTTTTAAAAACTCTTTTCAAAAACTAAAAACAAAACCAATCAAACTCTAACTATTCCGAAGTTGTTATCTTAGATCTTCTTAATTCTTAAGTTTTGTTAATCAAAGTCAACTCCCAACTTTTATTTTTACTATTTTGCTTTATCACAAAACCATCTAAAGTTTTATTTGGATCACCGTAATATAATAACATTGTTATGATTGTGTATGGGACAAATGCACACCTAATGAATGCTATGGGGGCAATTGGTCCCACAAGTCTTCTTTTACCTGTAATTTATTAAGTAAAATAAATTTTGCTTCCATAAGAAAATGTGTTGTACTCACAAGATAATTTTTTGTAAAATAAAGGTAAATTTTTTAATAAGAAAGTAAATATTGTTCGTACAACACTTATTTTTTATCAATAGATTGTATATTTTTAAAAATTTATATTATTTTGCTTTTGTAAATTTAAAGGTTATTTTTTTGTGCTTGCTAACAAATTTATGGATCCGCCATTGTCTATGAGAAGTCCCACATCTTTTAGAAAAATTCAAGAAACTAACCTAACGGAGTCTTAAAACCAATAACTTTACTTTCCTTTTCCTCTTTCTTCTTTACAAAGTATAAAACCGATAACTTTACTTCTTTCTCGTTTTTCATTGTAATATTAGTTTTTTTTTTATTACAATTTAAAATTCATTATGTTTTTTTAAAAAGTTAAATGTTAATGGTTAATGTGATAATTTTTTTAATAAAAAGATTTGAATCCGCAATTTCTCCCTCCAAGAGATGTTCATGAATCCAAACAATCCAATTATATTAATCAACTGATCCAGTTGTAATAAGATCAAATACAATTCAACTCGATTTTAACGAATTAAATCACGAATTTGAACTTTGAAAACTTATAAATTTTTGAATCAATCCATTTAATTTAAAGTTTAATATTTTAATTATATATTGATAATTGATGATAAGTCAGAAAAAGAATGTATTAAGTATTGCAGTAATGAAAATTACGACTTATAAAATTTTATTGTTTTTAGTTTTTTTGAATTTATATTTTATTATTCATAGATTACTTTTATATTATTTTTAAGAAAAAAATATATGTTTTAATATTATATTAAAAATTTTATATTTACTATTTTATTTTCTATGTTTTATAGAAAATAAAATAAATTTAATTTTTTTTATCCGTAAATCCAATTGAATCAGATTAATTTTTGTTTTTTTTATCCGATTCGATTCAATCTAATTAAATTTGATTGGATAAAATTTTATTTTATCTCAAATGAGATATAATCCAATCTGTGAAAACTCTAGCTACCTCTTTTTCTTCAATTTTTCTCTCATGTAAACTTTTTCATAAGATTAATTTTACTATGTAAGTTTATTTTTCAATTTTTCTCTCATGTAAACTTTTTTATAAGATTAACTTTACTATGTAAGTTTATTTATGTTAAAATGTTATTTGCTTTAATTCAAATAATGAAAGAATTTATCTTAAAAAAAGTTAAAGTTTTTAATTACAGAAAATAAAGTTTAGTTTATTTTAAGTTTTCTATATTTTTTAGACGTGTTTTTTTTCGGAAAAACATAGATTTAATATACTATGTAATTTATTTTTTATTCCTTCAAAGTACATTAAAGACATCAATACCAAAATTTACACCTAAAACCTTATATACATGTTTTCCAACCCGCCACCATATATAATATTGTACGTGAAAGTAGCAATTTGTGTTTGTCATAGTAAAAAATAATAATTATTTAAATCTAATTTAATGATTTATTTTAGTTGTGTATATCCTAGTGTTATTAGTAAGTGTAATTTTTGCCTCCAAAAAATGTGCAATGCTAAATTTAATATAGTGTATAAAAGTTTATACCATGACCTAATAAAAATCATACCTAAATATCATATTTGAAGTTATTGTAGTAAAAATTAATACTTAAATAATAATATGTGATTTAAATGTTAATATAAAGTTATATTTAAATTAAATTCTTCCCACATATGAACACGTATAAGTAATTGATTTTCTAATATAATTTGCAGAGTATTAGTGAGAAAAGCAGTGAAGAAAAACGTGTGCATTTGAGATGGAATAAAGAAAAGAACAAGGATGTTACGTCTGAGAACAACTTCATGTTCCTTAAACATTCTTTGCCTCCACTTTCAAATCAAATAACACAACGGAGCAATCAATATTTGACATATTCTTTCCTTGCTTCCACTATTTCTTTCAGACAAATGATAACCAACATTCATTCTTTGAGATTATTTAATACCACCCCAAGTCAAATTGAATATAAATACTCTCCACACCCTCCACAACAACATGCACAAAACTACCCTTTCTTAATTCAACACAAGTTTACTTTTTGTCTCTGTCCCTCAAATGGCTTCCACTGTCCCAAACTCAGCCTTGAAGAGATCAGATTCAATCACAGATAGCATGCCAGATGCCTTGAAGCAAAGCCGGTTCCATATGAAGAGATGCTTTGCCAGGTACTATATAATATACGTACTAACATGCAGTTCCTTAGGTGCATTTGATGCTATAATATTTTTTAGTAAATTTCACTTCGGTAACTTGGATAATAAATGTTACATCAAGAGTCAAAGTATATTAGCTTCAATTCTGATTGGACAATATAAAAAACACAAGAGTTTCATATTTTTTGTGTTCCACATTTTGGCTCCTTCATTTCCTTAAGGTTTTTATATGGGAGGAAAATGTGAAACAGGTTCGTTGAAAGTGGGAGAAGGTTAATGAAACAGCAACATGTAATGGATGATGTGGAGAAAACAGTTGAAGATAAAGTTGAGAGAAAAAAACTTTTAGATGGAATGTTGGGTTACATCTTCAGTTGCACTCAGGTACAGTTTCATTTCATAGCTAACAATTTGTCTCTTTAGAGACACCTAAAAGCATGGGGTCCAAGAGAATCATATAACTTTGGGACAAATTGAATTTGTGTTCAGGAAGCGGCTGTTGTTCCACCATTTGTTGCTTTTGCAGTGAGGCCTAATCCTGGCTTCTGGGAATATATTAGAGTTAATGCTGATGATTTGCAAGTAGAAGGTATTGAGGCTGTAGAATACTTGAAGTACAAGGAAATGATATTTGATGAGAAATGGTAAGCGGTACTATCTGAAGCTTATTCACATTATTAACCTTTTGGCTAGCCATGTTGTTTGTTAGTGCCAATGCTTTTTTTTTTGTTGTATAATGATGACATGTTTGAACCTAACACTTCTTATGCAATCCAAATCTTCTGCCACTAGTGGACCCTAGTGGATTTGTTTGTGCCAATGGTTAATGCAAATGCTGAACAAAGTTGAATGTGCAGGGCAAATGATGAAAATGCTTTGGAATTAGACTTTGGGGCTATTGATTTCTCCACCCCTCGCATGGTTCTTTCTTCTTCTATTGGGAATGGACTAAACTTTACAACCAAGATCTTGACCTCAAGGTTGAGTGAGAACACCCAAAGCATAAATCCTTTGCTGGATTACTTATTGAACCTTAACTATCAAGGAGAGGTAAATGAAGGCATGAGTATCAAATATAGAAATTTATACACATGAAAAAGCAATGAAAAATGATTTTGTAATAGTGGAAAAACAGTGTTAAACAGAGGTGACTGCTTATTTCTTTTATCAATCTGCAGAATCTTATGATCAAAGACACTTTGAATACCATGCCAAAGCTTCAGCAAGCGCTGAAAGTGGCTGAGGCATATGTATCTGCACTGCACAAAGACACACCATACCAGAAATTTGAAGACAGGTCAACATCTAACTTTATTCCTCCATTTTGGTAATAGTGAATAAAAGCACATGAAAAGATTGGAAAAAGGTTAAGAGAGTTCAATCTGATGTCTTTTAGAGTAGCAATAAATTTCATATAATGATTCCTATTGTATGCATAGAATGACTTATTTGAAGGAAAATCATGACTACATGAATTGGTATTGATATATTTTTATCTTTCTTAAGCTAGGATCTTAAGTAATAGTTTCCTACTTTTGATTGTCTCTTACTTTCTTCACTTTGTCTGGGGAACCATCTGACGAAGGGAAAAACTATTTCCATATTTGACAATCTCTATTACTGTCTTCAGGTTCAAGGAATGGGGATTTGATAAAGGTTGGGGCAATACTGCAGGAAGGGTTAAGGAGACAATGAGATTGCTTTCTGAGGTACTAGAATCAGCAGATCCAGTGAAATTGGAATCACTTTTCAGCAGGCTACCGAATATGTTCAACATAGTTATCCTCTCTATTCATGGATACTTTGGCCAAGCAGATGTCCTTGGATTGCCAGACACTGGAGGCCAGGTGTGATCTCCTCTTCTGCAAGGACTGAATATAGAAAAAAGCTAGATACTCAAAACTTTGTTCCTAATATTTAATTAATGAAATGGCATGCTTAGCTCATTGAGATTTGAATGCATTAGTTCTCCCCATGCTATTTTTTTTAACAAGCACTCTTGAATCTAGCTGAACTTTGTCAAAATTATGAGTATTTTTTTCAGGCTGTGTTTAATACATAATTTTGATAGGCTCAAGCTTTTTCTCTTTTCTAACAGGTGGTATATATTCTTGATCAAGTAAGGGCCTTAGAGGAGGAGCTACTCCATAAGATTGAGCTGCAAGGCCTTGATGTGAAGCCTCAGATTCTTGTGGTAGGCTACTTAGTACTAACTACTAATACAAAAATATAAACGGTGCTTCAAAAAGTAAAAGCCATTCCTTTTCCTTTTGCTTCTTCTATGTCTAAAGGCTTTGAACTTATGCTCCATGTGCAGGTAACTCGTCTTATACCAGATGCCAAAGGAACCACATGTAACCAAGAACTAGAACCCGTCACCAATACTAAGCACTCCAACATTCTCAGGGTCCCTTTCTATACAGAAAAGGGAATGCTTCGCCAATGGGTCTCCCGTTTTGACATCTACCCTTATTTAGAAAGATTTGCTCAGGCATGTTCACAATCTTATCCCCCATTTACCATATAAGAGAGGAGGGGCCAGAATAAAAGAATGGAACATGAAACATATGCTTGTGCTTGTGTTTCTCTTTTTATTCATGTCTTTATCGTCAACAGGATGCCACTGTCAAGATTCTTGACCTCATGGAAGACAAGCCTGACCTCATTATTGGAAATTACACCGATGGAAACTTGGTGTCGTCCTTAATGGCTTCTAAACTTGGAGTGACTCAGGTTCGTTCCATCTTCTATTATAGCTTTTGCACATTCTTTTCTTACAGCACTTAGAACTAAAACTTGTATCCAAAACAAATGAAGGCAACCATTGCTCATGCTTTGGAGAAGACCAAATATGAGGACTCAGATGCCAAATGGATGGCGTTTGATGATAAGTATCATTTCTCATGTCAGTTCACAGCGGACATAATTTCTATGAATTCGGCTGATTTCATCGTAACTAGCACATACCAAGAGATTGCTGGAGGGTATGTATACTTTCTTTTCTTAATTAAGATTTTACAGACAAATGTTAGTTATTTGTTAATACAAATATTCAAACTCACCAAATCTTTCTTCTTTATTGTAAGAGCATGGGAACTTTATAATCCAAAGTTACACATTCTTATATAGTATAAGAATTAACTTTGAGTTTAATTGGTATACACTGTCAGTATAAATTACACTGAGTGACGAGTAAAGTTAACAAATTTACTATGAATAAAAGGTTGTGATTGAACATGAGTCTAAAAATCTTTACATGAACCATGTATACCAATTAAAGTGATTAACTAAAAGAAAAGTAATCTCGATATTATCATAAAGGTAACATTTCACTATTTTGTCTCATCAGCAAGCAGAACCCAGGACAGTATGAAACACACACTGCTTTCACCATGCCCGGACTTTGTCGTGCAGTCTCCGGCATCAACGTGTTTGATCCAAAGTTCAACATTGCAGCTCCTGGAGCTGATCAATCTGTCTACTTCCCTTTCACGGAGAAAGATAAGCGATTAACCACATTTCATCCTGCCATTGAAGAACTACTTTATAGTAAGGATGACAACGAACAACACATGTGAGTCTCGTCCTACTTAGCTCTCATAATTTTGTAGTAAAGGAAGTGTGTCATTTCTTTGCAATGGCCTAATTCAAGCTAAAATATGTTTTGAATCAGAGGATTTTTGGAGGACAAGAAGAAACCAATCATCTTCTCCATGGCTAGGCTAGACAAAGTGAAGAACCTTAGTGGCCTAGTTGAGTGGTATGCAAGAAACAAGAGGCTGAGGAGCTTGGTGAACCTTGTGATTGTTGGAGGATTCTTCAATCCAGCAAAATCCAAAGATAGAGAAGAAACTGAAGAGATAAAGAAGATGCATTTCTTGATGAAGGAGTACAACCTTAAGGGACAATTCAGATGGATTGCAGCTCAAACTGATCGCTACCGCAACAGTGAACTGTACCGTTTCATTGCAGATACAAAGGGAGCTTTTGTGCAACCAGCATTGTACGAGGCCTTTGGTCTAACAGTCATTGAGGCAATGAACTGTGGACTACCTACTTTTGCAACAAATC
This sequence comes from Psophocarpus tetragonolobus, assembly GCA_037954015.1. NCBI lineage: Eukaryota > Viridiplantae > Streptophyta > Magnoliopsida > Fabales > Fabaceae > Psophocarpus > Psophocarpus tetragonolobus. The sequence continues at coordinate 4,828,189 of CM075696.1, forward strand.
AAGGAGGACCAGCTGAAATTATAGTTGATGGAGTCTCAGGTTTTCATATTAATCCTTATAATGGAGATGAATCAAGTGACAACATTGCTGACTTCTTTGAAAGATGCAAGACTGATTCTCAACATTGGAACACTATGTCAAAAGCTGGTCTTCAGCGCATCAATGAATGGTAATTCTTAACTCATTACTGTACTAGTACTACTCTTAACAACTTTCGAGTTGGATTTCTTAATGTAAGTCTTGGGTTTTACTTGCAGTTATACATGGAAGATATATGCAAACAAGCTCTTGAATATGGGATCAATTTATGGCTTTTGGAGAAGATTGAACAAGGAGCAAAAGTTGGCAAAGGAAAGATACATCCATATGTTTTATAATCTTCAATTCAGGAACTTGGTAAGTTTGGTAATTGGTATATGGTGTTCCTTAGTCATAAATTTAAAAGCAATACTTCATTATAATTTCCATGGGTGCAACCAATCAAAACTTCAAGATAATATGAGCATAACTTTTTACAACAAACATTATTATTTTAATACATACTGAGTTTAAATTCAATAATTATTGAAAAAATTATGGAAACATTTATTGTTTTGCAGGCAAAAAGGGTATCTATTCCTAGTGAGACACCTCTGGATCCTACAAAAACGGCAATACCTTCTGCTCCAGCTCCTCCTCCACCCAGAAGACCACCAGCAAAAACAAGGCCTAGAAAAGTATATGAACAAGAAGGGATAGCAGGAGCTCCGTTATCTCTATTAACAGCATCAGCAGCCCCAAAAGTTAAAGATCATCCAACCCAAGGGTATGTCATTTAATGCATGTAACTACACCTCATGTGTCAAACTAAAAATTTAGGGTTTGTTTGGGACACACTATTTTCGTATTTTTTATTTTAAAATTAAAATTTTGTTTGAATAGTATTTTTTAAAAATAATTTTGATCTTTTAGTTTTAAAAACTAAAAAATAGAAATAGTTAAAAATAATTTTATTTTCTATTTTTATTTTAAAAACTCAAAATACAATGACAATATTTTTTTTTTACTTTTCATTTATGAAATTTTAATAAATATAATAAATTTTTTCATTTTTATATCTTCAAAACAATTTTTAAAGAATACTTATTAAACAAAACCATTTTTAAAAACTATTCTTAAAAACTCTTTTTAAAAATTAAAAAAACAAAATTAAACCCATCAAACCCATTTTATAATTCCAAATTATTTCACTTCAATTTAGCTTCGGATATCAATCAAAGAAAAAAAAAAGTAACTTTGAATGAATATTGAGTTTATTAGGCATCTACCATCACCAATATAATTTACACAATCAATTGTAAATCATTGTTTTTAAAATAATTATTATATCATCAGTATAATTATTATTATAGGGTTTAATTATATTTTGGATATCTTATATATTAAAGCAATTTTGCCTTAGGTTCTTTATTTAATTTTAGATCCTAAACCGTTTTTACTTATTTTAAAATGTTTTAAAAAAATAATTTTGACAAACTTTAAGGACCTATAGTAAAATAATTTTTATATTAGGACTCAGATTTTTTTATAAAATTTAATGCAAAATTTGTTAATATATTGTAATTAAAATCTTATTATACGAGTGGAAAAACTTTATGTTGTGATTGGATGTATAAAATATTTTGATCTGATAGTAAGTGTATTATTTATTAATGAATATTTGGATGGGGTTTTGGTAAACGATGACAAGTGAGGGATATGAAGGAGAAAGAAATTTTGTTTGAAGAGATATTCCATTTGCATTGCAGTGGTGAAGGTGTGAGTGAGGGAACAGCTATTTCTCAACAAAATGGCGGCGCCTTATTTGAATTACGTTCGTTGGTCTCCATAATTGCTTTTGCATTCGCCATTCATTACATCTTAAAGAATTTGCAACTTCTGTTCACCACAAGGGACCAATGATCCGATCACAATCAAATGCTGATTTTATTTTAATTTTAACTAATCTGTATTTTTTTTACTCTCTATTTCAATCTTGTTCTAAATTGTCAATTTCAGAGACAAATAAGTGTCATTTCAACAGTGCAAGTTGTAATTATTGGCACGTAAAGTTTACACATTACAAATTCTACTTTGCAAGAATTATACTTGTCAAAAAATTGCTAATTATACAACAATACATACACACATTCCTTTGGACATATAAAAATCATGATTGTTTTTAAATAGATGCTGTTAGTTGTAAAAATAACTAGATAATATAATGCTAGAAGGTGTATGGGCGTATTTAAATTGAAAAAATTGATACACCTAGAGTCATATGCTATTTCATATGATAAAATAGGAAGTGATACATGAAAAAAATAAAAATAAGAAGAGTTAATGAGGTGTATAAACTAAATAAAAATAATATATTATTATTTATTTAAATTAGGCAATGTTGTAACATGTTAAAATGACCAAATAATTAAATTACTAATTAAATAGATTTATTCATTTAAATCACTTAGTCAAAATGTAGTAATGTGTCAAATAACAATAATTTCATCTTTGATTTTTTTTTTTAATTTGGATGATAGATTTAGACTTAAATATTATATTTTTGTATTTTCAATTTTGTATGAAACTTGATAATTCAATTGATAAAGTTTAAATTTAGTTATTGCTTGATTTGTTAATTTAGACTTTGTATTTTTGCTTGACAATACTATTTATGTTTTATTTAGACCTTTACTTTATTGGATACTTTAGTATAAGACTTATATAAATTTTTTGTTTTTAAAGTTTCATAAAAAATTACTATTTAAATTTTTTTTATATAAATGAACAATATTAATGAAAACAATATATTTAAGAGACTAAAAAAATATTTTTAAATTTTAAGAATTAAAAGTAATTTTTAATAAAATTTTAAGGACAAAAAACTTATTTAATCCTTAGTATAACATTGAAATTTAAATCATTTGAATATATTTTTATAAAAAATTATTTAGAATTAATTTTAACAATTTCATGGGTCTAAGTCAACTAATCCACCGGTTGGGCTGAATTGATTTTGTTAACAGCTAGTTTCGATGGTGTTAATTTGAATGTAAAAATATATAATTGGACGTTGAATTACAAGAACAAAACATAGAAAAGAAAATTTTACGAGGATTAAAATAAAAAGAGTAATTAAATTAAAAGATGTAAAAAGAATGATAGTTGGAAAGAGACAACAATAGTGAGACTGGGATGTTTAACAGGTAAAGGTGAGCCATACGTAGGGCTGTGTTGGATTCAGCAAGCTCATTTGACTCTTTTTTTTTGCCCTTTTCTTTTTGCATCTTATCAATTTTACAATGGGATTCATTACCTAATCCCCTTTCATTTAGAAAGATTAATCCATTAATATTTTACATTCTGGATTATTTAATCAGAGATTTCTTGCTATATATATATATATTAATTAAATTTTATTATTATTTACGAATTTATTATATGTAATAATATCTAATGTAGAAAATATATATAAAATACAATTTAATTATTAATAAATAATATTATATTTCTAAATTATATTATATTTATAATTAAATATTAATATTTAAAAATGAAAGATAAATAATATTTAATTTATAAATAAATATTGTTGTTAAAAAATATGAGTATACATAAATAAATCTGTGTATGATTATTTTTAATTATTTAATTTTTTGTACTAAATATTTCTAATTATACTAAAAACAAAAATCGTAAATATTTCTAGTAGTAAAAGGGTACTACTTTACCCTTATCTTATAAGTTTGTTCTGTTAAAAAAAGAATCTGATCAGTTTTTATTTTTTCCTATTTTAATATCATTACAATCTTTTTAGAATACAATTTTTATTTTGTTTCTATTATAGTATTAAGATTTGGATTGTTATGTGACGATTGCGATACAACTATACACGATATTTTGATATTATGCGTCTTTTTACATTTTTATAGAAGTATTTATTAGTACGGCTTGTTTTACTTTTATATTGATATATCATAGATGTTAAAAGTTGACCACCAATTTTTAATTGCGTCAATTGTTTTTCCATTTTTTATTCTGCATTATTCAGTGAATTGTTCACGTTTTATAGTTCAAGACGTAATGTTAACTACCTTTACATTCATAGATTTGGTTCTTAAAGATAATTTAAACCCAAGAAAATGAAGTCTGTGTGATATATAAAATAAATAATTTAATCTTAAACATTTTATAGTTATTGTCCTAAAAAACCATTTTATAATTATTAGGCTTTCCTACTAGCTGTAGGAAAACTATATAATTTATGCTACTAATTGATTATTTTATTTGGAATCTTTCTCGTTAAAACCAACGCAGATTCAAGTAGTAGATACCTTTGGGAATGCAAGTTTAGAATTGTGATTAAGCATATTGATATATTTTTTAATTCCATGTATGTTGAATTTTACGTTTTTAAATATATATATATATGTTGACTATAATTTGTTTCTTTATTGTGTGTATTAAAAAACCATTCATTTATTTTGATATTTCCGCTGCCTATGAAAAACATTTATTGGCAACAATTATAAAAAACCGTTAAGAATATATTCTTTAGGAGTTAGCGTATTAAAAAAATTAAAATTGTTAAGGTAATTATTGACATTTCAGAATTGCGACAATAATGGATGAATGGGTCTTAATGTTTGTTGTACGAATCTTTTGTGTGTGTGTACAGGTAGGTAATGAAGTTCAAATGTAAAATATTTAAACCTCTAATATTAGTCCAATTTATTATTTAATAGTTATGTTGGAGTCCAATCCATGTATTAGTCAAACGGTTTTAGCTAAATTTAGTTCAACGACGTCATACTTGAATTATTGTAAATTTCTGTAAAAAAATCCAAATATTAAAAAATTTAGAATAAGTTATTTAAACCGATTAAAAAATAAATTACAATCTAATTAAAAACAATATTTCTCTTTAGATTTTAGATTTTGCATAATGTTACTAAAACAATACCAAACATACACTATACTAATATTCATTTTATTAATAGATATTAATAATAATGTTATTATTTTAAAATTTTAGTAGTTATATAATACGTGATCTATTATTTAAAGGGGTACATGGGTTATCGTAAAGCAAATAAAATGTATTTGATTCTTACAAATAAACAAATTACACCTTACCTTGTATATACTATAAAAGTTATTTGTGAGAAGAGAAGACACTTGTTTTAATAAGTTGTTACAAAATGTGGTTTTAGGCCAACAAAAAAGAGATAGTTGAATTTGGAAATCAAGTGAAAATGGCCAGTTTTAAGTAATAGACGTGTATAAGATTGTTGGTGGTGAAATAGTCTCGACAGAATCTCATCCTCAGACACATTTTTGTTTAAGAGACTATGGAATAATAAACTACCTTAAAAAATCTTTATTTTTTTCTTTGAAGTTACTCTTAGACAAACTAACCATGATGGATAATCTTATGAAGAGAGGAGCGACACTTCAATCAAACTTAAATACATGTGTTTTGTGCAGAGAACATATGGAGGATAGTAAACATATTTTCTTATCTTGCTTTGTGTCTCAGGGGCTTTGGTATAGGTTCTGAAGTGGTTAGGTGTAAAACCACCATTACATGATGATTTGTCTCAATTGTTTCTTATATATTCTCTTTGGGTGGTTGGGAAGCATAAAAGTAAATGTAGGAGTTTGTTTTAGTATATGATTTGTTGGTGTATATGGATATTTATGAATTTCATTGTTTTTAATGGTAAAACAATGAAGTCTTTGTAAATCATGTTTTCTATTCAAGTATGTCGTGGAGGTGATTACTGTGTAGTTTTGATTTTAATAGGGAGTGTTTTTTCTCACATTTGTGCAAGAACCATTGATTGTATTTGTTAAATATGAAGTAGCTATTTCTAGGAAGTGAAATTTTTTGGATAATCACTTTATGTATGACCTTGAGCTAAAGTTGCATTATTTAGAACTTAGGCTGTCCTTATATTTTTTTACATGATTAGGTTGATGAAACTGTTTGTTTTATCATCTACCATTATATAATAATATTCGATTTTGCCTTAAAAAAAATACATTGTCAAAGTTGATATTTTATATTTACATGTCATCTTTATTTTATTTTTTTCATACATCTCTCTTTTTATTATATTTTTTATTTTATTTTATTTCTTTCCATCTCTTGTTTGCTATACTACTTCTCTCATTATAAACAATAGATTTGTTTTTTTAAATGAAAGATAGTTTTGTATTATTTATGTTCGTATTTGTCCAAACTTTTTATTTTTAAAAATAATAATTTTTATCTTAAGAATAAATCCTATCTATGTTTTATTAAATAAACTTGTCTTAATCAGTTCAAAGAAAGTGGACGAAAAAAATGTGAAGATTATTGGTTGTCTTCTTGGAAGAACTAACAAAGTGAGATTCATTAAGAGGACTGTATTTGCCGTGTGAGGCCAAAATTTATTCAGTGTCCTTTTGTAGTTATGATCATCTATTCGTCTTTTTTAGACGTTGTATCATTTAGTACCTACCAAAACAAATAATTGTTTTCATTCATTGTATCGTGTAATACACCTAGCAATTAGATTTTTAATTCACAGTACGAACCATTTTTATTTTTTTAGCCCCAATCATAGTTTTATAACTTAAAACAATGATACTAACCGCTTTTGTATTCGCATTTTTTCTTTATAATATTTTATTATGTTAAAATTTGATATATTGTAATATTTTATTTTATTTTAATTTGACGTGTATATTAAAAGAGAATTGCAGTTTTTTCTTTTAATTGTGTATGCAATTACTTTTAGTTATTTATTTTTGTATTTTTAAATTTTTTTATATAACTATAATTAATTTTTTTTCTCGATAAGACAACAAATATCAGTAAAAATAAAAAGTATAAGGATATTTTTCATAAGTTGTAGAATATAAAGAGTTAAAACAAAAAAGATCATGAGTCATATAAAACAATTTGTCTCTGTTAGACTTTTGATATAGGTTTGATAGTCATCCTCACCCATACAAAAAACAGGATTCATCAACCGTTCAGCAAATGAGTTGGATGTAATTTTTGCAGCATGATATCACTAAAGGACACTAATTTAAATTGCTTGAACTATGTCTTGAATAGTAGTTGTTAAAACTTTGAAAATCGTTGATTTTCTCACCTTTTAAATCTGTCATATTCTAGCATGAAAGACCAAGTTTTCCTTTGATATGGGTGTTGTATTACTACCCCCATAAAGTAGTGGTAGTGACCTTTGACATCTCCAAAAACCATAGTATGAAACCCCCCACTAGCAACATAATTCTTCTCAAACTCAATAAGAAGTGGCACAAAGTATAAACAAGTGTAGTCTTGACTCCCATGTGAACCACACAACTAGTAGAGATCTTCCTATGCAAGAAGGATGTTGCGCTTCAATAGATTGGTCTCAGGTCAGTAGCCTGTCTACTCCTAGTCGCAAGCCAATAATTGAATCTTTGGAGATACTCTTTTCATCCAAAACTATTTTCTGATGTTATCAACTGGTTGCCCGGAGATAAAAACCTCTCAGCTGAAAATATAGCATATAAGTCTGACCTATTGGACCTCCACTAGACGAAGACTCATTCTCCACCTTCCGAACTAACTCTGCTACCAACTCTTCTTCCCATGTAAATAACTTCCTTCTCCTAGATCAATTCCACCCAACCCCATTTCCTTTTTCTCAACAATTGTTACATGTTTCTCTAGAGCAAGCTCATATAATTGGGAATACACGTCTCTAATACTAAGTTCACCTACCGACCTAAAAACCGATCTCGCTATCATCCTTCAAGCTACGATGAACATGGGTGACCACCAATTTTGCTTACCTTGCCCTCCAATCTCAATTGTGTGTATATTATTTCATCAGATACAATATTATTTCTCTTTCTCTACCTAACTCTCATCATCCTGCCTGTATTTAGAATGTAAAACTTTGACCCACAAACTCTTATGTTTTACGGATAACTTCTATTTCAAACAAAGAATAATATTGGTATTAATAAATGTATACATCCAAAGAAAATAATCTTCTTTATCCAATATACTGATATATAGATACATCTAACCTAATTAATGATAAGAAATATAAAATAATTAATCTACCTTTGAATTAAGTATGGTGTTATATCTATAATTACTCGTAATAGTGGGCCTAGCATTTATGTGTTTCATTTTGAAACAATTCTATGCATATTATTTTTTTTTTAAAAAAAATCATATTAGTACAAAATATCTACTACGTTAGAGGACAAATTCAAGAAACATAAACGGCTATCTTTAATAAGATTTTTTTATTATATTTTTGTATTTATAAGACCATCATATTCAATTTTATTTGAACCAATGACTTATTGATAATTATATACATAATCTATCATTTAATATATTTTTTCTCATGCCACACAAATTTTAAAATTTGTAGCAAAACTTTCAACTCAATTATTAAGGCCGAGTGGTTAGTTTTAAGTTTTAAAATTTATAAAATAGAAAAATTCATTTTGATTTTAAAATTTTAAATTTATAAACAATAATTTTTTATTTTGTATTTTAAAATATTGGTATAAAATCTTTCCTGGTTGACATGAATCCCCGTCAAACATGACAGATGATGAGTGTAAGTAAAAATAAAAACAAAAAATTTAAATTAATTTTGATAGTTGTTTAAATGGGATGGAAATTACTTAAAAATAAACAAAAATGAAGTTAAAATAATTTGAGGCGTATTTTGAAAATAAAAAACGGAAAGCTGAGAATGACATGACATGTTAGGGCTAAGGTAAGGTATGCAAGAGAGGCGCAGAAAAGGACGAGGCGGAATATGAGTTGTAGAGATACCAAACAAAATAGTGACTTGTTTAATATTCCACCTTATCCTTCACCAACATTGCTCTTTGCTCATACTTGTTTATATACCCAACTTAAACAATTTCATTCACTGAAATATAAATAAAACAAGACACAAGTAAACCAACTGCAAAACGATTTTCTTTTCTTTTCTTTTTGTCTACAAATAAAAACGACACGAGATAGATTTGTTGTGTAAGACAAACTCAAAAATTAATATTTATATTCATGTGTCATTATTTTGTGTACTTTTAAGTGAAGAGGGGTGTCAAACATTTTAGTGCCTTTTCATTTTAAGTTTTGAAATCTAGTGTTTCAACGTAAATCTAATAAATCAAAGTATAATAGAAATTAAAAAATAATTTTCATATGCTGACAAAATTATTTTTGCTTTATATATATATATATTTGTTTGAGAATTTTTCAATTTTAATACAGACATTTTTTTACTTGGCAATTTGGTAACGATTGATTTACGTACTCCGTGGTATTTGCACGAGAAAACTAAAACTGTCTTTATGTTATGCTTGACTTAATTTATTTTTAATTTAAATGTTTTTAAGTTAAAGTAAAAACTTAGAGTTTAAAACATAATATAGGTTATTTGTCAAAAACAATTGTTTGTAATATTTCATTTTTTTAGTTTAAAAATATTTTTTAAATTAGTATTTTTTTTAAATTGTCTAATAAAAATATTTTTAAAGTAATACTATAGATGGTCCAACTTATTTTTCAAAATAATTTTTATATAAAAAATAAAGTCGATCAAAATGAATTATATACTTATTTTTTTAGTGATTTTAACGTTATGAGAAAGATAATATATATAAGGTTACAACTTTTATGAAAAATACGAAACTTAATTAGGTCATTTAGGTCTTTAATAAGGGTTACAACACACATAGATATGTTTTGCGCATGAAATTGGAACCTCAACTTCTAAATCACATGACTCAATCAATTTTTAACATTTTTATTTGGTGTTTAAGCTTAAATTGTAGTCTCAAATGTCTACTTTCTAACCTAATAAATAAAATTTGATTTGGTTAAAGACACAGGAAAATATTACAAAAACATTAAAGTATGTCTATACTACAATTTTAGAAAACAAGTGTTCAACTTATGTAAGATTTCAAAATTACAACTATAACCCCAAACTTTCTATTCCTACTATCTTTAATATTTAATTAACATCACACACTATGATTATATCAATAATCATCAATTTCACCATAAATCATTCATATAAGTTCTTCACCATTTAATCATCAATAAGGTTCATAGGTGCAAATAAACATGTCAATTGAATAAAACATGTAAATTCATTGAACAAATATCTAAATCATAACAAACAATCACATTCGTATTTTATCCTTCAGTGTGTCTCCTATAGCCTTGGGGTATTTTCCACAACTTTGTAGGAAAAACTCCTATACATGTTCTCTAACTACGTCACTCACACTCACGTGAGATTTGCCATAGATATGTTTTGTGCGTGTGCATAAGGATTACAAATCCAAATCACATGCATCTAATTTTCAGTCCATCAAATCACTCACAAAGGACTAAAAAACTCATTTCAAACTTCCATGCACGTCCGAACACAATGGTAATCAATAGAACTATTAAAATGGGCCTGGCCCGTGGGCCTACAAAATAGATTAGTTTGGACTTTAAAAAAAAAAGACACAAATAGAAACGAACCTTTTTTAACTTGATCCATTTGGCTTAACTATGTAAATAGATCTGGGTTGAGCCGACTCGGTGAGTCATGGGTTGACCCGCTCAGATTACTACCTCCAGTGATCAACAATCAATTGCACAACCATATCATTAAAGCAAGAATTACCAAATCCAAAATAAAGATTTAGCTTCCCTTACCATCCAACAATATATCAACACAATTAATAATCCAACAATGTATCAACACAATCACACAAGAATTTCATGAAGGAAAACTTTTTTTTTTTAATAGAGATTCATTAACTATTCATAGGCACCAAATACACATGAATTTCAATTTATCAAAACTTTTCATCATTTAAATGCAAAACACCAATTAAATAAAACAATATATTCATATAGTCGTGCTTAATTTATTAGCACTTGTTGCATGTGTTCATAACCTTGACATACATAAAACTTATTAAAGTTGAGGGATCGTTTGACTACCATTTTTTCTTTACACATGCATGTCACGTGAGATATAATTTTCCACTCTCCTTTACATCAAATGATGATCTTGTATGTGAAGAATGTGTCTTCAAGTCTCTAAATGTTGCTCCTTAAACTTTCCTAACAAACTTTTCTTTGCAACTTTCTCTCAAGCCTTCTAGGGTTTGAACATGAAACTGAAGATCAATAGTCTAATCCCTTTGAATTACTCTAGATTAACTATTGGATAGAAATGTCTAGCAATAGATAAATTACTCTTCAGTTTGTCGTATTATTTACACCCATATTTATTTTGTTTTTGTATAAAATTAATTTTTAATTTATTCTAATAAACACAAATAATAAAAATATATTAATATATTATTTTTCTCAAAAAACCGGAATGTTATGATAATGAAACGTGAAATAGGAAAAAAATATACTTTTTAGTAGGGTAGTGACGTCAATTATTAGTCGGAAAAAGCAAAGTCACGCTATAGTCAACTTCAATAATATGATTATATATACGCATGGAATATATATTTAAAATGAATTAATTTTACTATTTATAAAAAAAAAAATTGAATTGTATGCTCTAACTATTAGATATAATATATTTATCGGTGTTCATCAAATAGTACCTCGAGGAACATTTTTATTTATGAGATAAGGATATTTTTTAAGAGCAGTTATTTGCTCCTTGGGAAGACCCCCTTCTCTGTAAAAGAATAAAAATTAAGACATAAATTATTATATATTTATGTTATTATATTAATATGTATTTTATTTTCTATTCTAAAATATATTTGATCAATTAATTATTTTAAATGTTAAATAAAATAACAAAAGATAAACTATGTTTTTAGTACATAATTTTTTTTAAAATTTATGGATTTTGTATATAAAATTTTCTATTGAATGATCAAGATGTATTATTAAGCACTAATGTGTCACTATATTTATTATTGTTTTATAGTTAAACTATGTTTTTAGCATATGAATTTTTTTAAATTTATGGTTTTTGTATAAAAACTTTTTGTCAATTGATCAAGACGTACAAACATTTTTTTTGTTTAAAAAACATTTGAGGAAAAAAATATACCTCATAATAATTTTCAAAAGTATGGTTTTGAAGTTAATTAAAAAAGTAATGTTGTGTTTAAAAAAATTATGAAATAAAAATTTAAATTGAGAAATGTAATTATATTCATTGTCTAAAAAATATTAAGAAACATAAGTGAATGAGACAAAGGGGAGGCTGCTAGCGAGAATATAAGACAAGGTATTGCACAAGGCATAAGCAATGAAGGCTTTACATAAGTGGGTGACAAGTGAGGTGCGGACACATGGGGATAGGTAGGGGAAGGGGGATGAGAAGTGCGGGAAAGAAGGTGAATAATATTTTTTTTCCCCAAATTATAGAGGCTAAAAACAACTACAAAATGTAATAAAAATTTGCTAAAAATTTTAATTAATAAAATAATAATAAATAGAGTGACACATCATCACTTAACACCTAAAATAAACAGACAAACTAATATGTTGAATGAAAAAAATATTTGCATACTTTGACCAATCAACAAAAGATTGTGTCTCAAAATCATAAATTTGAAAAGTTTATGTACCAAACATAGTTATCTTTATTTTATTAATTAATTTTTTTATGGCGTCACCATTTAATAGCTAAAATAAACATAACAACTAAAATATTGGATACAATTTTTTTGTATAGCTTGACTATCAACAAAACGTTTATATACAAAAACCACAAATTCAAAAAAAGTTCATATACAAAAAACATAGTTTTACCTAATAATAAAATATAAATGATCTAAAAGCAAAGTACAAAGAAATTAATGATTTGATATGCTTAAAATATACAAAAATAATATCATATATATTAGGAAGCAACAAATATATTGAAATAGGACTGGTATTTATAATATAAGGGTTGATAATAAACTTAAAACACTAATAAAACTAAGCTACTCTTGGCTGATTTTTGGTTTTAAGTTTAAATTTATAAAATAAAAATCTAGTTTTGGATTTAAAATTTTAAATTTAAAGAAGGTAACATTTTTTTTTTAAGATTTAACATTGTTGTTAAATTTCAAGTTTATTGGAATCCTTTCTTTGTGGAGATTGTAAATGTAACAATAATTAGCTAAAGATCGGTGACGACTATAAAAATATATAGAAGATAACAATCGATTGTGACAATTGAAGATAAGTAAATATAATAGTTATTGGAGGTTGACAATGACGAGCCATGATAATTGAAGATAGATTAGAAATGACAAATGATGATGATGACTAAGGACTTCAAGGTGGTGCTTGAAGACAAAAGAAGGTGATCGCTATTGAAGGTGGTCACAAAAGAAGGTGGTCAATGACCAATGTTGGGTGATGATAATTGACAACTAATGATTAACAATTGATATTGATAGTGGATTATGGGTGATAATGGCGAGATAATACAAATGATAAGATTGAGTAAAATTAGAAACCAAAATTTCAAAACCAAAATTTATTGTTTTTAAATAAATAGAAATTATTTTAAAAATAATTAAAAAATAAAAATCATAACCATTTTTGGTTTTAAAATGCATCAAAATAAAGAATGGTAGGAAAGTTGAGAATCACCCTATCAAAGTGTAACATATATTTTGTGATCTTTAATACAATGTTTATTAAGTAAAATTACTAAAAGTGTAATATTAATATTATAAATGTATTTTTACCGTTAAAATTATTAGTATTATTTTAAAAATAAATAAATTATGTATTGAGAGCATAAAATAAATTTATGATTGATGGATAATGTAAATTCTACTACAATGCAAATACATAATTATTAAACTTACTTTCTAATCATCATTTTGAACAAAATCATAAAAAAATAGTATTAAGCTAATACAAAATCACGTGTCATACATATATTCCTTAAGCACTGTTTTGTAAACTATGATATAGTGCCTAACATAATACATAAGGTTTGATTGACTGTATAAATATATACACAACTATAAATGAAATAAACTAAACCAATCACTGTACAATAATTATTTTAGTTGGCTTTTCTTTTTTATTCTTCATAAACACGAAATTAATTTCATGGTTTCTTTTTCACGCCATATCCTCTTTGTTTTTAATTTGATCCTATCATGTTAAAAAATATAATACTTTGTTTTTTTAGTTTTGCTAATTATAAACAAAGTATTAAGTTTTTTACCAAAGAATATATTAGATATCTATTTTATATTATCAACTAATCACAAATAAATATTGTATGATTTTTTAGATATTATTATTAAAATAAAAAAATATAAATTGTAATTTACAACTGACGGTGCAAAACTATTTAGTATGTTTGGTTTTATGTTATATAAATATTTTTTTATTTATAATTAATTTTAGATAAATTTTAATATATTTTATTATTGGAAAAATTAATTTGAAATGATTTCTGTATAAAAAAATTACACTATTTTTACTGAAATTACTTTTAACTTATTTTATAATAAAAATAGTCGAAATATAAATCACATCCTATAAAAATCAATTTGTTTTGTGTTTATCCAAACACGTGCTTAAACCATCAATCATGTATAATCTATTTTTCCTTTATCCCCGTATATGCAATCTCTACTAATTTGTCTGTTTTTGATTCTGTGTTTTATAATTAATTTTAAACTTAAAATTGATTTTTAGACATGCTTTAAGCTATTTGGTTTGCATGGGAGGATAATTTATAATTAATTATGGATCGAAAAAAATTTAAATTAACGTTTGTATTGAATAAAACAAAAAAGTTTTACCATGACATTCCATCACAACTTTTTATTTATATTGATTTTTTTGTAAAATTAACAAAATTATCATAAATAAAAAATTTGTGATTTATAACAATATTCTGTATATTCCAATTTTTTTATTTAATTCTAACCTATCATTAATTACAAGAAAATAATTTATTTTCTTAATTGGTTTTTTATTTCATTCCAATGTATAATTATTCTTCTTTGGTTATTTATTTAATTAAAAAAATTATAATTAAAACCACACTTATATATATATACATAAACCATATTTGTTACATATTTCTATTTCATTACATATAAAGATAGGGAAGATTTTATTTATGTATATATTTCCCCTCTACTTTTTCCTACTATAATGATCACATTTATCAGAATATTTTAATAACAGATTTGTATAATTAGTAGACAGAAGATAAAAAATGACAACCAATGGGGTCCTTCTATTACTACATGTCTTCCTTGATCGTTGACAAACACTATAGTAGAGACGCCGATCCCCTTGAACGTACTGAGTTCTCAGCCTAATTCAACAGGTACCTGAAAAAATGGTTGAAATAACTGTTGAAAAAAATTTGGGTAATTGGGTGCGAATATCTTTTTAAATTTGTATTTACATATTTTATATATATATAAGAACCAAGAAAAAACAAATATCAAGTAAATAATTTAAATAATAACAATTTAAATAATATATATATATATACAACTATTTATATAAAAATGGTAATATATATATATATATTTATACATATTTTTTTTATAATAATTTCTTTATTTTTTATTTAAAAAATTTGAATTATTTTTGTAGTCACTAGTCAAGATAAATGTACTTTTTTACCATGATTTTTAAGAAATACAAAGATATTTCACCTTAAATATTTACTCATTTAAATTCTCAGGGACAATCCTACAACTACAAAATAATTCAAACCTTTAGTTCAACATTAATTTTTTTTTTCAAAAAAGTAACCATTACCTTTAAAAAAAAAATGGTAAACAAATAGTTTTAAAAAAAAACTAATTTAATAACCTAAATAAGATTACGAACATTGTAAAAAGTATAATATTTAAAAGTGATAAAGATCTCATCCCTTTACCTTTAATAATTGAAATATTACAAGAATTTGAATTATTTTATCCGAATACATAATTACTATCATTACCTGTTTCTTATTACTTAAAACTCTTACTATTCTTTTTACTTTTCCTTCTCGCGATCAATACTCATCTATCTATAAGTTAAGTGTAATGATATATTTTATTATTATCTTTTTTAATTTTAATTTTTATTATTTTTTTATTCTAATTACTAATTACTATTTCCTTGGCTTTCCCTTTAGTTATAGATATGTATAAGTTAGTTTTTGATAAGTTTTACTAAGATTTATCTTATCTCAATGCTTATTATGTTGTTGTGTGTGTGATTTTTGTTTACGTTACTGTTGTTTATATATATGTTAAAAATTTTAAAATAAATTATAAATTTTTATTTTTATTATTTTACTTTATAGCATATATTCTAAAAATATTTCAAATTAAATATTAAATATTTACATTTAATAATAATACAATATTGTACTAAAAATGTAATAACATTTTTTTATGATATATATATATATTATCTTTTTTAAAAAATATTGTAATTGAAAATTTAAAATAGCATAATTATTTTATATTAAATATTATTTAAATTTTATTTGATTTAATAAATATAATTAAATATTTTATTATAAATTTGGGAATATTACATGATTTAATGCTAGTGTAAAAATTTTTATATTAACAATACATACTCATTAAACTCATAAAAAAATTTTATATTAAATTTTATCAGTTTAATTAGTATGACTGACTGAAGTTATAAAAGAGTTTTACAAAATAATAACTCTTTATTTGTATAATTTAACTTTTAAAATATTAATTAAAAATTTAATAAAATTATTATAAATGAAAAGTTGTGATTGAATGTCGTTATAAGTATCTTTCCACTCATTTTCCATACCTAATTAAACTTAAATTTTATTTTTAATTTATTTTTACAATAAAAATATCAAAATATAAACCAGATGTATCAATGTGAATTTTAATCTAATCAATTATATAAAATGAATTATACTTTTGTCAACGCGTGTCTAAACCCACTTCAAAGAACAAAATTTCCATTCACACACATCACAAGCTTTTCGAAAGTAACAAGGGGAAGATAGTTTCCATGGTCGACAAAAAAAAGATGTGGTCACGCCCCTGTCGCAACCTGTATAATATGCCTTGGTGTGTCCCTCACTATTTCCTTTTTTCTCCATTGTTGTGGATGTATATTATCTATAATTATTATCATCTTTGATCATTATAATAAAAATACTATATTTCTGTATACACATTTAATTGATTTTTTAAATACTATTGAAAAATAATTACTAATCATATGTTTGTTTAATTTTTCTTTTCTTCTTTATTATCTTTCTAGTTTTTACATTTTATTAACTTCTTTTATTTTATTTTATTTTATTTTATTTTTATTTAAAATATAAATATAGGCACCAAATACAATTTAATTTAATTATGTTCACACTTTACAGTAAATAATTGATTGTATTGTTTAAAATATTTATTATTGCACAATTATATAATAATTTTAGAATTTAATTATTAACATGCACCAATACATTGACATTCAATCTTAATTTTTTATTTATGATAATTTTATTGTTTTTACTTGTTAATACTTTAAAAATCACGAAAAGTTATAATTAGAATAGTATAGAATTCTTTTATGCCGTCATTAGACACTAATTAAACAACTCATAATTTTATTACCACCGCATGTGCAATTTTTATTATAACTATAAATGGGTTATTAGGAATAAAAATATTATATGTATTCACATTAAAATATACTTAATGTAATAAAAATATTATATAATTATATGATAATATTTTAAACAGTGATATTATTTTTTAATTGTTCCAATATATTATATCATATTATACTACATTATAACAATTATATATTGTATAACATTATACAATATTAAATAATATATTTTAAAATATTTTTAATATTTTATAATATTATATACAACCGTGCAAATATTATATAATGATATTAGATTACATAAAATATAATGTACAATTAATATAAAGTTATAAAATATATGTATATGATAAAAAATAATATAATTAGTTTAATATATATTTTAATATGATATAATAATATATTATAATATTATATAATTATATCATATATTAAATACTATTAATATATAAAATATATTATAATATTAATATTATAACATTATAAAATATTATAATATATGATATAATATATTATAGAGCTAATTATGGATGCATCCGGAGATTTAGTGTAATTACATATACACTCCTTGTTATTTTAGGTATTATTTTCACACCGGCGAGAGAATGTTAGTGTAAAGTTTTGAGAGGAGGGCTAGTATAAAGTTGTTAAACATACAGAGAAATAACGGTAATGAATACATAAAAATAAGAGAAAATGGTAATTCATCTATGATTTCACTAAATCTAAGGGGGTGTATTCGTAATTTGCTCTATATTATAATACATAATAAGATTTAAATGTAATATTGCAATATATTATAATATTATATTAATTGTATAATAATAATATATATTACATTATTAAATATATTAAAATATTATAATATATAACATTATAATATTTTAAAAAATATAATATATTAATAATATTAATATTAATGTATTATTAATACTATAATATATAATATTATTATATTATAATAATATGTTATAATAATATTAATATTATTAATAGTATTATAATATAATAAAATGTGTTATTGCTATAATGTATTAATATAATATTAATAATATACATAAACATTATAACAAGGGAGAACAGCCACGGATTCCAAGAATACGTTTAAGAAGAGAGTTACTCTCCATCCTTACCGTCTATTTTCTTAAAATTTAATAATTGTTATAAGTAATTAATTTTAATTATTAAATTTCAAGAAAACCAAGAGATATGATTGTAAGTAAGTTTCTTAAATTTACTTTTAAACATATATCCATATTAATAATAATCATAGTCTGTGTGATCACTAATACCACCCGTGGCAATGGTGACATTGACGATGACGGTAGTATTGACATTGACAACAACAATAATAACAAGGGTAAGGATAAGTTACGATAAAAGAGTTACACAATATCTTTGTATAAGTTTGATATAATATATTTAACTATCAATATATTGAATTAATAGTGTACCAATAAATATATGAGTTTAATTGATATACACAGTTTAAGGTAAATATTTTATAATGACATTTAATCACAGTCCTTTATTTATAGTAAATTTGTTAACTTTATTTATTACTATTTTAAAAGTCACATAAACGAAAATTCATGATTAACTTTATTTCCACTATACTAATTAAACTCTAAATATACATATATATATATATATATATATATATTTATTTATATATATTTGAACTAATATATTTAATCTCATAATTATTATTGATTATTTTCATTTCTTACCGTACTTTTTTCTTGATACTTCTTATGTATATTGATTTAGGGGGGGTTATAAAATTGACAATTAAACCGTTTTTATTTATACATAAAGAGTGATCAGCAATTAAACTTTTATAACCCTTCAGTCAAATCAATTAAATGGCTAATTAAATCCTTTTATTAACCGAATTCATACTTGTTAATTAAACTTTAATTAGCCATCGGAAAAATATTATGAATACTCCGTAGGAGATTTGACAGTGTCACTTTTTATTTAAGAAATTATAATTATTTAAGTTTTTATTTAATAAATTATAATTATAGTATTACTAGGATATATTTTTGACTGGAGAGTGATAAAAAAATTTAACGACTCCTCCGTTAGTGTTTATTCATTTTTGTTGACATTTATTTATCTACTTATTTGTTTATAAAAAAAGGGGAAAAAAAGAGAAAAGAATAAGCTTGGGATTGCAAGTTGAGGACACAGCAGTCTGAGTCCTCCCTCTCCAATGTCTCTCTCTTGTGGCAGCCTTGAGAGTTCACAGTTAATAATAATGCATCCCAAACTATTTCTTTCCAATTCACTTCCCACACACAACTCCTTCAAAAAAATCATGTGACTCCCAAAACAACTTCGGAAAATCCTTAATTTTTGTATATACTTCCAAAAACACATAAATACATAATACATCATACGTGATGCTGTGGGTGAAGAAAACAAAGATGTTCAAAGGAACACCATAGTTTGTGTTTGCTTTTGCGTGTATATATAATAGTTTCTTCACAGTTCACACCCCAATTCATCTCTTCAATCAATGAAGAAGACCTCCGCCGGCGACGGCTTCACGTCATGGAGTTCCGGTGGCAGCCACCTTTTGGTGAAAAGGCTCATCCAACTCTCCATGTTCCTTGTTGCCTTTGCTGTCTTCCGGGTGTTTCTCTTTCACTCTGCTTCTCCCTTTGGATTCCCTACCTTCTCACGTTACTTCAATGATGACTCTGCAAAAGTGAGTCTCTCTCTCTATGTTTTTCTTTCTGTGTGTTCTGCAATTGGGATTTATTGGTGCTGCTGAATGGTTGAGAATAAAAGGACTAAGGACTCATTTTTGGGGTTGTGGATTTTAATGTCTATCTGTCTTGCTAACCAAAAAGTTCATATCTTTTTTTTAGTTTTGATGTTTTTTTTTTTTTTTTATTTTTTTATGCTCTTCCTTTTGAAGCTTGCCTTGTGATTGGGTTTATCAAACCTTTTTATTTGTGGGTCAATTTGGGTTATTCTCCGTCACGCCAATTGCCAAACTTGAACAAAAGAACCAAGCTTTTTAGAATGCTTATGTTAGGTTGTTATGCTATTTGTTCTGAGTGGTGGAGCTCACCATGTCATTTTTTTGTTTCTTTCCCTAAAATTACTATCTAATAGCATATTGGATCAAGTGAAAAGATAGCCCTTTTTGTTAGTTTGGTTTAGATCATGCTCTGAAAGTTAAAATCACGACTCAACCATTATTCAGCCAAACTTTTACATTTGTTAGGATTAATTTTTGTAAATTCTGAGATTCTTAAAAGATATGTAAAGAAAGTTCATGGATTTGTAACTGATGAGGATAAAGGGGCAGAAAAAAATGCGTAGTGGAGTGTGGGGCTACTTCTAAAATATTACCGTTGCTGATTGGACATGCATCTCATTCAGTGGACTCCATGCCTAAAGTTTCTTAATTGTAAATTTGGCACCATTTGAAGTTTTGAACTTGTGAAGCTGAGTTTTTTCTCTTTCCCCTTTCTCTAACTGTAATTTCCTAGTCCATATGCCTGCAAACTTCACAGGCATCTTTTGAATTGGTGTGTTTGTGATTGTGAAATACTCCTCTCCATTAAATTTATTTGTGTTTCAAATAACTGAGTGTTTGCAAACTTATTTTTTTAATTATATCAATTTGGCAAATCCACTTCTTGTGCTTCTCGTTATATAATATTATTATTTTGGCTCATAAAAAAAATAAGAATGTTGGCTGAGGAAAAAAATCTTTTTTTATTAGGATTCATAAAAATATTTAATCTATAATTTTTTAATCTGTTTTGAAATGATTTTCAATAATTTTTCTTTTAATTCTTTAACCCAAATTTTTACGGAAGACCAGATTAATTTTATAAAATTAATTTTTGTTAAGATTGATGGTTTTGCATACTTTATTCATTAAAACTCATCATAAACTTTTTTTTTAATCTAATCTAAAAGTTTGCAGAATAGCAGTACTTAAAATATACAGTAATTTTGAAGGACTCAACTAGGGCGTTTCAACTTTGATGACATCAATTAATTGATAAACTTTGGTGAATTGTTCCATTCCTCTTTCTCTCTCCAGAAAAACATATCCTGAAATAAGAATATACCAACATACTTTATTCATTAAAACTCATCATAAACTTTTTTTTTAATCTAATCTAAAAGTTTGCAGAATAGCAGTACTTAAAATATACAGTAATTTTGAAGGACTCAACTAGGGCGTTTCAACTTTGATGACATCAATTAATTGCTAAACTTTGGTGAATTGTTCCATTCCTCTTTCTCTCTCCAGAAAAACATATCCTGAAATAAGAATATACCAACGGGAATTTAGGCTCAGCTGTCTGAGACAGGGGATAGTATGATGCCCAAAAATTAATGCACATAAACAATAATTCATAGACGTATGAGTTACCCCATTTTGACATTTGTTTTATAAATGTTAGTTTATGTTTTAAGAGTACTAGTTGAAGAAGTAATATTAAGATATTTTTGTTGAACTATGACAAAATATATATTTTCTATAAATTTTTAATTGCATTTCCATATAATTTGTAATAAAATTTCTCTTTTTAACTCTTAATTAGTATTTTTATGATGGTAGTTAAAAAGACATTTTTTGTTAGGAACTTTTAAGATAGTCTCGGCATAGAATTATATTAATTTTTAGGGTACTATATATTTTTAAAAACTATTAACTAAACCAATTGTTATTAAAAAAATTGTTTTTTGAATTTTTTTATCAGAAGGTCAAAACATAGTTGTAAAACCATTTAAGTATTTTGGTGGGAGAGAAGTGCTAGGGAAAAACTTTTCTTATGGTTGACTATAATTCATTGGAACTACAATTTTTGTGGATTTCACTTCAAATTCATAATAAATTCTAAATTTTAACAAATTATATAGAATTATAAAAAAAGAAAGTGTTGTTAGCATTTTTTTTTGCAATAAATAAATTAAGATATATTAAAAAAATAATTAATAATTTTTTTATGAATATAATTTATATTTAATTTTAAATTTTTCATGTATGATAGTTTTGTTATCGTCAATTCCCATTTCTTTTTTGGTCAGTCATTTTGAAATGACATAATGAAGAGAACAAATTACCAATGAAAGATCATTGACCTACTTTATTCAAAAGGGAAACAAAACCATTGACCTACTTCAACTATTGAAATTGACCATCTCTTCCATGATTTATGCTGGAGACAGGAAACTTTAATACTTGATTGGTTACGTTTGGTTCCACAAGATTGTTGCATATAAGTTTTTAATTATTAGCATTTAAATGAGAATAAATATGGTCCATAGTTGATTAGTATTAATTAATTTTTTGAGTTTTCCCCGTGTCTTTTCAAGAATCTCACCTCATTAATGGTTTTATAAGGCCACATAATATTGTATGTTGTGATGGTATTGGCGATCCATGTGCCAAGATAATGGCCATCAGACATAACTAGCTGTTCACGTGGTTGTCCTAATTTAGACTTATTGTTGACTATTCTAAGCTGTTCGAATTGATATTTAATCATATTATTATTGATTAAGATTACACAGATTACCAATTGGAATTATAAGGTAAGGTGACAAAGTTTAGGTATAGAGAAAAGTTGAGAAGGAAAAATTATGTGGTCGAATATCTATAATAACAAAAACCAACTTATTCATCACTAACATTTTGTCTATAAAAAAAAAAAATTAAGCAGGAAGCGTTGATGTTGGTCAATTTGAAAGTGCAACTTAATAAATAGCAAGGGATGAAATTGACTATAGTAGGCAAAACCTTAATTGCAATTTTAGGTAAAGTGGCCTTTATTATCCATAGTCTGGTACAAGCTATTGTTTGATTTTTCTTTTTTTATGCACAAGTGGAAATGGAATAAAGGGATACAATCCTCTGTTTTAGATATTATTCTTATGTGGATGCCATAATCAATAATGGTACTGTAATAATATCAATCGGTCAGCTACTATTCTATACTTGCAAATTAGTGAGGTTGAGGGTCACTGAAAATATAGAATTAGTCTATAATTTTCACAGAAAATAGTTGTTTGTGTCACAAGTTTTGTGGTTAGATGTACAAATGGAGGGGACCATTTTGTTACATATTTACTTACTGTTTGAAAATCATACCTTTGAATTTGATGTACATTTTGCTCATTTTGTTTTCTTGCATGCTTGCCTAACCATTGTGAATTATTACATATATCTCAGATTATTTGACTTGTTGCACACTTGATGCTAATTAAAGCATTCTAGAAGGGGATTATATTGTTTTATCTATTTGAGTTTGACAAGCATGGTGAAAACTACTCGTCTTATTATCCTTCTCACGCGTTTGATGAAAATCTTCTCTGAACTTGGGATACCAAGTGTTTGATGTAGTCATGGTTTTTTTATGTAGCAGGCTGATTATGATCCAAAGTTACAGAGTATTCTTAGAAACGCATCTATGAGGGACAAGACAGTGATAATCACAACTCTAAATTATGCATGGGCAGAGCCAGGTTCCATATTTGACCTCTTTCTTGAGAGTTTTCGCCTAGGGAACCAGACACAAAAGTTTTTGAATCACTTGGTGGTAATAACTTGGGACCAAAAGGCACATGCTCGTTGCCTTGCTTTGCACAAACATTGTTACCAACTTGAAACTAATGGTGACAATTTCACTGGTGAAGCATTTTTCATGACTGCAGACTACCTACATATGATGTGGAGAAGAATTGAATTCCTTGGTACTGTCCTTGACATGGGGTACAACTTCGTGTTCACGGTATATATGTATTTTCTTTTTTGCAACTTAGCTTCTTAAAATCTTTACAATGCACACACAATAGCACACTAGACTACAATGATCTAGGTTCAAAGTTGAATACAGAAATTTAATATGAGAAATACTGCATGGATTGATGGTATAAACTATAAGAAACATTTTATTTCCAATTAATCAGTGTGATAATTTTGTTGATTTTTACCATAATTTCTAATTAATTGACAACGTAACAAGTAAAATCTTATTACTGTATGGGTATATAAAAATTAAACTCATCTAATATTTTGTTTTCCTTTGCAGGATACTGATATAATGTGGCTTAGAGATCCTTTCAAACAATTTTATAAAGATACAGATTTCCAAATAGCTTGTGATTTTTTCAATGGCAATTCCTATGACTTAAACAACTTTCCAAACGGAGGGTTTAATTATGTGAAATCTAATAAGCGAACAATTTTTTTCTACAAGTTCTGGTTCAAGTCTAGGTGGGCCTATCCAAAGTTGCATGACCAGGATGTGCTCAACAAGATAAAAAAGCACTCCACCATTTCCAAAATCAAGCTAAAAATTAGGTTCCTTAGCACTAGTTATTTTGGAGGCTTTTGTCAGCACGGAGAGGACTTCAGCAAGGTCTCAACAGTGCATGCCAATTGTTGTATAGGTTTAGAGAACAAAGTCAATGATCTCAAAATTTTGCTTCAGGATTGGAGCAAGTACATGGCATTGCCTAAAGATCAGAAAAAACGGTCACATCCTTCTTGGAGCATAAGTTGCAGGTAATGTAAATGATTTTTGTTAATTAATGTTTCATTATAAATAAATTGATTTTATAGAGTAAAAAAAAATTTAATGTTTTCAAAAATATTATAATTATGTAATATTAGTGGCAGTTCCCGTACCGAAATGGATGATTTATTATATATGTTTGAGAGAAACTAAAATTATTATTTAGATTAAGTTTTTCAATTTTACAATAATTATTTCAAAAGTTATATACTTTACTTACTATAATTTTTAATTAGTTAACATTGTAAGTTTTTTTACATTAACAAGTACGTAGATATTAAGGTTTATATTTTAAAATAATTATAAATTTAGATGATGGATAATATGAGCTCTGGATTTAAGCATAGATGTTGAAAGTCAATTAAGCCTGAGCAGAATCATAACAAAAAAATTGACCAGGGGAGTTGTTGAATAAGATGAAGTTACGTATAAATATAAATCACAGGTACAAATAAAAATATTGACATGTCAATTCATTTGATGGAAGATTTAAAAAAAAAAGTGTAATATGTTTCTAATAATTATGTGCCACAGATAGAATTTAGTGGAGGTTTTTAATGTATGGTACTATCATTAATGGACATCGTTTTCTGTCACTGTTTTGTATAATGTTGCACTTGCACGTGGGTGACATCATGCAGGACGTCCTTCGAAAGTTCCAGGAAAAGGAGGCAGAAGAATAGAGAGAGGTTCAGAGGGGCTTTGCTGTAATTCAGGTATGCCAATTTCTTATAAATAATAAATTATTGTGATTTAATATAATGTTAATCAAACTCTTTTTTATTATTATAATTTGTTTTAGGTTTAGTATGTTTTTTTTACATACGAATTACTTTTAAGGTTTTATAAAATTTAACAAACATTTTCCGTTTTTTTAGCATTGCATTAACCTAGTCTAATATAAAATATGTCAGTGAGGATTAATATAAAAATTAAGAGATATTATATACTTTGAAATTAAAAAGTCTAGAAAAAATAGTGTAATTTAATTTAATTATTATAAATAATTATTGTTGGTAAAAGTGACATTTTTATAAATTATTGATTTTTTTTTCTCAAAACACTCTTAATTTCACTTTCATGTTGATTTGTTTCTTGCTACTAGCATAGTCGTCTTTTTTATTTTTTATCGTCTTAATTTGTATTGGCTTTTACTTAATAAAGATGTGGTGGCTTCATGATAATTTAGTTTTTCTTTTTGTTTGTAACTTGGTACAAGCAAATAGAAATACCTATGATTCTATGTGACTCATTCATGAGTGCCAAAAGTTTTGGGTAATCTCTTTTCGTCTTTACTCATGTTTTTAAACAGAACATATTGTTGATTTCAGATACTGTTACACCATATTTATGTCGTAAATCTTTCAATTTTTCTCTCCTATTAAATAAGTGAATAAGTATTTTTTAACTAGTAATTTAGCCTCAGGATAAATGTTAATTTTTATATAATTAAAATTAATATTTTAAATATATAAATTATGTAATAATTAATTTTTAATAAATAAATATTTCTGATACATAAATTAAAATTAATATTTATAAGAAATAATTTTCATTATGATATAACGTTATTTTTTTGTTAGGTTAAAGTTATTTTAATTAGTGATATTTATTTTAAAAGTTATTAATTTAATTTAGAAATAGAGATTAAGATTTAAATATAAAAAGATAATTTGAAATAGAATTTTTTAGCAATTCGAAGGATTATTGTACATTGTAAATATCATTTAAAAAAGTAAATAATATTGAAAATATCTAATTAAAATTTGTTTACAATATAAATGTTTATTTTAGATAATTAAAATTCATGTTAAATAAATAATTTTAAATATATAAATTATTTATAGGGATATATAAATAATTATATTTTAAATTATTTATATTGTGATAAATAGTTTTTTTAACTATTGATAATTTTTTTAAAATAAAGAGGAAAAAGATTGTCTGGGAAAAAGTTAAGGAAAATTTTCTAAATTTTTATTAAAAAGAAAATTCTAAAAATATTATCATTCAAAATGATAATTATACTAATTTTCATATAAGATTAGACTATCGGAAGGTTTCTGAACTATTTAAATGTTTTAGTTAAAATTCCAAACTATAAAAAGGTAATTTGAGCTGTTGATTTAGTAGAATTTTTGTCATTGATCCTCTAAGATTTTTAACATCACAAGTTTTGGCTATGATAAGTCGTATGTATACTTAGTTATAAGAATTTTTACAAAATGAAGAATTCAATCATAACTTTTAGTTTGAAGATCAAATTAAATTTTTGAATAATTTAAAAACTTACTTACTTAACATGGAAAATTTTTACGCTGACATTTAATCATATATTTTTATTTATATGATTTTTAAAATATTAATCAGTAAAATCAACAAATTTATATCATAAATTAAAAATTATGATTAGATATTAGTGTAAAGCTTTGTACATTGTAACTTTATACTAATTAAACTCTTTAGGGTTAAGTGAGAAGATTGATGTTTGTATTTTAACGTATATTACACATTTTTATTAATTTTACTGAAGGAGTCTTATGCTGATTTATTTACGTATTTCTATTGGTTTTGAAGGTTGAAACTTGGAAAATAGCTGACTCTAATTTCATATCAGAGCAAAAGATTGTCTAGGTCTTGCGAAACCTACTCTTTTGCAACTGAGAAGAAATGTGTATAATAGAAACGCTACAAATAAAAATGCAGGAAATAGAGTGAAGCTGCAAGAATTCTGACACTAAACTGCCAATTGCTTTTAGTCAAAGTTTAGTTTCTTACTTCTTTTGCTAAAAAATATAATGCTGTCATTTCTATCTATTTATTTTATACTTTATATGAATTTTTCATTTGATTGGTTAAAAATCTAGATATTACATACATAATAAATTAAATACATGGAAGGTTTATTATTCAAACAACTTTTTTATTTATAATATGAAGTATTTAAAGACACATATATTACTATTATTGAAAAAATTACATTTGAATTTTATTTTTTATTAAGTTTAATTAATTATATCTTGTGATCCTATTTTTTCTTTAACTTTATATTATGCTTTTATTTTTTAAATTATGAGATTGTATAACTAATTTTTAAAATTATTGAATTTGTAACAGAATCATTAATGAATTAAGATTGACTGTGAAGTTGCAAACATTGACTGACACACCTAATAATAATTTGATAGTCATTTAATGTTGTGATAGATTCAAATTTTGTAATTTAAAGTCATAGAACTAAGATAAGCTATATCATTAAATTATTTTTACATGTAAAAAATTAACAACTGTCATTTATAGTCAATGAAAATCCATAATTAAATACAAATAAATCATTTTAAAAAATATGATGTTCAATGTGTAACAATCTCATGGTATCATATATTTTGAGTTTACATTATTTTTTAACTTATATGATGTCATTATTTTAAATTCTCACTATTAATTAAGTTTTTTTTTTATAACAATCTTAGCATGTGATGAATTTTAAAATCCCACTATTAATTACCATTAACAACTTTATCATATAATTTATTTTTAATTTATGATGCAAATTATATTAAGATAATTAATATTAAAATGTATTTTAACAAATGTTATATTATTTTATTTGTACTATTTATTGTTCATCAAACAATATTTATTATAAAAATTGTATAGTAACTTTAATATTTGTTCTATAATATATAGTCTAGTACTATAATTTAACATATTATCTTAAAATTATATCTTGAAACAATTTTTTTTATTGATTTATTTTCTCAACTTCAAGATATCTAATTCATGTAGTCTATTATAGTTAACCTGAAAAAGTTTTTATTTAAGAAAAGTAAAATTATCTAACAAATCAAACAGATACTAAGTATATTTAAAGTTAAAGAGAAGTCATCAACATACTCTATTACATATTTTTTTAACATTTTTTTATGATTGATTAAAATTTATAACAAATGATGAATTTACGTGAGTCAATTTCTTATTAAATGATTATCTCTTATAATTTTATAATTTTTAATAAATTTTAAACAATGATAAAGTGTGTATTAAGACTTAAGAGAAATGTGTTGTTTGCAGGTTTTTTAAAATTATATCAAGTACCACATATTAAAAAACCATTATCAAAGAAAAAATGAAAAGGTTAAATTATAATTCGTATTTTTCAATTTATTTAATTATCGATATTTTCTTTCTCTATTTTTAATTGTTTAATTTTGTTTCTTAATTTTTTAATTAGATTATATTTGAACTATATATTAAATGATAACTATGTTAAATTTATTAAAGTTGACTTCTTGCATTACTTGATTAAATAATATGACATATAATAAATTAAATCGTGTAAAAAATCAACGTCAACCATTTAACGGTTAACGATTATCATCATGAAAGATCTAAATAACATTAAAATTATGCAATTAAGAACAAAATATGAAGAATTAAAAATAAAGAAACAATATATAATAAACTGAGCGAAACTAATTATAATTTAACTAAAAT
Source organism: Psophocarpus tetragonolobus (assembly GCA_037954015.1). Lineage (NCBI taxonomy): Eukaryota > Viridiplantae > Streptophyta > Magnoliopsida > Fabales > Fabaceae > Psophocarpus > Psophocarpus tetragonolobus. The sequence goes on from CM075696.1 coordinate 4,857,904, forward strand.
AAAATGCAAGAAATGAGAATTTATCCTAAGTAAATAGATAATAAAATACAACTTAAATGAAATTTTGCTTTTTCTCTTTTTAAATTTTTAATTTTAGACCTTTAATTTAGATTAATAACATCTAATCTTCTAATTTTGTAAAATTAACTATTTTAGTTATATTATTTTAACATAGAGATATTTAATTCTTAAAATAGTTGCTTATACCAATTAAGATTTTGACTATGAAATTAATTAAATAAATAATTTTATATTATATCGCTATATTTAAATCTCATCAAGTTAACTTTTTGCTGCCAATTTTTTTTTTTAATTTTTAAAAAAATGACTAAAATAATGAAATTTACAAAAATAGAGACGAAAATATCTCTATTTTAAAATATAGAAAAAAATTATAAATTTTGAAAATAAAAAAAATAAGTGTTTTTATTTTAAGTAAAATAAACCGAAATAACGAATTTAAAAACAAAGAAGAATAAAAAATTATGTTTAAACCACAAAAACATATCTTAACTTCCGGTTGAACGATATCCGTAAAAAAAAATTATACACTACCTAATCTAGCTATTTTAACATAGTTGAAGGCCAATTTTTTTATTTGGGTGAAGTGAAGGTCAATTAGTACACCGTGAATGATGTTTGTTGATTAGTATTATTTTAATATAAGTAATAATGTTAGTATATTAATTAATATAAGTAATAATATTAGTATATTCATTAATTAATACACTCCTTTAATATATATATATATATATATATAAAAAGACAAGTTGGGTGAGAAGAAGGATTAGGATGAGAAATGAAAAAATATAATAATAATTATAAAATTTCAATAAATGATTCAGATTAAATTGTTAATTATACAAAGTTATGTGAGTCTCTTGTATATAAACCTTTTACATAAAATTGTTAATTCTACCATTTTAAATTTAACAAATTTTACATATAAAAATATATTTTAGATGATACACCAAACAATTATTTAATATGATTTATTATTATTGTTAATTTTAATATCGTAATCATTTATATATATATATATACATATAAAAAAGGAGAAAGTTTTGGATGCGTAAAATAAAAAAAAAAATATATACCTAAAGAAAAAATTAAGCATGATAAAAAATTGTTAATTTAATTCTTTTTTATATAATGATAAAAAATTATATAATGAAAATTCTTTGTTGCATGTCTTTCTATCTTTCTTCCTTTTTTTAGGGGAAACCAAAATTACAGTGAGACCCATAAAAATTTATTTTCATGTCACATGAACAGAGAGTTTTTTTAATATATTTTTTAGAATTTAATATTTGTCTATAATTTTCAAGGTGAAAACGGTGTTTATTCGTAATAATAGTAGAAGTTTTCATAGCTTTGACATTCTTTCCTTTTATGTCTACTCTTCACAAGCGGTGTAATGGCGTTTGGTTTCCCAATCCATCATAGTTTATGGTTAGTTATTGCATTTTTTGTTTCACTTTTCAGAGTTTTATTTTGCAATACTTTTTTTCCCTCTCCGCATCTAAATTTTCCTTTTTATAATTTCTCTCTAAAATATCACTTTTTGAAAACTAATGTAATAATAGTTACATGTTTAGCAATTGTTCCAAATAATCATAAAATTAAATTTCAAAAGATTTAAATTTTAACATTTTCAAAAAATAAGTTCTTAAAGAGGATGAGAGTCAAAGAAGAGGATTCAAAATCTTAAAAATCTGTATCCCAAACACCAGATCCAACAACAAACATTTTAGACTCCTCTAATTTTGTAAAATCCTATTTTTTCTCCTAATTGTACTTTATTTTTTCTTGCTATTATTTTACTTATTATTTGTAATAATAGTGTTGCAATTATATTTTATCTAAGCTAAAACAATTGAAAGACTTTATAATTAATCAAATTTGAAAAATATTATGAATTTAAATAAGTCGGACTGGGTTATAATTTAGAGAAGCCCGAACAATTGTTAAAAGCGTTACTTAGTTTTTTTCGGCCTTTTCTTTTTGCACAACCAAGTTTTCAAAAACTCTAAAATTACCGAGGCCTATGTCTTGCTAATATAAGTGCCTTCCTTGAACTTCCTCTTCTCTTCTCACGAAACTCATCTTCGCTGCTCAACAAGGTAGACGAATGTATTGTTATTTTATATTGTTGATCTGGTGATCCACAATATGTATGCATATTACGGATCGTAAGATTTATAATATGAATATGATTTATTCATGAGTTAGCAATTATTAGTTCAACTTTAAGTATACACATACGGTGAATCATGAAATCTATAACATGAAATGGTATATTATGGATCCATGTGTATGATATTGTAGATCAATTTGATGTAGAATATTAAAAGATAATATCTTGTTGAGCAAAGAAGATGAGGTCCACAGTAGAAGAAGAGAAGAGGAAGGTCAATGGAGGCAGCTAGCAAAAAATTATGTTTGCAAGGTTGACCAATAGACCAGGAACCAAAAAGGGCTGATTAATTTTTTAATTTTAAAATGTTGTTGGTGTGGAAAGAAAAATGAAGGTGCATAAAGGTAAAATTTTCTTTTCTCTCAAATTCGACTGAACTACACCCTCAAATCAAATATGACATTTGGTATTTCCATTTCTCCTTTTTGGAAATTTCTGCATGCACCCTTATATCTTCTTCCTGCACTTCTATAAATGTAGAAAAAGTCTAAAATATCATAGGTAAAAAAATAACTTAATTCTTTCTTCTTTAGCTCTTGATACCTCTTTCGTATACCTCTTATCTGAGCTTTGTGTTCTACCCCTCTTTCTTCTTTCTCCTTCATTCTTCACCTAAAGTTTACACCTCCATACACCTCTATTCTTTTTCTCATTCATAGGTTGTCTCTGTACTATCATGTGTCATTCATTCTTGTTGGCTTATATCACAATTGTACCATCTTTATAGTTTAGATGAAAGAACCATTTGATGAAATGATATCATAAATGCCTTGTGGATGTGTGTTTTAATCATAAATTTGAATGATAGTTGAATTGTTAAATTTTTAATCTATTGGGGATTTGGGGGTTCTTCTAAAATGTTTGAAAAAAATAGGTAAACTTATTGATTTAATAGTCATCTTGAGCTTGATTTGTACCTTTATGAGAGTGGAATTCCCATTTTGTCATACATTCATTTCAATGGTGCATCCTATTCCTTTCTTTAGGTGTTTGTTATGTTAAAATTTTTTCTCTAATCACAATAACTTCACCCGAGGTAAGTTCTGTCAGAAAGATCTTCTTCAATATCTTTTCTGCATCGATAAGTTCAAGGAATACCGTGTAATATATAAACAGTTAAAACTCATATTGGTTTTTTTTTTTTTTAGAGTTTGTAAGAAAATATTGAAATATTATAAAGTGCAAATACGAATGTTTTTACTTGTAAAAAAATTTGCAAGAACTTGATTCTATAATGTATCCCATAGAAGATAAATGCAAACCTTAATAATGAAAAATAAAACACCTTAACGAAGAAGAATAAAGCAAACACAGATGAGATAAACACAATACAAATGCACGAAGAAGAAGAAAAAGAGAAAGTCACTAATTCGAGAAGAAAAATAAAGTTGTGCGATAGAAGCAAATGAGGGAAGTGCGAAATAAGAGAAGTCCAGGCGGAAGAGAAAGAGAAAGAAGCAGAGTATGGTAATTAAATTTTTATTGTTTTAATTAACGATTTTTTTATCATTTTAAAAATTTATGGAAGTGTAGGGAAAATTTATGACGGTGCAAGAAGAAATTCTCCTCCTTTTTGTTACTCCATGTTTTTTTTTTGGTTTTAAGTTTTTATTATCATAAATATTTTTTAGAATTAACAGTAACACCTTCTTTATTATTAGTTAAAATTTATAAAAATTTAAAAATAGAAGAGAGTATATTCTTTAATGACAAGTGCAGCTCATATAAATTTTATTTTTTTGATAAATTTTAATCAATAACAAATAGTGTTTTTAGTAGAGTGCGTTGTATAATGTAGTGTTAGTATTTATCATTTTTATACAAAAGCTACCATTATTTTAAAAAACAACATGATTTTGTTATCTTTTGCATGTTTTAATATTGTTATTTGATCCATTTGCAATTTTTTTTTAAATAAATGTCGCTTCAAAAAGAAGAAAATAATTTTTTAAATTATTTTTATTTGATTTTAAATTTAGTGGTCAATTCATGGCAAGTTGAATTTTTAGCTATCTTTAAGAATATAAGTTAGACAAGCTCATTCCATTTAAAATTTAGCTTGTGGTGAGTCAGTACATGTGGATTAGACTAGTTTACTTTGATAACACTATTTACAACTTTTTGTTTTACTTCCTATACTTGAAAATCATTCATTTTAATATTTAGATAAACACTTTGTTCTCGCTTTTGATCCTTATAAACAATTTAAAGTTTCATATTCTTTTTATTCCTTGTTGATGTTATTTTTTATTTTTCACAATATTATAAGGGATGGTTGTTAAGTATAAGAAGTAATATGCAAAAAGATTATGCAAGGAATTACACTAGTTTTACCAACACATATATAGTCATAAAATAATTTAGTTGTACTATAGTTGCAAAAATGCTATAAAATATCCTACTAGTTAGTTTTTGAAACAAAAATATTCTAGTTAGAAAATAAGAAAAATTAAAAAATATATTTTACTACAAATTATCTAGAAAGTAAAAAATATTTAAAAAATAGATAAAAAGAAACTAAAATCATTTTCCTAACTAATTAATTAACATATTTATACTATCATAAAATTTCTAGTAATTTTATAGCTAATTTATTTTACTAGGTATTAACGGTAAATTAACTACTAATTTTCCTAAAGCTGCCTTTTTATTACATAATTTTGTATGAAATATAATTTTTTATTATAGATTTATTATTTTTATAATATTATTTTTTTAAGAATTAGTTTAATTAATAGGTTATTCATGGAAGGAAAATAAATATTATAGAGGATTAAATATTTAGTTATATTTAATTTAATATAGCGAAGGAAATTAAATTTAAGTTTTTACTTAAATTATTAATTGAATTGATGTGTGATGAGTTTATTATTATTGTTAATGCTTTGTGGTGGTATTTGTTTGATCGGAGAGGTGACAAAAAATTATTATTCTTCTATTTCGAAAAGTTTTAGTCAAGTTTCGAGAAGTTTTTGGAAAGTTTGTTATCAGAGGGGGGGTTACATTTAGGAATACTAAATACACCCATGATATATATATATATATATATATATATATATATATATATATATATATATATATATAAACTTCTTCTCTTCCTCACTTTCATTTTCACTCTTCTTCTGCAATTGTTCCGAAAAACCATCGTACCTCTCTCACTCACCATAATATTCAGTCACTTGCATAGTTGATCATTTGTTGTTGGATTCAAACGTGGTATCTTATTATTATAAGTGCATAAAAGAATCTATTAATCTTATATTAAAAAATCTCTTTTTTTCTCTTTTTCTTTCCAATGAACTTAAATGTGATATTTATTTTGTTACATTTTTTTTTAAATACGATACTTATCTTTGAATGGGAGAAGTATTATAAAATAAAAATCAACTGTTAAAAAGTAAAGAATAGAAGATGTTAATTAGAAGTTTAGTAGAAAAATTATTGCGTAAAGCGTGAATTACTCATAAGCATAAATTGAAGACGAAATAATAATTTCTTCTGCCAAACATGCATTAATTAATTAATTGGAAGTCAAATATGAATTAATCCTTGTTCACACCCTATGACTTATAGGTTACACACTTAACACCAAAAGTGTGCAGCTTGACTAAACTTCACATGGGTGAAGATATTATAATTTCAAGTTTTCAACTCTTTTGCTGCATTCAATACACACTTTACTTTGGTTGCACTCAACATTCTCATGTCCCTCACAAATTAACTTCATCAACCAGCATTCATATAATTTAGCTCTGCCAACCCCTTCTACTCATCAAGCGAGTTTTCAGATTAAAAAAACTTATATACAAATACCATCTTATTTTTTTAATCAAAATTAAAGTTGTAGGAGTTTATAACATCTCACATCCTACCAAATCAACTATGTTAGATTAACTATATAAGAAAATATGCATTTAATATTAAATATCTCAATAATTATAAATCTATTAAATAATTATATAATAATATTTATTATTAATTTTTAAATAATTATATAATAAACATTTAGCTTAAATTTAATCTAAAAATATATAATTTGATTGAAGATTATTTTAATCATTGTATTGAATATTATATATGTAATGTTTCTTTAATAATTATATTTTTATATTTAAATAATTATATAATAATATATTTAATAAATATTTATTTTAAAGTTACTCTAAAATAAATATTTTCCAAAAATATATATGAGTTTAATTAGCATGCATTATTAGTGTAAAAAGAGTTTTACATTGACATTCAATCACTATCTTTCACTTATAGTAAGTTTCTTGATTTTATTGATTAATATTTTAAAAGTCATATAAATTAAGAGTGGTTGTGATTGAATGTCTGTGATACTAATTAAACTCATTTAATAATTACACTAAGTTTAATTAGTATGGATTAACAGTGTAAACTCTTTTACACTACGTTGAATCACAATTCTTTATTTATATGAATTTTAAATTATTATTGATAAAGTTAACAAAATGATTGTGTTGAATGTCAATGTAAAACTTTTTACACTGATAATGTATACTAATTAAACTCATATATTTTTAGAGAATATTTGTTTTAGAGCAACTTTAAAACAAATATTTATTAATATATTATTATATAATTATTTAAATATAAAAATATAATTATTAATGGGAAATTAAATATATAATATTTAATACAATGATTAAAATAATCTTCAATCACATTATATATTTTTAGATTAAATTTAAGCTAAATATTTATTAAATAATTATTTAAAATTAATAATAAATATTTATTAAATATATTATATAATTATTTAATAGATTTATACTTATTGAGATATTTAATATTAAATAATATTTATTTATTAAATACAATTTTTTAATCTTGATCTCATCTGTTAAATATATCAACGGTGCAAAGTAATCAATGTAAGAGAGAGTTAGAGAGGATCTTCCTCTCCCCTTATGCATGTCTTTTGACTTTTGTGTCCATGGTATGAATTTTTGATAAAAAAATGTAATCTAAAAAGTTGATAAAATAATAATTTGTATAAATAAAAAATGATATTAAACAAAAAAAAACTATCATACCGAAAATAAATAAAAATGATAACTTAAAGTAATACTTTTCAAATACAAACAGTTTTTTTTTTCGAATACAAAAGGATATGTGATAGACAAAAAAATATCTAGAAAGAGAAAGTTAGTTGATAGAAAAATATAAATATATTGAAAAGCCGAAAAGCGGATCTTTCCAGCATTAATCTGTACCCTTGTTATGTATATTTAATGGATTAGATAAAATACTATTCAATAATTAACAAACATATTAACAGTTAGAAAATATGTATTTAATAATTGTATTTAATATTAAGTATTTCAATTCAATAGTTATAAATCATTAAATAATTGTATAGTTATATATTTAATAAATATTTATTATTAATTATTAATATTATATAATAAATATTTATCATAAGTTTAATAAAAATATATAATGTCATTGAAGATTATTTTAATTATTTTATTAAATATTATATATTTAATGTTTATTTAATCATATTTAATAAAAATATTTAAATAATTATATATGATCATTATTTAATAAATATTCGGTATTCATTATTAAATAATTATAAATTTATTTTAAATTTACTCTAAAATAAATGTTACTCTAAAAATATATATCGTATTATTAAATACTATTTTTTAACCTTGATCTAATATGTTAAATATATCAATGGTTCAATGAAATTAATGCAAGAGAGAGCTTGAGAGGACCTTCGTCTTCTCCACTTACGTATGTATTTTAACTTTTATAATATAACAAAATATAAGTATAATTTAAAAAGTTGATAAAAATTATCTTAAACCAAAAAAATATTGTCGCTCAACTAAATAAATAAATAATGATAACTTAGAATAAAAGTTTGCAAATACTAAAAAAATTATTTTGAAAATAAAAACAAAAAGAATATGTGATAGAGATTTTTTTTTTTAGTTTAATGTGATAGACAAAAAATATATTTGTTTAAAAAAAAATATTTACAAAGAGAAAGTTAGTCGATAATATATATATATATATATATATATATATATATATATATATATAACGGATTAGATTAAATAGTATTTAATAATTAACATATAACAATTAAAAATTAGTATTTAATAATTAATATAAATTTTAATTATATAAATATATATTATTGTATATTATATTTAATAAATTTTAATATATTAAATATCTAAATAACTATAAATCTATTAAATAATTACATATAGTATATATTTAATAAATATTTTGTATTAATTATTAAATAATTATGTATAGTAAATGTTTTGCTTAAATTTAATCTAAAAATATTATTTTAATTATTGTATTATATGTTCTAATTTAGTTCAACAAAACTTGGTCTCTCGCTTAATCTGAGAATCAAGGTCTCGATAAGGATATGTGAGAACTTGCAAAAGAGACTCTGACATCCAAGTCAATTGCTAGAATAATTGAGCGAGAAGAAGGAGAAGAGAGTTAGAATGTCTACTTGGAAGGTGGGGGTTGACCTCCTTAAAACACTTAAGTTCCTCTATTGCGTATCCGTTATTAGGTTTATGGTTTTGAGGGGAAGTTGGGCCTGACAGGTTTAGTGGGCCAAGTTCCTTAAGATGGAGGAGGGGGGGGGGGGGGGGGAGGGGAGAGGAGGTATACATATGCCCCTAGCCTTGAGGTTACCAGTAGAGTTGAGTGGCCGATAAGGTTAAAGGTTGAGATAACAGAATGGTAGGAGATGAGTTTGTGTGAACTAGTGGAGGGAGGGTATGTGGCATTGGTGACTGGGCATAGTACATGGGTGAAGTGACCTTTGGTGTTCCCCACATTTTTAGCAGGATAGAAGGGGGTTTGTAGTTGAGGGGTCACAACGTGCCACTTTTTGTATGGGAGACGCTGCAACTTCCTTTCTTATTTGTCATCTCTGCTGGTACACCTCCTTATTCCCTTTATCTTTTGTCATTCCTGGTTGCGAGATGTCCATTTTTTCGAAGATTGACTAGTAGAGTATATCGACCAAGCTTCCCTAGTCTACCAAAATTTTCCTAATCTCCCAATTTGCGATGACAACCGTGATGACCATAGGGTCATCTTGTTTGGTGCTAAGATCTGCGAAATTAGTATCTGTAAAGGTGATAGGATGCATAGATTGATCTAAAAGGGTGGTGATCATGTTTATTGCCCACAGGTCTTAGAGGTGTTTCCTTCTAGTTGTGCTTAATGACCCACTCTTGAGAACTTGCTCGCGATTACATAGATTACCTATCGTACTTGTCTGCTAAGTTGAGGTTGATTCTCCATTTTTTATTGCCTCACGTTGGGCTTTTATTGTCAATCTTGACTGTGGCGCTCTCGAGGTTGATCTGAATGGTGATAGAACAAGCAGTATTGTCCCTCGTTTTCGAAGGTCGATAATTTTTTCACAAACTTGTTAAGTCTTCCCTGCTGTATTAGCTTTTCTATCTTGTCTCTCATAGCCACATAGTCCTTGGTAGTATGTTTGTAATTCTAGTGGGAGAGGAAAGGGATACATATGCCTCTAGCCTTGGTCACCAGTGGAGTTGAGTGGTTGATGAGGTTAAAGGTCAAGGAGAAGGAGGGGTGGTAGGTGAGTTTATGCTAGTGACTAGAGGGGGGGGAAGGTACATGACATTTGGTCACTCTGCGTAGTACATGGGTGAAGTGACTTTTGTTGTTCCTACATTTTTAGCGGGATTTAAAGGGGTTTGAAGTTAAAAGGTCACAATGTGCTACTTTTTGTATGGGAGAGGCTGCAACTTCCTTCCTCTGCAACTTCTTTTCGTGCTTTTTGTTTTTGTTTCAATCCTCAGGTTCGATCTCGTCTATCATTTCTATGGGTACACCTCTTTATTCCCTTTTTCTTTTGTTATTCTTGGTTGTGAAATGTCCATTTTCTGGAAGGTTGTTCAAACTTCCTTGGTCTACCAAAATTATCTTGACCTCCCAATCTGTGATGACGGTCGTGATGACCAAAGGGTCATTTTGTATGGTGCTAATACTTGAAAATTCGACATCTGTAAAGGTGATAGGAGGTATAGATTAGTTTAAATGGGTGGGGACCCTGTTTACTACCCGTAGGTGTTTCCTTCTATCCAAGCTTGACAACCAACTTCGCGAACCTGCTTGTGATTGTGTTGATTACCCCTTGTACCTGTTTCCTTCTATCTAAGCTTGACAACCATTCTCTTAGGTCGCTGCTTGTACAGGTTGTCTGCGAACTTGCTTGGCTTCAATGTAGCGATGATGGAATGTAGGGCTAATACAGGCTCCATATCTTTGATCTTGATTACTATATTTGAGAAACGGTCGATGAATGTGCACAATGGCTCGTTGTCTTCTTGTTAAAGGCTTACTTTAGGGCTGTAGAGGTTGTGTAGTGTGGTCAACATTTGACGTATTGGGTTGTGAACCTTTCTACCAGTGTGCCGAACGAATCTATTGGAGTGAAAGGGGTAAGTAGGTCCACCAATTGAGTGCGGGTGGTGTCATAAGGATTTAGGTTGAGGGGTTTCTAGTCGAGAGGGAAAAACATTTCTAGGATTAAATCAACAAAAGAGTGTTAGATGGAGCTGACAATCTGGGTAGGTCAGCTCAGCCCAGCCCAGCCCGTTGGAATTTCAAACAAAATGGGTCGGAATGAGTTAACCCATATTTTATTCGGGCTACATATTTCTAAGCATAGCCTGACTCTATATTGGCCCATTGGGCAAAAACAGGCTTTTTTAAAAAGAAAATAAAAGTTCAAATTTTATAAAAAATAAAACTTATTTTATAATATAAGTCCAAACCAATTCTAAACAACACACTAAATTAATCAAAACACATTGTAAATAAGTCTAAAATAACATAAAAATATATTTATATGTATATTTTAATTTAATATACATTTTATAATAACATAATTTTTATTTGTTGAAAATATATTATTAAATAAACATCAAATGTACTTTTATATGTAATTTATATATATATATATATATATATATATATATATATATATATATATATATATATATATAATAACAATATGTATAAATTGACTTCACATTAAACATACTTTTATGTGTATATTTTTAACAATATATTATACATATTATTAATATGTATTTTTAAAATTTATGTCTTTATATTTGTATTTGGGTTGGGCTATGCCGGCCCAAGTCCATTTATACAATTGGACCAAATGAACCAGGCCAAATAGGCTCACTTCTATTTGAGTGTCCTTTCTTAGAGTCTAGTCTAACTCATTTTGTAGGCCCAACGCGGCAGACCAATTTTGACAACTCTAGTGTCAGAGGTACATTGGAGGTGAATTACCATGACCACAAGCCTTCTCCAAGGGCCTAGTATTCTTGCTGGGGCCACTATTGGTCGTCCAATCATGATTAATAATGCAGTTGTGATGGGAGGGTTCTTTGTTCTCAGTGTCTCAAGCCAAGTTGTTCTTGGTTTTTTTGTGTGCAAGCTCGACTTCTCTATTCTCCTTGTGGGGTTGCTGCTGGCTGCCTTTAAGGTTGTACAACTGTGTGCTCATGGTAGTGTTCTCCTCTCGAAGAGCATGGAGGTCAACCTTGTGTTGGCTATGCATCTGGAGGAAATTGTGGCATGTTTTTGGGCCATCTCTTCCATTTGCCTTTTCAATTCTTGCATGATGTTGGATTCTCCCATGGTGGTTTAGATGTGTCGCTTTAGGTTTCCACCATGAATTCACAGGGTCATAGGAATTTATATGTCTCCACAAACGGTGCCAAATGCTCTTAATTGGTTCGATAGAGCTTGACATCTCGCTCAATCTGGGAGTTAGGGTCTCGAGGGGGATAGACATGTACCTGTAAAAAGACTTGGATGCCCAAGTCAATTGCTAGAATAACTGAGTGAGAGGGATAATAAGGGATTCACCATGTTTTGTTGGAGATTGCTAATTGATAGGCCCCCTACAAAAGGTAACCTGTTATCAAAAGACAAAAGGGGTTCAACTTGAAGATAGCAACCCAGTTTGTATTTTTTGCAATCTAGTACCATAGTCAAATGATGACTTGTTCTGTGAATTATGACTCATCAAATTTGAAATGTTGTGGTACAATCGAGTTGGCTCACTTATGATGCTACCAAGATCTGCAATTCAACACTTTTGGCAACATATAACAATTGGCATGCACCTAAAATACTCAAAAGAATGGTGGGATGTTATCTGGATCGATGTAACATGGGCGTTGTGGAAGGCAAGAAATGATCGTATCTTCAATAATGTCCCATAAATCCGATTCTTTATTTTCAGAATTTTGTGTTCCTGTCTTAGACGTGACTTAAAACTTGCCAGAAGGAGTTTAATGTCTCACCATCTAACTTAATAGCTTGCCTTGGTGGTGTTGGTGGATAATAGATTGGGGCTTGAATTTACCTCAATTAGTTTTGCTTTTTTCTCTGTAGAATTTAACTCTCTATCTACCAGTACCTTACTTGTTTGTTCTGCCTCTATTGTAATTTAGGTTGGGTCATTTGTCTGCTATTGTTTCTATTACAATTATGCAGGTTTGATTTTGTTATTAGGAAGTTTTTGTTAGTAGAATTTGGTCTGTAGCTTTTGTTGTGTACTGTTGTTTCTTCACCTTTTGGTGTTTCTTGCTATTTGGCCCTTATCTCCCATAATAGCTTGAAACATTTTAGAGGTGTACTATGTTGTATTGTTTTGATACTATGATTATCAAATTCTCAAGTTAACTCTTAAACTCTTACAAGTTTACGAGTTCACTTACCCTCTGTGAGTTAACTTATGTGTAAACTTTAGGTAAACTCAATACGTAGACTCTATGCAAACTGTATAAACTCTTGAGTTTACTGACAGGTCATCAAGTTAACAAATTGGGTTGTGTTATACAGTTTAGAGTTTAATGTACTTTCATTTAATGTATCATTCTTAAATCGAATGACACCCGTCTATTGAGCATCAAACCTTCTTGTTTCAACAATACTAAATATCGATGAGAATGTTTTATCATTATTATCACATTTGCAATTTATGATTTACTATTTTTATTTATTATGTTGTTAAGATATTTAACTATATATTATTTATAGATAATTTTTGTTATTTCTATATAAAGTAAATTCTTACAAGTCTAAGAGTTGAACAAAAATCAAATTTATCGAACTCCCATAAATTTATATAGATTCTCGAGTTTGATAACTTTGTTTAGCACATCTAGTGCTTCTAATACATATTCATTGCTTATAAAAAAAAAAGAATGTCTTCAAAATGCATACTTGAGATGTGGGAGTTGACTTTTTTAAATACTTGAGTTTTCCTGTGACATAGTTGTTATTAGGTGTAGGAATTTTAGGGTTAGTTGGGCTTGACAGATGTAGTGGGATGAGATGTGCTACTGGGTTGGGTTCTCTGAAATGGGAGAGAGGAGTACATTATATATTTAATGTTTCTTTAATGATTATATTTATATTATATTAAAAGTTGATAAAAGTTAATAATTTGCTTAAATAAAAATGATAACTTAAAATAAAAGTTTACAAAATTTCTTTGAAAAAAAAATGTAATAGACAAAAGATAATTAGAAAAAGAATGTTAGTGGAGAGAAAAATATAAATATATCATGTGACATCGTATTGAAAAAAGAAATATAAACATTACCAAAAAAAATATGTAAAAAAGACACCACAAATTCCACCGGAAGTAATTGCATGTCACAAGAAAATTGTTTTAAAAAAATATTGATATTATCTTTTTATATTTTTCTTTAAATATGGTAATAAAAATAAAATTAAGTTAGAAATAAGTATCAAGATCTATTGTGATTTATAAAATTAGATTGATAGCATGCATTAGACTAATTTTATAAATAATATATAAAATACAATAATTATCTCTTTTATTTTCCTAAAAGGGTCATAAGTTTATTACAAAAATAAAATTAATTTGATAAAAGAGTAATAAAAAAATAACAATAACACATATATTTTGAAGAAAAAAAATACTTATACACTGTTAATGTAAAAAAATTTATACTAATAGAAAATCACAATCTTTTATATATGAGAAGTTTGTTCACTGTACTAATTAATATTTTAAAAATCATGTAAACAAAGATTATGATTACCTGTTAATGTAAATGTAAAACTGTGTTACACTATGTGTATATAAACGTTAAACTTTGTTTAAAATGGTAAATCAGCTTAAAAATATATAAAAGGAATGCATGTGATAATAAAACATTATGCAATTAATTCTTATTACTATTTTTCTATAAAAAATTGTTTTAATAGTAAAATAAAAAGAATAATTACTATTTTTATATCATTTATAATGTTAATAAACCATATATTTATACTTGATAATATATACCTGGTACAAATATGTTGAAAATTTATAGGTTCTTAACCAGTCTGTATAGTAGGCTCGTATAGGGTTCATACAAATATCCAGTGCAGAGTTATTAATGTTTGTCTTGTAATCCCAGAGACGATCAGCTCCAGCCCCATAATATAATGTGATCTGGATCCATAAGTGTCGCAAAATCCTTAATTTTTGTCAATACTACAAAACACACAGAGGTACATGCACGTTACTGTATAGTAAGAAAGAAGCAAAGATCTTGATAAGAAGTCAAAGACACCATTTTTGGAACCCCAATTTGTTGAAACCATGAAAGACATCTCCACCTCCACCGGCGACGCCGACAAGGCGGGGAGTTCTGCTGGCTCCGGCAGCCACTTTTGGGTGACAAGGGTGATGCAAGTCACCATGGTCCTTGCTGCCCTTGCTGTGTTCTGGATCTTTCTCTATAACTCTGCTTCTCCCATTCAATTCCCTACCATTTCACAGTACTTCACTACTGAGCCATCAAAGGTCATCACCCCTCTCTCCCTTTGTTTCTGTCTTCTACAATTATTACTGCTGAAAATTTCATGTTTTTTCCTTTTTTATTCACTTTTCTTGTGCTTAATTACGCACCTGACTCATATTGTTAGTTTTATTTCACAAAATCTCATATTGTTAATACATAATTTTCCTTAGAAGACATGAATCAATTAGGACAAAGTTTTTAAAATTAATTATTAGTCTTGAATTCAAGTTAAATATTTAAAAAAGATAGAATTTGTTGTACATTCGTTCTCATACAATACTCGAATAACACATGAATGAACAATACTTGTAATAAAAAAAAGAAAAATAATGCATGTATATATAAGAGACCTAATGAGATAGAAAATGAATTATGTTTTATTACAAACCTAATGAAAGAAAAAATGAAAAGAAAAATATATAAACATGATAAAATTTATAATGAGATATAGATAAAAATAATAAAATTCAAAAAAGAAGAGTTAGCAAGGTTTATATAAATTGAAGGAGTATAGGTAAATCATTACTCTTAAAAAACAATACTAATTGATGTTTATTCTTAACACAAATGATATTGTTAAGAATAAATGAATGGAATTATATAGATAGACACCAATTCTCGTGTTTTTTGAGTTTTGACTTCATCCCTCTATTATTGTTGACCTTTCTTTTAGCTTTGATTCCACTCGCCTTCATAGAACGAGATTCATAAGAAAGAATAAATTCACACTGAGGTAGGGTGTAGGGAAATGTCAAAATGGGAAAGGGGATATTGTGGTTAGGTTTTTTAGAATTAAGCAAGTCACCCTGGTCAAAGGGTTAATGTAAGAACTACAATTAACTTTATCTTCCAAACAAGGGTTAGAAATCCTAGAGTACGTGGTCTAGAAGATATGGAAGCAAGTGGTGGTGGCTAGGGCGCTTTGAAACGATTAACTAGGATATGGGTATGTGGAACTGTTGAAAGAGTTTAGCATATGGTTGACTTTGTAAGCCAATTAACCTTTTGCAATGGTAAAAAATTGTTAGAGACTCACTAGACACAAGGCTATAATAAGAAGAGAGCACAAATGGGGAAATAATTTTAAAAGTTGGAAGCAATTAATAATAATGGAAATATACTAGTTAATTAATTGAGAATAAAATTTGAAGAAATAATGGAAATTTATTTTTAAATAAATGATAAAATAAATACAGTGATTTCTTGCTAAAAAATTGAGAGAAACAAATGAAATCATATAAATTAAAAGGAAATTTAAATCCATATTCTTAAGAAAATAAAAAAATCATTTAAATAGAAAGATGTATTAAATATAAGTGTAATATTCTTTCACACTATGACATACTAATTAAATTTTAATATTTATATGCCTTTAATGCACTTTGAGATTGAGATGATACAAGAATTTTCTTTTACCTATTTTATGATGAATATTATTTACTTGTTTAATTTTTATTTATTTATAGCGTTCGATAAGTGATAGCAAGTATTTTAAATTATTATTTTTATTTTAATTAAAATAAAATAAAGTTTAGAATTTTACTTGTTAATTCCTAAAGATCAACCCCATTTTTTTTGTGTTTGTTTCTTCTTTCGTCAAAAATTACAAATATAACAATAGTATGTGATTAATATGTATTGCTTGCAATTTGAGTGAAAATTGGTGTCACGGTTAGTAAGTTGATTTTATTAGACCATGAGTCATTGTTAAAAATCCTTTTTTAAAGGAAATTTTAATAAAGGTAACGGTTAGATGTTTTCTTTATTAAGATGATATTTTAATTAAAAATATATTATTTCAGTCTTAAAACCTAAAAGCCTTATTAGATTAAATAATTATATTTTAGGAGACATAAAACATAATTTATAAATATGAATTAATTCAGATAATTAAAGTATAGAATTTTTAATAATATGAAAATGATTTTTATTTTATTGTCATGATTATTTATTATTCTAAAAATTTTATGACAACCCTTAAAAAAATATAGAAAATAGTAAATTCTGTATTAACTATGGTATATAAATTAAAAAAAATTATATATAAGCATCATATAAATTATTATGAGAAAAATGTATTAATTATAATAAAATGTATGTTTCTAAACTTTTATTCAAAAAAATATAAATAATATTTAAATAAAGTTCATCTTATTATTTATAGAATCTTCATTATTTAATATTTAAATTAGTATATATATTAATACACTATCTAAAAATATTTACTTTACCTAATTACCTTAATTAAATTTATTTTTATTAAAATTAATTTATCCAATTACCTTAATTAAATTTTTTTGGAAGAAATTTGTTTTTATACAAATTACTTTACCCATTTAGTTAAGTTTGTTTTTTTCCTAATATAAACTCCTATCTTATTTTTTTTGTGTTTGAGAATATCGGTGAATCCTTTAAAAAAAAAAGAAGAATAAGAAGAAAATAGAGAGTTATAATTGAGAAAATTTTGAACTATCTTCTAAAGAGATATTTTAAACAAAATCAAATTAAAATTCATTGAGTCATAATTGAAGAAATTCTTTCTAATTATCCATTAAAAAAGGACCAAGTCACGAGGAAAGAGAACTTTAATACCATTGATGATGGCATAAGAAACAAAATCATATATTCACATAACAAAGAAATCCACCATATAGAGACATTTTTATTTTAATTTCTAATAAATCATAAATAGTACAAAATTGCAAGATTTTGACATCAATAAAAAATCACAATTACAAAATAAAGAATCAATAGAGAGTTTTCATTAAGTATAAGTAAGAAAGGTCAATTAGATTGAAAGTGAAAATAGAAGACATTAAAACCCTCTAAAATAGAAGAAAAATCTATTAAATGTATGTGGCGAATAAAATTTAGTCACATAAAAAAAAACTCACCAAACTATTAAAATGTCCATATCAAAAAGAAAAAACCTCATGTAATGTATAGGAAAGTTTGACCAAATGTTCATGTAATGTGCTCTTGAATTTCTAAGAATTAAGTTATGAGATGATTAGCAACTCCAATGGAGCAACGTACATCTGTTTTTGAAAGCAAGAGTGAAGTCATATATAGTTTTAAAAGTGCGCAGGAGGGACTGAACTCCTGGTCTAATGTATAAATGAATGTTGGAGCATAACAGTGGAGAGTTGTTGCAACATATGATAAGGGACTTGTTCCTTTTGAATATCATATTAAGCTTATTAATTAGATTCTTAATAACTAACAAAATGCTAAATTTCCCCTTCTCTCGTTGTATTACCACATTGTCTCGATAGTTTCCTTTTTCTGTCGGATAGTATACATTAAATAGTGATATAACTAAATAACAATATATAATGAGATATAAATATTATTTTACAAGTTAGTTTTGTAAAATTGAGTTCCACTCAATTTTACTATTTCTAATATGATATTAAAATCTATGCTAACGGTTTATTGTTATTGTTGGACTTATAGTATCACCCACTGTCGGATCACTATTATTGGACCATCCACAAATATTAAATATTTTATTAGATATTACCGATGTCTTTCAATGAATTTCTTTTACTTAAAGAAAAAAAAAACTAAAACTTCTAATCAATTTACAAGTAGAATAAGTTAGCAATGAAAAATCATCTACCAACTTCAAGTACTAAAATTGACCTTTTGTTTTGTAATTTACACTGCCAACAACAAATTTCTTTATTTGATTGGTTGTGTGTGATTTCCTTAGATGGTTACGTTTAATTTTTTTTAATTATTATCGTATACATCACAGTAAATATATTTTAGTTAATCATGTTTGTTAAATTAAGATCATTATATGATAATACCCTTAGATTAATATTTGTTAATTAAGATCATAATGTGCTAACAACGTGTATGGATAAGTATTAGGAGAAATTATTGAATGATTTTGAGCCAGCATATCATCCATGATCCCAATCAATCACTATATGATATGTAATTATTTAATTAACACAATTTACAAGATAAACTCATTAAATAATTATATGTTACATAGTGATTGATTAAAATCTTGGAAGATGTGATGGTTCAAGACCATCTAATAATTTTTCAAGTATTAGATAAAACCTCACTTTCATAAGGTTGTGACAACATAGACTTCTGTAAAATTAAAGACAACATTGTCAATTAATTAGTTCATGAAAAAATTTAACCAAGTCATTTTGATGAGAAATAGATCTCTCCATTTTCTTTTTGTCTATTTCTTTTATATTTTATATTTTTAAAAAAATTAATTAAATAGAGTTGATGACATAAATCATATAGATGTAACATTTATGCATATAAAAGTATAATAATAAAAGAAAATGAAAAAAAAAAGAAAGAAATGGAGATGATACAAACTTTTTTGTTACATGAATGTTTAGAAGTTTGTTTATATATCCTCATTAGTGTACATGTATTGTTGACTTATTATTCATATTTGATATCTTGCATATTGTTTTTACCTTTTTATTTTTATTTTCATAACCTTTGGGGATTATTATTTGTTACACAAGTTTATCTCATTATTTGACTTGTTGCACACTGGATGCCTTTGCACGTTGTTAATTAAGATTACCTAGTGTTTGACGTAATCTTGGCTTTATTGAGCAGGTTGATTATGATCAAGGGCTAGAGAGTGTTCTTAGAAGAGCATCTATGAAGGATAAGACGGTGATAATCACAAGTTTAAATGCTAAGTGGGCAGAGCGAGGTTCCATGTTTGACCTGTTTATTGAGAGTTTTCGCATAGGAAATAATACACAATGGCTTTTAAATCACTTGGTGGTAATAAGTTGGGACCAAAACACGCATGTTCGTTGCCTTACACTACACAAGCATTGTTACCAACTTGAAACTAAAGGTGGCAATTACACGGGTGAAGCGTTTTTCATGACCCCAAACTACCTGTACATGGTGTCCAGAAAAATTGAATTCCTTGGTTCTATCCTTGATCTTGGATACAACTTTGTGTTTACGGTATATTTGTTTTCAAAACAAAATTGCTTATTATGATCTTTACTTGCACACATAAATATATATGTTCCAGAAACCTTTTTCCATAAGTACTTATATGACGAGAAATAAGAAGTTAAAAAAATCTATTTTGAAGATTTGATCATGTTTCATTTTTCTTTATTCTTGTCCTAATTAACTGAGAAATTTATCTAAATATAACTTAGGATTAAAAATTTAATTCATAAATTAAAGTTGTTTGTTTTTTTTTTTCGCAGGATACTGATATAATGTGGCTCAGGGATCCATTCAAAATATTTTACAAAGATACAGATTTCCAAGTAGCTTGTGATAATTTCAATGGCAATTCCTATGACTTAAACAACTTTCCAAATACAGGGCTTAAATATGTGAGATCGAACAACCGAACAATTTGGTTCTATAAGTTCTGGTTCAAGTCGAGGCTTGACTACCCGAGACATCATGATCAGTCAGTGTTCAACTTTATAAAAAAACACCCTTTAGTTTCGGAGATGAAGCTAAAGATTAGGTTCCTTGACACTGTTTACTTTGGTGGGTTTTGTCAACCCAGTCGGGACTTCAACAAGGTCGCAACAATGCACGCCAATTGTTGTGTTGGTATAGACAACAAAGTCAATGATCTTAAAATTTTGCTTGAGGATTGGAAGAAGTATATGGCATTGTCTGAAAATGAGAAAAATAATTCACATCTTTCTTGGAGCGTACCACAATTGTGCAGGTAAACTATATGTCTTTCTTCATTATTGTTTTATTTATTCACTAAATATAATCATTATATAGAGTTTTTTTTTTAAATATTTTAAAAAGTAAATCACACAATCTACGCCTAAACTTTAAGGAAATTATACTCAATGTATCTCTTTGTTAATTTACAATACTTTTACCACCTAATGTAACACTGTTAATTAATGACCATACTGTTTATTGAGGGCATACACAACTTTAAAAAAAGAAAAAGATAAGTGCGAGTATAATTGACTCAGTATTTGTTATATATATTTAAGTAAATGATAAATTAAATATGATATTGATAAAATTAATTAAAATTTATCCAATATTTTGTAATTTTAAACCAATTGGTGTCTCATTTTTCTCTTAACAAAATTGGCTGGCTTTTAGAAAATACAATTTAAAATAGGGTTAAATTTGAGTACTACTTTAAATTGGTTGATGGGAGTATAAGTTGATCTGGTAGTAAAGTTCATACGGAACAGGGTTGTTATGAGTTTGAATTTTTTTATTAACAAAACTAATACATTATCAGCTAATATTTGTCTATAAAAAATATACGAGTTAAATTTTTAAAACTTGCAAAGCCTATAAGTGAGAAGATGGAGAGGGAGACATTATGAATTCGAATTTTTCCATTAACAAAACTAACATATTAACAACTAAAATTTGTTTATAAAAAAATATAAGTTAAATTTTTAAAACTTGCAAAAGCCTTAAACTACTTTTTAGAAGGTTAAAAAGCAGTTTATAGGATTATTAAAATTTAACTAATATAAAACCTACTTTTAACTAATATATAGTAAAAGAATGTAAAATCAGTTGAAAAAAATGTTTTAAAAAATCATAAATTTCAAATTTTACTTCTAAAAAAGTTTAAAAAATATAAATTAATCTGAATTTTCAAATATCAAACTATTTTTAAAATAGAATATAATTTAAAAAACAAATTATAAACTGAATATGTGATCATTAAAAAAAGGAAATTTCTAAAGTATCTTCTATAATTTAATAGGTATTGACACTCTTGTTTTTTTAACTAATCAAATTATAAATTTTATTTTATCTTTTTTATAAATAATTTTTTTTTATTCATTTATTTATACATAAATCCTTAAAAAATTCATTTTACTATTTTAAAAAGATATAGATTAAAGTAATTATTTTTAAGCGAGTTGATAGTAAAATTTGTAATTTGGTTGATTAAAAAAAATGCAATAGACTCTAAAAAAAATTAAGACCGATAAAATCACACCAAAATTTTGCTAAGGGAGTTATTTGATAAGATGAAGTTACGTATAAAGCACATAACAATAACATTATAATCCATTTGATGTTTTCTTTTTTAAATAATACATCTAATATTTTTTCTACACCAGATATCATTTAATATATGGAGGGTTCAATTTATGTGTTATATATCACTAATAGTAGACATTATTTTCTGTCTTTATTTATGTAATGGTGGCATTGTTTCACACCATGCAGGACGTCCTTTGAACGTGCCAAACAAAAGAAGAACCATTAAAAAGGAAATTCTGACAGGCTTTGGCTGTAACTGTTTGATGCATGTGTAGGAGGTATTTTAATTAAAACTGTTTGCAATTATATTATTTTTTTAAAAAAAACATTTTTTATTATACATTAGAAAATATTTTTATGATTAGTTTTTAAATTTTTCAATAATTAATAAAGTATCATCTTATTTTTACTTCAGTTCTCGTTTAATTTATATATAAAATTGTATATAGAAAATGGTATATATAAACAATACTTGCTTGTACAAATAAGTAATATAAGACATTTTTATAAATTAGTCATAAAAATACGTCATTTTTATAAATTAGTAAGAAAAACATTTTTTGCAAAACAGGAATAGGAATATGTGATAAACAATAATTGCTTGTACAAATAAATTGTTGTAAGTAGTGTATATAGTCTGAAAAATATGTGATACTTTCATCCGTTAATTTAGTTTTTCTTTTGAATGTTTGCCGAGTACAAAGAAATAGGAATTATGTTAGTAATGCATAACAAAATAATTTGGATATACATGAAATTTTTCATCAAGAAGATATACCTTATGTTTTTAAGGTCTAATTTATAAAATTTATGTGGCTTAAAAAAATATTATGCAAGCGATACATTTTAGTTACAATACTTTTAAATCGTATTTATTTTGCAAATCTTCCCATCTTTTCACCTATATATTAAAATGACTATTTTTATTTAACTATTGTTTAGTTTTTGTTGCACAGAATAGATGCTTACTTTTATATAATTGATTAAAATTTATCATAAACAAATATTTTTAATTAATAAATTTTTATAATTAATTTTTAATATATAAGTATTTTTACATATAAATTATATAGGATTTATCATAAATAATTTTAATTTTCATGTAAAATTATTTTAAGTTTGTAAATTTATTTTAAAAATTACTGGAATTAATATAAATAAAGGAAGGATAATTAGGTGGTTGAGATTATAATTAGAAATTATCAATATCCTTTTTCTGAAGAAGAGTAAAGAGGATTCAATTTTTTTATGATGGGTTAAATTGGTCACAAAAATTAATAAGATGGTATCATAATTGTCCTGAAAAATATATGTTATCCTTTTAGTCTTTGAATTAAAATAATCCTTAAAATTAATAAGTTATTCAAAATAATTTTTTATTATAATAAGATACTTTATTAAAATAGTCACAATAATTTTTTTTAGTTTAATTATAGTATTATTGACATTCAATCACAATTCTTTATTTTTTGGTAAATTTGCTAACTTTATCGATTAATAAAGTCATAAAATGAATATGTGTGATTGATTATACTAATTAAACTCATAATTTTTTAGTATAAAAGAGATAAGTAGTATTTGTTTAAAATTTTAATAATTATTTTGAAAAGGTAAAGGAATATATTGAAAGTCATTAGTGATTTTTTAAAAGAAGAATGATTTGAAGAAAACTTGTAACAATCAAACACTAAATTATAATGTATAAGTTATTATGTCTTCTGAGTAAATTATTTATACTAAAAATTAGAGAACTAATTAACTAATAAATTTAATTGCCCAAAGAATTTTGTACTATAAGAACAATAGGTTATTTAGCTTATAAAAAAAGGATTGTGTTTAGAAAATTTAAGGTTTAAGATAAATTTTTTAATTTATTTTATTGAGCCTAAAAATTATTCATTAAATATTTATTTATTTTATCAAGTAATATTATTTTTAGCAAATATTAATATTTCTTTTTTTTGTGTTAAGTGACCTTTATAGTCGATAGTATAAGAAACTTAAATACATAATAAAAGCTTTGATAAATTTTATTTGTAGGAACCTGAAGTTTTTTTTAGTTTTTAATATTTTAAACTTTTAAATCAATTATATATCTTATCATTAATACTTTATCAAACATGAAGTACAAGACAATAACTTAAATGACTTTAATGGAGACACAATCCTAAAACCAATTTATCATTTTAGCATAAAATGAGCCATAGTTTTTTTCCCCCTATGATTTTGGTAATCATATTATTTAACGTTGTGTTTGATTTAGGAAGGAAAGTAGAAAAATAAAAGTAAGCTAAGGAAGCAAATTAAAATAATTCTTAAGTTGTTAATGGGGGTGTGAGACAACACCTTGTTTATAGAATATTTCATAAACTAATTATTTGGAATTATCTTATGTTATAAGTACTTGTAAAAGTATTTGTATGAGGGGTAATAATAAGACTGTTAGGTTAATGTTTACAAATTTTCTTGTGTCTTTTGCATTAAATAAGACATTATGTTTAATTTTGAAAGTTATTTTTTATGTTTTTTAGGATAAACAAATAGATGCTCTTACAAGGAGTTGGAGCTAGATACAGGAGGATATTTAGTATATACATAGCTCATGTTTTCTTCTCATGTTTTGATATCCTTGCTTGTCTGCACCAAGGGTGCTAGATATTTACTTTGAAAGCGTGTATCTTTGTTTGGAACTGCATGTTTGAAGTTTTTATTCCAATTAATAAGTGTAATATTATTCTGGGGATTATGTTTTAAATTCATGCAGTCATGTATTTGTTGTTTAGAAACTTTCTTGCCATAAAAGGCCATATACAAGTTATGTTAATAACTTTGGTGTTGGAGCAACTATTTCATATATATAAAGACTTGTTTAATATCTTATCATTTGTTTTTTTATAAGATCTATGGTTAAAATTACATTTATTATAATTATTAGATTTTTAAAAAATGAAAGAGACTTATTTTTTATCTCACAATTTGTTTTTTTTTAGATATCAAATTCAAAAAATTCTTTAAAAAATTAAAATAAAAAATCATTATTTTCAGGAATAAAAAAGTTCTTTAAGCCAATTAAAATTAGGAAAACGTCAACATCATCAATAATTTTAATAAAATTATCCAATCTTTAAAATTGTATCTCCAGGTCACTATGAAATTATTTACCATGTGTCCCTAAACTATATATCCTATTGTTACGTGTGAATAAATCAATATGCAATTAACCTATTTTTAAAGAAAAAAAATATGAAAAAATTACATTGCTCCATTTTTTTTTCTTACAATTGTTTATACTAGAATTTGGTTATCTTCTTTTTGTCAATTTTTTTTATATTTCGCTTAACTATTTTTTTAGAATATAATTATGTGTTTATATTTTTCTATCACATCTGTTGACTTTTTTTATCCTATCCCCACGGACCCCGTCTATTTTGTTATTAGTTGTTGTTTTAAGAAAGAAACAAAAGAATAACTATTGTCGTATTAGTATATAATCTTTTTCATTTAAAAAAGTTTACTGTATTTTTAATTTTTTACTTTAAGTTATTAATATTTTCGTACAACATTGACTATGATTATAAAAAAGTCAATCATTATTTAGATTAGAAAATTTATATTTATTAAATTTTAATTTTTGTTTGGATAGATTAATTATTTTAATTTTCAAAATATTAAATAATTCAAAGGTATCAATTTGTAATATTTTTTTATTAACATTGGCTGAGGTTGATTTTGGATAATGTGTGTTAAAGTTTTGATATCGATTAGGTTATTATTTAGTAATGTTAATCAAGATTATTTTATTATCAACATCAATCATATTTATTTTTAAGTTGACGTTAATCAATATTATTTTTTAAATGATGTTGGTTGAAATATTTCCATAATTGACTTTGACTAAAAATAGTTTCTATCAAGATCTGTCAAAAGCTTCCTCAATTGACATTAAAAAAAATGACCCACTTCGACAAAAAAATAACTCCTATGGATGTTAGTTCAAAAATAATTCTTTTAGTTATCAATTGAAAAATAATCCCAACCAATTTAAACATAAAACTTAGTTGACATTGGTTGAAAAATAGTCTCATCATTGCCAAAAAAAAACCATAACTAATGTTTCTAAGAAATAACTCTAAATGACATGAGTTGACATAATAAACTTAGAGATATTAGTAGAAAAAACCTTAGCTAATGTTGTCAAGAATTAATCCAAACAATGTCCATCGAAAATAGCCTTATTTAATAATGTTGACCAAATAATAATCTTAGTCAATTTGGTTCAAAAAAACTTAATTGTCTTGTAAAATATCCATACTAATGTTTATTACAAAAATCTCATAAGGTGTCATACCTATGCTAGAATGCAAGTTGTTATTGTAAGTGAATTCTATCAAAGGTAAGTATCAGTCTCAACTATCTGAATCCTCTAGCACACAAGCTTTCAACATATCTTCTAATGATTATATATTCTTTCTGACTATCCATCTGTTTGAGGATGATAGGTTGAATTAAGATGAAGTTTAGTTCCTATGGCTTGATGGAAACTTTTCCAAACTTAGGATCCCTGTTAGATAGTATGCTAGATGGAACACCATGTAATCTTACAATTTCTTTTATGCAGAAGTCTGTCAACTTTTCTAATGAATACCTAATGTTAATGGGTAAGAAGTGAGCAGATTTTGTTAGTCTATCCACGATAATCCATATAGAATCAAATTTATGCATTGTTTATGGTAATCCAACTACAAAATCCATTGTTATATTATTCTATTAACATTCAGGTATGTCTAAAGATGGTAACATTCCTGCTGGTTTTTGATATTCTACCTTAGATTTCTGATAAATCAAACACATGGCCACATATTGAACTACTTCCTTCCTCATCTTGGGCCACCAAAATATTCTCTTAAGATCTTGATACATTTTTGTTGTAACTGAATGTATGCTCAGTTTGCTCTTGTGTGCCTCATCTAAGATCATTTTCTTAATTTCTATATCAGTAGACACACACACTCTATTGCTGAATCTCAAGACCCCCTCTTTATCTAAGCTAAACTTTTCATCATTGTTATCTCCCAACAACTTCTTTTTCTTTTGAATAAATTCATCAATCCTTTGAGTCTCGTAGATTTTTCTTTGTAAGTGACAGGTAATATGAACTGAATTCAATTGTATTCTATCATTGACTTATTACAACTTATAAACTTATA
This sequence comes from Psophocarpus tetragonolobus, assembly GCA_037954015.1. Classification (NCBI taxonomy): domain Eukaryota; kingdom Viridiplantae; phylum Streptophyta; class Magnoliopsida; order Fabales; family Fabaceae; genus Psophocarpus; species Psophocarpus tetragonolobus. The sequence continues at coordinate 4,885,227 of CM075696.1, forward strand.
TCTCTACACTCTTCAATCAAATCCATCTCATGAACCATTAATGAAGAAACATGTAAAAATTTTCTACTTAATGCATCATCCACTACATTTGCTTTTCCTGGGTGATAATGTAATTCAAAATCATAGTCTTCCAAGAATTTCATCCACCTTTTTTGTCTCATATTTAATTTCTTCTTATCAAACAAGTATTTTAAACTTTTATGATCACTAAAAACCTCAAACTTACTACCATACACATAATATCTCCATATTTTGAGTGGAAAAACAATAATAGCCAATTTTAAATCATGTGTTGGATAATTTTTCTCATGTGCTCTCAGTTTCCTAAAACTTCCATCTTGCATAAGAACACACCTCATTCCCATTTTGGAGGCATAAAAAAATATTACAAATTGTTCATTGGGATTTGGTAAGGCTAAAACAGATGAAGTGATTAGCTTATTTTTTAGTTCTTGATAACTAACATTTTTCTATCCACTCAAAAGTTTGTCCTTTCTTTTTGAGTTGGGTTTAAACATGACTATCTTAGAAAATCATTCTATGAATTGTCTATAATATCCAGCCAAACTTAGAAAACTATGAATTCTTGTCATTGTTTTTTATGTATCCCACTTTTAAAATGCTTCAACCTTTGTTGGGTCCACAAATATTTTGTCTTTGGAAATCACATGTCGTAATAACTTAACTTCATCTAACCAAAATTTAAACTTAGAAAATTTAGTATATAGTTGTTTGTCTTTCAAAATCTGAAGAACAATCTGAAGATGTTCTTTATGCTCTTCATGGGTCCTAGAATAAATAAGAATATCATATATAAATACAACCACAAAATGATCCAAAAATGCACAAAAAATCCAATTTATATAATTCATGAATACTGCATGAGCATTAGTCACACCAAAAGACATTACTTGATATTCATAATGTTCATACCTTGTCCTAAAAGCAGTTTTCTAAATGTTCTTTACTTTTATTTTGATTTTATGATATCTTGATCTTAAATCTATCTTACAAAACACAACTATTCTTTTCAATTGGTCCATTAAATCATTTATCCTAAGAAGGGGATATTTATTTTTTATAGTGAATTTATTTAACTGATGATAATATATACACAACCTAAAACTTGATACACTAGGGCAAATGAATTGTGTTTCAAGCAAATCTTTTAGTTATTTCTTTAGTTTAGCTAATTCAGAAGGTGACACCCTATAAGGTGACTCCCCAAGGTGATACACTGGGATGAATGAATTATTTTTTAAGCAAATCTTCCAATTGTTTCTTTAGTTTAGCTAATCCAAAAGGTGACACCCTATAAGGTGACTCCCCAAGGTGATATACTAGGGTGAATGAAATTGGTCATGTACCATACATTAAATCAATTGACAATTCAATCTCTCTTTTAAGTGGCAAATCAAGAATATCACTGGGGAAAAAACTTCAGGAAAATTTTGAACAACTGCTATGTTTTCCAAATTTACTTCTTGTTCTTGTTTTTTTTCTTTTTTTTTATTTTTCTTTTTCTTCTATGGACGATAATAGAAAGTATTCCTAAATATCATTTCCTAAAACTTATTTATTAGTTTGATAGATGAAATCAACAGATCCTCAGAATTAGAAAATATTACAGACTTTTGTGCCCAATTGAAGAGGACGTGATTCAAAGATAATCAGTTCATCCCTAAGATCACATTCAATTGTGATAAAGGTAAACAAAACAAATTTATAAGAAATTTCTTATTTCTAATGAAAATAGGACAATCTAGACAAACTTTATTGGTAATAACATATTTATTTGTAGGTGTTGAAACAATTAGACTGATATCTAAAGAAAAAATTGACACTTCAAGATTCTGAACACAATCATTAGAGATAAAAGAATGAGTTACACCTGAATCATACAGTACATTTAAAGTTTTACCTTTTATGGAACATATACCTTGAAATAGATAATCGTTTTGGGCGAATTCGGTTCCGATCATGTGTAAACTCTTCCAGTAATAGTAAACTTTGACTTAGGTGTAAAAGAGTTAGGATACATTTTTGGTTGTCCACACTCAGAAAACATGTGACCAGGTTTTCCACACTTGAAACAAACAAGTCCTTTGAGGTGATAATCGTTAGCATAATGTCTCTGTCTACACTTGGACACTTAACCTAATTAGTTGTAGGTTTACTGAAATTTCTTGAGGAAAATTGGGAAGGTTAAGGTTTCCTTTGAGAATAGTTATAGGGTTTTCCTTCATGGTTTATCTTTTTATTTGACTGAGGGCCAAAATACTTTGGTTTATTATTTTGATTGTTTTTAAAACTTCCAGAAAATGACACTTGTGAATAACTGTAAGAAAATCATAAATTTCTAGTATCCATACTACCTTTCTCAGTTCAAAACTAAGTCCATCTTCAAATTTAATACATTGCATTCTCTCATCTGGGTGATAGAAGAAAGTAGAGTATTTACATAATTCTTCAAACTTAAAAGCATATTTTTCTTCTGTTATGTTCTCTTGTTTTAATAATTGTATAAATTATATTCCTTTTGCTCTTCTCACATCATTAGGAAAATATTTTTTAAAAAAATTTAGCGATAAATACTTTCCACGTAATGATTATTCATCCTCCTTCTAATAACCTTCTAGTACTATCCCATCAATATCCGGTTTCTTCTACTAGGATAAACACAACATAATTTACTTTTTTATTATCAAGACAATTCATTGTTTAAAATATCTTCTTTATTTCCTTAATCCATAATTCAGCTTTGTCTGGATTGTAACCCCCATAAAAATCTAAATGTTTGGTTCTTTTAAATTTAATTTAACCCGGTGATTCATGTCTCTGGTTCCTTAACAAAGTTGCAGTCATGTCTCTAATAGTTTGTACTGCTTCTATTAATTCATTATTTCTTCTACCTATCATATGGAATTATTCAAATTAGAATTAGTGACATGATTATTTCATTATCCAAGTCTCACATGAACTCTGTTTTGATATCATCTAAATGTAATGATATTTATTATAACTCATTTCCATAATCAATCTTCTTTATATTAATTCTAACTTGCTATTAATGAAAATAAAATAAATTATTTATTTAATTGGTTTTATTTAATTTTAATGTATAATTATTTTTCTTCAGTTATTTATTTAACTTAAATTTTTTTAAAAAAATCATAAACAAAGCTAAAATTATATATATATATATATATATATATATATATATATATATGCCACATCTATAATATTACATATATCTATTACATAGGAAGAAGATAGGGAAGATTTTATTTATGTACAAATCTCCCATTTTTTCCTACTATTATATTCACATAATCAGTGAAAAATATATTCATTAGTGAATTTGTGTAATTAGCAGATGGGATGTAGAAATTGACTATTAACAGTTATTCTATCACCTGCGGTTCAACTTGATAATTGAAAAATAAAAGAGTAGAAACTCTAGTGCCTCTGAATATAGCTGAATTTTCAATTACAATCATACTCCAACAAGTACCGGAAAAAACTGTTGAGATGACTGTAAAAAAAGGATTTGAGATAGTTTGGCGCGTCCATCTTTTTAAATTTGCATTTCCATATAGACAGAAACATAAAGGAGTGAAAACAAATATCATATAAATGATTTAAATAATAACAATTTAGATAATCAAAGGAAAAATATATATATATATATATATATATATTTAGATATACAATAATGAATATAAAAATGGTAATATATATATATATACATATTTATTTATAATAATTTTTTTATTTAGAGAAATTTGAATTATTTTTTTAGTGACTAGTCAGAATAAATAAGTTTTTTTACTATGATTTTTAAAGAATACAAGGATATTTCACTTTAAATATTTACTAATTTAAATCTCCAAAGTCAAACCTTCAATTAAAAATTAATTCAAACCTTTATTCAAGCATTAATTTTTTTTATCTTAATATTCCTCATATTTATAAAATAATTAATATATATATATAAATAATAATAATAACTACAGTTATAATGATAAATAATTTTTTTTAAAATATGTAACGTTATTCTCGGTATTTGAATAAATGGTTTCTTAATATAGTTAAATTAGTGTCTTATTAAGGTTTAAATAAAAAAAAACCATTACAAATAAAATAAAATGCTTAACAAATACGTCAAGATAAATAATTTAATAAACTAAATAAAATTATGAATATCAAACCAAATAATAATAGTTAAAAGTAACATAAAATAACAAATAAAGCAGGTTAGACATACCTTACTAAATAATTATAACTAAAAGTAACCTAAAATAATAAATAAAGCGAATTTAGGAACACTCCACTAAATAATTATAACTAAAAGTATCATAAAATAATAAATAAGATGAGGTTAAAGATACCTTACTAAATAATTATAATTAAAAGTAACATAAAATAAACAAGTAGACATGTCGACAGGGCAATAAATAGTCTGACTTACCTCCTGATCCACAAGGAAAAGACAAGTAAGTGACTTACCCACGGGTGTGGGGTAGGAACAATAGAGGAGAGCTACGGGTAAGTATAATATTTAAAAGCGATAAATATTTTCTCCCTTTACTTTAATAATTAAAAAAATACAAAAGTTTGAATTTTTTTTTCCAAATACGTACTCACTACTAGATTCTTGTTACTAGCAATCTCTTACTATTCTATTTTCTTCTCCCATTTTTAGTTTACACAACCATTTATTAATAAATAGGCTGATTGTAATGATTTTTTTTTATCCTAACTACTAGTTACCATATTTCATTTATTGTAGATAGATTTAGTTTATTATTGATAAGATTTATGCTCGTGTCGGATGATTGTTTATCTTTATCTTCTTGCAATGATTACGCACCATATATTCAATATTCTAATAAGGATTTAGTTACATGATTATTTTTTAATTTTGAATTAAATTTAAAAATGGTAACTACCTTCCCAACTTAGAAAAATACCAACATTAAGCTCGCATTTGAAAAGCAAGACGTTATCATCAGTCTTCATATATTCTAAATAAATTTATTATAACTCATTGCAAGAAATAAATTTCAAAACAAACTACTATTATAACTCATATATTCTAATAATCGTCAACAGTACGTTATTCAATATTCTAAATAAACTTCAAAATAAGTTATAAATTTATTTCTATTATTTTTACTTATACAATGTATTCTAAAAATATTAAATATTTACATTTAATAATAATATAATATTGTATTAAAAGTTTATGATATTTATTTATTTAAAAATATTGCTGCTAAAAACTTAAAATAGCTTAATTATTTTATAATTAAATATTTTACTATTATTTATTTAATTATTTATTTACATTATATTTTACTATTAAATATATATTAAATTTAAAAATATAATTAAATAAATTTGGAATATTACATAAATGGATATTAAATGTTTTTCAGAAGAATTTATTGTATCACTCAATTACACTTTGTATTCTTTTTTTAATTTTTGATATTTTGTCAATCTATTTTAAATGATCGCATTGTATCACTCAACACAAATTTGTGCCCAACAATGGTAAATTGGTGTTCACTGTTAACTTGCAAAACCTTGATTATAACACATGATAGTAATTAGAAGTGTTGAAATGAGTTCATCTTGGTGGTTCAGTCCGATCACCACGGGTTTGGGCGGGGCCGGGCCAGAAAAATTGATATTTCATAAAACGGTCTCATTTATATAACTTGATCCACCCAACTCACGAGTTTTGTGGGTTGAGATCGAGCCAAGCTAACCCACCAGCCTACAAAAAAAATTCAACTTTTTTTTGTTTCCCTTTTATCATTGTTAGCATGTATACGTTTTTTTAATTTCATTTTTCCTTTTCAGTTTTCCTCCCAAACGTGAAATCCCTAATATTACCAAAGTCAAAGTCAAAGTTAAATTTTTCCTGAAATATGAAAGTGAGACCCCTAATTTGCATTTTGTTTTAATATTATGTATATATATTATTTATAATTTATATTTTTTATAACTTAAAAAGAAAAAATCAGAAATTAAATTTAATAATTAATTTTTTTGCAAGTCTGGTGGGCTAACCCACCAGCCCGTGATGGGTCAGACCGAGTTGGAAATTCATGTATCTTTATTTTGGTTGTCAGACTGGCGTGATCCACTTATTTTATAACCTGTGTGGACCGGACTACCCATTTTGACACCTCTTATAGTAATTTGACAATGATGTGACATTTTAATTTTGTGATTTAAAGATAATTTGGATAATGAGAGAAAATAATTATAATTAATTAAATATTTTTTAATTACGAAATTAGGATTTATCAGGTCAGTAATTACTCTCATATGTCCGTTACTATTTATCACTTAAGAACACTACAACAAAATTAACAATCTAAAAATTAGACCTATAATGTCATAATTTAAAAACAAAAAATATTAAAAATTGGAGAAATAAGAGAGAAAAAAGTTTAATTGTAATATGAATACAAGAGAAAATAATAACCTAGTGTAACCTTTTACATTTATGATTTGGAAGTATTAAGATAAGACATTGTCCCGGAGTAGGTTTTAGGTTGCGCTATTTAAGAGTGGTTTGCTATATGGTTGGACCATTACAAAGATAATGGATAACTACTTTTATGAAGATTTAAACATAGGAGGATTTGATAGATTTTTTTCTTGGTGAGAGTGGATATGGGTCTAAACGGACGATGAAAAATAAATCAAAAGTAGATAAGTAATTATCAATATTATTAAAATTAGATTTTATGTTTAGGAGCTTAACATGTGTAGAAGATATTAGCATACTATAATGTACGTTCTAAAATAGTTAAGACATATAAACTATTTTTTTAATATTTTATTTACTTATTTTAATAGGAAATAAATTATTATTAATAACAAAATTTATTATTAAAAAGTTATTATTGTATTTTTTATCTTTTAATATATTTTTTTTTTTGAGTTGGCCAAAAGTGAACTTCTAATCCTAGGTATCTTTAACCGCAATGAAAAAATAGTATTTACAAAGTTCTTTCTGAAATATTTATGTGCTCTGACTTTTAAATTATTATTTTATTATTTTTAATTTTAATTTTAAAAAGTATTTTATGATAATAAATTAAAAGTGTATCTTACTGGCTATCTCAATCTTCTTAGTCCTCAATTATGTAACAGTTAAGTTAAAAGTGTATTTTGCGAAGTTTTTTTTTATTATTATTAAAAAACCTAGTTAAAACTAATCTACCGTCACCAAAAAAATAAATGATGTTCAATATTTAGAAAAAAGATAAAAAACAGAAGTTATGAAATAACTTTAACATCACTAATTAAGTCTTATTACAACTATATTCTAAGAATAGCATGAGTTTATTTTTGGTAAGAAACATAAAGCACGTAAAATAAAATAAAAAATAAACTATAGATAAAACAAAAAGAAACAAAGGAAATGATATTTACACAAGCATGATAATGATTCAGGTTCACGTTTATATATGCATAGATATAAACAAGACGGATTTAAAGTCAAATGCAAAACCGAACTCAGCATGTACAAAGTCAAAGGAATTAAAAATAAATTAAGACTCAGAATGCATAGGTTCACCTTGTGTCTTTAGGTGATTATAACGTTTTGTATATTTAAGTGATTATAAAGATCTTTTATATTGATATTATATATCAATTAAACTCATAATTTAATTTGATTTTATTTTATTTTTTTTGTTAATTTATGATAAATTACGAGACTCATTTTCAAAAGACCATCTTACTTGAAACAAAAAAATTATTATAGACATTAAAATTATTTCTCTAAATATTTAACATAATTTTATATGAAAGCTTGATAATATTTATTTATATTTTTAAATCCTATAAAAATATTTGTATATAAATAAATCAATATATTATGATAATAATAATAATAATAGTATTAAAAATTAAATTAATTCTAATTTTTTATGACAAATCCTACATTATTTACATAATCTTACTCGAAACCATATAGCTAAATTAAATCTAAGTAGATGTTAATAAGATATTATTAATCAAGTTACTATATATGTTTGATTTTTTTAAAATATTATAGGTGCTAAATAATAAATATAAATTTTATTATGAAAATTTTTAACGTAGATTCTAATTGATAAAATATAAATTTTATTATGCAAATTTCTCACTAGATATTAATTAATAAAACCTAAATTTTATATTCAAAATTTATTTACTAATATTTGTATTTATTTATATAATAATGATATATATTAACAAAATGTTTTTATGATAAAATAATTTTATTTAATCTATAAATAATATAATAAATTAATTTATTTAACACAAACACTACAAATATCATTTACGAAAGATAGTCTTATTTGATACCATTATATACAAAACTATTATGAGTGTTATGATTTTTCTCTAGAAAATTTATAAACTTGTATATTAAATATTTAATTTATTTATTTATTTATACATTGAAGTCCTATAAAATAATTTTAAAAAATATATTATTAATCAAGATACTATAAATGTCTTTCATTTCTTATATGTAAGTGCTAATTAATTAAATATTAATTTTATTTTTTAATTAAAATAATGATTTATTTTAATTAATATTTGTTTCAACTTTTTCATATAATTAAATTATTTTTACACTTTAAATCATTCAAAGTTTATTTGTAAATTATAATATCAATATTTTTTTATACACAACATAGTTATAAAATAATCATATTACTTTATCATTTCATATCATAAAAATATAAAATATATATTTAACAAATTTTAATTCTTATATTTGATCCTCCAAATAGTTTTTAACCAAAACATCTAATCAATTGAGTGACATATACCTATGCTAACATAAATTAACATTATTAACCACAATAATATTTGATTTATCAATAAAAAAAATTATTTTAATAATGTCCTTTACTTAAATATTCTAATTACTTAGAAAATATTTTTATATAAATATATTAAATTAATTCATTAAAAAATAATTTCAAATAATTTTTTTCTTCAAATATTTCGTACAAGTGCATATCAATGTAAAAAAAAATCATAAATTAAAATAGTGAAAATTATAATAGAGATCACAATTACAATTCTTGAAGACAATCCTACTCAATGAATGATTTAAAAACTTTCTTATTTTAATATTAAATATAGTATTTCAATGAAAAAGTTATATAATTATATATCAAAGAGTAAACAATATTTATGTTTAATATTATTAACTACTATATTTTTTATGAAATAACATTTTGATAATATGTGTTAGATAAGAATCACAAATAGAATCACTTACTAAGATTATTTGATGATGATGTGTGTTAGATAAGAATCACAAACTTATTTGTTTTATGTAACAAAAATCTCTCATATATCGCCGAAATTCTAGAATACTAAAATTAGTAATAATGGTTATGATCGTGTAAGTTTTTGAAAGAGTAAATTTAAATATATTCAAAAGAATTTTTACAAAAATTGGCAAGACCCATTAATGGCTTTTTTACCATTGTAGGGATTTTATTAAAAGTATAAATCAAACTAGAGTGCTAAAAAAATATATATCAAACTAGGTTTTCTTTGTTCAATTTTTTTCCTTATATGAATAGTATCAACTCATATTGAACAACCAACGTAAATGGCATCCACTTAGGTAACCAGAAAAAGTTTTTGTCCTATCCAATTGTGTCAAGTCACAAGTACCTAGTTCTGACAAAACTATTTGCCCAATTTCACTTGACGTAACTTGTATAAATATTTTTTAACAAATTATGTTTATCGAATTAGTTGGGCAACTAATACAAAAAAATTGTTCAATTTTCATATAATAGTATGATCTAACACATAAAAAATAAAAGTTATATTATTCTTGTAAAGTTTAATTAATATATATTTCAGTGTAAAAAATGTTATTTTAATTACAATCATTTATTTATGAAGTTTAATTAATATGAATTTACCTAATGAAAAATTGTAATTAAATATTAATACAACTCTTTTTTACTACTATACATATTAATTAAATTCATTTTTATGCAGTGATCTTTTCTGTTACCTTACATGAAAAATTAAAAAATTCAATGTTTAATGAGCTTCTTGTTTAATTTTGATACTCACAGTAAATATGAATCATGTATATATATGCAAAGTTGTGAGTGTTACGCAATATTTTTTTACACTAAACAATTTGTCTAGACTAATATATATAGCGCAACCTTAACTGATATATAAATAAATAAATAAATACTAGTTGAGTGGGTTAAGTTGGTGTCAAATTTTTTTTCTTCCCGATGTAAGAGGGGCATCAAATATATATTATACTAAAAAATAAATTTATTTTTAATATTATTGTAAATAAATTATTTTCAATTCTTTATTTATTTTATAAATATTATTCGGCATACATGAACAAAAAACATAAATTTACTAGAAGCTAGTTGAATTGATTTTTATATTTTCATAAATAATTAACATTCAAATTCATATGGTTAGATAATATAATAGTATTTGCTTGCATTTTAACAAAAACTCTTAACCACCCAAGTAATCCATTCTCATATAAGTATTATGCTGGTATATGTTAGTATATATTAACAAGAGAAAAAAAAACTTATTGATTTTTTTTTTCATTCCAAACAAATAATATAACAGCTTTTTTCATTACGCGGTGTTTGGTAGAAGATCAATTTTTTCATATTCAGGAAACATAGTTACAGTGAAAAACAAAATCCCGATTGGTTCATTATAAATATTTTTAGAAAATTTATATATATATATGTATTTTTAGAAAGTTAATTATTTATCTTATTAAACAATTTAATAAGAATATTATGATATTTTTTTATAATTTTAATTATTTATTACATCAAATAATGTTAAAAAGGTAGCGTAATATAATATTTTTAATAGATTAATTAATACTCCTTGAAAATTTTAATTATCTATATCCTTAATTAAACACTCCTTAGTGTCAATTACGATCAATTAATACGATATTTTTTAGTAGATAATTAATAAGAGCTAGATTGTTATATCATCTACATTAATTTTACCAAACTCAGATATAATTATCTTTTATTAAGAAAATATTAGTGATCTCGTAACAACTATCAAGAAGCAAGAGAGAAGTTTATAATAAACAAATAAAAAATATATATGAGACAGCACAATGATAGCTGAGCCAGCATTCACCACAAATATCTCTACCAGCCAGCAGCCACTGCATATCCATACTAAGAAAACACAATGAAAGAGAAAGAAAATCATCACATGTGACTCATCCTAGGGATAACCATCAACGAACTACTCCTATTCTTAATTTTGTAACATCTTGACAATGATATTTGATTTAAAATTTACTACAAGTTATATTGATTATAGCAACTTACCATGAACCTTTTTTTCCCAATACAAGATACATCATATTCTTTAAATAATTAATAGGTTATCTCTAGATTTTTATAATAATTAAAATGTGCACTTATTTATCATCTAAAACAAAAAAATAAAAAAGTTTAATTGATATATATTGTCAGTAAAGATTTTTACATTGACATTTAATCACAACTAAAATTTATTGACTTTATTAATTAATACTTTAAAAATCATATAAATAAAAAGTTATAATTGAACATAAATATAATACTCCTTTACACAAACAATATATACCAATTAAACTCAAAATAAAATTACATATCAACAATTAATTTAGAGTAAAGATTGTACATATACATAATAATAATAATAATAATAATAATAATAATAATAATAATATTATTATTATTATTATTATTATTATTATTATTATTATTATTATTATTATTATTATTATTATTATATATGTGTGTGAAGAACGAAGGTTGAGTTTAATGAATATAGATGTTAGTTTTCTATATTATGACGAACCAAAGTTTAAATTTCTAGAAGAATATTAATATTTTATCTTTAGAGTTCGATGTAGCTCAAACCTAATTGCTTCGAAAAGAGTAGAAAAAAATAAAGATCATATATGTGTGTTTGATAATGGAGAGACTAGTCTTTGAAAGTACAATCATCTTGATATTTAATTGGAGAGCACATAACTTGAAGTCGAGTCCTTTTACTTCAACTAATGCATATATGATTTATACAATAATCTGATCGTACTATTGTTTAAATGAAAATTAATTTTTGAAAAAATGCGGAGTTTTTACGTTGGAATAAATTCTAGTTATTGGTATGTTGAATTTATAAGTGGTTCTAGTATAATGAACTACTAGCTTCCCAGTGATTAAGACAAGAGGCACATTTTTGGCTCATAAAAGAGTTTGAACTTCAAGTGGACCACGTTATATTTCTGTGTATGAATAATGCCTAGAATTAAACAATTGAAACACTTTAAGTTGTGTTTTCTTACTCATATACCACCTTTGATCAGTTTAACAAAATAAAAAAGATGAAGCAATAATGGAATTCTGGAGTTGCGCATAACACGTCATTTAGCACTTTAATTAGTTTAGGGAATGCATTAATTCCATCATTGCCTGCATGAGTCATGAATCATGAGTGGCCACTAAAACATCAATTTGTTACTCCCTTCATTCCTGGGTATAACAAGGCACCAACTTTTCTGTTAAACTCTTACTCATTTTACTACTTTATTCATCACACTGCTCCTCCTTCATGCCCTTCTATATTAATTCTCTTATTTTCTACATCCATAATTTCTGTTACACTAGTATTATATATTATTTGACATTAAAGTTTATTAGTTTTTGTCCCTTTAAAGTAAATAATTATTTTTCTCTCAAAATTTAAAATATGTTTTTAATCCTAAGGTCTAAAATGTTATATTTTAAATGACATAGCATGCACGTGGTTGTCACGTATTATTTGCATGGTTACCATCTTATAAGTGAATATATTTTATTCCTAAAAATAAAAAAAAAATTATTTTTATTTTTTAAATTTAAATTTTGATTTTAGTCATCATAAAATATTATATTCTTAATCATAATATTAAATAAAAATATATTATTCATAATTTAATAATATTATTAGTAAGAATATATCAAGCATGAGAAAGGTTGTGACATATTTTTATTCCTACCTCACCAAAAAAATTGCAATAATCATTTATGTAATCTCTCAAACCTATTTAATTAAGATTAAATAATATATAAGACAATATTAAAATGTTTTTTATTTTATAAATACTACTAACATTCATGAATATGTAAACTATGCACATACACTTTTACACTGTGAGCATTACACTCATAAAAAAATACTATCCTAGTTAAAAATGTTGTCCTTGTAAAAATATTCATGGTTCCATACAATGATAGAAAATTTGGGAGGGATTTTACGATAAAGTTAAAAGGCAATTTTTACTGTGTATTTCATAATTTAATAAGTATTGATATTTTTTTTTTAAAATAATTAAATTGTAAATTTTATTTTTATAATTTTTTATAAATTAAAATAGTTTTTATTTATTTATACATAAAATTTATTTTACTATTTTGAAAAGATATAGATTAAAGTAATTGTTTTTAAGAGAGTTGATAGTAAAATAATTTTTTTAAGGATTTATGTATAAATAAATAAATATTATTTTAATTTATAAAAAAATACAAAAATAAAATTTATAATCTGATTAGTTAAAAAAAAGTATCAATATCTCTTAAATTATGGAAGACATAATAAACTCTCCCTTAAAATTAAAAGGTGAAATTTGTACAAATAAAATATAAATCATAATTCGTGTGTCGATCAACAATTGCTAAGCATGAAAATTAATAATCCTTAGGATGCTTTGCTAATTCAATGTTACTTCTAAATCAAAATGGATTTGAAATTATAAATTTTGTACTCATTCGGTAGTAAAATGAGTGTTTCGTTTAAAAACAAATCTCATAAGATCGTTTCATTTTCATTTTTCAATGTAATATTAAAGCTAATTATTTTATTAAATTATTATTTTTTATTAATATTTTTTAATATCTATAATACAACTTATGGTAATTGGCGGTGGGCAATACCACAAATATGTCACCACTATTATGCAAATCGAAGACTACACAAGAAGAAATTGAAAAGTTAATCTTGAATGCATTCTATTAAAAGAAAATAATTATTTTGTTAAAAAAGACGTTCAAAAAACTTATTACCATTGAAAATTTTTCACAATAAAAAATGAATTTCATGCTTTTTGTTAATTCTCAAGGGATTGATTGTTGTCTTTTTCCTTCTTTCTTTTCATCTTTGTACAAAAAAAATGTGTAAAACATCTTAAAAGGATATTTATTTTGAAAAAAAATAAAAAAATATCTATTTTTGCAAATAATTGTTTTATAAAAAGAAGTTTCACAAAAATATTTATTATTAATTATATATAATGTATAAAATTATAAATACAATCTTCCATAAAAATTAAACCAACATCAATTTAATGTTTTATTTTTTATTAATATATACCTTTTTAAAAAATATTTTTTCATATATATATATATAAAAGTTGCTAATGGAAAAAATACCATAAATCACAAAAGAAATAATAGCTGACACAATTATGTGGTTTGACCAATTTTGTTCACGTTCACAAAAAATTATGAACAAACGTGTTTATTATCTTTTGGTATTTTTTGTGTTTCTAACAAATATTTATCTATTGATAACTATCCGTCATATTGACCGGTAAAGATGTGTTAAGTTGTTTATTTACTAACAAATGTTATCCACAAAATGGATTTGTAGGTATTTATCGACAAATTTAACAATAGATTTACTGACAAATTTTATTTTTACATATTTATTAACAAATTTTACCAATGGATTTACCTTTCATAGATACTTACTAATAAAAAATTCTACAAGAAATTCATAAAAAAATATTATGGTCAAAATTTGTTCATCTAGATGAAATTGTCAAAATATCATATATGATTGAGATATATAAATATTATTTTTTCATCAACTCACTTATTGATCATCTTTAATTATTTATTGTAATTAGCTTTAGTTATTATATACATTTACTATTTTAATTATTTTTTATGTTATTAATGATATGTTTGTTCTATAAAAATTAATATTACTAAGAAATTTAAATTGTTACCGATGGATTTTGACTGTTGACAATTAGCTTTATTTGTTGTAGTGAAACTTAACTTTCTCGATTAAAAATTTCTAAAAGTGCATTACTAGTATTCTCATACAAGAAATTTGAAACTCATACCTTCTATTTATTTATTTATATATTTCTACCTCTATATATATATATATATATATATATATATATATAAATAAATAAATAACAGTCAGGAGTAATTACTTAGGATATTTTTAATAGGAACAACTCGTATAAATTGCTTATTGCATTAAAAAAATGTTTGGTAGTCCCTAAATGTCACATAATCGCTAAGCAATTCATATGTAATTTTAGTTTAATAGAAGAAATTATAAGCAATTTAAAAAAAATCACAATTTTATAATTTTTTCAGTTGTGTCTTGTTATTAATTTGTATAGATTTAGTAAAAAGTTATTTTTTTTAATCATAAGCAACAGTTGTTTCATGAAGCAACTCATTCACTCTTTAAACAACTTGAGTTACCATATAGAATGACTCTAATAAAAGAGTTTCTTTAAACAATTCATTAATTTTTTAAGCAACTTTACTAGTATTTCCTGTTAGAAATGTTCTTATTTTATAGAGTCAATAAAATTCAATAGAATTAGATTATGACATATATCGGATAACACACTGATTTCTAAGGACAAAAAATGTAGACAAATTTTTTGTGTTTTATTTATTTGGTTATTCATAATAAAAGTTAGAGAAAATTATATTAGTAATTTTTTAGATATGAAAGATACTTCGTAGCAATTATAGTTACAAAAGATAGTATGCATCCAATAAGAATATAGTTTAATAAAAAATAATTAATACAAAAATATTTTCTTATAAAAATAATTATAGATAAAACTAAGTTAACATTATAATTTGATTACATCTAGCTACGAATGATAAAAATGAAGCAAAGCTCTAGGTGAAGAAAAAGTTAATATATGTCAAATGACTAATTAAGGAGAAGACTATGAAATAAAAGTGGTCGAAGGCTAAGAGTGAGGATTTATACCTTGACACCGATGACACAAATCAAAGTTTTTCAACTTATGTCAAAGGTTGAAAATTGCTAAACTATTCAAGATGAAAAGATTGAAAATTACATAAAGTATAATGACCATGTACGATAATTTAAAAATATTTTTTTGAAAATATTTGTGAAAAACATGATTTTTCATGAGCTCTCATAAATTCTTAACAAAAATAAAGTAGTGAAAATAAGAAAAAATTAAAAGATTGAACTCACAAGAACTATGTATAATGAAACCACTCTTTCTAAATATCTTTGAAGTGATGCAATTGTGTTGGAAGTGGAAAAAAACACCTAAATCTGGATAGCATCAAAACCATTAGAACCTAAGCATCAATAGAGATAAAGCTCAGATATAAAAAAAGACAGAATATCTTTGGTAGCAAAGAAAGAAAGAGCAAGAAAAGAAAGATAAAATAGAGTGAAAATTGAAATTGTTCAGTTGTGTGAAAAACAATATAAAAAACAAAACATGTTAAACCCACAAAAATAGTGAAATTTTTTCTTATTACTTTCTTTGTTATCGAACTAGAGAAATAATTATTTTCTGCCATTTTTCGATTTAAATATCTTTTCGCTTTCTACTTTTCCTATGATTGAACATATGCTTAGTGTGTAAGCATTTGATCCCTATATTATATTAAATGCTAACCCTAAACATGTATTAAATAATTATTTTAACAAAAATAATCTATATTATAAAACTTTAATATATCTCAAATACACACTAACTTAGATATATAATTTAAAATTTTTTTTTAAAAATTAAAGCTTAAATTATTATTTTGATCTATTCTTAATGTCTTTTCTTTTAAAAATACAAAATTGTATTCAACATTAATAAGATATACCAAATCATAAAACATTTAAGTTGTCTTGTAGAGACATCAGTAAGGTTTAGTTACCCAAAAAATAACATTTTACAACCCTTGTCAATTTATCCACATAAACAAGAAAAAGTCACTCCTTCAACTTAATTCCTTACTTGAAAGTTTTTTACTTTGATCTTTTATTACAGTACCTTGGTTGTGTTTATTATTTAAAGAAAAAAAATAGTTGTTTTGAAATAAGGTCTAATACAATTCCAAGCTTTATGTGAAATATCAAACCAAACTCTTGACAAGCAAAGTTAGGTTCCCTTGAATACTACTTCATTTCTAGCTTCTAGCTAGCTATATGGATCATACTACAATTAACCAAATTATAGTGTAAACCATTTTTCTATCTTTCCAATTGTTTTCCCAACATGTTGCCAAAAGTAGCTAATAGTGTCGTCTAGTCAAACCATACTTTGTTAAGTCACTTGAAACAACAAAATTGTCATACTTGATACATTCCAGGTAAGAAGCAAATGAGAAGTAGATTCTAACGTTAAATTGCATATTGGACAAAGATCACAATCTATAAGGTTTATGTTTCTTTTGATGATTTCTACCTTTTATGGGATATGATTCAAAGAAACTTTCCATGTAAATGTCAAGACTTTATATGGAACCTTGACACTTTAAATCATCTTGTAGAATTTAAAGTGTGAATACTAGGCTCTTCCATAATAACATTATATGTCTTCTTCATTAAGTATTCTTTCTAGTAGTCGAGCTCCTTATCCATGTCCAACTGTCTTTCACTCCATTTTTCAACAATATCCTTCTCTATTTTAATTAGGTTCCATTTCTAGCTATCTCCTACTCACCCTCCAATATATGATATTGTAGCTTTCTTTTGATAGGATAAAGCATATAACATTGGAAACATATCTCTTAGGCATGCATTTCTCCACTATTTATCTTCCTAGAACTTAAAAATTAAGTCAACATTAATCGCAATTTGAAGATTACTTGTGAAACAACTCTTATCACCATCTCCTCCAGCCACTTCTATTATATACTTGTACCATTGAGAATCCTTCATGTACTAATCAGTCAACCCCTTACTACATACATCTCCATACTTTTTCTAAAGTACTTTGGTCCACGATGCATCCTTCCCGTTTAATATTCTCCATTTTCATTTACCAAGAAATGCCTTATTGAAATAATTTAGCTCTTTAATGTCTAAGTCACCTTGTCCCTTAATCAAACAACATGAATTTCATTTTACCTATACTAGCTTTTGTCTCTCTTTATTACCTCCCGCAAGAATTTCTATGTATTTGTTGTATAATAAGTATAAAAAGAAAGAAAAAAATAAAAGGTATAAATGACAAGGTTGATTTTGTTAAGTAAATACAATTCTTAGATATAGATTTTTCTTATTCCACTGGCTATAACTGACAAAATGGGCCAAGGCCTATGCATCAGTCCTACCCACCATGGGTCTGGGTTGAATTAGGTAAAAAAATTATAAAAAAAAAGGTTAATTGTATCAAACACATAGGTCGGTCTACTTACACAATCCAACCCATGTAAATTTATTTTTCATTATTATGTGAATATGAATTTTTTTTAAGATATATTATTTATTTAACTTGTATTATATGATATTATATTTCCTAGTTTGTTGATATAATTTAAATAATATTTATATTGTTAAACTAATATTTAACATATTGAAAATGTAGATTTTCAGGAGAATATCATTTATCTAATTTTTTATTTTTCAACTCACGCAATTTAAAAATAATACTATAATAGATTATTAAAATTTTAAAGTCTTTTAAATAGTAAATTTTTCTAAAAAATAATTTTTGTGGGTTGGTAGACTAATTTATTTAATCCACCAACTCATTGTGGGTTAGGTTGGACTAGTTTTTTAAGATATGAAAGCAAAATGAGTTGGGTTAGGCCAACATTTTTACATAGTGGATCAAGGTGAATTGAGTTCAATGGACTAAGCTTATCCATTTTGACAACTCTACTCCAAGCTCATTTTCTCATTTTTACATATTGCATAGCTTTTTTGTTTAATTTTTTTGGCACCTTAAATAATAGTTAGAATAGGTTCCTTTTGACAAAATAAGAAGGAAACATTAAGGTGTGACATTTATAATTCTCAATTTTGATAAAATGATTTCTACCTGATAGATTGTAATGCTTTCATATTCAAAATGTAACAAAACGTTATTATGTATATATATATATATATATATATATATAGGCCTAGGACATGTCACATAGTGTAAAAAACTAATTAATTCACGCACTTTTATATACAAGACTGGATACTAATAAGTTAATATGGTTATAATAGAAGCACTCATAAAAGTATAGAACTCAAAATGCTCTCACCAACCGGTGATCTCCACCAAGAGGTTTTACGAGACACTTTTTTACTAGATGCGCCCTTGCTCTAATAGAAATTTTTGTCTAATTCGCTCACAAACCATTAAAAACTTCAATCTTCTAAAATTTTCGACTTAACATAAACAAAATGAACTTATATAAAATTAAAAATTAGATAAAATTACATGTTTACTAAAATATAAGGAGTAAAATCATTATAAAAATGACATGTAAAACAAAATTATAAATCAGAAATTAAAAAACACTAAAATTATAATTTAACCTAAAATTAATTATATGTACCCTTAAAATATGTCACTTTGCTAAGAAAAAATATCTCTCCTAAATCAATCAAAATAAACGGTGCAAAAGTGTATTCGATTGTTTGATTTAATCAAATTGAGATGCTTGATAAATGAATTTTTTTTATTATAGTTATGAAAAATATCTTTTTCTCTGTAAAGTACGTAAAAATAAAATTTATATAATTTCTTTAAATATAACCTTTTGTACATTTATATTTATCAATTACTAAAACAATTAGGTTATCAATTACTCTAATTTATGACCTAGTTTCGTGAAAGGTATCTAAAATTTATTTGCGGTTAGAAATTAATACAGTAACCCGTAAGAAGTAGAAATGCATATTGTGTTCATAATTTTCACGAGTCTTTAAAAATAGAATAGTTTGCTTCATCTGAATGAGAACAAAAAAGAGTAAAATAAAGGCCCTTTTGGCAGCGATGGGAAAGTAGAGAGTTTCAAATAAATGTCAGAATGTAAAATGTGAGAAACACGCGAAGAATGTAAATTTTTGTCGGTATTGAAAAAAAAAATTCAAGTAAATAATAGGAAAAAAATAATATTTTAAGATGTTAGTATGCATGGTTACTTGAGTTGAGTATTTCTGTATTTTTGAATTTTTTCATGCATCTTGTTCAACATTAAAGAAAATTTCATGTTAAAAGTTCGTGTTTATTAACTGCACGAGTTTGAGTATCAAAACTCTACCAAATTTTTTCCTCTTACAGCAATCCATAGTTTAGAATATCGACAAAAATTGAGTGGGCGGTTTTGTTAACAGGGACGGTCGGTCCCCCATGGTCCATTGTGTTTTTTTTAAGCTTTAAAATTCTTAGTTCAAGTTACATAAATCTTATATTGTCTTAAAAAAAAAACAAAACAGTATAGTACTTGTTTTAACTAGTTACTGATATAGTGTTACTCAAGCTGAAACTCTATCCGTTCATTGTAATTATAATAAAAATAAATTTTAATTATAAAAAATAATATAACGAGTTACTTACGACTGCAAATTTACTTTTTTTATCTTTGAATAAGAATTAAATACAATATTAAAAAGTTTACAACAATTCACACAGTCTGTCAACTGAATTAGACCCCTTAACACTCCAAGTATAATTGGGATAGAGACATAGATTATAATTTATATTCACTTGAACTCGTTTTGCACTTTCCAAAATTGAAAAGAAGAATTAAATATGAAAATATGATTAAAAAATATGATAAATTAATTTATACGGAAAACGTTGCATATTAAATACAAATTAGGTTAGTTTAATTTGTACTTTTCTTTTGTCACTAGATAAATATAAGATATGTTTAAAGTATTTATCTTTCCTATAATATTTTAATATTTACTAAATTATCTCTAAAGCACAATAAATAATAAAAGTTAATACTTTTTCCATTCCATAACAAGTTTTATCTAAGATTATTTTTAGAAAAAAATTAACAAATAAGTGAAAGAAAATTAATAGTCCTCCAAAAATATTCCCCACCAAAATTCTTGTAGAAAATTAGCTAACTTTACTCTATTCAATGATGTGACACAAAAAATATTTTTAACTAATTGAAAATTCTATTCTTAATGATTATTTATATATCAAATTTCAATACATAAGACTTTAAAGAAAAAATAGTTTTTAAATATGATAGTAGAATTAAATGATATTGTACTGTAGCATAATAAAAATTATATTCTATTGTTTATTTTTCCTAACTCAATAATTACCAAAATTTATAAGAGAGACGGTTCGTGAGTTATCTTCTATTAACAAATTTAATATATTAAGAAATTAACATTTTCTATTAAAAAATATTTTTTTATAAATTAAAGTTATTAATATTATATTAAAAACAAAAATAAAACTTTTAGAGTAAAATAAAAATAATATTTAATATATTACATTAAAAAGTTAAAATATCACTTTTTTAAAAAAAAAATTACACATACGTAAAATGAGTTATGACCTCTAAGAAAACACATGTATGTTAGTTTGTTTGTGTAAATATGCTTTGATTTTTGTTGTTTAATGTTTAGTATTTTTATCCTAGCAGACACATATTGTGGTTTTTTGTTTGTGAATATTCTTGTTAATCAATAAATTTTATACAACCCTTGCTTAAAGATAGAAAGGAGTAAATATGTTTGATTATTTTTAAAATATTATTGAAGTAAAACACGAAATCATTAAAATATATAAAACATAATTATTACTAAATAATATCACGTGTTTTATGAAGGAACCAATATTTAATTATACGATATAAAATATCTAAATTGAGTAATAAATTAGGAAAGTGACTTATATTAATTATTAAATGGTGTGTGAAAATTTAAATTTTTTGCAATCTAAAGTTAATAACAGGCTCAGAAATTGATATTAATAAATTTAAGGAATATAAATATATAATGTACAATAAATACTAAATAGAATGACTTATTTACAGCAGATAAATTGAGAGAAATCTCCACCGCCCCCTAATAGAATCGCGTACGGCATTGATTAAACATAGTATTTTAATTCTTGCATAAATACCTTTTTTAGCTAAAAATTAAAATTTAGGTCAATTTTATTCCTCTAATTTAAGTTTATATTTTTCCTTTTAAATTTAAAACAAATTAATTTTGTCTTTTACGTAATTAAAAATAATCACATTGTGCATCTAAGTTGTCAAAAATTAATTAAAATGACTAAAAAAATACTATTTTTTAAATTAATGAGTTAAAACATAGGCTTAAATATCATTTACAATATTGTTTTGATTTTAGTACTAAATTTTTAATATTTTTTTTTTAACTTTAGTGTCTAACAATTTTAATTTTTTAAATCAACACATATCATTGAGTTTCTTCTATTAACTAATAATGAGATAAACAAAAGTATTATGTTATCAAATTCATATAATTAAAGTTGTCCAAGTTGTTAAAATTATTGACTCATCATCTAGTCATTTAATATCAGATATATTTTTTAAAAATAAAATTCTTCAGTACCAAAATTAAGAAATAAATAAAGAAAGGCACTAAAATTAAAATAATTTTATTTTATAAATATAAAAAATATATTTAAGCCAAAATAAAAATTAAATTGAATATCACTTTGATGGCTTAATTTATTTAGTAGATTGCTTACTCACAAACACTCTTCTTACTATCTCACTCACACACTATTTCTCTCACTCAAACTAAAACACACAAAGTCACAAACACTCGTATATTTAATGTATTTTTATTTATTTATTATTTTAAAAAATAATATATGTTGAATGTTTTAATATTTGTTAAGAAGTATGGTTCGGTTGATTGAAAAGTGAGTAATTGTAAATTCTGACACTATATTCAATTCCTGTTCGGAGATTAAAAAAAAAACAACCGGTCACGTCACATACAGCAGAATCATGAATACTCGTATAGAATTCATGCTGTCTCATAAGAAAAATGCGATGGAATATCCAATGGGACAAGTAACAAGTTACCCGCACAATTTAAATATGTACTCAGATGCGTTTGTTTCATGGCCTAAAAATCAGCCATTTTTTCAGTATCTTTAGAAAAGCATGCTCTGCTAAACCAATTTTCATATAACAACAACCTTTGATTCAAAAGGTTTGAGCGTCTCAAACAACAACATTTCTTTCTTGAAAGCCCATTATGTCTTGTTTAACTCTTAATTTCCTATACTAGAGGCTCAATTTAAGTATACTTATTTTTCAGGTTAATTATTAATTAATTTAGTCGATGATCTGCTAACCAGTGAGCATAATTGCAGGTCCATAACTTTATTTAGTCTATGATCTGCTAACATATATGTTGAGCTATCACTGATCACTCTCCTTTTTATTAGTTCTCTACAAGTTTCCAAGAGATTAATCACCACCACAGGCATGAAAGTATAGTTGTCTTCATGGTTGCCAGTTATCTTCTTCATTCTTCTACCAACCACCACAATTGAGAAGCACTGGGCCCCAGATCCATCGATTACCATTAGCAATAATAGATCAATCTTCCGTTACTTTGTTCCACATTAGCCCACTAATTGATTCTATATACTAGGTGCTGTTTTTATATGATACGTGTGTCATCAAAATTTAATCAAATATAACATGGATATTCTAATTGGCACATATCCACTGCCACTCAAATTCACCCCAAACACAGTGCATGCACCTCAAAGTGTCTCTGTAAGAATTCAGCATATATTTTCCAAACCAGCATTTTATTTGTTTATTATATAGAAAAAGGGGGTTCTGTTCTGTTATGATGTCATGTCACCTTATAATTTTTTAATGTAATCTTACTATCTTAGTTAAGTGGTAGAGTAAGCTTAGCAATTTTATTTATATATATATATATATATATATATATATATATATATATATATATAAGTGTGGATATACTAACATCGGACCAAGGCAGCAACTAATTAATTTCCCTTCTCTTTGATTGTAGGAATCATAATGGAAGAAGAACAAAAACTTGTTAAGGAGGGCACAAATTTGGGGGGAATTGAAAGTGAGATCAAACTTGAGCTCAGTGTTGATGAGGTGGTGGAAGAGTATGTGGGGTCCTTGGGGTTCTCTCAGCTGGTGCATGTGCTCTTGGTGTCATTGGCATGGATATTTGATGCCCAGAGTACTTTGGTGACAATCTTCAGTGATGCTCAACCACCTGCATGGAAGTGCAAAACTGGATTGTGTCAAGGTAACAACAACAGCACTGATTCTGTCTGTGGTTTGGTGCCTGGGACTTGGGAATGGGTTGGTGGCCGTACAAGTTCCATCATAGCTGAGTGGGATCTTATATGTGATAAAAGGTTTCTGGCTGCTGTGCCTGCTTCTGTCTACTTCCTTGGCTCTCTCATAGGTAAATATTGCTCATTCTATCATCCTGAAAGGAATCATAATAGTACACTATCTGACACCGTCTTTGTTAGCTCAAATTTATTGAGACATAAAATCATGAGTGTCACTTCTTTGACAATTCTCACCTGTAATTTTATGAATCTGATTAAATTTTATGGTACACATTACTTATTCTTTTGTTTTGTGAATAATAATAAATATAATAATATACTCTCTGACAAAGTCTTCTTAGTTCAAATTTATTGAGATGCCAACTTATGAGTTTCACTTCTTTGACAACTGTTGAATTTATGTTACTAACAGATTTTCTTTGTTGTACTTCATCTACTAGTCAACCATGTGCACAGTGCACTATGCATCACTCACCAGGAGGTTTCCTTTTATCAATCTGTTTTCGTGTGATTATGGCCTAGCAAATATTTATAGATAAAATTTATTGAATCTATAAAGTTATGAGTTGTTGCATTTGCAATGGATAGTTTAATATATTAAGGCTTTAATTCCTGTCCGTAAAAATTGTTTTTTGCTAAAAAGATTTGAGTACATAGTGGTTTACACTAGATTTTCTAGATCATGTTGCGTTTAACTAGGATATAAATTCTCTAATGATTTTTTCTCTTTATGAATAAGCTGAAACTTGTTAACTTGGTCCCCTTGGTTAGTTTTACTTTCTAATTTTGAAATTTTTAAAAACAAAAATTAATTTTGATTTTAAGTTTTTAAAATTTTAAAACATTGTTTTAAATTTTAATCAACATACTAGTTGAAGGTAGTGATTAACACAATGGTGGTTGGTGAGTAGTGGTCAAAGATAGCGGTTGGATAATTGGTGATTACGAGTGGTAGTCGGTGATCGCTAATCGAACGTAGCTGCTAGTGACAGCTAGTTAGAGGTGGCAGCAGTAATCGTCTGTCGAAGGTAGCGGTCGGTGATCACCGGTCGAAGGTGGAGGCCGATGACCGCTGATCAGAGGTGCGGTAGTGACCGCCGGTCGGAGGTGGCGACAGTGACCACCAGTCGGAGGTGGCGATCGGTGACCATCAATCGAAGGTGACGACAGGTTGCTGCTGGTCAGAGGTGGGGACTGGTGACCGTTGGTCAGAAGTGACGACCGATGACCATTGGACAAAGGTGGCGATCGATGACTTCTGGTCAGAGGTGAAGGCCAGTGGCCGCCAGTCAGAGGTGAAGACCAATGATCGCCGGTCAGAGGTGATAGTCAATGGTGACAAGTAACGTTAATCAATGAGCTTAAATAAAAACAAAAACAGAAATTTAATAACCAAATTATATTGTTTTTAAAATTGAGTGAAAACGGTTTCAAAAATGTGTAAAAAACCAAAATAAAATCATTTTTACCGAATATGTTTTCAAAATACATTTCTAAGTGTCTTACTATATAATAAAACTGTAACGGAGAAAGCCAATTCTTTTGCTGTTCTGTTATATATATATATATATATATATATATATAAAACTATAATTTACTTATAAAACATGAGCATTTAACTATTTTTTGTGTTTGTAATTTTTGTGAAGAATAGGAAAATTCAGTTTTGGTGCACCAAGTATCTCTATGATCATAGATGATGCTGCTATGAACAGAAAATTACATGTAAACTAAATCTCTCAAATTCAACACCAACAACAATATTGTTAACAAACATTATGCACTTGGTGCAGGGTCTGGTGTATATGGCCACCTATCTGATACATGGTTAGGCAGAAAAAGAACAGTGCAACTTTCGTGCATCTTAACCTCAATCACAACCTTTGCCACAGCTCTGTCCCCAAACATTTGGACCTATGCTTTCTTCCGTTTTGCCAATGGGTTTGCAAGGTCAGGAATTGGCATATGCTGCCTAGTCCTCTCTACAGAATCAGTAGGCAGAAAGTGGCGTGGCCAAGTGGGCCAATATGGCTTCTTTTTCTTCACAATAGGCTTCCTCACACTCCCTCTTGTGGCCTATCCAACAAGAACATGTTGGAGGAGCTTGTACAAAGTCTTGTCCCTTCTTCCACTAGCATATGCTGTTCTATTACTCCCTTTGGTCTCAGAATCCCCACGTTGGCTCCTCATAAGAGGGAGAACCAAAGAAGCCCTTAAAGTTTTGGACAGGTTTGCTAGACTCAATGGGAAGAAAAAACTCCCCAACAACCTCACTTTAACTAACCCTTCTGGATCAAATGTTGCATCATGTACTAGTGATGGTGACGATAATACAAGCCAAAGCAACAGAGAGAGCCTTTGGACCACAAAATGGGCAGCTATTAGAATGGTCACTGTTATGTTAGCTGGCTTTGGAGTTGGTTTTGTTTACTATGGAGTTCAACTCAATGTAGAAAACTTGAACTTCAACCTCTACGTCTCAGTAGCACTCAATGCAGTAATGGAGATTCCTGCTGTGGTGATTGGTACCTTTCTATTGGGATTTACTAATAGACGCTTGTTGCTATCTGTGTCCGCTTATATAGCTGCAGTATCCTCTATCCTATGCACATTTTTCTCATACACATCAAAAGTGCATAAAAATAATGAAGGTAGTTGGGGTCAATTGATTATTGAGGCAATTGGATTCATGGGGGCCTCCACAACATTTGATATTTTGTACATATATTGTGTGGAGCTTTTTCCTACTAATGTTAGGAACTTCGCAGTGTCAATGTTACGACAGGCCATAATGTTGGGGGCCTCAGTGGCACCTCTGCTGGTTGTCTTGGGCCGCATGAGCCCATCTCTTTCTTTCCTAGTCTTTGGTGGCTTTGCAATTTTTAGTGGCCTTTTGAGCTATTGGTTACCCGAGACTAGAAATGCTCCTCTCTATGAGACCCTCAAACAACAAGAGGAGGAGGAGCAACATAACTGGATTCCTCACAATGACTGTGCCCTTGAGATGGGAAAATAACTTAAATGAGGCTTACATGGATATTTAATAAGATTTCATCATTTTATCACCTCATTAATATGACCTGGTGTTAAGATAAATTCTTATAGGATGTCTGCGTAATTCACAATGTATATAAAATAAACTCTAATAGAAATAGGGTAGCGGATCCATTCCAAAATTGGGGGGAATCAAAATACCATGTTGGAATGATCACATGTTGTGTCCTAATGTAATAGTTTGATTACCATAACAGAAGCATCTGAATCTGTTTAGTAATGTATTCTTACTTGTACTGTCAAAGAGCCAGAATATAAGACCAGCCATCTGCCAATAAAGTGTAGTGCCATGATACATGTTTTAAGTATTGTTATTTACACACAAAATATTATAAATGTTATTTGATAATTACTTTAAATAATTAAAATAATATAACATTAAACAGAATATATTTAATATCTCAAATTTCTTAATCAGAGGAATTTGATAAAATCATTAAAAAAAGCAAGTTGATACATAAATAACACTCCTTACCTTTTATTTATAAGATTTAAATACCTAATTTCTTAAAAAAAAAATAGTTACCTAAATTGATAACAATAAATACTGCATTTTCTCCTGTTATCACTTATGAGATCCAAAATTTTAAAATAGTTTAATCTTTTTACAAAATACAATTCATTGTGTTTTATTTTGGGTCTTGAAATGAAATACAAAGACATAATTAAAGATCATTTATCGTTACCTATTGATATATCAAATAAATGCTTATTTTTAGATGATTAAAATTTATAAGAAAATATATTTATATATAAATTACATTATACTGTTTTTCTTGTAAAATCATCGTAGGGAGTTATTTATTTTTTATTATTTTTAACTTACCAAAAAAAGAAAAAACTCTTCTCAATACTTCTTGTGTCCCACTTGATTCTCCATAAATTCTCAAATTTTTTATAAGTTTCACAATATAAAAGAATACCACTGAAACCGAAAAATATTTAATTCATTATAATATTTATTTTTAAACAAGTGGAATAAACTTGTAAAAAGGTTGACTTTCACGTTGTTTATAAATGATTCAAAAGTCAACAAGATATAAAGGTAAAAAAAAAAGAAAATCAAGCCTGCATCTAATATGCTCTTTTAATGCAAGCATAAAAATTATCATTAGTCTAATTCAAATTTAGTAAATGATAATTTATCGTTACTTGCTACCCTCAAACTTAAAAAAAAAAAAATGAATATGAAAATACCTGTTAAAAGAACATTATAGTACTTAGAAAGCAAATTAAAAAAAAAAAACTTTGGCAATTGCCGAAAGATGCTTTGAGTAATACATTATGGTGTCTTTCCTACAAAATCATCTTAGTGAGCTCTTTGTTTTTTATGTATACACTCCTCACAATATAGGCTTCTTGTGTCCCACTTAAAGGTTCATATATTCTCAAAATTTTTATAATTCTTACACTATAAAAGAATATCATCATTAAAACAATAAATATTTAATTCATTATAAAGTTTTATTTTGAAATAGATGGAATTAACTATTAAATCGCAATTAAAATTTATAAAAAAACATTTATATATAAAATTACATCATATTGTCTTTCTGGCAAAATCATCTTAAGGAGTTATTTATTTTTTATTACTTTTAACTTATTAAAAGAAACTCCTCTCAATACTTGCTTCTTGTGTCCCACTTGAGGATCATATATTTTTAAAAATTTTATAAGTTTCACACTATAAAAGAATATCATAATTAAATAAAACAGAAATACTTAATTCGTTGTAACATTTATTTTTAAACAAGTAGTACAATAAACTTTGCACGAAGGTTAACTTAATCGTTGTTTATAAAATGACTAAAAACTCAATAAGATATAAACGTAAAAAAAAAGAAAAAGTCAAACTTGAATTTAACATGCTCTTTAGATGAAAGAAATTTTTCATATATCATATTCAAATTTAGTAAATGATAATTTACCGTTACTTGTTACCGTAAAAGTTGAAAAATTGCTGAAACTGAAAATACCTGTTAAAAGATCACACTTAATCATATTACTTAGAAAGGCAAATAAAAATAATGAGCAATTGACTAAAAACAGGTCTCTAAATACATGTAAATATGGTTGGTGCATTAGATAAATGATTCTTTTTATATTATTATAAGAGTATAATGAATTCTATTGCATCTTTTATTTATAATAAATTTATTAATTTTATTAATTAATATATTAAAAAGTCATATAAATTAAATAGCGTGATGTCTAAAACTCTTTTAGACTGTTGTGCATATTAATTAACTCTTATTAAAATCTAAAATCTATAAGAAAAATATTTAAATATAAATTATAATATAATTTTTTTTTCAAAATCATTTTAATGATTTGTTTATTTTTAACTGACCCAAAGTTCCTCTCAATACATGTTTCTCGTGTCCCATATATTCTCAAATTTCTTATAAGTTCCATGCTATAAAAGAATATCATTGGTGAAATAGAAAAATATTCAACTCATTATAAAATTTATTTTGAAACAAGTGGATTAAACTTATACAACTGTTAACTTGGGTAATTATCTGAGAGACTAAGCTGAAAAAATACATGTAATTGTGGACAGTGGTTGATTCTCCAAATAAATGTTTATTTCTTACATTATTAAAATCAATAAGAAATTATGTAAATTACATTATAGTCAAAATTTATAATAAATAAATGTCCTTCAATATACAAATTATATATTTAAATTGCAATGAAAGTTTTAAATTGTGATATACAATTATTTTAATTGTTGAAAAATATTTTTAAAAATATTTAAATTTAATTTAGAAATAGAGATACAAAGAAGGTAAATTGAAAGGGATGAAAATTATGAAAAACAAATGTATATATAAATAAAAATTAAATAAGCCAAGCTTGAGACAGTTGAAAGTTAGTTGTAAAACGTACAGTATGTGAAATACATATTTATTCAAATGAGAAAAAGTATTGAGAAGTAATACAGGTCTCATGCTTAAGATTGTATTTTTATTTACAATATATAATATAAAATTATATTAATTTTATTTAACTTTATGACAAATAAAAATTTGTTTTAGATAGTTTTTTTGTTTTTTTTTTCAGATTAAGTGGGTAAAATTGAAAAGCACACTAAGAAGCACGAAATTTTGACACATGAAAACCACACGACATTATCTTCTTAGCACAACAAATATGAAAGAAAGCACAGAATGATAATGATCCTTTATGTAAAAGCGACCATACTCAGCCAAATTCTTTATCAAGAAACAAATGCCTAAACAGGGACAAGATCACAGAATTTAGATAAAACCAAATCTCAACAAAATCAAGTATCCCAAATGATATCACAATCCTAAATTAGAATATCAATTATGATAAATATTAGAAAAAAGAATTTAACGTATGATATTATTTTATGCTAAGATAGTTACCGTGTGACACTGTCCTCCCGGATTTTGAGTGAATGCTTTTGACTATTTGTTGGACTGTGACACTGAATACTCCTATTCCTACGCCCCCACCCTTTTTATCAACCCTTTTCTTTTTCACTCACTTAAATATAAATAACTTCCTTTCCAAACCTCCTTCTGCTTCAACTCTGTTTCACTTCCCTACCTGCTCTGCTCTGCTCTGCTCCTACACTTTCTTCTAGGTCACTTCCTTCTTCCCTAATTCTCTACTCCCTTTCCATTTTCTTTATTAACTATTTATTCTACTATTCTTCTTCTATTTTTCTTTTTTTTATTTATTTTTAACTTTTAAAACATCATGCATCCAATTTTAAGAACATTTTTTGCTGAGAAAACACCAGGTCGCTGTGAACATGAGTGATCGTGAATGTGATTGTCGAGTGCCATGTCATTTCTGCTTGTTTCATTGTTTAACAATGTGACTGGTCTTTGATGGGTATGTTTTGTTTTTCACATATAATGGACTTCTGTTAAAAAGTTTCCGACTTTCTCTCCCTCTTCCTCTGTTTTTCTCTGCCAAACTAACAGAGTGTGCAAGGGAAAACTTTGTTCCTCGTTCTCTTGTTCTTCTTCTGTTGTTGTTCCGGAAACTTCACGTTGTTTTTCTTTGTTGTCATTCCCTTCACATGATCGTCATTGATTCCTGGTTTAGCCACAGAATTTGAAGAATTAAAAAAGGGAAGTTTCCCTTCTTGAATTTCTGAATTCTCAGGTTTAAAATGCTTTGGGATTAGGACTTGTTGCTATATTCTGAATGTGTTCAGACTTCAGATTATACCATTCTTCGTATTTTAAACACTTTGGCTTTGTTCAATGTGAGGTTATACAACACTTTATTAATAAATAGTTTCTCTGCAATGTCTATGGAGATCTGCGCTTGTTAATGTGATTGTGTTGTGTTACCTTCTTTTCATTGTTTATAACTTGCACATTCTATTTTATATTTGCACTTCCTTTTGTTCTATAGTTTTTTCTTCCTTAAATGCAAAGGACCATCTATTTCTGGCGACAGTCCTTTTTTCAAAGATTGTGTCGTTGTTTTTTATCTTATGATCTCATCTATTATTATTGAAATGTATAGGGGGGACTTGAAGCCCGGGTATTAATGGAGAGGGACCCAAACATGGGCAAGGAAAAAGTGATTTCAAATTCCACATTGCTTCACACATCCACAAAAGGGTTGAAGGACAAGAGCATCCTCAACAACAACATGCCCTCCTGGCTCCTCACCAACATTTCTGGTATGCATTAATTTCACCTTATCGTACCCCTAAAACTAAACCTGTTTTAGCTAAACAAAACGCCGTGTTTGTACATGTTAAGTCACATCTTAAGTCTTTTGGTTTTTGTTTCTGTTCGGACCAAATGTGTGGTAAGTTTAATGTATGTTTATTTTAAAAATATAAGTGGTTCCTATTGAATGTGATTTGATGAATGCTATATTTAATCTCAATTTTATATTTTATACTAAAGCTTGTGTACGTAGCAGGAAATTAAGTTATAATGTGAAACAAATAAGTTTTGTAAAACAAATGGTTTTCAAATACGTGAAACATGGTTCATAAAAATAATTTAGTTTTAACGAACAAAAATTTGGGGGGATATGAAGGATATCTTCATAGTTTTATATTTGATGATGATAATATGATGGGCTATAAATACATAAATATAATAATGTATACTATAATAAATATATGGATTAAATGAAAGAGAAATTCTTTTTTAATGGCGTATGAAAGAAAGTTGAGATAGTCCTAGTCCTAATAATTTAATGGAATCACGTTCATTTGGTGTGTTACAAATTACTGGCAATGTTGAAACGGTGGTAACCTTTTCCAAGCAATCATCAATGGAAGGAAGAAGGGAGGGATGAAGGAGAAGAATCCACCCATACAGGACAGGTCCTTGTCAACTGTCAAACGTCCAAGTCTTCATTGGAAACAACACTGCCGTACATCATCATTTCCCCTGTTACATTATCATCAAACATAACTTATCCCACGCGCCTCTCACGCGCGCTCTCACACGCGCCTAGTAAGAGATTGGATTTTTAATTAAAGGGCATAAAGAAATTAATCATTTTTTATCGGTTAATCATTATATGTCATGGTAAATATGGTCATATATGTATGCCCTTGTAAACTATTATTAAACTATATGTATATTATATTATATATGATGGCCATGTATTTTATGTGCATTGATTGTGGGGGAAAAAACTTAGAAAAAGTTGACATATTGTGACATGTGTGTATGGGATCTTTTCATAGCTGGCTGTTGACAGGTCTATCATTTTGGTGTCTATCTGTTTTCAAATTTCCAATTTGATTTGAACTAGACTTCTACACACCCATTGTCTTTGTTCTGGCGATTGATCCATTGTCTCTTTCTCATACCCTTTTGTTCTTTTCTTTAGCCTTTGCGGAGCTTTTTGGACACTCGTTTTGTGTTTCAAAATTTGAAACTAACATCGGTCTAGTGGACACATACACAATTCATTGGTCCCTTGCCACGTCACTTGCCTTGCTGCAGTGTACATTAGATTTTAGTGTCATTTGTAAATTGTAACGGTGACTTTTCCATTTTGGCTTCGTAGCCTGTGCTCATATTCCCTAAACTTTATTGGATTTACCCTTTAAATAATTGAAAATTGGAGAACATTAGCTTTTCTGTCCACAGTGCACATGCTCAGGTATAGTACATGATTTTGACCTTTGCATTCAAAACTAGAGGGTAGTAGATGTAACTCTAGACGTGCCTAACTCATGTTGCAAAATTCAAATCCTATTTTCAAATTATTCAGTCCTACACTATTTAATTTCCTTGTAACGTTATATCTTACGTGCCAGAATTATTTATGGGTTTTGTCAGTGTTCCCTTTTTTAGTGTCACGGTTTGGTAACATGTCATTTTCTTAGAGCTCAATTACTCTTCAACCAAGCTGAGATCTGATCTATATATATTAACCTACTTTGTGGGTTCATCTCATTTCAAATTGTGACTTTATGGTGTTCTGAAGCCATGGAACTGTGTAAACCTGGTAAGGAAAAGCATTATTCTTGTGTTCTTTTTCTTGCATATTAATTAATAATTAATATTACAACAAAAGCATGTAGTCTTTTAACCGAACCGATTACTGAGTGATGTTGTGTTATCTTTTTATATCCAACTCACCTCACCTAGTGAGAAAAAGCTTTTATTTTGTTATTGCTGTGCTGATGCAAAAGTGGAACTTTGTGTTTGATGACAGACTTGGAAGAGAGGATCAAATTGTTGGCAATGAGTACAACAGAAGATGAAGAAACGGGAGACACTTTTGCTGAAAGAGCAGAATCTTACTATCAAAAGAGACCTCAGCTATTGTCCCTTTTGCAGGACCTGTATAATGGCTACATCACCTTATCTGACCGTTACATTCAAACATTGGCCAAGCACAAGCATCATAGTAGACACTCTTCTCAAGTCTCAACTGTGGATGAAGTCTTCTCTGACCAGGAAGAGGCTAGTGGAGTTAGCCACAGTGATTCAGACATTGAAAGCTCAATCTCCTACCAACACCCCACACCCATGGTGATGCCTATTGTACTCCCAACGAGCTCCATTCTTGATGTTGATGCCATTGTAGCGGAGCTTGTGATTAGAAATGTTGAGTATGACATGTTAATGCATGAGGTCGGTGCCATGGAGAGGAGATACTGTGAGTCCTCGAGAAAAAGTGAGCTACAGAAGAGCCTTCTTGAGGTGTTGGAGTCTGAGAGGATTGTTTTGCTGAATGAGAATGCAAATTTGAGTTATAGGATCAACACGTTGGTGGAAGAGAACAAAGAGCTTGCATCTGAATCAGTGTTCATTAAGAGGAAGGCTGGAGAACTAGCCAAGTGTGTGCTGAAGATGAGGGAGGATCATAGAGTGTACATGCTGCACAGGAAAATTGAAGATCTTCAAGCACAGATACATGGATTGGAGAAGAGGAACAAGGAGTACTATGAGAAGCTTCTGAAGAGAGATGGTGGTCTAGAAGATGGTAGCAAAGGGAAGAGTAGTGAGGGGATTGCTTTGGAGGTTCGTGTTCAGATGGACAAACTTAAGAGGTTCAAGTGGAAAGATGGCAGCCCCTCAGGGAAGAAATTTGGTGGGAAGAAATCCCCTAGTTTGTGGAAAAAGCTCAAGAACATGGATTTGTTATTGTGTGGGACTAATCCAACCTGTGCTTGATGAATCCAAAGAATTTTTATTCTGAAAGTCGTCAATATGCATACTTTTTGGCTCTTTGTAGGTAGTAGTAGCAGGTTTTACTAGGTTACTTCTTACAGATAAGCCATGGTGTACATTACAACATGAGGCCTTGAACATAGAAGTGCATGAAGACAATCCAACCCCTCTAGCTAAATCCTTGACAAACTAATCGTAGGCCAGTTTAACATCATCTAGCAACAAAGGCTAGAGTGGGGTTCTTTTGCCTCTGTTATTTTAGTTAATCAATTCTACTATATTTGTTATGAGGCTATCTTAATGGTGTAATAAGTGAAATGATAAAACTGATATAATAGCTAAAGTTCAATTGCTAACTTAATAATGTTCACTTTAAAAAAAAAAAGATAGATTTTAATGCCTTTTTTATTACTAATTTTCCATCTAATTTTCCATCTTAATGGTGTAATAAGTGAAATGATAAAACTGATATAATAGCTAAAGTTCAATTGCTAACTTAATAATGTTCACTTTAAAAAAAAAAAGATAGATTTTAATGCCTTTTTTATTACTAACTTTCCATCTAAAGAATTGATTATTTAAATAACTTTTTGTGTATCAAAGAGGGTACACGTGCCTTTAAATTTTGTACACGTGATTTTTACTACCGTCTCAGAATATTCAAATGTTAGCTGAAAGCAATATGAGTTGGTGGGGAGTGAGACTTGGATTGAGTTTTAATAAATGGTAGGGCAGCGACCGTGTTTTGAAATTTTAAGTGTCTATACCATCCCAACTAAATGCCAATTTCGACCCTGCTCTATCTGTGAATACAACATATAAATATCATTTAAACCTAAAAGACAGATGTATACCACTAAAAAATAAAATTCCTTAACCACTTCTCTGATGCCCTTTTTTCTATTTAACTTTTTTAAATTAAAAATATTTGTAGTCTTTTTAATCACTAAAAATTAAAAATGATAATTAGAAATAACAGGAGCTTTTCTTTCTCATCTTAAACAATACGCACCTGCATCCTGCCCACAGTAATTTCTCGAATTTACATATGCTCCATTTTCAAACAACAATACCACAATCTAATAGAAACACAGGTAAAAATAAAAGCAAAACCAAGACACATTACAACAATCAAGATGGTGTTGATGAAAATGGTAAAAACAAAAACTTTAAAATATGAAAATGGAGAGGTGAATTGAGACCCCAAAATTCGAGTAATTTGCATTCTAGAAGAACATCTTTGCCTCAACCAAATCCAAAAACAGTGGAACAAAATCTTAATGCAATGGGGTGTGTGTATTTATGGTGTGACGATGTAATAGGATGTCATGTTAGTATAAAAGTATAACATTACAGTACAATAGTATTACCTCAGTTTTTCTATTAAATATTGAATATCAGGTTAATGAATTGACCAAATTATACAATTAAATGATGAAAATTCAGATGTACAGAAACAAATAAGGATCAAATTCACACGTAACCATAATATAATAACTTAAGAAGAATGGTCACATAAAAACACAAATCTAGAGTAGAAGTGGATAGGTGTCCCATACAATGCTTGTGTGAAACTACAAGACATCTTGTAGAACATAAATTGGGTTATGTTTTCTATAAATTTTCATAACATCATTTTTTTTTTCTCATATAAACAATTTTTGTTGGCTTCTCTCTACATAGTGTATAAACAATCTTTGAAAACTTCACGTAAAAATATATTTTCTCTAATAAATTATGTTAATTATCTAGACTTTAACACGATATACATGACTACCTAATATCGTGACATCAGAATGTTGTGAGCTCTAATGTTTTTTTTTTTTTGTCAATTATACTCTTGAAAACATTTATTATTCTTTGGATGTTAAGCAATATTTGAGTTGAGTTGAAAATAAGAAAAGGAGAACTAAAAAATGGGTCTTGAAGCTTATCAGTGTTCCAATATAATCATGCTCTACCTTTGCCTCACGACCTCCTTCATCTTGCACTATGCAAAGGGAGAGATTTATGTTGTCGGTGACAGTTATGGTTGGGTTGATTTCATCAATTTCAACAACTGGTGTGATGGAAAAGAGTTTCATGTTGATGATGTTCTAGGTAAGCTGTGTAAGGCTAGAGTCTCTCATTCATGTTAAGAAATTTCATGAACATATTCTTTTAACTTGTAAAATAAAAGGTGAACTCAGATTATTTAATGAATTTCACATGCACTTTAATTAACTGCTATTGCTGGCACTCCTCTTTCATTAATATAGAGTATGATGAAAACGTTTCATTGTTAACATTTTCTATTGATTGAAAAAATATAAACACTATTCATGAATAAAGTTACTATATTTTTTAATGTACATTAAAAGGAACCAAAAAGAGAGGGTCAAAAATGATAAAAGCATTACGAACTAACATGCTTTATTGTGAATTTGTGATCATTAGTAACAAATTTCTATTTATTGATTCCCAAACCACTATTCTTGAGATTCTTTTTAGCAAAAACCTTTATAAAATTCAGAATTTTATTTTAATTTTTTAATGTAATTTAAGCCTATATAACTACCTATTTTTGTTGGTTACATATTTAGAAGTAAGGTTTGATAAAATTATTAAGATATGATAGATAACTTTATACAAAGTAAGATCAAATTTGCAGAGTCAATACAAAATTAATTTTGTAAAATAGAATGCAAACATTTATATAGAACTCCTTACTTATTGGCACCATATTATCCCAAAATGGTGCACGTCTTTATATTTTCACTAGCAACAAGTTACATTATATTGAACAAACTATATAATCATGTTGCAACTTTTGTTACTAGTGTTCAGCTACGAAAGAAACCTACACAATGTGCTGCAAGTTGATTCCACAGCATATGAGAATTGCATTAAGGACTCGTATACACAGAGGTTTACAAGTGGCAATGACTCATTGGTTTTAAAGGAAGGAGGAGCATGGTTCATATGTGGAGTAGATGATCACTGTGAAAATGGGCAGAAGCTACACATTACTGTAACTCCTTAGCTAATGAACACCTTGTGCATTTATATTGCAGCTCTAGTATTTCACTTTAATTACTACTCTTCTTAGTACTTTCATTTTACACACATTATAGATGTTTGTTTTTGAAAAAAAAAAAATCATTAGAATAACATCATGTTAAATGGAGAATACTGACTTAGAATCTCCTTTTCAAATATCAAACAAATGTTTGGTTTGTAGGAGAGATCTCTATATGAGAGACTCACGTGAATTTCTTTAATTAACAACTCTGTTTGAACGATTTATTAAAATCCTATGGTTATTATTATATTTTTTTAATTTATCACCCTGATAATTTTTCTCATCTCAATTGTCCTATATACAGAGAGAAGACAACTCAGGTGAGAAAAAAAGTTACTGTGAAATGAAAAACCATAATAATAACCATAAGATTTCAATAAACCATTTAGATTGAGTTGTTAATTAAACAAACTCATGTGGTTCTCTCACACCAAGATTTCTCTCACAAACCAAATTTTATGCGCTGCTCACTCTTATCAATCTCACGTATTCTCTGCAAGATCTCCACAAGGTTTGGTGGCTACAACAGTGGTAGTGGCGATTTGGGGTAGTGTCACCACCACCACCACCATACATCATCGTCATCACCACCATTATCGCTTCCACCATCTCCACCTGTGTCATCGACACTACCACCACCATCGTCAACATTGCCACCACCATTGTCTCATCGCTTCTACGACCACCCTTATCGTCTGTACTATCACGATATCAACGGTGGTGGTAGCAGTGGTAGTGATGAGAAGCATATTAGATTTGGTTTGTGAGCAAAATCTCTGTGTAAGAGAATCACATGAACTTGTTTAATTAACAAGTTAATGTGAACTATTTATTGAAATCATATAATTATTATTATGCTTTCTCATTTCTCACCGTAACTTTTTTTTTCTGGCCTGAATTGTCGTATATATATATATTGTGTTTGTGTGATATTTGGTGAAAATATTTTTTATGTTACATCCTTACAATAATATTGGCTCAGTTTGTTAAGAATGCAAAGTTCACTCACTGAAGGTTTCATAAATATAAGGCAGTTATTCATATCAAATTGAAAGAAATTCTTTTAATTAACCAACCTAAATTGATTAGACAGGCCGGTTGGTTAAAAACTAAAGATAAGATAATCAGATGAACTTTTAATGAAAAATCTAATAAAGCATCATTTTATATTTAAATGTTGAATGAGGTCATTTGAGGTGATTTCAAGTTTTCAACGAACCACCCATACTTTATGGTTCCCCCAACTTTTCCCAAAAATTTATAAATTAAAGCAGTAGTTAAGTCATCAGATCAAACCAACCCCATGATCATTAATTAGTTCTAGCTTTAATCCTTGCACCATGGCACAAGGCCCGGATCTAGAATATAATCCAGACATTTCTTAGTTTATTTATTGGTAAAACTTAATTTAAAATCATGGTACGGAGATGCTTTCTGTCCCACTTAATCATTTTCTTTTTACTAACAAAAAAGCTGACATTCTCATATACAACACAAATTGAAAGCAGGCAGGGTGACGAAACTAGAGAAAGTATAAATTGCATGATATAATCCCAAAATTGAAAGCAACACTGTTGTTGGAATCCACTTGTTTGGGAGGGTCACCTATGTCATGGGTTAAAACAACTACACAGCAGTGTTTTCACTAATTTTGTTCTTAATGCCAAAACACCTGTATATAGCTGGCTAAATTCTCCCATCAGGAGGAACAAGTGACATTTTGAGTACATAAATATGATCAAAACGGATGTACATATCATGTCCAAAAATTATATAGAAAGAAAATGATCACTACTAGCTATAAATAATGTAAGTGCCCTTATACTCTTATAGATTAAGGGAGAACAAGTGACAACATTTCGGCTAATAAACTTTTTGGCAGTCATCATCGTATAAATTAGATTACTGTTATTGTCCATAACGGCATTTAACATCTTCCCCCTCTAAAAGCCTTTCCACAGCATCTGAGGGAAGGCCAATCATCACTAATGTCTTCTCCCACACTTCGTATGATGTTTGAACACTGTGCGCTTCTTCTGATGGATTTGCTGGACGACAATCTTGAGAAATAAAGGCACAAACAGGCCACTCGTCTGATTTCAACATTTCACAATACTCCGGAACTTGAGGATCTGTGGCAGCAAAAAGAGCACTCCTTGCACCTGCATAGCAGCATAAATTATATGTATTCATAGTCAGTCCTGAACTTTTTTAGTTTGGCAACATATTCCATCAACTATGATGGTTGGTCCGTTGATTATAGCATTGAATCATGTTTTAGTAATATACATTGCCAAAACCAAAGTCCATATTTTACTAAAGAAAATTAAATGATTTCAACTTTTCAAGAATACCCAAATGTTAGAACCGAAAGAGAAACACAGAACCATGTGATTTCCCCATGTTTCTTAGAACAACGGGTTACAAATCCAATAACTTCTCAAATATTATTACACAGGCAACAGTCATGGTAATTGCTGATGTCTTACAAGCTCAACAATGTGAAGTACATATAGCTCTACTTTGAAAATAAATAGAATAAACGGACCTTCTTGAGCACTAAAGATGAAGTAAGGGATCAAATGATACGCAGCTTGAACAAGTTTTGGAAGATCTCTTGCCTGAAACAGATCAAGTTGAAAGTATATGCAAAACATAAGGTAAGGTTATGAAATATGCAGCAAAACCAAGGAATCAATGACTGGGTATATACCCATTATACAAAGAAATTACTCACTCCAAAATAGTGATCAAATGGGCTGGGTTGGGCAAAACTGTCAGGTAAAATATATGGTTTCAACCAAGGACGGATGCACTTGTTGTAGATTGGGGGCAATTGCCCCCACTAATTTTTAATTTTTTTAATATGTGTATATATAATTATAAATTGCACCATAGTATGAAATATAATATAAAAATTAATGCAAAATGTAAATATTGCTCTCACTAAATTAGTAATTTATATATAAGTATTATCCCCACAATCTAATATTTCTAGATCCGTTAAATGAACTTTTTAGCTTGATCCAAACTATATCTACTAAAAGCCCAAAAAATACTGAGCTTTCAGTGTTTCACTGTGCTTCGACATTATTTAAAAGCCCAAATTGAAAACATGGTTTCTTGGCCGAGCCAACTATAGCCTGGAGTCCACATTGAGTTGAGTAACCTGTTTTGTCATCTCTATTCCAGAGATTTGCACTAAACTATTTTGATCCGCAAATCATAATTGCCTCATCAGCAAAAAACTATTACTATAAACTACAGCACTGAAATTTATCCAAACAAGATGAAATTATTTTCAGTCAATTTATCCAAACTATACCTTATTATTAATTATTAATTCTCAAAATTCATTCTTAATTTCTTGATAAAATTGCTCATTAACCAACTCCTTCAATATTGTACTATTTATTTTAACAAAAATTCTTTTGATATTGCATTATTTATTGAAATTATTGCACTATTTATTTTTCAATTTTAATAAGACATTTGATCTTTACGCAAAATAATAATAATAAACCTAAAACTACAGGAAAAAAAGTCTTAATTATACAATTGGTCCCTTGATATATTTAAAAGTTCAATTAGCTCCCTTAATTATTAAAAAGTACAATAGATTCTCCAATTGTTTAAACCACTTCAATCCGGTTTCTTGATTATTAAAAGTTCAATCACCTCAGGGTATATTTATTTGTATATAGTTCTACATACAACTCACCTCAGGGCTCAGGGTCTTGTTTAACCAACCTCAAGTTTCACACATCCATCTTCAATCTAATTGGCACCATTGATTATTCCTCCATAGACCCATAATTTGGCTAAAGAAATAATTTCAGCCCTTGTTAATTTCATTCATCTACGTTTGTCAAAAATATACATTTTAAAACAAATATTAATCTTACAAAAGCAAGCCAATGTGTTCCATAAAACTATAAAACTTTCATTAAAAAGGGTGTACTGTAAGAGTGGTAAAAGGGGAAATAGATTATATGTCCCTTCCAATCAAATGGGTAGACAGGAGAGAGAAAAGGAATTCTAATTGTAAACATCTGTCCATGTAGCAGGTTGTCAATGGGGAAACTTTAAAAGGAAGGAAGAAGAGAAAAAAAAAAATTGGAGGGATTCAGTTTCAAGGGAAAGATCAGCAGTTAGAGGAGTCAGGTCCCTCAAACTCAGCACCTTCAGTATACATTTCCTAGTATTCATTCAATTTTTTTCTGGTTATGCTGTATCACTTACAGCGTAAAATGTGCCCCAACTAATACAATGTTCCCCTTTCATTTAATTGTTTCCTCAACAAGATTGACACAAATACTGACAAAGGGCACAAGCAAATTACAGGGCAAATATTCTCAATCAAAAATA
The DNA here is from genome assembly GCA_037954015.1 of Psophocarpus tetragonolobus. Lineage (NCBI taxonomy): Eukaryota > Viridiplantae > Streptophyta > Magnoliopsida > Fabales > Fabaceae > Psophocarpus > Psophocarpus tetragonolobus. The sequence continues at coordinate 4,927,786 of CM075696.1, forward strand.
GTTTCTGAAGGTTTTTCTGTTGCCCTGTTGGGAAAGAACAATAAATACTACTTGCATATTCAGCATAAGTGATGTTTAGTTTGACAAAGATTGTAAAATCTAATCAAAATATTGATAATTTAAGATTACAGTTGTACATGTTCCATCCAGAAACAGATTAAGATTACAGTTGAACAAACTTTCCCCATTTTCTGTTACAGTTGTAAAATCAAAAAGACTTACCACATTGGTCTGGACAATTCCAGGTGATACACACAATACACTGATCCCAGATTCAGCAGGGAGTCGTTTAGTAAGAATACTACTAAACATAATCTGCAACAGAAAATGCCAAGTCCTGTTTCATTCAAAACTTCAAGACGGAAGGTAAAACAAGTAAATCATCATCATGCAATTTTGAATCATTGATGAATAGCAATAAAATTTGGAAGTCAATAACAATAACTATTAACAGATTTTAAGAAACAACACAAAAGGAAGGGGGACAAGGGTTCAAACTATCAAAAAACTAAACAAAAAAGATGCAAAAATGTCAAAGGTAACAAATAAAACCAAAATGCAGAAATATTATCTCTTATGCAATTTACATGCATATGATTTGGCTAGCGAAGATAAGAAATTATTTTGTGAATAAAGGGAAAATACCCAAGTCCTGATCTCAATCTAAAGCATGCCTTTGTTTTCAGTGCTGCAATATGTGTGTGAAATAAAGATTAATAAAATAGTGCACATAATTATATTTTGAATTGATATTCATGTAAAACACTATCAGCTACTTAGTAATATCATTGTATAGTTTAATGGAAAAAGAAATGGTTCATTGAGAGAGAGTATAAAAAAAAGTTGAAAATATATTAATAAAAAGAATAGGATAACTATAAATATATCAACACTCAATGTGTAGAATTCAGCAGTGTAATGACATTCATAATTCACGTTTCTTAATCAACAGATTGCCACCACATCTGCCACCAATGCACCATTCCTTACACTGATGCAGCATGCAGAGTAATCTAATCTAAGTGACTCAGGTAACTTCTCTTTTTAGGGGGGCAAGGGTAGTTCCTCCCAAGTGACAATGATGCAATATATACATCTAGTCCCTACATATTAGCAATGGTCAGCAATGAAAATACATGATGGAAATTTTTCGTCAATGTAATATACACCATTGGAATAAATGTTTGTGCCATGCATATCAATGTTACAAATTATTATAAAATATTACTGTTACAAACTCCTTATTAACCATAATTGTTTTGTACTACAGTATCCTAAAATTAGAGTACATCATACACTACACATTCTTAAACACTGTTTGTGTGTGCAGGTGTGTCTAAACTCTAAAGTCATTTAATGACATGCCTTTTTTTTTTATAAGCCTATTGCATTATATTAAAAATCAAAATAAGAATAGCACAAGGTATGTCATCCTAACTCTTTACAAAGTTTGAAAAGCCAGTTACATACCAACAAGTAAAAACAATATAAAGGGTGTCTCTCACACACAAAGTATGAATTCATAATCCATTCTGAAAAATATGTGAGGTTAATTTTGCCACCTTGCTCGATTCCCACGAGCACAATTTAGCTGGCAAAACAATACTTTGAGTATCGGGGTGGGGGGGCACATATCTCTTCCCATACTCTAGCATGCCATTTAATGGCATGCTTATCTTTGTTAGAAAAAATAAATAACTACCGTAAATTGCACTAGCAACTTTGTTAGGTGAAAAAACTATTTGTAAATTGCAAACCAACATATTGTCAAAAAATATTTAAAGGAAGTATACCTCTGCTAACTTGCTGCTTGAGTACCCTACCAAACTAGAAAATTTCCTTTTTCCAGACGTGACATTCATGTCTTCAGTGTCTACAAAACCAACATGATGCATCTACAGAAAAAGGGGAAAATAAAAGGCAAAGCACTCTAAGATTTTCTTGTGATCAGAATGAGAAAGATTAAAAAATAAAAAATTAATATTTTATCATGATAAAATTAAAATATATTTTTATTTTCTAGGATTAATTACTTCACCATGATAACAACAGAAAAGAAATCAACAGTTTAAAAGTTATAAAAAGTTAAAAAGATAAATAAAAATATTGCATGAGAACATTAAATACCTGCCAAATATCAATGTAAAGCCATTATTTCTACATTAATTACTTATTTGACATGCTCCCTTTTCATTAAGCATCCAACATTTAATTCCTTGGAATATGCTGAATAATCGAGCATTTCATTTGGCTTTTCTTTTTCTTAAAAATTTTATTCTTAATTAAAAATGAAAGAAGATTATACAAATCTATTATTACCAAAAACAAATTCATTATAGTTCTTTAATTTTTTTATAGGTGAATATTAGTTGTTAATGTATTAGTTTTTGTTAGTGAAGGGATTCAAACCCATGACCTCTCCCTCCTTCTCCCCACATGTGGACTTTGCCACTAGACCAACCTTATAGCCCCTAATGCATTATAGTTTTTAACAATAAAAAGAAAAAAAAAAAATATATATATATATATATATAGATAGATAGATATAGATATATTGTGTGTGTGTGTGAAGAGAAGGACATGAATTAGAAAAATGTTTGTTTCTTCCTAAGACATAGTTAATTGACCTCCACAATTCAATGTATGTTTCAATGTGCTTAACTGAATAAAAGCAAATTAAGATGAATAGCCAAATATTATCATAGATGTAGATCCACTTGGATATATTGTTCAATATTTTTCAGAAAACTACATAAGCTTATCTTTGTCAGTACTTCTTACAGACTTGATTTTGATGCACTATCAACAATTTTATCAGTCAGCTTGACGTTCTGTTCTCTTGTCATTAGTTCATAATAAACAACTCATTTTATATTTGAATGTCAAAAACATATATAATGCAAAATCACAGAAAAATCATTCTATTGTTGCTACTAAACAAAGCTTATAGTTATTAATGATGAATTAAATAAAAATAAACTGACTTTGATGTGTGAGGTCACATCCTACATACATACAATAGAGTTCAAAGAGCAAGAACTTACTATGGAATTCACATTAACAATGCGACTAGGAGAACCCCTAATAAGAGATGGCAAAAGAAGTATTGAAAGCAAGGCAGGAGCAAGATGATTCACTTGCAAGTGCTGTTCATAGCCATCTTTAGAAAACTTCTGTGGCTCTAAGTAAGAAAAAACAGTGAGTGGATTAGTTGTGTTTGTCATCAACAAGAACAAACCTGAAAGTTATTATTGTTAACCTGGATAATTTTGTCACAACAAAAGATAAAAAAAAAAAGTATATTTCAACAGGTAATTCTAAAAATTACTGGAAACTGGAAAGTACTCAAACCATAAAAGGATTGAGACAGTACTTGGTGTTGGTGCTGTCTCAGACTCTCAGGTTGAGAAAAGATAAACAAAAGAGAGGCCAAATTTGTAACAGTTTTCTTTGATCAGAAATACCAACCTCCAATGGAAAAAATTCCAGCATTGTTAATGAGAACATGCAAGGGTGCTGAGCGTGCATTCCATGCCTCAGCAAATCTCACAACAGAATCCAATGAGAGAAGATCAACTTGCATCACCTTGACAAGCCAAATGGAAATGTCAATGACCAAAATAGCACTGAAAGATATGTTTGAAAGCTTATTTGGCATCTAAAACAACTATCCATCCAAAATCTCTCCTTTGAGCATCATGCAGAAAAGCTTTCCATATAACAAATAGTTAAGCACAAAAATTCCATGGATCATAATCGTCATAAATTATTAAACAAAGCAAGCTCAAGAGTGCCAATTTAATGTTCCTCATACAATAATGAGTAATGGGCATGCAAGTTACCTCAACATTAAGAGAAACACTCAACCCTGAAGAATCAATCTGCCACTTCTGGATCAACTCCTGAGCTGCTTTTGTGTTCCTCACGGCCATAACAACATGAGCCCCTGACTGTGCCAATTGCCTGCACAATGTGAAGAACAACAAAAAAAAAACGCATCAGTTCCCCTTTTTCTAACCGCAAAAGCCCACACTTCATAGTATCTAACATAGAATCTTAACCAAAAGCCATACTTGCATATACCCTAATCCACATGTAAAACCACCACAAAATGGAGGCGTAAGGACTAAAGCATAAAAAAATTGGGTATACATCATAGAGCTTTTAGGCATAGAGATTAAAACAAAAAAGTTGGCTCAAGTATAGGGCTAAAGTTTAGTAATTCATAGTAACAGGTTGCTGTGTAAGAACCCATTGATTGTTACAATTGTTAATCAAGTGAGTATCCTCCAAAGATAAATTTGACTAAAAAACAGTTGATAGAGTAAAGAATCTAATAAGAAGGAGGCAGCGAGCTGGTATTAAAAAATCAATAATAAAAGTAGAAGCTAGCAGAAAGTGGGACTAACGTAGGCTTGTAAAGAAAGGGGATTTATGAGCCAATTAATAAAAGGAGAAAAGGTGGCTCCTTTAAGCGAATGGAAAAGGAAAGGTGAGAAATTTGTAGGAGGAAAATAAAAAGTGGTGAACCGTGCGATTTGGAGGCCAATGCCGCTGGTGGAACCGGTGACGATGCAAGTGAGGTCGTTGACGGGAGGGAGAGGCATGGGGTTGTGCAAGTGGCTAGCCATGATGCGCTGAAAGAGCATTTCGTAGATCAAATAGAACCATCCTCTCAGCCACTCTATCCATCCCAAACACTCCTTCTTCTTCTTCTTCTTCTTCTTTCTCTCCGCTTCTGCTTCTTCGCTTGAACACGACGCCGTTCCCATCTCTCTCTCTCTCTCTCTCTCTCTCTCTCTCTCTCTCTCTCTCTCTCAGATCTGTCTTTAGCACCACCCCATCATGTATGTGTCGCTTCACTCCACTCCAAAATTACCCTTCCTTCTTCGCTTAATTAGGACACATAATAAACACAAACATCTATTTGCATTTTATAAATTATCAAATATATGGAATTCACAATTTTACTTCTTTAATTTTAAAATTTTATCGAAAATTCTTTCTTCTGTTTCTACTAAATGAAATTAATTATTTCATACTTTATTATCATTTAAAAGTTATTAAACAAATTTGTGTTTTTTAATTAATTTAACTAATAATAAAAATTTATTAAAAAACATGATAGGAGTTTGTTGCTAACATTTCTCAAGTTCATTAACATGTAAAAAAAATGCTAATAATATATTTTTTTATCACTCTTTTATGTGACTAGTTAAAATTTATTAAAAAACACAATTTTAGGAATTTCATTTGACACAAAGGCTTAATTGGTTTTATTTTGTTTTTTAGTTTTTTAAAAATATTTTTAGGAATAGTTTTCAAAAACTGATTTCGGAAAGAAAAAAAATTGTTTAGTAACTATTATTTGAAAACTGTTTTGAAGATATAATTTTCTCACTTATGATGGTGCCCCTTTTTTCATGTTGGGTGGTTTTACTCATCTAAAAATTTTTTTAATAGACCTAACACTTTAATCTTAAAAGGAGAGGAAAAATATCTAATTTGCAGATAATATATTTAAAATCTAAATAAATCATAAATATAAAGTAATATATCAAGATTTTAAATTAAAATAATTTAAATTATTTTCAACTTGTTATTTTCTAGTCTCATGCCAAAGTTAGAGATATAGAGTAAATGTTAGTACGACTGTAGCATGTCAAAAATTGGTTATTCACTACTTTTTTTGTGGAATGTGTAATGGTAATCTAAAATTCTTATTTGCCCCTGACAATCATCCTCTCGATGTAGCTTTCTCATCAATTCTTGATGGACACAAGGCAAAGGGATTATAACAAGATTGTATGTTAGGTCTCTCAATTTTACTCCTCCTCGATTTAATCGAACAATTGACGATGTGTGTTATACCTTGTGAATTGTTTCTACAACTATTTATGATATAACACCTGAAGGGCAAATCCTTATTCTCAGGAGCACTATACTAAGTTTAAGCTCACCCGATGGTGGTGGGGACCATGTGTGCTGTTGTAGAGGATTACTACCTTTAGGGATAACAAAATGTACTTAGACATTACAGATACCCACAAAATACCCTTAAGCTGGGAGTAAATGGTTTATTGATAAGTGTCAATTGTTAGTAAATTTTCATATGAAATTGACACACTTTTTTGTCTTAATTATATTCGTTAGATGTTAATTTCCCTTAGATTAAGAATTATTGAATCCAAATGTTTATTTTCAAGTCTTGTTATAAATGAAGATATTTGATCTCACTTTTTGTACAAATTTCAGGTAATTAAGGATGGATAAAGGAAAGGATTGGAAGACTGATAAAGAAATCGAGAAAAAAAAGTAAGAAGACATTCTGCCACGTTCTCACTCGAGCTAGATTTTTTCGCTTGAGTGAGAATGGTCCAGAGGAGGAAAGTGCTTCAAGGATATTATAGCTTAAGCGAGATCATTCTAGCTTGAGCAAAATAATTCTCGCTTAAGCGAGAATTGTCCATAGAAGAATGTTGCTTCGGGGGCACTCTCGCTTAAGCGAGGATTTCTAGCTAGAGTAAGAGGATCTTTCTTCAAGCTAAAGTACTCATCTTACTTGAGCAAAAGTCAGCTAACTTAAGCAAGAAGTCACTCATAAAAGCTTTTGAACGAAAAATTTAAGAAGAGAACAAAGTTCAAAAGAAAAAATAGAGGACGAAAGGCAGAGAGAAAGGAACGAAGAGTTGCAGAAGATGTTTTCTTCAATTATTCTCTAATTCCTTATTATATCATAGCTACCAGGAGTAGCTAATTTATTTTTTGGAATTGAATGTAATCGATTCAAACTCATATATATTTTGGTGATATTTATATAGTAATTTCATTTCTATTTGATATTGATATTTATTTATGTTCTTCATATCTTATTCTATCTGATCAATAGATTATTGAATTTGATTTTTAGAATTGACTAGAAAGTATTTTTAAAAATCTGTTATGAACGAAATTACTCAATATGTTGCATTGTTAGGAATAAATTTCAATATATCGATTGTTTTATAACATTTGATTGTAATATTGGTTAATCTGTTAAATATTTTAGGAATCGGTATTTAAGAGGTTTTTCTTATGGATTTTATACTTAAGAAATCAGTATAAATGGTTTTTTTATGTTGCATCAATATCAATAGTTTCGAATGCTATATATATTTATTTATCCAGAATACAAATGAGTGAGATAAATGAAATTCAATCATAATTTCTCCCACTGAATTCTCTTTCTCATTTATCTTGTTACTCTTTTATACTTATTATGCAGTTTAACTTATCTTGCTATCATCCATTATGAACAAATCTATTTACTGTGTATATATACTCAGTGAGCATTATAACTTTGGATTTTAATTGAAATCGTTCCTTATGGAATCGACACTCTTACTCTTAAAACTATTATACTACAGTTGATTTTGGTACGTTTGCCAAAGTTTCAACATTTATGCCCAAAATAATTATGTACATATGAGGCGAGGTGGAGACACATTAATATATAATGTTATGTATAATCATATTTTTAAAACAAAGCTCAATATTGAATCATCGCATCATAGTATTACATGACACAAAGACAAAGCCAACCCAAAGGCCATAAAGTGCTTAACCTATAGTCTTGCATGTCTCCATTCTAGTCCAATAGTGTTATTGTTAATGGTTATGAAGGTCACCACTGTCATGCCTTTATCTTCCATGTTGATAATACAACTGAACCCAGAGTGATAAAGCCCTTACCCCATCTTTTCCTCTTAAAGTAGTGCATGAAGGTTATAGTGGTGACACAATTAATTCAATTTTTGTTTGGATAGTTCTATTTCTTTTATTTCTTATTCTTTATATGTGATTTTGAGTTTCTTTTCTGTCTCTTAAACCACCAAATTTCGAACACCATCACCATTAGTCCAGCATGTATGTCTCAACACTATTGTGTCAAAATACTAATTTCTTAAGATTTTGATTTGTGATTCTCTTTTAGAATATCTATTTTCCTTGTCACTATATCTAATTAAATTATTTTTCTCATTCCAATTTCATTACTTTCTCTATTAGTAGACATTTTATTCCTTCCACTATATATGTTATTTACAATATTTTTATGTTAGTGTTCTTATAATTTGGTGTTACTTGGTTTAAATTATTAGTTAATGTTATATGTTATTAGAAAATTCGGATCTTACTTTAAAATCATTGGTTTAAGCTTTTCTCTACTTTTGTAATACTAGTATACTATAATAATATATACAATTTAATACTTAGTTTTGATTTGTTGAAGGGTACATTATGTTTTCTTCTTTCAATTCTTCTAACTGTTTTTAAGTGTGTTGTATGGTATATTATACAAACAATATATGGTGTTTAGGGTGATAATTTTAAACTATAAATAGATGAAACTTAACCATAAACTTTTGAAAAAAATTTATTAGTTATATACTTTTCTTCCAATTCTTTCTTTATTTTGAGACTTGTAGTTGTGTACTAAAATATGTTGATATTTCAAGCATTATAAAATTGTGTATATTTTAAAATTACATGATGTACCACTTTTTATTAAAGATGGAAACTCTTGTTAGTCCTTATAAGGAATTTACAAATGGTAGTCTTACACATGTTAATGCAGTTGCTATCAATAGTTTTGATGTTACTCCGTTTATAGATGAAAACTAAAACTAAAACCCTCGTATTAATGTAGATGATAGTCATGATACTTAAATAATTGAGGATGGTAAAGGAAATAAGGTATTTGTCATTTGGAACCCTTTTAAAAAAATAAAGATCAATAATGAAGACAAGTCAATGTGCAATTACTACAACAAGGTACTAACAACCAAAGGATGTAATGGAACAACTCATTTGCGCAAATACTTTAGGACTTGTGTGAATAAGCCATACGAAGATATCAAATAATAACTCAAGTTGCAATAATAAAAGGTGAATGAGTAAAGTAGTTTATATAAATAACTATTCTTTCTATTTAGAGAAATCAACAAGACACCTTGCTCACATGATTATAAGGCATGAGTTTCATTTTCAAAAGTGGAACATTTGGGTTCATAATATATTTTGAAGGTTTCCATCATTTGTTTAAGTTTTTAACTTGGAACACAAACAAGAATGATATTATGAAGATGTGTATGAATATGAAAAGGTGAAAATCATGATACAAATAGAAAGCATTGCAAGTAGAATTGTTTTAACTACATACAGTGGACTGATAGCAATTGAAAGAAAATATATGTGACTATTACAGGTAGGGGTGTTTACGGGTTGGATTAGGTCAGGTTTAGACAAATTCAAGATTCAACCCAATCATATAGCATCGGGTTTGGTTGGGTTGAGTTTTTTTTTTATTAGACCCAACCCAACTCGCCATTGATTGGGTTGGTTGATTGGGTCACCATTTTAAAAAATATTTTTTTAAAACAATAAATTTATAATTACAAATTATATGAATAAAATAAATTAAAATTAACATTAAATTGTCAATCAATAATAACCATGTAGTTATTATGACATCTGCTTATACGGTCATAATATTGTTTCTACACTTGTGTTTGAGTCATAATACCACACAAAGGACATTTGCATTAAATTGATTTTCCTTAATTTAGTATGAGGTATTGATTATTTAAATTGATTGAAAAAAACATGAAACAGAATAACAAATTCTTATTTCATCTCCCTTTTTTCCCCTTTAGAAATAGAAGAAGTTTGTGCAGACAAATCTTAATATAAATTAATTTTCTATTGAAGAATTAATTAGGCAAATGAAAGTGTGGAAAAAAAAACTCTAAAGAATACATAAATTTTGGCAATGGTGAACATTAACATTTATCAAAATTGACATATGATTGTTGTATTAGACAAATTATCTTTGAGTACTATACAATGTAAGACCATAAATCTAAACCAACATTTTGAGACTAAGTTTGATTCCTAAAATTGAAATAAAAATATTTTTTTGTTAATTGGAACCCCAACAGCTTTAGTGTTTGATCGTTCTTAATGACTCATCTGACTACTCTGTCTTCTTGTTTTTAGTAACATATTCACAAACAATAGCAAAAACATTACAAAAATGATTTTTTTAAAAGTTTCACATGCACTAAGCATTGATAGAAAGAAGGGGACCAGTAATTTGTTTCGTACACGAGGAAGAGAAAATGATAGCAAGTGGAAAACATCGGTGAAAGTTGAAAGCACCGGTGAAAGCACAACAATGACTAATGGGTCTGCACGACAACGAAGAAGAATAACCACTTACTATTTAGGATTTTTAGAAAAAAGAAAAGAAAGATGAAGTGAGGGTAGTGCAAAATGAGTAGTTACATGGTGCGTGAAAAGTGAAAACTCTCAGCTGAACTTGAATTAGGACTATATATTAAAATAATAAATAATAAACTATAAAATATACTTCTAATTTAAAATAACAATAAAATATTATTTTTAGGTTGAGTTTTGAGTTCAACTCTTGAACCTGTCACCCAACCCAATAAATACCCTTAATCACAGGTCATTTCATTGACAATGATTAGGAATTACAAAGTTCGTACAAGTTTAATTTTATTTTAAATTGGGTACAAATTTAGTTTTTACGTTTTAAATTTCAATTACATATGAGTTGTTGCACAGTAATTTCATTTAATTAATTATTTGTCATGCTAGTTTTATGTACGTACAAGTTCATATATTATTAAAGCCCTTTCTAAGGTGTTGTTAGAATGTGTTATGGAATGGAATATTCATTCCAAGTTATGGACAATCACACTAGATAACTAGAAAACTAATTATTTTTTAGTTGGAATATAGTTGAACCAAATCGATTGTTTATCTCGTATGCTTAATGGATAATTATTTAATACGAGGTGTTATGCATATATTTTAAGTTTAATGGTTGGATTAAGTGTTTTGGGAGAGAACATAAAGAAAGTAAAGAATAGTGTTACATTTAGACAACTTCATTTAAAAGAATGTATCTCTGAGGAAGTAGCCCAAAATCAAAGTTTCTATTAAAAAAAACTCACTCTGAATTGCAAAACTAGACGAAATTTTACTTATCATATGCTTATTGTTGCATTGGCCTAGTGACAAATCCAAAATATTTTAGTTGCGGAGGCAATATTGTTGAGACGATTTCATGACAAGTGTAGAAATCGTATACAAGTAATAAAATAAGAGTATTGAACAACGTTGTGAGACCTCGCTCGCACCACTGTTCTAACCGATTAGATTGGAAGTCGCTTACCTGTCTGGTTCAAGCTTTAATTGTTTATTTAATAAACCTGATATAAACTGGTTGACTCGAAGGGTTATTATTAACTTGGAAACCACTTTTAACTCAACCTCATAGAACCGACTTGTAAGGTGAGGTTTGCATTGTTATTTTTTCATATCTCTCTAGTCAATGTGAGATCTCTAACACATCCCCCCACGTCATGGACTAGACATCTCGACCATGGAGTTTAACGTTTATGGGTTGTACGATAGCGACTTGATGGTGGGTGGCAAGATAAACCCTACAACAATGAATTGTAAGTTTAACATTTGTAGGTGGGTCTGATAGCGGTTCGATGAGTCCAACAATAGTAAATCACTAAGATAGACTCTGATGCATATTAAGTAGAGATATGATAAGTTTAAAAGTGACATACATAGAAGTTAAACTCATGAGATGGAAGTTGAGACACAAATACCTACCATTAAACCAATTTAACTATTTAGAATAGTTTAGACAAATACACACATATACATATATATAGTATAAAATTTAAGAATAATTTAAATTATTTAATACATGTATAAAAGTGGAATTTAATAAATATTAACAATGATTTTAAGTTATTAAGATAATTTTTTTAATAATTTTTAGATTGTTTTTATAATTTTGATTATTTGTTAAGATTTTTAAATATAAAATTATATAATTATAAATTATTTTATATATTTTAATGTCAGCCGAGTTATGTAAGTAAATTCTTGACCCCTCTATGACCCCTAACTCGGTTAAGTAAATGACCAAGTTAAGTTTGATAACATTGGTATTGAATATGGTATCAACATATATTGATGTATATTAGACAAATTTTACCAAATTTACCTACCGAGTAGTGTACGAATATAAAGTGGCAAAAACACAAACTTTAAGTGAGATTTTCATTGTGAACAAGAAATAAAATAAATATTGAGGTAAAAAACTATTTTTTTTGTGATTTTATATGAAAAGAAAGTAGAGACAATAATTAGTTTTCAATGATGAAGTTGTTGTCAATGTTAAAATCAATCACCTAATACTTTCTTAGCCCTAATCTCGTGGGTGGAAATAGTCATAATTCCTTCACTAAGTCTTGATCCCTCACAAACTTAATAAAGGAACTAGATTTGTGTTTAATGACTTAAGATAACCAATTAACTGAGCCTCAATCCTAGATACAAAGTTCGTTGGATGTTTTGTTTTACTTCAAGATAAAGAAAATGCTTCCCAACTACATTCATGTTAAAATAATAAGTTTAAAGTTGATAACTTCACAACAAGCATTAAGTATAGAAAAAGATACCATAATTGAAGATAATTGTAAAATACATACATATCGTACCAAAATATACAAGAAAGTTGTAGCACCAAATGAAGCAAAAAATGGAGATAAGAGATAGCTTTGAAGCAATAGAATAACAATGATTTGTACAAAATATCTCTGGACACCCCATAAATGGTAATTTTTCTCCTTTTATAGGGGATAAAAAATCTATTTTAAGTTATGCGTGACTTAGCCACTCTTAGCTGGCTTTTAAGCAAAAACATGTATTTTGCTTTCTATGTGATTTTTTATCAACTGCTCTAGGATGTTTTGAAGCGAAAAATTTTAAAATGTTCTTAATAACTTAATTTTTCTTCCAATTTAGCATTGAACTTCAATAATTGTTTCTACACAAAAAAGGAATAAAATGAGTCTATGCAACCTAAAACTAAGTAAGGTAATTGAACAAAAAGTGTTGGGTGCTTTGTTTTAATGATATATTTAATTTCCAAGTTTTGTATAGGAGCCTTAGTATTTGACGTATATAGCTTTTTACATAATGAGGTTAATCTATTTCTGCTAATCTGGTATGGAGGGAAACACAATTTCTGTTGTTGTATAGTTCTTAAAGTTTGTTGTTTCAATGAATGAATTCTCTGATTTTGTTTGGGAAAAAAGTAATTGAAATATAAACTAATTACAAACTATAATTAAAATTAACAAAAATCACTAAAAAACTTAGAAAAGTAAGATAATTGTCTAATAAATGATACAAAAATTAAGTACTTTAGGTAATTATCAAATATATATGGCAAAACATATTTATAATTTAATTTTTAACTATATTTAAATTTTTTAAGATAATTTATAACTACATATAATTATTATGTTAAGAAATGATAAAAAAATTTTATGGTCCGATGAATAAAACCATCCCTACATTAGCCTACAAAGATGTCTTTAATCGTTTGAAAACAATATAACCTTTATACACATATTTACTTACATTTGATGAGTGAGAAATTGCAGAAGAGATTTGTTGTAAGATGAAAAATTATAATCGTGTAACTAAGATATTTTTTTGGGACACTTTATCCAATAACCAATGCATTATTTACTTTGATATATGAAATAAAACTCTCTTTGCAAAAGTGAGAAAGAAGCCCACTTAAGACTATTATTATTATGACTTAAAAAATTATTCCCAAATTTGATAAGTATTGCCTTGTTATTAACGAGGGTTGCTATTATTTAAATCTAATGTATAAGTTGAAGCTGTTTGAGTACTTCTTTCTTAACCTCTATGAAAGTTCTTCCTTAATTAAAATTAACAATATCAACAATTTGTGTTTATATTGTTTGAAAAGTACGTAACTAAGAGTAATGGAACAATGGAAAGTTCAACTTCACATACAATTGTTGTTGAGTCAAATGTGGATAATTTGAATGTTAGTCATGTTCTCAATGATTATGATTCATTTGTGAATGATAATATTGAGACAAAAAGCAAAGTCTAAAATATACCTATACTTGAAGAAAAGCTTTTGCCTTAAAAGTGTTACTTTTGACTTTATTGGATGGAGGAAAATAAATAGTATAAAGTATCCAATCTTGCAAAAAATTGCTAAGAATGTTTCGGTCATCCCAATTTTAACTGTTATTTTAGAATTTGCATTTATTATAGGAGGTGAGTTGTTGAGTCCTCATCGTTGTAGATTTTATGATTTTACTTTGGATGCACTTGTGTGTGTACAAAGTTAGTTGAAACCTAAGCAACAAAATAATAATATTGATCTTTTCAAATAATTATTTTATATCCTATTGGAAGTTATAATTATTGTTTTACGTAGTGTAATGCATAATTTTATTGTCATGCAATAATTTCTATTGGTATTATTGTATGAAAGGAACAATTGGACTTGGAAGATAAGCAATTGGAAATTTTGGAAAAGGGGATTCTAATTACGAGGTTAATTATCTTATGTATTTATTTTTTTAGCTATAGCATATAATTATAGGCTAATTAGTTTCATACACTTTCTTTTATGTCAAATTTTAATTGTTTTATGTTTAATCAAATTAACTTAAAATTTTATGACTTTGTTTTATCATATAGTTGTCATTTTAATATATGAAATTCGACAACATTTACTTTTGGTTTGTTTTTCATATAATATATTTATGTTTATTTTACTGCACGTTATTTATTTATATATATATATATATATTATGTGCATATAATATTGGTATATTATTATTTTACATAGAGAATAATGTGTGTCGTGGTTGCAAATATAAGTATAGAGATCCTTCATAAATATAAAATTTCATTGTATGTGACTATGAAGGGTATATTTTTGAAATGCGAGTATGAAAACAAATATTATGTTGAGTGACTAAAGCCTATCACCTCCCTTGCTCCAAGTATAGTTTAGCATTTCTAACCACCTATGAATTGGGGCTCATCATGGCACCCTCATGGACAAACATAGTACGAACCTTTGAAAAAATGTGGAAGTCACCACGATACTCTCTGTCTTACAATTTAAAATTATTAATAATATAAAAAATTTTAAAATACATTGTTCTCAAGATTTTTCACTACATCTAGATAGAAATGGAAGATCGATTATTCATCAATAACTGCTAAAATTCTTTACCCTTTTAAAATTAAACGTGTGGAATTATATGTGAGATCAATTTAAATTTATAATAATTTTACTATCAGAGTAAAAAAAGGATAAAGTTCTTGAAAGTAAAGTATACAACTCAAAAAAATAACTTAAGAATTCTTAGATGAACACACTATTGTGAATATTCTCTCTCACATTAAGGAAGAATTCAAAATTTAGAATAAGTTTTCATTGAACAGAGAAGAAAAATATTAGAAAACTTACAATAATATATAATAATAATTATTATTGTTTTATAAATGTTAAATTATATAAAAAGACACAAAACATAAATCACCATACTATAAAAATATATATAAATTGTCTGATTATCGTCACATGTCAACATCCAAAAAGTTTTATACATTTTATTTTTTTATTCTTTTATCTCTATTTATTTTTTAAAAAATAAGCACTACATATATTAAAAAAAAATCTAAAATTATAAATATTATTTTGGTTTAAATAAGATTTTTGTTTTTAAAATTTTTAAAAAATCACTTTTAGTATTTAAAATTTAAAAAATACTTTTTTAACCTTTGATTCACTTTAAGTTTTTCTTCTCTTTTTAACGTTGTATAAAAATTGTTGACAAAAAACACCTTTTTGTACTTGTAAATTATTTTTCTCTTCATCCCTAACCTCTTAACATTCAAATTCACATTTGACACAATTAAATATATCAGACTTTATTGAAAAATAATGTTAATACAAAAAAAAATTATTTTAGAGATTGAACAAATATTTTGAATTTCAAGGACTAAAAATAATTTTTTGTGAAACTTTAAGAAAAAAAAATTATTTAAGCCTACTATTTTTTTTTTAAAAAATCAACCTAAATAAATTGTTTTTGTAATAAAACATTAAAAAAATGCTTTTGTAAAAATATTAAAAACTTAAAAGTTTATCATTAAAAAAATAAAAAAAGTCATTGCTTTATAAAATATCTCGCAATACATATATATATAGACAAAATAAAACATCTTTAAAAAAACCACGCACACAATGCGATAATAAATATATTCGATATAACTAATTAAAAATTGAAAAATTACCTATAAAGAAAAATAAAAAAATTATTAACTATTAAATAGATAATAATATATTTTAATAATATAAATTTTCTTAATATAAATTGATTTTATATTTAAATTAAATTATTATAATAAACATTTTAAACTATAAATTACTATAATTATATATTTAAAATTATTATAATTATATATTTCAATTATAATTTTTTAAAATTATTGTAATTATATATTTCAATTATAATTTTTTATAAAAAAAATTATAAAATTTTATAATTAATTGTTTTAAAATTTAAATTATATATTTAAATTATAATTTTCTTAATTATATTTACATTATAATAAAGAGAGAAAAAAATGAAAAAAACATGCAAACAGAAGTTTTGATGATAAACGTGAGGGAAGAAAAAAAAAAGGAAAATAATTAATGAAAGTAAAGTTGAAAATAAGAAATTTTTAACAAAATTAATTAAAATATCATTAAAATATTTTTTTGCATATGAAAGAAATCTAAATCCATAAATGAG
Source organism: Psophocarpus tetragonolobus (assembly GCA_037954015.1). Classification (NCBI taxonomy): domain Eukaryota; kingdom Viridiplantae; phylum Streptophyta; class Magnoliopsida; order Fabales; family Fabaceae; genus Psophocarpus; species Psophocarpus tetragonolobus. The sequence goes on from CM075696.1 coordinate 4,944,525, forward strand.
AATCTAAACACATTCACCAGTCAGTAGTCACTAAGGACCGAGCAGTAATTTCAGCATCTCACCGCCATTAAAAAGCAAACAGAATATTACAAACGACACCGTTAGGTTGAGCTTCAAACCCCTCCCCAAACAGGCCTCTATAGTCCATACCAACAAATCAAGCATTTCACAGTTCAGCTAGGGCACGCTTCTTCCCTTCTCTTCTCTTCTCTTCTCTCGCGGCCTCCTCTCTCCCTTGCGCCGCCACTCTAAAAGGTTCTTTCTTCCAATCATCCATTCTGCTATTTCCATCATCTAACACTCCATCACTCATTTTTTTATATATACATATATTGTTTTTTTCTTTTTTTATTATTTGGTTGTTTATAGTTTTTCTCGCCGATGTATTTTTATAATCTTACATCGATCATTATTATTTTAAGGTTTTATTGTCTGGATTGATCGATTTGATGTACTTAGATTGTTATTAATTGGATATCGGACATGCTCTTTTTGTGACGAGGCACGCACGTGTGTATACTTGTGAGTGTTAATATGTGCTATTGCGCATCTGCTTTTCTGGTTTATTCTATTTTATAATTAGTTTTTGTTGTGGTTTTTGCGGTCTGAATTCTTTATTTGCAACTTGACATGAGGGAAAAGGAAATCATGGAGCAGGGTGAGAAAAAAAGGATTTATTATAATAATATTAAATTATTATATTGTTATGATTATGATTTTAATATGTATGCACCTCCGATCGTGTTTTTTTATTTGCTATTTGTGGATGAAATTTCATTGGGAAAAAAAGGTGTTTATAAAAGTCTTTTTGAATCTTAGTGTGATTATATGAAAGTATGAATACCTTTCAGCTAATGTCAAATGAAGCGAACGGAACCTCGTGTTTTATGCTTTCTTCATTAGAGTACTGTGCTTGTTTTCCTGCGTTTTTGGAGGGATGTAGGTGAGTTATGATGGGTGGTATGCTTTGATTTCTGAGTGTACTTTTTAATCGAACTATTCCTGCTTTGTACTGGTATATTCATTTTTATGCTCTACATGCTTTTCACCAAGTTCCAGTTTTATGTTTGAATTTTTTTATCTGTATTGATGTGATTGTGGCTTATTAGTTGTACTTTTACTTCTTTAAAGGTTATTGGCCTATTATTGTTTGAAGATGGCTGATGGTCATGAGACTGATAAGAACATTGAGGTGTGGAAAATCAAGAAATTGATCAAAGCTCTTGAGGCGGCTAGAGGAAATGGGACAAGTATGATTTCCCTTATTATGCCCCCGCGTGATCAGATAGCTCGTGTCACCAAGATGCTTGGTGATGAGTTTGGAACTGCGTCAAACATCAAAAGCAGGGTGAATCGACAGTCGGTGCTGGGTGCAATCACTTCTGCTCAGCAGAGGCTAAAGCTCTACAACAAGGTTCCTCCAAATGGGCTTGTTCTGTATACTGGCACAATTGTGACTGAAGATGGGAAGGAAAAGAAAGTAACTATTGATTTTGAGCCTTTTAGACCAATTAATGCATCTCTTTATCTTTGTGACAATAAGTTTCACACTGAAGCTTTGAATGAGCTCTTGGAATCTGATGACAAGTTTGGATTTATTGTTATGGATGGCAATGGTACCTTGTTTGGAACCTTGAGTGGTAACACAAGAGAGGTGCTTCATAAATTCAGTGTGGATCTTCCAAAGAAACATGGAAGAGGAGGACAATCTGCACTACGTTTTGCCCGTCTTCGTATGGAGAAGCGTCATAACTATGTTAGGAAGACGGCAGAGCTTGCTACACAGTTCTACATCAATCCTGCTACCAGCCAACCTAATGTTTCTGGATTAATACTAGCTGGTTCAGCGGATTTTAAAACTGAGCTTAGTCAGTCAGATATGTTTGATCCTCGACTTCAGGCAAAAATACTCAATGTTGTTGATGTCTCCTATGGAGGTGAGAATGGGTTTAATCAGGCTATTGAACTATCTGCTGAAATTCTGTCCAATGTGAAGTTTATCCAGGAGAAGCGATTGATTGGAAAATACTTTGAGGAAATCAGTCAGGATACTGGAAAGTATGTTTTTGGGGTTGATGATACTCTAAAGGCTTTGGAAATGGGAGCTGTCGAGACGCTAATTGTTTGGGAAAATCTGGATATGAATCGGTATGTCTTGAAAAATAGTGGTTCAGGCGAGATTGTCATTAAGCACTATAACAAGGAACAGGAGGCCAACCAAAGCAATTTTCGGGATCCTGATACATCTGCTGATTTTGAGGTTCAGGAGAAGGTGTCTCTGCTCGAGTGGTTTGCAAATGAATACAAACGATTTGGTTGTACTCTTGAGTTTGTCACCAATAAATCACAAGAAGGTTCACAGTTTTGCAGAGGTTTCGGTGGGATAGGTGGGATCTTGCGATACCAGCTTGATATGCGATCATTTGATGATTTCTCTGATGATGGAGGTGTGTATGATGATTCTGAATAGCAATCAATGAAATACTTCCTACTGCTGGTGCAGGAAAGGGAAGTCAAAATACCTGCACCAGAATGGGAGGTGGTTGCACTTGCTGCTGCTGGTGCTGCTGCTGGTCCTCCTCCTCTTCGTCCTCCATGTCTGTCTGTGGTGTTGCATGGAATGTTTGATTGTGAATCAAGGTTCTATTCTATATTTATATTGCCCTTTTTCTGTAGCATTTTTAGAATAGGTTTTAGATTACATCTATTGTTTTGTTAGAAATTAAGCTTGTTTCTCTAATTTCCTGTTCTAATATTTAGATGCTTTGCTCCTGAAGTTCTTCTTTCTAATATGAGTTGCTTGCTCACTTGTTCTCCTATCCTGCATGCTCTGGTTCCACAAGTTCCTGCAAAGCTTTTTGCAACACATGGTGAAAATCTGTCATATCCTCCTACATTTAAATTCATTGTTATTCTTTTTACTTCATGTGTTTATAAGAATTTCACTAAACATTGCTAGTTTTTGTTTTGTAGCTCCCCTGCTCTTTAATACTTACACCCAAAAAAGCAAGAAGAAAAACATGTTCCTCAGAGAAGCCCCATCTAGAATCAATGAAGGTTAGTCCTCTTCAATGAGTGTATGCAATCAAGATTCTTCTATTCCTTTGCACATTTAGTTTGCATTATTTCAACTGCTGAAAAATAGAGTGTAGCTTGGTTTACCTGCGTTCAGTGCTCTGACATTGATTACCATGTTTTTAGATCCTCTGTTAATACTTAGTACACTTTTCTTAACTATAGCTACATTGATTGTACAACTTCTATTTTCTGGTTTAACAATTGACCCTGTTTCTTTGCAGTTAGACATTATTGATGTCAATATGATCTTTGTTGCAGACTTTATGCAAAAATTACATATTCTATTTGGGTTATTCACTGAAGGATCCTTTACTTTGGATGTAGGAGATAAAAATTTTCACTATTTTTTCCATTACTTTTTGAAATTTGAAACATTTTGTGGCTTTAGTTGCTTTTGTCTGACTGTGATAAATTTATATTTTACCTTATATGGCATTCTTCTGTGATAGCTTTCCTTATTCTCGTGTATTTTTATATCACAAGATTTTAAACAGATAGAAAATTCTTTTGCTTTGTAGCCTATGTTGAACCTGCCTGTCTATGTTACTCTCCAAAGGTTTGCTGAAGAAGAAGCTCACACTCAATAGTTTATTCTGCCTAAAGGTGCATATTTACTTATTTCAATTGAGATGATTTCAAGGCTGCTCTGTTATTGTTAAATAGAAAATATTTTTTATTATATTCTCTTTTATTGTCCCTATTATCTGTTTTCATAATTATAATTTGCAATGAAAAAGAAGGTTGGGATTTTCTTTATCAGTGCTTTGCTCAAATACTTGCTACCAACTTATTGTCTGGGGATATTATTTTCTACAAGCCATGATGATATGCTTTTGTCTTAATCTATATATGATCAATGGTTCGGCTAATATTTTTTTTTTATTATTTTGTACCAAATTGGTTAATTGTCTTTTAAATATTTACCAGCTTGGTTGATATCTTTTGATTATTTTCTACCAAGCTTGGCTAATATCCTTCTCATCTATGCTTCATCTCTATATCACACAAAGGTAATTTTGCATTGCCAGTTTCAACACAACTCAGTCCTTGGATTAAATTGTACTTAGTTTGTTCCCCACAAAAAAATGTATATCCGTTTTACTGTCATGTCTTTTCATAGAAGTGCCTACTATATGCCATCACTAATACTCTGATGGTTTTGTAGGTGATTCCAGATGCTTCGTGTGATGCAGTGTTTTCAATGATGCTCCATCAGATACCTGGCACTTGAGTCTATGACTAAATCTCTAGTGTTCTATATTTCAAAACTTTGTTGTGTTGAACTAATGTTCGATTTTATTTTTTCTTGGTACTTCACACATGTTGTGCTTATATATGACTTGTATTGACATTGCTTAATGGTATGTGACGTGTTCTTATGAAAATTTCAGTTTGCTAATAATATACGATTATATCAACACCCATGTCAATGGGCTGGATTTTGGGTTGTGGTTTGGAATCTTCCATGATGGGATTGTTTGGCTGTGCTTCATAAAGCAATATATGGATTTTGAAACTTTAACTATGAAGTCTGATTTCTTTTTTCTTGTTTAAAAATGGTATACGTATTCCTTTATCGTAGTAGTTTTACAACATGTAGAACTGCCAACATTTACCGTAAATAAAAGTTTCGCTTGGGGTTTCCCATTTCCAGTAAGCTTTGTGCCCTGGTGGAGAGCGATGGTTTAGCTACGAAGTGGATGTTTAAAATGGTAGTGCTTTGGTGGATTGCACGTATTAAAAGTGTTTTTTAATAGGTGTAAAATACTATTTTGAACTGGTGTCTGCACTGTAGGCACAAATGTTTCATACCCGTGTTTACTAGGAGTCCAAGTCTGTCATAAGAAAGAGTATTATATATGTATAAACTGTGGAGGTACAACTATCCTTTCCTATTCCATTTATTAATTTATATGTAGATAACACATTTATGGGTTTCAAGATGGGCCAGTTTTGAACTTTATATTCAATAAAGGCTTTCTATTTTTGTACAAACATTTTTTTGTTTTGCATCCCGAGCTTATAAAATTCCAAAATTTCCCACTTCATTCAAATTCTGTGGTCTGCCTTGCAAACCTAATTTTTTAATTTGCAATATGTTCATGATTTAGGGTTGGACTAACATAGTAGATTTCATGATCCACGGTTTGTAGTAGTTCATTATGGATTATGTAATCTGTTTTGTACTAATACGAATTGTTAATCATGATACCTGCAATGTGTTAGTTTAATTCTAAAGTGGGATTTCACGCATAAATCTATTGCGGATTATGTCATAAATCTGTAATGTGAATAAAACATATTCATATTATGGATCTATTGAGATCTATTGATCTATAGGGACGTCAACGGAGATGGGGAGGATGAGTGTAGAGGGAGATGACGGCTGAAAAATTACATTTTCAAGACAAACTAGGAGTCTAAAAGCGTGGGATAATTTTGAAATTTTAAAAATTTAGGGGGTGCAAATATATCGAGATATGGTAATGGTGAATTTATAGTTACATCAAATTAGGTATTCTGAATCTATTACTTGGTCGAATGAAAGTTTTAATTAGATCCGAGTTAATCTTGTTATCTAGTTGATTGTTGGAACCCACTTATATCCATTTGAAGGTTAAGGAGTTTCGATGTGTAGAGAAGTTGTTGTTTAAACGAAGATTCTAAATGAAAAAAAAAAGATTATATGGTTATCTTCTTGTCCAAGTATGAGCATGTTCATCAATGTGATTTTCGAATTTCGAATCCGTACTGGTTTTGAAAAAGTTTAATGATTCAGAGTTTTTGATTCAGAGAATATAAAGAAAAATAAATACCCCTTTTGCAAATCTATATGCGAACTATTTTGGCAAAGTAATAGCTCACTACTCACTTCTTAGCACACGGTGAAGTTTACCAAGTAATCTTATTTAATACCATAATTGGAAGTATCGAAATTAATTACAAGAATCCTTTTAGATTTTTTTTGAAACTTTCATTATGATTTGTTGGAATTATATGGAGACAGTTCTTTAGTAACAAGAAAATTTATTACAATTAATAATTTTCAAAAAAATTTAATTAATCAAATAGAAACTGAATGTTTTTCTAGCACTTTTCTAATGTGTAATTGTAAGAGTTTGACAGTTTCATTGTTACTTTACTATAAAGAAAGCTCAATGAGATAATAGTATTACTTTTTATTTTACTATTATGCGTATTATATTTTTACAGGATTTATTTCAGTGTAAAGTTTTAACAAATTTATTACGGAGTTTTGATCATTGTTAGAACGCACTAATATGCAGTTCAAGGTTAGGGATTTTAGTCATGCGTGTCGTTATTGAATTTATAATATTAATATTATATTTTCTTTTTTAAAAGTGATTATTTTGTTAAAGGAATATTCCATTTTTTAGAGCTATCTATTTCTTAATCCTTACATTTATTTATTAAAAATACCTGTGCTTTTTCAGTCCCATTAATATGTTCTTGAGGACTAAACGTTTTACACTGTATGGACAAAAAGTAAAATTTAAAGTGATTTAGCTAAACAATTCACAAATTTAATAATGGTAAATACTACGATTCTATAGATTCTTTTTTTTAAAAAAATTCTTTATTATCGTCCATTCTAATTTTCTTTGAAGGTGGAAGATTTTTTTTAAAATAAATTTATTGAATCTGTTAATGCGTGGTAGATCATGAAAACTTTCTAATGTGAAGTTGGATTCCCTCTAAGAAAAATGATTACAATAGAAATGTAGGAGAGGAGAGGGGAATGTTATCCCTATCCAAGCTTAAGACACGGTACAAATTTTAGGGAGAGCCTGCATCAGTTGTAAAGCTATAGACAATGTTTCTTTTTATATATCAAGGGATACACTTTAAAGTAAATGCTGTATGGTGTTACTGCAACATTTTGGATCCAATAAAATATGCTCACAAAATAGAGAAAGCAATCATTTTGGTTTGCTTTAATTAATTTATCTAAATTTCTAGTTATATTTTCACGTATTATATAATATTTTTTAAGGAAAATGTTACAGTGTCATTGTCACTTATTCAGAAAATAAAAAAAAGAAGAAATCTATTAAAAGTTTGGTTATATAAAAAAAGACAATAATTATTTACTTTTTTAAAAAATAATTGAAAGCATTTAATAAACGATGTTAAATGCTTTTTAACCGGTACCTTAGTAAAATCTTATATTCCAATAATACACTTATTCGAGATATTTTCCATTAAATAATTTAGGTAGTTGAATGAAGAATAACAAATATTATTTTTAATTTGGAAGGGAGAAACACCGTAAGTCATTTTTTTTAGACTACAAAAGCAACGTACTCAATTGGAAGCTGAACGAAATTGTAGTTATAATTATCCCAAATAATCAACATTGGTTTTCTTGTGTATTGAGAGATCTGAGAGCACCAAACTCATCCACAAATTGACATTTTATTAGTAACATTATGGAAGCGTAGGACCACCCAATTATACAAGCAGCATTGATTCCATGTATTCTCCACTTTTTAAATTAGTCAGGAAAATAATGTTGTGTTCGATATTTGAATTTAATGTTTTACAAACATAATCAAGTTGAATACTTGAAAATTATGATGGTTGACCCGTTTGTGTGTAAGTACAGCGAGGCATGGTTGCAATCAAAATCATACAAATTTCAATATCATTATTAAGTTGACATCTCAACTGTTCATCCTGGCCCCTTCCCACATATAATTAAGTGAACATACTCAAACAAAAGTTTCATTCAACATGCAAATACATTATTAATATATTTGGTCAAGTTTACATGAAATATTTGTGTAAGCTATATCTTTGGTCCAATGTATAGAGCTTATAGAAATGAAAAGAGAAAGAAGAATCCTTGAAGGTTCCCCGAAATTTCTTTGGACAATAAGAAATTAATCAAACGGAAATATTTAATTTCTTCTTTTTTTTTTTTTGAGGGGGGCACTTAATAGATGAGGATATTAATTAGTTCTAAACATTCAACCAACATGAAAAAGAAACGAAAGTATTGACATCAAACCGACAGCGTCATGTGCAAATTCGATAATCTATTGGATGGAAAATCACTTTTGATACTCACATATCCATCCCCTTCTGTCTCATGTAAAATTGTGATGGGGATGTTTGAGGCCATCCATTCAAAATAATATATAATAAGAAGATGCCTCTAACCTTTCTTCCTCCCATTTCTCTTGTTTCTTTTATTTGTCCTATTCAGTTACATTTTGGGATGTTTCCCCATTTTTTAGGTGCTTCCACGAACTCTGTTACCTTTCTTTTCCATTAAATTGAGCTTACATATAATAAAACGCGTATGACATACCTTATGGTCCTTTTTAGGGCATCATTACAATAAGTATTTTCATTTATGCTTTGAAATGATGTTTATATGTAATGGAAGGGAAGTTTGAATTTGGGTTACCATTATGTTAGGTAATATATAAGAGAAGGCCACCCAACTCTCAAACCATGGGATGAGATGCTTGTATAAGCTATTGAAGAATTCTTGGGTTATAGTTTGTCCATTAATGTTTAATCCATTGAGAAATAAATCTACTTCATATAATCATATATATATATATAAACAATTAAGATTTAAAATCACATAATCACTTGAAAAAATGATATAGCTTGTCCTTTTAGTTTTGACTATTCATTATGAAATCTAATAATAAATGTTAATTTCTCGAACGTAGAAAAGTCCTATATAAAAATATTAAAATAAAGAGGGGAAATTAATTTGATTTTAGAAAAGAGTAAAGATAGAGAGGAAGTACAAGAAGAATAAAGATGCGTGTGGAGGGCCAAACTAAATGTGAGTAATGAAAAGGACATGTCTAGCTTGAGCTTGAAGAAGCGATTGAGATTCAGATTCAGGTGCCAAGCGTTCATTTAAAGCTATATATGCAAAAACACATAGATAAAATTAGAATGGTCCATGATTGATTATTGTAGGAAACTAAGGGGTATTTGGAAATGTAATTTGGTTATAATCTTAAACTTAAAGCTAAGGCATGAATCCACAGTAGTCAGTGGTTGGATCTGGTCCACTGGTGTATACCCACTTTGAGTATCTATTTAATGATCGCATGTGGTAGTGGATAAAATTTCCTTTTAGGTACCGAAAAAAATGGCTTTTGTCCTATGCCTTTAACCCAACTAATAATAACAACACGCCTCTGCCCTTTGCAACTCTTTTCATTCTTTATTAATACATCTATGGCAAACATCCATAATACCCAATATATATTACTTAGGTCATCATAACCTAATAACAAAATTAATTATCTATACTATTAACTTTTTCATAACTATTTTTTTTATTGAAATATCTAATTAACTAACCTTTTTTAGTACGTCTCCCGATCCAATATATTATTTTTCAATAACAAAATTAAAAGTCTAAGACCTTATTTAAAATATATATATGTGATTTCAATTTCATTCCAACCAATGTAATATTGGTTATTTTAATTTATTTAAGTAAGTTTTCTAGTTAAGTTTAAAAATGTTGGTCATTTTTAGTATTTAATTAAGATTGTGTCTATAAATGTACCAAAAGTAGATGGGAGACTGACGAATAGTATTGAATATTGAACAATTTGAACATCTAATTAAGACTGTTCTTTTTACTTCTTTTTTTTTTTTGTTATTAAGAAATTTGTTCCTATCTTTCCAAATAACGGGTTAATTTCTTTATGAGACGCTGCATGGATGCAAAGATCTTGTTCCGTGAACACTACACTTACACTAGGCTAATTTAACAAGTGAAGCTATGAAGTTAGGACCAAAGCTGGTTTAAAGGGTCAACTGTAACAGTTGTCCTCTTTCCTGAATTATCTTTGTCAGTGTGACTCTGCATATAGCAAGACGCCAACAGTACTAGAAAATGATTATCTTTTCTTATTCATTAAACCTTAATTATTAAATCAAAATCCTGCTTAATCATTGTTTTCCATGAAGAAATCGTATATATCTTTTGTGAAATAGTTTAACAGATGATAAACAGATTAAAATAGTATGTCAAATTAGCACAATAGTCTAACATAATTGGTAGATATTCTTTTGACTTATTATGAAAATACGAATCATATGTATCGCATTTTTAAAGAGACCAAAAGAAAATGATTTATTTTTAAGAGAGTAAAAGAAAGAGAACATGCAATATCTTCTTTCTGATTAAGGATTAAAAGTATATTTAATTCTTAAAATTAATCATAGTTTTAGTAAACAGCCAGAATAAAATTGTAAATATATTTTGTATGAAGACCGACATGCAACAATATAAATCTTTTATGCAATTAAGAACTTAATTAAACAAGAAATGTGGGCATGTATAGCAAACAAAAGTGTATTAATTTAACCCAGATGCAAAATTGTGGCCTAACTAGTACAAAAATATTGGGTTGTGCAGGCTTAGGTGTAGGTAATGGAATTTGGTATAGCTGTTGAAGGCTAAGGATAGGGACATTAAGGTTAAGGTGGCTACATAGGTTGTGGTAAGAAATAACAATGGAGTTGTTGCCACTAATGACTTGAGAGCTATCCATCATATTGGTGGGTCTCCACAAGACGGCGTCCTGCCTCTTTCAATTATATATATTCTATCTTTCTAATTTTTTGTTTTTCTTTATTCATGCTCTACATGGGATCAATGAAGGCTGTTATTTAATTTTGAATTTGAATAGGGACAAAGAAGTAGTAAAATCTATGTGAACATGGGTCCCTAAACCCTAAACCTTGGGATTCTTCTTGCATATCTCACCAATTCACAAGCCTAGCTACATTATCTCTACATATAAGGCATTGGCTGGCATGCAGATTAAACTAGCATAGGTCATGCCTCATGAAATATTTTCAGGATATGGCACACACTTTTGTGCCAAGCTATGCACTTTGGTCACTGAAAATGAAAATGTTGTGGTTTGTGGACCTCTCTCTCTCTCTCTCTCTATCTCTTTGTCATCATGCCACCATGCTTACCTTGCCAATTACTCTTTGCCTTTTTCACCCCCCCACTGGATGCTATGCACTTTCTCAGTTGCTACTCCATGCATATCAGTATCACAAATAGTGTAATGTGTATCAAGACCATTCCGTGAACATCTAGAAGATAACATACATTTATTGGAGGTGTGAATAATACTTGAGTTGAGTATGGTCCAATCATTAGGATTAATACTAAAGTCGCATTTACAAATTCTGCTAGTCATATACATATATAAAAGACTTACGTTTATATTTGGAATTGCGTTTTTCGGTCATGTTGATGCAGAAAATATGTATTCTAGCATATATAAAACATGTATATTAATTTTCTAGCTTTTTAAGTTGTAAAAGTAAAACCATATGTGACTCCAAACTTAATTAACATGCACCGTACTGTTATCTAATTGTAAAGTAACTAGGTATAAGATTTAATTTTATATTTTTTATCATAATTACTAAATATATAATAAATTATTATTTTTTAAAAGCTATCAAAGAGAATATATTAAAATAGCTCCCCAAAACAAGATGTAATGGATGAGACACTATAAATAACAAGCCATGAATTTCGATTAAAAGGCTTCCCAAAAGGATAGTTACCCTTCTTTAATAGAACATAACAATTGTTTATACTATTATCCTTAGACACAATACAAGATGCTTGGGAAAAAATAACTATATTTATGATGTAAAAGACAATGAAATGAAAAAATAACTATATTTATGATGTAAAAGACAATGAAATGAAAAAATAGACTGTTCAGAGTTTTGAACTATTAAAGACAATTTCATTTTTATATAAATTAGTTATTAAATAATTTAAATTATAATGGTTAATTCACAAAATACTTGAAATCACATATTTTGTTGATTATGGGACTTTTAATTAAGATGCTTGACCTTACATTACATAAATTTTTTACACTAACAATAACCTCTCTGATTAGGAAGTATAAATGTAATATTTTTAAAACTTATGTATAATGTAAAAATGGATATAGTGTAATGTTTTTAAAACAAATGAGAGGTTTGTGTAGGTTTTTTTTTTTTAAAAATTGAAGTGTTAGTATAATTTGAAAATATCTTATGAAATGTTAGTGTAATTTATTCTTCATTAATTATTTGAATTAGATTGTAATTTATATAATGATTATATATATATATATAAATAAATGGATTAAAATTTTTTATCCTTATTTTTTGGAGAAAAGAAAGCCTTCCTTAAATAAGTTGTGAGTCTGGTGGGTGATGCTCTCTTAAGTAAGGTCTCCCATTCAAGTTTTATGGATAAAAAAAATGTAGTTGAAAGGAAAGACCTTCCTAAAAATATCCAATCAAATTTTAATTATAAGTAAAACTGGAGATATTTCTCATAAAAGTCATGGATAACAAGATAGAATGGAATTTTTATATAATTAAATATGAAATAAATAAGTATTTGGGTGTATGTATGTGTGTATATATATATATATATATATAAATATATTATATTAAACTTATAATAATTTAAATTGTAATATATTATTATTCATTAATTTTTTAAAAAAATATTTAATTCAATTTAGATATAGATAAAATAAGATATTGAAAATAATAGATAATTAAGGTGATTGAAAGGTTTTTTTGACTAATGGTTAAATAGTGTTTTAAATTATCTTTCAAATATACAAAAAATATGAAAATTTAGACCTAGACAAAAATTCTTAAATGGAGGAAGACGTAAAACCCATAGTAGATACAAGAGATGGTAATGAAGTAATCTAGAGTAAATGTAAGAGAGATAAAAAAAAGAGAAAACAAAATTTTTATAGGAGAAGCAGATCTTGGATTAGAGGGGACAAACCCCCAAACATATATTATCTTGTATGCAAATTAACTATTAATTGAGAGTGATTTCTTTATTTAGAGGAACATTTATCATCCTCTTATGGATAGTGAATGGATTATTACTTGTGATGTATGTGAAACCATAAATAAAATTTATCTTTACCTTTTGAAAAAAATATTTAATATAGAGAATAAAAAAAATAAGAATCTTATTCTTTAAATTGTATATGTATTTTAATTTATAATTAATATAAAATACTTTTACATATCTAGAATGAATGAATAAACGAATAGCGAAGAGAAATAGAGTTTAAGGTTAATAAGAGAGGCAAAATAATATGCAGTTTGTGATTTGTCATACATAACCTGTGATGACTTCAATAAGGTGACCTTGTTTTCTTTTAGACAATAGTAAATAATTATTTTGGTACCTTTTATGCAGAGCAGTTTAGTTTTCTAATTACGATTAGTGATTAATTAAAACCTGTGCCAAAAGTACACGTTAAAGAGACTGCAAAAATATATATGAGTAGTTAATAACATCTTTACATGTATTAAGCGCTGTCCTTTTCTTTTTGCAAGTTCCATTTCTATTTTTTAAACAAAAGTACTACCTTTATTTGAATTTAATATCATAATTTTCTTGAACCTTACTTTTAATATGATTCTGGATTTGAATTAATCTGAAAATGATTATGACAGATGGCAAGTAGAATGCGTGATATTTGTGATTATCTTGATGTCGGCATTGCAAGAAATTTGACTGTGGATTGTAAATGATACTTAAGTAAGGTATTTTCTTTAATTATAGCCTTATGGTTCACAATATTAAATTGACGCTTTTATATGTGTCAAGTGTCAGTGACACACACTGATTGAATCTTTGCCTTTAAGATAGCTGAAAGTTGTGTCATTGATTTTCAATACTACATTTAATTTAATTTATGGCAGTATTTGAACGTATGGTACAAGAAATGACGGCAAAGTTGTTGACTTTAATTAATGTAATTAATTTTGATACTGGTTTCTATGTCTAAACATAAAATTTGTTAAATGGATAGTATAGACAATGGAAAGGATATGCAATCATTCGTATTTTTCAGTGTGTTTAGTTTTTTATCTGCAAAAATTCCTTACCATTCAAATGAAAAGCTATTGATTAAGGTTACATTTGGGTTGCTGTTATTCCTACAAATACAATTACATGTGTTTTAAGACGTACCTAATGTACTCAAAGCAAAGTTAGATTTAAATTCTGCTTAACAGAAACTATCAACACTTGCGTTTAGAAGTATTTGTTTCAAAATGAACTATATAGATAAAAGTTTGTACAATAAGAAAAATGAAGAAAATGATTGATGTATAGATAATGTAATTCTACAGATAAACTCGGGAAATGGAAAAATTAGGTGCAGAAGTGACGACTTTAGCTATGTAACGACTTGGTCAATAAGTCTTGTAAAAAAGGGTTTTCAAATGAAGAAATAAGAAGCATGAAATGCTTTATCTCATTTTTTATCATTGGTATATGATTAAATTAACTATTAGCTAGCAAAGAGAGTGAGTGGTAAATTCATTGCAAGAAACAGGGTATTCTGTTTCCACGCTTCTACTATTATCCCTTTTATATAGGACAGTTTTTTATGGTTTTATTTAATGACTGATTTTTTTACATAAAAATCTTTTAATGAAATGTAGAACATTTAATTCATTTAAAATTTAAAAAGTGACTGAGGATTCCTTGGCATTCAAAGGAATAAAGTACTGTAATCATATTGAAAATTATGTTAGGTGAGTAGTTAAAAAATTATACTAATCTAAATGCCTAAAAATTTTACTGACACTTACACATCTCATCTTAATTTTTAATGTCTTTTTATTTATTAAAGGCCTAAAAATTATTAAAAAATATTTGAAGAAAATTTTAAAGTGAAAAGGCAACGATTATTAAAAAAAACTCTAAACTTATATTATAAGATCAGTTATTTAAAGTTTAAACAAATAAGCACATGTTAAATTCTATACTACCAAACTTTATACTATTAACCTTGATTGAATAAATGAGAAGAAGGAGGTTTGAGTTGTTTTAAACTATAGTTTAGTAGCCATTGGTATATTTATGTTAATCTTGATGACACAACATACTCCAAATAATACCCAATTGTTTACTATATCTTTCCTTGCTTTCTCAAAAGGATTACCATTACATATTCTTAAATTGCATATTTTACCAACCAATGCACGATTGACGCACCAAATTAATCATGGTTTCTTTATCTAGTCCTGTGTCGGATCGAATAGAACATTCTAATGCATAGTTAAATCATTGAACACAGTTGAATTTTTTTATAACAGACATAATTAAAATGCACGGAATCCCGTGATGCGGGTTTAACGAGGCTTTTCTATAGATAATTTTTCTTTCTTTTTTCCTTTTCACCAATGATTGAAGATATTTTATATAAGCTCAATGAATGGCTATGTTTACAATCAAAATAATTAGGGAGACCCTTTTTTCAAAAAACAAAAAAAAAGAAGAAGTGCAACTTGTTCTCACCAGTGTATATGGCTTTTGATCCAACTCTACTATGTATTTCAATAATTCGTCAGATTTAGGTATTCATCAGTTTTCAAACAGTGGCACACATGAATGATCTTCCAAACCTTGACATTTTAAAGTGTTTTTTTTTTTTTTTTTGTGTGTGTGTGTCAAAATGAGTAATGATTGATATGGTTGGAGGCACTCGTGATATTGTGGACTTTCTCTATTCCACTTTTTCGTTCGTCGTATCACTAGATCTCTCCTTCATACTTCCGTACACATTTTTCTTTGTTTTTCTTCCGTTTACTATGAGTTTCTAAACATTGATTACTTTAAGTCACCATTTTTTTTTTTAAATTTTTAGAATATCCATTTCCCATAAATTACTTGCCCAATGTTCTGTATATGTAGAACATATAAAAAATACACTTATATTTGTCTTGATGAGTGTTATATGTACGAATAAGATCTTAGCAGTTCAATTAATGGAATGTATGTGCACCCAACGACATTTTTATTAGAAATGCTAGAAACAATGCATTTTCTTGAAGCCTGATTCGTTTTTTTTTTTTTTTCTTTCTGAGGTCACTGATTAAGCTTTCTTAAGAGAAATGATCTTGACAACTCACATCTCATACAATCACTTTTCGCATATATAAGATATTTTAGCTAGACATAATTTATATTATTTCTAAAAATACTTAAATTATTATTCAAAATGGGATACATTATTATATAGGTACTATCTTTATCAACAAACTTGTGCATACATATTATTTTCAGCGATTTGCCTAACACAAATATTATCGGTACTAGGACAAATTTTTGGAGAAGGTAATAGAATCATCTTTCCCCACTAAAAAAACAGAGAACCAAAGAAAATATATGTAGTGTAAATTTGGTATAAGTTTTGGAGCTGTAAAATTTGAGTTTGAAACTAGCTAGTCAATTTTAATTTTGCTTTAGCCAATATGTTGTTCATAAATTATTTCAACGTGATTCAGTGTTTAAATTTGAGTTTCCTTCAATAGCATTTCTAATAGTTTTTGTGATGAATCTAAAATTTTATATTAAATTTTACTCTTATCTTAAACTTATTCTAAAAATATTCAAACATAAATATATAATTTTAAATCAATTTTATTTAAATTTTTTTTCTTTCTAATTTGATACAAAAACACATACGTAAACATACATGATAATAGTAATTAAGACTAGATAATTTTGTAACTAAGAATCCTGTGATTGTAACTAAGAATCCTGTGATGACTGATAAATTTACTTGTAAAATATATGGTTAGGGCTTCAATATTTAAATATGTGTATGAAAAATATTCATTAAGAGACATTAATTTATTAAATAAATATTATTATTTATCCTAAAATATATTATTATTTATAAAAATTAATTTTTGTCTATCAATTAGGAAGACATAACTTCACTCGAAAAGAAATAACTAAATGTGAAAATAAAAGTGTACTTAAAGCTAGATAGAGATTTATCTATTTTAGTAAAACTAATTTTTAAGTGTTTAATGTTTATGTAAAACAATTTTACATTAATAACTAATTAAGCTGTGTTTAGAAAGAGTACATTGAGACAGTTGAATGTGGAAATCCCGCTATCCACGGTGAAAATACCAAAACACTTTAGATATTACTTTCTTCTTATGTTAATTAAAACAATTTTACAAATACAAATTAATAAAGCATTTTATATATTTTAATAGAATTATTATGAAAATCAATAAAATTCTTATAATAATTATTGTTTTTTAAATCAATACTTATTAATATTTTTTATCCACCGGCACCATAAAAGAATCATATCCTTAAAGGAAACTATATAAAATGTGCCATTGAAGAAAAAACAAATAGAATAGAGGAGGTATTAATAAATGGATTATGTTGATTCGTACCATATATAGAATCCTTTTGACAACATTTAGCATGTTTGAAAGAATTAATTCGAATAGTTTATCAGAATAGAAGTTGAAAAATATATAACTACATTTTAGCAAGAAAGCAGATTAATTGTTTTTAGTCTGGTTTCTATTTTTAAGTAGATGACTGAAAAAATATAATTAGAAGGAATTATCATATTAAAAGTGCTAAGTTATAAAAATTTTCTTAAAAGAGATGATTACTAAAATTTTAATAGATAGACACACGGAAGAATGTAAGAAAAAGAAATTATGAGTTAAAATCTTTTTTCTAACATATTAATAAAGGAAGATTTTCCTAAAAAAAATATTTATGACATTAATAAAAGAAAAATAGAAGCTTATGGTAAAAGAATTTAATTAGTATATATGTATTTTACTTTTCCATTGAATAATGATTTTTTATTTATATGATTTTTAAAATAAAAATAAATAAAATTAACAAATTTATAATAAATAAAGAATTATGATTAAATATTAATATAAATTAAATTCAAAGCAAAAATATAGTATGACAGAAAATAACTATAAACGAAAAGAAAGAATACTGGATTGACAGAAAAGAAAGTGAGTGAGCAATAGACACAGTAAAAAGGAGAAAAGGTGGGAAAGAGTAATTTGATTTGATTTGATGTCATGTTATTGGCATATTGTTAGCACTCATTACTCAACTGAGGTAAACAATAGAATGTGGGATGATTTTACTATTTGTTCACTGTTACTGGGTAAAGATTAAAGATTGAAAAGTCTGGTTGAAGAAAAAAGTGTTATGATTGTGAAACTTTGGTTGAACAAAAAAGTGGTGGTGTATACATAGAGTTGTAGATATGATTAGCAGAGATTTGATTTAACTTAGTAAGAGAGAGAAAAAGGTGTGTAGTGTGTAGTGTGTAGTGTGTAGTAAGTAGTAACTCGTCGGTGGTGGGTGGCTGGTTCCCTCGGGTAAGACACAAGTGACCCCATGCTATATGGTACACTGCTCTCTCTCAAATGCCAACAGCTCTGCTATTTTCTTTTTTATTAACCCTAAATGCATACATATATGGCATTACACGCGTGTTGCAACTTCCATTGCCGTACCATTGGCCTAATTTCTTTCCGTAGTTGTCTAGGTGTACTCTACAAGTTGTCATGCATTTATCACTAAATGAAAATAGCCTTTTATAAATTTGTAAATTATTATCCAACTATAATGGTTCTTCTCCTTTGTTATGCCCGTTTCATAACATTTATAATTTGATGGTTTGTATGCGAGTAAGAAATGTAAGTTTCTGCTTTGGAGTAATTTGGATGTTAGTTGGGTAGAAACTTTCAATGAGGTGAGAATGTCTCATGACAATATTTAGTGAGAATGCTTGATGAGAGTGTTTCATGGTTGTAAAAGTATCTTGTAGCATGTGTTGGAGATTGTCTACCGGGAACATTTGAAGTTAATATGTTTGTTACTCATGTGAGTAGATCATCTTATGTATGTTTTTTTATCAGAGTTTGTGTTGTATCCTTTATAACTTCTAATTTTTAACATCTATCTCATGCATAGGGGTACATGAGTTAATTAGTTAGTTACACCACATGGTATGTTGTAAGCTCTATATATATCTTTTGTAAATAGTTTTCTATTAACATGATGCATTTATGCTCTTTCGATTAGAAAGTTTTTTTTTTCACTCTCAATTCTTGCTTTTTTTCTTGTGTTTGCAAATCACTTGACCTTTTTATTGTCTTATGTGTGCTTCTAAGTTAACCAACAAGTGACGTTGTGTGTAGGGAGAGACAAAACAATCAAGAAAGATTAGTGAGGATGACATGGTTCAATATTGAGAAGTTTTTCGAAGGTGGCGATTTTAGACTGTGGGAGATCAAGATGGAGACGATCTTGATCCAATATAGATGTGAGAAAACGTTGAAAGGGGATAAATATGTCACAATCTTTAACACGACGAATAAGAGAAAGATGATCGATAAAATAAGAAGTGTGATTGTATGATGCCTTCAGCAGAAGGCATTGAGAGAAGTTGTCAAAGAGAGAATTGTAACTGAGACGTGGATGAAGTTAAAGGCTTTGTACATGACGAAGTTCTTAGCCTAGAAGCTCTATCTGAAGTAGCAATTCTACTAGTTCAAGATGACAGAGTTAAGACAGTAGAGGAGTAGCTAGAAAGTTTAAATTAGATGGTGGACAATGTGGAGAATATTCATGTGAAATTGGAAGATGAGGACAAGACTGTTATTCTCCCTAATTCGTTGTTGAATTCTTTTGAGCATTTTAAGGATGTGTTATTGTATGGGAAGGAACAAATACTCACTTTGGAGGAGGTTATGCCCTCGATTTGGACAAAAAAGTTTCAGAAGCTTCAAGATTTGAAGGTGGGTAGTGAAGCAAATGCTCCAAGTACAACATAATGGAAGTGTAAGGAGAGTTAGGAAAGAAGCAAGAAGCCCAAGAATCGTTAAGAGGGGGCAATTGACTAAAGAAGCAGTCAAGGTGCTTCAAATGTAAAAAACTTGGTCATATAAGAAAGAACGTCGTAAGAATGGAGAGAAGGACTCTCGAAATCTACAAGAGAGACTGTTGATGTAGCAGAAGCATCAGAAAGTTACAAGCATGTGGAGTTCTAGTGGCATCTTCTTGTGACTCACAGAAAAGTTGGGTAAAATATTTGGAATGTAACCATATGTATCCAATGAGGGACTACTTCGAGACCCTGGAACTAAAGGAGGGTGAAACAGTTCTCCTTGAAAACAACAAGACATGTAGAGTGCAAGGCATAAGGATGATTAAGGTAAGGATGTTTGACAATCATGAGATATTAAAGGTGAGGTTTGACAACCATGGACTATTCCACTAAGGTAGAAGGTGGAATGATAGAGGTGTCCCGAGAAACATATGTAGTTGCTAAAGGTCGGAAAAATGAAATCAGTTTCAAAAAGTCCAAGATTTGAAGGCGGGTAATGAAACAACTACTTTGAGTACAACAAAAGGAAACGACAAAAAGAAGAAGATAATGATTAATTTCTTTTGAGAATGACTTATTACTAAAGTCTTCCTTAATTACAATATATATTTTTTTATGCATAAGCCTTTATTTAAAAATTTTATCACTTTCACATATTAGTATGGTAAAGTAACACCACCAAGCACGTGAATTAAGTGACCCAAAATTGTTTTAATTTAACCGGTGTTCATAGGAAAAATTTACTATTATAAAACTTACAAGGCTTGAATACAGGATTATCTCTAACAAAAATAAATAAATAAATAAATATATATATATACATACGTGTATGCATGTGAGAAAGAGAGTAATTGGGAATTTGGGATATTTGCAACTTATCTTTGTATATATTTACATACATATCTTGTTAATACAACATTCAACGTTCATATTTATTATAATGCCAAAGCTGTCATTCTGAAAAGAAACCCTTAAGTATTGGATAGAACCAAGTTTATGGTTCAAATATTAATTAAAAAGAATCAAAGGCGTGAAAATCATCACAATAGTTTAATGCGGTATGTTTGAATACATTTTTTTTTTGAAAATTTTTTTTCTGTTTTTTTATTATTTCAGAAAATTGGTTTATTAATATATAATGCAAAAATGTTTTTTAAAATTAATCTAGCTTTCGTTAGTATTTTTCATATTTTTTAATTAAAAGCGGTATTATGAAAATAAAAAGTTGAAAGCAGAGAATGAAGATTGTTAATTTATTTGAAGAAGGTAGCATAGAATATTTAATTTTCTTAGAATCCATATTGTTGATTGAAGCGAAGGGAGGGAAAGGACAGTAGCAGAGACTCAGCATTTGTGGCTGGGGATTATGTGGACTGCTCATATATGCTGACAACCACACTCTTCACTCTTCACTCTTCACTCTTCATTCTTCATTCTTCATTCTTTACTCTTCAGCCACAGCCTCTACTTAATTGCCTAGCTTATGGTCTACCCAATTATGAAAATTTCACTGGTAAAAATATATAAAAATTAATCTTCACATCTCATTGATTCTTTTTTTGGTGCTTTCCCCCTTCTGCTTTCTCTATATTAACTAGTGGTATATGGACGGAAGGACAAAAGATCAATTTATACAATTACGAACAATGTAACTTTTTTTTTTTTATTGTTTAGGTGTGTTTCACTAAATAATATGTTTCATTTTTATTTAATTTTTCGTGAATCTCTTATTTTTCTTATTTAATTAGATTATATAAATTTTACCTAATAACAAAAAATTATCAATAAAAAATAAGTTGCTAAGTACTAACATTTTTAATAAACAATTTAGAGAATATAATAAAGAAAAATCAACAATGTCCTAAAAGATATGAAGTTGAAGAAGGTGATTGGACTCAAATAATAATATTAATTAAGTAAATAATAAGTGGAGTTAAATTTCATGCAAGAGAAAGAGAAAGACATTAAGTGATTTTAGTTATTTATTTGTGAACTTTGTAAGTTAAGTTCACAAATTCACTGTAGCTCGTTTAAATAGACAAATTTGTTATCTAATTATTAATTTATATTAATATTATGTTTTTTTTATTGTAAATTGTGGTATTTTAGATTTTTAATATTGAAAAAAATTTAGTATTTTAAATTATTATAAATAATAATAATTTTAGTATGATATATTATACTTTAGTTAGTTTAAAAAATATTATATTTATTTTAGAGATAATTACGGATGTATTCCTTAAAGTTTAGTGTAATTACATATGCATTTCTATTGTTATTTTTAATTTTAAATTACACAAAATCTCTTACTTTT
Organism: Psophocarpus tetragonolobus; assembly: GCA_037954015.1. Taxonomy (NCBI): domain Eukaryota; kingdom Viridiplantae; phylum Streptophyta; class Magnoliopsida; order Fabales; family Fabaceae; genus Psophocarpus; species Psophocarpus tetragonolobus. Next base: position 4,966,686 of record CM075696.1, read on the forward strand.
ATATACTCATTACCGTTGTATCTCTTCCTTCCAAAACAATCTAATATCATACATAAATTTATTATACATGTACCCCATAAGTTTTGTATGCTATCATGCATGTACCTTCTAAATTTTTTATGCTATTATACATCTATATCCTATATTTTTCAAACTTTACATGTGATATTACTTTCACCTCCATTGCCATATTATTACAAATCTTGAAAAAAAAACATTAAATAAAATGTAATAATACAAAAATAAACAAAAGTATGTATAGTTTGAAAAGAAAGGATACAACTGAGTACGTAAAAGTAAGAATGTCTGTGTAATTAAAAAAAATAATGAGTGCATATGTAATTATTCTAAACTTGAGAGGTGCATATGTAACTTTTTATTTTAATTCTTTTAAAAATAATTATATGTATATGCAGATCGAGGAGTAGTATGTTAAGTTTATGAGTTTTGCAGACAAACCTGTAAAAAAATTAATTTATTTTGATGAACTAAGCTTATCTTATCCATTTAAAATGCGAATTCCGCAGGATGAACCAGTCTGTTTACCCACCCCTAAAAAAACATTACTGATTTGTTGACGTGGTGATAGAGAAGTATTGAAAGAAGATGAAGAATTTTTTTATAGGTAGATAGTTTGTTATAGTGGTAAATCTTTATCAATAATGTTGGGGAGACAAAAAATTAAAATAAATATATGTCAAAAAGTTACATTAAAAAAATCGTGCCAAAGAGAAGAAAAAAGATTGAAGTAAAAAATAGATATACTTTAAAAATTACAATCTTTTAAAAATTAAAATTTAAAAAAAAAATCTATATTTGCTAAAAGGAAGGTAAAAAGTTTGGGAGTCCTGACTCTCTTCCACTCCTACGAAGGAGATTTTGAACTTCCATTTGGAAATCTTTTTTTATATTTGCATATAAAACTTATGAAGCTTCTTTGAAGTGCAAATATTGCTATCCTTAAAAACTTATTCGACAGAATTTGGCAAAAGGAAAAAACCGATCCCAAAGGGAAAAAGAAAAAAAGGAGAAGAGTGGTGTGCTTAGTGTAATAAGTAGAAACCATATGCACTATATATAGTGCTTTAGGCATGCACATCCAACACCTCCAAAAGAACATAGTTGTTGCAAAAATTAAATGATAATAAAAAAGATTAAATGAAATGAATTGCATATTTATAAATTAATCACATTAATTTATACTCATGAAGTTGGTTAATCCTATGAGCAAGAGACAAATTAACATATTTGCACTACAATAGATGAGCACATATTTCCTCTTTAGCTAACTTCTCTACTAAGCCGAGTTTACAACTTTTAATTTATACTTTTCTCCGGTAACTATATATATATATATATAACTTAACAAATTTTATATAAACAAATACTTATAATTTTTTACAAATATTTATTAGAGATTTTGTGTCAACATTTTTCCTTTTGAAGTCAAATAAGAATTAGCTCACAAATAGCATTACCCATGCAAGAACAATCTAGAATCTAGCAATAAATTGGCATGGATATGATTTTTTTTATTCAGCATGGATATGATACTTTTATGTGTGTATATGCAATGTACGAAAAATTATAATATGATAAAAAATTATACTTTCAATTAAGTTTATATAATACATAATTAATTGTTATTAACTCTATTATAAATTGAAATGTTTTAAATATAACACATGATAATTTGTCATGAATGAAGCCTTCTGGTTGGTTTAGCAGCTTTAGCTTAGTGGTGCCAAAAGTTGAAATCTACCCCTCCGCAAATTGTGGCCACCGCCGCTCAACTTAGCTACATTTAATTCAGTTTACTTAAGTTGAAATCACCCTTATGAATGAAGCCTTCTTTTTTTTACTAACTGAGCTAATTTCAGTTAATTAACTAATAGTACGATTTCCATCCTAAATTAACTAAACCGTTTAGTTATATCCAAACAATATTTTTTTCTAAAAAAATCTCGGTGGCTCTATCTCTATCACTTCCTTATAGTAATAGAACGAAGACGAGGGAGCAAAATTTATCATCTCCTAATAACCCCTTTTAACTATTGTGAAGCATCTGACGGTGGGGAATTCATGAAACAGTGTCTGTCTTTGATTACAATATATTGGTAAGAGAGGTTCATAGATCTTTCATTTAAATCTTCTATTGACTCACTCATGTGGTCCTCTACTCTATAACCAGCCTGCCTACCCAGTACTAATGGAATTTTTGTTGGCTCTGCTGCTAACTACAGCACCTGAAACAGTCAAATTTGAAAGCTCTCTTTCTTTAAAACCCTTCTTTCTTTCTTTGTCCTATGGAGACTAGAGAAAACTCGAATTCTAGCCAGCCAGGCCTCAATACATTGTGTTCACTTTTTCACTTCCTTTTTTTCTGTTCCTTTTTCTTCTGTTTTATCATCCTCATGGATCCACAGTAATTCTCCTTATTCTTGCTTATTCATCTTCTACTTAATCAACTTCCTGATGAAAAGCTTTCAGAATTTGATTTTCAGATTCAAACCTCAGTTTCTAAAAGGTTCCTTTCTCTTCTTATTCTTCTGAAGAATTGGCGCTTGTTCATGTTTATGTCCTAGTTCTTAAATTGTTAAATTCTCCCCAAGAAGTTTTAGTTTCTGGGACTTGTTCTTGTCCTTTTTCCAGCCGGAAAAGTCCTTTCTTTTTGTTTGTTTTCAAATCTGGGTGTTGTTGTGAAGAGTTATTATTAGTAGTGCTACTGCTGCAACACGCGAGTGATGGATCTTTTTCAAAAACCATCTTCTCTAAAATCAAACACATTTGAAACAGCCATGTGGGCTGCAAAGCTTGTGCTCATGTCCATGGGGGTTATATCCACTCTTGTTTTGTTGAAAGTGGCTATAGTCCCTTACACATTCCACCTTGTTCTCTCAACTCTTCCTCAATTTTGGGGCTCAGTTAGAAGCTGGCTAACACCCCCATTCATTTACATCATTGTCAACTTCATCATCATCACCATTGCAGCTTCCTCCAACTTCCATCCCAAAAACAGTAACCACCCCAAGCCCTTCTCTGAGTCTCCTGCACCATCTGATTCTAAGCATACAATAACAACCATTTCGGACACTTCCGACCACACAACCGAGTCAGAGAGTCAAAGCAATGAACCCAAGGAAGAAGAAAAGGATGTTGAAGAAAAACAAGAGCAAGAACAAGAAGAAGAGGTGGTTCAAGAGTCTGATTTGTCCAATGACAAATTCATGATCCACCCTTTCCTTCAAAACTGCACCAATGATTATTTCTTGCCTGATTCAGATGGCGATGACACACTGGAAGCCACGTGGAGGGCTATCATGGAGGAGCAGGGGAAAACGATGAAGCCACAGCTAAAGAAAAGTGACACATGGGGTGCAAGGATTGCCAAGGCAGAGCCGTTTCATCGCAATGGGGTGGGAGGTGATGATGATGACCCTGTGGCTTGGGCTCAGAAGGAGCTAAAAAAGTCAGACACTTTCAATGATAGAAATTCCTTGAGAAGGGAAAAATCCATGAGTCCAGAGGAACTGCATCGCAGGGCAGAAGCCTTCATTAAGCAGTTCAACAATCAAATGAAGTTGCAGAGGCTTGAATCTTACCAGCGTTTCAGGGAAATGGTAAACCGTGGTGTTTGATGTGCCCAATCTTTCTTTTTCACCAGTCACAGTGAAAATTTAGCAAAATGATGAGAATCTCTGGAAGTATATTGACTATTTTGGAGGTACTTATTATATATTCTTAATTTACTTCTCATTTCATTCAGCACATTATTAAATCCATGTGTTATGCAGAATTTCACTGTCGGCTGGGTGTAACTTTTATATATATATATGAAACATATTTGTTGTTATTAAACCATTCAGTAGCCTTTTACCTAACAACTTATGCTTTTAGATTGGTTAGTCTTGTCATGTGCTGGATGACAACTGTTCACATATTAATGTTTGGATTCGTAATATTAGTTAACTGCAGCGCTTTCGTATGGAATCCTTTTATTATACCTAAATTAAACAATCAAATGGTTGTTGAACTTTTATCCTTTTTTTCTACGAGGAGGGATGACCTCAGGAAGGGTTATGTAGAGCTTTTATTTTAGATGAATATGTATTTTTATCTCTCAAAAAGTGACATTGTTATTCCTTGGTATAATATCTATAAAATAATATTCTAGATGCATCGGGTATTCAACACCTGGCGAAACATAAATAGTAGTTAGCGGAATTAAATGAATCTAGCTTTGATTAGACTGTTCCACCTACTAAACACTTGATTGAAGTGTAGAAAAATTTATAATCTACATTATATTTAATCCCAATCCCAACATATAAGTTGGATTTGTCGGTTTCCAAGCGTTGACTCTTTCTCTTCTCTTCTCCCTTGGCAGGACTTGCTGTGTACATATTTTTGCTGCTGAGACTGTGTGAAGAGGCCAAGACAAGTATCAGACATGGTGTACCTTTTCCCTTGTCAAGTTTCTTGTGACATAGTAGGCATAAGTTAGTTTCTCCCTAATCTGTTGTGCTCTCTACATGTTCTATTCTAGCTATTAAAGTATTCAGAAATCTAGTGTTTCTTATCTTGCATAATGTTTGTATTAGTTTGAAGCCTAGGTAGCATTACGAGGGGATTATTTAAAGTCGAATGTACAATTTCTGCTAGACCTAATAATTTACCAGTTAATTCAGCTTTAAAATGCTTGTTGAATGACCAAGTATTACATCGATTTGAGTAGAATTAGATCTGGATGTCATAAATAATTAAGGGTCTCATGTTAGGATGGAAAAACATAATTAGCTGGCAAGAATGTTTAAGTAATGAGTTTGATAAAGATTAGTCATTAGTAAAAGAAGTATATAGTTTGCAAAAAAATATTTGTTGAATGGTTGCTTTTTTCTTCCTTTTTATTTATTTTTAATTACAAGAAAACGGACATAGAATTGAACTAAATGGATGACATACGCCTAGGCCCAGCAATAACAAGTAACAAGCGTACATGGAAGGAGGTGGTCGGAGTAGGAGCGGAGACTTGGAAAATGATCTAAAGTGAATGAAGGAACGTAATATTGTAAAGAAAGTAGCGTGCATGGTTGCATTGCATTTGAGCATGGCTTAAGCAGATTGGTCATGTTATGCATTCAAAATCTCAAAGGTCAGAATTATGGGATTAGGGTGATAATAAAACACAGGGTGGTATATAACATTGACATGGTTATTATCTGCGAGCACAGGGCATGCTATAGAGTATAGAGGAAGTGGGACTTGCTGAAGGCTTCATTGTAATTATGACCCCTCTTAGGTCGGAAAGCACGTTCCCCCTTACATGCCAGTGAAAATAGAAACAGAAGAGACCCATGTTCTTTGTTGTGTCACCACTTTGAATGGTTTGTCAGTACAAAATTTGATAAAGAAGTAGGACCTTTCTTCAATTGAAAATGTTAAATAGTCAAAATCTTTTATTTATTAGAAATCACAGACACGACCCCTCCCTTGCCTGCAAAACACCTTTAACTTCATTTGGAAAGTTTCAGTTTTATTATAATATTTCTCTTCTCTTTCTATTTTAACGCTTTCTACTTTTGTCTGCGGATTCTGCCACTTTCAAAATGTAACCATGTATATAATTCAATAACTGGTTTTATTTTCTTCTGCCAGTGACGCGTGTGACACTGCATAACCGTTGCTTGTTTATGGTAATTATTATGTGTGAATATTAATTACAAAGAATATACAAACTGGAGGACCTAGGAAAAGACCCAATGTTTGCCATTACCAAAAACTAGTCATTTTCTTATTAACCAATAATGGAAACAAACAAAGAAATAGCTTGTACTCACTCTCATGCCACAACCAGTGGATCACAGCCGGCCTATTCATTAAGAGGAATTATTACATGGTTAAATATCATTCCTTCTTTCTTTCAAGACAAATGTCATATTAAAAAAAAATGTTTTAAATTGAGTGCTATTTATTTTTAATATAATATTAATTGTTTTTATTAATATTTTTTATAATGTTAGTTGTTTAATGTAATATTAATATTAACATTCCTGTGTAAAGTCACTACTTAATCTCTTTTATTTATTCAAAATAATAATTATTTTTATTTATATAAACAATATAGTAGAAAACTTATTTTAACACCAAGAAAGTATATAAAATATGAGTTTGGTTTTGTATTCAAAATTTTATTTAGAGTTTAAAATTGATTTTAGATCAATTTGCAAGCACATGTTTGATTTTATACGGAAGAGAAATTCAAAATTAATATCAATTTTAAGTAAAAGAGACTATGAGTATTTTTTGTTTCAGATTAAAATTTTCTTTACTAAGATTTACTCCTTATTTTACTTTTATAATAAAAACATTGAAATATAAATCACACTGTTTCAAAATTAATTCTGCTAAAATTAATTTTACAAAAATTTTATCGATGCACATCTAAATATGCATAAATTGGACTAATTTTTATATGAAACGTAATGCAAATACTATTAATTCTTTATTTAAATTAAGATTTTTAATTTTATATTATGTGAAAATTAATTAGAATCATGAAAAAGTAATGATTCTATAAAGAAATATAATTCAATTAGTTGATCTGAATTATTGTAAATTTATAACTTGTTTGATTCTTGAATATATATATATATATAAACTTGATTATCTAACACTACTTAATAATAGTATTTTGTTGAAAAGGGACCAGACAGAATAGGGCTGATATCAGTAAGTGATATGGACAGCAATGAGCTATACGAATTTCAACCAGCTACTGATTAGCATATAACTTGAAGCAATGGCTTCAAGACGCAGCATTCAAAATTACAAAGGATGGGGCTTCTATTATTCTTTTTGTAGGTACATGGGGACATCATCTAGCCGCTGCTATTATTCCTTTTGTAGATACATGGATGGGGACATCATCTATGCATACAAATTTCAAACTCTAAATATTAGTACCTATGACAATTCATTTCAAACTAGCAACAGTCTCTTTCTCAATTATTTAAAGCGCTCAGCATTAAGGTGCCAGCTAAACCTACAATGGGAGTAAACAAGTGGCCGCCGCCCATTTATCACACAACACAAACAATGCCTTGGCTGATCTTAAAGGCCCAACCCATGTCGGTTCGGCCTGGAATTAGCAAGGTCCTGTTTTTGTTAATAGTCTAGCGTTTTTTTTTTCTTTTTTTTTTTGTGAATAGGGAATTAGTCTAGTTGGTCCAATAATACATATTATTTCTCCTCAAATTGTAACATTAACCTTCGTATAGTTATTTTTTTCTTGATTTAAAATTTTAAATTAAAAGTTGTTAAAAATGGAGAAAGTTAATCACAAAGAATGACTACTGTAAGAATATATAAAATTTACTCCTATGAAAATGAAAGCACGGAGCAAAAGAAATTGGCACAAGGGAACTGGCAAATTATCTGCCTTTGGAACTTTACCAAAAGCGTTTTTTTTTTTTATATATATTTTATTTGTTTATTTTAATCCTTAACATTAGTTTTTATGATTCTCCATTTTTTTTAAAATTATTGTTAAATGAAAAACGTTCATGTTAAAACTTTGGTCTATTTATATCTGCCTCATCAACATCAATTATAAATAAATACAAAATAATTATATAATAAAAAACAACTGATAATTAATGAACTTCAATAAACAACATTTAAGAAAGTAAAAATAAATAATACCTTACTTAAAAAAACACTAAATTATACCTGTAAAGCAGTAAAGCATAGATGCCTAATAACATGATAGCAGTCTAATAGAAAACAGTTATATTTTTTAAAAGTTCTTTCTATGGAAAGATTTTTTAAAAGTTAAGAATTAAAATGTGGCATACTGACATGACATTCTATATAAGTGTTTTCATCTTTCACTTGTTTATTTCATATACATACAGCTTAACTATTTGTTCTAAAATTAAAGAAGATAACATTCTATTTCTCATTTTACTATTCTCATAACATTATCGAATTTTTTGTCTAGCCTGGGTTAATGGTTTACTCTTATGACACCCATCAATTATTATATCCCAAAAATCATCGAAACCAGAAAAAAAAATTATGAGCATGAAAAAAGAGAGGCTTATAACCGCAGAGAAATACTGGCATTGAGTTTGAACTGTGGGGAGCAATTAGAAGAAAGCAAAGTACATACATTGCATTTCTACAAACAAATTCGCCTATATGTAAATGGCAAGGCAGGCGAGCATGAAAGCAAACTCATTATTCAATTTGGAGTACGCAGAGACAACAACAATTCATTAACCCGAATCAATCATCACATTCATATACACACTGACCAGTAGGGTATGCTAAATGGCGAAACAGAAGAAAGGCAGAATATGTGGTAGCAAGTCAATGCATGAGATGAAAACGGAGACGGGGAAATGCGAAGAAGAAAGGGGCGCGAGCGAAAGCGACCACGATTACGAGCGTAATCAACGGCACCACCCCATGGCGCTCCGCCCCCAGGGAACAGTCGCACGGCACGGGCTCATCCGCTGGGGGGTGTTCATCATCACGAGGCGGCGGAGAAGCCGGCGGCGTCGGAGGGAGAGGAGGCGGAGGAGAACCGCCGGGAGTTTGGTTTTGATCGCTGCTGCTTCCGTTATTGGACTGGCCCAGAACTTGGACCTGGAGTTTAAGGCCCTGTTGACAGTGGCCCATTCGGCCACACACGAAGTAGCGCGTTCCCGATTGGCTCAAGTGGATCACGGTTTCCCCATCGTCGTACGTGGCGAGCGCGTTGGCTATCGTACACGTGTCGTAACCTCGTTTGTTTACCTCCACAACGTCGTGAACCGGCGTGTATGTGAACACTGCCAACCATCGCAAAAACGTTTCGTTTCGTTTCGTATTTTAGTTTTCTCATACTTTAATTAATCTAATCAAGTAATTAAAAATTAAATCCATTATGCCGAAAACGCCCTTGGTTTCGTCTCTTTTCTGTGCACCATGCAAAACTACTCATGCAAAATCGGAATGTTTCACTGCAGAGATTTATAAAATATTGTGGAGAGCATGAAGTTTGTTTGTTTTCAATTGATTTTTTCAAACAAAAATTCAATTAGAATTTGAACTGATTAACGATTATTAGTTAATTAATTAAATTGCTAAAACATGAGATTATACGTGCGGCATTAGGATGTAAGAGATGAGAGCATGCATGGTTTGATTAAGATGAGTGCAGTACATACCGAGATCGTCACCGATATTAAATGTTGTCATAGAAGACCAGGCTTGGATATTGGAACGGAGGTCCCAGCCGGAAGCTCCACCGACGGTGTGGTTCTCACCGCAGACGCATCGGAAGAGAATCGAAGTGAATACGATGACGATGATAGCCTTGACAGCCCAAGCTGGCCTTAGTTTCTCCATTTTTTCTTGGAACGAAACAAACTCGATCAGAATTCAGAAGTAACTAACTGATGATTGAATAGCATGAAATGGAATTTGAAAATTCTCGGTTCAAGTGAGAACAAGCGAAATTAAGCTTAATGAATTAATGTAACAACTAACAAGATAATGCGTGATTTAATTCGGGAAAGTGAAATGAAAAAAGGTACCGTGATGAACTAATTGGAACGCAGAAGAAGTTGAAGCTAGGTATCTGCAAATTTAGAAAGTGAAATTCTCAAGAGAAAGTATATGTGACGGAGGTGGCAGTGACCGACGAGAGAGAGAGAATTCAGCGTTTTCCCGCCTTTATACGTTAACACAGAGAAAGAGAGGGAGAGGAGTTTTTTTTTTGTTTCCGTTGCGGAGAGTCAACTACAGTGCGGGCACCCTTTCCAATTACGATGAGCCCAGTAATTCTATTTTCAATTATCCATGCATTCATCCACGAAGGATTTTTTGTTATTCATTTTTTTTCTCTTCAAACTTTATTTTATTTCTATATACCTAATGTAACATGTAATTAATGCCTCAAGTAACAAAAACCCCTCAATTTTTAATTTATATTATTTACACAATCATCCAAATTATAGGCTATCATATCATATGTACTAAGATATTGTGACTTTTGTAATAAGTTTCTAAGTTTTGAAATTCAGCCAATTAAAAAAGTTCTGCAATCAAAATTTCAACCGCACGTCACATTCTCTATTCTCAAAGTCAAATTCTGGTAAAAATTAACCAACGTCTGCAAAAGAAGAAATTACTTACTGTGATAATTTTTCTTTTTATCTGAGAGGTGAAATTACTATATATATATATATATTTTATAGAAATCGAAAACAAAATATTTATTTTAAAAAAATTCAGACATTCTATTCGACCATCAAACTGTTTTTTTTTTTTCTTTACTTCACAAATTGAGTTAAATGACCTTAACTTTCAAGTTAATAATATGATATCATATTCAAGAATTATTTTATATCAATTCCTCGTTAATGGTACTCCCTCTTCCAAATTAATTGAGTTTTTAGTAATAAAAAATTTCATACTGATTGTATTTTGATTGTATTTTGAGTTTTCAATTAAATATTAAAATTTTTATTCTATTTTATTACCTTAGAATACTTAATAATGTATTTATAGAAATTAAAAGAAAAAAAAAAGAAGTCATATGCTTTATATTTGCACATACGTAGACGTTCAAAAGCTATATACTTGAACTCTTGAGGTTGAGCTGGACATTGTCTCTAGTAAAAAATATGAGTAGTAATGTGTCATTTCAAAGAAATGGGTACACTAGAAAAAGAACAAACTTTGGGGCATATGACAACATCTTCAGTCACACAGACTCTTGCATAAATCAATGGCTGTAATCGTATAAATCAAACCACTTTATGAACGGCCTCAAGCTGTGTGATCAATCAATGGCAAGGTGCTGCAGATGTGCACCAAATTTGTGTCCTGCAGCACTCTGTTTATTTAAACTTTGTCCCTAAACCTGTAACAACACATAGGGCTTGTTTGAGTCTCTTCTCAATTATTTGTTTAAAATTTGTCTTTCAAAACAATTCTATACTACTAACTTAATCTTTCATCCAAAATCTATTTAAATTTTAAATATCGTTTTTAAACACAAGTGTATTAAAAACTAAAAACAGAAGAATCTTATTTAGTTGCATTTTGAAAATTAAACATAGTTTTTGAAAATAGATATCAAACACACCCATAATTTGATATATGCCACATACATAACTAAAATACACCTTGCAACCATGGTTATGCCCCAAATGTTTATCAACATGCAAAATATACCCTGTAATAGGTATTACTTATATTTTAATGTATGAAGATGCACCTTGAGCTGTGTTAAACTACTTCAGGGCTCAGGCAATTCTATGGCCTCACAAACCACGACAAGTCTCTTGGTTTTAGGAAAATGTACAAAAATATAAGGGTCCTCTAAAATTGGAAATAAAAAAAAACATCAAATTAACATTATTATCATTGAAAAAGAGAACTACACACCATATCACTGCAGTTCAAAGTTCAAGCAAAGCAACATTGCTTGATCGTCTGCAACAATAATGTGACATCTACGTGAAGAGCTAGCTCAACAATCTACAAACATACACCACCTCAAAAGCCTTCTCCTGCAAACCAGAATATTTAGTTAATAATTTGGAAGTGCATAACACGAGTTGCCAACTTCTTATTAGTTTTGATCCGACAGATGCAAGGGTATTAAAGGAAAACAGAACTAGCTTAATGAAGAAATTCTATAACAACTTCAAAATTTTCTGACCAAAATCATTCTATACAAAGCATCAAACATCTTTAGTGGCTTCCATAATTCTCTAAAAAGTCTTAAAAATAGAAGGAAAGAAAATAGATGAATATTGCAGATTTATAATACAAGTATTGTAATCTTACAATCAAATGTTGTCCAGCTAGAAGGTGTAGTTGAGAAATTCTGTTTATCATCATGGATGGAATGCAAGCCAAAATGATCAACAGTACCATTGGTTTTTCCCTTAGAGTTGTCAAAATCAAATGACGCAGATGGCCTCCTTAATGGTGGTGGACTCTTCCCTTGCAAATCTAAGGAGCCCTGAATGGCATAGGATAAACTTTAATTGGTTTTCTTGCAATGTAATAAATCTTGGAAAGCAAACAAATTTTTTATAAGGACAAAAGAGAACAATACTATATAGTAGAGAATAATAGAGAAAGGTGACAATAAAATATTAAGTCGGGACCTGCCACTACATATCTCTGACCATATTCCTCCTTCTGAATATCTAGGAGTAAAGTGTGTGCCTAAACCCATTAAAGCAACGATCTACACAAGGCTATGAGATTCCAAATGCTATACACCTTAAAAGGGCTATTATGGGAAGAAAATCACAGGACAACGAATTCCGAATTCCACTAGATATCATTTTTAGCATTTTGAAATGAGAGGTGAAATTTATGGTCCCTCCTACCTTTACCCTGCCTTGCAATTTGCAAAACAAAAAAGAGAAGAAATATCGAAATTCCACAATAGATCATGGTATCTTAATAGCAATCTAGGTCGTGCAAATGAAGAAAAGAACAAACTTCTAAGAAACAAGGCAAAAGTGTAATGGACCACCCATGTAGACTAAATCATAAAAGTCACCTGCTCAACAACTATAAGTTATTTAAATTATTCATAATGTCTCTTCTAGGCAATTAAAAACTGAGAAATTTTTTTATTACAGATAGAACTTGAGATTAAACATGAATACCTCATGAGATCTCGTTATTGGAGGCCGAATTTGTGTCATATGTTTCACCAGAATGCTTTCCTCAAGAGACAATCTCCTATTCTTTTGAATAGCACTCTTGGGCTCAGGCCCAGCAGTCGGTGACCCATTTGAGTTACAGATTATTTCAACTGATTTTGAAGCTGGTTGTAATCCCCCTTTTGAAGCCCATCTTTTCTCCACATACCTGATATTTTAAGTAAGTTAATAACACTAGAATATGTGAAAGTATGTGGAAATTTAATCTTCTGGTTTCAAGTACTGCCATGCATAAGATTCCATTCAAAGTTTTACTTGGAACGTATAAATTTCTCGATTCCACATCCTTGTCTGTCAAAATTTGGTGGTAACTCTGCCTCCCAGTGCATATTTGACCTTGCATTACCCATTACTGCATAAAACACAAAAATCAAGAGATGGCTAGGTAGACATTATGCAGACAACCACAGTACTATGTAAATTCAGCTTCAGGAGAATCCAAGTGCCCTGTACTTTTTCTAACAAATACCCTATCTTCCATGAGTAAGTAGCTTTATCAACCAATTAAATGGATATTATGTAATCTCCTATAAATGGTATATATACCTACAGATACACCAAATAGACCATACCACTTGTGTTCAGATGATCAGATCCACACCAAACCTTTTAAGAAAACTAGTAAAAGCTCTTATTTTGAACAGAGAAAAAGAGTTACTCATAGTATCTCATAATTTTCTTAACCATACTTTAGACAAAGGAAGTAAGAAATAAATAGTGTACTTTCTTACTTTGCATAAAAGAAACTTGATCTGGCAACCATGTATCCAAAGTTGTGGACCGCACCTAGTCGCAAAATCTGAAGGCTTAGCCCATTATCAATTCCTAAACTAATACAGAAGATTAATATAAAGTATAAACCTTTGATATATGCACTCCAAGACTCCGATGAATTCCTGAACATTGCATACAAATGAATATCCCTAAGTTTACACTTGCCCATCGTGGTGCCCTGAAATATTAAAAATATATATGCTTATAAACCATGAAAAACCTCAACAATTTCTAAGTAAATCATCAATGCTAAAACCCAAGTTAATCCACAAAATCAAAGGATATTGAACAGCAAAGTGAATGAAAAGGAAAAGTTAAAAGTAAGTAGAAAAGAGAAAAAAAAAGAAGAAAATGCCTATTCAATGATGTATTGTTTTTGAAATTTCACATGATATCCCTAGTCTCCAACCTTTTTAAGGCTTATGGTAACTCCCCTTGATTGTTGGAAACACATTAGACCGTGTATCCTTGTTATACAGAAAACATAGTAAACCATATATGGTTGTAAGTGGTCATTGTAGGAGTTAAAAAGGCAGGAGTATGGCGTGAAGTATGAAATTTCTAGAAACCAAACGAAGTATTCGATTCGTATAATTTGGGCAATAACAATAATATCCAGGCTTAACATAAAGGGTGGGGGTTGTGAAGAAGGCATATACTTGGCCTTGCAGTCTGCACATTCCCTGTTGTCAGGTAGCTTAACAAGTCCCTCTAATATCTGCATTAATGAAGAAAAAAGAAATAAAACAAAAGAAAAGATGGTGCGAGCGAGCTTAAAATGATGCAGTGGATGAAGGCGAAAGTGGGTGGGGGGGGAAAATGGAACCTTGGTATGCTTGGCGTGGAGCTCCTTGGAGACGGAGGCTTTTCCGGTCATGTTTGCAAAACCTTCACCGTGACAGCGAAGGAAGAGCAAACTCCGAAAGGAAGGGAAGAGAATACGGTTGAAAAGAGGAACTTAAGCTTTCAAGTTTCAACTCGTTCCTTTGTTAAGGACGGGTTTGTGGCTCCGCAAGTTCAGAGGGAGACTCGTACGAGCAAAACACGCCAATTCCGCTAATCCTTTTCTTCTATGCCAATGCCTTTCCTCATTCATTTTTATTAGTCAACTTGGTTCGCTTACAATTTACAACCACTAACGGACATGGCCTTCATGCTTTTTATTTTATCAATATATAATATTTTAGATTCAAAATTTTTCCAACATATTTTTCATTTTTTTTTAATTCAAATACACTAATAATATACTTGTTTTGTATTTTAACATCATTTTTAATTATAACTCAACTGAAAAACAGATAATTGTACATTAACAATTCTTAATCTATCACTGAAGACTGCTATATCATCTCTTCGTGAATAACCATTTTTTTTTTATAAATAATTTAAACAAAAACATTAAAATCTTAAGCTATCATAAGAGCACAAAAAATACTCCAACAATCCAAAATAAGACTTATTGGAGATACTCTTAACAAATTGTTCGGTAACAAAGATATATTTTAAAATAATATATAGTTATAATTTGCTAATATATTTTAATAAATATAATATTAGCACATCCCATTAAAAAATAATAGTATTAAAATATCATTTGAAAATAATTATCATAAATCTTATACAAATTGTGACTAATTAAATGATGATAAGTTTATATAAAAGTTCAACGGGCGGCTTAATTTTTTTTAAAAGCACGGCTTAGTCTATGTTTGTATAACTACTTTAAACACATTAGTAATGTTTTTTAGATGTATTTACCTACCACATTAATATAAATTAAGGAGCTTAAAATGAGCAATTTTTATTTGGAAAAAAATTAGTAATATATATCCCGCATGTTTTATATTTCATAAGGGGAAAAAATAGGGAAAAAACCATCTTTAACTTGAATACTAATAAATAAAAAATATTTATCCTCTAAAATCTAATTTTCAAATATATCGTTAATCTCCACAGAAAATATTCAAAGTACATATATTTATTTAAATCGTTAAACTTTTTAGGTCACTGGAATGAAACAATACTATGCAAATTCAGGAAGCGCAATGCACTATATAATAAGCAAATTATGCGCTCATAACGAAAAAACTCAAAATACAAGTAGTGAAAAATCTCAACAAATTACATTTGAAAATAAAATTATTTCATAAGATAGAAAAAAAAATATTATACATTAATGATGCATTTATTAAGGTGAAAACGACAAATATTCTTTTAGAAAAATGTTAGAACCCTTATTTTTACTTTCACTTTATATTTATCCATTGAATTTCAATTGGTTTGATTGAACACATTTCTAACTTAAATCCAAACATGTACTTAATCCCTCAAGTAGTATCCTGTCTCAACTGTGTAGTGCACATCAAACAAGGAATATTCGTTTTCATGCAGTCGATAACAATTCTGTAAACATAGAACATTAACAAAAATGACAAGTTCCCTTCACAAGAAAAGGTCATGTTCTATTTTTACAATCCAAAAACATAAATGTACCACAGTTATAGGTAATGTTGAATGTTGCAACGTTCATCTTCAAACTCTTTTTAAGTTCTATAAAAGATATAAACTAACTTCCAAATATATATTGGTGGTGACAAAATTGACAATGAGAAAACAAGACACCGATACACACTCTTATTAAGACAAAATACGGGACACCGCTCATTAACTTCTGATAAGGGTATATGCCGAAGGGTCTTGTCCCAACTTCCAATGTTGAATCCCGTAACTGAATCTGAAAGAAACTGAATCAAAATTTTTCACATGAAATCATAATCATCCAGAGCATCATATCGATCCGCGGGAATAAAATCCTCATCAGGTTTATCCACATTAAGCTGCTTTTTCTTGCCACCTGCAATCAATGAAATTAAGAAAAGATCTTAAACCAAAAGATAACACAAGCAACAAAGGGTTTCAATCCGAGATGAACTTACCTGTCTTCTTTTTACCAGCATTGGCTTCTTTCTCTGCCTTTATCTTCTCATTTGCAATGGCAGTTATTGAAGACGCAATCTCTTTGGCATCTGCCCCTTTAAGAGAAGCCATTGATATTCTCATTACTGCCTTCAGCAAACTGCTATAATGATAGCTTTTCTGCATTGATAAAAAAATCAAATTAGGGTGCATTTTCAACAAATATTTAAGAAAGGAAGAATCTTTGACTGACCTCAAAAGGACGAAGCTTGTTTGAGATGAGCTCTGCATACTCCATGAAATCACTTTCAGATTTTGGTATGAAAGTGTCAAGGTTCTTTTCATTGCTTCCCCCTCCAAACAATTCCTTAGTGGATTTATAGTCTGCTTCTTCAACTAATCTATGATGACAAGTAATTAAGTATGACAGTATACTGCTTTATCTAGGTTAGCAACCTGCTTTTAAATGCTGTATTTATTCACGGATCTAACCATATTAATTAACACAGTAAAAGAAAAGGCAATTTTATCAATGACACTTAAACCATAAATATGAGTAGGCTTTACACATTATTTTCTAACTATATATTGTACTTAGCCTTAGTCTTGCTCTGGAACATATTATTGTTTCCTTGGACTCTCTTCTATGGGGTTTGGCACACATTTTTCTGCAGGAAGCTCCCTTGGGTAGATTTGCATAGAAACTTAGAGCTAATTTATATCCATAGTACTGTTTCAGGTTTTGCTTTGTTACCGGGCTGACTTTCTTTACTTTTATCTTGGATTGGAATCATTCCTTACCCTATCTAGCTGAAGGAAACCTTATATAATAAAGTACCAAAGAATCACAGATAGTTAACTTATCTTAGATATCATTCCACTTAAAAAAATTATTTTAAGAAGAAGTCAAAGAGGATATAACCCCAATAAAGAGAACTTGTACTTACACAAAACAGTATTGACATTTAACAGAATATTTTATCTTGCAAACAAAAACAAATGGCAATTATGAAGTATAAGAAATCAACTTAACAAGGACAAAAATTCAGTGTTATGATCTTCCATTGCTCATAATTATAGTTTCCTAGCCAGCATATGACATACCTACACATTTTTAGGTTCTAGAGTTCAATAGTATGTGATAGATGTACCCACAACAAAAGGATGGCCAAATTGAATGCAAAACAATATACCTTTGTTGGCGAAGTTTTTCAGCCACAGGATCCAACGGTTCTTCCTTTATTGGTTCTACTGTCTTACCCTTCTTATCAGTAGCTTTATCAGAAGATTTTTTGAAAGACTTTTCAGTAGTTTTTACAACAGGTGCAACGGGTGCCTGACAATATTATGCAAAGTAACAACAAAAATATGCAATTAAAAAGTAAGGAAAAAAACACAAGATCATAATTACAAGAAATACAGCATCATTTCATTAAAGTAGTCACAAAACTCAAATTTAATAGTACTAAAAAATTAATCACAGTTAAAAGTCTATGCTAAACAACTAGCACCATTTTTAGCTTATACCAGCTGCAAAGTAACAACACAATATGGCAAAATATCTAACGAAATTATAAGAAACACAGCATTCATTTCATTAAAGTAATCGTGAAATTCAAATGTAAAGTAATAAAAACTAATCACTGTTAAAAGAGTATGTTAAACAACTTGCACCATTTTTAGTTTTATACAAGCCGCCCAACCCCCTCGCTCCTTTCCTCTAAAGATAATAGACAGATAAAACAGGGTAAAAATATAACTGCAGACTTAAATAAAAAGAAACTATACTCAATAATTGCTGATATACTATATAATTTATAAATTACATTCACTAATAATAACTAGGTGCTGATATACTATAATTTATAAATTACATTCACTAATAATAATTAGAAATTTTTATGGCTTAGTAAGCAACAAAATTAAAAAAAATTAATAACTATAAAGGCATTTTAATCAACAAAATATGAAGGTAATTAAATGTGAATAAGAAATACCATCTTTCTCCAAAAATTACACTAGTACAAGCATGCACATAAATAAACAATTCTCTGCTGTTACATCAAGTTCAATTTTTCATACCGGAGCAGGCTCATCATCATCCTCCCATGATTCCTTAACATCATTTTCATCCACATCTTCGTCATCCCATTTACTTTTAATTGGATCTTTTGATTTAAGATCAATGGAAGAAATATGCCCATCCTCTGCAACAAGCATTTACAAATTAACAAGTATACAGAAAAACAGTAGAAGAAACATAAGACAAAAACTTAAAACATATATTGTTTTTGAAATTTAAAAAAACAAAATTGAGAATTGACTTGATTTATCAATGGAATCTTTTGTTTGGGAAGTTACAAAATAAGAATTTATTTTGGTTAGATAAATTTAGAATAAAAAATGGTTGAATTTGAGCAATGTGATTTGGTTATGGTTTCATAATTAATATTTAATTTACAATAACAGTGCAGCTATTTTAACTACTCTAAGTAAAGGCAATAAAGCAAAATTGTTAAAGTAATAAAGTCATGTCAAATCAATTTGAATTAATAGAAGTTGACTTATCAAGGAGATGGATACATTTAAGAAATGTGAAAATTTTTAAAAAATTAAGATACATTCAAACACTAGGAATTGCCATTTTAATGAATTTCAGATAAAAATATATTATTAAATCAAATCAAATCAAATCCATTTTGAATTTTAATTATTCTGGACATACTCATAATGGATAACATTCGCATTGCTGAGCACAAAAAAAAATTCATTAGCAGATAGCAACAACAAATATAGTTTGATCTTGTAATTCATGATAAATACAAATCTAATATAGTATGTAGTAACCCTCCTTTGAGAAAAAGAAGAGTATCTAGAATAAGCAATGAAAACTGAAAAGGTGATGAGAAGGGAAAATATTAAAAATGGCATCTAGACTCTGGAGGTAAAATAAACAAAAAACATACAAGACCAATAGAAATTGACTATTTGAGGAAAAAATGAAAGGAATGAGACATACTATGTACGGAATTAAAGAATTCACCCAATAAAAATGAGATTCCAATAATTATGTTAACCTTGAACATGTTATGCAAATGCATTAACAAGTAAGTAAAGATCTCATTACCCCAATCATCCATTTGTTGTCACTTCGTCAATAAAACAGAATAACAGAGTTCCAACTAGCCAACTGCATAAAGAATAAAGATCATCAGATATCTAATTTGAATCAATGAAAACAAGGAGAGCTCAAAGAACATCACTTCCTCAACACCCCCACCTCCCAAAAAAAATAAATTCGGAGGAGTGCGGGTAGGGTTCAAAAGAAGTAACATAGACTAAATCAGTAAATCTGTATATACCCATCAAAATCAAAAGAAACAACTAGTCTTGCAGTTATATACTTAAATCCCATTCAATTAGTTTACCAAGATCAAAATCTTGAAACATATCACTGCCAACATGACATTCTTTACAAGCAAACACCTCAGTTACAAGCAAATAGGAAACCCAAACTCAATATTTCAAAGTAAACCAATTAGCCTTGGAACCAAAATTTGTCAAGATTACAAGATTCTATAACGCCATAGGTATTATGTAGTCATAACATTCCTTTCAATTCAAAATCTTCAAATCCCCATGCAAAAAAGAAACACTAACAAGGAGGAGAAATTCTACCATTGAAGTTTAATCAAATATAAATACGTAAATATCACACCCAAGTAAAAAGGCAAAAAATAGAAAAACATCTTTTTTAGGGTTTAGAAAAAAAGAAGCTTCAAGAACTGATAATTGAGCGAAGTCCCCGAATATGGGGCAAAAGCGTCGGATCTGTGTCGATGATTTTCCCGTAAAACACCCAGAAAAAAAAAATTAAGAGAAAGGCTATATCGAAAGACTGTACTCTTTTGAGGAAGGGACTGAAAAGAGGGTGAAGTACCTGACGAGCAACAACGGCGAATGCGTTGTTCGAAATTACGGGTTGGGGCGGTGGAGGGTGATGTTCCGATTTGAGAAATTAGGGCACAATGGATTTTGGTCTGGTTGTGGGATGGAAAGGGTTTTATTGCTTTAAGCCTTAACCCCGTAGTTTTGTGATTACTTATACCAATTTTAATAAGAGTAATAAGATTCTTAAATAATTTTAAGAATAAATGATATTATATTTATTTATAATTTATAATAAAAGTTTAATTTAAGAGGTTAGATTTTATTTTAACGTGAGAATCGTTTTACAGACAAAAGACATTGCCAATCTAAAATCTCCACAAAAGTAAAAACTTTTTTTTCAATAAAATATTTAGAGTTTTTTCAACTTGAAATGCTAGTAAAATTGTTTAAAATATTAATAAATTGTTTAAAACAATTATCTTATTATTTTAATATAAATTATTTAAAAAATGGATGAGTTGTTTAACTAAATATCCGTTACTTATGGTTACTTATGATTTTAAAAAATGAATGAGTTGTTTAACTAAATATCCGTTACTTATGGTTACTTATGATTAAAAATGGTAATTTATTTATTAGATCTTTACAAATTAAATTGTGATTTTCTTAGCGTGGTTTATAATTTTTTTTATTTTATTAAAATTGATTATGAATTGGTTAACACAAGTTAAATTAAAAATTAAAATAAATAATTGACAATTAAAAGATGAAAAATTCAGAAAATTGACAATTGTTTCGAACCGGCATTGTTAGTTTAAAAGATTAAGAGTTATAATCGATATTGATTTATTATTTTGATCTAATGTCTGTATTCAAAATCGAATGTGAAATTTTTGCTCCTTTAAAATAATTAAGAGATGGAAAATTCAAAAAATTATTTATTTTCTTTTAATGTAATAAGCAATTTATAAGAGTTATTTTTATTAGAAATGTTCTTACTAAACATAGGGGAAGACATTGATATTTCACTCTTTAAAAGAGTAAAATTTATGAAATAATCCTTCCAATATAAAATTTGTTACAATTTAATCTAAGTTTAAAAAATCTTACGAATAAATATCAGAATTTTCTTTAAAATGGACATCTTCCTTATGGCATATTACTTTTAAGCTTATACCTATTAAGAAAAAATCTAATTATAAGTAGGTATGCATTGGAGGAAGTTAAGTGCATCTCCAACAACTATAGTCATTAAACTCCAGTGTTAACTAGTAAATTTCTTTAAAGAAAAAAACTCTTAAACTTGTAAAACATTGCAAATTACAAAGGCAAAACGTGTTTGAATGTCTATAAACTTGTTTTATTTTAAAATCGGTAAAATTTTAAAAATTATTAGTAATTTTGAGATTGTGTAATATATATTATTATATTTATGTTACACGAAGACTATGCTATTTTGTAGTAGTATTTTGTTATATTGATTCTTATAAATGATTTTTACATAAGAAAATGATAATATTTTGTTACTGTGACAATTAAACATGATATTTATTAACGAACAGTATGAATTTTTTTATTACTTTAATACTTGTAGATAATTGTTGGTTATGATCAAAATGTTAGTTTTTTATCTTGAGACATGAATAGAGTTAGGTTTTTTTTTTTTTGAGCTTTTAATATAAAATAAACTCTTATGAGTTTACAAGTTTACATTACTATCTAGTGATTTACTTAAATTTTTTAGTTTAACAATCGTGTGTATCAAGAAGAAATCATGTTTATTAGTAACTCTCATTGGAGTTTGATGATATAACAAGATGAATTGATCAAAGACAAACATCAAAATTTTAAATAAGCATTGTGTTATGATTAAAAATAGAAATTAAAATTTAATTCATTACATTTTAATTTTAATTTATATATTATTTTTAAGTTAAAAATTCTGTTATAATCAATATAATTAAATAAAATCAATTTAAATCCATATTTTTAGAACATTTGGTTTAAAATAATTAAATTTTTTAAATCCAACAAATTATTTAATATTTTAAGTTAGAAAAAATAAAATTAATGGCTTCTAAAGATTTAAAATAAGAAATTCAATTATATTTCATGTATTTAATTTTAGAGCTAATTTTATTTGTTGTTAATTAAATTTTAATTACAAAAATAAATTTAAAATATTTGTAATCGTTACGAAAGTAATCATTATAAAACACATCATTAAAAGTAATGTTTACAAAATTAATCATTAAAATAATTATAAAAGTTTTTTTTCTCATGAATGGTGCGACATAATGAACTTATTTAAAGTGAGTTAAGAATATTGGTCATTTTCTTGATAATAACAAATATTGGAATTACTTTGACATGAGATTCATAGTTGCATAAAAATAAGCATTGGTTTTTATATAAGCATCTATACTTGTAAAAACTAAGATTTTGTGGTACTTTGCATTAGATTAATATTTTTTTATAATAATTAAATTAAAATTTTAAGTTGTTAATATTAGTTAATTGGAATGAAAAACTATAAAAGTTTGAATTACTTATAATAATAACTCACCATTTAAGCAAACTTATCAAAATAAATAAATTATCATTTATAAAAATCTAAAATACTATATATTTCCAGTATTAAAAGTATAAAATATCATAATTTATAATAAATAAGTCATAATATTAACACATTAATAATTCAAATAACATATTTTTTCTCTTTAAATAGACTATGAACTAAGTTTACCCGCGTCTATATTCCTACATGTGATTCATTTAAAATTAGTTAATAACATTGGTAAAAATTTAGTTATAAATTGGTAAGAATTCACATTGGAGTAGCTTTAGTTAATAACATTGGTAAAAATTCACATTGGGGTAGCTTTTAACATAAAAAATATTGTTAAAGCAAAATATCCACAAGTCAACGTGGTAAGAGATGTACTCTAAACCTCTTGTGTTGGGTCTTAAAAGAATGTCTCACTTAGAAGAACAATAAAGTTAGCTCTATCAACCACAGTACAAACCTAGGCAGGTCCTTTGGTCTTAGAGAGGGTCAAAAAGTGTGTTTCTCATACATTCTAGATAGAATAAGTAGCAAACTAGAAGGCTAGAAAAGGAAGACACTTAACAGAGCTGGTAGAGCCACCTCAGCCAAAGAGGTCCTCTTGGTTATCCTTACTTACATTATGCAAAACATGTGGCTTCTAGAGAGGAGAGGGCATCTGTAATGATATTGACAACATGATTCACAACTTTATATGGAATTTACGTTGCCTAGACAGCTTACAAGTGGATCCTTTCTAAGCCAACCATTCATTTAACCCTTGAAAGTTGAAAGAGGATGGTCCTCAGTCTCGAAGCTACAAATACTTGAGAGCACAAGATATTTTATCAGAATATTGGGGGAAGGCAAGGAGAATGAAACAGTCCATGTTACAGAAATCTCGGGTAAAATGGGCTCTAAACGGTGATAGCAATACAAACTACTTTCACAAATGTTTTAAGGAGAGATGTTATGCAAATTCTTTACTGACAGTTAAATCAGATGTTGGTTGGTTGGAGGGAGTTCAGAATATTCGGGATCGTGTGTTAAATCATTTCACAAGGTTCTTTAACGAGGAAGAAGAAACGAGACCAAAGATGGATGAGTGTCTTTCAATCAGTTGAATGATCAGCAGAGACAAAGTCTAGAGGAGCCTTTTTCAGCGGAGGAAATAAAGGAGGCGGTTTGGGCTTGTGAGGGAGGGAAAAGCCCGGGCCCCGATGGATTTGGCTTTCATTTTTATAAATCATGTTGGGAAATAATAGGGGATGATGTGGTAAAGGCAGTTCAAGAATTCCATCAATCAGGCGTGCTACCAAGAGGAGCGACATCATCTTTTCTTACACTCATTCCCAATGTGGCAAAGCCGGACAGGTTAGTGCAGTATAGACCAATATCTTTAATTTCTAGCATTCAAAAGATTGTCTCCAAACTGCTGTCATTGAGAATGAAGAAAGTTATGAGGCATTTAATCTCTAAGTGCCAGACAACATTTTTGCCAGGTAGATCGATCTTGGATGGGGTACTGGTAGCGAATGAAATAGTTGATTGGGCTAAGAGGAAAAAGAAACCATGTTTTCTGTTTAAGGTGGATTTCCAGAAGGTGTACGATTCGGTAAATTGGGATTTTCTGGATTATATGTTGGCTAGGCTGGGGTTTGGGATTACATGGAGAAAGTGGATGAATAGTATTGTTAGGAATAACCATGTCTCAATTCTAGTCAATGGGAGTCCAACGGATGAGTTTAGGCCTGGGAGAGGTTTGAAGCAGGGAGACCCACTCTCTCCTTTTTTGTTTCTAGTGGTAGTTGAAGCCTTAGCTGGATTGTTCAGGACAGCTGTAGGGAAAAGGGTGTTCAAAGAGCTCAATTTTGGTTCTGAGGTAAAGTTTTCAATACTGCAATACGCAGATGATGTTATTATGATGGGGGAAGCTGATCTGCAATCAGTATGGTATTTGAAGGTTATTCTTCGTGGATTTGAGATGACATCGGGGCTAAAGGTGAATTACAGCAAAAGCCAATTTTTTGGTTTAAATGTAGATGATTCATTTACACGTGTTGTAAACATTCTCTTGAATTGTGTCGTTTCATCACCGCCATTTAAATTTTTTGGGATTTCGGTGGGAGCGAATCCAAGGAAGATAGAAATGTGGGCACTAATCATCGAACAATTTCAAAGGAAACTGGCAGCGTGGAGGGCAAAACATATGTCGTTCGCAAGAAGGTTAGTTATGATAAATTCAGTATTGTCTAGCCTTCCACTATATCTTTTCTCATTTTACAAGTTGCCCAAGAAAGTCTTAAAAGCCATTACCGGTCTACAGTGCTCCTTTTTGTGGGAGGGAATGACCAGGAGAACAAAATTGCGTGGGTTAGTTGGGAAAATGTGTGTCGGCCCAAGGAAGAAGGGGTTCTGGGGCTAAAGTGTCTATGAAACTTTAATCTGAGTTTGCTTGCAAAGTGGAGGTGGAAGATATTAACAGAGCAAAATGCAATATAGGCGAGTTTGCTGGAGAGTAGATATGGCCAGACATACAAATTCAATCAAAGACAGCAGAATTTATCTATAGCTTCGCAGTGGTGGAGGGATCTATAGGATATTGATGGGCCAAAAGCGGTGATACCAGACTGGTTTGGGAATAATGTCATTAAAAAAGTAGGGAACGAAAATGATACTTTTTTTTGGGAACAGAATTGGACAGAAGATGGACCCCTTAGCTTAAAGTTTTCCAGGTTATATGGGTTAGCGGCAGATAAGTGCACCACTATTAACCAGAAAAAGGAAGTATTAGGGGGGTGGAGATGGGTATGGAGGAGGGAGCTATTTGTATGGGAAGAAGATCAGCTCCGTCTTTTACAAAGCGTGCTACAACCAGTGGTAATTGTGGATTACAGGTTGGATAGATGGAGTTGGAGGTCTAGTAGGGATGGAGGTTTCTCAGTTGCTGAGGCTTATTTGGCACTGCGCACGCAACAGACCTCATCGAAACTAATTGAGGTGGAACCCAAGGATTTGAGACGAATGTGGAAAGATAGACTACCCTCCAAGATAATTGCTTTCTCATGGAGATTATTGTTAGATAGATTACCAACCACTGATAATTTATTGAAGAGAGGTGTTGAGATTCCAGGAAAGGATGCTCTATGTGTCTTTTGTCACAATGCTATGGAAGGTAGAAATCATTTGTTCTTAACGTGTGCCAAGGCCCAATCTGTGTGGAACAATATCATTAGCTGGCTGGGAATTCAAGGACCTATTCCGGGGGATTTGTATCAACTTTTTCTTTCATCGTCAGAATGGGTGGTTGGAAAGAGAAAGAAGAAGTGCAGGTATGTTTTCTGGCTTGCTGGATGTTGGGGTATCTGGATTACTAGAAATCAGATTGTTTTTTATAACATACCGGCGGATTTAGTAGACATTCTGATGTCTATAAAGGTAATCTCGTGGAAATGACTATCATATGCCTTTGAGTTTAATAGGGGGTGTGTGTTCTCGGATTGATATGCTAATCCTAGATTGTGTTTATTAAATATGAGATAGGTGAATAAGGTATGACATGCTCCAATAGGATATGGAGAAGTATGCAATCCGTTTGTATTCTAAGAAACTCTTTGTTTCTTTTATTGAATATATTCTTAGCCTTTCAAAAAAAAAAAAAAAACCTGAGAGCATTAGTTACTTCTTATGGCTTACTTACTATAAAAGTTTGACTACTAACCAATATCGCTTCCATTGACACTTTTCTTTTGATCCTCAGGTCCAGACTGGATGATGAGTACATCATACACTTGGCTTTCACAACTTGTTTCTACATCTTCTCCTTCATTCAGTTCATGTACTTATTTCCATTCCCATTCCCTTTCATTATTTTAATCCATGGCTTTTCTTCTCACGTTTTTTAGTTGCATGAAATAGTGTTTTGGAAATATGTCTTGTGTAGGACCTGCAACTTATTTGAGAGATGAAAGTCTTAGGTGAGGTAGGATACATGAAAGTCTGAGAGATGATACAGGTCAACGTTATGCTCTTGCAACTTATCTTATTTCCTGAAGCAAACAATTAATAGAAGAAATTTGAAGTGGAAATCATAGGATACGTTTGTTTGTTTACAATGCATGTCCAAAAACGTGGTGAATTTGCTGGAGGAATATTTATAAATTCCTCAATAGAAGTTAAATTGACGTGAGAAAAAAAGAGAGTAAGATAGCACTTAGTGTGGTACAAGTAAAAAAACGTAACAACAATATCATAAATGTCCACAACCCAGAAAGAAAATTA
Organism: Psophocarpus tetragonolobus; assembly: GCA_037954015.1. Taxonomy (NCBI): domain Eukaryota; kingdom Viridiplantae; phylum Streptophyta; class Magnoliopsida; order Fabales; family Fabaceae; genus Psophocarpus; species Psophocarpus tetragonolobus. The sequence continues at coordinate 4,993,833 of CM075696.1, forward strand.
TTCAATAAACTGCCAATTGTGAATGAACTATGCTTCACAAATTAGAGTGATTATATTTAAAATGAGGAGATAAGAAAACCATAAATAACTCTAGAAAACGAAGATGGGTAATCCTAGCATGGGAAGCTAAAAAATAAGGCTTTCAAGCAGAGGGTTTGGAAGAGCTCTCAGAGAGCAAAAGGCAATATACATAATTAGAAGGTGCGTTATGCTCCTCTGCTGGCATGACTAGTTGTAGTTGAAGTCTTCAAATCCCAGCATGATTCCATGACGAAAATTGGTTGTTTCTCTTGCTCGCTTTATTCTTTTCTTCCTCTTCTTCCTTGCTTTGATTCATATGGTTGAGTGTTTATGTGCAAACTTCATAAGAGGATGTCATGTTCTTATGGTACTTAATTCAAGCACATGCCTTCCCGTGGATATGGAAACCGGGAAAGAATCTTCTGCAATGATGTGTTATTTTAGATTAATTTCCGGGAATATTCAAGAGAAATAAGAGTTAATTCCAATGCTGATTATATATTTGAATTCATTAAATGCTTCTTTCTACGTACAATTTCATTGAACTACTGTAGTTGTATACAAACTATGGTGCATTGAGTTCATATTTTACGTCAGTTGTGTGTCAAGGCTAAGATCTAATTTGTTAAAACTAGTCCATACACAAGGTTTGGGTTATGGATGAATTATCTTTATTTCAACTAAAAAATTTAACAGAAAATAGTGAATGGACAGTGAATACATAGCTTTTAAAAGTTTAAATCCTGAATTAGGAAAAAATCAAACTTGATATCAGAAAATTTACAATAAATGACATAACTATTCAAGCAACTAAACTAAACTTTGTTAATAAAAAATACCAAATTGGAGGTTAACTAACCTTATAAAGAGCCGAGTTGAACAGATGAAGCATGTTAAGATTTTAATTTAACCATCATAAGTATAAGGTTTTGGTAATTAAGAGTTTGATCACACTCCGGCCTATTGAAGGAATGTTTTATTTCTAATCAAAATATAGTTTGAAAGTGTGATATCCAAAATTTAATCCAATGTGGTTTGGAGAAAATGCGATGAGGAATTTTCAATTTGACACTTACCACAATTTCATTTCATACCTACTCGTGGAAAAAATATGAAAATATTCTCCTTTTTTACTTCTCTAGCTAGGTATTGTCGCAGAAGTAAAAAAAATTGCAAAATTTTTACTTCTTCAACAATGTACACCCAAAGAAGTAAAAAAAATTTAAAAATTGCTTATTTACACAAATTATTTTTCAAAACAAAGTAGAAACAGAATACTAAAATTGAAGTAATTAATGTTGGTGTAATTAAGTAATTAGAGTAACCAAGGTCCTATAATTAGACTCAAAGTAATTAGAGTAAAAGTAATTAGAGTAATTAACGTGATGTAATTAGACTCAAAGTAATTAGAGTAATTTGCAAATTTTTTTACTTCTCCAGCGATGTATTGCCAGAGAAGCAAAACAATTAATTTAAAAGAAAGTTTCGTAATAAATTTTTATGTTTTATCATATAAAATTTTAATAAAATGTTAAAAAATTATATTATTAAAATATAAAATTTTATAAACATAATATAAATTTTCTAATTAAAATAATAAAATATAAAATTTATAAATATAAAAGTTTATTAGGAGAAAATTTTCAATAATAAAATTTTGTATTTTATTTATTTTATATTTTAAAATACAAAAGTTTAACAAATTTTAAAAAAATATGCTATAAATTAATTATATTATAAAAATATAAAATGATAATATAAATAGTTAAATAAATTTTCTAGTTAATTTTTTTCCTTGTTCAAGAAGTTTAATTCGTAGAATTAGTTATTTTATTTTGAAATAGAAATGAGTGAAGTTAATTTATCATGGTAAGTGTTCAAAGAGATAAGAGTAATTTATTATAGTAGGTGTTAGGAGAGATAATCAGGTTAAAAGGTATTTTTGAGTTTTTAAAAAATTATTTCGATAGGTAGTGTGAAATGAAAAAGGGATATTTGTGAAATGAAAATCTCGACAATGAGGCATTGAATATAATGGTTTTTAGGCAATTGCTTTTAACACCCCCTATCTTCTATTTGCACCCCCAGGTTTCACAATTTTTTTCAAAACCTAAAAATACCCTCCCTTTGTTTTACCATACTTGGCTAACAAAACACATTACAACATTTGCGTGCGCCACCATCGCACCTCTCAAATTGCCGCTTCGACTACCTCTTTGGTCACCACTTTGAGCACCTCTCGACAAGTATGTTTTGAACAACATGATTCGGAAGACAAATGAAATTCAGCAAATATGTTCCGAACAACATGATCCGAAAGACAAATGAAATTCAACAAGTATGTTCTAGACAACATGATCCGGAAGGCAATGGATTCAGCTAGTATATTTCAGACCACATGATTTGGAAGGCAAATGAGATTAGCAAGTATATTCCGAACAACATGATCCATAATGTACATAATGCATTCCGGATCAATTGATTCAAAATGCATTATGTACATTCCAGATCAACTAATCCAGAAGTAGATCAAATGCATATTCTAGACTAGGTGGTCTAAGGATAATTATTGTGAGTTTCAGATCAATTGATTTGGAAAACTGTAACACTCGTGAATGAACATTAGTATGAATAAAAAACGCAAACAAATCCTAAATCACCAATCCTAAAGCGTAAACTTTAAATCAAGAAAATCATATCTGAATAAAATTGTATTTTCCTTTTCAAATAATGCTTAAATCAACGAATAATACCCTAAACACTTATAAGAATAATTAAGAATTTACAATAAGATAAAATGTGACATTAGTGTTTGAAACACAAGAATAGTAAAATAAAACACAACAAGACAAGATAATAAAAAAATAAGTTCAAAAATTTAAAATCAAATAAATATAAGGGTATATTAAGAATTTGCAAAAAGATATAAACTTTGAGAGGTGCAAATAGCAAATGGAGGGTGTTACAAGAAAATGTCTGGTTTTTATTTCTAAATACTCTTTATTTTGTGATGATGATAATAAAATAACACTTAAACCTCCCCCAAACACTGCATCCTCAAACAATCCACTCATTCAACCTCTTTTTCCTACAACACTACCATTGGAGTAATTTAAATTAACGGATGCCTACGATAATGGATCAACAAGAACAACGTTTCTTTGCCTTTCCTATAGAAAGATGGTGCGGCAATAATTGTTATGAGACTCATAATCATTCAATCATTTTTACTAAAAATGCAATTTCCCTGCCATCATGTTTATAGTTGATACTCTTTGCTTCAAATCCGCTGAGTCATCCTTCCAGCAAAATTGTATGAAACTGAACGTGGAAATAGAATTTAAGTCAATAGGCAACAGCATTTCCAAATAGATCAGCGAGACTAACCATCAGAAGATTTAAAACAAAACATGGCAGTGACATGCACCAAGTAATTGTAGGAAGAAAACCAAACACACCTCAAAGTGTTTTGACCTAAAACATCGGACATCCTCACAAGAATGTTTAACAAATAGTTGATTAACAGATTCAATCCTCCGTTTGGTCATATTGCTATCATTGTTCCTTATGTCTTTCTTTACATATATATTTAGTGTGTGAGAGGAAGTGAGAGAGAGAACTGCGAAGCAACAAAGAACAATACTGGAATAACTTTTGGAAAAAATGTCCATAAAATACCGAGAAGTTTAACAAGCTCCTCAGATTTACTTTCTTCTACACATCATAACAAAAACTAATTAATCTTCAGAAATTGGAACGATAGAATTACACGGGTTATGTCATCGGGTTAATTCATCATAGGAGCTTTAGTCACACTCTATTAACAAAAAGCACAGGACATTAATAGAAGCAAAGCTGTCAAACCAACTCTATATAAACTCTTCCACAAATTTACCTGATGAAAAATTATTATTAAAAAGCCTATAAATAATATATACATGCATAAATATAATACTGTAAATACAACAATATTTTAACATTTTAATTCCACAATAAAGCAAAACCACATAGACCTAGATCCATCAATATTAAACATTATTTGAGTGACACAAAAGATCAAAACTGCAACAAATGGAGATTTATAGCTGTAATATAAAATTATAATTTAAATTTAGAAATGCATAAACACAAGATGCTTTGTTTTGTGACTGTGACACAGCAGAACATGGACTCTGTCTTGTGAGAAGGCTGAGGCCTAATCGAGTGAGAGAAGACATGGGAGAGCTAAGTCCTTATCATTTGGGTCCAGCCCTAACTCGACATTGTTTGCTGTGAATCTAGTGAGAGGTGAACTCACCAATCGGACCTAAGCTCATGATTTTGAATGAAAGGTCCAAGTTTGACCAACCCTACCAAAAGCATTTCCAGAAACAAGGAAGTGCAATTTGGTGAGGCAAACTCTTAAACTCAACAACTTTACAGTTAACACTCAGATTTGACAGAAGGAAAGAAGGAGAAGGTCGCAGGTTTGACTCTTTCTGCTGACAAAAAAATAACATTTCTAACAATTAACATTTGTCTTTAAAAAAAATGCTCAAGTTTGACAGGGGTGCATGAAATTGTGGAAACTAATAAAAAACATCTAAGACAAAAGATCAAATTTACTACAATTACCCCTAGCCGATAAAATTCATCTTATTATGTCCCCTTGCACCAAAAATCTAAAAGCAATTCAATGAGAAGCTTTTCACATTTGACAGTGCTGGGATGCCACCTTTGACATTTCGAAGTTCAAAGTGATTGACAAAATTAAATCTAGAGTACCAGATTTTTCAGAGACCAGAAGTAGTCTTCCATCATTATCAATACATGCATGTCTAAATCCAAGATTTTTAATCAAATAATTGTTACAACTCAAGAGACTAAGGAACTTGTTAATTAGACAAAGGAACGTTTAGCAATAAGATAACTTAATTAGTTATGCACATCCATTAAGTAAAAAGTATGCATATTAAATAAGTAGGATGAAAGTAACATATAATTGTTTTTATCACAAATAATCGTAAAACATTTCACATTTCACGGACCACTAAGCCACGAAAGATTACTAACGTTCCATTCAGAGCAAACACAAACCAAGTAGATCTTTAAATATCATATATTCTCTCTGTTCCAAAACTATAGTTGTTTTACAAATCCAATATTACATTATAATTTTTGAAACAGAAGGTGGCAACTTGTGTTGTTTTAGTCGTAGAAGTTTTCAGCTATATAAACTAGTCCTCTGGATGATAAACTTTAAAAACTAATTTATACTAATAAATATGCACTTTCAAGGATTGATTCCCCACAAGTTATCAATTATAAGAGAAAATTGTAAATTAACCTAACACCCAAAGTAGTACAACTACTAGATAAATTTTCATATAATAATAACAGATAGCATAATTAACAAATAAATGAAGTCAACTAAGATATAATAATAAGTTTCAATATAAGCCTATGATGTGGGTGTTACTGATAAATTTAAATAACAGGCCCAGCCACAATTACGTTTTCTTGCAATCTTTGATATAGCAAAAAAACTGCAAACAACAAAAGTTGTGGCACGAAAACATTGACACATACAATTGCTCACAGACGTTATTTATAAGAGGATTAAACCTAGGTTTGTTCTACACAGGCATTCTTTTGTAAACTTCCCCATAGATATTTTATAAGAGGAAAAAAAAAATTGAATTGAACTTCTCTCATAAGTTAAAATTAACTTATTTAACTACGCCGTTGAAGAAGTTAGTTGAATGCGAGGATTGTTATAAAAGTTAAGTGCCTAGGTTGATTTTAACTTAATTTAATCAGTTAGTATGTGTCTGAAGTCTGAACTTTTTAATATTTTTAATTAAGTCCTTCGACCTGAAAAAATTCCAATTGAATCCTTAAGCTTCTACGTAAGTGTTAGAAGACTCGTTGGATCGGCGGTGGATCAAAGGTGGTCAAATGTGAAAAATTAGGTTGGCCAACATGTTTGGATGTTTTAAGTGAAGTAATTTTTTGTAGCAAAATCAATTTTAGTCTAAAGCATCTAGAAGTACCTTTAGGATCAGCAAAAATCAATTCAAAATAAAATTTCATAGTTCATCCACACACGCACTAGAATCTTTCACCTCTCGTTAGTTTATAGGCTAGAAATTGCCAGGAAAGCAACAATTTGTTGTCATATTACTAACTCCAAAGACCTAATTAAACAAATTAAAAGATCTAAGGATCCGATTACAATTTTTTGGTTAAGAAATTCAATTAAAAAAATCCGAAATAATTAAAGCACCTATTGATATATCAATATTAAACTTTTAACCTATAGTCGTCTCTTACAATTATAAGTGTTCATATCCAACGGAGACTTTACTTAATTCCAGCAGTAAAAAAAAAAACCAACACAGAATGACCCAATTGCGCAAACACACTCCAAAGAAACTGAAAATTAAAGCTTTCGGCACTCACAGCGTGAAAGATTCAAACATGAGCAGCGCAAAGAGTTATTTAGGCTGCGTTGTTTCCTGGGGCGTCTTGGCGACGATGGAGAGTGCGTGCAGGCCGCTCTGAAGCTCGTCGGCGAGGAGGTCGTAGACTAAACGGTGTCGTTTGACGAGGGTCTGGCCCTCGAACTTGGAGGACACAATCTTCACGTTGAAATGGGTCTCCTTGTCGGAAATTCCTTTCATGGCGGCGTGACCCGCGTGCTGGTGCGACACGTCATCCACCTCCAAAACGGTGGCTTCCAACGCCGTTTGAAGCTTCGTTCGTATCCTGTTGGCTCTCGACAGCACCATGGTCGCTCCTCTCGTACTCATTCCAAGGGATGAGAATGGTGTTGCCACTGTTGTTAGGTTAGGTTAGGGTTTTCAGAATGCAGAGTTTCAGATGAAATCGCAGACAAATTTTGGGGAAAGTTTATGGAAAATTTATTTATGAGTTAAGTAACTCTTTAGTTTCATAAATTTGTATAAATTTTTATTTTATTTTTAAATTTTGAGTTTATATTATTTTTATATACTAAATTTGATTAAATTTAGAAAAAAAATGTTTTTAATTTTTAAGTATGAAGGGCAAAATTTAATCAAATTTTAGAAACTTAAAACTTAATTAAATTTTTATTTATGCATGTGTAAAAATTGCGTAAAACTAATTTTAAAATAACTACAATTAGATGAAATTTTCTAGAGAGATAGATTTTGAATTTCACATATTTTAAAAGGATAAAAATTATTTTATTCATATAGTTTACATCAAGTTAATTGAGTTTTAAATTATGAAGGTTAATTTTTAATTAAGGAAATGCTAAATAGTTTTTTTTAATAAATTATTATTGTTAATAATATTAGTTTTTTTAAGAATCAAATTTATAACCATTTTTTATCTCTTTCTTTTCTTAACCAACTTAATAATTTTGTATTTTCTGAAATACTAAACAAGTTAATTAGAAAATTTTCACTTGTTTGGTGCTTAAAAAAATCTTTTAAATATTACACTAATTAGTTGAAGGAATACTTTGTAGTTCATTCCTATTCCCTATTCTATTATATATTTATTTAGCTAACATGATTCAATTATTTTGCAGCAACTTGTTAATAAGCGTTGACAAGAGCTATTCTACTTAACGATTTTTTACTATATGTCCTTGCAGTCTGTCACACACTTGAAAAGCTGCCATTGATGTGCACACACACATAAACAAAGAAAAAGCACTAAGTACAGCATCAAAGCATGAGTGGCTTTAGGTGATCCAAACCACTCATTATTATTCTTGGAAGGTATGTTACAAGAAAACATAAAATATGAACACCCTTTACTCACCTTTTCTCATTGCCACAGAAAACATTCTGAAAGCAAACAATTGTATGCATAGATTGGAACCCTAAATTTAAGCCTCTCTTCTTAATTTACCTTAGATTGTGCATCACTAATTAGTAGTTGAGCTATATAAATCCCAAGTGCCACCACGAACACCACTCCAATTGCAACTTTAATGGGTGATATTCTCTTTTTTGTTTCTACCCCACAAATGAAATGCTTCTCCATGACTGCTTCTTTGGGCATTGCAATGAAAAGAACCCCATGAGAAAACTTTGCACGGATTGAATTCATGTCACATCCTTTTGAAATTTTTATTTCTTTTTGGAAACGGCTCCATTTGTTATGGGATGCATCCACTGGCTTTTCTCCACCAATTGTTATGATCCCCCAAACATCAGTTTCAACCTTAAGTTGCTCCTTTTTAAAACCTGCCACATAGATCGTTAGAATAAATTTTATCTTAATTATTATTATTATTATTAAATATAATCTTCTTTCAATTCCATTTTTTTGTTAATTTTTCTGACATATTTTTTCTTAATTATCACTTATCAAGTTGGATTGATTATAAAATTCTTAAGTTACAGAGGCTTAAAATAAAGGAGCGAAGTTTAGCAAAATTTATTTTTAAAAGGCAAAAGGGTAAATTTATGTTATATATAGAAGTTGGAAAGAATTCAATACAATATACGATCACCAATATTTACCTAGTTAACCTGTAACAACCCCTAACAGACTACCAGTTAATCCATACATTGTGGGAGATAATATATATATATACTATCTCTCAGCCAAAGATTAAATATATGTTAAAATAGGCTTTGGTAGTGTTATTGTAGAATTTATATTTAAATCTAATCTAATTATAAAAAGTTGAAGAATAGTGTCTTTATTTATATGTTGTTAGTCATGTAACTTATAAGATATAAAATTTTCAACATCTAATTCTAATGGGATAATAAATTGTCTCAAAATATAATTTGCATATTAATTTATTTTGGTGAATTGCATATTAAAATTAAGATGGGAAGGCATAAGGAAGGAAATTTAATACCCTTCAAACTAATCTCAAGAATGGCTTGTTCATTCTTTGTAAGCCATTTGCAGTAAGGCTCAAAATCCTCATACAAGCGATTGCTAGTGGCTTCAGCAACATTGGTTTCCATTGCAGGTGATGGGTTTCTTCTCTCTTTAACTTAAGATTTTTCTATTGCTAGAAGAAGTTGAGGAAAATGGACTGAATGAATCAAATTGAGACTCAATATCTTTTTATACAAATACATTGGGAAGAATTTGTGTGGGGCTTCCTCAGTTTCATCTTTCCTTTTGGTTGAGAATAATTCCTTTTTGGTGTGAGTGGGTCTTCTAGGATGTTGTTTCTTGCTTCAATTAATGCTAGCATTGCATGGTGAGAATCAGGTTTGTAAACTGTAAAGGAAGGAAACCTGTGCTTTAATTTCCTTCCCCATCTTATATTCTTTTTCTTTTCTTAGCATACACTTTTGATCCTTTTACTACAACGTAAGAATTTGATATTTCATTTACAAAATAATTGTTCCAAAAATCCTGATTTAATTTGTTCACTTTTCCCTTTGAATAATTAAAAATAGAACAGTAAATTACCAATGTAATCCTTAAATTTAGTAAAATTGCAATACATTTTTTTTAAGTACATAAACTTCCTTATATTATATTAGAATCTTTTGCAAATTTTACATTAACATCTCCTTCTTTAAAAATGTGAATGTGAAGTAATTGTTAAAAAGGTGGATCTAATTGTAAAAAAGCAAAGTATATAAACATTGCTGTAATTTAGTGAGCACGAGCATCAGATAGAATAAGTTAAATTTTGCAAATATGTGAGCTTATATCATGCAACCGCGGAAGCTTATAACTTATAAAGATTTGTTTGTTTAAAATAAAAAAGCAGTATTTGAAAATATGTTTAGATACCGTTAAGAAAACATTTCTAATATTCAATTGAAAACAAAACATTTCTAAGATTCCATTGAAAAGAAATATGAAAAAGTTATTTTTACTGTTTTGATAGACTAAAAGTGAAAACAAAATGATAATATTGTAAGTCTAACAAATATATAAATATATTTTAAATTGTATAAATATTTATTGCTTCCATTAAAATTAATTAAATTAAATGTTTTTATTTTTTAAAAATAAAAAATAACAACTCAAAATAAACATATTTTTTAAATTTTAAAATTTTGAAAATAAGAAATATTTTTATAGAATAAAAAAACATTTTATATATCAAACCAAACTACCTAAAATATCTTTTTATTTTTATCTAAATCTAGTTTAGATAAAATTTTTTAAGAAACATATAAAAAAATAAGGTAAGATACTAAATTTATTTCATAAATACATTAAAAATTTAAAATCAATAATAAAATAATTTCTACTCTTCTAAATTTTTTAAAAATCAATTTTTGTCTTCTAATTTCTTTGTCATGCTTTTGTCTTTGTAATTAAAAAATAACTCACTTTTTAATCTCAAAGTAATTATGATGAATAATTATAATGATGGTTATAAACTGTAGCAACTAAAATGAATATGAAAACTACGCCTCTGTTTGTTTGAATTAATTTTGGAGGGAGAGATTTAGGAGGAACTGAGGAAGGGATTTACGAAAAATTTTAAATATTTTATTTTTGTTCAAGAGAGAATTTAGTTTTATATTTTACAAATATTATAAAAATTTTATTTAATAGTATTTCTCATTCACACTTCTACTTTTCCATGTCACCAAACAAATAAAAATAAGTTAACTTATATTTTTTCTTCTTAATTTCATTAAAATAGAAATATAATTATTAGGAGACTAAAATATAATTATTAAAGGTTAAAATATTTATATTATTTATCTACTAACAATAATATAAATACTATGAGATAAAATATAAATAAAGTTATTAATTTTATATTATTTATAGATTTTTATTATTACTATATAAAGTAAACTCTTATGAGTTTATTTTTTAAATTACAAAATGGTATAAAATGACAGAAATGTAAATAGTTATTGAAAAGATAATTAATCAAATAGTTTATCTTCAAGTTGAATAACAAACTTAATTCTCTCAATTTTACTTTTAATTTCTTTTTTAAAAAGTTACTTTTAATTCCTTGAATTATATTTTTAGGTATACAATCTATTAGATGTTTATAAGAATTCTTAATTTAAAAGCGTCTTTTGATTCACAATCAAATTAATGTGATAATCCAATAGCACTTTCAATCATAAACATATTAATCATGCAAAAAGGAACAATAAAAAATTATAAAAATCAAAAGAAGAAAAATTCTCATTTCATAGATGGTTTTGACTACATCAAATCCCAACATCATAGAATCATGGAGGAATGCTTTCTCATGGAAACCATGGAGAAAACCTTAGCTCATTTAGGATGTACAACTTTTGGAGTATCTAACATAACCTCTTTTAATCAATTCGGAGTTGTATAGAGTGTAAAATAGAATATGAAACCCCTATTAAACATATTTATAATGACTATTTACATCAAGATAGTCTCGCTTAAGCAATTGACTGTATCACTTAAGCAAGTTTGAGAGCTTGTTAATGCAAGACTCACTTACCTTATTAGAAGTCTTATTAGAAATCCCTCCTCAATTAATACATTCATGGGAAATAAAAAATTGATTTATCCAAGGTTTTGAAATTAATTTTTTGAATCTTAAGAAAATGCACATTCATCTTTAGTAAAGGTGAAAAGAATTTAATACCACTATCTCTTCTTGATTGAAGTTTCACCCCTTGTAAATAGGAAATTTGAGAAAAGCTCAGACCATCAATCCAATTTGACAATCAAGAGTGAGAGAGTTTGTAATCCTCTTTAAAAGAGAATTTGAGTGATTCTACTACACTTGATGAAATAGATTTGTATATATCCATCCTAGAAGAGTGATGAGGTTGAATGTTATCATCTTGTATTAACGGAAAATCATTGTAATCGTACTTTGATAGTGGAGATCTAACTAGTGTCTGTGGTTTTTACTTCTCACATTGAAGAGGTTTTTCACGTTAAAGTTCTTGTGTGTTTGTTCTCTTTTCTTTACTTTCTCTTAGGTCTATTTTAAGTCACATAGATGGAGCGGAAATCTCACTTCCACTTCTGCGATCTTTGGTCCAATTTCCTAACAGTGGTATCAGAGCTTGATGGATTCAAGGGAGTTTAAGCCTGTTTGATTTAATATGCAAGAAGTCATTTCGCATGGTGGAGATATGTTCAAGCTAACATCAGACCAATTACTCATAGTGGAAGCCCATGATGGAAGACCACTTGTACTTCAAGGAGTTACATGAGCCAATAACATGTGATGAGAAGCAGCAAGAGAAAACTGACAAATAATGAGAACTTCTGAATTGAAAGGTCGTGGCAATGATTCAGAAGCATATATTGATAGAAGTTTGTTCGAGCACATGTCGACATACACAAATGCTTATGAGTTGTGGTCCAAACTTGAGTCCATGATTCAAAAGAAAACCTTCAAAAACAATGTTCATCTTATTAGACGATTGGTAAAATTAGAGTACAATGACCAAATATGATAAAACATTTGAATGCTTTCAAAGGTTTATCCTTGACTTCCATGAGTATAAGCATGTTCCTAAATCTGGTGTTGTCTTGTTCCGAATGTATTCGATTTAATAACCTAACACTGGTAAACTTATTATTTGTTGACGACTAACAGGAGCTGCATAGGGCTGGAAGCACTTTGTTTCAGTTGCCGGGAGTAAGAATTTCCTTGACAAAGTTGTTTGTCTTGTTATTGCATATACGAGTGAGGGCTCTGGATTTTTTCGTCCCATGGTGAAATGGAAACAAATATTCCCATGATAGTGACAGGTTCTTGATGGAGTCGAACCATACATATCTTTTGATTTACGAGAGATGGAATTCACAAATAGTCCATATGAGGTGCGTTTTGAAAATGAATGGAACCATGTGTGGATTTGAATAGTAAACAAACTTCAATAGTTAAAGAAATCGGAGTCCAAGTATTCAAACAGGAAATTAGCACGGAGGATGTTCATCCTCATAGAAAGAGAAAAATAGACGATGATCTCCACAGTTTGGAATCACAAAACCACCAGCGTCTGAAAAAACATACGATTGTGGACATGGAAGATTCATAGACAGTATTTGTGCAACAACAACAACATATAATTTTATGGTTACATCTATTAAACAGGAAATGTGTGATACTGTGAAGCTGGATTCAAATTCAATGGAATCAAAGCACATAAGGGGCACAACTACTGTCAAAGTCAAAGGTAAATTATATTGTGCTGTGCTATATCGCTGTTACTGGTTTTACTTGCCCTTGGTTTATCAATACAAATGGAACAAAAACAAAAGTATTGATACTTGAGTGCTATTGGGCCATGATTATGAATTAGATTGTGAATTAGTAGTAATAGAATATCATTCTAAAATTTTATTTATGTAGTATGTCAGTAAATTATTGTCTCCGTAGTTTGAACTAGTGTCTATAGCTTAATAATCATTTCCCAGTGAAATTGTTTGAAGAAATAGGATAATAAAGTAAATTGTTTTGTCTAGTGTAAGTGTTTTGAGCTTCAGAACCCCAACAATGCAAAGCTTGGATTTTGATATAAAATAGTGTTGTGGGTAATTCTACGCTGAAATGGAGTTATTATCAAAGTAATAACGAAAGAAAAAGGGTGAGTCCAACAAGGGAGATAATGTTTGTATGCAAACATTAAGAGTAAGAAGACTATCAAGAGACTCTAGTCCAGCCAGTTGAGTAGATGCATGAACTAATATAAATCTCCCTACATTATCTTCAATTCCTGTAGATCAAACAAATAACATAAAAGGGTAAGAAGGCTAAGAAATAAACAATTTAAGAATAAAATGCAGAAGAGAAAATGTCAAGAATATCAGAGAAGGCAAAGATACTATGAGATAAAGTTTGCCAAAGAAGTTACCTAATCCAGCAAGATGACCATTTATGCACATATTGAAAAATAAGAAACTATTAAATGATGAGGAAGAAGGTGTCATTGATAAGCACAAACATCATTGATAAGGAAGAAGCCATTAAGAAGGGGTTATTTGATGATGATTATAACTTTGAAGAATTAGATAGTGGAGGTAAGTCATGAGTGCTTATCAAGCACAAATAATTAATATTATTATATAAATATTAATAAATACTTCCTTTGGTCTTGTTATGAAGTACTATTCTGAAAGATTGATAATCCTTCTTATAAGATATTTCACAATTTTTATATAATTAATTTTTTATTAGCTTTTGTTTCCACTAATTTTCATCTGAAGGAACTTTGCGTTTGCAAGTTACGTAACAGTTGCTTTACGTCATTCAAGTTCGATGGCTTATCGAAGGCAAGTTTAAAGAAAGAGTGCATTTTCCTCATCTTTATAAATTAGTAAATTCACTTTAAGATTATTCAATCTATTTTTATGTCTTTTTCCTTTATTTCCTTTTCAGAAGTTCCCAAATCTAACAATTTTGAATTTTGATGAGTGCAAGTTTTTAACAAATACCTGATGTATCTGATCTCACAAATTTGAAGGAACTTTAAGTTAAAAAGGTGCGAGAGTTTAATTACAGTTCACAATTCAATTGGTTTTCTGAATGGACTTGCAACTGTACTGTCTAGGATTCATCATACTGCTAGTGCTATATGAGCTGCTTACAGTGCTTGAGAAAGTGAGATTTTGTATACTTGTAAGCATTCTGTTTACCTAAGATTCTAATTCCCCGAGTTTGAGCATATAAATAAATCAATGTTCATTTCTACGCCTCTTATATATAAATAATATTCATATGACTGCCTTATTCATTTTCTTGATAAAGATTGTCTTAAGATGGACGACATTTATTTAATATTTGAGATATGGAATCCCAGTTTCATTGACAATATGACATCAGTGATTTGAAAAAGTCAATTCCGTAATCAGCATTTATCCAATATTCATATTAGTAGAAACAAGGAAGTTATCTTGTTTCTTGCTGAACTAAAAGATACATGCATGTTCTTTTAATTATGCACATATTGTAAAATTAAAATCTCCTATAATTTTCTACCTATATATTAAAGAAGTAGAGATTATCTTTCAACGTGATACTTGGTACTTAGGGCAACAATTTAATTTTGAAAGCAAGGGTGGAGACTAAGGATACAAAGAAAACAAGACTTATGACAACACTATTTAAAGAATACAAAGAAAACAAGACTACTGGGGAAAAAAAACTAAAGTAGAAAATTGTTCTTGATTTTGTGCCTTCTATTATGTTCTTTCCCACACATAACTTTAGAGACTCAATACAGAATTGCTGAACATTGCTGGGTAGATAACCCTGTTACCCTTAGAAGTCAGTATCATTTTTTTTTCTTTTTATTGTTGTTTCCTTCTTCCTTTAAATTTCTAGGCTTTAAAAAAGCATATTGTTGAGGCATAATTTTAATCCATTCCAATTTCAGTGCTTTATAATGTGCATAAAGATTGTTTTTATCTGCTTTTGTCCTAAGGGATCGAAAGTGATAGTTTTATTGGCTGCAATGAGGATTAATGATAAGCAGTTAGATTGAAGAGATAGTATTGCTTTCCTTTATCTTCTTTAAATCATAAACAATGAATTTACTGAGGAAGGTTGAGTGCAGTGATAAGTGACTCACTTCACACTTTGCTAGCACCCAAGTTCACACTCTGAAAATAGTAACTGTTAGAGGGACCGCTTAAAGAAGTAATCAAAAGGGTAATCCCATATATGGAGGGATATGTATGCTTGTGTGGTAAAAGACATAACATGAGACGAGCAATATTTTAAATTGAGTTTAATATGCATATATGGTTGTGTAAAAAATTTTTATGCACTACATCTAATTATAACATTTTATTTATGTGATTTTTAAAATACTAATTAATAAAATCAATAAACTTACCATAAATGAAGGATTGTTATTGAATATCAGTGTAAAAATCTTTAATGTGACAGTATATACCAATTTAACTCTTTTAAATTCGTATAAAGTGTAAAAAAAAGAAAAAAAATGAGAAAAAAGATCGTATAAAAAGTTTTACATTAAAATTCAATTACAACTTTTTTTTTATTTTACTAAGTAATACTTTAAAAGTCATGTAATTGATTGTAAATCTGTTACTTTAATAAGTAGTACTTTAAAAGTCATGTAAATTAGATTCAAGGTGGACCTCGACCACCTGACCTATACGATCTCGGAGAATTTGAATTAACACTCCTCATAATTTGAAGTTACACTTACTCCTATGGAAAAAAAATAAATTTATATACCCTTCACTTTATCTCTCCTATTACTCTCTGGAAAACTGTTGTCGAAGAGTAAAAAAAATTGTAAATTTTTTTGTTCTCCGATAATAATTTTTCAGAAAGTAAAAAAATGTAATTATTTTTTATTCTTCGGCAATAGTTTGCTGGAGAATATTAAATTAATGACTTATACTTTATGTCTTTGCTTTTATGGAGTCTTTGTACTCTTCAAATTTCATTATCATCTTTGGAGTGTTTTGGACCTTAAAGATGCAGTCTATTTTGCACACCAAAGATTGTTTCGGCCAATTCAAGTGGAATATTATTTCTACTATATTCTTCTTGCTTGTGTCTTTTAGACCCAGCTCAGAAACTAAAATTCGTAACAACAAAGTCAAATATACTATAAGTCATATTACATTGCATCATCGTTAAAACCACTAATGCTAATCATGGTGTTTATATAAATCACCACACATCATATCATACCATACACAATCATTTGGATAAATTTAATATAGAAACATTTTTTAAGGAAAAAAATTATAATATATTAAATTAAAATAAACTTATAGACATTAGAGCTTACAAATAAAAACTTATAGACAACATTTTTTAAGAAATTAAATAAGAAATACAAGCTTGAAAGCTTGCTATGAAACAAAGAATCAAGGGTATGATGAAAAAGTTTTAAATGTTAGCTTGCTAAGATCAAATCTGGTGTATAAAATAAAACATACCGCAAAATTATACAAAAATTGAAGAGAGAAGTTATTCGGATGTGTTAATAATGCATAATATCATATGATACCTGTATGTTTGACAACCTGGTGATGCTCCAAACTTTCAACCTTGATGATCTCACCACACTCAAGGCAAGAACAAATGCTACTCTTTAGAGAAGGTCTCTTATGAAGCCAAGAACATACTCTACTATAATTCTACACTCATAATAATAGGAGAGTCTTCCGAATGGCATTGCCTTGAAAGAGTCTCCGCTAGAAGTTGAAGATACTGAAAGTGAAGAAAAAGAGGCTGACACCATTAATTTTTTAACTCTTCAGCAAGAGCTTATTGGAGAGTTGGAAAAATTTAATTTTTTTTAACTCTCTCATGAGCTTTTCCCAAGAGTTAAGGATAGAGAGAAGAAATCAAATTATGGAAGGTGGTAATTGAAATTCTCCGATCCTAACACACAAAAGCCTCTGCACTACCATAGGACTTCGAGGCTGAATGACTAGTGGATTGGAGGTGGATCTTGATCGCGAGTAGAGAGAAGACAATACCTAAATTAGTATAGAAAAAAAGACTACGAAATCCTAAAGGAACAACTAGCTGCCTAAGATAGATAGACTAATCCTTAGTGAAAATACACTCTAAAACATAAATAAAGAATTGTAATGTAATATTAATATAAAATTCTTTCACATGTTAAATAATTAAATTCAAAAAATATTTGGCATAAAATCAATCTTTGGATTATGTTACCGAAATTACAAGCTAACTAGAAGTGTTTATGACAAAGACAATATGCTAACAAGATGACAAGTAGTGCTGCCTAGCACTAAGCTTTTCATCCAACGTGATTATACGTTTATGAAGTAGGAAAATGTCCTCTTTGTCTAGCTATTTTATTTTTATTTTGATTAGTTAATTTATTCCAGCAATAAATATAAGATCATCTTAATAACCAGCTTTTCCTTTTCGTATACATGCTAAAAAATTCCAATGGGGATTGTTTACTCAACTATACGTTTCCCAGAAACAGAATAAGAGAACTTGATAATTTATCTAGTTATCTTCTATTTACAATGTGCTTACACGTCATAATTGTATCAGAGCTTGTTTAGATTGGAACTGAAATTCAACTCTAACCAACTTTTAACCCAAAGCAACATTTTTGAATTTGTGCATTGAAAAATAGGTTGAACATAATTGTAACTAGAATCCAAAAATACTCCGACTCAGTACTCACTGATTCGTCATTAGCTCACATATTCCATTGCTTGTGCCTTCTATTATCCCTCATTCTTTCATTGTCCACCATTCTCATTGCCTATGGTGGTTACACCTCCCATCAATACTTGGTCAGCTATGCAGTCCAAAAGAATTGATTAATGGCAGCAAATAGACATTAAGGGTAAGAAGGTGCCTAAGAAATAAGCAAGTCAAAGTCCATCAACAGACCACACAATCTTAGAATAAAATGTAGAGGAGAAAACGTCTTGAAACAGGGAAGGCAAAGATACTGAGGGACCAAGTAAAAATGGGGTAGCCCACCTAAGAAGGTACCTAATCTGGTGGCTCATAAGAGGTAGACCCATTCATGCACATAATTTAATAAACACAACATTTATTCAGAACGAAAATTAATGGTGTTAAGAAGGGATTCTGTCATGATGATTATAACTTTGAAGAATTGGACAGTGGAGCTGAGACATTAAATAATGAGCAAACTCAAAAAAGTTTTCTAGTCTGTTGTCCATCCTTTATGAGCCATTTGCTGTAAGATTCAAAATCCCCATACAAACTATTGCAGGAAACTAGTGACTTCTCTCTTAAACTAGATTGGTTCATCACTCTTCTTAAACTAAAATTGAATTTCTCATCTCCTGCTTCAATCTCTCACCAACCTTTCTTATTTAATAAGTTCAGTCTCATTTCCAATTTTTTGAAATGTTTAAATTTACCTCTCATTTTTTAATTAAAAAGGTTTTAAGGGATCCTTCTAAATTTTTACAAATGTTCAAAATGATTTTAATACTTTATGTTAGTAATTTGACAATAAAGACCAATTTGAACTGGTTTTAAAATAAGAAAAAACTTTTTTAAAAAATGTAAAACTAAACAGAAAGAAAAAGATTTTATAAAATAAAATAAGTAAGTACTAAAGTAAAATAAATATTAGTTAAAAATAATTTTCCTGAAAAGGATTAAGGAGCATGGGAATGGCAAATGAGGAGAGGGTCGTGTATGGTCCAAGTCCGCGCGTTAGTGTCAACTCCCGAAGTTAACGCGTGATTTCTCCTCATATAGCAAGATTTTCCAAGTTGACCATATTTACAATTTTGCCATCACTCTCTCTCCCTTCTCTCTGTTCCGTTACAATTTTCTCTTTCATTCCACTCTCGCATTATCCTTTTTCTTTCCTCTCTCCCTTTTCCCTTGACATGTCTTCTGCCGGCGGCGACTGCGGCGGCGGCACCTCCGGCCAACATCGCCAATACTTCTGCCACCAGTGCAACCGCACCGTCTCCGTTACCCCTTCCCCCTCCTCCGATCTCCTCTGCCCCAACTGCAACGGCGGCTTCCTCGAAGAACTCGAAATCCCAATCCCTAACCCTAACCCTAATCCTCCTAATCCCTTCTTATCCGATTTCCCCCTCAGCGGCACCGCCTCCATTCCCTTCGTCCTCCCCGGCGCCGCTGGCCCGCCCTTCGAAGATCTTTCCGCTCTCTTTGGCAACCGATCCGACGCCGCCGTCGATGCCTTCAACCCCCTCGTCTTCCTCCAGAACTACTTACAAACTCTAAGAGCCGGCGGTGGGGGCAACCTCCAATTGGTAATCGAGTCCGGCGACCCTGGCGGGGCGTTCCGGTTCCCCGGCGTCACCCACGGCGACTACTTCTTCGGGCCGGGCCTCGAGGAGCTGATCCAGCACCTCGCCGAGAACGATCCCAACCGCTACGGCACCCCGCCGGCATCCAAGTCCGCCGTGGAGGGGCTGCCCAACGTTTCGGTCACCGAGGAGCTGCTGGCGTCAGATTCCTCGCAATGCGCCGTGTGTAAAGACACCTTCGAACTCGGCGAGACCGCAAAGCAGATGCCATGTAAGCATATATATCATTCAGATTGCATCATGCCGTGGTTGGAATTGCATAATTCTTGTCCTGTTTGTCGGTATGAGTTGCCCACAGATGATCCTGATTACGAGCAGAGGGCCCGTCGCAGTGGCGGTGGCGGTAGTGGTGGTGGTGGTGCCCCCGGCAGTGGGGCGGCGCCCCATGTGAATTGGAACCTGGCCGTGGCGCCCGGTGGTTCGCCGGATTCGTCTAGTGGTGGTGCTGATAACTCACAGAGGAGGAGGTTTAGGGTGACTTTGCCCTGGCCGTTTAGACAATATGTTTCTTCAGTTGCCGAGACAAGTAATGTCGGGAGTGCCAACAATGATAACAACAACAACAGTAATAGTAGCAGTGGGAATAATGGTGGCCAATCGAATTCTGGAAATAGGGGGAATCAGAATTTTAACTCAGAGACCAGACAGGAAGATCTCGATTGAGAATCACTCGTGTTTTATATGTAAGTCTGGATGTTGCCACTATCTTTCGAGTCTTGAATTCTGGTTCTGTTGGATGGTTTTGCTTGCAAATTATAGTCTACTTTTAAGATGATGAAGTGGCATAATTGCTACCGTCGTGATATACTCTTTTATATTCACTTTGTTCAATTTTCCTCTAGTGAATGTACTTGTCCGGTGACTGTGACTCTGAGGGTAGTATGCTTTAAAATTTGTTACACTTTAGCCGATAGGTGACAAGTTAGATGTAGGTGGCAATGTGGCATGTCCTTTGAGCTTTCAACTGGCAAGTTACTGTGAAGGAAAATATCTCTCTTCCCCTTTAATTAGGGGTGCCTCCGTCAATGAAATATTTTTGGTTTCTAAAAAGTGACAATTTTGCTAAATAATTGTGTAGCTGCTGCTTTATATTTTTTCACGTACCTTGGCTGCTGGTGCATAATTTTGAGGGAAGGGAAGGGGGGTTTTGGTGAACACAATCACTTTTGGTATCAATGTCAGTAATATGGGATGTGCGATCAAAGGATGTGAATTTGGTTTATCTTTTTTCTGACTTGACAAGCAAAAGTCTCAAATTAAGTAATGATTGATGGCAGATGTCCTTAGGAGATAAATATAAAAAGTCATTATAGTTTATCTCATATATTGTTTAAATTTAACCATTATTACAGCGGGATAGAACCATCATGGTTAGAACTTTGCTTTCATAATATGTATAACTGTAGAACGTCTACTTACTGTGGTTCTCTGTGGAACATTTGTTGCTTGGGAGAAGATCTACTGAATTGGTAGTATGAAATGAAACGCATGCAATGAGATGGGTATATATTTTATAAAATGATTTAACTTCTTGATGGTTAATGACGCTATACTGCATTATTGTAATTTACTTACGAATTGTCTGTTTGGAATGCTTATAGAAGCTTAATGTTCAAGCTGGTAAAGCAGGCTGCTGTACAGTACACCCACAATTAAGAAATCCAATGGCCTGTTTGGTTTAGAGAAATGTTTTCTATATTTTTTTCTCCTCCAGTACCAAAGAAAAAAATAATCACATTATTTTCACTGTTAGTTTGTTTACTGTGTGTCTTCACCATTTCCTATATAATTCTTTGAGAACAAGGGAACTGAAAATAGATGAAATATTTGTAATTATTAGGGAAAACAGAAAAATAGAAAAAAAAAAAATTCCTTGAATCAAACAGTCCCTAAGTAGTGCAAATTTCATTATTTTCCTCCGTCCAAATTGTGTTGATAAGTGATCTTTCTGCCTTCGTAATGTGTGGTATAAGTGTAACTGTTTGATAAGTTATCCATTCAGTATGTGATTTAATTATAATTTTGGGCAGGGCGAAACTTTGATTAACTAAGCTCTCTATGGAAAGGGAATTCCAGGAAATCAAAATTCATTAGGTCTTGGAAGATTGTTTGAGATAAAGATTGATAATAATTGAGCATCAAAAGTTGTCTTTTTACTTTTCAAATGAGCAATGATTGGATTTTTAGTACATGGGGGTACTCCTTGTTTCCTTGGTCTTTGATTGGATCGTTTAAGGTCATGGATCATGAGCTTTTAAGTAAGCATAGAGAAATTTCATCATAGGTTTCAGTTTATCCATGATTTATTTTATTTTGGTGATGAAATAAAATGAAGGTTTTTGTTAAGGAATGTTAATGATGTTAATTATTAAGCCAGGGGACTTTTAGATCTGTTCAAGAGGTTCTTGAATGTTAATGATTAAGCTAGGGGATGGCTTTTAGATCTGTTCAAGAGTTATGGTTGCTGAAGAACAAAGATGCCTTTTCTTTTTGAAGATAAATGACAGGATTAATGCCCATTTTGGCACGTGCCATTGCAGTTTGTACAAAAAGTTGCTGCTTAGGACTTGATATGGGCTTGTAACTAGTATTCAAGACTCAAGAGTGCATATATAATTTGGCTAGAGCACTTTCTAAAAAAATTGTTTTTTATGTGATTTTGCCAAGTTAAATATTAAAATATACTTAGTCACATATCTATTAGACATTCAAGGAGGAATGGAATGAGAAGTTTCAAACCAACTTGTAGAGTACTTGATCTATGTAAGTAGGGGTAATCCATCTAGGATAATAATTTTTCCCACTTGGTGAAGTTGATTACATAGATTACACAACACCATTGAATTTGATATGAAAAAATAAAATTTCTGGGATATTATTAGCTATACAATCTATTAATTTCTAATGTCCTTAGTCTCTATCCTTTTTCATAGGTCTGTGCACTTGTCCAAATAACCTTAATTTATTTTCTACCATATTTTTCTTGATGTTTCATGTCAGTGTATCAGTATTACACATGTCCAATATCTTTTCTTGTGTAGCCACATATTCATCCTAACATTGCCATTTCAACTGCTATTTTTTTTTTCCTTTGTCCCTTTAAATTAAAGTCTAACATTTACCACCATAGAATAGAATTGGTTGTCGTAAGTAGAACTTTCATTTTAGTTCCATAGGTACTTTTGGGGTCTCAAGTAACCCTCAATGTTTCTCTTTTCCATTTTAACTACTTATTTTGTATTGT
Organism: Psophocarpus tetragonolobus; assembly: GCA_037954015.1. Lineage (NCBI taxonomy): Eukaryota > Viridiplantae > Streptophyta > Magnoliopsida > Fabales > Fabaceae > Psophocarpus > Psophocarpus tetragonolobus. The sequence goes on from CM075696.1 coordinate 5,016,832, forward strand.
GTGTTGCATTTTCATCCATTTCTCCTTCATTTTGTGATATTGATCCTAGATTCTTGGAAATTTGTGGTATGACACCTTAAATTTTTACCTTCAAGTTCTTGTATTTTTGCTAAAATTGCAATGCATGTATTTTTTCTTACTCATGTTCAAGTAAAATCCCTGTTATCTAATGCCTATATCTAAAACTCAGTAATACATTTGTTGTCTTGCCTAAAGAATACTCTTTATTCACAATAGAGGTGTTAAAACAGGTCAGTTCGACTCACACGGGCTGGCCTACTACTTCAATTTCCAGTCCGACCTAGCCTATCACGGGTTGGCGAGTTGGCCCACCAGACTTGCAAAAAAAAATAAATTTAGTTTCTGATTTTTTCTTTTTTAAGTGAGATTTTCTTATAAAAAATATGCAAATTATAAATAATATTAGAACAACATACATACCTAACGGATTCATGTCATTAACATGTAAATTGTAAATAATATTAAAAACATATATAATATTAAAACAACATACAAATTAGGTGTTTCACTTTCAAAATTCAGGAAAAGTTTGGCTTGAGCAGTATTAGGGGTTTCACGTTTGGGGGGAAATTAACTGAAAAGGAAAACAAAATTAGAAAAACATGCACGTGTTGATACCGATATAAGTGAAAAAAAGCTAAGGGCTTGATTGGTTTTGTTTTGTTTTTTAGTTTTTAAAAAGAGTTTTCAAAAACTCTTTTCGGGAAGAAAAGAAAAAAAACTTGTTTGGTAAATGTTATTTAAAAACTGTTTTAAAGAAGTAAAAATAGAAAAAACTTATTCATATTTATTAAAATTTTATCAATAAAAAGCAAAAAACAATATATTCTTATTGTATTTTGAGTTTTCAAAACAAAAATAGAAAACTGAAAAGCAAAACTACTTTCAGTTGTTTTTGTTTTTTAGTTTTTAAAAACTAAAAAACCAGAACTGTTTTCAGAAAACACTACCCAAACAAGTTTTTTAGTTTTTAAATATTAAAATACTAAAAACAATTTTATAAAACTGTTACTAAACAAACACTAAATTTTTTTTGGTGGGACAGCCTAGCCCGACCCAGTCTCAACTCACCAAACTCACGGGTTGGGTGGGCCAGGTTACGTAGGTAAGACCATTTCATGAGACATGTTTTTTTCTAGCCTGACCCAAACCTGTGATGGTGGGTCGAGCTAACCCATCGAGCTGGGCTCATTTTGATACTTTTGGTTCACATAGTGCCAATTGCTAGATATCAATACTAGGGGTCCACTACCCCCAATGAGTTTCTTTTACTTGTTATTCTTCTTCTAAAACCTTTCCCCTTCTAATACCTTTTGCCTCTTTATTTTTGGGATTTTTCTCTATTTATCCTACTGTCATTCTTTTTCAACGTGTTTTTTTACCACCACCTTTTGCTTGCCACTTATCTTTCAATGAAGAACTTTCTGGTTGCCTACTCGATACTGTCCTTTTTCGACATGTTTCTTGGTTAAATAATTTTGGATCTTCACAAATAGTGGATTGCAACCTCCAAATGTTAGGTTTTAAGAAAGGTGGAACTTGCTTTGTTTGCCATGAATTTTCTTAGGCTCATGAATGTTCCAACTACATGACAATGTTATTTTTCAAACAATATTTCTCAACTTCGGAAGCATCCTTGGTTTGCCTTTCGACATATTGTTTTATGGTGAAACTTAATTTTAATTTGTTTATTTTTCTACTTCTAGTAACAAATTGAATAAGCTTCAGTTTGAGGGGAGTGTTAAAAATAAGAATTTATTCTGATCTAGTAATAAGACTAGTAATAATGGTTTATAGATTATGGTATTTTATTTATAGAAAACGAAGTATTCTCTATTTATTTACAATCAATGTTATTAACATATGTAAACATAAAACATGTTTCCAATGTGTATTCAGACATTTGTTCTAAGTCCATTATTCCTCTATTTTTCTGATTTAAACAATTATCAACAATAACAAAAAATTACTGTTCATGTATTCATTAATTGAATATTATTGAAGTAATGCTTTTCTCTAGAACTTCCTCTTGATCTAGAAAGATTTGTACTCTCTAAGTTGTTTGACTTATGGATAAACTTTCTGTGCTTATTGTTGAACTTTATAACCAAACTTGCTTTCTTTATGGCCCCTAGTTTCTTTCAAGATTTCAATTTTGGAAATTGTATATATGAATTATCTTTAATACTATCTTGGGCTTACGATGCTTTCTGTGTTTCTTCATCTGCTGATTTACAAACAAAACTAACCAAATTTCCAATGAAACTGTGATACTAGATGAAATGTTGGCTGTCTCTGCCACAAATTGTGGTATGCATTTATCCATGTCAAATTCTATCTTCACTTCACTAGTAGAATAAATCTTGTTGCCAGTAACATTCATTGTAAAGAAAGTCCAGTCTTGTAGTGTATTTGATTAGATATTTGTTGCTGAGAGTATTTAGACTTCACAAAGTAAGGTTGATATTGTTTGTATGATTACACACTGTTTCTGTAGTTGATTTCCTGTTCTTGGGTTGGAGCTTAATTTATAAATATTTGTCCATGTATGAGGCATTCTTTTCTTTTCTAATGAAATATGTTACCACTTCCAGATGTCCTGTATAATTTTCTATTATCTTGACCTTTGGCAAGATACTACAATGTAGTAAGCGTCTTAATGATATTACTTATCAGATGCTATACACTTGAGCAGGTTTTCATTTTTGTTTTTAATTTTCTTGCAGGTATGGAGAGTTTTTCCAATTTTCAGCATTTTGTTGAATAGAAATGATGTTAAATATCAAATACTGTTAGTGACAGTTGAAAATGTTAAATTTAATTATAATGAACGTACACAACTGCCCGTCACCATTCTTTATATAATTATATGTACATTATTGATTCAATATTTTCCCTTTTTTTTTTATTGGCTGTGACTCATCTCATGCCCTTCGTCTCTTCTATACACCGTCTTCTACTCTCTCTTTTTTTCACTAAACCCTCGTATTGGTTTGGTGGCAAATTACGATGTCCTAGGTCTGATGCCCTAGTTTTATTAACACGTTCAACAACTCTAACACTCTTATTGATTAAAATTTATAGAAAATAACAATTTTGTATATTTCACATTTTATTTACAGAAAACACCCCACCCCCTACCTCAGCACTGGAGGCGTGGGGTATAGTCTGCAATCCTGTTCTTCAGGACTGCTGCCTGGAACGTAACACTTAAATAGAGATATGCTGAGTAGCACAATAACGTGTTAGCTTTAGCAAATGGTTAGTTTGGCGAGAATGGTCAACTTATTAACCCCAAAATGGTGACATTAACTTTGCCACACACTGAATAAATATAGGCGGTGTCTAATCATTTGTTAATAAGGTTCAATGTTTCCTGAAAACGAGGCACTTAATTTGTCATCAGATGTAGAAGATACTCATCTGAAGGTGCTTTCTATAACATACACTAGTTAATAGGTTAACATAAAACGTTAGATATATTAAAAAAAATCAACCGTCAGATAAATGACACCCAATATTTGATAGAGATGCAAAGATGTTGTCGCAATTGGCATGACAGGCGGGTTTGACCCTTTCCTGAATAAGTGGGGTCGAATTGGATTCAAGTATAAAAGAAATACATACATATAAACATCATTTTATCAATATTTTTGTATTTGAGTATATTTGTAATTAATCTAATATATTATTTTTTATAATTTTAATTTATTTTTTATTATTAAATAATTATATATTATATAAAAAATTATATATTGAAGTTATTAATTATATTTGAATTTTAAAATGTGTAAATAATAATAAATAACAAAATATTATAAAGAAAAGCTTAAAAATTAGAATTTTAAATAAAAATATAATTTTAAGTCTGTTATATAATTATTAAAATTATAAATACAAATATGGAATAAGGAGACTATGTATTTAAATCTATATTTATACTTGGTACGATGGTATTTAACCAAAGTAATTAAAATCGTGATAAGATCAATTCAAGGAAAAGAAGTATAATTCTAACATCCTGATGAAAGAAAAATTAACTAATAATGTAAACACGTATTTTAAACTTTGTAAATGTTAATAATAGTAAAGTAAATTCTAAATAAATAAAATGTTAATAACATGCCGTATTATCTAATTATCTCTTTTTTATATGTTACAAGTTTATTGTAATTTATTTTTTTATTTGTTAAATTTTTAATATAAGTTAAACATCATACATGATTTATAACAATTCGCGTACCTTGATAAACTAAACTGAACTATTGACGTCGTTTAGGTCTATTTATCACAAACTTACCATTTTTTAATTTATCACAAACTCCTGAAAATTGGGGATGTCAGTAAAATAATTTTTTAATACTGTGAAAATTACATTTTTCCATTACCATGAAAATTTTAAATGCTATAATTATTTTAACCTCATGGGCAGAAGTTTGAATCCGTTTGATAGTTTCAGACAAATTATTTTTTTGTCCGAAATAAATCCTCTGTGGTAATGAAGTATAGAAAAACTCATACCGTTTCACATATTTCGTAAGTCTTTATTAGAAACTGGACTCATACAAAAGGGAAGGGTGTGTAGCAGTCGTTTTTGAGTGGAAATTTTTTTTAGAAGAAAATGATTACATTTATATTTTATCTAACAAGCCATAATATATCGAAATGAACTAAAAGTACTGGAAGGACCATATTTTCACAGGTATATATATATATATATATATTTTTTTATGTTTAAATGTAATAAAAGGGGAAATAGAAAATTTAATTATATATTTTTATCTGTAAGAATCCAATACAGATTGATTATTTAATTATATATTTAAAATATTTTATATGATTTATTTATTTATTTTGTGATATTATTTTATCTACTTGTAAAGCTTCAATTTGGTAGATTTGACATGGAAGTTATATGCATTCCCCCTCTTTCATGAGTAAAGCTCGTTTTCATTTCTTCCCATCTCCATTTCTTTTCATTAGAATTTTAAAAAATAAATGGAATGACACCTTTAATGAAGGGTAAGATTTATTTTTGCAAAACCATAATAACGAAGAAATGGAAATGATTTTTTCCTTTTTTTCATTCTCACTGAATAAACTAAAAATTTTAGTTTTGATAATTAATATAAAATTTATTATATTATTTTTTAGGATGAAATTTATTATATTATTAATTATATATAATATGTAATTTTTAAAATAATATGATAGCATATTGTTAAATGATAGTATAAATATTTTTAGACTAAGGATGTGTTTGAAATAATTTGAAAATTAAATTATTTTAATAATAAATCATTGATTATTATTATAATTAGTTATGATCATAATCGATTTTTCTTTTAACGGTTTGCTGAAAAAATATTTTAAGATAATTAATTTTGTTTATATATATAAAAAAAGGTTTTATATAGTCATCAAATATAGAAATAGTTAAAAATATTAAAAATAATAAATTACAAATCTTCAAATTATAAAACAATTTATTTTTTCAAAATTTTTTAAAATGGATTGGTTTTTTTATAAAATTAGAAACAACAAATTTTTACCTCAAAATAGCTTATTAAATTTAGAAATATAATCTTTCTCAAATTCACAAAATATATCATAACTAAATTTATAAACTGAACTCCAATTTATAAACCAATCAAAATATTAATTATATGAAGCATGAAAAATCACTAAATTACTTTTAAGAGACGTATGGTGACAACATATCTCATATTGAAGTTAAGATATTGAAAATATCAAATATTGGAGAAAAAAAATTGATTTTTAGATAAAAATAGTGTTGTTTTACAATAATAAGTAAGATCAATCCAATATTAAAAAATTATTCTTTTAATGTCTCTCTTTGTCTAATATACAATAACACAAAAATGTTCTAAAATCACAAAAATTATGTAAAAAATAAAATAGATCTTTCAGATTACGTGACATGGTGAGGTTTAAATAGATATTCAAAAAATAGAAAATTTATTTAGTTGGTTATAAACATTCGTAGAAATATTTATGTAAATATTTTTAAAAATTAATTATTTATTATATTAAATATTTAATAATATAATATAGTATTTTATTAAAAAATTAATTATTTATCACAGTAGATGATGTTAAAAAAATGTAACGCAATATTTTTATTATAATAATTTATAGTAAATTTATTGATTTTACTAATTAATATTTTAAAAATCATATAAATAAAAATATGTGATTAAATATTAATATAATAATTTTTTATATTGTTTATACTAATTAAACTTAAAACATTTTTAAGAAAAAAATCTGTGAGTGTTTTTTTAATGGAGCAAAAAAAAAAAATTAATCTAATATTTCCGATAAAGTAAATTTTTGTGTGTCATTTGGAAAATATTTTTTATTAGGTCGATTGTTTAAAGTAATCTTGCATATTATAATAAACTATATGAATCCCACATATGTATATATATATATATATATCCATTGACGTACTTCCCTTCACGTAGCACTGTTTGACTTTATTATTTGTTAGGCATTAGTTTATGACAGAAATAACTCTTTTTTACTTACAAGTAATGAGCAATTGTCTTTTCAACTAATGAAAGAAGGTATGTAAACACTAATAGTAGAAGTGTAATTCACACTAATCCACATTCGTGGATGAGTTATCACTTATCACTATAACAATTACAGTTTACTTTTTTGAAACAATTATTTAAGCATATCATTCAGGATAGTGCACAGTGCACTGCGTCAATGGTTAGGCATGTGAGTAGAATTTTGGTTTTAAACATAAACTCTGTTTAAATTGAGATAATATTTTATTTTTTTTACAATAAAATCGAGATATACAAACTTTAAACATTAAAAATTAATTTTGAACTTATAGGATGAATTGTTTCATCAATCTAAATCTTATAATGTTCATTTTGATAATTTAAGTTCAATTCAAACATGGTAATGGTTACATTTGTTTTGACTATTTTTTGTTTTTTATTTTTAGAAAAAATAGAAAACATTAGTAAATATATATTTAATTACAATTTAAAAGTATTTGTTTGATGTCTCTTTATTAGAGTAAGAATATAGATGGTTTCGGCTAGTGGATGACGCATGGGTGTATTTTGTAGCATCAAAGTAAAGAATATTGTCACCCCTTGATCTTCAAATGCGAGATACAAGGTTTTGCATGGTATAAGTCAAAGACATGTCGTCTAAGGTCCAATGCCTTATGTGGAAATTGGAAACAAATCGGATGACAACTTGTGACAACCTTAGTAAATGAGAACTCTTAGTAGAAGAAGCATTCAGATGTGCACTTTATGGGGATGTAATGGAATTGTTTTGATCCTAAACACTCCTTCGTGATGCAACACTTGTTGTGTGGAATAGGTGCTTCTTTTTTTAATAACTTTCCCCACATATGCTCATGAGAGTTTGGCTACCTTTTTGGCCTTTGATTTGAATGAGATATTGTAGGTTGAAGCTTTGAGAGGTCTCCTTTCATTTACCAATTTGATATTATAAGCACTACTTAGATTTTTTACCACATTCGCATAGGATGTTGCTTTCACGTAAGGTTGCTCTGCCAAACCAATCACATGTTCACAATTCTCCTTAACTTTGGGGATGAACTGTTGGTATGGTTTATGATGTCTCCCCCTTGTATCTCTTGTTTTCTATTTAGCGAACATGAGTTTATTTGCCCAATTATTCACATTTTCTATATAGATCTTGTCTAGCTTTAACGCTATCACTTTCGTCATCGACTCCAACAAACTAGACAAAACCAAATCATTGCCTTCTTTTGTCTTTCTTGTTGGGAATAATAGTAATTTTTGGGTTTGGTTTGCGAAAACAAATCACAGGAGCAGACTTGGTCTTTTGTATGTTTTACAAGGATTTGACAAATTTGGAAGATGAGAAATGCAATAATATTTTGAAGAAAAAAAAGGTGGGACATTTACAAGATTACACATGTTGTTCAGTTGAGTATGTGGGAATGATGTTATGCTGCAAAACTTTTTGTACACTCTTTTGCTTAATGGGTTATGGACTCTGTTTTGTGTGCACAAACTATTTTCATACTCATCTTTGTTTACATTTTCCTCATCTTGTACTTCACTTCTTAAGGAGACACTAGTGGTGCTTTTCTGCTTAAGTTATCTTTTCATTATTAATACATCTTTGGCTTATAAAAAAAAACTCAAATTAACCATGATTTTTCTTCTAAAATTTTCATTTGTTAAATACCAACGAATATTAATAAATATATAATGTTTGATAAATAATTAAATAACAATAGCATATGACAAAAAAAATAATGTCCTTGTTCAAAAGAGAACATAATATTTATATAATTTATAGAACTTAAAAAATAAATATAATTTATAGAAATTAAAAACAAAATAAATATAATTTATATAAACTAAAGCACAATATATTTATATGTAAAAAAGAAATTTAAGCACCTAACTTATTTAAAAGTCCAACCTAGTTTGAAAGTTTAGTAACCTAATTTGTGATTTTTAAAGGTTGGAATTACTAACCCTTAAAATCTGACATTAAATTAGACACTGAAAATTACTAACCTGAAACAAGAAAATAGACCAAGTAAATTTTTGTAATTCTGAAATTAGACATATTAAGCCTATCAAAGTGTAACACGTTTCCACCTCTAAATGTTATTTTATATATTTTTTTATAATCAAATGTTAATTTATTAATATATTAGTTTTGTTAATAGAAAGATTTAAACGCACAATCTCTTTTTTTCTTTCCGCATGCGAATTTTGTCACTAAAAAAAATTATAATTTTGAGATGTATATTCTATGTTAAAGTTTTTAGTTAGTTTAATTACATATTTAGATAGTTATTCTATATTAATATTTAATTTTTTCAGCTTGAAAATATGCCAATTCTTTTTCACTCTAATTGTGAGAAAAATTCGCGGATCCCCATCCTCACCGGTGTTACAAAGTTCTATACTTCTAGGAAAACAGCTGTATTAACTTAATTTAAAAAGTTGTTTTTGAAGTTAATGTTAGATTTTAACTTTAAGAATAAAACATTAGAATTAAAAATGGTTATGCTGGATTATTATGTTAGGATAATTTTAAAATGATTTTTGAATTCAATTGCAACAATTTTTATAATATTTTTATTGATGTATTATTGATATTACTTTTGAGTAAAGTGTGGAAAGCCTGTATAGGTATGGTTCAGGAAAAGAAAAAAGGTTGATCATATAGTATGCATGACAAAAAAAAAAAAAAAGAAGGGAAGATTCGTGTGTCCGTAAGAATGAGGATCCCAAATACATTTTTCCATCAATGGTGGCAGTAAAATACATGTTATATAAGAAATTTCAACTAATTATACTTTTATTTAAAAAAACAAGATTATATATAACCAAAAAACATAGAAGTAACATAAGATGATATTGTCATCTCCTTATACAATTATTCAAAATATCATACCATTGTATAAAAACATTGAAACCAACTGGTAATTACTAAATTTAACATTGTAACTCATGTAACAACTTATAAATGTTTTTAGAACATATATTTTTCTATTGCTAAACGATATATATTACTAAAAGATATAATAGAGGTTTCTTCTCCTATTATGAATGGGAAAAAGACAGTTCTACTGGCTTAGCAATAATTTAAATCCAATTATAATAATAAAAATAAAAATTATTTTTGTAAGACAATTTTATTCAATATATAACAGAAACAATTAAATCACAATTTATACTAAAATAAATTATAATAAAAATTTAGAAAGTTATTATTCACAAATACATGGGACAGAGTAAAATACATACTCAAATCATCCTTCTAACAAATTTAAAGGTTGAACATTGACATGACACAAGTTTTATGAAGTTTTTTAACCCTTTGATTTCAATTGGAAAACTATTGTTCAAATATAGTAAAAGAATTTAAGATTAAAACTGTGGGGCTCCCATGTAGGGATGTCAATAGGACAGGGACGGGTATTATGTTCTCCATTTTAGCTCCTCGTAATGTTTTCCGATTTATGTGGAGTAAATATCTGAAAAATATCCTAATTATAATAAAATGAAGAATTAAATTGATTTTTTTAGTCAAGATAAGAATTTTTTTAGTCAAGATAAGAAAATTATAAAAGTTATGCATAGTTTCAACTCAAAGTTTCCCTTTCAAGTTATATAGCAAGACAATAAAGTTTCTCTTGTCATATCCCTTTTCTATCATGCATATAATCTCTGTAATTGAAATCTCATAAACTATTTCATTGTACCTTACAATAAATCTTCCATATTTACGAGTCATAATTACTAATATGATCCAACATTGAGATCTTAAACCTCACAAATTCCTTTTCTGCACTTCTAGTACTTACTAGTCCTATCAAAATCTAAAATTAAATAAAAATTGTTTCCTATAAAGATAAAAATCTCATGTTAAATGAGAGATACACAATAGTTAATAATTTGAAGAAAGTCAAGAGAATCAAACAACACTACAAACCAAAAACTGTCTTTTTTAATTTGGATGTATGTTAGTAAATGTAGGAAAATTTAAGAATCAAAATCTCAAAATAGATAACCATGGGAATGTTATAATTATACTATTTACTGTTGCAATTAATAGATAACAATAGTAGATAATTACACTTATTGAGCATAAAACTATGCATATTTCTGCAAAATAATTTTTTGGGTTTAAACAAGTTATTTTCTTAAAAAATATTGATATTTTTGTTAAAATTCTTTATAAATTATTTAAGAAAATAACTTGTATAAATTATTTTTTCATTAAGATATTTTAGGCTAAAGTTATTATTATTGTCAATAAATATTGTTAATCGAGAGACTTTTGACAACTTAACACATATGACATCGCCATAGAAGTTGGTAAAATAACTCCATACATTATCTCAGGATAAACTATATTTTAACTCTTTATATACTTATTTGATTTCATAAAATAGATAAGTGATTAAAAATATTTAGTTTGTTATAAAAATTACACTGAAACTAATTTGTATGATTTTTTAATGACATGATAAATTAAATTGGTAAACATTGTTTAATTAATGTTGTTTCTAAACTAACATTTTTTTCAGAAATTTTAATAAAAAGTTACAAAATACTTTAACTAAAATAATCTTATTTTACAAAAACATGGGTGCTAATTTAAACCTAATTTTTCAACATAAAAATTATATTAGTTTGGATTGACATGGGTGCTAATTAATTATTTTAATCTCATATGATGTGGACACCAGTTTATGTCAGTCCACACTGGTCTGGTCTTTGTGGGTGTGTTTGGTAGATGATACAAAGGCTTCTGTGGAAAATAATAAAGTGAAGAAAAGGATTGGTTGATTGGAATGCATTCATTTTTTTTATTTGACGTGTCAATATATATCCCAACCAAAGGATTGGGAGGAACAATATTTTCATAGGTATTTTATTTTTAAGGGGAATAAAAAGGAAAAATCAATCTCTAAAACTATATAATATTTAAACGTATTTGACATAATAGTTTTTTTTAATGCGTTGACATGACTTAGATGTATCACTTGTATGCATTCCTCCTTCCCCTTCTTTCATCCTCACTTCGAATTATTAAAAGTTTAGTTTTGACTTTTGATGCAGATTTTTCTTGACATAAATTAACTTTGGTAAACTAACTGTAACTGATGCTTCCTACACATTCAAAAGATTAACTATGAAGTATAAAAATATCATTTTTAATTATCAGCTTGCATTTGTCATTTCGCAAATGTAGCTCCTATCACGTTGACTGTTTTGAGTAAGCTTTCAGTTTATAATTATAATTTATAATAAACTATTAATCACTTTTTAGAAGCCAAAGAAGGAACATTAGAATTAGAATGTGAAAGAATCTATTGACTTGCCATCTTGCAGCACTATTTGACTTCTTCATTATTTGTTAGGCATTAGTTTATGACAGCTATAACTCTCTTTTACTTTTGACTATGAAATTGCCCTTTTAACTGATGAGAGAAGAGAAGCTTTGGAAACAAAGTGAATAGAACTCTAATTTACACTAATTCACTTTATTTCATCAGTTTCAAAACAAACTACATGGGCACTGGTTAGGTCTAGGTGAGTAGAAATTAGAAAACTACAATTAATAAACATTCTGGTCTTTTTCATATAAATTTTTATCCTTTGAAATTTAACACATGTGAATTTACAATAATTCATATACTCTACTAAAAACTAAATTAGATTCCATAATAGTTATGTATTAACAAAAAAATTCACACACAAAAAAGTAAAAAAAAATAAATTGTATCATTACTTTAATTTTTCTAAGTATAGCTATATAATAGAATATTAGTACTTAATCATTCAAAATTTTGACGCAATGTGACGTGTGATCTTCAAAATAAAAAATAGTTTTGGACATTTTCTTTCAAGCAAGCTTTGACCGTTATTATAAAAAGTGGTTAAAAAATTAATCAAAAAGTTTATTATCATTTATCATGATAATTAAGATTAATTGAAAATAATAAATGTTATATATATTTTTATTGAAAGATAGTTTAAATATTCAAAAATTCTTTTTAAGATAATAATAGTCAACACAGCTATTTAAAAAATACATGTATAAAAAATGAAAAATCACGCGACCATAAATGTGTTCAGATCAACAAATCAAAATTAGTAATAATTAATGTCTCAAACGTTTCTTTGACTAAAATGTAAGTGCAAGCCCACATGATTCGGTTCTAGTCATTCGATTTCATAATAAGATTTTCTTTTTCCTTTTTGTTTTATTTATAAGAATGTCTTGAAGCTTATATAGAAGAGATTTTTTTTGTTTTTTGGATAGGTTATATAGAAGAGATTAGATAATTAAAGGGAATATGGTAAATTATTGTTTCCTTAATCAGACACACAGGCTAAACGGCACTAAAATTACACTATGTAGAATGAGACCAAATCTATAGAGAGAAATGTTGAAAAAATGAATAATAAAAAAGGATGAATGAGAGGTGCCACCAAACAAAAGTAAAAAAATCCAAATTCCAAGGGGCTAAAAAGAAATGAAATATTTCGAAAGTGTTACAATGAATATGATGAGAGGGACCACATGGTTTAGTGTTTTTGGCTATTTTATATACTTTTGTGTCGGTGCACATATCTCTCACCGCGTTAACCAATTATATAAAATTGGGGACATAAATATAACTCGTGCCCCTTTTCAGACTTTACAATGCCCAAAATAATGTTCTTTTTAATAAACTAAACAAAGGATAAATTATTATTGATGAACGAAATTAAGAAATTGATGAAGAAGGGTTCATAAATCATAATGTGGTAGAAGGAGTGGAAGGGCTATGCTGGCATGGTACAAGGTATCCTTTCAATGTATTTGCACATTCATTTGACTTCTTTTTTTTTTTTTTCCATTTTAATTTGTATAATAACGCCACATTAAAATTGCTTGGAGGCAAGTTAACCAACAAAAAGAAAGACATTGTCCATATAAACCATGAGTCGGGTTTCAATGTCATCAATTTGCTTCCACTTTAATTTATCTTTATTATCCACATAAAGTACTCTTTCAACTCATAAAAAAGCATTATATAAATTTATGAAAAATTGTTGACATTATACAAAGAGTTGAATAACATAAATAGATTAAATAATTTTTTAAAATTGTTGTTAAATAATAAATTAAAAATTTAATTAGTATCTACTAAAAAATTTTACATTTACATTTATGTTTAATATGCATCACATCATAACAAATAAAAAATTAACTGATTTTAAAATAATTATTATAAACTAAATAATTTTTATGTTGATAATATAATTTTTTTGGCTGTATGTTAAATATTTTATAATATCATTTGAATACAAATTATCATAATATCTTAAAAATTAATCATAAATCCAACAGAATTATAATGTATAGTTGATTATTTATTTTTCAACCATCCATTTAATGTTTTCAAAAGATTTTGTGAGATTGTTTAAAAAATATTTTGTAAGATTATTATTTGATATATTTAATTATTCATTAGTAGTATTTTTTTACTGAATTTTGAAATTATTTATTTATTTCGTATTTTATTCCCATGAAACTCTGGCTAATTTTTTGTTAAAAATATCACTGAAAAAGGAAATTGAGAGATTACATGGTGCACATTAACACAGTCACCCAAACCAAGAAGGGGAAAAAGGATATAACAAGAAATTGAGAATTCCCTTTTTTTGCATTGCAGCAGCAGAAGTGGTGTGTGGAATAAAGTCAAATTCCTGTAGAAGCTTAATAATAGGAAAAAGAAGAAAGAAAGAAAGAAACCCATTTTTTGCATTTTTAATTTTCTGCCTAACCAAAATCCAAAATAAAAATCTCACTCATAATAAGCCAACCTTCTTTGTATGGTTTCTTCAACTATGAACTATCCATCTTAAACTTTCCTTTCAGTTTCTTACTCCAAGATCACATTTTTCTTTGACCCTTTTGCTCCCTCTCTCTAATTACCCTTCTACCCACTTCCCCTTTAAGTCAATTTCATGTTTCTCTGTCTTAGATCGTAGATCTTGCTGTCGGTGGGTTGATCGGAGTAGATGTCGCCGTCAAACGGGTTGCATAACGGCGGTGGAAGCGGCGGCGGCGTTAATGGGGCGAGTTATATAAAGCACCAGGTTTCAAAATTGGACACTCTTGCTGGTGTGGCAATCAAGTATGGTGTTGAGGTAAATTAGTATTTTTTTTTACTATATTTGTATTGGATGTTTTGGTCGTCTGACCTTGAATTAGTTCGGCCATGGTAAAGTTGGTTGCTTTTTTTTTTTGGCTTTGGGTTTGTAGGTTTTCCTTTTGTTCTTTTTTTTGGGGGGGGGGGGGGGGGGGGGGGGGGGGGGGGGGGTAATTGGTGTTTAGTTTAAGGGATTTAGATGTATATGAACGTGAATATAAGAAAAAGATTTTGTGTGCTATATTGTGCTTTTCAAAATTCTCAATTTTTTTGGAGGAGTGGAGGTTGTGTTTTGTTTTGGCTTTTATCCTTTGGGAGTAAGTTGATCTGACACAACGGTTTTAGTCTAGTGCCTCAGTTTTTCATCTATTGATTAATAATGCCAACGACAGCAGAGTTTTTTTTATAGAAGGCACCAACGAGGGCAGAGTATCTGAAATGGGTTAAACTTTTGGTTTGGTATGGTTCTGGGTTATTTGGAAGTATGTGTAATCCATGATTTCTTTGTTCGTGTATGCTTTAGCTTGTTAGAATTGATTCTGAACTCAAAATTGATTTCAAATAAATTTTGTATTGTTTGATTTCGCGTTGAAGAAGAATTTAGAATTGATTCTGGTTTTAATATATTTAGAGTAGCTTTTTGCGGTAGATAAAAAATTTGATACTAGATTTTACCCTAAATTTGCCTTTATAATACAAACATTCAAACATAAATCACGTTTTAATCAATTTAGAGTAGCTTTTTGCGTTAGATAAAAAAATTGATATTAGATTTTACTCTAAATTTTCTTTTATAATACAAACATTCAAACATAAATCATGTTGCCTCAAAATCAATTTTAATCATAATCAATTATGCAAAAGCAATTCTGTTCAAAATCAATTTTGTCGACGCCTATCCAAATACACGCTGTGTTACATTCTCCTCTTTTGGGATGTTTTTGGTATAGGGGAATGAGATAGGAATGGAGGGTCTTCAGTTTTGGCAGTTGATTTTAGGAGAGAAGTTGGGAAATTTGGGGCCAAAGAATTTATCCCCTCCCATCTGATTGGCCTAAAGGATGGAAAGGTGTTTTGAAACTCATGCCTTCAAACCACTTCCGAATGATGTAAATGATTTTTGCATCGATCAAACATTTAGTCATTTAGCTTTACCTATCACTTTACAGACACAATGCATTAACTCTCTTGTAGAATTGCCTTTATCAGAGACATATATGATTGTATAACATGGAAAATAACTTGGACTAATGGTGATACAGTTTTTGAGATACATGCACACTTCACCTTGAAAATTGTTTAAGTTTAAGAGTAGCTATAACTTATGTAAACATGTTAAAATACTTAGTAACTGACATGATGTGCATGCAAGCATTAATGCTGCTCCATGCTATCTGATAACATGATACTGAAATCTTCTGATAAAATTTCCTTGTAATGATTCAGGTAGCTGACATCAAAAGGATGAATGGGTTAGCCACAGATCTTCAAATGTTTGCACTGAAGACATTGAAAATTCCATTACCTGGACGCCATCCACCATCTCCTGCTCCTGATCCACTTGAACCTACCAAGTCAAGGTACTACTATCGTACTCATTTCAGTTTTTCCGCCTTATCATGCTGTAAGCCTGCAATAAATAAATGCTTATGCCATGGAAGCTCTTCAATGTCCTCTATGATATATCTTACAACCTACTCCTTTTAGATTTTGGCAGCAGTTGTTGCTTCTAACTTGAAATTGAAAGTGCTTAGTTGTCAGCTATTTATGCCGGTAGTTCCTATTCAATGCCAGTTTAATATGTCTTCACTTGGTTATTTACTTATTTTGTTTAATATTGTTGTTGTGGATTTTAATTGACTATGGGTTAAAATTTTATGTCTGTTCTACTATTCATTTTATGGTTTCCCTGTGTTTGCTCTTCGTATTTAAGAACAGATTTGTTTGCAAAAAAGTTGCCAGCTGAATATTTTAAGTACAACGAATGTAGTAGCTCTACAATAAAGTTTAAGCTTGATGCTTAAAATTTGTTTCAAACAGCTTAGCTCCACCAACAACCATTCACTTTTAGTTAAGATTTGTGATGGATTAGGAAACTCATTTTTAACTGAAACTTGTCGCAGAGATGCTAGCATTGAGAGGAAACCCCTACGCATAGGTCAATCTGCCATGAAGGAACCTCTCCAGTCCCTAAGACTGAAATCACCTCAAGCAGATATTTCTCCAGCTATGAGCATTTTACAGAAATTCTATGGTCTCAAATCTGCAAATTCAAGAGAGACATTTAAAGGAACAGAAATGGCAGTTTATACAGCTGCAAGTGCTGATCATTATAGAGGGGAATGGCTTCCCAAAGCCTCACCAATTTCAGACCTGCCACCATCATCAAATGGTTACCCCAAGTCAACAAATTTAGTGTATGATCTACTGACTGGGGATGATGAGTATGTGCCTCTTGCAGAAATTGGGGATGGGGGAGCTGAGAAGTCTGATGAGAAATCCGTCCGCAGACGTCCAAAAGCTGAAGTTGATAATGGAGTCAGTACCCCAGGAAAGATTTTGAAAGAAGGAAATGGTAATGGATCAAATGGTTTTTCTTCAACTGGAAAAACATTAGCCATGAGGCCAAAATCAGCTAGTCGAGCAGCACTATTTCCCGAGTCAGAGTCAGGATGGTTAGATTCAATTCCAGTGGGGTTGGGAGAATCTATATTTACTGATGGCCTTTCTGGAGTGCGCAAATCATCGAGTGCATCAAGCCTTAGAGAGCAAGAAAAGAACAATTCAGCAACAGCATGGCCACCTGCAATATGGAGCTTGAAACCAGACTTGCAAGCAGCCATTTCAAAACCTATCTTTGATGGTTTACCTATCCCTATAGCCGGTCGCAGAAGCAAAGCTGCCCTTGATTAGTGTATAAATTGATCCCCTTTTGAGCAAATTATTTTTTGACATTACACAAACATAAAATTGCAACAAGATGCAACTATTTTGGGTTAGTAAGCCTCAGCAAAGAAAAAGAAAAAAAATTACACAATTAGGATATTTATTCCAGGCCTAGCAAGGGGTGGGTAGATGACCTCCTAAGGAGAAAAGCTTCATCATTAGCAACTGAGAGAAAGATGCATGAGAATGGTAAGCAACTGGTTTTTCAAATGTACCAATAATGTAATGATCAACCCCATCTGGATGATAAAGAGTTATTTACAGATTAATTATTTTCTTTGTTAAATGATCGAGTCAAGTGTAAGTCATATGTGGTTAACTGTATCATGTCATTATTATTAAATACCCTGTGTAAGTATTTATGATTTTTTTTCTTTTATTGAGACCCATTATACTGCAATACCATTTAATTTGTGTAAACAATGTTCACATGGGTGTACTCTACTGGCTTCGTGGCTTGTACTATTCGATTGGATTAGTTCTTTTACATGAGTGTATTCTGTAATATAAATTCAAGCAATCAAGCTCTCCATATTATAATATTTTGATTCTTTGGTTCAGTGGTTTTGTTAAATTTATGTACAATTTATATTTCTAATAATTATGTTGATTTCTGCAAGCTTTTCGAATTGAAAATGTATAAAGAATGTACAAAGCTCCATGGGGGTCCATCCAATCATGGCTGCCTGTATGTACAAGATCTTTTATAGTGGCTATACGCAAAGTAGGGTTATAAAAAATTGTTCTTTAAAAAAGAGTGAAGCAAGGGCTATTTTATGGTGGAGATTGGAGAAGCAATGGTAAACAATGATTTGAAAAGTAAACTTCTAATGCAGGGATTAAGTCACATGCATGTTCCCCCTTTCTATTACACATGGTAATGACAAGGCTGAATCACATAACCCACGCTCTGGGAAACATCATTGTGACTATTTGATAGCGATTTCCTGTACGAAATTTTGGACTCGTAAATGTTTTAATAAAATAATAATTTATTTGAATAATATAGGAAAATTCTTTTGGTGTCAAACTAGCCATCAGATATTAATTGGTGTGCTCTGCACCGGAGTCACTAGACCTACTAATTGATCGAGATTTAATAAAAAAAAACATTGAGTAAAATTAACAGCTACTTATGAGTTTCTCTACCAGTATTTTTACAAATAAAAAATTTAAAAGGACATTTACCAGTATTTTTCCAAATAAAAAATTTAAGAAGACATATGTAATTTTTTTTAAAAGATGGGAGATCTTTTACAAACTAATTTATAAATATAAAATTTACATCTTTTAAACAAGTTATAATTTTTTTAGATAAATTCACTCAAGTACCCCCTAAGAAACGATGATTCCCAAAATTATTAAAAATAACAGCTTTATCATTATCTTATATTGTTTCTTTCCCACGGGCCGAGTGCATCAAACGAATATAAATATTACTCTATTAGCCATTCTGCATACAATATCAAATAATCCATCATTTACAATTTTTTTTTTAAAAAAGTTATTTTAGAATATAAATATTACGTAAATTATTTTATGTAAATTAGTTATATAAGAATATTTTATAAATATATTTTTCATTAGTACAAAAATTATCAAATAACTTTTAAAAAAAATTATACTTGTTTTTAAGCTAACTGCTAAGTTTTTATTTTAGCTTTAAAAAGTTAAAAATAAGTTTGGTTGAATCTAAACAAATCTATTAATGGCCATCTTGAAACATCTAAAAGATAGGTTAGGTTGGGCATCTGACCTGAAGTCATAGAAAGTTAAAATCTATAACATCTAAAAAATCCACAAAATTACCTCCACTAATTCTACATCAAAAATAGTCCACGATCTGTAACATTGCTAACAGACTTTCAGCGCTCAAGTTCACTTGACACTATCATTTCCCGCAGAGAAAACAGTATGTTTTTTAGGGCATTGTTTTTTAGACCTACCACCTGTTTTTAGGTGGTTTCACTTTATAAATACGAACTATCCAATTCTGTGTTGTGAACGCCTCTTCTAAGTACTCAAGCTTTATGTCCTTATTTCCAATTTCAACACCTCTAGCACGATCATACCTGTCGTGCAAGATACAGGTTACAAATGCATAAATAATAATGTACAGGACTAGAAACAGAACAGATTAACACGCATACACAATATTCCCAAATTACTATCTTCTCTTATTTGAAATTCTCATTCTGATTTGTCATTGGACGTGGTTAATAAAAAAAAATGTACATTACTTCAAACACATCAACAGGCATACACATGATATTCGCACATTATCTTGGCAATTTGAAATTCTCATTCAGGTTTGTCATTGGGAAATCATATTCAATGCCTTCGAAACATCTGGTTATCAAATTTTAAGTTTCTAACGGGATGAAATTTGAATTCCAGAAATCGGGAGTAAACATATCTCAATCTACCTGCCCATAACAGATTATTACACGGGAAGGGATAGCCTAAATTAATGCATAACATAGGCTTTCATATTTTATTCTTATGTGAAAAAATTATATCAAATAGGGTTAAATAACTTTAGGTCTTTGAAAAATAGGACACTTTTGATCTTTAAAGAATTTTGTTTGATTTTAGTCATTGCTTTCAAGAAACATTAATTAAGATGTAGCTTTAATGTCAATAGTCCAACAACTTATCATATTACGTCATTCGAATCTCTGACAAGATAATCAGTGTAGCTTTTTGGATAAACCATGTTTCTAATCATTTACGAACTTGTTTGATGTGAAACAGATAAGAGATTAGAAACAGTTTGTATGGAAAAGTTATATAAGATTATCTCCTTCAAATTCCCTAATCATATGGTAAGTCATTGGACTACAAAAATCACTCATTTACATTGTTGCTTGAAAACAAGGACTAACAGCAAAATTATTGTTTAACAACAGGAACTAAAACCAAACAAGAATTTTTGAACGATCAAATTCTTAAAAAAAAAATCTTTAATGGACTAAAAAACAGACACTATTCTTCAAAGATCAAAAAGTTATTTTAAGCATATCAAATATAATAATCATAAACTTGTCCAAGTCCATAAAAATGAAAACAAATTTTGGATATTATTGGAAATTGGGAATGCATGATTTTCATATAACTAATCAAGTGGCACAGCAGTTAAAAAAAAAAATCAACTGCCACATATTCTTCATATCTCCTTTGTAAATAACACTAATGCAAGGGCACCTAGATTTTTTGGCATTTTATTGTTAAACTGTAGCAACAGTAAGTAGCAAAATAAGAGCTAGCAAACTTACCCAGGTGGTTTGCCATATTCTGTTGTCAGCTCCCCAAACCGATAATAAGACAACTTGTACCTAACAATCAAAGACGAAGAAAAATATAATTAAATTCATATGTATCCATTCATCCTTTGCCTTTACATATAAATATTAACAAATATACCATCGTGAAGTCCAGAACAATTTCCTTTTTCTATTCCCTTTTTTGGTGCTTAAAAATAACAACACCACCTGATTTACACTGGTGAAGCACTAGGGTAGCATTTGGCTCACTTATAGGATCTTAAACATGGTTGTTAAACTCGAGTTTACAAAGATAGATCGTATCAAAACATGCAAACTCGTTTTATTCTGAAATTGGGTAAACTTGGCGGGTAAACTCAGTAAAACTTAAATTATTAGTGATTTTGAAATTTTGTAATATAATATGTATCAATACTTATGTTATATTGACACTTTGTTACTTTGTGGTAGTATTTTGCTACTTTGATCTTTATGGATGGTGTTTACTTAAGAAAATGATATTTTGTACCTTTGACACAAATAATACTTAATTATGAACACTATGAATTTTTTTATTACTTTGATATTTATGGACAGTTTTTATTTATGATTAGCATGATAGTTTTTATCTTGTGGTATGAACAAAGTAAGTTTTTAATACTCTTTTAAATGAGATAAACTCTTAAGAATTTAAGATTAGAGTTTACATCTTCTCCACAAGTTTACTTAAACTCTCAAATTCAACAACCTTATCTTAAAAGTTAGTATGAAGTAAAAAAATATAAGCTTTAAAATTAAATTTAAATCTGATTAGCAATTTTGTAATTATTTTAGCTTCAAAGTTAGTTTTAAATTGAAAACAATGTGTCTAGGTTCTTAAGATTTGAAATAAAGAGAAGCTCATAGCTTATCTAATGGCTTAGTTTTTTATTCTCTCTATATATACACATACATACATGTGTATATACACATACATACATGTTTATATACATACATACACGCCTATATATTTACATACTAGTGATTGTGTGTGTGTTTATATATTTCTTGATGTTCCTTTTATTTCAAGAGCTTATGATTTATGAAGGATTGTGTCTACCACTTTCTTTCAGCAAAACCACGATAAACTGCTTAGTCAAACACTACCTACTACCTAGGTAAACCCAAATACCCAGGTCAACATACTGTTAAGGAACTCTAACCTAGTTAAACTTCAGTGCCACTGGTGAGCACAGTGAACTTCACTATCACTCCATAATTCAACTTGTCTAGTTTATAATTATATTTCAATATTGTTATACCAAACCCAACAGAGACTTGGGTGCATGCAGATTGATGGAACACCAATGATAATTCAAATACCAAACCCAACTAGTAGAGCTAATTGACTTACATAAGACAGTTCAGCATCTTTGGAGCTGCTCCTTTATCTACTCGATATTCTCCATTGACAAGGTAATCTGGCTCCTTTATCACAGGAAAAACTCCACCTCCAATCCTCACCATCCATAGAAATCTACAAAAAAAATTGGGAATATCATACAAAAGACCTGGAAGAATTGTAACAGGGTAGAAAAATACTTGTAAAAATCAAAATAGTAAACAAGTAAAAAATCATATGAAAAACTGAAATGTTAATATCCAGGACATGATCAATACATGTATACTTATATATCTTTGTAAATGAATAAAATTTTGCAACAGAAATATCTAACATAAAATCCAAAAAGCTACTCATTAGAAACCTAGAGATATTTTTGCATGTAGATTGTAGAAACAGTAAAAAACTACTAACAAAGCCACAAGACAAATATATTTTAGAACCAAACTTTCATGAAATGGCCTGCCAATCTACAACAACTTTTGATGATGGAATGTATAAAATTTTTATTTTCTAAAAAAATGAAGATTGGTAATAGTATACTCTATACACTACAGGTAGGAAAGGGAAAGGTAAGAAACACTATAGAAAATGATGTTGTAAAAAATAATCAACTTTCAAAAATAAGAATGATCAGTCTCAAAAATAGAAAGAATAATGCTACCGAAATTGCTTGAGCTATAGCGACAACACTTAAAACATTTATATGCTCAACAACTGTAATGAAGCTGGCTTTACAAGTTTGTGCAAACTTTGAATGCAAGGATCATGTATGTAGAGAAATGGACAGATGCATTATGTAAACATGGACGAAAAAAGCAACACATATTACTTCATATGGCCTTACTTATTGATATCATCAGAAGAATAACCGGTAACACCACCAAACACGACTAATACATAATCAACATCAAGTGATCTGATTATCTCATAAGCCTCGTCCTCATAGGAAGACATTGCTCGCCCAACAGTAGCTATGTGCGTGTTGTTCCAGGTATTATTGTCAACAATAACTGTTCTGTTTCCCATGGCAGTGATTTGATAACCGTAATCCCACCATGACATCACCTTGGCATCTGGTGGAGTGTTTTGACGAAGCCAAAAGTAAGCCTCACGATAATCATCAAAGATGACCCTGTTGCCATGGGCACCCCTTGCAGCCAAGACAATTGAGGGAGATGAGTAAGCCTCAGATGTGACCCAAGTGCAGTGAATAGCATATCTACTAAGCAAATAGAAAGCACCAAGGAGTAACACAATAGCACCATTCCTTTGGAAAGGCTGGGAATTGTCAACTACACCCTGCACATTAGTAATCGTACACCTATTATTGAATTGTCACATCAACAAACCATTACATATAGTTGTTGTCAAAGAACAAGGCAATTACCATACCTGCTGTCAGGTAAACATTACATATTTGAGTAATTATTTTTTTGAAAATATCATACGACAACCAAATCATCTTTGCTTATAATTAATGAAATGTAGCAAGTGAACAAAACTGCAGCACGTGACTAAAAACAGAGAGAATAATTCAACACAATAGAATGCAACTCATCTGAATAAGGCTTTTACACAAAAAGCTACTTAAAAGAATCTAACCTTGGAAGATCCTTTTGCCGTGCTAGCTCCTTTAGTTGATCCACTTTGAACAGATGGGCTTTTGGCCCTCGCTACCCGTGTCAAATTCTTCACAGTGGCAGAAACCGCAATAGCACTAATGAGGCACACAGCAGGGGTAGCAACAAGAATCAACCGAACCATAACCCCAGCAAAATACATGCTTGTAAGACCATACATAACTAAAAAGATTGTGGCATCAGACAAGCGCTTGAAGCAAAAGTAGAGGCCAGCCGGGAAAAGGAAGAGTAAGATATGGAAATCAAACATGAAGGACGACCAAGCAGTTGGCTGATGCTCAGAGACAGACGCAATGATTGGAATATGATCCTTAGCATATGTTGGATCAAGTAAGGAGTAAAACCTCCCAGTCCAAGGAGATATATAACCAGATGCCATGCCCAGTCCCAGAGCAACAGCACCAACAGCAACTGCACTAGTCACAGTGATTCTCAAAAATGCCTGAAACAACTTGGTGTCACTAAGCAAATGCCTCACCCAATCCAAGAAGAAAAACACCTGCAAAAACAACCAAAGTTAGACCCTAAAGAGAAAAACACCTACCATATAAGAACAGAACTAAAACTCATTTTGTCACGGCACACTCACATGCTTGCTCTTGAACCAAAATTGAAGTTTCCCGCTATTAATCTATATTGATATTTAATGCAGATGTTTATTGATTACCAAAGTGAAATTCTAATTGAGTTAAGAACAAAGGTTTTAAAACTAGTAGTGATTCCCTGATAATCCTTGATATTGCAGGAAATGGCAGACAAATGTGGTCATAAAAATCCCAATAACCTTGACATTGCAGTGCACAAATTGCAAAAACTAGTCATTTGGACCAAAATCAAATATGGCCACAATTGTAGTTATGGAGATCCCAAAAAGCCTTGGCATTAATAACAGTCAAAGACCATTAATTAAGGTGTAAAAATGCTAAAAAACAATGACGTTGCAGCCAAATCACAGTTGCAGACTGTCAAATACGGCAAAGAAATCCCATAAACCTTGACATTGCAACCAAAATCACGGTTACAGAAAATTCTCTAAAACCTCATCAAAACTACCTAAAACCACTGCATTTATCTCGTGTCCAGGTAAAATCCTAAACACATTGGTCCAAAATCTCCTGCAACATCAAAAGGTCACAAAAACACTGCAGGAAATTTAAAAGCTTGGCGACATTGAGGCAAAAAGAGCAGTAACAGAGGGTGATGAAAACGACTTAAACAGGTGCATGTAATCCTACAAACACAGACAGAGATAGTGAAAAGCAGAATGAACCTGGAGCAAGAAAAAGACGCCCATGGCAGCCATGTGCTCCCCGGACTGAACATGCTGGAAGCCCACAAACCTAATCTGCATGGCGAGCAGCATCCCCAACACATACATGCAGTTATAGGCCACATACAACCTCAGCGAGTACCTCCCAGTCACAAGCAGCACCAACATATAAAGCGGAACCAAATTGATTATAAACACATAGCCACCCCACGCCGACACCATGTAAAAGTACCCAAACGCCGAACCCAGAGCCCACGCCAGCGACCCAGTATTCACAGCCTTCACAAAAAGGTAGAAAGTCAGCAAAAGCGCGAATATCGCAACACCCTCATTGTCGTAGGAGCCGGCGACCGAGCGGCTGATGTAGCCGGGGCAGATCGCGATCAGCGCGGCGGCGACAATGCCGGCGCCGGAGTCCCAAACCTCTTTGGCGAAGAAGTAGGCCACGAGAGTGGTGTTTGAGGCGAAGAAGGGGGCGGTGAGAACGCAGACCTCGCGAATGTGGACGAACAGCCGGAGGAAGCGGAGGACGGAGTGGATGGCGGCGGCGGTGAGCATGAGGCCCGGGTAGAGGGTGCCGCCGATGATTCGGCCGAGGGGGTACCATGATTCTGAGTCGAACCAGTTCCAGAACTCGGAGAAGCCGTGGCGCGTGAGGAAGAGCGTGGTGCGGTAGTTGAAGTAAGGGTCGAACTCGTGGATCATTGACTCGTAGCGGAGGACGCTGAAGAGGCGCGTGATGAAGGCGAGAATGTAGATGAGTGCGAGCGTGGCCACACGGATCAGAAGCTCCTGCTGCTTCGTTTTGAGCTTTAGGGTTTTGGGGAGAGGGAAGGATGCTTTCAGATCTTGCGCCATTGGAGAGGATTTGGGGGAGCTCATGACCATTTTTGGAATTAGGGTTTCATGGGGTTTTCTTTTGGAAGTGATGGTGTTTGTGGATCTCGATCTCGATCTCGATCTCAATTCTCAAGTGGTGAATAGTGAATACAGATTGGAGATTGGAGATTGGAGATGGAAGTGATGAGAGTGAACAAGAGTGGAGTCAACAGTCAACAATTTGTTGGAAGAGGAAATACAAATCCAAATCCAGGGTAGGGATTTGGATGGTGGATATTCCAAACACTACTTTTGACGTGTTCAATTCAACCCCTGCAGGTATAGGAATAGGATCCATCCTAGTACTAGTGCAATACTATCCCCGTCACTGTCACTACTCTCAACTACTCCACACATAACACGTTTTTTTTCCCCCCCTCTATCCTCTTCTATCTTGTTTACTATAAGGTTTTTTAATGGACTGTTTGGAGGTTTAAATTTCACTTCAACATATTACTATATTTATAATAGAATTGAATTAATTAATACACTTGGTGTTCTAGAAATAATTCGATTAATTAATTAATTCACTTGACATCGCCTTTTTCTTATTCTTTTGCAACCAAATTTTATATGAGATTAGGGTCGTTAAAATCAAATTTAAATAGGTTTAACTTCTAATTAATATGTTGTTGCTTATGTCTAAATTCTAATTAAATAGTTATTGATGTCAAGTTTTTCAACAAAGATTGATTATTTAATTTTGAAATTTCATTTTAAAATTAAATCAAATTAAGTTATATCTTCTAACTAGTTATGAGTTTCAAACATTATTGACCAAATTGGATACTTTTAATAAAATATTCATTTAAATTGGTCTTTTAATAATATTCATCACAAGTATATCTTTTTTAATTGTGGACTTACATTTTCATAAATATTCACCTAAGCTTATTAAAAAAAAAACTTATTAGGATGAATATTTTGTAAAAAAGATTCAATTTGGCCATTTACCATAAAAAAATGTGAAACTCTTAATAACTAGTTTAAAAATATAACTTGATTTGGTAATAATCAATCTTTTGTTGAAAAACTTGATATCAATAACTTGTTATCATTCTTGTTCACAACACTTAAACTTAAAATTTTGTTTAAGAGATTTATACAAAATCATTATAATTTAAAACTATTTAAATTTGATTTCAACAACCTAATTTCATATAGAATTTGATATTATTTAATTTTAAAATTTTATTTTAATATTAAATCAAATCAAGTTATATTTATATCCTAACAAATTCTCTCCTAAACGTTCTCTTCTTCCCCCTTGCTCATTCATGTCTTGATCTAACTAATTTGTCCATCTCATCTCTTACTTAGTTGACCTTTTTTAATTACTCGGGAATAAATTAAGTAGAATTATTTTTAAATTTTAATTATTACTATTTATTATCTTAACAATTAATACATTTAATGTCCATCTATAAAAAATATATTAAATTTTATCGAGTGTATGTAATTCAATTTTCTCAGTAATCACAACTACATTCCGCTTATGTTAGCAAAATCAATTAGGCATGAAAATGATGTCAAACTAGGCAAGTGTGAGGTAGGATAAGGCAAGGACGATTTCCCAACCCAGTAAATCAAGGTTTAATAACATATATAGAAAAGATAGGTTAAAAAAAATATAAATCCAACCTCATTCCATTAAGCGTTGTTAATTTTGAGAAAATCCACAAAAAAATAATTCATATTTATTTATGCATTTTTAACTAAATTAGACATTAAATTATTAATTATATTTTAATTCAAAAAATATATAAAAATTAATAAGTAACCAAGATCTTAAAAATAAAAAATTGAAGAATTAAATTAAATGTTTGATTAGATGTATAGGTTTAAGTGTTTAATTGTTTTTTATTCATTTTGGTGAAATTTATATTTAAATTATTTAACTATTAAAATAATGATCACATCTTAAATTATTATAAAATAAAATAAAATTATAACTCGTGTATGTGTATCATAAGATTTAGAAAGTTTAAGAAGTCCTTGCTTAGCTTTCACTGGTTGAGTAAAACATGAATCTAAATCCAATTAAAGTAAGGCTTGCCATCAAAATCGGAGCGAATTAGATAGGTACCAACAATTCAATTTTTATTGCAGGTCTAAGATATCGAATAAAGAAAAGTATTTCCAATATGTAAATTTAGAAGGTGTTTATGGAGAATGGTGTTTATGGAGAATTTTTTCCTGCAACCGCATAATTTCTTCATCCACTTCCATAAATGTAAAAAAAGGTCTAAAATACTTTTAGGTAAAAAAAAAACAACTCAATTTCTTCTTCTTTGTCTCTTGATACCTCTTATGAATACCTTTTTTTTTAACTTTGTATCCTGAACGTCCTTCATTATTCGCCTAAAGACTACGTCTCCTTGCATCTCTGTGGTCGTCTTCGTAATTGTCTCACACCTCCCTGTAATTTGTAAATTTTTTACAAGTCCAAACAAGGTATCTAAACTTATAATACAAGTTCAAACAGGGGTATCTAAATTTTTTTACAGGTCCAGGAGTATTCGAACTTGTAAAAAGTTTTGCAAAAAACCTAAAGCACTCGAAGAAAAGATAAACACAAACCTGAACTAGGAAGAATAGAGCAAACACAAACAGGAAAAACACAAATGTACAAAGAAAGAGAAAGAGACGCATGGTAATTAAATTTCTACTGTTTTATTAAGGGTCTTTTTGTCATTTTAAAAATTTATGAAGGTGTAGAAAGAACTTATAAGGGTGCAGAAGAAATTCTCGTGTTTATATCATTTAAGACAAACTTCTAGATACATGTTTTAATTGATTTAGTTTTCTTTTTTAGTTTTAAAATGAATTTTTAAAAATAGTTTTCAAATACCTGTTTTTGAAAAAGGAGAAAAAAATTGTTTGATAAATATTATTTAAAAATTATTTTAAAAATGTAAAAATGAAAAAATTTGTTCATATTTAAAAAAAATGTCATTATTAAAAAGCAAAAAACAACATATTTTCATTGTATTTTGAGTTTTCAAAACAAAAATAGAAAACGAAAAAAAAACTATTTATTACTTTTTTTTAGTTTTTAAAAACTAAGTGTTTATTTGACAACAATTTTATAAAACTGTTTTCAGTATTTTAGTTTTTAAAAACTAAAAAACTTATTTGGGTAATGTTTTCTGAAAATAGTTTTTGAAAACCGTTTTAGTTTTTTAGTTTTTAAAAACTAAAAACAGGAACAATTAAAACTAATTTTGCTTTTCAGTTTTCTATTTTTGTTTTGAAAACTCAAAATACAATTAGAATATATTGTTTTTTATTTTTTATTAATGAAATTCTAATAAATATGAACAAGTTTTTCCATTTTTACATGTTCAAAACAGTTTTCAAATAAAACTTGTCAAACAAGTTTTTTTTTTCGTGAAAACAGTTTTTGAAAACTATTCTTGAAAACTCTTTTAAAAAACTAAAAAACAAATATAAATCAATCAAGTCCTAAAACTCTTAAGTAAAACTCTTAAGAAACAATTGGTTAAACAATTGGTTTTTCAGTTCTTCTCCCTTGTTTTATTAAACTGTATCGAAATAATCACTCACTACTCTTTTCTAGTTTCTTATGCACCTAAAAGTAATTTAATATTAATTTAAAATATTCTTTATTGTTTTAATTAATGTTCTTCTATTTGATAGAAATGATTGGATTATACAAAGTATAGTTAGTTGTTAGGACTAAATGAATACTCTTTTCAATATAAATTATAAAGTAACTTGTATGCCATTGCTTTACTTAAATAAAATAGTAAATTATTATTGAATTAAATTATGCACCTAAAAATAATTTAATATTAGTTTAAAATATTCTTTAATGTTTTAATTAATATTCTTCTATTTTATAGAAATGATTGGATTAAACAAAGTATAGTTAGTGATTAAGACTAAATGAACACTATTTTTTCAAGAATCTAAAAATAACAATTAAAAAAACCAAATCCAAAAAGAATCCTATTTATAGAAATTAAACATAATTAAATAAATAATTATAATTATAAACTTACATACTAGATTTGATCCGTTTAATGCACAAATTAAATATTTTATTCTTTTTGTTTTTAAATTTGAACTTTTAAAAGATATTAATATGTTGAAAAACTAATCTTTCAAGAGCATTAAAAAAAGTTACAGAAATTTAAATAAAAACAGATTTAGAAACCATCTCTGAAAAAAATTATTTAGAAAATAAATTTTTGAGCATCATCGACAGTTAAACTTTTAAAAATAATTAGAAGTAAAAAAAGAGCTTAATACATTCTTATTTCTACTGCCTCCAGTCTTCTCTCTTAATGTCCCTTTAAAGAGATTTAATACATTCAAAAATTAAAGCAATTTAAGAAAAATAAGTTCTATTAAACAAAAGAATGATGCTAAAATTATGAATTCAACCCAAAAAGTAGCATGGATCTACTTGATGTGGAAGTTGATATCTAGCCGACAATTACAAAGCACAGAATCCCGAACCAAAACGTTAAAGTTGAGGTCAAAGAAAAATATCTATTAGAGTTAACTACAATTTGAAGTTGTTGGAAATTCATTAGCAAAGTATACGCGCCGCAAAAACTGGAGTACAAAGGGACTGTGACTGTCTCAAACTTCCGCAAATATAAAGTATCTTGTATTTTATTTTAATGCACCTCTCGTAACTTTAAAAAACAATAAAGGAAAAATAGCCCATTTTTACCATGGGAATCAAGGAATTTTGAACATGTTTTAAATAATCGAACCAAAATGATTTGATAAATTAACTAACCCAAACTATTGTACCAAGCCCCTCTGCTTGAAAACATCTAGCATGGCAGCTCCAATCTTGGCAGGGGACTCCACAACTGTGACCCCAGCCTCCCTCAGGGTTCTAATTTTGTCTTGTGCAGTGCCCTTGCCACCCGACACAATAGCTGCACAAACAAGAAGGACATCATATAAAAATACCTAACTAAATTAGAAGCTGATATTGCTATATTGTCGTGTCACCGAACATACAATTTTCCGACACTAACTTCATCAAATTGAAAATGTAATAATATTTTTCACAAGATGAACATAAAGATTTTAATTAATGTAATCCGTACTCTTGTATTTGAATTATGCAAACCATGTATCTAAAACTTGGATGGGGCCATCCAGTTCAACTGGAATATTGGGGAATCAGCAATTTTCCAGCTCGATTTAGATTCCACAACAACCATTCTAGGCACCCAGGTATTTGATTG
The DNA here is from genome assembly GCA_037954015.1 of Psophocarpus tetragonolobus. Classification (NCBI taxonomy): domain Eukaryota; kingdom Viridiplantae; phylum Streptophyta; class Magnoliopsida; order Fabales; family Fabaceae; genus Psophocarpus; species Psophocarpus tetragonolobus. The sequence continues at coordinate 5,048,191 of CM075696.1, forward strand.
CACAGAAAGTGGGCAAAATCCCCGTCAATGACTTCAAAAAATAGACTCTCTACCCCTCGCATGATAAAGCCAATGAAAACACCCAAAATAGGGGGAAAATGTCATTCAAGACAAGGTACCTAACCATAGGCTCCAATGAAATCTCTCAATCCTATCTCCCACCTCACATGCTCAAACTACTTCAAAACACATACCCTTTTCATTCCTTCTCCCCCAACCTCAGTATTCTTTTAGACTGCAGTCCATTAGCACAAATATTCTCAATATTCCCTAGTTTGTTGTCCAGTGCCTCCTTTATTACCCTTCCTAATGTACACTACATACCAGGGGGTCAAACATATTTCACTGAAAGCTAAACTAAACCTGGTCAAAACTGTCACAGACCAGGTTTCATCCAGTCAACAGTTTTGTAATCATATCCTCTGAATTGACGAAGAAAGTTGCAAGATTGGGCTCAAACCCACCTCAGAAAGTGGATTCCAGTATTTCACAACTATGCCAACTTCCAAGATTGTTTTTACTATCTAATGATACTCTGTAAGTCACTCCGGGCTCTGACATATCTAAATAGTATAAATGTGTAGCTTGGGATGATTCTTAGCATTCAACTTATCTTGAATGATTCCAAATTGTCATGGTGTTAAGAAAAATAACACAAAGCATGCTTTTTAGGTGTATTATCAAAAGCTTGGTGTTTTTCATACTTATGTATGACTTTTTATGTATCTAATTAAAATTCGGTTCTATGACATCCCATGACAAGTCTATTCTAGATTATTGGGAGCTGGGTAGTGTCCAAGTTTATACCACATAGCATAGCAAGCAAGCAATATTGCAACATTTAAGAACAATTACAAGTAACACAAACTATAAGCTAAAAATTTGGAAATAAAATGCCACCAAAATGATGATGAGTCAAGCAACATGCTCGAATGATATTTTCTATTAAAAGCCATCATTTAGGAAATCATCTTACCTCCAGCATGGCCCATACGACGGCCAGGGGGAGCAGTTAAACCAGCAATAAAAGCAACAATAGGCTTCTCAGTTCCACTTTCCTGTATAGTCATTCATAAAAACAAAAACTTGTGAAAATAACCTTTTGAAAAGACAAAACTGAAAATAATAACCATGAGCATGTGTTCATTCTTTCTCTATAAAATCATATACTTAACATAAATATCACTGATTAACATAAAATAACCACGATTTGATTAAAAGAGATAACAGAATAATAACACAGCAGGTTATGCACTAAGCAGTTTGCAAATCTCATAGGACCTTTATGGATTTACCCATGTTCACTAAAGGTGGAAAGGAATGATAGGTGTTGTGTAGAATAAAGACAGGCATAGAGGGAAGTTGCATCAGGTATCTACAAAAGAAGGCAAGGAGAGTCGTAGGTAATGAAGGAAATGCACTCAATGGAGAGAATGGAAGAGAGGTGGAATTCTTTATGAAAGAGGAAGAGAGGAGCTTAACAGAAGGGACACATCTGGGAAGTGGGAAGCAGGATTCTTATAGGCAAGAGAGGAGGAGGGGGGGGGGGAAGGGATCGTGTGAAAAGGGGGGATAATTCCAGTGTGAATAGGGTGTTGCTGGATAATGCATCTTGAAGTATACTGGTTATTTTCCTTATTTCCTATACCACATTTTTTCTCTAGTTTTTCGAAGTTTTACAGAGAGCTTCCTCTGTTATAAGGAGCTAGACCCAATGATAAATATACTGAGTTTGAATGCAAGCTCTATCAAAATCCCTTTCCTAGAATTATAATTGTAGAAGCTAAGAAGCATATCTTAGACTGGTTTACAAGTGTCCCTTCCACAAAGCAGAGAAGTTCATTTTAGTTTCCACTTTCCAGGATATACTGATAACTATTTAAAAGACATAAGTTTATGCACATGTAATAATTAAAAAGGAACCTTAATTAGTGCAGCAGCATCCTCTTCTGCAGTTCCTCCTATCTCTCCTATAAGAATGATACCTGACTTACACAAACAAACAGTAATCATAAATGAACTTGTCGCATTAATCCCATAGTTAACACTTGTTAGGCAGAGAAACTACGCACATAAGACATAACCCTGGTTAAGTGGATAAACATAACACAGAAATATAAAAGACATAAACAAAGTACCTTCTGTTTGAGGATCTTCTAAGAACTTCTTAAGGCAGTCTACAAAGTTTGTTCCATTAAAGGGATCTCCTCCTATACCCACACAAGTGGATTGTCCAAGGCCAACAGCAGTTGTTTGGAAAACCTGAATAGTTATAAACAAATACATGATTTATCCATGGGTGAGCAGCATTATTGTATTATCAAAAGAACTTCAAATTTCAAAAGGTAAAAACTCCCAAGTATATGCGTGTTACTAGATAAACAATCATCAGTTGTTTTCATAGTGAAAGCCTACAATTAAAATTTAAAAAGAAGTATGTAAAGTGGATTTTCTTTTATGCATGGTAATGTCAATTAATTATTCTGGAGAAAATGAGCAGGCTGATTATGCAAACACTGCTGTGTGAAAAACCGAGACATGATAATATCGCAAGTGGCAAAAAAGATCGATTTGGATGCTAAGACAGGTGTCAAAGGTGGTAAATGCACCTTCCACTTAGGAGAAGTAGCATAACATAGACAGAAATAATTCCAGTACAATCGATCAATATTTTTAACATATCAGCAGCACATCATTACTCATCAGCCGAGTGGCCTCAATTTGAAGTTTCAAACCTTATCACCAATACACATATCATACACTAGAACAACAAAACAAATAGTGTTGCCCACATAAAAAAAGCACTCACGGCTTCATAAGTCAAGGTACCAGAACGAGAGACAATTCCTATGCGACCAGGCTTATGAATATATCCTGGCATAATTCCAATTTTACATTCCCCAGGCTTGATAATACCAGGGCAGTTTGGTCCTATCAAACGAGTCTTGGACTGCCTATTAAGTGCTGCCTTAACGCGAACCTGAGATAAAAAAAAAAAAATCAACTTCAGCCACTACATTCAAATCGGCAGCATATTAAGTGTGCTATTTCTTTACCCTAAACCTAAATCAATTTCCATCCTCAAAAGCAATTAAACAACATGAAAGGCATCCATTAGCCATAGTATAATCTAAGCATCACACTTTGTACGAAAAAGGCTATTAAAATAACAAAAAACAAAAACCTTAAACAGCAATGTGCATTCCACATTCCGCACATTTCAAATTAAGAATCGAGAATTCGAAAAAGACTCGCCATATCGTGCTGGGGAATGCCCTCGGTGATGCAGACGACGAGATCCAACTCGGCCTCCATGGCCTCCATGATGGCGGCGGCGGCGAACGGCGGAGGAACGTAGATGACGGAGGCGTTGGCCTTAGTCTCAGCCTTGGCTTCAGCGACGGTGTTGAAGACGGGAAGGCCCAAGTGTTCGGTTCCGCCCTTCTTAGGAGTCACACCGCCAACCTGTCAGCAGTTAGGGTTAGCAAAGGCGAAAGCGTGCATGCGATAGTGCCGTTAACGTTAAAGAGAGAGAGAGAGAGAGTGAGAGAGAGAGAGTGAGAGAGGAATAGATCGAAAGAGAGAGAGAGAGAGAGAAGGGAACCATGTTGGTGCCGTATTCGATAGCTTGTTCGGTGTGGAAGGTGCCGTTCTTGCCGGTGATGCCTTGGCAGATCACGCGCGTGCTCTTGTCCACGAACACGGCGGGCGTCGCCGCCGAGAATTGGCGGAGGCCGTGGCGGCGGGAGGCGATTGAGGACAGCAATTTGGTGACGGCTTGCCTTCCCATTTGGCGTGGCTGTCTCTTGTTAGTCGTCGATGTGTGATTTCTACGCTGCTATTGCTCTGCTGCTTCCTAAAACCCAAGTACTCCCTCCTTCTTCCACTTTTTTTTTTTTTTTTTTTTTCAAAAAACAAAAACAATATTTATATTAAATATTAATATCAGAACTCTACATACTCAGAATTTAATCTCAATATTAATTAAGTTTTAATAATTTTATATTGGTTATCCTCCTTCCTCAAAAATACAATATGGGTTGGTGCAATCATAATATTATGTTAAGGCCATAAGGCTACTAGTTAATAAATTACAAAAAGAAAATTTTTATTACAACCAAAAATTTTAAGACAATACATTTTTACACCTTCTAATGAAAATACTTTTTTATTTTTATTTTCTTAATTATATTTAAAGAAATTATTAACATTTTAGTAATTTAAAAAAATTTATTCCCAGTTTTAAAGTTGGAAAATTAGGTTTCCATTTTCAAAATTTGTAATTTTTATCTAACCATTAATTAATTTCTCTCGCAAACTTTGACAGTTATAAAATAGAACAAATAACCCGTGATTAATAATAAATTATCTACCATTGATAAACAATTATTTATTCCATTTTGTAATGGTAACATTTGAAAAATTGTTGTCGAAAAAATTAAGAATTTGTTTAAATTGAGAGACCTTTATTCCCAATTATATAATAGCTGAACAAAATTTTCAATATTGTTAAAATAAAAGAATAAAATGTGCTACTAAGCTTAACAAATTTAAGTTAACGATTAACTCCATGCATGGAAAAGGATTGGTGTTGTGAAGTTAATTTAATAATAATTAATTTAAATATCAATTTATAATTATTTTTAATTAATTAAAAGCTTTCTATATCAATAGAACAATTTGTAATAAATTGAAATTATAAAATTAATAATAATGTATTTAAATGTATTTAAATTACATTCTAAAATGTCTTATTACAGTTCTAAATAGTGTCCAAATAAGAAGTTAAAGTTTCACAATTAATAAAAATAATAAATTTTATATAAATTTTAATTTAATATAATATAAGAATTGTTAAATTAAGAAACAGTTTAAATTCATTTTACATATAATTTTTAAAATAATCTGTAATATTGTATATTTAATTAAATTTTCTTGTAATAAAATATTTATTTATTTTATATTATTTGTCCTTTCTCTGGTTTTCCTTTTATTATCATATTCTTCTTACTTGACTTTTTATGTTTAAAGAAGAAAAGATCCTTAGTTGATTCTTTAGTAGCAAATATTTATGTTAATTAGTTATAAATAGTAAAAGAAATAAATAATTATTTCCTCAAATTTATTCTCATATAATTATACAAAAAGTATTTATAAAGTTTCTATTTTTTATTACTTTAAAATTAAATACTAATAATTTAATGAGTTTATATATATGATATAACATATAATTATAGCTTTCAAACAGCTTAGTTGGTCAGGTAAGATACATGAGTTGTTACTGACTTCAACTCTTATTAGAATAATTAACGAATAATTAACAATAACTCGTAAGGAGACTGTGTATTTATTTTTTACAAAATCATATTTCTAGAGGGGAACAAAAAGCTTTTTAAGTGTAATTAAGCTCTTAATCAAATATTAATAAGCTTGAGAATAAAAGTTTTCTAAAAATAACTCAAAATCCTAGAATAAAAAAATACAATTTGAGAAATACTAAGAAACTAAAATACATTTGTAATATTTGTAACAGAAGTACTAAAATACATTTGTAATATTTAAAAAAGATGCATGTGGAATTAAAATTACCTTTTTTTTATACTTCGAAACCCAAAATGCAATTATGCCTAAAAAGTAAAACAAACATAAAAAATAAAAATTTCCTAACTTCATATTACGAGAAAACTAAAAATTTGTCCTCTATATTAAATGACCCATTAATTTTATATTTTAAATAAGTTTTTTCATAAAGAAGGGCCTTGCAAAAAACTCCAAAATATCAAATCTGTTCAGGAGAAAAATGTTTAGGCCTCAAGATTTGTCACCCTTTTGATGAGTTACAATTATGATGAGTTATTTACTTATTTTATTTAATTCATTGTTATTTTCTAATGAAAATCTGCTTCTTATTTTACTTAACTACTAATCATGTTTTTCCATTTATACAATTCAAACTCATGAATTTGGATCAATGATATATAACTCTTAATTTTTCCCTCAATATTATCTTTTTATAGATTAGTAATAACTCCCTTAAGTTTTTCTATTAACTCCTTTAAATTTATAACTTTGTGCATTGGTCAAAAGATATTGTGCTGTCAGGTGTCTTGCAAGGAAAAGAAAAAAGAGCGAATCCCCAATTTCTTGTCTTGCGCTATTTTTTTATTTCCGTTTCCCTAAATGAAAAAATAAAGAGTAGCAAAAATACAATTGACAAAATGAAAAAATAAAGAGTACCAAAAATACAATTGACAAAAAATAAAGATAGATATGGATTGAAAAAGAATGAAATCAATCTTTACACATTACTTCTGTTAACAGAAAATTGAATCAGAAATTTCAATTTTTCTGATAATCACAATAAATTTCAATCAACCAACAGTTCTTTACTAGTCAATATCAGAAAGAAGAGGGGATGTAGGATCTTATATTTTTAAGGTGTCAACATCTGTCTAAGTGGACATATAAATGGTATCTGAATTTTAAGGCTCCAGAAAACATAAGTTAGGGAAGGAACCAAGTTAGCTGCAACATCAGTTATCCTGGCGTGGCATAGTAATAAGGCCAAATGTCACGGTGTTTCTATTATATCATTTTCACAGAACTTCCATGATCCATCGTCTTGCCTCTTCATAGCATACTTAACTTTGTAAGTGCTGTAATCAATAAATGAAAAAATTGATGTTAATATAATGGTAAAATGAAATCAAACCCTACATGTTCCCGGAAAATATTCTCACACAAAAAAATGGATCCAGAACGAATATGGACCCACAAAAAATGTGAATGAGTGCTATTGTACTCAACCCGTGCCGCACCTTTCTCATATATATATATATATATATATTATATGATTATAATTTTGACTGAAAAATATTATCAAAAACATTATTTGTATTATAATCTATGACAAATAATATAATTATAAAATAAAAAGAAACATATAAAATATTTTACACAAATTTACTAAGACAAAAATACAATTTACAAAAAAAATTGAGTTATTTATAAAATAACTCTTAATAAACTTACAACATTATTTAATGTTATTGTAAAAAATAAAACCATAGATTTATTTGTAATAATATAAAATTTTAGAGAATATCTTATAATTTGTTCTATATTTAATTGTACGATGGTTTATTTTTTATATCATATTTATTTATATGTAAAAGATATTGATTTATTGTCTTTATAAATAAGTAAAGTATGGGTGCGGGTGCGGTATGAATATATAAATACTCAACAGGTACGAAATAGAGATTAAAATTGCTAACCGTGTAGGTATGGGACTAGGTATAGATAGGTACATTTTTTAAACACAGGTATGGAGATGAGTACTATAGCACCATACCGAGACCCTACCCACTATCCCTAAAAGAAACCAGGATGCAGTGCTTGATTATTGTTAGGAAGGAAACGAGAGATCAGAATCGGATAGCCAGTGTTTTGACTACTATCTAGTATGCATGGAAGTACATCTTACAGATAATAGTTTGGGTTCTTTTGCTGTGAACCATCAATGAGTTCAGCCGCTTCCTCTAAGAGAGCTTCTATTTCTGCCATGTCACCTCCATGTCCATCTGATAGAATGTCAGCTCGAATGATGGATAACTTTAGCAAAAGAAATCTCCAGTGACAAGATCTTTCTTTTGCAGCATTGGCCAAATCTTTCCACTGTCAAGGATAAAAGCACCAATTAATCATTTTCTTGAGCTACATGACTTTGTATTCGTTTTTATTACATCCGATCATTATATTCATAAACTAACAAATTGAGTATTTCACAGCATGAGCTCATTAGTCTAGTCACTTGTCAAGAACATGAAAATATATGGGTAGAGGATAACTTCTAAATGACATTTGATTACATAAAGAAGGTTAAAATAAGCCACAGCATGCACTACCTGAGCAAGCATAGATTCGTCAAGAACTTCAGCCAGGCAATTCACTTCATGGCTAGGCCCCAAAGCTTCAGCTTTTATTGTTTGCCATTGCCTAACAATGGTTTCTGCTTCTTCCACAGGCATCGGTCTTCTGGAAACCTTAATAGGGGAGGATGATGAGGTAAGAGTGGTGCATAAATCACTATGATTTCCAGCAGCTTCCTGGTACAACAACTGTATCTTAAACATTGACAGGATCTTCATCAGTTTGTTTGCTATAGTACTTTGTCTAATATAAGCTGGACCTACAGGGTAGTCAGCTGAATCTGCAGTCCAAGCAATGTTATTATTGGCTTTAGTAATAGCCCAATGAGAACCGGTAAGAGTCTTGCTTAGTCCAATTCCTGACAACTTGATGGTAGCAAATGCAATACAACCCAATACAGTAAAATATGTTATTCTTTCAAATATGTATCCTTGAGGGAAGTAACTATGCCAAATTCCTGAATTGCGATGACTACCAAGGTTCCTTTTCACCTGAACAGGTGACTCAATAGGATTGCTTCCAGTTTCATTTCTTCCAGATAGCAAAGAATTCCGCAAATCGGTAGGAGTCAGCTGCTTGACAGCAAATCCTAGATTAGGAGAAGAGCTCATGTATGAGCGAGACTCCTCAACATCTCTTCGTTCTAAGGAGCCAGATGAGGATAGAGGTCTATGACATATGGTGGGCAATATTTGTTGAGCTCTAGAATTCTTGCTTCCAGAAAAAATCTTCTGAGCATTAAAGAAATTGGCCTACAGAAATGGTCATCCATAAACAATTCTTTCGAAATCAAAGTGACAAATTAGTTGTTGCCTACTATAATTGATCTCACCAGAGTTGGAGAACAATCTTTAGTATCCGGATATAACACAAGCACAGAATCTTTCAGCCACATTTGCTGCACAAGTTTAGTGAGAAGTCTGATATAAGAATAAAAAACTCAAGATTTTATCTCAAAACCTTGTGTTGAAAGATATAATGTAATTCTTGAAGCTTTTAATATCAGCTGTTATCTCATGTAAGAATATAACAAAAACTAGGAGAGATTATTCTAACACCAAAGAGACAAGTATTTTCTGTCAAAAGGAAATTGTTTCTATAAAAAAGGAACATATGTCTATGGCATTTGAATTTGAGGCTAGACTTTACATAAGAATAAATTATTCCAAAATACACTGCTCTTTGAAATCCAAGTCATAGTTAATTGCACATACTTAACATGTAACATGTCAAATACATGTCCCAAACAGCAACAAAAATAAGAATGAGCATGATAACAAGAGAAATACCAGTGATGGGTCTACAGCAGAAGCATCCATTATTGCCTTCCCCAAAACTGAATTGTTTTTGGGATTTGAATTTAGTTCAAGTTGCTTAAGCTTTTCAACCACCTCAGCCTCTGTGCCCTATAAGTTAAAATAAAAGTAATGACAAATTAAGCACAAACACTAGGGAGAATTGGAATGAGAGGTAAAAAATTATTGCTCCTAGAAACCAAGATTCAAAATGTACCTGTCCAAGTAGGAATAAGCAAAAAGCTTCCTCAAATTTCAAATCAATACCCTCTGAAGCAATCAAACATTCACATATGCCTTTTGCTTTGTTAATCTGCATAAAATTAATACAAACAATTTGTATCAAGATGAAATTAAGAAAGCCAATGTTTGAGAATGTAAGTCAAGAAAACAATATTTTTTAAATATGAACTATAACAGGAGAATTAAAATATGCCTAAAAGATTCAGAGAAGGACATACAAACTCTTTTTGCTTGCTGGAAAACCCAATCGCCATATGAGCTTTAAAAACTCTATAGAAACAGTTAGAATCAATTACTGCCCTTAAATTCTGTGATTCAATAGTCTTCTTATTCTTTCGCATCACAACTAAGTTATCCCAAGGAAGAAGATCAACTATCTCTTTAGCCAGCAAACTGTCAAATGCTTGGCTTAGAAAGGAAGGCCAGTCCTGTACTTGGCATGAAGCCTCAACATCAAGACCCTGCCTGAGCAATTCTCGCAAAGCCGAAATTGCACCTCGTCTTCTATCAACATTTTCAGGAGTATGGGGCATACTCAATAGTTCCAAGGTGCAAGCAGGAGCAAGCTCTTCAAGAGATTCTTCAATCTAGAAACCATGACAAGCATCCTCAGGGTTGTGTTCCATGCCTAATATACAGACATAATGTGATAATTCAAACAGGATAGAAGTTGGTTTTTCATGTTTGGTTTCAATTATTTTTTAAAAGATAATAATTTTTTTCTTTCCAAAATCTCTCTTAGAAAGCAGCCAAAAACACATGATTTTTTTTTTCAAAAATAAGTTAAACCACCATTACTACAATCTACAGGACAGTATGTTGGCTAGTAAAAGAGAATGAAAAGGGGAGCAATACAAATAAGGAAGAATGACGTTGAAATATAATTGATGGCGTAATAAAGCTGCTAAAAATAAATAAGTATACAAAGATACGAAGTATACTGTATTGCCTGATTATACCTAGGCTAGCTATTTACATGTTTACCTGAAGTATCTATTTTTAAAGCCTCTTGAATTATTTTAAGCAATAACAACCTAATGTTGAAATGCAAATAATCATTTTAATTTTTCACTAAATATGTGCACTGAATATCGACATAATGTTTCATTTCAAGAAACAAAAATTAAGAGTAACAATTTTTCATTTGTTGACTTTAATGATATTTTTCCTTTTCTGTTGAATGGAAGGGTAGGGTTTATAACTTGATTTTCACTCAAAAATATACAATTAGCAAACCAGCTATTGACTTAAAGATTTTTAGTTAATATACACTTTATAAGGTTTCTTACCTGAGATAGCAGTGCCATTTTTGCCAGAGATGATTTACTTCTTAGAAGACACTGGGCACGAGCAAGAGCTTCAAAACCTTGGGATACTTTTTTCTTCTCAAAGCCAATCTTCGCAACTGCACACTTCAAGAAAGCACCAATGGTTACGAACGGGAACTGGTATAAATTCAGGGATTAATATTCCAACCTATCTGTCCACATGTCTTACCTCAGCAAGCGCCATAGAAAGAATCAAGTCATCAGTATATGGCTTGGCATTTTGATGCTGAAGACTTGCCTGTCCAATCTCCAGCACAAGCTTTGATTCTCCAACCTGAACAAAATGATTATAATAGCAACAGTCAAAATATTTCAGCAAATGATATAAAAATTTGTACAAGTGAACCATTAGCAAAAATATAAAAAATGCCTAAGCACATGGGAAGTATACCTCTTGAAGAAGGCATAGAGCACCTGGCAACCAAGACCAACGAATTCGAAGTGAAGATTTAGGGGGAATCTTTTCCCTCAGGTTACCAGCATATTCTGGCTCAAAAAGAAGTTTATCCCTGACATCCATCAGAAGATCCTGCAAACACAATATTAGATAATAGCAACAAACAACAACTACTCCAATTACTTTATCTGCATGCATCTCAAAAGCCAAACTGGTTCATAATCATACCTGACGCACTGCAACAACATCAACTGTGTAGCCTTCCTCAATTTCTGCATTTTTCAAACTCATAACAGCCTTAACAATTTCATCTTTCTCAGCTCGATCAGGAACACCGATAAGCTGCAAGATGATGTAATGGAGCTATAAAGCATGAATCTTAAGACAAATGATAATTGGCAAGGATTAGCTAGCACATAACTGAATAACTATCACTCTAATTGTAAGCATGAAATTAAAAAAAAAAAAAAAAAAAAAAAACTCATCCTAGCTACTGAACACTCCCAGCGTCAACTCCTTCGCTACATGGAAAACAAAAATGCAGTCATCCAACCACTTCCAAGTTCCAATATACCATAACTGCATACAAGCACAGTTCCGCATGCAAGAATAATATGACAATGGGATTAAGGCATCAAACCAATACTAGAATTAGGATATTCCTGTTCTTTTTTCTCTACACAACAGTAGTTTCTGTAACAGCTCTGCCTCAATAATCAGACGGGCATATTTTTTGTAAAAATAAAAACAGCAAAACATAACAGTGAAACAACCATTCTATTCACAGAAATTTACAAGAACCAATAACCCGGTGAGGGGAATTCCTCACTAATAACCAATCATGATCCACCACTGGGAACATGAAGACATTTTTAGTTCCAGAAAACGTTTTCTATTGATATTTTTCATTTTCATAAATAACTACAAAACCTCTAGCTGTCAAAATGACTTTATTTCACATTCAAATATTTGCATTAAAAAAATTGCATCCTGTTTCGCTAAAAAGAGAAAACGATTATTGAACTATATAAAGACAACAGCATTTTCTAAATCGACATGCACGATAGGATTCTTCCTTGACCGTACTCATTTTCGACAACTAAAAAAATAAAAATATATAAAAAAAAAGAAAGAAAACCAAAACGCAAGCAGAGAGCAGAAAACGACAAGCGCAGCGAGCTGTATCACCTGGTAGCAGGAAACCGGAATTTCGATGTCAGTAGTCGATTTCGTCTGCGAATTTTGGAGAGTGCGAGTATCAACAGTCTTCAACTTCCTCCTGTCGAGCAAAGCATCACTCTTGCCTGCATGAGACGAAAGAGAAAACGACGCCGCATTACTAACATCGGTGTGAGAAGCGGGGAGCGAAAGCCTGAGGTCGCAGAAACCGATGCGAGAAATGGCGCGGAGAGAGGGAGCGATCGCAGCTGCGTAAGTGAAGGCCATGAGCTCTGACTCATTCCCCAACGTAAAACCCTAACCGACGAGAATCAGGTGCATTTTGTTGGAATTGGAATTGGCATTGCGCGTGGGAGAAGAAGCTGCAACTGCAAGACGCGATTGAGAAGAAAGTGTGATGGAGTGTGGAAAACGTTTAAGGGAGCCAAGAGTAACTGAAAGGAAGGGATTTTGGTTTGTGGAATGTGAATGCAAGTTATGAACAAATTCCAGGGGAATTAGGACATGCTTTATTTATTTCTCCCTTTCAATCTTCTTTCATTTAATTGTTAATAATGTCTCAGAGATAACCCATTTTTTGGGGATTTAACCTATATGGTCATCCATGCCTCATTAAAACTCTGATATGATAATGTCTCTTCTCCACGTTAATTATACGAATACTTAGGACCACCTTTTGGAATATATTATACTGCAATAGTATTAATTAATTATTCATCAAAATGCTTTCCAGTATATATTACTTGAATTCTACTAACCTAAACTTTTATTTTAAAAAATGGCTTCTTAAGCTTAAATTAGGGTTTAAAAGTCATATAAAAAATTTTAAATTATCATTCCATCACACACTACATTCCTAAGCTTGTAAATCAATTTGTAAGAAACTTGTAAATCACATTTGATTAAACTAGAACAACTTAGTAAAGATTATAAATTATAAATAATTTAATAATTACATAAATAATATAACATAATAATAATAATAATAATAATAATATAAAAAAATAAATAAAAATTACAAAATTTTTAAATTAAAAATTAGAGCAAAATTATAAAATTCTAAAAATGGAGAGAATAAAATTAAAAAAAAAAACAAAATAAATTCATGGATAAAAACTAAAAGTATAATTTAATTTTGATTTTACTTAAACGAAATATATAATTTGGAATATGAATTAGAATTTAGAAGCAAAATATTGAATAATGATTAAACAAAAAAAGAGATGAAACCATTGCTGTACTTGAGCTGAAAACTGGAGACAAGTGGCGATTTACAGGGAAGAGAGGCACAGCAAAAACAAAGCCCCCTTGTTCCGGCGTGGCGCGTGCGAGCAGTGAAGAAAGAAGCAAGCTTGAGCTCTAACAGCAATGGCGCGAGGAAAGGCGAAGAAGAAGAAGAAGGAAGAAGGTGAAGACAGTGATGTGACGAACCCAGAGACGTTAGAGCGCAAGAGGCTTAAATCCTTCGCCTTTTCCAACAACATTCTCTCCGAGTGCCCTGCTCGGAGCTCCGTTCACCTCAACCCTTCCTCCCTCGTCGTCAAGCACCACGGCAAAGACATCATCAAAAAGTCTCAGAGGAAGAGCAGCAGGTTCCTCTTCTCCTTCCCCGGACTCATTGCTCCCGTCGCCGGTGGCAAGATCGGTGAGCTCAAGGACTTGGGAACCAAAAACCCCATTCTCTACCTCGATTTTCCCCAGGTTGCTTTTCTCTCTGCTTTTTCGGATTTCGAATGCAAGTTTGGGTTTTGGGTTCTGGGTTTGCCTTGCTCTTCAGTTTCCACAATTCGGTTGTAAGAACGGGAAATTGGGGTTTTCTTTTTAATGATCATTTAGGCCTGGTTTAGTTTGGGGAAAGCAAATTATATTTTCATTTTGTTTTAAGTTTGTCTAAAATATTGAACTTTGATTTTCACTGTTTTTTATGTACACATTGAGTTTCTCGAATTGGGTTCTGAGAACAGGAAATTAGTGTTGTTTTAGATTTTTTTTTTCCCAATGATAATTTAGGCCTCTTTTTGTTTGAGAAAATGTTTTTTATTTTCAAGTTTGAGTAGGAAATAGTGAAAAAGGAAAATTGAAGCAGAAAACAATGCTTTGCCGTGTTTCCTATATAAGCATTTCACTACAGAAAATAAAAAGTATTCTTCATTTTTCTAATGCCAAGTAAAGATAGAAAATGAAGAAAAAACGTTTTCTCAGACCAAACACGACTGAAAGTGTAATTCTGCTTGCAATTTAGCCTTTGATTTTAATTTATGTATATCTTTTAGTTCTAGAATTATTTAGGTCCTTTATTAATGAACTTCTCCTTAAGTACTTAAAGGCTTATAGCTGAAGAAAAAGTTAAAATGTATTGAACTTCTCTATAAGCTAAAATTAACTTATGCTCGTTATCTTTTGGAGAAATTAAATGAAAGGAGCTTCTACAAAGGTTGAGTTCATAAGTTTATTTTAGCTTATGTGAAAAGCTCAATTTATCTTACCTTCTTATTTTCTTCTGCTAAAAGCTCAATTAAACTTGTTTTGCGAGCTGAGTATAGTTAATATTTTTTCAGCCTTCTGTTTGAAATATTATTTGTGATTACTGGTTTTCAGTAGCTGTTTGCATTGGTTCTCTATTAGTTCCATTCGGCTTCTTTTGAGAAATGTCAGGGGATTTATTATGAAGTTGTGAACATCAAGCGTATGTGCTAAAATGGATGTTCAGTCACTAATGGATTTTTATTTGCTGTTGTGTGGTTGACTAAAATCGTGTAATTGTAACTAGTCTGATGCTGCCCCTGATTCAGCATAATTATACATGACAACTTGTTGATCAAACTAATTGGAGGAGAGTAGAAAGCAAGAGAGTGAATGTTTACATATCTAATGTTTTTCTTTTAAACTTTGAAGCAGTTTTGATTAAGACTTTTGATTTGGTATATTGTGTATTGGTAACTGACAAGATGCATTTTCACTTTCACTTTACAGGGTCAAATGAAGTTATTTGGGACCATTGTATATCCAAAGAACAGATACTTGACTCTACAGTTCTCTAGAGGTGGAAAGAATGTGATGTGTGAGGATTATTTCGATAACATGGTTGGTTTTTTTACTCTTCATGGTTATTTTGTTTGCCTTTGAGACACGAATTAGAGCTAGGTTGATTAATGTTTAATTATAAGGGGACTAATAAATGCCTAGTCAAAAAACTTCCTTGTGCATACTTGCTTATCAAAGCCTTTTCGATCATAATTTTATATTGGGATTTGGGAAAATAGTTACATCATACATGGGTAATAGTGGTATTAGTTAGCATACCTTTTTTCTTGTTTCATTTTTCATATCAGATTGACATTGGCTTATGTAGGATGGATGAAATGATGCATTGGTATTTCTAGAATATGGTGAGAAGTAGTCAAACTAAACTTTAGTTAGTGAGTAGTGACAGCTAGCATGGTTCCCATTTCATACATAATGCAATTTTAATTCCTATGTTTATGATATTAATGTTCATTATTGATCCATGTCTCCTTTGAAACATACATGTGTCTACATTTAGCACTGTTGGCATTCTTCCCCTTCCTCATGCTCTTTTTACTTCTTCTTGGTCTAGACTCTAGACATAAATGTTTTCTGCGTTTCTTTTTTCTTTGTTTACTAATTTGTATCTTCTGGAATTGGATCATTTGGGATTTTGGGTATGTACTTATGTTCCTTATCTGCAAATCTTGATTTTACTAGATTGTTTTTTCGGATGCATGGTGGATCGGGAGGAAAGATGAAAACCCAGAAGAAGCCAAATTGGAATTTCCTAAGGAATTGTATGAGGTTAGGAGTTTTTAAATTATAATAGTTGCCTGGTCATAAAGCATCTTTTGTTTTGCTGTTTGGCCTGAAGAAAATATGAAGTCCATTTCTGTTATCTATTCATGGAATGTCCTTCTATTTCAGGGACAACAAGCTGAATATGACTTTAAAGGGGGTGCAGGTGCAGGTGTGGCTTCTGTAGTTAATCCAGGTGTTTGCAGTACCAAGATTCAACGTGCAGAGCTAGAATCACCAAAGACACCCACTGATGATTTGTCAGACAGTGAAATACATTTAGAAGATACAAAGGAATTGGCTCCAGTCAGGCATTCAGCTAGAACTTCAGGAAAATCATACAAGTATAAGCCTCTTCTATTCTATATTAGTTTACTTAATGTGTGCTGCTTCCCAGCCATTACAGAAAATGTTGTGTTATGCGTTACAAAGATTATTTTCCAAAAAATATACAGCCTGTTTAGTGAGGACGAAATTGGAGGGGGGGTAGGGGAAAGGATGAAATTATTTTGGTATTTCTCGCCTATTTTCACTCATCTCTTCTCTAATTCTCTTCAACCAAACACCTTTAATTATTACTTTATTTCTCACCTATTCACATTAACCCTTTTTATTTTCATTCATCCTGTTTCTCTCCTCTCTACTAAACAGTGCATTAATTCTTATGATTTTGTTTTTGTTTGATCATTTATTTTTGATTTATTTAACATAAAGAAGAATGTCTGACTTAAGTAAAAATTATAGCATTTGTGTGTGAAAGCCATATTCATTTAGTTTTTTTGTTGGAGCAGATTTGCTGAAATTTCTTCCGGTGATGATTCTGGTGAAAACACCCCTGACCTTTCTGAACATGAAGAGGAAATGGCAGAAGTAGATACTACTGTAAATTATGATATAGCCCAAATATCCTTGTAGTCAGTTTGGAATCCCCTAATAATTGTGGGGAAAAAATGCTAGATGTGTTTTTTCAAACAATTCTTTTTATATAACATCTCTGAATTTTGCACCCCATTTCCAAGGTTACACCAAACTGACCCCTATACTTTATTAGTTGATTGGATGGCGTGTTCAACTTTAATTTTCCTTTTGATTACCTGCCAATCTGGAATTGATAACTTCTTGATCATATATACTATTTTATCGTCAGTGAATTCACTGAATTGATATTTTATGTTCTTTAATTTGACAGATACAGAAAAAAAATGTTTTTGACCTTGATGATGAGGATGATGCACCAGTAGACCAACTTGCTGAGGAAAATAAGAAGTCTGCTTCTCGATCAAAATGTAAAAAAGTGTCTCGATCTGCTTCAGCCAATGCATCTACTGAAGTTAAATCTGGTAGTCATCGTTCACTTGTTCAGGCTACCATATCCTCATTATTCAAGAAAGTGGAAGAAAAGGTAAGCTTTTGAAACTGTTAGAATGAGAACTGGCACTTTCTAGATCTAAAGAAAAATGTTAAATTGTCTGTTCATCCTTTATATATTTTATAAATATATAATATCTGTATGCATGTGTTAGGCCCCCTATTAATAAAGTCCATAGTAGAAGGTCTGAAAGTGCTGGATTAGAGAGACCCACCACTGTTGTAAACTGTAATTAGCTGAATGAAGAATATGGAAGGGGAGGCAGGCTAGTTTCAATAGAAATGAGAGAATAAATGAGAAAATCCTTGTTGTGAGTTTGATCAGGAGAGATAGGATAGTACTCTCAAATGTCTGAGATGTATCTCATTCTTTCTTCTTGAGGAATTTTACACACTTTTCTTGCATTCTTTTTCTTCTTCATCCATACCTAGCTGTACCGGTACATTCCAGCATGTCAATATTAGTTTGCTCTTATTTCAGATATTCAAGGAATTATGGTAAAATAGTATATAACATATGTCAGGCTTAAAGTTATATGATTACTATATCTCTAAGCAACTATGGAAAAAGTTATTGATGTGCAAAATAATGCTGCTTTAGAGCAAGTATTCTCTACACAATAATTATAGTGGACTAATTATAGTGGATCTAAAGTCCGAGTATCGTATCTGAAGAACTAGAGGCAGTTCTCTATTAATTCAATTCAAAAGTAACAAGAACAATTTGTAGTTTTTTTTTTTTTTTTTTAAAGGCAAAGAACAATTTATAGTGAACGATAATTTGAGGAAATATTTGTTTCATTGTTCAATAAGGGACTCGAACAGACAATAAAGAATAGAACTGGGGCTTAATAGGCTAGAGCACAGGATTGTGATTTCAAAGTGTTTTACAGTCTATTAAGTGAACAATTCAATTTTTATCATTCACTGATTACCAAATGCTATTGATGTTGTGTATTTGCTCATATTGTTAATTTTAGAACCAATCATAGTGGAATTGCTTTGGTTCAGATTGAAAACAAAAATAAGAGAAATTTAATCCAAATTCATCAAATTAAATCTAATCGGATAGGATAGGATAAATTATAATACAAATTCAATCCAAACCGATCTGTTTTCACCCCTAAATTGTGGTATGTGCATACATCCCCATAGTTCCATTTACGTTTTATCTGACTTTCTTTCTATAAATTGAATGAACATCAATCTCCCTGATATGATTACTTGATGCGCTGAAATGTCTTAGAAAATAATAAACTTTGCACCAATCTTGTACTTTTCCTTGAGTCAATAGTTTGACATTTGAATAATCAATGTAGGTTGAAGATGATGACCACGACGACATTGAAGAATTTTCAAATGCTTCAGAGGTATTATTTCCTAACCTTACACATGCCTGCACTCACATAGATGCATGTACACAATCTTATAGGGGTTTATTTTTTAATGTTTATAGTTTTATAAAAGGCATGGGTTACTTAATCTATAGACTGATTGTGTTTATAATAATTGCTTTGTTTAGGATATTGATGGAAGTGATGAAGACTGGACTGCTTGAGTGTAATCGAAGTTGTGATTGCTAGGCACAATACAAGGTCATGAAAGGGATGTGATACCCTTTATCTCGCTACACTAAGATAGAACGTGACCACTTGACTTCGCTTGCCATGTGGTTATGATGAGATTTGTTCACTGTATACCAATCCAATCATCACCTCCAAGCTGTTTAGATGTATACTTCTAAAGTTCAAATTTATTGAATTTTAAAACGAATACTATTTAAAATTAAGCATAAGGAATAATTTTTAAAAATGATGATTGACAACTGTTTGTACACAATTTTCTCTCCTCACAAACCCTTGTCCCTTTTCCCCTGGTTTTATGAAGAATCAATTTTGAATGTTTTTACCACTTGTGCAAATTTAGATTAGATTTGAGTCAAATTTATTAATATACGCCACCTAGCGTACCTGCAACGATTAAGATTATTCAACTTGCTTTTTCTTTGTTTAATTTATTGGCAAATTCGTAGTAGAGAATCTTTAGGAGATAATTTATTATACCATTTCTTTTAATTTTTTTTATATATGAATGAATATAAATTTTTAATTTCAATTTACAAGTAAATAAAATAAAATGTTATGTATCAATAAAATTATTTCTGATCAAATTTATGAGCTGAGATGCCTATAAATTTACTTTTATTTTAGTTTATGTTTATGAAAAAAATGCATTTGTCGTGGTGCTTAGCTTTTATCTTTCACCAATCATTGACCAATTAACTTCAACTGTTCATAAAAAGTTGGTAAATTAAAAGAATAGAGATAGACTCTTCTATTCAATTGTAATTTCCAAATTTTCATATTATAATTTAGGTTTATATAAGTTTTTTACCCTTCAAAAAAAATTATTTTTGGTTTTTGAAATTCAAAAATATCTTTTAGTTCCTGAAATTAATTTTAGTTTTTATATTAATATTATTTGTTTATAAGTTTCGGTATATTTGAATGTACCAGATGTGAAATTGAAAATTGAGAAAATTAGAACTCGAAAAAAGAGAGTACAAAAACATGTTTTTTTATCAGTAAAAATTTTTAATGGTGTTGACAGGAATAAAATGACTAAAAGTGAATCAGAACTAAAAATAAATATTTTTTAATTTTAAATACTAAAGATAATTTTTGTAAAGATTTAAGGACAAAAAATTTATCTAATTCAATAATTTAATAGTATAATTATTTCCCCGACTGAGCCAAAATCTAATGCATTCTTATATCCTTTCATGCAAGTAAGGGAAGCATGTAAAGAATGAATGACTCTAACTGGAATCCGACCCATTTTTAGCAGTGTTCTTACATGGAAACCGAATATATTATTCTCAATGAGGGAAGGGATTCAAAAGTCAAGATTGTCTGTTTAGTGCATCTTCAGAAAAGGTGTTCCACTTTGGTTCATGGTCACGTGTTCTATAATTAGACTGCACTTGCTAAGACTAGTCAAATATAACTCCTACAAGTTTTGAGTCCAACCTCAAATTAAATTTATGTTAAAATCTAAGATAGTTGGAACTTGACCGTCAATGCATCTTCCTATTCTTTTATCACCCATCGTAAAGGAATTACACCAGTTTTGGTTACTGGTTAATCTAATGGACCTTAAAAATCACTTTTTCCCCCTCAAAAATTGCTTTCGTCTACTGGTATGAAAGATACTTGCACTCTTGCAGTGCAAAACCAAAGCTCACTCAAGATTGCAACCATTCCCACGTTAGCACACTTTTGGATTTTTTTTATTAATTACTCTAAATTTTATTAGCTGAAAGAAAGAACTCAGCTCACAATTCAAATTAAATGGCACTTAACGTCATCAAAATAACTCTCTTTGGTAATACATGAAACAATTATGGCACTCTCACAGGAAGCATATTTGAAATGAACTTGTTTTAGGACCCACAGATAAAACGTTGCAATCTAAACATGTAAACATATATATTCTTACTGATGTAATACACAATTTTTTTTTTTTACTTCTAAGTTGTTTGGTTCAACTATATATGGCTGCCAAAGTTTAATGTCACCAATTTAAGTGATGCTTCACAGATTTACAAGGCAGTAACTTTTCACAAGATATCAGCCCAAGTCCAATTCAAACAAGACCTTAATTCCCTAAGAAAGCATCAACCCTTGCATTTGCTGCTCTAGACAAGAACTTCATACAAATTGGTGGCTTAACTCCAACAAGAGCAAGTATTGAAGCAGGCAGCGTCCATATTCCATCCCCACATATCAAACCAGAAGCTACAGCTGGTGCAAAGGCATCTGCCTTAGCCTTGTTAATCCTCTCCCACACATACAATATCAGACTTCCAACACACATGTCGATGGCAAAGTATGGTCCTATGTAGAAAGGTATTGCCATGGCCATTGGAAGTGGTACGAACCTCCCTTTCTTACCAAGGAAATCTTTAAACAAGTTTATTGCTACAGCGGCAGCAAAGAATATGTAACAAAGCAAGAGGCAGTTTTTTGGCAGAAAGCCAAAACCTTGCACCCCCAGTATGGCCATATTTCGGTATATGATTGCGTATGGGGCAGGATATTCACTTGTAGATCTCCCAAGGTCAGGAAAAGCTTTGTAGAAAATCCAAAACACACAAGGAGAAATTATACAACCCATTGTTGTGCCAATTATTTGGCTCACAAACATGGAGCGTGGCGAAGCCAGTGTAAGGTAGCCAGTCTTAAAATCCTGCATCAGGTCTGAGGCCGTGGAAACAATGTTCATCATCACTCCACAAGCTGCTAGGCCAGCGAGAACTCCACCGTGTGCTGCACCAGCCCATGCTCCAATTGTGAAGATGGCTAGCTTTCCATAAGTGGATGCAAGGGACCAATCTGTTAACCCACAACCATAGGCATTGCAAAATGCCAAGGTGGGAGCAATTAGGTAGATAACAATTATGAAATACCATTTTAGTTGGGGGAAGATGTGTGGCAGAGTTGCTGTAGAGATGGCAGCAATAGCAACGTAACCTGCTATTGCAAACCATGTGGGAATTTGATCTTTAAGGAAGAGTTGGATGCGGCGCTGGTCATCATAAGATAGCTGAGGATTTGAGGGGGAGTCTTGATCTGCTACAGGAAGGACATTCTCCCTTTGTTTTTCCTTGATTTGATGATACAACCCCCAAAGGGTATGGGTTAGCACCTTTATGAAGTTATATAAACCATCTCCTAGGATTAAGGCAATGGCTATAAATACCTGAGTTCAAGGTATAAGGTAAATCCAATTAATTGAAAGGCCCAAGAAAGAATGTAAAGTATTGTGGTACTAGAGGTACTTTATTATATAAAAAAACTTACCCTATAACCTTGGATGCCACGAAGGTTGCCATCACCAAGGCCCTTAGCAAACCAATCACCCTCTTTGGTTTTTATGAGAGGCCACATTATTCCCCATGAAAGAATTCCTCCAAGAAGCACTGATATATTTATGATATATGGGCAAATCATTCCCACTCCAACATAGATTGCAGAAAAATCAAAATGGAACCTGCAAATAAGTTAAGATTTGACTACCCAATCCACATTAGAACATGTCTGATTTGAAGTATATTGTTGTTAGATTTATGCATGTTTACTCTCTAGATATTATACTTCATTAAAAAGGAAGATGTGACAGCATACCTGTTTTCATATGCTTTAAGCCCCAATGAAGGGAAGGCTTGAAATCCACACTGATCAGTAGCTGTATAGAACCATTGAAAGAAACCCCATAAAAAACTAAAACTGAAGAATTTTCCCAGCATTTTAACTTGCTTCCTGGAAGAGTACAAAAGAAACAGTAAATTAGTTTGTATGTCTAACTTCTCATAGTCACTTCCAGTTTCATTGAGTCAAACCTTGCTAGTTTGGCTCCTTGAGGAGTGTGGAAACTGTTAATGAGATGTGCAGTTGCAGTACCACTTGGATATGTCAATTTGAAGTCAATGATCATAATCTACAGCAAATAATAGAAGCATAACTTAATCAAGCCTATGGCAAGTGAAATAAATAAATAGTGATAATAATAGCTAAAGGGATAAAATGATAAGGGGAAAAAAAAAAGAAAAGTGTGCAAGTTTTCTAAATGAGGCCCTATTTAGATAAACTTCTCAATAAGTACACAGAAAAAATTAAGAATGTAAAATGAAATTATAAAAGCTATCTCATTTATCTTCTCCAAAGGCTAATTTTAATTTATGCATAAATTAATTTTAACTTACAGGTGAAGCTAATTAATTCATTTTACCTTCTTATTTTCTTCTCATATACGTTCTTATCGACAAGTTTATCTAACTATGGCTTTAATATATTCATTTTCAAATCTATTAGGAATGAAATGGAATTTTAGTTGACAATGCAATCATTATTTCAAGAATGCGTGTGTGTCATACCTTTCGTAGAGGTACAACAGAGAAGAGACCGAGAAAGCTAACAACAAAGAGAAAAGCTATTATCCACCCTAATTTTGGGTCCTTGAAATCACTAGTGTCGGTGGATTGGTTGGCTATTTCTTCGCTCATTCCAAAGAGGTAACTTCCAAATCCACCTGTGGATACAAGTAAATCACAGAATGAATGAAAAACTTTCATTTAACTGAGGCAATCATGATATCAGAAGACAAAAAAAAAAAGAAACTGATACTAGATTATCCATAGACGCTAAAATTTGTTTATTAGAAAACAATTTGCAGAAGCTTTCTCCTTTTAGCTTCTCCAAAATTTCATTTTAACTTGTACACAAGTCAATTTTAGTTTATGAGAGAAGTTCATTTCATTTTTCTTATTCTTATTTTGTTCTCCTATTAGTACTTACAAAGAAGTTTATTCAAATAAGGCCTTAGATTTTTTCACATGTATAACATCAAAATCTCATTCTACAGTTTTTATTTGTTCTACAGTCCAATTAACTAATACATCAAATTTCAACCAGATTAAACAGTTGCAATGCTTCATTTCAAAATATGATGCAAGACTTTTAATGATACGAGATTGGTAATTTTTTAACTAATGATGAAAGACGAGATAAAGAAATTTCTACTGATGTTGAGTTTGAAGTTGGAAGCGAACATCAACTAATCATTCAAGCACACCAACTTGGTTTACTAAATGAGGGCCAAAATTTTCGAAAGTTCTTGTCATTAGTTGAAATTTGAAAACAAAGAAAAGGACGTATCTTTCAAGGAATGGACAAATTTGACGACTTTGCAGCTCATCTCCCCTTACTTTTCCAAAGTTAATATTATTCTAGAAGATAGTCATAGTGAAAAGAAGTGACCTTTTGATAACAAACGATTGTGATACCCCCAAAATAAATGAGAATTATGATATCGTCCGGCCAAAAGTTTCTTCTAATTTATTCAATAATAGGAACAGAGAGAGTTGACTCGAAAATTAGGAAATTTAAAAGAAGAAGAAGAAGAGGAGGGTTGATTATAAACTGATTCAATTAACCATTCCAGTGGTTTATCAATTATCATCTTTAATCTGGTACAACTACTTAGGTTTTCTCCTTTGAAAATTTTCCTTTTTAGATGATTTAATAATTAATAGTGAGAAATTGATTTCTTTTTTTTTTTTTTCCGAGGAACCAGATTTGTCCAGACCAGAAATTAAAGTACGCCAAGCTGAAATCCAAATCCAAATCCCCCAGAAATGATGACACCGACATAGAATCTGAAACCGCATGAAAAATCTAGTTTTTTTTTTTTGTGTGTGTGAATTTGAAGCAGATGAAACAAAAAAAGGGGTGACAGGAAGAAAGGTACCGCTAAAGGCTATGCCAGAGGAGGCGACAACACAGGTTTGGATGACAGTGTTCTCTTGCCTTGTGAAGGGTTGCCTCAAAAAGTTAGATTTCTCCAAAAACTTTGTCCAAGTCTTGACAAAGAAGAAGCCGAGAAGACCAGCAGAGACGTTGAGAGAAGGAATAATACCAGTGGTGAGGTTGAGCTTCATGACAATGAAACTGAAGAGTATGCTGAGTGCAAAGCTGACCACAAAGGCTCTCACAGTCAATTGGTTCCTCCATGATGGGACCAGAAGGTGCTGGAACACTCTCTCCACAGAACCCTCTTCCTCTTTCAGCCTCATCCCACTACCCTTTTCCCTCAGCTTCTCTCCATGCTCATCTTCATTATCACTTCCATTTTGAGCCATCATGCTAGATTCTAATTGGTTATTAAACTTTGTTTTTTGTTTCAAAGGGTTGAGTTGCAATGGTGCATGGCGGGTATTTATGGTGGGTGGATGACAGAGAGAGAATGTGAACGTTATAAACAAGTTGAAGCCAAAGCCAAAGTCATGGTGGAGACCTGAAAGTGGAAACTTGTAAGTGGAATAGAGCACAACACATCCTTCATTCCTACTATTATAATAATTGCACTTTCTTTTTCTTTTTTTTACATTACCCAACACTCTTTTTTTTCTCTTTCTAGCATACATATTTATTAAAAATATCTGTTTCTCTCCTTCCTACTTTATATATTTAAAACTTATGCAACTTTGTTTTGTCATTTTCTTAAATTTATAATTTTAATCTTATATTTTTTTCTATTTTCAATATATCCTTAGTGTTAGGTCCTAATTTTGATCATTTTTGTTAAACTAAAACAGTTGACCATTAATAAATTAAAAATAAAGTAAAAGTAAAACTTATTTAATTAAAGAAATATTTAAATAAATTTTTTTAATAATTAATATTAAATAAAAATATATTATTAATATATTGTTGCTCTTTACTGTTATTATTATTTGGTTTATAATAATAACTATGATTATTTAATAGATTTTAACTAAGAGGCGAATAAATTAGTCAAATTACTATTTCTTTTACATTATTGCAGTTTTTTCTCTTTCCCTCTTTTCATTATATTAAAGTATTAAACACATACTAACATAAATGTGACATACTTTATAAATCTGTAAAAAAAATTATTTATAAGAAAAAACTAAATTTATATTTATTATAAAAATGGGTTAATATAATGTAATTTTACCAATTTTTTAAAAATAAATATTTATTCCTAAATTACCTTTCAATATTAGAACTTAAACTTAGAAGAAAACTCTGATTATATTATGCTTTAAAAAGAAAAATCTAATTAAATAAATATATTTTTATAATATTATTAAATAGAATTAAATTATTTGAAATTTACTTATTTGAAACCAAATTTATGGATTTTTTTACTTGTAATTCAAAAGAAGAGAGTCAGTTTTTAGATATCCCAACTTTAGTTTGCTATTTCTTTTTAGTTCATGAATAAATTAAAATTTAAATGTGTCTAGCCAAAATATTACATATGATATATTCAAACTTAATAAATTATTTTATTAATATTTAATATATAATTTGATACTTTATATTTGTAAATAATTGACAAACATTTTATAATTTAATTATTTTTCAATGTTTTGAATTATTAAGGGATTTTAATATTTAATAAATTAAGAAAACACTTAATTTACTTGAAAATAATTTTAAAATTTAATGATATTCTTAATATATTTTTTAGCAAATAGATTTTTAAATTCAAGATGAAGAATTTTCTTTTTATTTAAATCTACAGTATATTATCTTTTCCAAATAAATAAGGATGAGACACTCTATGCGTATGGATGGATGTACATATAGTAAATATATTTATTTTAAAATATATTATTATTACTATTAGTATTATTTTTCTGAAGAAAAATATATTATTATCATAATCATTTATTTAAATTTAGTTACCAAAATCATGTTTCAAATGAATTATCATGTTAAATGTTAGAGATATTTTTACAAGTTTTAAGTATTAGAGTTAAATATTCAAATACTATGCCGATAAAAAAAAATTCAAATATTACTTCTTTGTAAATGGGTCAGACTATCACTTTTATTTCCATGAATGAAACAATATTTTCTTATAAAAACAGTATATTTTAAATAAGTAAGCAATTAATATTCTTAATTTTATATTTAATTTCATTTTTTATTTCTATTTCATCTTTCAGTAAAAAATATTATTAAATATTTAATTGATAAATTTAAAAATTATTCAAGGAAAATTTTGATAAACTTAAATTAATTTTTTTAAGTTAAAATTTATATTTATATGATAAATGATTAAATTAATATAGATCAAGCTTATAAGTTTAAAAAGTTTATTCTCTATTCTAATTCTTTATATTTTTTAAATATAATAATAAAAATTAGTTATTCATTATTATCCTTAAATTTTAATAAATGAATTATAAGATGGAGAATAACTCTTTTTTTTAAAAAAATAAGTGATCCTTTTATTTATTTATATATATATATATATATATAAACTTAAATAACTCCTTTAGTAATGTATACTTTTGTTCACATAATCTTTAGAACATTAATTGAGTTTTTAATAATGCTATAAAATAATTAAAATATTCATAAAAATATTGAGCAAAATAATCCTAATTACCATATATTTGTATTATATATATATATATATATATATATATATATAAAAGATTTTTTTTACATACTATGAACATTTTGTTGTACATAAAGATAGCTTATTATGGGTAAGACTATTGAATTTTTTTAAAAAAAATTAATATTGTATTTTTTATTTGTAGAAATTAAAATCTTTAGAATTGAATTAGATAAAATTTTAAAATTTATGTTTACATATTTAAAGTTTGAGTTTGAAATGAATAATTAAATTAAAATAATTTTATATAATTAAGTTGATCTATAAGTTGGAAGATATATGAGATATACATGATGTTAAGTAGTATTATTCTTTATCCATAGACTATTGATGAATGTAGGAGATAATAGTGGCTTTTGTGGTCAAGTAGGGATTGGAACCATTGTGGCGTCGAAAAGTGGGATAATTGGTACTAACATTGTATATATCTACATTTTGTGCCAAACCGTGTTTCAAATTTGAATCGATGTCTATCTCTCTACATTCATTCCATGCCCTAAAAGGTAATCAAATTTGTCTCTTGTGGATAGACTTGTTCACGCACCATGATTCTACAACATGCCTATTTTCTCTTATATTTTTAATTTCTTATAATCACATTCAAATCTTAATTTTAGGTAACAGTGGCTGTTTAGAAAAAAAAAACAACAACAACAGTGGCTATTCTAAAATTTGCCCAACCATTATCAGTGTTAGTCAAATAATGTTTGTAATATTTTTTTTTACTGTATTTGCATCGTTTTTTATCGGATTAATATCTATTTTTTATAAAATTTAATGCTTAAAATGTAAAATTATTTTATATAATTAATTTTTTTATATATAATAAATTTTTAAATTTTATCTATTAATATTTATTAGATCCTTTTTCTCTTTTTTAAATATTTGAATGTGGTTGGCAATTCATTCTTTTTCTTTAGGCACATTTATGCTAGTTTTTACGTTAATACTACAAAAGAAAAAACGTACAAGCTATCGCTTCTCAATTAAGCATCTATGATTTTGTGCAATGCACGTGTAAACATACTATATTAAGAATTTATTCTAATTTAAAATTAAATTTAATTAAATTTTATATTGGATAAAAAAATTATAGCTAATTATATCGTTAACTTTTTCTATAATTAAAATATTGATAAAAGACTAATTTAGTTTTAAAATTTGTCCTTAAAATTAAGAAAGATTCAAATAAGTCTTGAAAATTTTAAGCTTTATTTAAGTTTATGAAATGAACCTCTTTAGTTTCTTGTTTTAGGAAAAATGGATTTATTTGAGTTCTCTTCAATTTTAGAGATTAAAATGATAGTAAGATACAAATTCAAGAAAGATTAAAATTAAAAAATCATATCCAACCTGTTGATGCATAGAATGAGAAAAATATTGGACTAAGAAAACAAGGTTTTGTTTTAGCTTGTATTGTCTGTGAAGGATTTTGTATTTTGACAATAATAAAGAATATGAACTGTGAAATCTGCGAGTTTCGTGTAAAAGACAACCTGGCTGTAATGTTAATGGTGAATGGTAGTACTGATCTTTTTATTTTATTATTATTTTTATTTTGCATAATTGGACCCCACACAACAATGTCGGAAACCTCTCTTTTCTATTTCTAGTTTTTGTTGTCAGTGCACACATAGTTGACAATTGACACCAGAACAAAGCTTCTGCCAACTTTTTCATTTTCCTATAAAACATTATTTTTCGATCACGTCGGATTGCTGCCATCATGATCTTCTAATGAAAATGAAATCCATGGAATCTCTATAAACAAATAACTTGAGAACCAATAATTCCATCTATTAGAAAATATAAGATGTGATGCCTAAGATTTGATCTTAAGCAACTACTAGTTTTAAATAAGAAAATTAATTATCAGCTGTTCAAACGCAAATTAATTAAAGTCAAATATTTATTCTAATTAATTCATTTATCCATAAAATACTAAAATTCATATTTTTTATCAATCCGTTCAAGGGAATATTGGGAAAAAAAAAAAAGAGACAATTATAGACATCTATTGAAGTACCACCGAATCGTCTCCGCAGGAAATTATTCGATAACCAAATTATATATAATGAAGTGTATATAGATCATGTTTTTTATTTTTTGTTTAAAGTTTGCAAAAAAAAAAAATTTACTGACTGATTAAAGCAATTTATCAAACGGTTATGCATCAATCAATCAACCAACATGAGATGATTTTAATTAAATTGTTGTAGTTAGTAACTTGTCTAATTATTTAAAATCTTTAAAAAATTATCTAATTTAAACATAATTATCTATATAAAAATTACATGTAATCTCAATTAAATAAGAGTTTAAAAGTTATATACTAACATAATAAAAAATTTTAAAAGTTATTTTATCGTGTATATAATATTTATTATAAACTTATTTAAATAATAGTTTGACAGGCCAAAAAGTATCGTCTATTTTCTCATTAAATAAATAATACTTCTATATTACGAATAAAAAAAAAATACAAGATTGTTATTGTATTAAAGAGATGGTCTCGTAATCTAACATGATTTTGACGTTCTTATTTTCTTCTCCCACTATTTTCTGACTGTGCTAAACATGGAATATATTTTTGTCTCTAATATGGTGTTAAAGTCAGTCAACCATGTTTTGCATCTTAATTCTTCATTAACACGTCGTCGTTTTAACTTAATGTGATTCTCGTCGTAATTGTAGAATCTCGAAGAGAGAATTTTCTTTTAGTCTATCACCATGTGTTCATGTGATTTTTGGGAACATTTCAATTCATTATAACCTTAGCAAAAATAATTGATCGATGCCTCGTTAAGGAGGGGAAAATGCAATCACATAGTTTTTTTTTAAAAAAAAAATGATATTTAGTACTGGAGATTCCCATACGAAAATGCAACGCTGTTTTTTTCTTCTTTTTTTTGTTTTTTTTTTTAAAGAAATAGATTCAAATATGCATTCTCCGTTTTAATTCATTTTTATTTTCAAAATACAAAAATTTTTCAAGCCGTCATAGCAAATGGTAGCTTGTAGGTTGAGAATGGTTTATAAATTGTTATCTAATAATATTTTTGTTCAATTTTTTTAAGGACAAAAAAAAGTAAATATTCTCATGCGACTTTTTGAGAAAAGTAGCAAAGTAGGAAAAAATTATTGCAAAAATAGAAATTTTAAAAACTAATTACTAAAGTAGATAATTTTGACCAATTAACTTCTTTTTTTTTGTCTCTCTTCAAGGTAGTTATTTTAGTAGAGACAATCGTAGCAAATTATGTCATAACAAAACAATGTTGATTCAAATTAGACAACTTGAAAGTTGAAATGAGTGGTGTTAATTTAGGTTAGGCTGCAACATAATTTTCTAAAAAAAGTTAATTTAATGAGTTCTTAATCCTCATACCACTGGTGTTTTGATTTTAATAAAGATATTGTTTTTTACTAGCTATGCTTTTGGATGTGACATCAATTGAGGAAAAGAATTCATTGAAATTATTATTTTTTTAAAAATTCAACTAATCTAACTTGAGTTGACATAATTTATTATAACACAGCTTGTTTCGGTGTCTCTACCAAAATAACATAAGTTGAATGAGACAAAAAATTAGTCCATTGATGAAACTCTCTATTTTGATAATTAGTTTTAAAATTCTCTTCTTTGCAATTATTTTTTCATGTTTTTTTCTACTTTTGTCAAAAGGTGGTCATGCTTTGCATAGGGATAAAGAGAAAAAAATTTAGAGAATAATTAGAAAAAAAAGTTAACCCATATTGTACAATACATTTATGGGAAATGTTGAAAGGAAGTATAATGAAGATTTTAGATGACTTTCGTGCAAATGGAAAATTACCGTGTGGTTCAAATGCCTATTTTTTACTTTGATTCCAAAAAAAAAAAAGATGTTGTTGCAGGTTTTGGTGATTATAAACTAATATGCCTTATTGGTGTAATGTATAAGATAATTGGTAAGGTTTTAGCTCGGATAATGATAAATGTTATGCAAAGTATTATAGGAAGAATCATACAACATTTATTGGAGAAAGACATTTGCTAGATAGTATAGTAATTGTGAATAAGTATGTTAAACCGTCCAAAAACTCATTACCAATTTTTAAAGAAGATTTTGATTAAGGGTATGATATTGTAAGTTGGCCTTTTCTATTCTATATACTAAGTCTAATTGGTTTTAATACCAAATGGATTAAGTGGGTGAATGGATGTCTTGAATCTTCATCAGTTTAATTACTAGTAAACAAGAGTGTCACTCAAAAATTCAACATGCAAAGAAGGTTATGATAGAGAGATCTCATGAACCCTCTATTATTCCCAATTGTAGTTGAGGGATGGACTTGTAAAAAAAGCTACGAATAAGAGTCTTATGATTGGTATGAAATTGAGACCTCAACAGTTGCAAGTAAAAATACAACAGTATGTAGATTATATGTTGATACTTGTCAAAATTAGAATTATAAGGTTGGTTGTTATCATGACAAAATCTATATGTGAAGAGAGAGTAGATAAAAAGGAAGAACGGGTGAGTTTGAATTTTTTTACTAAAAAAAACTAACACATTGATAATTAATGTTTACCTATATAAAAAAACAATATATTGTCTTGATAATTATTACTTAGCTTAAATGTAAGATTTATTTTTAATATTTATATTTTTTATATAGGTAAATAATAATGATTAAAAATGTAATGTTAGTTGTTGATAAGATAGTCAAATTCATAACCCTCTTCTCTTTTCATATCCATTCGTAATCATTTAACTCATATCATAACCCCTTAAAATGTATAATTTTATTTTTATTTTAAAATAAATTTATTTAATCATTTTATTTTTAAAAAAATTATAATTTTTTCTATTTAAAATAGAGATATTTAAACCTTATTTTATAAATTTTGCAATTTTGGTTATTTCGTTAAAAAGAAAAAGTTGATTATTACCAGATTAAATTTGATTATGATGTGGATTAAATAAATAACTACATGTCATATTACACAAAATTTAGGTTACATTAGGTTAATATTTTAATAATCAACCATTTAAATTTCACAAAAAGACTAAAATTGTGAAATTTACATAATTATAGACTAAAAAACTATTTTAAAGTAGTAGGATTACCAAAATTATAAACTTTAAAAATAAAAGCCTAAATGTCTCTATTATAAAGTAAAAGAACTAAAATTAAAAATTTTAAAAATAAAATACAAAAATTACATTTAAGTCTTATTATCCATATTTTGACCACTGTTTTAAAAACTAGATAGAATCGACCAGTTTGATAAAAAAACAAGTGAACCGATCTAGTAATCCGTTCAGTCAATGCTAAAAATTGGTATAAAAATTTAAAAATTGATGGTTCAACTGGCTCATAATTTTTAAAAAAAAAAATTCAAATTTTTTAACGTATCCCTTAGTTTTCAAAGTCCATTTATTTTTAATTTAAAAACTAGTAAAAATGAAGTTAATTTAATAATATAAAGGTGTATTTAGTAAAACTATATTTTTCTTTTATGATTACCTTCTTAATATATTTTTTTTTATAATCTTAAATTGTTATAATACAATAATAATAATAAAAACACCATTTTATTAAAACAGATTTAATCACTATTTCAACGACGGTTAAACCAATTATCCATAAACAATTACTTTATCTATTCGATGACCTTCCGGCTTTAAAATTTTGACAACTAAAACTGTTGAAAACTTGAAATGAATTATTAATTTTTATTGAAAATAAATTAATAGTATGTGCAATGAGACTTTATCCATATTTGTGTGAAAAGTATAAGCTTGTTAGACATAAATATTGACCGTAATAGTGGGCAAAAAAATATCCTCAATTAAAATTTCGCTTTGAATTTGGACTCTTCTGTCTAGCCAGCCCTTTGATTTCTAATTGCAACTTTTATCTCTTATGTAATCGTACTATTTTGTTTTACATTTTTAGGTATCATAGTTGTTAATGCTAAAAAGTAATTTTGAGAATCCACTTAAATTAATTTTCAGAAAGATAATTCTTCCCAATGAGCCTGAGAAAAATTAATTTGGGAAAATAATTTACCATAAGTGACTATTGACAGCCATTTTTCTTTGAGAAAATAATCCCAAATTCAATAAGTGTTTAATTTATTCTCAGGAAACTATATTGGTTGCTCAGTCACTTATGGATTCTCATAAATTAAACACTTATTGAATTTGGGATTATTTTCTCAAAGAAAAATGGCTGTCAATAGTCACTTATGGTATGTTTGGTAAAATAAAAAAATTATCGAAGTGAGTGGAAATGATTTTTATTTAATATTAAATTCTCTATTTTTATCTGCTAAATAAATTTAGTTTAAATATTTCTCTTTTATTTTATTTTATTTCTTTCAAACTAAACAACTTTTCTACTTTACTTGATTTCTTTCTTCCACCTATTCTATTTCATTCTCTTTTTTCCCCTTCAAAACCAAACACAATGTCAATTAGATAAATAAAATTGATCCATATATAATCGTTTCAGGAGATTAATCTTTAGCTTTTGTTAGAAAGATATTGGATTTACTTTAAAAAAAAAAAACAGTTAAACAAATATAAAAGTATACATGTAATTTGTTTTCGATTTTTGAAATGCTAAACAAAAAGTGAAAACTTTATGATAATTAAATATTTTTAAAACATAATTTGTGAAAGGAATTAACAATAGTGAGAGTACTTTAGAAATAATAAAAAAAGAGATGATTAGTTAATTAAAAAACCATTGAGGCAATGCAGTAACGTGAAAGTTGGATAATGACACGGAAAGAATCCTTATTACTTAGGTTATGGCGTGTGAGTATTGTTTAATGTTTATCATTATTTTAACTTTGATAAGGACAATTCCATCTGCCTCAACCTCACGCCATGCCTTCACTCCACCCAATACCTCCACATTTCTTGGATTTTTTATTTTTTAACGTAAACATCCCCAAATTATTACTTCTCCTTTTTTATTTTACTGAATATTTTTAGCGTAATATAACGTGAAAATTATGAACAAATATAACCCTGTTTGTTTGAACAAAAGAGAGTAAACAAGGAGTGAAATTATGAAATCTATCATTTTATTTCTTTATTTTAATTTAAAAAATATTTTATTTTTTATTTTTATATTTGTTCTTTGTACCCACCAAACATTAGAGTATGGGTATTGGGTAGGCACAGGCACCAATAATTGGGTCTGACTACTCAAATTGGAAAGCCAACCTTAAAGACAGTTTGATTTCAAATATGATCTCTACTCTATATCCTGCATTTACCCTTACATAAACGGAAATGAATCTTTTTCATTCACTTTTTATTCATTTCTTTTGTTTCCTTTACCATA
Source organism: Psophocarpus tetragonolobus (assembly GCA_037954015.1). Classification (NCBI taxonomy): domain Eukaryota; kingdom Viridiplantae; phylum Streptophyta; class Magnoliopsida; order Fabales; family Fabaceae; genus Psophocarpus; species Psophocarpus tetragonolobus. The sequence goes on from CM075696.1 coordinate 5,083,083, forward strand.
TACATTTTTTTTATATTTTAAAAAATTTAATTAAATATAAATGATATAATTCTTATAGAACATAACACTTAACATTTGTTTATTTATTAAAAAATTTAGTAATAAAAGAAAATAGAGAGAAAAAAATAGAAAGAATCTTAACTTCGCATAAACATTAGATTTTATATATATTTTTAGAGAGAAGTCGATCAATGACAATGTGTACACTATACATTACTCTTCTAAAGTTTATGCACACTTTAAACAATGAAATAGATGTGATAACTCCTTAAAAAAATGTATGTGTGATGATAACCTCTAACTGATTAGGTTACTAAAAATTGAATATATACAAATTAAAAATAAAAATTCTCATTTAAAAAATTATAAAAAATTATTAAGTTTATTTAGTTTATTAAATTTTTAAATTGCGCAATTTAGTTTGATTTAAAATTTGAAAATTAACTTAAATTAAACGAAATTGAAATATACATAGTTTAGAAGATATGATATAAAATCATATCATAAACGTAGTTACGTGAGAAATAAATAATAAATATAACATTATTCTAATTTCAACTAGATAAATAGTAATAGAAAATTATTTTCTAGATAAATATAAATGAGATTAATGTTTAGTAAATTATCAACAAATACTTGAATAATTTTTAAATTAAAACAAACTAATTAAATATTCTTATAAATCATAATAAATAATACTTAATAATTATTTTTAAAACTGTAAAAATCCAACCAAATCAAATCATTAATGATTAATTATGTTTGGTTTGAGATTATAATACTTTTAAATTGAATCATGATTAATTTTTTTAATTCAAATGTTTTTTACTATTAATATCAAATCACACCATGATACGAACATATTGTTACTTGAGTAGAGTAAGAATAGCATGATGACTTAGAAATATAAAAGAGTCTAAAATGGGAAATATTTAAAAAATATAAATGGGGCCGTACAACACTAAAAGCAAATCCAACATACTGTTGACTAGAACAACGGAAAAAATATAAAAGAAAGAAAAGGAGAAAAGTTGAATGGGATTTTTCATAGTATGTAGAGACCAGGCATGTTTTTCATAGTATTACTAATGATACTTTGATCAAAGAGATTGAGAAGTGTTTAATTCAAAATAAGGTATAATTTTTTTGGCAATAATCATAAATAACTTCTCATAAGGTAACATTACTCGAAATGGGTAGAAGTATTATAAATAACCAAACTCCCTCCTAAGTATTTAGAATTTGTTTGGGAAACAACAATTTGAACTGTTATATATATATATATATATATATATATATATATATATAAATAAGTTGTTTTCATGAAGTAAAAAAATTGTAGTTTATAATTATTTTTTAATATTTTTTATTTTTAGTTTTTTTCACTCTTTTATTATTAAAAATATTTTTTTATTGCATCCAAATAAAACTAATTATTTCAAGATTTTTTTTTAGTAAACTTACCCAAAAAAATGGTTCTTATTATAATAAATCATAAAAATAATCAATTATACATATAACTAATTATTAAAATAATATATTTTTTTTTTCAAACTATCTCAAATATACTCTTAATATAAGTATAGTTAATAATAAAATTTAAAATTACTAATTTAACTGAAATAATCTCATAATATTTATTTCAAATGTTCTTTGATAATCAAACTACAATCATGCATTGGGTGTGGATGCTAATTTTTTGTTTATTGCTATTCTTAATAACTTAAATAAAGATGTATGTGAAATGTGAAATTTAGCTTCAATAAACATTAAATAATGTAAAAACCTAAGAGAGATTAATAGTATTAATCAATAATATGAACAAAATAAAACAAAGAGTTACAAAACTTATAAATAATGCAACAATTGTCTACAAATAATGTTTATTTAAAGAAATTAAAAATAGTAAAATAAAAGAGGTGTGAAAACTTAAAATGATACCATAAATAGTTTTGTTGAGTTGACAAATAAAGCTCGTAGGGAGTAGTTGATGGATTATGCAATAAACTTTACATCTAAGTGAAGTTACCAAGTATGGATTGAGTGTTATACACAGTTAAGTTACCTAAGTATTTTGTCTTTAAATTGTCAGTCTAACTTATAACAATATTTAGAAACAAAACTTCCTAAAGATATTCCGAGTATAATTTGGTAGACTGCGGTGTGAAAAATTTGGTTGACCAAAAATACATTAGTATTTAAAAGAGAAACCTTTAGTGTAGAAAAAATCTAATAACTGTCTTTGCAAAAAATTTGGTTATGGGTTAAACAATTCTGTAAAGTTTCATCAATCTCTTTTTATAAGTGTTTTGTACAACCGGAACTATATTTTAATAAGATTAGAAATCGTAATACCTAGATTTATTCCAAGTTGTTTCTCTGAATTGGTGTGGGTGGGGATTTTTAAAAGCAGTTAGTTATCATGCTGTATTGAAATCCAGGAGATAGACTCAATTGCATTTTTAAATTGGCGAAGGAGCAAGTTGGAAATTAAGGATGGACATGCAATAAAAGTAACCTTATCATCAGGCAACATTCACTAAATTCCAAGCTATGAAAAACAAGAATCATAAACTGAACTATGGGGAATAATAACTGCTAATCCCTCACATCAGCGCTACAAGTTTATTGCTCTCTCTAACAAGAAGCAAAATTGAAAGTCAGAATTGAAAAGACAAAAAAATTGGTACTGCACAAAGCTATGTATGTACAAACGAATTTATGTTGAAACTAGGACCTATTGCCACATGCAACACCATCATTACTGAGGGTAAATCCTATATGAATGTAGCCAAAATCACTTTGTAAGTTGTAACTAGCTGGCCTACTCATGATGATTATTTTTGGGGTATCAATACCGTCGCCTAGACAAGAAAAACTCATAATCAGGGTGTCTGTTTGTACAGGTTAGGTTCCCCTTGTTCACAACAGCTCTTGCCATCAGAGATGCTGTTTCCTCAAGTGTCTTCAAACGTTCTTTCAGAAGTAAACAAGGGTTTAAGCCTACCATTTCTGCTGTCAGTGCAGAATGCTTCAGCTGGAACCAGCATTCACCCTGTTCATATCACATCAAGAGCTTCATTGTTACAAAACCTATATCAAAAGTGTCATTGCAATGCAAGGTCACAATTATTTGAAGACACACTACAATCACCCATAAACTTAACTAGCGTAAAAGCAAACCAAATTAGATGGATGATATTTTAAACTTCTACCTCTGCACTTGTAGAAGAAGAAAATATAAAGCAAAGTAAATCAAACCTTTTCCTTAAATTTCAATCAATTTATGCATCTCAGTTTCTGAAGAAGTTCATAAAAGTTGGAGTGCAAATTGATTTAACTTTAGAAAACAGATCAGTCCATTTTTTTTAAAATTTTCTTTTCCTATCTAAGTTTTTAATTGAAAAAATTATCCAAACACATAATCATAGTGCCCAAACTAAGTATAATTTGAACAACTTTCATTCAACATCATACTTCCTCCAACACCCTAATAATATTCGGAATGTAAAAAACTTCTCCCACATCTTCTCTTTTAGCAAACAGCAAAAGTTCATCTTTTCACCACCAGTTTAGAAAATTCATCTTTTACATTCTTTATTTCCCCCACCCTGGCAATTGGCAAAAACTGCCTCCAAAGTCCAAATAAATAGTGATTTACATGATTGAGAGTATTTTAAATCAGCCACACAAACAGAAAAAACAGCAAAATGTAAGTCTCAAACTTCATAGGTTTTTGCTTGCCCTATTGAAACGTTCGTCCCAATGCATGGAGGAATAATGGGCAAGAAAATTCATACCTGAGCATTATAACTTTGAAGACCCACAGCTGGAGATACTATGCAAGAACCTAATGCTGACAAATCTGAACTTGTTCTATGAACTAAATGTCCAAGTGAATGGTAAGTCAAAAAAGATGCACGAAAGTTGCCATCTGGTATGCGGTAAATAGGATACCATGCAACTGAGAACCTGCAAATTAGGTGGTCTTAATGTTACCATTTGAAATATCACTTGAAATTAAGTTAAGATAGTGTTTACTTCTGTTATCCGATCTTAAAGCAGATAAAATCATATTTTCTTTTACACGGGAAATGTAATTGACATGTAGATCACTTGCCAAGATCTAGGGTGAAGATCTCTCAGGCATATTGAATCCAGTGTTGTTGGGTCCCCATAAGTTGAAGATTGAATTGGTATATTCCCTCTAATCAGTTCTTGTATCCTGTAAGAAGATCAAAATCAAATTTTAAGCATGTGGTCAATGGACAAACTGCTTCTTATAGCCGCAAAACATCTATTATTAATCTACCAACAAAAAAAAGAGGTTTAAACATTTTTTCATCTATTCAACTGCCTCCTCTCCTAATATTCCTAGTGTTATAATAATGACATAAAACTTGTTGATCTTATTAAAAATTATCCAGTATAATATTAATCAGTTAAGGAACATATAAAATTTCAAGGACCGTCTATTCTAAAAAGTCAGATATATACATTGGAAACCACTATTTTCAGAGGAAGGAGATGAACAATCTTACTTCTCATACAGAGGCTGTCTTTGTTGAGGTTGCTCAAATTCAAAATATTCAAAAAGAAGTTCTAAATCACCATAGCATGCTGAGTTGATAGATGGAATAGATGCATTATCGATAGAAGCCGTCTCCCTTGGTGTTTGAATACTTGCATCCTGATTGCGAGGTTGAGGAAATAGAACAGAAAATATTGAATGATTTTGACTGGCAGTAGATGAGTTTTCTGAAATGTCAACCATTTCACATGCCTCTGAAACTTCAGAATTTGGAAGCTTATCACTGCTATTTACACATTTATGTCCATGGTGCTTGAACAGTTGAACTGCTGATAAAGAAGGGACAAAATAGGCATGAAATGGAAAATCACCAATGCTTCCTTGTTTCTTGGGATTTTCATGATCCTGAGCCCTTATCTCTAACCCATAGCTCCCATGTTTCTCATACCACTTCCACATGCATCCCAAAGATAGGTTAGGAATCTCATGTCTGCACAGTGAGACACCACCAGCATGGTTGTGTGAGCAGGTTGAACAACTCAGCGAATTGTGTGACTTACATATAACAGGACTACAAAAATGAAGTAATCTTTCAAACTCTGCAACTGGACCACCTGTTGCCATGTGTACTGCTTCACAAGCTAGTTGTACCCTACAGGCATCATTCACAGCTTGTGCTATTCTGCAAGAATCAGTTTCTAACATATCTTGACTTTTGCATTCACAAAACATGTGGTTAGCAACTTCATGCTTGTCCCCATGCTCTTTCAATGTACATGCAACCTGACTACCCATTTTATGGTTCTCACCTTCATCTAGACAAGGCACTTCGTCATAAATTTGGCCATTGCATGTTCTACTTGCACTTAGTAAAGAATCTTGGTTTTCAGAAGAGGCAACTTCTGGTTCGACCCTGCTTTCAAAGTTAAAATTGTTACTAGAGGATCCATCAGAATATTCTGGTGGTGAACTATTAGATTCAGATTTTTCCAACCCTGTATCTTTTTTTCCAACTGGTATCCATTTCCATAGGGTAGTTCCAGAACTGTGGTTTTGTGCATTGTAGTCTGCAGAAGAAACTTCTTTTTCTGTTTGACCAGCCTCATCTGCTTCAAGATTACAGGACACTAGAGACAGCTCCTCAGACATATTTGAATGATTGATGTTCTCACCTGGCATTGCTAATGAGCTATCCTGACTATCTATATTTTCATTGTTTGTGGTGTTTGCAATTATATGGCTGGCATTTTCTTGTGGATCTGACTCCTCCAGATGAAATTCTTCACTGTGAACTATTTCAGATGTTACCTGTTCAACTCCATTGGTCTGGACCCCATCCATCAGGTGATTAATATTTGAATTAAATCCAGAAACAGTGTTCAATCCTTGTTGATCAGTTTCCTGAGACGAGATATGCAACATGTCATTCTGTTGAATACTAGCCTTCTCATGATCATTCAACAAAGACCTGTTTAAATGCAAACTCGTCCTAGAATAATTGTTGTGTCCCTTCTTTGAAACTGACTCCACTTTGCCTTTCGATTTCCTACCAAATTTATTTTTCAAGTGTTTCTTATCTTCAGTTTTTGATACACCATTTACACTAACAGAATTACATTCTTTGATAACTGAAGGATCCTTTTCCACAGTGGAAGGAAATTGTGACAAAGTAGTGTTTACTTTTTTCAAATCACCACATTCATCAGAACTGTTCTTCTGAACCTTTTGCCACACCGAATGACTATTTTCTTTCCCTTTTCGACCATGCAAAGTTCCAGTGCCCCCAAATTTATTTAAACTTGAACTCTTTGACATTGTTCTCTTCTGCTTAACTCTCTTATCATTACTGACACAATTTTGACCACCATGCCTAATCCCCTCAATATGTTCACAGTTTCGGTGAATACCATTGGTTAAGTTTTGGCCAATAGAATATCCATCTCCCGAATCTGAAGTGATTGTGCAATTTGCCTTGTTGGACAATTTTCCTATATCATCAGCATTGATACTTTCATCACTTCTAGAACAAACTGAAACTGAATCCAGAACCAAAGAGTCGCGTATATCATTAAAACAGCATGGCTCAACATGTTGGATGTCCTTTATTTCTCTATCAATGACTTCAAAATCACGGCCACTGTCTTGGAGCTGATTCTTGGGTTCAAATGTGGTGCATTCTCCAGCAGAACTTTGAACAATAGGTGCAGTAGCTTTTGACTTCCTCTCCTGATCAAGATAAGAGTTGCAACTATTAGGTGCTTCCATAACATTGATGTTGTCATTCATTTCATTCCTTTCATAATCAGATTTCATTAACCTATCATCAGAAGTTGAAAATTCTCTCACACCCTCCTTATCCACTTCATTGCTGCTGCAGGTTTCAGAAGTCAAACTTACACAGACATAGTCCTCAGTAAGAGCTTCGTGTTCAGGAGAGCCGCTGTCACTTGACTTCTTCTTACTCCTTCTAACTTTCTTTCTTGCCCTTTTTTTTGAGTTTTTCTTCAAAGACTTGTCATCTTCCTTGGAATTATTTGTGTACTTATCAGATGAATTAACTGCAGTAGAACTATCAGGGAACAAGCCAGGGCTGCAAACTAATGAACTTTGAGAACAAGAATTGTCAGGGAGTTCATTTAGTTTAGAAGCTCTGTTAGCAATCTTGTTTTGACATCGACGATGCACATTTGAACCAGTAAAGCCTCTTTTAGTACATGATTTAGTTGAATAAGCATAAGGAGGAAGAGGCACTCTATGCCCCTTACATTGATCAATCTTCAGCCTATTAAGAGGTGGAGGGAAAAGCAGTTGCAGGCCGTCCATATTTACACCAGAAGTTAAGTTAACGTGACTGTGAAACTGCACTGGTAGGGCAACAATTCTCCAGGTTCCATCAGCCTCAAAGTTATGGAAAGAAAGGATGGCACACCTGATCAATAATTAGCAGAACTTAACCATAATCACTTCCAAGTTTCAAGTGTCTTCTGAATACACAAATACATAAACAAATAAAATAAAAGAGTAAGGGAGCAATATAACAATGGCAAAATGTATTTGAGTCACGCGGCTATTAAGAGGCTTAAAATCTTCAACATTGTAAAGAAATAAAAAAATTGTGTTAGCTATTCAAAATAAGGTTGTTATATCTCATGACTTTTATAACTCTCGATCATTGCAAAGAAAGACCAGAACACCTCTTGGAACCGAAAGTTTTTGCCGCAGACAAAAAAATATCTGTGAAACAATTTTTTACAACCTTATTTACTTAATTGATGATATAAAATTAGGAAATACTAGAACTAAAATAATGAAAAAACAAGGATACCAAGAAGATGTAGGACCGGACAGCATCATTATGACAATACTGATATGGACCTATGTTTCCTCCCACCATGCACAGAATCAATAACACTACAAGCTTTTGGTATAAGCCTTAGAACCATTCTACAAGGAATAATATACTTCTAAAGAATATCCTAGAAAGCTAGAAACATATTTTATATCAATAGGTCAGCAATTTCAACAAAAGAAACATGTAAATTAATTATAGAATCATATTATCACAAGAACAAAATATAAAGAAAGAAATGCTACAGTCACAAAAATATTTACCTATTACCAGAGTTATTAATCTTTGAAAGAGAAGATTCTTGACAATCCTGAACAAAAGAATTACATTTAAAGAGGAAAAAATAGCGGTAAGGATACACTGCTTTTCCAAGCTCAATTAACAAATCATGGAAAAAAATAGAACTGGAATTTATTGTGACCTCTAAAGATGTGAATTTAGTTTGTTGTTGATATATTGTTGATATGGAATCCTTTCCAGCTTCTGAAACGTTTGGACTATCATTGCCTATCTCTTGAGGGGCACAATGCATCTTCCTCGCCTGTCCATATTAGAAGCATTAGCCAAAAAGAAAAAGAAGAGGAAAAAGCAAACACTAAGAAGAAAGAAATTGCAATTTCAAAACAAAGATAAACAAGATATTACTCTAGAGAATTGATATTCAAATACATTTTCTGTTTACATAATTAACTTGTACTGATTTACAGTGACCTAAAAGTCATCTAGACTTCAATCTAAGTTATAAACTAGATTATGATCACTTTAAAAACCAGCAAGCTAAAATCAGAACAAGGAAAACATCTAAATATTAGTGAAAGAAAGACAGACAAAAAGTGGTATGCTTCTTTACTTTCTTATTTTATAAGCCTCTTTCTTTCCAATAGTCCTAAAGATAACCAGTTGCCAAACAAACAAACAAGTAAACTAATTTCAACATTTCTAATAATAACTAAAAAAATGATAATAGACTTCCAGAAAACTTTTGTCCATGGAAGGTAGAACAGGGCCATTTACAGGGTTTCCTAAAAGAAAATTTGATAACGGAATAAGAAAGTATAATTCCTGAAAAACCTGCAGAATCAAAAGCTCAAAAACGATATAATCTGGTGTGCCACCCTTATGTGCATGTTACCAAAACTAATTTCTCCTTTTAGATAACAAACCACTACTGGGGTAAAAACATTAAGAACAGTAGTCACAGCTTAGATACAATAACTTAGACACATTTCTTTAATCTGAAAAGAAATGGCCACCCAGAGAAATGGGAGCAATGAAAATATTAATATTGAAACGGGTTAACTGTTATTAGAAATACAACAAATTAAAGCACATTGGAAAAATTAAAAACTGCGAACTCAGAATGATAATTAATTAAAATAAATGTTTTGCACAAAAGTCCAAATGGCATCGATGGCATGCTGAACATAACAAATAAGCCCGCACAGATAAGAATTAACTTCCTTAAACCAATTTAATTGAAAATTTCCTAGTCAAACAGGAATATTCCTAACTAACAAATACCTCGTTTTTGCAATTTTCGAATACACCTTCTTGATTCTAACATAATAGATGGCATCTAAACCAAACAAATTCAACTTCTAGCTGCTCAAATCTATGCAAGCACATTCAATAAAAATCCCCCCTAGCTGCTGATTGCCTTTGGTTCGATTATATTCTATAGGACATATATACAAACTCCTAAACTTTTCTTGGCTTTCATGAACAAATGAAGCAGAAAATCTAAAGATAACTATTCAAAATTCAAAAATGAACAAAGAATGCAATTCCACACACACAATAGATATGTGTAGGAAAGGAGAAACCTCAACTTGGGTTTCTCCAAATTAAAAACCAGGCGAAGATTAAATTATCCCAAAAGGAATTGATTTCTGTCTACCAGTCAAAACAAAGGTTACCCTCTTCTAATTTAACCAAAACCTCACTAAGCCTATCCAAAGCCTATCTCAATAACTGAAAACACTACATAAATAAGTAAATGAAGAGGAAAAAAGAAAAGAAAGAAAATCAAATTTGAAATCATGGCTCATCTGAACCATTCACGCAAAATCTACAAGCAAAATTTGACTGAACCACAAATCCCCTCCCTAAAATATAAAAAAGAAAGACCACCTTATCCTTAGCCATAAAACTCGTCCCCAGATTTAGGCCTAAGTTTCAGATTACAGATACGCACAAGAACACCCAAATTAGCCAAAGATTTCCTAAAAATAGATTCCACCAAACCCAAAAGCCCGATCACTTATCCCCACACAAAAAAATCACATTTTTCTTCAAAGAACCAATGAAAGCAGGAAAAAGAACCACACCCCATCATCATTTCCAATCCAAAAACCCAAAATTCTAGAACAATCCAATCACAGAGAGAGAAAACACAAAATGGGTAATCAGCAAAAACACAGAAAGAAGCTTATCAGAAACATAGGAAAGAGCAAAGAAAGGAAAATTGGGACGAACCATGATACAAGTTCCAAAGGGTCGGAACTGAATGGCTCTCTTCCAAGCCTCTACGGCTCTCTTTTTTCTCAAGTAATCACCCGTTTTGTCTTTTGGGGATGAAAAACTCTCTCTCTCTCTCTTGTGTCCCCTTTTGGCAGAGAGAAAGCGACTTTGGTTTTTGCTGAGAACACACAAAAACACACACACATGCAAAAACTGAGGTAGTTCAGTAGCCACAGACAGACACTCTTGAAGAAAATGAGAACTCGCAAAAAGAAAAATGATTTTGATTTGACTGGAATTCACATCATCAGGGGACAATATCGTCACATTAATGCGTTTTAATTTGCTAATCGTTTTGGCAAACAAGCCATTTTTTTTTTTTTCTTTTCTTTTGACAAATTTGAAGGTCCTGATACACGAATATGACACTAAATTCAATCACTGGCTGGTGTCGCCGTTATACAACACGTGCACCAATAAACAAAAATAAAAACAAAAATTCTCGAGCCAAGCGTGAACCATGCACCAAACTACCAATGCCTACATTATTTATTTCTTTTATTTTTCAAATAAATAAGATATTGGAATAGTATATTTTTTGCAAACAACAGTTAAATAAATAAATAGAGTTTTATTTTATATACCGTTTGTGTAAAAAATATAAACTGTAAATATTAAAATTTATTATAAATAAAAGTTAATAAATACATGTGATTGGATAACATTACAAAAAATCATATATTCTCAATCCGTACATAGCTTACAATTAATTAGTGGGGGATTAAGTAAAGTTTTAGATAGTTTAAATATTTTTTTAAACATTTTTTTTATTTTTACATATAATAAATTTATTATTTATACAATAATTAGGTTACAAGCCAAAGTGTTTCAATTTCTTATGAAAGGAAGAAGGTGAGGGAAGATGGTGGTTTTGCTACATTTTTCCTAACAAAATTAAGATGATATTTGATTTGATAAAATATTTTCTATTTTTATTTTTTGAAAACTGTTTTTATTTTTAAGTTTTTTAATATTTTGAAAATATGTTTGTTTTCTTGTGATATTTTTTATTTTTAAAAAATAATATTATTAAATTTAATTATTTTAGAAAAATATTATAAATTATTTATATATAATTTAAAATAATTTATGTATTATTTTTTATATAATTATAATATTGCTATTAAGTTTACATTCAGTGTTAACTTTTGAAAATACAGAAAAAAACTTTTTTTGTTTTCTATTTTCAGTTGTTTTTTGAAAATATTTTAACGAAATGTTTTCTAATATTGTAATAAAACCTATTTTTATTATTTTTTTATTTTTTATAAGAATTAAAAAAATGCCCAAAATAAATGGCATCTAATACTAATAATATTAATATTTGAGTTATAAAAAATAATAATTATATTACAAGTCATAAATATTATTATTTCTTATTGATTAATATTTTAAAACTATTTATATGGTAACCTATACAATTATCTCACTTTAAAATTATAAAAATATATTTTTATTTTTTATTTCTATTTTTAATATTTGATTGATAACTATAAGTATCATTTTAAGAAATTTGGGGTAAAGAAAGAACTTCTTTTAAAATGGAACATAAAGTGAAAGAAAAGGAAATAAAATAAAGAAAACGTAACTATTGTAAATAAAAAGGTTTTTCATCATTTAAATAAAGATAAAAAAGAAGGAAAATAGTTAATTTCTTCTTATTATTTATTAGACTGAAAAGAGCTTATATTAAATATTATACATTCTTTTAATAAAAAAGAGTTAAATATATAAAAAAAATTTACTTCGAAAAAAATAATTATTTTCTCCATTTTATTCTTCAAAGAAAGGAAACTAAATTATGAGCTGAATAATTTTGTTTTCATTTTCTTTGTAAATATGGTAGCTTTTTTACTAGCTTTTTTAAAATGGGATATAAAGTGCAAGAAAAGGAAATAAATGAATACAAATGTAATTAATGTAAATAAAAAGCTTATTTTACACTACTTAAAAAATTTATTCTTTTCTCCATTTTTTCATCAAAGAAAGGAAAATAAATTATGAACTGAATAGTTTTGTTTTTCTTTTCTTAGTAAATATGGCAGAAAATATAGTTTTTTCCTTATTTTGTTTTACTCATTTACTTTTCGCTAGTTCTTGTTCTTAATTAACAAAGAATAAATAGAAAGGTCCAGGCAATACAAAATTGAATAATTGAATAATGTTACTAATTCTCTTAGAAATCCTCTTACTTATAGAGAAATAATACTGAATAAAAATGTAATCAAAGTTAATATTTTAAAATATTATCCGTCTTTATTTGGAAGACTCAAGACTCAATTACCTAACTCATTAGGATTAAAAATATTGATTAATTTATTCTTTTATTCCAAAACTGTGAGTGTTTTAGTTTTTATTTCTGGGTAAAAATAATTATATTTTAAATTTTCAATACATATTTATTAATTTTTTTAAACATGCCCTTTACTTTCTTTGTTCCAAAAACTATAGTTGTTTAATGTGAGTGTATATCTATTAAAATATTAAAAATAGTACTACAATTTGTAAGACATGCATAGTTTTTGAAACAAAATTAAAATGCAAAAATAATTATAGTTTTGGAACATACAATAATTATATTTTGTAACTTAAGAAGTATAATTTTCAGGGGAGTATTAATGCACTAGTATAAGAAAGAATCTTTAACATGTTAACTTGGTGGGGTACAATAAATATATAAGAGCAATTCAATACAAAATTGTACAATTTAAATATGGACAAAATTTATATATAGTATTCTACGTGAACTTTAAATCTAATATGAGAACAACACTAACAATGTTTATCAAATATTGTACCTTAAGTTGTTTTTTTTTAATTATTTAGGTGAAACACTTTAAAAACACCCTTAGATAATAATAAATTTATTCTAAATTTATAGGTAGAATATATAAGAGATGCCAAAATATACTTAGATATTACAAATATCCTAAAAATACCCTTAAATACCCGTGATTTGAGTTTGCATATGGAACAAGTTTATTATTATTATTATTATTATTATTATTATTATTATTATTATTATTATTATTATTATTATTATTATTATTATTTTATGTGTTAAATGATAATAATCATCACATGATTGATTTAATGTTTAAGTTTAACTCTTTTTGTTAAATAATTACAATTTAAGTTATATGACTTGTTTTGCCGGCAATAGGTTATTATCATTGAATCGTATGAATTTAGATAATGTTTATATTTATTTAATGTTTTTTTTTTACATTGTAAGTCTTGATTTAAATTATATGTTATAAGTGTGTGAATTAAATAAAAAGATAAATTAAATTTAAAGTTTGGTTATAATTAATAATTAATTAAGAAATAATTAGTTGTATTAATTATATTGAGATTGTGTGTTGTTTTAGAAAAACTGATTGTATTACCTAAATATGGTGAAATGAGTTCGTGCAAAGATTTTTACACTGACATTCCATCGTGACTTTTCATTTATGTGACTTTTAAAATAGTAATGAGTAAAATCAACAAATTTACCACAATGAACGGTTGTGATTTACTGTAAGTGTAAAAATCTTTACACTGACAGTGTATACCAATTAAATTCATATATATATATATATATATATATATATATATATATATAAAATCTTTTGATTTGAATATTTGGAAAACTAATTATGAGAAGAGGTTACAATTAATAAGATAGAATTTTTAAACAAAGTCCTAATTCCTTTTCTTTTCTTCTTTTCTTTCTCACTTTCCCCTTCATCTTTCTCTTTTATGTTCTTTTCTCTCAAACCCTCTCATCCTCTAAAAATTCAAGAAAATATTCTCTCCCTTGCATGTAGTTGATTCATTGATGGAATTTAACATTATCTCCTTCATTGCTCTTATTCTAAGTGTTGATTAATATAGGTAAATCTAATCCTAGTTTTTAGGATATTTTCCTATTTGTTTTTTTTTTCAATCACTCTCTTTGAAAAGGAATTCTCTTTAAAATCTGAAATTCTTAGTTTCTTCTTTGGTTTTGCGATTTTTAGTAGGTCGTGAGTTTTTTCTACAGTCGAGTTTTCTATCCCCTTCAAATTCAGCTCATACAAGGAAAAATAGGTAAATGAAGTTCGATATTTGTTTTAATTTGAGAGAACTTTGATTTAATGATATAAATGTATTTGTACGTGAGTAATTGGGGTTTTGATAAATGTTTTGAGCTTTAAATATGTTGTGTGACTTTTGTGAATAAATTGCAATATGGAATACTGTGAAATTTGGATGTTTGGTGAAATTGACAATTTAGGACAATTGTTTTTTGTGAATGTATTGGTGTAGATTTTGACATGAAAATGTGGTTATTAGAGATTGAGAAAGATGCCATGTTAAAATAATGATTAATGTGATGTGTTGTTGACTGTTACAAGTAGGTAATAGAGTATTAATTGTGGTACTTTGAATTAGGGATACACAGTGACTATAATGATCCTGATATTAAGGTTAAGTCAGGGCAAGTAAATACCAGTACCAAGGTTGAGTCAGGGTGAACGTGTACCTAAGGGATATACTCAGATAGCAATTGGTTGTCAGATTGGGTTAAAGGGATGTCAAACAATAATTAGGTATCACATGAGTATGTCTAGACTTCAAATAATTATCATAATGAGGCAAGTAAACACTAGATAATTAGTGTGAAAGAATTCACATAAGTTGTTGAGTATTCGAATTCAATGAGTTTTCCGGAAAGCATCAATATGTTGATTGCTTATGTTCAGGGGGCACATGAGTGTGATTGTATGATTGTTAATGTAATGGCGAATGAATGTGGATGTGAAATGATGTTGTCTTTATACTTATGTTGATTATTTGGTTTATGAGCTTATCATTATTTATATGTGTTTTCTGTATGATTGTGATAATCATGCCTTGTACAGAAGCAAATAATATTGATGATGCTGAGAAGTAAAATGCATTGGATTAAAGGATTTCAGACTTGGACCTACGAGTTTTGTGATGCTATGCTTTTTTTTTTTAAATATGTGTATAAGAAAAGCATGTTAGAGACCACATCGTTTTGATCATATAAACGTATGATTATGTTTTGTAAATTAGGATTGAAAGTGATAAGATAAAATATCTAAAGTGATATTAAGTACACATATTTCTGGAGTGTTATATTTGTTAAAGTTATGTAGTTGAGTTATGTTTTTTTGGTTCTGTAGGTTCTCACTGAATAGTGACTCATCGCTGAGTGACTTGACTCACTTGGTAAGCTTGTGCAATGCACGTAATGATGTATTATTTGTTTGATTTTAATGTTTAGAGATTTATGTTGTATTGAAAATAGTTGTATTGATGATTTGTAATGCTAAGTATATTAGTAATTATTTGAAATGTTACAAATGTTATGTTTGTTTGTGTGCATAGGATATTGATATATTATCTTTATATACAAAAAAAATGTGCATCTCTAGTATGAGTTTATATGTAATTAGGATATGAAAATGAGAATAAAATTTGTTATCCATTACTACCCCTACTAGATTTTATAAAAAAGAACCAACATTTATTATTTGTACAAAATAATTGTTTGGTAAACTTGACATAATAAATATTAAAATAAAAATAAACATCATTCATTATTATTATTATTATTATTATTATTATTATTATTAATTATTATTATTATAAAATAATAACAATAACAACAACATTTTAATAGGATTTCATATTAGTATTATCCAATTTTTTTTTTCAAAAGTATATTCTACAAAGATCGAACCCAAGTTCTTTTCATAAATTCATCGGATCTTCAAATGAATTAACTCTTTTAGTTAAGGTTATATTTTTAAAACAAGTGAATGTTTTCGTAAGATATTTAAAAGTTAGATATCAGCGTAATTTGTTTATTTTATTGTTAAATAATTAATTGTTACTTTTCTAAATAAACAAGTATAAAAACATATGATTTCTTTTTCTCTTAACCCGATTTATTTTAGCGAATTAACTTTAAAACTTGAATCAAGATAATTCATTATATTTTCTCTCTTCTCATTCGGTTTGTGTAGTGACTAATCAACTGTTGAGATTTATTTGGATTTTAGTTATATTGACTAATCTAGTTAGTTGTTTTACGAGAAATTTGATTAGTAAAGTTGTTCTTTGTATTTAAGGGTTTACACTTCTGCTTCTCAAAGGTTTGGAAGATATTATGTTTGTAATTAGGTTAGGGCTTACTAGTATATTGGGTTAAAAGCTTGAAGTGTGCGGGAATTAATAGGAAGTTTATTCGAATTAAAATATGTGTTGTATTTTTTGTTCTAATTTTTTTTTCACCAATTAAATTTTGACACTTAAATAAAATTAACAAGTCAATAATAAAAGTTTGTTAATGATAATCTGGACTCTTCATCCTTTCTCATTCTTTCTCTATAACCCTTTTTTTGTTCCTTCACAAGGTAACAACAATTTATTTGTTCACTCAACCTTTATTTCTTCTTCTATGATCAGCCATCTCTGTAACCATTCTTACCATTATGTTTCTCATAATCTTCATTGAATTTTGAAGACAAAGGTAACATAATAAAGCAAAAACTCAAGGAATAAATATTCACACAAGAGAGTAATAACATCACACCAATCAATTCCCATTAACTCATGATAAATGGAAAGAAAATATGTAAAATAAAAAGAGTTGTATCAACAAGGAAAAAACTCCTTTTGTGAGTTTTTACTTTACTACATTACATTTGTTTCCAAAATTCAATGAAGATAGAATTGTCTTTTTTTATGAGGACTGTTATGATAAGAATTATTACAAAGAAGAAATGAGAAGAAAATAAAGGTTAAGTAAATTGAGTGAACAAGTGGTAGATAAAAAACAAGTGGTTGTGACAGAGAAAAAATGAGTAAGAGAAAGGTTGAAGAGAACATTACGTCGTAACAAAGTTTAACTTGCCATTAATAAACTTTTATTGCTAATGTGACAATTTTATTTGGTGTAACATAAAATTAATACAGGATATGAGACAAGATGTTTTAATCCTATTCATTTATCCCATTTTCTTAATTACATGTTATAAGTCTCTTTCAAAAATATTATCAAATTCCCTTATGTAATTATTAATGCTATGACTTTTTAATATGGTCTTGTTTTTATAAGCTACCCCTAATCACGTGTTCTTGTGATTGAAAGTGGGTTGAATTATAATTGGCCTTAAAAAAACAAAAAAGAAGAAGAAGCTATACTGCCTATACAAATTGTTGAGCAGTAGGATCTGGTCTAACCTAATAAGAGAAATTTTATTATTAAAAGTGCTAGTAATATAATACTTATGATATAGTTCAAATTCTTGCTATAAAATATAATTTTATAAATATTTGGACTGGAGAAGCTCTGTTACTCAATTCTATTCGAATAAAATTGTTTTTCTTAGTAAAAGATGCTTGTAAGATTTTGAGAACAGTAATACTATTTTTCCACTCTTCCAAAAAATATTATTAGATATTGATTAAATTAATTTATTAAAAAAATCTAGTTATGTGTAAAGTTTATTAAATAAAAATGACACCAGTGTCATTTTATGATTTAAAATTTTTTTATTAATAAGAATATAAATGTTAATTTACAAAAGATATATCAAAATTATTTTACTATGATTTTTCACGTTAGTTTCCACTCGTCTTTGCAGAAAATCTCGTACTGATCAAGGTTAGGTTTGAATTTTTTTTGTTTAAAAATTTCAGGTAAATTTGTTGGTTTTTGTCTCATCTCCTTCCTATATTTTAACCATTAATAGAATATATAAGCTACTAGACTTAAGTCACCTCATAAATGAGTATTGACATCACTCATTAATTCAAATATAGTGCTCATAGGATATATGGTTATCTTCACTTATATAGTACTCAATATGTTCATTCTTACTTGTACTTTTTTATCACATTTGAACTTCACACACAAATGTACACATGTGCATACACACATATGTATTTATTTATAACGTCATAAGTTTGTGTACAAAACTTATACTCCTGTGTATCACTAAATCATGAGTGTACAAAGACCACAACTACAATATTGTAGTTAAGACCATATTGTTGTAAAATATGCACTATAACTAGTAATGAGGTCAGAGTAAAGGCAAGAACAATGGAAACAACATTGTAGAGTTTGTAATTATATATATTTTTTCCTATTTAAAAAATCTTATTCCTGGACAAAGGCAAGGTTGCAAGGATGAGCCAATTTTTTTTATCCTAACAAGATGGAAAGTAGGGATAGTCTAGTATTACATTTGAGATGTTTTTTATTATTAAATAAAAAATTATGAGATACGTATCCACTCATGCTATCATATATTATTTAATAAATTTAACATAAGTATTTTTTACACTAAAACTATAAAAACATTTTTAAAACGTGTTATTAGCATATTTAAAAAAAATGTCATAAGATGAAGAATTAGTGTTTGTTTGATAATAATTTTATAAAACTATTTTCAGTATTTTAGTTATTTAAAAACTAACTAAAAAACTATTTTTTTACTATCTTCTTAAAACAGTTCTAGAAAACATATATGTTTTTTGTTTTTAAAAACTAAATAACAAAAAAATTGTCAATAATTTTGTTTTTCAGTTTTTTATTTTTTTTTAAAACTCAAAATACAACGAGAATATGATGTTTTTTTATTTTTTATTAATAATATTTTTATAAATATAAAAAAAATTTTAAAACTATTTTTAAAAACACTTTTTAAAAACTAAAAAACAAAATCTAATCCATCAAGAGTCTTAATTTTCCTATGATCTGCGTGAAAATATTTTTTCAAAAGTAAATATACCGTTTGATTAAAGAAGAAAAACTTGAATTTTCCGAAGGAATGTGACGAAAAAAAAAATGTTAATTTTTACGTTACTTACTGTGAAGAACAAATGTAGTTATCTCCTTTAGAGTGAGTGACTCATTTTAGAAGGCAACACAAAGGTTGATAAAAAAGTAACAATAGCAAGGAATGAATGCGTGTTTAAACGTCAGTAATTAATATTTTAATAAACAATTAAAAAGTTATTTTATTCTTAAATAGTTTTTTTATAGCTATTCTCAATAGTTAATTTTTCTTTAATTGAAGTGTTATTTACATTAATAAAGTGTTAAAAGCATGTTATAATTACAATTTAAAAAGAAATTATTTAGTGATAAATTAAATCCATAAAAAAGTCATTCATTACTATCTTTATAAAAATTAACTTTTATTTTTAAAGTTAGCACACACCCATTATAAAAAGAGATTAATGTAAAAAAATGTTTTCAAAATTATAAAGTCAAGTATTTATTATTATTGAATGTTTTCAATAAAAATAGGAACAAGAAATATTCAAAATAAATGCCCTTATTTTTGTGTCTTTAATTTTTTTGTCCTCTTGAAAGAGGGAAGGACTTTACGTCAATCAAAGTTCGGACATGCCTTCAAGTAAAATTGTAATGCTTATTAATTCCGTTTTGAAAAAAAATAAATATAAGCCTTACAAACAAGTTAATACTGTGATTGGTTTATTACGACCTTAAAATACTGGGAAACGTACTTTTCTTTTTACGTAAAAAAATGAGACAAAACTTTACGTAGACGAATTGGTTAACGATATTTATTTACATTTTATATTTTAGGGTTCTCCTAAGAGAAGAACGAGGACAATAAAAATCTCATAATACAAGAAAGGCGATAAGATTAAGACAAGCGCGTTGTCACCAATGGACAATGCTCACAAAATGCAAGTTCTGCCTCCACCCCTTAATTGGCATTTGATAAGAAAATATAATAATATAAAATTGTTTTATACCATTATTATTATATAAATTTTTACATACTCATTTAATCACACCTTATTAGAAGATATCCAAATTTATTATATTTCTCTCTTTTACTTTTTATCTACTTTTTAACACTAAAACTATTATTATATATAACTCTTATTTTATAATATCATAGTGTAAAATTAGTTTTCACTTATCAATGCATTTCTTTTAAATTCTTAAAATGGTCATAAAATAAATTTGTAAAGATATGCACAAAGCATAATATATACTATCAAATAAGTGGATATATCCTCTATCTAAGAAGAGAGATTAATCCACATCCACTTATTTCAACTCCTTTTTTACCTTGTTTACTTTCTTAAGATTGAATGGTTATAATGAATGATTAATTTTAATTATTAAATTTAAAAAATAAATAATAAAAATGAAGGATTAAATATGTTATACTACTCATGAATAGTGATGGATCTTTAATAAGAGTTGTGGAAGCCATAACTCCAAAACTTTTATCTTACATTTAGTAGATATATATTTTTTACAAAAAAATTATAATTTTTAAAATATATTTTAATCTTATAGTCATGTAAATTCTAAATCTTAAACAATACTATTAACACGATTAAGTTTAATCTTATAATTACCATTAAAGTTTCTCATTTCTTACCATAATGTTTTTTTTTGTCACATGATAATCTCTTCTCTACATATAGGCTTGCTAATTTCTTCTAACTTACTTTTTCGTTACAATGAGTTAGCATCTTATACAAAAAATTTTAGACAAAAAATTCAATTACCTTCACAAATTCAACAATTCAACAAAATTTAATTAGAAACATTTTAATAAGTTAATCTTTCTCTCTATTTTTTTCAGTCAGTATCTTTTCTCTCATTTACTATCATCATTAAATTTCTCTCTACTCATTCTCTTCTCTAATTTATCATAATCATTAATTCAATCTTAAATATAGTGCTTTTAGATTACATATTAAAATAAAATAAATTAATTAATTAAAATTTAAACTATTATTTACTTGCATTTGATAATACTTATAAATATATTTTATTAGTATTGACAAATATTTTTATTGTTTTTTACATTTGATAGTACATATTAAAAATCATAATTTGTCTTAATTTTTTAATGAAACATTTACTTTAAATCTTGATATAAATTATAGTTTATATTGAATGTAATTAATATTAATCATACATTAATTTACATTTTATAATTATCTTAAATGTAAACTAATATATATTTTATAATTTACGCTAAAGGCAAACTAGATTACGTAAATGATTGTTTATTAAGGATAAATAATATTATAGAATAAAAATTTATAATATGTTAATTTAAAATATTTCATTTCATCTAAACATATCTTATTTATATTATATTTTATTTTTAATTATATCTAATAATATTATGTTTACTAGAAGTTATAATTTATAAAACATAATTTATTTTTAAAAAATAAATTATAATTTATATTAGACATAAAGTAATTTTGATTTTATAATTATTTAAAATTTAAATGTTTTTCTAATTAGGTTGATTTATATTTTTTAGAAACGATGTACTTTAATTATTTTATTAGATAGTCTTAATTAAAATATTATAAATGAAAATTATATATTTATTTTCTAATAATATTTGTATTTATAAATATAAATTAATTTATGTTTAATACAAATTTTATTCAATATATACTATAATTTATATCATGTAAATTAAAATTATCATTAAAAATTAAATTTAACATGAATATATTTTATGGCAACCTTTTGTATCAAACACAATATAATTTTTTTGTTAGCAAAGTATATTTAATAAATATTATTAAAAAAATTTGCAACTATTATCAAATGCAAACAATAATTTACAATTCAATTAATTTTATTTACTTTATTTATATTATATATTAAAAATACTAATGTATTTTAATATTAATTAATCAATTTATTCATTGAATTAATGAATGGTGTGGTTAATAAAATTTGCTCTCTTCTTTGGCAGAGTGCTCATGATACCATTACGGTTCGGGAAGTGTTGCACCACCGACATATTATTGACCCCCTGTAATGCCCATTGTTTCTTTTCTTCAGGTGTCTAGCGACAGAGAAATCCAAAGGAAACCTTACTAGAATGGAATGGACTTATATGGCTGAGGGATCGAATCACAGATCATGGTCCTATGTTTGGAATTATCATGTGACAAATTTGGTGGGGACGTAACTGTCTAGTTTTTTCTTAGGAAGAAGTGGATGTCACTTGTTTAGTTGTTTGGGCTCAAGCATTATGGTTACAGTCAGTCTGAGCCTTTGACTTATATCAAGCGTTCATGTTTTAGAGACTAGGCTAGTCAACTGGATTGCTCCTTTGTCGGGGGCAGTAGAGATGAACATTGATGGTAGTGTGACTGGAGGTTGAGCTAGCTATGGTGGTGTGTGTCGTGACAATACTGAAACCTTCCTCTTTGGCTTTTATGGTTATTTAAGGGAGACTCCAATTTTATATGCAGAATTAACAGATTTGCTGCATGGTTTGAAGTTCTACAAGAGTAAAGGTTTCTGAGAAGTTTGGTGTTATTCTAAATGTTAACTTCTTGTCAACCTTTTTTTTTATATATATAAGCTAAGAATTTTTATTAAGAGGCGTGCAAAAGCACAAGAGTCAAGAGGTGCACTCCGCATAGGAACCAACAAAAAGTCCATACAAATAGGAATAAGGACATAATATTTAAACGATACAAAAAGTCGGATTCATGACTCATTTCGCATAAAAGGTTAGAGAGTTCTCTTTACACCATTCCCACGAGCTTAATTGGATAGCCTAAGTGAGTTCTTGAATGTTGCCTTCCTGAGTTCTGAATATTGCCGCATTTTTGGTTCTTCATATTTGCCATATCCCTACTAACCACACGAAAGACCATGCTTTACAAAGCACCAATGACTCATCCATCAACCCCACAAATTGATAATAATGCTTCCTAACTTCCAATGAAAGAGTTGGAGATATCCTTCACCAATTACACAAGGATTGCCAAACCCAGACTGAAACCCCACAATTGAAGAAAATCTGAGCTATAGTCTCCTCAACAACCCCACGCAATCCACATATTGCTTCACCTTGCTGGATTATTCCTCTCTGCAACAAATTACTCTTAGTGGGAAGTCGATCCACATCCAATTCCACACCAACACCAAAACCTTTGATGGAACTCGTGATTCCCACAGCAATTTGAAGAAACATTGAGGCCAATTCGGTAATCCTCTCGTTAGTACCCTGTAAGTTGAAAAGTTCGTGTAATGACTCGAGCCATCCATGATCCAAATCCATTTATCCACTTCTCCCTCCCTCAATACCACTCCCTCTAAGCTCTTTGACAATCTTCCCAATAGTTCCTCTTCCCAAGCAAACAACCTGCCTCTCTATGACCATTGTCATCTTGTCCTTGTTCCTCACATATTTTTGACAAACATCGATTGACTTTCTGCTAACTCATAAGCCCGATCGTCCAATACAGTAACTAGACCACTATTCCTAACCAACAGGAAGGAATTAGGTAAGGCCTCTACTTATCCCCCTATCTAATAGGGTCCTTTTGGAAGATATTAGCGGGTAACACTGCCAGGTTACTATTGCACCTTCCGCCTATCACAATATGGCACGAGGAAAGATTGCAGCAAGCACGTACTTAATGTATGTTCCCCCAACCACCTATCTTTCCAAAAACATACCTGAACCTGCATTCCATAAACCTATGTTTCACATTCTTTGACCACAACCCTCTCTCCCCTGACTTTTATGCTCTATTGAATGTAAGTCGTGTCACCACCTAGAGCTTACGATTGACTCCTCTCCAACTTCCAATATTTGTTCCATACTTAGCCTATAATAGTCTACCCTACACATTATGACTTTCTATCCTCATGCTTCACTTCCACTTTCCCAACAATGCTAAATTAAATGCACTTAAATCTTTCACTACCAATCACCCGTTCTCTTTATCCCGACAAACTTTCTCCTAAGACACTCGCATAACTTTCTCCAAAATTTCAACCCTCGTCCTCCACTTCCACTTTCCCAACAATGCTAAGTTGAATGCCCTTAAATCTTTCACCCTCAATCCCTCATTCTTTTTATCCCAACAAAATTTCTCCCAAGACACCTACATAACTCTCCTTCTACCTCCATAATCCTTTCACAGAAAAATTGAAAAAATGGACTCAAGTTACGAGATAATGCCTTTGGGTGCCTTGAAGAAAGATAGATAGTAGATCGGAAGAGCAAACAGAACAAATTTTAAAAGCACCAACCTCCCTATGATGGAAATGTGTTTACTATCCTAGGAATAAGTCTTTTCTTAACCACAGTGATCACTAGGGACTATTTAGAAAGTTGCGATGGGTCGTTCTAACAGGAAATCACAAATATTTTAGTGGTAATGCACCTATCTTACAATTCAGTAAACCTGACACTTTCATCAATCATCCTTCTTCCACATTTAACCCCATGAGTTGACTCTTGTGAAAGTTCACATTTAACCCTGATACCAACTCAAAATTTTGAAGAATCGCCTTAAGGCTCTCCATTGACCTCCAATCTATTTTTGCAATCAGGAGGGTATCATCAGCAAATTGTAGTTATGTAAACTTCTAATCACAACCTCTTATACCATATCCCTTCTATATGTCTTTGCTTTTTGCCTCTCGAATCATTAGACTCATCCTTTCAGCAGCTAAAAGGAATAGAAAGGGAGATAATGAATCCCTTTGGTGGAGACCCCTGAACACGTTAAATTCCTCAGTAGGACTTCCATTAAGCAATGCAGAAATTCGCGCCGTGCCAACACATTCCATAATCCATTGTATCCATTTCCCACCAAACTCCATCATTTCCATTACATACTGCAAGTACCCTCAACTCAAAGAATCATATACTTTTTCAAAGTCAACCTTCATATACATAAAATCTGACTTCTTTCTTTTCGCGTCATCTATAAACTTATTCATAATTAAGACACCATATAATATTTGCCTCTTTTTCACAAATGTTGACTAACTATTAGATATGATAGAGTGGATGAAACGTCTGAATCTCGTTGCCAAAACCTTAGCAAACACTTTGTACGTGCACCCAATAAGTGAAATTAGGCGAAAGTTGCCAATCCTCCACGTATTAGATTTCTTAGGTATCAAAGTGATAAAAGAGGATGTTGAACCTTTGGCTAACTTCCTAGACAGATAAAATTCATGAAGGAAGGCCATGAAATTTGGTTGCAAGATGAACCAAAATTCTCTAATAAACTTAAAATTAAGACCATCTGGACCCAAACTTTTGCAACTATCATTCCCACACAACTTTCTTTAACTCTTCCTCGGTAAAGGGTCTCGTAAGTTCCCCCTTCTGCTCATTTAGCAATTGCTTGAAAGTGATTCCATCCAAACGAGGTCAATTCGTCTCACCTTCTGATAAATGACCTTCAAAATACTCTTTAACCTTGGCTTTAAGACTAGCAACCTCCCTCACTTGGCATCCACTAAAATCAAGATTTAGGATTTCATTGAATTTCCTGCGAGATAACAAGGCCTTATGGAAGAATTTTGTATTAGTGTATCCTTCTAGTAGCCATTATAGCCTCGATTTTTGTCTCATTAGAGAACATTTCCTAGCCACCTACCTCTGTAAACTTGCCCACTTATCTGCCTGTTCTCAGATCTCCTCTACCTCCAGATCCCTTTCTTCATTCAAGAGATCTAATTCATGTAACCCTTTCTTCTTTGCCTCAATACATTTATCAATATCTCTAACCTCCTGCCTATTCTACTCTTTCATCTGCCACTTAATTTCCCTAAACTTCTCCTTGAGAATATATACACCTTTCTACACTCCACAAATATTTTTGACCATTTTTCCTCCACAAACAGTTTGAATATCTTATCATCAAGCCAACAATTAAGAAAACGAAAAGGCTTTAGACCCCAATTTGTTTCCTACACAGTTAGTATTATCTAGTAATGATCTGACACACTTATAGGTAATCCCAACTTCTCCACATTTCCCCATACCTCCAAACCACTCTTCATTTACTAAGAAACGATCCAATCTACTCATAATCTTTCTTTCATTCCTATACGATGTGTATTTTTGTCCACTCATAGATAAGTTTAATAGTTTTTTCTCCTCCAAAAGCCTATTGTACAACAATATTTTTTTTGCTCATGAGATCCTATCCACCCCTTTCTTTCCTCATGACTTAAAATAGAAATAAAGTCTCCCAATATACACCAACACCCCCACCTCTAGCCTCCTTGCACTAAGCAATCTCTTCCTAACAACTCCTATTCCCTGCCACATCACATGGCGCATATACAACAACTATCTTCAACAACTCTACCATTTCCATCCACCTTTCTATCACTCTAATAAAGTGAGAACCCATAAACCCATCTTCACATATGAACTTCTTCTGATCCCACATCACAAGCAATCCTCTTGCACTT
Organism: Psophocarpus tetragonolobus; assembly: GCA_037954015.1. Taxonomy (NCBI): domain Eukaryota; kingdom Viridiplantae; phylum Streptophyta; class Magnoliopsida; order Fabales; family Fabaceae; genus Psophocarpus; species Psophocarpus tetragonolobus. The sequence goes on from CM075696.1 coordinate 5,109,759, forward strand.
CTTGTTGAAGTTTTGAATTTCCATCCCACCTTCTTATTGCCCCACAATAATTTATAAAACTCTTTGTCAATACTCTTTCTCTCTTTATTTCTTGAAGGCAAATCATCCCTAGTTTTTGTGCATTTATTAACTTCCAAAATTTCCATTTTTTTACCCTTCCTCCCAACCCCTTGATATTCCATGAAATAATCTTCATATGACCACGATATTTCCTCCACCCCTTGCCTCCACCTGTTCCATCTCCTCCAAATCCCAAAACCTCACCCCTACCCACTCCTTGTTACTATTGTTGACCCAATTCCCACATCTCTTGTGCAACCACCTACACCTTTTCACAAGTGTCAGACCTCATTTGGAGCTAACCACTTTTTTAGTCAAAAATTTCCTTGTGCATGTTTTATTTTGCAGTTCGTATCCCTTCTTATTCAAGTTGAGCCCCTATTTCGTGTCCTTTCTCTTCCTTCCGCTTCCTGTTTCCTTTTGACTCGCCCATAATATCTGGTAATGTCCCTACATAGTCCATTGGCACCTTGACCAAACCTTCTCACCTATAACTGCGCCCAACTTAATCACCACTTGACCATGATCATCACCATCGATCTCAACAACATCCTGATAAGCATTCAGGACCTACTCGCCAATTTGCATTTGTCGTAACATCATTACACTGGCTTGCTGAACCCACTCGTCCTGTACAACATGGTTCTGCACTTGCGAAACGTGGTTCATCACTTGCAGAAATTTCAACTTGGACATTTACATCTTACTACATGTTTTCCAAAGTCGGACCTCTCCGTCTGGCTGTGCCACCATTCTTGAGTTGGCTACACATGCTTTAATGCTGACTGTAGTGTCACTCAACACACTTGTTGGATCCCAACCCATTTGAGCAATTATGTCCATGTTTACTTGATGCACCTCATTCTCGCATTTTGTCTCCACTTGTTGACCATCACAATGGCTATGACCAATTTCTTTTCACCTTCCCCAAAATTCACATCTTGCCCGATATTCACCTCCTTGGCTGCAAAGGAACATGACCCACTGTTGGAAGTAATCAAATTGTTATGATTATGCCACACCAAATTTGGATAAGCAATTTCTTGATCCGATTTTGTAGCCTTAACCACCCTAACATGACCATCCAAATTCAAGTTCTGCATAGTATCCGTAATTAACTCAATTCTATCATTCAACCCAAATTCAAAATTTAAGTCGGTCACCATTTCCTCATGGTCGGTCCATCGCTGAAACCACCATTCAAATTTGTCTTTCGAGGATGACCCAACTTCTAATAACTTTTTTGTTTTGTGGACATCAGGCACCAAATCCATATGACAGTATAATTCTTCCATTGATCATGACCTTAAGGGCCACATTGACCATATTCCATTTTGTGGTATGTATCAGAATCCTTGCTACATCAAGTCATTTCTGAAATATAGTAGCTGAGTCCATGGAAGCATAATTTCTTACCTTATCCACCACGTACTAAAAAAATTTTCTACCCTATGTATGAACTGGGGTACCCATACACCTTACCCACACATAGTGCTTCTTCGCCACAGTTGTTGTCGTCCATTTTGAGACTTCATGAAAATAACTATCCATGATATGCTTTGACTTAGAAAATAACTCCTCAAAATCTTCGCCAATCATAGGTTTCAATATCACCAAGTCTCCCCCCCATAGGCACCACTGTCACAGACATAATGCCATCTTGACATAACCTCTCTTGTAGCACATTGACCAATTCTGGAGAAGAAATTCTCCCTACAAAGCATCCCACATCCTATCCATATCATTGTTTCCTACAGAGAATGTTAGCCCACATCCTCTTGAGTTTCTTTGTTAGGTATTTCCTTTTTCGCATGCTACACTTTTTTCACAGGTTCCATCATAGAAGAACTTTCCTTAGTGATTGGTTCATCACCATGACAACCATACTCTACTCAATATGTTTACCTTCTCGTATAAATCTCTGAACATTCACCCGCAACTTAAAGGTGCCTATTGTCCAACCTCCTCTGTAATTGTCGTACATCTCCTGCCCCCCTAAAAGTGACAAAGCCAAAACTTTGACCATGGTGGTTCTTTTTTGTTGAAATGAAAACATGCATCATTGTGCCCCATCTTGAGAATACCCTCCACATAGCTTGTTCCCCATAGGCTTTTGGAAGATTCGTGAAAAAGAACAATGATTGTGTTTCCTGCTCCTTGAATCCATTGTTGTTTTTTGGTCGACTGACTCTCTTCTGTCTTAGTCGCACCACCATCCATTCTGATTCCTCTTAGTGTTTCCTTCGCTCATTCTCTCTCATTTCATCCCCTCCAAATAAAATTTTATTGTGTCTAATTAATTTCTTGTCAACCTTTTGAAGGGGGATATTTTGGTATTTTATCATTTCAAGAATGAACTCTAGGAGACCAAGAAACTTTTAAATGAACATTGGGTTTATGGTTTAAATAATTTGTTAAGAGAAGGTAACTGGGTTGCTAATTTCTTGGCTAAGAAAGGAGTCATCGATGGAGAAAGCCTAGTTTTGCTAGATGAGGCCCCAACGACTGTTTTGAATATGCTGGTTGCTAATGCTCTTGAAATTGTTTTCTAGAGATCCTAGTTTATTTGTAGCTGTTGTTTTATGTTTCCTTTTTGTTCTTTTTTCTCCTTCAGTTACAAAAAAAAAAAGAAGAAGGAAAAGAGAGAATGAACGAATAAAGATAGTATTTAGAAAGAGAAATACTATTAACACACTCCTTTTAACACACTAATAATTGGTTGAAATTTATCAAAAACAACAAAATATGTGAGTCTCACTTATTATTAAATGACCTTCTCTCCTAATTTTGTATCTTTCAATGAATTTCGGCCAATAATAAAAAATGTGTTTGAAGGAATGTGTTAGTAGCACATCTCATTTAGAAATTTAAATATTTAGTAATAATAACAAATGAAGTATAGATAAGGATTTTTTTATATATACCAAAAGAAAAAGAAAAAAAATCACCAAAATAACTCAACTCTCACATTACTTAAGTAAACTTTGGTATTTTTTTTTTGTATATAAAAAAAGCCAAAAGATAAGGAAAAAGACAGAAAGGAGAGATAAGGAATGAATATGAGAAAAAAATAGTAAATTACCAAAACAATCTTAAATAAAAGAGTGATTAATTTTTTTTATTCAAAATTTGATCTACAGCTAAAAAAGTGAGAATACGTTAGTAATCCCAATATATAAATACACAAATTGAAAAAATGAATTTTAATTTACCGATAGTATTTGATTACAATTTTTAATTTAAATTATTGATAATTAAATTTAATTTTTTATTTTCTATTGAAATAATCTCAAGCAGCGTCAAATTTAATAACTTAAACGTGGTGTAAATTAATCTTGCTTCATACATACGTAATACATATATTACATATAGGAATTAAAATTATGAATTTTAAAAAAATAAGAAAACTAAAGATTTTAAAAATTTTAAAACTAAAAATCAAAAACCACACGTAACGGGCCTAAATGTTTCTATTTCAAAACATGATAACTAAAATTGATATCATTATAGAATGTAATAGTAATGATACATGTAAAAGACTATTTTTGTTATATTAATAATAATAATTTTATTTATTTATTCTGTAAATGGTGAATTTTTTATTTAAATAAAATTAATTATTTAAAATAATTTTTCCAAAAAATTATTTAAAAATTAATTAACAATGATAATTGATTATTGAAATAATTAAAATTTTAAATTTTTTTAAAGCTTAATTACCTTTACTATCCTTCTATTTTTTAATTTTAACATTTTTTCTCTCCATTTTTAAATCCCAGCATTGTGCTCCACAATTTTTTAAATTATCGAAAATTTCCGTTCAATAATTCGTAAATCGAGATTGACGGATAAGTGATAATTATATGTTGACACATGATGGTAATTAGACAATAATTTAATGACATGACAAACTTTAATTTGTGATTTGAAAATTATTTGAATAACAAAAAAGTAATTATAGTTAAATAAATAATCTATAAATTATAAAATTAAAATTTGTTATATGCTTAAATTATATTCACATACTAACTCACATTTATCAATTACAAGTTAATTTAAATACATTAATAGTTAATGCAAGTTTAATTTTAGAAAAAAACACTTATAAATTGAATTTATATTCAATTATAATCTTTCAGAAGTATATTAACTTTCACAATTAATATTTTAAAATCATACAAAAAATTTGTAATTAAATATTAGTATAAAACTCTTTTACACTTTAAAGACATACATTTTAAACTCTTAATTGACTTTAATAATCTTTTTGTCTTTAAAATTTCATAAAAAATCACATTTGATCCATTAAATTTAAAAATATTTTTTAGTTATTAAAATTAATTTATTTTTTTATTAACGTTGTCTATTTATAAGTTTTAATATATTAAACAGTAATTAATGTGAAATTGAATATTAAGTGAGTTAGAATTGAGGTCACAAGTACAAAAAGTGTGTTCTCTATATGTAATATTTTAATAGTGTTAACTAGATAAATGTGATTAAAAGTGAATCTAGAACTAAAAGAAATATTTTTAAATTTTAAAAATTAAAAATGATTTTTAATGAAATGATAAGGGGAAAAAAATTATATAAAGGCTCTTAATTTGAACAATTGAGATCCAATGTATGGACAAGTTGTGAAAATAATAATAAAAAAAGAACAGGAATGAGTGATTGGATGACAAAAGAGTGGCTAGACTAGTCCCTTATGTTTCAAGTTTCATCCTCATAAATTAATAATGGGTCTGTTGATTTGTGTCAGTGGTCCAAAACCTGCATTTGCTGCTTATTATTATGTACACCTTTTCTCCAACTTCATGCCCATAATCCACAGTTGGACCATTTTTTGGACACAGTTTAAATAGGATTATTTTCCTCTGTTGTTATGTCCTATTGGATACAACACGTGTATATCTCTTTCAACCAATATTTAAATCGTACACTCACCTTAATTAAGATGGCAAAAAATACAGTCTGTCATGTTTGATACGGCGGAGAAAGTAAAGATAATTGACTAAATGTCTTTTTTTTTTTAAAAATTTCTAATATTAAAAAATATGTTTACTTTTATTTTTTATTTTAAAAAAATAATATTATTAATTTTTTTATTAATTTTAGTAAAAATATTATATTATTTTTTATATAATTATAATATTGTTATTAAATTTTTATATAGTGTTAATTTTTTAAAACACTAAAAATTAATTTTTTTTGTCTTTTATCTTTTTAAAATATTTTTAATAAAAATATTTTCTAAATTGTAACCAAACATATTTTTATTATTATTATTTTTAAAATAAAAATAGAAAATACACAAAACAAACATCATATTATAAATAAAAGTATAGTTCCGAGTAATGTTGTCTTTTTAATCACAATTTTATTTTGACCCTGCGTGAAATATTTGATGGAATTTTTTATTTCAAATATTACTTTAGATAAAATTTCAAATTTGATTGGAAATAAATACCAAAGATATATGTTATACTATCTAAATTTTGTTCAAAAGAAAAAATCCTTTTAATTGAGATAAATTTTAGCATTTGATTATGCTAATTTGGAAAAAGAATGTAGGATCCATAGTTTGAAAAGTCATAACTCAACTAAGATGATTTGTGCCAAACGTGCTAAGATAATAACCTACCTTACTTGAATAGTAGACTATCTTATACCTAATATTAAATTTTTTATTTTAATGATAATAATAATAATGATAAGGATAACAATAAATATTAAATAAGATAATATACCAAAAAAAAAGTAAAAATCATATTTTTATTTTTTTATGAGTTTAATTGGTATAGCTCATCCGAACAAAAGATTTTTTCACTCACATTCAATCATGACTTTTCATTTATGTGACTTTTAAAATAGTAATGAATAAAATTAACAAATTATCATGAATGAAGGATTGCGATTGAATGTCAGTGTAAAAATCTTTATACTAACCATGTATACCAATTAAATTCTTTTTTTATTTAACAAACATTTTAATTCAATTCTTTTTATCCTTTTTGGTCTATTTCTCTTCCATAAAACAATTTTATTTTTATTCTCTTTTCATTCAATTCTCTTTCTTTTCATTTTTTCTTTTTTTACATATGGCCTCTCTACTTTTCCTCTCTATCGAACATAGTGTTAATGAGAAAAGACAATAAGAGAATTGAAGTGAAATAGAATTAAACTTGAAAATACTGAATTAATATATTAACTCAATAATAAATTATATATATAAATATAATTATAATTATTTTTTGTTTAAATAAGTTTACTAAAAAGGGATTTAAATGAAAATAATCATGTTTTATGGATGAAACAAAAACTCTTGAAGTAGAAGAGTGTAAAAATAGTTTGAAAGAAAAAAAAAGTTGTTGAAGAATAATAATAAATTATAAATTTTTTAGTTTCTTAAAAGAGTTTAATTAGTATGCAAAGAGTGTAAAAAAGTTTTATTTTGGCCTTCTATTATAACTCTTCATTTATATGAATTTTAAAGTATTAATTGGTAAAATCAACAAACTTACCATAAATAAATTACTATGATTGAATCTTAGTGTAAAACTTGTTACACTATAAATTTTTAGTTTCTTAAAAGAATTTAATTAGTAAAGACTGACAGTGTAAACAAGTTTTATACTAACGTTCAATCATAACTATTTAATTATATGACTTTTAAAACATTAATCCGTAAAGTCAAATAAACTTACCATAAATAAAGAATTGTGATTAAATGTCAGTGTAAAATTTGTTACAATGATATTATATACTAATTAAGAGTTTAATTGGTATGCACTCACATTGTAAAGAATTTTCCACTAACATCCCATCACAATTCATAATTTATGTTAAATTTGTTGACTTTACCGATTAATATTTTAAAAGTCATATAAATAAAGAAACATTATTAAACATTAGTGTAAAAGTCTTTTAACTATTAGTGTATACTAATTGAACTCACTAATTAAACTATTCTTAAAAACAACTTATTTTTTAAAATTTAAGTTGAGTTTCTAGACATCCAACTTAATTTCTTAAACAACTTATAATCTAAAACTATATTATAATCTCAATTATAATTTTTGTAAACATAATTCAAGATTGTTCGATTTAGGTGAAATAGAGTGAAAAATAGTTAAAACTAATGAAATTGGGTTGTTTGATTTAATGGGAAAAATGAAGGAATTGCTGTAAAATCCAAAATTATGGAAATAGCCTTAAGAATATTTTTTAGAGTAAATTATGACAACATCTTTAATTTTTATCAAATTACACATAATTTTACTTCTTTTTTTATTTTTTTATATAACCCTCCTTTTAAGTTTAAAAACATTACACTAACATCCAATATGTTTGAAAACATTACACTACCTCTCAAACTTTACACTAACACCCCACAAGAATAAAAAATAATGATTAAAAAGCAAGTTTTTATGTGGTTGACAAGTCTTTGACATATCTGACAGACTCAAAATGATGTGATTTTTAGGCAGATGGACTTAGATGTTATTGAAGTTGTCTTGGTGATCCAACTGAGTTCGTGAGAGTGATGCAAAAAAACAAATCTAAGATCTCATATTCATGTGAAATGGATTTTGAATCCATTGTAGGGATGTGATATTCTGTTTGGTTTGGTTGTGATTTCTTTTTTTATGTCTTTTTGTACATTGTTAGAAAACATATATACCTTATGCTTTTTAATCTATTAATAATATTTTTTGGCTTACCAATAAAAAAATTATTAAAAAATACATATGTAATTAAAGGGATATTGTTGTAATATATTCTATTTTTTAACACACATTACACACATATGAATGAATACTATGAATTGGTCATGGTAGAATATTGTTATAGAAAATCAACCCCTAAGTTTCCTTCCAATACATAATCATATGTTAATCGTAGTTAATTAATCCAATATATCACTTCAATACATAATTGGATTTTATTTAGTTAATCAAATATGTTCTTACCAGGTTTAGTAGAACCTATAATCTCCTAAGTCTTGAATTAAAGGCTTTGTGGCAACAAGTGGGTACCTGTAAATGACAGTGAATATAATTGGTTAGAATGAGATACTTAGAAGTAGGGTTTAACTATCTTTTTGTATTTGTTTTTCTAGAGGCTTTGTCCCTAGTTATCTTTTTTAAGAAGATGAGCTTGAACTTGTGTCGAGGTGGTCATGACATTGAGGTGGATGTCGTGTGCCAAGATGTGGTGTCGAGGTATATTTGGGGTTGCGGTCCTGACATGAGGTCTGAGCGGGGGGTACATATGTCCCCTTAGTGTCGAGGTTGACTAATCAAGGGAAGACCGAGGAAGCTATGGTAGATGCATGTGTGTGTTGTGTCTTGATTATTATCTTTGGGTGTGCAAGGTAGCGAATATCGTTTTTAGGCAAATAGTGGGTGTTAAGACTGTCTTACGTGGGTAAGGAGTACTGACATGGGAAAAGAATGTCCCTATCGAACAGAGAGTATTGAGATGTGCAAAGAGTGTCTTGTCAGATAAAAAGTGCCGAGATGGGCAAATATAATAATACCTCAAGCACGGTAACCATAATGATATCCTGAGATTGACAATAGGAACATTAACGCCATCTGTGGGAGTGTGCCATGCTCTCACATCCCTTAACTATAACTGGGGGACTTGTTTTGGTATATTCAAAGTCCCGCATCACTTAGGAGTTAAGACAAGTGTCGTTTATAAACACGTTCCTTCCTTAACTCCCTAAATGATATCTCATACATGTGACCCTAATGATATCTAGAGACTAGCGGTACGAATAAAATATATATGATGATAAATATGAACAAAATTGAATAAGATAGTAAAATGTAACAAGAAACCCACTTGTATACGTCTCATTGTATGAGGGTCCTAATGATATCTAGAGACTAGCGATACACATAACATATATGATGATAAATGTGAACAAAATTGGATAAGATAGTAAAATGTAACAAGAAAAATCTAACAAAGGAAAAATTCACTTTAGTAATACATAAGAAAAGTTAAATTTTTCGTTTAATTCCATTTCCTCCATCACAAAATTCACATAATCAAACAAGGTGTAATATTTTCGGCTAAGTTAAATCCCAATTGTCTATAATATTGTTCCTTTAGTAGTACATCCTTAGTTCGAGTAAAGTTATATACAAATAATTTTTTTATTAAGGTCTCAGATATTGTAAAAGAAAAAATATAATTGAAAAATGAAATCTATAGGTACACATTTTTTTAAAATCAATCATTCACAAAGCTAATTAATATTTCCAGATATCATCATGGTAATAAAATAAATATTTCTCAAGAAAAAAATCTCATAACTATATTAGATTTATTATAGTAGTGGAATTCATTAAGATTCACACTTTTAAAAGTTTTTCAACATTATGGTAATAACACATTTTTAACACACTGTTTCTAACATACACTTTAGTGAAGATTGTTGAGATTGAAGCTTGGAAAATATATTTTGTGAAACATCTTAAGTCTTTAGTTGTTTTGGTTTTGTAGTTTGGTTTTTCTTTTATTAATTCATTTTATGGTACCAAACACATTTAAAAGGTGTGGTACTTATATTTATTGTTTAGAAAGACAAAAGGTTGTGTATGAGTTAGTTTAAACGTTTGTTTCCTATCAATTTCATGATTGATTTTTGATATTTATGATGTTTTATTGTGGGATATCAAATGAATAAAAATTGATAAGTTAAGAGTTGAATTACCTCATGACTAATAGATTACTTAAGTTGGTAATAGAGTACCTGGATCAAGCAAGAAACTCATAAAAATTGAATTTTTCGAATGTTAATCGATTACCATTTTTAGATAATCAATTACCTGTAGAAAAATTTTGTTTCTCAATTGCAAGATCTTGGGAATAATCGATTATCTGATTATGTTAATCGATTATCATAGAGAACATGCATTTTTGGACTATTTTTTAGAGAACTACTAGGTAATTATGTGAATACATATGGTAATCAATTACCTTGGTTTGTTACTCATATAAAATTATTTTTAACCAGATTTTTTTAGAAGGAACGAAAGGGTCTTTAGGTTTTCAAGAGAGAAAAAGTGTTTTACGAAAAAGAAACCTTTTAAATAAAAGACAAACCCATAAATCTATGATTTGAGATTCAACAATTGTTTATTTGAAGAGAAAGGATCAAAGAACTCGTTTTAGTGTATTGGGTATTCATCAAGTGATATTGTTCATTAATCATTTCTTTGTATTTTTGCACATGTTAGGTAATCTCTTGATGTGATTTCTTGAGGTTATTGTGAAATCTCACAATAGGGTATTGTGAGTGACAGTATGTCATGGTGTAACAAGTTCTTGTGGGGTGCAAGGGTGAACCTCTCTTTCTGTGAGTTGTTTGAATGTTTCTATAAAAATAAATGTGTGGTGTACATGTATGCAATTTTTAGTAGAAAGCATATTAGCAGAAGGCTTATATGAAAACTGGGTGTAGGTGAATCAGTATAAAATAACTCATGCAATTTTCTCTATCCATTACTCTTTAATTTTTTTTTATTGATTCGTATTGTTTTACTGTCATTGATTAAAATCTTTGTATTGGTAAAATTGTAACATTGTATTGGTTAATATTTTATTGTGAAATATTGAATCTTGAATTCTATATTGTAAGTTGGAAAAATATTGAATTAGAACACATAGTTGAGGAATTAGCCTTAGTTTAGCTTGAACATTGAATCTTGAAAAGAGTTGACTCTAAAACATTATTTCATGTTTTGTTTGAAATTGTTTTTGAAAATTCTTAGATAGATTTTGGAAATTTCTAAAGGAGTGACTTTTGAAAACTCTGATATTTTAGAAAAGAAAAATTTGTAAATAAATTTTTAAAATTTATTTAATCCCCCTTCTAGATACCCCTTGGAAACAACAAAGATCTCCCCAATGTGGAATCTCTTTAGATTCCAATTAGACGAGTATGGTGCAATGATAGTCTTCTTGACATAGAAGCTAGGCAAGTATGTTCTATGGACATGATAAGAGTGGTTGTCTAAGGGTGTACTAGAGCATGTTAAGCTTTAAGGCCACCATTGGTACTCATAAATTTAAAAACCATTCCTTATATTGGTAAAATTGTAATATTGTATTGTGAAATATTGAATCTTGAACCCTATATTGTAAGTTGGACAAATATTGAATTAGAATACATAGTTAAGGAATTAACATTAGTTTAGCTTGAACATTGAATCTTGAAAAAAGTTGACTCTAAAACATTATTTCAAGTTTTGTTACATGATAAAAGTGGTTGTCTAAGGGTGTAATAGAGCATGTTAAACTTTAAGACCATCCTTCATACTCATAAATTGAAAAAGACTTCCACTTGAGGGAAAAATATTACATGAAAAAGATTCATAGTTGAAGGAAAATTTGTTGGAGTCTAAGTGTAAAGGTGAAGTTCTACATTGGTTAGAAAAAGCCTATTGAACATTATTGCCTTAAGGTTTTGAATTGAATGTGACGACAAGTCTCCCTTGTATATAATGTGTGGTCAAAGCTAATTAGTGAAAATCTTTCTCGTGTGGATTCCCTCACATTACAAAACGTTGAAATTGATTTAAAATTACAAAATATGATGGGGTGTGGTATGTTGTTAACCTTTTTGAGAAGATAATTTAACTCACAAAAGATAAAGTCTCATGACCAAGGATAGTCGGAGGTGTTGTAAGGTGGTTGCAAGTAATAGCAAATTAGGAGTTTGAATAAAAAAAAGCAAAAATATTATGATAAAGCAAACACATCTTGAACTTTATGCTTGTTGCTTTTTTTAAATAATATTAATGACTTATTAAAAAACAAAAAATCTCAAGATTAAAAATGAGTAAAAACTGTTTTAAAAATAATTAAAAATCAAATTAAAAATATTTTTATCACATTCAATTTTGTTTCCAATATATATTTGAAAACAAAAAATTAGTTGACGGAATTAATCAAACGGATCCAGCTCATTTTACAATTCCTGTCGACTCATAAAAGCAAGTATCTAATAAGATGAAAATGGGACCATATCATTGTTTTGGCACATTCTTTAGAATATACTCAAGTGTACCAATTTAAAACTTCTGTTCTAGATTTCTAATTTCTTTTCAACTACTCCAACCAAAATATTAAGCACTTCAGAAACTAAATTAAATTAATCCATCTCATAATATCATCAAATTTACATTAAACCCATATTGTCATTATTCAATCTCAGATGCATGATTCACTAATATTTTATTAAATATGAATAAAAAAATTACAATAACTTACGAGTTTAATTAGCATATATAATTGGTGTAACGCTTTTTATACTGACATTCAATCACAATTCTTATTTTATAGTAAGTTTGTTGACTCTACCGATTAATATTTTAAAAATTTTATAAATAAAAAAAATATGATTTAATGTTAATGTAATAAACTCATAACTTACGCAAAATAAATTAATTAAATAGTTAATTGACTAATATAAGAGCTAACCGTTGGTTTTAGTGACTGAAATTGTGGAGTATTATTATAGTAATTTCAAATTAGAAAATGTTTAATAAATTTTTAAATTGAATTTTGTTAGCTTTGTTAGTCTTTATGGAGGAGTAAAAGGTTTGCCTACCGTTTAAAATAATTTTACACCTACGTTTAATTACAACTTTTCGTTTATAAAATTAATTAGTAAAGATAACAAACTCACCATAAATGAAAGATTGTGATTAAATGTGTGTATAAAAGTTTTACACTATAGTACTCAATCCTTTTCCTGTAAAAAAATGTTAGTATTTATCAATTAAGAAATACTATAATGATAAAAAAGTTATAAAATTGAAAATATAATAATAATTAAAAGTGATATTTATTAAGAGTATTAAGAATTAATATTATATTAAAAAGTTAAATATAATATTTATTTTATATTTTTTTTTCAAATGCTATATTTATTTTAGATGGATGAAGTATAATATAGTATCAATTTCAAAATTTATTATATATTTTTTAATTCCAAGAATTATTATAACAATAATAATATATACCTCACAAATTTAATGACAAATGGTAGTTTACTCCTAATATTAGAAAATAATCTTACCATTTATTATCCCACTATTGCAAATCCGCCATTTATTATATCTTTAGCTCGATTTTTTTAACCATTAAATTATAAATAAATGATTGAAAAAAGACTGCAAAAGATCCACAGTAGCAAATTCTTGTTTGCATACTCTTCAACATTATTCATCTGACAGCATAATATGATGTAATCGTTTCAAATTATTTAGAACTTGAAACAAACGTATATTTATATAATGATGGTTTCTATTTCATAACATATTGAATTGGTTTGTTTTTTTAATTTTTAAAGAGTTTTAAAATTAGTTTCTAAAAATTGTTTTCTAGAATAAGAAAAAAATTATTTGGTAATTATTGTTTGAAAATTGTTTTGTAGATGTAAAAATGAAAAAAGTTATCCATATTTGCGAAAGTGACATTAATAAAAAGAAAAACAATTTATTCTTTTAAGTTTTCAAAACAAAATTACAACATAATTATAATTGTTCCCCTTTTTAGTTTTTATAAGCTAAAAAATCAAAATTGTTTTGAAAACTATTTTAAGAAAACACTAATCAAACGAGTTTTTAGTTTTTAAATACTAAAAATAGTTTTGTAAAACACTAAAAAAAAAAAGAACTTCTTATTTTTGTGTTCTAAGGTCTCATAAAATATCTTGACCCTTTCTATATTCAAAGGGATATGATAGCTAAATTGGCCCTTAGTGGTTCCTTTTCTATATTCTTTCCTATTTTTATTAAGATTCTTTTCTTGAGTTTGTTAATTTTCGATTTGATTTCAATCCTCAATCAACTCCTCAATTTCCAAGAACTTAGTAACTTTCTTTCTAAGGTCTTCCATGTACGAGGTAAGTTTCTTGCATATGCTCTATATAGAGGCCCAAAGGGCCATGACCCTAAGGCAATGATTGTGGGATGTAAGGCAGCGATCGAGGTCTAAATCTCGTATGCTGAGAGTAATTTTGCTAAATCGTTCCCTGAATGCTCTTAATGATTCTATCTTTTCTTGCTAAAGTTGATCAAGACAATAAATATTAGGTTATGAGGTATACTTATAGGGAATTGGGTATAAAAGCATGAGGCCAGAGTATCAAAACAATTAATGGAATTAGTGGTAGATGAGTGAACTAACTAAATGTAAATCCTTTCAATGAGGTTAGGAATACCAGACATAAGATAACATCTTCCAAGGTGTATAGGTTAACTCGAATAATGAATATGTCCAAATGTTCATCTAGATTTGAAGATCCATCATACTTGTCGAATGAAAGTTCTTTCCAAGTAAAAGGGAGAGGTGTTTTCATAATTTGGTCCAAAAATAGGTGTCTTTGTGAGGTTAGAACCATAGCAACAGTACTAGTCCAAGGGATGAGATTTTGCCGATTGACAACAACTGTGGTCTAGATTTGGCTAGTTGTTTGGGTTTGAGGAATATTATGGGGATGCATGCCTTTGCCTTCTTACATATCTTTGACTATGTTCGATGGTTTCCATGTGCTCTCCTCATTCCCCTTCTTCTCTTCCTCCTCATGTTAACATTTTATTTCCTCAACCTTTCTATCTCTTACTAATATCTCTTGTGCATGCCTTCATCTCAATGCATATCCCTTGAATGGCCACTAAAGGATCAAGTTGCCTTCGCAATTCCAAGTGGTCCTTGCTAAGTTGTTGTCTTCCACTTCCTTGTTCATTTAGGTTTGTTGTCATACTTAGGTAGAACGTTACCTCAACCTAATGGTGGAGCCAAAATGTACTTGCAAATAGTACTTCAGTAATAACTCTAAGTCTTCGGTTAAACATTTGTCCTTTTTTGTCACTTTTCCGTTATGCACACTGGATGGGTAGTTATAAAGACACTTTGAGACTCAACTCAATAAGATCCCTAATAATTATAGCAAATTAATGTCAAAATGAACAGTAGTCGTACCTTGAGGATATTACTTATTTATACTTATATCATGGGCTTTATCCATGCTTAACAACATGATTAACTTAATATATCATAATTAAAGTTAATAGAATTAATAATTATAATAGCCTTGATTACAATTTGTCTATAACATCTTTCCTTTGTATTTATTTATTTTTTAACATAATGGTTGAGGATGTCCTTAACCATGTGATGATCCAACAGGTTGAGAAGTCTACCCATGACCTTACTAAGAGGGAGAACATAATTATGAAAACCGGATTGAACCAATTGGTTAAACTAGTTGAACTGGCTTATTGCTTTTTCTTCTTCTTCTTTTTTTCTTTTTTTTTTTTTTGCATCTAGAAATGACCTCATTTTAGTGTATTAAAGAAAATGATATCATTTTTATGGTGTATCACTTTATGGATAAGGAGTTAGATCCAAAGAAGAAACACTTAACCATAATCCAAATTCAAAATTGATAATTTGGAATAATTAAATTCTAGTATTTAAATGTTGATAACTTATAAAATTGTTTAAGAAATTATGTCATTGAGTTATTACTTATGAACTTTGTTTTTGAACCTTAGTTTAATTTTTATTTTGGATTTGTCACTTTATGTTTATAATAATTTGTTATTAATTTTGAATTTTGAAGTATAAAATTATGTTAATATAGACTGATTCAACTAGCATAACTAGTGATCATACAGTTCAACCATCAAACCATTGCCTTAACTGATTCAATGATAGTTCAATTTTAATAACACTGGGAGAAAATGGTTGAGGGACATGCCTCTAGCCTTAGTGATAGATAGAATTACCTATGGGAGGTCCTCAACCATGTGATGATGCGACATGTTGAGGGGTGTATGCATGACCTTATTGATGTAGAGAATGGCTAAAGGGGGAGAAGGATTCCTTGGTTATGTGATGATGCGACATGTTGAGGGGTGTATGCATGACCTTATTGATGTAGAGAATGGCTAAAGGGGGAGAAAGATTCCTTGGTTATGTGATGATGTAGTGGTCGGGAGGTGTGTTCTTGATCTTGATGGTTGAGAGAATGGTTAGGGGAGAGGGAGGGAGGAAGGGAGATCTCCGACCATGTGATAATGCAATAGGATAAGGGGTGTACTCGTGTCCTAATGATGGAGAGAATAATTTCGTTAGATCCTCAGTCATGTAGGGTGAAGGGTGTGCCTTAGACTTGGTGACAGAGAAAATGACCGAAGAGAATGCTCGACCATATGATGATTTATGGGTTGAGGGGTGTACCCATGACCTTATTAATGGAAAGAATGACTAAGAAAAACCCTCAACCATGTAATGGTGTAATGGGCTCAGAAGTATATTTCTGACTCTAGTGATATTGACAAAATAACTAAGAGAAATCCTTGATTAATGGAGGTATGTTTTTCCTATGTATAACTTTTAATCTTTTGATTGTGTCTAAATATCCTAAAATATAATCTTGTTGTCTTTAGATGGTTCTAATGAGGGATATTCCTAAGCTAATATATACATATATGATGTATAAAATTATTACACATATTAAGAAATATTTAATATATCCATATTTGATGTTTCACTAAAAAATAATAGATATGAAATATATATATATATATATATATATATTTTAAAATTGTAAAACATCAACTATCATAAAAAATTAAAGTATCCAAAAATATGATAAAAAACTATAAATTAAATTACAATAACACTTCTAAAGTTGAAAGTAATTATACATCTAGTTCCTATTTTTTTAACCATTCTTTTTATACTCTTAGTTTAAAAGTATTAATATAAAATTTGAAAAAAGTGCTAGTATAGTATTTTAAAAAATATATAAAAAATGTTATTATAATTTTTTAAAGCTAAAGTAAAAATAGTGTATAAAAATAAAAAAATAAAGTCATTATAATTTGATAAGAATTTGAATTAGTATTACAGCAATTTGTTCTAAATTATAAAATCGTTTCATGTTTTAAATCCAAAATTGATTCGTGAAAATAACATTCCCCAAATCATATGCACAATGTACCTATATTTCCCGTATTCAACATCCATTAATTTTTTTTTTAATGAGTTCTAGCTGCTACCTTGTTGGAGTTGAAAAATAAATGATTTTAAAATAAGTAATTTATTCAGAAGTAATTTAAAAAAAAACAGATATTTTATATTTGAATACAATTATAAAAAATACATTTCCTAAACCTGCAATGAAAGTCAACTTGCTAGAACAACTAGTGACAAAAGTGATCAAACTTGTTTAAACAAACTCCACCTTAATAAAATATCCCTGTAATTTCGCCAAAATAGTATGTTATTCTGAATGGACTCATTTTATAAGCCCCACTTTAAGCTTTAGAAGGGCAGAATATAACCAAAACATCAGACACATTAAGTCGTAAACTGATGATCACTGACAGATCTACTTAATATATTCACATTTCAAAGATTTTATCCGTTGTTTCAACATCACCCAAATGCAATTGTACGGGTTTTTTGGAATGCCAAAGTAATTTGCATACAGTATTTCGATCATCGCTGTATCAAAAGTAGTTCCTCAATATCACACAACAGACAAAAATACCAAGCACACATATGCAGCAACAATTTCTTTATCGAAATTACTTAGCCAATGTCACCAGCAGTTTTCTTCAGCGCGCCTCATACTGGACAACTGCATATACACCGGAAATGTTTTAGTACTGTATGCAAATTGTATGTGTAGAATGTGCATAGGAAAAGATACCACTGCGTTAAGAGTATGTAAGAAAGTCACAGTTTTCCTCAATTAGCGTATCATTTTGTTTACTTTTCCTTTTCTTATCCTCTCTTCTATTGGAGAATTAGTTTCCTAAACTAAGATGACCAAAAGCCATCTCTTACAAAATAACCTTCCATAAATCACTTAATTTCACATCAATTACGGAGATCAAGCAAATTCACTGTTAAAAATTTATCCTTTGGGTAACTACATTCACTCATATTCAGGACAGGTTGTCAAACTTGACTACAAAATATAAAATGATTACAAGGAATGAAATCAAAAGATAGATGTTTACAGTTTTGATTCAATTTTGGATAAGCAGCCTCGTCTAGAATCTAGATCATATAAAAAGCTCTTCCATGTGATCAGAGACTTAGCATATGGTATTACGAAATTCAAATGCAAAAGGAGAACAAAAAAGAGTCATTATGGGCTGGTGATAAACAACTAGACCAAGAGGGTGTGTGTGTGAGGGAGATCAATTTACAATTTCCCAAAAGATAATGATGCAGCGCACACCAACTATAAAGGTGCTTCATGGCATAAAAAGAAGTTGAAATGAAAAGTGGAAGAGGTCAGGAGAGAGAGCAATGAGTAAAAGTGAAAGAGTAAGTGGGAATTTTAAAACCATAATATTTCTCGTTGCTTATACTTATTGTCAGATGGATGGGGTTTAGACTCTAGACCAAGGGAGTTGAATGAGTAACATCTGAAATAATTGGGAGTAAAAAATTTCATTTGGAGGAGTAAGATCCACAAAAAAAGTGCCAGCCATATGATTGCAGAAACAAGAAACAATGAAAATATACATAATTAGGATAGCACATTGGTAATGTCAAGTGGGAACAACAATCATTCAAATATGTCTGAGGAGCTGTCTTCGGTTCTTTGGGTTTTTGTACTTGAAGGAGAAGGGATTGGTTAAACACAGAAAGAAGTTTCATTAATGCACAAAACCACAGTAGGGAAAAAAGATACAGGGTTGCAAAACATGGAATCTATTAGTTCACCACCAGAATATTCTGAAGCGTCCCCAAATAGCAATTTTATCTTTGAAAGCCAGGATTCTTCACTAAATGCAAGCATAACATGCAACAGCCAGATTCCGGCCAAGGGTCTGATTGTTTTAACTTTTTTCTCAGAAAAAAAGCATTTTTTTAATTAAATAAGCAGTTTTCTGCATTTTTGATTTGCTTAATTTTAAAATAAGTGGTGTTCTGCTCTTTTTAGAAGTAAATCCCCTATGCTTCTTAAAAAAGGTGCTTTTCTTAGAAACACTTTTCAAGTTTGAAGACAAACACCCAATGTGGCTTGTCTAGATGAGTGTGAGAACCATAAAATCAATATGATGTTAGAAAATGTTCGTTACATGATTTTCATCCTCTTTTTCTGTTTTATTCAAGTGCCAGGGTGACAAACTTAAAAACAAGAATCACGGCGAATGACAAACACTTTCAAATGCATTAAGGGGACATTCAATTTTTTAAAAATAGAGAAGTGTTTTTAAAAACACTAAACAAACAGCGAGAAACAAAAAAGAAGACAATTTGAAGGGCACAGACAATTACTAAAGAAGTCAAATATTTTAATACAAAAAAGTGATGAAACTAAAGAAGAGAATGGAATTGAGGGTTACTTCGACGAGTGCGCTTCTTGTAAAGGATTCGGTAACCGCACTCACGGCACTGAATAACGTCACCAGGCTTCAGCGTGTTCTCCATCCCGCAATCTGCAGCACCAAAAATCACAATTCACTATCAAAACCCTAAACCCTAACCAATCATAGAAACGCACCTCCACAGATGTAGCTAACTGGCTCGGGCTGAGGATCCATGGGAAGAAGATTCAAAGCTTCAGGTTCCCAAGAAATTGAAAAAACGAATCAGAGACAGAGATTTTATCATTCATGAATATGATTGGGCTTCATACTCCTCTTTTAGGAGCCCATATTTGCAATTACTTCTCCATATCTGACAGATTCTCTCCCTTTTTTCCTTTACAAAATAGGTATGTTTTTCTTCTTTGAGAAAATAATTCATAAAAAATGCTTGCAACACACTTCTTTTGAATTTAAACACAAAATTTGAAGAAGAAAAAAAAAATAAAAATTTAGCGAGTCTCAATTGTTATTTAATGTTTTTTTCTGAACTAATAAATTTCTAACTTTGTTAAAATGAATATGTTTAAAAGTGTTGTTATGTTTTTCAATAATCTATACACTAGAAATTTAAAAAAAAAAAAATCTATACACTAGAAAATATTCTTACACTAATTCATGAACAAAATGCTTTGTTAATTTATTTATTAATTTTTGTAATATCTTCTTTTAGAAGTTATATTTTCTATAATTTTTATTTATTGAGTGTTCACAATGTTTTACACTAAAATTAAATCCATATTCCTTTTATAAATACTATAACACACAAATTAAAATAAACCCATAATTATGTTTTTTTATAGAAAATACTTTCGTTTGAGTTGAATAAAATTATTACATCTAATATTTAAAACAATTGTATATCGAAAATTAAAAATAAAGAGGATTAAATAAAAATAATTACATCTTGTAAAATGTTAGTTCACACCAATTTCTTTCCTTTTCCTCCACATATAGAATTTTTGGATAGATTTAGTTTCTATTCATTTGTTAACTTTACTTTTTAAAGTTTTTTAAAAAGATTTTCTTAAAACTAAAACTTTTAAATATTTTTGTTGCTACGTTTAAAAGTAGTTTACATTTTTATTAATTAAAAAAAATTCTCTTAAATATTTTTTAATTCGTATTTTATGGTTTATTCTGATAATTTGTAGGATATATATACTTATAGTAATGTATTGGTTTATTCTTACAATTGGAATGATAGATTTATGGCTTGAATTCTTATTTTTTGTGTTCATTCTAGAGCAAATATACGCCTTTTATTTATTTATTTATTTATTTGAACACTATGTGTGGTTCGGTTATTTTTGTTCTTTCACTTGAAATATATTTTTTAATAAGAAGCAAGTCAAGTGCCAAGAAAATTGATTAAAAAAAAGGTCAAGGGCCATAAAAGGAATAAATTATGGATTTGATATGAATTCTTTTTTTTATGATTCTTTTGGCATCACTTTTTCTACTTATTAGAGAACAAATCCGAAATTGTCCTATATTTAGATAGAGCTACTTTAGTAAAAACAAGTTTTTGATATATAACGTTTTATTTGATATTTTATGCTAATAACATGGTGTCTAAAAATAGAATTTTACTTTACACCTCTTGAAATTAAGATAATCTCCTATTGTGTTCATTTTGCTTTTAAGACACTTTTTATTTTAACATTTTTAAACATTCTGAAATTAATTAATTTCAATTTATCCTTTTGTGTAACAATTTTACCCTTCTCGAAAGTTCAGCCACATGTATTTTCAAATTAAATTCTTTTACATTCACTTAATTATAATTAGAATATAGTCTTTTGAGAATAATTTAATCTTAAATTTATTAAATATTATATATAATAAATTTGTTTAATTTTATTTATTATCAGTTAGTACAAAAGTCTCTTATATTGTACTGATTTACTTTACAGTATATAGATACTAAACTCCTTGATTAATTTGCAAGATATATAAGTTTGGGCGTTTTTTCTTCAAGATTTTCAAATCCAAGCATGTTAGAACTATTCATTTTAGAATAGTCAAAGATGGCCACGCTCAGGTCAAGTAACCATTAAATAGATAATTAAATTCAAAACCAAAGAGTTTACCAATTTTCTTTGACTTGGAAATGTTTCATTCCACTTGGTTGATTGGGTTTAAATTTCTACCTTGTTAATAGCCTGAAACAGAGAAAGAGGTATAATACAAAGCTTCTCTTGGACAGCCATTTATAAGAACTGTATATAATAAAATCTTTGTTAGTATCTTTTGAAGAATTCCATTTTGCATATCAAATTTCTGAAATTAAACAGGCTTGGTGCAATTTTCTACGAATTCGCATTTCTTTTGACGGCTATACTTCACCATCAGGTAAGTATCAACTTTTCTTCCGTTGGTTTTACTCATCACACCAATACACAATATTGTATCAGTAACAAACTAGAGGGAGTTCTCTTGTACCTACTGCAGATAAAGAAATTGTCATGAAGAACACAGGAAAAAGCAACCATTTTACACATAGGATTCATGACCACGGTAATTCAAACCTGAAACATCACACCATAAGATAAAACGTTATAAGAAAAGTGGTCAATTCTATTGAATATTAGATTAACTCAGTATATGTTGTATGCATGTATGACTGCAGTAAAAATGGGTCCTAATCTGTCTGAGATTCTGAAGGGTAAGTTGAATTTGGGGGCAAGGATTTTACAAGAAGGAGGAAGAGGGAACATTTTCAAGAACGTATTTGGAATGGAGGAAAAAGAGCAATTGTTAAAGGCCTCGCAGTGTTATTTATATACCACAAATGGTCCTATTGCTGGAATTCTCTTTGTCTCAACTGAAAAGGTTGCATTTTACAGTGAAAGGCCAATAACCTTCTCTTCTGCTACAGGAGGGTTAGTCAGGGCACCATCCAAGGTAGACTTCTGGTACAACCCAACTTTATGCTCAAATTAATTAATATATGAGGATTCAATTATAATTATAAGGTATAAGACTTGAGTCTTATATTAGAAATATGTGATTCTAGTATGGGGTTTATACGGACTTGGGTTCAACTAATATAGCTCGCTTTTGTGGTATGACTCTTCCAAGATTCCTAACAATTACTAGTACATGGAAATAGAAAGAGAAGAAAACATGTGTAATATATACTCTTGAAACAAATAATGCCTGAAAATAATTTTTTGTAAGGTATGCCAAACATAGAAATGTTACCTATTTCCTGAAATACTTTTGTTGGACTTGGAAGGAATACAGTCTAATGCAAGTCTTTAAGGTCTTAGAACTGAGTTCCCCATTAGAAGTAGGGTACTCTAATGCAAGTCTATAAAGTCTTAGATTCTGGAACTACAACAACTAGCTTTTGTAGTGCGACTCTCCCTAGTTTATTATCTCTTTATATGTTTTTTATCGATTTCATCCTTCTGATGTGAACGTGCTTCGAGTTATATATGTAGGTTTCGATACCAATAAGGCGGATAAAAGAGGTCAATGAAAGCCATAATGTGAACAATGTAGAACAAAAGTACATACAGATAGTGACAAAGGATGGCTCTGGATTTTGGTTTGTGGGGTTTTTGCTGTATGAGAAAGCTCTCAAGAATCTCAATAAAGCCATTTCCACGGTCAATCAGATGTGAGAGGATAAAATTATTGTTAGCTTTCTAGATTTTTGAGATGTATACATAATTTTTTTTTTCATTATTATTATAATAGGGGAAGTTTTGTAATGTGAATGATCTAACTAGCAAGATGATGTTCCTAGTTCATGGGTGTTGCCAGTCCTGCAATAGTTTCATCCCTTATATCTTGGAGATTAAGAGCTTCTAGTGAGTAAGCTGTGAAACATAGAAGAAAGACATCAGCGTTGTCCATCATGAGAAGTGGTGAATGCAACATGGCTTAGAACCCTGCAAATAGGAACCAAATGTAAAAAATTAGAACACTACAACTAGCCATTAGTAAAAGACCAAGCACATGTAATGCTAATAGCATGACGATTACTTTCTGTGAAATTACCAATATCTTTGTTTCTTTGTCAGGTTCTTAATACAAGATTTTTATGAATTACTTAGAAGGTTGTATGTTCGTAATACAACAAGTCTTATCCCTGTGTAAGTAATGGAAGAAATTCGGATTTTGTACCACTTCATTTTTCTTCCACTAGGCTTATAGTTAATATACTTACACCGGGAATGGACAAAGACTGACTTTGTGTAGAAATGAATGAAAAAGAATAGCAGTGTAAGGAATTACAAGTTGAGTTGCCTAAACTTACCATAATCGATTATGGGTGGCTCAATTTGACAGAAACCTGTGAGCTTGTCCAATAGCCATGGCTAACCAACATGTTTGACAAGGGCATTGTCGCACACGAAGCCCACATTTTTCAGTCCATTTCATAGTTCCAAACTGCTGCAGTAAAATATATAGTTAAATTTTTTTATAAATAAATGTTAATAGTTAATGTATTAGTTTTTATTAATGAAGTGATTCAACCTACCACCTCTCCCCTCTTCTTTTCCAACATATGAACTTTGTCATAACCTCTTCCTAGTTTCATTAGTTGCTCACTTTCAGCCCTTGACTTTCATCCTGCCAAACACGTAAGAAGAATTAATACAATGGGAAAGAGATAGAGTGCATTGCCGGAGATCAAACTCGCACATTTAAATAAATGTCCCACAACTTAAGTATGTGTTAGGAAAGTGATAAAATTAGGTTCAACGCAAAAATAATAAAGTAGTCGCTTTGGAGTTTTTGCATTTGAAATATGTAATTTTCAAGTTACACGAGAAAATGGGGCATATCTAATTAAACAGATCCTGCTCCTTTCTCTATTGTAGTATATTATTCTGCATGAAAAGCTTGATGGGTTTGCGGGTTTGCTTTAGATACAGGACAAGACACTGACTTTTAAGATTGAGAAACTTTAGAGTGACTATCTTGGGCATTAACTTATTAGATTTTGATTCAGAGGATTGATATTGAGGAAGAGTAGGAGTGACAAGAAATGCCTGAATACTAACTTTAATGTTTGTTTTTAAAATATAAATATTAATAAAAAAACATAAACAAGTTTTGACAGAAATTACAATTCATACAATAATACAAATTAAATACTCTTCAATGTAATGTAACAAGTTTTAAACTGTTATATTCAGTAAATCCCCATAACTGATAAATTTATTAATTTAATTGCATAATAATGACATTGACACCAAGGATAGATTCTTTTACTGGCCTTGAGCGCCCACATCATATTAGATACCACCTTCAATAAAAAAGCTTTAACACAATATGTTTGTGTCTAATAAATTTACAATATCAAACTTTTCACAACGGAAATTAAACTCTCACTACGTCTTATTAGCAGATATTAATCGACGTGTTTGAGCTGAATAGAAATAGGCTTTGTGGGTGTTGCGTTTCATCCAGAGTCACATAACGTTAACATCACAATTGATTGGTAACAAAAACACCTTTAACTGATAATGAATCAAAATTAAATTCTTATTTAAAAATCAAGAAAAGAATCTGATTAGATACCACCTGCACTTATTTCGTTTACAATAAAAGTAACACTAACAAGAAAGTTGAGCACGAAAGAGAGATAATGAGATGATAAAGGCATTATTCATTATTGAATATTGATCACTGACCAATTAATTCTTTCCTTCACAAAATGCGAACCAGAGTAAGTGCTTACATTTCAACAAGAGTACAAGGTGTGCAACACATTAATATTGATTATATTAAAGTAATCATGTCTTTCCTAAAAGACACCTTTAGTCGGATTTGTCTAGTTTTATTTATTAATTATAGCGTTAATTTGGTTGTAACATAATTAAGCCCTCTTGAACATAACTCTGAAGGATGGAACCTGGTCACTGAGAGAAAAATGCTTGTTCCCATCATCACCAACATACAACCCAAGTTCCCTACACAAAGTATAGCAATTGCACACTGAAGGACAATTGCACATTGTAGGACAAAAGGAAAGCACATAGTCTTTGTCAGCCTTCTCAATCTTGAACCAATTGACAACAGTGTCAATCCCTGGATTGCCTTCAACACCACCAGTGCTCAAAAACCACACCCCAGTTTGCACCTTGAGGAGCTTCCACACTGGGGGTTTGTCACATGTGGTGGATGTCCCATAGGACTTGATGTTGAGATCAGTTGAGGTTAGGATGACACCACTTTTGGCATTGTAGGGTGTGAAGGTAACTGGGGTGCCCTTCATGACTTCGAGCTTCTCTTGCACCACAAAGAGGGGGCATGTGTTGTTGGCACTGCTTGAAACTGTTAGGCCACCACCTTTGCCTCTTAAGACTGGCAGAATGTAGTACTTGACACCTGTTGTGAGTTTATGGCCTGAGGTGTCAACCACTGGTTCAGGTGCTGCAGTACTTGTGCCAATGAAGAGCTCTATGGTGAAGGCAAAAAAAAGAATGGAAAATGCTAAGGGTGAGATCTTCATGTTTCTCAATGGATGTAAGAATAGATATGGTTGTTTCTCTACATAGATAAGGAAATTGCTTTTATTTATAGAGCTTAAAAAGGGGACACGAGTTTTGTGGTATTGGATAAAAAAATTCAATTTGCATAAGGATTCATTCTAAATTTTGTTAATAAATTCCGTGCATGATTGTAGTGAGGACACGGTGCAATGTGCAATTGTATGCCTTTTCCTACAACCTTATCTCTTGTAACGTGCTAACTTTTCTACACATGTTCATCGTGATAGAACTATAACCAATGTTGACCAAAACGAAAAGTCATTTTCAAATCATGCCATGACGGAAACAAGAGTTTTTAGAATTCTTTTCATTTATATTACGCGTATACTTTCACATATATACTGTTTTATTACCTATGTTTTAAAAGAACTTACCTACTAAGGTAAAATAGTTTTATACTAATAATAAATTACAATTCTTTTAAAATAATGGTCGACACAAAAAAGAGTACTAATTTAATGCAGATACATAAAAAATATAGTTTTGCGGTCGTGATAGAAATTAAAGATATATAGTGTCAGAAAATGTGCACAACTCACACTGTTCAATTAAATGAACTTTTAACAAATATATAGTTATATATTTTATTAAAAATTTAAATCATTATTTTAGTACGTATACTAAAAGTAATAATTTTAACTAGTATTATTTATAAATGAAAACAAGCTTTATTTTCTCTCTAAATATCTAAAATTCATAGGATTTAATAGACAATCAATCTCAATGTAAAAATAAATTTACTTTGTGATTGAACGTACATTCTTTTATAATTTCATAATTAGTTCTCGAATTCATAAATGAAAACCAGACAACCCGTATTTTGTACGGGCACCAAAAAACGCAAGTGAGAGACAAAAATTCATCTACTTGTAAAAAAAGATGATAATACCTGCATATATTATGATTATTTTTTTGTTAGAAAAATAAAATAAATATATTAATATTTTGTTAGAAAAATAAAATAAATATATTACTAGAAATATCATATAGGAATATATGTCTAATTTTTAACATATTGCATACCTGTTTGAAAAATACCAATAATAATCAAATAAAAACTAGAATGTTGTTTTCAATCCTATATAAATATTTGTATATCTCATCCCTTTGCAAAATAAAGCCCGATCATATGTATAAATAATAAATATGTTGCATGTATCTCACGATTGTGGCAAAACTCATATACTAGTGTGATAAATGTATAAGTAGCGGACAAATATACTCTTTCATTTTAATAAAGTTATATGTATATATTAAAATTTTATATTTTTAACTACTAATTTTATATATTTCAACTCTCTTTTTTAGTTTTATATAAAGATAAATAATGCATCTTCTATATATTTATACTTTTTATTTTTGTGTTTGAAATAATTATTTTTATTACTTTTCTTACATATTTATCATTATTTTATTTATATCTAAATTGAAAGATTATTTTGTCTTTTCTTCATATATATATATATATATATGATAATAATTATTAGATTTATTTTTTAAATAAATTGTCTCACTAGTCTCAAGTCCTAAATTCGTCACTAGTAGTAACAAATTTGGAGTGTTCACCACATCTATGTGGCAATATTCATGTAAGGACCAATTTAATTAATAGATTATTAGTGAAAAGAAAATAAATATTACGAAAAATTAAATATTTAATTATCTTAGATTAATATAGTAGTGGGAGAATGACTGAGTTTATTTATAATATCAATATTAGTTAATTAATTTTGATATAATAGTTGGGAGTGAGAAGTGAAATATAATTATTATTCCTTGTTTTAAGAGAGTTTTGATTGAGTTTCAAGGTGTTTTCGAAAATCTGTTTAGGAGGAGGTGAGAATAGTAAGTCAGAATTCACTAAGTTCACCCTCATTTTTTTCTTCTTTTCTTTTTCTTTCTTCTTCTGCGATTCTTTCTTTTCTTCCAACCACCACTTCATCTCTCTCTCTTTGATCAAATCTTCGTCTTCTTGCATGGTCGACTTCGGGTTGACGGACTCAGACACAGTCTCTTCCATTACTCCTGATTTTGAGAGGTGATCAATATAGGTATGTTTGATCATAGTTTTCTAAACCTTTTTTTGTTTGTCTTTTATCTTTTCGTTCTCGCTAAAAAAGGGGAATTCCTTGGAAAATTCTAATATCTTAGTTTCCTGTTGAAATTAGGATTTCTTTTAGGTTTGAGAGATATTTCTTTGGGTTAATTCTTCCCTTTTTGTTTGAGTTGACTTTTAAAGGGAGAAATAGGTAAAGGAAACTAAATATTTTATTTTAATTTGAGGAATTATGATTTAATGGATGAGAAGTTTATTGATTTTGAGCAACTGAGCTTTTGATTATGATTTGAGTGTTATGAAAAAGTGGTGTTTTGTGTGATTGAGAATTTGGGTTTTGTTCTTCAAATAAGTTGTGATTGAATTGATTGATTTGTAATGTGGTAATATTTTGAGATATGGATGTTTGGTGAAGTTAATTATTTGAAATATTCACTCTTTGAAATATTATGATTTAATGGGATGTTAATATTAACAGGTCATGATTGATTTAGCTTTTGAGCTGAATTTGGATGTTATGTGAAATTGATAGTTTGAGGTGATTAATGTATGAATTTGATTATTGTGACAAATTGTTTATGCAGTGAAAATGATGATTTTAATAGTATTGTTATTTGTTGAAGATTTTGGGGATATTTGATATTTACTGATAATTTGGGTAATGATGGGTGTTTATTAATTATTTTGGTGATAAATGGATAGTTGAGGATGAGTGGGTAATTGAAACTGTGATGAAATGCATGTTGATGTTCTGAGTGATAATGATGATATTGAATTGATGCATGTTTTAAGAATTTAATAGATAATTGTAGATGGATTACGTTATGATCCATGTTGTGGTGATATATATATATATATATATACTTATGACATGTTATGTTAAAATTGTGATTTAAATGTTGAAGTTTGCAACTCATTAATAATGAGTATTGATGAATTGCGTTATGGAGATGATGTGGTGCTAGGTCTGGTTACGACGATAATGCATTTGGTCTTATGCCTGGTTACGACTATAATACACCAACAAGGCAAGTGATCCTGATACTAGACCTAGTTATGGAAATGATGCGGTGCTAGGCCTCATTACGACGATAATGCACTTGGTGTTAGGCCTGATTACAATGATAATACACTAACAGGACATACCTAAATAACAATTGGATGTTAGATTTGGGAGACATTAGTTGGGTATCAGATGAGTATGCTCAGACTACAACTGGATATTAGATGAGTCATTTATATACCATATACTAATGTGGGGAGATCAGATGGGCATTAACTTGGTATTTGAATTCTTTATTGTTAGTATTTTCGAAAAGCGCCAGTTGAATGTTTATGTTCAGGTGAAACACAAATGTGATTGATTGGTTGTTAGTGCTTATGTTCAAGTGAAACATAAGTGTGATTGTTCGGTTGTTAGTGCTTATGTTCAAGTGGAGCATATGTGTGATTGTTTGTTTATTATTGCTTATGTTCAGGTGGAGCGTAAGTGTGATTGTTTGGTTGTTAGTGCGTATGTTCAAGTGGAGCATAAATGTGGTTGATTGGTTGTTAGTACCATGTTTAGGTGGAATATAAGGTGTGATTGATTGATTGTTAGTGTTTATGTTCAAGTGGAGTATATATATGATTGATTGATTGTGAATACTTATGTTTAGGTGGAGCACAATGGTGATAGATTAGTTGAGTTATCATTATTGCAATTAAGATTGAATATAAATGTAATTGTTTGTTATGTTTATGTTATGTTGATTTATAGTGCATGAGTTTACTCTTGCATTGTGTGTGTATTCCGTATGATTGTGATGATCGTGCTTTGCAGGGAGCATATACTAGTGATAATAGTAGAGATTAGAATTAACAAGATTGGTGGTGATTCAGGGGCAGCAGCGAAGTTACTATGTTTTGTATAGAAAATAGTTTAAGTTATGTAGCAGAGCATGTATATGTATATAAGTCAAATCTTTGAGAAAGCTAAACATATGAATTGACTAAAACTAGTACTATGTTTTAACTATGTACAAATTTTACTAAGAACGACTACGTTGTTATGATTGAAGTTATGTTATGCATGAGTTTTTTAATAGTTAAGTTTAATGGAGACATATTATGTTGTGTAGCTGTTTTGTATGAGTTATGACTGTATGTACCATTGTATATTTTGTATTGAACTTTGAAAGTGTTGTAATGTATACTTTAATATTAAGTATAATGTAATGAAAATTTTATATCTCAGTATTTGGGAATATAGATAATAGTAATTTAGATAATTATTAAGAGAATTTATGGTGTAAATAGTAGATATAAATTTGGGATGTTACAACCTGTACCTATGTGGCAAGAGAAAGTACCTACTATTGGAACATGCTTCACATTGTTGTGTTAAATCACACATATCTATGTCATTCATAAAGTAGATAGTTCCAAAAATATCGCTCACCACATCTATGTCTATGTGGTAATACTCACACCACTGTAGGAGAAATGACTAGAAAAAAGGCCAGTTATAGAAAGCCAAGAACACACACCACACTATTGTGTCAAAACCCACATGTATTTGGATAACTCAACAAAAGGGGACCTAAGCTAGAAAATGTCCACCACACGTTAATTTGTTCTATTTCCCACAAAGTTGTGGGTATTGCAGCACCAAGAATGCACTCCAGAGACAAAACCACACATATGTATATACAAACATAGATTTATGGACAATGCAATTCTAAGAGAAATATTCTAAAGGTGAAGTCAAAGGTATGTGTCTCCCCCACATGTGAAAAGTATTGCTTCTCTAGAGTACCAAAGTATTACAAAGAACCCATACCTATAACTCAAGATAGAGTTACTTAATATTTACTACCACAATATTACACAAATATTTAACACCCACTACACGGAACCAACTATATAAAAACCATTCAATTAATTTACCAATAAAAAACCTTTTTAGGACACAATTAATTCCCCATGTTTCCTAATAGCCAACATTTAATTTCTTGAAACGAACACCAATAAAAACATGCAATATGATAACATAACACTAAGCTAGTTTAATTCTTTTAGTATATTTTAGACCAATACATACATACATAGTATAAATTTTAAGAATAATTTAAATAATTTTATAGATGTATAAAAGTGATCTTAAACAAATATGTATTTTAATTTTAACAACAATGTTAAAGAATTAAGATAATTTATTTTATTAATTTTTAGATTATTTTTATAATTTTGATTACTTGTGATTTTTAAGTATAAAATATATAAATTATAAAATATTTTATTTTTTTAATATTAATTAAGTTATGTGAGTCAACTCTTAACCTCTAATTTGGGCGAATCGATAACCAAGTTGAGATTAATAACATTGCATGATAGTTTATTTTGTAAAACCCTCCAAACAAACAAAAAAACTATTCTTTTCTATGGCACTTTCATATCACACAAGGCGTAGAACTAGACATTATAATTATAAAAAAAATCAAAATTATAAAAAAAATTTAAAATATTAAAATAAAAAATATTTCTATATCAAAACTAATTTTTTATTTAAACCATATAAGAATTATGTAAAAATATTGGCAAGTTCAGTGTAATTGTTTCTGGTACTGTTTTTTTATATTGAAATTTGATATTCATTCTAATAATATGTACATTAAATATTGTAAAATTATTAAAATAAATTCAATTTTAATTAATTAATATTTATAAAAATAATTATAAATTTATTATAAAAATAAATAAACTTATTATAAATAATGAACCGAATAATAAATCCCCTATATTTTCTTTTATAAAATAGCTTAGTACTTAAATTTGTGGTTATCGAATGGTTCTTGTATACATACTGTACTTTCAATGTTGTCTGAGTGGTATTCTTTTGAGCAGATTGTAATAACAAAACTGGTTCTCAAGTAAAGTTAATTGCTTCTGTCTATATCTCTGTACAATATAAGGTGATTCAGTGAGCAATGCTAGTGATTGTAATTGGGCTCTATTTTTTCAACATGCTATGCTGGACCCCATCGTGCTCAATTCTTTTCCGTATACGATAAAACAGGTTACGTACTTATTGTCAAGTCAGATAAAATTGTTTGGTACGACTGAAATGGATGAAAAAAAATAATTTTAATCTGTGGGTTATATATAATTTTTTTTATATTTTTCTCTCTCTTCAAAATAATATAACATAATATATTGTTTTTATTATTATTTAATTTTTATTTTTATCTTTTCCATTTTTATCTTCTATACCAAAATATAGCCAAAATGAATAGTAGGATATATATATATTTATCTCGCATTCTTTTTTCTCTTTCTATTTCTCTTCTTTGTACCAATTATTTTATATCTTTGTTTTAAAATATATATGATATATAATTTCTCCAATACTATGGGCTAATATATATGCAATATCTCTCTCATGAAATTTGCACCATAGGTTCATATTCATTTATCCAAAATCCAATATTGTGCGATGGATAAGAAAACATAGACATTGGCCAGATTTATACACATCGATCGATAGTGATATATACGTGACCATATATAGTTTTTATTTATTTATGTCAATGAACGTTTAAAAAGTTATAATTTGTAATAAACATATAATTCATTGATATACCAATCATTAAAACGACTATATATTCATATTTTTAAAGCTATTTTAACGTGAAATTAGTCTATGGTATGGTAAAACAGTATGAATTGTTAAAATGTTAGCATAAATTAATTTGATATATATATATATATATATATATATATATATATATATATATATATATATATATATATGTCAAATTATATTAACATCTTTTAAATTTATTTTGAATTTTCTTTTTTACAAAATCATGACTTTACTTATTAGAATAAGTATAATATTTTTAAAACTTAAAATAGTGTGTGTGAAATATAAAAATGAAGTGTTTCTGTATTAATCTTTTTAAAATAAATAAAATGTGTGTATAATTTTAAAAAAAGTTGAGATATAAATGCGATATGAGAAAATTAAACCTTATTAAAAGGTGTTAATGTAAATTAAAATACTCTTTGATATATAATAATTAGCTTCATATAAATTTTATACGAAAAATGTTTATGCACAGTGTAAATTTATTTTATATATTTATTTTAT
Organism: Psophocarpus tetragonolobus; assembly: GCA_037954015.1. Classification (NCBI taxonomy): domain Eukaryota; kingdom Viridiplantae; phylum Streptophyta; class Magnoliopsida; order Fabales; family Fabaceae; genus Psophocarpus; species Psophocarpus tetragonolobus. The sequence continues at coordinate 5,142,948 of CM075696.1, forward strand.
CATAATCTTTTATGTATATAAGTTTCTAGACTTTATTAGTTAATATCTTAAAATACATATAAGGTTGTAATATTTCAAGAGTAGAGCGAGCAAAATTAAATGATTTATACAAGAATTTACTAAATCATTTAGCCGAAAGGGAGACAAAGTCCAATAAGAATAGGAGTTACTAGCATTAAATCATTAGAAATTGTCTAACCATAGAGTAGCGTGGAAAATGGAAACCCTGAAGAATTTCCATTATCATTAAGAAAAGCGACAATTAAAATTTTAAAACAACCATTCCTATGTTTATGTATTACTATATTAGCCCACAGGTTGGACCACTTTCTTTTTTTAAATATAAGTAAATGATCAAATCATTAAATGAGCTAACAGACCACAGAATCATCAAAGATAACATTGTAGAAAACCTCCTTTCATGAAGATCGAGGAGAGTTCAGCATCAACTAGAGAGATCCAAAACAAAAGACCCACTCTACAAATGTATATATCGATGCCAACAAACGGTGGTACATAGTATAAGCGATATAGATACATCGTTACATGGTTTTAGATCAATTGATATATTATTAAACTAAATATGACCAATGGTATTTTCAAATACTACTAGGAAAACATAAATGATTCTATATCTAATGTACTAAATTAAAGATCCAAAGATAGTTAGTAACTATTAATTGAAGAGATCTATAAATTTCATACTTCTCATATGCTTCAACCATAGAGCTGAATTATAAACAAAATCAAGAATGAAGTACATATTGATTGCATTAGTGGTTGTCTTTGGGTTGAGGTCAGAAGCACAAGTTGGAGCAGGTGATGCAGCATGTGAGGCAGTGGTTGACACCTCAGGCAAGCAGCTCCAAGCTGGTCACAATTACTATATTGTATCAGCTGTGAGAGGCTTCACAAGGTGTGGAAAGTACGAGTGCTTAAATGTGGAAGGCCTTTCACTTGCAAGCATTGGTGAGTCATGCCCTCTTGATGTTGTGGTTGAGCAAAAATCTTTTGGCTTGCCGCTGTCATTTTCTCCCGTTGACCCCAATCAAAGTGTTGTGCGTTTGTCCACTGATTTGAACATCATGTTCTGCACTGATCGTACCAGTTGTGCTGAGTATTCACCAGTGTGGAAGTTGGATGCCTCTCAAGGACACTGGTTTGTCACCACTGGTGGCTCTGAGGGCAACCCCGGTTGGAAAACCATAAACAACTGGTTCAAGATTGAGAAGTGTGACAGGGCTTATAGGATTGTTTATTGTCCCAGCGTGTGCCCTTCTTCCAAGCACTTGTGCAAGGATGTTGGCATTTTTGTCGATCAAAATGGTAATAGGCGTTTGGCTTTAAGCGATCTTCCATTCAAAGTCCAGTTCCAGCAGGCAAATTCAAATTAAGCTCCTTTTGTATAATCACAAGTAATAAGTGTGTTTTCTTACAGCCAACTGATGATGTTCATCAGTGCTTATTAAGTTTCTGAAGCTAAATTAATTACATGCATGTTATAAAGAAATTAATAATGAAACTATCTTCTTTGTATAGTCGTGTTAATATTAAGTTCGTAACGTGGTTTATATATTTATACTTTCGATTTCTAAATTTAGTCCCTCAATTTTTATTCTTTGTGCATTAATAAATATAGTTAGAATCCATTTATCTACCCAACTTTGTCGTGGTTAGTCCTCTTATGACTTTTAATTTGTGTAAGGCTGAGGTGGAACTGAATGTTGAAGTGAGATGGTAATAAATAGGGCGGGAAAAGTATTATTGTCCATGCATATCATCGTCCCTCGTATTAAACATGGATTAAACAAAAATATATAAGAAAAAATATTATTAATTGGAACAAATTAATGAAAATAGAGATAATTAAAAAAAGAAAAATAAAAACCATAAATAAATGTACGTAATTTTTATTAATTTCTTTTGTTGTGAGTGTTTTCTAGGAAATACTGATTTTATATTTTTTTTTTATACTAGAAAAGTTGTCAAAATCATATCCGAATGCTCTTAGACCCTGACGTATAGCATAGCTGGATTTTCGGACAAAGTTTGTCAACTTGAGATATTAACATTAATGTGTACATATTTCATTTACTCCGACCTTATCGTTGTCAGTATCAATAACTTGAAGCTTCTTTTGAACACTTCTAGTGGTGTAGAGAATTGAATAGGGTTGTGGTAGCTGGGACCATTCTGCAGCGCTGCCCACACTACTGTGGGAAATATCACAATAGTGTGGGATTTGTACCGATATTTCTTTAACATCCAAATAGAACTCTCATGACAATTCTGCCGCGCTGCCCACACATGTTACTATCCATTTAATTTACTTTTCTTTTTTGGGAAAGATAGTCCATATGCTGATTAGAATTCGAAGGCTAGATCCAAAATATTTTGTTGGTGATTGGAGACGGGGTAGGTTACATTTATTTCTATTTAAATTTAAATAAAGCCTAGCCTAGAATATTGTAATTTGTAAAGGAATTACCGAATTAGAGCATCTAGTACTTTTCTAATTTTTAATATATACATATCCATATATATATATATATATATATATATATATATATTTTACTGATAAAAAAATTCTTGCCTTTATTATCAGTCCAAGGACATTTTCAACTTTTGAACTTGTTATATTGTTCACTTTGAAGATTAATGATTTTGTTATAATTTTGTTCTAAAAAAATGTTTCAATGAGTTAATAGAGAAGAATATTTATAAATTATCATTGTGATAAGGAAACAACACTTACAATAATATAGTATACACAAAGCAGCAAAAATAAATTTAGTTCAATAACTTACAAGAATCTATGATGAGTAACAACAAATGCACAACAAAAGAAAGTCACAAAAAATAAAAAAATAAGAAAACAAGTTTTTTAACGTAAAACCCCCCTTAAAGTAAGATAAAAACCACGGATCGTTCTGATCAAAGGAATAACTCCACTATTATCAACAAAGAGTACAAAAAAATCTCAATTAAGTACACAAACCAATGCTAACACCTAGCCAAACGATAAAGCAATAAAATTTATAAATACAGAACAAAGAAGATGAAAAATCCCAAATACACTACTGTTGTGTGAATTGCATATATCCAAACTCAAACCTCGTTTTAACGATCCAAATGGTCAAAATGAAGAACCTAATGTCCAAAAACCAGCTCGATCCAACAGTGAACAAATATGTATTGGTGAATTTATGGTTGCAGCTTTGTGTAAAAATGGATGACTTTTTCTTTTCTTTTCTCTTAAACTACTAATGTACGTATTTCTCTGACTAATGAGCTTCACTCTCTCTCCCCCTTCAGAAGCACATTCTCCTCTTAGGTTAAGTGAGACCATTAAGTGAACTTCTCAATTTGGACATTTTCTTTACATAGGAAAGAAACCCAATACCCAACATATCTTTCCTTCATAACTATGTAAAGATAACCGCCAAACCGGCAATCTTACAATAGACTTCAAACTTTCCTCTTGGTAGTGATTTAGTCATCATGTCAATACCATTATCATTAATATGAATTTTAATCAATTCCAACAAATTAAGATCCAAAACATCATGTATCCAATAATACCTTACATTAGTATGTTTCGACTTAGAATGAAAAGTTGGATTCTTACTAAGATGGATAACACTCAGACTGTCAACAAATAATGGACAGTTGTGTTACATAAAACCAAAATCCTACAAGAAGTTTTTTCAACCATAGCAACTCCTTGCATGTTTCAGTAATTGCAATAAACTCCCTCTCAGTAATATACAAAGTCATACATTTTTGCAACTTAGATTACGAAGCCACAGCTCCCAACCCCTACAAACTTAATCAAATAGTCTGATGTAGACCTTCTAGAATAAATATCTCTAACCATATATGAATTTGAGTAGCCACCAAAGTAGGCTTATTACCCCCAAAGCTAAGCTTCATATCAACAGTACCATGAAGATACTTCAAAATCTATTTTACAGCTTTTCAATGCTCTTTACCATAGTTTGACAAAAACCTATTGATTGTACCAACAACATGAACAATATTAGATCTCGTACACACCATTCCATACATCAAACTACCTACTATAAATGGATACAGAACTCTCTCAATGTCTAATTTTTCAGCTTCATTTGAAGGACTTTGTTTAACACTTAATTTAAAATGAGTTATAAGAGGGGTACTCACATCCTTAACATTTTTCATCTGGAATCTCTACAACACCATTTTAATATAATGTTCCTATGACAGCCAAAATTTCCTTTTCTCTCTGTCACGGGGATTCTTATGCCAAGAATCTGCTTAACAACTCCCAAATCTTTCATGACAAACGACTCGCTCAATTGCTTCTTCAATCTGTCAATCCTAGAAACATCTTTTCCAATAATAAATATGTCATCAACATACAATAAGAGGATAATAAAGTTGCCATTAGAAAACTTTATGACAAAGAGACAATAATTAGAAGTAGTCTTCTTGTAGCGTTACATACACATAAAAGATTCAAGCTTTTTATACCACTGTCTTGGAGCTTACTTTAAACTATATAAACTCTTTCTGAGTCTATATATATAGTTTTTCTTACCTTTAACCTAAAAATCATAAAGTTGCTTTATATAGCTCGCTTCCTGCAAATCACCATGAAGGAAAACAATTTTTACATCTATTTGCTCTACCTCCAAATCAAGAGTAACAACCAAACTCAAAACCACTCTAATGGATGACATCTTCATCACAGGCAAGAAAATCTCATTGAAATTAACACCCTTTCTCTAACTGAAGCCTTTCATTACCAGTCTGACTTTGTACCTTGGAGAAATTAAATTACTCTCGTGTTTCACCCTGAATATCCACCTGTTTTCTAATGTCTCTAATATATATACCTTGGAGACACTAAATTACTTTATATATTTAATTTTGCAACTTAGATTATGAAGCCACAACTCTTGACTCTTGCAAACTTAATCAAATATTCTGATATAAACCTTTTGGAATTAGTGTCTCCAACCATATATGAGTCTGAGTAGCCCACAAAAGTATACTTATCACCACCAAAGCTAAGCTTCATATCAACAGTACCATGAAGATACCTCAAAATCTACTTTACAACTTTTCAATTCTCTTTACCACTGTTTGACAAAAACCTATTGATTGTTCCAACAACATGAGCAATATTAGGTCTCTACACACCATTCCATATCAAACTACCTACCACTCATGCATAAGGAACTCTCTCCATGTCTAATTTTTTAGCTTTATTTGAAAGACTTTGTTTAACACTTAGTTTAAAATGAGTTGTAAGAGAGGTGCTCACATCCTTAACATTTTCCATATGAAATCTCTGTAACACCATTTTAATATAATGTTCCTATGACATCCAGAACTTCCTTTTCTCTCTGTCATGCCAAGAATCTGCTCAACAACTCCCAAATCTTTCATGGCAAATGACTCGCTCAATTGCTTCTTCAACTTGTCAATCCTAGAAACATCTTTTTCAACAATAAACATGTCATCAACATACAATGGCAGGATAATAAAGTTATCATCAGAAAACTTTATAACAAAGAGACAATGATTATAAGTAGTCTTCTTGTAGACTTGCTCATACATAAAAGATTCAAATTTCTTATACCATTGTCTTGAAACTTACTTTGCACCATATAGACTATTTCTCAGTCTATATACATAGTTTTTCTTACTTTAACCCGAAAACCATCAAATTGCTTTATATAGATCACTTCCTCCAAATCACCATTTTACATCTATTTGCTCTACCTCCAAATCAAGAGTAAAAGTTAAACTCAAAACCACTCTAATAGATGACTCTTCATCACATGAAAAAAAATCTCATAGAAATTAATACTATTTCTCTAACTCAAACCTTTCACCACTAGTCTGACCTTGTACCTTAGAGACACTAAATTATTATCATATTTCACCCTAAATATTCACCTGTTTTTGTCCTATAAAATGTGAACGAATGATATCTATATATCATTCCTTACTTTTATTTTTCACAATAAATAAATGTTTCTCTCTTTCTGTCACATATACTCGCACGAGTTTAATTAATGTATTGAGGAAGGGTAGGGGTGACAAGAAATGCATGAATACTAACTTGAATAGAATCAATGTTTGTTTTTTCAAATATAAATATTAATAAAAAAATAAACAAGTTTTGACAGAAATTACAATTCATACAATAATACAAATAAAATACTCTTCAATATAATATAACAAGTTTTAAACTATTATATTCCGTAAATCCCCATAACTGATAAATTTATTAATTTAATTGCATAATAATGACATTGACACCAAGGATAGATTCTTTTACTGGCCTTGAGCGCCCACATCATATTAGATACCACCTTCTATAAAAGACTTTAACAAAATATGTTTGTGTCTAATAAATTTACAATATCAAACTTTTCACAACGTAAATTAAACTCTGTTGGTCTCGCTACGTCTTATTAGCAGATATTAATCGACATGTTTGAGCTGAATAGAAATAGGCTTTGTGGGAGTTGCGTTTCATCCAGAGTCACATAGCATTAACATCACAATTGATTGGTAACAAAAACATCTTTCACTGATAATGAATCAAAATTAAATTCTTATTTAACATCAAGAAAAGAATCTCATTAGATTTCCGAATCTTAACACAACCAAGGAATATGTTTTCTTTTGCCACGAATGTGCTGCACTTATTTCGTTTACAATAAAAGTAACACTAACAAGAAAGTTGAGCACGAAAGAGAGATAATGAGATGATAAAGGGATTATTCATTATTGATGATAACCGACCAATTAACTATCTCCTTCACAAAATGTGAAGGAGGAAGTGCTTACACTTCAACGAGCACAAGGTGAGCAACACATTAATATTGATTAGAAAAATTATAGATTACTCCCATATACCATTCTCTACCTAGTAAGAGGAAAAAAAAGAGAAAAATATATAAGTATATTAGGATTTATAATATAATAGGGTGAGACAGAAAAAAATATTGATAATTAAATAGGTGTATATACATATATATATATATATATATATATATATATATATATATATATATATATATATATATATATATATATATATATATATCATCTCTATTGATTATGTTAAAGTAATCACATCTTTCGCAAAAGACACCTTTAGTCTGATTTGTCTAGTTTTATTTATTAATTCCAGCGTTAATTTGGTTGTAACATAGTTAAGCCCTCTTGAACTTGACTCTGAAGGATGGAACCTGGTCACTGAGAGACAAATGCTTGTTCCCATCATCACCAACATACAACCCAAGTTCCCTACACAAAGTATAGCAATTGCACACTGAAGGACAATTGCACATTGTAGGACAAAAGGAAAGCACATAGCCTTTGTGAGCCTTCTCAATCTTGAACCAATTGACAACAGTGTCAACCCCTGGTTTGCCTTCAACACCACCGGTGCTCAAAAACCACACCCCAGTTAGCACCTTAAGGAGCTTCCACACTCGCGGTTTGTCACATGTGGTGGATGTCCCATTGGACTTGATGTTGAGATCAGTTGAGGTTAGGATGACACCTCTTTTGGAATTGTAGGGTGTGAAGGTAACTGGGGTGCCCTTCATGACTTGAAGCTTCTCTTGCACCACAAAGAGGGGGCATGTGTCGTTGCCACTGCTTGAAACTGTTAGGCCACCACCTTTGCCTCTTAAGACTGGCAGAATGTAGTACTTGGCACCTGTTCTCAGTTTATGGCCTGAGGTGTCAAGCACTGTTTCAGGTGCAGCAGCAGTGGTGCCAATGAAGAGCTCAACGGTGAAGGCAAAAGAAAGAATGGAAAATGCTAAGGGTGAGACCTTCATGTTTCTCAATGGATATAAGAATAGATATTGTTGTTTCTGTACATAGATAAGGAAAGTAGCATATATTTATAGGGCTTAAAAAGGGGACATGAGTTTTGTGTGTATTGGATAAAAAATTCAATTTGCTTAAGGATAATATTTTTGGGGAGGAGAATTTTGACAGCCATAGGGGAGTGGGTTGTGGCTTGTGGGTCATACTAAATTTTGTTAATAATAGTGAGGACACGGGTGCAAGGAGATGTCATCTGCAATTGTATGTCTTTTCCTACAACCTTATCTGTACTAATGTGCTAACTTTTCTACACATGTTCATCGTGATAGAACTATAACCAATTAATGTTGACCAAAATCAGAAGTCATTTTCAAATCATGCCATGACAGAGTTTTTAAAATTCTTTTCATTTATGTTATGTGTATACTTTCACATATATACTGTTTTATTACCTATGTTTTTAAAGATATAGAACTTTGTGATAATGTTAACTATATATTATTATTTATAAGTGAAAAAAAAGCTTCATTTTCTCTCTAAACATCTAAATTCATAGGGGTTAATTGTGTGCTTTCTCAATGTAAAAAAATTTTACTTTGTGATTGGACGTACATTTTGTTTATAATGTCAATGATCAGTGCATAAACATTTTTTCGCAAATACATAAATGAAGACAAGACAAAACCCGTATTTTGTACCGGCACCAAAAAACGCAAGTGAGAGATTGAGAGAAGCAGTAAAGCAAAACAAAAAGTGGATCTACATGTAGAAAAACATGATACGCCTATATATAATATGATTATTTTTTTGTCTTAAAAAATAAAATAAATATATTACTAGAAATATCATATAGGAATATATGTCTAATTTTTAACATATTGCATATGTTTAAAAACTAACAATAACAATAAAATAAAAACAAATATCATTTTCAATTCTAAACTATATGAATGTTTATACTCATCCTTTTGCAAACCAAAGGCCAAGAATATGTATAAATAACAAGTATGTAGCATGTACCACAGATGTGTAGGTAGTAGACAGAAATGGATCTCCGTTCATATGAGGATGAACAAATGTACGCTTTTATTTTAATAAAATTACATAACTACATGTGTTTCTTGAGATGTAATAATTTAGACAGAATATCCCAAATTATTTATGCTATTTTTCCTCACCAATGGCCAACACTAGGATTTTCTTAGATGATTTTTTTTTTAAATTTTACAGCATCTTCTAATAATATGGTAGTAAGTACTGTAAATTTTTATTCTATATACACAACACAAAAGAAGTTACTATAAACTGTTTTCATATATTTGTTGTCAAGTAGAGGCTTTTCAGTGTGTAGCCACACCTCTAAGTGTGTACACTCTAAGCAATTTATATTTGTATCGAATTCAAAATATTCTGCAGCTTAATCTATTGTCTTCGTTGTGAACAAAACGAAACAAAGTTAGTAGTAAATTGCGCATAAAATAAAAGAAAGATAATTTTATTTGAGTTATCAACTACGAAACTATTTTTTGGACGAATCTGATATTGATGTGATCTCGATCCATCGACCTTTCAACTGATTATAAAACCAAGACATTTTTTTTTTCAACAAGTTAATTCTTCCATCCTTGTCTCCCATACTTTCTTCTAAAATTTGTTAAAGATTGTAAAAAAAATAATATTTATACACCCAAAATGACAGACAAATACATCGCGTAGGATATAAATCAAAAGAGAAAAATATAAGTATGATAATTGATACGATATAATAAGAAAAATAGTGATAAATATTGATTAAATATTTAGATAAATAAGGTGTTTCAAATATCATTCCTGAGATTATAATATTCAACAATTGTTGTTGACGACTAGTACCACAGTATTCAACAAAAATGATATTAGTGTTGGTTTTTTGGTTGCAGACTAAGTAGCATGCATATATATTGGCTATTTCTCCGTCGCAGAAATTTTGCTTTGAGCCCTAAAGCGTTATAGTATATTGATGCATGTTTATTGTCGACTTTCATGGTTTAAAAGCCAGCGCTAAAATACAAAATTATTGTGCAATATATTTGTATAATCCCGTATTTAATTCGGTGTTTCATTTTAATTCGTAGAATATTGAAAATAATTATGAATAGCTAATAATTTGGATTTTTTTGTTAATGATCGAAGTAATGCAGCTTTAAATGAATAACTAAATTTTAAAATGAGACAATAGGAGAAATTATTTGTCCATTGTATATTTATTTTATTTTTATCAAGGAAACCTAATGGGTTCCTGATAAACATTGAAAGAACATATTATTAAAAGGAAATACACAGTTATTGATATATAGTAATTTATGCATTGTTAGAGGAGACTTGTTTAAGCATGTTGGAATTGAACTTTGAGGGGAACATCAGTAAGAGCAAGACGCCTGTTCCCTTTCTCATCCACAAAGAGCCCAACATTCTTACACAAATGCTTTTGAGATTTAACCACGCTGGGACAATACACCAATTTGTAAGCACCATCGTACTTTTCAATCTTGAACCAGTTATTGATGGTTTCCAAGCTAGGGTTGCCCACAACACCACCAGTGGTCACAAACCACTGTCTATTTGAGAAATCAAAACGATCAAGCTTCCACACTGTGGATTGGCGTGGACAACTAGTGAGAGTAGAGAACTTAATGTTCAAATCGATAGAGACACGAATGACCCCTTTTTTGGGATTAACTGGTGCAAATGTCAATGGCAAGCCATGATATCCATTCACAACCACAACATCCAGAGGACAAGCTTTGTCAACACTGGCTAGGTCAAGACCTCTAGCAGCTCTGAATTTGGGGTGAGGAACAGATGGAATAATATAGTAATTTTCACTAACACGGACCTTTTTCCCTAATGTGTCAACCACTTGCTCGGGTGAGGCATCAGCTCCTCCTAGCAGTGGTTGTGAACACAAGGCTAAGACTAGGGCAAGTGCTAACAGCATTGTGCTCTTCATTGTTTTGTTTCCTTTGGTTCTTTTGTGTTTATTTAACTGCTTAGTGATGATATGGAGCTGATAGCAACGGAAGAGCATCAATTTATAGATATAAAGTACCGTTCTTATCTGTGGGTAGTACCACAAAATATGGGTATCAACGATGTGAACAATACTACTGGCCATTTAGTCAACGTAATTGCAAATGCAATAAATTCAGAACTCACCTTCCCAAATCTCTAGCTGTTCATTCTCATTTTTAGAAATCATTTTAACATTATAGGGTTTCTAATTGTATTACTCCTCTTGTCAAAAAAAAAAAAAACTGTATTACTCCTTATTAATAAAAAAACTCTATCGTTTAAATTAAAAACAAATGTATTACTCCTAGTATTCTTTATTAAGAGTCATTTAATTCACAAAGTTTAGAAGTTATTAATTAAAGTATGTCAATGATATATATTAAATTAAATTTATAATAAATTAAAGACGTGAACTTTTCCAAATTTCAAAGAGGTTTGGTTGAGTAAAACAAAATTAAATTTTACTTATTTTTTCCATCTACTATTATTTTTCATTCATGCATGTTTACTGTTATTTATTAGTTTATAGTTATTAATTTATTTTTAATAAATGAGAAAAAAAGTAATAAGATGCTAATAATATTTTTAGTGTTTTCAATAAAAGAAATTATTAGATAAAATATTCTATATACTTTGAACATTGGCTACAAACTGCAATCAAATTCTTCAAAACAAAAACTGCAATCAAATTAAATGCTTACAGAAGTCGTAAGCGGTGGTGTAGTCTATGAATATTTAAATCCCCTAAGATCAATGGCCCATATTATCTGCCTTCAACTGATCAATTAATTAATTAGCTTTACGCGTACGTGAACCAGGAGGACCCTGTTTTCACTTCCCTATATATGCTGAATTCTAGAATATATGTAAATGGATTTTGATTTCTTATCTGATTAGCCTTCCAATTGTTGGTCAAGAAATATGTGTGTTTATATATATATATATAAACTGAACAGTTCCATGCATGTGAATTAATTATGGAAGGATGCATATCATGCATACTTCCATTCTTTTCTTCGTGTACCCATGTGACCAAACAGGGGCATAACTAACCAGACTGAACCTATAATATAGAAGACATGCATGTTTTCTACTTATTTATGTTATGTTCACTTATATACTTATTTTGCTATCAATAATAAATATTATTATATTAATTAATAAACAATATTAAAAAAATATTAACAATTTAATTAATAAAAAAAAAAAACTGAACTGAAAAACTTCATTTTTAAAAGTAGACCTTATAATTGTAGCGAGTGGAATTGCACAAGAATCATATTATTTTCAACTTTCTGGTGCGTGTTTAGATAGACAGTGATAAAATTCATTTTGAACGAACTAATTTTACAAATTGATTATGATTAAATTAATTTTTTGAGATGATATTATTTATGTTTGAGTGTTTTTATTTTAAAAGCAATTCACTGGTGTAATCTGAATTCATGCAAAAGTTATTATAAATTATTTTAATCCATAATTAATTTTAAATTATCCTTTAACGTAAAATCGAGTTGGCTGTGGAATAAGGCTAGATCTGGAAATGTTTCAGTGAGTTATCATAAATGGTTAACATTAATACGTAGAATTGGGCTGAAAAAAAAAATCATTACTCCAAGAAATAAAAATGAGAAATGAACATCTAGGGATTTGAGAGAAGGTGAGTTCCTTATTTGAATTTAAATCACATTGACTTAATATGGCCAATTGTATTAATTTTCAGATCTTTGACCATAATTATGTACCCATATTTTGTGGTGGTACGTACTGCCCATAGATACGAACCGTACTTTTGTATCTATAAATTGATGATGTTTAATCGTTATGAGCTTCATCCATCACTTACCAATTAAATAAACACAAAAGAACCAAAGGAAACAAAACAATGAAGAGCACAATGCTGTTAGCACTTGCCCTAGTCTTAGCCTTGTGTTCACAACCACTGCTAGGAGGAGCTGATGCCTCACCCGAGCAAGTGGTTGACATATTAGGGAAAAAGGTCCGTGTCGGTGAAAATTACTATATTATTCCATCTGTTCCTCACCCCAAATTCAGAGCTGCTAGAGGTCTTGGCCTAGCCAGTGTTGGCAAAGCTTGTCCTCTGGATGTTGTGGTTGTGAATGGATATCATGGCTTGCCATTGACATTTGCACCAGTTAATCCCAAAAAAGGGGTCATTCGTGTCTCTATCGATTTGAACATTAAGTTCTCTACTCTCACTAGTTGTCCACGCCAATCCACAGTGTGGAAGCTTGATCGTTTTGATTTCTCAAATAGACAGTGGTTTGTGACCACTGGTGGTGTTGTGGGCAACCCTAGCTTGGAAACCATCAATAACTGGTTCAAGATTGAAAAGTACGATGGTGCTTACAAATTGGTGTATTGTCCCAGCGTGGTTAAATCTCCAAAGCATTTGTGTAAGAATGTTGGGCTCTTTGTGGATGAGAAAGGGAACAAGCGTCTTGCTCTTACTGATGTTCCCCTCAAAGTTCAATTCCAACATGCTTAAACAAGTCTCCTCTAACAATGCATAAATTACTATATATCAATAACTGTGTATTTCCTTTTAATAATCATGTTCTTTCAATGTAAATTTATCTCAGGAACCCCTTGTTAGCCTTGCTAAAAATAAAATAAATAAAAACGATAAATGATTTCTCCCGCCTGTGTCTCATTTTAAATTTGTCTTAATTGCATTTTTTTGCTTATATTTTATCAAATCCATCAATTTTATATAATTTTTTATTTTAAATTAAATCTAGAGATTTTATCTTCTATTTTAAAATTAAAATCAACAATTTTAATTTATATCACACATATTAAATCGAAAGTTGACTATTAAAAATTAACATTAACTGTCACATGTTAATAATTAATTAGTTGTTAAATATTAGTTATCAACCTTCGTTAGTAATCACATGACAGTTAATGTTAACACTTTTAATTTTTATAATCCTATATGTGTTATGATTATTAACATTACTAATCGCATGAAGATATCTGGTAATCAACTTTGATTTTGGGACACAATGTTTCTAATATAATAAAAGATAATGATATAGGTATATTTTATATGTTATTACATACTTAGTGAGATAAAAAAAAATATATATATATAGATATAAGATAAGAGAGATAAAAAAAATAAATATTAATAAAGTGTATAAAATAAAGAAGTATATGTGTATTATTACTCTATAATAAATAAGACATAAAAATTAATTTTTAAAATATTTTGAATTTGATATAGTAGTGGTTAAAATGCGATTAAACTTCGATTATTATTTAAGATTCCTTTACTTCTCTCTTTTATATATATATATATTTTATTGTGATCGATGATTTTTAACAAAATTTACCAATTTTTGTGGTACTCATGATAATTATATATTTTTGTAAGAAAAATAACTTGAAATACTAAATTATTTTTTTTATAAGCGAAACACCAAAATATTGGATTATATTAAAGAAATACATTCACTAATTATTATGATAAACAATGTCGTGTAGCCAGGGAGTTTAAATTAGATGTACATGGATCGCAAAACCTTTTTCATGGTTACGAAAATGATATTATTACTATACTTTTTTATTTATTTTGAAAATAAATATTATTAGTATACTAGTATAAGACTTCCTGATAAATAAACAAAACTAGTAAGAGATTTATTGAGGTATTATTTTCAAACATTTCCTCGGTGAAAAATATTGTTTTCAAAAAGAATTTTCTTGCATTTCTAATTATCTGTAACCTTTTGAAAATATTCAAAGACATATTATTTAGAAATATATAATGAAAGTAATATTTTATTTTAAAAATATAACAATTATAAATTGATTATATATTATTATAAAAAAATTCATATATATATATATATATTTATCTTTAATTTTAATTTTTTCCTAGTAAATGTGAACGAATGATATATCTATATCATTCATTACTTTTATTTTTCACAATAAATAAATTTTTCTCTTTCTGTGACATATACACGAGTTTAATTAGTATTTAAAAAAAAGTAAAATATAATTGTATATTTGACTTCTGTATTAGTTCATTAAACGTCAATCTAAGATAATTTCTTATACAGATTTTTTTAGAAGGAGTTATAATTTGCTATTAAATAAATGAATATACTTTCACAAACCTCACAAATAATTAATTTGTAAAATATATACCCTTCTCTTTTTATAAAAGTACATTAATAAGCTTCACATAAAATATATTTTAAAATAATTTTAATTATAATTTCTTAGCATAGTTTTTAAAATAAATAAATAAATATATATTAGTAAATACACACGAATATATCCCTACAGAAACATGGTAGTCGTGCACACCAGTTTTGTTCAATATTACAACTTTTCTAACCGTTTTAGAAGAAAGTATGTGAGACAAGGATTGATAAACATGGGAAAAGAAAACTTGTCCTGGTTTTCAGCAGTTGACCTGACTGGCTGAGTTCATCAATATCAGATTAGTCAAAAATAGTTTCATGGCCGACAAGTCAAAGAAAATTATCCCTTCTTTATTTTTGTTGACAACGAAGGCAATAGTTAATCTGACAAGTGTTTTGAATTCAATAAAACTATTGATCGTTTAGTACGAACAACTGCATTACTTATTCAGATCATGCTGAACATAGAATTACATATATTATTTGACATTAAAGATATGGAAACAATTTAGAATAATATTTAATGTGATGCATAATATGTTTATATTAAATTTACACATAATTTTTGTTCTATTTCATTGATATTATTCTTTGATTATTTACAGTCATTTGTTTATCAGATTAAATACAGTCATTTTAAGTGCTAATTGGGTTAGTCAATGCTATGCATTTTAATCAATAATCAATAATTTAATAAAATATAGCTTTTTATCGTGTTAAACTGAAAAGAATGGCGTACATAATAGGAACGGCGATAATCATTGAATTTTTTTTTTCTGTAATTGATTTATAGACCGACTCATATAATATTACTCAGTCTTCTATCATCGATTTCTTCTCTGCTACGGATGGCAGGTATCATTGTCTTCCATTTCCACACTCTACCGCCATAACAATTAATGAGAGAATGTTTCAGTGCGACTTTTGTTTCCATTAATTTATCATGAATAATCTATTAAAATTATTATATAATAATTAATACTTTTTTATGTAAAATTAAATAGTAAATTTGTCCTTATATTAATGGATAAGTCCAAAAATGCCACGTGTGTATGAAAATAATCCACTGAATCCACTTCAGAAGGAAAGACACCGTTTACTCCAGCTCACAGCGCAGGCAGCACTAAAAAGAATCCATCATGTGTAGGGATGGGAAAACAGCTTCCTACAAGTTCAAAATGAAAAAGCGCCAACTTTAGTTGAACTTGAACACCTTCATACGTGATCTAATATACTAAGAGCTTATTCATGATAAGAGACATTGTTAACCACTAGAGTCCGAAATTAGACATATATTAATTTGTTACTAATAATATAATTTTATAAAATGCAAGTCTTAATATGTACGAAAAAGAATAAAATTGTGACATGTTGAATCTATCCATAGATTCACTACATCATATAGTTACAATATATAATTAATTTTTATATATTGGTATCTTTGGCCGCAGATATATATACATGATCAATATTTTATAAATCCACAGGCAAGAATCATAGTAACTAGCTAGTGATTATAAATTGATGCTCTCACTTCCCATTTCTTTCATTCATTACCAAAACACAGAAACACATTAAGCAAATAGTTATATGCAAAACAATGAACAAAGTGCTATCATTTCTCCTCTTCTTTGCCTTGACCTCAAAACCACTACTTGGAGCAGCTTCAGCTGCTCCCGAGCCAGTGATTGATACCTCAGGAAAGCAGCTGAGAGCTGGTGCAAATTACTATATCATTCCGGCTGTGCCATTCACCATATGTGGTTTTGTTAGTTGTTTCAGTGGTGGGGGCCTTGCACTTGACAGCATTGATGAATCTTGCCCTCTTGATGTAATAGTTGAGAAAGCCAATGAAGGTTTACCACTGAGGTTCTTACCTGTTAACACCAAAAAAGGTGTTATTCGTGTGTCCACTGATTTGAACATTTTATTCTCTGATGCTGATGAAAGATGTCCAAACCATTCCACTGTGTGGATGCTTGATCAGTTTGATGCCTCTATGGGACAGACATATGTGACAACTGGTGGTGTTGTGGGATACCCGGGTCAGCACACAATTCTCAATTGGTTCAAAATTCACAAGCATGAGGATGCTTATAAGCTGGTCTATTGTCCCAATGTGTGCCCCTCTTGCCATCATCAGTGCAAGGATATTGGAATGTTTGTGGATGGGAATAGAAGAATGCATCTGGCTCTCAGTCATGATCCCTTCAAAATTAAGTTCAAACAAGCCTGAGGAAAGCTCTTTCAAAAAATGCAAACGTGACCATGAATACTTGTGTTTATGATGATCTTTTTTTTTTTTATAAGCAATCCTTTTTTTTTACTGTATGTTTATGATGATCCTTGAATTATATTTCTTTGTGAAAAATAAATTAATAAATAAATAAAAAGAACAATACTGTTTTTCTCCTATTGTTATAGTTTTAATTTCAATTTTCAATAATAATTCTATTATGTTACAACACTATATACATATAAAAAACTATACTCGATAAAAAAAATCCCTTTTATTGTTTATTACTTATAGTTGATTTTCTTACATATTTGTCACTCGGTAGGAAATTAGGAATTATTGCTTAAATTTCAGCTACTTAACCATTTTAATTTATTAATTTTATCTTAGACTGCCTTTAATTTTTTTTGTCATTGA
This sequence comes from Psophocarpus tetragonolobus, assembly GCA_037954015.1. NCBI lineage: Eukaryota > Viridiplantae > Streptophyta > Magnoliopsida > Fabales > Fabaceae > Psophocarpus > Psophocarpus tetragonolobus. The sequence goes on from CM075696.1 coordinate 5,160,672, forward strand.
TTACTAGTCACTAGCTACTGCAATAAATTTTAAGATTTGTTACAAATTTTAACTATAAAAAATTTAATAGTTATTTGTAACTAATCAATATTATTACAAATTAACTAAACAATAGCTACAATTTTAAGAAATTAGTTACAAATTGATTGGAAATATATTTTCTAGTTAATTTTATGCTACCATTAATGTTATAGTATTTTATAATTAAATTGTAGTTACTTTTTTTATTAGAAATTAACTACAAATAATCAAATATGTTATTAATTTTTGTAGTTAATTTAAAATCTTCTTATAATATTCACCCTACTTTATTTAATGGATATTTAAAGTTGAAGATATACTCATATAAAATATAAAATGACTCAAATATAAATGGTTCAAAATAAATAATATATATATATATATATATATATATATATATGTTTGCTCGCGCATGAAAGCATGCAAGAGTGAAAATATAAAATCTACACATCTTCCATTCTAGGTGAAGATTATTTTATTAAATTTCTTTTGTTGAGTAAAGTGGCGTCTGAATCTTTCATATGAAGCATGATCACGCTTATATAACAATATATTTGACAGTATGTTCAAAGGAGATATTAAATTATTAATTGAAGCTCTTGATACAAACATAAGGAGAAGATCGGTGAAGAAAATGAATTACGCATATTTTAATACCTGAAGTTGACAAAATATCTTAAAATCCAGCTATTGTATACATCAGGGTCAAAAGAAGCAATATCTGATATTCTCAAGGATAAAAATTATGTGTAGTGAGAATAAAAAATCTGCATCTCCACTAAACACACTCACAGGAAGGAAAAAAAAATACTTTTCTTGTTCTTGTTATTTAATCTTCTCACTTTTCATTTACTCCTTAATAATGTTTTGTTTTTCTTATTTATAGTTATTCCTATTTTAATCTCAAAACCACATGCATACTTTACTTTATTATCCATCTTAACCAATGTGAAAGTTATAAGATTAATTTGATACTAAAGTAAAAAATAAGAGAAAATTTGAGTGTTCGAATTCTTTTATTAAAAGAAATTAATCTATTAACAATTAATATTTTAATTTATAAAAAAATAATTCAACAATCAGTTTATCATATAAGGAAAATTTCGTAAAATTCTAATTAATTTTTATATAAGTATTGTTAATTCTTCTTAGTAAATTAAAAAATTTAAATATGTATTACATAAAAGTTGATCGAGACTATAAACTTATAGATTAGTCAATAATTTTTCTCGTACGTATTATCAGAATACAAATTAGTAGCCATATTAGAGTATAAAAACATCAAAGTTCATTTGAAATAACTATTATGTATCAATTAGTGTGCAAATAATAAAAATTAAAGGGACTAAACTAAAAGTATAAACCATATATTGAAACAAATATGCATGTGTTGTCTAAACTTCAACACTGTGCAACGATAAGATATTTCTTTGATTTTATTTATTTCTTTTAACATAATATGCATGTTATCCACTTGAGAGAAACTTGATAAACGCTGACTTAACATCAATGCCATATAGAAAATACATTTATTAGTTTCTTATACATGATTGGAAAGGAGCTTAATTAGTTTGATCAGGCCCGCTGGAACTTGACTTTGAATGGAACATTGCTTAGAGCCAAACGTCTATGCCCTTTCTCATCCACAAACACACCAACATCCTTACACATGTGCTTGGAAGATGGCCACACACTGGGACAGTAAACAATCTTATAAGCATCATCACACTTCTCAATTTTGAACCAGTTTTGTACTGTTTCCCAACCAGGGTTGCCACAGAGCCACCAGTGGTCACAAACCACTGTCTTTTGGAGACATCAAAGTGATCCAACTTCCACACTGGAGAATACTCAGCACAACTTGTATGATCAGTTGAGAAAATGATGTTCAAATCAGTGGATACACGAACAACACCTTTCTTAGGGTCAACGGGTGAGAAAGACAGTGGTAAACCACGAGATCCTGACACAACCACAACATCAAGAGGACATGATTCACCAATGCTTGAAAGTGAAAGGCCTCCACTACTCATGCACTTTCCGTACCTTCCACATCTTGTTGAAGGAACAGATGGAACAATATAGTAACTGAGACCTGCTCTGAGCTTCTTGCCTGATGTGTCAACCACTTGCTCAGGTGATGCATCAGCTGCTCCAAGTAATGGTTTTGAACTCAAGACTAAGAGAAGCACAAAAGCTAGCAGTATGTTCTTCATTATTGATTTGTGTATAATTCAGGTAGGTACTTTGATTTGTGGTTAATGATGGAAAAGTGAGATGAGAGTAGTGTGAATTTATAGCCATATTCAATTAATGGTATAACCCTATCTTTGGATCCTTAGTAGTTATTAATATATATTATGGTTGTGCTATTGGAACAATACAATTGGCCATATTATGTAAATAAATTGATCTGCTGTGCATGTACATCGCTTGCTATATGAACAAGGGTTGGCAATGATTTTTGTGATTTTGGCCTTTTATTTACAACTGGCTAGAGCCATTGTTACATCTCTCTAAGGTGTGATGAATTTGACAAAAGTATTTGAAGAACGATATTTATCTTGTTGATTCTATGGTCTGTTCGCTAAAGTATGACTTAATTAAAGAAAGGTGCTTCAACCTGTGGGCTAATTAATTTTAAAACATATATAGTAATCTATTTTTTCTACTACTTTCTATTCTAATTTTAAAACATAGTAATGAATCATTTCTAAATGTTCAAATAAATAAATGAAACAACTACACAATAATTAATGAGAATAAATAATATTTTAATGAATAAATAAATAACAAATACGTACTGAATAAATGACTGTATAGTTTTGTTATATGAATATTATTTTTGATATATTTTTGTTAATATGATATCTCATCATATTATTTACACATGTATTTTGAAATCTTCAGTTTAAGCCTGTTAATAATCAATAAAGAAAGGACTTAAAAAGAAATTCATCTTTTCTCTTCAGAATGTGTACCTATTTTGTCACATACGGAAATAATATAGCGTTATGGGCTCCAGTTAGCGTGTTCTAAAACAAAAGTCTATCTCAGCTACAAGTTCAATGATTTTGACTAACCACGTATACGTAGTCCTCAGAGATTCATATATAGAAAGCTAGCTGATTTGAGTTACAATCTCATGAAAAGAATATCGGTAGAAAATATCTATTTTATTTTGGAAAATGAATGAACCATATATTAATTGTCCTTATACATAAAGTGTTCAAGCAGTTACAAATTAAAACAGGCCATACATTGAACAGGATTAGACTTAGCGGCAGAAAATATTGAAAGAACAGGCCTGGGACTGGAGAAACAATTAACCTTAATTAAGTTCACCAATTTTTAATTAAAGTGAGTTTCTTATAAATTGATGAAAATATGGGCCAAATTGTATTGTGCAAATCAATGACCCTTATCCGTGTATATGACGATCGCTAAATCCCACAGATAAGAATTCTCCCAGCAACCTATAAATATTGATACAAACCTCCTGTACGTAAACACCATCCATCTGTAATCAAAATATAAATTAAATTACCCAAAGCAATAAGAAACAATGAAGACAGCACTATTAGCATTTGTTCTTGCCTTGGCCTTTAGCTCACAATCTCTGCTTGAAGCTTCTCCTGAACAAGTGGTTGACACATCAGGCAAGGTCCTCCGAGCTGGTGTGAATTACAACATTCTTGTATCGATGCCCTACACAAGTTGTAGGAGTCCACAACGCCTTGGCCTCTCAAAACTTGGTAAATGTCCTCTTGATGTGGTGGTTGTGAATATAGATCATGGCTTACTACTAAGGTTTATACCTATTAACTCCAAAAAAGGTGTTATTCGTGTCTCTACTGACCTCAACATCATGTTCCCTCCAAACGTGACTTGCCCTCACCATTCCACAGTGTGGAGGGTTGATAATTCTCATGTTTCTAAGGGAAACTGGTTTGTGACCACAGGTGGTGTTGTGGGCAACCCTGGTAGGGAAACCATTGGCAATTGGTTCAAGATTGAGAAATATGAAGGTGCTTATAATTATAAACTAGTGTATTGTCCCAGTGTGTGCCCTTCTTGCAAGCATGAATGCAAGAATGTTGGGATGGTTGTGGATGAGAATGGGAACCAGCGTTTGGCGCTGAGTTATGTGCCCTTCCAATTTCGATTCTACAAGGCCTAACCAAAGCCCCTTTTGCTTCACAAACAACTATTTAAATGTATTTCTTAATAGTAATGTATTAATTCAAGGTTAATTCATAAGGACATCCCAATGATGGGTTCCTTTGTTAAGAAATAAATAATTGTTTGAATAAAATAAACAAATGTTTTCTCCTAATGTTGTTTTTTTAATATCATATCTCGCTAGCTGCAGGGATATATATATGATTGAAGGACAGAATAAATTAACTTGCCTTAATTCCAAGTAAGCAAGAGCGGAACTCATATATGATAGAAGCACAATAAATTTCATATATATAGTACTCACAAAATTATCAGTAGGAACTTGAACAAAGATTGGAGAATCCCGACAAATATATATATACTAGTACTAATAAGCACTTCTGCGCCAGGATGAACCCGTGACACGGGTGAGGTATTCAAAAAACATATTGAATTATAAATTATGAGATTCATCCAATCAAAATAAGATTTATTTGAGAAAAAAAAAATAACAACACATATGAGAACTAATTGTAGTGTCTAGGGTGTTTTTCAAATATTTCGTGAAAAGGAGCATACTCTCCCTTTCAAAAAATTAAAATGATAGAGCTAGAATACTCCATGAATAAAATTAAATGTTTTGTGAAAAGTGAGAAACGTATAAATTAACCTGAGGGGGTTATTCCCATGATAGTTGTCGATGTTTATTTTCTGTGCAAGACCACACAGAATCATGCATTTTCAAAAGTGTTTTCTTCATTGACCAACATCTGCCTAATTAAGCAACTTGACGTATATAATATCTAGTGCACCTAATATTTTTGTAAATATTTATAGAGATTTGTGTTTTGTGTTTACTAATGAAAAAATTAAAATTGCCACAAAATTTTATTACTTAATTTATTGTCTTTTCCATCTTCGAGCTTGACTTCCACAACTTTTACTTTCAAATGTGGGGCTGGAAATATTTAGGATGGTGAACCTGATGAATATTTAGGATGGAAAAAGGATTTTAGTTGGTTGGGTGTGCTGGAAATATTTTGTGAAACATAATATAAACATATTGAAACTTACAGAAAGAAATAGAGAGATTATTAAAATTAAAGAAAAATATATAGTCCTATAAATTCATAAAATAAAAATGTCCATGTATAGATTATAATCGGTTTGAAATTCCTAAACAATCTAATCTATCATAAAATTTATAAAATTTAAACTAGCTAACGGAAACAACAAATAAAAGATACAATTTTTAACAATATGAAAATACTATATAAAACTTATTCAAAAATAAAATTTTAAATAAGACAAAATCTTACAACAACATCCGTCCTTAAGATTATTTGTCATGGAAATACCAAGCTTTAACTCCATTAACTTCAAACGTGATATAAAAAATGCTTTAACAATTATGTTCAAAGTTTCCATCAGTTTCTTACTAGATATTTTTAACTCTCATGTTTTTAAATATTAATGCCAAAATTTGTCATCTCGTATACCTTGCATGAATTTAATGATCTCAAGTTGAAATGATAAAATCTTAATTTCATACCAAATATAGATATCATTAATTTTGACAGTAAAATCATGATAATATCCAACTTGAAAATAAAAACATTTTTCTGAGCATTTCCATATATATATATATATATATATATATATATATATATTCTTTTTTTTTTTTGTTTGGTGTACTTCATTATGATAAAAGTATTATTTTCTTAGAAAGAAACTATTCAAACCCTTTATTTAATATGCATGTGTGCAACACTGAGATGATTTTGATTTAGTTTTGAAATATAAAGAACAGTTGTCACAGTTATAATACATACTTTTGTTGATTGTTTAGAAATTACCTTTTTTTTTGGTTTGCACAGTTTAAATTATTTTTTTTCTAAATTTTCTTTTAGTCCATGAGTAATAAATAGTAGAAAATTTTCATAAATAAAAAATAAAGTTTTTCAGAAATTCAATAAGTATCTTAAAATTATTTTAAAACATAAATTAAATACACTAAATTATATTAATAAAAATGAGAAAAAATATATTAATTAATTGCAAAAACTTTTTTTTTTCATGTGAATTGAACAGCCTTCAGGAACTGGAGTATGATGCATATGTATTCCTCCTGTGCAAGGACTTGTTGAAATGGAAAAGAAATTTCCATCCATAACTATTCTCGATTTATGAAACCTACCTGTTTGTTATTTACTGGCAGTGTGCGGTACACAATTTTTGGCACGGAGTTTACGTGTCCTGTTGGGGGACCGAGGTGCCTTTTAATTTATAGATTTATTCTTAATAGCAAATTCAACCAAAAAAAAAAAATCAACGAAATAAAGTCCACGTAACAGGCTTTAGTAATACCTCATTCCATGACTTCACCTAAAATATACAACGGGAGCTGTGGTTACTCTAGGTTAGGAACTCAGCCACCCATTTCATTTTATGGCTTCAAAAACAATTGAAGCTGACCATAGTAACTTAAACTTACTTGGTCTTCATATATATAATCTAGAAAGATATTGTACTTCGGTGCCTAAAATATATATGCGAGAGCAAAGTTTTCATGTGTTGGGTAAAGTAGCATTCATCCATAAAAACAACGTCACCAAGGCATGTTGTGATTTCCTTTGAGTTTTGAGCTTGTAAGTAATCATCGATAGTAATTGCACCTTTTTGTGCATATAAATATATGCATCCACCTATATACACTATTAATGTAACCCAAAACAAATAGAAGCATTCACTTCACATATATAAAAGCGATAATGGAGATCACATTCATACCGTTGATTCTTCTCTACATTTTTAGATTAAAATCATTGCTGGAAAGAGCTGATGATTCACCTCACCAAGTTGTTGACACATCAGGCGACAAGCTAATGGTAGGTATCAACTACTACATCATTCCCGTCCCTACAAAGTGTTCAAGTTCTGGAAAATGCAAAGGTAACAACGGGTTTGGGCTGGCAAAAATAGTGGCTAACAACAAGACATGCCCTCTTGATATTTTGGTTGTGGAGGAACACCAAGGTCAGCCATTGACCTTCACACCAATTCATGGCCAAAAGAAAGGTGCACCTGTTTGTGTCTCTACTGATCTCAACATCGAGTTTTTCACTCAAACGGGTTGTCCCCAATATTCCAGTGTGTGGAAGATTGACCAGTTTGATAGGTCAACGAGGAAGTGGTTTGTGACAAGCGGGGGTGTTGTGGGGCACCCGAGTTGGAGAACTATCAGCAGCTGGTTTAAGATTGAGAAATATGAAATGGACTATAAGCTGGTTTCTTGCCCAACCTTTTGTGGATATTGCAGGGTTCAATGTAGGGATATTGGAGTATACGAGGATCAAAATGGGAACAAGCGTCTAGCTCTCACTGACACGCCATACAAAGTTCGGTTCCAGAAAGCCTAAGATTCAATACATATTATATGTAAGAATTAGAATTAATTTTGTCAGTGGTGCTCCCAGAATGCACAATACATTATACATATATAATTAAACCATTCTATATTATTTAGTAGGAAAAAACATGTCTTTTCTTTTAATCTGTGAAACATATATCGGAACATTTACAATAATTTACATATTAGTTCAAGTTAGTGACAGAAAAAATATGGTTTTATTTTCTATACTTTAATCAGGTTAAATCTAATTAAAATTTCCAAATTTTATATTGGCAATTTAATGCTTAATTTTTTTTAAAAAAAATGTGAATTTAGTTTTTTTTAACATTGAAAAGCATGATATCTTAAATTATTATGTATTTTAAAAGTTTGAAATAAATTTATTGATAAAAAATGAAAGAGATATTGATCATGTTTAATAAAAAAAATATAACTACAAATTAAAAACACATTTCAAGTTATATTTCCTATAGAGAATGTTTCTTTGTTGAAGATTCATCTCAACTTCAATAATGTAAGTTTGCCTTAAAAAGATCAATATGTAACAATTTTAATCAACCAAAAGGAATTATATATAAAATTCAATCTCTCTAACGGTGTGTATATTATATTAATGTATAGTCAAAATATTTTGACCATAATATACTGTCTTCTTCATTTACTAGATCGATGGTAGATAATATATGTAACTTTACGACAGTGACAGTCATTTGAAAAGTCAAAATCCTTTCACATCCTTAGCTTCCTGAAACTCAAAGCCAATTAAAGAAGAGAAAAGGACATCAGGTTTCAAGTGCATGGACATATCATATATAAACAAAATGACTCGTCCTATTTTGACGATAAAACTCATTTAAATATTTATAGCACTCTCAATATATCTTTTCTGATCGTGCCTGCGTTTTCCATTTTTAAATTTTACAATATTTTTTATATTTTTTTTTGTGTTGCATAATTTAAGTTACAGAAGCGCATTTTTCAATGTATAAACTTTGTAATGTATATTTTACGTTACATGTGTATTGAAAACAAGGTACTAAAGGAGAGAAAAGAGAAATAAACAACACTAAAAAATATTTGTTTTGATGCATTTGTAAATCTTACATAAGTTTGTTTATATAGTAAAGTGAAGAACACCATCTCACAATACTAAGCAATGTGGGACTAAAAATCAAACTATAAAACTTAATCAAACTACAAAACTAACAATTCTCCCACTTGGAGTTTGATTATCACTTATTGTAGTTGCCTTCATCATCAATCATTCTTGAAGGTCAGTTGAGATACTACAAAGCCTCAACTTCTCTGTTGTGACAACCTTTGTCAACATATCCGCTGGGTTTTTACTTCCTAGTATCTTCTTCCACGTTAGTACTTCATTCTCAAGTAGAGATCTGATGATGAAGGCATCCAACTAACAGCTGTAGTTCCAACAGTAAATATGTAGCCAGTGGTACTTCTTCGATGATCAATTTCTCCAGCAAATTCTGCATCTACTTAGCTTTGTACTTTTAATTCACCTTTACTAAAGCACAAACACTTCTCCTTAGTGCCTCGTAGATATCTCAAAATCCATTTCACAGCTTCCAGTGAGCTTTACTTAGATTTGACATAAACCTGCTTACAACTTCCACTGCATAACCAATGTCTGGTCTTGTGCATACCATCACGTACATCAGACTTCCAATGGCTGAAGCATATGAAATTTTAGCCATTAATTCTTTTTCTTCCTCCGTCTTAGGAGATTGGTCTTTTGATGGACGAAAATAAGTAGTCAAAGGTGTGCTAACTGGTTTGGCATTGCTCATGTTGAATCTTTGCAAAATACGGTTGATGTACTTTGTCTGAGATAACTGCAAGGTTCCCTTTTGCTTATCTCGCATGATTTGCATTCCTAGGATCTTCTTTGCTGGTTCTAAATCTTTCATGTCAAATTCTTTTGACAACTGCTGCTTCAAGTTTCTGATCTCACTCATATCTGAACCTACTACTAACATATTATCGACATAAAGTAGCCAAATGATATAACTGGAGTTGTACCTCTTAAAGAAACAACAATGATCAGCATTGCACTTCTGGAACCTTCCTTGTGCATGAAGCTTTCAAACTTTCTATACCACTGTCTTGGAGCTTGTTTCAGGCCATACAGGCTCTTCTTCAATTTGCACACCATGTTTTTCTTCTTTCCTTCTGAAAAACCTTCAGGCTGGTGCATGTAGATTTCCTCATCTAGATCTCCATGAAGAAATGCAGTCTTCACATCTAATTGCTCTAGATAGAGCTCCTCACTAGCCACAATACTTAACACAGTCCTGATAGTATTGAGCTTGACAACTGGAGCAAAGATTTCAGTGTAGTCAACTCCTTTTTTCTGCTGAAATCCTTTGACAACCAGTCGTGCCTTGTATCGCTTGGAACCATCATGGTCTTCCTTCACCCGATACACCCATTTATTTTGAAGTGTTTTCTTTCCCATAGGTAACTCAACTAGTTCCCATGTCTGATTAGAGATCAAAGACTTCATCTCGTCTTTCATAGCAAGCTCCCACTTGTCGGCGTCCATGGTTTGACAAGCTTCCATATAAATCTTTAGGCTCCCCTCCATCAGTCAGCAAAATGTAGTCTATATATCTCCTGTTAGGAACATGGGGCCAAGAGGATCTTCTCAATACAGGAGTTGGAGTAGGAGGTTCTGATTGCTCATTGTTCTCTTTATTTGATTTCTCTGGCTGAGGACTCCTCAATTTAGGACTTTCTGGGATATCTATCACCTCTGCATAAACTGGTCCACTTGTTTCTGGGTTGCTGGTGCTAGTATTATGCATGTCCTTGTACATCACTTTTTCTTTGAAGATTACATCTTTGCTGCGGATCATCTTTTTGTTTTCATCATCCCATATACGTTAGCCAAACTCATCTTCACCATAACCAAGGAAAGTACACTTCTTTGATTTTGGGTCAAGTTTGTTTCTGCCTTGATCATTGATGTGCACATATGCTACACAGTTGAAAACTCTAAGATATGAGAGTTTTACCTCTTTTCCGCTCCATACCTCTTCTGGTATCTTGTGCTCTAATGGTACCGATGGACTTCGGTTGATCAAGTAAGCTGCTGTATTGACTGCTTCTGCCCAGAATTGCTTCGGTAGGCCTGACTGTACACACATGCTTCTGGCTCTTTCAGTCAACGTTCGATTCATACGCTCTGCTACACCATTGTGTTGAGGCGTACCTGACACGGTTCTCTCCATTCTGATTTCGTGCTTATAGCAAAACTTCTTGAATCTGGTGTCTACATATTCACCACTATACAGTTTTCACACATGTCATTTCTAGGGACTTTCATTTGTTGCAACTGCAATCAAATGACATGTTTCTGCTGTCTTGTAAAGAGTACCACTTTTTTTGCCTCAAGCAATTGTCATCGCACCCTTTGAAATCTTCCAATCATCACCGTGGAGGGTTGTCGTGTAGCCTTCACTGGCTAAATGGCCCACTGAGATTAAGTATACAGACCCGTTTAACTTAATATTTATATCATTACCAAGGTTTCCAGGAACATAATTCTTGAATAGTTCTGTTTGTAAGGTAATATTGCTTCCAACTTTTCTGGCAGGGAAGACAAAAGTATTAAAGCCCGTACTTTCTCATCGAACTCAATCTCAACTTTCTCGTACATGTTGGAAAGAGCCTTCATAAGACCCGAATAGTTCTCTAGACTGACATCCCTAAGAACAAATACCACTTGTTGGGTCCAAACCGAGGGGGTTAAACACTGAGGAAATATACAACAATGGGACACGAGCCCATATATAAGAGAATATGACACCACCTTCAACCCAAAACCTTAAGGCATTAGGTTATGGGTCTTTCTCACTTATATATTACTCAACTTCCCAATTTCCTACCAATGTGGGACTTCAACTCACACTTGCACTCCAACAATGTGATGCATCATAGCATCAAATTTAATTATATTGACATGTATTTTTAAGCTAAAAGAAATGAATAATATAATTTAAACTTATCTAAAGGGAATCAAAACTTAAAATGATTTATATAAAATGTGGGTGTCTATTGTGTTAATAGGCATGTCCATGCATTACTCAAAAGAATAAGACAAAAAGATAAATCTTGCAATGAAAAAGAAAACTAACTAAAGAAATTAAACTTAATTAATTAGGAGATTCTGAAGTGTACGCGTATTACATGGGTCGGCGGCTAGGAGTTCAATAACAACAGAAGGCAAAACAAATTTTACCAAGAAGTCCTTTTCAATTAAAGATATTAGCAAATGAAGGCTGAATGAAGTGTCGAACCTTTACTTTCATGGCAATCAATGCTGACAACTAGACATGGAGAATTGGAAGTTGTATTATACTTTAACAAGAATATATATAGTAGTTTATTGAGTAGCCAAAATGGTTGACCTTATCTTTCTTATGCATAAATTAGATAGATATACACGAGTCTATATATAGATAGGGAACATCATTATATAAATTGAATTTTATAGCTAGGCTCCAGCATTACATTATTGAAACCATAGAATACAAGTTAACCATGAAGTTGAGGCATCTTTGTTGTTTACTTTTCTTTGGTTTTTGTTGTGAAGCCTTGGTTGCAGCATCTGGTGCTTCTCCGAAACAAGTGGTTGATACAGAAGGGAAAAAAGTTTGGGCGGGCGTGGATTATTACATGAGACCGGTTCCAACAAAGGCATGTGATGGACGTGGACCTTGTGTGGTTGGGAGTGGGTTTGTTCTGGTAGCAAGATCATCCAACCAAACATGCCCTCTTAATGTTGTGGTGGTAGAGGGTTTCCGTGGCCAAGCAGTGACATTCACACCTGTTAACCCTAAGAAAGGTGTTATTAGGGTGTCCACTGACATAAACATCAAAACCTCCCTTGAGACAAGTTGCACTGAGTCCACCGTGTGGAAGCTTGATGCCTTTGATGAGGCAACTCGACAGTGGTTTGTGAGCACCGGTGGTGTGTTGGGAAACCCTGGGAAGGACACCATTAGCAATTGGTTCAAGATTGAGGAGTACGATGATGATTACAAGCTCGTGTTCTGCCCCACAGTCTGCAACTTTTGCAAACCTTTGTGCAAGAATGTTGGGGTGTTTGTGGATAGTAATGGGAACCACCGCGTCGCTCTCACCGATGCACCTTACAAAGTTAGGTTCCAGCCATCTGCTTGAAGCTTCAATAATATTTATGCATTAATAAAACGTATGTCCTTTACAGTCAGTGTTTCATGTTTTGTTTTAGCATTTGGCTTGATCTCAGCATGGAATTAATACAAGCATGATATTTCATTTGGAAAAGCTTCATAATAATGCACAAATAAAGTTTGGTGCTTTGTCATATGCATAGTATTAATTTTTGTATGAATAAATTACGTATTAATCTCTCTTTGTGATTTGATCCATTTCCATTATGTTGTTTCATTTTGTTTTGTTGTTTGATTATTTAAAACATTGTTTTTTCATATTATTTTTTGTGTACAATTATTAATGACAAACTTCCAAAATGGTGAATATATATTTTAGTTTTTTTTAAGAGCAAAGATTTTATTTAAGAAAAAGAAACAAAATGTTTTCACAGTATACAAGTTGAGCTACGCACCACTCCTAATTCTATTGATGTTTGTCACCCCATTGAAAATCCTATCTCATGTTTAACATGCATATTTTAGGATTTTCAAACCAATCCAAAAACACACACCTCTTATTAAAACCAAAAGAGTACATTAACCATTTTCACGAGATTACTTTTATAAACATCATAATATTGACAGAGTCCGATCGTAACATATCAAAAGCAATTTGGTTTCTAGCTATCCAGATACCCCAACACTCAGCAAGCCAGAAAACAGACCTACATCTCTTCTTTCGCTTCCCTATCACTCATGCAGAAGATGAAAGGAAAAGCTGTGTCAGATCCCCTGGGATTGGTCCTTGAATCCCTATCCAGCTAATCATTTTATTCCACACTAATTGAGTCTGGGTACACATTAAAAAAAGATGATTTCTACTCTCAATGTCATTCTTGCAAAACACACACTGAGCATCCGCTATTGGAATGTCCACTCCTCTGTTCAATAGATTATCCATGGTTGGTAATCTATCTAACAATAACCTCCACGACAAAGCAATTACCTTAGATGACAATTTATCCTTCCACATTCGTTGCAAGTCCTTTGGTTCAACCTCAATTAATCTTAATGGAGTCTGTTGCGCACATAGAACCCTATATGCATCCACCACAGAAAACCCTTCATCCCTACTTGACCTCCATCTCTATACATCTGACACCTGATCCAGAATGACCACTGACTGCAGCAAACTTTCTAAATCGCATAGCTGGTCTTCCTCCTATACGAATAACTCCCTCCGCCATACCCATTTCCACCCCAATGATGCTAGTGAAGACTCCCTTTTTTCGTTAATGGTGCTGAACTTATCTACCATTATCCTATACAGCTTGGGGAACATTAAACTAATAGCTCCATTTCCTAACCAATTATGCTCCCAAAAGAAAGTGTCCTTCCTATTCCCTACATTTTTATTGACGTTGCTCTCAAACCACTCCGGTGTCACTGCTTTCAGTTCATCAATATCCCATAAATCCCTCTACCACTGAGAAGTTCGAGAAAAATTACCAGGTCTATCGTTGAATTTATAGGACTCACCGTACCTACTTTTCAGTAACGACCCCCATATTGCATTATCCTCTGTTAACAGTCGCGACCTCCACTTTGCTAGCAAACTCAAATTAAATTTCTATAAACACTTTACCGAAGACCCCCTTCTTCCTTAGGACGGCATACGTTATCCCAGCTAACGCACGTAATCTTGGTCTCTTGATCTTTTCCCTCCATAGAAAGGAGCGTTGTAGTCCCGTAATAACTTTCAATACTTTCTTAGGTGCCTTGTAAAATGAGAAGAAATACAATGGGAGACTTGACAATACTAAATTAACCATGACTAACCTTCTTGCAAACGACAAATGTTTTGCCTTCCACCCTGATAGTTTTCTCTGAAATGTCTCGATAATTGGTGTCCACACTTCTGCCTTCCTAGGATTAACCCCCACCGGTATCCCCAAAAATTTAAATGGCGGTGAAGATACCGCATAATTCAAGAGACTATTCACAGCACACCTAAATGGCTCATCCACATTTAAACCAAAAAATTGACTTTTGCTATAATTCACCTTCAACCCTGATGTCATCTCGAAACCACGGAGAATTACCTTCAAGTACCATACTGATTGCAGATCTGCTTCCCCCATCATAATAACATCATCAACATATTGCAACATTGAAAACTTTGCCTCGTCACCAATAGTGAGCTCTTTGAACACACCTTTATCAACTGCTGACCTAAATAGGCCAGATAGAGCTTTTGCTACCACTAAAAACAAAAAGGGGGAAAATGGGTCTCCCTGCTTCAGTCCCCTCCCTGGTTTAAATTCAGCAGTTGGACTCCTATTTACCAGAATTGACACATGACTATTCCTGACAATGCTATTCATCCACTTTCTCCATCTACTCCCAAACCCCATTCTGACCAACATATAATCCAGAAAATTCCAATTGACCGAATCATAAGCCTTTTGAAAATCCACCTTAAGCAAAAAACATGATTTTCCTTTCCGTTTTGCCCAATCAACTATTTCATTGGCTACCACTACCCCATCCAAAATCGATCTACCTGGCAAGAATACTAACTGACACTTAGAGATTAATTCCCCATGACTCTCTTCATCCTTAAAGACAACAATTTAGAGATAATCTTTTGAATGCTTGAGATTAATGAGATTGGTCTATACTGTGGTAACCTGTCTGGCCGTGCCAGCTTCGGTATCAAGGTGAAGAAGGATGATGTCACCCTTTTTGGTAGTATGCCTGATTCATGGAATTCTTGCACTACCTTCACCACATCCTCCCCTATGATTTCCCAACATGATTTATAAAAATTGAAACTAAATCCATCGGGACCCGGACTTTTCCCCCCCTTACATGTCCATACCGCCTCCTTTATCTCATCCGCTGCAAAAGGCTCCTCCAACATTTTCCTCTAATGGTCATTTAGTTGATTAAATTGTACCCCGTCCATATTTGGTCGCCCCAGCTTTTTCTCAGTAAAGAACTCTGAGAAGTGATTTAATACATGATCCCGAATGTGTCGAACTTTCTCCAGCCATCCCGCTTCTGATTAATTGCCAGTATGGAATTTGCATAACATCTCGCCTTAAAGTATTTGTGAAAGTACTTGGTGTTGTGATCATCATTTAAAGCCCATTTTACCCTAGATTTCTGTAACATGGACTGTTCCATCCTCCTTGCCTTCCCCTAATACTCTGACAAGATGTCCTGCCTACACTTACTACTTCCCTGAACCCCTTCACCCAACAGTTGATCCACCCTCTCCAATTTTGATACCTTCTATGCCAGGAATTCCTCATCCTTACCCCAAATCTCTTATTTCCACTTTTTGATCATCCTCTTCAAGCCTTTTAATTTGCTTGCCAACTGATACATCTTCCACCCTTGGGGCTGTTCCGAGGTCCAGAACTCTCTCACCAATTTCACAAAATTTGGCTCCTGCAGCCAGTAATAAAAAAATTTAAAAGGTTTGGGGCCCCAATTCCGTTTGTTATCTTTTGTTAAAATCCAACTATGATCTGAAAACTCTCTTGTACCCACCCTTTGAGCTATGACTCCCCACTCCTCCATCAGATCCGGAGAAAACAGAAATCAATCCAACCTGCTAGATGATTCTCCGTTCGGAGCTATCCACGTCACTTCTTTCCCAATTACTGGGATGTCCAAAAGTTCCATTTGTTGAATAAAAAATTGAAAGTCAGACATCTCAGTTCTAGAATGATAATTTGACCTCCCCATAAACTCATGCCTATCCACCACAGCATTAAAATCACCCCCAATTACCCAATTGACCTCTGAAAATCCACGACTTGTCATCATCAAATCATCTTATACCTTTCTTGTCCCCTCTAACGAACATGGAGCATACACATTTACCACACAATTAACGTCATTTGGATTCTTTCCTTTGAATCCAACTCCAAGAAAGCCCTGCCCTTGTATATACCAAACCACCTCCAACATATCTTTCTTCCAAATTGTCAGGCACCCTCCACTAAGCCCTGTTGTTGGAAGTATTCTCCACTCACAACCTGTTGACCCCCATACCTCCTTAATCTCCTAGTCATTCACCATCCTGCATTTTGTTTCTTGTAATAAACAGATATCAATGTCGTGCTCATTCAACATTCTCCTGAGTCTTCTTCGCTTAGCCCGATCCCGGAACCCCCTCACATTCAATGAAAAAATCTTCATTTAGCTATTTTGAGCTATCCTCCTGTCCCTTCTTTCCTTCTCCACCTTATCCCTCGTTTCCATATCTCTTAGTCCCTGTATATACTCCTCATCTTGTTGGTTACCAGAGATTCCAATTTCCTTCATAGCCTTCTAGATTTTACCCATTTCATCCACCTCCTTTTCCTTCCCCTTCTCGTCATCATTTAATTCTTCCGTTTGCCTTTGGCTTATTAATTCACTCCCATCAATGCTATTTCTTCTTACTTGCTTCTATATATCCACCCTCCTCCTTTGCCTGTTCCCTCCTCCAGACACCTCTTCTCCCCTAAACAAAACTCATTTCTTGTAGTTATATGGTTGTGTAGAAGTAGATTCCTTGTTTCCGTATTCACTATTCACCTGTCTAGCATCCTTTCGAACTAAGCCAATGTCACTACCGTACGTATATGAAATTGAACCCCTATTTAACCCATCCAAATCCGCGTGTTCAGCCCAATCCACTCCTGCACTTTGGGCTTGTTCTTCGGCTTTTTCCTTTTCGTCTTGATTCTGGGTGTCTGAGATATTGACCCGACCCATGTGTATTATGCATCCATTATTGCATTTTGACCTGTCGCCCTCTTGCTCACTCCACAAAACCCTAACCGTTATCCATCCCGTAGTGAACCTTTAGATATTGAGCCCCGTGCAGCAGACCTCGAGCCGTGATACCCGCTTCCCCATTCGTCTTTTCCATTCTGCACGTCTTTATTCTCTCTGCCACACTCAATCTGAAAAAGTTGATCTTCTTCTTCCTTTGTTGACCTACTCTTGCAAACGTTATTCCCCGCCCCTTCCCACTCCCTTTCCTTTTCCTGCCTTACCCCTACTCGTAAACGTTGTGCCTCCATCTCGTTGTTTGACTTATGCACATCCTGTTCCTTCTACCCTACCTGCCTCTCCTGAGTCTTCTGCGCACTAGCCTTTCTGTTGTAACCTTCCCCTATACCTATTTCCAGCATCCCTACATCTGAGTCATTCAGCCAAGATTAGGCCCATCTGTTTCATAAACCATCGTATCTCCGCCTCGCTTGAATACCCGACCACCGAGGCTCGCGCTCCCTCCCTCTCCCTCACCCTCACTGTTCACCTTCCAATTTCTTTTCCCGAACAGCTCGTCCTTTAGCTCGGCCAACCGTTTCTCCGCCTCCACCGATTCGTCAAAGTCTTCCTCCCCATGGCAAGAACTCATTTCTGAACCATAACTGGTTATGTTGTCCCGACTTTGCTTTGATTCGTCCACTTCTTCCACCTCCACCACTTTGATATGGAACATCCTCTCATCAATCTTCACTCGAATAACCACGTTTATTTGTTTCATATCCTTCCTAGAGATCTCCAGCTGTGCGACATCATACCTCTCCTTTCTTAAGGTAGCTTCCTCCACATACAACAACTCCCCAAATGGTGCCACTATAGTATAGAAGAAATTTTCCCCCCATACATGCAAAGGAATACCATAGCAATTCACCTTCACCCTCCTTTCTGTGTCAACAGAGCCAGACTCCTAGTTATGTATCCCGACGAACCATTTGTCTAACCACACTTGTTTGCCCTTTATGATCTCCTGGAGTGTCTCACCATGGTCCGCTTCCAGTAATACCTTGTTAGCTCGCATTGGAGTTGCGTGAACCCCATATATACCATGAGCCATTAGGAAATGTTGGGTCCTGAATGTACTCCCTTTGCTTCGTACCTCGCCCATAAATGTCTGTTGGAGTTGAATGACCTCCTCCACTGGTGCTTTGTACACCATCTGTAATCCTACATCTTAAGTCTCTCCTCCCTCCTGTCGAGCGTTCATAGACTTAATTCCCCCAGGATTACATACTACTGTTACAAATGATTTCCTTCGGCTTTCATTAGTTGTTGTTGGTTGCACATTCTGCCTTTTGCCCATATGACGATCATTTTTAACTTGTTGGTTGTTCCTTTTGTGTATCATCCTATTACTCTACTCAGACCGCTGTTCATAACGTGACAGATTAACCCACAACTTTTCCTTTTCAATGAAGATATTGTCCAATCTCACCACTAGCATTTTCACATCCTCTACCTCCCTAAATCTAGCAAAGCCGAACCTCTGCCCCCTCCTGTTTCTTTCGTTTGGTATGACCACATCTTGTATATTAGCATACCTCTCAAAGATCTCCCACATTTTCCTTGTCATATATTCCTCAAAAAAGTATGTAAAAAAGACGATTGGTATTTGCCCCATTGCTTTCCCTACCTCTCGAGTTGATTGCCTTCCTCCCTTACCACTCCCCTCTCTGCCATCCTTCCTTCTCCTTACCACCCTCCATCCTCACTATTGAAATACATATCCATTCCTTAAAAAAAAAAAACTTATGTTTTTACAGTGGCAGTATATGTTCACATTTAAGAAGCCCCATGTCCCTTAACAATAATTTTGATAAGGTCATGGATGTTTGACAAGTCAGCATAGAGGGGACAAAATTTTCAGACTCTGCTCTGTTCCAACATCACGGAGAATATATATATAAGTTAAGTAACAGGTTGTTTTTTAAATAAAAACCAGACGTAATAGAATTTATCTAAAGTTACCATTCATTTCTATTTTTTATGACATGCAGATTAAGGTATCGTAAATTTTTTTTATCCATCATAAAATTATTCTAAATTAGTTCTAAATTTAGAATTTTAAATTTTCTTTAACATGTTAAATTTTATTTTAAATATAATTCCAAGTCATAATTAATCCTGTAACATTAAGCTAAACACGCATAGTATTCCATGTACAACACAATCGTTACAAATAATACAAAGATAGTGGAGAAACGAATTGGGAATTTATAAATATTAGTTGTGTCTATGTACTTCTCTAGAATTATACTAAAGTGAAATAATATAAATCTTTTATGAGATAGATTAAAAAAGTAAAATATAATAATTTCAAACAATTTGATTTCGAATACATTAGTTACATGGTATATATCAATTAATATGAAACACATAAGTTATATATTTCTGATTAAATGATATAAAAGGTAAAAAAAATTATATTTTATTGGAAACATCTTATCTTTATATTCTGGAATACTTTATATAGAACAATTTAGTTGTATGTATTGGAGCAACTGATCCAAAATGTAAAAAACAATAGTAGTGATATAAAATGTAATAATAAATAAAATAAAGCAACTCTTATTGTGTTGATTACCACTTCTAATGTTAATCCTTTTCATAACATAATATGTTATTGTAGGTGAAAGAGGTTGTTGGGTAAGCAACCATGCCAGGGGCATGCATAATTGGGCCTAACCTAGTAGGCTATCCTAACCCATAAATTTAGTGGTTTGAGACGGGCCGGGCCAAGCTAGCTTATTGGTACACCATAAAAATTTTCAGTTTTGTTTTGTTTTACATATATCAATATCATCACGTCTACATTTTGTTTATTGACTAGTCTTATTGTAATTAGTTGTTTATGAAGATTAAAGTTCAATGACCAATTGGGTATGCTTGAATGGTTGTGTATTTTGATTTTATTTACTAGTCTTGTTTTGGTTGGTTGGTTAGGAAAATTAAAGTTCAATGACTAATTGCTATGGTTCAGTGATTGTTTATTTTGATTATATTGACTAGTCCAGTTTTGATTGGTTGTTTAGAAATATTAAAGTTCAATAACTTGGTTTGAACATTGTGGATTTTATTTATAATTTGCATGTTATTTTAATATTTTGTATATATGTTGTTTTAATATTATTTATAATGTATATGTTGATGACATGAATTTATTATGTATGTATTTATTTTAATATTATTTATAATTTATATTTTTTTAAAAATTATCTTTTTTAAGTTTAATTTGTCAGCTCACTTTACCTACTAGCTTGTGATAGGCCAGAACATACTAAAAATTCAAGTATCTTTATTTCAGAGGATCGAGTTAACCTAACTCATTTATTCTGCAACCTGCTGTGGCCAGCTCCTATAATTAACTAATCTGTTTTGACACCTATACATGCAAGGTGATGAGATGATTGGAGGGTTACTAAGTACTAATGGTTGTCTTGCGATGGGTGGTGGGAGGGTCGTTGATGGTTGTCTTGTGAGGTGCCGGGGTGAGGGAGGTTTCTAGGTGGGTTCATGTTGGTGGCTCAGGAGGGTGCACGGAGAGAGGAAGATTATGATATATTGAGTAATTTGAATTTATGAAAGGTGCGAATAGAAAATAGGAGGTGAAAAGTAAAAGTCCACTAATTTTCATGCCTACGGCTATAGATGCTTAATTTGGACCGGGCCGTTTATTGGGGTTGAAGACCCAAATTGGAGAAATATTGCAACGTTTGTTAGGCTCGTCGTTCTTGGTCAACTTTTAGCCATAAGCTATACGGTTGACAATGGTGAATTAAATAAGATAGTTTTTACCATGCAACAAGCATAGGGTTTAGGGGATTGAAAACTTCTTTTGGTGTCTTAATTTCTGTCTCAACCAATTAATAATCATCATGTTATTTAATAAATATCTTTATAATTTCTTAAAATTTTATATAGTTTATTAAATTATATGACATTTATTTATTGTAACAAAAATTTACATACCAATTTGAAATAAGATTTTCATTCAGGACCTCTAATTTTGTGGTCTGTTGATGTGTTTTAGCTGTCATTTAACAAAAAGAAAATTGCTTAGAATCATAAAATTGCGTAGAGTTGAGTACGTTCTAATATACATTATGATTCAACATATAATTTTTAAAATATAAATGTTTGATAAGTTATAATTTTTTATTACTTCTTGTAAGTTTTGATATAACCAATTAATTAAAACAACAGATGTTTACATTCATTTCACCCTTAAATAAAATGAAAGTTACAATTTGATTGGATAAATAGAAATCACATAATATTAGCATGTTTTTTAAGTCAGAATATTAGCAGGTTATAACTTATGAATAAAAAAAATTTGGTAGAATTACTTTTTCTTTTAACAACCTGAATTCAGTAGAATTACTAGATAGTTGTATTTGTTAAGCTTTTTTTTTTTTTTTAAGCAAAGCATAGAATAAGAATATATTCATAATCTGGTGGTGGGTAGCAGAAGTGCCACTCCAATGTCAGAAAAATACAGAGAAAAGAATAAAGAAAAAAAAAACTTATGGTTACATTATATTATCAACCTAGAACTAAGTATATTATATAACCGTATGTCTAAGCCAAAAAGTAGTACAATACAAAATATCTTATATCTACTCCTACCATGTACAAAGGTTCTAACCTCCCAATAATATCACCCAAATATAAAAATATGTTTGTCTCAGCTACAAATTCTGTCAATACATATTAAAGATTGCAAATTCCACTTCAAATATGATATTCTAATGACACCAACATCAATGTTTAACTTTGCCTAAACTTTAGATTAGATCCATTACCAAGTAAGCTCCTCACATGCTTTGGTATTATTAAAAGTAGACTCATTTCTAGCAGCAGCCAAAGGGGAAACATTTTGATAAAAAAAACGTACAGTCCATACATATATGATGTTTATCTTCTTTAATATTGTAGAGCACACATTTCCCATTTAGAATTTGATAGTTTCTTCTTTGTAGGTAACCTATTAGGTAACCTATTATGAGATAACCTCCAACAATTTGATAAATATGGTGGGGTTACCTTTGATCTCCAAAGCTTAAAATAAAAGCTCTTCTTAGGATGTTCAATACCTGGACTTAAAAAATGGTAAGCAGAAACACTTGTATACTTTGAAGGGTCCCTTACCCACTTAACTCTTCAAGGTTTAGATGCACGTACAATTCTATTTCAACTCTTCCAGATATTAACACCCCCATTGGAACCATTTGTTAACTATATTGATTAAGTTCGATTTTTGTTCGTGTTAAAAGCTTAATTTGTTATGACTTATGAGGTTATATGAGTGAGTAAATTAAACATAATAAGCACTTATTGTATATTTTCATATGTTTGAGTAAATTAAAAAAAAAAAAGAAACTAAAAAAACTAACAATAACTTGTTTTGATAAATTACTTTATAGATATTGAAATGTATAAAAATAAACACATCTTTAATAAAAAGCATTTTTTTATGATTATACCCAAAGATTCTACTTTTTATTAAAATTATTTATAAATAAATCACTTATTTTTTAATTTAAACAAGCTCCCTCATATATTGTTGAAGGGAGTTTAGAAAAGATATTACTTCCAGTTACCTAGGTAACTTATCTAAATATATTATGTTAATAAAAAATAAGTATGGGTATATATTAGCATACATAAAAATATCCTTTATAATTAAAAGGCTAACGTAACTTCATCATTAGTATTGAAAATGGTTATTATTGTGGGTTTCTTAAATAATTGATAGAGGGTTATTATTGATTATTTGTTTTTAATGCAGATCACTTTTAAAATATTTTGTTGTGTTTGTTTATATTTTGAAAAAGTTGAAAAGATCAGAAATCAGTTTGAGTATTCAAATTAATTGCCACATTTTAAAATAACATGGGTTTTGTAATTGTATACAAAAAATAAAATACAGCCTTTATTTTTCATAAAATTTCTCATTAAAAGGTAAATTATATTCTTTAAAAAAGCACATATTTTTAAAAATTTAAACAAATGCCTCTTAATTAAGTCTAATCCATAGGTTGGGCAGGAATTGTTATCTTTTTATTTTTTTAATAAAAAACACCGAATATTTGATAAGTGTCTTCGTTTTGGACAATGATGAGAGTCAAACACACTTTACCTTGGCACAAGATACTTGACTCGAGTGGCTGTGGGATTGCGGAAGATGGTGGAAGAATTGATGACATCTTTTCCTTTTAGTTGAAGAGACATCAAAACATTTCTTTAATTTTGGCACCTAGTTTTGAGCCAACATAATATAAGCAACCAAGACAGCTCTCTTTCTCGTTAAAAAACATCCTACATTAAAACTTTTAATATCATATTCATATGTACATATAATCCACATATTATTACACGTGGGAGAAGAGAAAAAGAGGTTGAAATCATGCTTTTAATAAAATTAATACATTACCAACTAACCTTTACTTAAAAATGTAGATATTATTGTTATTATTATTATTACTATTCTCTTAGGCAAGGCGAGGAGATAGTTGGCAACTGCATATTGGGATATTGCGGGTCAAAATCATCCACTTTTATAATCTGTGTGCGTATTAATCCCATCTATAAAGCTCGTTATCTATATAAGATAAAATTTGTATTCCCTTTTGCAAATAGTTTGTTAAGGTTTTCTTAATAAATTTTGATACTATATATCTTCAAGATTAGATTTTGATTTAAGGCATCTCCAAATATTACTTTCTGTGGGAATTACTCCCACTTATTGAGATACTTTTGAACGCGGATGTTCCTTCTACAAACTTGTTATAAATGAATGTCCTTGACGTAGCTAAATCATCATAAACAAAAGCATAAATCAATGATCATGAAGAACAGATTGGTATCCATTTTGCTTCTATTTTCTTTGAGCACACTCCCATCACCTCATGGTTCTTCCTATCCGGACTCAGTATTCACAATCTCGGAAGGGAAGCTTCTAGTCGGAAGCACTTACTACATCCTTCCGGTACCCTCCACCGGTTGCGAAGCCTCGGGAAGATGCGGAAGCGTTGGAGGCCTAGCACTGGCCAGCACAATAGAACAACAACCATGCCCTCTGGATGTTGTGGCTGTGGACACATACCAGGGTGTGCCAGTGGTGTTCAACGCCATAGGTCGCAGACATGCCGTTGTTAACATTTCTGATGATGTCAACATCTATTTCTATGCCCAAACCAGTTGTCCGCAGTCCACTGTGTGGAAGCTTGCAGATGAAGTTGATGCTTCTACAAAACAGTGGTTTGTCTCGACTGGTGGAGCTTTCGGGAGTCCCGGGAAGAAAACGCTTCGGAATTGGTTCAAGATTGAGAAATATGATAGTGACTATATGATACGGTATTGCCCTACTGTGTGCAAACATTGTAAGGTTCAGTGCAGTGATGTTGGGGTGTATGTGGATGAAAATCAGAACAAACGTCTTGTTCTCAGTAATGTGCCACTCAAAGTTCGGTTCCAGCAAGCCTAGCTATACTCAATTTTCATTTCAATGTCTAATTTCCACCTTGGTATTTCATGATTTCAAATGAATTACTTAATCCTAATGTCGTTCACTTATGTATAATGTATTAATTTCCATTTTGTGAAGGTTTTTTGTTCTTTAATTTCAATGGAATTGTCGGAGCTTGTACTTGTTTTCTTCTTCTTCTCTCTTTCAATAATATTTTTGTTTATAAAAAATAAAAAACAAAATCTGTCACAGTCTCAGATAGCTAGTAGGCCACACAGATAGGGGACATTAGATAATGTAAAAAAATATAGGATACAAATATATATTGTGTATCTAGCCACTTAATTACTTTAATTCATTTTAATACAATCAACTTCTCAGGACACTTTGTCTCTATATATGATTTTTAATTATTTTTTAAAAAGGTAAGAGATATGTGAATTTTCGGCTATTGATAACAAGTTCTAATCTCCTATTATGTATTATTATGAAGCTTAATTAAGAATATGAAATAAAATCTTTTCGATGAATATAAAAACCAATAATAGAATTTCTTAAAATACATGCATCCATCTTCTAAAATTTACAAATTACGAATAGGACATGCGTGTCCAAAATTATATGCTGCAAATAAAGAAGAATGGGCGAATGGAAATTAAGGAAAAGAAACAGAAAAAGAAAGAAAGACGATGATATCATTGCTCACTAGCCATACGTACCGTTCTCTTTTGCATTAAATTATAAATCAATAAATATACAAAAAAACCAATATTTTTCTTCTACGGTATTAATTATTACATTTTAAATATAATATATAAGTAATTTTAAAAATATTATTAAATATAATGTTTATTAATTTAATATATATTGAATTTAATTAATAATATAATGCTAAATGTATAACTTTTCAAATGAATCTATTTTAAAATAAAATATAATTATTAAAAAATTTAATACATCTATATATATATATATATTAAATTTTTATTTAATTTAAAAAACAATAATATCTCATTATTTATATTCATAATTATTTTTTTAAATTTTGTTTTTATTTTATTTTAAAATTAACTATATGTTTTAAAAATTCTTTATCGATCAGTGAATTAATAATTTGATAAATTAAAGGTATTTTAGTATGTATTTTAATTAAAAATATATTTTAAAATAATATAAAGAACATTGTTTAGCCATATTAAATTTAATAGAGTAAATTATATTTTATAAAAAATTGTAATGTAAAATTCACATCTTGAAAATGAGAAATTAATGTAAATTATTTTATATTTGAATATTATAATTAAGAGATATAAGAGAAATAGAGTAGCAACATGTAGATAGTGTGTCAAATGCATTACAATCTCTTTTATTTTCCGTAGTCTGCTTTCTTTTTCCTAACATATTACAACTAAAGGGGCCGTAAAATCTGTTAATTCAATAAAAATAAATTTTATAAGAAATATACAGATCGAATGTTGAATTAATGGTTCTACGAAAAGTTGGAGTTTCAGATTAGGACGGCAAGTTACTTTATTGCTATTAGATTGATCCTGGGTCATCTTTTTTCTGCCCCCACCTACTTAAATTTAGCGACAAAAAGGAGAAGAATATATGAAGCTAAAAAAATAGAAAGTAGAAAAGAGAAAAAAAAACAAAGATATTCGTTAATCTCGCAATAGAGACCATACAATAACGTAAATGCACTAGTGATCGATCTATGTGCTTCTTTTCACTCCAGATGCAGAGTAAACAGACGAAGCATATATACATCTTAAACACGATACAAGAAGTTAGGCTAGTGACTGTGTACTGTAATCCAAAGTTCATCATAAGTATATTGAAGCCAGCAAATTAGAGTGCATGTGGTTTAACTTTCAAAACTTGTTAAAAAAATTAATCTTAAAATAGGCTAATTATATAGGAGGAAATTCATGCATACATGTATTAGTTAACTTTCAAAACTTCATTGTCTCAATTCACGTAACACACCCAAAAACCTGATGATGGGACACGTTCTAATGTTAAGGAGAATCAATTGTTACCTTGATAATTTTTTTAAAATAAACACTCACCTCCAAATAAAACACCAAGACTAAAACTTTGAATAATTGATAAATTTTATGCTTGCAAGGGTCTAAAAGCTATTTTCTGTAACGTTATTGATAAGAAATCGGGTTCACGGTAAATTAACTAAATATGTCATTCCTTTTAAAAATAAAATATCTATATTATAGCATTATTCATAATTTAAATCATATTATTCTAAATATAAATGTGTGTTTATTATGATTTTTAATAAATATGTTACTGTTAAAAAAAGTTATTATGTACCGATGTAGTTTACGTGTCAGCGTGTACGTACGCGTATTGCAGGCTAATGAATCCACAGTTTAAAAAATCTGAGTACTTGTAGAAAATAAAAGCAAAAAAGTTAATTTATAAATTTTATTAAGGTATTAAATTGGCAAAAACAAGAAAAGAAAACGTTCATTAACTTGGTAAGAAGGGGGGAGCTTAAACGAAGAAAGAAGTAAAATATCATTTTAGACACGTTTTTTTTTTTAAGAGTAAAATATATTTTATTAGAAAGATATAAAAGGTAGTTGAAACAAATTGTTTCAACTTATCAACATTACTCCATGTTACATACTTTTATCTAACCTATCTATTTCAGATTCAACAAACACAATTTAAGATGGACATACTAATCATAGAATACACATTATTTGCTAAAACCAAACGAATACAACAACCATTTCCACGATAATAACTTAATGGACATTAACATATCAAGTGATTCTACCGTGGACCTTTGAAAAATAATAGCATTCTTGGACAATCAAATGCACCAACATCCGGCAAGCCAGAAAACATATTTGCACATCTTCTTCCGCTTACCCACCACCCATCCACTGGATAAAAGAAACAACTGATTCAGGTCTCCCGGAAGTGGAGTCTGTATCTCAATCCAACTGATGACTTTGTACCAAAGCCTTTGGATTATTGGACACGTTAAGAAAAGATGATTTTTGTTCTCTGCACCAGTATTACAAAACACATAAACAAGGTTAAGCACAGAAGTATGTATTCTTCTCATTACCAGGTTATCAATAGTGGTAATCTGTCCTTTAGCAGCCTTCAAGAGAATACAATTACCTTGGATGGTAACTTATCCTTCCACATTCGGCGTAGCTTCCGAGGTTCCACAAAACTCATTCCTAAATCAGTTATTCCTTCATTCAACACCTTTTACCCTTCCGCCATTGAGTATCACCCACACGTGACTGTATTCCACCCCCACTCATCTGGGATCTGATCTACTAATACCACTTCATTTAACAACACCTGTAAAGCATGTAGCAACTGCTCCTCCCATACAAACAACTCCCTCTGCCACACCCATTTCCATGCTGACGATGAAGCTTCTGAAGTGCGTTTGTCCTTAACGGTAATAAACTTATCCTCTGCTAAGCCATACAGTCTAGAGAATACTACACTTATGGCCCCATGGCCTATCCACCTCTACTCCCAAAATAGAGTACCATCTCCAGACCCTACTTTCCTCTTAACTCGATTTTGAAACCACTCTGGTAACAACGCGTTTGGCCCATCAATTCCACATATATCTTTCCACCACTGGGAAGTGTGAATAAAGGATCTCAGCCTATCCATGGATCTGTGTACCTCCCCGTACCTACTCCTCAATAGCGGGCCCCAAATAGTCGTATCGTCTAATAATAATCTCCACCTCCACTTTGCCAACAGACTCAAATTAAATTTCCCCAAGCACTTTACCCCTAAACCTCTTTTCTCCTTTGGGCGGCAGACTTTATCCCAACTTAACCATGCAATTTTTTATTGACGCTCATTTCCTCCCCATAAAAAAGATCGTTGCAAACACTTCAGAGTATTCAACACTATCTTAGGTGCCTTATAAAAGGAGAAAAAATACAGTGGAAGAGAAGATAGCACTGAATTCACTAGTACCAATCTCCAAGCAAAAGTCATATTACTCGCCTTCCAGCCTAATAATCGCTTCTTAAACTTATCAATGACTGGCTTCCAAACTTCTTCCCTCTTAGGATTCACTCCCACTTGTACCCCCAAGAATTTGAATGGTAGTGAACCAACATTATAGTTTAGAATACTGCTAGCAGCGAGTGTGAAAGATTCTGACGCACTTAGGCTATAGAAGTGACTCTTGCTGAAATTCACCTTTAATCCTGACACCATTTCAAAGCCTAGCAAAATTACCTTCAAATACCACACTGTTTGCAAATGCGCTTCACCCATCATAATAACATCATCTGCATATTGTAGCACTTAGTACCTCGACTCCTCTTCTACCTTTATGTCTTTGTACAAACCTTTGTGAATGGTTGATTTATACAATCCTGCTACTGCCTCCGCCACCACCAAAAACAAAAAAGGAGACAACGGATCTCCCTGCTTCAACCCTCTCGTTGGCCTAAACTCTGTTGTCGAACACCCATTTACTAAGATAGAGACATAGTTAATCCGTAAAATGGAATTCATCCACATTCTCCATCTCCTTCCAAACCCCATCTTGTCCAGCTTATAATCTAGAAACTTCCAGTTCACCGAGTCGTAGGCCTTCTCAAAATCTACCTTAAACAAAAAACACGGAGCTCGCTTCCTCTTGGCCCAATCCATATGTTCATTAGTCACCACTACCCCATCCAGAATTGATCTTCCAGACAGAAAGGTAGTTTGACAAGTCGATATCAACCCCGTCAACACTTGTTTAATCCTCAAAGACAATAACTTCAAAATAATCTTATGCACGCTTGATATTAGGGAGATGGGACTATACTGCTTTAGCTCTGAAGGTCTGGCCACCTTCGGAATAAGAGTAATAAAAGAAGAACTTACCCATCTCGGTAATATGCCTGACTCATGAAACTCTTGTACTGCCTTTACCACATCTGCCCCTATTACTCCCCAGCAAGATTTATAAAAATTCATTCCAAAACCATCAGGTCCTGGGCTTCTCCCTCCTTCACATGCCCAAACTGCCGCTGTGATCTCCTCCTCTGAAAACGGCTCCTCCAAAAAATATTTTTGTTGTTCTGACAATTGAGTGAACTGTATTCCATCCATTGTTGGTCTGTCCAACCATCTTTCCTGGAAGGTGCCTGAAAAGTGGTCTAATATTTTAGCTCTAATATCTGATACACTCTCCAGCCAACCTGTCTCCGACTGTACTACGAAAATGGAGTTTGCATGACATCTCGACTTGAAACAATTATCAAAGTACTTGGAGTTATTGTCTCCATTTAGGGCCTATCGTCTAAATTTATGCGACAGTGCATGTTCCATCACCCTAGCTCTGCCCCAATATTCTGACATGATATCATGCCTCGATCTAGATATCACCTGGGCCCCTTCCACTAACTGTTGATCAACCACTTCCATCTCTTCAACCTTCTCTGCCAAAAATTTATCATCCTTTTTCCACACATTTTCAATCCACTTTTTTATCTCCCCTTTCATAATCTTTAGCTTCCAAGCCAGCTGGTACATCTTCCACCTTGGACTTTGTAGTGAATTCCACCTTTCTTTAATCAAATCTCCAAAAGAGGCATCCAACAACCAATGATCAAAAAACTTAAACGTTTCAGTCCCCAACTCTGCTTATTATCTCTTGTGCATATCCAATAATGATCAAAGAACTTCCTAGTTCCTACCCTCTGTGCACTAATTCCCTAGTCCTCCATCAATGTCGGTGAGAATAAAAACCTGTCTAAACTACTAGCTGACTCTCCATCTGGTGAGATCCATGTTACTCCTTTCCCAATAACTGGGATGTCTACCAGCCCCATCTGCTGTATAAAGAAATTGAAATCCTCCATCTCCATTCTTGAGTGGTAATTCGACCTCCCTCTAACTTCACTCCTTCCTGTAACCGCATTAAAATCTCCGCCAACTACCCATTTTACATGTGGGAACCCTCTTCTAGTCATCATCAAGTCATTCCATACCTTTCTCTTGCCCTCCAAAGAACACGGGGCGTACACATTCACCATACAATTGACCTCATCTGGATTAACTCCTCTAAAGGCAACTCCCAAAAAACCTTGCCCTTGAATTTTCCATACAACCTCCAACAAGCCTTTCCTCCATACTGTGACACAATCCCCACTCAATCCCATTGATGGGAGTACTCTCCATTCACATTTCGTATTCCCCCAAACCTCCTTTATTTCCCATTCCTTCAGATTCATACATTTGGTTTCCTGAAATAATCATATATCAATATTATTTCCGATCACCATCCTTCTAATGCGCCTCCTTTTCGCGATCCCGAAACCCCCTCACATTTAGTGACAAAAGCTTCATTTAAACTACACTTTGAGTCCTTCTCCCCCTGATATCCTTCTCCGCCTTATCCCTCTCTTCCATTCTTGTAAGTTCTGCTAAATACACTTCCTCTAGTTGCATACCAGTAATTCCTATTTCCTTCATTGTTAACCACATTTTACCCGTCTTGTTTCCTCCTTCATCCTTGCTTCGACTTGCTTGCTCCGTGCCTCCATTCTGGTGACTCCTTTCTAGATCGCTTCCATCAACACTATGCCTCCGAGCTTGTCTCCAAATGTTGACCGTCCTCCGATACCCCTTCCTTCTCCAAGACATTTCTTCTCCACCCACATACTCCCATTTCTTACAATTATACGGTTTTATAGAACTTGAGCCCGTCTTTGTATATGCACTATTACTCTTATGAAATTCTGTTGCCAAATTTACCTCTTCCTCACCTCCGTGGAAATTCTCCTTTTTCCCCAACCGCCTTATTTCATTTGTTATTGGCAAAAAATCATAACAACTTTCACACGTTACTGAATCCCACTGTTCCTGACCATGGCTTTTGACGCACATTACCCTTGAACAGTCCTTACATGGCCTGCCTAAACTATTCAAATTCCTATGTATATCTCTTTGGATGGGGCCCATTTCATTCTCAGTCTGCTGTTGCATGTAACTGCTACTTGGGCCCACGCGTGCCGCCAAGTTTCCAACAATTGCGCGCCCCAACTTCACTCCAACTGGTCCCGTTTCACACATCTCCTTTCCACGCGGCTGATTGCATGTTGCGTGCCTAAGCTGTTGTTGCGTGTTGCTGCCCTCTAACTCAGCGTGTACAAGATGCAGCAAGCAACTTTTTACAGCATCTATCATGTACCCGTCTCTATCTTCTTGTATCACAACATTGTTTTTCTAACAAAGCTCAGCATGCCTTTCCATACTTTGTCTTAGAAAGCCATTTCCATACCCAGTTTCAGCTTTCTTAACACCTGTCTGTGAGCCTACGTCTACCTCCTCAGCACCTACCCTGCTATTCGTTGACTCTACTTCATAGACTACCCCGTTTGGCCTTTCGATTTCCTCCGCCGGAGCCGGTTTCCACTGCCCACCAAATAACTCCTCCTTCAGCATAGTCAGTCATTGCTCCGCCTCAAAAGATTCATCAAACTCCCCTACTCCTTGGCAAGAGCTCATCTCCGATCCAGACCATACATATTGCTCTCGGTTCAGCTCCTTGTGCCATTCATCTCCATCCTCCATCACCTTGATATGAAAGAACCCTTCATTTATCTTCACCTTTAAGACCGACTGAACTGGCTCGAATGCCTTCTGGGAGATAAAAATTCGTGCAATGTCATACCTCTCCTTTTTTGCTGTCCCCTCTCCGACTCGCACCACTTCACCAAAGGGTTCCATCAGACACTGAAAGAATTTTTTCCCCCATACATGCAATGGAATGCCATAACAACTCACCCACACCCTTCTCTCTGTGTCTACGCATCCAGGTTCCCAACTACGTATCAGTTGGAACCATTTATGTATCCAATCATGGCTACCTTCTATCACCTCATGCAGGATTCGCCAGTTCCCCTCTTCTAGCAACACCATATTCCCTCCCATTGGAGTCGCTTTAACGTCATAAACCCCTTGCTCAGCCAAAAATTGTTGCGTTCTAAAAGCGGTTCCCTTACGGAGAACTTCTCCCACATAAGCTTTTTCCAAACTCCTCACGACCTCTGCTTCTGCTTGAAACATCAAAAGAGGCTCTGTTTTCATTCCCCTTGTTTCCTGTCTTTTTTAGGCTAACTCGATTCATCATCCCATTATTTACCCTATACCTTGTCACAGAATACCCTGTCACCTTTGCATAGGACAGTCTCATACTTCCAATCTTAGCTCCTATCATTGTTTTCTGATAATATGGCTGCGTATGGTCTGGTTTCAAGGTCCCCTTCCACTCCCTAGAGCTCATGTTTGTATTTTTAACCACCCTCTGCTCATATCTAGGCATGTTAACCCATAGCTTCTCTTTTCTAATAAATATGTTATCCAACTTGACCACTAACAGATGAACGTTCTTTACATCTCTAAACCGTACAAACCCAAACTTCCTCCCATTTCTATCCATTTTACTTGGTATATAGACATCTTGAATGTTCCCATATCTCCTAAATATCTCCCACATCTCTCTCGCCTTATAATTATCAGGAAATTGAGTGAAAAAAAGTGAGGTTATTTCACCCATACCTTTGTTTGTCGTATCGCTTTTTACCACCCATCCTCTCGGCTCACTTCCATCATCAACACTCTGAGTTCGCTTCCTCCTTCTCCCGGCCTCTTTCCATCCGTCGTCGCACTTTTACTTGTATTTACTCTCATTTTAGACACGTTAATTTGACAACTAAGTTATTCCGAAAACCAATAGTCTAAGCATATAGTGCGAACTTCACAAACTTGTTGACAAATTGAATCTTTATAGGCCAATTGTATGAGCAGAAATCCCCGACTTTAAAGGTAAACATGTACATAGATTAGAGTCATCCCCAGTCTATATATATAAACGCGCGTCTTTCTTCTTCTTCTTCCATATCCATCACAAGTTACAATTAGAACACAATTAAAATACTGAAAAATGAAGATGACATTGCTAATGTTGGTGTTTGTGTTTGCCTTGAGCACAAAGATACTGCTTGGTGCAGCTGGTCCTGCGCCTGAGCAAGTGTTGGACACATCAGGGAAGAAGGTTCGAGCTGGAGCAAATTACTTTATTGTTTCGGCTTCCCCTGATGTAGGTGGCGTTTGTATGCTAAGCACTGGTCAAGATTGCCCACTCGATGTTGTAACTCTTGATGATTACCAAGGCCAGCCTTTGACCTTTGTACCTGTTAATGACAAGAAAGGTGTCATTCGTGTTTCCACTGATCTCAACATCTATTTCCCCACCGACACATCTTGTCCACAGTCCACAGTGTGGAAGCTAAAGGACTATGATTATTCAGCTTCGCAGTGGTTTATCACTACTGGTGGTTCTTTGGGCAACCCTGGTTCACAAACTGTGGCCAATTGGTTCAAGATTGACAAGTACGAGGATGCTTACAAGTTGGTTTACTGTCCAAGTGTGTGCAATGATTGTAGTTATCCATGCAGTGATATTGGAATGTACCAGGATCAATATGGCAAGCGTCTTGCTCTAAGCTCTGAGCCATACAAAGTGCAGTTCCAGCAGGCTTATTGATTGCCTAAAGCTTAATTAATGAATAAATGTAAAGCACTAATTTGTCCTTGTGCTTTTGGGGCAAGCTTTATCAAGCTGCTTTCCTTGCCATGAACTTGATGATAAATAAACAAGCTATTTTCTATTTTGAATCTTTTGAAATTTCTAGTTTTGTTTACTCTTTGTCCTCATTGTTATTGGTATATTCATCAGGATAAATGGTCATTTTAGTTCCTGAAATATCAAAATTGAATCTGAAAACAATGGAAGTCGTAAATTATTTGATTAAAGTTATACTTGGAAAAAAATATAGTCTTACTTGATTTCTATAGAAAATGATTTGTTAAAAAACCTTGACTATTGATTGATTATCTTCGAATTTACAGCAAAAGATACAATAAAAAATAATACTCAAATAATTATTGTTGGAACATTATTTTTCTCAATTCAATGAATTCATAGAGAATATATCATAATTTAAAATAGCCGGTCCTGATAAATCTTATACTAATTTCAATGGTCGAAAAGCTTTTTTCTTGTAACGTTATTAACGTATATAAATTCTTGTTCAATGCATATTAAATCTTTATATAGTAATTAATTCTTATAATTTAAAATATAAATGTGTGGATATTATGAATTTTAACCATAAATACATTACAGCCTCAAAAGTTTACTATTACCGAAGCTTATGTGTTTATTGCAACCTCATTTTAAATAATCTTGTTTATTACAGCCTTAAAAGTTATTAGTTAGGATAATTTCTCTTTGTTTTAATTTGTTTGTAATTTTTCAAATTAAGTCATATTTACATTTTTTTAATACAATAATTACAACTTTATTTTAATATTATTTTAAATAAATACTTATATTAATCTAAATATATAATGCTATTTTTTTTATTTTAACTAGTGCAATTAATAAATATAATCTACTAGATTTTAAAAAATGTATTCTATTGAATAGCTTAGTTATTTGTCTTATATAAAGAAATTGAGGGAGAGTATTTGATTCCCATTGTTGTACTGAAAAGCACAACTAATTATTACAAGCTAGAGTGTTATGGAATTTCGTTGTTAAGCTTATAACAAGTTAAGTGTAAACACACAATCTCATCTGTTATTTTGACACTAAATGACTATACAAGTTCAGACAGATTTATTCTTTAATTATTTCAAAAACATGATTCCAGAGACTTCTAGTTGTAGGGGCTTCATCTTTGAAAAAACCGTGCCACAGATGCTAAGCAAATTTAAACGAACAGACATACTCTCGTAAACGTGCATGAAGTATGCAGATAGATAATATTATTGTTAGGTACTAACTATTTAGTGACCGAAAAAGAAAGACAAAATTCTTTTGAAAACAATGAGTCCAAATACAAATCTTGTTGACAAATTGAATCTTTATAGGCCAACTGAATAAGCAGAATTCCATGACTTTGGTGCATCTGTGTACATAGATTAGAACCATCTCCAGCCTATATATATCAATGACTTTCTTCTTCGTTCCATATTCATCTCACAAGTAACAAGAACACAACTCAATACAGAAAAACATTGACATTGTTGACATTGGTCCTTGTGGCTGCCTTGAGCACAAAGGCACTGCTTTGTGCAGCTGGTCCTGAACCTGAGCAAGTGACTGACACATTAGCAAGGGAAGAAGGTGAGAGCTGGAGTAAATTAATTACTACACTGTTCCTGCTTCCCCTGCAAGCACAGGTCAAGATTGTCCTCTTGATGCTGTTGATGGTTACCAAAGACAGCCTTTGATCTTTACTCCGATTAATGATAAGAAAGGTGTTATTCGTGTTTCCACTGATCTCAACATCTATTTCTCCACCGACACAAGTTGTGCACAGTCACCAGTGTGGAAGCTAAAGGACTATGATTATTCAACATCACAGTGGTTTGTCACCACACGTGGTTCTTTAGGAAACCCCGATTGGCAAGATTGAGAAATACGAGGATGCATACAAGTTGGTTTATTGTCCAAGTGTGTGCAATGATTGTAGTTATCAATGCAGTGATATAGGAATATACCAGGATCAATATGGCAAGCGTCTTGCTCTAAGTTCTGTGCCATACAAAGCGCAGTTCCAGCAGGCTTATTGAATACCTAAATCTTAATGAATAAGCGTAATGCACTATACCACTTGTCCTTTTACTACAAGGCTTTTCTCATTCTGAGTTCCTTGTCACACGGACTTAATAATAAATAAACAAGTTATTATTATTCTATTTTAAAAAGATTTCAGAGTGAACCACTGTTTCATGAGGTTTATTGTGAATAACTATTTCCTATATATCACTAGTTCATCTTATTTTTAGATTACTATGGTGCATCCTTCATACCATATTTCTTCCTCTTTTCCACCAATCCCTCTGACCACCGTGCACTATCGCTGGAGACGATTTCCGGCGGCTGGCGGAGGCACATCATTACCACCACGACACGACGTTCTTTTTATTTACCTCTTCCTGGTACAAGGTCTTAATCGACCCATAGGCCACTTCTTGTTTCCACTATTCATCTTCCTCAATAGTGCTAACAAGATCCCAAGGGACTAAATACTTGTAGTTATCTTTCAAAAAGCTTATTCGAGACCAATCATATATCACATATCTAAAAGCAACTTTTGAGAATACTTCTCTTATGGATGACTATTCTTCAATAGTAATTGTAATAAATAAAAAGTTGGCACCGCATACTCAAGCATTACCACTATTTAAGCATCCACGTGAACACCATCTTATCCTAATTAAGATCCTCCACTCCTTTTGTAACCCCACAAATGGTAGGGCACGATATTTTAAGAGTTAGAATATAATTTGGAAAATTCTTGTTAATTACTGGTAATTATAGTTACACTAATGGGTTTGGGTGTCTGATTAAAGTTTTGACCAAAGCTGGAATAAATATGAAATAATTAAAAATGTAGTAAGGTAATGCTTCAAGAAGGGGTTGCGTTTATTGTCTTGGTTCACCTAACATGTATCAGTAAGTCGACTCGGTTAGCTTTCAGCATGATCTCCCTCCCAAATTTTT
Source organism: Psophocarpus tetragonolobus (assembly GCA_037954015.1). Taxonomy (NCBI): domain Eukaryota; kingdom Viridiplantae; phylum Streptophyta; class Magnoliopsida; order Fabales; family Fabaceae; genus Psophocarpus; species Psophocarpus tetragonolobus. Next base: position 5,198,315 of record CM075696.1, read on the forward strand.
TTATATTAAATAATAAAATGTAATTATTAAAAAATATTAATTTTAGAAATTTATTTAAATATTTATAATCACTTTTTTAGTGTCGATATTTGCTTTTTAATTTTACACTTTCATTGTTTTCTTAATAATTATTTATTTAAAAACTAATAAATAAAAATCTATAATATATATAAAAGAAATTCACCCATAACTATCTTTTGAAAAATAAAAATAATAATAATAAATTACTCTCAAAACATATAACCAACATAAATAAATGTGTCACAATCTTAAAAAATTTATTTCATTTGCTCCTTTGCTAACTTATATAAGTGGAGGTAAGTTTTCAAACCTTATAATATAAGAATTTATTAATTTACAACTTTAAAAAGAATAAATTGGCAAATTAAGGTGTATTTTAAAAATTTTATAGTTATAACTTGTTAACTTTATTATTTTCTCTAAAAAATGAAATGGGTATAAGCTAGTAAATTCCTATATTTTAATCTTGTACCACACTCAATTTCCTATTTGTAGAATTTTAGGAATGACAATATTTGAGGTTCTCCAAGTCTAGGTTTTTTTTTTAGATTTTTGTATGTTCTTTATATGGTTTTAGTGTCATTTTTACAACTTAAAGTTTAAGCTACCTCAAGACAAAAAAATTACAGTAGCTTAAATGCAATTTTGATTTTTTATTTTTATTTTTATTTTTCAAAATTTTGCAATGTTTTATCTCTATTATAAATATTTACATAATTTCAATTTTTTAAATTTCTCAATTTTGATCATTCCTTAAAATGTTGATTATTAACAAATTCACATTGATTATAAATTGAAATAAACAAATAAACTTATCATATCACGATAATGAATGGCTGAATTTGAATCACGTTAATTTTTAAATATTTAATATTTTTAATTTAAAAAAATAAAGATAATATATTTTAAAATAAGAGAACTAAATTATAAATTTTGAAAAAATAAAAAATTAAAATTATATTTAAATATAAATTTATATTAAATTAAATTTATTTTTACACACTGAAAATTTTGAATCAAGATATGTCATTGCTCTCGGTTATAGCCCATTTTGGTTGCTTGACTCTTCTAAGGGTATATCTAGTGTAAGCCCCTGCAGTTTTTTTGGTTTAATGCTCGGGAAGGTTTATGTAGGGTAGGCAGTGACAAATATGAGGGCTTGTGCTTATAGATGTTAAAATGGGTGAGTTATTTTGGTCAGATGAGTTTATCGGATTCACATAATAACATTGGCTAAACTGGTTCATCTCATATTTTATTTCTTAAGCTATAGCCTTCAATAGGTTCGCTGGAACTTGACTTTGTATGGGTGAGAAGTTAGAAAGAGACGCTTGCCATATTGATCCTGGTATATTCCAATGTCACGGCATGGATAGCTGCAATCATTGCACACACTTGGACAGTAAACGAGCTTGTAAGCGTCCTCATACCTCTCAATCTTGAACCAATTGCCGACTGTTTGGGAACCGGGGTGGCCGGAAGAACCGCCAGTAGTCACAAACCATTGTGATGTTGAATAATCATAGTCTTTGAGCTTCCACACTGTTGAGTCTGAGCACGATGTTTGGACAGGGAAATAGATGTTGAGATCAGTGGAGACACGAATAACACCTTTCTTATCATTGACAGGTAAAAAGAACAAAGGCTGGCCTTAGTAACCATCAACAGCCACAACATCAAGAGGACAGTCTTGACCTGTGCTTGCAAGAGAAAGGCCACCAGCATCTGGACTCGCCGGAACAACGTAGTAAGTTGTTCTAACTCTCACGCTCTTTCCTGATGTGTCTAACACTTGCTCAGGTGCACCTGCTGCACCAATTAGTGCCTTGCTCCTCAAGCCAACCACAAGGACCAATGTTAACAATGTCACCTTCATTTTTCTCTATTTAGTTTTTCTATGTGATGGATATGGAAGAACAAGAAGACATTTATATATATATATATATATATATATAATCCATGTACCCAATACCTATGTGCACCTTTATATTAAGTCATGGTTTTTGGCTCTCACAAATTAATACAATTGGCCTGAAAACATTCAATTTGTCAACAACATTTGGAATGTTCCCACTAGGCTAGCTAGCTTTCTTTGTTTTCAAAAGAACTTTGTCTTCCTCTCACACTCACACTCACACTCACACTCACTTAGTACCTAACTTTTGTATCTGTATACTGCATGTTTACGACACCTCTTTTCCATTTGTTTAGAAGTGGAGCGGTGAAAGATGAAGCCCCTAGAACTAAAATCATCTTTTCCTTCTTTCTTAATTTCTTTAATTCTCTTTTCGCTTAAAAATCGTATTTTCCTTCTTTCTTATCTAAACTCTATTTTTGCCTTTTCTTTTTCCGTGTTCTGTCGTCTTTCAGTATTTTAAATAGTTTTAAATCAGATATTAAGATGATGATTTTTTTTTTAAGTTTTTAGAGTCGAGAGATAATAAAATAATATTCGTGTAAAATATTAATATATACTATTATTATTATTATTATTATTTGCCTAATAGGTTTTACTTGGTTCAGACTTTTTATTTATACAACTATACTAACAGGTTATTTTTTGTTAAATAAAAATTAAAATCACAAATAAATAACTTATAATGAAAAATGTTTTATAGCGTTGTCCTATCGTATAACAAAATATAATTATTTTAAGGATGATATTAATGTTAAGAAATATTGGATAAAAATGAGAAAAATTGAGTTAACATATACATAACATCACACTAACTTCAATCTAAAACTTTTAAATATTAAGTTTATATATCATTTTTAGTATATATTATTTAACTTTTTAATTTCTATACTGAGACTTCACTTTACATTTGTACCTAATACAAAAGTAATTAATACCTATTTTTTGTAAATGAAAAATAAGAAGTAAAGTAAAAATCATCTTCAATTTAATAATATTTAATAAACTAACGACCAGTTGGGTTCACTACCAACTAATTATAAAATATTTATCAAATAATTTATAAAATCACAGTATTAAATTGGGTCAAAGGGTCAATTTTTAAATTTTTATTTTATTTAGGGTTTAGATCAACATGTGAAGTTTGAGAATGAATGACCTGATCCTATATTTTGTTTAGAAAAATGAAGAGGATGCGTCTTATATGAATCTCGAACACAAACTTGTCAATAAATTGTCAAGTTTTAGGACTAAATTGTTATGTTATAGAACAAATTTATCATATTTAATTTACTACGACTCTGTCATAGTTGAAATATTTTATCCAGCATTATACAAGTGTTTATTACTTTGGTTAATCTAAATTATTATCAGTTAATTGCTTTCATCCCTTTTATTTATATACATGGTGTATTTGTTTAATTTGAAGTACTAAATTAAAAATGGAGCCTCTCAAAGTTGATGAGTGACATTCACCAGTTGTCAGCTGACGCCTGCAAACCCTTTCATCTCATTTGAACCTCTCTACCTCAGACCTGCCACCCAATTACCACAAATCACTTTCGTAAACAGAAAGGAATCGAAGAATACGTAATAACTACTTTAAGGAGTGATTGTTGTTGAGCGGAAAAGTTATAAAAAAAGGAGGGAAGAATATTTTTGTCAGTGATAACATTAAAAGATGGTTAAAAAAAACTAACACTTCCATTCTTGGTTACTGTAGCTTGGTGTGGAGGATGAAATAACATTGTCACGTTTAGCATCGTCAAAAAGAATGTAACTACGGACAAAGTAGCATTGTTGAAAATTTTTCAGATTCAATGATGAAAATAATTAATCATTTTGATAATTTTTCAGATTCAAGTTGCAGTGGCCATTTACCCTGATGAATATACCAACAATGAGGACAAGGAGGAAATAAAAACTAGAAATTTCAAAAGATTAAAAATAGAAAATAGCTTGTTTATTTATTATCAAATTCATGGCAAGGAACGCAGGTTGATAAACCTTAGCCCAAAAGCACGAATTAGTGCATTACAGTTATTCATTAATTAAGCTTTAGGTAATCAATAAGCCAGCTGGAACTTCACTTTGTATGGCTCAGAGCTTAGAGCAAGACGCTTGCCATATTGATCCTGGTATATTCCAATATCACTGCATGGATAACTACAATCATTGCACACACTTGGACAATACACCAACTTGTAAGCATCCTCGTACTTGTCAATCTTGAACCAATTAGCCACAGTTTGTGAACCAGGGTTGCCCAAAGAACCACCAGTGGTGACAAACCACTGTGATGCAGCATAATCATAGTCCTGTAGCTTCCACACGGTGGTCTGTGGACAACTTGACTCGATGGAGAAATAGATGTTGAGATCAGTGGAAACACGAATAACACCTTTCTTATCATTAACAGGTACAAAGGTCAAAGGCTGTCCTTGATAACCATCGACAGCTACAACATCAACAGGACAATCTTGACTTATGCTAGCAAGACAAAGGCCACCAACATCAGGGGAAGCTGGGATAATGTAGTAATTTACTCCAGCTCTGACCTTCTTTCCTGATGTGTCCACCACTTGCTCAGGTGCAGGACCAGCTGCACCAAGCAGCAGTGCCTTTGTGCTCAAGCCAACCATAAGGACCAATGTCAACAATGTCATCTTCATTTTTTTTGTACTGTGTACGATTCTTGTAACTTGTGAGATGAATATGGAAGAAGAAAGACATTTATATATATATAGGCTGGGGTTGGCTCTAATCTATGTACCCATCATGTTTATCTTTAAAGAGTCGTGGATTTCCGCTCATACAATTGGCCTACAAATTAAGATTCAACCTGTTAGGAAGATTTGTAAAGTTTACCGCATATTCTGATTGGCTGGATTCTAATTTTTTATGAACTTTGGTTTACTCATTCATTCAGTACCAAACTTATTGTATCATGTTTATGAGCAAGTCTGCTTGATCTGTTTAGTGTGTGAAGCGAAAAGAAGCACATAGACTCGTGCATGTTCTTTTTCAAGGCTTAAGCTCTCCACTGTGAGATTAACGAATGTTCTCTTTATCTTAATCTTTTCCACTTTTGTCTTCTCTTTTAGGTGTTCAATTTTTGTTTTGGTCTTCAAATTTAGGTAGGTGGGGCCAGAAAAATATGCCCACGATCAATCTGATAGCAATCAAACTGTTAAGATAAATACATAAAAAAACAACACTACTCATATAAAAATAAATTTTCAAATTTACACATATTACTAAATATGGTTTTGGATAGAAAAATATTTTTTTATTAATTTTTCTTTACTCATTGAACTTTATTTTTACTTTTTTTTTTTTTTTAATCCTAATTGTTATTCTTTAAATTTAGAAAGATATAAGTTGTCCCGTATTAGTTAAGGGAGTAGATAGCTAAAAAATGTCGTAAATTTGATTTTCCCTAAGAAAAACTAATATTATTAATAATAATAACATTTTCTATGTAAAAAAAAATTATTCTTTAAATCTTAATTCTATACTACATGCCCAGTACTCTTTAAATCTGCTTTCTGTCCATTTTTTTTCTTTTTCACTATGTAAAATAATATAATATTTTTTCATAATTTAATGTCTTTTTTTTTCCTTTTCACTATATAAAACAATATAATATTTTTTCATAATTTAATGTCGAATACAACGCTCTCCATCAAGCTAGATATTACTAATATATTATATATGGTGTGTTTAATCAAGCTAGATATTAATATTGTGTGTTTTTAAGTTTGGGATTTAAAGTTTATGGTTGTTGTGTTCCATCAATATCATTTATTGGAAGATTAATCCTTCCGTCTAAAAAAGGTGTCTTTATTTGTTTTACATAAAATAAAGATAATAAATAAATGAAAGAGAAAATAATTTTACAAAATTAACTTTGATATGTACTATTACATCGAAAACTAAAATAATATTATTAGAGATGTTAATTAATTAAAAAATAATTAATATTGTATACTATATCATTTATTGTTAGATAAATATTTTTTTTTAAAATACAACATTCATTCTTTTAGGACATAGGTACTATGATAAAATATTTATGACTTTATTACAAGTTAAAGGTGGAAATTAATGAGTAATGACCAAACATGGTGGATCGTTGTGTAAAGATGATTTTATGCGATGAATGTCCCCGCTTTTTTAATTTTACTAGTTTAATTCATTCGTAAAGTTGCACGAATTTTTTTTTTCTAAACAGAATTTTCCTGGAAAATACTATGCATTATTTTGTCAACAAGCTAGTTACCACAACAATTAATTTATTTAAAGATACGTCGGTATTCATTTCATTATTATGCTTAACTTTTTTAAAATTATTAAAAACTAATTTCTAAAATTATATATATCTATTCAAAAATCATACACTAAAACATAATGCATGCATTTTAAGATGAATTAATGAGTTCAACACCATTTGATATAATTCTTATTTTTAAATAATTTAATAGTATTAAATTTTCATTTGAGAAAAATTTAAGTGAATAGAATATTTTTTTCATTTTTTATATCATAATGCATGCATTTTAAGATGAATTAAGATTTGGATAAAACAAAATATTTCTAAAGAAAATTATATAAGACTAATAAATTACCTATCATCCTAATAAAAAAAAGATTTAAATTTTTTATATGAATTTAAAATTTAAATATCGTTGTTTGTATTATATAAATTTTTTAGATATAAAACTAGTTATTTTCATTATGTGACGGTCCAACAAAAATCTTTCCATTGTAAGGACGCACAGCATAAAATTTATCAAAAGGTATTTGCATACGTCTTCTCTTGATATATGCATCTTTTCTACATCATCAAGAATTGCAAAAATAGATTAACCCAATCATTCTTCACAACTCCAAAAAATGGTAATTACCAATCAAAATATTTAAAGTGGGAAAAAAAGGTGAAGAGTTAGTCTAGCAGAAAGTAGATGAACCCTATTGTTGGATAATATCAACCAATAGAAATCATGCTGGATATCCTCATAAGTGGGGAGTGACACTTCACTTTCCATACAGCTGGGAAAGTGGAGACTAAGAACTCACTTTTCACACAACCAACATCAATTTTTCCTTTATTTCATTTTTCTTTCTTTTTTTACTTTTTCTCATATTTTTTTCTTGCAATCAAATAGAGTCTAAGTCACATGTGCATGAGTATCTATGCTTATATAGTGCTTAATGTATCTATTCTTACTCAATGTGAAACTTCCCACTTAACACCTATGATATGAAATACCACTAACAAAGTGAAACAAGATAAAAAGGAACCAGAAACCAAATGGTTGAAGAAAAGGAGAATGTGACTCATAACTCAGAATTAAGGATGGGGAAGAAAAAAGAAGTTTCTAGTTTTTAGAACACAAAATGGTGTGTTTGCCTGCATTATCTATAATGCTGAAAGAAACAATTGCTTATTGAGCAAATAAAGAAATGCATAACAGCTTGTATAGATAACAAACTGACAAGTTGATCAGGACAACGAGAACGTCTAGAATCAGGATTCTTGATGGAAGAAGATTCATGAATAACTTTCTTTTATAAACATTAAACTATCATCACCAATCAAAGCTTAGCTTAATTAAATATATCAGACTCATGAGCAGTGATGAACTATAATTAGAATAAAAGCTATGAACTTATAACCATTTAGATGCTGCCACGTCCTTCCCAATTTTTAAAACATTTCCAACAGTTAATTAGTCAAATTTTTCATCGGGTCCATCTACCACAGAATATTATAATAGAACTTGATCAATAATAAGGCAGATAAATGAGTACAGAAAACTGAAGATAACATCAATTTGGGGAGCAAAGATAATGCTTACCTTTCACACTGTTGGGACCTCTAAAACACACTGTAGACATTGAATCTTGAGTAATAACATCCAGCGGTTTAGAACGCTTAGAGCACACAATAACTTATCGTTAATAAGACTATTACACGTCATATTCTCAAGAAAACAGAGGAATTTTTAGTTTGTTCTTCGAAGTGCAGTTATGGAAGATATTTAAAGACATAGATAATAATATGTAGATATCTTTAGCTAAGGAAATGCATAGGTGGTAAGGATGGTTAACTCTATAAGCTGTCTTTAACCTTAATACGTGTTTTGATCTCGGTAAATACACCTTATTGTAACAAGATAGAAACATGAAAGCCAACAGAGCTCTACCAAACTGAATATAAATCATATAACTGACTAATTAGTCTAACTAATGAAGTGGCCCGGTTGAGTTACTACAGAGTAGTGATTTTCAAGAAGCTTGAGCATTCCTGATCTTCCACTCCTCAATTTGTCTCTTAACAATAACCTCACAACTCCCACCAACACCAGCAGCCTTCCTAGCTGCATCCTTCATTTGTCCAACTTTAACCCTCAAAGATTCATTGCTCATCATCTCTTTGACTCTCTTAGCAATTTCCTTCCCTTTCACCACCTCTTGTGTCCCCCACCCCCACTCCTCATGCCAAATCCCCACCCCACTCATCCTAATCGCTTCTGAGGTTATCTTCTGATCCCCATGCTGGGGCCATGTCAGAATAGGCACTCCTTCCCACACAGTCTCCATTATTGAGTTCCACCCTCCATGATTCACAAACCCCCCCACTGCAGGGTGCCCCAGAATCTCCATCTGCTCCACAAACTCCTTAACAACCACACCCTTTTCCTTCACCTTATTCATCAACTCACACCCCAACACTTCCTCTAAACTCTCCTCCTCTTCTCTGTCCACCACTTTCAACTTCACCACCCACAAAAAACTATACCCACATTGTACCAACCCCAAAGCCAAGTCCTTTATCTGCTCCTTCCTTGTCTCAGTCCTGCTCCCCAAACAAACATACACCACTGACCCTTCACTTTGTTCATCAAGCCACTTCATTATCCAAGTCATGCAACCCCGTTCGCCTTTATCCTCGTTCTCAAACTCACACGCCATTAAGGGACCAATGCCATACACTGGTGGCAACCCTTTAACAACTTTTCCTCCATTGAGTGCTGTCAGTGTCTCTCCTTCTAGTTCCTCAAACGAGTTGATGAAAACCCCGTCGAGCTTAGTCAGTTTGGCACTGTCCTCCATGAATATTCCCTGAAAGACATTGTTTGGTTGAAGAAGCAAAGCAGGAACCGAAGATCTTGGTATTGGAGAAGCAATGCCAGGGATTTTAATAGCATCACCAATTAACGCAGAAGGGGTTGCAGCTGGATTTGAAGCGGCAGGAACAGAAATGTGTGCAAAGAAAGAGAACATTCTAGCAGCTGAAGTGAAGTAAATGTAAGACTGGCAAGAGAGTTCGCGGGTGATTGGAATTAGAGGGGTGATTAAGGAAACATCGTAGATGAAAGCAGAGAGAGGTGGTGAAAGTGAAGAAAGCATTGGAGATAGAAGGTGAACGGAACGACGAATGGTTTCAAATTGAAGGAAAAAAGGGTCGTTGGTGTTGACAGTGGTTGGATGGAGAGGGATGAGGTTTAAGTGTAATTGGGTTACTTGGTGGGGAAAAGAAGAGCAAAAGCGAGCGATGAGGTTAGACTCAGCGAGAGAGACAGTGGGTTGGGGAGTGATGAGAGTGAGTTTGCAACCATAGCGGAGGAAGAGTGCTGCTAGTCTGAGACATGGGTTAAGGTGACCCATGCCAGCACTTGGTAGGAAAGTCACATGAACAACAGGTTCAGAACCAGACATTGTTAGATCCCAGAAGACTCCGTGTAGCTGTTCTGTTCTGTTGTGAATTTAACCAAACACTTTGATTTTGTTTGGTACAAAAGGAACCACGTAGTTAACTACCACCATACTTCATAACTTCCTCCCTCACCCACTCATATTAATGAGGAAAATGATATATATATATCTTATATACACTTAGTGAGAAACAGAAAAAAGAGAGAACTACATTATGGTTTTTTTTTTAAATATGCTTTTTTTTTGCATGCTTCGTTGAGATCTTTGACTTGAAGTTAATCATAATATATTTAGTAGAACTACATTATATTTAGCTCTACTTCGACATTTTTTATTTAGTTTGAATTGATGCTGGAGAATGGAATGCAAATATATGTATACAATCAACCAAAATGAATTGATATTTAATGGATTATAATATTTTATTTTCATACATATATGCATATATATTTCATTGCATCATTTTAAATAATAACCAATCAAAATGTATTATAATTTTTTATTTTTAGAATTTCCTTATTTTAAAGTTATAATTTTCTATTTTTTCCTTATCACAATTAAACTTAATATTAAAATTCAAGTTTAGTTATGTTTAGTCACACAACTTATATAATTACTACTAAAAACACTATTTATTAGATCAAATGGATATACAGGTGTGAGAGATGCATTGAAAGATAAAGTATGCCATGAGTTGATTGTACAATCCATTTCTTGTTCAACAATTGTCATTATGCATTCTCACTTGGAGTTTTCTTGATCTACTTCCATAAAGATATTGAAAATGTGAAATGGAGAATGGAAGGAAGGAAATAGTGGTGGTGGTGCCACTCTTAAAGAAGAGTTAAGTAAAGAAATCTTTGTCACAAGAATGGACTTTGATAAAAACCAAAAGGAGCACTCTCTTAAGGAAAAACTCACACAACTAAAGAGAGAAACACTCACTCAAAACTAATTCAATAATGATCCCTCCTTATGGTAAGTGATCCAATCTCACTTAGCATGTATTATAGCTAGAAGGATTTAAAGAAGACATGACATAGATGGGAGATCATTGAAGAATTTAAGTCATTGTCTTCATTGTATTTAATTTGTAAATATTTTTAGTAGGCTTATTAAAATAGGGCGTGAGGTTAGCATATTGAAGGCCTTATATTTTGGTCATTATCTTTAGTTTAGGAAGAAGAGGTGACTTTAGTTATTTTGGAGGAGTAAGTTTAGTGTGAGGTCCCTTGTGAGTAGCATTTTGGGCTCATTTCCTGACACTTTGATGAACTATTTGCTCCCCGTTAGGTTAGATTAGCATCCAAATCCTAAGACTTAGATTAATTAGCCTTGGTTTGTGTACCCAAGTTTTTCCATTCAGCTATTTATACTCCTCCCTCTCTTGTATTCCCCACCTTTAAATTGAATTGAATGAAAAAATGTCTCTTTAAAGCATATTCATTAGTAAAAGCATTTGAGTAATCTCTTCCTGATAGGCTTTTATAAGGATTCCTTCTTTTGTAGTAAACTTCATAAATTTTTTGTTTATCTTACTAAGGAGTGACGTCATCCCAACCCAATCTTCTTCCTTCCATTTCTTCCTTTCATCCTCTATTTCTTAGTATATGGAACCTCAAGAAGAAAGATAAGGAGAGTACAAAATCTTTTTGCATCAGTAAGCATCTAATCTAGGAATTTCCTACGATACAACATTATTAGATCTAATGTTTGGTTGAAAAGGTGAAGTTCAATAATCATGTATGACATGCTTAAATATTATCATAACGGGCAAATGACTAAATTGTCAAACTTCTAAAATCAGATGAATTGTGCATCAACATCCATATATATATATATATATATAAAATACAATATTATACTGAATAGTGTATTGCTTGTTTTAGAGGTCTGATTTCTATATATTTTCAAAGAAAAGTGGAGATCAACAAAGGGATTTGTCACTAAACCATCATCTCCACCTAATGAATGTTTAAAACTGCCAAACGGATTACAGATTTATGAAGCACAAAGCAATAAATGGTTGAAAAGGGAATAATCAAATTGTAACTGGTGTGGAACCAAAGAAGGTTAGTAAAGTAACTAGTTAGCTTGAAAAGATGAGAAAAAGTCACCTCAAAAAATCAGAACATTGTCTAACAATCTAGAATGCTAATCCGTTACACAAGGAAAATATATAATTAATGATTTTTCTAACAAATAATTGTCTAAAAGAAAATTACATAAACACCATTAAATTTGACCTTCCAAGCAAAAAAAGAAAAAACTACCAAATTTGACCTGCAACAAGTTTAAATTACTTGATTGGAAGCATGCCTCTATGCATCACAGACAGAAATCATTCATATATTTTTTAATTGAAATCACCACACCGCATTTCTCAAGGATCAAAGGTATGAAACAGATGCAGAAATTGTAGTTTCTTGCTCCACTTGTCCATTATTTGGTTCATTTGCGAAGACTTTCCGCATAAGTGGTTTTAAAAATGATGTGTTTGAGTTCTCCTTTATTCCTTTTAGCAATTGGCAAAGCTCTGCATTAACATGAAGACATGTTGTCTGAAAGGCATTCCTGAACCACGCCATTCACAGCAACCCCACTATACCCTGGCCTTTTTCTGACCCTCCTTCCCCTCATCAACCTCCTTATCTCTGAGGCTTCCTTCCACATATTAGCAACACAATACATATTCCAGAGAAGCATATAAACGCCATCATCATTTGGTTCAAGTTCAATTACCTTCTTTCCTACTATTTGAGCCATGCTCAAATTCCCATGGACTGAGCAAGCAGTCAATAATGATCTCCATATAGCAGCATCAGGGCTAATTGGCATCATCTCAATCACTTCTTTTGCATCTTCCAGCAATCCTGCTCGGCCAAGAATATCCACTATGCATCCATAATGCTCAATTTTTGGCTTTATGTAATGGCACTGAATCATTCCATTGAACAACAATTTTCCCTCCACAACTAACCCAGCATGGCTACAAGCCGTTAAAACTGACAACAGGGTTACCTCATTTGGGATAACCCCTGATTCTAACATGCGAGAAAAAACCTCCAAAGCAAGGTTCCCCTCCCCGTGATAAGCATACCCTGATATCATTGTAGTCCATGAAAACACATCCTTCTTCAAGATCTCATCAAATATCCTTTCAGCCAAATCAAGCCTCCCACTTTTGGAGTACACGTCCATCAAAGCATTTCTCACGACAACATCCTGCTCTAGGCTCATTTTCTTAACACAACCATGGATACACTGACCTAAATCAAGAGCCCCAACATCAGCACACGCCGAGAGCACTGCCACAATCAAATCCACGCAACCAATAACTCCCCCGTCATCAACTTCCAATCCCATCTGCTTAAACATTTTCAAAGCCTGAATTGGAGCTCCTGCTTTGACACATCCAGTAATCATAGCTGTCCAGGAAACCAAATTTCTTTCAGGCATTGCATCAAACACTTCACAAGCACGATTCACATTGTTACACGACATGTACCCATTGAGCAAGCTTGTCCAAGAAAACACATCCTTGAACCCCATCTTCTCAAAAACCAATGCAGCCATTCCCATCACCCCATTTCTACAATACATGTCAATCAGAGCGTTACCCACAACAGGGTTTTCATCCAAACAATTCCTCAACACCATTCCATGAACGATCCTCCCTATAATCAAATCCTTGCAATGCCCACAAGAGGATAAAGCTGCAACAATAAGGAAGCTATCAGGTCTTAGACCCTTATGCATGCTACTGGAAAACGCTGAGAGGGACTTGGAAGGAAGACCACAGTGAAGGTAGAGGTTGAGGAGGCAGGTCCATGATACTATATCTGGATCCTTAATCTGATTGAAGACCCTTTCTGCTTGTTCTGTTTTTCCAACATTCTTGTAACTTTGAAGCAACTTGCATGATAAAGGTTGTTGGAGATTGTGGGGGTGTAGGAATCCTAGGGTCACACACAGTGCATGGATTCTTTTCAGCTGGTCAAGGCTTGCACAATTGTGCAATATTTTTTGCAAGGCTAAGTAGGTCATCAAAGTAAAATTGGATCATAGTTCATCTTGTTAGAACATAGAAATTTGTAAAAAGAAAAAAAAAAACTCAAGAGTCGTCCCAAACTTGAGTTTCGCTATATATTCTTTCTAAAATTGGTTTAAATAACAATTAGTCCTTACAAATACGAGGTTTTTATTTTGGTACTTCAATTTATATTTTTTTTTTTTGTAGTATTTATCCATCCATGATACTTCAATACTTGTCCAGCTATATATATGTTGCCCTTTTTTTTCTTCCTACGATTCAAAGAAGTGAAGGCAGAATTAGAAAAATGTATTAGAAAGATAGTTGGTATAAGCAAAATAACTAAATTTCATTTTATTTCACTTCATTTGTGGTGATGGTGGGGAAACAGATTGGTGGGAAATGTTGAAGATGACTGTTTGTGTTCTGTGCCAACCAAGAAAAGACGTCTTTTGTCTTTCTCACAGCCACACCAAAAAAGAGTTACATTGCCCTCTTCTGGCTTATTATTCCCAGAAATCACTCCTCTCACTGCACTAGCCACAAAAACTACCAAACATAAATTACACACTGCTAAGTGCTAAGAGCTTGTTTCATGTGTTGGGCAAAGGTAGAGACCTTCTGGAACCTGACATAGTAAGGTTCAATGTTGTCTCCCACAGCCATGACTTTGGTTCCATCAGCATCTTCAAAGGTCCCCACAGGAGCACACAGCACACCAGGCACACTGGGGCAGAACTTGAAGCTGTAGATCTCATAGGCATGCTCCCCTGCAAGCCTCTCAATCTTGAACTTGCTAGTGAGATCCCCAGGATTACCACTAGTGCTCACAAACCAGAACCCTGACCCCTCCTTAAGGAGCCTCCACACTGTTGGCTGGTTGCAGATTGTCGTCACAGGGAAGTCAATGGTGAGATCAGTGAGAGTTGGGATATGATCAAGGCCTGGTGCAAGGAATGACACTGGGGTTCCAATGAATGAAGGGTCACGAATAACATCAAGAGGGCATGTCTTGTTCCTCGTTTGGCCTAGTGTGAGGCCTCCATTATCGGCCCAAAGTGGCCACACGTAATACCCTACTCCAGGTTCCAAAGGGTTCCCTTGCTTATCAACCACTGGCTCAGGTTCAGCTGCTAGTAAGGGTTGTGTTTTTAAGGCCAAAATAAGGGAAAAACATAGGGGAAGGAAGTGAAGCATAGCAACCTTCATTGTTTTTTTTCTCAGTTTCAGGCTCAGTTGTGTAGTGTATGTGTGTATATGCAATGTAATATGTGTCACCATTTCATACTGCTTCCTTATATAGTCAAATATAATATTTGAGCACGTGGCATGCATTTTGAAGACGTGTATGTGGACGCTTTCAGCCATGTTTGTTTGGTTGATGCCATTGTCATTATTATATAGAAAACTAGTGTTATGCGGCACGAGATCATTTGTTTTAACAAAAATAGTTTTTTTATACATCTCAAATGTCTACAGAGATAAAAGAGAGGAAAAAAAGAATGGAGTATCTAAAATTGATTGTTGTGAAGTTTGATTATAGAAACATATACACTCTTTTACATACTTTTTCAAACATAACTTATGTAATTAATTAAAATGTATAAAAAGCACATATTTATTTTTTTATCCTATTATAAGAGTTAAAGATAATGTGAGGTTTTATAATAATTCATACAATTTTGCTTAACCAATCGAAATAAATTTCTTGATAAAAAAACACATATTTATATACATTCTACTTATTTACCTCTCCTAATTTTAAAGGAACTTTTAATAAATTTAAATAAAAAATGTATCAAGAGAAGTGTCTCGGTAACAATCAACAAAATAAATGCTAGAAACAAATACACTCTTTTGAATACGTATGAAAATATATAATTGCTCTTCCTCTGTTGTCATTATGCATGTATTATATTTGCCATGAGGGGCACGAGGGCGGTTAATTAATTAAAAAGAATTATGAGAATTATTGGAGCACATCCACAATTGAAACTTCACGTGTCAAGTGAAATTCATTTTCAAATATTTAATTATATAATATAATATAAAACTGCTACAGTTTGCAATATTACCTCTAATTTTTCTAAAAGATTATTTTGTATTAATTATTTTTTTAAAATATTTTCTATGTAATTAAATATTATTTTTAATTTCTTGTTTTTCTTCATTTAAATTGAAAAAATAAATAGCCTCTCTGCCGATAAATTTTTTAAAACATTAGTTTTAGTTATTTATTCTTACTACGTTTTAATTAGCTTCAGAAGCTCAATCCTGCAAAGTGTACCTTCAATCTTCTCTGCTGGCATGGGTACACGTGATTTGAGCATGTGTCAATTAGTTGTCATACTTAAAAATCAATAATAGAGTAATAAATCTTAAAAATGAAAAAGAAAAAAAAAACATGGTTACTTAGGGCTGAGTAAAATTTTGGCCTGATGTTGATAATGACAGTGTTGATTACTATTAACTTTCTTTTATAAACATCAATCGATAACCACCAATCAAAGCTTAGCTTAAATATCAATCAAATTACCCTACGTTTCTAATAATCTGGGATCACTACAGACCGTTTATAATCAATAACTTGTTTTTTCACATTTTGAATATTAAATCATATATTTGGAACGCTTTGAACAAATATTTTGTCTATGAAATAAGATCCTTTTTTTGTTTAGAAATAGATAAAATCATGAAATTAAAATCAATCATAAAAATGCTTAATTTTCTCCGGATGTATAACAAATATCAGAGCTTATTTTTAGCTCGTCATGGAGTTGGTATGGAAGTGTTGATATTAGTTAAAATCCAAATTCAGTCTGTTATATGCCATTTTCCTGATGACAAGCCTGGACGGATTTACCATCTAAGTACTCACTATTCATCCCATTCAAGCTTTTCTTAAATTTTTCTCCAAGCTTTGACCATTCAGCTTGAATACATGTTTGACTTTTCTTTGCCACTTCCAACTCATTTCTCAAGTGAGGCACTTGTTCCCTCAACTCATCTCTCTGTGCTTTGAGAATCTTTGCTTCTTCAAAAACTTCCCTTTTTCTCTTACTACTTGTTACCTTAGCCGATTGAAAAACAGAAATGTTAGCTTTAATTGCATTTATTTGCTCTTCTAGCTCTTTCTTCCTTTTCTCCAAACATGATAACTGGTTGCTTAACTCATTTTCTAAGGACAAAACTTCCTTGAACTCATTCTTGTTAGCTTCAAGACTTTCTTCTAGTTTATCTGCTTTAAAGATGTTGGTGCTGGAAGACTCTATTTTCCTACTAGCCTCATTGTAGTCACAACTCCAGCGAGTGAATTCTCTGGAAACTTCTAATATCAACAACCTCATTTCTGCTGAGATTCCATCGTCAGCAGACAACTTGGAAAGGTATTCTATAGCAGATTTGATGGTACCAGATTGTCCAGGCTGCAATAGATCAGAGAAGTCTTTGGAGAGAAGGTTTTGCAGTGTTTTCAATGCTTTCTTGGTTTCTTCACAGGGCATGGTGTTGGATAATTCAGTAATGACTGTGGTATCTTGGGAAGGTGACATAACTGAGGTTTCAGCATCAAGAGAAGCATAAAATGCTTTCATTTCAACATCATCCAGAGTGAGTTCCTCTTGATTCTTGGGCGATTCTATGCTAGGCAGTAAAAGAGGCAAACTAGTTTTGGGATGTAGTTCTTCTGTGGGACTGGGACCATTTCCAATGGATGCAATAGTTGGAGCTCCAATATTTGGAGTGTGAGAAAAGCATGGGACTTGCGATTCAGGTTCAACCTTCAATGGGCGAACCATAAGCACTGTGTTTAATCCAGATTCTACAAAATAAGAAAAAAAAATATAGTAGTGATAACGAAAGGTAGTCTAGAGGTGTTTCTATGAAAAAAATAGTAAAATCAGACAGCCACATTCCAATTTGAAGAAATGAAAATGTATTAAAAAACAGAAGACATGAAATCCAATTTCTCAACCTGCCACCATAGATATCGAAAAGAATTTCTCTTTACCAAATATTATAATTTAGCATTAAAACAAATATTAACTGTTGTCTAAATCAACCTCTTACTCTGTTATAGCTATAACATGTTGCATTAGTTCATCAGCAGCTGAGTTTTATCAGTGACTTAGGGCAGACAATAACATAACAGACTCATGAGCAGGTGATCAACTAGAATTACAATAAAAGCTATGAACTTATGACCATTTAGATGCCACGTCCTTCCCAATTTTTAAAATATTTCCAACAATTAATTAGTCAAATTTTTCATTGGGTCCATCTACCACAGAATATTATAATAGAACTTGGTCAACAATAAGGCAGCTAAATGAATACAGAAAATTGACGATAACATCAATTTGGGGGAGAAAAGATAATGCGTACCTTTGACACTATTAGGACCTCTAAAACACACTGTAGGCATTGAATCTTGAGTAATAAAATCTAGTGGTTTAGAACGCTTAGGGCATATAATCAAATGACGCTTTAAATGAGAAGTCCCACAATTATCTTGCAACAGTTTTCCACAGTGTCTGCACAGAACTTTACTACCTTCAGTTGTTTGAATTCGCTGCATTTCTTCCCATACTTTAGAAGTCATTTTTGGGCGCTTGGAATTATTACCATCTTCATATTCATAATCTATCTCAATGCCAGTTGTATTATTATTTGTCATTTTCTCCTGTTAAACAAATATTAACCAAACTTAGCAAAGCAATTTGTAATTTCAAATTCAAAAGATATTGCTTATACAAATAGAAATGGGTTCACAAAGACCTGAATATCAGCCTCTACTACACATCAATAACAAAAAACAGGCCTTTAACACTGGAATCTTTAAATTTAAGTAAAACAAACTCACCTGCTCAGTATTTTAGCAAATTAAAGAAAAGGAAAAGAAATAAAGGAAGAGAGAGTGTTAGAGACCAGAATTTGAGGGAAATAGTGAAATGCAGCCTGGGGAATGATAAGTATTATTTGCAAGCAAAAGGGAAAAGATACACAGAACGAATCCAACTGCTATAGAACTAGGCTCCTACAGAGAGGCTACTGCTCACTGTCTATAACAGAATTCACAATATCAAAGATGATTCACTCTCTCTTAATCATCCCCTATATACCCTATTCCTATACTCATGTTTCACAATTCTGTTATCCTATTGGTCACCTCATCCTTATTATTCTCACCACGCTTCCCCCTAACATACACCCACCAAAACTTGGGCCTTCCCTCTATATCCTGGCTCATACTCCTGGTCCTATCAGAGAGAGAGATTTATATTATGCTATACAAGAAAAAGCAGAAGTGCTTTCAATAATGTATGAAAGGCCAAATCTTAATGATTTCAACTCTTAAGGAATTGAACCATTGGCTACCTAGCTCGTATAACTCCAACTATACAACAGCCAAACCTTATCTCATGAGGTAAGATCGGCCATATAGATCACACAATGCCATACATGACACCATTCAGCCCAGTTAAAAACAAAAACTACTGAAAATTATTTAACCTCAGATCCCTCTTGACCACCTCCTACAAAGTTCTTTTTAGTCTTCCCCTTTTTCTTTGTCCAGGACTAAAGACCACATAATATACTCTTCTAAACATGTCTTTCTTTTGACCTTCTCTATAATATGTCCAAACCATCTTAACTGGTTTTCTGTCCTCTTCTCCTCAATCAATATTACCTTTTTTTTATTATAAAATAATTCAGGATTTTGTACTTTCTTGTATGCTCACATATCCACATTAATATTTTCATCTTTGTCAGTCCCACTCTTTTGTCAAGTTTTCCCATTAAAGTACAACATTCACTACCATAAAATATAACTCTAATTATGAAATTGTGCAAGTACAATCCACTAAATTAAGCTACTAAAGTTTTTCTTTTTAAAATCCTTAAGTTACAAGTGCATCTCAGATAAGCAATCCAACTATAAAGAAACACCAGGATAAAACCTAATAGCTCAATTATCCCAAATAAGATAGCATGACACAATATAATGGACTCTTCAAACAGAATGTTCAATAAGAAAAAGTTCTACCGATAAGAAAAAATAAAAAGGATTTTCTGTGAGAAACTGAGACTATAATGCTACTTTTGATTAAATGCATCGTTGATTTAGACCATAGTCAAAATGAGGGTGTCTAATATTTTTCTTTTCTTTTTTTTTTTTTTTTTTGTTTCCCACATCTAATGTTAGTTTGAACATTAAATGCAGACACCAATCTAAACAAAAATTTGAACCTTAGTTTGCAATGTTGTGAGGGACAAACTCACCCCTTCCACTAGAAACAGACGACACCCTAATAGTTGTTTCTAACGTCCAACACAAGATAAATATATATATTGCAATTAGACCTTAAGGGACTGCTACAATATAAAGATAGTTTTGCCAATTAAATTTGATTTGTTATCCAAAGTATTTGTATTTTACCATTATTATTATTTTTAAATAACAGTCAATACTTCTTTAACTATTTTAATTCCAATAAGAATCCTATCTTTTTCTACTTTTTCCTTTTGAATTTCTTCAACATAAAGCTAATTTCTCTCCATCCTACTCAAATTTCTACAAATAACAAAATTTCAGCATACTTTTCAACTTTTCAATTTCAAATTTCACAGATCTCAACCCCAAAAAATTCACAACTCCTGTATTATATCCTCTAACAATGAAATTGAATTATAAAACATGAAGCCCAGAGAAAAGAAGAAGGAGCCTCACATCAATTAGACAAACATATATTGAAATTAAGAAAACTAAAAGATATAAGCGTAGAAATAAAAATAAAATAAAATAAAATGATGAACCAAAATACATAGTTTTAACAAGAATTGATAGAAGGAGTGTGTATTGTTACTTGGGTTCAGCTGTTACACGAAGCGTGGTGAAGGTGCTTGCTTGCTGGCGTCAATGGAAGTTCAGAGACGAGCAGCCGAACCAGGCAGAAGGGGGAGACAAGGGGCTTGGAACAGAAACTCAGGTAATGTATGTTTCGAGCTTAAGCCCGGGCCGCGCTATGCGGTCACTCATTCGGGCCTAAGCCCATAGGCCGAAGAGTTCGACGAGGCCTGAATCAAAAATCACAACTACCTACAAAAATACATTTCCCGAGAAGAGTGACGAGAAAAAAAATATGTTTTTCTGAAGAAGCAATCTTTATTTTATTTTCCGGAGAAGGACAAAAATGACTTATGCTCACTCATTTAATATATAATAATAATAAAAAAAAAAAAACGCTGTGCTATAGGAGTGTCGAAGAGTTAAGAAGAAAAAAAAAATGGACTCCAATATTTTAATCTTTTATTAAAAGTAGTGTCAATCAAATTTTCTTAAATTAATTAAAGCTGTTTTCTTAGAATAACAAAAGTTTATATTTTTACCTTAAGATCAGAGGAGAGTCTTCACTTGTTACCGTCGGCAATATGCAAATATCAACGGATATTTTTAAAAAAAATTACAATTTTTTTACGTTAATTTTGTCAAATAAATTTTTTATTTGCTATAAAATTTTAAAAAATTATATTCTTTTTTACAAGATTAATTTAGTCAAAATATACACTATTCCAAAATATATATATATAATATTTATCATAAATAAAATCTTTGTTTTATAATATCAATATTTTTATAAAAAATATGAATAATACATCTTTTATAAAAAAATAATATTGTTAAGTTAACAACAAAATTTGATAATTAATATTTTAATTTTATTCATTTCATAAAAATATCATCATTATTATATTAAATAAAAGGAATATTTTAATTTAGTAGATAGTTGGTAGTCATTTGTCCGAGTAGTATAATACTTATATTCGTCCGTAATAAATACTCATTTAAATTATTCATGTGAATATTTATTGATATGTTATTGATCTTCAAATAGGAATTGAAGACAGTATTAAAGAATTTACCACAACTCGCGTAACCTGCTCAATAAATTGAGTTGGACCCTTAACTTTTTCTTTTGTGTTATCATTACTTGTATTCTAATGTTAAATTTTGTTTTTAATTTTAATATGCAACGATAATTTCTTCTTATATCCCAATTTAGGTGTGTTTATATTGCTGTTTTTACCATAAAAATCATTAGAATCAAACAAAAAAATTAAGTACAGTTCCGTTTGATTTAGTTTGTATTTTGAAAATATGTTATTAAAAATTATTTAATATAATTTCTAATATTTCTATGAATACTTGAATAGTTTGCTTTAATTTGAGAATTATTTAAATATTTATTATTAATTTACTAAAAATCAACCTTACTTTAAAACTACCTAGAAAATAAATTTTTATCACATATCTAAAAATGATAGTAATGCTAGTAATCATTAATTATTTATTTATATATATATATATATATATATATTTTGCAGTTTGATTTGTGTTGGTTTTTAAATCTTAAATCGCAAATTAGATGGAAACGCACGGTTTAGAAATGTAATAAATCAATCAAAACAACTTAAACAATTCTAGTTATTTATGGGTGTTTTGTTTTTTTTTTTATTAGTTTTCAATTTTAATTTGGGATGATTTGTTTTTAACACCAATCCCTATTAATACTTAAATGTTGATTTATCATACAATTTTAAAAATCAAATGTTGATTTTCATAATTTTAATGTTATATTGTTGCTTAATTTTTTAATTATTTGTTTTTAAATATATTTAATAATTATTATTATTATAATTATTATTATTATAATTATTATTATTTCATAAATATTTAAACTTAAAACAATTCATAATAATTACTTTAGTTAATAATCAATAATACAAATTATTAGATATATATATATATATATATATATATATATATACTTTAGTTTTTCAAACACAACATATCAAAATATACAAAATATTAAAAATTTAAATATTATTTTATATTTTTATTTAATTTAAATATAGTATTATTTTCATATTAATTTTCAAAAGTGAATAACGATGATAATCAAATTATTCATATTTGTACATAAATTTAATACTTATTTTCTATTTATATTATATATTATATTAATTTAATGAGTAAATTACACGAACTCTTTGAGGTTTGGTTTTATTATACTAATATTTTTTTTATTACTTTTAGTCTCTAAGATAATTAGGGTAGTATTTTTTTTTCCTAAGACAGTATTAGTATAATGAAAGTAAAATCAACTTGAACTATGCTAGAAAAACAAAAAGTAGTTTTATATATTTTATTCATATCATTTTTCATAGCTTTGGGTCTGCTAGCCCGATGATTTTCCTACCCCTAGAGGGAAAAATCCTTTCCTTTTTTCTGGCCAGTTGTGGGCGAGGAAGGATTCGAACCCCATTGTGGTTCGTAGCCACGTGCTCTAATCCTCTGAGCTACGGGCCCCACCCCGTCGTCTCTACTTGATATCTGTTCTCCGGAGTATCCTAAAAAATGAGAACATTTCATCTCCCCAACCTAAAAAGATGTTACATTTTTAGCTTTTTCTTTTTTTTTTTAAGTAATAGGCAGTGCCCATCCTAATTAATTTATATAATCAGTGGACATCATATCATGCAAGTCGTTTTTATATACATTTAACACACATTCAGGCACTATAGTAAATAAAGAACTCTCTTGACTAGAAGATAACCTCATCTTAGCAAATTCATTTGTCATTACCTTTACTTCACGTGGTCTATATGAAAAATGACATTGTAGAGTTTTGCCACTACTTCTATATATACTTTCCAGTATGGGAAATAGCTCATTCTCAACCTCACATCCCTCAGAAAGCAACTTTATATTGTTTAGGGAGTTGGATTCAATTATAATGGTGCAGAAACCCTCTTGATATGCCACTGTCAATGCATGCCAGTAGCCAACAATTCAGCCTTATCAACTTGACAAAAACGAATTTTGATTAAAAAATTTGAGAATGAAGCTTCCCCTATGATCACATGCTACACCTCCAACAATCACCCTTCTACATTGTATTGACAGTCGCATCACAATTGCTCTTCATTGTCCCTAAGTAAGGAACGACCTAGACAACTTGGTTTTGTATCTCAACATATTGAGGTCTGTTGTCCTTTATTGTTGAACGCACCTTGTGAACATCCTGAATTTCCTTAAGTAACACGTTAATAGAATGCACCACTAGTTCCTTCGTTTTACTTGTACCTTATAATACCAACTCATCCCTTCTCCACCACACACTATCAAGGACAGTTGCAAACTTTTGGCACCACCCATGATTCGCCTTTAGGTTTGAACATAGCCAAGAACCAAGTCTTGCTACTTGAAGAATTTTGTAGTAACTAGAGGCCCAATATTCCTCCAAATTGACAGTATCGTCATAGTCTCGAAGAACATGCATTAAGGTTTCCCTCTGGTGATCATGGATGGGAAAGAGGATTCTTTACCATGCGCCTATTGAATCTCAATTAATTTGTGGGTAATATTGCACAAGCTGCCTTCCATAGCATGATATGAATACGTTTTGGACCTTCCTACTTCCACACTGCTTCAAAAATGAGGCTCCTCTAAAGACTGGCCTTGTTCAGTAAGCTTTCATAGGATGATTGTGTGGAAAACTCTCCATTTGTTTCCCTTTTCCAGAAGGGAACGCCGTCCTCCCTATTCCCTCTTGGGGCCTCAATTGAACAAATATCATTAATCACTTTAGGTGGCAGCATACTTTCAAACTTCTCGGTCTCCCAAGAACCATTTAAAGAAACAAAAAAAAAAAACACGTTTTATTAACAGAGCTCATGAATTCACAAAGATTGAGCTCATACAAAAAAGGAAATAATAACTAAATACAAATAATGAAATAAAGATAAAATCAAATAAAATAACCTTGGGATATTTTGTTCTAATATCTGAAGATTATTTCTAACACTCCCCCTCAAGTTGGTAAATGAATATCCAACATTCCCAACTTACCTACAAGATCAAGAATCTACCAACTGCAAGACTCTTAGTAAAGATATCTGCTAACTGGAGTCTTGTTGGACATAATTTGTAAACACAAGACCTCTGTCTATATTATCTTTGATGAAATATCTGTCAATTTCAATATGTTTGGTTTTGTCATGTTGTAAGAGATTGTAGGCAGTGCAACTCCATAAATATCTATCTTGATTTTGAGATCATTAAATATTGTTTTAATCCAAATTCCTTCACATATACCTTGAGCGAGCGCCCGATATTCAGTTGTTGCACTAGAAATGGATACTTTATGGTGTTTTTTGCTTTTCCAAGTAACCAAATTTTTCCCAAGAAATGCATAGTATCTAGTAAGACTTTCTATCACTGACAGAACCTACATAATTAGAATCAACATAAATTTTCAAGGCTAATATGTCTTCTTTTCTTAACAATAACCATTTTGATGGGCTTGACTTCAAGTATGATATAATTTTATCAATTTTTTGCATGTGTGTCTCTCTTGGGTCATGTATAAATTGGCTTACCACATTAACTACATAAGTAATGTCTAGTTTTGTATGTGATAGGTAAATCAATTTTGCCACCAATCTTTGATATCGAGCTTTGTCTATAGGAAAGTCGGTTTTGTCTATAGGAGAATTTTTTTCATTTCTAATTTTATGATTTTGTTCAATAGGTACCCTTGAGGGTTTACATCCCAGTTTTTTTCAGATTCTTTGAGTATATCAATTACATATTTTCTTTGTGATATAAAGATTCTTTTCTTGGAGTAGGCAACCTTTATTTCAAGGAAGTACTTGAGCTTTCCTAGGTCTTTCATTTCAACTTGGGTTGTTAGTTTCTCCTTCAAGGTCATCTTCTCAGTATCATCATCTCACACAACAATCATATCATTCATATAGACAATAAGTATAGTAAGTTTACCTGTAGGGAAATGTTTATGTTTTACGAATAAGGTATGATCTCTTTAACTTTGCCTGCACCCTAAGGAAATCATAACTTTTGTAAGTCTTCCAAACAACACTCTTTAGAGATTGCTTGATACTATATAAGACCTTCTTCAGGCAACACACCTTGTCTTTACCACCCTGAGCTTCATATTCTAAAGGGATCTTCATGTACACTTCCTCCTCCAAGTTACCACGAAGAAATGCATTCTTCACATCTAGCGGGTGTAAGTTTCAATCATAGTGTGTTGCCAATGCGAGGACAACTCATACTATATTCATCTTTGTCACTGGAGCAGATGTCTTTGCATAATCGATCCCATAGATCTAAGTATAACCCTTTGCAACCAATCTGTTTTGTATAATCTATTGTTCCATCTGCCTTATGTTTAAACATAAATATCCATCTGCACCCTAATGCCCTTTTGTCTCTTTGTTTATCAAAATTTCTCAAGTCGAGTATTTTTTAACGCATTCATCTCTTCCTTCATGGCTTGCATCCAATGTTCACTTTGCATGGCTTTTTGGATTGGGATGAGAATTTGTGTGGCATCAGTAGCAACAATAAAACCTCGATATTGAAGTGAGAGATTATTATTGAAAATATAATTGGAAATAAGATATTTTAGACATGATCTTTTTTCCTTTCTCACAGTCATTGATAAATTCTCAATATCAATTATCTTCTTATTGTTATCGTATAAAAACATTAATGTTATATATTTTGTTTAAGAAAACATCCAAATTCTTTTTTTGCTATTTAAATTCGATATTTTTAATAATATATATATATATATATATATATATATATATATATATATATTTATATGTCATGTATCAATTACTAAATTTGATAACATTTATTTAATAAAAATTAATATAGTTAAAAAAATAAACCTAATAATATTTATAATTTAGTATAATTGGAGTTGTCCTAGAAATTGGAATTGGAATAGTATCCACACATTTTTTTATGTTATTATATTTGAATAATAAAAATATTAAATTAAATTGAAATATCAAATTGATAAAAAAAAAACATTAATTGGGATCATCAATTAAGTTTATATATATTTTGAAAAAGCATACCAATTTTGATTTGTGGTTGGTATTTTCTAAATGCATCACCTTTAAATTCTTTTTAATGATATAATTTGTTAATATCATTTTTTTTTCCAAATAAGCATTACAAAATCACGCATGTAACTTATTGAATAATTAAGGTTCACAAAGTTTTTTAGACTGTCAACAAATTTCAATGATCAATAAAGTACTTTAGATAATATTTTAATTACTTTAAAATATTTTAAAAATAATTTAGATAATATTTTAATACTGTAAAACAAAATAAAAATATTTTAAGAAACAATAAAAATTTTACAGAAATTCATCATTATCAAACACTAAATTTATTAATATATTATGAATTTCAAACTTATTTAAGTCAAAAATTTGTATTACTTTAACCAAGACAGGGAGAGGGAAAAAAAATCCAACCAAGATAGACACAGCTTAGAAGCAAAGTGGAACATGAATGCATCATTATACTTGCTACTCCATAATACATAAATCAAGAGAATTTTCATCAAGAATTTCACAAAATAATATACATGTAATTTTAAAACATGAAAATCATGGTTTCCTATTACATTAATCTTAACTAAGAATTTTAGTCTACTCGATTCCATGAATTTACACTATAATATATTTATGAAATACAAGTTTATGTGCGTGGTACTTCCCTAATGTGCTAACCTTTTTATTATTTTTTTATCACAATTTAAAATATAAACATTTTTAAAAGAGTTATTTTTAATATGAATTTTTTCCTCTTAATATATTATATTGAGTTTAACACTTATACACTGACATTATAAAAGAGTTTTACACTGAGGTTTAATTACAATGATATATTTATATAACTTTTAAAATATTAATTGGTAAAATCAATAAATTTATCATATATGAACAATTGTGATTGAATGTCAGTATAAATTTTTTTACACTAAGAGTGTTTTTCTTTATCATGTTTGTGAATTATCATATAAAACTTATTTTTTTAGTATATTACTATATTATTAAAAAAATAATATTATATTGAACTTAGTTGAATACAAGTTAAACCTTTAAATCCAAATCTTATGCTTTCTTTTAAAGATTAGTCCAATTTTAAAAACTTTTACCAAAATTAAGCATGTATACTTTTATTCATTTATGCATTTATACACATATATCTTAAAGTTAATGTGCACTTGTATACAGTTTTTTCTGCTTCTTAAAATCGGATTACGTGTTATGTTAATGTCACACAATGATTGAGAGTTAATAGCATTTTCTCTCTGTAATTTAAAAGTGTATATCTCTTCTTGTCTGTTCGTTACCTGTCCAAAAGAAGACGAGCTATATTATTCTACGAACTGCTTCAGATAATTAGCCTTTTGAAGCATAAAATAATATGATATTAAAAAAAACTTCCTCTATTATCTATTTCTCCCAACAATTATGAATCATGAAAAATTACTTCGCGATATCTGTAGTCTCATTTCCATCTTATTACAGTTTAGAAGCTTCACAAGTGACAACTCCAAAAAAAAAAAAAAAGTGTTAATCGGTTTGAGTAAAGGTAACAAACCTAATAATTCCAACTAAATTAATTAATTTAATTTAAATTTTTTATTTGATATTCGCGATTTTATTATTTTAAAACTCTGGTGCAATCTAATATATATTATTAAATTTATTTTATATTTTTAATTTAATAATTTATGTTTTATAACTTTAAATATGTTAATTTTTGCTTGTATTGAATTACTAACTTTATTTTATTAAATTGTTTAAATATATATAATTAATTTGTTGTTATATTATATTGAATTACTTTAATAATTTAATTTTACTAATTTGATATATATTAAATATTTGATATTTTGTTAGTATAAATATGGTAGATTAATGAATCTGACTTATTTGAAGTATAAAATTATTTTTTATAATTTAATGAAAATAAATTTAATTTAATTTTTTTATCAATCTTTTCTAAATCTAAACTAACCAACAAGATTATTATCAGTTTGGTTTAATTCAAGCAATGTAAATCGATAGAAACTAATTAAAATTCGTTACTTTTACTCTAAAACTGAACCAACCCGTTAACACTACAAAAAGAAGAGTAACAAATAGACACACAAAAAGATAAGGAAAAACATCGGAATCATGATTTAGTATAAAGATGCATCTGAACACATATATCAGTCTTTGCGTAGACTAAGGGGTCTGGTCAGCGTTGACACCGAATGAGACTAGGGTACTAAACACTGTCACTAGAGAATTAAACAATACGTCATTAGAGTATTAAACAATATACTATTAGAGTTAAAAAATTGTTTATGTTCCTTGCTTCTTTCAAACCACAATTTGGTTGCAACTTAGGGAAGTAGAATATAATTGTAGCTGTTAAAAAAAAAGGGTGTGGTGCTTTTTGTTGTACCTTAAGTATGGTATAGAATATTGGCGAGGAGAAGATAAATTATCAAGAGATACCGCCACACAGCCACCAATTTTAAATGAACTTGGAAGGAGTGATCTTGAGCAAAATTGAAGTGAACAACTTGACATGCTACCCAAAATGAGATTTTAGAATATTAAGTAAAATATGCAGGCAGCAGCATTCAAGAATGGTTTAGACAAACATGTAAACAACACAACTCTTCAAATACTCTATCTTTTCGGAAAAAGTTCCAATAGTACCCACAACCTTTTATTTAAAAAAAAAAAAAAACAAACAAAGAAGGCAAGGGCATTACTATGGTGCTGAGTACCTAAAATAACAAGCATATCCAGTATATGGTGCGTTGCATACATATTAATAAAATCCAGGAACACAAAATGCAATATCACCATGCAGTCACTAACAAAACCCTGCATCACCAGGCTCATATCTATCAAACTTCAAGCATCACAAAGTGCCCATTCAACGCAGCCAAAATATTCAAAATAATTGAAGAAAATCAGAGGATATACCTGTTCTGCCAATCTGGTATGAGCTTAAATTGAAAGGCAATACTTGTGAGGTAATGCACGCCCAAACTCAACAATTCTTTATTGATTTTTGGCTCATAAACCCCATTTTAACTCGGCCTTTGTTTTTCAGCTTCACTCCCCTGTGTGGTCGAAGGATTTGCCACCATCCCAACTTCTTCTGACTATGTTCGTGCGGGGTATTCCTCGACTGTTTCACCCCATCAAGCCTTGAAGGCTTCGGTTTCTTTGAATGCCGGATGTGACTTAGAACCCCCTCCACAAGTCTATGAAACTGACCAATCTGGTTTTTCTGAGGCAAAACTCTTGCAACACCCCCACTCCTTGTCTTGCCTACTTTTTTTGTTCTCACTCCATGCTTGTCTTTATGGTGGAAGACACTCTGCAACTGATTCCACATACTATGTCTTTGACCTGCTCTAGAATGAGTGTTACCATGATCATCATCATGATGGTGATGATGATGGTGGTGATGATGAAAGACTAGTCCCATCTTATTTTTCATCCTCCTTAGTCTTCCAATTGTTTCCTTAGGATTTCTTTCACGGTGATGTCTATAAGATTTGAAACTGCCAAATCTATGAGAATGCCCATCATCCTTCTCGATATATGAATTATTACTCTCTTCTGAACTGCCCTCATATGCTTCATCTACCATCCTTCCTGATGAAGAACCTGTCAAGGAGTAGTCCTCAGAGTGACTACTACTATTGGCACTGCCTTGCTGAGAACTCCTTCGTGAAGAGTCAGAGTTTGATCTTAACTCCTCCAGTTCTTGATGTTGTGGTAGAACCTTTGTCTTCCGTGGTTCAAGATGATCAGTATTAAGAGTTCTCCTTCTCTCCAAAGCTAAAGAGTCTCTGTGTTGATGGGAATTTATCTTAATCTCACTGGATCTCTGATCCAACAGAGTTGGTTTCATCATCATCTGATGAAGTGGTGGTTTTTCTCTCCTTGCAATAACGGACTTTGATCCTGCTAACTTCTGTGCATACGAAGATTCAGAACCCATTTCCTTCCGATTCTGATCAGTCTTTGGCCAAGCCACTAGATTTTTTCTAACCAAACTTTCCCTATTTGTTTTACTTGCTAACATGGAATGCTTCTTACTATGATTGTCTTGATTCAAAGGGACCCTCAAACCTTGAATACACTCACTAGCTTGACTACCAAAATAGGCATCACTGCTAACTAATCTATTCAGTGACTTAACTCTATCAATCATAGCTATGTTTTGTTCTGAATTTTGAATCCTATTCCAACTTCTCAACCACGTTCCTCCTGATACCTTCTCAGTAGCAATCTGCCTTGGTACATCATTGCTCTTTGCAGATTCTACACTGGTATGAAGCGAATGCCTCTTATTTGCCATCTGACTCTGACTCAATAATTCATTTCCAGAAAAAAAGGGTTCCTCAAATGCATTCACTGAAATTGAATTTTCACCCTTATAACCTGGTTTACATGTTTTCTGATTCATCAACCTATGTCCTTCCAAGAGAGACTTTCCACTACTCAACTGACTTCCTGAAGCCCCATCGATACTCTGTCTTACAGGACTGTCTGAATTTGCTGGCTCGTGTGTAGTATGATGACCTGCACTGTTCTTGGTGGAATCCACTAAATTTGAACAAAGTTGGAAAGCCAAAATCCGAGACTCAATTCTTTTTATTGTTTTAACCAAATCATCAGAGAAATCACCCATCTGATCTGAAAGTTCAACCTGTCTGACAGCATTAGAATTGCTTTGAGCTTCATGAATTCTACTCATCAATGATATGTTATTCTCTTCATTTTGCTCACTATCTTTTGGATCAATCATTAGTAATGATTCCTTTTCATGCTCATCATCACCATAAAAAGCATCTACATCATTATGCTGTTGTTTATTATGACTGCTCTCTGTGTTGAGCAGAATGCCATTACCATTTGATAGATTTGTTGCGTGGACTGAATTCTGTTGCATCGTACTGCTTTTCTCACCCATCCTGCATAGTTTTTCACATTCTGTTCCTCCATCATCTGAGATGCTAAACTTTGTGAACACTGGTAGTTCCTTTGATAGTAATTGCAACTGAGACTTCTCATCATTCTCTGCAGTCATTTTACTGCAAGTTGGATATTCTACAGAGCTTTGAGAAATGTTGGTTGCCACTGGAGACTTTGACTCCTGCACAGACACGATTTTGTTTTTCAAAGGATGTCAAAATATCTTAACTAAAAGAAATCATATTCTTTATACTGCCAGTAGGGTCAGTGGGTGCTAGAGTTTGATGCATTACTGTAAAAGTGCATTTTATTTCTTTCATTAATGTAAATAATAGAGGAACAGATGAAAAATAATCACCATCGCATTCATAACTTTTTTACTCCTAAAAAGAAGGGTCATTGTAAAATGATAACCATATGACCTTTAAATGAGCCTCAAAAACACTTTCAACAGCAAAATCCAGCAAACTTTTCAATAAAGCTCGTGCCCTCTCAACCAACTGCCACAAAAAAAAAAGAAAAAAAGAATACATCTCAAGAGTTATCACTCAAGAAACACTCAGATTTCTTAGTTATAAATAATTGATAATAATATTTTAAAATCCAACAAAAGCAAGAATGCAAAAGAGAGTCATATACACACCAGACACATTAAATTGGGAACAAAGCTCTCAGAACTGTATTTCAAAACTAGAACAGTCTAATTCCAAAAATAGGTAAACCATACTAAATACTTCTAATTGTTGAAATATTAAAACTATTTGGATGTTTTCAACGTTATGCATATTTTTCCTGTCGATAAATAATGAGTTTAATTTTCCCACACTTTAAAAACCACTCTAGATATGACTTTAAGTAATAATTATTACAAAAGTTTATCAGCGTTTTCATAGAGGGCAACTTATATATAGTTTCATAACCAACCAAATGACTGAAATTTTTTGAAGATACTTAAAGATTTTATCAAAAAGTCAAATACGCTAACTACAGTGACTTATTTTGCAAAACAAAATAAAAGTTTATTAGGGTATTTTCCAACTCCCTCACAGTTAACAATAGTGTGAGCATATACACACCATGAAATTAAACATCCATCCAATTGCATAATGGATAGGCAAACTGCCTTCAACCAACACCTAGAGGAAACATTTACAGTTTCTATAATTGCTTGTACCAACTAAATTATAAAATAAAAAAACAAAAATTATACAGTGATGATTAAACTTATATTTTTTTAATCTTCATCAGCATTGACACTATGTAGCGTTTGTGAGAAAAGTAGAGAAACACTAACATCCTTTGAATTTTCACTTTGCAAGACGAGAGTGTCGTCTTCAAGAAGCCTATAGAGGAGTCTTATGGCACGGAAATTATCATTTGCTTCTTCAAATTCCATAGGAATGCGCTTCTGTTGTGTTGGCTGAGGAAATAGGGAGAAGGATAAGAATGAAATTGTGATAAAAACAAACCGTTCTAAACTGATAATGAAGGAAAATGCAGAAGCACCTCCATTGCTGTGAATGTAGATGAAAGAGAAAAGCAGAAAACAGTTCAAATTTGGCAGCAGTTAAATCGCATGTCGTAACTGAATCTGCGCAATGCTTTGTTTGGCAACGATGGCGTTTTTGGCGCGGAGTAATGTCCTCCAAGGAATATCTTTTTTCCTATTTTTAAATAAAAACCACCCAAAATATGATTATAACTACTTATTTGGTTTTTAATTATTCCTATTATTTACTTTTTGTGCTGTTCTCAAGAGGGTCAGAAACTCGAATTAAAAGTCAAAACAAATTAATTTATTGTGAAGAGTATTCTAATATGATTGATACTATTTTAAAGTATATGAAAATTATTAGAAACAATGTAAAAAATAATATATTATTGATCGTCCAAGCATATCATAATATAATTTATATTATTATATGAATGAATAATATAAATAGAGATACGCCATGGACACGAATCCAATCTGGTACATTATACCAGCATCGCTATAATTCTTAATTTGTATTTTTTAATTATTGCTCATTTTTAATATTAAAAACTGTTATATTTTTTCTTATTTTTAAATAAAAACCACCCACCCATTTTGTTTTTAATTATTTCTATCAGTTATATTTATTTATTTTTTAAATACAAATTGCTCTCTATTTTGTTTTTTAATCGTTAGTGTTCTCAGGCTACACCTTTTACTCTGAATTCTATCCCTTCCTTCTTTCGTGAAGCCTTTGACCTCTTCAAGTTTTCATTCTCTTCTCGATCCCTTCTCTTCTTATTTTTCACTCTTCTCTGTTTTGATATCTGACATTGTTTATAATGTCCAATCGAATTATAATAGTGTTTCTTTATCGGATAAATTGTAGTAGTATAATTTATATTACCATTATATTATTTTTGTAGTATAAATTTTTTAATCATTTAATCGTGGATAAAGATTTATACAGCTATATACTAGATATACCAGATTACTAGACTTGCTACTTGGTTAGTAACTTGATACTATGTAATTCTGAATTTGTATTTTTGTGCTATTGTATTAATTTAAATATATATATATATATATTTAATTTGTTGAAAATTAATTTTTGACTAAGAATTTAATTGACTATTTTAGTGAGAGTTTTCTTTTAAATTTTTAAATTTTATAAACAAACTTGAATTATGCTAAATATGGATGTCATGGGTTCAAACTGCAAGTGAAATATGGGAGAATAAACTAAAATTGTTAATAGAATATAAATTAATAAAGATCATATTTATATTCGCTTTTTACTTGTGTCTGTGGAATATGTTTACTTGTTTTAAAGTCTTATATTAGAAAAGTAGAGATATTTGTATCAATATATTAATAAAGATTATACTAATTTTAGGATGTATTTAACTTTTTATCTCACTTTTTATTTTCTTTTTAATTATTATTGAAATGTTCTAACTATGTATTTTTTAATTTTAGTTTTCTTTATCATACTTTATTATAATTTTAGTTTCATAGAGTTTCAATATTTTTATATTTTTTTCAACTTTTTATATTACACTATTTGGTTTCATAATAACCCTTTTTCTTTCTTTTTTTTCACTTGACTCTATCTTGAATTTATCGGTTAAATAAAGATTGGAAGTTGATATTTTGTAATTTTACCCTCTTCCCCTTTAAGGTAATGTTCTCTTCTCTCCCTTTGTTTCCTATTTAAAATTATTAATGAAAGTTCTACTAATTTATCATGTTTGTGCCTTAAATAATTCTTATCAAATTCCATCATTTCAAAGAATATTACAAAATGTCAAGTCGTACCTATCCCATCAGAAAGCCACTAATGACATCAATACATGCCTTTTTCTTATTTTCTTTTAAATTTCGCATCTTTTTTCATGGTCAAATGAAAATTTTTCTAATTGAAGATTAATTATGATTATTGTTATTGTAAATTTTTTGAAGATATGTGATGTTTGTGAAAACTATGCCTAAGAAAAAATTGTCTAGAACATTGACCTATCCCATTATCTCAACAATTTTTTTGTTTACTTTTTGTTAGGTTGATAGGTAGGTTTTGTGGCACATGCACTTTTAAATTTCAGTTATTTTTCTATGTTGCGTGGATGTGCCTATTAGTTTTTTATAGGTTTTTGCATAATTTGTTCAATTGTATTTTTTTTCTTCAATTTTTCATATTTTTTATTTTGAACGAATCGATTTTGATTTTAGATGTTTATTGTTTTTTTTTATTCATTTAATTTTCTTTATTTTTTATTCATTTAATTTTCTTTATGATACGTTAAGTGATGTTTGTTTGTTTATGCATTTTTTTATTAATAAATTGTGTTGTTGTAATTAACTAACAAATTGATTTATTAATATATTTTTTTTCTTTGAAAAATTGTGAAGTGTAACCTTCAATTGATTACAAAATCTACTACGACAACTTATATTAATTGTCAATGTTAGTATGATAATTAAAATAGTAAAATATTAATTAAACTACAAACAACATAATTTGTAAAATAATTACCCGTGGTGAAAAAATCATTTTCAAATCTCTATGTTAAATACTAATGACAAATATTTATTCTAAAAAAAATATGAAAAGTAAAATATTTAATTCATTTTTAATTAAAATTAAGCTAAAATAACATGATGATAGGATATAATAACAGTAAATTAAGTCTAAATAACCTTATAACCTTAAGAAATAAAAATATCATGTCAAAATAATTCATTTTTTAATTAAAATTAAGGTGAAATAAAAAAAATAAAGTCTACTAATACTTTATTAACAATATTCTAATTTATCTTCAAGGTGCAGTAACAAGTGTTGATGAGTATATTCACAACTTACACAAATATACATGTATGAGGTTATAATTATGCAATTTAATTCACTAAAACATTATTAAATTTACAGTATCAGTTTAAAGATGTCATATTAAAAGTATATTACCCAAATTCACAAGAAAGTTCAAGAAAGTCTTAAATTGTAATCATTATTTGATCTACCAATTAAAGAAGATTTGATTAGTTTAGAGCTATGATAACATGACATAATTAGAAAATACATTTTGTTTTTGTATATTTTACAATTACTTTAAAATATTTTATATGAATTAATTTAAATAATTAAAGTATAACATTTTAAATAATATCAATATATATTTGATAGTAATATATATTTTTTATTTTATTCATATAGGATTATGATAATTTGTTATTTAAAAAATTATATGAAAATTCTTAAAAATATAATAAATTAGTAAATACGGTATTAATTAGGCTATATAAATTAAATAAGTAAAATATATATAATCATCATATAAATTATGATTAGAAAATTAATTTATTAATTATAAAATGCTTATAAAACTTTTTTAAAGAATTTAAAGAATATTTAAATCAAAGTAAAATTTATATTTATCTTATTATTTATAAAATCCACATTTTAATATTTAAATACAGATTAATACATTATATAAAAATATTTAATTTATCCAATTACCTTAATTAATTTTGTTTTTAGTAAAACTACTTAATTATTTTCCTACAAATAAATAAAAATTAAACAAGTTCAAAATATTCTAATGAGGTGACATGATTAAACAATTAGAAGAAAATTATTCGATCATCCCACAAAGAGTATCAAAACCTCTGAACTTTCTATGTATTAGCCTTTAATAAACTTTCTAAAACATCAAAATATTTCCTACCGTGTGAAGAATTTATGTGTATCCATACAAGACTTATCAATTACTTTGATAAGCAAAACAAATAATCATTTTCTAAGAAAGGAGGACAAAAATTTTTTTATAATTATTGTAACTTTTTCAAACTACTTTATAAACAATACATTATTTATTTACAAAGGACCGAAAAACTAAGTACACTTTCAAAAAATATAATAGTATTTCCCTTAGAAATTAATTAACATTGATGTATTAAATTCTCTAATTTAATGATTACGTATAAAATATCCTTAACATATATTAGAATATTAATTTATGTGTGATCTTGTAGATTCAAAATTAAGTTGATAATATATTAATTAAATTATATGTTAATCAAGGTATATCTAACCATATTCCTTAATGATAAAATAGTATAAAATAATGTTGTACTCTCAAGAAATTGCAAAAATAAAATAATATTTTCTTCAATTGTTATGATTAACTCTAGGTATGATATAACTTAATATGTCTCTCATGCAAAAGTTAATTTTAAGTACTTATGATAAAAATTTCTTTCTTTTTTATTTTCTTCTCCTACAACTTATTCCAAATATGTTCATACAAAAAAGTTTATAACTATTATATATAAGTTTAATTGGTATACATTGTCAGTGTAAAAAGATTTTTACACTGATATTCAATCACAATCCTTCATTAATGGTAGATTTGTTGATTTTACTTATTACTACTTTAAAAGTCACATAAATAAAAAGTTATGATTGAATGTTAGTGTAAAGATCTTTTACACCGACAGTGTATACCAAATAAACTCATTATATATACTTTACATCAAAATCATATAACTACAAATATAACAATGTGCATGCATTCTACAAACATTAAATTCCGCTAAAATTATATTTTAACCCGTGAAAAAAAGGTCTCTTGGATATGAATTTTATATATCAAATATTATCTTGAGATCTATCTAACAACCTTGAGAATATTTGTGCAATTGTCCTAATAGTTAATTTGTTTTGCATACGAAAAGATTAAGAGTTATTTTTATTTTTTAAATGTAAGATTCTTAATTTTTATTTTCATTATATTAAACATGTTTTTTTTATTTGTTGTGTGTAAGTATAAGGTATCACCCACTGAACACGCCATCCTTTTAGCTAATGGTGTGATGTCAAGTAGTACCAAACTGCCAACCAAGATGGCAATTTAGGCCTGTCCAACGTTAATAAAATCCTCTAAATATGTAAACCCTAATCTGCAGAGAAAAGAGAAAGAAAAAAATTTGTAGGAGCACAAAAAAAATATTGCAGAAGCGTGGGAAAATTTTAATGTACAAAAAAATAAATTTGTAAGTTTTTATTATTCAGATTATATTATTTTTGTTTATATTTCTAATTGCTAAGTACATTTTTAAATAAGTTATGATGAGTGTCTTACACTAAAAAAATATGTTTATAAGTTATACTAATTTTCTAAAAAAAAAAAGTATAAATTTTGATAGTTAACCATGATTTTTAACTGAAATTTAATATATGTTGTATTAGAATATATTTTTAGAATTAGATTTAGAGTTGTTTTTATTGGTTGGTGGTTTGATGCCACTTGGTAGCAGGTGATTGCATGTAAGCATGCATCTTTCTTTTCCACTTTCTAGGGTTTTTTATTATTTAGATTTGTGTGGTAGGAGTGAAATGGAGAGGAAATAAGAGAGAATGAAAATAAATGAAAGTTAAGAAAGGATGTATTGCAACATATATTGTGAAAACTTTTGATAGTGGTAAATTTATTTTACGTTTGCACGACAGTATGTTGTTGTTTTGGATAAAGCATTTGAAGAAAACAATTTAATCTTTTAGGGTATTGTCACTGCTGGTGAAATGTTTAGTTTAGGTGTTTAACAAGATAATTTAAATCATTTTACTTTTTACACATTTTTTTTCTTCTTATTTTTTTCCTAAACAAAACATACCCCTAAATTTTATGCCACCATAGATAATTTGTTTCTGAGAGCTTGCCAACATTGGGATGAATATTTACTTAATATTTTAAACATTTCTGTTATCACCAAACAATACGTT
The DNA here is from genome assembly GCA_037954015.1 of Psophocarpus tetragonolobus. Lineage (NCBI taxonomy): Eukaryota > Viridiplantae > Streptophyta > Magnoliopsida > Fabales > Fabaceae > Psophocarpus > Psophocarpus tetragonolobus. The sequence continues at coordinate 5,237,151 of CM075696.1, forward strand.
ACATATTGATTCTGCTCTAATTCATCTGTTTGTGTATGGTAACACTGGCATGATTCAAACTAAACTGACCCTAACCGCTTCGGACATTTTATTAAAAAAAAGCAAACAAACAATATGTACAAGAGATAAATATTAACCCTGTACTGCAACTATGTTTCAAAGTGTCTATTTGAAGTATCAGACGGACTTCATCAAAAAGAGATTAACAATCCATAGAAGGACACTGGACACAGTTGCTAAATCAAGCATCAAAACTATGCACCAGCCACATCTTAACAAGCAACATTTCTGCTTCAAATGTTTTGTGAATAACTGTTGCCCTGTACTGTATATAAAAAATATTTGATCAACTAATGAATTCAGCACTTCAATACTGAAGAAAGAATATTTTTTCATTCAGATCACTCATTGCCGTTTCTGAGGCTTGATATCAGGGTAAAGCCCCAAAACATGCTCTGGCATAAAATCATGGCGAGTTAGAATCCCAACAACTGGAGGTCTCTGCAATATGTAGAGATTATCAGCATATTTTACATTAGGTGAAGCAAAAGAAGTTGTAATACTGCTGAGGATACATTTGAATAAACAAGTTAACTAAGTAATTATTCAATAGTCTTATTAAATGAGAGTTTATTCATGAGCTCTATGGTGAAGCTTACTAAAATAAGCTAAAAAGAGTTTATAATTAGATGAAAAACTGTAATGATTACATGTCAAAGAATGCAGATGACAGGATTCAGTGAAGTGGTATATAATAGCCTTTTTTGGAGGGAAAAAAATATCATACCCTTTGGCTCTTTGGAACAACACACATGTGCCTGAGTCCATGTTGGCGGAAAAGAATAGCAGCTTTGGCAAGTGACATTGTCTCAACCACGGTGTAAGGGGATCCGTTAGTTATGGGATGAAGATCAACATACATATCCATCTCTTCCCCTTCAATATCAAGATCCTCTACTTTGATCCCTTTTCCTGATCCTGGCTTTCCAAAATCCAAAGTAGAAACTTTTTGAAAGATACTTTGATCTGCAAAATCCCTGTCTCTTAAAAAAACCTTCTCCTTCAACAAGACTAGTAAATGAGACCTCAGCACAAGCCCACATAATTCTGGTGAATCTACGAAAGGTGGCTCATCAATGACAGGAAACCCATTATGCCGTGTAGCACTCAAAGCGTGCAATATATTTCCAACCTTTTCAATGCCAGAAAAGGTTATTAATGGGCCAGAAACAACATCACGTGTAACTAAATTCTTCATGTAAGGTTCTGCATGAGCCTCCAAATAAGGAAGTCCTTTGATATGAAGTATTTGATCGTAGACACCCTTGTTGAAGCTGTCAGCCACTGTTTTTGAGACTAATAAAGCCAACATCACAAGTGGAAGTAACAAGAGATCATTAGTGAGTTCAAGCAATATGACACAAATAGAAACTGTCATTCTCATGGTGCCACCAAGGAAGGAAGCAGCTCCAAGTAGAGCAAAGAGTCCCCTGTCAAGTTTGGCAATCGGTTCAAAGAGCCGGCTCATTAGACGGCCATAGGCAGCACCAGCAAGGATCACTGGAATGAAGAGTCCAGATGGAATAGCAATACCATAAGTGACTATCCCAAGAAAGTAAATAGTAGAAAAGTAGATAAACAAACTGGAAATATGAAACTCTTTGATTATCTTGGGGCTGAATAGATTACGAATAGCATCATCGTTGGTGTTTAGGAAAAGTGAAGCAAGATCATTGTAGTAGCCTGGTGGGCATTGGAAGTTTTGGTATTCTCCAGACTCATTAATAGAGGGGCAGCTCACTGTTGAATCAGAAGGACAGGGGATGCAGTTCGCAATCCATGGCAAGAAATAATAGCAACATGATGTCAATAAAGCAATTGTGACAACAAGAGAGATTTTCAAAGCTGGACCTTTTCTGTCACAACACAAATAAAAAGGTTATTAGTTACAACGTTGATACATTATGTTATACTGCAAGTACTGGTTAGATTTGGCTGTTGTAAAGTGAGCAGATGAGTGAAGTGAGAAAGTAATGATGAATCCATCCTTAATTTAATATGGTTAAATTTGTAAGATACTTAATTTAATCAAGGTAGATGCACTCTTGTCTTCTCACTTCATACATTTACTCACTTTAATGAAGGTGTGATCTGTAACCATGATTGCAAAACAAGTAAATGTCTAAGAACTAATTCACTTTGCGTGTGAGTACATACTCATTGATGATGCTATATGTCCGAACAACCTTATCTACAAGGTAATTATATAAGCTTCCAAGAATTCCAGCAATGGCTCCCAAAACTAGTACAGCAAATATATCACTAGCACTGTATGTTATATTGACTGAACTAACATCATACATGATCAGACCACCTTCCCCAAATAGCCCACATTTCCCAGTGGCACAAAACTGAATTGCAACTCTTAAAACAATAGCAACTACTGCTGTTGTGAAAAATGCCCTCCAAAGAAGAGCGCTTCGCCACCTGAAGGTATGCCCCATAGAAAATAAAAATAAAAATGATCAGTTTTCTAAAATGGCCATAATTCACAGACACATATCCAACAACAAAAGTCAGTCTAAATTTTTAGCATCTACTGTATCATTTGTCTTATCTTGTAACTAAGATCATTAGATTAAAACCAGAAAACATGAAGCAGATTTACTTTTCTAAAACCTTTTAAATAGGAGGTGTATACCCTCTATTCATAGCATAAACATTTGAGACTACTCCAGGCATAAAGTGGAAGATATATTATGTAGACATCATATTCCGTTTGTCCATAGGAAAGAAACAAAAATCTTAACATGACCTTTCCAGTCAAGGAATATGTTAAGCATTAAAAACTTGAAATTCTAGAATTTTATAATACTGGCTGCTTTACAGGTGTAGCAAAGAACCTTCCTGACCATTTGTCTTCTTTATTAACTACCAAGCTCTCCACAATAAGTCTGTGTACATTATGTAATAAAGTAATAGTTCCTGGCTTGAAGCATTAAGTTTTATCAAATCCATGAAGACTTCATATTCTTCCTAATGCTGAGTTAGGGTTAAATTCAATCATTTAATCTTAATTAATGATCATAAATTATCAAACTTATTGAAGTTATTCATGAATTCATTGATCAAGGTACAAATTACAAGAGATATAAGGTAACTCAGTTGATTAAGGAGGGAAGAAGGTGAGGGAAGGTTGTAAGTTCAAACCTCACCACTAACAAAAATTAACATTACTAACAACACTAACATTTCACCAAGAAAAAAAATGAACAAATTACACTTTATTTAATATACTAACATCAACTCCATGTGGTAACCAGTTAACTGCGTGCTCACTTTACCATTTTTATTTTATAAGACAGACTACTAACTTTCAAGCTATGTAATATTTCTAAGATCTTAGAAGTTACTCTCTTTACAGACTAATGATTACACAATCACGGTTGTCCTGTTCCTATTCATGTCATTTTATTACTTCTTTTCAATTAACATTTATTTTCGTTTCCCACAAGTATCCACCTTTGGAGTTGGAGACAATACTATTCAAGACATGATTGGACACTAAATGTGGAAACTTCTCCTAGTGGAAATTCAAACCTTGGTTCATCTTGTTGCGAGGGACTTGCCAATTCTACTAGATTCAACCCCTATTTGTTACTTTTTAATTAATACTCATACTGTATATACTATATAATAGAAAATACTATTTGTTGCTGCTAAAAGTTGGAGGTTGTAGGGAATTTCTTTTTATTAGAATTACAAATTTGCAATCTAAAGATACCATGAAGTTGGGAAAGAGAGCAAAATTAATAAAAATATATGTACCATGAAGCTGCCTCTTCAAGGGCGAAGAGGACTCCACCAACTGGGGCACGGAAGGCAGCAGCAACACCAGCAGCTGCACCACAAGTAATCATGTCTCGTCGGTCTCGGTCATTTTTGAAATATCTAAGCCAAGTGGATGTCAAGTGATATTTGCGAGATCCTCCCTGCCCCAATAAAGAAGCTATGCATGCACCTGTATGTACCATAGGTCCCTCTTTGCCCACCACGAATCCAGCAGAAACTCCAAGGATGGAACCAAATATCTGTCATAGTTAAAACCAAAGGTTTCATGTGGAGATAAAAATGTTATGATGTATGAGTGAAAATACGGTAAATATAAGATCATCATTGACTGTTAGAGACAAAGTTGGAGTAGCACTTGTTGAGGAAAGGAAGACAAATTTTCACTTGAGATGGTTTGGCCGTGTAAGGGGAAGTCCTAAGGTGATCAGAAGGAGGATAACTAAATAAATAGAGGGCGAAGAAGAATAAGGAGTTAAGGACAACTTTAAGAGAAACAACTCAACAAAGAGTAAAGAGCAAGATAAAAGTGATCTTTTAAAAAACTTTGTTTTAGACTTAACACAATGGCACATTCAGTCCATGTAACCAGATATCCAGTGCTAAAAAGATTTTGTTGTTGGGTTTGTATTCTCTAATTATGTGAAATTTCTTATCCATTGCGAATCAACTAGCTCAAAGAAAATAGCTTATATCAGTACAAACCATAAGGAAGAACTATCGTTTGAAGTTGATAAACAATTTGTCATAGTTTAATGTGTTTTTATTCACTATCAGAATAAATTGAGGATCAAACTTTGTAGAACCTGGCAATTCATTGAAAGATGGTATCAAATCAAGAAAAAAATCACCCAAAAGTTTACGCATAGACACTGGAATAGATTTTATATCTAACATTTTGATTTAGCTCGGTCTATCTGTTCCTTTATAACTTTTCAGAAACACGGTAAGATAAAAAAAAAGGGTACAAAACTGAAAAAGCAGTAAGAAGCAACAAACATGTAACAATAAATTGTATATATACAATACCTTATCTTCAATAATTAAGAAGTTGTTTTAACTTTTCCTTGGTAATATCCCCTGGCATTAAACCCTTTCCCAGAAAAATAATATAATAAAGGCTTCCTCACCGGATAATATTCACTCTTCACTGAAATTCCTTTATCTAAAATAGATGATTTGGTTATTTTTCATTTGTTCAAGGAGTAATCAATTTGTATCTGTGTTCATGGAGAAGTCAACAGAATGAGAGAGGAGGAAGATTTGCTTCTAGTGCTGTAGTCTTATTTACCTTTACAAAAAGGGTGCTTGGAGCCAATATATAGTGAGCATCCACGCCATTGAGATATGCTTTTACCTCTGGAATGCCTGAGCCTGCAGCTGCTGGAGCAACATAAGCACAAAGTGCAGCAGCAGCTGCAGCTAAACACATATTCGAACAAGCATATGCTAAAAAGGCCTCAAGATATCTGCACCAGAACTACTAATCTGTGAGAATAATAGTAATGCCAACCGTTAAAAAATACATAACAAGGATTAGTGATAAACTAGTAATAGAAAATAATTTGAACCAATGTCTCAAAATAATTTCAACAAGGATTTGTTCACTAAGTTGGTGAATTATGATAGAAAACACAACAAACAAAATGCTATACACTCTATATTTGCATAGTAAATATGCAATTGCATCTCCAATACAAAGGAAGACTACTGAAAGGGAAGTTTACCAGAAAAAGATAGCTGCAAATCACAATACATTTATTGCTTATTTTTAAATGCATATTATATAATAGATCCATTTATGTTGGTCAGCAAATTTTAACATGGTTTTTTTTAATCAGTAGGAATGGAACACGTGTCAAGGGGTTTATGATTGAACAAGATTTATAATGAAATAATTCAATAGTCATATTATAAGCAAATCATCTACATCTTTAATGTAAAGTAACTTATGAAAATCATCATTAGCATATGACAAAAAATCAAGTAGAGACCAAATTTCATTAACCAGTAAGCAAAAACATTTGATTGATTTGGGAACAAGCTCACCTATTTTTGGACATGAGGGTGGTGGTCATAAGCAGCTTGAAACCAGCTATGTTCTCAACTGCCAAACTGTTAAAGAAGCCAACTAATCCGGTTCCTAATCCAATAAGAAGAGCAAAACCCCACTTAAGCACCACATACTGGATTATTTGATACTTCTTCCTGGACCTCCAGTCATGCTTCAAGATTTCATTATCAAAAACCCTGAAATTGAAGAATAAGTATTCTGACACATTGCTCATTCCTTCAATACTTGACTTGTCAATACAATCAAAACAGTTCCAGAGTTCTTTCTATTTGTAATTTAATTAGTTGATGCATAATTATATGTCTTTAAATGCTATGGAACCTTGGAAAGAAAACAAACATGGAAAACAGAATAGAATCTGACATAAAATGTAAAATAAGTTGCTAAAGCAAAAACCAGATATACTCCTTTGCCCAACATTCCAGAGGGTGAAATGTTTAACAAGTAAAATATCTTTGCCTCCGAACATAATTTAGAATAGGAAGTATAAATAACGAACTACCTGCACAATTATTCCTGAAAATGGAATCTTTTTTCCAATCAATATATTTTACTTTGTTTTTGACAGAACACAATGCGATCGAATAATTATGTTGTTAACCCCACAGTCCCCACCTAGAGGAAAAATCCTTGTTGTTTTTGTTATTGTTAATAATGTTCTACTTCAATCTTAAGGTTGTGTGGTATTGGTACCTTTTCAGTGTATTTTATCCTCTCTAGGTTTTCTTCCCTGTTCACCAACAATATCTTTTGTCAAAAAGTAATATGTTTGGTGATTTTTGTGTAACAAAAATTTAACTTATCATTTCTATTGTGCACTGAAATTTGTGATCCCAAGTATCAAAGCAAACTATGAGCATATTTGGTCCATTTAATCACTTGAAAACATGAGAGGTCCAGGCAGAAGGCTGCAAAGCTAATTTTTGCAAAACTAATTTGCTAAGCTACAAGATAAATTTTTTTTGTCAATCTATAAGGTTTATAAATAAAGACATTCTAAAACTTCAATTTGAAACAACTGATACTAAAATGAGTTATGATATTCTAAATTTGTAAAATTCTAAAAATGAACCCTGACATCCATTAGGAGGGAAATCCATAAGTTAACATAGGACACTGTGAACACATTTGAATGACCTATTCCACATACACAGCCATGCTACAAGGCTTTCATTCCTTCTCTTGTGCTTCTTGTCCTTTTTCCTTTCAAGAAAAATTGTATATCCTTCTAAAATTCTACTGTTTGCTGAAAATAAATTGGAGAACTGCTAGATATGTTTCAGTCTTTCAGAACATTCACTAACAAAATCTCATACATACTGATCAAACAGTGGAAGCACATGATGTAAAGACACCAACGCAAAATTGCAATTAAGAGGAATCATATGAGAAAATAGCTGGAAGGAAATTATAATTATTTAGAACTAAGTATGATTGAAATAAAGAAACAAAAAGCAGGACACAGGATAACAAATTCCTCATCAGTTTTCTTTAATGTATGCATAAGCTTCCAATTACCCCCTTCCCCCTCCCAAAAACAATAAGTAACAGAAGTCACAAAAGTTCCTTTATACGCAGATTGCAGACAAAATTTTTTGCAACTATATAAATGAATTCTAAAGCATCAGTTTTTTAAAACAAAAAATAATCAGCTTAAAGTATATATTTTATCACTATAAATATACCAAATTTTGATTTTAGTCTTTCTAAAACTTGGGTTTGGGTTTGTATCCGTTGTTTTTCTGAAATTGAACACTTTTGGTTGCTATGATTACCGTAGAATATAGATCCACTAAGTACAGACGTATCAAACTAACTCCCAACTCACTCAAGTGGAATGTATACTTTAACAAACAGGAGAGACCAACCAAAACTCAAATTTTAGACGGACTATTACTTAAATTTGGTAAACTTAGATAGACCAATAACATACAGTAAACGTTAATAAGTAACAACACCCTTTTCTATACACTTTTTTCAACACTATTATTGAGGCCCCAAGTAGGTTACTTTGTGAGCCCCGCCTGAAATTCCCTTACTAAAGAAGAGCATGCTGAAATGAGTGTGTCTCCAGTTTCCTGACAACGTAATAGTGTTTAAACCAGAATAAAAAAGAAACGCAGGTTGCTTACTCATAGTCAAGGCTTTCAATAGGGCAGAGGTTGGCACCAACTATAGCAATCTGGGAAGTGGTGTTAGTCCGCTTCACAAGAAGTGGCTTTGTATAAGACACGTTTCTGTCAGATAACCCTGACCAGTACCTTCCAATTTGCTCATTCCCATCCAACAGAGCTTCATTTTCTATGTCATGCTCATAATCACCGCGGTTTCCCTCAACATATTTATCCATCTTCCCTAGCTCCTTCACCTGTTTGAGTCATAATAGGAAGTTAGGAACCTAATTTATAGCAGATGTATTAGTCAGAACCTGCAGGCACAACCCCATCTAAAGCATGTGATATGTGTGTGCTCATCATGGCATGGCAAATTCAACACTCATAAGTTTTTCTTGACTATCCTCTACAGAAACAACAGGAAAATCATGGGTAGTACTAGTTTTATACAACAGTCAGTCAACTGGTTGATGTTCTGGAAAATGTTGGATCAGCATTAATCACATGAAAAATTGACATTTTCAACCAACGGGATCATAGGAAAATCCTCTCAACACAAACTAATGACTCCCCAACCCCAGTGAATCAAATCCTAGATGTGCCCAAATGCAAATAAACCCCGACAATTAGAAAAGAGAAAAAGAAAAACAGTTTGAGCGAGATAGATACACAGACACATCAGTCATCAAATAGAAGAATCTGAGTTTATTGAAAATGGAGCACAGCAATGAAAGAAGTACCAAAGTCTGTGGTCTTTACAACAATCAATGAAGCTCCTTGTTCTGTAGAGTATTCCAACTCTGGGGATCACCTGAAGATAAACGTTATCCGTGCATCTAGTTGGAAAGTCAAAATGATTACATATGCTGAGAAATAAGCAGCAGACAATACATTCAATAATTGATTACAACTAGTAACTAGCACAACAAATTTTTGCTCTCTTAATCTTAATTAAATGGATGGATGCAAGCAAAAGCAATCACAATGTAACGGGAAAATTCAAAAGTAAAATCTTAACTAGCGTGCCTTTTTTAAAAAACCAAAAATTCAAAATTTTCATTGAAAAGTGCAACTATACACCCATTCATGATTTTGCTATGTAACTCTAATTAATAATAAAATTCTAGAAGTCAATAAATAAAAAAATAAGATAAAATATGTTTGTATTTTCTAAATTTTGGTTTTGGTGTCTTTAAAATTTTGTATCTATTTTTTGTCAATCCAATTTAAGAATGTTATGCATTTCATCATCTCTAATTGCTTTCTAGAATATAGTAGTTAGATTAGATAACCCATTTTGTTTAATTATATGTATCCAGAGGTAAGCATGTTTAAGGGTGTGGTTGAAAAAATTAGCTGAAAAACTAACTAAAAAGTTGAATAGTTAATTGTAAGTATTTGGTAAAAATAGTTAATCAACTAATTAAAAGTTTGTAAAATAACAAATAAGTGATCATTAATCATTACAACAATAAGGTATTTAAAGTAAATATAACATATTTTAATAAAGTAAATTGATTACATATTTAAATTATAAATTATTATAATTAATATTTAAATTATAAATTTTTATAGTTATATATTTAAATTATAAATTATTATAATTACATATTTAAATTATAAATTTCTATAATTACATATTTAAATTATAAATTACTATAATTATATTATTTAAATTATAATTTTCTATAATTATATTTTTAAATTGTAAATTATGATAATTACATTAATGAAAGACATAGAAATGAAGGAGAGAGATTATGTAATTTGAGGAGAGAGAATCAATCAAGAATAATTCATTAATTAATAGGGATAAAATTGAAAAAAAAATTAGCTACTAGTTGAAAATAAGATTTTTTTTAAAAAAAATAATTAAAATAAATTTTTCGAAAAAGCTAAATGGCTCCTAACTTTGTACTTACCAAATGAAATTGAAATCATTTCAGTCACCATTTCAACTAAATTTTTAACTTTCAATCAACTGAAATAGTCATTCAAACAACTCTAAGAATGTGTTTGACAAAACTATCTGAAAAACAAGTTGAAAATTGAAAAGCGAATTAAAAGTTAACTGAAAGCTAAAAACTAGTTGTAAATATTAGGTAAAACTAGTTGTTCAACTAGATGAAAATTGTAAAAAGACAAATAAGAGTGTTAATAATCATTAGATCAACAATGAGGCATCTAAAATAATTATAATTTATTTTAATAATATAAATCTATTACATATTTAAATTATAAATGTTATATTATAATTTTTTATAATTACATTATTTAATTTATAAATTACTATAATTACATATTTAAATTATAAATTACTATAATTATATATTTAAATTATAATTTTCTATAATTATATATTTAAATTATAAATTACTATAATTACATTAATTAAAAAAAGAGAAATGAAAGAGGAAGAGGTTGTGCCATCAAATGAGAGAGGTTGTGTGTAAGAAAATTAGTGAAAGACAATTTATTAATTCATTTATTAATTCAAAAAGAGTAAAGTTGTAAAAGAAAACTAGCTAGTAATAGAAAATAAGATATTTTTTAAAAAATTTAATTGAAATAGCTTATGAAATGATAAACCAAACATAGCCTAAACCTTAGGGAAACACCATGAACAAGTACGCATAAGAGGATTCAAACTTCAGATTCTTGATTAAAATAAAAATCTTAATCAAGAAAAAACTCAATATTAAATTATGTGTAAATACTTAATATTAATTCACAATCAATAACATTATCATCACAAAAGATGTTGCATTTCAATATTCATAGATTTAAAAGTAAATAGTTTAGAATTTATAAAATGTCGTTTAAAATTTTCAAAAGATTCTCAATAAATAAGAACGACAATTAGAAATTAAAGAATGAAACTATTTATAATCCTTAACCAGAAAAAATACATTAAAAGAGAAAAAACTTAGGGAATATCAGAATATAGAAGATCAAGTTTATTCATTTCATGGAAAAAGAATCTCTAATATGTTTAGAAGATAATATTACATAAGATTTGACTTGAATCAGAACAAAGGAGAAAAAAATTTTTGAAAAGATCATAAGTTGATCGCTGACCTTCGCCAATTTAATAGGACTAGGATCCCTTCTCATTCTGGCTACGTGGAACTCCATAGTCGTCAAGTTCTTTCAGTGTATGAATTTGTTTGCAAAATTTTCCCGCGGAAACCAATTTTCCAAATATATAATAGAAGGCTAAATATATGTAGAGTTGCTCCTGCATAAAATTAGAACATAACAAGCAATTCAAGCCTCAAGCTAGTAAAAGCAAAATATTAATTCTCATCTAGAGCAGAATAACAAATATTATCAGAGAAAATCAATCAACTGGAAGGATAAACACCTGCCTGCATCATACCCAAATTAGAAAACAAGACAAAACAAATATTAACACAAATAGATCGAAGATTAACACTTTTCCGAAAATTTACTATCAGAATTAACAGGTGAAACACAAACAAATAAAGAGTGCGACGCCAAAACTCAAATCTGACAAATTCCCAAACAAAAAACAGAAAAGAGTTTCATCTCAGTTCTCACACACAAATAAACCCCCAAATTCCAAAACCATACCCTGAATTCCATAAAAAAAGGTAAAACACCAATTAAATATAGCAGTAGAGGCAGCAACCGACACAAAGAGGAAGCGATAAGAATGCGACAAAACAACGAATAACAGAGCAATTGGATTAAGCTGAATCAGATTAGACATACATCGATGGAAGCTAAAGAAGGTTTTCACATCTGAGAAACACCCAAAACCCTTGAGAGTTGAGACTCCAAAACTACGGAGAATAAGAAGACGAAGAAAAGACAAGGAAATACCGAAATATTCACGAAAGAAGAGACAAAGGAAAGAAGATGCGCAGACAGAGAGAGGTAGAGGGAGATCAAATTAAAGCTTAAATGTTAACTGTATCTCAGCCACGTGATCAAGCTGCTCGTGTTGATCAAAATTCCGTGCTGCTCAAGTTTTCTGTTATTACTGATCTTTTCTATTATAGTTTGTTATGTTAGTTACTATGTTTTCTCTGCTTTGTGCTTTCGGTTTGGGCTTTCTATATAAACTTTTCTTCTCATTTTATCAGTTATGCTGATTATGAGTTGTGTTGAGTCATTTCTCCATTCTCTTCTGTTTTACTTTTTAATGAGAACTTTGTAATGATATGAGAGCTCTTTGTCTAGAAGAGCTCGAAGAGCTCTGCTGTGCACACTCTTATTGATTCAATCTTCATGTCTTTCAATTCCTTCGATATGAGTGACAAATTAGATCCCTCAATTAATGTACACCGTTGCATGTATTTGCATTCGGCAGAAAATTCAGCAATGACACTCATTTCGCCATTGTTGGACTCAAAGAACTATCACGCGTGGTACAAAGCGATGATAACAGCATTGAATGCAAAGAACAAATTAGAATTAGTTAATGGAGCTGCTCAAGAACCTGGGAGAGATGATAGACTACATTCAGCATGGAGAAAGGGCAATAACATAGTTGTGTCATGGAACCTCCACTGTGACTTTTCCAATTCATCAAAGCATTGTTTGGATGGACAAGGCAGAGACTATCTAGAAAGATCTAAGAACAAGGTACTCACAAGGAGATCTGATATGTGTATCAGATCTGTAATTGGAGACATCATCTATTAGGTAAGGTGAAATGTCAGTAACTGAATACTTTACTAAATTGAGAATAGTGTGGGATGAATTAGAGAATTTTAGACTTGATCCTATATGTAACTCTTCGATAAAATGTTGTAATGAGATTTCTGATGTAATTGTGAAATGGAAATTGGAAGATCGCGCCATGTAATTCCTGCATAGATTGAATGAGAATTACAACAATGTTAAGTCTAACAATTTGTTGATGGAACCAATTCCATAAATTTCAAAAATATTTTCATATGTTGTGTAGCAAGAAAGGCAAAATGAAAGAGGTGGATTTGTTGATGCAGGTATTGTTGATGCAGGTGTAAGCATAGAAGGGAAAAGCTCTAACTTAAATACCACTGGAAATTTAAGTCTAACCTGCAATTTTTGTGACCGAAGTGGTCATATTGAGAATGTTTGTTATCGTAAACATGGATTCCCTTCTAATAGCAATGGCTTAAACAACAGAAATGGCTAAAGCAGGAACAGCAAAGCATGCACTCAATGTGGCAAATCGGGCCATACTGTTGAGATCTTCCACAGGAAGCATGACTTCCCTCTAGGACACAAGTCATATGAAAAACATCTGGCATTAACAACACAATGACTAGTGAAATCAGAGTCACTAATAATCAACAAAACTCTAGTGAGAACTATGAGTACAAGCTAACCTCCCAGCAATATGAGGCATTAATGGCTTTAATCCAACATTCGAACATTGGAAGCTCAACTAACTTCATTGTTTCAACACCCGTAGAGTCTAGTTCTTCCCATGTCAATCATATAGGGTTTGTCTCCACCTCTAATATCCAAATCTCATGTAAATACACACACTACACACATTTCAATAAATTGAGTTGCACAACACCATAGGTCTTAGATTTAGGTGCGATTGATCATGTATCGTCTTCCTTAAACCACTTCACTGCTTACAAAAGGATCAATTCCATAATTGTTAAGTTGCCCACAGGGTAGCAAGTCAGGGCTACACATTGAATGACAATCAAGTTTTTAGATAAATTTTACCTCACTGATGTGTTATCTATTCCAACTTTCGACTTCAATCTAATTTCCATTTCCAAACTTGTAAAATCCATAAACTGTCAACTCACATTTTCACCTTCTTCGTGTCATATACAATATGTGAAATCAAGGATGACGATTGGTATAGTTAATGTGGATACAAGGCTATACACCTTGACTACCAACAGTATAGGAATCCCTTCAACTATGTCTGTTGTGATCCTTCCCATCTGTGAAACTTTGCCCATTAATCTTTGGCATTTTAGATTAGGATGTCTATCATACAAACGTTAACATGTTATGAGGCAGCATTATCCATGTATTTCCAACAACAACAATGAAAATAATGAGGATTTCGTTTGTAATATATGCTATCATGCTAAACTGAAAAAGTTACCCTTTCCCTCAAGTAACTCTTATGCATCCAAACCATTTGCATTGATTCATGCTAACATATGAGGGTTGTGTTCCAAAATCTCTTTACATGGACATAGATTTTTTCTCACCATTGTAGATGACTACTTGAGATTTACATGGATTTTCTTCATGAAAAGCAAAGCTAAAACCAAAGATCACATAATTAATTTTGTGTCATATGTAATGAACCAATTTGAAACAACAATCAAAACCATTCGAACAAATAATGGAAGAGAGTTTTTAATGAATGATTATTATCAATCTAAAGGCATAATGCATCAAACTAGTTACAATGAGACACCGAAACAAAACGGAATTGTTAAACCGAAATACCAGCATCTCTTGAATGTAACCAGAGTTCTCCTTTTTCAAAACTCATGCATTTTGGTCATTTACTTTACTTCACACTGCATTAAAGAATGTTTCGCCTTATGAACAATGGTAAACAATGTTATGTGTCTTCAATTCGAGTCTTCGAATGCCTTTGTTATGTAGTCATCCTCATCTCCCATAGAACCAAACTTGACCCAAGAGTCAATCCATATGTCTTCCATGACTTCAAACCTCATACTAAAGGTTATCTCCTTTTCAGCCTTCATGCCCATAAAATAGAAACTTCATGCCATCTCATTTTCCACGAAAATCAATTTCCCTACCTTCAAGACCAGCTTGATCACAATGACTATCCCATGCCTATCCCATTTGTGTATAACCACACTTTCCAACCTAACTCTCTCCACCGAACAAACAGTGTAGCTAATAATACTCCCAACTTAACACCTGTCCCAATGCATGCCACCTTCCCCCACCTCATCCTTCTTCACTTCATAGTTAACCACTATTCCCGATGACACGTTACCTCTTCCTCCCTTCATACGTCAATCTAGATGACCACGTGTCTGACCATCCTACCTCAAGGACTTCCACTGCATGACCTCATCAACTATGCCAACTGCTTCCAAAGGTATCAAATATCCTTTAATCAATTTCCTTTCTTATGATCACTTATCATCTACCTTCCATCACTTCATTTTCTCCATTTCCATTCAAAATGTTCCTAACTCTTATGCTGAAGCATCTAAGGAAGAATGTTGGCTTAAAGCCATGAAGTTCAAACTTACTATTCTTCAAGCCAATCACATATGAGTTCTTACTAGTCTCCCTTCGAATAAGAGGGTTATTGAATGTAATTGGATATTCAAGATTAAGTATCATATAGATGGCTCAATTGAAAGGCATAAGGCACGCCTTGTAACTAAAGGCTACACGTAGGGGTGTTCATTGGTTTGGGTAAAATCGACAAACTTGGTAAACCGAATCGAACCAATTAGTTTAGTTCAATTTTTTCATTTGATCAGCTTTGGACCCAATCTATACTGACAAGAACTGACCATGTCCAGTTTAGTTTACAGTTTTCGCATTTCGAAACACTAACCCAACTCAAACCAATCCAAAAGTATATATATAATATTATTATTATATATTTATTTTGTATTTTTAAATTAGTAAATTTAGTAACATGTTTCAATGTTTTGTTTAAGGTTTCAACGTCTAAAGCCTTTTGTCTTTACTCTTTTGCATTATTTTATATTTTTAAATTATTTTATATACTGATTGTTAAGTTTGTATTGTATTGTGTTACTTTAATAATTTAATTTGACTAATTTAGTACACTTGATTTTTTTTTACAATTTAATGGGAAAAATTATTTCTTTTATTTTTTTTATCCGTTTTTTTGCTAAAATCAAACTGAACCAACCCAAATCATTGGTTCAATTTGGTTTGAGTAAAGAAAAAAAATTCTAAAAAAATGAACTAACCCATTCTAATTAAAATTAATTGTTCGGTTTTTATTTTCTTCCACAATCGAACCAACCTGAACCGTGAACACCCTTGGCTACACACAAATAAAGGGACTCAACTTCATATACGTCTTCTCCCCGATAGATGCTACTTGTTCTTGCTTCAGTTCATGCTTGGCACCTTAAGCAGTTTGACGTTAACAATGTCTTCCTTCATGGTGAGCTCCTTAAAGAGGTTTATATGCATGTGCCTTTAAGTCTATCATCTGAGTCAGGTCAGGTCTGCAAGCTTCAAAGGTCGTTATATGGGTTCAAACATGTCAACCGTTAATGGTTTGCTAGGCTTTCTTCTTTTCTTATTTCAACTGGTTATACTCAACCTTCTGTCGATCATTCCTTCTTCCTTAAATTTTTTGGGCCATCCATCATTGCTTTGATAATTTACATTGATGATGTCATTTTAGCTAGAAACAATCTCCCTGAGATCACTCACGTCACTTCTTTGCTTGATTGAACATTCAAGATCAAAGACTTAGGTGCCCTCAAACACTTTTTGGGATTGGAAGTGGTATGCACTACCTCGGGTATTCACTTGTGTCAACACAAGTATCTTCTCGATATTCTTTTAGATACTGGGATGTTGGCTTGCTACCCTGCTTCCACCCCCATGGACTACACCACCCGCTTGCATTCAACCTCTAGCAAACCTCTTGCTGACCCATCTTCTTATCACAAACTCACTAGATGTCTCGTTTATCTAACCACTGTGGTATCTGATATCACTTACTCTGTCCAACACTTAAGCCAATTCATGAACAAGCCCATAGATGCTCACCTAAAAGTTGTTTTTTGCATCCTTAAATACCTAAAATAGGCCCCTAGCTCTGGCATCTTCTTTGACAACACCAGCAAACTTTAGCTCAATGCCTTCAACGATTTAGATTGGGTTGGATATGCTGACACTCAACATTCTACCACTAGGTTCTCCATTTGTCTTGGGCATTCTCTTGTTTCTTGGAGATCCAAGAAGCAAGCCATGATGTCCAAAAGTTCCTCTGAGGCAGAATATCGAGTTCTCATCTCTATTACTTGTGAGGTCCAGTGGCACACATATCTCCTAGATGATTTTCATATCAAGTTTAATCGTCCCACTCTCCTATTCTGTGACAGTGATTTTGCAATTCGGATTACCTCCAACCAAGTATCCCATGAATGTACCAAACATATTGACATCAACTTTCACATTGTTCAAGACAAAGTAAATGTTGGTCTCATCAAACTCATGCATATCTCTTCTTCTCTGCAAGTTGTTGACTTACTAACCAAAGCTTTACCTCCACATCTCTTCTGTGAGTCCTATATCAAGCTAGGAATGCTCAACATCCATTCCCAACTTGAGGGGGCTCTCAACCACATGATCAAGCTACCCGTCATGGTCAAGATACCAATTTTTAATTTTGTGTTACTTAAGTTTTCTTTTCTATTATTACTGTTCCATTCTATTATAGTTTGTTATGTTAGTTACTTTGTTTTCTCATTTTGTGTTTTGGGCTTGGACTTTTTCCCTCTCCTTTCTCTATTCAATTCCCTTATACTCTTCTCATTTTATCAAAGATCATATTATAGAGTTGTGCTGATTATGAGTTGTGTTGAGTCATTTATCTCTTTTTCTTCTCTTTTACTTTTCAGTGAGAACTTTGTGATTGTAGGTGTTTTGTGCTGATGCTGATCAAAATAAAAAAATAAGGCATCATTAATTATTATATTTAAACTAATTTTAATATTTTTAATAATATAAATTAATTATATATTTAAATTATAAATATTACAATTATAT
The DNA here is from genome assembly GCA_037954015.1 of Psophocarpus tetragonolobus. Taxonomy (NCBI): domain Eukaryota; kingdom Viridiplantae; phylum Streptophyta; class Magnoliopsida; order Fabales; family Fabaceae; genus Psophocarpus; species Psophocarpus tetragonolobus. The sequence continues at coordinate 5,254,938 of CM075696.1, forward strand.
ATTTAAATTAAATATATCTAAAATTACATATTTAAATTATAAATTATTATAATTATATATTTAAATTATAATTAAATTTATAAATTTTAAATGACATATTTAAATTATAATTTTTTATAAACAAATATTTAAATTAAAAAAATAATAAAGATGATAAATTAAATAAGAAAAGATAAAATTGTAAAAGAAAAATAGCTAATAACTAAAACTATGAGATATTTTAAAATAAAAAAGAGAAACAAAAGAAATAGAAATTGTATAGAAACAATAAATTAAATTAAAAAATTATAAAAAAAATGAAGTAATAACTGAAAATAAAAAACATTTTAAAAAAATAACTTTTTTAAAAAAACTAACTCTTAATACTAATCCACATAGAGTTCATATTTCGACCAAGTAAAATAACACACCAAAGAAACTCGTTACATACAAAGCCCTAGCCCCTAGCTAATAAATAAAGTAAGGGTGGCTCTGTTTTTCTTTTTTATTTTAATTTTCGAAAATTTTCTTCGGCAAGTGCGCTTCTTCGTGAGTTCGGGAGAACAAGCGTCACATGCTGGCGGGGCATGCATGCTTTCCGGTCGAAAAGGATTACGTGCGGAAATTCCGTTTCTATCCCCAAGTCAACACTTTGTGCAGTCCAAAAGAAGGGTATTTTCGTCTTTTCAAGATTTGTACACCTTGGAAATTCTGTTTTGTCTTTGGTTAGAGGAAGCAGGAGCTGTCGTGGCGCGTTCGTGTCTACCAACGTCGAACAAATTTAGGAGATACAATCCACTGCGGTAACGTAGACTTCACGACTGTAGTCATAACCGCTGATGTGTCTAAAGTGAAATCAAGTCAACGATATGACGGAAAGCAAGCTGATTGAGGTTTCTCTTTCCACAATATTCTAGTATCTTATTAATATGGGAAGTATTATTATTAATCTAAATTACATCAAATACTTCATAAGTTTGTAATCATTACGATGTATTTCTTTATTTTAAGTAAAAAAACTATTTATGTTTTATAATAGCAAATCAATCTCATCTCTTCACGTTAAAAGTAGTGTTAACTCCATTAGTAAAAATCTCTTCACGTAATATTTAATGAAATTTAAAAAACATCACCCTTTCTCCTTATTATATTAAATCTTCTGTGTTTCAGTCTATTAAATGAGTTTTTTCAACAATTACAATGCACATTTGACTTAATTTTAGTTTTGGTGGAGGGTTTTAAATATAAATTTTCGAAAACAAACCACATGCAACTCTAACATTCTAAAAAAGTAAAAAGATGTAAGTGTAAAAGTTTTTAAAACATAGGGAATGCTTATGTACTGCTTTAAAAAAATTGACTTTTTTTTTTCTGAAAATGCAAGTCACCCTGTTAGAACATATGAAACACAGGGAGTATGTTTGAATAAATTAAATGAACGATATATTGTAATTTCACAATTTTATTACTAAAAAATTAACATTTTTTATTATATCTATTAAATAACAACATTAAAAAAATAAGTGTAAATGAAATAGTGATTTATGAAAAAAAAAATGCAGGTATAATTATCGAAATATTAGGATGCAGTATTTTACTGTTAAATAAGTGGATTCGTAAGAAGAATAATAGGAAAATATAGCATTACTTTACTATTTCTTACACCAAAAACTTCTTTTGGCTTTAATGTTTCTTGGACTTGAAAAGTTAATAGATTAATAGTAAAAATGTGCTGCGTTATTTCGGCATTAACTTTTTTATTATTATGCGAATTGGTTAAACAAAAACTAGTTAGTTCTTAAAATGACATCATGACGGAAATGAAACATATTAATGAGTTTTCCACACGATTCTTATCCAAAATAGACATTCGTTGAAGCCTGATTTTCCATCTTATCTATTGTCGGACAAAATCCTTATCCCTTATTACTTATAATAGCCATATGTTAAAATTTAAATTCATTATTATAATATTTGTAGTACTTATTTATTACTTGAGTGGTAAAATTATTTTAAAGTAATGAAGGACATCTAATGTTAATTTATTAAACAAAAACAATCTAAATATTTTTATTGTATCGAAACAAACTAAATAATATTGTTTACAACTATTTGAGTAAATATATACATTAAATTGCATAAATTTAATTTAATAGTGTATATTTAAAGAGTTATTTGATTAGTTTTTGAATTAGTAAAGTTATATTATAAAATAAAATATTTGATATTTTAATTTTTTTTATTATATATGTTATACATGCTACTCTTTATTTGTGTCATGTTTTTATTTAAATTTAATCCAAAATAACATATTTTTAAGAAATATAAAAAAAATTATTTAATTTATTTTATGCTATTGTCTAGGATAGATTAAAAAAAATACAACTATAAAATATTTACTTATTTTCTACAAGATAGTTAAATTACCATAAAAAAGTTTCTCCCTGCAATCTATGATGAAAAATCACTAATGATAATGACTGAAGTACTCTTTGCTCATATTTATTTAAAATACTTTTAAAATATACTTATATTATTATTTTCTTATTTGAAAATTCATTTTCTTTTTTTTCATATTTTTCAGAATCAAAGAGAGTTATGAGTTTTTCATATTTTTTTTAATGAAATTTTATGAATAATAGGGGTTAAAACCATAAAGCACTTAAAAGGTGCAAAAGTGAACCAGCTACTTCAAGTCATCCACGACAAAATAATGATGCTTAATGAAGATGAATTTGATAGATTAGTAATATTTACAAAAAAGTAAAAAAACCAATTAATTTTTCCATTTTGTGTAATTTAGTTACAATTGTTGTAATGTGTGTTTGAATTAGTGTTTGTAGAATTTATATGAGGTTAACATGACTTTACATAATTTATATTTATTTTGATACATTTGTTAGAAAATTTATTTGTATATAAAATAATGTTTGAAAAATGATTATCAAAATTATTCTTAATGTGTAATTACTAAAATAAGTTTTGTAATTGTTGATGTCTTTTTGTATTGTAATATTTTATTTTTAATTATATAAAAAGATATATATATATATATATATATATAAATTTAATAATATTTAAAAATAATAATTAATATATTACCTTATTAAATGGATTTATAGTAAAAAATAAAGTATATTAACAAAAATATAAAATGGCAACAATAAAACATAAAAAAATTATTTATAGTGCAACAAAATATAAATCTACAACAACAATACCAACTTTTTTTCTTAAATTGTACAATTTCATCTCATATTGAATCTCGAACATCATCCATTTTGGATGAAAAAATGATCTTTAGAACTTGAGTTTGCTCCAAGTTAATTGTATCATGGTAATTATCATTTAATTCAAAGATTATGTTTTCATTTTCATAACAACTAAAATCAATATCAATTTTTGCATTTCTTTTGATAAAATTGTGCATAATTAATTAACGTTGCACATGCTATTTGCACTTGGGTTTCAAGTTTATACTTAGGCATGTGTCACAAGATTGCAAATCTATTCTTCCATACCCTAAAGCACCTTGAGTGATAATAATTGAAAACTTCATTGTTTTTTGCAAACCCATTTTTAGTTCTAAAATCTGGTAAATGGTAACATTCACATCCGTGGGGACAAGATATTTTATCGATGTTGGATAGTCAACATCTACCAAATAATATTTACCTATTAAAAAAATATTAAAAAAATAATTGATATTGGAATTGAATTGTATTGATATAAATAGATAATACCTTGAGTAGGATGTGGAAAATTCATGTTTGCAATTGTGAGAGCATGATTAAAGATTTGAGCATTATAGGCAGCACCTTTCCATTCAACTAAGACAAACATAAAACACATGTTCCAATCACAAACAACTATTATATTTTGTGTTAGAGTACCCTTTCCCCCAATAAATCTTTTTTGGTCACTAGGAGTAACCACACAAGGAACATGAGTTCCATCAATTGCCCTATAGCATTCTTAAAAAATAGTCAATATCACGTATCATTTTCTATTTCAATCTGACTATCACAAAACAAAGGATCTTGTGGCCTAATATATTCCACAAACAACTTAAGATAAACATTTAATACCTTACGAAGATCTCTACTAATAGTTTCACAAGAGTGTTGAAATCTCTCTTGAAGCATCCTATTTTCTATCCTACATCCAACCATGTTTAAAAACTATACCATCATTTCTTCAACTCGCATGCACTTAGAGACCCTTAAACCCAGGTCAACTTATTTAGAGCAAATATTTTAAACAATATGTTTTTCCATACAAAACATCTCATAATAACAAATAGGATGACCTTGCAATATTTCGAGCACCCATGCATGACCTATTTGCTCATGTTTTCTACATGGCTCTTTATATAGATGTTTTATTGCATATTCACCAATAAATTCACCCACATATGATGCTTGTTTCATAAATTCATAATCTTCATTATTGTTTTATTCTAATTGTAGAAGCAAATCATTCATTTTGGCCTGCAAAAAATATAAAAAAATAAAAATGGTTGAGCATATTGTTATTTGTTAAGCGAATTATGCATATACGTAAATTCAAAATGTTAAAGCTACATAATTCCACGAAATGGAATTCAATTGGCTCAGCATATTTAGAGCAAACCATCACTTATTGACACATGTTTATAAGAAAGATAATATATATTAATTTTACAATTCAATCATAACAACTCCCAAAATACATAACAAGGAAAACATATTTTGGAGCACATCTACTTAAAAAATTACATCAAGTTGAAAACAATATAATAAGAACAATTCTCTAAACTCGTGAAAATTAAAAAGATTGAGAAAAAATTATAAAATTAATTCGATAATAACTTAGTGAGATGTGTAAAGAAAATATCATGGATTTAAATTTTTCTATTACATTACTATGCTAACAATTAACTTTTCCTTATAAAAAAAGTTGCGAAAATAAGCACCATTAACCCGTCGAAGTAAGACAAGAAGTTCTCTCGTTATCATATGCAATGCTTAAAAGAATATAATAAATAACACATAAAGATCTAACTTAGTAGTTAGTGCTGCCCCACTTCCATGTTCTGCATAGTCTATTGACTTTAATCTATGAGAATGTACATTATAGCGATAGTGATAGTTATTTATTTATTAAAGATAGTGATTCAATTGTTTTAAAATAAGAAGCGTATTCCAAAAGTGAAATGATTGTAATTATTAAATTGAAACTAAGTTTAAAAATCATATTATAATTATAATGATTAGTAATTTTTATAACCGTGGCTTGTATCTTGTAGAAGTGGAATATATTCACAAAGTAAGATGCCCTCGAAGAGAATTGGTTCTTTTTACGTAAAGCAGTGTGATTGGTAATATAGGTTTTAGGGAATTTTGGCATATGACACCTGTAACCTGTTATTTTGGAGTTATTAATTGTCATGGAATGGGACCTTTGGCTTATATGGCTCAAGGTTAAAGGTTGGGAATCATCATTTTTACACGCAATAGCTGGGTTTTTGTTTTTTGGAAAGCACAAGCAGTCACAAATGATTGCTGTTAGGGATGCGTAAATAGATTGATACCGAGGGTGGACTAATCTGTTGTAGATAGCATGGGTCAAATTATTTAACTCCTCTTCTTATTAGGTGGGTTGCTGAATCATTAAGCTGGTCTATCAAAATTTTAAAAAATAAATATTTTTTTATTTTTTAAAAGTAATATAAAATTTTATTTTAAAAGTTAATTTTTATTTTTTTTAAAATTAGACTTTACAATAATAAATAGAAAAATTGCAAAAAATAAATCATGAATAATTGATTTTATTTTATTTTTTGACAATATTATAATTTTACACAAATAAATATTATGTTTTTACACAAAGTCATTTTTATAAATTCTACTTAATAATTTATTTTATATTTATTATAATTATTTTATTATTTATATAAATATTATAATTTTTTTAAAATAAAATAAATTATTGGCGGGTTGGCAGGGTGGGCCAACAGGTTGAAAACACTAGCCTGTCTCGCCAAAATGAGGGTGGGTCGATCTGTTGGATCAACTCGTTTTGCCATCCCTACAAAAAAACCTATTTTAAATAAGTTCGATAAGTTTAATTTATTAAAATAATTTTTTAAAAAAAATTTGTATTTGATCTGTAAAATTTAAGGACTTAGACTCCTTTGGAAGAAAAATTGAATTCTGGGTCTTTTCCACATAAAAAGGGAATCTTTTGTTTCAATAAAAGCAATAGTGATATTGATTATTTAAGAATCGAAGGCCATTTGCTTTACAAAAAGAGTATATCAATGAACTTCTATGAAATGTTTTCATGGAATTCACGCAATTTGTCTGGATCGCGAGATATCATTGAGAAATAGGAATTTGTGTTATCAAAAGATTTCTTGTAATTCTTTAATTACTAAAATTTAAAATGACATGCAATAGAATAAAGAATATATGCTTATTAAAATAGTAGAAGCAATTTTTAATAAAATATCAGTAAATGAGCGAGATAGAAACGAAGAGGAAAAAAATAGCTTAATAAAGAGGCAATGAGGAAGACAAATACCAGAGTGAGTGAGGGAGATGTGAACTTCACCGAAAAATATTGAAGGAGAATGAAACAAATATTGAAGGAGAGAATTAAGGAGAGAAAGAGAAAAGCGACTAAAGTGATAAGACGGAAAAAAATTAGGGTTATAAGTAGCTTAAAAATAACAAAAATATTTTTAGAAAAAGTAAGTGAGATTTCAAAATTCCTATTTGAAAGAACTTATAATATAAAAACTTATTCAATTAAATTTTCTTTATAGTATAAATTTTTAAATTTAATAATTATTTGTATTTAAAAATATAAATTTAAAAATAATTATATAAAAATATAGTGTTTAAATATATATATATATATATATAAAGAGATAGAATGGGGAGAGAAAAGAGAGAGATTCAATAGTTAGGAAAGTAAATCTAAGATGTTAAGGAGTATTCAGAGTACTACACAATCTGGATGGTAGTTGGGAAAGTAAATCTCTGATCAACCAACCTGATTTTAAGCATTAATGGGCTGTGTTTGTCGCTTATAGGAACATGTGTAAGGAACATGCGAGTAACTTTGGTCCATTCCTTTTCCATTACTGTGCTTTTAACATTTATGGACTGTGTGGTTGGCAGTGTTCTGTCAAGGAGCCTTGAGCAAGGGTATTTAAGAGTCCTGTCTGTCCTTTATAAGTGCACTGCCCTCTTCTGTGGAACCTACTTCAACATGCACGCAAATCATTTTACTCCCTACTGAACGTGATTGACCAAGTAACTTTAAGAGGAAGTGGATCCGCCGATTTTATAGACGGTATTTTTCCTTATTATACCATTAGATTAATTTAACAATCTAATCTTTTTAATTAAATGAATAAAATGTGAAACTGTGTAATGGTAACAGTAAAGTTATTTTTGTTATAAAAGTAAAAAATATTTAATCTCTATGTGTCTAGCCTATGAATTGATTGAAAGTTAGAAAATTTTAATATTAACATTAAATGAGAAACTCTTATCATGGACTATAGATAATCACTTTATTTGATCATTCTTGAGTCTCACTCTAGCTATAATTAGTATTAGTTTCTCATTTAGAGAGTTAGAATTAAGAAAGTTTTAAGTGAGAGTATTTCCCTAGTATAAGAAAGAGTATGAAATTGTTCTTTTTTTTATATTTAGAGAGGTTATAATATTTCTTCCACTTAGTGAAAATATTTATCTAGTCTTATATGTAGTTTTTCCCTTATCAGTTGAGGATCGTAAAATTATTGTGTTGATTTCTATTTTTATCATCTTTTATTTTAGCTAGGAGTTATTATTTGTCACTTTGCTATCCAATATAAAAGTTATCAAAGTTATTAGATGACAAAGTCAATGAATCCAAATCTAAATTTAAAATGTTTTAATTTATTTGCTTTATTAGTAAAACATTGAAACTCATCATCTCTCTTTTTGTCTTTCCTCTTCACATGAATTTTGTTTCTTTACCAGCACGAATGTTATGTAGAAGTATCCTTTGTCACTTGTGATTCCTTGTAGATGTCCGAGTCAATAAGTCTAAGGTATACACGGTGAACGACACTTCCATGCTCAAGTCCATATAGGTTTAAGGTTGGCTCATGTCAAAGATGTTGTACAAGTGTTAGTGAATAGTAATATAATAATGTGTCTGGGAAATGTCAAACTTGGTCAATTTATATTATTACCTTTTTTGCTTGGGCTTGTAGCTAGGGTTTTACCTTACTTGCTTGGAGAGTAATGTTGAAATACACTTGGAAAGCATCCTTTCTATTGAGTGTCTTACCGTGGTTGAACCCTAAATGTAGGATTCAACTCACAATGTAAAACTCGGGTTGTGCGACTCGGGTGCCCTTGGCAAAAGGGGCGAAAACCCCTTTTAGCAGGGTTGAGAATGGGGAGGAGAAAATACTCGATATAGTTTCTAAACCAACTTTCAACTCCTTGTGTCATGATGTGATTTGTACACAAAATTAACTCTATCAACATTCTTATTTTATATCTGCTTTGCCAAATTTCTAGAAATTCATATAGTAGTAGTTAGTTAAAATTTGTCAAAAATCACATATTTGTATGAGTTTCACTTTCCATTTATGACTTTCCCTCTTCATTATATAGTTTTCAAATTTATTCTAACCAAATAATTTTTTAGGCCTCCTCTTATTATCTATATAGTACTATTATTATTTATCTTTTACCAAATGCTAATTAATTATTTCAACATCGTGCACATCAAAACTCTTCATGACTTATTATTATAAATTTTTTAATGTTTTCATTAAGGATCTTTTTGCCATTTTAAAAATTTATAGATATGTAAGGATAATTTATGAAAGTGCAGAGAGAAATTCTTTATCTTTATTTATATGTCCAACCTCTTTCATTGGACTATTTATACTCTTTCTCTTTCTTGTGATAAATGAAGTAAGACTTATTTTAAGGATTTAATCAATAAAATGTCATTTTGAGTTCTCTTGAAGATTCTCTTCTTAAAGATTTTATTAAAGATCATCTTTCTTGTGATAAGCATTATAAAATTTTGACTCATCTTTCTTTATGAAAAAATAGCATCTTTTACCTTTATTTTCTAGTCTCCTTATCCTTCATTTCTTAAGAAGAAGAACTTGTCCATGATGTGTCTTTAGATTATTTGTTTTTTTCTTATTCTCTAGTTTGTTATCTTAACTTTCATTAATGTGGTACTTATTAATGTGGTGCTTATCAAAATAATTTAGACGTGCAGTATAGTTAAACGTGTTTTTATTCATTTTAAAAATATTTGCGATCATCAATTCAAATTAGTTTTGTCACCTTAGTTGACATATTGATACAGATGATGATGTGAAAGCTCTGGGGTCCGAGAAATGACGTGGTGTGGATTGTGGAATGAAGCTAACGTGTGGGCTAGTCATGTAGTTTGCAAAGCTAGAGGATTATTTGATGCTCAATAATGGGATAAGGCTAATACTTTTATTATTATTATTATCCCAACAAAGCCTAAGGTCAACAACGTGGACCATGGATACTCCTATGATTCCCCTTGTGCATGAAGGAAGACTTAGCCTTCAGCTCTGCACATCTAGTCCATAGCATCATCTCTAGCTAGCGGCCTCATAACAAGGAATATCACCATTATTTTTCAGTTTAAAAAGTTTTAGATGAAAATTTTTTGTAAATTTTATATTATTTAATCAATATTATAAGATGTAAAAAAATTATAAAAAATTTATTAAATAGCATAACGGTTATTGATTGATTGAGACATCAATTTAAGATAAAAAAAATTGATTTCTTTTTCAAATACATCAGCAAACCTTAAAGTTTGTTATAGAAGAAACCACAAGGACTATCAATAAAAATGTAGTTAGTCTAATACTATAGTAGTCTCCCTAATTATATTACTACTCATCAATTTGTTGATAATATTAATACTTCATTTTGTTGTCCTTCAAAACTAAAATCGATTTTTATAGTTAATAAATTATTTTGGTATATTGATGATATGATTTTTAAAACAATGCATGGTTGGAAAAGTTTGATTTTAATTTTGTTTTAAATTTTAGATTTAAATAAGGAATAATAAAAATAAAAAATAAATAATTATAGGAAAAAGAAATAATATAAATATGAAATAAAATATATATGAATCTCACTAAATTCCAATTTATTTCTCTTCCATTCTCCTCCTATTAAACTCATTTTTATCCCTTCTCTATTTCGATCCTTAGAACCAAATAGGGGTAAGAGACATTTGGGTAGCAAGTTTGTAATATGTAGACTTACTTAAGACATAATTCCTCTTTTGTTTATATTAGTCTTTTTATTACAGTTTGGTGGTGAAAATCAATTTCAATTATTTAGTATTTGTTTGGCAACAGTTTTATAAAACTATTTTTAGTTTTTTAATATTTAAAAACTAAAAAACTTGTTTGAGTAGTGTAGTCTAAAAATAGTTTTTGAGAACAGTTTTCGTTTTTTAGTTTTAAAAACTAAAAAACAGGAACAAATAAAAGTAATTTTATTTTTCAGTTTTCTATTTTTGTTTTGAAAACTCAAAATACAATCAGAATATTATTTTTTGTTTTTCATTAATCAAATTCTAATAAATATAAACAAATTTTTCCATTTTTACATCCTCAAAACAGATTTCAAATAACATTTACCAAACAAGTTTTTTTTTCTTCTCTTCTCAAAAAAAGTTTTTGAAAACTATTCTTGAAAACTCTTTTTAAAAACTAAAAAGAAAATCAAACTAATCAAGCCTTTAATGAGTTTGTAGTCTAAAATTCTGCACGGGAGCAAACTATGCTAACAGCTAACTAGAATTGTTAAATGGGCTGAAACAATTTGACCTGACTTGTTGGTTTGGGTCTTTGGGTAGTTTATTTTAGTATTCTTCTTTTGCTATTCACACTCCCAAACAAAACACAAAAATACCCTTATTTGATTTTTAAACTTGAAATTTTTCTTTTATTTATTTTACTGTTGCTGTGTCTCTGCATTATTTTTCTTAATCATTGTTTGTGTGTTAAAAACATCAACTCATATTATGTATCCAAAATTATTGGATGTTCTTCCAGATCTTTAGAGTATTGGTATTATTTGTTGATGTGCAAGAAATTTGAATTACATTCAATTCAAATAACTTCACTTTTTAAATATTTTATTTAGATAAGTTAATTTAAATTTATTAAATTTGAATTTTGTAGAGTATTTCAATTCCAAAAAAAAAAAAAAAAGATAAATATTGTTTTTTATGATTTAAATATTTCAATAAATTGTGTTGGTATATTTTTTATACATTAAAATTAACTTATTAATAAGTTTTTTTTTATAGGCAACTTATTCATAAGTTAATATGTCTCATGCAAAAGTTAATTTTAACTTATGGTAAAAGTTCTTTCCTTTTATTTTCTTCTCCTACAAGTTATTCCGAAAATCCAAAAAAGTTTATAACTATTATACCTCACATCAGAATCATATAACCATCTTACACATATAGCAGTGTGCATGCATTCTACAGAAATCGAATTCCATTATTTTTTAACCGGTAGAAGAAAGGTCTTTTGGATATGAATTTTATATATCAGATGTGACCTTTAGAATAATTGTGCAACTGTCCTAACAGTTAATTTGTTCCCCATACGAAAACCAAAAAACTATTAAGGAGACTATGATATTGTTAGTAAATAAAAGTGTTTTTGGCTTTTCTTTTCAGTCAAATTTGATCTTAATCTGTATATTTTTTCGACTGCATTATATTATCACTGATCATGGCATACACAGCTACGTGGATGAAGGAAAAAGTTGAGAGTTACTTGTATTTTTTAAATGTAAGATTCGTTTTATTTTCATTATATTAAACAGGTTGTGATTTTTTATTTGTTGTGTTTAAATGTAAGATTCTTTTTATATTTAAATTATATTAAACAGGTGATTTTTTATTTGTTGTGTAAGAATAAGGTTGTTATTTTTTATTTTCATTATATTAAACAAATGCATGAAGATGAAGAAAACATACAACCTCTAATTACGTATTAAAGACCGTAATAAAAATTAACAAAAAATTATAAATCATTTGTTGTGATTATCGGTCCGTAAAAGCCCCTCGTCTTAAACAATATTCTTGCTGGAAAACCATTTGTTGTCATTATCAGTCGCTAAAAGCCCCTTCTCTCAAACTATCTCGTTGTTAGAAAGCCTTGTTCGTATATACTCTACATCAGACACTTTATTGATGCTGCAAATGTTCAGAGAAGTTTAGTTACACCAAGAAGAACATGCATAAATAGATGCAATATAATATAACCAATTGAAAAACAAAATAATCCAGGCTTACTACAATTAAGTTATCAATAGCACAAAAATCATAGACAGAAGTTCAAGGTATTGGTCAACATATTTAATTGTTATCAAGTCACCAATTATCCCAAAAGCTTAAGGTGTTAAACGAAAGCTAAAGACAGTTCTATATAATATGCCCCCTCACCCAACAGCACTTTGAATCTCAAGTGACTAAAGCATGGAACCATTGTATATTTGCTTAGATTCAACTTTATGTTAGGAAAGCAAGGCTAATGATCAAACTCCAAAAAACTAGCTCAAGGAAGCTCAATATCGCATCAACAGTCAACTGTTGCAAAACTGTAAGTTATGTGAAGGCTCAAGAGATTTCTTTTATATCTGTAAAAGACATTGCAACTATTTAACATTTTCCTAAGCAGAACCTACCTACTTTCATGTTTCATGTTCCAGATATGTTTTAATATTTGTAAAAAAGAGAATGAATGACTCTCCAATACACAGAAATAATTAACAGAAAGAGACTCACCAGTACATAGTATCTCCAGCAGGAAGCAATTTCTTGCAGATCCAGTCGGGCACCAACCTTTCCAAAGACTCAACCTGTTCTTCAACTTCTCCTATGCGGATCAGAATTAGTTAGCTAAGGTCTATTAATAAAAATCAGCAAGAAAACCATGTTTGTTGTAAACAACAGTGCTAGAACATACTAATCTCAACAAAATCCAAACTATTCATAAGTATCTTATGCAACAGCTCCTCTTTGGTGATTGGCATTCTTTGGACAGATTGAAAGATAGATTGAATCACATTAACCAGGTCCAGCAATGGTGAAGATTTATTATTATGCCTTGTATCTAAACCAGCTTGCTTTTGGCTGGTTTTCTTAAAAGAATAACCAAGGCTCTCTTCTGCCTGCATTTAACAGCCAAGAAAGAAATCATTATCATGAGAAAAAAATTTGCCCTTTTAGTAAAAATCCAAAGGGAAAATACTTGAAAATTCACTCATGACTTTGCAAAAGGGATCTATATGACCGCTGAACATGATAAAAAAAGATGCTGTAAAAAGTACATCTAAGATCTCATTGTTAACTACTAGTGTAGATTAACAATTACAGTTATTCAAAATGTATAGTTACATGGTAACAGATCTCAATCTAAAAAGAATAACCAAGGCTCTCTTCTGCCTGCATTTAACAGCCAAGAAAGAAATCATTATCATGAGAAAAAAAAAATTGTCCTTTTAGTAAAAATTCACAGGGAAAATACTTGAAAATTCACTCATGACTTTTCAAAAGGGATCTATATGACTGCTGAACATGATAAAAAAAAGATGCTGTAAAAAGTACATCGAAGATCTCATTGTTAACTACTAGTGTAGATTAACAATTACAGTTATTCAAAATGTATGGTTACATGGTAACAGATCTCAATCCAAAAAATACACAGTACAAGGGGTGGTCGGATCACCAGGTAGGAAAATCCCTTGTTGCCAATCCAAAAAATGAAAGAAGGAGAAGCAATCCCCAAATATTATACCATGTCTGTTATAAATAAAAATAACCAAGCAAAAGCTTTTCATCTTCTACTTTAATGTTTTCATATGACTTATCCTGATGTTTTTAGTCTCAACCTTTCAAACATTTCATTTTCTCTGTCATTATCTTGTCATAACCATCACTACTATCCCACTTTTTTCATGAATGCACACATGTGTGCCCTCCTTCCTTGATAATTAATTTAGCGTTAACTATGACCATGTTAAGACTAAATTGTTTTCAGTCTCAATCTTTCAAACAATATTTTCTGTCATTATCTTGTCATAACCATCACTACTATCCCACTTTTTTTCATGAATGCACACACGTGTGCCCTCCTTCCTTGATACTTAATTTAGCGTTAACTATGACCATGTTAAGACTAAATTGTTTTCAGTCTCAATCTTCCAAACAATATTTTCTGTCATTATCTTGTCATAACCATCACTACTATCCCACTTTTTTTCATGAATGCACACACGTGTGCCCTCCTTCCTTGATACTTAATTTAGCGTTAACTATGACCATGTTAAGGGAAAAAAAATTTGCTTTATTAAAAATGGAATAATTAAAACTGGTGTGATGTGAGATGGCATACCTCCTGAGGTACAGAAACAGACCCAGAAGAATTGCAATCCTCATCATTGTCCCCCATGAGTGAAAAGTCAAGCACTCTTTTTGCTGGCTTATGAGAGGATGCTGACTTTTGAGTAGGCACATCATGACACTTAACATCAGACATGGGCAATAATCTCAAAGGTGCTGACTGAGCAGGTGTCTCTGTCATAAAACTATCAGCAACACAGCATATATTTTTCATATCTGGACTTTCAGACTTAGTGCAAGTAACTGAGTGTTGAGGACGAATCGTATGTACTGGTGTATTAGTCACACCAGGTTGAAAAGACATAGAAAACAGTTCCTCTGTCTGGTCCCCTCTTTCTGTGTTCAGATTAGCCATGTGATCAGATATTGGTGAAAATTCTTTCTGCTGTGCCTTTTCACTTCCTCCATTATCCAGACTATCAGATGAACGAAATGATGGAGAAGTTTTTGTGAGTGGAAAGCAGTCAGTCTTTTCAGTCTTCTCTCCCTGGTCAAGGTTCTTCTGAGAAGAATGTCCGCTAAGAGTTTGATACAATTGGAATTTCTCGGGCAACACTTTAGTTTGACTGGAAATTGAAGAAAGTTCCATTGAAGAATTTACATCCAGAGATTGACCGATAAATTTTTCAACGTGAGAAACTTCACATTTCAAACTACAGGTTTTTTTGCCAAAGGGTTCTGGAAGTAGAGCCTCTGGAATATCAACAACCTAATCCATAACAAAAAAAGTGTCAACACAAGTTCTTTTGGATCAACTACACATTCAAATTTTTCTAACTAACTAAAAAATATAAAGGAACAAAGCAAATACTCAAGCATGACCCAAAGAAGATAGTAATTTTCAGCCGTACAATCAATGCTCTCAGAACCTTAGATTTTAAGACTTGAAAGAAGATAGTAAGCCATCTAAAGATTTAGAATTTTAGATTATCTAATTTCTTGATGTGAGTTAATTTTTGCTTCAAATGTATAAGTACAGCTAACAATAATAATAAGTTAGAATTGAAATAGTTACCTCAGGATGTTTATCAAGAAAATCAATCAGCATGGATTTAAAGTGTCGAAGAACAGCTAGATTGGCAGATTTATCACATCTATCTTTTAGCACTTCAAATTTTAAGGTAATATTCATATCTGGCACCATACACAAGCTTTTCTTATCATGAACAAGCACCTTATCTATACATACAATTTCAGGGAGTACATACTTTATCTGTGCAAGATGGGCATGGGAAAACTTCCTGAAAACAAAGACTACCAATCAAAAACTCTGAGATCATTTAAAAATAAAATAAAATAAAATAAAATGAAACAATTACCTCTTGGAAATCACTTCAACCTTGCTGCAAATATTTAAAAAAGTTGGAGCCCTTTTGCGCAGATGCAGCAACCTTAGTGAACAACACATTGCACCAAAGAAATCCACAAGTACATAATATCTGAAAAATAAAACAAAATTAAAATATAACAAATCTTCAAAAACAAACTTCTCAAAATTTTATAAAAAAAAAAAAAAAATAATAAAAAATTAAATTAGGGCGCGCACTTCTCCGGAATGTGGGGGTGCTCCTCCCTGGATTGGAGGGTTAGGGATTCCGCATTCTTTTGTGGAGTGGGGCATGTGATTGATTGATCAACTGTTTCAAGAACCTTCTCACACTTCAAATCGAAAGCGAATTTAGACGATTCCTGACTGGCTTTTTGTTCCATTATCCTGTGTGGAGAAAAACTGTGAATTCAACAAGATTTCAGCTACTTGAGGGTGGTTGCATTGGAACAAAAAAGTGAATCGAGAGAGAACTGTTACCTGATAAAAACCAAACCCTACTCTCACTGCGAGGGAAATGAATGTGTATTCAAATCAAATCGTATTTCGTGTGTGTATCTTTTGCTATCACTATGACACACACGTTTATGTGAATATGAGTTGACGCAAAACTCTCTGTCATTTATATATATTGGAAAACAAACAAAACATGACCGTTGCCTGTAAAAAGATTTTTATTTTTTACTAGTTTCAGCACATGTTTTTTATTTTCTGAAAATAATTTTTATTTTTAAGTTTTTAGGTTTTAGAAAATATTTTTTTTACCAAAGGAAATATATTATTTTATTTAATATTTTTTAATTTTCTAAAAATTAAAAATTGTTAAGTTTAATCAATAAAAATATTATAAAACATTTGTACATATTTTAAAATAAATTTATATATAATTTTTGTTATAATTATAATATTATTATTAATTTTTATATAGTTTTAATTTTGTAAACACTTAAAAAAAATTATGTTTTTTGTTTTAGTAAATTTCTAAAAATGTTTCCAGAACAACAACAACATCTTAGAAATCATATATTAAAGATGTTTTTTAATTGATAAGAATTAATATATATAATAAATTACAATATTAGTAAAATAAATTTTTCATTAGAAAAAATTATATTTTTAGAGAAATTATAAAATTATGAAGAAATTATTGGTGAGGAGGATTTTTTATTTTTATAAATAATATTTTATATTTTATTATGATTAAACTGTTTTAATTTCTAATACAAATTAGATTTACAATATTTTTAGTATAAATATTTTATGAAAATAAATATAAAAAAATTATATTAAATTGTAGAAATTAATTATCTTGAATATGATTTTTCCTGTAAATAATATTTGTAATCTTTATACTAAAATCATTTTATACTATTAATTAATTATATTTAAATTATTTTTATTAGATTGGGAGTGAAGCTAAATAACAATTATAAATATATTTTTTTAATGTTTCATGAAAAAATAACTAGCAGTTTCTAGCAGAAGAGAAACCTATTTCATCTGCTAATACCTTGTCTTTAAGACTTTGAGGACATTATTACAGTATATTACTTCAGCATTTTATGCAATATTAAATTTTGTTAATATGAAAAGCAATGTAACATAAGCTATGTTGGCTCTGCCATCAATTACAAAAAATGCAGGCCTGCTAAAAGGCAAGCCCATTTGCACGATGTTTCAAAAACGAGCTTTTCTTGTACTCCATAGTTTTTTCTTATATCTTTATAATTTTTTAAAATGATAAAAATATTTTAAATAAAAAAGTAAAAAATTAATAATCATGTCTCTCTCTTTTCCTTTTTCGTCTCGCCTGCACCTTGCATCTCTTCTCTCACACCTCTCTCTTGTGTTTCTCTCTCATATTTCTCCATTGAATGCATGTTACAATATGACCCTTAATCATTATGTGTTTTTTTTCTTTAATTCTTTCATATAATCTCTAATTTGGTATACTTTTTTATCTTTTTTATTTTTATTGAATCTTGTTTCTGTAAATTTTTTTATAAATTTAAATTGTGTAATTCAAACTTATAAAAAAATTACAAATTTTTTTATAAATTCGGATGGACATATTCGAACTTATGCCCTTCACTTCTTTCTCACAAAGTCGCACAAATTCAAAATTCCCTAATTTTTCTCTTTTTTTTTTCTTACATTGAAAATAGTTAAATCCCTCTTTTCTCTGCATCAATTTCTTTTTTGTTATGAGTGATAAAGATTTTATTTCGCTCAATTTCAATAGCTCTAATCATTTAATTTAAATAAACTTTTCTGGGATACAAAATGGAAATTGCAAACAGCTCTGAAGAAATCGTTTACACTCAAAGAAATCAAATATGGAGATAAAGACAAGAAGAGAGAACGAGGTTTAACATTTTTTAACTTAAAGGTACTTTAGACATTTTATAAGGTACTACACACAGTAAATTAGACATGTATACATAAAATTTATTTTTTTAGAGTGTGTTATAAGTACAATTAAGTTAAGATTTTATCGGGTTTCATAGATTAAAAAAAAACTTCAAATTCAAAAAATTTTATATTTTAGTAATTTTAACTAATAAAAATATATTAAATAATATATCACTGCATACTATTTATTTTATTCACATAAATTAACGACAATAAAGTGTTTACGTTAAAGTAATAAAAAATAAATTTAAGTTTCTTCCCCATATAGCAATTTTTTTCCTTTGAATTTTTGTGTCCGTACAATTATATATAGTGGATTTGTTTTGTATAAGAGATGCAGGGTAATTAATGAGAGTTTAGCCATTGGAAGTATACATGTAGACGTTGTGGAGAAGACCAAAGTTCAATTGGAATTAGGTGGAAATGGGGGAGGTTTAGTAGAAAATCAGAATGATGGATTAAGCTGTCCTAAAACACATCCAGGGGTCATAAGGGGGTGTATTAGAAATTTATGAAGTAATTGAGAATGGGTTGGACAATGATCCAGTCTGGTACTCCGCTCTAATTAGCTTGTGTCTGCAGGTGAAAGGGGTGCATCAAGCAATGCTGGGCATTGTAGGAAGTGATGACACTTACCCATTACCCTATCGTAGGCCTGAATGTGTTGGGGGTGCGACTAGCAAAAGTGGTTGCTAATCCAGAAGATCAAGGTGGCATTGTATCTGACATAGGAGTGGAGGAAGATCAAGGTAACATTTGAATGTTTATTGGAAGCTCCAGTGAAGGTCAATTTCTGTGAATGTTGGGGAAGAAAATGGATGTAACCAGTAGTGTGCTTGAATAGATGACCATGAGAAGGTTGGTTAAACTAGAAAAATGAGATAGAGGGGTGGCCATTAATAAGGCTACTAATAGTGGAAGGATTAAGAAATAGAGGTATGTGTGAGATAGTTAGTCACAAAGCATGAAGTTAGCTTTCTTTGTATACTAAGATACAAAAGTTGAAAAGATTGATAGAACCCTTTGTAATGCAATCTAGGGTGATTCAAGCTTGAATTGGTTACCCGCTAAAGAAATACCAGTTGATTTTTTTAATACCCGTGGATATCCAAAAAAAATAGAATTAAATATTTTTTATAAGAAGTTTTATTAAATAAATAATTTATTTGTTAGAAAATTTAGAAATAAAAATATTAGCTTCTATGAGATTAATTAGATTTAAAAGTAGATTAATGTAATATATATTATAAGAAAATATTTAACACAAATAAAATCTTTATTTTATATTTCATTTTTATAATAAATAATTTTATTATTTATGAAAATTTCATAAGAAAATAAGATTTGTATCAATAAATTTTGATAATTATATTTTAATTTGATTTATTTCACAAAAATATTATTTTTTAACTTAATTATATATATATATATATATATATATATATATATATTATTTTAGTTTAATGGATAGCAGGTACGGGTATCCTGATACCCATACCTATGCCTGTTATGGAACGAGTAGAAAAAAATCCGCCGCAGGTGACGAGTACCTATTTATACTATCCGTGCAGATATTTTTGTGAGTTTTATGCACGAGTATCTACATATACGAATTTTTTTGTTATCCATACACAAGACGTATGTGCTTGAAATAGTAAAAAAAAATAACAAAGACAATTTTTCATTACATATAAAGTCCTCCTACACAACAAAAACCCTTTTTTATTGTGTATTAAGTTAAATTACAATTATATACAAATAAAACAACTTTCCTTTACATGAATGAAAATATAAAAAGAAAAATGAACCAAAAAAAAAAAAGGTCAATTACAAAAAAAGGAGAAGAATGAAAGGAGTGTAAGGGTGGAGGGAGAGGAATAATCTAGAAATTTGATCTATGAAATGGACAAAGAGATCTATGAGTAAAAATGAGTCAGAAATAACTCAAGAAAATGAGATATATGTGTAAAGTGAGAAGAACAATTTAGTACACTCATTAAAAAAATCATAGTAAGTTTATGATATCTAAAAGAAATGTAAAATAACAAAAATTTGATACTTATACACTAATAAGTGTAAAATAATGTATAAATTTTTTTCTCAAATAACAAAGAGGTGTATATATAATAAAAGTTAAAGAAATGTGGGTGTCATTTGCTCAACATTTGAACACATTACAATAGTATTCTTTGAAGTTTTGTTTAATTACAACTATATTTTTTTACTCTTTTAACTATTATTTTAACATATTTTTACTATAATATTTTCATATATATATATATATATATATATATATATGAGTGTAATGTTTTTAAGCTTAAAAAATTTATATACAAAATAAAAATATAATTATATATAATGTAATAAAAATTTAAGAAGTATTACTCTAATTTATTTAAAAAAAATTATTGCGAATAACAAAAATTTTTATTTTGTATCTTGATCTTGTCAAGATTATAACAAAAATACATTCCCATTAAAGATATATTTTCATCCAAAAGTATCCACGCTGTGTTAGTCAAAAGGAACTGAGAATAACAAAACCCTTTCCCAACTCATTGGTGTCCAAACTTGTATTATGAATGTACTTAAGATGCCTAGACTTTTATTAAAAGGAATTGAAAGTTAATTTTTTGTGATGAAATATGCTGTAAATGAAAATATGAGATAAATCCACAGTTTAGAAGCGTTTCTCTCCTAATAAAAAAAAAAAAAAGCGTCTCCTCCTGCCTTTTTTTACCAGAAAGAGAATAGAAAATGAGTAAAATAAATAATAACATTTCCTGTGGAACCACACTTTTTTTTTTTTATCTTTTTTATTTTCACCCTACTAAACATAGAGTAAGAAAAGTATAAGTATTTCCGTATGAGTGAAAATAAAAAGAAAACCACCCAATTTAAATGCAAATAAAAGAATAAAAAATACTGAAAAATTAATGTAGCAAAAGAACACAAAACTTTTCTTACGGATTGTGATTTTTTTTGTTACTTTGAAGATAAAATAAATAGGGGAAAAAAAAACACCGAAAACTAACTTTTAAAAAGACTATTCCCGATCTGCTAAAAGCAAATAGGAGGTCCCAACTGAAGGTTCATTAAAGTAAACAATTGTTGTTATCCCACCAAACCCTAACTTTGTCATGTAATTAGTTATTTGGCTATCTTTTCTAAGGATATGAGTAATGTTCAAACTCCAATCTCAAAGTAATAGTTCCTTAATGGAAGCAATAACAAAAACATTTATGATAAGGAGAAACTGGTTCACATACTAATTTGGTCACCAACATAGAGTCCCTTTTGCCCTCAATCTTTTATATTTTATAACTTTTGGGACCAACACAAAATTGAAGCCCATGCCAGAGACCTAAAAGTTCTACCTGTCAGACACTCCTATATATCACCATGAAAATCTTTCAACCAATTACGGATTGTGATTTATTATACCATTCTATTATCTTTAAAATTTTAATTTTTAATGTTTTGTTTAAATTTTTAAGTTTTCTTTTACTTTTTTATGCATTTATCTATACATGATAATTTTTTTTTATTCAAAAAATAAATCCTATCTACTAGTATGTCTTAAAATAATATTTTTCCTCAAAATATTTTTTACACGTATTTTTAATAAAATTTAAACAAACAAATTGAATTTGGAATTTATCCATTTAATTATTAGCGTCTTACATGCAAAAGGAGACCGGAGTCTGGAACTATGGCAGATATTACGTGTTGCCTTTCTTGATCCACGTGGCATACATTCATTGGTCCACGTTATACACTGTTGCTGTGTCGGGCAGAGAGACGTAACGCAAGCGTTGCTGAAAACAGCAACGTCATGTGCTGCTTCCACGTGTTCCAAAACGCCATCGTTTCGCTTAACTACACTTGTCATTTCCTTGTGGTGTTTTAACAACACTAGTGAAAATTGCTACACGTGCATGCACGTGGAAGACCCAGCAGCAATGGTCGGTGTGAAGATGAAGTGTGATTGGGATTTTGGGACCAACATCCGTCGTCAAACACAAACATCATCAAATAATTTGTTGCAATAATATATTATTTCTTTTAAAAATTTAATTCATATAATACTATATTTAATCATAATTTTTTATTTATATAATTTTTAAAATTAATCTAATATGAATGTTGTCATCGAATATTAATATAAAAATATTTATTCTTTATACTGAAATTGACTGTATATACTAATTAAATTTTTAATTTTTTATATTTTTGTTTTAAAATTTAATTGATATATAATACTTGACACTAAATTATGACTTTTATTTATGTCACTTTTAAAGTAATAAAAAATAAAATTAACAAATTTATAAAAGACTATGATTGAATATCAATATAAAAATACATTTTATACTAATTAAACTGTTATTTAAAAATATCTAAATCTATTAATGTAGAACTCTTTTTTAATTTTTGGAATATATTATGCGATGCGAGTTTAACCTTAATAGTCATATTTACCTTTATATAATCTTTATTGCCTACTTTGTAAACTTCAGGTAGCCACTATATTCAATCAGTTTGTTTCATTAATTATTCTTGTTGTTGTTGATCGAATGATCGTTAAGGTTGATTACTCAAACGTATGCATGGTTACATGATAATGTCTTGTTAGTCGAAGTGATAAGAGATCTTTCCTTTATTTAATTAGTTAATGTCTTAGCTAGGTCCAAATATTATAAACCAAAAATATGCTTTAGGAAAACTTTGTCTCTTTAATTAAATAAATTCACCCGCGTCCTGATGGAAACAAAATACTGATAGTGAATATCTAAACCAAAAAAAAGATATAAAAATATGCATTATATACATTAACCGGGTTAAATATGCAAGTTACAATCCATTAAACAGTTTCAACTAAGCTATAGGGACACAAATATACGTAGTTGGAATTTTGTTGAATTGTTCTTTATATTAATCAAGAGGTTTTATGGTACTCTAACAAGTCCTTTGTAACCTGCTAACCAAAGACATGATGGGATCGATGGTACGTAATATTATGTTTGGAAATTGATGAAGACATGGTATTTTAGTACTTCTATAATAAATGTAATATTATAAACCATTTAAATGTGAGTATACATATACAAGATTGACACGAATTCATTCATTTAACCCAAAAACAAGACTTACATTTTTTTTCTTTAACATTTTACCAAAAAATATTTTTAGTTTTTAAATTTCAAACATATTTTTTATTTTTTTATTTATTTTTAGTTTTTCTTCTTCGATTAACGCTGTTAAATTTTTTTATAAAAAATACACTTTTATATTTATGAATCACTTTTTTTTAATCCTAACTTACTTAATTTTTAATTTTACAATCGACATTGTTAAACACACTAAAACTTATAAATAAACAACGTAATAAAAAAACAAATTAATTTTGGGATTAAAAAAATATTTTTGAATTTTAAGAATAAAAAGTAATTTTTTATAAAACTTTAAAAAAAACTTATTTAAATTAACGACAATAATTAAATAACTTGTGTAAAATAATTCATTGAATAGAAAGTGTGTGCAAATATATATACACTGTAAAAGTAAGGATATTCGATCGATCTTAGCTAGCATATAAACTAAAGCAAAAAATATTACTATATTTTATTTATTTCGATAACCTGCATTTTATTCTCTTAATTATATCATTTTTAGAAATTAAGATGTATTGTTTTTTAATCTAAACTTATGTTTTATTGGATTGTTAAAATATATTGAACATATAATTAATATATCCATCCCACGTAGCACATCTAGCTAGCTTATGCAACATTAATTAACCTTTACCTGGACCTGCCTACATATGGATACAGTACAATCGTTATTACTTAATTTGGTCACGTACCAAACCTATGGATATAATTGTTATTTAATTTAGTTTGGTCATTGTGCATGAACCAACTTGCTCGCTGAAACTGAAACTTCACTTATTGTTGAATAAACGGTAAACAAATAGATTGGGTCCTCTTCATATTTGTCAAAGAGAAATATTAATTTAAATAAGAGTTTCATTATTATTCACTCACTTTAACAGAATATTACACTGACATTAAATCATGTCTTTTTATTTATATAACTTTTAAAATATTAATTAGTGAAATGAATAAATTTATCATAAATTAAAAAGTGTAATTGAATATCAGTGTAGAAAATGTTACACCGACCATGTATACTAATTAAACTCTTTACATGTATGATTAGCATTCAACATTTGTTGCACCAACATCAAAGAAATTATTTAATTTTGTTTCTATATATGAAATAATTTATTAAAAAATGAAAATGAAGAGTTGCTAATATATTAGGTGGTCTTTGTTTTGGACTTTTTTTTTCATTTTCAGATAAAACAAAAAATAGTCATGAAAATATATTTTGATTACAATTTATAAAATATTTTTGTTGAAAACATTTCTAAAAAACAACTAAAAAAAAAAAATTGTTTTTAACGTTTTCAAAAGTTAACATTATGTGAAAACTTCATAATAATATCGTAATTATACACAAAATAATATATAAATATATTTTGAACTATATATATAAATAATTTATAATATTTTTGCTAAAAATAATTAAACTTAATAATATTATTTTTTGAAAATAGAAAATATCAAACGAAAACAAATATATTTTTTGAATGTTGAAAACTTGAAAATAAAAACAATTTTTAGAAAATAAAAATAAAAAATACATAAAAATGTCTCAAAATGAATGCCACCTTATTTTTCTTACTGTACTCATCACCATAAAATAAATATATATAACCAAAGTGAAGTATTATTAAGTGAGCTCAAGATTTGAACTTTTCTTAGCTTAATTATAGAGATAACAAAATTACTCATATTCGTGGGTATCACTCCAAATCCATCATAATTTTGACAAGTATTTACCTGTTTTGATTAGGTATATGTATGAGTATAGGTATGTGACAACTTGTTTTATATCTGAACTCGTACACGTTATAATTTTAATAATTATATAACAAGTTAAAAGTTATATATTTAATTAAATTTTTTTATTTTTAAACTTTAATTTGTAATTATTGTTATTAATTTTTTATATACTTTTTAAGTTAAAATAGAATTAATAACTCAATATATATAATTTATTTAATAGTAATAAATAAATTTAAATTGTAAAAAATAATTTAACGGGTACTCACAATTATACTCAATAGGAGTGTTTATTAGTTCGGGTCAACCTGACAAATCCAGTAAATTGAACTAAACCAATTAGTTTGGTTTAGTTTTTTCATTTGATCGAGTTTGAACCCAACCTAAACCGACTAGAACCGACCATGTCATATTTAGTTCCTAATTTTTGCATTTCAAAAGTCTAACCCAACTCGAACCAACCCAAATATATATATATATATATATATATATATATATATTATATTTTTAAGTTAGTAAATACTTTAAATTTACATAATTTGTTGTTTGTATTGTATTGTGTTATTCTAATAGTTTAATTTCACTAATTTAGTATATATGAAAAACTTGAGATTTTGTTATAAAATTATGAATTTAGTAGACTAATGGATTTTGCTAGTTTTGGGTACAAAATCATTTTTTTAAGACTTAATAAAAAATATTTTTTAATTTTTTGATCGGTTTTGCTTGAAACCTAACCGAACAACCCGATTATCATTGCTCCGGGTCAGGGAAAAAACAAATATAGAAAACCATTATCATTGCTCCGGGTCAGGGGAAAAAAAAATCTAAAAAACCAAACTAACTCAACCCAATTAAAATTAATTAGTTCAGTTTTCTTTTTCCTCCATAACCGAACCAACTCGAATCGTCAACACCCCTATTACTCGAACCTAAAAATACCAGATGGAGATGGGGATGAGGATTAAAATTTCATACTTGAACCCATCCAGCACTTTCCAGGGACATAGATGGCCAAACTCACACCTGCCTTGTCCCGTTGTCATCCCTACCTCTGGATAATTTCTTTTAGCACCCCTCATTTGCAAGTCACACCCCCTCAATATTTACAATTTTTTGCAAAACTCCAAAACATCATCACCCTTTTTTATCCTAAGTTTTTTGTTATGACTGTATGAACACCTCTACCCAACTCTTTGAAAGAGCATCCTCACCCTCTTTGAAAATACATGGAAAAGAAAGTTCCTAAAAATAAAGGTGAAAAAATATATATTTTCAAAGAGGGTGAGGATGTGAAACAGATCAACCAATATAATTTTTTAAAAACGTGGGCTTGCAACCGTGATGTGAAGTGATGCTCTGTAAAAAAACTTAGGGTGAATGTTTTGAGGTTCTGCAAAAAAAATATAAATATTGAAAGAGTGTGTATAAGAAATAAGAAGGTATTAAAAGAAACTTTCATACTTTGGATATATGACAAGAAAATAGGTTTTTAGTTTTTCTTAAAAATAATATGTTTTCTCCACTAAAAACAATCTTGTTTAAGTTTAGTGAAATTAGCATGGATCACAAATTTTAAACTTTTCACACAACTAAATGTTCAAGATTCGAACTCAAAACTATTGATTATACAAAAAAAAATCTAGTGTTTGATGATCCACATTTTGGATGGATGATATATTTTTAATTGAACTAAACTATGATAATTAATAAAAATTAAACATGCCAAAAAATAAAACAATAAATAAATAGAATGAGAAATAAGGACGCAAACTAAATTAAATTTACCACCAAGTGTGGATTTGTTTTAACTTAATTAAATGTTTCAATTGAATTTTTTTTTACATACATCTGCGTTAATATTTGAAAAGAAAACTTCGTTACGCACACTGATCCTAATAGATTCAAATAGAATTATTTTTAATTAGTGGGAGAGACAATTCGTATCTCTCTTCATCTTATTAAATAAATAAAAAAAAAACACCAAGACTTAAAAGAAAAAAAAATGACATAAAACAAAAAAAATTTATATAAAATTTACTAGTTACTTAAAAAAAAAATTCAAGAAATGTAGATATAAAAAATAGAATATTTTTATTATAATAGTTATAGATAAACTATATTTATTATAATTTAGGAAAAAATAGATTTAAATTTAAGCCTTTAATATTAAAATTAAAAAAAATTAAAGTTCACAGTCGAGAGTTAGTGAATTAATATATATTACTGGCTAGATAAAAAAAAATATAATGACGGTCGTTTTAAGTTATTTTACACACATAAAAAAATTAGAATACATTTGTAAAAGATTAGTGAATAAAATAATTAATGTTTTATTAAAAGTTATATGCGAAATATATTTTGAGATATGTTTTTTTAAATACGACAATGATCACTTTAAAAAAAATATGGAATATATTAAACAGACAGATATCAGACTTGTTTATTAAATAATTAAGTTTAATTTGTGGTCTTACTATGAGAAAGAGTAACATCACGCACTTTCCAATGGATTATGATTTTCTTTCTTTCGCGTCGTTTTCCTTATGTTATTAATTATGACCACAGTCCAGTTTGTATAGGCAGAATAAAATTTCATAGAATATTAGAAGTTATTTATAATATATATAACTTTTATTTTTTTACTTAAATTATTTTAAAATATTTTATAAAATAATAAATATAATATTTTCATTTTTATTATTTCTAAAAAGTAAGATTGATGTGAATATAATATCTTAATTTGCAATAAAAGGCTCCCTAATTAGTTGAAACTTATATTAATATATTATATTATTTTTTTTTTTTACAAGACGCATATTATATTACTCTTCATAATTATATTGATTTTGATTTATAAGAAAACATCACTGATATATAATGTGTCATTTATTTTCAAAACTTGAAATCGTGTCATGTTCATATATAGCTTTAAATAATACAGTGCATTTTTAAAAAAAAGTTTACAACTACTAAAGAAATACTACATATATTTTTAAAATGCACTTTATTATTTTAGTTAATATTAATTAACATTTTAAATAAAAATAATACATTTTAGAAATATAAATATTTTATTTATTTTAAAGCAATTAAGAGTTTAATAATAATTTATTATACATTATTTTATACTATCTACTAATAAAAAATATTTTGTTAGAATTTTTAATAGTTATTATTAAATTAACAAATTTTACATAACAATTATAATTGAATAAAAAGTATAAAAAAATCTCTGTAAAATTTTTTTAACATGATTTTTGAGATAGTTGTTATAAAATAATTAAAATTGAATAAAATTACAAGATATTACTTTTGTAGTTAGATAATTATGCAAACAACCTTTACATGGATAGTTTGTGCATTATTTGTGCTAAAAAATATTAAAATACTACTAATAATAAATCGGGCATCTAAAAAAGTTAATAAAAATATTTTTCACCGTTAAAAGTCAAAATTTATTGAAAAAAACTCATGTATCATAAAAGATTACACTCACATTCAATAAAATATTTTTCATAAATTTGTTAAATTTGTTAATTAATTTAAAAATTATATAAAAATATAAATCACGAGTACGCAGGTATTAAACTCAAATTTATTTACTATATGGGGATAAATAAATCGACCTAATGCCATTTCGTTATCTAACAATAGTATGTGTGTCTCCAAGAGACTATGTTAGAAGCAAATGCTTAATAAGTTAATGTGTTATGCGTATGTACACATTACATAGAACATAACATATTCTTAAAAAAAAAAAAAAAAAACACAGCGTCCTATAAATAAAACACGGCAATACTATTATGTTAATGTTGTACAATAATTAAAATAATTAAAATCAAAATACATTTTTCTACTTTTGTTTCCACGGAAGGTTCTCTCTTTCTGTCTCTGTTGCTCGCTTTGAAGCAAACGTTGAGTCTCATTCTTTTGAATTTTGGTTGTGAGATCTCCATCTTCACCTTCAGGGTTTTTGAGCTTCTGGGAACCTTTCAGAATTTCTGCTTTCTTTTATTTGAATTGAATTGCATTCTTTTGCTTTCAATTGACTGCCTCAGCTTCCTGAATTTGCCACCACTGTGCTGTTAATGGTAAAAGACCAATTAACATGGGATTCTGAGCATAGTTTTTGTCTTCTGTTTGTCTTTTTTGTTGGAAGTGATAAGTTTAAGGCTGGGAAGAGCGAGGAAAGAAAAAATGAATGCAACTTTGAAAATTGTAATTAAAAGTGTGTTTTTTTCAGGAGGGAGGTTGGTATAAATTTAGATTATCCCAATTTGGAAAATCAGGTGAATCAAGTTCAAGTTTGTTATCGGGGTGAATTTGGAAAAAAGGATTTTTGGATATCTCATGAGGTTTTTTCATCAAATAAATGGAACATTTTTCTCATTTGTTTCAAAAAGTTTGAACCTTTAGTTTTGACTCATCTTATCTTGTCCATTTCTGTAACATTACTAAATTTCTGGCCTTTTTGTTTTGAAATTTCTGAAGCTGTTAACAGACAGGTTATTTCATGATTTGGAACAAGAAGAGATGAAATGATGAATGAATGCGAACATTCCTTTGTGTTTCTGCAATTGTTGCGTGCTTAGTTTTTTTGGATTTCTTTGGAGATCTTACTCTCAAGAGTTTCTGCTGTTTTCTTCGTGAATTGTAGACTCAAATAAAGACTTTTACTTGATGCTACTTTACCTTAAAGTGGTGTCACCGTCTAAGCATGGTTTAGTCTTTTGAAGCATTTCTCTTATTGTCACAGTTAAACGTTGACACGGACACCACTTGTCACATTTCACGCTGTTCTTGTGATTTTGTCACATTTAGCTCTATTTCTTTCTCAAACTCAACTCTCTCACCTGTGAATCTTCTATGCAGAGAATACCATAACTTTTGACTTGACTAGTCAACGGTTAGGGCAAAGAACAAGGTTCGTTGGTTAGATTAAGCTTTGGTGCTTAATATTAGTTAAGGATTAAGATTATAAAGCTTTTGCTTATTTAGGAAGTGGATAATGAAGAGGGAATCATTAATACTGCTGAAAACAAACCTAATAAGGGTATATAATAATAAGGTCACTGAATAAAATATTTGTGAATTCTAAATAATGTTGAAAGTCCCATTACATGTTAAATGTAATGGTGCTCGTGAGTAACCTACTACCACTTTTTTGTTGGTTGGCAACTTGCCATTTAATTAGTCAGGTTAAAGTCTTTTTTAAGTGTTAATCTCTCAGCTTCCTTGAAAGTATTCTCTAGAACTTTAATATATTGAATAAACATTTCTGTCATTGGCATGTATGCCTCCGGAGCATTTCCTTTTTAAGTTTGTACTGCTTGATGTCATGGACAATAGGAAATCACTATAGTCACTGAAACTAAGATTTTTGAGGTGATTCACTTAATCTTATTGGTACCAGCATTCTGCAGATATAGTGAGCCTTTAGATATGGGCTGTGTGGTGTCAACTCCAAAAGACTCTGGTGGAAATAGAAGGAGGCCAGGGAGTATTGGTGAGGTTTCTGTATATGTTCCTGGTTTGAGAATTCCTAAACCTGTTGATTTTGGTCTATCACTTGGTGATTATTTATCCAAGAAAACAGTGGAACGCTTATCTTCTCTTAGAACACGTATAGTTGTAATGGCTGGTCAAGAAGGTCCTACTATTACAAGAACAAAAAGAAAAACACAACATGGTTAGTTTTAACAACAATAAAATTATTTTATGATGAATAAGTTACTTTAATTTAATGATGCATCTGCATCGTTTGATTTCTTCTGCAGGAGATTCAACATTGGCTGATCTTCTACAGGCTCTTAAAGATTACTTGCCTGTTCTTCTGGGATTAGTTAAAGATGGTAAAGCTTGTTTTAGTCCATTTGAATATGATGTGTGATCGCTCATTTGAATATGATGTGTGATCTCTGCAAGATAAGTATCGATTATTATGGCCTGTGTTTTTGGTGCAGGAAGCCATTTACAATACAAAGTACAATTTTCGTGGGTCAATCAAGAGGATGATAAAGAGGTAATAAGATTTTCCTTTTAGAGTATATTCATGTTTCTAGATTTG
The DNA here is from genome assembly GCA_037954015.1 of Psophocarpus tetragonolobus. NCBI lineage: Eukaryota > Viridiplantae > Streptophyta > Magnoliopsida > Fabales > Fabaceae > Psophocarpus > Psophocarpus tetragonolobus. The sequence goes on from CM075696.1 coordinate 5,286,130, forward strand.
ATTATTATGGCCTACTTCCATGCTTTATCATATGCAGTGATATTCTTCACAGGAAACAACCATGTCTAATGCTTGGTATGAGGTATTGTCAGTTTTGCATTTGATGGCAATGTTATCACTATCACAGGCTAACTTGTTACTGCTTCCGAGATCATCATCCTCTGATGGTCATCTGCCAAAAGTATCAGAAGGTTGGTACAAAATTTTGGTACATTTCAACAAATTTGTTGCCCCATACCTGAATCTCTTAATGCTTAATTATCAAACTGAAATACATACATTGAAATACAGTAGTTTATACCTCTAATTGGATTAATATGTGAAGCCTTCACTTGATATTTATTATTTAGATTATCTTTCTAGTTGATTTTTATTAATGCTAAAAATTTGGCTAAAGAAGTATTTTCTTTTATAGTCTTGGCTAAAGAAGTACTTTAATTAAGAAAACAATTCTTCCCCTTGTTTTGGTTCTCTCTTTCTCCTGTCATGGTGCATCTTTACCGTAACTGGGATTTAACATACATGCAATGATATGCTACATTGGAAAATTATCTTCTGAATACCAAGTATGCAGTAGGATTGTTTTTCATCTAGTAGTATTGTTACTGGCAAAACACATTCTTTATTATCTTATATATTGCAACACTTTGTTTTTTCATTGTTTCCCCAATCCAAATTAGATTGTCCTTATGTGAAAGTTAATGCTTTTGGTATCCACTAACAGAAAGCAGACGAGCCTCTGTTGATATCTTCTTAAAGGCTGCTGGGTATTTGGATTGTGCAGTCAAACATATTCTTCCACAATTACCTGTGGAACTCAGGTTTGTACATGTCTAAACTATGCAATGAATTAAATGTCACTTTTTTTGTGTAATCGAAATGGTTGTCTTTATTCCTTTAATGCTTGTTACTTTTGGTTTTGATTTTAGGAGAAATTTACCTGTAGACCTAGCAGAAGGAGTTCTTCGAGCACTCTGTCTACAAGCATTAGGACAGGTATTAATGGCTAAAACTAATTTGTTTTATTAACATGACAAATTTATTGTCACTTAACTTCTTATAAAGTTACAAACTTATAGGATTCAATCAGTTGACTTAGCTTTGTCTGGGTATATTCATGTTCCCATCTTAATTGTATGCTTAATATTAAAGACTCAAAGTCCAGAGGACATAATTAATGTTAAAAATGCATATAATTCTGCATTAATTTTTTTTATGGAGATAGCACCTTTGTTCTCTCAATCCCATTATTGTATTTATTTTCTTAAGAAAATGCAGGGACATTTTTAGCTTTCTTGGTCAATATGATTCTACTTAAGTTTCTTCTTAAAATAGTACAGAAATTGTCTGAATAAGTATACCTTATTTTTTCTCAAGAGGGTTGGATAATATGCACACTTTTTTGTTACATGTTGAATAGATGAATCTGGGAAGAATGAATTTGACTTTCAAGTCTCTTATTGCATGACTTTGTCCTCATAATAAGGATGAAAGGTAGAAGAAAACATTAGTTGATACTTGATGCTCTAGATTTCATCTAAAACTCTTTGTTAGGCATTTTGGTATTTACAATTTATAAAGCTTGGGTAGTCCCCACCTTACTAGTCAGTTTCGTAAGGCAAAGTTAGACCAAACCTAAGTCCTAAGGTATTTTTATGGTGGATCTTCCTAGGAGAAAAGTTCCTCGGGTACTGGTACCAACTGAAACTTGGAGAAGGAAAATATTCAATATATAAAGAGTAAATTATACTAATATCTCTTGAGGTTTTGTCAAATTTCTTATGATATCCCTCATTTGTTTTACACCTACACTAACACCCTTAATTGTTTGAAAAACATTACATTGACACCCTTTATATATCACATTAATCTCTAAATTGTTTAAAAAACATTACAACATGTACCCTTACAAAAGAGTTTGCGATAAATATTAAAAAAGTAGGAGTTTATCTGTAATTTCAAGAAACCTTAGAAGTGTTAAGTGTAATTTATTCATGAATAAAATACCTTTACTCCTTTAAATCTATTTTGGACGCATATGTTATTTCTTCCTATATATTTTTTTCAGGGTGTAGATATACAACTTGGAATGGCAATTGATAGTACCAAAGCCACTCTTGCTGTGAAGCGTAGGCTTGCATGTGAGATGGTGAAATGTTGGCAACAGGTACGGTAACTTGTTTTGTATGGGAATGATACTAAACTGTTATACTATTTTTGTAGACGGGGAATTGATCCCTTTTTTTTGTTGTATCCTACATTTTTTACAGGATAACATTTCTCTTGGATCTGTATTGTATTGATAATTTTTTTCGTATGACAAATATTCGTCTATATTCTAGATGCTTTGTGCATTAGTAAGTCACCACTTAGCATGGGTGCATTTGATCAGCATACATCATGTTGATTAGATTGTTTATTTTACAGGCTCAAGATAACATTATGAATCTTCCATTAGCAAATGGATGGGGTGAAAAACATTGTCTTTTTGTGAAATGGAAATACGTTGAAGCAAAGGTATGTCCTTTCCCCCCCAGTTATTTACTTATTTATATTTAATAATTGTGTGTATGGGTTGAGATTTTTAAATTGGTTGGAAAATAGATGTGGTCAACGAGGATGATTAAATCTTTTACTAATGCTATTAGCAAAGCTCAAATGCCTTTGATATTCTAGGACCATAATATTGTATGATGTAGTTGCTTCTTACATTTTAGGTAATATGATATATATTACCAGTCCCTAAGAATTATTTCATTATATTTTTCAGTGCAATTTTATGTATACTTATTATACACGAGTCTGCAGTCTGGTAGAAATAGTATAAGTATTGATTCTCTTGTTTAGTCTACCGTGAACTTTTAAAAATCCACTCTTTAAAACTAGCTTTTTGGGAACATAATGCATAAGATTTAAATTTTAGTCTATTAAGAAATCATTTTGGGAAAAAAAATTTGTTGGAAGAAAATGTAATTGATTGGCTAATGCTTAACTAAAGGATTTAATGATTTTGTTAGTGGAGAGAAATAGTGTAATTTGGATATATGACTGTGAGATATGTTATTTGCATAATAGCTGTGGTGTGGTTGTAAATGCTCAATTTAATGTTTTTCGTATTTTTAACAATTGTATTTAATAGCATAAGCAACACAAGTTTGTATGCCTATATGATTTGTTCTGCTTTCAGCATATTCATGTATAATTTGGGAATGAGTATAGGGATGCATTCAACAGAAGTGAGTAATACAAAGTTGTGATATTTTTTTTGTAATGATTTACTAGGCTGCAGCATATTATTATCATGGTTTGATTCTTGATGAGGGAAATACAGAAAAGTCTCATGGGATGGCTGTGGCTGCTTTGCAAGCAGCAGATGAGTATTTCAAAGAAAGTAAGAAGTTATGTGAGGCATTCAACGCAGCATCTCCATTGTCAAGGTTAGATTCTTCTACACCTTTTATAGTTTATCTGTTCTCAGAAATTGGGATTTTATCCTTCTTTAAGGACTTCATGAACCAACAGTAAGATGCAATGCACCTATTTTCTAAATAATATAATATTATTATTAGTTGTGGTTATCAGCTGTAGTTGGAACTGGTGGTGAGTACTTGGCATATATGTGCTAATTTCCATTAACCCAGCAGATGTGGCCATTTTGTCTTATAGCACAAAAAGTTCATGACACACTGGGGAATAGTAAAAAGCTTGGAATGCACATAACGCCTACATGATTGTGGATATAAAAATACTATAATAGCATTTGTTATTATGATTTCAGTTGTCATTATAAAATGGCACCATCTTGGAATTCAGATAAATGTGAGTTAAGTTTCTAATTTTCTGGAAAAACCTTGTGTTTAGCACGATTGTGATCTTTGGTTTCTTATAGTATCTTGTAACTTTGAGAATTTATTCCCTAGTTTCACGTCTGGATTGCCCTTATAATGATAATTTAAGTGAAAATGGGTAAAAATGGTTTTCCTCTTACATGTGGTTCATGTGATGAATGATGACATAATATGCCATTGTGATTTATCATTTCCTACTGTACTTCCACTTTCTCCCCTTCTTTTTATTTTAAGAGATAGATAAGTTGAACTTTTTAAAATACTTTTAACTCTCCGCATGACCATTATTATTTTTTTAAGAGCATTTATCAGCAAATTTACGTGTTCAACCTTCTTCATTAAGAATTATCATTACTGTGGTTTTGGCATGTTTTACCATTTTTTCTATTTTCATATGAAGAATAATACTATTTAAATTTGAATGTAATGTTTTGTATTATGGATTTATGGCCAATCTAACTAACAATATGGTTGCAGAAATCCACCCCCTTGGGGAACCATGAAATATCTTTCTGAAAAAATTCCTAAGGATACTTCAAGCAAGGTGCGAATAAACCGTGATTTATACTCTTATGAGAGGTAAACTTTCCAAAGTTCTGGAGTAACATGTTACTTGACTGGAATTGGTTAACTCTTGGCTAATGAAAAGAAATATGGTGGCTAATAAAACCTTATTTTGTGACTTTTTTTTTTATTATTATAGGATCATGGAGACAGCACCGACATTGCCTGATTTTTCCTTGGCCTTGAAACCAGATGACTATCAACTTCCTCAAGTGGACTCCTCTTGGAGAACAGAGAATATAAAAGTGGGACAAACTGATCCTAACCATCTCAAGGGTGACAAGTGATATACATCAATATGCAAACCTCAAAGAAATGTTGGTCTACCTGAAAAAATTCAGTCAAGGGGTGTTTTTCCAATTCTTGTTAACAGAAAACACAAATTAGTTTGCTTGAATTTTTTCTACCTTCTGCATTTACCTTTTTACTTCATATATTATTTTCTTCCTTTCTTTCATAATATTTGAAAGATTCCCTACAAATAGAGGTTCAATGTAAATTGTCCTTGGAGGGAAAAGAAAGGGTCTCCTTACCAACACCTCAATAATTACAATATAACATTGCTATTTCATTTCACTGTCAAGATAGTCTCATCCATTTTTAAACTAAGTCTGTTTAAGGATTGTGTGTAAATGACTTCTGCATTGAGAGTTTGTATTTAATATAATTGATTTTAGTGCAAGAGAACTTGAATTTTTTGCTACTTTAGGAGCAAGGTAGATTAATATTTCCAACTTGCCAATACTTTTATCCTACTCAATGGAGTCACATGAGATGTTACTGATGTAGCGAAATGTCAATAAAGTATCTTTATAAACCTTTTTTCCTTGTGTTAACTCATTCTCTATATTACAAGAGCAATACTTTTGGCCTTTTCATTTTTTCTTTTTAGACCTCATTTTCCTCTTTGCACCTCCAAAATTTTAAAAATATCATATAATATGGATTTTAAGATCTGCAATGTATTCTTTTTATTATATTGTGGATTTAGAATTTATAATGTATTTCTTTAATTGTATTGTGGATCTTGTGATTCATATGTAACTTTTTAACATTAATGATTTTTTAATTCGTAATATAATTATCAGACATATAATATTTTTATGTTGCAGATAAAATGATCTTCAATCATGTAATAATACATGGCAGGTTACTTGATCAGTAATTATGTAATCAGTAAATATATTATTAAACAATATATTATTAAACTAATATGTTGTGGATTATCATATATGCTATTATATTGTCCATGGATGGAGAAAAAATCTATATGTTGTGGATTACATGGTCCGTAACAGAGTAAAAAAAAATTGTTTTTCAGATCATGAAATTTATAATTGGAAAATTTTATCGACTGAAATGGTTCATTTGTTTTCCTCTAGAGAGAAACATAAAATGCAATGTCGTGAAGCTTACCTAAAACAAAAAGTCAATACACACAACTATGTGTATAACATATTGTAAAGAAATGTTTAAAATAAAAGCCTAGGAGTGTTCAAATAGGAAAAAAATAGGAGAAAGAGACAATCTAAACTTTATAAAATAATAAAAGAAGAGTCTTTTTTATTTAATGAGGTACAAAAAGAAAATACATACTTTTGGATTCTAAAATAATAAACTATATTCGGGCAATTGCCCATTTGGGCTGATTCACGAATGGGATATTTTTTAGCACCCCATTTTGGCAATTGCTTTTAATATCCCCTATCTTCTATTTGCACCCCATGCTTCATAATTTTTTTAAAAACTAAAAAATACCCTCTCTTTTCTTACCCTACTTGGCTGATGAAACTCATCACAATAGTTGTGTGCGCCACCACCACACCTCTCCAATTGCCGCTTCAACCACTTCTCTGGTCACCACTTCAAGCACTTTTCAATCAGCGCTTTAAGCAGCTCTTCGGTCACCACTTTGAATACCTTTCTTGTCACCTCTTCAAGCACCTCTCAACAAGTATGTTCCAGACAACATGATCCGGAAGGCAAATGAGATTCAACAAGTATGTTTCGGACAACATGATCTGGAAGGCAAATGAGATTCAATAAGTATGTTCCGGACAACATGACCCGGAAGGCAAATGAGATTCAACTAGTATATTTCGGACCACATGATCCGAAAGGCAAATGAGATTCAGCAAGTATGTTCCAGACAACATGATCCAGAATATATTATGTACATTCCGGATCAACTAATCTGGAAGTGGATCAAATGCGTATTATTATTGTGAGTTCCAGATCAATTAATCCGAAACAATGTAACACTCGTGAATCGACGTTAACATGAATAAAAAATGCAAACAAACCCTAAATTATAAATCCTAAAACGTAAACTTTAAATCAAGAAAATCAAACCTGAATAAAATTGAGTTTTCCTTTTCAAAGAGCGCCTTAAATCAACAAATAATACCCTAAAGACTTATAAGAATGATTAGGAATTTACAATAGGGCAGAATGTGACAATTGGTGTTTGACACACAAGAGTAGCAAGATAAAACACAACAAGACAAGACAATCCAAAAATAAATTCAAAATTTTAAAATCAAATGATAAGGGTATATTAGGAATTTACAAAAAAATATAAACTCTGTGGGGTGAAAATAGCAAATGGGGGGTGTTAAAAGAAAATACCCCCCATTTTTTATGAGTTAAGACAAAGTTAATCATAATCATTTATTTAAAGTATTAATTGATAAAGTTAATCAACTTAATATACATAAAAGGTTGTGATTAAATGTAAGTATAAAATTTTTTACACTGATAGTATAGTATAAAGATATTTTTCTCTTTTTTTTTATTTTTTTTATTTGCATCCCCAAAATAGTGAATTGGATTAAAATTAATCATCAATATTAAATTTACTTATCAATATATACAATAGTTATTAAACTAATAAGTGTATTTCAAGATAGCACACTTTAAAATTTAGGAATCCAAAACGAAATAAGGTTGTTTCTCAAACATGGATAATATGTGTCATATTTTCGTACTCCAGAATTGTTTGGTTGGGTTACTAACTAAATTCAAATTCAAATACAAATACATTTAACTCAGGTTAATTTATTAGGAATAATTAGTTTTCGATCGATACTCAAAATTAAAATTAAATAATTTAAGTGTCATTTCAATTAATATTTACCAAAAATATGGATAATTAATCATATCATAAGAATGATTGAATTCTTTTTTTGGTTTCTTAGAGTATTATATTGGTCCGAAAGTCAAAAAGTAATCTCTTTAAGTATACCATGTTAGTAGAATTTTTAAATATCTTATCATATATACTTTGTCATTATATAAATTTGAAAAGAAAATAAAACAATAATAATTATTACAAAAATAAATCAAATTTTAATATATAATAATAATAATAATAATAATAATAATAATAATAAACTTTAATATGCTTTAAATAGACAATGTTTGTTTAGTCTATTTGAATTTTAAAATTTAATTTTTAGAGAATTTTTTTAATAAAGGTAACCATTACACTTTTATATTTATTATGTCATATTTTATTATTTATTATTATATATTGTATTGGAAAATGAAGTCTATAAATATATTATTTCAATTCTAAATAGTTATTTTTGTAAATCACTATAATTAAATTTTGTTCTACTTAATATATGATATATGATATGATTATTTTTGAAAATCAACTAATATGACATTTATATTGGAATGATATGTTGTATGTTAGTTTTATTTAATATTAGTTATCCAATTTAATTGATAAAATATATTTTGTAATAATTTATATTATAACCTAACAGTATTATAAAATTGATTTAGTAGTAACTTAGAAAATGGAAAGAGAAATGTCGTAAGTTTGAATCTCTCTATTAACATTTATTTATAAAAAATACTTGTAATAATTAATTATGTTTTCAAATTACCTAATAACTTTGATAAATTTATCCAAATTTATTCATAATTATAATAGCCCGGTATGTTATCAAATTACTTTACTACAAGATATGATTGCACTATCTATGTAGAATTAGTTGGTGCAACAGTGAGGTTTGTATAAATCTTGCATATTAATCTCATGTTAGGAGAAATGTTATGCAAAGGAGAAGTATGGAGCAAAACATTTCATCTTCCGATTCTTACTATGAATTGGCTGAGTTTGTTAAGAGCAACAAATTCTTGAAACTGTTTCATGTTGTTAAAAGTGGATGAGAGACTTAAAAAATTATTTTTAAATTTCAAGAACAAAAACTTTAAGAATAAGAACTTATTTGAATCATCAAGATTGTCATTTATATCATTTTATATCTGGCTGAATTGTGGTCTGCAACGACAATTGCAGTCACAACATTACTGCATACTGTTGCAGTGAGTTCCGCAACCACATTGGTATGCAATTATAATGTGATTTTAAATTACACTAAATTTCGCAACACATCCATTTCTACATCTTCATCTTGAGTTTGCTCAATGAATCTATCAGTCAGTGCTTCAAGACTTCTGTCAAAGTCGGAGTCACATATAGTTTGAGGACGATGTTTCTCCATAGGACCTGAGTCTAATATATCATTGATAGAAGCAAGTCAAGAAACATTGGTAGAAATATAACTGAACAAAGCATAAAAGCAGAGAAGAACACAAGTATTTGGATTTGGAGCCGTCAATTTTGCTCAACTTACTGGTCAAAATATTATCCCTAGCACGTGACCAGTTTGGAGACATGACAGGGCGATTCCAGTCTCCTGAGGCTGCATGCGGAATGCTGGCGCTCTTAAGTGCGAATTTGGATTTGGAAAATTGAAGGGTGTTGCTTGCCCATTAAGACTTCAGGATACAGAGGAGCTCGTTGTATGTCAACATGATTTTTCGTACCACTGTTGCCAACATGTGTAGTCTTAGGAGGATAAGGCTTTGAGAATCGAACATCCTCCATTGTAGTTAATGTTTTGTTTACATAAATTCCCGTCCATCTGATTGATCCTGAACTGCCTGAATAGGGTGGTATCACAAATAAAATTTCCCCATAACTCCACTCGTTTTCTGAAACTAGTTTTCCATGATCCATTTTAATTGGATTAGGGAAGTTATTGAACATAAACATATGGTCAGCATCCAAATTGTAGTTGAAATCAAACAGAAAAGGTATTTCAATATCATTGATCTTAACAAAAAAATTGAAGTTCACAAAGAAAGGGCACTCCAAACTATCCCCAACTCCTAAAATAGCACATACAGTGATAGAGGGAAATTCCTTCCGAAACCAAAAACATAGAGTTTCCCTCCTTAGAGTGGTCAAACCACTCTGGGATCCTTTCTCCTGGCAAAACATTGAATTTTCTTGAGGTCCAATTAATTGCCTGTCAAACATGTCATGTCATTTTAAGCATAGTGAGTCTAAAAAATAATTTAATAATAACTGATACAATTATAAGCCAAGAAACCTATACCAACCCGGTTCAGTAACTTGTGTAACATGGAAGAGTGAGCTTCCAGTGATGTGCAATTATAAGCCAAGAAATCATCTATGTTTGGTGGAAGCCCTCTAATTTCTTCAAGTTGCTTGCAATAACACAAGTCTAGTAATTCCAAGAAGCGACATTCTTCAATGCATGCAGGAAGGGTTGTCAAATTTGAGTCTCGTAAACTCAGTATCTTCAAAAGGGGAAAGTTTGGCAACCTTTGAATGATTTTGTATAGTGCATTATTTTCAAGTATTTTGCATCTGTTTAGATGTAATCTTTTAAGGCCTTTCAAATTTTGCATTGAAAGTGGTACATTTTCTATGGCAGTTCCTTCAAAATCAACAAATTTTAGTTTCTCCATTGGTCCTAATATTTCTCGAAAAATGACAAGACTGCTGCAGTCCTGGAGGCAAAGATATTCCAGAGACGTTAACTTTATGCCATATGGAACAATGCTCAGCTTGGTACATCCTTTAGCACTAAACCTTCGCAGCTTATCAAGAAATCCAGCAGAATCATCAATCTTAATCAAATTTATGCAATTATCAACACACAATTCTGTCAAATTTGGGAAACCAGACACATCAGGTATTTCCATTATGTTCTTACAATTTGTGAAGATTAACTGACTCAAAACCTCTGACTTCTGCAAAATAAAGTCTAAATTAATAGTAATAAGAGTTAAGTTAATATGTTTAAACCAAAAAAAATGTGAAAGTTACAACATTCGTAGCTATACATACCTGAATTGGTTGGTCCCATTGAAAGCAACTGTAAGACAAATTGAGAATGACAAGATTCTGGGTAACAACGTTGGATGGCAAAGAAGCTGCAGGATATCCCCACCATTCCAACACTCTCAAACTGTTCAGAAAAAGTTCAGGGCTACAGAGAAAGGAACCATTTTTTTTTATAAGCATCCTGAGATTCTTCAATTTTCCAAGCACCTCTCCATTACATTGAACTATTTTATCCTTGGGCATATCCAACTCCATGGCTTGAATTTTACCATTTTCCTTTTAAACCAAAATCATAGTGGAACCACAGTTATAAAAATTATGTCAAGAAAATGAATTAAGAATTTAGAGGAACTGAGATTATATATCGTTGTGTTGATTCTTATTAAATATTAGTAAGGGCTAAGAACCACAAAAAAATAGTAAAGAGCAACTAATTATGTGAAGAAAGAAATGGAAAAACACTAGGTAGATAACTATTACATACCTTGTTTTTCTCCAACACAAATAATTTCCTCATAAAACCACAACTTATTGCGTTTTTCAGGTAAAGTTGATTGCTGTCTAACTATTTCTTTTTCCATATATTGAATCAAGCCATGCATTGTCACTATGTCATCATCATATTCACTAGACCAAAAAATGCTAACAAGTGATTTTTTCTGCAGCACAGTGATTCCATTTTCTGCATGAAAACCACGAGCATTTAATATTTTAAACTTTTTTGACAGTGCATTCATTGAAGAAGCATGCTATGTCAAGAAATATTTCCCTCTTATATTCCTCCAAGCCATCGTAGCTCACTCTAAGAATTGCCTGAATGCCTCCATTTGGAATCTTTTTGTATGCATCTAGTGCAGATTTCCATTCATCTAATGTTTTACTTAACAAGTTTGAGCCTATTCTTTCCAAAGCCAATGGAAGGCCACCAGCATAGTATATTACACTCTTTACGATTTCCATGCAACTTGGATCAATTTCTTTGTTCCTTAAAGCATTCCACCTAAACAATTTAAGAGCTTCAGTTGTATTAAAAACATCAACCTTATATTTTTTTTCAACACTCTGAAGATCTAACAATTGCTCATCTCTGGTTGTTATAATGATGATGCTTTCAGGGCCAAACCAATCAAGTCCTCCGACAGAGTCGTCTTTGTAGTATTTCCATTCCTTCGTACATATCTTCCAACTTGATATTTCTCTCTCGGACTAATTTAGAAAGCATTGTCTCTTGAATCTGCACAAGGCCATGCCTGGTTGATGACTTTTCTCTTACATCAGCAAGAAAGCATGAACCTTCAAATTGATGTGCTATCAAATTATATATTGCACGTGCAAGAGTCGATTTTCCTATTCCACCCATCCCATGAATCCCAAGCATCTTGACCTTGTTATCAAACTCGGCATCCATAAGTGACAATACCTTTCTCATCCTATCTTCCAATCCAACAGGGTAATCAGCTATTTTCAAGAGAGGCCGATTAATCTTATGGGAGATGTTTTCTGCGATTTCTCTAATGATCACATGCTCATATTCTCTGGCATTAAAATGAAACTAAAAGCTTCAAATTTCACCATAAATTTCTTCTGTACATATATCAATTTTAGTTAAGAAAAAGCAAAAAAATTTCATTCAATTAGTTGGCACAACAAGAAATGCCACTAAAATTACTTACAATTTTAACACAGTGCCAGCGGCACTGCATTACAATTCCCAACCCTGGATAAACTGACGAGACCTAAAAACTAGGATTCTTCTAATTTGCATAAAGAATGCAGTAAAAACGTAAAAGGAAAATACTGCATTACAATTAAGACATAATTATTGGATGAGAACTCTAAATGGGTTATCATTCTAAGGAATTAAAATAAAAATATTAAAATATAAATATAAAAATTCTATTTTTTAAAATTAACCTACATAATATTTCAAATATTCTTAGATAATTGAAAATTGACACCAATAATATTTTTAATAAGGATATTTGTTGGGTTAAAAATTGACAAAAAAATTAAAAAAATGAGCACGAAAATATTGGTGGAAATTTAAATTCTCATTATCTATTTTTCAAAAAACACTTACTATTTCAAAAAAAATTTCATTATTCCCATTTTACTCCTAACTCTAACTCCAATTTCTCTTTAAAACCTCTCATCTATCCTTCAATTTTTTTTACTCTTCATAGAGAGCTTTTCCGGTTTATAAAAGCCTTTATGGAGAGTAAAAAAGATTCAAAACAAGCACATAATATACTAGTTTGTTGCATCTCCGTAAAGTGCCGAACAATGAAAGAAAGGTTGTGAAGTGCTAAAGATAATATGCACTCATGGCATAATAAATATTTGTAAGTGTTGAAGATAATATACTCTCCACAAAGACTTTTTTGGAGCGCAAAAAAATTTGCATCTCTTCAAAAAGGTTCTGAAGAGATGCAATTTTTTTTGCTCTCCGGAGAGATGCAAACTTTTTTGTTTTTCAGAAAAGTCTCTCTAGAGGGACTAAAACATTTGGGGCATATGAGTCTTTTTATCCTAAGTGTAATTTCAAATTTTGGTAAGTGTTATTTGAAATTCCCACATATTGGTTGAAAGTTGGACTTAGGTTTAGGCTAGAGTGTGGTGAGACATTTGATGCTTGCTTAACGGGTTTTTCTCCCTCCACCTCTATAATTTTTAAAAATGACAAAAATAGTCTTAGGTAAAGAAAGTTAAAATTTTGTTACCCTTATTGTGCCTCTCGTCTTCTTCAATTTGGATGTGTAATCTGGATTTGTAAAAGTAATTTTTTTTACAAGTCCAGATTGGGTAATCTAGACTTGTAAAAGCAACTTTTTCTTTTGCAAGTTTGAATTGGCCAATCTGGACTTGCTAAATAATTGCGAGTACCTGGAAGCAAGAACGAACGAAGGTGGACGAAAGTGCTACAATAGAGGATGCACAAGATTGCAGCAGAGGTCGCCAGATGTTGTAATGGGATGCAGGGACGTTGTCACTGAATGCACGTAGGTCGTCGATGGAGGAGCGTCAGAATGCAGGTGTATCTGGATTTGAAAGTGAGAAGAGAATAACAGAGTAAAGGAGAGGCGCATGAGAGAATACATTTTAACTTTTTTTACCAAGGCTATTTTTGACTTTTCATAGAGTTATGAAGGTGTAGGAAGAAAACATGAAAGTGCAGGGAGAAAAAGCCTTACTTAAGGTGTGGAACACGAGACCTAGTCTCCTGGACTTTTGAACCAGATTGTTGCTTTGCTTCATTCATGATGGCTATACTAGGATGCAAAAATATGATTTTACTATTCTAGAACTTGTGTAAATAGGTGAGATTCTTTTGTTGAATGGGAGGTGAAATTGTTGCTGTGCAGACACAACATTCAAAAAGGGTTGTTGCAGGTTTCGTGTGCCAAATCTAGACTTTGTAGTTGTGGTGATAAACTTGTTTAGTTAAGAAGATGGTGTGGAGTATAAATTTGGACTGAAGTTAGGAAGTAAAAAGGAGGTTGTTGGGGAAAATGCAATATGGGAGTTTGTGAATTGATTTTTGAAGATGCGAAACCAATCAAAGTTTGAATATAAGGAGGAGATGTGGGTAGAAGTGAGAGCAAGTATGGGTACAACTAAAATGAAGAATGTACACACTAAAGTGGAGAAATATTTTGGGGGTGCAAAGATTGTGGTGGTACTAGTATTCGCTGCAATGGAGATAGTATAAATGAGAGGGACATGACTATTGGGGCCATTGAAATAGAGAAAGTATGTATGAAAGAGAAATGGAGGGACATAACTCTCTAACTCTTACAAGTTTACTTACCATCTGCGAGTTAACTCATATGTAAACTCTATTTTTAATAAACTCTGGATAAACATGGTAAACTCTATGCAAATTATATAAACCCTCGAATTTACAAGTCATCGAGTAAACAAATTGATTATATGCGCTTAAAATTCAACGTACTTTCATTTAGTGTGTTATTCTTAAATCAAAGAACACTTGTCTTTATGGATATCAAACCTTCATTTTCCAACAATACCAAACATTTATTAGAATGATCTACCATTATTATCACTTTTTTATGTGATAATGATGCATTGACTAGTTATTTAAGTATTATGAAATGTATAATTTGCTATTTTGACTTATGATATAGTTGAAATATTTAATTATATGTTATTTATAGATATTTTTATTATTTTTATATAAAGTAAACTCTTATGAATCTACAAGTCTAGTTCACGGGTTGAGATTATTGAACTCCTACGAGTCTATGTAACACTATGAAAGCACAAATGATAGAAAGGTAAAAGACTAGGATACTCTAATTTACAAAGATGTAACAAAGAATATAAACGAAATATTGCATAAAATGATTCATTTCTCCATATCCGAACATACATTGCAATAATACTTTAAATAAATACAACTAGACCTAATTCAATGACAATCATACACATATAATAGTTTTAGGAAATTAAAATTATATATATATAAACTCTATTATTTAAGACTAACATATTGTCGATATACCTTTTAGTGGTTACTCTCAGAATAGTATAAGAACTCCTCTTAAAGCTCAATTCGGTAGCAACATCCTATTCAGGGTCTTGCTCTCTCCACTTCGCTTAGCTTACAATTAGTTAAGATTAATTATTGTTAGCACTCATAGTACCTATTACCGCTGCTATGTAGTGGAAGGGAATGAGCGTAACGCCTTCTTTTTAATTTGAAAAAGAAAAAAAACAGTATAAAGATATTAGACTCTTGGATGAGACTAAGCAGCCACTGACCGTTCTAACGTGTCTATAACCTACGACCTTGTTTTATAAGTGCTAGTCCTTCGGCTCTTGGGTTGTCTAACAACCCTAGACTGCGGAGTTATCTAAGAATCTCTCACAATCTTTACAAATATCAATTGATTTTGTGTATATTGATTTCATTGGCAACAAAATTGACTAGGTGTCATGTATATAAATTTGTTTGATGTATATTGATTTCTTTTTCATACTTGATATTTGATGAAAACAACAGTCAAACAAGTATCAAACAATATGCTGAATGGAAACAATTAAGGAGAGGTGTATCACCCTTGTTTGAAATGGCAACCAGAGAAATCAGCTACTTGACGCAAAGCGCAAACCTCCATTTTTGCAGCTTGTCAATATCATCTTTGAATCTTCCACGTTTGTGCATGCAAATGCTTCTTCATAACTCCCTGTTTGATGCCGCACGTGAGATGGATTTATTTCATAAAACACTGGTAAAATCCACATCTTCTGCTCTCTATAACAATCAAGGATCTGGAGAAGTTCATCCAAACAAAAAGTTGAGATCCTGGATTCTTGTATTGCTTTGCGAAGAGAAGGTGTGATCCCTTCCCCTTTCTGTAGAGCATCATCATCAAAGAAGGTAAAGATTCCCCTTTGACTCAAAGCACTATAAAGGTTACCGGTAAAACCAAAGTGGGTATCCTCACCATGAAAACTAAGAAACACATCATGATTGTATGTGTAGTTAGAAGGCGAAGAAGATACCGCCATGATAACTATTGATAAAGAAACTGACGTTAAGACTTTGTAAAGCTAGTTATAAAGACAAGGGTGCATAGCTATAGCTTGACCAATTCATGCCATTTACACGATTCATCAACCAATGTCGTGCGTCACCGTGTGTGCTATGTTTATAATTAAAGGAATTGTTTATATGCTGATGATTGCTTGACTTGGTACTGTGTAATGGAAAAGGAAATTACATCTCCAAACATTAAACATTGTATTTCTAATAAAATTAAGAAAATGAATATTTTATTAATACAGGCTTACACATTATTGGATTTAATAATGAATGACCAGTAACATTTTCTATTATTTTCCGCCTATGGAAATTATCACTGTTAATTACGCTTTCTTCCCAAATCCGCGTCCTTTTCTAAATTGACAATTTGTCATACTAAAATATATATTAAAAATAATTATTTTTAAATATAATTACTTTTTAATACTTATTATTTTTCTAAAGTATTCTTTTAATTTATTATTCTTCTTATTTTCATATTTTTATTACTAAACACTAACAAATTCTCACTTTATCTTTTAATTTATTTACAAATTAAATTTTTAGTTAATTTTTGAAATATCTAAATTATCATTATTCATTTATTATGAATACATGTACGCTTCTTGAATGAATCTTTGGATTAATCTTGAAAGTATATATTGATCATCAATATTAGGTAATTAGAAAAAATGTCATAATTATACTATTTGGATAACATGTACCCTTCCTAAATGAACATATGGACTTAGAAATTCAAAAAACATATATTTGTCATTCTGATTAGATAATTCAAAAAATATGTGTACTAATAATACAACTTAGATAACCTGGATATCATGCATTTTTTTTTATAAGTAATATAATTTTTTTGTTAAAAACTTAATTATGGGGAAACCTCCGGATTAACCCACTAAACATGTGAGTTTTGTGGGTTGAGCCTAAAACACCTACATATATAAATGAGTCTAAATTTTAGAATATAGGTACTATGTGGTTGTGGATTTTGCGGGTAGTTCGCAAATTTAAACTTAAATATCTATCTTTAGCATTGACTCACACATATTTTTAAAAATTCAATCCAATTAAACCTAATTAAATGGGTATGAATTAAATTCATATTCGTTTAATTGGATTGAATTTTTTGAAAATGGTTTAAATTAGTTTTAAAATCGATTTATACTTAAATTCCAATTTTATTGTAAATATTATTTTTGGCAAATTTCAAGAGACAAAATTTTAAGGTATGTTATGCTAATCATAATAATAAGTAGATTGCTGTTCCAAAGAATAAGTGATATACAATTAAGGTATGATATGAGTTGCATGAATGTCTTGTGACCTAGCAACATATGTGAGACAAGATCATCCATGTAAAAAGTAAATATGTAAGACCATTTGCATCTTGTATTGGTCATGCATCATGAACGTCTATAAGTTTTTTTAAAGTTGTTGTTGAATTGACTGGGGAAGTCATAAGACCTCGAAGGTTCACCCAACTTGGAATTTTTGTGTGGCTCATGATAATCCCATGGATTGGAGTATCCTTGCTCTAGGACTCTTTTCGACACGTTGTGGGGTAGACTTATCCCGGTTGATACTATTAGTGTTAGATCATGATGATTCGTTGATTGCATGTACTTTGGAGCTTCTTTCACATGTGTTTGTGTACTGGTACCATGAGCATGACTATGAATGTGTTTGACTAGTATAGTTTTGAAATGTATATAATATGTGTACACTATATTGTACTTGTGTCAATGATATCTTGTCATAAATTGTAATGTGATGCTCATAAAAAAAAGTTGTAATGTTTTTTTATAAGAAAAAAAAATTGTAATGTGATTAATGTAATGATTAAGATTTAATGTATGAGTTAGATTGTGCTTAAAGTAATTCTACTTGTGTTTTAATTAGGAAGTATAGATGTGAGAGTTTATGTTAATATTAAATAAGGATAGAATGCAAGGTGAATATTAGGGACTTTAGAATATAAGTAACTAGTAACCTTGAGCTGGACTTTATTAGATGATCCTAAGCTTCAAGATAAAGAAAATATCAAAAGAATAGTTTTAAGAAAATAATATTGACTAAGTGAGATATGGTAATGTGGAAAATGATGAACATAATAAGAGTGAATACTGGGTGAGATTTAGTTTCTTAGTTTTAAAATTTATAAAAAAAAAATTTTGATTTTAAATTTTTAAAAATGTTTTTTGATTTTAAATTTAAAATATTGTTTTTAAATCTTAATCACTATAAGTTATAAGTTTGTTTTGTGGTAAAGTGGAGAGAGAGATTATAGGTTTGAATCAGCAAAGTTGGGTTTGACTCCCTCGTCCTCGGAAAGTTTTGGGCAAGTTTGGGTTCGGCTATAAATAGAGAATATAAAATTTTATTTCTCATTCCGGTTGAGTCTTTTTAGGTTCGAGTCCAAAGTACCTGTTATATTTTTTTTTATAATATGTTATATTATTTTTTACAATTTAAACTTACTTATTCATTATTAAATAAGTTATATATTAAGTTGTTAATTATATTTTAATTTAAAAATATATAAAGAATAATAAATAACAAGAAATTATAAATTAAAGTTTAAGAATTAAAATTTAATTAAATATATAACTTTAAACTTATTATATAATTATTAAAATTATAATGGGACAAGTACGGACTCGAGTACAAGACAACTAGTCACATACCCATATCTATACCCGGTTACTAACATCGGGTAATACTTATACCCGTTAAAGCAGGTAATACCCATCAAAATCAGGGTGAGTTCAGAGCGGTAGTAAGAGTATTTTTACCATCCCTAGTTAGAGGTGATGACTGGTAACTAGTGATCGTTTGTTAAATGTGGTCGTCGATAACTTCTGATCAGAGGTGGTGAATGGTGACTGACGATGAGTTTATGGTCAGTAACCATTAGTTAGAGGTGGTGGTCGATGATCATTAGTTAAAAGGTGGCGGCTAGTGACTGTCATCAACGATGGTGGATGGTGATCGCAGTTGAAGGTGACGTTCGATGACCGCCAATCAGAGTTGACAAATGATGACTACCAGTCAGATATGATGACTAGTGATAACTAGTTGAAGATAATAGCCGATAACTATAAGTCAAAAGTGACATGCAATAAGTGACCATAAGTTAATATTTGATTGTTGACATCAAGTAATGAACTTGAATAAAAACAGAAACAGAAATCTGAAAACCAATTTTATTCTTCTTGAAATTGGGTGAAAATTATTTTAAAAATAATTAAAAAACCAATTAGAACCATTTTTACCAACACACTCTCTCTCCCTCTCCCCCCTCTCTATTGCTCTCTCCGCCCCTCTTTTTATCTCTTTTTCTCTCTCTGTATATATATTTAAACACTTTATTTTTATATAAGAGTTTTTAAATTTATATATCCAAACATAAATAATTTATTAATTTAAAACTCTATATTATAAGTTTTTTCAAACAGAATTTGAATTTGTTAATTTTATTATTAACCCAAACACTTTAAAAAACATATAAATCAAAAGGTTCTCGGTAAATATCAGCGTAACTATTTTTTTTACTCGGCCCGTGCATATTCGTTAAATTCATGTAAAATACAGTGAAAAGCACAAGAAAGTAGAATAAACAATTTTTTTTTTTTTAAATCTTATTGAAGTATGAAAGGGTGGAAAAAAATAAAAAATGAAAGCTAGAAACATAAAATTGGCATTAGGGTTTTAAAGGGATCCAATATTCATTATCCAATCACGAAGAATCTCCAAAACTGAACAACAAATGGGAAATTGGAGGAAATGGGGGTGCAATTAAAGAACAAAGTGGATTCCTTGGTGGCAAAAACAGAGTGATAACAGAATGGAGGAGGAACAATGGGTTGCACAAGTGGAAGTGGCGAAGCAGAGGTGCAAGTGCGTAATTGACGCCATTGACAAGTTACCTTGTTCCACCAACATCACTCAGTCGTGCAGACGAACCCTCTTCAAGTTGGCACGTGCCGAGCTCGCTTTCCTCTCTCGCCCCTCTTCTTCTTCTGTGCACCTCAGGTATCTCTTACTGAGTTTTATAATCATGTTTTGTTTCGTACTTATTTGTCAGTCTTTAGAGTTGTCATATATGGTTAACTATGACACACTTCTTAGTGGGTTTGGATACTCTCACTGTATTGTGTAACTTTATGTGGTCATGGCTGTACTGGAGAGAAAAAATACACAATTTTTTTTTATCAAGTAAGACTTACAGTGCTTAATTGTATTGTCCAATAATATACTTAGGAAACAAATGTATATTTCTCTTTCTAAGTGAACTTATTATCATGGTCTTAAAAATATGATATTTGCAAAAGTAGACAAATGTTGTTGATACAGTCACAGTTGTAGTCCCCATGTGGTTTTGGAGACCCCAAAGTTGCCCTATGGAGAATGGAGGATACAACATCCTTTTAGAATGTCATCCTTTATTATTATTTATTTTGAACAGCGGAGTCCTAGAACCAATCTTCCTGATTCATCCTATAATGTCTAGTGAAGCATTGAGAAATGCTACCAGCACAACATTTTATTTTATTGATTTTTACGTGTGTCTTCAAAAGAGTGATTTGATTCAATTTGTTTGTGGAGAACTCACAAATGCTCCTAATAATAATGAGTCCATTGTAAAGAGTGCATAAAAAAGTGAGTTGCTAGCACTTTTCTTGAAACATTTACCAGTGCCCTGTTATGTTCTCTATGAGTGGAAGGATTTATTGTGACTTTACTCTGATGTAGTGATTTTTATTTTGTTTGATTGTACTTGATATTTAATCTAAATAGAGAATAGCAAGTATGTTTTCTTCTTTAATACGAGTACTCTTGGTTAGATGTAACTATTGATGTTTTCTGTGTTACCTCACAATTTATAAGCATTTATATTTGTATGATGAACATACCAGTGTCAACATTGGGCACCTTGAGACAGTTGTACATATTCTCCAACAAACTTTCATAACTGGAGTTTCTCGAGTTTGCAAGTCAGTCCCACTCTCACCTTCAGTTAGTGGTGAGGAGAGACGTGGTTCTTCTCTTAAACACATCCATGTTGATGTTGTTTGTTCCCTCAACAGGAAGCCTGTCTGGATTATAGTATCTGACAGAAACCCAGAGTACATTTCTTGGAATAGGTGCCGTAAAAGTAAGGGTTTAAAGCTACGCATTGAAGAACTCCTTGCTGCTGCCCAATCTAATTTAACATTAAGACCTTCCTCCCTTATTCTTTTCTTTGCCAATGGTCTTGCAACCCACATTTATAACAAACTTCAAGAAGAGTATGGGGCATCTGAACTCAGGTTGGATTTCTCAGTTTTTAGTTCTGATGTATTGGAAGAAACTGAAGGTGATTGGGTAAATGTTATTGCAAGATCATATAGAAATGCATGTGTCCTTGAAATCAACCCTGCTGATGGAAAGGAGGTTGTTCTAAATTCTGGATGTAATGTTCAAGGTTCAACTGTGGAATCTTCCCAAGTGGATCTTTCAGTAGGAGCTCAAACTCAACTGCAACAATTGGAAGAAAATGACAGAAGTGGGGAATCCTTGCATCTTGAGCTTTCAGTAGATAAAGCCAAAACACAACCACAGCATATAGAGGAGAATGTTGGAGCAAACTTGGGTGATACATTCTCTTCCATTCTTATGGGAATGAAACTAAGTTCAATGGGTAATAAAAATTCTGAATCCATGAAGCCTGGGAATCTTTTAGGTGAGACTGTCCTAGTAAATTTTGATACTACAGCTTTGATAGCTCTCATCTCAGGAATTAGTAATGGTGGAACAAAGAAACTTTTGGCTACTCCAGAGAGTGAAATGAGACAGCGGTTTAAGGGAAACTTTGATTTTGTGATTGGTCAAGTAAGTTATCGTATTGTGATTTCTGCCTCTATCTTTGTGTTTCTAACCTTTTGCATACTTACACTTGGTAAAACATTAACTAGGACCACGGGCCACCATTATTTTATGTGGTTTCTGTAAACTTTTCTGATTGTTTTCAGCATCAATTGAACTTATTAAAGCTCTCCTAATTTTTTTGATAGATAATGTCTGAAATTCAAAACCCAATCCATATGGAATTTAGTAGGATCCTACTTGGGAAGAATGGCCTAATTAGTGAGAGTGTTCTTATGGAATTTAAGGAGTTAGTATCTATGTGTGGAGGGCCCAATGAGAAACTAAGAGCTGACAGGTTGATAAATTGTCTCAGGTGAGTTTACTTCAATCTATGTTACTTGGAATAATAAAGAAAAAAATGCTAAAGAAAATTATTTGATGTTACTAGTTTGTTAACTATGCTAAATCAATTGGAGGATGTATTGCTATTCTTATGTAGTTGGATTAAGGATTTCTTTTACCTAATCTTGCATTTATATAGTTCACACTTGAATCAAGTGTCTTTGTTGATGCTATTTTTTGTTGTATTGCCAATGCCTAAAGTACTATTTGCAACAATTTGCACTGACTAGCTGGAGTATATTCACAGGGTTGTTGCTGATACTCCGTCAGAACGCATGATGGGCCTCCCAACAACTAGGAAGCTGGCATTAAAAAACAAGGTTGTCTTTGGTACTGGTGACCGTTGGCATGCCCCAACTTTAACTGCAAATATGGCATTTGTCAGAGCAGTTTCACAAACGGGGATGTCCCTTTCTACTATTGAACATAGACCAAGGGCCTTAACTGGTGATTAGTTACATACGTTCATGAAAACAAGTCTTCAGGCATTCATTCAGATACCACAGGAGCAGGTACTGTAATCTATTTTAAAAATTTTATTGCATAAAGAAATAAGTAAATCTGCTTGCGACTGTTGAGTGTGTGCTATAATTAGTGCATTGTGAAAGATTAACATTATTCCAAGTAGTCAGTGGAATTAATGCATTTTCTGATCATGGACCTGTGTGAGTAAGCTTCTCTAGAAACACTTCTAGAAGAAAAAATTATGAAGAATAAAGCCAAAAAAGTTTTTTTTAAAAGATGTGGGATTTTTTTCAAGCTAATTTTAGTTAATATATGGAAGCTATTTCACAGTTGTTTTTTTTTAAATGTGGGATTTTTTAAAAAATAGCTTGTAAAAGTTCCACATCATTTAAAACATTGTTTTGACTTTTTTTTTGTATTTTTTTTCTTAGAAGTGCTTCTGGAAAAAATTACCCAAACAGACCTGTACTACTACCAAGATCCTTGTACGATTCTGATTATTATTTATTCAAGTATTATACTCCTAATGCAAGATGGCAATATTAAATAATTAATGTTAATGGATATTTTCTTACCATACTAACGTGGATAGTTTCTATCTTCCAGTGAGATGCTTCACTTGAACGTGACAGTAGTGGCTTAACACTAAAGATAAATATCAAACTGAAATTTCATTTTCTTCCACAGAACTTTTAATTTTGCTTAGCCAATAACATTGTTTTCAATTTGAAAATTTTGAACTTGTCCATAATCTGGCAAGTGGCAACTTATTTATTGGAACAAGAATGTTGAAGAGTCAAATCATATGGGATACAATCTTTTTATTTGGTACTTCAATCGTCACATCTTTTTTACCATAGAGCTTTAGTAGTGTCAATGTAACTTGCCTAATGGAATCTTCATATTTAATTCAGGAAGCAGCCAGGTTTTATTGAATTTCTCATCAGATCTCTTATCCTCATGCTGTCAATTGAATGATTGGAAAGTTTTAACGGATTCCTGCAATTGCCTCCAATATAATGATAAGGAGGACAAGCAAGTTTAGTGTGAAACACATACACTTTCAAATGCTGCCTCGTTTTGGGTGGTGTTGAGTGTATTGGTAGCATAACACATAGTAATGGTATAATAGAGGATGGTACTACATCCACACTGCGCTGCTCTACCCTCTTCTGACCTTGAGGAACCTGGACTTTCTCATGGAGCTCTTTGGTGGTAATGGTGCTTCCACTTCCACAGGGTGGACCCAAGGTCTGATGATATGCCATGACTTGACATAGTGATTACTGCTCTTACTATCTCATCTTTTGTCACTGCTACTCAAGTGAACAATGAGTGAGAACTAAGAATAGTGTAATGCCCTTACTCTAGCAGACTAACAGTTTCTTTATCTGACATGTCTAATCTAGAAATAATTTTTGTTACGTGGGTTGAATGATCTCACACGATACTTTGGTGAGGATTCCTTCCTTGCCTAAGAAAACGACATATTAATGTGGCAGTGATAATTCATCTAAACAACGAGACAAAGACAACCCGTTGAATTACCCAAGGGACAAGGGTTCCTTGTTATTTTGTTCAAGCTTGTTATATGCCTGTTTCACAGTTACTGCCTCTACTCATAAGAAAATAAATTATGTTTACTAAAAAAGTCAGTTAATATAATTTATTATATTTAAAAAATATTTTTTTTCACGAACCATCCTTATTTGGACTTTTATCAAGAAAAGGAATAGTTGGAAATAAAACACTAATTAAATGACGGGTACTTTGAAGAAATTATCATTAAATAATGTTTGTATGTTAAAATAATCTTTTGATGTCTAAAAAATTTATATATATATATATATATATACACATATGTGCACACATACTTTTGGTCTTTGAAAATACAAATTTTAAATTTTATTTTTATTTAATTTCTGTCATTATATTGACTTTGTTAAATGATCCTTGAAATATTTTAAAAAATTTCTTTTGGACCCTGAATTTTTTTTATAATAATTACCTGTATATTTTCTATCAGGTAATGTAACGGCGGTGACTAAATAGTAAATACAAAATTTTTTGAGGATCAAATATAAAATTTGTAAATTTTTTAACGATAAAAATGTATTTAAATATTTTATTTGTATTTAAGAATAAAGGAAGTAAGAGAAGTACCAAAATTGCTCATATAATTTTACTTCATTCATTTCTACTTTAAAGACACTTACGGAAATGAGACGTTCAATAACACAACACAATAGGCCAGTTCGTTCTAATTAAAAAGGTGTTTTTTTAAAAAGCAAACTTTAAAAAGTTATTTTCTAAGTAGATAAGATTTGTTTCTAAAAAAACTATTTATTAAAATAAACAGTTTGTACTATATAACAAAATACAAAACTATTTATTTTATTAAAAAACGTTTATTTTAAAAAAAATTAAACAAAAGGATCCTATAACATAAACTAAAGTCATGGATAACGGATTTATGTGTTTTAAGTGATTTTTAATACTTTTTGCTTTTATTTTCCATTTCTTATATTAATGAGAATAATTTTGATTTTCAAGTTAATATAAGAGATTAAATATGACATCAATAATTTTCAAGAGTTTTGTATTTAATAGGAAGAGAATGACAATGAAGAGTATTGAAAAAAATATATATTTAAAATGAAAAAAATAGTAATTACTCCCAACAAACTACAATAAAGTAAAAAAAAGAAAACTAATCTTCACTCATCATTAAGAAAGTTAAGTGTGTATTTAATGTTATAAACTCGATGAAAGGTTTGCTCATTTCTTAAAATATCCTTTACATTAATAGCATAGGATAAAAAAATAGAAAAAGTTGTTCAAAAGAATAAACTAATTAATTAAGTTTATTGAGATACTATCATTAAATAAGAAAGAATTAGTTAACCTTATTTATATTTTAGTCTAATATATAAGATAGATTTGTGAATCTAATCATATAAATCATCTCATTATATCCATAAATGTAATAAAATCTAATCCAATAAAAGTTGACTTTAATTGGATCGCTTAACATATTTAAAATCTACAAATATGTTGATTCGTGAAATTATCTTATCTATTTAATTTTTAATATTTTTATTTTATTTTATTATATACATATGGAAAGGATTCACACTTACTTTATAAAACTTTTGATCTTTACCATTCATTTTTTATGAAATTTAATGTTGTAATAAGAAAAATAACAACAAAATAAAGACATTTTCTTTTAACACCCCCCCATTTGTTATTTTCATCCCCCAAAGTTCATATTTTCTTTGCAAATTTTTAATATACCCTTTTTCATGTCTGATTTTAAATTTTTGAATTAATTTTTTTATTGTCTTGTCTTGTGCTTTATCTTACTATTCTTGTATGTCAAACACCAATTGTCATATTTTGTCCTATTGTAAATTCCTAATAATTCTTATAAGTCTTCAGGGTATTATTCGTTGATTTAAGTACTATTTGAAAAGAAAAACACAATTTTATTCAGATTTAATTTTCTTGATTTAAAGTTTATGCTTTAGGATTTATGATTTAGGGTTTGTTTGCATTTTTTATTCATACTAATGTCGATTTACGAGTGTTACAGTGCTTCGAATCAGTTGATTCAGAACTCACAATAATAATATGCATTTGATCCACTTCCGGATTAGTTGATCTGGAATGTACATAATGCATTCTGGATCAACTGATCTGGAATCATGTTGTTCAAAACATACTTGCTGAATCTCATTTGTCTTCTGAATCATGTGGTCTAGAACATACTAGTTGAATCTCATTTGCCTTCCGAATCATGTTGTCCGAAACATACTTGTTGAATCTCATTTGCCTTCCGAATTATGTTGTTCAGAATATACTTGCTGAATCTCATTTATTTTCTGGATCATATTTTCCGGAACATACTTGCTGAGAGGTGCTCAAAGACGTGTCCAGAAAAGTGCTCGAAGCAGTGATCGGAGAGGTGCTTGAAGCAGGGACTGAAAAGGTGCTTGAAGTGGTAAGCAGAGAGGTGATCGAAGCGACGATTAAAGAGGTGTGGTGGTGGCGCGCACAACTGTTGTGATGTGCTTCATCAGTAAGAAGGGTAAGAAAATGGGAGGGTATTTTTGGGTTTTGAAAAAAATTGTGAAGTCAGAGGGGTGCGAATAGAAGATAGGAGTATTAAAAGCAATTGTCCAAAATAAATAAATAACTCATAGCGTAACCAACTTCCTTGGCCCAATCCACAACATCAATTCACATAATAAATTTCTCTCGCTTACTCCATCATTCAAAACCAAATTAGCTCAAATACTTTGTACTTACCTTATATAAGCTCACAAGACAAGTACTAACAACTTCGCCAATCACCATCACATCTCAATTTAAGCATTAACCGTACCGTTGTCATTGAATCTTCATGTCTTCACGTTCACCTCAGTAACTCCGGTCAAATATTGTAGTCATGAAAACTACTAATTATTTAATTTTATTACTTTTTAGCCTTTAATGATTTACTTTTTATTTTTTAAAGACTACTTGATATACTTTTATATGTTATTTTAAAAATAAGTGTATGTTAAATATTTTATCTAAACTTTTATGCTTAGTTTCCTATGTTTTAAAAAAAAAAGTAAAAATAGATCTATGTTTTTTTTTTGTAATCTATAAATTCAATATGATTCAAATCGTTTTAATCAGATTGGATCATTAATTTTTTTTCTTACAAATTCGATTCAAATCCAATCAAAATTGATAAGACCGAATTTTCATTTTATCCTAATTGGGGTACAATCCCATACATGAACACTCCTACCCATATACATTGATTTTTTATTTATTTTTTTTATATTTCAGTTTGGAGGGAGTAGAATTTATTATAAAATAAATAAACTGAACTAAATACGATGGAAAGAAAATAAATGACTACAAAGAAAACCATAAATAAGAAAGAGGCAACACTGGATTGGAGTTGGCTGATTTTTGCAGTGAGACAGGATGGGTACCTTTGCATAAACATGAACTCATGCGTTAGCAGACAGCTAACAACTCAACCTTAGTAAACCACAAATGTTGCGAGAACTTGTCTCAATCATTAATAGTGTTAGGCCATAGGCACTAACCTGTTTAGCTTGTAAATCTAGGTGAGCAAAGAAAAAAAAAAAAACATAAAATAGCATATTAGCATA
The DNA here is from genome assembly GCA_037954015.1 of Psophocarpus tetragonolobus. NCBI lineage: Eukaryota > Viridiplantae > Streptophyta > Magnoliopsida > Fabales > Fabaceae > Psophocarpus > Psophocarpus tetragonolobus. The sequence goes on from CM075696.1 coordinate 5,314,165, forward strand.
ATGGATTTTGTCCTTTACAAGATACAACCCTCTCCAATGTTCAAATGATAATTACGCAGAGTAATTTCTACACTCGCCGGAGCATTAATTTCTTCAATAACTCTTAATTTTTTAGGGAAAGAAAAAAAAAAAGAAAAGCGCCACAAAAGTATTATCTTGGCATGTGGATAACACAACGCAGACACTTTCCTTCCTTCATGAGATTGAAAGCTTTGTTAATGTCGTCAAATGGCAAATTGTGTGTGATGTAGTCATCAATCTGGATTTCCTGCACATTAACCATAATATAATATCATTATATTTTTTCTTCTTCTGAGATCACTGTTTAAAGAAATGCGTCTCCAATATCAAACTAAAGAAAAAATAATCCATAATCCATGAGGAACAAAGCACATGAAGCAAGAATCTATCTTCTAATAAGCATCTGGATGAAGAGAAAATATTTTATTAGGAATTTAGTACACATAAAATTGCGTTCACTTATGATTTTAGATGTCATCACATATGATGGAAGCAGAAAAGGCGCACAGCAGCTAAATCAACATGCATCAGGTATTCAGATTTACAAGCAGAGTGAGTGATGCTACAGTAACTGTTTAGCTTAGGAAAAACTCATTTTTGAAACATTAGAGCTTCTGTGTTGGTGATGTCAGTAGTCAGTACAAAACATTTTCAGATTTTCTGCACAAATTATCACGAAATCTAACTGTTCTTTACATTTGTTGACTTTTCTCCTTAAGTGTTGCTCACGTAACATTACCCAATTTCTATTTTCTATGTAGTTATTCTAATTACTGGTCAATTAATATAATTATTTGTGTGACAAAATAACATTTTTCAAATAGTCATAGAAAACCACTGACAGAAATTAGAAGTCTAAATTGCCCGGCTCACCAAAAATTAGTTAGATAAGTATATGTATCCAACAAGAAAGGGAATGGATGACATTTTGGTCAAGTAGACATTTCCATGTTTCACCTTAGAGTAGAAATGTATAAAGTAGTCATGCTCGGATATAATACATACTGGGCATTGTTACTGTTACCTTCTTGACATACTTCTCTACCAATGAAGGCAGATCAGATTTTGGTTTCCATCCTCCAAATAGAGATCCTTTCAATGTTCTTCCTGATAGGAATAGTCCATAATGAGCTGACATCTCAGGCTTCACCTTTGGCACACCAAGTGTGACAGTCAAACCCCATCCCTATTTGAAACAAGCCAAGATAGAATGAATCCGAGCATAATGAATTAAAGCCTTTAAATGTCAACACAGATTTTAGGTTTTGAGTATTACATCACAGCATGACTGCAATGCAGTGGTTATCATATCGGTGTCTCCTACACATTCGAATGAGAAATCTGCCCCACCATCGGTAATTCGCTTAATAACCTGGAAATTTTCAACATACACAAATGGTTATGACTTCAAAACTTTTTTTTCTGCGGTTTTGTGCTGAAACAAAATTATACTTAACCATAAATTAAACAATAAATGAATCTGTACGGATCACACATACGTAATATTTGATCTAGCACTCTAGCAGCATACTCTGGATAGTCATCAATTAAAGTCACAAATAGTCTCCATAAAAAGTATGAAAAACTAAATCAAATGTTTTATGATGATAAGATCAACCCACCTGAGCAATAGGTTCTTTATAGGAATTTGGATCAACAACTTCAGTAACCCCAAAAGCTTTAGCTGTGGTAACAACCAATAAGACAACAATAAAGTAAATAAAGGGATTTATTAAATATAAATCAAAAGTAATTTAGGAAAATAAATACATACCGTATTCACTCTTCTGTGGATTGTTGTCCACACCAATTATTCGTGATGCACCTCTTAGTTTGGCAGCTTGAGCAACCTAATTGAAAGGAAAGTTAATTACAATTTGGAAAATATTATCACTCATCTTTAGAGAAGCTAAGATAGATACAATTACCAAGTCCTATACTTACAGACAGGCCAACAGTTCCAAGACCAAAAATCACCACAGTTGATCCTTTTGACACATCAGCAACATTCCATACTGCTCCCAGACCTAATGTTGAAATGGAATGAGTCCCATAATCATTAAACAATGAATAATTTTTCAATGAAATTAACAACACAGTAAACACTAAGTGGAACCTAAGGCTCTGACAGTGTCCAGTAACAAAAGTCCATGGTAAATTATATGTGATCCATAAGAAAGAGAAAGAAAATAAGTCCAGCATTTGTGTTATGGCCTACAATTTCATCCGATGACACTTACAACTAACAATTGTTTCAAGGGCATGAAATGCTCACCTATGTCAGTCACAATGGCTCAAGCATCATTAAATTTAATCTTTAAACATTTAATCCTGACCAATCATTTCTGGACTTCTTTTATTAATAATCCAGATTACAGTACTGATTTTTGGATCATTCTACATTGAATTATAATAAAATTGATTGAAGTTTTCTGAAAGTGCAGAAGCAATAACAAACCATCGAGTAAAATCTCCAAACTTTAATTGCATATCAATTTTTCAACAAATTATTGAGCTCAAAGTCGTTCATTATATTATATTTGTCTTCATTCAAAATTTTGTCATCAGCAAATTACAAGATTAAACTATATGAAACAAAAACTGATGAGGACATTTTACAGGGTAGACCTATCAGGCATCTATGAGCCAGGTGATGGAACTCTGCCCTAAAACAGCAAAATCAATTTAAACTAACAAGAATGCTACACCTTTGACTATCAGTGTAAGATACACAACAAGAATTTTCCAAAATGCCAAAGAACATAAGGAAGTCATTATCATTCTAATTAATTTAATAGAAAATAAGACCAATTCACTAGGTGATCTGCAGTTGAGAGGATCACTAGTAATGATTTTACACTTATATATTCACTTTGTTCAATTGCAGAGGCCATACTGTTCAGTTATAAATTCAAACTGCTGAAAACACACAGAAGTCATGCCTCCTCTAACCATCCACACAGAGTAGCAAGGAAAAAAAGTCAGATAACCTAGTGATTATTAAGCATTAACCTGTTACTACAGCAATTAAATAATTTAAGAACATGCTTTTCAGTTTTGAATGTTGATTACTAGAACTCCTTTCATCTATTCCTTTCCATTTCATAGAACTAACAATAAAAGTTTTAAACATCTACCTGCAGCAACTCCACAGCTCAGAAGGCATATTTTCTCAAGAGGTGCAAAGGGGCTGACTTTCACTGCACATCCTGAATGGACTACTGTATATTCACTGAAACTTGAAACTGCACAATAATGGTAAACAGGCTTCCCTTTTATTGAGAATCGTGTCTTCTGATCGCTATGCATTAAACCCCTCCTTTCCAATCCCAAAACTTGACAAGTATTGGTTTTTCCAGATTTGCAATGCCCGCATGCCATGCATTCTCCAATGAATACTGTTAGCACATGATCTCCCTCTTTGAATTCAGTCACTTCCAGTCCCACACTCTCAACAATCCTGCAAAATTATTGTAAATATTCAATATTTATAGAAAAAATTACACATCTTGTCATGGTTATTTCAAGTTTGTCCATGATGCAACAATGTATCATGTTTCAATGCATAGTGTAAAACTATCTAACATCATTAATATTCTGTGTATGTGCTGATGCTGCTGCAATCTCGTAGTTGATTATTGTCACTCTAATTGAACTTGGCATATCAGTATTTGATCCAATTCTCACACTAGCAAATTGGGTAACTCTTATAAAACAAAAAATATTCTTACTTAAAGTAAATAACCTAAGGATCAGTAGTGATTCAATAGTGCCGTAGTCCAAATATAGAACATTAAGTGTAGATTACCCTGATGCTTCGTGGCCAAATATGCGAGGAAATATGGCCTGCAATAAAAAAGTATCTTACATGAAATGCTTAACTCCATGTATTCATAAATTTTTAACAACAAAAATCATGACAAAAGGAAATACTCCTCAGCAGACTAATTCACCACACCATCAGCTTTTATAAAAGAACAGGAGGCATAATCTTGAGGAATGTAATATTCAATTCAAAATTTATTAGCAAAACTATGATCAATAATGTTAGACATTAACTTTGACAGGTACACTATATATCGCCTCAGATGCTATTCAATTACATCTCATAAGGTTGTTAGACAATTCTATCCAACATATGATTCCATTACTTATCATCAGTTTATCAATCAATTATTACAAAAGTCGATAATTTTGAATTGTATGTTAATCCATGATACAATGATAATGTAGAAAATCTTCGCAGTGTTAATGTATTCCAATTCAATTTTATATTTAGTACTCCAAAATATTCTTGAAAAGTAAGTTTTATGTAACAAATTCTCCCTAATATAAACATGATAACAAGACTTACATGAGATTCCCAAGCGGAGAGATCACTGCGACAGAGAGAAGTGGAGACAACCTTAATCCTAATCTCCATTGGTTGGGGAGGACTGACTTCCACTTCCTCCATCAGCAATGGTTCCCCAGCTCCCCATGCCACTGCAGCTGTTCCATGTTCCACACACCATTAACAAGAGCCAAATAAACAATGCAGAGACAGATATTAAACAAGAAAAATAAAAGGGTCGCTGAGTTTACCTCTGCAGGTGATGATTTGAGCGGTTGACATGAAGATGACAAGTTGGTGAGTGAAGAAGAATGAGAAAGTGGAAGAGAACTTGAAATAGTAGGTGGTAGGTAGGTAGAGTCTTTCAAGACAGGGTTAGTTGGTCTGGAATTGCTAAGAATGTAGTTTTGTGGTTAATGTCACAGCATGCCACGTGTCATGGGACTCAATTTTTAAGCTTCACTCCGTTTATGAAAATTGGAAAAAATGGTTTCTGGTTTTATTTAAAATTAGAACTAGGATAATTGGCTTGAGCTATTTTGCAGGGCAGCAAAAACAAAAATCAATCTGTTATATTTTAAAATTTTAAATTTTGAAATAGAAAAAAAGGTAAAAAAGCATCATGTCTTGTAACTTTAATTATGACGAGTGAACAATTTTATAAACACTAAAACAAAATTACAAATTATTTATTTTTGAGAAAATTATTATTTGAAAATGTTTGAATCTGAGAGTTCAATTATGACCGACTAAGGAAAGATGGAAACTTAATATTTTAATTTACCTTCAATACATCTATTAAAATATAGTTGCCTTACAATTAATTAATAGTGTAAATTGTTAATAATTTTAAAAAAATTTGTTTTAATCTCCTAATAAAATAGAAAGATGAATTCGCAGAAATTTATAAATAATAATAAGTTAGAGCTATTTATTTTATTTGGATAGAGTTTCCATATTCTGGCATAACCCTCGGCGTAATTTTGCTAATAAATTTTGTTGCAACTATTGGGGCCAGAAAAAGCTAGGTTAAACTTATATTTTGGTACAACTTCTATGGTAGAACTTAATCCATAAGCTTGTCAAAAAAAAAAAAAAACTCTTAATCCATAAGAGTTCCTACCCAAAATTTATGATTGTCCCACCCCAAATGCTTCTATTATCAAATCTGAGTGACAATACTGCTTTAAAAATGAGTATTTTATTTAATATTTTAAATTAATTATAATATCATAAATGCTTTTGCAAAAAATATTTTTGACATTTATTTTCTTTATGAATTTAATTGATATATTTTTAGACTGATATTAATATAAAAATCTTTTGAAATTGATAATATATACCAATTAATTTCTCACTCGTTAATTATTTATTATCGTATGCCAAAAAAAAAAAAAGGCAATAAGTGCTGCAATAATCAGGGTGCCAGAGTGTTGTCAGCATTACATAAGAGATAAGACTACTAAATATTATTCTTAACATTTCTTTACTAAAACATAAAGAACAACACGATTGCTGCAATAATCAGGGTGCCAGAGTGTTTGATCCACCCGACCAATAGTGAAATTATTCATTGCAGCTTCTAAGAAGTACTCAAGAATGGCATCTGGAATCAGAAAACACTATTTAGTACTATGTTATGGATTGAAGTCCCAAAAAAGAGGGAAAAGGAATGGAATCCTTTACCATTTCGGAGTTCTCCAGCCAAAAATATTGTTGTATTAGGTCCAGAGAGCTGCATAAGTGTCTCTAGCAGATCCACAACTGCCCTCTCACTGTACACTACATCAGATCCCAGCACTGAAAACAAGAAATCAAGCATTGAATCAATAAGAAAATTCATATATTTAGTTGGAAACCTAAAGTCATCTCATGGATGGCACTTACATTATTAGCCCAGAACTCCAAAATGGACAATTATTGAATACAATGGCATTTTAATAAAGAGCCTTATGATGCTATAATGTAAGAAAAAACAAATTACAATTTTACTATGAAGCCAAATATAAAATTTTGTGACACCATGATGGTATAAATTGCAACAACATTATCTAATAGCTCTAATTTTAATCTTGTAAAAATGGTTATATAAGCAATGATCACACAATCAAAGAATCAATGATTAAAAAAATTAAAAGTAACAAAAACGAATGCTAGCAAAGTATCATCCGCGACACGGGTAATTCAAATATTTCACAAGGCATACAAATCAATGGAAGAAAAAGATACAATTAACTACAAATCTATTTTAGAATGATAAATGTAAACACAATTCAGAGCAATGCAAAACTGGGACATATTTAACAAGTAACAAAAACAAATTTAAAAAATTAAAAGTAACAAAAGCTAATGCTAGCAAAGTATCATATGAGACACAGATAATTCAAATATTTAACTAGGTATTACAAATCAATAGAAGAAAAAGTCACAATTAACTAAAATCTATGTTAGAATGGTGACTGTAATCACAATTCAGAGCAATTCAAAACTGTGACAAGTTATAAGTTTTCCGGTGACAGTATTTGAATTTTGTTTGTTCCCTGTCAGTTGTTAGATGTGCGAAGGGGCTGAGGGCAAATTATTACCGTAATCTGGCATGGGGTCAATGATTTCTGCATCAGGATCTTCTCCCCATGTGAGTTCAGCTGCTGTTACAGAACCCCGTAGAGAAACATGTTTCATGTTGGTCTCAATGTTCTTTCTCAGTAACCTCAGCCTATCTGGCAGATCAGTAAGAATGACCTCGCCACCCAAAAGAGCTGCAATGCAACTAAGGAAGAAAAAATAAGAAAAGTGCATCGTAGAATGAGTAAGAACAAACTAAAAAATAATTTTTCACCGTTTTTTAGACAACTTAGAGATAGTTTGGATAAATTTCTGGGTTCGGAACAAACATTTGTAGAAAAAGAAAATGAGATGAACCAAGGACAAAAAAAAGACTAAACTTTCTCCGAGGTTAAAATCAACTTATGAACCATAATTTACAGAGTAGCTTATGAAAAAATTGTGCATAAATATTTTAACTTGTAGGAGAAGTTTGATTCATTTTAATATTTTACCTCCTTAATTCATATTATTTTCTTTTCCTATAAGGGCTTATATTGAAGTTTATCCAAATTGTCTCTTACTTGGTCATAAAAAACAATGCCAAAGCATAAAACTCTACATTCCTATTTCATTAAATTCATGTCGAAAAGGACAATAGCTAATCAAGAAATTATTGACAAGCTATAGCTATTTGGCATGAACTAATCAACAAGAAGAGTGAGATTGCAATTGTACTTACCCAACCAATCCACAACCGGATCCCAATTCAACAATCTTCTTGCTCTGAAGTGCAAGTATCCCTGAGTCAACAGAATGCTCCAAAAACTTCCCCAATACAACTCCACTGTCCCACATCACCGCTCCAGTTACTCCAGGCGTTCCCTTAAATCAAATTCCAAAATACCATAACTGTGAGCTGAATTCAACAATAACCAGGTCATGGTATGAAGGTAAAGCACTATTAAATCTTAAAATTAAAACCAACAATCAACAATTACAAAAGGCAGACTAAAGCAGAAGCTGTTTGAGAACTAATGTAAATTATCCAGGTCAAGATAACCATTGCCCATTGCAAGCATAACTCAATATAAAACCAAAACTTGAAACTACGCCCCCTTTGTCCCTCAATCACTACAAACACGTAGTGACAACAGCACAGGAAACACACCAACACATATTACAGTTAAGTTAGTTTCTTCGGTTAATTGAATTTTGTTCCGATATGATGTAACAGTTTGTTAATTTCCTCCAAATTCAGAGCTTCAGTGACACATGCCATCAACAAGGGAAGTAGCAAGCTTCTAACTTTAAACAACAAAAATCGCCATCATGGTGTTTTATAAAATGGTTAATCACGTTCGTTTTTTTTTTTTTTTGTGGGGGGGGGGACTGGGTCATCATGCTATAAGTTATGACCATAATGGCATAATAAAAATCAAAGCTTTTACTAATAGCCTCTAACTAAAGCATTGAGGGTGAGGGAGTGAGAGATACCAAGGAAGAAGGGGATTGAAGAATGGAGAGAGAGTGGCCACAAGAGTCGAGGGAAAGTTGCAAAGAAGAGTGAGAGACAAAGGCGTTGGGTTTGGAAAGTGTAGGTTGTTGAATACCCCAAAGAAGCATGGTCTCCTCCGCAGCAGATTCATCCCCACCAACCACCAACCGAACCTCGCCACCGTAAGAGCCCAACTTCACCATTGGTGCCACTGTTTCCTCTTCGTCTTCGTTGCTGTTCGCCATGCTGTCCTCTCTCTCTCTCTCTCTCTCTCTCTCTCTCTCTCTCTCTCTCTTTCTGTTTTGGATTCAATTTCACTTTGTTAGGCCTTTTCGGTTTGGCCATTGAGAACAGACCTATGGGCTGTGTTGGTTTACCCAATAATTCTGGGTGATTTACTTTTGGCACTTACATTTTGCTATTGCCACCTTTTATTTTGTTGAGTTTTCAAGTTTGCCCTTTCAATATTCTGATAAAATTATACCTTTTCGAGAACAAGTGGTTTCAAATCCACTCTCCTAGAATACACAATTTGATCTAAAACACATTAATTATATAATATTTTTTATAAGTCATTAATTATAGACCTTGTGTTTAAGAGCAAAATACTCAACCACTTACACCAAATGCTTTTACTAATTATGCTTTGAAATTTAAATATAGTTAAACTATTACTAAGGTTAATTTCAAAAACACCAACATCATAAATAAAAAAATACAACACACAAGGTTTCGAACCACTACCATATACTTCCAAAACTAGCAATCATACCACTAGATGAGACCCACATTAACATTAACTTGTCTTTCAACACACTTTCTTTTGATTTCCTAGTATATTTTTGTTGTAAATTAAAAAATGAAGAGACATAGTGGTGTGTGCAATGACATGTTTCAATTTTTTAAATGGAGACATTTTATAAATTTTGAAAAATGAAAAATTAAAAACTAAAAATTAAAACTAAAATTTCAAAATTAAAAATATATAATATAAATTTAAAATTAAAACTAAAATTTAAAATTATAAATTATAAATTTAATTTATATATTTATTAATATTTTTTAATTTAAATTTAAATTTAAATTTGAAAATTATAATATAAATTTAATTTATTATTTGCAACTTTTAATTCTTAATTTTAATCTCCATCTTTATTTAATTATTTATTTAAATTAAAAATTATTCATAAATATATAAATTAAATTTATAACTTTAAATTTTATTTTTAATTTTTAATTTTAAATTTATATTTTATATATATTTTTAATTTTCAATTTTTAAATTTTAGATTTTAGTTTTAATTTTTAGTTTTTAAATTTTAAATTTATTTTTTATATATATAATTTAAATTTATATTATAAGTTTCAAATTTTAATTTAAATTTTAATTTCTATCTTTATTTTTAAATTTATTTAATTCTTTATTTAAAGTAAAAAATATTAATAAATATATAAATTAAATGTATAATTTATAATTTTAACTTTTAGTTTTAATTTTTAGTTTTTAATTTTTTATTTTTCAGAATTTATAAAAATGTCTCCATTTAAAAACTTGAAACATGTCATTGCACACACCACCATGTCTCTTCACTTTTTAATTTACAACAAAAATATACTCAAGAACAAAAAGAAAGTATATTGAAAGACAAGCTAATGTTAGTGTGGGCGCTTGGTTTAATGATATTATTGTTAGTTTTGGGAATGCATGGTACTGGGTTTGAATCCTTGTGCTTGTACTTTTTATTTGTGACTTTGGTGTTTTTGAAATCAACCTTAGTGATAGTTTAACTGTATTTAAATTTCAAAACATAACCACTAAAAGCGTTTGGTGTAGTGGTTGAATATTTTGTTCATGTAAAAATAAAAATATTCCATTTGCATATCAAATGATATGACATTATTCTCTTTGTTTTGAATGGTTTGCTTCAAAACATATTAGCTATATGATTTTATAAGTCATTAATTATATAATATGAAATGTAAAAATAAAAATATCCCATTTTCATATCAAATAATATGAAACTATTCTCTGTGTTTTTGAATGGCTTGGTTCAAAACATATTAGCTATATAATCAAAATCATTTGATTCTAAATGTAATTTATTTTTTTCATTTTGAACCAAGTAACACTTTGATCACAACACATTGACTATATATATTCATAATAAATTAATTTATAGGAAGTGTGGGAAAGATGGACTCTTTTTTAGAGAAGTGGAAAGGATGATTGGCATTTTGGGTTTGGAGGTTGTGGTAGTTATGGGGACATCGTGCTGTCATTGAAGTCATGGGGTGGAATGGGTAGTTGGAGGCAACGAGGGAGAAGAGATAATTTTCGTATTTTAAATATTTGGATGTACAAATAATAATATTTTTTTAAGAAGAAAATAGACTTCATTTACTCATTTTTTGCTTTTTTTTTCTACTTTTTTGTGGACCTCTTAATGCTACATCATCTTTAAGATCAATTCTAATTGTATTTAGTTTCTCATTTCAATTAGCTGAAAACCGAAAAACTATTTAAAATAATTTCAGTTCAAGTTGGATAACAGAAATTTAAGAGTTTTTTTATATGTTTATTCTTCCTTAATTAACGCAATGTCCTCCCACTAATTCTCTCTTGTCACATTATACAACCTTTTCTTTCATTTTTCTCTCATTCATTAGTGTAATTATAGAAATTTATAATATAAATATATAATTATAGAAAATTATAATTTAAATATGTAATTTAAAATTTATATATTTAATTATAAAAATTATAATTTAAATAATTATAGTAATTTATTATTTAAATATGTAATTACATAAATTTATAATTTAAATATGTTATTATATAAATTTATTATTTAAATATATAATTATAATAATTTATAATTCAATATAAAATTAATTTATATTATTAAAATTATATAATTATTTTAAATACATCATTGTTGATCTAATATTAATGAAACCCTTATTTGTCATTTTACATCTTTTAACTAGTTGATCAGCTAGTTTTACTGAACACTTATAACTAGTTTTTCAACTAACTTTTAGCTTTTGACTAGATTTTCAACTTTCAACTAGTTTTTCCAAACACACTTTCTATTTTTTATTTCAACAAAGATCACATTTTGTAATCTTAGAACACTTTTGATAGATTCTGCAAAGTCATATCATCAAATTTAATATTTATTTTAAAATATTTAAATTAAATAATTATATAGTTTAGTTGTCAAGTAAATTTAGAACAAAATAAGAAATATTAATAACTCTATTTTTTATGAAAAAATAATTTAAATATACAATAAAACACAGCATTGATAAAAAAATACAAACATAAAAATTAAATAAGAAAAATTAAATTTCAACACATTTTTCTGATCCCACCCTCTTCCAACTCCATTTCAACTTTTTCACCTTTCCGCGTGCCCCCTCTCTTCTCTTCCTCTTCCCCTCACCTTTCCTCTTTTTCCTCCTCCTTCTTCTTCTTCCTCGTGCCCCCCTCCCTTTGTCTTCTTTTTCTTTCTTCCTCCACTGCCACCGTCACCAACTGTGACCCCTCCACCGCCACCACCCCAACTACAACCCCTCCTTTGCCACCAAACCTTATTCTTCTTCTTCTTATATTTTTATTTTCTTTTATTTTTGTTTTGTTTTTTATTTTGTTGTTGTTAGCTATACACTTCTTCTTCCTTCTCCTTCATTTTGATTTCTCATTTGTCGTTCTGTTAGTGCGCACTTGCGCCTATTTGTTGGGAGAGAGAGTGAATAATTTTTTTTCTTCGAAAAAAGTGTTGATCTTGGATGTTCTTTGTGGACACACGAGTTTCAATAGCAAAACCAAATATGATTTAAAAATTACGGCTATCAATATTTATTAAAGAAAACATAAAAAAAAAAACTTAAATAAGAAAAAATGGTTAACAAAATCAAATTTAGAGTTCAAATTCAATTATACATAAGAAAGATATTAGCATCCTACTATTTTCATCATAAAAATAATAACCTGTCATTAATTAAACAAATTTTTTAACTTTTAAAATATTTATTTTATCCTAACATAAAAAACTAATACAAGATTCTATTATGATCATTATTATTATAAAAATATTGTTTATGAAAAAATTATTATTATTATGCACAACCATATTTTAATATTATATTTTAGAAAGGAATGTTGCAATGGAGAATTAAAACTTAAATATTCTTCTTACTACGCATGTGTTGTCATATTTTATTTTTAATACTACTTTGTTAGGATTTCTGAAATGGAAGCTCATACGTTTTGAAATTTTTAAATTAAGAGGAATATACACCAAAATTCAAACTATTAAAACATTTTTATCTCAAACTAACAATTTAAAATTTAAAAAAGTTAAAGAGTTTCTACTTGATAAGTTAGGCTACCATTCAACAAAAATATTATCAACCAACAATATTCTCCGGACTAAATAATGTTACGAGAATGCTTTGGATAATTTTTTTAAAAAATATTTTTTTAAGAAAAAAACATAAAAAAATTAAAAATTTTTAACATATTTTTTTAAAAAAATGATATATGACTTTTTACAAATTAATTTTAAAAATTTAATATTTTTAAAATAAGTTATGTCAGATAACTTCAAACTATTAACTAAAACTAGTTTAAAAAAAGCCTCACTTTTTTTTAAAAAAATTATAAAAGACCTTTTTCATTTTCTTTCCATTTTTTTAAAAGCACTTTTAAAAAACTTACCCAAACGAAATATAAAAGTATTCCCTAGAATGAACTAAAATATTAATACTCAAAAATAAAAATGTAAATTAATTAGTGCATTAACTTAACAGGGTAATTTTGCACATAACTTAGAAGATGGAGTAGCTACCACACCATTATTGTTAGTCATTATTTTAAAATATCAACGTTTAGGAGTGTGATATAGAGTGGGGATTAGCCTTAATTTAAGCTTATAAATATCAATCAATAATACAACAAATTGTAAGGCATTAATTGAACAATCATGAAGGACGGACAAGTTATTTTCATTGTTATACTTTTCCAACACTTTCAGGTTTTTGTTACAACTTTTGTTTGGTACCTTTCATTTATAGCTTTTATGGTTTGACTTCTCTTTCGAATCCTGCTTTTGAACACAAGATGGAATAGCATAAAAGCCCAAAGTTGACTAGGAAGAAGGAGTTATGTGTAAATCAATGTCTTCGCAATCCACTAATTACTTTCTTTGCCAACCTAATTTACTTGACTGACAACCTTCTAAAATAAGAGCAAAAAAGTTGTAATATCGTGAGTGTAAATGTGGGAACCCTTTATTTTTTCTCACAACTTTGCTTGCTCTTTCACCTAATGGATTTCTTTTCATTTCTTTCTAAATAACTTGTAAGCATAACCAACTATTGGATTACTTGTACCATTTTCTTTTTTTGCAATTTTTTTTTTGCTATAAATTCAATTATTCAACCCAAAAATATTTACATGAATTTAAACAATTTTTTTTAGGAATATAAATTATTTTATATGTAAAATAAAATAAATTTAACCTTTTCTTAGAGAAAAATGAGTTACTTCAGATACAACTTAAAATATTATTAAAAAATCGTGGATGTTAGCATGTGACCAAGCTATCACGACTAATATGAGTTATTTGGTTAATTTGTCTCCGAATAAAACTTACCATTGAGTTTATCAAAGAAAAAACAAATTTTTATATTTAATTAAAAAAATGAAGATAAAAAAATCCCTAATGCGTAATTAAATTTAACCTTTATGGACTACTAATATAAAATATTTATATATCCATTAAAATTCATTCTCTCTTATTTTTAATTAAGAAAATTACGAAATGTAAAAACACGATATGAAATCGAATAACACTGTAAATTAAAAAAAATAAATTACACTGGCACACATTCTAATTCATTTAAAATAAAATAATCTAAATACACTTTCATACTTGGAGAGAATGGTTTACTTTGAATTGGAAGCTCGTTTTCCCAAATATATATTGAAGTTCATCCACCCCACTGAGTAGATATGGACACAATGTTTATGATTTTATTAGTTGTTTCCAAGTTTTGCAACCATCCATACCTGAATTCACAGTCAAAGCAGTTTGGCCATAAAAAGTATTACCAGCATGTAACAACTAATTATTAATTATGTTATATTTCTATTTATTTCCTTTTTTTAAGTTTTCTTGAATATTATTAACAAAAAGTCAAAATAAATTCTCAAAATACTGATATTTATTTAAAGAAATAATTTTTTTAATAGATACTTTTTATATGTATGAAAAAAAAATCATATCCTGATCATGATCATATGCTTAAAAAATAAAATTATCCGTCAAGCGTTTAACATGTTACACTTTTTTGGTATTTCTATTTATTTAATGGCATATGTTCAATACCGCACATAGTTCCAACCTTCAAATCTGAATTCAGCTACTATCACCAACTGTTGTCCATTGAAACAAATTTCAATTTGGATTCTCTAGTGAGTAACGCACACAACAGAGAATTTTTTTTCGAAATTATAGCATTTGATTAAAAGATAATAAGTTATTATTTAGATAACAGTTAACAAAAGTTCAAAGAACAATTTGAAAGATAACTATATTTCTTAAATATGTTAATAGGAATTAGATTTATAGTTTCATATTGGTTAAAGAGAGATAAACTTTAATTTAATGATATATATATATATATATATGTATGTATATATATTTATTTATTTTGGTGTGTGTACAAAGTCAAAACTTAATACAACCTTTGAGAGTTGATACTTTAACTCTGCATTTTATTTTCAAAATTGTACTGATTACATGCATCATAACTCCTCATTTAATTAAATCCATTATATACAACAATTATGTGACAACTAACTAACCCACTTCTCATTCTTAAGTTTCAATGCAAAACATTGCTTCAAGTTGCAGAACCTAATCCCCACCCTAAAATCCTAGGCACTAGAATTTTGACTAACATCGCATCCTAGGGAATTCAGTTTGTTAGTCACTATCATGAACAATATCCAACCTAGTTTCCTTTTCTGAACTCTTAAGAAGAGGAATAGAATCATAGTAGTGGCTAAAGTTCTTCTGATCTCCATAAGCAAATGGTTCTCCTATGCTTTGCAATATTTGTAGAGCCTCCTTCATGGAAGGCCTACTAGCAGGAAGTGTAGCAGTGCACATGATCCCAAGTTTGAAAACAGTGCACATTTCATCTGAGTAGACGGCTTCCATGACATCTTTGTCTAGCAATTCTTCAACATTGCCTCCAATCAGAATGTGACGCCATGCCCACTCTGAAAGAGATGAGTGTTGGTCTCCGTAGTTAGCTTCTTTACCAGTAGTCAGTTCCAATAGGACTACCCCAAAGCTAAACACATCAATCTTTTCACTAACTCGGGTTGTTTGAACATATTCTGCAATTCAAATATGAAAAAGTTAAATTGAGAATAAAGTTGTGTGCCTATGGAGAAAAAAAAGGAATAAACCTCTACATTGTGCTATGATTAAAAGTCTCAGTCACTTTAGTTTCTGAATTTACATCATTCTAAATATACTTTATTCTCTAAAATACAACTGCTTATTTTAGAGCATCCATATCTTTCCCCCCCTCGTTGCTTACACACAAAAGACTAAAGTGAATGATGTTGTATTGTTGTGTAAACTCAAGGTCTAAAAGTGAAAGTTTTGTAAATCAGAAACTAAATAACTGAATCTTTTTATGGACTAAATCACTAAATTGAAGGTTTACTCAAATAGTCAAAAGGGACAGACAGAATATAACTAAGCAAAAGCAACATATTTGATAGTTAGGAAACAAAAGGATTGGGATGTCACTGACCTGGAGCAATATAGCCAAATGAGCCAATCACAGCTGACATGGTGTTAAGTTCCCCTGGCTTGATTAACATCTTAGCTAGTCCAAAATCAGCAACTTTTGCATTGAATTGAGCATCCAAAAGGATGTTGCTGGTTTTTATATCTCTATGAACAACAGGTGGTGAACAGTCATGATGCATGTAGCTCAAACCCTGAGCAACCCCAATGGCTATTTTCAACCTCTTTGGCCAATCAAGGACCACTTTACTAACAGAACCTGACTTAACCTCCTTGTGCAGCCACTTGTCTAGGCTGTGATTTTCCAGATACTCGTACACAAGGAGCATAGAATCCTCATTAGACATACAACACATCAACTTCACGATGTTGGTATGACGAATATTGCTCAGTATTCTAACTTCTGCACGGAATGAGTTCTCAAGCTTATGGTCTAACTTCCTGCTATTCCGAATCTTTTTCACAGCAGCATAGCCTAAACCAACATCAATACGGTATACTGTACCAAATCCACCACTACCAATAATGTTTTGTTCTGTCATTGATGAGATAATACTATATTCAGTGAAATTCAGCCTCTGAAAGGAAATGAGCTTCCATGAGTTGTCTAATTCTTGATTTCTTTTTCTGTGAAATCTAATAAGCAGGACTGATGCCAAAAGGGCCAGTAACAAGGCAACTACCACCAAACCTATAATCAAACCAATAGACCAAGATGAGCCTTTGCTTGTTCTTTGAAGGCCAGAATTGCACAAGGCAAGGTTCAGTGCTGGTGTATCAGCACAAAGACCAGAATTGCCGAAAAAGCTATCAGCAAACACAGAATTTTGTAACTCCCATGGAATTCTCCCAGTCAAATGATTATAAGACAGATTGAGATTGGTGATTCTGTGAGATAGAGAAGGAATTTGGCCAGAAAATTCATTTTCTGATAGATCAAGTTGACTAAGGACAGGTAACTGACCAATTTCATGAGGAATTTGTCCAGAGAGTTGATTTTGACTCAAATTTAGAGTTACTAAGGATTTCCATGATATTATGTCTGATGGAAGTGCCCCAGTGAGCTGGTTCTGATCAAGCAACAAAGTTGTTAACTTAGGAAGAGCTGTTAGCTCTTTTGGAATACTTCCATTCAAGTAGTTCTTACTGGCATCAAACACTACTAAATTAGTCCATGATGACCAATCGCTTGGAATTCCACCAGAAAACTGATTGTAACTTATCTCAAACCTTGAAACATTCCAAGATAGCCTTTCAGGAAGCACACCAGTGAACTTATTATGGCTCACCATGAAATTTGACAAATTGAAGAATGTCCAAAGACCACTAGGAATGGTACCAGAAAACTCATTATTGTGAGCTTTCAGTTCCAGCAAACCACTGCAATTTCCTAGTGATTCTGGCAATTCACCATCCAGATTATTTTCATAAACAGACAAGTTACGTAACATCCCATGATAGCACAAATTCTC
This sequence comes from Psophocarpus tetragonolobus, assembly GCA_037954015.1. Lineage (NCBI taxonomy): Eukaryota > Viridiplantae > Streptophyta > Magnoliopsida > Fabales > Fabaceae > Psophocarpus > Psophocarpus tetragonolobus. Next base: position 5,331,868 of record CM075696.1, read on the forward strand.
TGGTATCGTCCCAGTAAGACTATTGGCTGCAATCAGAAAGGTTTGGAGCTTTGTGTAACGGCCAAAAGCAGGAGGAATAGTACCTGATAAGTTGTTGAAAAACACGTGAAAACTTTTTAGAGCTGGAAGATTAGCTAAGCTTTCTGGTATCGCACCTGACAAGCCATTCAAAGACAAACTCAACCATGATAACTGTTGGAGCTTTCCAAAATCATCAGGTATTTTCCCTGTAAGATTGTTCCTTGCAAGATCAAGGTTGATCAAGTTCAATGCCTCAACTACACTAGGTATCTCCCCAGAAAGCCCGTTTGCATAAAGATACAGTGTGGTCAGATTCTTCAGCATGAACAAACCACCTGGAAATCCTCCAGTTAAGCCATTTTTTGACATATCCAGCTTCTCCAAAGCCACCATATCTCCAATGGTGTCAGGGATTTCCCCAACCAAGTTGGTGCTATACAGATAAAACACCTTCAATTTGCTGAACTTGGTCAAGTTCCAAGGTATCTTCCATTTAGGAAACTTGAAGTTAGAGGACAAGTCCAAGTACTCAAGGTTGGACAAGTTATGAATCTCAGCAGCAACAGTACCATTGAGTAAGCAAAACCGAAGATTAAGTTGTCTCAATTGCTTTAGCTTTCCAATACTAGCAGGAACATCACCATGGAAATTGGTGGAACCAAGGTTGAGATATTGCAAATTAGCACCCAATTGATCAATGTCATGAGGAACATTGCCATCAAAATTGTTCATGGAGAGGTCTAGGTACTCCAATCTGGAGCACTTATAGAGAGATGTAGGGAAGTCACCAGGGATAAAGTTGAAGCTGAAGTCAAGTCGTGTGAGGTTGGTGAGGTCACAGATGAGGGATGGTATAGTTTTGGTGATGTTGAAGTGGGAGAGAGTGAGGGAGGTGACTGAATCTGTGGTGCACGTGATCTCAGGCCAAGAACAGTGAGAGGAAGTTGAAGTCCAGTGGGAGAGGAGTGGAGGGTCTTGCAGGTATTTCTTTATGTTTAACAAAATTGAATGTTCTTGATCATACAAAGATTGTGAGCATGTGTTTCCCAGGAAGAAGAACAAAATTAGAAAAGAGTAACATGGAAATTTGATACATGATTGAATTATTGGTATTGTCATTTAGATGTGTGTTCTAACTAAGAGACAGAGATAGCAAGTTTTTTTCTGGTTAAGGCGTGTATGTGCTGCAAAGAGAGGAGAAGATGATTTTGGTCAGCACTGCTCTGCTATGATAAATTTTCAATGTGCACACCAAAAAGTCGAAAATGGTTGGCTTGCTTTGACCATTGAGACAATTCACACGTTACTGTACTTATATACATTTTTTATCATTTTATTTTATTTTGAATTCTGATTAGCAGGTATATATTAGTTGAAAAATCAATATGATATGATTGGATATAGTTAAGTACTTAACTATGTTCAGAGAGCTGGTCTCAGATTTTATTTTTTATCTCTTTTTGCTCTAAACAGTTGATCTCAGATCTATAATAATGAAATACTAACATTTATTGAAATATGTCAATTCCTTGAATAAATGATTGGTCCTTAGCTTATGATAAGTGATACCTGAGCACCCAAAGGAAAGAATATTATTTGAAAAATGATATATTTTTAAAAATATTATGATATTAAAAACTCATGATAATAATATATTAATAATATTTTCATAAAACTTCATTTGTTTAACGAAAATTTGATGTTTTATTTTTTAAATAATGTCCTAATGTTATTTGTTAATATTTTACTCATATATTAAATAAAGTAAATTATTTTGAAAATTAATGTGTCATTAAACTAATGTTTTAAATTTTTATTAGTAAATTATTATTTTTAAATAAAATAATTATCAAATTTTTAATTTACAGTTACCATCATAACGTCCTAATTTTATAAAATTTGGAGAAATTAATTTAATAATACTTTTTATTAAAAGTTGATAATAAAAATGATAAGAAGCTTCTGCGCAATTTCTATCGTTTCCGGTCAGCCGTTTCCTTTCCTCTGCTGAACCTTTAATTATACATGAAGTAAAAATAACAACAACATCTTTCTGGATGATGGTGACGTTGACAAGGACACTCAGCTGTGAAACAAATCAATAGTGATAAAATAACTTAATAATTTTTTTAGTCAATCTAAAATAGGATATTTTATTTTCTAAGTTTTTTAGTTTCTATTAATTTTTATTTGAATAAATTATAATAACATTATTGTGTAATTCTATACGCATTTTTTTTAATCTTTTTAAATAAAGTTGTATTTGTGTTTGTGTAATACACTTCACTCTTATATATTTGGAAAGAGCAAAATAGGTAGTGTTTGTAAGAAAAAATACAGGAATTTTAAAAAATTATTCTTAATCTTAATACATATGTGAACTTTTGAAAATGGTGTAAAACTATCTAGAGATAAGTCATACTCTTATAGAATGAATTATTTGGTTTTTAAAAAAATCTTCTAATCTTTAATAGGGAGTAAAAATATACAAAGACTAAAATAAAAAAGTATCATATTTGTGAAATGATATCTGTCTCTCCTTGCTTTGTGTAGTTGATTCAGATGCTAGCATAGCATTAGTTCAAATGTTTGCATATGTTAGTATTGCATCTTAACCTATTGTTGTTTATTGTCAATTAGACAGTGTCTTGGGTCGCACTTTAGGCTTTAGTTTGTTACAGGTGTGTGGTATTGTATATAAGAGAGGTTATTTCTCCTTTTTTAGATGGTTGAAAGATAACTTAAAATTCTTTAAGTTTCCTGTAACTCATTGAGATAGTGTTATGAAATCATTGATAGAATTTCCTCTAACTCTAATACACAACTTGTTGCCGATAATGATTGTCTATGGTTATAGATGGGAGCTTCATTTAAATTTGTTGTGTGTTCTACGACATTTTCATTTCTTATTTCGTTGATTGTATTTCTAGTGAATTTAGAATTAATTTCACAACATTTATGTTGGGTCGTAATCAATCATTAACATAGGCCTAATGAATTTGGGATTTAATTGAAATTGTATTCCAATGATTTGCTAGGCCTAAATGACCTGCAACCAACATCAATCCAAACGAAGTTCAAGTGAAAAAAAAAAAAATCAAATAAGGGATGCATTTTAAGTCAAAATGCTACAATTTCAATTAAATTTAGTTCATCACTTAAATGACTTTTTTACTTTGTACAAAAAAATTAACTAATTTTTATTTTATTTTTATATTTAAAATCATTGATTATATTTTTTATATTTTAAAAATTATTTATATGCATTATCAACATAAAAAAATAATCTTATACTATCAGTAAATAATCATTATTTTTATGACGTTTAAAAATGATTATTATAAAAATTAATAAACATATCATAATTTTTTTAAACTAAGTAATAGTTACAAAATTAATAATTAAGTAATAGTGTAAAAAATTATATTATCTGTGGATAAATTATTTACTATTTTTTATAAATATCCAAACTTTGTGATATGATATTATCTCTTCTGAATTAGTAAAGGAGATTTAGGCTCTATTAGTTAAGCATATGTGTGAATGGTTGAAAATCTCCATGATACTATTTTTAATTTCTAATAAGACAAAAAAAATTTAAATTATTTTTAACTATTTAATATATTTTACAAATGGACACCTTAGGTTATGTGACCTTCCCTTTAGCATCTACGTGACAATTTTGTGTAATTTAAATAACATGACTATGTAAAGATATATGACATATATATATGATTGACCTGTATGGGTTAATTTTACCTAAAAGTGTTACATATTACTTTGAAAATATTTTTAATAATTTTAGGTTTAGAGTGTATTTGAGATACTGAAAAAATTAAAATTATATTAATAATTAATTATATATAAAATAAATTATTTTAATAATTAATTAAAAACAGTTTTTATTTGGGTGAATTTACTTAAAATTAATTTTAAAATAATTATTTTTATTTAAATAAACCAACATAGTAAAAAAGTGTAAAAAACACATGGAAAGAAAAAAATATTTAAAAATAATAATAGATTATAAAAATACTTATTTTTTCAAAAAAGTAATATTTTTTTTATTTAAGCTAAACTACCAATCATCTTGTCATTCAAAAAAAAAAACCAATCATCTTGTTTTTTCACATAAATAGTTCAAATGATGCCAAATCAATGGAAATTTTAGTTTTCCAAATTAACTATATTTTTTTTTTGTAATTATGTGATTTTAGTCTTCTAAATTTTAGTTTTATCAATTAAATTATCCGTGTATCATAAATGTGTGATTTTAGTGTCGGGTGTTGATCGTCCAATTAAATCCCTTAGTTGTGTAATTTTAGTCTAAATATATTTGAACAAGAATTCTATACATCCACAAAATTACTAACAATATGCTAATTCCGTTCAATACCTTATCTTTTATTTAATTTTTTAAAATTTAAAATCTACCCAATCATATTTCACTACGTGATCTTCATATGATTTGTTATAAAAATTATTTTCACATACAGTTTTGCTAAATAAAATTAGAACTTCAATATACAAATATTAGGCCATATAACAGACTACATAATTCTCTCTCTATATATTATTTATAGAATATTATTAATTATACCTTTAATAATAATTATCATATTTGGAAGCAGTTTTTCAAAATTATTTTTTAGAATATTATTTAAAATTAATAATATTATAAAATAAATAAACTATGTTACCCATTAAGAAGGATATCGAAGTGCTTGATAATGAAACTTACATAAATAATTTTACATGTCTAGAAATTAATTAGGCGTAAGCCTAAAAATAATTTTGCATAAACCTAAACATAATTTGGCTTAAGCCTAAAGATAAAATAAATATTGATTTTATATTATATTAAGTCTCTCCAAAATAATTTGGCTTAAGTCTAAAAACTTCTAGAAACACCGTGATACCATTAATTTTTAGTAGTTAATCATAATTTTTTATTTATGTAATTTTTAAAATAATAATTAGCAAAATTAATAAATTTACTATAAATAAATAATTCTAATTAAATTTCATTATAAAGATATCAAACAATTTGGTTAACTCTCTAAAACTTTCGTAACCTAGATTGTGCAACGAAAAAGATGTTAAGAAAAATGTTTTCTTCTTTCTATAATCTAGTTTATCTATTCACCTTGGTTACGAAATTATCTCCCAGGTTCCAACATTACCATTATAAATTTATGTAACTATGTTAGCTGTACTGTCAAACAAAAACTATGTTAGGTGCGGCATGCACAATTACTACTTTGAATCAAATCCACCAATCCACATGTAATAGTTCACATGTCACATCATTATATTATTAGAATAATATTGCATAAGGTAAAATTTAGGTCATATTTTCAGTCTTTTCCTAAAATAAGGTTATATTTTCAGTCTCATCTTTGTACATAACAAAAGAAAAAAATCATATAATTCTTTTTTAAATCTCAAACAGAACAATATAATCCTCTCAGAAAGAAAAAAATAATATAATATTTTTTGTGTAAAAGAATAATATAATATACGCTTATGATATTCTAGATATAGAAAAGAATATAGAATTGTTCTTTCTTTCGTTTGTAAGGTTTTTTCTTGGGTTTGGCCATTGCGTAACGAAATTGTTACTTCTAGAATGTGATGAATGCTTTTATTTTTTGTATCCTATCAATAGTTGAAGGCAGGTAGTTTATAACCATTCATATATCCTATTCAACCAAGTGAGATGAATGTTTTTTATTTAAGAAGAGAAAATAAAAATTTTTTATTTTGTTATAAATAAACAGCTACATAACTTAATCTTTACTCTTTTATTGTAGAGCATTTTTGTATTGTTTCCATTTTTTGTATTGAATATAATATATATATAAAAAGGTAATATAATATTTTTTTTTTGGGCGATAGAATAATATTTCAGATACTTTATTTTATTATTATTTTATAAATGGATAGCTTTTATTATTATTATTATTTCCCATGTTTAATTTCACCTCTTTCGTTAGACTCAATTTTCATTAGTCCTTTTATTTTAGGTGGATATATCAATACTTTTAGATTAGTGCAGAAGATAAATATGATACTTTATGTTATTCTATTCAATCAGCACTTCAGGATTAACCTTCTTATTTCCTTTCTGTACATATGAGCAAATTGCAAATAGGTATTTTTATTTTTTGCAGAGCATTGCGAATAGGTATCTTGATTTTTGTTTGACAAAATAGGTATCTGGATTAACAACTCAATTACAAATATCTAATTAATTAAGGTAGTTTCACCTTTAGACCTATACCGAGTAGTGTATGAATGTCATATGACTACCATAATTATTTAATGACACACTTACTATTAGCCTTAATCATGCCCATAACACTTACAAACATAAAGTGGGATAGTGCTAATCTTTTGTCCACATTAATAATGAAAATTAAAAACTATGCCGTAAAAGAAATTCGCTCTAGCAACCTTTTAAGATCATGTGAAACACTTCTTAAAAAAAAAAAGATCGTGTGAAATAGATAGACACATTCCCAAAAATGAAAAGATAAATTGACAAGAAGAATTATGCCATTTAATTTATATAGCAATTAATTCAATAAATTTTCTCTGTTTATCTCTCTCCATCTCATATTTTTTAAACTTTATCGTTCCGTCGTTCTCTTTATAATATCTTAGCGTTGTTGTTTACGTGTATTTGTATTTTTATTTTAATATATTATAATAATTTTAGAGTTTTAATTTAATATGTTTTTTAATAATATAATAAAATATAAATAATTCATAGTGACATTTTGTGTATAATAATTTTAATTCAGTATGTTTTTTTGTTTATTTATGTTAACATGATAGAAAAATGTTTGATCATCGACGAATATGTAAGATTTGTAATGAATGTGAGAAAATGGAGAGACAAGAGAGTTTGAATAGAATTAAGCATATTGTCAATGTGAGAGAAGTCATAAAATGTTTATAAGGGTAAAATAGTTATAAAATGTGGACATCAAAAGATGAATTTTCTTTATTAATAGTATAGATAATATATATATATATATATATATATATATATATATATTACAGATTATTGATGGTAGAACAATTATGATGTTGGATATAAATGTTTTAGAGTTTAATTGGTATACACTGTCAGTGTAAATGTTTTTACACTGACATTCCATCACAACTTTTCATTCATGCTAAGTTTGTTGATTTTACTAATTAGTACTTTAAAAGTCACATAAATGAAATATTATGATTGAACGTCGGTGTAAAAGTCATTTGCACTGACCATATATATCAATTAAATTCAATGTTTTAAAGTAATTTTTTCTTACATTATCTTTGGATAGTGAATTTTAAAAATACAAGAAATTTAAAATACATTAAATTTGAAATTTTTTCAATTCAAATGACTTTATTTTTCAAATTTTTTGTTTGGGTAAGGTAATTCAAATTATTGAATTTTAATTTTCTTGTTTGGATAGAGTATTTCAATTCCTACTAAAAATAAAAATTTATTTTACTAAACAATATTTTGAAACAATATTTATATTTTATATTATTTTTAAAAAGTAATATAAAATTTTATTTAAAAATAATTTTTTAGTTTCTAAAAAAAGTAATTTTTTACAATAAATAAATAGAAAAATCACAAAAGTAAACCTTACACAATTGGTTTTATTTTTTATGGCAAAATAAATGAAAAATAAATTTATGAAAAAATTTATTTTATTTTCTTTGCAAATCCATTTTATAAATTCTCCTTAATAATTTATTTTATATTTTAATTATTATAATTATTTTATTAATTTATATGAATATTTTAATTTTTTAAATATAATATTGGTGGGTTGGCAGGTCAGCCAACCCCGCCTTTGCCCCGCTAAATTGGCGAGTTAGGCAGGACAGACCAAAATGGGTAAACGACTGAATACACTAGTTTAACCATTAAAAATGAGGGTCAGTTTGTCAGTCAGTCCGCTTGGCCCACCCCGTTTTGATTTTAGTAAAAGAAAACTAGGTTTGAAGAATTTAAAATTCTTACTTTTTTTAAGGAATTTGAAATTCTACAATTTTAACTAACCAAAATGCTTTCTAAAATGCCTAAAATTTTAAATTCTTTTAAAATTCTTCGTCCAAACAAGGTATTTCATCTCAAAGCATTTGAAATTCTAAAATGAAATAAATTACCCTCTTAAAATTCCCATCCAAACACATTGTTAAGGTTATATGGTTGTTCTAGTGACAAAGTTTACGTTTAAGAAGACAAAGGTTGTGGGTTTCAATCTCCATTTTGACAAAATAGTTTATTTTTTAATTTTCTTTTAGGTAGAATAAGTATTTTGAATAGTGAACATCAAAAGGAGGAATTGCTTTTATTAATAGTATAGATAATATATTATAGATAGTAGAATAATTATGGATGTTGGATATAAATGTTTTAAAGTAATTTTTACCTTCAGCTTATATGGTTGGTCTAGTAGTAAAATACAGGTAGAGGTTGCAGGTTTGAACCTATTATGACAAAGTAGTTTATTTTTAATTTTCAAATAGGTATAAGGTTAGAATATGTATTTTAGAAAGTGAACATGAAAGGAGAAATTTCCTTTATTAATAGTATATAGATAGTAGGACAATTAAGTATGTTGGGTATAAATATTTTAAAGTAATTTTTTCTTAAGGTTTTAAGGTTGATCTAGTGGTAAAATTTACATTTGCTGACAAGAAGTTGCGGGTTCAAATTTATTCTATGACAAAGTAGTTTATTATTTAATTTTCAAATAGGTATAAGGATAGAATAGGTATTTTAAAAATGAATATAAAAAAGAGGAATTTCCTTTATTAATAGTATAGATAATATATAATATATAATATAAAATATAATATTATATATTATTGATTATACATATAAACTATAGATCGCATGATAATTAAGTATGTTGGATATAAATGTTTTAAAGTAATTTTTTTCTTAGGTTTATAAGATTGATCTAATGGGAAAATTTACATTTGACAATGAAGAGGTTGTAGTTTTGAATCTTTCCTATGACAAACTAGTTTATTTTTTAATTTTCAAATAGGTATATGGATATAATAAGTGTTTTGAAAAATAGACATGAAAATGGAGAATTTTCTTTATTAATAGTATAAAAATACATAATATAAAATATGATACTATAGATTATTGATTATACATATAACTTATAGATAGTAGACAATTAAATATGTTGGATATAAATGTTTCAAAGTCATTTTTTTCTTAAGGTTATAAGGTTGATCTAGTAGCAAAATTTACATTTAATAATGAAGAGATTGTGGGTAAATCCCTCCTATGAAAAAATAGTTTATTTTTTAATTTTCAAATAGATATAAGGGTAGAATAGGTATTTGGAAAAGTGAACATCAAAGGGAAAAATATCTTTATTAATAGTATAAAAGTATAGATAATATTATATAGTAAGATAATTAAGTATGTTGGGTACAATGTTTTAAAGTAGTTTTTTTAAGATTATAAAATGATCAAATGACAAAATTTACATTTTGGGAGAAAGATTGTGAATTTGAATATCTCTTATAACAAAATATATTATTTTTTAATTTTTAAATAGGTATAAAGGTAGAATAGATATTTTAAAAAGTAAAAAAAAATGAAATTCTATATAGATTTTGTTGTATAAATTATTATCATATAATAAGCATATTTTTTTCTAAAAAAGATCATAGCTTAGAGTCTCAGATATAAAAGTATTAAAATAGTTTTATATAGACGATTCCACGCTCACAATTATCCACACACTTACAATACGATCATTTGCACACCTACTTTTTTTTTTTAAATTACAAAAATTTTAAAATACACTCTAAACATCCAAAATCTGAAAATCATGGGTGCACACACCCCAAAAGTCACCATAACAACGATGAAACTTTACATCCTTATCCCTCTGTAATGTATACATGTTGGCTAAGAAGCTGTGCCCATAAGTCATTCACAATATGCGAATTAAATATTAATATGCTTTATAGTGCACTCACCAATTTCACATGACTTCGTGCTTGCAGATACTTATATTTATTTTCTTTGAACTTGATTCTTAATTGTGACATATTCAGGGTATGTACACAACATGCTTTTATCAAGTCTTCTTCATTAAAAGTCAATTTGTATTGTACAGCAAAATTTGACAATTTTCGCAGCAGTACTTACTTGCTAGAAACAACTTGCTCCAAACAATGCATCCCTTCATATTTGGTTTGTAATTTCAACTTTTTGCTAGTTAAAAGAAAAGGGTAACTGAAATAATTTTAATTTTATTAGAATAGCAAAAATTTAAGAGTTTTTTTAGGATTTATAGTTTTTTCAGAAAAGTTACTCCAAGTAGTTTTTTTAAAAAATATCTTATTTTCAGTTATTAGTTGATTTTATTTTACATGTTTACACTTTATTAATTAATGCATTGTTTCCCATTAATTATCTCATCACATTATATAATCTATTTGCTTAATTTATCTTTTTTCATTACTGTAATTATAGTAATTTATGATATAAATATATAATTATAGAAAATTATAATTTAAATATGTGATTTAAAATTTATATATTTAATTATAAAAATTATAATTTAAATAATTATAGTAATTTATTATTTAAATATGTAATTACATAAATTTATAATTTAAATATATTATTATCAAAATTTATAATTTAAATATATAATTTATTTATATTATTAAAATATGTTATAATTATTTTAAATACCTCATTTTTTATCTAATGATTAATGATCCTCTTATTTGTCATTTTACAACTTTAAGTTAGTTTTACCAAATATTTACAACTAAATTTTTAGCTAGCTTTGAGTTAGCTTCTAACTTTCAACTAGTTTTGTCAAACACGTCCTTAGTTTTCTCATGAATTTTTGTTTCTTTAGTAGGAAAAGTTCCACCTTTTAACTTGTCTTGTTTTATTTTTTTGAACTCATAAATTCTCTTTTTTTATTACTAAATCAATATTATAAACTCCTTATATATCTTTTAACTTGCTGAATTAATATAACAATGAAATTATATAAAATATAAAAATTCTATTATTTAAGTGCCAACAATGTCAATATTCTATTTTTCATTTAAAATATAAATTTAAAATCTTGTATGTATTACTCAACTCTTACAATTAGATTAATCCTCTAGTAATTACTAAAGTTGATATTTTATTTTTTTTGTAAAGCAACCGAGATGACAAAGAGGTAAGTGTCTCAAATCTTTAGGTTATCATGAGATGAAGCATTTAGCTTTACCATAAGATCGGCGCAAGCATTTGCCTCTCATAGAGTGTGCCAAAAGGTAAGGTTACATAGTTTGGTGGAAATTCACAGATAACATTGCTAAAAGCAACATATGGATGGTTTCATTGAGAGTTATAAGGTTGGTTTGATGACAAAGTTCATATGTGGAGAGAAGGGAGAGGGAGAAGTCGTGAGTTTGAATTCCCCCACTAACAAAAACTAACACATTAACAACTAACATATGAACTATAAAAAAATGGATGGTTTCATTGTGCATAAAATGAAGAAAATTAATACATGTACACCTATTGTGTTATTATACACCTAGTGAGAATAAGAAAAAAAAGAAGGATATATAGGTATGATAGGATTTATGATGTGATAGGATGAGAGAGATAGAAAAAAATAAAAGGTGTTGATAAGATGTATAAATTAGAGAAGTATATGCGTATCATTAGTCTAAAATGAACAATTTCTTAAACCATGGTAATGTTGTCATAAGTGTCACCAAAGTTAACAAAATCAAAAATTTATATAGACTCGAGAAAGTCTAGTAAACTAGACTCATACAATTGTAAAAGTTTACTCAATAAAAAACAAAATCTGTAATTTTCAATACATAATAAATTTAAATCTATATAATAACTCTAAATTACTCCAAATAAATATAAATTAGAGTTGAAACCTCAAAATTTTGAAAACTTTTTAGACTGAACAAATTAGAGTTAGCATGATGAGATTTAACTCGTCCTTAGGTTATAAACCGTATTATGATAAACATGAATGTGTGGGCCTGGGTCATCATATATATTACAAATGTCAACAAAATTACAAATTTTAAAAACAATTATTATGGAAAAAACGTGTAATGGGGTGAGAGAGGCTCGAACTCTCGACCTCAGGATCGCTCAGAAGCTATGAGACCTACGCGCTAGCCAACTGCGCCACCACCCCAGCACTGAATCATTGTCTAGAGTTTTAATAGACAACTTCATTTAAGCAACCGCAGTTGCCTTTTTTTACATTTCTCATTTTCTCCTATTACATAACATTTTTCTTTTCTTCTAAATAATTCAAGAGTTTAATTTTTATATTCTATCTAAATTAGTAAAAAAAAATAAACCTGCATGCTTATTATACAAGATTGAAAAATAATACCATTAAATTAATATGCATCACAGGTAAGAGTTGCTTGGAGGGTTATAACATTTTTATACCAACTCACAAAAATAGTATTTAATGACAAATTGAAGTTTTGTAATATGTTAATTAAATTTGATCATACAATGACCATACATAATAATAAAATCATACGATACACACACATTCAATAAAAAAAATCTCAAAAGATAAAAGGGGAAGGATTATTTCAATACTCTAAGAAGAAACAATAGAATAAAGAAAATGACAAATATTTTAATCAATTTCAACTTTAGATGACAAATTGAATGATAGGTGCAATAACAAAATTAAGGCCTGCTGGCAAATGAAAGAACCATAGAGGTAATATGTATGTGTGCACACGCGCGCTATGAAAGATATCAAACTAGATTAATGTGTCATATGTATAAAGTTATTTTCATATTATTAAAATATTAATAAATATTTATTGGTTAATAATCAATGTTAATTTATTAACACTTTGACAGATGCAAATGTAATTAAATTATAAGATTGATTTGATAATAAAGTAGAGAGATCAGGAGAGAGAGGTTACGAGTTCGAATCTCTCCAATAATAAAAACTAACAACTAATATTTGCCTATAAAACAACAGACACAAATTTAATAGTGTTAAAAATAAAAAGAAAAATAACAATTTAAAAATAACAAAATAAAGTGTTAGAAACTAAAAATAAAAAATAAAATATAATGAGTTTAATGTAGAAGATTTTTAGATTGACATCCAATCATAAATTTTTATTTATGTGACTTTTAAAGTAGTAATAAGTAGAATCAACAATTACCATAAATCAAGAGTTATAATTGAATGTTAGTGAAAAAAATATTTATACTATGTTATATATCAATTAAACTCAAATATAATTAGATCATTGATTTTAAAAAACTTTTTCCTCCCTTCCATTCTAAACCAAAAAAGAAAGTTATTCATCTCTTCTAAAATCTTTTCCAACACATCTATGAAACTAAGTAGGTAGTGCCACTCTCCTCCTTCCCCTGTCTTAAATCTTCCAACCACCTTATGTCGTACATGATCAAATTAAAGTTGCCAAAGTCCAAAACTACTTTTACTACAAGCAACAATTTTTCATCTTTCATTTGGTGCATTGGAATTCATTCATATACATTGGAATTTGCAAAAAGTATCATTCAAACTTCAATTTGAACATAGTTGTTAATGTTTTGTGGTAAAATTTACATTAGTTTATATATATATATATATATATATATATAATTATAATTGATTGATTGATTTATGTGGTTTTTTAAAAGAAATTATCTAAATAGTTGTTTTAAAAAAATTTATCATAATGAATCTATTTTATGGTTTGACTTGGTCAAATTACAATATGCAATTGCAATTTAGTGTCATGTTAACTTTTTGTTAACGTGATGTCCAGTAGACAAAAATGCAAGAACAAATCATAAGTGAGACTTGCAGTTTTGACCAATCAACTACAAAACTACAATTGCAAGTTCCAGTTTGATTGGTCTTGGACCAGCACTCATCTTTGTCCAATAGTTCCAAACCAGCACATAATCTCACTCACATGCTTTGCCTAATACATGTTTCACACAAATTTTTACACACATAAAATTGCAAGTTGCAGTTGTGATTTACGTGGACATTGACCAACACCTTCCTTTTAATGATGAGTGAATTTCCAACGCATTAAAATTGCAACTGGGAGTTGCAATTTGTTTTTTTTTTTTCGTGTTGTCCCCCTCCCCTCCAAAGTGGTACACCTCCTTCATGTCCAATAAAATGTTACCGGATACATAAATCACGGATACGAATTGCAATTTAGGTTCCCTCATATATATACTTTTGCGACACATTGTAAAAAATAGTATATTAATACTAATTTTTACTTTGTTATGGTATTTTTACTTTCTTTTGTCATTACTAATTTGTTTTGATATTAATAATTATTATGTATTTTTGTAATAATATTATTTTTGTTATTTTGCATAAAAAATTTTATAATTGTTGTGAAATAAAATTTTGTAGGTACATTTATCAATATTATGATTGCCCTAATTATCATATTTATTTATAGTAATGAAATAATATACGAGCAGATAAACGTGTTATTTTTTAAGGGAGTGAAAGAGCAATTGAAATTAGTCGTACTATAAGTTTTACTACATTAAAGAAGAAGATGAGGATTTAACATGAGTTAAAAATGCAAGCAAATGAAGGTATAAATCATCTTTAATTTGTAGATTTTTATTTTCTAAAAGATGTGTACCACTACAAATTATTGATGATAAAGACATACAAATTATGCTTAACACTTTTGAACAGTAAAATCATGTTCAGGTAATATACAAATTGCTTTGTATCTGTTATTTATTGGTAACAGTTGAGTAATATCCACATAAATCCCAAGTCTCATTTACAGTTTCATATCCCTGGAAATTGGCACCCTTTCATATCTGTTGGTTATTAGAAACAGTGGAAAAATACCCACATAAACTATAGGTTGTAGTTGCGATTTTACGTTGTAAATATTTGTGTCGAACATGTATTGGACAAAGCAGGTAAACAAAAAAAAAATGATAAAACCATAACAGAGATCCAACACCATTCAAACCACAATTCACAGTTACGATTTACTTATTGACGGATCCAAATCACAAGTTTCACTTATGGTGTTTTTGCCCTCCTAGACGCCATGTAAGTACAAAATTAATGTAACACTAAAACTGTAATTACAAATTGCGATTTGATCAAGTTAAACCACAGAACAGATTCATTCTGATAAGTTTTTTTAAACAGACCAATCAGCCTTATATATGCTCCAATCAACCACAACCATAAAATATGGCTTCTTCCCGATCAAGCAATTCCTTCAGGAGTACCGTCATACTAAAAAATTAAGGCACAATAAACAAAACTGACATATCAAGATTAGAATATCACATACAAAAATTTGTATATTAGATCTACTTGTATAGGAATTGATTAATACTTCATTTTCTATTCCCACCTTCAAAGGTAATGCTTCATACAAAGAACTTTTATACCTTCACTTTTTCTAAACAAATAAAACATTCTGTACTAAAAACTACAGCCTACAAAGACAATGATGGAAAGAAGTGATTTGCCATCAAACTGCAATCACCAATCATTCATCATCATCGGAACTATCATATGCCAAGCCAAGTAATCCACCACCAGAGATTCCAACCTTGGGCTTAGCTTCAGCTTCATGTGACCCCAATGGAGCATGTTCCTCTGGCTTCTTCGATCCAGACAACACTTGCTCCCCTAATTTCTTTGGTCCTAGCAAAGACTGCTTCTCTTTTGAAGGATCATGATCAGGCTTACGATTTGCAATAGGAGCGCTACTAGCAGCAGGGGTTGACTGGTTGCTGTCAGATCTTGGCCGCTTAGGTTTAATCTCTACAACTTTTTTTAGCAAATCTTGCTGCCTATATAAAAAAAAAACAACTATGAAAACCACTGAAGCCAAGAAAAGACAAGGGAATGCATATATGGATAAGAAGGTTTGGAAGATCTACCTGATCCCACTTTTAGGCTTTGGCTCTACCCGAAATGCCAGTGGTACAGACGCAGGTGACGAATCTGCTAAACTAGCAGCTCTGTATTCATTGGTCAAGGGGAAACAAAAGAATACAGACAACGTAAGCACAAGCAATTTTGTCAGAAAAAACTTACATAATTTAAGTTAAATGTAATTTTGATCTATCATTCATTAGTATTTATTCGTTTAGGTACATCAAGTTTTAAAAGTTTCGTTGTGATCCTATATATTTTTGTAAGTTTCATTTTGGTCCTTCATAAAATAATTTGTGCAATTTTGTCTCCTCCTTACTTGATATATGAGAGACTTCACCTTTGCAAATGTATGTTCCGCATCAGAGAGACAACTATTACATGAAACTATGGTGGTTGGTGATTGTAACATTAAAGATGAATTGGGTGTAGGAAGATTAATAGGACTAAAATAAAGATAATGATGGTTTTTAGGCTCTACTATTTGAATTTAACTGTTTAAAAATTTTAAAATTATATACAAAAGACTGTACTAATTTTTTTTTCAAAAATATAAAGGAATATAACGAAACTTTTAATACTTAAAGTACAAAAAGGAAAAAACACTAAAACATAATGAAACAAAAGTAACATTTAGCCTATAATAATATCTTTCACAAAATATGGAAAAGGGCAAATGAATATGTTAAAAAATGCCTAGGTTGCCTTGGGATAAATCAGTTGAGCAGAAGTTATTAGGATAAGACAACCTTTTTCATAATGTAACACCTGTTGAACATTATAGAATTAATTTTCCAGACTAAAAAACAGCATTCTATCATAAAGATTAATATATTTCACTCATGCTAAAAGAAAAATCCTACTCCTACATAATTTCTTCAACAAAGCACTTGCATAGCATTCAATGTATCAAAAGTAAGATTCATGGCATAGTTTTTAAAACTGGACTAGAATGGCTAGTTCAATCGGATTGACTTGGAGCCAGTCCAATCAAGGACCTGCGCAAGCTAGCCTTGAACATGCTAAACTGTCTGCAAAATGATCTGAACATGTGAACCAGTCAGGTTTTGACTAGTTGATCTGATGCAAGCTTAATCCAAAAATAAGCAGACAGGGATTCAGATCCTGAACAACATAATTCATCCATCTATCTGCATCATACTAGTTCCACTAAGCTTAAACTGTTCGAACTTAAAAATACAACCAAACTAAAAACTATTACGTGCTTCTCTAGGAAAAAGTTACGTTAAAGAGAACTTCCATTCCCAGAGAAGTAACGCCTGAGTTACTTATAAAATTTTTGCATTGGAGTGCGAAAAATCTACATTGAATGTAGTTTGAACAGTTTTTCAAACATGCACTACATTTGCTATATCCATTTAACACATGAAAATAATTTGAGACTCTTAGAAAAGGAATAAAACTTGGGCCACCCACCATACATAAACATGAAAATACATACCAATAAACACTAATATTTTTATACTCAAATATTTTTATTTAAAAATACAGATAGAAATCTGTTTACTATAGAACATATTTTTAAATATTTATAGAGTAAAATTAATTCATTGTAATTTTATAATATCTGTTTACTATAGAACATATTTAAATATTTATAGAGTAAAATTTATTCATTGTAATTTTATAATAATTGATTTGTCATAAATTCTATCATTACTCTGTTCAAACATTAAAAACAATACATGCAAGAGTGAAGATACTTGTAGTAGGAGGGCATAAAAATCAGTATCAGATCAACCCAAGAAGAAGAAAACACTGATAGCTATGTATCACAATGAACACAAAAGGATATCTTAAATGCAGCAAAGGCCCGCTTTTCAGTGCGACGCAGGAGGCGTTCAGCATCCTCCTCAGCTTCCATTTGCTCCTTGAGATAAAGTAGATCATCACTGTCCAAGGCTGCATATTTGAACTTTAAAAAGAGAAAGAAGAAGCTAAAAAGCAGGTGAAGAGGAAACACAAAATACACAGACAGACAAAAGCAAGAGAAAAAGAGCTGTACCGCCTCGCCCATGAAGGTAACCTCCACGCTCCCCAGCAACCTCTTGCATCTGCTCACATCAGCCACCCAATACAGGAAGCCAATATCCCTGCCGGGGCATGTTATCAGAAAAATCCCTCAAATTGCACAAAAAATTGCTTGAAAGTTGAAAACAACATATACAGGCAATACATAACCAAAAGGGAAAACCCACACAGAAGAATTACAAAATTCTGATTTGCTACATTTATTAATCAGGGATGGTGAAGTTCAAAGAAACCACCAATATATCTATACTATTACATACCCAATACTGATTCATAAGCCAAGAACAAATCACTAGTTTAAAAAACACCAAGTTTCACACGAATATGTTCTGTTTATTACTAGAAATGAAACAAACTGTCCTTCACTTCACTTAACTCAAAACTGTTCTTTATTCAAGATTTTTGCTTAGTTTAGTCAGAACACTATGAAAAATATATTTGTATTATCATTTCAATACTCCCTTACTCGTATATATGCAAAAAAAATACTCCCTAAACACTACGAAAACTGAACTTAAGCAAATCTAACTAATTCTGTCCTATTTAATTTCATTAATTGAATTGAAATCCTATTTTCGATGGCTTTTTTTTTGCACATTGTAAGTCCAATGAAGGACATTTTAAAAATAATTTTATTTTTTACTTGAGATTAGTAAAATTAAATAATGCCAACTAACTTTCTTAATCAATGTGAAATTAATCAATTTTGTTTATCTACAATTTGAGGCAAGGCAAAGGGCTTATAACAGGCTATATAGAGGTCCCTACTCCCTTTCCCTATGGGAATATGGGCTCGTCATAGTATAGATAGGAAGAGGTCTTACTCAATTCTTTCCCTTTGGTCAAGAATAGGAAGTAGACAAAACAAACTCACATTTCCCAATGAAAAATATGGGTTCCTTTTTTGTCTTGGATTTCTCATCCAATGCTTATCTATGAGTCTATAGAGAGTCCATTTTTCTTATACTTATTTATCTAAATGATATACTATCCCATATCCATACCATAAAAATGTCAATAGCCATATCATGCACTAGCACAAAGTTTATTCTACAGTTGCTATCTCATCGTCCATACCACATTTACAGAACAATCGAAGATTACCTAATAGTCTAAAAAAATAACAGGAATTGTATTTCGGGCATATTACAAATGCAAGAAAACGAATCAACAATACTATAAAAAATTTAAAAACATAATCTTAATTATGAGGGATTCTTACACCATCAGAGATTAGATTAGCTTCAACAGAAAAATAAACTATTCTTGAAAAATGGTACGAAAATTATATAATATCGACACATATAGAAGAGAGCGGATGGTGAATCGATGCGCTAACCTTTGCAACCATGCGTTGGAAAGTAATGTCTTCATCGTCAATCTTATCTTTTCCCTTACCCCATTTCTTATCTGCGAAATTAACACATACCCAGTAATCAAAACCCACGAAAAATTAAAACTTCAAACAGGGAGGACCATTTGAAAAGTTTGAAGGAAAAATGAAAATAGAGAACCTTTGGGGTCGCTGAGGTTGGTATATTCACGAACTTCTCTTCCAGCCATGTCCAACGCTTTTTGTTAGCAAAATTTTACCTTGAATAAGTGGGAAGGGAAGCGAAGCAAAGTGATGAGAAGAGTGAGAGTCTGAATTTTCGATTTGATTCGTTTGCTGCGAGAGAGACCCTTAAATGTGCGAAGATATACGACACTTCTAGAACATAACTGTCTTCTTTTATCTGGCTAAAAATTCTTAACTCTTTTTGTTTTAATTTCTGGGAAACATATTGAATGAATTAAATAAGTTAATTTAAGCAAATTATACAGGCCCTCTAAGGTTAGCTTTTATTATATCTATTATTTTAGTTCCTAAAGTAGATGTGATATTATTATTCATCTAGAATTTGATAAATGAAAGGAAAACCCAAGGAATTTATATTGAAAATGAAAAATTAAAAGGAAATTCGACACTTAAAAAATAAAAAATTAGTGTAATAAGAAGTTAAGAAATTTTTATAATTTACTCTTAATTTAATTAAACTCAATACATTTATTATACATGTGAATAATAGTTGAATATGTATATCCTAAAAAAAACTAAATATGTATGCTTTTCTTCTTAATGCATTCTTTTTAGTTTTTTTTTTCTCTTTTTCTTTTACTTCTTTTCTACTTTTGTTTATGCTGCTGTGGCAAAATTGAAATTGATCAAAGTATGCAATAGAGTATAAAAAATGCTTAAAACAAATAAATAAAATAAATTATGGCTATTTTTAAGGGTAAAAATTAAATTAAATTAGTTCTTAACATTTAATGTATACTTTGATTTGCTGACAACAAATCAAAATAGAGTGATTATTTAGTACCAATTAAACTTATTTGTTTTTTTTAATGTTAGTGATTAACTTGTTAATATCTTTATTTTTAATTATAAAATGTTATCTTAAGTTTTTTTTTTCTTTTTATGGTTTATACTAATTATTTTTTTCCTAAAATATCATTCATTCTATTAAATATTATTACTAATTTTCTATTTTTATCTTTTTTAAATTGAAGAAAATAATTATATTTTCATTAATGTTGACGATAATGTTGAAAATTTATTACATTTATAAATAAATTTAATATTATTACCAAAATTTATCCATATTTGTATTAAGTGTAAATTATTCAATATTGCTATCAAGTTAACATTATTACAACTTCGAACACCAATACGAAAGTGTGTGTGTTAACCATTAAATTTAAACAATAGTTAAGGTCTTGATTTGGACATAAATGTAGAGAACTGTGAACTAAAAGAAGAATTATATTGTATGAATATCCAAAGAAGTATGATATAATCTAGAGGTGTGCTAGAAGATCAAACATTAGGAGTTCATTTATAACGATGTAGTATAACTTACAAGAGGTGTTTATGAGTGTGCAAGCAAAATCTACAAAGACAAAAGATAAAAGAAATTTGTGTATAAATAAGTAGTCAAGTAAAGTTTTAGTTTTAAAATATAATAAGGATACTACGAACATATAAATCAACTAGTATGTGATTATTCTACCTTCATAAGGGGTATTGAGTTAAATCTTGCATATATAACTAGTTTACTTGGATGGAGAGCTTTGATGTCCTTACCTAAACTAGATTCTTTGTATTGAGCCAAATAGTTTGTTAAGAGATTGGAGAAAAACAAAAAAGGAAAGAAAAACACAATATTTTTTAGAGGTAAAAAATAAAATAAATATGTAATATTGAAGCAAGAAACCATGAATATAAATTAATGTAATCTTTAAAATAATAAAAATATTACTCTATATATTATAATTGATTATGTTAGTTTTTTTCATCTTTCTGACAAGAGTGGAAGACAGCATGAGAGAGTTTACATAATAACTCACATACACTGCTCAAACAGCTAGAGTAGACCTTTAACTTTAGTTTACAGTGTTATCAAAGAAAAAACATTTTAGTATTTAAAAGTATACAAGTAAAAAACTAAAATGACATTTCACAACCGTAGGAATTAAATTAATCGGTATTTGTATACTGCAGTACAAAGATTTTTGTTGTTATAAATTAAAGATATATTTTTAATAGTTGTATTCAAGCCAAATAAATTATTGTAAGATTTTTTTCTGAATATCTAACATAATTATAAATATAAAATTGAAACTTGAAATCATTGTTAAACTGCATGTAAATTTATTAAGCTTATATTCAATGACGAAGTTAATGTATTACTTGAAATTTTTTTTAATAAAAGCAAATTTGATTGCATAAATGGTAATGAACATTAGAATAAGGAATTGCTATATATGCTGTACAACCTTTTATTACTAATGTACATATTGCAATATAAAAATACAATATACATATTTCTCCATGACAAGTGACAACAGAATTTAAACTCTGAAACACATGGGTGTTAGTAAACTGAGGGAGTACTCAGCAAAAACAGGAGCCAGAGAAAACAATTACTGAAAAATAGTGAAGAACTATGGTGGATTTGGAGGTGAACATGGTGATTCTTTTAATCTGTTTGATTATCATGTCTTCTTGTTAGGCAGATTTCAAAGCCATTCACCAATCGAGCTGAGGGAAAGAAGGACATCCTATCTTCCTTGATTTGTGTCCATCTGTTGACGAAAATGTTCAACAAATCATTCACTAATTTATGCTTTAGCTACTCCTAAGAGAGAGAGGCATTACCTGTAGGTAGTTAGAAAGTAATGAAGAAAAAGAGCAATTTGAAGGCGAGCCAGCTCTGCTCCTGGACAGAATCTTGCACCTCCTCCAAAGGGTGCATAGAATGGACTAGTTCTCCAGTTTCTCTTTTCCTGCATTGAGAGCATAGGAATTAAGAAACAACTTCATATCAAGCCAAATACAAGTAGACCAAAATGTCATGTGGATTGTTGACAGACCTCATTTTCTGGTTCCATCCATCTCCAAGGATTGAAGTTTAGAGCTCCACTGTATACATTCTCATCTAAATGCACTGCTGAAAGAAATGGAACCACAAAGCATCCTTTGGGAATCACAAAATCTACTCACAACCAGAAAAAAAGTTACTGTTAGTAGACTATTGTGAATTTCTGACATACCTTGGCTGCAATAGCAGAATGTATCAATAGTACGTAATAACATAGGATTTAACTGTAGAAGAAAACTCTTTCAGACGAACTTTGCATGTCATATACACTGAAAATTATATACCTTGGTATTGGACGTCTTCTTTTGCTTCTCTCATTAACCAAATTGCAATACCCCCAAGTCTTAGTGTTTCATCAATAACCTGTTCGTGGAAGACAAGAACATGAAAACTTAATTAACGTATTATTTTCTATTATTGAATTATTGACTACGAGTTTAACTAGTTTCCTTTTGTAGAAAATATTTATGAGATGAAGTGCCAAATCAAACTTGATCTCAAAACGATCTATTTATTTATGTATAATATAAAGATTGTTAAGTGTGTG
Source organism: Psophocarpus tetragonolobus (assembly GCA_037954015.1). Classification (NCBI taxonomy): domain Eukaryota; kingdom Viridiplantae; phylum Streptophyta; class Magnoliopsida; order Fabales; family Fabaceae; genus Psophocarpus; species Psophocarpus tetragonolobus. The sequence continues at coordinate 5,354,889 of CM075696.1, forward strand.
AACTATAGCATTGACAATTAAGATAATCTTTTTTTTGTCATATCAACATTTTAATTATTGTACTATTGCAGAATAATTCAATTCTTCACCTATCTCGACTAATTTACAGTTACATCAACAGCCTCATTTTACTTTCTCTAATAAGAATTCATCAGTTAAATTCTAGGAATAATAGTTAGTTACTCAAAGTAATGAATCACTTCTACCTTAATTGGTCATTATTATAATGTAGCACTTCTGTGGCTCAATAAATATTTCCTTAAAACATTGTCAATATTTTAAACCTTGCAAAAATACACACCTTTTCAAAGGCTTATTATTTAGATTATTTATTTTAGTTTTTAATAATATGTAACGTATTAAAATTAAAATGTACTCTAAATAAATAGAATTTAAAATAATTTTGTTGATCAACTTCTTAACAAGCAGAGCTAAATCTAGTCTAATATGAAAACCAGAAAAAAACTTAATCGCTTACACATTGAGTGAATGTCATTGCTTTATAATCCAGCCATGTAAGCAATTCATTTCCAGAATTACTCCTTAAAGAATCATGTTCATCCTGTTCAAGAGAAAATTTTGTAAAAATTAATAAGAAAAATTCTTCTCTTGAAATATAAAAAATCTAGGAAATCACCTAAGGATAGTTTCATGTACCAAAGAAACATATAGGGAAAATTTTTCAAGAATAGTTGTTATACATACTAGCAGTTGCTTCATAGCTCTAGGACATTGGGTAAGGAAATAGATTGCAAAGAGCATCGTTTTGGTGGTAGTTTCATTTCCCGCAAAGAGAAGATTGATAATGAAGTCTGCAACAGCTTCATCAGGCAAGCTATCTTCCTCTAGTAATCTTCCAAGTACACCATTACCTTCAAGGGAAGCACCATGTTTTCTGTATACCTCTATGATCTTGTTTATCTTGCTTATGATTTTCTCCCTTGCCTGATATCAAAAGAATGTCAACTTCAATACCATTGACTTGATTATGCCATCTAATCAGATTAATCATAGAACTAGATTTTTCAAAAGTAATTTCATTACTAGATTAATGACCTGATAATAGAGGTTGATAAATGGCAAAATCTACATGTTGGGAGAAGAGAAAGGAGAGATCATGAGTTTTAACAAAAAATTTATCTATAAAAAAAAACAACTGATAACCATCTTTAAGACAGATGGATGCCTTATGATAAATTTGAATATTAATGTAACACTGAGAAGTTAAATTCAGTATTTCAAAGTTTCATTACTTCATTTAAGATGGTTCTTAAGTTCACTCATTGAAGGAAGTGATAAAGAAAATAATTTTTTTAAGTGTATCTCTTTCTGTTTATATATATGAAAATAACAATTTTTTAAGCTATAAAAAAAATGTATAACTTTGTAATTGTATCACGTAAACAAACATGAGATCCACTTACTTTCCATCTTCACCATTCATTAATGAACAGTGAGGATGGAAAATAAATCTTTTATACTCATGTTTGGAGTAAGTGAATTTTTTTTTCTCTTTATGTGTCTGCTGCATGCACAAATATATATATATATATATATATATATATATATATATATATATATATATATATATATATATATATATATATGATTTTAGAATTTGGTTGTCGTACCTTCATAGCAGTGTGGTAAGCATAGCCAGGGATGTTGATGGGAATGGATAAACAACCATCAACAAAGTCAGAAAACAACTGAGCCATTTCATTGACTTGAGACTCACTTGAAACTCCCAATAGTTGATTAACCATTAAATGTATGGCCACCTGAAGTAAATCACGCAGATATAAATTGACGATGAGCCACTGGCATTAAATACTAATGGTAACCTTACATGTACAAACACATCATCACATCATCAGACGAAATTACTTACCTTTCTACAAACATCCTGTAGAAGAATAACTTGGTTGTTGTTAAAATTGCTCAATGTTTGGAGCATGACCTTTTGTATATCATTCAAGAAATGGAACTTAAGCTTCTCTAGGCGCATCATATTGGAGGCAATTCCATGTAGTTTTCTTTGTTGATCTCCTTGCACTGTGATCACACCATTTTTACCAACCAAATCTCTGAAAGATTTTGGGTAACTTGACTTGAATAGTTTGCCTTCATTTTGCATCACAAAGCGGTTGAAGCTTGGATCTGCTGATACCACTGCCCATTTGCCAAAAAGGCTGCATGAAAATATCTTACCATACCTATGCCATATGAAGGTTCCATCTATTAGATTGGTTTTCACAAACCTTGTAACTGGATTTTTATCTTTTGCTAAATAGAGCAACTTACTTTTCAAATTAAGTGAATTTTAAAGAATGCTCCCCCCCCCCCCCCCCCCCCCTCCATCTATTAGATTGGTTTTCACAAACCTTGTAACTGGATTTTTATCTTTTGCTAAATATTTTCTCAAGAGCAACTTACTTTTCAAATTAAGCGAATTTTAAAGAATGCTCCCCCCCCCTATTCAGAGCAATTTTCACAAGGGACAAAACCTATATCTGTGTTTTTGGTATTTTCTCCAATCAAAAATGAAATTTCACCTCTATAACCTATGTTGATATCTAATGCATACTTTCATTGCGCTGATTATTGAGATAAACTTCAATTCTGGTTAGAAAGTAACACTAAAAGTACCTAAAAATTACATCCAAGTTTTGTCTTTTGATAAGTTCTATGATTGGATTAATCTGCTCTTGTAAATTGAGAATTTAACCAGTAAGGGAGGATTCTAGTTTTGGTGAATGGCTTATAGATTGCTTCCATGTTGGGGAGTCATGCTTTATGAGTGTGGTTTATGATTTGCTAATTGCTATGGACAACCTGGTACTTCCATAACCAAATTTTGTTTCTGCAGAAAAATATTACAATAAATCAAGCTCTGAAACGAGCTCAGGACACCTACAGATGAGGTACATAGGAATCGAAGTGTACAGGGGTGCCACTGGAAAGCCCCATCTAAAGGCTGCATTAAGGCCATTTTGATGCTGCTGTAAAGAAAGGTGTAGTAACTGGTTTTAGAGCTGTGTATTGGGACCAATTGGGTTTCCCATTGGCAATAGCAACTCAGGTGAAACTTTAGCATTTCATTGATGCACAGGATTGAGGAGGAAATTATGTTTCCAAAATGTTGGTTAATGCGTGGAAGAAAAGAGAGTTAAATCTACCACTTATTTTGATGGCTTGATGGAGGATTGCGCACAGATGTTAAACCCGAACTTTATTCCAAGTCTTGGATGGGATAGAAGAAGTGGAAACTTGAGCTCAGAAACTTGCCTATTTAGCTTTCTGTTTCCATGATATGTACTGGCTAGAGGATACCCCCACCAAGAGGTTCCTCTTATTGACAATGTAGTTATTGCTTTTTCTACTATTCAATATTATTAGCCAGTCTATATAATAATAATAAAAAATAATAAAAACTAGTAATTCAAATTCCAAATCAACCAAACTCAGTTATTTCAGAAAGCTATAATATATAACATTTTTGTTGTTATGGCAAATTGGCAGTAAATACCTTTTCACCATTTCTTCAACAAACTGAGGAGGATGAGAACTTGCAACAGCATTGTACCAATCGATGCTGTCACCAATCAAAGGCCAACCTCTCCTTCCTGGGGGTAATCTGCATTTGCTTTTATCTTCCTTCCTTAACTTGAATTGAATTAGTTTTGCAAATATTGCAGCGGTCAATATCACGGTGACCAGAGCTAGCCATGATTCTGAAATATTTATTCTCATTTTCTGTGTGGAATAAAATGGACAGAAAAAGAAATCACTCTCTACGTGCCAGCCAGACATGGCAATCATTTGTCAATGCAAATGTGAAGTAACTGTAAAAGAAAATGGAAAATAAAGGAAGAATTTATAAGGGGAAAACACGCTTAGTTGACCAAACTTAAGAAGATCTGGTAGGGCCATGTTAACTAAGTATTTTACATGAATAAATCATTCCCATGATCTATTTTATTAAAACAAGGTTCAACATGTAAGGATACAACGAAAACAAAATAAAAAAAAGTTTTGTTAACAACTAAAGCCAAACAAAAATGTATTTAAGCATAGAGGGGTTGCATTCAGACTTTTAGAATCTTTTGGACAATAGACTCCTATGTTTGATCTCCTATTGGTCCCACACTTAACTACACTTCACATTTCGTATTTTACATGAACAAATCATTTCTAGAATCCATTTTATTAAAACGAGTTTGAATATGTAAAGTTGTAAACATACAACGAAAATTAAATTTAAAAAGTGGGAACAAGATCACAATCTACAATCTGACAGCATTATTTGGAGAAGAATATGAATCCTATTTTTGTCTTAATATGTAATCTAAAGGATAATCCGTAATCGCATGTCTACTACGCGGCTACCCATAAGACTCATAATTTTTTTTTATGATAAGATTTGCTGACTTTTTTCATTATCTCACAAAATTTCTCACATCCTAACAACCAAATGAAAGATACTATGAACCTTTCTGGTGTGAGAAACACAACCAAGTTTATGATGAAAATTAGAGCAAAAGGTGAGAAAATAATTTTGAGACCAAGTGATTAACATACCCTGCTAGAAAGAATTGTCAAACTGCTCTACCTTATAATTCAGCTGATGGAGTAATATACATAGCATTTAAGAACTTCTTGTGTGTTACTCAGAACTTAATTAGAAGCTTAGCTAGATTTGAAGAGAAGCATAGGGAAGAAAAGGGGAAGAAGCTGTGTCTTGTGATGACATTAGTTAGAATATATAAGGAAAAGGGACTCTTAATTGGTCTCCAAAAGATTACTTTTGGTATGCATTTAATAGTATCATGAACTCATATGTTCATATTCGTGAGCAGGAGCAAAAAATAAGGTGCATAACCATCAACTAGTAGAGGTTGTCATCAAGAAAAGGTAGCTAGAGTTTGACCTGTCCTTTTTACGCTATGTTGTTATGCAGCAATGCATTAATCAATTTGCCATATCGTAGTGATGCAAGACAAGCTTTTATGAATAAACTTACTCAACTGTTTATAAATAGTATAAGGTTGTTTAAAGAATATTTTGTAAATTAAGAGTACAGTAATAATTAAATAAAGAAGCTTTGAACATGAATAAGTACGATGTAAATTTGAGTAGTAGAAAATATAATCATACAAAAGAATATTAATTATATGCCTTAGGGATGGCCATTAGTTTGGTTAAATTTTTTTTACTCAAATCAAATCCGATATAAACCATTGAAATTTAACCTTAATTAGTTCAAATTACAATTTTCCACTGTTGATCATGATTCTTTTTGTCTGATAAAAATAGTTGTATTTTTTATCTTTCACATGACCTTCTCATGTAAAAACACTGAACCCATTTCTAGGAGGCAACATTTGGTTTCGTAGGTCACAATAATGGGTCTAATGGACTGAAGAGATGGGTCATTATGGAGCCACTAAATGGACCAGTCAAAGTAGTAAAGGCTTTGAATCCCATTTTTTAGGCCTTTTTCCAGGAATGAGCACCCTAAAGTGACGCAGTAAATTATTTAAGCATATAAATTTTGAAGGCTTATTGGGTGATTGACGTGTACTCAATTATTATTAATGCCAACAAGAGCCAGCCATGCAAACAATGCATCTCATGTCAGCAAACTAGTGTAGTTTATTTCAATAGAATATAAAATAATTAAAAGGAGAATTGTTGACACCCTATAGCTTTATTACCGATTCAAATTAAGATAATTCATCATTTATATATTTATCCAATAAAGTAAAAAATTATAATCTTTGAGAGATCATGCATGTAACATTAATTTGATATGGCCACACCTCTTATAGCTCAATAAAGAAGTTCCATAATAGAAAGTCATTGCTTTGGATTGAATGAATAATATTGTATACAAATCTGCTAACAATATATGAATTTACAGAGATGAACATACAAGGAGAGGAAAGTGAATACAACTACAGTAATAGATGAACATCTATTACTAGAAGTGATAAAGATTGATCTAATGCTTAAAGATTAAAATTATATTTCACAAGAATTTTATTGTCGAGTATTTTATAATTTTTTTTTTCATTTCTAAGCCGTGAGACCTTTTTGACTTGGTGACATTTTTAGACCTGATTCATCTAATTTTTTTTAATAATGATAAGACTTAAATACATTGAATCTTTAATAGCATGCCGATTAATTTTTTATTTCTGTTTTAAGTATTTTTTTTATTCTGTTAATAACATGCAGTATAAGACTATATGTTAACTATGTCACATCATATTAATAATTTAAATTTTTCCTTAGCTTGTGAGGTATGCAATAAGAAATTACCACATAAAACTTAAAAAGTGAAGCCATGTATGCTCCTGCCCCTCTTTCTTACAGCCTCATTCATGCTATTTCTAAGCATGTCACTTAGATGCCTTAAGAAATGGACGATGTTATAATCATTGTAGTTATTAATACCCACGAGTTACACACTAAATATTTATTATCCAAGTAGTTTTTTTTTTTTTTAAATTAAGAGCATTCCAATGTTTTGGGAGAGCTAATATGAAATGTTGATTAGTGAACTAACCTGAGATGCTAGAATCAGATATTGAATTGACCTTGCTTTTATTTAAAACAGTTGAGAATATGTTGGACATTTCTTGTTTAAAAAAGCCGCCACATTAATTTTATCAAACAAGCATCTTGCAGTGTTAGAATATACATATAGATTACTTGAGTTATAGTTATCTTGCAATATCAACCAAGAGCTGTCACTCTTCAATTTATAATATAATGTGCTAATGGTTCGGCTACATGATGAAATCAGTGACCAAGTTTGTTCTCTTTTTTTTCCCAGAATATCTTTAAGCCAAAAATCATAAAGTATCCTTGTAAGTATAGATATCTATTTAAGAACTAATCATCTTACAATAGATGTTTTTCCCATACATACTAATCAGATTAAATATTTGATTACATACTTAAAGAGCAAAACTATACGTTAATCATGTTAATATTGACAAGTTTCTTTTTTCCCACAAAAGAAATATAGCACCATCCTACATGATCTCAACATAAACTATTTAATTCAAGCAAGCAAAGGAGAACAAACATAGCCTCTTATTCCGTGGCAATTTACAAATGCAGACGTTTGTTGCAACATGGATCTTGCTTGTTAACATTTTTTTTTTCACTATACAATAGGATTTTTAAAAAGTAAGAGGATTTTTAAAAAGTTAATAATATTGTTATAAAACAAATAAATATTTTCCTCCCACCAAATTCTTTTTGTACGTTGCCAGCTACCAAAATTTGCTATTTTACGGAATAACCCTTATGGATGCGGTTCATCAAATTTGAGATATAAAATCATTTTCTTTTTCGTTTGTACTTCTGTATTTGGTTAGTAAATTCAAACAAAAAATAATAATTTAAATTAAATAAAACATACATATTTGTTATTTAATTACTGCAGAGTCAAAATACAATGCCATTTGTTAGCCCTCATCGTAACATCAGCATAAACAAATAGAACCTTTGCAACTTGCAAGTCGCACCAATTTAAGCCACGTGGAACCTTCTATTCACATGCTCCACTACCCTCAAATGTCTCTCATTCATTTGATACCTCTTGATTAACTTTTCTAAGGTTATGTTCCTAACAAATTCCAACGCTATTATTCATGTTTCATAGAAAAGAATCCCATTGCTATTAATGAATACAGTATACACACAGTTGCAAAACCAAGTTTTATTGAACTGTCATTCTATCTGCGAATATGAGATGATAGAAAGCCAATCAAACAATGCCCAACTTTACATGTAACCTGAATTGTTCTCTCTACCTGATAGCATGGAAAAATATATACTATATTATCACATTCTTTATTCTATTTTATCATCTCACATATCATATATTAAACAATGTTCAGCTTTACTTGTCATTTATAATCTGCATAATCATTCTGCCTGGCAACAAGGAAGAATACATCAATTATTAATTATTATATTACAAAAGGAAACAGGAGGTTGCCATAAATGTTGGACATCACAGTCTAATATGGTCATATTTAAAAATAGTTCAGAGAGAAGATGGGATGCAAATTAAATTAGACGTTTTAATGTGAATGGACAAAGATTAATAGTTTTGGGATGTCACTGTTATCTTTTTTATGTACCCAAACAACAGTAGTTTCTAATCACAACAATTGGTGTTCATGCTTTACGAGTTTGGACAACATAAAATAATTTGGATGGAGGGTATTGTATATTTAATGATGGAAGTTAAAAATAAAATTTCAAGACTTTAACAAAGTTTTCAATTTCTCTGCGAGTCTTGTGCCTATGGGGAAAAGAGTAAAAACAAACTGCAGTCCTTGAAAACCAATTATCTCAGGTTGGTTATTCTTCAAATACTATCCAAAATGCAAAAGCTTCCGTATCATAAATAGATGTGAAGACAATCCATAATTGCACCCTTCCACCCTATTCTTCTCAAATTCATACAAAAACACATAATCCATAAACAAAATTTGAGTAAGGGAGCAAATTGCAACATGTGCATTTCCTTTCCTATTGTACACAACATAGTGAAACTCATTTACAATGGGAAGCTAAGTTACTGGCTTGGGAATCAAATGGCTGATTTCCCCCTAGATGGGGCCAATGGAATGAGCCAGAAACTCATGGCAACATGTGCAGCCAGCTTGATCATAGAAGACTCTCGGCTACAAAACCTCAGGAAATGTTGAAGGATAGCAAGAATGGAGAATAAAATTTGTAGGAATGTGCCAGCTGATGATAGGTCAAAAAGTGCCAGGAATCTCATAAATCCTATACATACCATCTGTCTGTATTGCACAATTAAGATTGAGGTTCTTACAAGTTGCACAATACATCTTCACAGAGCTTCATAATTTTTTCCAGATATTTATGATGCCATTGGCAAATGACTTCAGATTTCCCCACATACTTGGTTTATCTGTACCCACTGCAACACTGGTCTCTCTATTATTGGAGCTGTCCCTGGATATTTGAGAGAATGTAAGTAATCTTAGTAGCCTATACAATTTTTCAGTAACGATTAGTCATTAAAAAAACAAGAGTAATATAAGTAAAACAATGAAAAGGCTGGAAAGATTGCATAAGACAGCACCTATATGTTCTTTGTCCACTCAGCCATCCATGAATTCATATTTCAGGAAGAATACACATCTAAGTTCCAAAACTATACAATATAATCTATATAAATGAACAAAGTAATTGTAGTAGCACTTTGTATCGTATTATTGTATATTTTAAAATTTTCCACATGCCTGTTCTTTTGTGCTTCTCTACATTGTTTAAAAATATTATTTAATTTGGAAATTGTTTATCAATGTTATATGCACAAGCACTGAGGAGTACCCAAGGAATATTTAACTGTTCAACTACATGTATCCTCACCGTACAGAAATCTGTATCATTCCAATACTATTCACTAGTGAAGTAGTGCTGGTATTTTTCAAGTGATAATGTAAATAATAATATTCTACTTGCCAAAATAATAAAGCCACACATCTAAAATCTAAAAAGATATAAAAGGACTTACGTTTTGGACTCATCCAACTCTAAAGACCTTTGAGATTGCTTTATTTTATGCTTTAGACCATTCACAACCTCTTGGTCTTGTCTTTCATATTCTTCTTTCTCAAAGTTCTTTTCCTCTAACGCTGAATGCTTTTCCATATCTAGTAATTTTGAATCATGGCTCTGACCTTCAGTGCAACTGCTTACAGATTTTTCAATACAAGGAGCAGAAAATTGGTTCATTTCTACTTTTAGTGGGAGCTTTTCTTGTGCGACAGAATCAGAAGAACTAGATACAGCTTCCGTAATGGTCACACCATTTGGCACCCGGAGACGTGAATGTGAAAGCTCTCTAGACAGGTCTTCCAAGTCAGATGGCTCCTTTCTTGCATCATCTGCTTTCTTAATGCATTTTTCCTCCACTTTTAGATGATTTTCCATATGAACAAAATCATATGCATGTACCTGAGTTTTTTCATATCCAGTACCACCATTTTCACTCAATGAAGAAGAAGGATGCTCTCTCTCCTCTTGTAGCAGCTGACTTTCAGGTGCAAAAGAATCAGAATAAGTAGAGACAGCTTCCTCAATATTAATATCAACACTTATTGGGTAAGGCTCCTTAGAAAACTTTTCCACAATATTACTTTCAGGTGCATCGCAATGCTTACCCTGCCAATAAAACAGAAAGTAAATTGTAACCTGTAAACTACATTACAACTGCTTATTTTCTAAGTACATTAAAACGTCTTATTTAATTAATACTATTAAAAAATAAATTAATAACAGTGATGATTTAGGGAGCAAGAGCAAAAAGGTGAAACTACTGACTAACAACATAAAAATGAATGAGATACAAATTAGCTAGAGTAGATCAATTAGAACATTTAGCATTCCTCTGCATGTTTGTATGTGACTTCCTAATAGAATGCATTTATTATCATTAAATCTTTTCACAATTTATAAGCGTACTGCCTATTTTGATGTCAGGCAGAGCCGTAGAGGATGAAAATAAGATTATGCAGATATGGCATTGGCTTTAAGTCCAAAGCTTGGTAAACTTGGGGTCAGTTTGCTACGGGATTAGAGTGAATATGTATTCACAATTTTACTACTATAACTGATCCATACATTCTTCTATGTTTTCCACCAGACTGAACTGACCCTTTTAGAGTAAACAAGAAAAAAAAAGTTCAAATTTAATATCAGAAATCATTAAATATCAATTATCATAAACATTAGAAAGTAGATAAAATCATCTTTTGCATCAGTAATGTAATTGCCTTTGAACAAAAATTACAAAAATAAACATAATGATTTTACTTTTCCCTTATGGCCCCTTTGAACTACAGTTAAGATATTTACACCCAAACAAGAACAAATATAATAAAAACCATACTCTGATCAAGTAGACCTAGGAGCATTGCTTATCTATTAGTCTATAACTACTGTATTCAATATATTCATACTGACTAAAACCGGTGCTTAATGCAATTCTTACTTGTGTAGACATAATTTCAACTTCTTCCAGCAACCTCCTCTCCAAATAGGAAGTTTGTGGCTCTCTATTTTCTTCAAGATGCTCATATCCAGTGTTAACAGTCTCCTTGTCATCCAAACCTACCAATAGAGAATCATCTTGGATTGGGATAGGGCTGTCTTTTGCAATCTCAAAATTACCAGATGAAACATCCACAGATTCAGTGGTAAGAAGTTTACTCTCATCAAATTGCTTTCCCACCAAAATCTCATCCACACTGTTTGAAGAATTCATTTTAGACTTGTATTGTAACTCCTGAATGATTTCCCGGACAATGTAATAACAGCCACCAACTTGTTTCCGGGTATCTGATATTCTTGGGAACTTCCCAGCATTCTCCGCTCTATACCTGCAAAGAACAAAATTTGTTCACTGATACATTAACCAAATGTATAAACTTACAATGGTGACATTATTTCAAGAATAAGAGAAGGGATCTTCTAAGAGTAACAAGCATTTAGTTCAGGCATGGTGGAACATAGCGGTAAGCTAAAATTCTGCCATAAAACATGCCATTGTACCTTATGGTGCTGCCATGGTGAGCATCCCTTCAAAAATTGTCTATGACAGTTGGCACTTGGCAAAACAATCTGCCATGCCATGCCATGACAGTAATTTAGCAACACCAATCCATGCTATGCATAATTTGTTCTATTACCCTTTATAATGTTTTAGGATGTAATAACAATGTAGTATTTTCTTGTTTTAAACATGAAGTAGGATTGTTTGCTTTTGAAATCCTTGCACTTGGATGAATGTCTTCTGGTCCAAAGAGTAGGTCTCCAACACAAATTTGGATTTTGCACTTAGTCTGCTGAATACACTATAAAACATATACTAATTACTAAAAAAGAAAATAAAGGGAGAAAAAATACAATACAATATGCCAAACTATTATAATTTTGTATTTCTGTGTGTGAAAAATAGTCTGTAAAGGTAAGGTACTCTGCAAAGCATGCCTGAATAACCGGTATACATGCCAAAATACCAGGATGAATAAAAATACAAGAAAGCTCATAAAACATAAATAAAGCTTCAACTTCAAAAGAAATGTAGAAATACTTGTTCACAAAAGCCTCCACCATAGCTCTCCTTTCATGTCTTGGAACCCTTTTTTGGTGTTTCTGTGTTTCTGGTGCCTCAGAAGGGACGGAAGCTGCATGTGACCATCCACGTTGCTGAACTTTCAATGGATCAACACAATAGCATACCTCAATGGATACTGTGAAACAACACAGTGGACATATGATCAATTATTCAACAACAGAATCAATATCTAAGAAGTTGGTCAGTTACAACCAGTCAACCACAATGCCAAAGAAAGGCATTACAAGCAACAATTAGAACCTCCAAAGTCAAAAATACCACTCACATTTATATACGTCAAATAACACCAAAGCATTGATTCAATGAATAAAAGGTAGCAAAACTACAGTACGCCCCAGCAAATGCTTTCCCAAAAAGTAACAATCAAGCGCATTATTACAAAACCTTTGTCATATTTATTTACTTTTGGAATATAAAATAGCAGTAAAAAGGTTTGAACCTACGACTTCATGCAAACTACCAAAACTCTGCACCACTAGACCAATCTCAATCGCACATATGCAACAACTACTACAAAATCCGAAACTACCGTTCTTTCATTGAAACAGTCCTCAAACTATTCCTCTTACTTTAAGATCATTATCATTTCCCCTCCCCACCCTTTCTCCAAACTCAAACAAAACTACATGAATCCTAACAAACATAAGAAAAGCATGACAATGTCATTGACTTAATCCCCATTCTAGTTGAATTTCTACACAGTTGAAACTAAAGCATGGCACTATGAAATAGTGTCTAAAACAACCCTATTATTGACTAAGGACCTCGGTTTCATTTCTCTGTAGACCTAAACAAAAAAAAAAACTTATTTGTAAAGAACACAAAAATGTGAAAAGTGGTAATTTGAGAACCGGAGAGATGAAGAGTATTAGAAGAAGAGAAGAAAGTTACAGTGATTAGGTTTGGAAGTGATGTTGCGATTGAAGCAAAAGGAGAGCGCTTTCGTGGTTGCGATCAGAAGCTTCTTCTTCATCTCATGTACTTGCGCATGGGGACCCGAACAGGGTTTAGGGTTTTGCAGGTTGTGTCATTCAAATCTCAGAACGCGCAGAAATTAACACCGTTTAGGCGTTTAGCTGTTTCCCAAATTAATTAGCATTTTTGTTATTTCACTAATTTTGGATTTATAATTAATTTCAAATGAATTGCTGGAGGTTATGCAGCTGTGTTTTAAACATCCCCAAGGTTTGAATAATAAGTTTGTGATTTATATTTAAATAAATTTTCATATGTTTATTTTTGTGTTAAAAAATTCGTAATTATTTTTGAATTGAGAATAGAGTTATTCTTAATTAATTGAGTAACTTCTTTATTGGATTTAGTGGTGTTTTGATAGATGTTACAATTTAAGTGGAGGTTGGAATTATTAAGATATAATTTACTTTGAGATTAATTGATTTACATTTGGATCACTTTATTATAAAGGCAAATTGAGAATAAAATGTAGTATAAATTTTTTTGTTTAATGTAAAAATTATTTGGATCACTTTATTATAAAGGCAAATTGAGAATAAAATGTAGTATAATTTTTTTTGTTTAATGTAAAAACTATTAGCCTAATAAAATATGTCAAAATTTATTTAAAATTAAATCTATTTTTAAATATAGAATCAATTTTGAACATCAAATCAAATGTACACTTAAAAGTTTACACTTAGAGCTTGATTGATTTGTTTTTGTTTTTTAGTTTTTGAAAAAAGTTTTCAAGAATAGTTTTCAAAAACGGTTTTCGAAAAGAAAAGAGAAAAAAAACTTGTTTGCTAAGTATTATTTAAAAATTATTTTGAAAATATAAAAATGGAAAAACTTGTTCATATTTATTTATTGATATTTCATTAATGAAAAGCATAAGACAATATATTCTAATTGTATTTTAAGTTTTCAAAAACAAAAATAAAAAACTGAAAATCAAAACTACTTTTACATGTTCTGTTTTTTAGTTTTTAAAAACTAAAAAACCAGAACTGTTTTCAGAAAACACTATCAAAATGAGTTTTTTAAGTGCTTGTTTGACAACAGTTTTATAAAACTGTTTTCAGTATTTTAATTTTTAAAAACTAAAAAACTTGTTTGGGTAGTGTTTTCTGAAAACAATTCTGATTTTTTAGTTTTTAAAAACTAAAAAATCAGTTTTAGTTTTAAAACATTAGTTTTAAATCTTAACCAAAATACTAATTGAAGGTAGCGATCGTTGAAGGTGACAGTCGGTCATTGGTGATCGCTAGTTGGAGGTGTGGTTGGTGACCGCCGGTGACCGTTGGTCAAAGGTGACCGCCGGTCAGAGGTGTGGTTGGTGACTGCCGGTCGGAGGTAGCTGCCGATGACCGTTGGTCGTAGGTGACGGTCGGTGACCACCGGTCAAAAACGGCGGCCGGTGATCGTCGGTCGCGACGGCGACCGGTGATCGTTGGTCGAAGGTGGCGGCCGGTGATCGTTGGTCGGAGGTGGTAGTCGGTGATCGCCGGTCGGAGGTGGCGGCCGATGACCGTTGGTCAGAGGTGGCAGCCGGTGATCATCGATCGGAGGTGGCGGCTGGTGACCGCCGATCAGAAACAGGAACAAGTAAAAGTAGCTTTACTTTTCAGTTTTCTATTTTTGTTTTGAAAACTCAAAATATAATCAAAATATGTTGATTTTTACTTTTTATTAATGAAATTCTAATAAATATAAACAAGTTTTTTCCATTTTTACATCTTCAAAACAGTTTCAAATAAAACTTGTCAAACAAGGTTTTTTGTTTTTTTCTTCTCGAAAACAACTTTTAGAAACTATTTTTGAAAACTCTTTTCAAGAACTAAAAACCAAAATCAAACCAATCAAGCTCACTGAATATGCGTTTTTACTCTGCTTAGTATTCTCAATGATACTATGTTTATACCATATTCTCTTGTGAAATAAACTTTGTTTCTTAAAAATAAAAGAAAAAGAATAAATTAAGAATGAAAAGAGATATTTGGAAAAAAAAAAGACATCTGTCAAAAATAGAGAAATGACACATAAGTAATTTTATGTCTAGAGAAATAAAAGAATAAAATATAATAAATAAAACAACATAAAAATAGAAATGAAAAAAATAAAATAACATATAAATAAAATTAATTAATATAATAATTACAATAAAATAAAAAATAATCAAGAAATAAAAAATAAAACTTAAAAAGAAAAAACAGAGATAAAATTTCTAAGAAATTAATTCAATATTTTGTTAAATTAATTTAATATTATTTTTATGTGCTAAGTAAATTAATAATTATTTTTAATATTTTATAAATAAAATATAAAAAATATTACAAAAAATAAAGAAAGATAAAAAGAAAAATAATGAATAAATTAAGAAATAAGAAAAGAAAATTAAAAACTAAAAAAAACATGAAATAAAATTTAAAATTATGTTATAAATATTAAAACATATTACATAAGCTTATTTCTATAAAAAATAATAGAAAATAAATAAAATTTAGATATAAAAAATTACAAGGATAATGAAGTAACATAAAAATAAAAATAAATAAAGAAAATAAGAAAGTTTAAAACTAAAGTAAATTAAAATATAAAAAAAAATAAAGAATAAATAAAATTTGAAAAAAAGGAAAGGTAAAATAAATAATAAATAAAAAAGTAAAAGATAAAATAAAGCATAAACTTATGTTGTAAAATATTAAAATATATTTAATAAACTTATTTTTAGTATATCTAATATATATAAAATTTTCAAATTATTTAATAAATATTAAAATTTATTTAATAAATTAAAATTGTAAATAAAAAAATAGAAAAACGAAGAAAATAAAGGAAAAATAAATAATATATTACATATAAGAATATTAAAATAAAAAAAAAATAAAAAATAAATTAAGAAATTAAAAAAAGAAAACAAAAAATACACAAGAAACAAAAAAAAATTAAGAATAAATAAAAATTTAAAATCAAGAAAATTTTTAAAGAAGGTAAAAAAACCAAAAAACATTAAAAGTGAGTGTTGTTGAAAATAAAAGAAGGGCATACATATAATTTCACTAGCCTAGTCCTCTTTGATATAATAATCATTAAACCATCAAATTTCTATTGTGATTGATTCGATTTTAATAATAATGTATTTGTTACTACTATGTATTTAAATAATAAGTAATAATTAAAAATAATAATCTTATAAGAAAGATGAATTATAAATAGAACAAAAAGAAATAATAAATTTATGTTGTCAAATCTTTGAAATTTGATTATCTCTTTGAATAATATATTTTTAGTTTCTTTTTGTTAAAAAAAAATAAGTAATTCAAGATTATTTTGTAATAAAAAATTTTAATATTTTTTAACATATTTGCCGTATTTTATATTTTTTGTCTTGAAGTAGAGATCGCAATATGTTTCTCAATTTATTGGATCAAAAAATTATTTTGCTTAAGGTGTGTAATTGTTCTTGGTTTAAAAAAAAAATAGATAAAAGGAATCAAACATGACTTCTCTCAGAGTAGTATTTGAAAAATATTAATAAATTAATAAATAAATATTAATAAATCAATAAGTAAATATTAATCAAATATTATTTATTTTGATATTATATATTGTAAGTAAATTACAGTAAATTGAAGAGTAAATATGTTTTACGTTTCTATAAAAGTTTTAATATATTAAATAATAAATTAATTTTTAACATGTTAAATATAGAAATATAAAATATATACAAATATAAAAGAATAAATAAAAATATAAAATAAAAAAGTAATTAAGATATAAATATGGAATGACAAAAAATATAAAAAGTAAATTTAAATAAATTGAAACAATTTAATTTAAGATATTTTCCCAAATAGAAACCTATTAAATAATCGGAGAAAAATTTATTAATCATAATCATATCGAATTGAATTGTTTCCTATGAATAATAATTGTTTTTTTAGTAAATAATTAAAGTAAATTTAATTTATGATATTATTCAATAAATATTTTAAGACTATTTTTTATAAAAAATATATTTAATAAATTATATTTTATATATTTATTCTATTTTTTCTTGGGTTATAGACTATTTCATGCATAAATGGTACAACTAGCATAGGAAAATGGGGAACATATTTGTACTAATAGTGTAACAACCTGAAATTTTACAAAATAAGAATTCAAATATTTTTAGTTTTATTTATTGGCTTCACAAAATTTGATATTTTTATTAACTAAAATATGTTGGGAGAGAATGATTACTATTATTATTATTATTACTAGCAAAAACACATACGCGATTCACATTTCTATTTTAATATGTTATAATAATTTAGGGTTTTAATTTAATATCTTTTATAAATTTTTATATTTTGAAATATAAATTATTATGTGACATGTTTTGAAATATATTTTGTTAATTTTATATTTTTTGCTTATGAAAACATGATAAAAATATGTCAAATCATAAATTAATATGTCAAATATGCAATGAATATGAACAAATGAAAAGAAGAGAGAGTTTGAATAGAACTCAAACTATTGTCGCATTTGTGTATTTACACATTTATTAAAAATATTTATCATGAAATGTATACATATATTAATCATGTTTAAGGAAGATTGTTTTGTGATAAGGTAAAAATTGTAAAAATGTGCATATATTAATATGGAAAAGTTATATTTGTGAAAATGAAAACATTCATAAAATGTTTAAAAGGTAAAATAGTCATACAATGCGGACACCAAAAGGTCATATTCCCATTTTATAATATATAGTATATAATATAATATCATATATTATAAATTGTGGATATAGTTAGACAATTATGTATGTTGGATATCAATATTTTAAAGTAATTTTTTAGTTAAAGTTACAAGGTTGATCTAGGGGTAAAATTTATGTTTAGGAAGTAAGAGATTGTGGGTTTAAGTCTCTCTTATGACAAATTAGTTTATTTTTTTAATTTTAAAATAGGTGCAATGGTAGAATAAATATTTTGGAAAGCAGATATCAAAAGGGGATATTCCCTTTATTAACAGACAATTATGTAGGTTGGATATCAATATTTTAAAGTAAATATACACTTTGTAGCACTACACACTTTCTTGTAGATTTTAAAAAATAAAAAACTAAATTCTTTAGTTTAAAATAAGATATCAAAATTTGTGTCTAAACTTTTTTTATTATTTATCTTCTTTTTTATCTCTCTCCTACTTAAAATTTGTAGCACTACACACTTTCTTGTAGTAGGAGGAAACACAACAAATGTCATAGTTTTTTTTTTAGTATTATTTGAAAGGTTTGAATCTAACCTTTTGTGTATTATATCTCAACAATAACTACAAATCCTAATGATTTAAATTTCACAATTTAAAGAAAGTATGATATCTTATTGTAAATTAATCTAAGTTTTCCATATAATTACAACGTGATTAAGATAAAACAATAAATTCCCTAAGGAATAATAAAGTAACACAAGATTGACATTGAAAAAAAAAAACTACGCTAACTCAAAGTCTAAACGGTTCTTTGAAATTAAGGAATTCGTCATAAATATTCGTGTTATTTTTATAATCATGATATATGGATTAATTATTATCGTCAGCAATAACAAATATCTTAATTAGATTACTTAATTAAGAGATAAAAAAAACTTTTAAGGATTCCTATCTTAATTAGACTACTTTAAAAGAAAAAAGAAAAAACTTTGTTCAAAAGTTTTAAAGAATTAACATAATTTACTTTATATCCAAAGCAACATAATAAATACTGAATTAGACTATTTAATTAAGAGATACCAAACACTAGCATTTGTAACTTGATACAACAAGAAACAAAAAAATGTAAAAATAATAAATAGGTTCCTATCTAAAAAATGATTCTATATCTCAATTATCGGCTGAAGTGATGGCATGAACAAATTAAGTAACATGGCATGCGTAGCCACGAATCCACGGCGACTAATCAGTGCTTTACTTTATCTTCCACGAAACCTTTTTGTTTTTTCGCTATAGTGTTGCATAAAGTCTCCATTATTATTGGCACAGTACTATAAGCTCTTGAGCCAGTTTTAAATTTTTTTTATTAATAGACTTGATAATGGGTTTTTTTCTCAAGGGATTGTTGACAAAAAATTTATAAGCTCTCAGACAAAACTGACACATAAGGTAACGAAAAAATGAATTGTGACAAATAAACAGTTAAAGATTCTTGATTAATTCTCATTCTTCCTGAATAATAAAATCCCACTTAGTAGACAAATCACTCAAGAGAGTGGGGGGTGTCTCCTTAGATGCTCATAATACCTAGTAGTATGTGATTACATAAAATTGTTTGCTGTTTTCTGCAGAAATACCTAGTTGTATTAGAGATGTTTTCCTATTCTACCACTTCTACTAACCCAACACTAAAAATAAATACTCATAGTTGATTAACATCTGTCAATTAATTTCCAGTAGCTAATGGCTTATCGAAAAAAAAACTTCATTAGTCAATATAACATTTTAAAATCCGAATTTCATTCAGATAAATAATGTAAATACAGTTTTCCAAAATTATACAGGTGTAACAATCATGATCTCTCTACCTAGTACCAACCATATCATTTGGCCTACCTTGGCCAACCCCCATGTAAATATGCATTTAGATTATTGAATGGATAAAAATCATAAAATAAGGATGATAGGGTAAGCAACCATGAAAATAATGTCCAAATTAAAGATTATTGACATTCCTTGCTTCCCACCACAATGCAACTATATCTGGAACAACAAACATTTTTCTTATTCATGAACAACTCTGTTCCCAAATAAAAATGTGGAACAATACATCATGCAGGATACTATATGAAAGCTGTCACCTTATGTCACTATAATTAATATTATTATATAAATGTAATATAATAATATTCACAGAAAATGAAAAACCTTGTTCAGACCGGTCCTGTGTCCTGTTCATTAGGTTCAGCATCTCAGCACAACTTTACCTTGTCAACTTCGTCAAACTGTAAAATAATTGGAGACCAGAAAGGGTATGATACTATTATTCACCCTGCAAAAACCTGGTTAGTTCAAAAATCCATGTCATGTTGTTTTGTGGAATTTTATCCACCATCATGAGCTTGGCCTTTAACGTAAGTTTTTTGTTTGTGATATTGTTTGTGTCATTCAAATTCAACCCGCTCTTGTGTATAGAAATTGAGGAATACTATCCAGAAGAAAGAGATGCTTTGAAGCTCATAAGGGATTCTTTAAATTCTTCTGTCAATTTGCATGGGAATTGGACAGGCCCTCCTTGTATAGACAATCATAGTAGATGGATTGGAATCACTTGTTCAAATTGGCATGTTGTTCAAATTGTTCTTGAAGGAGTTAACCTTCGTGGTTATTTACCTCCCACATTCCTTCAAAACATAACTTTCTTGAGCCAACTTGACTTCAGAAACAATGCACTCTTTGGACCACTTCCAAGCCTCAAGAATTTAATGTTTTTGGAACAAGTCCTATTATCATCCAATCACTTCTCAGGGTCAATTCCTGTGGAGTACGTTGAAATTCGTAGTCTACAAGTGTTGGAGCTGCAACAGAATTACTTAGATGGTCAAATTCCACCCTTTGATCAATCATCATTAACAAGTTTCAATGTGTCATACAATCATTTGTCAGGGTCTATTCCTGAAACTTCTGTGCTGCAAAGGTTCCCAGAGAGTTCATATGGGAATAATTCCGATCTTTGTGGAAAGCCACTGAATAAGTTATGTCCTATTGAACCTCCTGCGCCGTCTCCAGCTCCATTTTATGCACCACCTCCAATCCCAGAAGTGAAGCCAAATAAGATGTTTCAAGCATGGATTGTTGCTGTGATTGGTGTTGCAGCTGCACTGGTTCTTTTTTCACTGATCATTATTATTGCTTTCCTGTTCCGTAAAAGACAAACAAGTGGAAAAGAATCAAGAAGAAATGATTCAGCAGGTAAGAAATATCCTATACATGTCATTTCCACAATTGATTTTCCTAACAGATTATTGCAATGCTATTTATGAAGACTTTATAAGATAAAAAAATGTGAAAAAACATTTGTCTATTGAATTTAGAATGTCAAAA
The DNA here is from genome assembly GCA_037954015.1 of Psophocarpus tetragonolobus. Lineage (NCBI taxonomy): Eukaryota > Viridiplantae > Streptophyta > Magnoliopsida > Fabales > Fabaceae > Psophocarpus > Psophocarpus tetragonolobus. The sequence goes on from CM075696.1 coordinate 5,376,133, forward strand.
CTTTATGAGTCATTAAGTAAATGTAGTTTCATACCGATTAAGGATTCTAAATGTTTTGAATTTGTTGTATATTTTTCATGTAGGTTATGCTTTTGGAGCATGGGCAAAGAAGATGGTGTCTAATGCTGGAAACAGTGATGTTTCAGAAAGATTAGGCAAATTGGAATTCTCTAACAAGAAATTTCCAGTTTTTGACTTGGATGATTTATTAAGGGCATCAGCAGAAGTGCTAGGAAGAGGGAACTTAGGACTTACATACAAAGCAACACTTGAAACTGGAACTGTTGTTGCAGTGAAGAGACTTAACCACATGAATGAACTGAACAAGAAGGAATTTCTAGTGCAGATGCAATTGCTAGGACATATGAAGCATGAAAATGTAGTAGAAATCATATCCTTTTATTATTCAGAGGAGCAAAAGTTGGTCATATATGAATTTACCTCTGATGGCAATTTGTTTGAACTCCTACATGGTTAGTCTTGATTCTTTCCTTCCTTAAACACAAAACAACTAACTTAAAAGTTAATAGACTAACATTAATCTGCTGGTGCTAGACGGTAGAGGAGTTGGAAGAATGCCTCTGGATTGGACAACAAGACTTTCTATTATCAAAGACATAGCAAAGGGTCTTGTTTTCCTTCATAATTCCTTGCCTGCTCAGAAGGTCCCTCATGCCAACCTCAAATCATCAAATGTCCTAATCCATCAACATAGTAACGGTTACCATTCCAAACTCACAGACTATGGTTTTTTGCCTCTACTACCAGCCAAACAGAATGCAGAAAAGCTAGCCATAAGGAGGTCACCAGAATTTATTAAAGGAAAGAAGTTGACATACAAAGCTGATGTCTATTGCTTTGGCATCATTATGCTAGAGATTATAACTGGCAGAATCCCTGGTCATATCACAGGTGAAATTGAAGAAACAACCAATGATCTTTCAGATTGGGTAAGAACTGTGGTGAATAATGATTGGTCCACAGATATATTGGACTTAGAAATACTAGCAGAAAAAGAAGGGCATGATGCAATGTTGAAGCTGACAGAGTTAGCTCTAGAGTGTACAGATATGACACCAGAGAAGCGGCCAGAAATGAGTGTAGTATTGGTGAGAATAGAAGACATAGAGCAAATGAGAAAAGAGAGTGAATAAAACAAATTTAAGTCACTGTAGCAGGATGTATTATTGTTGTCTCGCATGAAGTGCACCCCAAAATGTCCTTGTATTCATCTGAACTCCGTCATATGACACATAATCCAAACCAGAGATGGGTTAACAACTGCATATAACAATATGTACGGATAACATTTTTTTTCAGAAATGAAATCTCATTCATATTGAGGAATTATTATTTCTATTTTTTATTTTCCTTTTATGATTTTTATTTACCATTTTACTTTATGATTTAACTAAGTCGAATCATGTCATGAGATTCATATAGTCAACTGTATTCAGTAGAATAAAACTTTGTGTAGGTTGTGTGATTATTTTACTTTAGAAGACAGTAATCACACTTGTAAGGATTAATAGAAGAACATCGGGTGATATGGACCAAATAGAAAGAAATTTTTTTTTCACAGTTTTGGGATTAAAAATACACCTTATTCAAAATCATATAGGCTATATGATCCCTTTTCCTGTTATCCGCCTTGCTTCAACTACGTCCAGATTTTGGAACCTCAATATCCCAGTTAAGTTGAGCTATTTATTCATGAATAAAAGTAGTGTTAAAATTTGATAAGAAACAAGATAATTCAAAGTCTCAATAAATCACTAAAAAACAAGAGTTGAAAATCACATAAAGACTATATTGATAATTGAGAAAGAGCATCAAAGCATCATATTACAACAATTCTTGCAAAATGTATATATAAACTCAAAAAAAGGCCCACCTGACATAACTAACTTCTGTGACCAATGAGACATTAATGATTATAGACGCTCCTACATGGAAGCTAATCATGCAGACCTCCAAATAATAGTCAACCTTTTGCAGACCAGCTCTACTACAAAAGTAACCACCAAACACTTCTGCCATGCTTGCTCCCCACATAATCTACCATCCAATCTATCACATGGTTTATCATACCAGTCAGGAGATTTCCAAATCTACATCAACAATTTCCACTTTGACTCCAAATCAAGGACTCCTTACTTTCAACATCTTCCCACATCTCTTTCTACAAATTAACCTCCACCAAATCCTAAGTAAAGTTCATAAAGTTCAAGAACCTTGGTAAATATATTTGCAGAAATGTCTTTAGATGCTATCTTTACAACTCTTATCTCTCCATTTCAACCACGTCTCAAATGAAGTGAAGTTTCATGTCAATATGTTTGGTCCTCTCATGATACATCTAGTGATTCGTAGGTAAACAACAATCTAGCTGTCATAGTGAATTTGTACATACTCGCAAATTTGTACATGACATTTTTCATGTAGCCTTGCTAAAACAGATGCATAACTTTTTTCGTTTGATCCTCATAATATCCATCCTTAGTATGCATATGATAGAACCAAAATCTTTCATCTCAAATTCTGAGTTCAACTTCACCTTGAGCTCTGCTTGTTTTAGCTAACTACAATGATATCGTCTATACAGGAGAAAAAGCATATTGTACCTTTCTTCTCCGCCCAAGATGTAAATGCAACTATTATAATTGCTTTGTTTGAACCCCATCCTCTTAAAAATACATCAAACTTCTCATATCCTTGGACTCTATTTCAATCCATACAATGATTTCTTAGGCAGATACATTTTTGTTTGATCCTTAACAATCTCCTCTGGCTACTACATAAAGATAATCCTCTCTGGCTCTATTGTCTTGACATCCAATTCGCTCTCGCTGCATATCATACTAGTTTACAATTGATAGAAAACCTTCGACTAATCCTTAGCAAACCTCTTTGGCTACTGCATATAGATAGAACAAGCATAGGAGAGTAGATCCCATTATAATCTACTTCTTCCATTTGTGTAAAGCCCTTTTTCATAAGCCTAGCCTTGAATTTCGTGTCATTCATTGAAAGAATCTTGTTTTTCTTCTTAAAGACTCATTTGCATCCAATCACCCCTTGATTCTTGGGTAAGTCCATAGGCATCCATGTGTTCTTTTCTTGAGATTCAAGCGTCTCGTTGGTGACGCACTGTCATTGCTGACTCCCCTCACTCTTTTGTGCCTCCCCAAAATTTCTCAACTTCGGGCCTTTTATCTCATAAGCCACACTGAAAACATAACAAATGAGATCAACATATCCAAACCTTTGAGTAAGCTTGATTGTCTTTCTCTCCCTATCACACCTTTTCTGAAAGTTAGAAGTAACATGTTTCATTCTCCTAGAGGTAGATGTTGATGGTTGAGGATCATCATCTGATGCATCATTTATCTCCATCAAACACTTTTGCTACTAGTGGATGACTCCACCTCCATGTGAGTTTTTTCCTTACCTTTATCAAGGTTTCCATTCAACATATTGATAATTGCCTAATTTACCTATTTTTACATAGACAAAATAGAGCAATTATCCTAATGCCTTCTTATTTGAGGTCTTGTTTCCTTACTTTTATGAAAAAATTTACCTTTATTTCCTATTTTTCTTTATACATAGTAGGTTTTGAGAATGACTAAATAAATGTCAGATGGATTTGGATATTTTGGTGTTGTATTAGAGTCCCAGCACCCAACAATCAAAATTGGAGCATCCAACGGTCAGAATTAGAGCACCGAATGCTTGTTGGTAGAAACCTCTATTTTGTCCAACAATCAAGGAGTGAGTGCCCAACGGTGGTGTTAATTGGGGGTCAAGTTTCTTTAGCACCCAACAGTTACTTTGTTATTGCTGGATGGTGGTGTTTTGAGCTAATTGTCTATATAAATGTGCTTTTTGTTTGGAAAAAGGGTTACACATATGGCTGACTAAGGCTATGTTCCAAAGTTGCTTCTTCATCCATTCTTCCTCTTTACCTTCCATTTGTGTAGTTTCATCCATAGATCATGCTTTCAACCCCTAAGGTTGGCTTGGCATCTCATCAGTTGGGGTTTGATGTAACTAAACCTAAAACTCTTGTGTATATTTTGTTCTTTTAATCAAAGTTTATTATTCAATATTAGTTTTCTTCTTTACCCTATGCTTTACTTTTTTATCTTTTGTGGATTTTACTGGTTGAATAAGCTCGGAAGAGGATTTTGACTTGTAAAATAAGAAGAGCTTTCAATGGGTTTATTGCTAGGAATAGAGTAAAACCGATTGATCATCTTAAGCTTCTTAATGCAAGTTATTTAACTTTAGGTTATGTAAGAAATTGATAATTTGAATCTCAAATAGCTTAGTCTCTACTTGCAAGAATTGAGGTTAGAGTATTTTTATGGGTGATGAAGACATGAGTAGTAAATGATGATTTTGAGTTCATATATACACTTGAGTGACAGTTCAATGAAATTAAAACTCAACCAAATCTCTATCATTTGTAAACCCTTTTACTTTACTTGTTTATGCTGTTGTTTAAATCTTGTCTGTAATAGTTGTTGGTAAAAACCTTTCCTTTTCTTTATTACAAGTAAAAGATATATATTGAAGTTTCAGTAGTATCATCTATGTCCCTGTGGATATGACCTTGTTGCTTTTCTACGTTATATTCCACATGACCAATGCACTTGCCAAAAGAAACTATTTTTAAACAACACATACATATCCTGGTCTCATAAAAGGCAACATCCCTATTGATAATGCAGTTAGACAATCTAGGCTCCAACTTCCACAACCTATATCGCTTGACTCTGTCAACATATCTAAGGAAGATATATTTCTCAACTAATGTTTCTAGTTTGTCCTGCTTGACATGCTCAAAAATTAAGATCCAAGTCATCACAACCATGCTATGTAGGCCTCGAGAAAGACATATAAAAAAGCTCAAAACAATCTTACAAAAATAGGAGAAAAGAAGACACAAAAGAGGACTTGCTCTAGTTCAAAAGAAGAATTAGGTTTTTGACCTAAGAGGTGAAGAATGGAAAGGAAACTTTGGGTTCGAGGCAATTCAGAATGCTCCATACAGTAATTATTTATCTATCTTTATGTACTCTGTTGTTAGGAGAATGTTTGACTTTGTAATACTCATGTTGGGCTAAGCCCCTTTCTGGGGTTGTGATGTAGCTCTTTGTAATTCCTGTTTTCAATTTGCATGATTATTTAATTCATTCAATGATTAATTTACTTCTCTATGCTACTTTTGTATATCCTAACTATTCAAATAGTCATGACCATTGATATTTGAATGTAATTTGTATCTTAATTGTTTGAACAATCATGATTATTGATGTTTGAACAATCAATCTGGGAAATAAGTAAATTATCGTATTCTATTTGTTAACATCTTAATTGTTTAAATAACCATGATCATTGATATTTGAATCTTATCCTAGTAGAACTAGCCAAGTCGTCAGGGAAACCTTTGATTGGGTAAAAAAAAATCGGTCTTAATTTGGAATCCGTCATGGTCATTAGGGATGACAAATTAGGATTCTAGTGTGGTGTGCATAAAGAAACTCACTACAACAACCATAGTAATTTATCGATAATCATTGAATGATAAAGAATAAGATTGCTTAGTAATAAGGGGGTATAAACATTATAGTGAAATCACAGCCTTAGGTATCAATTCATTGCATTCCAACTCAATATTCTCTCTTGTTTTATTGTCTACGTCTAATTTTGAACTATCATGCCTCACGAATCAAACACTTCTCTCTTCATTCAACTGCTTTCTTATATCTTAAATTGAATTAATTGAGAACAAGATTTGATCACTTAGCTTTGATATCCAGACTTAAGTCCACTGTTACTACTATGTAGAGTACGCTTGTCCTTAAGCCGTTACGCATTAAGTTTTGGGCATCGTTGCTAGGTACTAAACTGTGTTTAGTTCTCGATTAAATCGATTTACAATAATTGGACAATATTTTATCCGTTTTTTTTATTTTTTCCTTTACCTTATTTTATCTCTTTTTAAAATATTTTTCTCTTTTGTGTTAATCATCTCCATTATTCTTTTGCTAATTGACATTTTATTTTCTCTTTGTCTACTTTTTTTTAGTACCTTTATTTTTTATTCATATCTTTATTTTATCTTTTTGTTTCTGTTTATTTTATCATTATTTTATTTTATCTTTTTCATTTAGTATGTTGATTTTTATTTTATCTGATCAAACTATTATAGTTTAACTTTTTTTTGTGTGAATAGTTACTACTGGCTTGATATCAGGGGTATACCCTATAGCATAACCCTGATATTAAAAGAATTTCTCACAGGAACAAAGTCAAACAAAGAGGAATGACGAAAATTGAAAACAACTATGAGGCAAATGTTATCTCTGACAAACTCTTATAAGATTCCCTTACCAAACCAGTACAAACACAAAAGTTACAAACTCTGTCTTCTCCTTCTCCTACTTGTAGAGATTGTGGAAGAATAGGTAACACGTCTAAAGATTGCAAAATGAGCTACTTCTTTGCTGATGAAGAGGTAAATTATGTCGAAGGGAGAAGCCATGAATATGATCCATACTAAAAAACATACAATCTAGGGTAGAGAGACCACCCCAATATAGCAGGGAGGGATAAAGAGAGTTACTAATGAAAAGCCCCTACAAGGCCCCTTATATTCAAAATCAAAGGCCAAGACAAGAGGAGGGGGAACCAACATTGCAGGATACCATGCGACAATACCTTGATGAAAGATAAAGACATTAGAGTCACAAGAGGCTGAAAGAATGAAGACACTAGAGACAAGAATGACCACCTTGATAAATCTCATGTCTCAAGAGGCACAATATGTTCTACTTTCTCAGACAAAACCAAATCCCAGGGAGGAGGTTAAAGCACTTACCATAAGAACTGGAAGCAATTGGAGAACCCACAACTACAATCAACATGCACCTCACAACCATTATTAGAAGTACTTACTGAAGGGGACCAAAATGAGCAAAAGGAGCATGATAAAATGGGTAGTAACATCCCTTCAGAATCAATATGTGGAAAAGGATAAAGACAATGAGGTACAAATACCTCCTTAAGAAAAAGCTCCAAAACCACAATTAATAAACACTCCACCATTATCAGAGGTCCTTACTGAACGAAACCAAAAGGAACAAAAGGATGAGGGAAATGAGGTACAAACACCTCCCTAGGTAAGAATTCCAGAACCACAATTAATAGACACCCCACTATTATTATTAGAAGACTCTACTGAAGATAATCAAATTGTAGAAAAAAATGAAAGTAAGAAGGTACAAATACCTCCTCAGGTAAGAGTTTCATTTCCTCAAATATTAAAAAACCAGTATCTAGAGGAAGAAAAAACCACTTTTGAAATATTAAAAAAGTATGTGCCGCTGCTGCCTGCAATTTCATACAGCCAGAAAGATATGGGATGTGCAAGTAAGTTCAAAGAGTTGGATGAGGGTTATGAATTAAAATTCAAACCCTTAATGGAGAAACCTCCCTTTAAGGAATGGGAACCTCCTCTATCGAACTCAAAATATGTTATTAATAATACTATTTTGTCAATTATCAGTGTCTCACAGGAAAGGGGGAAAATAAAGCATCAACCGTGCCAATGACATATAAAAAAGCCCCTAGGTGGATCATTCATGGCAAAAAAAGGGTATTGCCAAGTCATTGGGCAAACCTCCAATTGGGTAAAAATGAATCGGTCTTAATTTGGAATCTGTCATGGTCATTGGAGGTGACAAATTAGGATTATAGTATGGTGTGTATGACCAAACTCACTACAACAACCGTGGTAATTATCGATAATCATTGAATGATAAAGAATAAGATTGCTTAGTAATAGAAGACATAAACATTGTAGTGAAATCACAACCCTAAGTCTCAATCCATTGCATTTGAACTCAATATTCTCTCTTGTTTTACCGTCTACTTTAATTCTGAACTATCATGCCTCACCAATCAATTATTGTTCTCTTCATTCAGCTGCTCTCTTATATCTTAATTTGAATTAATTGAGAATAGGATTTGGTTCCTTGGGTATGATATTCAGATTTAGGTCCACTATTACTACTACGTAAGATACACTTGCGCTTAGCGGTGATATTTTACGCATCAATAATCTCCATCTTGATCCTCTATAGACCGAAGTCATTGTTCTTGAGAACTTCTCAATATCAAATTTGGTTGTCATGACTCTCATCTTTCTTAAATTGCTTTGTCCCCATGAACAACATTATAGTTGTCATTTGTTGAAGTTTGATAAGAAACTCATAAAACAACTCACAGAAAGTCTTAAGAAATCACACCGAGAAAATAAGAGTGAAAAAGTAAAGAAAGATTATATTGATAATTGAGAAAGAATTCAAAAAATCATAATTACGACTCTTAAAAGAGGTATATATAGATTAAAAAAAACTCACATGATGTAAGGGACACATGTGATCTATAGATGAGGCATTAATGCTACAATAAAAGATGACTGTCTAGACCTTTAGATGCTAGTCAACTAGATGCAGACTAGCTCCACCATGTCCAATCTATCATTAGGTCTATCATATCTGTTCGAAGATTTCTAAAGTCTACATAAAAAAATATGTTTTTATCTATCATCTCCATTAAACATATTCATTTGAGAAAGGATAATAGACATTAAATTAAGCATTTGAGTTTGAGGAGAAAAGGTAATTTTCAATAGGTAATAAATTAAATATTAACCTCCTGATCGGTTCAAATTAATTTGATGAGCCTTTTTGGATTCAAACCAAACCAATTAAATTGGTTTGAGTTTCTTTTCTTGTTTAGATAAAACCCAAACAAAACCATGGATAACCAATCAAGTTTAATTCGAATTGTGGATTTAGGATTTTAAAATATAATGCAAACATAACCGATGACTATATATATATAATTTATATTAATACTTCTTAATTATATGTTTTATGAATTTAGTTTTGAGGTACAAGTGAGCATAAAAAATATCATTTTGTTCTTGGATTTTATTAATTTGATTATATGTTTTATGATTTTAATTATGTTGGACAATTGTATTTTTTTTGTTAAACAATTTAGTTTTTTTATGTGTAATTTTTTGTTGGTTAAACTATTGAGTTACTTTTATTTAATATTTATAATTTTGTATATGTAAAATACTTTAATATTAATGAATTTTTTAATTTGGTGTAAAAATTTTTATCTATAAAAAAAACTTATGATAAAATAATTTTTCATTTTTTACATTTTTATTAGATTTTGATGAATTTAACTAACCTAATTATTAATGGTTGAGTTTAATTTGAATTATGAAAAAAAAAAATCTAAAATCTGAACAATCAATTGAAATGATTTAGTTTTTTTTTTTTTTTTATAAACCAAACTAACCCTATTGGTGAAGACGCTTTATAAAAATTTCTTATGTGCAATAATTAATGAAACCCAACAACTTGTCAGAGAATATGACGAGCGTGAACTGGCCAACTATTGTGGGCTTCTTCACAAGGGATATCCTCCACAAGCAAAGTTAAGCATCCACACGTCTACCCATTCACAACAATACTTTGCAACCTCTCACAGCTTCAGTACATATCATTTTTATCAAATTAATAACAAATTTATTAAATTCTTTATGTATTAATCATGAACCGTTGATTAACACATTTTGTGTTTAGATTTAATAATTAATACAAAAATTACATATAATGGTTGCATTATCACATGTAACATTAAGACATATGAAAGGTTAGTAACACAATTTTTTTAATATATTCTATATGATTAGTTAAAATTTATAAAAAATAATAAATTATGTAAATTTCATTTATTAAATATCTTTTTTTTTTAATTTTTAATAAATTTTAAACAATAATAAAAAATGTATCAGAAGAAAGAATGGGTTAGAAAATATGTTATAAAGACTTAATTAAAAAAAAAAAACTCAGTTCCACGTTTGATTTAGGAAAAGAGAGATTTTAATGGAGTTGAAAAAAAGAAGGAGTATAGATTTTAATTTCATAATGAAAGAAAGGGGAAAAAATAACTTCTTTTATTTATAAGGAAGGGATTTGGAAAAATGTTGTTATTTACTTTTTATTTTTATTATATTTTAAGAGCTTACTTTTATTATGTATTTATATAGTATATACGACAGACATATATAGTATCTGCTTTCCTGAATTTTTCTCTCCCTCCTCCCACACATTTGTGGCATAATCATAATTATTTAACTTTTTTTCTTTTTTATGTAGAGGTTGAGAGATAGAGATTGAATAATTGAATGAAAAATTATTAAATGGTTTCGATTATCACGATCTTCATCAATAAATATATAATATATAATTAATTAATTAATTTATTTATTTTATAAATTATGTTAATTAAATAATTATATATTACATATTTATTTATTGATTAGATGATAAATGATATGTGATATAGTGATGTAAAACAACCTAATAATTTCTCAAGATTCAATAACCACGTACTTTTATAGATTTCGCATCTAATTAAATTATAGAAATATAAAAATCTGTAACATAGAAAAAAAAATAATAGAGATTTAACTCAGAATTTAGTAAAATAACGGAGGAACCTAAGATTGAGTGAAGTTTTGTTCCTCCATTCTCTTCACTTTAAATTGAACTAAACATTATTTTTTTTAACAATCCCTGTCTTCCTTTAATAAAACAAATTGTAATAAAAATAACTCAAAGTTCGGGTCAGACAAGGGTCTTAAACCGCAACCGTAAAAGCATAGCTGGTAGCTACACTTTTGTTCTTGTCTGTTGAGAAAATAAGGATCAACATAAAACTGCATCCAAACACAAGTGATTGTGACGTAGATATGCGTGGGAAATAAAAAAAAATACTCAATTGTATTAAGTAGCCAACACATACCACCACGTGTCTACTATGTAGCATTTCACATACCTAGGTGTCTCTCATATGTTCAACACCAAGTTTACCATATAAGCACAGCCACTCCACTTTTCAGCCATGCAAAAAGGACCCTCATTTTAGTCTCTCTTCCTTTTCAAATCTCCATTCAGTTTCATTTAGTGCAAAGAACTACCCTTTTCTGAGCCAAGTATATAGCTTAACTGGACCAGGATCATTCATCTTGAAAGACCAGTTGTCTCACTATCTTAGTTGGTAATTCTAAGGAGAGTGCTCAAAGAAAAATTAGTTGTAATGGCAACCCGTAGATATGCTTTTGGAAGGGCTGATGAGGCCACCCACCCAGACTCCTTGAGGGCCACTTTGGCTGAATTTGCCTCAACTTTCATCTTTGTCTTTGCTGGAGAAGGCTCTGGCCTTGCTTTGGGTGTGTACATATTCAGAATCTCTCCTTGCATTCTTAACAAGTTTGTTCATACTTCACATAAAAATACTAGAGTTTTTTATTATAAGCTCACTTGGGCTTACATTACAGACATAATCTTAACAGAATAGTTCTTTTCGTTAAGTTTGGAAGTTTTTACACTTTCAAAAATTACTTTATTCATGCAGAAATCACTTTAAATTACATTCATCCAGAAATCACTATATTCATTATATATAATAAATTTTATTGACTTTTAAAAAATTACTTAACAGTCATATACCAACCATCAACCATGATTGATTTGTCATATTTATAGGTTGATGGTTGGTATATGACTGTTAAAGGCGATGTTTGGTCTTGGACTATCTAATACACGCAAGCTATATATATAATATACATAATATGCAAGTTTTTTGGTGTGTGGATGTGAGGGTGATTATTTGTGTGCTTTCTCATTATTGCAGTTAAGATTTACCAGGATTCAGCTTTCTCCGCTGGTGAATTATCGGCAATTGCACTTGCACATGCATTTGCTCTATTTGCAGCGGTATCTGCTAGCATGCATGTATCAGGTGGCCATGTCAACCCAGCTGTAACTTTCGGTGCTCTTATTGGGGGAAGGATCTCTGTGGTCCGTGCCATATACTATTGGATTGCTCAACTTCTGGGTGCCATAGTGGCTGCCCTCGTGCTCAGGCTTGTCACTAATAATATGGTATACTATATCCTACTTAACGAAAAAACCTGTATACATTGAGGACGATGTATACAAAGATGTTATTGTGATTATTTTGTTGTTATATGTGCTAACTATAAGATTGTACAGTTTTTACCGACAACAAAATCAATGATCTTATCATACGATGATTTTTTAAATAATTAATATAAAAGCCACTAATCTTATAGATTGGATAGCAGTATAATCATGTTAATTTTAATAGACATGGTGAAAATTTGGACTTTCAATGAAATTGATGTGTTTTTGCGGTTAATTGTTGCAGAGACCATCAGGGTTCCACGTGACAGCAGGTGTTGGCGTAGGACACATGCTTATACTTGAGATTGTGATGACATTTGGGCTGATGTACACTGTGTATGCTACTGCAATTGATCCCAAAAGGGGTGCTGTTGGCACCATTGCACCCTTGGCAATTGGACTCATTGTTGGGGCAAACATCCTTGTTGGTGGGCCATTTGATGGAGCATGCATGAACCCTGCTCTGGCTTTTGGGCCTTCCTTAGTGGGTTGGAGATGGCACTACCACTGGATCTTCTGGGTTGGTCCTTTCATTGGGGCTGCACTGGCAGCAGTGGTGTATGAATATGTTGTGATCCCAGTTGAGCCCCCTCACACACACCAACCTTTGGCTCCTGAAGATTACTAGTTGCTTTTACTAGTTGTTGTATTTGTGTATTAAAATATGAGTGCTATTATTGCTTTCCTGTATCAGAATATAAGAGTATGCCTGTGCTTTCTTCTGTTTTTCCAACTACCTTTCTGCTTGAGTCGCCACTGGGCTCCTGCATGTGCATTTTTATTTTTCATGTTTTGGGGTCACAACTACCAAAACCTTGTTGAATGTGTAGCTTTTTGTATTGCCCTCTACACATTGAATAAAACGTGTGAAACCCTATTTTGTATAGGGATGCTGCATCAGATTGAATTCACACTATAATGTAGACATTAATATGCTAAAAGTATCCAATAGATTTTGACTTGTGTGAGCAACTTTCTCCTTTGCAAAACGACACGTGCTATTTATTGATTTAATCTAATAAAAACAATACAATAGAGGAATATCTAACTAACAAAAGTAAATCCATCACTCTATAATGTAGACATTAATATGCTAAAAGTATCCAATAGATTTTGACTTGTGTTGGAGCAACTTTCTCCTTGCAAAACGACTCGTGCTATTTATTGATTTAATCTAATAAAAACAATACAGTAGAGGAATATCTAACTAACAAAAGTAAACCCATCACTCTATAATGTAGACATTAATATGCTAAAAGTATCCAATAGATTTTGACTTGTGTTGAAGCAACTTTCTCCTTGCAAAACGACTCGTGCTATTTATTGATTCAATCTAATAAAAACAATACAATAGAGGAATATCTAACTAACAAAAGTAAATCAAGCTTAAAATCCAATAATCAATGTTGTACATCTGCAGTTTCTATTTGCTTATAAAATCTGGCGACCCAAGGAGCGAGTTTAGTATTATGGGGTGTCCTGGGGTTGGCAGAGTAATAATCAGACCAATAGCAAGGCTTGAGTGTATCAGCAAATTTATTGTCTGCATAAAGGCAAAACGGTAGCCAATTTTCACCTCCGTTCATTCTTCTCTTCCTTTCCCTAGGGTAAGCTAAGGGTGCTTGTACATACCTGCATGCATTTATGTCAAAAAACATTTAGCAACACAGCAAGTGGATCATTAATGAAGGAAAATGAGAACATTGATTCCTATTCCGATAGCTCTTAAAAACAGAGGTGCCAATCCAACCTGGAAACTAAAAGCAAGATACAAGTTACAATATATACTTTTGTGTTCTTATTTTATGGCTTTAATTAAGTTTTAAAAGTTTCATTTTATCTCTTAACTATTTGTTAAACCAGGTTGGTCTTCTTAACTTGGTATTATCAAAATCGAGTAAGTGATATGAAATATTTTAAACTTAAAAGACCAACCGAAATGAAAGGCAGAAACGAGGAACTACAAGTGTACTTCAGCCAAAATAATACTACTAATAAAAAAAAATTACCTGATACCATCAAAAACAGCATCCCAGCAGAAGTGAGTATGACCAAACACATGACAAGAAGACGCATCATTCCTTCCCTCAGTCCCATGTATAGACCTTATTCGATCTTCAAGAAAATCTGAACCAATAATTTTTGGAAGCTTAGGATAGAACAACATCCTCTTCTCTGGACAAAGTTCCTGCCTGTGAAGCGTGCAGCCATAACCACGACAAATGAATATATTCATCTTTTGGAGTAACACAACTACACAAGTGTGTGTTTAACTTGCTTCTCAGGCAACAAGAAACGGGTCATGAGTTAATATCATGCATTATGGGCTACTTCTGGTTATCTTAACTAACGTATTATTAGCTAATCTGTTAATTCTTAACTAGAGTTATAGCTTGAGTTCATTTTCTAGGCTAATTGACCTAAGTAAGTCTTTTTTTTAAAAAATAATTACCTAATTAGGTTTGTTTTAAAAAAAATTACTAAGTCTGTTTTGTGGTTTGACCAAGTCAAATCACAATTAGTAATTGTGGTTTAAGTGTCACATCAATTGTGTCCTTACGTGACGTCTAAGTTGGCAAAAATACATAAACAAACCACAAGTCTCATTTACGGTTTTGATTAGTCAACCACAAAACCGCAACTGCAAGTTGTGGTTTGACTAGTCTTGGATCCGCACAGACTTCCAGACCACATAAACCGTAATTTGCACTTACGGTTTTCCTTATATTTTTTTTTCGCGAACTAATGGGCCAATGCTTGTGCAACGCGAATTTCTATACATGTAAAACCGCAAGGCACACTTGTGGTTTATGTAAGCATTGACCAACACCTTCCCTTTGCCTGTGGTTAACAGAAGGACAGATTTCCAACACATGAAAACTACAAGTAAGACTTGCAGTTTGTTTGTTTTATTTTATTTTTCTTTGTTGTCTGTCCCCCTCAAATATTACACATCTGTCATGTCCAATAAAATATTACCAGCCACATAAATCGCGGATATGAATTGCGGTTTAGATTCTCTCATATATAAACCTATGTAGTACATTGTAAAAAATAGTATATTAATACCTTGTTGCGGTATTTTCATTTCATTTTGTCATTTATTAATTTAATTTGATATTATTAATTATTATGTATTTTTGTAATAATATTATTTTTTAAAAGTTGTTTTTTTAAAATTTTACGTTACAGTTAAAATTTCTTTTTTAAACTTAGTTTCAACTTTTTACTTTTTAAATTTACTTATCTTTTTAAAATTTTAAATTTTTCTTTTAAAACTTAACTTTTTTCGCTTTCTTTTTAAAATTTTTAAATAGATATCATTATTAATTATACTAAAAAAATATGATTATTAATCATAATAAATATATATTACATTTATGTTTTGATAAATTTCTATAAAAGGAGAATAAATATAAAATACGAAAAAAAGTTACAAAATTTGTTATGAGCTTTTTATGTTTTCTTTTTAAATTCCAAATATTCCAAATGATTGTGAAATTTATTTACAAATCAGTTATTGAAATATCTACTATTTTTAAAAATTTTTAAATGTAAAGAACAAATTAACACTACTACATGCAATTTATGTGTGCATTAACTGACAGTTAATAACTTGTAACAGGATTGTCAAGAAGGTTATACTGCAGATGGCAGTCAAGACCTTTAAGCGCCATACTGTCATAGCGGATGCCATGACGGTTTATGGCAGACAAAAAAAGAAGTATATAAATATATATAAAATATAATGCATAAATACCAAAATAACAAACAGATTAATCAAAACCAACAATGTAACAATCTAAAATTCATAATCTAGTGATACTGTCATCGTTAAAACTTAGAAACATAAATTCCTAATCAAATCAAAAGGATTAAACAACTATCAAAACAAAGTTAAAAACAGTAAACACAATGACAAATCCTAAATTGAAAAAAATTGAGAATATATTTGGAGTGTTTGTTTCTACCCTGGACATGATTATTAAACTGAAAAAAAATTAAAAAATAGCATTTAAAAAAAAATCAAAAACAAAAAACAGAAAAAGCATTGTATGGAGGGAGAGAGCTTATTAGATATGGAGGGATTTTAAGGCACGGTACTCTCAAGGAGATCACCTTCGCATTCTCGATTTGCAGATGGAAACTTCAGCATTAAGGCAAGGAGACCTCACGGTGATTCAATACTTCACAAATCTTAGAATAATTTGGAAAGAGCTAGAGAACTTCAGACCCGATCTGTCTTGTAGCTGTTCGACGAAATGTTCGTGCGGAGTTCTGGATTCTATTGCTGAACGAAAACTGGAGGATCTTGCAATGCAGTTCTTGCAAGGTCTAAACGAGCAATATAGTAGTGTTAGATCTCACATTCTTCTCATAGGTCCTTTACCTCAGATTTACAAAAGTCTTCTCTTACATTGTACAACAAGAGAGACAGTTTCAAGGGCAAAATCTCATTGCTATTAATAAGTCAAAAGGTGCAATGATCAATTCCACCAACAATACCTGTGTGCAGTTTTTGTGGCCGTAATGGCCATACCAAAAACGTTTGTTATAGGAAACACCACTTACCATCAAGTGATTCCAGGAGCAACAAGAATGGAGCTGCAAAATTGATTAAAACTTGCACTCACTGTGGGAAAGCAGGGCATACCATGGATGTTATAGGAAACATAGTTTTCCTCCTGGATACAAGTCATACAACAAGAACACTTTTGTGAACAACACTGTGGCTGGTGATAGCAAAGCCAATGATGATGATAGGCAGCAATCTGCTAGTGAGGATCGGGAGTTTTGCTTAACATCTCAGCAGTATCAAACAATTCTAGCTTTAATCCAGCAGTCTTCTAATGAAAAATCAGCATCTAGCAGTGCCTCTCATGTTAACCAGATAGGTTGAGTTTCTGTATATCCTATTCAGTCACCTCCTTCACCAAGTAAATCTGCTATCCAAGTTTCTATTAACAACACACAATTCATAGCACCATGGATACTAGATTCAGGTGCAACAGACCATGTTTCCTCTTCTCTTTCGAGTTTTCATTCATACAGTCCTATTAATCCAATAACTGTTAGGTTGCCTACTAAACAACAAGTACCTGCCACGCACTCTAGCACTGCCAAGTTTTCTAATGATTTTTATCTGACAAATGTCCTATGCATTCCTACCTTTACTCTTAATTTGATTTCTATTTCAAAACAAACTTCTTCACTTGAGTGCAAGCTGATTTTTTCAAATTCTTCATGTGTCATTTAGGATGTGAAAGTCAGAAAGACAATTGGTATAGTTGAAATGCGTGAAAGCCTTTATACTTTCTCTGTTCATACTTCTGTAAAAAGATCACCTCTTATATCTGCCATTACCCACCTTGTTTGTAATGTGCTTCCTATTGACCTTTGGCATTTTAGATTAGGTCCCTTTTCACATGAATGTTTATATACAATGAGGCAACATTATCCTTTTCTTTTCAGCAATAAAAATTTTGCATGTAATACATGACATCATGCTAAGCAATGCAAACTATCTTTTCCTTTAAATCACTCTCGTGGTTCTTGCTCTTTTGAATTACTTTATATGGATATATGGGGACCTTGCCACAAATTGTCTATGCATGGAAATAAGTATTTTTTAATTCTGGTGGATGATTTCACTCATTTTATGTGGGTTTTCTCATGAGCACCAAGGCTGAAACTAGAACACACATTGTTAATTTTGTTTCTTATATTGAAAATTAATTTAATGCAAAAGTTAAAATCATTCAATCTGATAATGGACCTGAATTTTCCATGCATAAATTTTTTTCTACTAAAGGCATTAGACATCAAACTAATTGTGTGAAAACACCATAACAAAACAACATTGTTGAACACAACCACCAACATCTTCTAAATGTTACACGTGCTTTATTGTTTCAATGTAATTTACCCCCAACTTTTTGGTGTTTTGCTTTACTTCATGCAACATTTCTCATTAACAATATTCCTACTCCTTTGTTAAATAATGTTGGTCCTTTTGAAAAATTGTATGGCAAACCATGTGACATATCTAATCTTCATGTCTTTGGTTGTTTGTGTTATGCTAATACTCTTCTGGCTAATCGCAAAAAGCTGAATGCACGGGTCAATCCTTGTTTTTTTCTTGGGTTTAAGCTACATACTAAAGGCTACCTCCTTTAATCTTCACACACACACCATAGAAGTCTTTACCTTTTATGAGGATCACTTTCCATATCCTGCACACTATGACAACACTTTAGCCCAACTTGCACCTATTCTTTCTCACCTTGACACCTGTTCTAATCATGCAGCACCAAGTTCTCTCTCTCCTATACCTGTATAAAATTCCCTCATCCCCACTGCCACTAATCCTTCCCCTGCAATCAGTCCTACTCCTTCCCCACCTTCATCTTCACCTCACCCAATGATCCGAAAATCAAGCAGACCACATATTCCCCTTCTTATCTAAAGGACTTCCATTGCAACTCTATTTCAACTATACCAAGCACGTCTTCAGGTATTCGATATCCTCTGCATTTTTTTTCTTTCTTACAATAGATTGTCTTCTTCATTTCGCCAGTTTATTTACTGAATTTCTGTCACCTTTGAGCCTAAGTCTTATGTTAAGGTTGCAAAGAGTGAATGCTAGCTTAAAGTCATGATGTTGAACTCACTGCTCTCCAAGCTAACAACACCTGGGTTCTCATTACCTTGCCACTAAACAAATCTGCCATTGGATGTCGTTGGGTGTTTAAGGTCAAGCACAATTCAAATGGGACAATTAAATGCTACAAAGCTCGACTTGTGACAAAGAGCTACACTCAGCAGAAAGGCTTATATTTCCTTGATACCTTTTCCCTCATGGCCAAGATCACCACAGTTTGTCTCTTCCTTGCGGTCGCCGCTACTCAAAATTGGAATATCAAGCAACTTGACATTAATAATGCTTTCTTGCATGAAGAGGTGTACGTGCATGTGCCTCTGGGTCTCTCCTCTTGGCCTAGACAAGTTTGTCGGTTACAATGATCCCTTTACGGGCTCAAACAAGCCAGCAGACAATCGTATGCTCGTCTCTCTGCTTTCCTTGTATCCCATGGTTATCATCATTCATTCATCGATCACTCCCTCTTACTCAAATTTTCTGGTTCACAGATCACCGCTCTCCTTGTATATGTTGATGATGTAGTTTTAATAGGAAATGACCTCTCTGAAATTAAACACATTACTTCCTTTTACATTCAAAATTAAAGACCTTGGTGACCTTAAATACTTTCTTGGCCTTGAAGTAGCTCACACTAAATCTGGTATACATCTATGTCAAAAAAAAAGATTTGCTTGACATCCTTTCTGATACTAACATGCTAGCATCTTGCCCTGCTTTAACCCCTCCGGACAACACTACTTGTCTGACCTGTTCCACTGGTACTGCTCTGGATGACCCTTCTCCTTATAGACGCCTCATTGGTCGTCTAATCTACTTAACCAGTACTTGCCCAAATATCTCCCATGCTTTCTAACAACTTGGTCAGTTTGTCTCTAAGCCTGCTGATGCTCATCACAAGGTTGTTTTTCGCATTCTTAGTTACTTAAAGCAAGCTCTAGGTTTTGGCATCTTCTTTGATGCCTCTACCTCTCTCCAGCTCATAGAATTTAGTGATTCGGATTGGCGGGTTGTGCTTGAACACGCAAATCAATCACTGGCCTCAGTCTATCTAGGACCTTATCTAGTTTCTTTGAAATCGACGTAGGCAACAGTTTCAAAAAGCTCTTTTGAGGTTAATTACCAAGCCCTTGCTACTACCACTTGAGAGGTTCAATGGATCACATCTTTTAGAAGATCTTCGCCTTCCTTTTGATAGACCAACCTTGCTATTTTGTGATAATGATTCTGCTCTCCAAACCTCTAATCAGTTTTTTCATGAATGCACTAAACATATTGAGATTGACTGTCATGTGCTTCCTTAGAAGGTTAATCAAGGTCTCCTCAAGCTCCTCCCTATTGCTTCTCCCTTGCAACTTGCTAATATTCTAACCAAAGCCTTACATCCTCATGTATTTCGGGTATCTTGTTCCAAGTTGGGAATGTCCAATATTCATTTCCAACTTGAGGGGGGCTTTTAACTAGTGTATGATTAGCTAATCTGTTAGTTTACAGTTATGTTAGTTAAAACTGTCTTCCTTCTCTTGCATGTTTCTTCTCATTGTATATAAACTTTTCAATGATATTTTCTCAGCATCAGATTTAGTTGCTGATCAATCTTGTGTTGTTTTCCTTGCTATTTCATTCTCTCTTGTTCTTCCTCGTTCTCTTGTTCTTGCTTCTTTTGATACGTTAATTTAAATTTGGTGTCCATGGATAGACATGTCACTGAGTGGGTTTTAGACTCATTTTGGAAATTAGGAGCACCAGCAGCAGCATTGCACTGACAGAAGCAACATCTACTGGGCAATGAGGACTGACAAAACGTGCAATGCAATTAAAACGGGTAGTTGTGTAGACAACCAGTTTTATGAAGTTGGAATTGACAACAAAGCTAAATCTTTTACAAATCTTCCTTTCATTTCTTGTTCAAGGCCATTGGAGACACCAGTGAAAAGAGTATATCATATGGTTTTTAGTCCTACTAAGTGGGTTACAGGGTGAGCAATATGAATTTTGGAGGAATTATTAAAAGGAATATCCCTAAAAATTTGGTTTCTAATAAAATCCCTAAAGCATTGGGTATTGTCTGATCCATGTAGCCAACTCTGCTAATGAGCCAAGGCTAATTGTTGTTACTTGCATCCTTTTACAGTATGATAACTGGGTAAAAATGTTAAATTAAATATCTTTATACAATTGCAAGGTTACATAGCTTCATCATTTTGGTGTTTAGAAGTGAGCTCTCCTTTACATAATGCAGGGCTAAAGCATAAGATCAAACAGCATAGCATAAGTAGCTGATAAAAAATTTCAAGTCAAACATTTAAAATATTGTAAACAACAAGCAGTACCATAGGACTACAGCAGCATTTCTCATAATGGTTGATAGATCGTTAGACCATGTCAATTCAAACAGCACATGATACATGCATAGAAGCAATAATAATTGATTATTTAACTAGAGCAAGAAAGCTAAAATTTAATAGACACATTAACCACCTGGGAACAAAGTGTGAAAAGGTAACGATGTGATCACAAGTCATCTGAATCGATTTTATCACTTCCATTTGTTTATCATTCATGGCATCAAAATATAAAGCCAGGGACATATCTCCATTTGAAAGTCCATTGGGCCACTTACATGCATGGAAGTCTTTACATGCCTAGAGGAAAAAAAGGTATAGATTGCATCAATATCAATCTGATGAGTACTACATGAAAAGTTAAAACAAACCCAGAAGCATAAATAGATATAGATATCAAAATGACAAATGAGATTAAAGAATGTTCCTAACATATAATCTGTGCAAATAGTAACCTTGATCAAAAGTAGGCACGATGAACTATAAAATTAATTTTCCTAACTATAAATGTAGAGAACATAGGCATATATTAGAGCGAATTTAACTCATTGTTAGCTAACTAGTTCCATTTATTTCATAAATGTCAAATTGAAGTGCATTCCTAACGCCAAAAATTTTAAGAACATTATCTTTTCCTGTTACTTCAAATTATTACTTCCCCATTGTGAAAGACAACTCCCAAAGAAAAAGTACTTCAAGTGTCAATAAAACAACCAATATTATCTTGAAAATATATCGATCAGAGTATCGTACAGCTCTCACACTATTGACTGAGATCTTCCAGGCACGTTTCCCTGATTCCGTGCTCTAGATTCTTACCAAAATGCCCAGTAACTGAATATTGCACAGATTTAAGCAGGCTTCCACACACAACATAAAAGCTAGTGCACTCTGCTTCTTCTTATCATATGTACTACAAAAAATTTATGACTTTACCCTGGTCTATATCGTACTTGACTTTCTTTTTGGTTATCCTTGGTTCCTTGCTACTTCAGTTGGCATTTGCCAAAAACAAATATAATTAATGCCAACCTCCAGAGTGACTCAGAGTCTCAGACTCAGTATATTGTTTTATCATCAGTTGATTTGAATTATAAAGTCTACCAACAACCTAAGCTAGTAATATCTGTGGGGTCCAACCAAATGAAAGAAATGTGCAATTGGTGGTGTTAAAATTCACTTGCAATGCAAGTGTAAAACCTGCAAGTGATGCAACGTAAAAATCGGCACATTTATTGCAAGATGAAAATTTCTTCAACCTCCAACCGTGCTGCATCTTTCTGTGCACATGGAAATTACCAAAAAGCAATTTTACTTGGTGCAATTCTCCTACAAACAGGGGACTCAGTAGAAGTAAAACACACAAGCAAGAAGCTTCAAGCAAGCAATCCTCGCATTCATCGAGAGAAATTGTGAGAGTAGAAAAATACAGAGAGCCTTAGAGAGCTTCTAAGAGAGAAAATCAGTGAGTCAATCTGTGAGAGTTGTTTCCCAACAATCTACTTAGCCCTTGACCTTATACCCTTAACATGACTCTCCCTCCCTATAACGGTACACATAACAAAAACTCATATTGAAGATCCAACCATATTAATGACGGTTGGGATGTAGAGCAAATAATTTTAATCAAACTTAAAATAAACCTACCATTCCAGAGCACTGATAACTAGTTTGGCATAGTGATACATAAAATTACCAAACCATCACAAGCATGGTATTTTCATAAAACAGCAGGCAAAAATATTTGGAATCATGATTATATTTTGTTTTGTTCAATAATAACACAATATCCACATGGTCAAAATCACAAGTAGCTCAAAGTTCGTATGCAGATGGCCCTTAATCAAGCACCATCTGAAATGAAGCGCATGATCAGACCACCAATCAACTTTTTTTTAAATGGCTTACTAGGAGTTAAAGAGAATAGTCACCATCTCCAAAGAAGGAATACTGAAGCCTGTTATGTCCTTCTCTTTGTCAAAGCTCTGTCAAAAAGCAGGTTGAGCATTTAAATAAATTGCCCTTAAGGAACACTTTGAATCCAATCCAACACATAGTACGAAAGATTAAGGAACTAAAGCTGACCCAATAAAAGTAATCACCTCGTGGTACCAAGAGAACAAAGGAATAATCCCTACATCATCTATAACCATTGGATTTGTCTCCACTCCAATTCTCTCACATGCATCAAGCAATTTATTCAGCTTTTCAAGAGAATCAACCTGGATAAAAATCAGCAGAAACTTTATCAGAACAAAAGTATTGCAATAAAGACAGAAAGGATTCAGAGACTAAAAAATGGAAATAAGATAGCAGCAGGTCTCATTTCCGACATCATGTTTTAAGGCATATGTAATTCCGGGTAAAAGAAATGCTTAAATGTCTTTTTACGACCCATAAAATGCTTCTTTTTTATTTTACTACTTGAAATTTTAATCTTTTTTATTTTATTTTAGTATCTGACATTTGAAGATATTTCAAATTAATACTTATCGTTATATAAAATCCATGAACTGATAACATATCTAAATTTTGTTAACGATATTGTAATCAACAAAAATGTCAAATCATTAATTGACATGTCATAAATAAAGTCACATTATTTAATTATTTAAAAAACACATTTAGAGTTGGCTTCACTGACTTGAAGCTCATTTATGTGGTTAGCTTCCCAACCTCATGCAACCCCAAACTCCTTCCCTCTCCAACCCATTAGAAACCTCTGTTAAGAATCTTAAATATTATATTATCTTGTTTTTAAATATAGTAAGTAAAAATAATATCTTTAAGATTATAAAAAATCATATATTTTATACTAATGTATAACCTATAAAATAAAGGTATAAATAGAATCATCTTGTAAGTATTCATACACAGAGTTTCATTCTAATATTCCTCAACACTTCTCTGATTTTAATATGTATCAGAGGCAGGTTAAAGGAATACTAAAAAATAAGAACTTTTCCCACTGGGACGATGTCCATTGCCCTTGGTGACGTCTTTTTGCTTGCTACTCCTATTCTGAAAAATAGTGTTTTGGTATTGTCCATCTTGCCTCTATTTTTCTCTTCAATAATGACTTCCACAACTTTGTTTCTACCCTTATGCACCAACCTCATCTTTGTCCTAGATGCATTAGCCTCGACTTTGTTCTAAATGCACTAGTCCATGTCTTTGTCTCATATGCATTGACACTTATTGTTCCTGTT
The DNA here is from genome assembly GCA_037954015.1 of Psophocarpus tetragonolobus. Lineage (NCBI taxonomy): Eukaryota > Viridiplantae > Streptophyta > Magnoliopsida > Fabales > Fabaceae > Psophocarpus > Psophocarpus tetragonolobus. The sequence goes on from CM075696.1 coordinate 5,400,431, forward strand.
GCACTAGTTCCAACTATGTCTAGTAGCAGTAATGGTCCTGTTTCAATATTGTTCATCTTGCCTCTATTTTTCTCTTCAATAATGGCTTCCATTGGCTCATCTATACTCTTATGCACTTACCTCATCTTTGTCCTAGATGCATTGACCTCAAGTTTGTCCTACTGACCCTGATTGTTCCTGTTGCACTAATCTCAACTATGTCTCATTATCAAGCAATTTTTTTTGGCTTCACCAACATTGTTGAGTTGTATTTCCAAATATTGTTTATAGTGGAAATCAAATTTGATTTATTAATTTTGTTACTGCATTCTTTTAACAAGTTGAATGCTTAGTACGCTCCAGCTTGAAGGGGAGTGTTAAAAATGTTAGATGTTATATTATCTTGTTTTTAAATATAGTAGGTAGAAATAATATCTTTGAGATTATAGGAAATCATATCTTTTATACTCATGTATAATCTATGAAATAAAGTTATAAATAGATTCATCATGTGGGTATTCATATACAGAGTTTCGTTCATTTTAATATTCCTCCTTACTTATCTGATTTTAACAACCTCAACCCATTCTCCCTATCATCGCCAGTCCCTCTGTCCCAAGATTCCTCTCATGAAACTCCTCACCTGGTTTGATTAACCTTTTCTGGCATAAACTTACAAGACATCTATAAGACAAAGGGATTTAGGATATTTGAACCATATATGTAATGTTAGAGTTGGCTTGGCTAACTCTTAATGTGAAATGGAAAATGTTCATGAAATTCACAGAATAACATCCCAAAACAAAGCAAAGAAATTTATCTCTATCTTTTATTTTGGTGGGTGAACACAATATGGAAACCATGATCTACGGACACAGTACAGATAAACAAAGCTATTGATTAATCAAAGCTACTATAATTGAGGTTCAAATCTTGAGACTGCAGGGATATTCTGATTTACTGATTAATCAAGAGCCCAACAACTCATTTTTCAGATTAAAGCATGGCAAAGTCAAATTTAACAAACAAGCTAGAATGCATAATACATAAGCTTTAATAAGTCAAGCTAAAAGCATCTATTTTCAACTAATGGTTGCATAGGTAATTAAGTTGGCAAACAAGTTCCTGTGCCTACATTGTGTCTCAATTGTCAAACTATAAACGTAGTCATGAACCATGAATAAAAGCATTAAACATTCAAATTCAAAATTTACCATGACACAAAACAACCAATCAGTTTTAGCTGCGAGGTAGAGACACAGAATAGTTTTCATTTGGTTATCTAAAACTAACAAAACTAACATTTAGTCAGGTAGAGACACAGAATACTTTTCATTTCTAACAAATAGTTAAGTCAATCAAACATTCCACACAACGCACAAACTTGGACCTCCCGAGCAAAGCACAATGACCTTACATAATTTTGACCCTCACGGCGGCACCAAAGGTCATGGTTTCCAGGAATATAGAAGACATTCTCAAACCTCTCTTTCAAAAGAGACATTGTCACAACAAACATGGAATATGTCTCAGCCACATCACCTGCCACAAGAAGCACATCATTCTTGTGCCTCACAGTGGATAAGCACTCCACCCACTTGAAATTCTCAGCATAGTCTGTGTGCAAGTCAGACACCACAAACACTCTCACCCCTTCAGTGTTACTGTTCCCCAAAACTGAAGGCACTATCTGTGGCCTTCCAAGGGCGCCCCTCTTCATGTGTTTGCCATAACTGCAACTAACTGTAACTTGTTTGGAGAAAAACAGAGTGTAGTGAGGAGCATGGGAGAGGGTGAGACATGAAGGGTTAAACCTCACCACCATGGACACAAAATGCCAACCAAAACAAATAAAAATAAATAAATAAAAGACTTTTATATGAGAAAGATCCTAATTATTCATCACAGAAATGCCACCAAGGTAAACAAATGGCAATAGGGTAGTTGATAATTAGCTCAGGAAAACCAAATTTTGGAACATGAACGATTACATAGGAGACATCGAACGAAATCGAAAATCAAAAGGGCATGTCACACAGAGAAACATAGTTATATACGAAAGGGGGGAAATCAATTGGATGATGAATTGTTGATTGGGCACGTGAAAGATGTGACTTATGTTTAGGATACTGTGTTACTTTCACCGGACTACATTAGATGTTCGAACCCTACTTTTCTTGAAGACAAAAAAAAAAAAAAAACAAAATAAAGCTACTATTATATAATTTAAGAAAATAAATGGTTAAGCTTACCATATATTGAACTAAGTAAGTCTCTGTTAAAAAATATTATGAGATGAGTCTGTTCTTATATTTGAACTGGTCAAATTGCAACTTGTAACTGCGATTTCAGTATACTTACGTGACTTTTAGAGTGACAAAAATGGGTCAACAAAACAAAATGCAAGTCGCAGTTGTAATTCTTACCTATGAATGTTAAAACCACTTGTGGTTTGACTGATATTTCACCACCTTTGCTTCATTGTCCAATGGCTGGAGACCAACACACACTTCTAAACCAACTAAACGGCATAGGCAAATTGCAGTTTACCTATTTTTATTTTTTGTTCGCCTCTAGAACAGGACCAATGCATGTGTAGTGTAGTTTCTAGACTGGTAAAATCATAAGTGAGACTTATGTTTTATCTTACATTAAACAACCATTTCTTTCACCAGTGGGGTTTTAGGCACTCAAAATTACAAAAAAAAACTTAAAGTTTGTTTGTTCTTTTATTTTTGTTGTAATATGATGAACTTTTCTCATATTCAATAAAATGTTACCAAGTATATAAATTGTCTATACGAATTGTGGTTTAGATTCTATCATATATTGTCACTTTGTTTAATTTTCTTACTTTTCAAGCTTTTTTAAAGTTTTACGTTATAGTTTAATTTTTTATATAAAAAAATTAATTTTTAAAAATGATCTTTTTCCTTTTTAAAAGTTAAATAAAATTATTTTTTTTTAAATTTATCATCTTTTTAAAAAAGTTTCCTTTTTTAACATTTTTTTTAAATTTATTATATTATTTTGTTCTGTTTTTAAATTTTTTTAAAAGTTACTTTTTAAAATTTTACGTTATCGTTTAATTTTTTTTAATTCAAGTTTTAAGTTTTTAAATCTTGTTTTTTTTACTTCTTTAAATCTTTTTTAAAGTGACTTTTTTATTTTGTTATGTTTTTAAATTTTTTAAAGTTACTTTGTTTTCATTACAATTTGAAGTTTTTTTTTAAAAATTTTTTTCTTTTTAAATGTTTTTAAAGTTTACTATACAGTTTAATTTTTTACGTAAAAAATTAAACTTTTAAAAATTATTTTTTTCTTTTAAAATCTTTTTTGAAGTTATGTAAAATTATGTCTTTTTAAAATTTCTCTTTTTTAAATTTACTATTTTTTTAAAAAGGTTTCTTTTTTAACTCTGTTTTTTTTATTTATATTTTTTAAATTTACTTTATTATTTTGTTACATCTTTTATTTTATTTAAAGTTACTTTTTTTAGATTTTACTTTATTGTTTAAATTTGTTTTATAATTTAAGTTTTGAGTTGTTAAATTTTGTTGTCTTTCTAATTTTTCAATTCTTTTTTAAAGTGACTTTTATGTTTTTAAATTTTTTTTAAAGTTACTTTTTCTACAGTTTGAAGTTATTTATTTTTAAATTTTTTTATCTTTTAAGTTTTTTTAAAAGTTTTATTACACTTACTTTTTTATTTTGTTATGTTTTTAAATTATTTTAAATTTTTTTTAAAGTTTATATTTTTACGTTACAGTTTTTTTTAAGTTTCAAAGGCGTTGTAGAGGAAAAAAAAAAAGGTAAATCGTAATTGGCACGTACGGTTTAATTGGTCTAGAAGTGTGCTGGTTTGTAACCACTAGACAATGTAGGGGTGTTGGTCAAAGATCAATAAAATCACAACTCGCAGTTGTGATTTTAACATTGACCAGTCAGACCTGCAACTGCGACTTGTATTTTGTTGAGCAATTTTTGTCACCCTAGAAGTCAAGTAAGCACACAGCTGACTTAATCAATCTTATAGAAATTAGTATAATTTTATTTTTAGATTTTTTAAAAAATAATTGATTTATTTGATAAAACTTCTTATAAAAAAATTTAATTTTAAAATTTTTTTAAATATTCATGGGTACCTGTGGATACCTGCATATATTAAAGAACCTGCATATATTTCTATAGCAGGTACCTGACTGATTTTTAGCAGGTAATTAACAAGTTTTTGTAGCGGGTCGGGTGGCAGGTAACCACTACCCGTGCCTACCCCGACCCGTTGTCATTCCTAGACATGAAACTTAAACCGCAATTGTAAATTGCGGTTTGACCAGGTCAAACCCAAAAACAGACTCATTATGTTAACATCTTTTAAAACAAACACACTTAAGTAAATTTTTTTTAAAATAGACACACTTAAGTCAATTAGCTTAAGGTTCTTAAGGTTACTTTTGAAGTAACTAGATTTATTGTGAGAAACAACAAAAAATGATAATAATTATAAAACTAAAATAACTTATATGTCTCTCTCAGTAACTTATTTGCACCCACCACCTTCATCGGTATCGCCACCGCCACCACCCCTCTATATATAGAGAAGATTGATAATAACTGTAAAATTAAATTTAATCATCCTAGAAAATGAGGTTTATTGCTAGGAATAGGATAAAATCCAGTGTCCATTTTAAATTATTTTTCTCAAAGCAAACTATTTTATTTTAACTTATGCAAAAAATTAATAACGTAAACATTAAATGAGCTTAGATTTACTTGAAAAGAGATTAGGGTTAAGGTTAGACCTTACTCGTTTATTTTACAACTCTGCTCACACTGACACACACACACAATAAACCCTAATCCTAAACACTAACACAATAAAATAATTCAGACTTTTATTTTTATCTTTTAACCTCTATTCTTCAGTCTATATATCTTATCGGCTTGCTGAGTTGAAGTGACAATATCCTAAAATTGTAAAAGTCAGACTTGCAGTTTAAGCACTAATTGGTTTAAGTATTAGATGGATCACATGTGGTTTAGGCACTTTCTGCCATATAAAATCACAAATCTAACTTGCGATTTTATGTGGTAGTCATGTTGTCCAAAATCTGACGTGAAAGTAAAATTGTAATTCTAAACTACAGTTTAATCTAATTTACAGTCAAAACAAACACATTTAAGAGAATATTTTAAAAATAAACTCATTTAAAATAATATTTTTTAAAAGAGACCTCATTTAGTCAATTACATTTGATCTGATGTTAGTGAAAAAGTCTTGTCTATTCTTTATAATATTATTGATTTTTTTTCAATATCTAAGTTGAGTAAATAATGATTAGTTTCTAGATTTTTTTCAATGTTAGTTCCACTAACATCCCCTGGGAAACAAGCAAAACCATAAAAAAGGCACTAAAGAAGAAGTTGAGTTGCTGCCACTGGCCTTGCAAGAGTAGGATAGCAAAGATGCTCTCAACCATTGACAACTATCAACGATTTTACTTTACATGTCTAATGGAAGGATCAGTGATTGGTTGCATTCTATTAAAGGACATAAAAAAATAAAATTAGACCAGAGTTAGTTCACATTGCACTTGGGATTGCACGACAAGAAGTATGCTAATTTAATTTAACTTCATGGGTTAGTTTCTTTTGTTATTATAATTAGTCCTCATAAATATAGCTCAATTATTTTGCATATGGTGGATAGGACTTGGTTTAGCCAACGAGTTAATGTATGCATGAAACAAACAACTTAAATGGTACATTTAGTATACATGTTTCATTACAACTGATTTTTAACTATAAAACCTTGTTGTGATATTAACCTTATGTAATGGAGTAATGAAACATTGTAAAAAATCAGTCTTTTTATAACAACAACTTTTACAACACTTTTTAAAAAATATTGTAAAAAACCTTAAATAAAAGTTGTACAAAACTTATTTTCTAGTAGTTAAAATTACATCTATCACTTGGTTAGTTTTCCTAAAGATATAGTGAGAAAACTACATATCTAAAGTCATTAACTTCATTAAACCAAGAGTGTTTCAAAGTACAATCCTCTTTTATCAAGTTAACTGCAAATAAGGAATCAAATTCAATTAATAAAACATGAATTTGAGAAATATGATTCATGATAAAAAAATATAATATATTGTGAAAACATAATTCTATTATGAAAAGACACAACTCTATTAAGGTTAAGGGATATAACTTTATTAAAGGTTATAACCTATCAAATTTATGGATTGACGTAACTCTCGGAAATTAAAAAATACAATCAATTCGAAACATGGATGAATGTGACTCTTGAGAATGAGTCTGTTAAAAGTTATAACTCTTTTATAAAAACACTATAAATATTGAAGAATTATGAACTCGGTTCCTATCTTTGTCTTTTATTACATGTTCTCCACCATCATCAATGTTAAGAAAAGAGATAGAAAAATTAGTGGGGAGAGAGACGTAGTGGATTCGAATTCCTATATTAATAAAAATTAACACATTAACAACTAACATTTGACCTATAAAACAAAAGTTTAATTAGTATCACTTATAGTATAAACAAGTTTTGCAGCGACATTTAATCACATATATATATTTATATGACTTTTAAAGTATTAATTAGTAAAGTCAACAAACTTACCGTAAATAAAAGATTGTAATTGAATATAGGTATAAGATTTTTTATAGTAAGAGTGCATACTAATTAAACTATAAAAAAAAAAAAACTAATTTTCTTCAAGTTCTTCAAAACTTAATATCTTCAAAACTCAAAGTTATCTTCAACATGGATAAAAGTTAATGATTCTACCACTCCTATTTAAGTATTACTATGAATTTTAAATATCTGTAGAATAACTATACACTATTAAAAGTTTACAATAATTTTTTTTTGTAGGAGACACCAATATAACGATGAAAATTGTTAGTTGTAAAAAAGTTATATGAAGGAGCTACAGTGATAGATATAAAAAGTATTATTATATAAATTGTTGTATAAATAACAAACCAGTATATAACAATTAAATGTCATATGTTAAGAAAAAATCTATGCATTTCAGATAAGAATGTGAGAAAAGGCATAACATTAACACAGACAGCATGACGTCTCAGATAAGCTTGCGTAATTGCACACAATAATTCTACCTAATTTGATGCTGCGTAGAAACCAAATGAATAATATTAAGTAATAAGAACAGCATAGACACATGAAGCTGCTACGTACCAAACGACAATCTACTCAGTAAAACGCGTACGCACACTCATCACTCACTCATCACATTTAAGCCTCTTATCTGTATTAACATATGATAGTTTTCATCTTAAAACTACTTAGTAGTTGAGAGGTAGGAAATGTGAGACTTTTCAACACCAATGATTCAATATTTAGTACAAAACTCGGAGGTACAAAGACCAGATCATGGATCAATGTCACGTTTAATTTTTAAACTAAATTAAAAACAAATACTACATAATTGCAGATTTGACGGAAATCACTTGCCACAAATGCGTACCACGGAACAAATGTATACAAAATTTAGAGAATTGCAGATTAATTAAAATTCATTTAAAAGATACTTTTATTGTAAAAGGAAAGACATCAACCTTACAATATTTTTGTGTTGAACTAGGGTTGATCGTAGTAAAAATGTTATCTCTCCCAAATTAAGGTTTAGATAAATGGTCACATTTAGTATTTGACCATGCAATATAGGTGGGATATCCATAGGGGATACTCTTTCTCTTACTGAATCTTGTGTTTGGGGTTGTTGTAGAGTTGATGGATATGAAATAGAGTATAGTTATTTTCTATAAGGTTTAAGTTTTGTATTAGATGTATAGTTTATAAAATGTTTTGTTTCATATTGATATATAAAATATATAGATTCTGTTTGCTTTTAAAAAAAATGTGAAAAACAAAATTATCACAAAAGAATGATTCTATATACTAAAAAAAATGCTTTTGTTGTGTTTAGGAAAAACGTTTGTTTAGCATTTTTTTATGCAATCTATGTTTATGATAATAAGATGGGAGGGAGCACCCATGATTAATTAAATTGAAGGAGCATTGGTTATAGAGAAAGGTGAGAGACATGGTTGGTAGTAATGGGTGTTTTTTCTGCAGAGATAAAAAGTTAAATTGAATATATACCTTTATATCGTGGATTTCAGAGGGAAAAACAGAAGGCTAACAGCTAAGGAAACACAACTTTGGGTTCAAAACCAAGAGGGTCATTGCTTTGGGTGAGCCTCCTAAAGTTTTATTTAATTTGCTAAAAAGTTAAAAATTAGGAATATGACATCACAAAATTGTTCTAATTATATGTGTTAATGATGGAGTTTTAAACAAAGATAATATAGAATTGGCGCACACATTTGTAATAGCCAGTAAACAATAAACAGAACAAACAAATCGCGTGAAGAAATAGGTAACTAAATCTAATTAAATAAGAAAAACTCTCAAAGGTAAAAGTTTGAGGCCAGGATCAAGGGCCTCGATTCATAATTACATGATTGCATAACAACTACTGTTTTTCTTGATTCTTTCTCTACAAAATTAACATCTCTTTGTTGTTTCTATCATACCAGACATAAAAAATGTCCAAAGTAACATAATTATTCTTATATTATACGCTGCTTAGAAATAAATATGTAAAAATTTCAATATTAGAATGATTTAGTTAATTTTCAATTCCCACAATGTAGGAATGAAACTGTTATTTAATGATTTGATATGATTTCTTGTTTCCATCTATCTTTAGAAATAGATACACCAAAACAAGTAATCACTTAGGTTACTTTTACATATTATTTATTAAAATAAGTCTATTCTTAAATTATGTATGAAAATGAGTTTTTTTTTACTGCAAATTAAAAGTGTTGTTAAGAACAGCGGTAACTAATCAATCAACGGCAAGTTGTACTCACCTTCGTAAATAATTAAGAACACTCATCTTGATAAATAATTTATAAAAAATAATCTAAATGAGTTAATCAGCTGCAAAACAAAGTAAAAAATTTCAAGAGTAGAGAAATATTTCCATATGCGTTTGCCTATGTGTGAGTGTGGAAGGATAATACCTAAAGTCATCTATAAAAATTGAGACTTAATATAAAAATTTTATTAATATTTTTATATTTAAATAATTTTAATTTTTCAAAGTATTTGTAAAATTTGATGAAGATGATAATTACATTGAGATTGTTTACCTTCAAATTTTCCATTCTTGTTTAATTTGTTTAAACCAAATTCATTTTTCTATTTGATATTTAATATATTACAATTTTATGAAGTATAATAAAAAGAAACAATAAAAAATATAAATGAAAGTATTAAAAATATATAAAAGAAAATGAGAACACTAAAAATGAAAATAATTAGTCATTGATATTATTTATTGTAATACAAGTTGTAAAACTGGATCAAACCGGTCAATTCTGGTTGAATTGGAAACCGGACTAGTGTCAAGTCTATTGTTTAAAAAAATCAGGCATCTTAGGAATCGACCGAGAATCGGTCAAAAACCGGGTGAACTAGCCAAAATCATCCGGTTTAAGGTTAGTCTGTTTTATTTTCATTTTTTTAAAAATAAAAAAATATAAAAATTCATATAAATTGAAAATTTGTGATTTGTAAAATTTTAGGTACATAAATGAAAGATATTTTGATAAGGTATTGCCAAATAAAAAATATTTAAAAATAATTTTTACAAATGATGAAATGTTGATTACAATTTAGAATATAACTATTTCTCAAAAAGTTATTTTAGGCAACATGATATATTATATTTGTGTATTATAATTTTTTTTTAATATATTACTATTTTAGTAAAAAAAATAAAAAATAATATTTTATTAATCCGGTTTAACTTTGATTAAATCTTTAAACCATTAACCATGTCTTCACTAACTCAATGACAGGTGCAATTTTAAAAAACTTGTCGGTAACAATTTTGCATCATTTATTTTTACAATTCATTTTAGTTTTTCAAAAGAATACGAAAGTGGAGGAAAAAAAAAATTAAAGTAAAAATATTAAATTTTGTAAAATATGTATAGACAGACAACCAAATGATTGTCTCAGTCTAGCACAACATCTCAATTTTAATAATACCCAATTATCACTTATAATTATCTCAAATAGATAAATGAATAATTAGACTTATAAATATTTAATTAGTTATTAACTAGCCAAATCTCAATAGTATTAACTTGATCTCTTAAATAAGGTTATATATATATATATATATATATATATATATAAAAGTAGACATTTTTAAATAACATGATTAAAAAAATACAATATATTGAAGTAGTATGATGTATGAGACTTTTTTTTTTATTCGATAAAATGAATATATTAATAGAAATATGGTTTAGGAATATATTAAATCAATTGTTGTTTTAACTTAATTAGAAGTTTCAGTTTGGGTCTTGAGTGTATGTAATTATATTAAATGCTCTTATGGAAAGTTTTGCTATTTGGATATTCAACTTGCTACGGTCTAAAAAAATTGATTACTATATATCAAGACAAAAGTATTATAATTTTTTATCTTATTCTTTCCTTAATTGAGTCATCTTACAAGTTATGGCAAGAACTTTTTGGTTGGTAGGATTATCATCTACCCTTGTGAATTATGTACAAAGTCATTGTTACCAAATTTTGGTCCGGGACCATCCAAACAAACGTGAAATTTAGTTTTTCATGTTGATTGCAAGGATCTGACACAAGAAAAAACTCAAAAAACAGTAATTTTTAGAGAATAAAGGATAGATTGACATATTATAGTCTAAGTAGTGTAACTTAACTCATGAGAATTGTGTCATACTTCACACTTAACAATATACTCTGATGTCAAAAGAATAATGAATCCCTCTTTTTGTGTTAAGACTTGTTAGTTGGCTTTACTTTTTTCCTATTTTAAGTTTTTTGGGTTTTTTTTTTTTTTTTTGTGCATGCATGTGTCTCACCTTCAAGAAAACATATCTTATGTTTTCTTTTTTCTTATTACATTTCTTTGCCATAAAAAAATTATAAAAAATAGTTATTTTGTCATAAATAATATTATTAACATGGTATATGTTTCAATATTAAATAAGTAATTAAGGTAATTAATTACATTCAATGATTTAAAATTTATTTTATCAAAATTGTTGATGTTAAATTATCAATACAACTTTAAAATGAAATAATATCTAAAAATAAGGTATATTAGCCTTAATGAACATTTATATTAATTAGAACGAGCTTTTTAAAGGTTGAGGAATTAATTTAAATTAAATTAATTATAAATTGAGTAAAAAAGTTAAAAATTTGATTAATATTTACTTTTTTTTTAGGAAAATCGTATTATATTAATATCAAGGAAAGTGAACAATATATTTACAGTGAAACACTGTATACAAGACACCAACCCCACTATATCAATAGAATTAATATTGTTTACCTCTTTAAAGTTTATTATATTTTCTTTGTTTCCATATACTTATTTAAAATAATTATTCTAATTAATTTAGTGTTTTAAAGTATGAGAAAAATGTTTCATATTTAGTTAGTATAAATTTGTAAATATAAATACAGAATAGTAATAGTTAATAACTTTATAAATATCACAGTTTGTTTACATTAGGAGTTAAATTTATTCAATTTACAGCCTTAACAATAAAATTAAAATTTTATCAATTCAACCGTTATTTTTATGATATTAATTATTAGTATTATATATAATATGTAATCTCCTTATTTTAAAAATAAATATAAAAGATTTATTTTTCATCTATAATTTAATTTTTTAAAATTTAACGATTATATTGAATAGTTAATTAGTTAATTTTAATTATTAAATTTAAAAAAATAATAAAAATAAATAATTTCTTTATATTTATTCTTAAAACAAGTGTGATTTTGTAACAATTTGAGTTAGAATTTAAAATGTTATAGTACTTAGATGCAAATTGAATGCATAAGTTCAGGTTGCCATTTTTTTATAAATGTAATTTTAAAGCATTTTGGTGGCTGTTTGGAAAAATGTTAGGTTGAGAGGGTAACCACATTTCTCCCAATCCGCCTTATTTACTTCTTCATTTTAATGTTGAAATGTGTGAACAAGGGTAAAACGGTAAACCAAACCCACTGTCAATATTTAATCAAATAAGGTTTACGAAAGATCTGACAAAGGATTTGAACACATTGAAGGTTGAATAATAAACCTCAATCCATGTGTTGGTTTAAAATATTTATATTTAATATTAAATTGCATTTGATTTTCTATTTAACTGGTTGAAAGTTAAAAATTAGTTGGAATTAGGGACGTACAAAATTGAACCACACCGAATTCAAATGCGAAAATTGAATCAATCAAACTGAAAATTGCAAAAAACTATTTTAATTTGAGGTGATTTAGTTTTTATAATTTTCAAACAACATGGTTAGGTTCAGTTTATGGTTTGAAATGTTGAAATCGTACAAAACTAAATCAAACTGTTAATCCTTAATTATTTTAGCAAATATCTAAGAAGGTATATGCAATTACTCTTTATTTTCTAAGTTTATAAAATTTTGATCATCTTTAATTAAGATTTTTAATTAAGAGTGTCAGTGTACAGGATTAATGAGTAAAGTTAATAAATCTACGATGAATGAAGGGTTGTAAAACCAATTAAACTCTTTAATTAATATGAATGAGTTGATAAATAAATATTTTAATAAAACTATTTTATTTAATTTCATTAGATACAATTTGACGATAAACAATAGAGTGTAATGTTTAAAAGAATTTATTGTTTATACTTTAACTTTAATTGTTGCTAGTTTTATGTAATTTTATTGGGAGTGACTAATTTTGAAAGTAAATTTTTTATGTATTTTTAATACTTAATGATAGACATTTTAATTTGTAAAACCAAACCAAACCGCAAAAAAATTAGTTTAGCTTAGTTCAAATTTTATAATTAATTTAAACTGAACCGCACCGCACTTATTTGTATAATTTAATTCGGACTAGTTTTAGACTCAAAACCGCATCCCGAGCACCCCTAGTTAAAATAGTAGCTAAAATGTTTCAATTCCATTTCAATAACAACAATTTAGAAACTTTTTGAAGAAGATTTTTCAAAAAAACTACTTCAAGTAGGTCTTCCAAAAGATTTCTTATTTTCAGCTATTAACTTATTTTATTTTTACATGTTTACCTTTCGTTAATAAATGTATTGTTCTCACTAATTCTTTCTCGTCACATTATACAACATCTCCTATTCATTAATGTAATTATAGTAATTTTTAATATAAATATATAATTATACAAAATTATAATTTAAATATGTAATTTAAAATTTATATATTTAATTATAAAAATTTTAATTTAAATATTAATTATAGTAATTTATAATTTAAATATGTAATTATAATTTAAATATTTTATTATAGAATTTATAATTTAAATATATAATTATACTAATTTATAATTAAATATATACTTAATTTATATTATTAAAATATGATATAATTATTTTAAATACCTAATTGTTGATATAATGATTAATTATATCTTTAGTTATAAACTAGTTGATAAACTAATTTTATCAAATATTTATAACTACTCGTTTTCAAACTTTCACCTAACTTTTAAGCTAATTTTGCTAAATACGTCTTACTATAATTGGCTCTAAATAAGAGAAGAAGAGAAACCGAATAAAAAGTAGACAAGGAGGTCCATTACCCCAAACCTCACTTTCACTCCTTATTGTTATATAAATTTGCAAGGTACTCTTCCAAGATTGCTCAATAAACTGAAGGATACTCTTCTCTTGCTGCTTCTTGTAGCTAGCTGCCACCTCTTGGCCTTTTGTCATTATTGTTCTTCTGTATACCCTTTTGCATCTTCAATACCATATCAGTTCTTCTATACATTTATATATGTCGATATAGTTTACCACATGGCAGTGCTTCAAAATTCATTTTCAAGTATGAGGTGCAATTTATCCATGATGGCAGGACTTGGCTTGTGGCTCCTTGTGATGTTGAACAATGCAAGCTTTTCATCAAGTCGTTTATTATTGAATGAAACAAGAGGAGGGTTGATGATGTCTAGAGAGATGCATAGGAGAAACCTGCTTGATAATGGACTTGGACACACACCACCCATGGGGTAAGTTTCCTTCTCTTCACTTTTCCCACCAAACTTACCTTTTGCATTTAACTAACATTCTCAAATAATTGAACTACTATTTGACATCTGTATCAAAGTCTATCATTGATGCACAGGATCTCAAATAATTGTTTCTGCTTAACAGTTGTAAACAATCAAATACTTATTTATTTAACATTAGTTTTTAAGAATTAGAGTTTCACTTCCTCAGTCTGTATTGATATTTAATAAAATTCTCTATTATGTGCATGTCCAAAATGAATTCTTATTGAATAACAGCACTAAAACATCTATGAAACTATATCTAAATTTTATTGTAATTACTTTTTATATGTATATCCATCCTAGTTCCCTAAACCCGAATAATTATCATCAATTTCAACTGCTCTGTGATCAGTTTGAACATTCTGAGGTTCATAGGGAAACAGGGAAGTAAGTTAGGAGTAAAAAGAGTCTTTGAAATGGGAAAAAATCTTTTATAACTTATGATGCTTAAAACACATATTTCAATAAAAACAATTCATTTTATAACAAAGAATAATGTTGTGTCCTATTGTGATGTGATTCTTCATACATATCTATAAGCAATTTATGGTGGCACCGTCAAGTCTTCCACTAAATCCAACTGGCTTAATCATGAATGGAAGAAGATGATGTGATTGCTCCCATGGCATGTCCATGCTGGTGCCATTATTTGTCTTGTAATTGATTCTTATTTGCAATTTGTTGAATTTTTCTTTGCTTGTTGAGCTTGATCGACTAGTTTTTTTTTTTTTTTTTTTTTTCTGAGGGAGAATCAACTAGTTGGCACTTGGCAAGATGAAAAGGACATTTGGTGACTTTTATTGCATCAATTGATCAAAATATTAAGGTTCAAGCGGAGTTGTTATTGTATTTTGATACTTTCACCTAAACCACTTATATACAGGGAATAAAACAAATTTGGGTTGGTTCTTATTCCATCTTTACTAATATATTCCTTTTACCACTCAAGAATCAATATCGTATTATCCATCAACATAAATAAATTAGAAATGATATGATGGTGTGGAAATAGATGAATCTCATAATTAGCATTCATGTTCGGGTTGCTCAAGTATGGAGTATTTCATAATGTTACTTCTAATCCACTATCTTTTCTACTTAGTGGCAACATCCATGTATTAATGGTTGATTGAACTTTCAACTCAAATGAGTTTTCAGTGGACCCTCTAACCACTTCTTATGGTTAGGGTAGGTCAATTAAAAGTTAATTATTTTCTTGTAATTATTGAATATTTTTTAAAAGATTTTATAATATATCTTTTATAAATTAAGAAGAAAAGAAATACAGTTATTGCAACCAGTGAATAACGTAAAAGGTCATAATTTGTATATTGACGTACGTTTAATATTTTATTAATCCATTCTCAATTTTTTTATTTTTTCTGTCACAAACTATATATATTATTTTTTTTTTGTTTTATTTATCTGATTTTTTTTATTTCATCTCAAGAAATTAAACATCTGTTGTCTTGTGTGTGTATATATATATATACACAGCTTTCTTATCCAAAAGAAGTAATAGCGGGATATATTTTTCTTTTTAAATTAATTTCCGTTATATTTGACTAAAGCCAAACACATTTGATAATTGATATCCATTTCTTAAAAAGCAATCTTTAATTTCGTTACTGATGAAAGAAATGTATAGGGACTAATTACTAATGATAAAATTCAGATGGAATAGCTGGAACCATTTCGCCTGCAATATTAACGAAAACTTAATTCAAGAAACAGGTAACTTAACTATAACTAGATGATTTTATTTAGAATGTTAAACATATTCTTATTACTATGTGTTTTGCTAAATCTCTTCATTATTGCAGCTGATGCCATGGTGTCAACTGGCCTTGCTGCTCTAGGTTACCAATATATAAATATAGGTGTGACATTTTGTATTATCATTATTATTATTAATAGAATAAGATTATGCATATTTATTCACTGGAATAATAATTTAATATTTTTCTACATATTTAGATGATTGTTGGGGCGAACTTAATCGAGATTCACAGGTAATACTATTATTTTATATCAGCAATTTCAATAAAAAATTGTATTTTGTAATATGGTTAATTTACCTGACTAATATTTTGCTCATGATAATTGCAAAGTTTGAGTTTGAACATAGGTGCTTGAAATTACCAACTGTAGTTGGTTAATAATGAATTTAACAAAACTTCTAACGTCGGTTAGTGATGGAGGATTAGAATAAGATGCACAAAGTTATAGGTTTAAATATAGAGTCATCATTATATTTTGAATGATAAAAAAAATTAATGAATTTAACACATTTTGCTACTTAGTCTATCTTTATAGAATTACATATCACAATATAATATCCTCTTTCTGTAAAATTTAACTTGACTAAGATAAAATGATGGCAGGGCAATTTAGTTCCCAAAGCCTCAACATTTCCTTCTGGAATGAAGGCTCTAGCTGATTACGTTCATAACAAGGGTTTAAAGTTGGGGATCTATTCTGATGCAGGGTATAATCACATATTAAACTATTCCTTTTGTATCTCTATGATTATTCAACTTTTTTTTTATGCTGACACTTTCTACACAGAACTCAAACATGCAGTAAAACTATGCCTGGATCACTAGGACATGAAGAGCAAGATGCAAAAACATTTGCTTCCTGGGTAATATGCATTCATTTCAAAGTCATTCTGCATTTATAAAGTCTATCCTATGTAATTTTATTAAGATTTACTTTCAATGTCATTAGGGGATTGACTACTTGAAGTATGATAACTGTGAGAATAATAATATCAGCCCCAAACAAAGGTATATGTAACTTTCAAATGCACATAAACAAAACTACATGCTTTTAAAACTCAGGATTTGATACATTTTAAAACACAGGTACCCACCTATGACTAAAGCTTTGGCAAACTCTGGAAGGGCAATTTTCTTCTCTTTGTGCGAATGGTGAGCCGAGTTGGTGATCATATTTCACATCACATACATTATGCTGATATTGCTATTTCTTCGAGGAGTTTATATTGCTAGAAGAAAGTATTAATTAACATTTCATCTATTCTATTATTCCTCCAGCCAGAAAATGCACTCTTTTTTAACTACAAATTGCTCTCTCAAACACAGGGGATCAGAAGATCCAGCAACTTGGGCCAAAAGTGTGGGAAATAGTTGGAGAACAACAGGAGACATTGAAGATAAGTGGGATAGGTAAGCATGCATAAATTTATTTATCTTCAATGTCAATATAACCTGAATCTAATTTGAGGAATTACATTATCTTGTACTCAATCTGAAACCTCCTCAATGACGTGTCACATTTTTGCTCTATTGAACACTTGACAAAGACATTGGAGATGCTTATTTTTTTTATTATTAACAATAACTGTGATCACTTAGCTTGGAGTTTAATTACACTAAGTTTTTCATTCTTTTTTAAAAATGTATTATGTGGGAATCAAATACAAATCCTTCTACAAACTCGGCATGTATCATCAACTAAGGTACATTGTACATCTGTTGATTTGGAGATGCTTATTTTGAACCAACATGATAACTAAGTTATAAGTCTAATTTTATACACTTGTAGTAGTGTAAAAAGAATTACAATATCAACCAATCAAATATCATTATTAATATGACATTTTAAATAGTTATTGTAAAATTAATAAACTTATCAGAGGAGTGCACATGTTTTAACACACATTTTATTATTTGTAAAAACTTATCAATAAATTTCAATTATAGTAAAAAGTCTGATAAAAATAATATTAAAGAGTATATTGTTAGTATTTTTAAAAATATCATATAAAATAGTTTGTAATCGGATAACAATATAGACACTGTTTATATCAGAGCATGCATTATTTATTAAGTATCAAGAGAATAACTTTTAAGAAATCCATTTTCTTATATTATTCTGTTTTATTCATTCATTTCCACATGAGAAACAGGAAACTAATGATATTTCCTCTACAGTATGACATCTCGTGCAGATCAGAATGACAAATGGGCATCTTATGCTGGACCTGGAGGATGGAATGGTAATCAGCCTCACCATTCACCAGTTTTGGACATAGTTATCAATCTCAAATTACTTAGTACTTAAATACAAACTAGTTCTTTAACCAAAATAAATAAATAATTATGTCCATGTATAATTCCTTTTTACTATATTATATAGAAGAAGAAATTCAAGTTCACATTCTCATTTTTTTGGTGCACAGATCCTGACATGCTAGAAGTTGGAAATGGAGGCATGACAACAGAAGAATATCGTGCACATTTCAGCATATGGTCATTAGCTAAGGTAACATGAAAAAAGGGAAAAAAAAATTAACACATGTTGCTTAGGCATTTCCATATAATAAATTCCTTGAGAAAAAATATATTTGCATACTAAGTACATTTCTTGTTCATATATAGGCTCCTTTATTGATTGGTTGTGACATTAGAACAATGGATGCCACCACGAAAGAATTGCTAAGCAACAAAGAAGTTATTGAAGTAAACCAAGGCATGGACATGACTAACCTTCTCATATTTTCGAAAACAGAGAATGATTTTAAAAGTAATAACGTATTGCATTGCAGACAAGCTTGGAGTTCAAGGAAAGAAGGTGAAGAGTAATAATGATTTGGAGGTAACTTCCTTTCCCTTTGCGTGTGTGAGTGTGCACGCACATTTTGTGTATGTGAGTTTCTTCTTTTCTAGTAAAACTAGGGATAAGGTTGTGAGCATCTTCCTTTATAATGTTGTTCCATGTTTTCGTGTAACTACAAAACTTTGATAGTCTAGTTTTCAAGATGTTGGCACCAGCCTAGTTTTTAGGTGTTGTTGCCTTATCATATAAAATAAAGTAGATACTTACAAATGTGCACTTGAAGTCAAAACCACTTGTGTCTTCAATGATACAGTGACCGAATTCAGTGACTAAAATTGTTTTTTTTTTCACTAATTCTAGGGTCACAAATTTTAAGGACAGTTTATTTTTAAAAATTACCTATAAATTGTTTCATCACTAATTTTAATTTTTCTTGTATGTCAAACTACTCAATAGAATTTCTTTAAAGAAAGCAAGTGTTGCAGGTTTGGGCAGGTCCCCTCAGTAATAAGAAGGTTGCAGTGATCTTATGGAATAGAAGTTCATTTAAAGCAAACCTTACTGCATCCTGGTCTGACATAGGTCTGAAACCAGAAACTTCAGTTGATGCAAGAGATTTATGGAAGGTGAGTTACATAGTTTGATTTATTTTGTTCTGTACAAATTAACTGAATTCAAAAAAACTAATTGTTTTGAGTTGTGAATTTTACTAATTTGTTTTGAATTTTGCAGCATTCAACACAATCATCAGTTTCTGGACAGATTTCAGATGAATTAGATCCACATGCTTGCAAGATGTATGTTCTCACTCCTAACTAAGTTGTTAACTTGGGGCAGAAATGGAGGTAAACACAGAAGTCAGGAAAAGAAATGCATTGGCAATCATTGGATGTTCCACAGAAGGAAAAAGAAATTAACATGAAATTTATTTATCAATAGGAAATATAGAAAGATATGAATAATTTGTATTTCTTCCATGGTTTCCATTTTATATTAAACACTGTCACTGAGATAATCTGCGTTTCTTCCAAGGTTTCCATTTTAAATTACACCACTGTCATTGAGATCCACTTGATTTCAATATAATATGAATATCCCTATTGCCTCTTAATCTGAAATCAACCATGATACTGAAAGTAAGTGCATAGAATATTTTCTATGGTAAACATTTTTATATATTCCTGATTCTAAATCAAATTGTTGTAGTATCCTATATTTTGCATGATGCTTGAAGAAAATATGGATAATTTTTTCTATGTCCTTATGGTAAATCAAATTTGAATGGATCAATGAAAATTAATTAAACTTCCGAAATATACAACAATTGAATTCAAACAAGATCATTAGTGGCAGACCTGCACCGAAGCAAATTTTATTGCATTAAAAAGAAATAGCTCAACTTCCTTAACATCTTCGAAATGCATCGACACAATTTGGGTCAAAGTCCTCACGGTTTTGTTTT
This sequence comes from Psophocarpus tetragonolobus, assembly GCA_037954015.1. NCBI lineage: Eukaryota > Viridiplantae > Streptophyta > Magnoliopsida > Fabales > Fabaceae > Psophocarpus > Psophocarpus tetragonolobus. The sequence continues at coordinate 5,420,657 of CM075696.1, forward strand.
TTGTAACCTTCTAAAAAGCTTTTTACTAATACTTCTCATAACCATTTAGGGTGAATTTTAGTTATAAATTTAAAAAAAAATTAAAAATTTAAACCACACATCAGTTGAGTTGTTCATAATCAGATTTGAACTTGAGACATCTCGTTAATTTAAAATAAACTATACCTATTTTTCCTCTCCAAATACTTATATCTTCAGGTCTTGATATTGTTGAGTCCTCAATATCATTTCCAAGAGGTAGAATACTTGCAAAATGCACTCTGACGTTCAAGTTAGGTAGTGTTCGGCCTTACCTATTTATAGTGGTGGATTGGGCTTTTACTTGTTGGGTTTTTCCTAATCAGTCAAGAACTAGGTAATACAACCTTAAACTCATGTTAGACATAATAATCAATATTAGGTTGGTTAACCTTTTGGTTTATTATTGTTTGTCCTTCTTGTTGTGGCAAAACCGTATTTGGTCTCTAGTGAGGACCAAAGGTCGAACACTTATGCTAAGGGCTGAACACTCAAGTTAAGCACTCCTGTTTAGGGTCGAATACCCAGGTACTGTACACTTGCCCCCAAGTCCTAGCATGGCATAGCAAGAGTCGGAGCTAGAAAAGATCTTGACGCCTTGGGGATCTGAACATTCAGTTAGGGTAGTCTTACTGTTGTTTGAACAGTGGTGTGGAAAACAAAAGAGACACGTACATCCTAACCATTGATCTGGAAGACATCTATGTCTATGATTAATTTGGGCCTCCATGGGCCCATTGCCTATAAATATGGGATCCCTGTCTTCAGTTGGACTTCACCAAACTCTACGCGTTCTAACTCAAAGTGTTCATCTTTCTTTTCCTCAATTCATCATCTCTTCCTTCAAGTATGTCTGCTTAAAAGTCTTTTACTTCTTTTTCTTCTCCTGAGACTCCTTTGGGATCTCTTATTCTTAAGAGTGACCCTCAAACTTAACCGAAGTCACCCCTTCTAGGGAGGGGAGCAATGTACACTCGCCCATTGTCCCGCTCGTTGGGTCGCCCTCCGTTGTTGTTGTTCCTACGATCGAGGTCGCTTCGTCATCGAAGTCATAGGGTGTTGTGCCTACAAAACCAAAACGTATCGGCAACCCCAAAAAGAACTTCCTTCTAATCTTAGATCCTAGGTATGATTGGGTTGACGGGGAGGTGGCTACATACTTTTTCTATTACAACACTAGGAATGTGCTCATTAGTTTTGTTGAGAGTGTAGAGTTGTGTCCCTTTGAGAGGGACGAAGAGTTTCCCTTCTTCATTAGATGCTGTTGTGAAAAATAGTTTTCAAGTCTAGACTCAATGTACCTCAATAAACGAGGAAAAAAACAGTCGTGACTTTTTTTATGTTCACAATTGTACGTTTCGAGATCTCCATGTTCGTCTTTCCTTTGATGACTTTACTATGGGGGTTCTTTGGATTTTAAACGTTGCCTCCACCCAAATCCATCCGAACTCCTGGGCATACCTTCAGGCATTTCAAGTTTTGTCTGTGTTTACCCATGTTAAGGTTACTCCAAGGCTATTCCTTCGCGACTTCACTACTCGACCCAACAGGAAGTGCAAATGGGTTTCGCTTTACCCTAACCAGAAATGTCCCCTTCTTTACCTATATACTTCTTCATATAAATGTTTCAAGACAGGGTTCTTCAAGATCTTGGTGAACTCTGTCTCTGGCCACAACCATTTTTATGATCGAGTGAAGGGTCGACTATTTCCCTTTTTGTTGGGAAAGAATGCCAAGGAGGTATGATTATTATCTTGCAGGGTTGTTCACGACCAAAGAGGTAGTGGATGTTTCCTTCTCGGATTCTCTTCCTCGCTACCTTCCTGTGGTGGAGCTGATATGTTTGTTGCAGTCTTCTACACCTTTTGAGGACTTAGAGAGTGAGTAATTATCCATAGTTTTGCTATACAATGTGGTTGAAGTTGAGTTAAGTCTTTGTTTTTGGTGTAGGTGTGATTATGGTTGGCAGAGGGAATGTGGTAACATTTCAAAAGGCTAGGCGTGCTCGGCTTCATTCTGAGGATGAGCCTACTCTGCAACAAATATTTGAAATGAACTCTACTCCAAAGAGTCCTCATCGCGATGTGGAGCCCCCAATGACTGAGCATGAGAAAAACAAGCTGAAGCAGAAAGAGAAAGTAAGGACAATGAGAGGGAAAAACACAAGGGGAAAAGAAAAAGCAAGGAGGGGAAGAAATCATCTTTGCGCCACTCGAAGAAAAAAAAACTAAAGCATTTCTTTCTGACATGTTCGTGACCTATTCGATCATGAGTCTGTTCTTCTTCAAAGAGGATTTCAATTCTTTGGCCACAATTGGTGAAGTGGGCCGAAGTCTTTCTAAAAAGAGTTGACAAGTCCTGTCTGGAATGGAACTAACCCTCCACTAACTGAATTGCTGCAAGCTCTCTGCTCGGTTGTATGTTGTAGGGCGCCATATGTTCGCCACAGAAATGGGAAAATTGCACCAGTAGCTAAAGCATTCATATGAGGCCTTTGAGGCCGTCGTGAAGACTGTCAACGCTCTACAGGCTGAGGTGGTAGACTTAAAAAAGAAGGAGAAGAGCATGGTCTCAGCGGAGCACTATGCTGTATTGTTAAAAGAGTAGGAAGACAGGGTCACAAAGCTAACCGAAAGGTTAAAGGGGACTGACACCACCTATAAGCAAAGCAAGAGGATACCCACTTTGAACTTGGCATGTTGTTCAACAGTAAACAAGACATAATAGATATTGTGAAGACATTTGCAATGGTGACCAACAAAAATCTAAGGTTTGAAAATAACTATGAAAATATGGCAGTTATTAAACGTGTAAAAAGCTGCTCATTTCATCTGAGAGTGAGTAAGTCCAAGCAAAGTTAGTATTGACAAATGGTTAGTTTTGTGAATGACCATAGTTGTGTCAGGACTCCATACAGCAAGCAATCCAAGACTGAGTGGTTGACAAAAATATGTGTTCCTTTCTTGAGGGGATACCCTTGATATGAAGACAAGCGCTCTCGTGACAATTGTAATGGACAAGTGAGGTGTGAAGTTGAATTTTTATTAGATATACAAAGCTAAAATTAGAGCCCTTGAAAAAATACATGGTGCCACTAGGGAACAATATAGTCATCTCAGAAGCTATGTTAAAGAATTGTAGCCTAGCAATCCTAATAGTACTGTCAAAATTAAGTGTGATATGACTAGTAGTGGGGTTGTATTTGAAAAAATTTGTGTGTTTGAAAGCTTGCAAAGCAACATTTGCAACTACTTGTCACCTTTTGATTGGGCTTGATGGTTGTTTTCTGAAGGGTGAATACAGAAGTCATCTTTTGAGTGCAGTTGGAACAGATGGAAATAATCAAATGATACCATTTTCTTATGTTTTTGTAGAGGCTGAATATAGAGATTTTTGGAGATGGTTTTTGGAGTTGTTGTCAATTGATTTAGATGGAGTACGACTGCATTGTGGGCATATATTTCATACCAGCAAAAGGTACTTAAATCTTCTTAATTTATTTGTACCAATTTTAAATAACAACTTATTTACATGTATTGAGGTTTATGCTACAGGGTTTTTGAAGACATTGGGCAATTATATGAAGATAATGTCCAACATCAACCATGTGTTAGTCATCTGTAAGGGAACTAGAGAAAGAAGTTTCCAAGTGAACAGTTGAAGGAGATATTTTGGGCAGCTACAAGAGAAACCACCTTTCCTGATTTTGAGAGAGCGATGGAGAATTTCAAAAGTTTCAATCAAGATGCTTAGGAGGATTTGAACAATAGAACTTATTCAACTTGGACACGTAATGCCTACTCAAAAAACACCAAATGTGACCTTCAAGTAAACAATATGTGTGAGACATTTAATAGAGCAATTATGGATTATAGGGACAAGTCAATAATTACTCTGTTAAAGGGGGTCAAGTATTACATCACAAGAAGGATTGTCAACATAAGGGGTTTAATGCAGAGGTATTATCATATGCCCTAAAATACAACAAATTGTAGAGAAAAACAAGAAAAAATCACATTGTTGGACTCTTAACTGAGCTGGTAATGATGACATGTCCCTGTTTGAGGTATCTAAGGATTGTACTAAGTATGTGGTGGACTTGAATCAGAGAACTTGTAGTTGCAGGAAATGGGATATCGGTGGTATACCTTGCTACCACACCTATCTTGCATATGGTACACTAATAAACAAGCTAAGGAATATGTAGACAACTTCTACAGGTTATTTATTACTAATCATTTATCTAAGTATTTTTCCATGTTCCATCTGGTTAATGTTTATAGTTTGACAGGAAAAATACATCTATGGCAACATACTCCTACATTTGTTGTCATGCAATGGACCAAACTTGTGGGCCAAAAATACAAGTGAGCCAATTCTGCCACAATTGTTGAGGAGAGCTCCTGGCAGACAAAAAAAAGGTCAAAAATAAGGCAAATGCTGAGCCATTAGTGGGACACAGTTAGGAAGATAGTCTACTTTAGTTATTTTTCATAACTATAGTAAACTTGGGCACAATACGAGAACTTGCAAAGGTAACACAACTGCAGACAGAAAAATTCCTATAGAGAGAAACAAGGTATTATCATAACGTCAACTTTCATTTATTGTACAGCCACTTGACTAACAGTTTATTTAAATTTTTAGAAAAGGTAAACTAAAGTTGGGTCATCATCTGCACCAACCACCAATGCTAGGAACAACACAAAGAAGAAAATGAAGTTGGTTGATTCTACTAGGAATGTTGCACACAAGTCAGTATCAGGTTACTAGTTGTGTGAGAGCTACCATATCTACATCTATTGGGGATTTTGCACCTATACAAACACAAAATCAGCAACTTAATAAAATTAGGGACTTTTAGCTACCAGGGTCATTTTGTAAATTTTTTGGTTTAGGGTTGAAAGTAGGGTCTGGTATGCTTGAAGGACCTTTTTAGACTTTGGTTTGATTGCAGTTGTAGGAATTTTGTTGTTGGTCAAGTAACATTTTTTGTACAATTATGGTAGATTTCATTTAATGAACATTTTATGTAATGTTTTAGGCAATTGATGTAATGGTGACTTATTGTTAACTGATTCAATGGAAATTTCATTCACTAGTTGGTTTATGTAATTCACATGATTGATGGTTGTTTTCAATTTAATGGAACTGTTTTATGTACTATGGGTCTGGTTTATAATTTCATTCACATGGCAAATTTGTTAACTAATTCAATGGATATTTCAATGCACTAATTTTGCAATGAGATTGTGGTTTATGCATTGATTTTGGTTTATGAGGTATGGTTCTGGAAGATTTTGGTTTAGGCATTATGGTTGTCGTTTAGGCACTGATTTTGGTTTATGAGGTCTGGTTCTGGCAGATTTTGGCTTAGGCACTAAGGTTCTAGTTTATGCACTCATTTTGGTTTATGAGGTATGGTTCTGGCAGATTCTGGTTTAGCTACTATGATTCTGGTTTATGCATTGATTTTTGTTTAGGCATTGATTTTGGTTTAGGCACTAATTGTGGTTAGACGCTAAGGTTTTGGTTTATGCACTGATTTTGGTTTAGACACTTATTTATATTGCAAATTTTGGTCTGGTTTACTTGCAGATGTTGGACAAATTTGTTGTTCTTTATGGACCAGTTCACAAAATTGAAAAACTTCCAATTTAATTGGCACTATGGTTATGATTCATTTTGCAGATTTGCTTTTAATTTTGAAGATATTAGACAAATTTGTTGTTCTTTTTCTAAATTTCAAAATTAATTTCCAATTTAAGGCAGAATTGAAAAGCTTCATTTGGTTTGCTATGCCAATTCACAAAATTTACTAAAACATCTCATAACATTTGATTTGCTATGCCACTTTTTCAATTTTTAAAATGAACTTCCATTACATTAAAATTAGATTCAAACATCTCATAACATTAATCCACAGTAATATAATACATAGATTTATATCTCATACACCAAGTAAACCAATAATCCCTCAATCAACATCTTTCCCCTACCTTAACCAATGACCCCTTACATCAGTAACTTCCACCTAAACTAAAGCAATACCACTAACATCAATAGAAACCCCTAACACCAATGATAACAGTAAGAATAAGCACAATTGTTATACTCATAATCAACCCAACAACAAGATTTCTCTTTTCTTCAATTCTTTCAAACTTTTTTGGTCTCTACACCCTAAACCCTATGTTCAAGATGTCACCAATAGAGCTTTCAACTTGCAGCTGTAGACCATTTGTCGCCTTTAAACTTCAGACTCTGAGCTGTGCGAGATGCCACTTACTTCCATGTCAGTATGCTCAAAGGGTATGCAAGGTGTGAGAGGGTGCACAATAAGGTGGGCAACAAGATATGCAACAATGTGAACAAGATAGGTAACAACATCAATAGGATGGTGCGCTCAAGTGTGCCACAATGATCAGATTTGGGGATTTTGAACAAGAGGCAAAGGGGCTTACATAAAATCCTAAATCAATTTGAGGATTTTGAACCTGGTCATACTAATGTGTCACGTCAGACAACAAATAATTCCCTAATCAAGTCAATGTTCATTAACTAATCGTCAACGGTGTCAATTTCAAATTTTTCCAAGTTTTCAAAAAGAGAGGCAAAACCTGACCAAAAAACTAAAGGGGGACAAAAAATACACAAAGATAAAATAAGAAGACATCGATTATAATTTATCCTAATATATATATATATATATATATATATATATATATATATATTTGAAGTAAGGAAGCATAAAATTATTCATTAAAATATATATCTTAAATTGCTTAACTTGTGCGTCAATATATATGAATTATAAGATGAGTTCAATGGTTAATGAAGTTTTCTTATAGGAGGCAAAATTTATTATGCTAGATAAATATCCATTAAAACTATAAGTGCAGTTTGCATTTTAATCTAGTTCAAAAATCTGTGAGGCTAATATCTGTTGCAACCAAAATGACTTGACAAAGGCTAATAAAAACCGCAGCTTTTGTTTGCAGTTTTAGGTGACTTATTCTACATTTTATGTAGTCTTAAGGATACGCAATTCATTATTGTAGTTTGACTAGTTTACTAAGGCCAACTTGAACACTATATGGACATACAACTGACGCAACATTAAAACTGTAAGTAAAAATTTTAATTTGACCAAATTAAATCTAAAAATAATCCAACTTAACAAAAATTTAAAAAATAAACTCATTTAAAAAATTATTTTTAAAAACTAACCCACGGTGAATAGGCATGGCATAGGCTTTTGCCATGCAAGAGAGAAAAAGAAACATAAAAAGGACTTGAGGATCTAATTTGGTGATAAATAACATTTCTAACTTTAGTCTTTTACTAGATTGGAGAGCACCATGCAATCAACCTCTCTTAATGGATTAAAGATTTTGTTATTTTGAATTAATTAATGTACAAAATCATTTTACTTCTGACTTAACTGACTGTGCATAAGTAATATTGATAATGAATTCGACGAAACTCTAAACAAAGAATTAGAACATTGGTATTGATTGCATGGCATGCCAGCTTTCCTCGTAGCACCGAACAACAGAAACAAAGATGACTACAAACTGAGAACAAATAAAAGTAAATGTCTTTACACCATTTCTCTCTTGCCAACTTCCGAAGGCCTCTCTACCTATGGAACTTGATCATTCGAGACTCCACCAATAATGGCTTTTACACACGAGCTTTAAATGTATACTCTTGCATGACACACTCTGGTGTCCATGGCAACAACCTCACCTACCCTTTGCTCCTCAAGGCCTGTGCTAACCTCCCTTCCATTCAACATGGCACAATGCTTCATGGGCATGTCCTCAAAATTGGCTTCCAAGCAGACACCTTTGTTCAAACTGCTCTTCTTGACATGTACTCAAAATGCTCCCTTGTCGCTTCCGCTCGCCAGGTGTTTGATGACATGCTGCATAGAAGTGTTGTCTCGTGGAATGCCATGGTTTCGGCTTACTCTCGTGGCTCTTCCATGGACCAGGCGGTGAGCCTCTTGAAAGAAATGTGGGTTCTTGGTTTTGAACCGACTTGTTCAACATTTGTTTCAATTTTATCGGGTTATTCCAGCTTGGATGCTTTCAAGTTTCATTTGCAGGGGAGTTCGATACACTGTTGCTTGATCAAACTTGGGATTGTATATTTGGAGGTCTCTCTGACCAACTCATTAATGGGTATGTATGCTCAGTTTTGCCTAATGGATGAAGCTTGGAAAATTTTTGACATGATGGATGAAAAGTCAATCATTTCCTGGACAAGTATGATAGGTGGTTACGTGAAAAACGGGCATGCTGTGGAAGCATTTGGTTTATTTAATCAAATGCGACGTCAAAGTGTTGGCATAGACTTTGTTGTGTTTCTAAATCTTATTTCTGGTTGCACCCAAGCAGGGGAACTTTTGTTAGCATCATCTCTTCACTCTCTTGTACTTAAATGTGGGTGTGATGAAGAGGATTCCATTGAAAATTTGCTTATCACTATGTATGCAAAATGTTGTAATCTTACATCTGCTCGAAAGATATTTGATCTGATCACTGAAAAGAGCATGTTATCGTGGACATCAATGATTGCTGGATATGCCCATTCAAGTCATCCAGGGGAAGCATTGGATCTGTTTAGAAGGATGATAAGGGCTGATATTAGACCAAATGGAGCAACACTTGCCACTGTTTTATCAGCTTGTGCTGAGTTGGGTTCACTCAGCATTGGGCAAGAGATTGAAGAGTGCGTTTTTCTAAATGGGTTGGAATCGGACCAGCAAGTCCAAACATCTCTCGTACACATGTACTCCAAATGTGGAAGCATCACGAAAGCAAGAGAAGTATTTGAAAAGGTGACAGATAAAGATTTAACTGTTTGGACTACCTTGATAAATAGTTATGCAATCCATGGGATGGGAAATGAGGCTATCAGTCTCTTCCACAAAATGATAACTGATGAAGGGATAATACCAGATGCCATTGTTTACACTAGTGTTTTGCTGGCCTGTAGCCATTCTGGATTGGCGGAAGATGGACTGAAGTACTTCAAAAGTATGCAAAAAGATTTTGGAATAGCTCCTACAGTAGAACATTATACCTGTTTGATTGATCTGCTCGGTCGAGTCGGCCAGCTTGACTTGGCTTTAGATGCAATTCAGGGAATGCCACCAGAAGTACAAGCTCAAGCTTGGAGTCCGTTGCTTAGTGCTTGTAGGATTCACGGCAATTTTGAGCTGGGAGAGCTTGCAACTTCTAAATTACTAGAAATTAGTCCTGGAAGATCTGGAATTTATGTATTAATGGCTAACTTGTATACCTCTTTGGGTAAGTGGGAGGAAGCACATATGATAAGAAATTTGATAGAAGGTAAAGGATTGGTTAAAGAGTGTAGCTGGAGCCAAGTTGAGATCAGTGGTAGCTATGATACATTTGCTGCAGGAAATCAATCACAGGCTGCTTAGTCATTATCTATAATGTATTAGAAGATCTATTTATACTCTTCAAGAATGTAGATATGCAGCAGAAAGAATATCAATGAAACATTAACGGTAAAAGAAACAGACTAGGGAACCCAGAAGACCTAGGATTATCCATAGAATTGTTGCAGTTGGTTGTGTCAACAGTACCTCCAGGATCTAACATTATAAGAATATGGTATGTAGTTCAAGTCCATGATAATGAAATGACAGGGATAAACTCCTGTTTCACTCGACCTGTCCTGGTTTTGCCCATGAATTTGTTACATTACTTTACGTGTAAATCAACCTCTTTACTGACTATAGAAGATGTGAATTGAAAACATCAGGCCTTTATTGTCTCCTTTCTGCAAGACATTTTTAATGACTACATTCAGTTACTGCATCAGATTTATATATCATTCCTACGATGACATGCTGGGGATAGATAACCAACTTGATTAAAATCATAACCATTATCCATCTTCCTCATATAAAACTCTTTTTGTTCACCGGCTAACTTTGATTGTTGTTGGTTACATTATTTTAGTTATCAAATGTTGGTCAAGCATAGTTCTTGATATCAGAGTTTATTTCATTATGATACTCGTCTTCATTTTTCTTTTCTTTTCTTAAAAAGGATTATCAATGAACATGGGAAGTTAAACTAGGAAGCAAAACATTCAATGCTTGTCTCTTACACTTGATAATAGCAAACTATTAAGTGCAAATTTAAAGACAGCCTCTATTTCGTTCGGCATTAGGATAGTAAACACGCAGAGTAGATAATGTGTGGAATAAGACGTAAGAATTGGGAGCAATAACGTTTGTTTTTAGTTCAGTTTTAAATTTGATGTGATTTTGGTTCCTGACAACGTGGAAGCAAACACAGAGCAGATATACGGAATAATCTCTTTGCAGTTTAAACTATTTCAACAATTCACTTGATAGTTCCAAGTTAATCGCAGTTAGCTAGTTAACAAAGGCATAGAAATTCAAGTATGTAAAATCATGAAATGAAATATTCCTCAAATGAGAGCAACTATACATCAGTATGATTCCTCTGTCGGGAGATTATTTGGTAGTTAACAATCAAATGAGTTTTCTATTATACCCTGTGACCATTGCAAATTTACAAGTGAACTATGTTAGTTTTGGGAACTCCCATGGAATAATGAAAGTATTTTCTGTGATGTATATATCTAGTTCCATATGATCTTCTAAGCTCCTAAAAAATATACAACTCATCAATGAAACAATGCCTAACACCCCCACATTCTTATTTATGAATGTTATTAATCTGTGACATGATAAAAATCAGTAACAAATGCGTAAGCATTCTGACTATCACTTTGTTTTCTCATGGTCCTCTCATCTTCTCAACAATGCTCCTACTCTTTTCTTCAAGTTTAAGCTTCTTCTCTTCAAATTTCTCACTCATCCTCTTTTTCAAATCAAGGATTCTTTCCCTTCTCCCAATTTTCCTTGGCCTTGAATCATCCTGTTCAATTGAGCTACATTGTTTATCAAGCACCACGCTTCTGGGAGATGATTCACTCACAGAAAGATACCCTGTCTTCTCTTCACTAGCTTCATGTGTGTTGTCATTCTGCAATGAAATACTTCTAAGTTCTTGCGAATGTCTACTTTCTTTTGGTTTGTCATTCTCTAACAAAGGACTTGTCAGTTCGTCCGAACTTTTGCTGCCCCTTAATGTTACTGAACTAGAGGAACTTGGTAGAAGTGCCAGAGAATCCGATTTCCTAGATGGTTCCTGACTTGATTTGGTACACTTTGGTGGTTTGTGTTGTTTGATTTCTGGACTATCACTCAAGGTCCTTGCCAGAGAATCTGATTTCCTAGCTGGTTCCTGACTTGATTTGGTACAGTTTGGTGGTTTGTGTTGTTTGATTTCTGGACTATCACTCAAGGTCCTTGCACTAGTTTTCGATCCACCCGAAGGTTGATTGTTGATATCAACAGAGGTTGAAGTCTCATTCCCCAATTCTTGGTGGATCCATATGAATGGAGCAATGTTCCTAGGAACCCAATCATCCTTTTCAGCTAGCATCCATGGAATGCATATGCTTTCACAATTTGGGAGGACTAATGTTTCCCGGATTGCTGCCTGCAGGAAGAGAAATTAAGTTTGCAAGTGAAAGATGTTCAAATCCTTTCTGAAAACACAAACAAAAGAGGGCTTCAGTTAATGACTACAACAGATTGGATGAGCACCATATGCTCAAACTCCAAAACACAGGAAACAAAATCACCCTATTTGTGATATTTTGAGACATTGGTCACCAGGTGTAGGTGTCCACTCGTGGATTAAACTTGGGACAGGCGCCAAGCAATATTGGAAAACAGAGAGAACTAAGTGTATCAAGGAACAAATATTAATGAATCCAGAATCCCTCATAATAGAGAGAATGGAAATCAGTAAAACTAACAAGCCCCTGTGCCACAGGCTCCTCATTTCGTTAGATATGGGAGAGGGTCATTATAGCCTTCCCCTTGCATATGCATATGCATATAAAGGAAGTCCTAAAGAGAAAAAAGTTCAGCACTGTAAAGGGAGATCACTTGAACTGACAGAAGGAAGTGGAAATGAACAGCGTAAAGCTTGAAAACCTCAAACAACATCTACAGGGAAATAGTAATTGCTCGCCAACATCTTTTCATAACCAAACAAGAAGAGAACTATCATACCTTGAGCCGATTAACCATGAACAAAGCTATGTGCGAATTAGTTATCTTGCGTTCTCCAACAAATGATTCCAAGCTGAAGTCTATATCAGGCATAAATGTGAAACCAAACCATAATTGATCAGACGGAGGTGGCTTTATCTGCAAACGCAACGTACCTTTGAGGGACACTACTCTTATTGCCAAAGAGAGAGGAACCTTTTGATAACGAATAATCCGTTAATTAGAGAATGACACAGCTTGAGCTATTTATAACTGTATGGATACATAACATCTATGCATTATCAAATATAAAACAGTATAACACCTATGCATTATCAAATACTTAAATTTGTCTCCATGTGCATCTATTGACATGAAAATGCTCAAAAGACAAGATTCACATTATGCTCCTTCTGATGGCTTATTGTTAGATGGAAACAAGATACGTAATATGCTTTACCTAATATGCATACATTTTGCCGAGTGATCTTGAGTTCAATCCATCTAGGTGCAATCATTTTAGCACAATCCTTCTTTAATAAAAAAAAGGTTGTAATATAAAAATCACTTGTATATCTTCTCCAAAAAGTTGAAACTTTTGGTAGTGTTAAATTAAAATATATAAATGATTGTAATTAAAAGTATTATAACTCGCCTCCAATTAAACCCAACTGAATATTAATTATTTAGCTCCCTTTCTTCCAGTTTAGAGACTCACTGGATTTTCATAAGTCATAACACCTCCCTATTGGATGAAGTATGAATTAATGTGGTCAGCATGGTGATCCCATTAAAATTTCACTTTTTAATAAATTTTCTATGGTTGCCAAACAGAGTCCCTAACATGAGAACCCATGCAGTCTGAATTTCCAGAGATAATTTGCAGAGATATGCTATTGTGAATAAGCCATGGTAAAATAGTAGAGCAAAGTATAATCCTCCTGCAGGGTTTGACTAAGCATATGTAGACACCTCATCTAGTTTCATATCATACAAAGATCTCCTTTGGGGTAATTTTTCGTAGGAAAAACATTCATGGAATATTATTTTTGTAGAAAAATTTACAAACAGGAATTATTTGTCTGACAAGATGTGATATTGCCAATCATAACAAAAACAAAGGCCAGTGTGATATATAACATGACATGGGATCCATGCATGAGTTGGGTAAACCTCAGCAGAAGGTTACTGTAACTCACCTCATAAGAAAGTTATTGCCAACAGAATGGAACCAAACAACAAGATTGTGCATTAAAATACATACATTAAAACAGTAATTAAACACCATATTAGTAGACTATCTTTGAATGACAAAGGCAGAGCAAGTATGTATTTCTTTAACCCTGGAGAGTCACAACATATAGCAGAGAAATACACTTCATACAAGCACAACCACACTAATAAATAATATAGAAGACTCCTAATAATGAAAGAACAGCTAAAAAATAGCAGTGGGAATAAAAAAACAGATAATAGAAAAGAAAAGAAGAAGGAATAACAATATGCTACCTGTGACACTTGCTTGGCAACCGAATTTAACATAGACTTCCATCTTGATCCTTGAGTTGAGGAAGATGTACTGTTCTTAAAGCTCTTAGATACATCTGCAAAGTGCAGACTGAAATTGTCAATATGAAACTATAAATGCTTTTATTAGAAATCCCATAACAATTAATGGTATAACCAAAATAGTGTATACAAGTGGAAAGGCAACTCTCACCTATGAGCTAGCTTGAAGGGTTGATTATGCACAAACCCAAATTCTAGGAGATTTATATAACAATATGTAAATACAAGAAACACTTATACACCCCCCAACCCACACAAATTATTTTTGGAAAACCATCATCTCCATGAGAAAAGCAGGACTAGTAAAGGCTGAGAATGCTCTAGGGAATAAAATAAAAACTAATAAAAAAAGATAAGTCTTAAAGAAACTCTTGCCGTGATTGCTAAGAATTTATAGGAAATCACCAATTTTTTTTGGGTTCCACTTGCCATTAAATAACTCTTCCTCTTAAAATTGATGATTTCCCATAAATTCTAACTAATTATAGGGAGAGTTTCTGAAAGAGTTTCCCTAGCACTCCTAATACACAGAAAACACAGAAACAGTTGGATTTGTCAGGACTAATGTACTAACCAAGGTTCAACTCACCATCTCCTTTTGGCTCTGGTAAGTCATTCATTCCTTCTGCAAGATTCAACTGCTCGCCCAAATATTCAAATCCTTCAAGAAGATCTGATGGGATGGCCCCAGTATTGCTTGACTCTGGATTTGAGTCCTCCATTCCCCTTTGCAGCTCTAATTCACGAACTTCAAGCCTTGTTTCAATCTCTAATAATGCACCGCCACAATATTCAATGTCAACCTCTAAGGCACACATGTCACTCATCTCCATTGGAAGAACCCTCATTCGAATGATACAGGGTGGAACATTCCCCATGTTCATTTCTGTACAGATTACTTCACCTACATAACTGGGAGTTCTAATACTTGACAATGTCCTCTGTAAAAATAATAGAAAAGACCAACACTTATCTTTTAGAAACCAAAACATAATGAGGTTTTCTGTAGGGATTCTTTAGTGTATCAACATTTTTCTGATAACAATGAGGTTTGCTTCATGAAAAAGGGAAAGGTTGCAGGGAATTATAAAGAACATTTTAAAATAAGGTGGCGTTTGGTTTGAGAAAATGTTTTCTATTTTCATTTTCCGAAAACTGTTTACATTTTCAAATTTTTAACATTCAAAAAATATATTTGTTTTCATTTAATATTTTCTATTTTCAAAAAATAATAATGTTAAATTTAATCAACTTTAGCAAAAATACTATAAATTATTTATATATATAGTTTAAATGCATTTATATTTTTTTTTATATAATTACAATATTGTTATTAAATTTTCACATGGTGTTAACTTTTGAAAACACTGAAAACAACTTTTGATTGTTTTCTGCTTTCAGTTGTTTTTTGAAAATGTTTTCAGTAGAAATGTTTTCTAAATTATAACCAAACATATTTTCACTACTATTTTCTGTTTTCTCTAAAAATGAAAACAGAAAACACCCAAAACAAACGCCACCTAATATCCCCTCTCATTGTTTCAAATATACAAATTAACCTTTCTTGTGGTTTTTTCATCCATTTGTAGCATACAAATAACTCTGAAAATGGTACTACTGCCACTTTGTCTGTTTGATCTAGCTCTAGACTACAGTAGGACTTTCACATTGGCTAAGTAAGAAACTAACTCTAGATGCATTTAAAAGATAAATCTTTTCAATATTCTTAACATGTTGAGTATAAAAAATATAATTTAGCTTGTACTGCCATTTGACTACTTGAGTTTTTGGAACAACTGGATGAAAAGAATGCTAGAAAGGTATAATATCCTTTGGTCCAGTTATGAACAAGCTAGTTTTATCAATTTTCAAACTAATATACAGGTGACAAATACTAGAAATTGATTGTTATGTAATAATTTCTGTCTCCCAATGTTAAACATAATTTAACAGACTCAAAATCAAATGTTTAATTCATATCATCATATGGGAAACTTGTTACCTGAATCCTTTCTTGGATGGATTTCTTTATTCGCACATTTCCTTTGACATCGAAAAAGAGTCGGGAAACCAACAAATTCCAACATAATGTTCCTTCATCAATTCCTATCTTTTCATCAGCATCAGCATCAGAACCGACAGAGAATTGACTCTGGCTTCCTGAATGAGATAAAGTTGAAGATGATGGTGCAGCATTATCTAACAGGGGACTTTTCAGCGTGTTTGTAGCCGAAGCAGATACAGATTTCATCAAACCATTAGCTAAAACTGCCTCTTGACAAGCACGAAGCTTCTCCGTATTCTTTCTTTCTTCACGGCCTGACAATGAAGTCCAAGCTGATTTATTTTCCACACCAACTCGGGAAGATTTTTTTGTAAGTTTTTTCAAAAATTGACGAACCTTTGAGGAACCACCATCAGGCTTACTGACCCTTTCTATGGCCTCAGCAGTTAATCCTACTGATGGCTTAATAAGAGAATGATATTCAGTATTTAGTGATGTCAAATAACTATGAAACCCTTCTTGCAACTGTACAAACCACTCATGCTTTTCTTTTTTATCAGAAGAAGCCAGACGGAGGGCCTTACACCATGCTTCTTTCTCGCTTGCATTCTCAAGATATATGTAGCAAGTCTTGCTTCCATGGTATATCACAGAAGTCTTGGCTTCCACTTTGATGGGGAATTTTTTTGCCCTATAAGATTCATTACCAACCAAAAAAGAACTTGAAGCACCTATTCCTTCAGTAAATAAGCAAGAATATGAAAACATGTCTATACATTATCATTTGAAGATACCCATAACCCAAGAAGCAATAAGCTACTTCTTCATTAGGGTGTATGCAGGGCATAAAGGAAATGACATTTTACCACTTTAAATTTCATATAAGGAAAGTTAAAAAGAAACTCGTTTTCAATAATTTTTTAAACATTGAATCATAGTTGAATCAAAATGATAAGCATTTTCAATATGTATCCCATTGAAAAGACCAAAGCAGTTGTTGTATAAGAGGATCATTAAATCTAGCATAGTCAATTTAACACATCTGGTACTGCTCCAGTTAAAGTAGAGATTTGACATATAGTAGTATTGAAATAATTTCTCAATCAAACCACTTACACACAGCAAAATAAAAACACAAGAATGGCTCCCTCCCACTCAACAGTTCACATTACCATTTTTTTGAAGAAAGACTTGTAGCTGAAACAGCTTCTACTAAACATTCCTTAAGCTGAATGGTAGTGTGAAAACCATCAGTATCTGTGAGCACAAGTGACTGCCCATTAATTTTCCCATACTTCCTAACAGGAGTAACCTCCAACACGTCTTTCTTCCTCTTCAGCTCCTTTGACTGTTTCTCCGCCCAAAATTTTGAAACCTTCTCAGGCTCCAAAACCCAAACCACACCCTGAAAAAACAACACAAAGCCAAACCCAACCACATGAACAAATTAAAAACACAATAATAAACAAACAACAAAATAAAAAACTAGGCATCATGGGGAACCAGAAAGACACCTCTTTTTTTAAAAATTGGTGCTGGTGATCACTTTGAGCACTACCCAGTTGCGTTTTCGACGCGATTTTCTCTTGATCTCTGTTGATCCTTCTTTGCAGTCGTTTTATCACCCACAAAAATCCAAGAGCTTCGGCAGCCACAACCACAACCACCCCAAGAAGAAACCCGAGGAAAATCAAGGCGAAAACATGAAACATTTCACACCAAAATTGTTCAATTTTCTCGAATCAGAGAAAAACGGGAACGAAAGAAAGTGAGTAAAATGAGATGACCCAGACGAGGGAATCGAAGCAAAAGCGGGAAAAAGAGATGCCCGGATGCTCAAAATGGAAGCTTCCGAAAGAATCTGATGCCAAAGACGCAGGTGGCAATGATTACTTTTCTTCGTTAACGGTTAGAGCGAGAAAGAAAGAGAGAGAAGGAAAAGCGCGTCGGGTAAGTTTTGTTTGGGTTGAAGGGAACAACAGATGTGAACGTGACAATAACGGTGAGGGAAAGAGAGGTGAAGGGATTTCATCAGTAAAAAAATGGGGTTTTTGTTTTTTCAGAATTTGTGTTGTGTTTGCGATGTTATATTGCATATTGCATGCAGAGAAGGAAGAGTAGAGATTTGAACAAGGTAATGAATACGGACATTATTGACCTCCATTTTATTGGCACCAAATGAATCTTTGATTATTCATTCGTCACGCATGGGTTTAGGGATGTGGGGCTCAATTATGTGATCATAATATTTGTCTTTTGGCCATGCCTTTTAATTTTAACTATATTTTATTCGGCTTCTTTTTATGCCTTTGGCTTTGGTTATCAAGTAAGTTAACTTTCCTAACCACATGTTTAATTTAACCAAAATTTAGTTTGAAATTATTTTAAAATGCAAAATTATGTACACCATCTGCCTCTTTTTCATGTAATATGTAAGGGATTTACAAATTCATACATCTACTCAATACACTAATTTATGTGAGTCAAGTAATGTTTTGAAATATATCAATGTTAGTGAAATGTTTTTAAATTTAAAAAAAAATAATTTAAAACAAATATGAACTTATATATAATTTTATACAAATTAATTGTTATAAATTTTTTAAAATATAAATATTGTTAAATATATTTTAGTATATAGGTCTAAACTCAATATCTTTCCTAAGCCTTTTTACGGTCTATATAATATATACATTGGTTATCCTTGAGACAGACAAGGATTCATATACTCGATCACACCATTAATGATCTTATGCTTTGCATGGTTGTCCTCTTCGGTCACACAGGTATAAAGTCTTTATATACACATTAGTTATCTTTTCTCCTCTTTTTTCCACTTCTAGTTTTTTCCTCTTTGTCACTATGATTTGTGGCTGGTGAGCCCCTTCTCAGAGTGTTGGTATCATCCCTATTTTTCTTTCTCTCCATTAATAATGTGTTTTATATCCTTAGATCTCACTTGTTTCTTGTTTATAGAGATAGACATGCGGGTAACTCAACATATGAAACTTGCAACCTGTGAACTTGATTTAAAACCCACATGCTAAATGGACTCATTATATTTTAGCTTGCACCCGCCCCACCAAATCCACAAAATCCTGCGAGCAAACGCACATAAAAATACAAAAAAAAATAAAATTCTTTTAGAACAAATTTGTCTCAATTTAAATTATAATAAAAATTTAATATATATTTAAAGTCATCACATAATAAGTTACAAGACAATAATTAAGCAAAATAAAAGTATTTATCACTTAATAGTTAAATATTAAATATCATTTATTCTCAAATATAAAATAAGATAGTTCAAATTTAAAATGCACACAAACAAAATAAAAATATATTGAAAAATAAAATCTCAAATATTAAAATGTTATTATAAAAGTATTGATTTTTTTTTTTACTTATGTCATCCTATTTTTTATAAGTAATATATTTTTTATTAAAAAGTTAATCATGCGAAGGCCCACGGATTAACCGCTAAACCTGCAAGTTTCACAGGTTGAGTCTAAAAAAACTTGTATATCTAAATGAGCCCAAAATGTTAGGACTCACATATCATGCAGGTTGCAGACTTCCTGGGTAGTCAGCGAGCTTAAACTCAAATGCACATCTCTACTAGATTTTCTTATTACTTTTACTAAATATTCTATTTTCTTACATGACTGGAGTTTGGGATGGATGATTGGCATTGAATGTGAGTCACATGACCTTTATCAACTACAAATCTCTGCTCATGTTGGCTCTATAGTGGATTCCCCTTCTCTCATCCATGCTCAATTAGGTCACCCTAGCCTTACCAAGTTTTAGCACCTTGTACCACATCTATCAAAGTTGTCTATTTTGTCGTGTGAGTTGTGTCAATTAGCAAACATAGTCGCAATTCTTTTCCTAAGAGTGTCCTCGAATGAACTTTGTCTCCTTTTGCTTTATTTTACTTTGATATTTGGGGCCAAAGTCCTATTTAGTCTACCTTAAGTTTTCATTATTCTGTAACTTACATTGATAATTATTTTCTATTTACTTGATTGGTCTTATGAAAAATTGTTCTCAGTTGTTTTTCATATTTCAATTCTTTTATAATGAAATTAAAAATCAATTTGGTGTATTTATTCTTACTTTTCATAGTGATAATGTTCGTGAATACATTTTTCATTCCTTTCAAATCTTCATGTTTTCCCATTGATTTCTTCATACAATATCTTGTGCTTATACCCCTCAACAAAATAGGGTGTAAGAATAGGCACCTTATCTAAACAATTCTAACTTTTTTACTTCATGGTCATATTCCTCAACAATTTTGGGGTGATGTTCTCACTGTGTGTTACCTCATCAATTACATGTCTTCTAACAACAAAATATCTCACTCTATTATGTTCCTTACCTCTTCACCTATTACCCCATCGAGTTTTTAGATCCATTTGTTTTGTTAAAAATTTCAACCCTAATCTCGACAAATTATTTGATCAATTTCACAAGTGTGTCTTCTTAAGCTACCCTAGATCTCAAAAAAGGTATAAGTGTTTCTCACCCTCCATTCATCGTTATTTGATCTCTGTTGATATCACCTTTTTTAAGTCTTCTTTCTACTTTTCACCCAATTCCTTCCCTTTGAGACTATTCATGCCCCCACCACCACCCCTTTTATCTTTGATATCATATACATTTCCATTGTGCCCTCAAATTTACCATCTTCATCTCTTCTTCAGGTTTATCATCGCTGAGACATTTACATTGGATAATCTACTAAATTTACTCTGGTGTCACCTATTTTGGCCCTTCCTTTTGTGTATGATCTCCCTATGTCATAATATTTCCCCTCATTATGTCATTCCAAGTTATCACAGGTTGTCTCCATCCCATTATGCTTGTCTTTTTTCCATTTCCTCTATGTCTAATCCTAAAACTAGAGGTGATGCCTTAGCTCAGTCTGGTTGGAGACAGGTCATGCTTAATGAATTGTATGTTCTTTAGAATAATGATACTTGGGATCTTCTTCTTTTTCCTCATGGGAAGTTTGTTGTTGGTTGCCGATGGATTGTTATTCAAAGTTGACCCTCATGGCACTATTGATATACTCAAAGCTGGTTTAGTTGTCAAATGTTATACTTAGATCTTTGGGTTAGACTATAGTGATACCTTCTCTCTTGCTGCCAAAATGGCCTTTACCAGACTATTTTTATTCATGGATGCTCTTCAACATCGATTCCTCTATCAGTTGTGATTTGCTCAAGGAAATTTATATGGATCAACCTTCTGATTTTGTTTCTCAATGAGAGTCTTCCAGATTGGTATGTCATCTCTGCAAGTCTTTATATGGTTTGAAACAATCTCCTGAGACATGGTTTGATAGATTCAATGCAATAGTCGAATAGTTTGGTATGACTTGGAGCAACGCTGACCATTTTGTATTCTATTGTCGTTCATGGGTTGAGTGCATCTACCTAGTAATGTATGTTGATGACATTGTCATTACATGTAGTGATAACCATGGAATTTTACAAATAAAACAACACATTTGTTATCATTTTTAGAAAAAAGACCTTGGTAAACTTGGATACTTTTTGGTCATTGAGGTAACATAACCTGACAATGGGATTGTGATTTCCCAGAGTAAGTACGCATTGAACATTTTAGACGAAACTGGACTAATGAATTCCAAGCTTATTGACACACCTATGAATCCCAATGCAAAACTTCTACCAAGTCGGGAGGAGTCACTTTAAGATCTTATGAGGTACAAAAAACTAATTGGGAAACTAAACTACCTCATAGTCACCCGTCCTAACATCTCTTTTATGGTCAATGTGATAAGTTAGTTTCTTAACTCACCATGTGCAAGACATTGAAATGTCGTCATAAGCATTCTAAACTACATTAAAAGAGTCACGGGAAAAGGTTTATTGTATGGGCACAAGAATCATATTGGGGTATAAGATACTCAGATGCAGATTGGTCAAACTCTTCCACTAACAAGAGATCTACTTTTGGATATTGGATCTTTATCGGTAACAACTTGATTTCCTGGAAAAGCAAGAACCAAAGTGTAGTGACAAGATCTAGTATAGAAGCAGAGTATAGACTTCTATGTTCTACCACTTGTGAACTTATTTGACTCAAACAGCTCCTTAAGGAACTGATATTTGGAGAACCTACTCATATGACTTTAATTTGTGATAACCAAGTTGTCTTTTATATTACTTCAAATACAGTATTTCATGAGACAATCAAATACATTAAGGTTGATTATCACTTCATTCGTGAAAAAATAGTATTTAAACAAGTTTGATTTATATGCACCGATTTAAAAGGTGTTAAATGTATTTTAGTATACAAATTTAAAGCTCAATCTCTATGTAAAACTTTTTGGGTAACATATGTAATATACTTCTTGATATGCACCGACTTAAAAGAGAGTATTAAATGTATTGTGCTTGATTCACAAGAATTGATTCATATGCATGTTCATAAATATTTACAAATAGTGATAAGTAAAAGTTCTCAAATTATTTAGCGGAAATTATTGTACTAGTATATGAACTTCTCAAGGCTTTTTAATTGATGTCTCTAAAATGAATGTCGAAAGAATAATGTCTCAAAATTGGATCGAATAGCTAGCCATTTGAATAAGTTTGAAGTGTGAAATTAATTATGTTTATTATTGATAACTTATTCGAGTATTGTCAACAGAAGAAAAAATTATTCGAGTATTGCCAATTTAATTAACTTCATTGACACATCTTCTTGATAAATAAAGAATACTTCTACGTGAATAAATAAAGAATGCTTTTACGTGAATGAAAAACGATTTATGAGTATAAAAACCATACTTTCCCTATCAGATATATAAAGTAAGATATAACTTTTCCATGCACGAATAAAGCCAAATAACTAAAATCACTTATAAAGGAATGAATATCAATTTACTAGAAATCTAGAATACAAATCACACTTTCTCACTATCAAATGCTTACTCTAGTAAGAACGAGTATAAGACAGCCTTTTCAAACATGCACCAAGTCGAATAACTAAAATCACTTTTGATAAAAAGCAAGTATGAAACTATTAAACTAACAAACAAACAATCATCATGCGCTTTTCGAAAGAAGAGACAAAATACAGGGTGAGCAACATTATACAACTTTTGATTACAAGACGAATATTCTTCCATCATAGTTTATTTGATAACCAAAGCAGAGACATATATATTAAAGAATTATTGTATTACTTATTTAACATTTCAAAACAGTTTCTTAGGCCAATATTTCAAAATGGTTATTATGTTAGTTACGTAAAATAGATTGTTATTATATTATTTTTAAAAAATTATTATATTAGTTTCTTTAAAAACTTATATTATTGTAATGTTTTATTAGTGATATTTTAAGTAGTCACATCCCAAATTTGATATTAACTTTGATTTTTTCATGACACATTTGATTGATTTTGTATAACACTTTTCCTTTTTTATTGTCTTTCAACTAATATATTCACAACCAATTTAAATAAAACAATTCTAATATCTTAAAACAAATAATATAATATCATGTTATTTAAAGTGTGTCATGGACAATGTTGATATCTTAATTAACATCTTAATTTATAAATGAGACTAAAATCATTAATTTTGAAAAATTAAAGGTCTAATAAACGGTTTGTTTAAACTTAAAAATGAAATTCCAAAAAAAAATTAAAAAATTAATTTTAAAAAATTAAACAAACATATAAAAAGGCAAAAAAAAAACTTCTTATTCTATTAAAAATGTGTTTTTTTTCCTTTAAACAAAGTTCAAACAAATAGGAAAGACTAATGTCATTATTTTAAAATTGATGATAAAAAATTAAGGATTAAAAGAATAAGTATTTTAGCCTTTTTTTCTCAAAATCTGATAAATAATTTGAAATTATATTTATAACAACTCATCATGTTTAATCAAATAATCTAAACTCTATGAGTTATCTTAGAGCAAATTAATGGATTCTTACAACAAACCTACTAAAATTTTTAATTCACTTTAAATGGATCTTATCTTATCACATCACTTATTAATAACTCACATCTTTTTTAAATTATAATTACTTTAATAATTAATTTTGTAATAACTACTTTTTTTATCAATGACTAGTTTGACAATGAATATGCATGGTTTAAATTTATTTATGTGATTAAGATAGTTCTACATAAAATATAATTTAAATTTCTTATTTTTAAACTTTTAATAAGCCATTAATATTTTTTTCATAAAAATCAATTATTTTTGGATTTAAATTTTAACTATTTTAAACCTAAAAATATTAATTTAAACTAAATTTCTTTAACTCCTATTTTAGTGTAAGCTAATTATAATAAGATTTTTAATTTCAAAAATAATATATCAATTAAAATATAATAAATTAATTTTTAATTTCCATTTTTAATCATAAATATCATGCTTATTTAATAAATAGTGTTTATTTTTAAACAATTCACCTTTCTATGTCATTAAATTTCAATCAAATCTGAAGATCTAATTTAATTGGTTAAGCAGAATGTTTGAGTTGTTGTAAATTTTCTTACACTAAAAAAAATCCAATCAAAGATACTAAAAGCATGTTTTTTGTGATAACTTGCATCCATACTATAAAGTTGCTCATAGATGTTTAGCTTGATATAGAATGAAAATAATTTTTAAAGTAAATATTTAGTTAAAATAAAATTAGTCAACTTAATTAAAGTAAATAATAATATAATACAAATTAATGAGTTTTAAAATTGAAAAATATTATTTTATATTTAATTATCAATAAATCTATAGAGTAATTATTTTTTTAATTTTTATTTCATTTT
This sequence comes from Psophocarpus tetragonolobus, assembly GCA_037954015.1. Taxonomy (NCBI): domain Eukaryota; kingdom Viridiplantae; phylum Streptophyta; class Magnoliopsida; order Fabales; family Fabaceae; genus Psophocarpus; species Psophocarpus tetragonolobus. The sequence goes on from CM075696.1 coordinate 5,445,215, forward strand.
TAATTTATGCAAAAATATTTAAATGATATCTACAACTTGAAAATCAAAAACTTTATAAAAAAATAATACATAAAATTTTTTTAATTAGTCTCATTTTTGTTTAAATTTTTTTTATAAGGCCAGTGAAATTTTATTAATTAGAGAGTTACAATAGCACAAGGAATTTTCATCCTGTAATAAATTACATTTAATTGGAGAAACTACTTACCAAGATAAGACATTTAAGTCCCCCCAAAACAGACTTGATGAAATACCCACCCCTTAAACACAGAAAAATGGATTCAAGATCCACTTTGGAATACGACGAGTGATTAACTTTGGAGGTTTTGTCTTGAACACTGATTCATTACGTGTCTTTTAGAAATGTCAAGCACTTGTAAACCACATAAAAGACCAAACTTTTCAAGTTTCTTTATTCTCACTAACCAAACTCATGAAATTGTAGATAATACATACAATTGTAGATGTAGTATAATGTAGTCAAGATTTTCACCATGCATATAACTAAGCCCAAACTCTAGGCGAACATGATAAGGGAACCTGTTTCTGCCTTTATGCCACACATCCTGCACATGACATTGTCAACTTTGAAGTATCTCACACACTTTGTCAGGTTCTTCCTTGTAGGAAGTCTACCAACATCCAGTTGTCAGAGCAGTACTTGTGTTTTAGGAGGTATGCCTTTTCCCATAATAGATTAAAGAAATCGTCTTGTTGATATTGCGAATTTGCTGACAAGACCATGTATGTTGAGGAGACAGTATAAACCTTTGGTCATTTTTTTGTCCAAATTCATTTATCCTGAAGTTCATCTATCAGTGTTGTAGTCCTACTCTATTCTCCAACTCTTTCCAGCAACTCTCTCTCACATGCAAATAACCCCTCTGCCATGCCCATTTCCACCTCCTTTCACATTCATGACACATGTCTCTCACAAATACATTTCTATTAATCGCTAGTCCAAACAACCTACTATAATCATGCTAAAGGCTAGTGTCACCTACCCATCTATCTTCCAGAATAGAGTGTCCCGTCTATCCTTGATGCGACAACTAACTCTAATGGACCAACATTCGGTCTACCCCCCACCTTCAAGTTCAATAAACCCCAAAGTTGACCACCATTGTGAGCACTAATTACCCTTCCCCTTCCCATAGCCATTTGCACCGTCATATTTTTATTTCAATATTTTGACCTAGAGATTATTAGATTTCACCATCATCCTCCACTTTCACTTTACTAATAAAACTAAGTTGAACTTTTGCAACTCTCTCAAAGTCAATCCACCATCTCCTTTCACCTACACATATTTGTTCAAGACATCCATCTAATCTTCCATCTTCTACCATTTTTTGGCCATAAAAAATTACAAAAAAGAGTAAATTTGAGAAATGATCCTTTGCCAAACCACCCCTACATTTAATTAGCATGAGATATAATTAGTGATTACTTATGCAACATAAAAGTAAGATTAAGATACACTCAAATAATATATTTATTCAATAATGATTTATCTTGATTGATGCGTTTCAAGAAGGCCTTTTTTTTTTAAGTAAACCAAGTCATATTATTTCCTTCATAATCAGGTCAACAATATAATTTGGAATACTGTTGAAACAGTGTAACAAACTATTCTTAGTAAGGTTTATGCCAAATTAGAATATTCACTTTGACAATGTAGTAAGGTTTTGCAATTATTAAAATTAAAATGGGACAAACTGAAATTATTTAATGGGTCAAAATATAGTACCAATTAAATCTATTTGAAATTTAGAGTAATTAACATAATCACTTATGTAATAGATTAAATTTTTAAGCAAAATATATTATTGATAATAATAATATGCCTTTACAAAAGCAGAAAAGAGTGCATAAATGTCGACATTATTTAAGTTTACAGAAAAGGCAACATCCCAAAAATGTGACCTGGATCCTAACATACTGGCAAGGAAAATCTTATGAGCCAACGAAAAAACCAATAAAAACGAAAAGCTTATGTGTCAAGCCAACAAAAACAATCATGAACTCCTCAGAGAGCTCGAAATGCTATAATTTGAAATCACTGCACTGTATTGTACTGTCCATTGGCTTCTTCTATTAAGGATTTTTTTATCACTCCTAATTAACTGTTAGTGTTTCTGATAGTAAATTAATCAAGTAGATTCTCAGTTGATTATTTGGAATGTTTTATCTTATACAGCTAACACTATATACACAAGATTTAGGGTTTTATATCAATTATATTGACTTGAAATCTTAAAAAATTCAACCTTCCAATTCGTTTTGCGATAGTTAACTAAAAGTTTCTCTTAAAGTGAGTCTCTTATAAGTTGACAGAAGCGTCTTGAATGAAATAAGTATTTTATGTTTGTTTGATAAGTATTATTTAAAAATTATTTTGAAAATGTGAAAATAAAAAAAAATATTCATATTTATTTAAATTTTATTAATAAAAAGAAAAAACATCATATGCTAATTATATTTTGAATTTTTTAAAATAAAAATAAAAAATTGAAAAACAAGACTATTTTTATAGTTCTTGTTTTTTAGTTGTTAATCAAAAACTTGTATTAGTGTTATTTGGCTCCAACTTATATGTTTCCTACAAACTCAACGCATTTTTATCAATTGAAATACATCCATTGGGTTAATAAAAAAATTTTTATTTCAAAATTTAGCGACATCCCCACATGGATCAGCTAAAACATATATACCTGTATGAAAAAATGAATGAAGATTACTTAAAGGGCTTCAGTTTTATTTTTAAGTTTAATTGGGATCATTAATTTATTGGGTTGATACCTAATTCATTTCTTGATGGGAGTTTGACTATAAATATGATGTGAACATGACATGTTATGTTAGCTGGGTTACTCACATACCAAGTTGTAATACTCAAATATTCTTTACATGTTGGTTACCTCTTTCTACTACTCAAAGTGATAGGAAAAGAGACAGAAGTTAAAGTTGCAATTAAAAATCAATTATGGGATCTTGAAAACTTCCCATATTGAGCGTGTTGAATGCAACACGGATCTTGAAAATTTCTCAAATAATTTACAAACCAACAGAATTTTTCGTTAAAAGAGATAAACACAAAACAGAAACACAAGCTAGTTCCTAGCTAGGAGTGAAACCAGCAGAATAATTTAACGAAATTATTAATTATTATCATCCCCATGGCATCCGTGTGAAAAAACATATTCAATTTGACAGTGATAATTACCTGTAACTGTGTTGTGCCCTGATTTTAGTATGGTTTCTCTTATATTTGGAGTGGACGGCATTCTCACAATTTTCAATATGATCTTTTAATTAGATTTAAACATCACTATCCTATATTCCTAATTAAGTCCTAAATTTTTTTAATTACAAATATCAAAAGCATTTTGTAACATTTGTTTAAAATGGGATCTTATAATAACCTAACATTAGTAATTTAAAGTTGATTGATATAATTCAAATGATACAAGTTAACATACTTTTGAATGATATGTATCTACTTTAAATTATATATATCTTATAAACATATCTTATAAAAACCTAACATTTACAGAGAGATAGAGACCTAACATTTTTATAATTTGAATGATATGGATGCTTTAAAATTTATTTGTTTTTTATATTATTTATTTTTTTATTATAAAATATCTTATAAAAATTATGAATCATGTATATTAACTTTTAAACTTTATTTTTTAGAATTTTTTTAATTTTAAATTTACTTATATTCAATTTACTAATATGTAATATTTATAAATATAAATAACTTTAAAATTAATTTAATATTATATTTATAATTATATTTTTTAATACACATCGAAATAAATATATCATCCTATAAACACATCGAAATAAATATATTATGATTTTAATTTTAAGTGATTAAATCCCACTTTTTTTTTTTAACTACCTGTGGTCATAGTTGAACTAAAAGTTTGTGACTATTTTTTTTTAATTAAACTTTAGTTTGGTTTATTCCACTTTGAAAGAAGCGTGCTTAATTTAACTCATCATGTCTAGTTTTTTTGTTTTTTTTTTTTGACTGAATGACTCATCAGGGATTCTTTTATCCATCTCTAGTTAAAACTGTAACACTGTCAAAATTGGGCTAAAAGTAGTTGCAATTTAAAGATGAGCATGAAAAATTAATATAATATTATAATTATAATTATTGATAGCCAAGAATAGCTCTAGATGACGAGAATAAGACTTTTTCAACTGTTATGAACAGTTTCATGAATTCTTTGCATATGTAGGCTTGAGTTCATGAATGATGCTGGGAGCCACCACGTTTCCTGTCTGTTTGGCTGCAAGAAAAAAAAAATAAAAAAAAATTGAATTAAAGTAATAAGGTGAGAATAATGCACGAGAAACACAAGATGAATGATCGAAATTTCTTCTGTTTTTTTTCCTAATTGCCCTCCTACTAAATAAACCCTTAAAAATATTGTAGTGTAGAGTCAGAAGTTCCAAGAAGAGATATCATGGGGATTGAAGTTGTACTAAATGCATTATGAAAGATATGTATACTGATATACTGGCACACATCATGCATGAAAAATCACACAATGGTGTGTTTGGATTCTGACTATTGGTAATCTAATTTTTGTGGTTATTTATAACTTGATACTAAATAAGATTCAGAGTATTCAATATAAAGATTTAAGATTTTTTTTGGTATTTTAATATTATATTTTTTCATTTACTCTATTAATAAAGAGAATTCTTCTTTTTATTTTATTTTTTTAAAATTTTTATTTTACTATTTTAAAAAAAAAAAACTACTTTGTTAAAAAAGAAAATCAAACCCACAACTTTTCCATCTTCCATGTATGAATTTTGTCACTAGACTAACATTATAACCTTAAGAAAAAATTATTTTAAAATGTTTATATTTAACATACATAATTGTCCTACTATTTATAATTTATATGTATAATCAATAATTTATATTATTATATTATTTATATTGTTAATAAAGGAATTTCCCTTTTGATATTCACATTTTAAAATACATATCTACCATTTTCTAAAAAGAAAAAGAAAAACTACTTTATTAAAAGAGAGATTTCAACATATGACATTTTCCTTCCCCCTTTATCCATATATAAATTTTGTCACTAAATCAACCTTATAAGCTTAACAAAAAAAGTACTTTAAAATATTTATATTCAACATACATAATTGTCTTATTATCCCTAATCTATATCTATAGTTTATAGTATTATCTATAATCTATATTATTAATAAAGAAAATTCTCATTTTGATGTTCACTTTTCAAAATACTTATTCTATTATTATACTGATTTGAAAATAAAAAAATAAACTACTATATGTGTGTGTGGTTATATATGTATATACATATATATATATATATAAAAGAAAATGGGAATATGATATTTTGTGACTATTTTAGTCTTTTAACCATTTTATTTTATAATTTCTCTTACATTAACAAATGCACATCTTTACAAATTCTACTTAATACAAATCAATCTTTCTTAAATATCATTAATATACATTTTATCATAAGTATTTAGTATTTTTATCTTCCTTAAACATCATTAATATATATTCGATCATAAGTGTTTAGTATTTTTAATAGAAATACGAATAAACAAACGCGACAATATGTTGAATTCTATTTAAACTCTCTTCTCTCTCAATTTTCTCTAATTCATTGCAAATCTGACATATTTGTTGTGATTTGATATGTTTTTTTCATGTTAACATAAAAAAATATATATATTAAACTAAAATTATTATACATAAAATGACACAATAAATTATTTATATTCTATTATATTATTAAAAAACATATTATATAATGTATTTTCGCTATTTAAAATAAGGAATTTAAATTCTTCCTATAGAGATGGATTAATTTCTGAATCCCTTTCTGCATTAACCATGGATGGTTACATTTCCTACAATATTCACATTTGTATGGCTTTTCATATTTTTCATTTTTAGTTAAAGCAAATTTTGGAATAGCCTTTTCTTTGATCTGCAAAACCTAGAGATTAAAGGGAGCTACACCCAAGAGTTTGATTTGCAAGACACCATTACATAGTAGGTGAGGCTTGAGCAGGAGTTTTCATTTGTCAGAAGTTACTGCTGCTGATTACGATGAATAATCCAAACAAGAAATTTCATGAAACACTTTTTAAGTTTTAATTATGTCTTACATTAAATTACTTTTTTGAAGAAAAATAAAGAAAGAAAGGAAGAACTGTTTTGTGTTTTAAATTTTCTGAAATTTTAAAAACACTCCATATATATCTGTGCAACAATCTACCCAATTAAATTTAAATACTTTATAGTCTGGTAAATAAATTATCTTCTCAAATGACATAAATAAAGAACTCATCGATTTCTTCTTAATACATCTTAAACACCATCCCCATTGAGCAAGTAATGAATGACCAGGAAGATCCTAACACCCAATGAGGAGATTTTTCTTGTTTGCATTGAAAAAGTCAAACAACAATCCAAAACCAAAATCAATTAAAAAGATACTAGTTAAAATAAACTTGACAGGCAATAAAGTCATTGCTTTCAACTCTTGTACTCATCCAGTTAAACAAATTCTATAATAATAAAAATGTAATTTCAATTTCAAAGTAAACTAAAGTGGTTTACCTTCTACACTCTCAATACAGAGAATAAATAAAAAATTATCAATGCCTCATATCCATCAATCAGATTAAAAATATGATAATCATACATGTAAATTCAACACAACAACAATACAAATGTAATTTAATTTAGTCACATGATTCATGGTATTCTTTAGTACATGGTACAGTTATTTAATAGATGACTATGAAATTCATTTAATTGTTTTTCAATAAAAATGAAGAATTAAGTTTTATAACTTTATAGTTTGACATATAAAAATAAAATAAAATAGATCGTTTCTTTCCTTTTACATTTTATTTTTTAGGATGATCCGATGATGATAGAACATTTCGTTATATATATTATTCCAACCCTTTTTTAAATATATTACTTTTTAAACTTCATTTTTTGTTTTAAAAATGGACAAAATATAAAGTAAAATCAATATATCATATTCCATCAGTAATACATCTACCATATACTATCTTAAGTACGACATGAATCATTAGAATGAGGACAGAAAGAACGGAACTTTTTTTCTTTTCTTTTTTGCAGTTAACTTTAAGAAAGGTTACCTTTTTGAAAATTTAAAAAGAACATTTTTTAATAGGCAATTTAAAAAGAATATAACTTGAAATTCTTCTTTAAATTACTTTATGTTAAAAAAAATAAACAGAGGTTGAACCCACGGTTTACATAGCCACAGATTTCATAAAAAAGAAAAAGAATATTGTATTTTGGTGAAAATCATGGAAAATATACTTTTCACTTTATCTTATTCTACTTTATTTTTATTTTAAAATTAAAATAAATTTTAAAATATTTATCAAACATCATCAATGCCAATAAATATTATTTCCGTAAATATAATTTCATTCATAAAACAAACACCCCTTACGTTTGCTTTTGAGAGCACAAACAATAGATTGTATTTATTTTCCATTTTCAAGTACATTCAACAAAGAAATAAAATAAAGTGGTATGATAGAGTAAGGTTCCATTTGGATTTAAAAAAAAAAAAGGCTAAAAATTTTGTTTGGTTAAAGTTTTTTAGAAACACTTTTTAATAGAGAGTTATAGAAATACCTCTAATAGAGAAAATATAGAAAAAGTCAAAAAATCACAAACTAAATTTAGATTATTATAATCTAAGCCTTTTATTAAAAATCCTACAACTTTTAAAAAAAACTACATAAGAAAGATTTTATATATTAATTTATATTTAACTTATGAAAATATTTATATTTATAGAAGAAATTTATATTCACAAAGTAGTTTATTTTGCTTATAAAAAAAATTTAACTTATGAAAAAGATTTTTTTTATTTGTATTTTTTAAAAAGTTCACAGTAATTTAATTAATTAAAAAATTCAAAAATATGTATAAGAAAAAAAAAGAAATAAAAAAATGCTACTTTTTGTTTATGATATTTTTATCGAGATTTCTATGATTAATTAAAAGAGGAGTATTAGAAATTTTTTTTATAAACTCTTCTTTTAAACTTTGTAAGTGATAAATAACATTCAAACTTTAAATTGTATTATTAATTTTTAATTTACACCTTTCATTTATATATATAATAAAAATATTAAACTTTAAATTTAACATATCAGTTATGTTAGATCTATTATCCCGATTTTTAATATAAAACTTCTTCTAATCTCTTCTAAAATAGGTTATAATTAATTAAAAATCAATAATTTAAAAAAAATCATAACAGATTTAAAGTTAAAAAACAAATATACTGCAATGATAAAGATTATGAGTTATTAAATATTATTATTTTTAACTTTATAGAATTTATATTTTATCATTTATATGTAATTTTATGTTATTTTAAAGAAATAATATATGCTTTAATATTTTGTTTAAAAAAATTTATATTTACTATTTATGTTCTATAAAAAAAGCGCAATATTCTTAAAAAGTTTCCTTTATAATCCGTGATCCAAAATTTAATTATCCAATTTTATTAAATTTGATTAGATTTTATTTCATTTTACTATAATTGGATATGTGAAAACTCCTAGTCAGAATACCAGATACTATTTTAAATGACACTAATTAATCTTTTTTATAAAAAATAAAAAAAAGGAAAGAATATGTGAGAAAACGCAAAAAAGAATGAAAATTAAAGTTATTTTTTATTTAAATGAAAGGAAATAAACAAAAGAAAAATTTTAAATTAAATTTTAGCAGGTAGATAAAAAATAAATGAAAAATACCATTTTGTATACTTTATTTAATATTTCTATAATATAATTTTACTATCATTAATTATTTTTTATATTTTTATTTAAAAATTGCTACCTTGGGATATTTACTATTTTTAATATAATTTATTATCATTAAATATTTTTTATATTTTTATTTAAAAAAAATGCTACCTTGGGATATTTGACTATATCCTAATTTCATCCAAATCTACTCAATTAATTAGGCTGAATTTTTTTTAATGTGAGACTCAGTTTTTACCTCCCTCACAACAGAAACGAAGGAAAGTAAAATGCAATGTGACGCGAATGAAAATGCGCAAAATCGCCCCCGAAGAAACAAGCTTCTGCCCTTAAGATTAAAAGAAGTACCATAATATACAAAATTCAAACTTGTGGACAGGTTTGGAGATAAAAAGGTGTACAGTACAAAACATAAAAATATCTTAGTTCAGTTACCTAGAGCAAATTACTATCACAATCTTACTAAAAAAGTAGTATTAAAAAAATGGTAGGTAAAAAAACTCACCCCCCATCAACAAAACTTTACATTGCATGAGATTATACACTCACTCTTTTGAGATATAACTCCTCAGTTTCTGAATGTTTCCAGAGGGGAACCATTTTTCTTTAGCCGGTGTCAGAGTTGAAAGCTAAACAAAAGGGCAGTCAGTGAAGGATGCACATGGACATGGTGTGATGTTTCAGCCAATTTACAAGGTGGAGTGTATTGTGAAGAAGTTGAAGTCATGGTGATGGACATTTAGCTGTTTCAACCATGAGTCTGCTGCACTGTGCAGATATGATATCCTCTCATTGTCATATGGCTCTGGGTTTAGCCAAATGTCTCCTTGCATTTTGTATGTTGCTAGCCCAAATGGAAGTAGTGATGCATTCCCACTGCTCTTTTCCTTCAACTTCTCTCCTTCCACCCAACAGCATACATCATCATTCCCTATCTCCATCTCATCACAATCCATTGCACAATCTGCACACACCACACAACATTCAGATTTTAAAGGATACCAAGTCAACTCAATAAATCACACAATGTCTGTTTTATCTGTTTTTCACTTTCCAATAGAGAAAATATTGATGGGAAAAAAATTACATAAAGATACCTTCGAAACACGATGACAATGTATGGTAAGTGAGGAAGCATGCTTCCAAGTCCTTTTCATTGTTCCGGCTTGGGACATTATAAATTGGGTACCTATTCAATGATGAAAAGTTAGTAGAGCATCTCTCTACCATGGAAACTAACAAAGCCCAGTCAACTTACAAAAAGTAATGTGAATATGAACAAGATACAGAAATTACAAAATAAAGAAAACAAGCCTTTATTTATTCTTCTAAACAACTTATATCACTCTAGATATATAGACTTCATCTTGTCTATAGATTACAATAACAACACTAAAATGCCTTGTCTCACTAGATGATGTGAGCTATATGAATCACACATCGTCAATTGGCTTAGTTAAAGATATTATTTATAAAAATAAAATGGTTTACAGAACAATTCACATATATTATCCCGTAACAAGAGCAATAAACAATACTCACCAAGAAACAGCCATCCAACTTGCTGGGGAAAGATCCACACTCTTTAACGTCAATAGTGCTGGGTGGCTACGAGCTAACTCCTCTATCTGAAACATGGAAGTAATAAAAAACAATGTATTATGAGTGTAACACACAAATACATCCATCTATATTATCACTATGAGATGAGGTGGTGAAAAGTGAATGCTACTTGAAAATAAAAGTGTACCTTCTCTGCAAGTGGAACCCTTGAGTAAGGTGAAGCCATCTCAGTATACTGTAAGTAAAGGTAGCCAAGCTTATCCCTTATCCATGAACCCTCCTGGTCACAGCTTGAATCCTCAGAAACAGCATCCTCCCAAGCTTTGCTGGAATTGTTACTCATCGATCTAGAGAGGTTATCACTTCCACTATCCTCACTCCATGAGTCACTTTCAAATTCAACTCCATCACTATCCTCTCTCCTATTCCTAGAAAACAGAAAAAGAGGAAGATCATTTTGTTGACATATTTAGTATAAGAACACGGAATTGTTTTCCTACATACCGAGAAGCCGCCACAGACTTCTTGGTGTAGATTTGGATAGCAGAGAGATATGGAACATAGTACTGAGTCAGGGTATCACCGTCCTCCAACATCACAGGAGTACCAGCACCGTATGCACTCCATTCGTAATAGCAGTCCCAAAGGTCTTGCAGAGTGAAGTATTCAATTGTGTCCTTGCCAAGAGGCTGCCAGAGGGGATTTATATCATTAAAGTAGCTCTGCAAATTACATGATGAAAGCAAAGAAAATTAAGGAAACAGATCACAAGTCAATGGTCTCTCCCTTCTAATACAAGGGATAGCAATACTTCTTAATTGAATTAAAAGCAGGAAAAAAGAAGCATATTAACTCGCATCCAGCACGACCACAACTTCACTTCCTCTCATCATCTGAAGCAAGAAACACACGCTTGACTCCATCCACATCATACTCTTGACACTGATAAAGCTTTTACACTAAAACCATATAAATTCAATTCACATTGCAAATTTACCCGTTCGTGTCAAATACTGCAAAGAGGTTTTTGGAAAGAAACACGCTCTTGATTCCATCGACATCATACTTTTAACTACTAATTAGTAAAAGATAAAGTTTAGGTTAAGAGAATTGTTAAAAATACAAGTAATTGACAAATTGTCGTTATCCACTATTAGGAGTAATAGTAAAAGCAAAGGTGGTGGTAGCTAGTATATTCCATAACATCTTCCACAATCTTGCTTTTTTGTTTTCTTCACTTGCCACCTTTTGAACAGCAAAAAAGCATTCACTATATATATAAAATGCACATAATGAATGACATTGCAATGTCATAACTAAAATGCAAGCAAATAGGAAATCCCAGTGAAAACAGCATTCTCTATAATAGGTTGTCACATAAAAATTGAATGACATCAATACTAGGATCAACCTATTTTTTGTTGGACCATTAATCAAAAACTAGTAGCATGTGCCGACAAAATGTAATGATCAATTTCCCCGTCACACACGACACATGAAGCAAAGTAGAAGCCGCCATAAACACATATGCACCAACCTCATCTTTAAAGTTTGGCTCTTGTCCATTTTAACCACAGACCAAGAGAAGAAGAAACCTTAATTTCTCTCTCCAGATCAAATCAAGTATCTTAATTTCCACATAAAGCCATCTTGACTGAGAATAATTGTTCAAAGTAAAAAAATAATTGGAATTTAAAAAAGTGGTCTCACTCTATCTTTCCTATTCCGGTTTTTTAGTATTCACCAAATAATGTTAATGATTTGGGTAAATGTTATCCAATTTGAATCTTACAAGAAAAGTGTATCAAACTTAACCTAATTAGATATTAACCTTTTATTATTCAAACGAAATTGTGGAGATGATAATGTGCAAATGTCCAATATAGTCATTTCCACTTTTGAAGACTAATCTCACACAAGTGGGCCGTGGTGTAAGAAACGACACAAAATAATTAATGAATTTGTAAGTTGAGAAGAAAAAAGAAAACCTTATTTTTAAATTTTCTAAATGAAGAAAAATTAGTAATTATAAAAAAATGAGGACCGTACGTACATAACAAAAAAATAAAAGGTCTTTTTCTCGAGTAAGAAAACTTTGGTGTCAATATCAACTATAATCACAAAATTACGTGTAGTATAATTGAAATATGACACGTGGAGGAAGATTTTTCAAAGGGTAGGGCATCCAATGGATATTCCCTACATATGACAGAGACTTTATTTGTTACGACACCGTTTCAGCCTTTACAGTATTAGCATGTTAATGTCTCCTTCCACCGGTGACAGATCCTTTCAACGTCACAAAATCACAATCATAGTCCCAAAGAAAGCAAAAGACAAGCAAATCAAAATAAAAAATAATAACAACTCCAATAAAATAAATCAAATAACCATTTTTATTTATTATTTAAACCATAACTCAATTGACACTCACATAACTAAAATACACTATATAATTATAATATAAAATAAATTTACATTATCATCCAATTCATATATTTGTAAAATATAATAATTTATTTAACTTTTACTACAAAAAACTTAAATTAGAAACTATCTAAAGTACATACTAAAAATTAATAAATTTAAACCACAATATAAAATTATTTTATCCTATCAAATGTTCTTTAGAATATCTATTTGGACTATTTTTAAGTCATATTAAAAGTGATTTTAATAATTGAAAATAGAAATTTTATGCTATCAGTGTTTTATTATTAAACTCTATTAGCATATAAGGTAACAACACATTAGCATATTATCATTGAATTTATTAATAATTTAATTTGTTATAAATTCATTGTATTAAAATTAATATTTCAAATATTAATTTTAATATTTTCTCTTCAAAAATCTATTACAATATTTGATCTGGAAGAAGTAAAACTAATTAATTTTTTATGAGAGTTGACAAATGCAGCATTATTCGCGTAGTATTCAATGAATTTTTATACACTTATTAAACACTCAAATTAAAAGAAAAAAAAAAAAGTAACCGTAGCTGATAGAATATTTCTAAACTATATTAAATTACCTTATTAATAATTTTAATAATTTTCGGAATTAATAAATTAGAAAATTATTATTTAACTTTTATGTTATTAGGATATTAAAAGTATATTTTATTCAATATTTTCTTTATTGCTAGTTATTATAAAATATTATTGCTATACGATACGACGAAAAATTTACTATTTGTCAAAAAAAAAAATCAACAGCAATAATTAAGACTTGATTTTTTTTATTTTATTTTTTAATTTTTGAAAAGAGTTTTTAAAAATAGTTTTTAAAAATTATTTTCGAAAAAAAAAAACTTGTTTAGAAGTGTTATTTAAAAACTATTTTTAAAATATAAAAATAAAAATAAGTTATTTATATTTATTAAAATTTTATTAATAGAAAAAACATAAACAAAAATAGAAAACTGAATAAAATTACTTTAAATTATTCATGTTTTTAGTTTTTAAAAAATAAAAAATCATAGCTATTTTTGAAAATTGTTTTAAAAAATCTAAATAAGTTTTTTAAATTTTAAAAATTAAAATATTTAAAACAGTTTTATAAAAATATTGTTAAGTGCACTAAATCTCATAAATCATTTAAATTTTTAAAAAATACATATACAACGACCATTATTTTGTACTATACCAGCGTTACCCCATGACTACTATTTTGAACAATACTCCAGAAAAGGATTTTTCACAGTACATACCAGAAGAAGTTAAAAAACAAGAAAGAAAATGTACTGATATTCTCATTTATTATTCCATATCAGACATTAAACGATCAAGAGTGCGTCTTTAATTTTTTGTAATATCCACTTTCTGCATTTCCAACATTTGAATTAATTTATTTCAATTTTTATTATAACAATTACCTCCCCCTCTATATACACATAAATGACCGTAACAGTTGCAAATATTCTAAGAATTAAGAACCGAAAAATCAAAATCAATAACGCAAATAATAATAATAAATTACAGATAAATATTAAAATAAAAATTAATAATTTTATCCTTCTATCAATTAACCAAAACTCATTCCATAAATGTCACCATAATTATAATATTCAAAGTCAATACACAAACGAATTTATTCAAAAGTAAAATAAAAACAAGGATATTATTTAAAAAAAATAGATTATCCATTATCATTTATTCATAAATTAATATATATATATATAATAAAATTTATTGACTTTTAAAAATAATAACCTTGAAAATAAAAACAAGAGATATTATTTTTAAAAATAGACTGTTGACTGTTTTACAATAAAAATCTTAAAATTACATAATTAATAATTTTTATTGAATATCAATATAAAAATGAAAGACTTTTATACTTTGTTTTTCTGGTATAGATTTTCTTTGAGCAGGATAACTATGCGCGCCAAACAACAACAAATTCTCTACTCTATCCGAGTTTTGCATACGATACCAAGATTCGAATTACCGATTAAGTGGGAACAACCGTGAAAATTAAAAAAAAAAATATATTAAAACTGAGATAAAAATAAGGGATATTATTTGAAAGAGAAAATAAATTAATGTTATTATTTATTTATAAATTAATAATATAAGTATAATATTAGTATATTAATTTTTAATACATTTGTTGACTTTAATATAATTATCTTAAAAAAAACCATCACAAATCACTGAAATCAGCATAACCATTTATTTTTTTAAAAACTAGGAAAAAAATATTTAACCCTGTAATCATAAAAACGAGGGGAAAAGGAAACAATAAAAAAATACTTAATTTTCTGTGAAAGTGAATTAGAGAGAAAATAAAAAAAAGAAAAAAAACAAACACAACCGAACAAAACAAAAGCACCGTCCGATGAATCGGAACAAAGAGAATCAGCCCAGAGAGACAAATAGCAGTACTGGAACACGAAACAAAAGAGAGAGAGAAAGAAAGAAAATACCTTAGGTAGAGTGTGAGAAGGAACATGGGGAGTGACACATTGAAGAAAGCGTTCCAGGTTTGAAGGAGAACCTGCGGAGCAACACGAGAGTGAGGAGGTTGTGAAGGTGGAAGAGGTGGTGGATGAGGGCATTGTCGTTTCTCAGAGATTTTCCGGAGAAAGTGATGGAAAATCCTCAAAAACCAAACCCAGAGAGTGATTCGGCAAATGGGTTTTAATACTTTTCTGTTTTGGATATATAGGAAGCTCTCAAGTCTCTCTCATTATGGACAGTGTATCGTATAAGGGACTAAAGATGATTTTTTTATGGTTATGGGGAAAAGTAGGATGTGCTTCAATCAATTTGAGATTTTGTTTTTTTGGGGAAGAACCTTGCCACTTTCCTTATGAGAAGAGATTTCAAACATTCTGATGTGGTGAGGGGATCAGGAGGAGCATTAAATAAATAGAAGAAAAAAAATAAATAAAAAGGTAAGAGAGGATGTTAATGAAGAGAGAAAGTAATGGACAAAGTGTATCCACAGAATATTTTAAGCTGGGAAATTCAAGGAAATAATTGCCCTTCTAGGTTTTTTAAATACTACCATTTAACAAAGGTGGAAGATTTTTTTTATGTAGAAGAAAGAGGAGAGAAAATGTAACTGCTTTTTGGTGTATGTTTTTTTTTTTTTTTTTTTTGAAGAGGAAGCGCTTAATCAGTTACTCTATTAATTGCAAGATAAGCGAAAACGGATTTTGTGGGCTTTTTTTGCAGATTTTTTGTTGACAAAAGGGACATAGGAAGAAAGAGAGGATTTAAAGGGAGAGATTTAAAAGAAGAGAGAAGAGAGAAGAGAGAAATTATGTGATGGCGCGTCGCGGTGGCGAATAAGAGAGAGTTCGCTTCGCCGCGTGTTACGATTCAACTATTGTCAGTAGCTGTTTTTGTTTCAGGTCCTACACAAATTTTTTTATCTCACATAACCAAACAAATTCTTATTATTAATCTCTTCAGAAAAATAATAAAACTAATGAATCCTGCGTGCTTAGAAAATAATAAAACTGCGATCTGGTAACAAGTTTGTTTCTCAAACCACAATAAATTTTATAAACTGGGTTTTATCTATCAAATCAAATTACTTCTCTAAAATTATATTTTATTTATTAATTTAATCTCTAAATATTATATTTTGTCTAATAAATTAGCGCGTTACACTTTCCTTCACGATTTACTCACAATTAATATCTCTCTCTTTTTAGGAGAAATTTTATGTCTCTTTTTTTAAATATTATAATTCTGAATTTTAAGTTTTGGTCAAGTAATTATTTATCTTATTAACTACTATCATCTTAAATTCACTAATTTATTCACTTAATACTTTTAATTAATTAATAACTGTATTAAATTTTATCTTTTGATTTTCAATTAATTTTTGCATTTAATTTTAGTGCCATGTTGTCAGGTTGATTTTGTCCTAATCTTCAAGTTTTTGTTCTTCACTCTGCTTCCCTCTTTTATTTTTTTAGTTTCTAGTTTCAATTTTTTTTATAATAATAATGGATAATTGATAGTTTAGTTGCAACATGATACACGTGTCGAATATCTTTATTTATTCTTTTTTTTTTAATACGTGTCGAATATCCTTTAGGATAAGGTAACTGGGGTCTTTGGACTTACTTTGAATGGAAACAAATTATATTACCGCGAGTACTACTTTTATTTGCTGATCTCACAGTAAGAAGCGTGCTTCAACGCTGTAAAATCTGAAGTTACAATTGAACGGGATAAGTGATAAATATGTTGGGCAATCTTTTAATCATAAATTAAATCTATATATATATTACTGTTGCTAATAATATTATTTTTTAACATTTTCTAATTTCTCTTTAACAACTGAATCACAATCAAATCAAAAAATGACTAGAAATCCCATCAAAACAAACCTTAAATTTGAACACCGAATTGTGAATTGTGGGAGATTTTTTATTAATGAGCCTAGAGTGCATCCACATAAGACTCTCATCACCTTTACCTCAAAACAATAAGCTAGTAACTCTTCTCATTTATATAATATTCAATGAATTTAATTGCTGTAGTTTAAAATATTTTGTTAATCACATTCATTCATAAATTTTTATTTATGATAAATTTGTTAATTTTATTTATTATTAGTTTAAAATTTATTACTATTTAAAAAGAGTTTAATTAGTAAAGATTTTTACATTGACAATCAATCACAATCCTTCCTTTATTCATAGTAGATTTGTTGATTTTATTCATTACTATTTTAAAAATCACATAAATAAAAAGTCATGATTGAATATTAGTCAAAAAAATTTTATATATACCAATTAAACTTATATTCAATTTATTCTTTTCTAATCAACGTGAGACCGATCTTCATTTCAAGATAACTCATATTGCTCTATACTAATGTGCGAGGTCAATTCATTCAACCATGAATTTTATGTTGTTGAAATTATTATTAATTATTAACATTATTATTAAAAAGGTGGTTACTCAATGATTTAGATATTAGTAAATATAAATAAAATATAATTAAAAACTCTTAATTAATTAACTTTTTGTCTCTATTATTTTTTGCGTTTTGATTTTAATCATTGTTGAAATTTTTTTTTTTAATTTTTTTTAATTTTATTTTTGAAAATTATCTATTCTATTAATAAGGAAAACATTAAATGATGATGGGACTAAGAGAGTGTAAAAGGCTTGATTGGTTTAGTTTTATTTTTTAGTTTTTCGAAAGAGTTTTTAAGAATAATTTTCAAAGACGGTTTTTGAGAAAAAAAAAAAATTGTTTGGTAAGTATTATTTGAAAAATATTTTAAAAGAGAAAAAATGGAAAAGCGTGTTTATATTTATTAAAATTTCATTAATAAAAAATAATAAATAAAATATTTTAATAGTATTTTGAATTTTCAAAATAAAAATAGAAAATTAAAAAAGCAAAACTACTTTCACGTGTTTCTGTTTTTTAGTTTTTTAAAAGCTAAAAAACTAAAACTATTTTAAAAAATTATTTTCAGAAAACACTACTCAAACAAGTTTCTGTTTTTTAGTTTTTTAAAAGCTAAAAAACTAAAACTATTTTCAAAAATTATTTTCAAAAAACACTACTCAAACAAGTTTTTTAGTTTTTAATATTAAAATACTAAAAACTATTTTATAAAACTGTTGTCAACCAAATACTAAAACTTTAATTTGAGAATTTAGACTTGAAAGGTTGTTGGTGGAAAGAGAAAGAAGATGGAGATAACTACGGTCACAATGTTTTAATACCCTTTTCAATAAAAAATCAACAATAATTTGTTTTTTATTAGATATGGCTAGTCACCACTTATTTGCTTAAAGGAATATGATGACATAACTTTTTATTACTAACTTCATCACAATTGTTTTGTTAATGTCAAACGATTTTCAAAAAATAAAATTTAATAAGGATTAAAAATAAAAAAATTAACTAGAACTAAAATCAAAACACAAAAGATATTATGGACAAAAAAATTAATTAAATCTTAAAAAAATCACTCCATCCAACTATAGTTATTTAAAGTCAATGTGCATGAATTACGAAAACATTTATTAATATATTTGTAAATAAAAAATATTCTTATTTAATGGACTTTGTGCTATTGAGATACTATTAATATTTGAGAAAAATAATCGTGCACTTTTGGTGTAAAAAGTTTTACATTAATATTCAATTATAATATTTCATCTGTGATAGATAAAGAATTGTAATTGATCATTGGTGTAAAACTCCTCTTTTACATTATAGGTGAATACTAGTTAAATTCTTTGTATTTTCATTCGTAGATAGTTTATCATTAACTTAAATACTTGCAAAATGTAATACATTAGTAATTAGTAATATAAATACAGATAAAATTGAAAAAAGGCATTACAAATATAGTATTAAATTTGTAAAACAACTACAATTTTTTGACTGATACAATATAAATGGAATATAGATTTCTAAAACAACTATAACTAAAAAAAAAAACTAAAATACTATAACAATTATAATTTTAAAATCAAAAGATTTTAAACACTTATCAATGATTAAGGCCTCGTTCAAAATGGTTTTAAGTTTTTAGTTTTTTATTTTGAGAATAGAAACTTATTAGACAAAATGTTATGATTTGGATTTTTAATTATTTTCAAAATAATTTTTACCCAATTTTAAAACCAATAAAATTTTGTTTTGAGCACCATCTCTAAACATTAATCATCCGTTATCATCAATCATCAAAAACCACCTCCAATTGTTTGTAACTAGTTGTCATCTTCGGTCATAAATTATTAGCTGTCACCTCCGATAGTTGGTCATCAATGTGCACCACCTCTCACACTAATCTTACATCCACCTCTGACCGTGGTTGTAACATCCCAAATTTATATATACTATTTACACCATAAATACCATTTATAATGATTTAAATTACTATTATCTTTATCCCTAAATACTGAGATATAAAATTTTTATTGCATTATGTAACATCCCAAATTTCTTTATTATTATTTACACCATAAATTCTCTTAAAAATTATTTAAATTACTATTATCTATAATCCAAATACCAAGGTATAAAATTTTCATTATATTATACTCAATATTAAAGCATACATTATAACACTTTCAAAGTTCAAATTAAAATATAACAGAGTATACAGAATTTCTGCTCGTCAGGGAACCTCGTCGCCTGGCGAGACCCAGGGTAGCTCACCCAGCGACAACTATCGCCCAACTAGACTCTGCAAATAGCAAAATTTGGGCGATAGTAGAACCTTTACTGCTAAAACCAACTAACATGTTGACATATAATTCTACATTCTTATGCATGCATATCGTAATTCGTCTATCTTTTTACATCATATTCACACAACTTTCATAATAATATAATAATCACATAACTTCACAACAATGTCTCTAAATTCAAATAACATTATTTCTACACAATTTTCTTATATACATATTGAACAATAGAATAACATCCTTTGAAACTTCCAGCCACAATCCAACATACTTCATTTCAAAGCATCATGTCTTTCTGCATCATCACTATTATCTGCTCTCATGCAAAACACGATCATCACAGTCAGACAAAAAACACAAACAATGCAAGGGTAAGCTTACATAATACGCAACATATTATTACATCAATCGTAAAACATGAAGGTTGCACAACATTTATATTTAGTATCATCGATACACATTCACTAATAGTAAACAATCAAGCAATCATTCTTATATTTCACCTTAACATAAGCACTCACAACCAATCAATAAAATATTAATTAAATATCATAATTAATCAAATCAAACACACTTATATTCCCCTAATACAAGTTTTTCACATAACAGCATGTTCAGACGTGACATATTCCAGAATATCTACATTGAGTTCGGACACTGAAGCGGCTTAAGACCCTTTCCAATTGGTGACAGACGTCCAATCTGTCAACCACAAACTGATTTCTAGTGTCTACATGACACCCTGTGACACACAGTTGTTGTCTGAGTATGTCTTTTAGGCACCCCCTTGCATATCTGGTACTAAGACCAAAATGTAAATTACAAAAATATCGTCTTGCATATCTGATATTCTGGATTACATTGAATTCAAATGTGTCCTTAACATCAATGTACCCCACCAAACATGTCATCGAAGGCTAAGTTACCCAACTGTAACTGCCCACAACCAACAACATTAATAAATATATTCTCATCATGCATTTCAATCATATGTATTACATCACAATTCCAAATAATACATTGTCATTCCAATAATTCAATTTTAGTCACAGAAAATCAATTCAACAAAAACTAAGTTACCCTACTATAACCGCTACATCCAAACTATCCAATAAATCATTCAATTCAAAATCAAACATCATTCTCATAATAATCATCAACTATACAACACATCATATATGTCAACTATGAAATCCTAATATATGTTATCTCAAATAGCTCAAATTACAATCAATATACGCTAACTCAATCAAGTCACATCGTTATTAACAAACGCTGACTCAACTAGCTGACATCATACTTAACAAATATGATAACTCAATTAGTTCAAATAAAAAACAAATACACACTATATTAAATAGCTCAAAACACAATTAAAATAAATAATATTTTAAATGGCTCAAAATATAGTCAAAATACTCGTTATTTTAAATAGCTCAAATCTCTTAACTACCAAATAATTTATCCATTAACAAAAATCAACAAAAGGGCTTCTCTTACCTATTTCTCCATCCAAAAGCCGATTAAAACATAAGGAGAAGAATCAACAAAAGAAATTACGTAGGAACCTGACAAAAATCCCAAATTAAAGAGGAACCTTAGAAATCAAGATTTTCAAAGAAATTTCCTCTTGAATGAAAACGAAAGGATTGAAAATGATCAAAAAAAGGTTTAGAAAACTACAATCAGACATACTATACTGATCACCTCTCAGAATCAAAGCAATGGAAGAGACCACGTTAAATTTCGTAAGCTTGAAAGCCACCATGCATGGGAGAAAAGATTGGAGGCGCAACATGACTAGAGAAAGAAAACGACCGAGAGGAAATCGCAACGAGAAAAAAGAAAATTTCATAGGAGAGAGAAAAAGTTCTTAAATATATAATGTCAGGGTGTATTTAGTAAAATTAGTTTTCTAAATGCAATCCCCTTCCAAACAACGGACTTTTCGAAAATTTCTTGAAACTCAACTAAAATCTTCAAAAATAAAAGAATAATAATTATTCTCATCTCCTCATTCTTCTACCATCACTTGAATACAACCACATAGTCTCAACAGATTAATAAATCCATCAATCTTCAATCAATTAATAATTTAAGTTCAACTTTAAATTTAATTCCCTTCACTATCTATTCTTCAAATTTATAACTTATTAAATAAACAGGTCCTTACAATGGTGACCAACCATCATCTCCGACTATCGATCACATACTACCACCTTTAATTATCAGTTACCAATTGCCACCTTCGACCATCGATCATCGACCGCTACCTCCAATCACCAATTATTTGTCAGTGATAAATGGTTACCAACTGTCACTTCTTATTATTAGTCACTAATCATCGGTCACCGACCATTGATCACTGACCAATCATTATTAGTTATTGATCACTAGTCATTTTTCATAACATTCAACTACTAATCACCAGTTATTGATCACTAGTCATTTTTCATAACATTTTATTATTAGAGTGAACTTTTGACTTTTGTAAGTTAGGAAAGTTAGTGTTTGTTTTACCACAATTTTATAGAACTGTTTTCATTATTTTAATTTTTAAAAATTAAAAAACTCATTTAATTACAATTTTTTTGAAATAGTTTTTGAAAACGATTCTAATTTTTTAATTTTAAATAGGAACAATAGTAAGTAGTCTTGCTTTTCAGTTATTTGTTTATGTTTTGAAAACTGAAAATACAGTGAAAATATGTTATTTTTTGTTTTTCATTAACGACATTTTCATAAATATAAATATATTTTTTTATTTTTATATCTTGAAAACAGTTTTCAAATAACATTTATCAAACAAGTTTTTTTTTCTCTTCTGCCAGAAAACAGTTTTTGAAAACTATTTTTGAAAACTATTTTCAAAAATTAAAAAACAAAATCAAGTAGGATTCTGAATTATTTCATATTTTTAATAATTTTAAAATATTTTTACTTAAATTCTTGAATTTGAATGTATTTTTTAATTAAATCATTTCATGTAATTATAGTTAGTCTTGTTGAGTTTTTCATGAAAACTTAACCATGCATACGAATCTAATTAAAGGACAAATATAGTTCAAAATTTAAAATTATAAAAAAAGTTTAATTGGTATACATTGTCAGTGTAAAGATTTACATTTAATTACAACTCTTCATCATAGTAAGTTTGTTAACTTTACTAATTAATATTTTAAAAGTCACATAAATAAAAAAAAAGTTATGATTGAACGTCAGTGTAAAAATATTTTACATTAACAATATATACCAATTAAACTCTAATAAAAATAATATTTTGAATCATTAAAAAATAAAAATTAACACTAAAATTTGTTTTTATAGATTAAGAAATTTATAGGCATAATAGATGTTAAAGATGAGTATGTGGGTAACTCGACCCGCAAAATCTACACATTGCAAAACTTGGTCCATGAAACTCGCATTCTAAATGGAATCATTATATTTGGGTATACACCCATCTTGCAAACCCTACAGAGGTTTGCGAGCCAACAATATAAAAATACCAAAAAAAAAATATTTTAAAACAAAATCATCTCAATTTAAATTATTATAAAAACTGTAATATATATTTTAAGTCATCATATAATGAATTATAACGGAATAATGAATTAAAGTAAAAGTAATTATTACTTAATAGTTAAATCTTAAATGTTATTTCAAATATAATTTTAATTCTTAGATATAAAATAAAATAGTTTAAATTTAAAATGCACACAAACAAAATACAAATGTACTAAAAATAAAATCTCAAATCTCAAATATTAAATATTAAATGTTATTATAAAAATATTGTTTTTTTTTACTTATGACATCTAATTTTTTATAAGTAATATAATTTTTTTATTAAAAATTAATTATGTTGAGACTCATGGAGAAACTTGCAGGTTTTGTTGGTTAAGCCTAAAAGAACTGCATATCTAAATGAGCCAACATTTTAGGATTCATGTACCATGCAGGTTGCAGGTTTCACCGGTAGTCGACGAGTTTGAACTCAAATGTGCATCTCTAATAGACTATTAAATGATTTGGGAAGTAAATTATCAGGTGAGAAAATCTAGCAAAAACATTTAATGGTTGCATTCTGGTAGAGCTAGTTCGAGTCTAGTGACTAGCATTTGGAGGCCTAAATGGTTAGCATCTGTGTAAGAGTGTTGCCATATATGAAACTTCACTTCATTGGAGAAGTGTTTGAAATAAGGAATATTAAGGTTGTGAAAATCGTATCTAAAGGCAATCTTACAACTATATTTACCAAGTATAAGAGCAGGTGGAGGTCAATCTGAAGAAAGAGGCATAGGAAAACCTTGGAGGTATGAAATCATTGGTTTGAAGTCAACGTGAAGATTATTGATCTAGATAGTAAACTTAAAAATTTTTGGACAAGTATATTAGAATTAAATTAAATACGTTTTTTTTATATTATCATATAATTTTGTATTTTTCTAACAAAAAGGTTGTAACCTTGTATTTAATTTTTTGTGTAAAATAGGTTTACATGAATTTCAAAACATATTGATAAAATCAATAACTTATCATACATAATGAATAACGGACTATGATTGAATAACAATGTAAAATTTATAAATTTTTTCTTTTTGTTAAGAATAAATATAAGGTGTTAAGGTTAGATGTAAACCAATTTTACACTATTAATTATTCAATCATAACCCAATATTTTATATTTTTAATTAATATGTTTATTGATAGACTTATCGTATAATAGGTGTTAAATTGTGATTGAATGAAAGTGCATATTGATTTACCGTAATGCCTTAAACTTTTTCAAGAGTTATTTAGAGTGTGTTTGGTTTGCCATTTCATCTAGTTGAAAGCTTTTAGATAACTGAAATTATAGCTGAAAAAATATTAATTTCGTTTGGATAACAAAATTCTAATAGATTTTTTAGGAGTTGCTAGTTTTTTCAAAAAATCTACTTCAAATAGTTTTTTCAAAAGATATTTTGTTTTCAGCTTCTACCTGATTTTATTTTTACATGTTTACCCTTTATTAATTAATACATTGTCTCCCACTAATTTTCTCTCATCATGTTATTCAATGTGTGTCCTTCATTTCTCTCTCCTTTGTTAATGTAATTATAGTAATTTATAATATAAATATATAATTATAGAAAATAATAATTTAAATATATAATTTAAAATTTATATATTAATTATAGAAACTATAATTTAAATATTAATCACAGCAATTTATTATTTAAATATGTAATTGTATAAATTTATAATTTAAATATGTTATTATAAAAATTTATAATTTAAATATATAATTATAATAATTTACAATTTAAATATATGATTAATTTATATTATTAAAATATATTTTAATTATTTTAAATACCTCATTGTTGATCTAATGATTAATGATGCCCTTATTTATCATTTTGCAACTTTCAACTTTTAGTTACTTGATCAACTAGTTTTACTAAATACTAACAATTAGTTTTTTAGCTTTCAGCTAGCTTCTAACTTTTAGTGTTAGTTTTTTCATCTTTTAGCCAATTAACTTTCAACTAGTTTTGTCAAACACACCCTTAGAGTATGTTTGACTTGTCATTTCAACTTCGTTTGGATAACAAAAATCTATGAGTTTTTTTTAGTATCTATTAACTTTTTAAAAAAAGTTACTCCAGATAGTTTTTCCAAAAAATCTTTTATTTTCATCTACTAATTGGTTTTATTGTTACGTGTTTCCTTTTCATTAATTAATACATTCTTTCCTACTAATTATTTTCATCGCATTATACAATCTTTGTCCTTCATTTTTCTCTCATTCATTAATACAGGTATAGTAATTTATAATGTAAATATATAATTATAGAAAAATATAATTTAAATATATAATTTAAAACTTACATATTTAATTATAGAAATTATAATTTAAATATTAATTATGGTAATTTATTATTTAAATATGTAATTACATAAATTTATAATTTAAATATGTTATGATAGAAATTTATAATTTGAATATAAGATTATAATAATTTATAATTTAAATATATAATTATAATAATTTATAATTTAAATATATAATTCATTTGTATTATTAAAATATGTTATAATTATTTTAAATATTTTTTATCGATCTAATGATTAATGATGTCGATATTTATCATTTAACAACTTTCTACTAGTTTTATTAAACACTTACAACTAATTTTTTCGCTAGTTTTACCAAATACATCTTTAATAATTAATTATTGATAAAGTAACTTGAAAATGGATAGAAATTTAGAAAATAACCTAAGAGTTTATATTCTATATACGTATTTGAAGAGTTCAGTTTATCATATACTGACAGAAAAAAATGCCGTAGAAAATAGAGAAACAATGTAATATACAAATATTCATAAGAATTTAATTAATATTTTTTATTATCGTCTACTTTAACTTTTTAGAAGAAAATATAATTTAAAATTATTTTACATAACTTCCCAATTTTTATAATAATTATTTTAAAAATTATTTAAAACTTATTGGTAATATAATAATATTTACATTATGTCATGGTTATGTTCAACAAAACCAACATAAAATCTGGTAGGAAGCTATAAGGCAAGGTGAAAGGTACTTAAATTCTAGTACGAAGTGGTAATTAATGCACAAAGTTGTCAAACTAGCTTATTGAATTAAAAATAGTGTCTAATAAAATTATTTGTTTAAATATTTAAAAATATTGTAATATAAAATAAAATTAAAAATATATAATAATTTGTTACCTTACATAAAAATGAAATCTAATAAATATTTAAGAAAAAGAATAAACATAAGAATTAAAACTAAAAACTAACGTTAAAAAAAATAGTTAAAGTGGCGATTCAAAAATTGGTGGAAACTACTAAAAAAACTATTTATCAAAAAAATATTTTTTCATCAAGTAAAAAAATTTAAAAGCATATATATAAAGATCAAGGATTTTAAAATCACGCTTGTCATTAACCTTTTTTTTTTTCTCTCTCTCTCTAAACTTACTAGAAAATCACTGTTTTGTAATCTATTTTTTATTAAAAAACATTTCTCAACAATCTAGTTCAGTTTTTTTTTTTTTTTTTTCAGATTCTTCATCATTCAATGTCTTTCCAATTGCTAAAAAAAAATTGACCAAATATATAATTAGTTCCCAATTCAACTAATTGAACAAGTCAATCTCACCCACATGATAACCTAACAAAATTCAACTCTATTTATAGTTACTTTGTATGATATTTATACTGACAAAATACATCCATACGTTTTCTTATAATATCCATACATTTTTTAGGCATATACGATGAACATAATTCTATAATTAATGACAAATGTTAACGGTATTTATAATGAATAATTTATACAAGCAACATGTTTTCAATATTTTAAATACAAATTATTTATTAGATGCTTTCAATATTTTAAGTACAAATGTTAATGGTATTTATAAGGAATAATTTACGTAAGTAACATTTTTCAATAGTTTTAATATTTTTTCTAATGCAGACACGTATTAATCATAGTTTAAAAAAAAAAAGTATTAATCTTAGTCTTCCGAATATTCTCTGAGTAAGTAAAAATATACTTTTTATTCAGATGCGTAAACATATATTTTTTATAATTTTTAATTATGTTATCATAAGATTTTTAATAACTTTTTGATAATTATTTAATCGCTACCTCAATCATCTCGAGAAGTTGTTTTCTTATTATTATTTAAACGAAATTTTACTTCTGTTATTTTTTAAATCTTTAATTTTTGGTCCTTATATTTCAACATAAAGATATTTAATAGTTTTATTTTTTTAAAATTCATAATTTTGATTCTTCTAAGTTCTATTCTATTCTAGATAGAGACATTTAGTCTCCATTTTTATAAAATTAAAAAATTTTGCTCTTTATATGAAATTTGAAGTCTTGATGATTACAACATTAACTTTATGAGTAGTTTAATTGTTACATAGTAAAAATATTTTTACACTGACATCCAATCATATTTTTTGTTTATGTAACTTTTAAAATAATAATGAGTAAAGTCAACAAATTTACCTAAAAGAAGAGTTGTCATTGAATGTCAATGTAAAAATCTTTACACTGTGGTGTATACCAATTAAACTCTAACTTTATAAACCTAAATATAATGTTTGTAATAAAATTATTATTTAATTCACGTTAAAGTTAACATTAATTTGACAATAATTAATTCTTTCAATTGATAGGAGAACCAAATTTGCAAATTTTAAAAAATAGGAAACTGAGTTTCTTTATTTTAAAATTTGAAAACTAATTAATGTCTATATTTTAAAATAGAAAACAAATATTTACACAGTTTTAAAAAATAAAATGACCAAAGTTACGTTTAAATATTTTTAATAATATAAAAATAAGAGTTTAATTAGTATACACTGTCAGCACAAAGGATTTTTACATTGACATTTAATTATGACTTCTCATTTATGTGATTTTTAAAGTAGTAATGAATTACCATAGATGAAGGGTTGTGATTAAATGTCAATACATTACACTGACAGTGTATACCAATTAAACTATAAAAATAATTATTCAAAAATCAAATTATATTACTTTATATTTTACTATACTTATTATAAAAATCAATAAATTTATCATATAAATATGACTTTTAAGAAACTTATTTTAAAAGTAAAAAAAAAGTCAATAATTTATAAATAAATAATATACAATTATATATATAGGCATATATTTTTGGGTGAATGTTTTATATACATAAACATATGAGTTAAACTCAACTAGTATAAGTGATAAAAAAATAATAACTAAAATATTGAGTTCGACTTTTATACAAGTAAAAGATACTATCCGAAGATATTTTCAAACAAGAATTTTATTGCAATTCTTAAGGTGCATTTTGATTTTGAATTCATTTAAAAATATATTACAAAAAAAAAGTGCAATAAATATATTTTAATTCATTTAATGAATATTTTTATTGCATTTCTGCGAATGCTAATCTAAAGAGCATGGATTTATTTATTAAACAACTTGCCGTGGAATGCACGGTATCAATGGAAATAAATTAATTAAGATTTAATAAGTAAAAAAGTAATTTTATATTACGATAACAAAAAATTATAATAAAATATTACTTTTTAGTTGATTCAAACTAAATTATTCATTTTTGAGTTATATTTTTTTTTTATAAAAAATATTTATCTCCATTCGCGATATCTTATTCATATATTTGTATAGCTTCTTGATTCAGAATTTAAACTATTTAAAAAGTAAAAGAAGAGAATTTAGAAGTATTTTAATCATGTTTTAATTCCTTAAATTTGTAATAAATTCAATTTTATTCTCCAAATATTAAAATAAATAATTTTAATATCTTAGCTTTCAAAAAATATGATTTTAAATTTCAACCTTTAAAATCATTATAATGATATATTAAAATTTATAATTTTCTTTTATTTAAATATTAATGTGATTTGAATTAGTCTAATAGTCTTTCTATCTTGTTTTATATAAGGTGTTTATAGTCTTTTGAATAAAATTTCACACATTTATATGTACTGCAAAAATAATATTTAAAAAAGTAAAAATGTAATTAAATTAATATTTTTTTTACACCTCACACTTTTGTTATAATATGAATCCTATATGTAATTATTCAATTTAGTTATATTAATTATTAACACATTATGTCTATCAAATATAAACCTGAAAGCGCGTTATAAAATATAACAAAAAGTTTTTTTTTTTACTCTTCTAATAAAAATTAAAAATAATGTGAAGAAGTTTGCAATAATTCACACACCCTAGTCAACAAGGTGAGTTAGATCCTTTAACAAGTATAACAAAAGTATTCTCTTTAACTATATCATCTTTAATTATTGAAAATAAAATATAAATTTCTATTATAAATGGTTGAAACGTTTAAAGGGGAGGTTGTGAGGCCTATGCATGATGCCGGTGTGACAATTTCTCCTTTCTGTCTTAATAATGAAAATAATTTAAAATTCTTATATTTTTACCAAAGCCAATATTTTCCATATTACTCTCTATTGTCATCTTTAGGTATTATCTTTAAAAAAACCCACAAAAACTTGAGTCTATTATCATCAAATTGGTGTATTTTATATTTTTCTAGATAGACAAATCTTAAAAAATTATAAAAACTAGAATACGAGCACACCTGCAATCCGATTGAAACTTTAAACAAATGGTTACATGTATTTTAATAAAATACATCCAAAAGAGATATAAGGTAGTGGCTGATTTGATTAAGAAAAAATAGAACAGAAAAAAATGCAAAAAAGAAAAAAATTAAAAATGTGTATATTAGTGATACATATATGTTAAAACGACAGCGAAACATATTTTATAATTCTATTAATAGATCATTCATGTTTCAAAGTATGAATTTGGAGATAAAACATGAATCTTAAAACATGTGATTACACTTTTTTATTTTATTTTATTTTATTATTAAAGTCATGTTTTACAGTACATCTTATTTTATATACTTTTGAAAAAAATGGCATATCTTTTTGAAAAAGTTGAAGTAGTGTATTTAATCATGACGTTAAATACACTACTTTAATAAAAGTAAAAGCGAATTTTTTATTTTATCACCAATTTCAAATTTTATTTTATTTTTAATTTTTATGAAATGTTATGTATTTATACATGATTTCTAAAAAATATATATTAGTCTGATTTTTGAAAATAAAAAAAAATCATGTTTTGATTCACGACTTTAAACTATAATCATATTTTATGATTTTAAGTCATGAATCAAAATGCAACTTCAGTAAAATTAAATTAAAAATAAATAATAAGAAACTATGTTTGAATTTATTTATTATAGTTAGAAATTGTGTTTTACAACACAATTTATTCATTTACACAACTTTTTAAAAATTTATCCATTTTGTAGTTTTTATACTTATCCATTTTGATAATTTAAAATATTACTCGTTATATATATGTTCGCCATTATTTTCTTTCAAAATGCCAAAGTGACACCTATACATTCACGTACGTTATCACGTGTTTGAAATTCACATTGTTCCATCACGCGGATGTAAATCTCTTAGTATATATAAACTTATAAAATTATATTTTTCAGGTCTTCATTTTTTTCAAAATTTTCGTATTTACTTTTTGAAGATAAAAAGTTATGCATTTATGATATAAAATAATTCTGCACAATTATTCAATTACAAACAATTATATATGTTAAATTTATTAATTTTTACTATAAACATTTAAAATAAATATATCAATAATTATTTCTAATTTGTAAAGTTGTTTTACATGATTAATATATATTGTAACTAGATATCAATTTTGGTAAAATATATTTTTTTAGTTCACTAAAACTTTTAAAGTATGGTTTTGGTCCTACAATTTTTTTTTATTCTTCTAATTTAGAGAAACATCTCTTATAAAACTCTAACACTACCTAAATAAAATTTCACTAATCTTATATCATCAACCAATTTTAAACGCATATTTTTTTTAAACTTTAAAAATATTTTAATATGATATATTGGTGTGAAGTAGTTATTGATTTTTTTACAAATAATACCAAACATTCAAATTTACTCATGAATATTAATTTAACTAACATAATAACCTACTAGTGATTCTACCGTGCGATGCACATGATTCTTTTTTTGAAATTTTAATTTATAGTAATCCATATAATGTATGAGACAATTAATTATCTATGCAAGTAACGTCTCCAAAATTTCGGTGCTCGCTAGTAAAATTTTTCGAGATTTTATTCAAATTTTGGGCTTATCCAAAACGTGTAGGGTCGAGAGCATCTAAAATCGTTATAGTTATAGGTCCGTTTTTATCTACCTAACTAATAGATCTTGTTAATCTTTTTATTAAAGAAAAATAGTTTTTAAGAAGAAAAAAAAAAAAACTTTGGTAAGTGTTATTTAAGAACTATTTTGAAGATATAAAAATGAAAAAACTTATTCATATTTATTAAGATTTCATGAATGAAAAGCAAAACACAATCACTACTTCCTGATTGTATTTTAAGTTTTCAAAACAAAAACTGAAAACTGAAAAGTAAAACGACTTTCAGTTGTTCCTGTTAAAAAATCAGAACTGTTTTCAGAAAATTCAACCGATTTTTTTAATTTTTTAACACTAAAATACTGAAAACAATTTTATAAAATTGTTACCAAACAAACACTTATTTTTTGTAATTTCCAAACTGAGCGATTTAGTTTGGTTTACGGTTTGAGATGTTGAAATCATACTAAACCAAACAAAATAACTTATTTGAGTTATTTTAACAAATTTTCAAGAAGAGATATATAATTACTCTTTATTTTCTAAGTTTATAAGATTTTTACTTAATGTTTAATTAATATTTTTAATTAATATGTAAAAGTTGATGAATAAATATTTTAGCAAAACTATTTTATTTAATTTTATTGGATACAATTTGACAAAAATAACTAAAATATAATATTTAAATGAATTAATTGTTTATACTTTGCCTGAATAACTGTTACTTTTATATAATTTAGTTGAGAGTGAGTAAAATTTTATACAATTTTGGAAATAAATTCTTTTAATGTATTTTTTAATACTTAATAAAAATTTTAAACCACAAAACTAAACCAAACTAAACCGTAAAAGATTAGTTTGATTTGGTTTGATTCAAATTTTATAATTAATCTAAACCAAATTATATCACATTTATTTTTTAGTTTGATTCAAATTAGTTTTAGACTCAATATCATATCAAATTGCAGTATGAACACCCTTAACGAGTTTAAGAGTGTTCAGAGTTGTTATGTTTTATGTAAGTAATTAAATATAATTAATACCTAACATCTGCTATTAATTTTATTTAATTATTGTTTAATTGTCTAACCAACCAATTTGTGCTAGCCTATTGTTGGGAGCCTTCAAGATTTCATTGCTAGGGAAAATTTTTATATGATCATAAAATTAACTCTTTTATTGTGAAGATGAAAAATAGCTTGTACCTTAGTGCAATGTAGTGAAAAATGACAATTTTTCTTTTAAGATTTAGACTAAAAGAGATGATAATTTTATTATGGTCATTTCTCAAATAAATATTTTGACCAATGTGAACAAGAATGAGTGGTCAATTCAGGAGCTACCAGACACCTCTATATTAATAAAAAAATGTGTTTACCTCCATTGCTACTGAAGGGGATTGTTGAATCGATTTGGCAAGCACATCAGTCGTTTATAGTAACACATAATTATAACGAGCTTTATCTACAAGGACTTGATAAATAGTATATAATTTGACTATCCTAAGTAAAACTTATAAATATCAATGTACAAAATATAATTTTGCAATTTAAATATTTAAAAAATAATTATATTTAAATATAAATGAGCAAAATTTAAATAGGGATAAATGATGAGATGTTGCAATTGAATTTCACCTATTTTATTCTTATGCAATGCTTAGGTTATCAATATATGCTTTCCATTACTCAATATTACTGGATTCAAGTTAATTCCTTAACTAGGAAATTCCAAAGAATCCTAATTCAATAATAAATTCCCCTAGAAATCTTGCATTAAAATTAGGAATTTAGCCAATTAAGCATTTCAAATATATTCTAGCATTTAGAACTATTAGGTGAATTGATTTAAGTCGGATTTGGAGAAAATTTTTCAACCAAATCCTAAATTTCAAATCATAAGACAAATTAGTTCATATGAAGCATTGAGAATGAAATCAAATTACTAACACGAGATAATAAAACACACATGTTCAGTCTTAATAATAAGAAGATTAACTACTTATGATGATGAGAGTCATCCTTGTTTATGTATGAGGATGAATAACGAATCAAATTCACTTTTTCCAAAGAGTTGAGTTTCCTTTTTTCTTCGTCTCTATTCTCTCCCTAGTCTCCATCTAACCCTAATCACTACTCCTTTTTTCTATTATATTTTCACAATCGTGTAGACATCAGTTCACTCCATTGAGCGGATTAAATTTCACTCAATGGATTTTTTCTAACTTTTGCACCTTTTCTAAAGTCAATCCATTGAACAGATTCTTAATAGAGAGCAATTGTCCTTCACTTTCAAGTAAAATTAACACCTATCAAGGATGGAGAAAAATAAATTTTCCTTAGTGATTTTGGAACTACTCCAATTTTGGAGAAATGAAAAGCTCTTCTAAAATTCACATTTGGAAAAACATTGAATCTAAGTGATGTGTTACATGTGTTAATAATCAGAGTAAACTTAATATCTATAACATTGTTGAGGAAGGTTGGATAATATGTTTATGGGAAAGAATGATAGTGATCAAGGTCTCTTTATATTCAATATTTCTAAGATTATTAATTACGATTTTGCTTATATGATTGATTTCTATGATGTGACATACTAGATTAGGATATGTTAATTTTGTGTATGTTATTAAATGGCAATGTGTAGAATTACTCAATACGCATGATAAACAAAGTGGACAATGAGATGTATGTGTGAAATCAAAATTGACTAAGAATTTTTTTTATGTCCAACGTGAAATTGAACCTCTTACTCTTATTAATTATGATCTTGGTGATTTAAAATAATGAATATCTAGGGGAGGTAAAATTACGTTGTAACTTTTATTTATGATTTTTTATACATACAAAAGTTTATTTGATTAGACATAAGATGAAATGCTTAACATGTTTTTATTTTTCAAAAAGTTGAAGTTCAAAATCAATTAAGTACAAAGATAAAAAAGTTAAAAAAGATAAGGGTGGCAAATACACTTTGTTCAATGACTTTGTGAGAAGAAAAGTGTTATTGTTAAGAATTTTAATGAACTACTTTACTTCTGGCAAGTACATCAGTCGTATTGTGGTATAAAACTGATTAATTCAAGTCGTTTCCTTAGACACTTGGAAGATCGTTAAAAATTTCAGTCATTCTTTTATAAAAACCTTTTGCAATAATTGAAATAAAGAAAACTAAATAACTAAGTTGGAAAATAATTTTTTTTTGTAAATTTTTTATAAATATTGATAATAATACAAGATGATTAAGGGTTGATTTACTTCACAATACCTGTAAATTATTAACTTTTACCTAAGTTCATTCATCTATTCCTGTTGAAGGTTTCTCTATCCCAATTCTTCAGTAACAGAGAGCTAAATTATTGAAAATTCCCTTAATTCATTAGTAAGAATGATTCCAATAACTTGATTAGCACAAAACAATTATTAAACGAGACATACATATCTTACCTTATTCCTAAGTGTAGTCAATATATGATGACTTTCTGGTTCTATAGTTTTATGAATTTCTTCCGATAATAGAAATTAAATAAATCTCGTTATAAGTTAATAAGATAGATAATGAACATTAAACACAAGAAAAATTTGAAATAGATAAATGAAACTTAAATAAAAGTAAAAGTAAATTATAGAGTGTTGATTATTGTCTCAACTCCTAACAATATTGATTAGCTAGATCCCACTCAGCGAACTTCAATGATTTCTAATTATTTCTTGGGTTTCGCTTAGCGAATATTCAAGATTTTCTAAGTGACCTTTGAAGTCTAATTCTCCTTTTGACTTACTGAATTTAAGCTTGGATCAATGACCTCTTTTGGTTCTTAGTCTTTGTTGGTCAAACTTTGGCCTCTTACCTTGCAAAACACATGAACCAATGTTAGAACTTGCTCGTTAGCATTCCATTGTTCACTTCTGTTCCTTGTTTCATGCTTATCTTAAGGCGAGATTTATCGACAAATCAAAGGTTAATTGCACAATTTCAACACTTTGTTCAAAACAAAATATTTTTGGATTTTTGTAGAAAAAAATTGGGTTACACAAAACATTTTCTTTAATTTCTTGGTTAGATAAATGTCCAAAATTTTTGCATAAAATGAATACTTATCAATTATCTATGAGATTACTCCACCATATTATCCTGAGTCTAATGGAGTAGTTAAGAGGAAAAATAGAATCCTTAAGAAAATTATACTTTTGTTGGTTAGTTCATTTGCACCTGATAACCTTTAAAGAACTCTTTTAACGATTTGCTTTTTAAATAATATAATCTCACATAAAAAACAGGAAAGATATTGTATGAGTTATGGAAAAAATATACACATAACCTAAAATATCTAAGAGTGTGAAGGTGCCTAACTAAAGTTATGTTATCCGATCCCAAGAAAAAGAAAATAGACCTAGCTAAGACCTCTATAGGTTTTTTGTCATTAAAAATAACATACTTCATTGAAATACCATTATAGAGACTAAGAATACTAAGTGCTTTAAGGACATATTTCCTTTAAAATCTATAATATCTACTAGCTAGTGTTAGTACTAGAGTTGAGCAATTAATTGAAGCAATTAATTGAAACACATAATGAAACTATGGTTTAATACTTGGAAAATTAAAAGACAAATGATATAAAAGTCTTTTGGAAATGATTTTTACACATATATAATTAAGGACAATCCTTTTAGTTTTTCTGAAACTATGAGTTCATCAGATGCAAACCTTTCTGAATAAGCTATTAAAATTGAAGTTGATTTTATAAAAAAGAGCAATACTTGGAACTTAATAGACTTACCTAAAGGGTTAAACTAATTAGTTGTAAGTGGTTATTTAAGAGAAAATATTATTAAGATAGATCAATAGATAAATATAAGTTATATTGCTAGCTAAATGGTTTACTCAAAAGGAGAACATAAATTTATTTGATAACTTTGTATCTGTTACCAGAATTTCCTCTAGTAGAGTGTTGATAACATTATACCAATTCATAAGTTAGTGATTCATTAGATGAATGCTAAGTCAACTTTCTTAAATGGTGATTTAGAGGAAAATATTTACATGACCCAACCTGAAGGGTGTAGTCAAGAAAACAAAATATGTAAAATTTTAAAATCCTTATGTGGTTTAAAACATGCACCAAAACAATGGAGTGAAACTTTACTTACAAATAGCTATTTTACTATTGATGTTGATTATGTGTGTACACAAAGTTTGTGAATAGTGAATTTGTCATTATAAGAATGTATGTGGATGAAATGTTAATCTTTGGTACATGCAATGATATAATTTTTTACACTAAATCTTTTTTGGCATCTAAGTTTGATAAGGAAGACACAAGTAAAATAAGTATAATTTTAGGAGTTAAAATCATAAGAAAGGTAGAAAGTATATTGCTATTGCAACAACATTATGTGGAGAAACTTTGTAAGAAGTTAGACTATTATGGTTATAAACCACTCATTGCCCTTTTATGATGTTAACTCCCAATTAAAGAAAATTAAAGGATAATGAGTTTCTCAAACTCAATATGCCCAAATAATTGGGAATATACTACGTTTAATGAATTTCTTGAGAACTAATATTGCTTATTGAGTAGGTACTTTGAGGAGATCCATTCATAATCCTGATAAAGACCGTTGAGAAGAACTTGCAAGACTTGTAAGGTATTTGACAGATACAATAAACTATGGTATTAAATATAGTGAATTTTCCTTTGTATGTTGTTCTCCTAACAAGTGTACCAATCGTTTTAGAGTAATTGATAAATATATTGAGTTGTGTCATAAGAGAACTATGTTACTTAGGATTTACTATATGAATGAAATTGTTGTTGGTGTAATAAAAGTGTGAATGTAGATGAAAACTATAATTTTAACAATAACATTCACTATTATCGAAAGATATATATATAATATTAATACGTTAGGATTTTGATTAACATCACGACATTATTCTAAATATTGACTTTCAATTAAGTTCATTTTTTCACTTCTGAATTCATTCAATTAATATCTCTATCCTAATTCCTTATAATAGAGATCTAAATTATTAAAGTATTTCTTAATTCCTTAGAAAAAATTTTAATAGTTTGATTAAGCACATTTAATGAATTATAGTTCAGACATATAGATCTTAATCCATTCCTAGAAACAATATCTATATGGTGATCTTACTTGTTCTCTCGATTAAAAAAACAATCTTTTGGTATCTTTAATCACAACAAATCAAGTTATGGTTGATCAATCCAAAAATAAGCATTAAGCACAAAGACCACAATAAATGAACAAAACTTAGATAAAAGAAAAAATAGATTACAGAGTGTTGATTAGTTATCAAATCTCGGACAAGAGATTTAGCTCCTCATTGCCAAGAGGATTGATTACAACTTGAAAATAGGATTATAATAATGAAAGATAAAAAGAAATGACCTTTGAAGACACCAGTATTCCTACTCTATGTTTCTTCTCTAATGGTTGTTCTCTTCCGTTATGTTTGGTGCAATCAAAAGCTCCCTCTCTTTTTTTACCTTAATTCCTTTTACATGAATCTACTTGAATTCATCCATTTGTCCTTGTTGACAATTGAACTTTCACTAAGTGCCCAAATCATCGCTCAATGATGTTCTTCAGCAGACTATTCTCGTTAAGTGACAAAAATCTTGCTTAGTGAGATTCGCAGTTGGTATTTTTCCTCCGAGCTTTCCTATTGTTTCGTTGAGCAAGAATTCTCTAGCAAAGGAATTTTTCTCTCTATTTGCACTTCAAGGAATTTCTTTAAGTGGTGGAATTTTCACAAGGTAGCGAATCCTAAATCAAAATCAAATTTAAAACCACAAAATCCCAAATAAAAAAATCAGTTCCTCTTTCGATGTCAACGTTTGAGCCAGCAATGGTCATTGCCGAAATGTATGGAGGTTATTTGTGACCCTGCAAACTTGAAGTAGAAGAATGAGATGATATTGTAAATATAACTAAAAATCAACCTATCTAAAAAAATATAGAACTAAATTTGGAGATGAAAGTCTTCTTTCATTTCTCGACGGTGAAGTAAGACTAAACTCATGAGCTTATTATCTTAGGTCGGAACAAGTTGATAAAAGCTCCTTTTTTAACCTCACGTCACCCTTGTGTATTTTACCAATAATAATTTAGGTGCACATTGCATGGTTAAGGTGAGTGAATACTAAATTCAAAGTTATAGTTGGTCAAGCAGAGAGATATCTCCTGGAGTGTTGAGTTTGTGATCACTAGGTGCATAATTAGTATAAAAAGAGAAGTAATTTTCACAATAATCAATGGACTTTTGGATCAATGGTGAAGAACCATGTTATTGGGGTTGGCAACAACACATAAGGGTTCCTCTGATGACGACACATAACGGAGAGAAGCACTAGTGATAATTAAAGTAGGTGAGATTAGTAGTATGAATATGCTTACGCAAATAGATTAATCTAAGGAATGCTATTCATTATGCACAATAAACCACCTATGTTGTTGGTCCACCTTAAAAGTGACCCTGATAATGTTTAGGCTAGAGGACCACTAACATAGGTGGAGGTGACCCTTACATAATGAATAATAATTGTTAGATTAATATGAATGTATTGACTTATTGTAAACATGCTCCATTAGATCATACTTCAACATATTTCACATTCTCTAAGACTCACTTTTTTTTTACCATCATCAACACTTCTCTCCACTGTACACTATAGTTGGAAAAACGCTTGTTGTTACTAACAATCTCTCTCTCTTATGGGATTTCCACTATTGATCCAAATATCAACTCTATCATTCTTGTAAGAGACACTTCCAGTTGTTAAACCCATTTTTATTGTTGCAAGCTAAATATTTCAAGTTAAATATTATAAATAACTGACCCACAGAAAAAGTTCAAAATAATATAGTTGATCTAATTAAGAATTTTAGAAAGAGAGGAGTTAATAGAATAAATTTAATTCAGTGATTAAAATTTTAAGATATTAAATTTTGAATGAAAGTGATTGCATGATCAAATTTTCACAATATAGATGCAATCATGCAATATGAAACCTACAATAGAAAGAGTCCCACATTTGAGAAGGAGACAAACAAGGATTGGTCATTTGCACGTTTGTGAAAATGATGCTCAGTTAATAAGTTCACGTATGAACCAGCCCACATTTATTGTTGTTGTGTCTTATGTAGGTAGTGGGGGTGGCAGGGGACACCTTGTTTTGGCTCCATCTAGAAATTTATTAGATTAAATATTAAATATTAAATTAGTTTTCTTTTGTCGACCACAAAAAAGTTTATTCCTTACATAATTACCGTTGGACTTAGAGCACGGGTATGCAAGATTAGGTCCAGAAAAGTAAAGCAAACTTTCTTAATGAATTGTTTTCAACTTTTTATGACTATGCAATTTAGAATCCTATTCAAATTATATTAGGTTCCGAAAGTAAAGGTGGCTTTCTTAATACTCTGTTAATAACTTTTTATAACTATGCAATTTAGAAGGAGATTCATGCAATTAAAATTGGAGTTTTATCTTGCTAATCAGTTAATTCTTTTCATGCAAATTGAAGTGATGCATAGTAATTTTTCTTCATAAGAAAGTGAAATTTTCAAAGTCAGACCAGCAAGCATAACATTTACATTTAAATTATATGTTGTAAAGCTATCTATATTCAAGGTTAAGAAGTTGCTATCCACTTCTAAGTTCTAAATCATCAGGAGAATTATAAGTTAATGATAAAATTAAGTGAAAGAAAAAAGAGAATTAGAAATATTTTGGTTCTAATCATTTATACTAATAACGTGTTTGAGTCAGCGTCTTTAATCCCCGTTTGAGGCATAATCATGTTAAAATTTATCCAAAAGCAATTATTTTTTGCTTGTGCAATCTACCTCCACCTAAAAAGTATGAAATTCCAAATATGATATAACAAATTCTGACTAACAAAGAATATGATTGTAACTATTTTTAAAATTATACTCCATGTTAAACAATTCATTTATTTAAAATTAGAGAAAATTTGACTAACTTAAAATATTAACAAAATTTTTAATCTTATGAACAAGTTTCAGTTTATTCAATAATTACATTTTAGCTAAGTTAAAATAATTAAAAATTATATTAATTTATTTAGAAAAAAATATTGTTGAATTTAGTTAAATTAAAATAACTGTGTAAGAGTTAAAAATAAAATCAGTAAACCTAAATTATTGCAAATGTTGAGAAAAAAAAAGGGATTATTGAGTATATAGAAATAAAATATAGAATTTTTACCAATAACAGAAAAAAAGGATTATTGAGCAACTAGAAAGTCATAATGAGACAACAAAAAATAACTTAAAAATAGAGAAATTTTACTAATATTTATTTAAAAACATGTTTTTTTTAAAAAAAAATAGTAAACTAAATTTTTAGCTCGATAGTAACTTATGTATAAAAAAAGTGTTAGCACTTTATGACGTGTGTGATTATTTCTTATTAAACATATAAAATTAGACAATTTTAAAATTTTTTATTTTACTCCTTAATATGTATAAAATATTTTTTATATTTTATTCATTATTTTTAAAATTTAAAATAAAGATTTTTATTATTGAAAAGACAATTATTATTTTAAAAGGTGTCATATAATGTAGGTGTATTTTTTCGATAACGAGTCTCTTATTCTTATCTCGGTGTATTTCAAATGACTTAGAGAAATATATTTTTTTCTTTTCACATCTTGGATGCTTTCGAGGTTTTTTCTCGAGATCTTATAAACGCTAAATCTTATTTTATATAAACACCTATCTTATCCGCTAGCATTATGATAGCATTACATATCAGTTTGTTTTATAAGGACAAATTTATTTGGAAACAAATCTCTTTTATCACGAAATTAAACCAATTAGTAACGTCGACTTATCAGTTAATGTGCTACTTAACTATAAAATGTATTTTTTTTTAGTTATATATATATATATATATATATATATATATATATTATTTTTTGGTATTTTCAACTTTCTTATTTTTTTAGGTTGGCAAGGTAATCTCTGCTCTTGCGTATTTCTATTTCTTGATACGTAAGAGAATAATATTTTATCTAGTCTTATAGAAATATTTATGACTTTGTAGTATTTTTTAAATTTATTAAGTTTTAGATTTTCTAAATTATTACTATTCATACTCATCCTAAGATACATAATTGACAAATGTTAATACCTAAGTCAATTAATTTTTATTCTGATCACTACTATGTATTTTTTATTTTGTGAAAGTTTAATTTTGGTTTTAAGATTTTATTTTAGAGAAAAATTTTGAGATAACCAACGTTATCATAAATCTTCATATCTCAAAATCGTAAAATCAAGCAAATGTCACATTCAATTAATTTTTTATTATTAAACATGATGTTGTCATTAATATATAAATTAATTACAGAAATACTTACATTAGTTAATTATTTATTATTATTATTATTATTATTATTTTAATTTAGAGAGAGACTTTAGAATAATAAATTATCATATCCTTTGCATTAATTTGTTAGCTTGTGGGGAATTTGATTGGTTAGAAATATTTTAGTGTTTAAGAGTGTCTTTTAATGTTGAACAAGTCTAGTAAGAGTCTATGCAAAAATTCTTCTACTAATGATCTATTAAGTGAAATTACTGTTTTACTTTATTTAGGTAGTGAAGTTTGGTTTTTTATGGTATTGAACTTTGTATATGCTCTCGATGGAATTGTAATATGTGAGCTTGCCTTGCTAATTTTTTCAATTTTTTTAGTTTTTTATTTTTCCTAAACCAATTTTTTTTGTTTGACCCAAATTTCAAATTATCAAAATAAAAATATTTTAACCAAAACTAGTCTAAAATTTAAGTAAAGCAGTAGTACTAAAGTAATTTTCTAATTTTTATTTTTAGTCTAAACTAAATTTTAATATAATTTGATTAATTTATAAAGTAAAATAGTAATACTAAAGTTTGATATTTAATATATTAATTCTCATATTTTTATTTTTAATTTTAATTTTAATTGATTAATTATATTTTATATTTATAATATAATTAATATAAAAAATATAATTAATATATTATAATTAGGGTGGTAGGCAAACGAGTCAGCCCGCTTTACCTTACCTTTGGCCCGATGTGTTGGCGAGATTGG
The DNA here is from genome assembly GCA_037954015.1 of Psophocarpus tetragonolobus. Taxonomy (NCBI): domain Eukaryota; kingdom Viridiplantae; phylum Streptophyta; class Magnoliopsida; order Fabales; family Fabaceae; genus Psophocarpus; species Psophocarpus tetragonolobus. The sequence goes on from CM075696.1 coordinate 5,488,249, forward strand.
TGAGAGGGAGCAAAACGGATCAAAATCCTTACTCCGTCTTGCGAAAATTATAGCGGGTTGGCGGGCCAGCCGTTGGACCTGATCCACTTTGTCATCTACATGGGAGTGTGCGAATTTGAATCAACACATACCTTAATTTAAAGTAACACCTACTCTTTTTAAAATTTTTTCTAAATTCTCATTTTATCTTTGATTACCTCTTTCCCTTACATAATTTTCTCCACCTTCACACTTTCTCCTCTCTCACCTTATTTTTTGCCCAGCCCTCTTTATCCTTATTTCTTGGTTAGTGTATACATGTAGTATAGTTATTTAATTTCTTATTTTTTAAAGTATAGTAATTTAATTTCTTTTTTTTAGTATAGTAATTTAATTAATTTTTAGTGTACTTAATTTATTATTTTTAGTATAGTTGTTTAATTTATTATTTTTTATTATAATAAATACATATTTATTATATTAATTAACTTAATAATTTACGTGTTTAATATAGTTTTTAATTAAATAATTTGTTAGTGTAGTTAATTACATATAATATAATTATTTAATTTCTTATTTTTTAGTATAGTAATTAATTATTTTTAGTGTACTTAATTTATTACTTTTAATCTATTTATTTAATTTATTATTTTTTATTATAATAATTACATATTTATTATATTAATTTACTTAATGAATTACATGTTTAGCATAGTTATTTAATTAAATATTTGGTTAGTGTACTGTAGTATAGTTGTTTAACTTTTTTTTTTAATAGAGTAATTTGATATTTCTTTTAGTATAATAATTTAATTTCTTAATGAATTACGTTTTTAGTATAATTATTATTGATAATTAATTACCTATAATAATATTTAAATTGGTAAATTTTAAATACATTATTCAAAGAGAAAATAAAGTCAATATTAAAGAAAAGAAAAATAAAAAAAATATCATAAACAAATATTTCAAAAACGTTTATTTGAACTAAGAAAAAAAAGAATACAAACAAATGACAACTTATTTTTGCACTTCTTTACCCTTTTTTAGTCGCGCCTTTCATTTTAAAAAAATATGTTAGAACATATCTTAATTTATTTTTAAAATTATAAATTAAAGTAATTAAAAATTTAAATAAATTTAAATATAAAATTTATTTAAAATTTTAATTTTTATAGTTATTCAAAACAACATTTATTTCAAATTTTAAATTTCAAATTTAAAACAATAATTAAAACAATATTCATTTCAAATTTTAAATTTTAAAATAAATTTCACACATAAATAAGGAAATATTAAATATATTTATATTAATAAATTATAAAGATAAAAAATCCATTAACTAGTAATTAAATTTTTCTTTAAATTTACATTTTTTAGGAGTTATAATAGTATTTATTTGAAACAATCATTATTTAGAACTTAATCTCAAAATTAACAAATCAAACTGTGACAATTCCACACTAACTTATTTTTGTATTTCTTTTTTCTTTTTTAGGTGCGTCTTCCATTTAAAAAAAATGTTAGAACATATCTTAATTTATTTTGCATTTTATAAATTAAAATTAATTAAAATTTTAATAACTTTGACTATGAAATTTAAAACAATATTTATTTTAAATTTAAATTTTTTAGTTATTTAAAATAATATTTATTTCAAATTTAAAATAATAATTAAAACAATATTTATTTCAAAATTTAAAATAAATTTAAGACATAAACAAGGAAATATTAAATATATTTATATATTAATTTTTCAAGAAAATATTAGATATATTAATAAATTATAAAGATAAAAAATCTATTGACTACTAATTAAGTTGTTTTCAAACTTGTATTTTTAGGATTTATAATAGTATTTATGTGAAACAATCGTGTATCTAAAAATGAATCTTAAAATTAATATTCAAACGAAATCGATTGCAAACTAATAGAACATTTTTTTATTTTTTTTAAATAAATAATAAAAGACCTAAAAAAATTAGTCTTTGGGGGATCTTGCTGGAGAATAAAAAAATTTTGAAAATTTTTTTACTTTCCAACAAACCGTTGTTGAAGAGTAAGTGAGAATCAAAATTAAAATAGATGGGAATTGAAATTTTGTAAAAGTGTTTTTGCTACTAAATAAAATTTGCCTTTTTTAAAAACTAAATCTTTTTACTTTATTTAAGTTTTCAAATGGAAGTTTTTGTGAATGTATTAACATTCACGTACACAAACACATTGAAATAAGAAAGTTATACTTGCACTTACACTAACAAATAAAACATGGTATGATCAAAAGGGACATTATAAAACAAAAATGGTTTATTTTATCACTGTGCGCTGACATAAGAAACGAGGAGGTTTTTTTTATCTTCAAATTTCCAAAGGTCAATTGACTCAAATCAAATTGGTTTTTTAAAAAATATCTTTATATTAAGGTAATATAAAACTAATGAAGAACTAGTTTCATTGAAACTAAAATAATAGTTGGTAAGGTAATCTAAAAATCTATTAAAAAAGTAATATGAATGAACAACAGGTGATAAGACAATAATAAAACAGAAACAGAGAGAAAAGGCATTATATAAAAGGGATAATTTCTCATTTGTTAAATGGACACAAGTAGCTTAGCATCATTTTTTATTTTTAATTTTCTCATTTCTTTATATTTTTATTTATTTATTCAGAAACAGTTGGGTATTTATAATACAAATATTTAGTAAAGATCAAATCAAATAATTAAATAAATGTAAATTTGAATTAATTTAGTAAATAAGTTATTATTAGAATATATAAGTTGTAAAGAAGTTAGATAAATTGAACTTTACATATTCCTCTTTCCTGACCCAAAAACCTTACAACAGCTAAGAGTAATTTGGAATGATTTATTATTGTTGTTACTCCTTCAGTGGACCGTAATAAAATTCGGCCTTTCTATGATAGGTTGATGCAGCCCGAAAGCAATTTTTTCCTGCACCTCGGAAATATTTTAAAGCCCCATTTCGGAGGTGTATTTTTTTTTTTATATAATTTCGGATATGGTGGTGTAGGAAGAAATTAAGGAGGTGCATGCAGAAATTTCCTAGTCGAAAAAGTGGTGTTAGTGGACTTTTGTGATTGGAAGCCCAAACTTAGGGAGAAGCTTGCGAGATAACGTGGAAGCCTACCGGTTTAGAAAAAATAAATCGTTAGATTTTGGCCATGAGATTGGACTGGAAAAGAAAAAAAAGAAGTAAAAAAGTGATTTATGCTTTTATCTTTTAAAAATAATTTTTATTTATGTTTTTAATATTCAAAAAATATTTTTGTTTTTAGTTGAAATTTTAAATTAAAAAAAAACAAATTATTAAATTTAATCAATTTTAGTAAAAATATTATAAAATGTTTATATATAATTTAAAATACATTTATATATATAAATTTTTATTTTATAATTAAAATATTTTTATTTTTGAAAGCACTCGAAACAATTTTTTTTTCTGCTTTCAGTTAATTTAGAAAAATAATTTTAGAAAAAATATTTTTTAAATTATAATCAAACTTATTTTTATTATTATTTTCTATGAAAATGAAAACAGAAAATACTAAAAACAAATGATATCTAAAGAGAATTATTAATATTAACATTCCAAGCGATTTTTTTTAATATGTAGAAATAATTTCTCTTGGAATTTCTCCTTCAACCACTCCATCTGGAGGTAAATTTTTGAATCTTGGATTGGATTTTCCACAAGTGTAACGTGGAGATGCAGAAAGAAATTATAGGAGTGAGGTAAAAATTCCCAAATCTAAAACTTCTCGTAGCCTATTTGCTTTACCCTTTTGAAAAGATAAATGAAGAGGATTGTTATTTGTTCACTCTCAACAATGAAGTTGACAAGTCATATATCACGTAGACATCAGTAATTAAAATATTACCCTCCTTCATTTTCGAACTTTATATGAGCCATTTCAATTTCATTGCAAATGAACACCGAAGAGTATCATTAATGAATTTTTCACGTTTCGTCTAACGTATAACCACACATACATATATTGAGTAATTTATCCACTATATTACTTATATATTACTAACAAATTTCCTATCTCGTAAGTAGTTAAGTTGAAAATTTGAAATATGACCTTACACTTTACTAGTTTCTTTGATATAATACCTAACTCACGTGTTCAAGGTATGGTTATTTTTTATTTTTAAAGTCATGATGAAGATATGGTGGTCCTTAACATCAAATGCCTAAGGCCCCGTTTTGGGTGGTTTTTGGTTTCTAGTTTTAAAATTTTTAAAAATAATAATTAGTTTTAGTTTTAAGTTTTCAAAATTTTAAAAACAACATTGTTTTTGTTTCCAAATTTAAAACATTGGTCTCAAATCTTAACCAAAACACTAGTTGAAGGTAACGACCGTTGAAGGTGACAGTCGATCATTGGCGATCGCTAGTCGGAGGTGTGGTTGGTGACCGTCGGTCGGAGACAGCTGCGGGTGACCGTTGGTCGAAGGTGACCGCCAGTCGGAGGTGACGACGCCGGTCAGAGGTGGCGGCCGGTGAGTGTCGATCGGAGGTGGCGGCCGGTGAGTGCCGGTCGGAGGTGGCAGCCGGTGATCGTCGATCGGAGGTGGCAGCTGGTGACCGTTGGTCGAAGGTAGCAGCCGGTGACCGTTGGTAAGAGGTGGCAACCGGTGATCATCGGTCGAAGGTGACGGCTGGTGACCACTAATCGGAGGTGGCGGCTAGTGACCGCCAATCGGAGGTGGCGACCGGTGATCGCCGGTCGAAGATCGGAGGTGGCGGTTGGTGACTGCCAATTGGAGGTGGCCGTTGGTAACAGCTGGTTGGAGGTGGCGATTGGTGACTGTCAATCGGAGGTGACGACCGGTGACTGCTAGTCGGAGGTGGGGGCTGGTGATTGCCGATCAAAGGTGATGACCGATGACCGTCGGAGTGGTGGTCGGTGACTTTTGTTCAGAGGTGATGGTCAATGATGACAAATGAAGTCAACTAATGAATTTAAATAAAAACAGAAACAGAAATCTAAAAACCAAATTTTATTGTTTTTAAAATTTAGTGAAAACTGTTTCGAAAATGAGTAAAAAACCAAAACAGAACTATTTTTGCCGAACAGGTTTCTGTTTTCAAAATACATTTCAAAACCAAAAACCAGAAACTCAGAACCACCCCGAACGGGACCTAAGAGGGTCATATAGCTCCCGGGCTTCTTAGTTCTCCCCTCAACTTTGACTCTCAAACCCACTATTTATTTTTCTTACTCTCACACACACACAAACAGTCTTCTCACTAAATAAATTTGACACATATATAATTATATAGTTTTATATTAATAAATAAATATAGCAGAATAAATATTTATAGAATTTAGTATTAAATCTAATATATATATATAAATAAAAGAATACTACTCTAATACCTATTTTTTAGTTGGAGAATGTTATTTTATGTACTTTTGGTGGTGGATCACCTACTAACTTACAAGTCATTTCTCTTTTAGTGTTCGTGAATAGGGAGCTATGTACCCCTAGTGGCCTCACGTCAACCAACCTACTTACTTACAAGTTACTTTCCACTCTTGAGTGTTCGTTGCTAGGGAGCTATGTACTATCGATTACCTAACGCCGACTCACCTACTTCATCACCCTTACATGTGTGTGATACGATGATCGAGCGTTTACTAAGACAACCACCTCTATAATCCCCTATTCTTATCCTATCTAAAGCCCCTTCGAATCTATGCCCCAACTACCTTATCATAATTGAATATCCCGCAACCATTGCACATTATATCTTATCTAAATTAGTGACATTCCCAAACCCTAAAATCACTTAATCATATTAAGATATCTGTATCCTAAGTTTTCCAGAATACTCATTCCCCTAACACCTATAAATACACCCCTTGCACTTAGAAAGGGCAACAAATTAATGTTCCCTAAACTTGATCCTCTCAATCTATATATACTCTTAGTTAATGTATACTCTCACTAGAGTTTACTTAGATTTGAGAATAGTACCTTATACCAATAATTTTGGACAAAATAGTTAACTACTTCATTTGTTAAAATAGATTAATTTAGAAATATTCTAGTAAATAACTATTTCTCCTATACATCATTTGTTCTTTCTTCTATCATTTATTATCATAATTTTTTGTTCTTCTTTTTCATATCTCATCTCGTCAGCATTAATTTTCAGATCCTAACCTCTCTCTTCTCTTATCAATATAGAATATTAATGTAATTATAAATAATAATTATGTATAATAATAATAATTTTAAACTTAACTTTCATATAATAGTTTATATCAAATGAAAAATTATTATTTTATTTTCAACTGAAAATAATTTAATTTTCAACTAGATTTCAATTTATGTTGATTTTCATAAAGTGTAAATCACATCAACATATAAATTATACGAACATAAATTATAATTTATAAAGTATTATTATATGTAATTATTATTTATAATTATATTATAAATATTATTTTATTACGTGAGAGAGTGAATATAGTTAAAAACTAGTTTTCAATGTATTTATTATGTGAGAGAGTGAATATAGTTAAAAAATATTAAAGATGATTTTAAAGACTTATTTACTTCCATTTTTAACTTTGCATTTTTTCATTTATATTCTCTCTTATTTTTACCACCATCACAATCACTACCCGTTGATTGTGAGAAAAGAAGAAGAAGATAGAAGTTAAAAAGGTAGAGTTAAAAATGAAAGTTAGTGTTTAATATCATATTTAATGCTTTTGAAATATATTTACTCTCTCACATAATAAATACATTCAAATTTGTAATGGAAACTAGTTTTTAAAGATTGTTAACATGTGCTTTGGCACACACACTATAGAAAAATCGTATTAAAAATAATCAATCCTAAACAAAATAACTAACAATCTCATTTGTTAAATTAATTTAGGGATATTCATGTAAATAATGATTTCTCTCTATACATTCACTAGTTCTCTCTTCTAACCTTTATTATCATAATTTTTTTCTCTCTCATATGTCACCAAAATTAATTTTTCAAACTTTCTTCTGTGTTATCAATGTAGAATATTATTAATATAATTATAAATAATAATTATGTATAATGATAATTGGCTTAAGTAAGTTTTTTGTCCCTAAAGTTTCACCAAAAACACTTTTGATCATTGAGATTCAAAAATATTTTTTTTTAGTTTTGAAATTAATTTGTTTTTGTATTAACGTTGTTAATTTACAAGTGCAAGTGTATTTGGTTGTGCTGGATGTAAAATTAAAAATTGAGAGGATTAGAGTTGAGAAGTAAAGTGATTCATGAGTAAAAAAACATGTTATCTGTCAGTAATAATTACTGTATTAGTTGGAGAAAAATGACTAAAAGTGATTCAGGGGCTAATTTTTTTTTTAATTGTAAGGACTAAAAGTGATTTTGGTGAAATGTTAAGGACAGAAAACTTTTGCAAGCCATGATAATTTAATAAAGTATAAAATATAAATTACATCAAAATACAAAGAGTTTAATTATTATGCATTGATAGTGTAAAAAGAGTTTTCTATGAATGTTTAATCACAACTCTCGTTTATATAACTTCTAAAAGATGAAGCATTATAGAGTGATAGTGTAAAAGAGTTGTACACTAATGTTCAGTCATAACTCTTTTCTTCATTTATATGACTTTATTAATTGGTAAAGTTAACAAATTTACCATAAATAAAAATATTGTAACTAAATGTCAATGTACTTTTTATACTATAGGTGCAAAAGTTTTTATAAATATAATTTATAAAGTATGTAAATATTTTATAAATTATTATTATACATAATTAATGCTTGTGAGAGGTGAGAGAAAAAAGTGAAAATAATAAATGCTTGTAAGAGAGGAGAGAGAATAATGTTTGAAAAATTAATGTTAGTTAAAGGGACGAGGAAAAAAAGTAACAAATAATAAATATTAAAAAATTATAATGAATAAATGTATAAAAGTGAAAAAATAAATGTTAGAAAAAGGATAATTAATTAGTGATGTATAAGAGAAATGTACAAGAATATCCTTAAATTAATTTATTCTAATAAATAAAATTATTAATTATTTTGTCCAAAAATGATTGATGTATACTAAAAAATTAGGTAGAAGTATATTAGTGTTTTTTACCTAGGACAACATATTTAATCCTACATTATTATTAAATTCAATTACCTTTTTATTTTTAATAATAATGTCATCAATACCATTAAATTTAATGTTACGGTTATTATTATTGATTTCTCTTAGTTAATTATCAATTATTTTTAATATATCCTTTCTTTATATATTTTTAAAATAAATCATGCAAAATTTTTTTAATGAAATTTAATTAATTACTTTTTATAGGGTTCAATTTTAAAGTTAATTTTTAGTTTTTTTTTATAAATTTTATAAAATACTTATTTTTAGTATTTTATTATAACAAAAAATGTGAATATTAATATTTTTAAGCATTTGAGAAGTCATTTATAAATATTTTTCTAAAAAATTTTTAAACTCTTTAAATATTACGTGAGATAAAATTGATTATTGTTAATATTTTTAAAAACCAAAAATTTAAATAATTTTATTCATTTATGTTATTTATTTTCAAAGTGGTTATTAAAAAAATGGAGAAGGTGGAAAAACTAAACCATAAATTTAATATTGAACCTTTTACAATAAGAAAAGAGTGACATATCAATATTATTCATTTAATTTTTATGTCTGGTTAAAATTATATCTTTTCATAAATAATATATTAGAGATTTGAAATTAAATAAAATAATTTGAATTATTTCTCCACATTGAAAATCCTATCAATCAAATATAAAATTATAAATTATTGCTAGCAGTTTTTGATATAATTTGTGAAGAACTCAACGTTATTGAAACCTGTCGAGTTATTGACTCAGTTAAGATAATCGTCAAATTAGTAGGTCCATTAGTTGAACTGATATAGATTAGGAATGTTCACTAGTTGAGTTGGGTTGTATAAGTAAACCCAAGTCCTAACCCAATCATAACTTATCAGGTTGAGTTGAGTTGTATTTTTTTTTTCCTCGTTAAACTCAACCCAACCAACCCATCATTAAACAAGTTGAGTTTAATTAGGTTAATTAGGTCACCATTTAAAAAGATATTTTTAAAAAATAAATTAAATGTTTAGAACTTTTTCTTTTATATATTTTTAGGATATTTTTTTAAAAGAATATAATATATCATTGTTGTAACATAAAAATAAACAATAAACTATTGACTTTGAGAGTGTTAAACTATTGACTGAGAGCTCATTATTGATTTTTTATCTACCAATAAACATTAGATAGTTGGAGTGAAGGTGTGCTCTTGCAGAGTGCTTACGCATGACAATTATCAATTAAATTATTAAAGATATTTTTTTTAATTTAAAATAATAATAAATAATAATATAATATTATTAATGGGTTGAGTCTCAAGTTCAATTCACTAAATCCATCACCCAACTCATAGGGGATTAGGTTTAATCGAATTGGGTTAGTTTTCACTGAATCTAAAAAAAAATCTAACCCAATTACTTTGGACTGAATTGGGTTGGTTGGGTCATCGAATCACCTAATCCAATGAACACTCATAATATATATTAAAAAATTATAAAAATATAATATTATTAACATAATTTAATTAATTCATACTCCAAATTTAAGTTCAACAGATTATTGCTTCAAGTTTAATTGCATAAATTAATAATTAATGAAAATTAATATTAAAAATTAATAAGATAACTTATAAATTTTAATAATTAGGCATGAAACCTTATATTAAATTTTGTTTGAATATCAGAATTTTATCAATTAAACTAGACTTGTTATTTTTTATCTATAAGCTACTAATTAATCACTGTGATTTGATGGCAAGTTAATCTATTAGTTATTTTTAAGTTTATGATTTAATTTTTAGATATGTTATTTTTAATTATTTTTCATTAAAAAATTGTTTTTTTAAAAGATAAGTTAAACCTTGTCAACTAAACTAGATTACTAGTTCAAGTATTCTAGTTATCAATACAACCAAGCCAACTAAGTCGATTAACTGAGTCATATTGAATTAATTGTACAAAAATTTAAAATGCAAATATTATATACTTATACTAATATTTTATAATCATGAATGAAATGATATGTAATATTTTGTACTTTGTTTCATACCACCCTAAACTATAAACTATTTGTGCATAAATTATATACACATACTATTATTAGGTGATTTTTACACAGATTGCCTAAAAAAAGAGGCTACAATATATGATTTAATGGTCACTCTATAATAAAAGAATTAATATCTTTAAGAATGTTTGATTAAGTCTCCTTAATATAAATAGAAACGAATCTTGTTATAATTGTTATTTTATCTTGTAAAATAGCAATAATAATAATAAAAAGAATATGGCAGTACTGGAATTCAACTTCATTGAGAGCCATTACATGTATCTACATCGCATTCTTTAATTTCCTTCTTATCTTTCATTTATAGCTTTTAATCATTTCTCCACTCCTAACTTCTTCCCAACTAAGATTTTTTATAAAAAAAGAAAATAAGAAGAATGAATGAATGAGGGAGGTTTCTTGTAACCAAATGACAACGATGGCCATTCGTTCATTGATGAATACAACTGGTCCCACGGTAAGCTCACGTGGATACTCTCCTCTCAATCAATCTTTCTATCACTGCTACCTTTGCTTACCATTAAAGAAAGGGTTTGGTTTGCCTTCACAGGGCATGCCAAATTAATTAGACCCATCTTCTTGCTCAGCATATTTGTATGTCACATAGGGTGTCAAAAATAAAGAGGAGTGTCCTACCCATTTTTTTATCATATTCTTCATTTATACTAATTTTATATTTTGATAAACAATTTATTATCACATGAACGATAATATCAAGGAATAGAGAGTTTTGTTCTTCACAAATATTATTAAGGTTACAAGGTGTAATAAATGAAAAAAAAAGTAATATAAAATAAAAATTAGAATTGTTTGATTGAGAAAAATTAATATAAAAAAGAAGAATTAATATGGATAATTTTCAAAGTAGTACTTGCATTATAATTTTTCACGTCAATTTTGAGTGAAAGAAATAAGTGAGATTCGATATTTTTTGGTATTACTTTTTTTATACTAAACTAGAAAATATTCCTCATTTTCCTGTATCAATAATTTTCCAACATATACTAAAAGTTATTATTCCTTGTGTATAAACAGTGGTGGATTGTGAAAAAAATATAAGAAAGTCAAATCTGTTATTTCAAGTGTTTGAAGAATAGTTTGAGTAAACATATAGGAAGTTATGGGATTCATTAAATAATAAATTAAACCTAAAAAAATGTCATTTTAATAATTTTTAAGATCTTGTCTTAAGAAAAGTGTGTTAAAAGATTATGTTTATAATATTTAAGAAGAAAAGAAAGAAAATGAAATGGGAATGGAAGAATAGATAGAGAGAGAGGGTGACTAGGGAAAATTTGAAAAGCAAACACAATATGAACAGACCCTTGACACAGGGTTAAATGGGGGTCGGTTTGGCATTAAATGTAGCAACCAACAACTAGCTGCACCCATTAATTGCTACCATGTAATGGCTGAAACTAATTACTTGCTCTCTAAATATTTCCTTCGAGAATTGAGCTCTCCTAAACAACGAGTAGTATGTAGTATGATATGTTGTTGTGGTCATCCCTTACATCAGTTTATCAGAATATATAACACCCTTTGCTCCAATCACTTCCTATTGTTCATTCCACAAACTATACAGTTTCAAATCTATGCAACAAGGCTCTTTCTGCATGAGACATCATCTCTCTTAAACCCCCTCTTCAGTCAAAACTCCCAATCATACTATTCCCATTTCACCACTCACACTTTTCTCTCCCTCTTATTCTTCCTTTTCAATATAACTTCCTCATATACACACATACCCTCCCTCAATAGATTCACTTTTGAATTTGCTTGCTACCTGCTACCCTTTTTTCTCTTTTGCTAGATCAGATTATCAGTGCCAAAAAGGTCCTTTGGAGTTTGGACCATATTGTCTTGAAGCCTAAAAGGTTTGGAAAAAAGTACTGATGAGAAACTCTGAAGCAACAACACATGTGGGGATGGAGATAGAAGCAACTAGGCCTTCAGGAATTGGTTCAACCCTACCAGGGTTGAGTCCTTTGAGTGAGACCCTTTGGAGGGAAAAGGCCAACACAGAGATCATTGGAGATGTCTCAGCAAGACTCACATGGAAGGATCTCACTGTGATGGTAACCCTTAGCAACGGTGAAACACAAAATGTTTTGGAAGGTTTAACTGGTTATGCTGAACCAGGAACCTTCACTGCTCTCATGGGGCCCTCAGGTTCAGGAAAATCTACTCTACTTGATGCACTTTCTAGTCGTCTAGCTGCAAATGCCTTCCTCTCAGGCACCATCCTCCTTAATGGACGCAAGGCCAAACTCTCTTTTGGCACTGCTGTAAGTATTTTTTCCTTTTTTGCCTTGACGTGATATACTGTCTTTGGTAGATGTGTTAAAGTTAATATATATATATATATATATATATATATATATATATTATGTATATATATATATATATATATGTTTATATATATATGTATGTATTTATATGTAGGAGCTTTGTTTTATATCCTCTTAGATATATTTTGAAGAAAAGGAAACTCTATGGTATCATTAGAAATTTAAAAGTCTCTTCTTGTTTCTTCTTTTTTTGTCCAAACTCCAATTATTGGCCTGAGAAGCAACCAAATTAAAAGTCAGATTTTTCCGAGTACTGTAGCAACTCTCAAGAAAAATAGAACAGAAGTTGCAGAACAAAACAAAAGGTTTTAATTTCAACAGTGGAACAAAATGTTTCATTCTCTTCTGCCTATGTAGTAAATGCTACTAAATGCTACCTGGTTGTGTCTATGTTTCATTGGAAGAATATAGTGAGTGGAAGATAACGCTTACTTTCGTCACCATTGTCTACTTTAAGATGTGTTTGGTTTTGAACTTTAAAAAGTAAATATGGTTTGTTTGTTTTAATCATACCTGATACAGAGACTAATAGATTTTATAGCGGAAAAGCATAGACTAACAGACTACTTATTTTTCCATGTCATGTTTTAACTTAGAAGCACAATATTATGGTATTTTTGGAAAGGGGTTTTGTTGGATCCTAACATGGTTTATTATGTGTTGCGAACTGAAATAGGCTTATGTGACACAAGATGACAACTTGATTGGTACCCTAACAGTGAGAGAAACAATTTCATATTCAGCACGTTTGCGTTTGCCGGATAACATGCCATGGGCAGATAAGAGGGCATTGGTTGAGAGCACCATAGTGGCAATGGGACTTCAAGATTGTGCTGACACAGTTATTGGAAATTGGCATTTACGAGGGATCAGTGGTGGGGAGAAAAGAAGGGTTAGCATTGCATTGGAAATCTTGATGAGGCCAAGGTTACTTTTCCTTGATGAGCCAACTAGTGGACTTGACAGGTTGTTACATATCACTTTATGTGCATTTAATTTCCTTGTCCTAATGCTTTGCATCCACATTTTTATTTAATTAACCTCTCTACCGAATACGTATATGTAACTGTGTCACATAATTGTGCATTTATAGTGATTGACATTTATGTAGCTGAAAAAAGCTTAGTCATCTACGGTTAATCTTAATTTCTCCCCCTAACTGCAACCTTTGGTATGTGTGTGTTTTTTGGGTATAATTTAGTTTATTGGTTTTGTTATCGGGCATAGTACACTGTCATCAATGCTAGATTTTAAAAATTTACGTGAAAATTTATTATAAATAAAAGAATAAATATTAAATATTTTTAAATTTTGATAATTAAGAAAACATGAGCCTAGATATTGCTTTATATTTTCATATATTTGGCTTTCAAAAATATCAATTATACAAATTATCATATTAAATAATCCTTTTTATAAATAAAGTTTTCCTTATTAAGAGTTTGATTGTGGTAGTAAATTCATTGAAGTATGTAGGTGAGATAATAAATGAGAATACTATTGGAAAATATATTTGATGTTTTTTTTTTAATTTTTAAGAGTGTAAATATTTGAAAACAATTAAAATAAAAAAAAATTATGAGATAGACATGTTTTAACAACGTCCTAGATTGCACAGTAAACAAAAACCATTTTGATTAAAGGAGCGTCAAGTCGGTACTTAATAGATAGGCTAGAGAATTCTCTTTTGAAGTACTATATTTTGTCTTTTCTGCTGTTACTTTTGGTAGCTATTTATTGATTTATTGATGTGTGCTTGTCAAGTAGGCGTTTCTATTGGATAATTTCTTTAATAAGAAAATTTCTACATATTTTCGGAAAAGAAAAACGTGGTGCAATAAATAACGGGCCATGCACTGTCTCTATACATTATTTATTTTAAAATTTCTTATTTATCTCTATATGAAAATGTAGAAGGAAATATATTCAACTTTTCACTGAATACTTTTTTGAATAATTTGGAATTTATTCCTTCGTCTTTTTGTTGTTTTACATGGTTACAACGTCCATTTGTATGCATCATCTAAAGGGGAGTTACAATATTCTATAAATAATATTGCTAAAGGAGAATGTTTGGTTTGTGATGTGTCTTATTGATAAAATTTGTAAAGCAGAAACATCTTTTTTTGCTGAACTCATATCTTGATTGTTTTTGGAATTTTATCTTTGTGGCAGTGCTTCAGCATTCTTTGTGACCCAGACACTACGTGCCTTGGCAAGGGATGGCAGAACCGTGATAGCCTCTATTCATCAGCCTAGCAGTGAAGTGTTTGAACTATTTGACCAATTGTACTTGCTTTCTAGTGGCAAAACTGTTTATTTTGGTCAAGCTTCTGAGGCATATGAGGTTAAATTCATTTCTCACTTTTTTTCTCTTTTTTGCCAAGTTTCTAAAATGTACTACGATTGTAAGGAAATGGAGCTTTTTTGTGATTCTTGCAAGTGTTGTCTGCAGTTTTTTGCACAAGCTGGCTTTCCATGTCCTGCTTTGAGGAACCCTTCTGATCATTTCCTCAGGTGCATCAATTCTGACTTTGACAAAGTCAAGGCTACCCTTAAAGGATCCATGAAACTCAGGGTATTCACTTTTTCTGCTTTATGACTTAATTTTACAGTACTATATATATAGTCATAAATTACTAGTCATTTTCTTATCTTCAAAATGTACCATTGAATATATTTTTTGTTGTAAAGTTTTATCCGTAGTTTTTTAAAGTCTTTTTGAAAGGTGGGTAGGTGTGGGGTGAGTTTCTTACAGTACTATTAATTGCAACACTAGTTTCAAATTTTAATTTCTGCTTTTCATAAATTATTTTATAACAAAATGTCTATTCTAATATTTTGTTGGAATCTTTGCCCTCTAGTTTGAGGGAAGTGATGATCCTTTGGGCAGGATCTCTACTGCTGAAGCTATCAGAACTCTTATAGACTACTACCGTACTTCTCAGCACTCTTACGCAGCAAGACAAAAAGTGGATGAGATATCCAAAGTTGTAAGTGATTTTCAATGGTTACCTTATTGATGAAAAATAACCAAATTTAAGAAGAGTTTAATTGATATATACAGTTAGTGTAAAAGATTTTATACTGACATTGAATGATGACTTGATTTATGTGATTTTTAAAATACTAATGAGTAAAATCAATAAATTTATTATAAATGGAGGATTATGGTTGAATGTGTAAATAAACCCATTTAAGAATGATGGAATATATATTATGTATCCTCCTTTTCTGGAGTATATATAAATTCTCCAGTGAAGTGATCTTAAGAGTAATGCCTTCTGCAGAAGGGAACAGTGCTTGAAGCTGGAGGAAGTGAGGCCAGTTTCTTGATGCAGTCATACACGTTAACCAAGCGTTCCTTCATCAACATGTCAAGGGACTTTGGCTACTACTGGCTTAGGCTTGTTATCTACATTGTGGTCACTATCTGTATTGGAAGCATTTATTTGAATGTTGGGACAGGCTACAACTCTATTCTGGTACTTCTATTTGTTATTTGAAAGCAATTTGAAGTTATTGATCAGTTTGGCAAGAAAGTTGGCTTTCTTGTAGTTCATGTGTTTTCTTTTGCTTCCAGGCTAGGGGTTCTTGCGCATCTTTCGTCTTTGGTTTTGTTACTTTCATGTCAATTGGTGGATTCCCTTCATTTGTTGAAGACATGAAGGTAAATGTTTTGTGCCCCTTATGCAGCCTCTAATAACGAGTATTGTTATCATGTAGTAGCAAATCAGACATTTTCTATTATTTCAACCACAGGTTTTCCAAAGGGAGAGGCTAAATGGTCACTATGGTGTCACTGCATTTGTCATCAGCAATACATTATCTGCAATGCCCTTTCTGATTTTGATCACCTTTCTCTCTGGAACCATTTGTTACTTCATGGTTCGGCTACACCCTGGCTTTTGGCACTACCTCTTCTTTGTGTTGTGCCTTTATGCCAGTGTCACAGTGGTTGAAAGCTTAATGATGGCAATTGCTAGCATTGTACCCAACTTCCTCATGGGCATTATTATTGGAGCTGGCATTCAGGTATGGATGTTACTCCCCATAAGGCCATGACCTGAACACATGTGCATTAATTTACAGCCGTCCTAATCAATACCATCTTTTCTTTTTAAAGGGACAAAACTTAAATGTGGTCTCACGAGTGCCTTTAGTACCATTTTTCAATGAAAATTGAAGTTTCACCTCGATAATGTTGACATTTATGGTATCTTTCATTACATGGATTACGTACCGAGTTCTGTAAAACTAATTTTAATTACAGAACAACATAAAAAATACTTGTAGAGTTGCATCTATCTTTTGTTCTTCACCAAAGTACTTGTATGCCATGTTGAATAAGTACTACTAGTTAAAACTTGGGAATGAAAATTTTGTGTCTATATTCACAAATAGTGATTACTCTTTTCACCTATTTAAGGCCTATGAAGAGAGAGACAAACAATATTTTCACGTGACACAATCATGTGAAAATTCAGTACTGAGAGGAATCATTATGTAAAACCTGAGCTTTGCTCCACAATAATATGTTAAGTAGTCCACTGGACTTGTTCATACATTCATACCTTGTTAACTGACTAGTTTTTTTCTCCTATTTTTCAAATTTCAGGGCATATTCATGTTGGTGTCAGGATACTTTAGGCTCCCACATGATATCCCAAAGCCAGTATGGCGCTACCCAATGTCATACATCAGTTTCCACTTCTGGGCACTACAGGTAATTTATATAACTGGCACAGGTCAATTTTGGAAAGCCATGTGTGTGCAGTTATTGCATCTAAGTTTGATGATGATAAAAACAATGAAAACTCTTTCAGGGCCAGTACCAAAATGATTTGAGGGGCTTGCTTTTTGACAACCAGACACCAGATCTACCAAAAATACCTGGTGAATATATTTTAGAAAAAGTGTTCCAAATTGATGTCAACAGATCAAAGTGGATAAACTTGAGTGTGATCTTCAGCATGATTGTGATCTACCGTATCATTTTCTTCATCATGATCAAAATCAATGAGGATGTGACACCATGGGTCAGAGGGTACATGGCTAGGAGAAGAATGCAGCAGAAGAGTGGAACCCAGAACACAACTATTGCACCTGATGTTCTCACTCAGTCACCATCTCTTAGAACCTATGTTTCTCCTCAATCAAAATGAAGTCATCAAAGTTTGACTAAGTAGTAACGGAGCTTTCATTGTCAAATAGGATAGATATATATATAACTTAAAAAAATTCTTATTATTTTTATACATTATTGGTCTTATAACAGTGTTGTTGTTGACAGTACTCTGAGATTCCCTAAGAATGGGACGAGTAATATGAAATTCTGGAATGCTTTATTATGAAGTCTTCAATGTCTTTGTTTATAATTTTTATTACAAAATCCACGTTATGTATTATTAGAAAATGTTATGCTCTTTATATGTCTATGTCTAGAATGTTAGAAAATAAATAAAAAGAATAAGAGAAATAAGAAGATTTACATTCTTACCACCTTTTGATCACATGATTTGTCACTTGTTTATACTAGAATAACCTATTATTACATAATAACATAACATAGTAATGTTTTAATTAAGATTAATACACACAATAAATTTCTTTTAAACATATAATGTATGACTCTTTAACTTATAATTTATTTCTAATTATTATTTCAAACATCCTTTCTTAATTAGAAAACTCCTAATAATTTGTTTCTAAGTTTTGCTCTAATCTACTAAAATATTTTGATTTAAGTGGTTTGGTAAAGATATTTGCAATTTGATCTTGTATCTTTACATAAGCTATCTCCTCTTCCTTCTTGACAATACATTCTTTAATGAAATGATACTTTGTGTCTATGTGCTTGCTCCACGTATGAAACACCAAATTCTTTGCGAGTTCTAAGGCAGATTTATTATCAACATAAATCTTTGTACTTTCTTCTTTATTCATATTAAGCTTTTTCAACAATCTTGTTAACCAGATAGCATGACATGTGCAAAAGGTTACTACCATATACTTGATCTCACAAGTAGACAATGTAACAATGACTTATTTTTTAGAATTTCAAGTAAAAGCACAATCACCCATAAAAAATACAAAACCACTAGTGTTTTTTCTATCATCAACATCTCCCGCAAAATCACTATCACAAAACCCCATAAGATTAAAGTCATTAGTAGGTGAATACAATAAGCCATAGTCAATTGTATCTTTTAAATAACGAAGAATTCTTCTTGCAGCCTTCATATGAGTAAATGTAGTAGACTCTATAAAACGACATACAACTCCAACAACATAAACAATATCCGGCCTTGTACATGTTAAATACCTAAAGTTTCCTACAAGACTCTTGAATAGAGTACAATCTTCCTTCTCTTCACCATCAAACTTTGACAATTTTAATTTTCCTTCCATGGGTGTATTCATCGGGTTACAATAAAACATTTTGAATTTCTCCAACACCTTTTTTACATAGCTTTCTTGAGAAACAAAAATTTAATTCTCGATTTGCTTCACTTCTAATCCCAAGTAATAAGACATAAGTCCCATATTTGTCATCTCAGATCCACAAGACATTTTCTTCTTGAAATCTTCAAATAAATTTGGGTTATTGCCAGTAAATATTAAATCATCCACATAAAGACAAACAAAGAGAATATCACCATTTTCAAAATTGTTAACATATAAAACATACTCATATTGACAACGGGAAAATCCATTGTCTTCAAAGTACTTGTCAATGTGGCTATTTCACGCCCTTGGTGCTTGCTTTAAGCCATGCAACGTCTTCTTCAATTTTAAAATTTTTTTCTCTTCATCTTTGACAACAAAACTAATTGGTTGCTCAACATAGACATCATCCTCAAAATAACCATTTAGAAAAACCGACTTAACATCAAGTTGGAAAATTTTCCACTCCATTTGAGCTTCTAAAGAGATAAGAAGACAAATTGTCTCCATATAAGCAACCGGTGCATACACTTCATCATAATTAACTCTATGTTGTTGTTTATACCATTTCACAACTAATCTTGCTTTGTATCTTTCCACCTCCCCTTTTGCATTCTTCTTAATTTTGAACACTCACTTGACTCCAATTGCTTCATGACCTTTAGGAAGTTTTGACAACTCCCAAGTATCATTCTTCTTGATAGCATTAATTTCTTCTTCCATTGCTTGTCTCCACCTTTTATCTTTCATAGCTTCATCAAAGCTTAAAGATTCACTGTCAACAAAGAGACAAAAGAAATAATTTATAATTTCAGTTTTATTATAAATCTCTTCAAGGCTTCTTATTTTTCTCAGTCTTTCGCTTGAGCTCCCTTCAGAAGATGAGACTTCATAAATTGAAGTAGTTGGTGAAAGAGGTGGAGTAGAAAACTCATTTTGTGGTACATCTTCTTGATCAATTTCTTTAAAATAGGGAAAGAAATCATAATTTTTTTCTTTTTTCTCCCAATTCCATGTCTGTTCTTCATCAAATTCTACATCCCTGCTTACAATAATCTTCCCATTGTTTGGATTCTACAATTTGTAGCCCTTTGAATTTGCATCATAGCCAATGAACATATGCTTCATACTTCTATCATCAAGTTTGGTTCTTCCTTGGTAGGGTACATGAGCAAATGCAATCCTCCTAAAGACTCTAAGGTGATCAACTTTTGGCTTCACTTCACTCCATGCTTTTTGAGGTGTTTGACCTTTGACATTCTTTGTAAGAGAACGGTTGGACAAATAAACTGCACAATAAACAATTTCAGCCCAAAATTCCTTGGGCATAGACTTAACTTTCAACATATATCTAGCCATATTCAAAATTGTTCTATTTTTCTCTCTACCACCTCATTTTGTTGTGGAGTTCTAGGAACCGTTAAAGGCCGACGAATCCCATCATATTTACAAAACTCATTGAATTCTTTTGATGTGAATTTGCCACCTCTATTGGAACTTAAAGTTTTGATTACATAATCACTCTCTTTCTCAATAAGGGCTTTAAAATTTTTAAACTTACAAATGCTTCAAATTTTGGTTTCAAAAAATACACCCAAGTCTTCCTACTAAAATCATCTATAAAGAGCAAAAAGTATTTATTTTTACCAAAGGAAGGAGATCAATTGGACCATACACGTCCGTGTGTACAAGTTGGAGAGACTCCTTTGCTATTGATTCAACTTCTTTACGAAAACTTCTTCTTGCATGTTTTCCAAGGAGACATGCTTCACACAACTGATTAGGATGATTGATTTGAGTCATCCTTTTCACCCTCTTCTAATCTCCTAAGGTCTTGAGTGCTCCAAAATTCAAGTGACCAAACCTTATATGCCAACACCATGCTACATCTTTTATGCTAGTCTTCAAGCATTTTGCTTCATTGGTCTTTATGTTAAAAGTAAACATTCTATTTCTTGACATAAAAACCTTAGCAATTAAATTAGCATTTTAGTCTTTAAGCCATAAACAATTATCTTTATGATAACTTCATATCCTTTCTCAACAAGTTGTCCCAAACTCAAAATATTACTTTTTAGTTTAGGAACATAATAAACATCATTGATTAATTTGTGAGCATCATTTTGTAAGGAAATTAAAATAGTACATTTCCCTTGGATTTGTACCTTAGAAGAATCACCAAAGAAAACATTTCCCTTCACCGTCTCTTTAAGCTCCACAAATTTTTCTTTATAGCCACACATGTGATTGCTTGCTCCATTGTCAAGATACAGCAAACAATTATCATAACCTTCTTCATTGTTAAGTGCTAGCAATAATGTTGACTCTTCACCTTCTTCTTTATCATAACAAGATTGATCATTTCTTCTACATTAATTCTACATTCTCAAGAAAAATGACCATACTTATGTCAATTGTAACATTCAACATTTGATTTATCATACTTCCGTTCATTTGTTCTTCCATGATTGCCTTTCCCTTTTCCTCCTCTTCTTCCACGACCTCTGGTTTGTTGATAACTTCTTTCATTGTTATCAAAATTGTCATGATCTCGTCTTGCTCTTCCTCTTCCATGGCCACGTCCACGTCCTCTTCCATGACCACGTCCTCTTTGACTTTTTTTTTTCCATTTTCTTTCAAAGAAACTTTTCCTTTTAAGACTTGCTCTAAAGGCTCATCATGTCTTCTTTTGAACCTTTCTTCATATGCTTGATGGGAACCTAATAATTGATTCACAGTCATTGATTCCAAATCTTTTGATTCTTCAATTGTACAAACCACAAAATCATATTTTGCAGTTAAAGAACGAAACATTGTTTCTACAACACGAACATCTTTCATGTTCTCTCCATAACATCTCATTTGGTTCATGACCGTCATCACCCTATTGCCAAAATCTGAAATTCACTCAGACTCCTTCATATGCAAGGATTCAAACTCTCCACGAAGATTTTGTAGGCGTACCTTGTTCATCTTATCAACACCTTCAAGGGAAGTTCTCAAATCTCCCAAGCTTCCTTAGAGGTGTCTGCATTTGACACCATTTCAAACATAACTTCATTTAAGCCTTGACAGATGAAAGTAAGTGCCTATTGATCCTTCTTCTTCATCGTCATCAAAATCTCCCTCTCATTGGGTTGTAGAGTATCCTCATTTTCACGTTGGATATAATATTTCTCCACAATATCCCATGCATCTTGGGAACCTAGTAAGACTTTCATTCGACGACACCAATTATCATAATTTTTATTGGTTAGACGAGGAAATTGAAACAAGTTCAAGGCATTATTGTTTGCCATATCTTAACTCACCAAGTGTTTCATTCTTACCTCAGTAGGTGTTTCACTCTGTTTTTCTTTTCCACTTTTTAGAATCGTAGCTCTGATACCACTTTGTTAGAAAATAAAACAGATGAATAAGAGAAATAGGGAGATTCACATTTCCTGACACTATCTGATTACATGACTTGACACTCATCTATAATAGAGTAATCGACTATTACGTAATAACATCACATAAAAACAAACAATGAGGTAACGTCTTACTTAAGAGTAATTACATATAATAAATTTCTTTTAAGCATATAAAGTATGACCCTTCAACTCACCATTTATTTTAATATAAAATGACTATTATTTATCTATCATTTTTGTGCTGAACTCCATCAAATGAGCATGAGAGTCATAGTTAAATTTCTAATATTTCTTAATCTTAATGAAGAAATATAATAAGTGAATTTCAAACTATTTATAAAATTTCTATAAATTTTCTTTTAAAATTTTTAATTCCTGAGTTTATATTTTTTATAACAATAAAAGTTATAGTGAACATAAATGGTTAAATATTAAATAATAAATAATATATGATTTATCAGTTATATGTTATTGAATATATTCATTTCTATTCCATATAAAATTTTTCACACATGTATTCCAGTAATCTTATTAAAGGTGCTTAGTGGATACTCATTATAATAGTTCTGATCTTAGGCCACTGAAGGTTGTTTTTATTATTTTTTTCTAACATGAAAATTTAGTCAAGAGGATGTTTTATTCTTTAAACCTTATTCAAATTCATGACAGACTTCAGTCATTAATTATTCCCATGCATATAAAGTCCTTTTTTTACTGAATTCAGATATGAATCCTATTAAGTATTAATGCACTGCTTGACCTCTTTTTAACATTCATTTTTTATCTATTATATATAAAAATTGAGATGTGAATTCTTAAGACGTTCACGAAACTTCACGTAAATAGATTTGACACATTTATTCATTGATGTAATGCCTTTTTAATATAAATATTGCAAATAACTAATTTTCCTGTTCCTTATTTATTTCTTTTATTTTTTTTGTCAAGGTATTTATTTTTATCTTCACTTTTACTTTTATTAGCCCTGAACTAGATTTGGTTTTCATTTCATTTTATATATCTTTTTACTTTTCATAAATTTGTTTGGGCGAAATAAAAAAATGGTCGTGCTTCTATTATTTTTTAGTTTTATTTGAACCATTTCCATCATCCTAGATTCTAAATTTAAAAATAAATTGAGAAAAAAAAAAAACTTCTACTGAGTTTAAAGGTCTATTTGGTACCACAAGATATGATATGATAGGAACAAGATATATAGATGAGTTGAATAGATACAATATAGAATAATAACAAAATAAACTTCTATCTTATTCTATGCTTGAAGCATATCAGAATAAGAAAATATATATATATGATTATTTTATTTTATCATACATTTGAGATAAATAGATTATGGTAGGATAAGATATAAAAAATATTAAAATGACAAAATTACCCATTATAAATTTAAATATAATTTTATAGTAAATATAATTTAAGTTATTTTTTTGCTTTTCAATAAGTACACATAAATAAAAATTTATTTTTTATTAAAAAATATTAAATTTATTTTACAAAAAATAAAATTGTTAGCAAGTTTTATAGAATAAGGGTTTACATTTGTTTGAATATCTTTTGTTGAAGTCCAAGAAAATAGGACAACAACTAACCTAAAATCTGTCTTCATCGTTACCACTTTCTTTTAATGTCAAATAAGTTATTTCTCTGTTGCACCCTCCCATTACCCTCACCTCACTCTCTCCACAATCCCTATGTCGTTTTCGCAAAATCTCAAGCACCCTCTCTGAAGGAATCGCCACTGTTGCCACAGAACCTTTTGTGTCGTAGTTGGCCTTGATGAGTCCCATAAAGGCATAGACATCTAGGTGGAGGCACTGAAGCAGTAAGGTGCGATGGAAATGTTTGTGTACCTTGACGACACTTATATAGAGAAATAAAAATATGAGAAGGAAAAAAATGTGAGAAAGAAAAACGATGAAAGAAAGAGTGAAGAGAGAAAAAGGGAGGGAAGAAACTCACCGGAGACTGAGAGGTGTGACTATGAGAATGGAATGGTAAGTGTAGGAAGAGTTGTGCTCGAGAAAGAAGATGAGAAAACAAATGGAAAAGTAAAAAATAATCATCTTATCCTTTCACGTTCTAACTTAGCTCGTATTTAGGATAAAAATTACACTAGACGATAGGATTGAATAAGCTGATAAGATATACTTAATCTATTGTATTGGTTCAACAAGCACTTGATATAAGATAAGATAGGAAAAAATTATCGTATCATGTTCCTTATGCGGTCCACCAAACAAGCCTTAAGAACTTATATCTTATACAAATCATAGTGCATTGTGCAATACATGTATTATGATATAAAAGATTAACAAAAATCTAATAAATTAAAAATTTTTTTAATTAAAACTTCTTAATCATTCTTTAAGATATAAAAATTAAATGAAATGATATGTACTCATTAATTAAAAAGTTCCAGAAAACGAACCTTTTAGAATTTTGTAACTCAGCAACATCTTTTTTTGAGACGGAGAGTTATAGTGAGGTTGATTTGTCATTTTAGTTAGCTGAAATGATTTCAGTTTTAGAGTGTGTTTGGTTTGTTATTTCAGCTAGCTAAAAGTTGAAAAACTAGCTAAAATGATTTCAGCTTCATTTGAAGTTTTTTTAGGAGCTACTAGTTTTTTAAAAAACGTTACTCCAAGTAGGGATGATAAATAAATCGGTATCCATGGGTAATTCCTGAACCCTTCTCGAAGTTGACGGTGAATCCATGGTTTGACTGGGCACAGTTACGGATAAGAGAAATACCTTATTTGTTAAGTTGGGGATGAAGATATACATACCATCTCATCTCATAGCCGTACCCGTCCCGTCCTTGTACCCGCTTCACCTAGCTCTTATTTCAATGACTAAAATATTTATTTGTCTTAAAAGAAGAAAAAGTTTGACATTTAATTAACAAATTACAAATTTTGCATTTATCAAATAACTTTTGAATTAATATAATTTTATTCAAACAAATTATTTTCTACTAAATATTACTATAATATTTTTTGCGGGTATGGAACGGGTATGAGTATACCCGATACCAACGGGGATGGGGATGAGAACATAAATCTGATACCTACTGGGAATGAGGACGAGGATGAGTTTCATAATCGAGAATAAGAATCAGAATGTCATAGAAATAAAATCGGGGTAAACATGTAAAAATAAGTGGGAGACAATGCATTAATTACTGAGGGTAAAAATGTAAAAATAAAATTGGCTAGTAGCTGAAAATAAAAGTCTTTTGGAAAAACTAATTGGAATATTTTTTTTAAATTAGTAGCTCCTAAAAAAGCTCCTAGATTTTTGTTATCCAAACAAAGTTGAAAGCATTTAATCTAGCTTTTCGACTAGTTTTGCCAAATACATCTAACTGAAGAAAATATAGGTGAAATTGTAGCTAAAATGATTTCAAGTGTATTTGGATAGCAAAAATTTATGAGTTACTAACTTTTTCAAAAAAGCTACTCCAAAAGATATTTTATTTTTAGCTACTAGATGATTTTATTTTTACATGTTTACCCCCTTTGTTAATTAATGCATTGTCTCCCACTAATTATCTCTCTTCACATTATAAAATCTTTCTATGATTCATTTCTCTCTCATTTACTAAAGTAATTATAGTAATTTACAATATAAATATACAATTATATTTAAAATTTATATATTTAATTATAAAAATTATAATTTAAATATTAATTATAGTAATTTGTTAGTTAAATATATAATTACATAATTTTATAATTTAAATATGTAATTATAATCAAATATGTTTTTATAGAAATTTTAATTTAAATATATAATTATAATAATTTATAATTTAAATATATAATTATAATAATTTATAATTTAAATGTATAATTATAATAATTTATAATTTAAATATATAATTATAATAATTTATAATTTAAATGTATAATTATAATAATTTATAATTTAAATATATAATTATAATAATTTATAATTTAAATATATAATCAATTTATATTATTAAAATATATTATATTATTTTAAATATCTCATTATTGATCTAATAATTAATGATGTCCTTATTTATCATTTTTTTTAATTTTTAGCTAGTTGATCGATTAGTTTTATCAAACACTTACAACTAGTTTTTTTTAGTTTTTAGCTTACACCTAACTTTTCAACTAATTTTACTAAACACAATCTTAAATACAAAGTTATGAGTTTTTTTAAGTAGGTACTAATTGATTTTTCTTTACAATTTTATCTATCATCAATTAGAGGGAGAACTATTTTTTATTGACACACATTTAACGAATCATTCTCTTTTAAGTAAATAATCATAAATCTAGTTCTTGAAATTAACAAAATGTTAAATTTTATAAAAAGTATTTTAAAAATTATATAAATAATGAATTATATATAACTTTTAAACATAAGAAAATGATTTTTAAAATTGTAAATTATAAAATTGATGTGATCCTTTTGTTAATGGGTGTCATGTATCTTTATTAGAGCATCACCATTAAAAAAAATATTTAAGTTCTTAAATGTCTTGTGACTAATATAAGGTTATCAAATGTGAGTTAAACAATTCTGTCACAATTGCAGTGTTGAAGAAACTCTTAGAAAAAAAAAAAGCTGAACTGACTCATTTAGCTGAATAAGTATTGAAAAAATTTAGATACAGTGCCATAGATACTGTTGATGCTAATATATAATAGGGATAGAGTTTTAATGTTCGAAAATATTTAATGTGTTTCTTATTTCAAATTTAACAGGAGAATAACATTAACAGTAGCTATGTAAATTTGATCCTAATCCATTTTAGCGAAACTAGGCAACAACACTTATAAACCAAATGCCCATGGACTTGTGTTTCTTATAAAAATTAAAAGCACAACTACCGTAATTATGCAAGCAACAACCCACCATCTTCGGCCACTACCTCAACCACCATAGTCTATAATAATAATACTATGTTTGTTTATACCAATGTACATTTGTATTCTTCATTTGTTTTTACGTTGGACCAATCTTTTTTCTACTCTTTTTGTTTTGACCCATTTAAGGCCTCATGCTCGTATGTTCCCTATACTGCTGATATATTCTGGGCACTACCCACCTTTGCTTTCTCGTTGCTCGTTGCAGCGTAAAGGCTTCAGCCTCTTTTCCGCCTATTCCAATTTCTAACTCATTTTGATTATTATTTTACTTGAAAAAATTGTCATAATTGTAAAGGAGTACGTGTTCATGACGTGTGTATATATATATATATATTCTACAGTGTCATTCTTCCTTTTAAAGGCAGTTGGTGGGCAATTCATTCTTCTTTTAAAAATTTACTTCAAGAAAGTTATTTTTAAAGAATTAATTGTGTGAATATTTTAGTATTTAAAATTAAAAAAAATCGTTTGGTTAATTTTTTTAAAATAATTTAAAAATTTTAATTTTTTAGTTTTTAAAAACTAAAAAAAATTTCATTTTTGTATTTTTGTTTTAAAAATTTAAAATATAAAAAAAAATAATTTTCATTTATAAATATAAACAAATTTTCTTATTTTTATGTCTTCAAAATAATTTTCAAATAATATTTATCAAACAAATTTAAATCTGTTCTTCTGAAAAACAATTGTTGAAAATTATGTTTTGAAACTTTTTCAAAAACTAAAAACTAAAGCAAATCAATCATCAAGTTCTACATTTTTCACTTTTAAAAACTAGTTTTCAAAATAAGATTAATGCAATTGGAGAAATGAGTCTTTCATTGTTGTAAAAATGTAGGACTTGTTGCTTTGGTTTTATATTTTAGTTTTTGAAAACAGTTTTCAAGAATAATTTTTTAAAACTGTTTTTGGAAGAAAAAAAAATTTGTTTGACAAGTTTTATTTGAAAACTGTTTTAAAGATATAAAAATGGAAAAACTTGTTTATATTTATTAGAATTTCATTAATAAAAAACAAAAAACAACATATTCTAATTGTATTTTGAGTTTTCAAAACAAAAATAGAAAACTGAAAAACAAAATTACTTTTAGCTGTTTCTGTGTTTTTAAGTTTTAAAAACTAAAAAACCATAACTGTTTTCGGAAACTATTTTAAAAAAATGCTACCTAAACAAATTTTTTAGTTTTTCAAAATTAAAATATTAAAGCAATTTTATAAAATTGTTAACATATTTTCTCTATCTATACAAATAATTTATTAATAATATAGATGACTATGTTCAAATTGGTAAAAATATTGTAATTGAGTTATTAGATAGATTTGTAAGAGGCGAGAATTTATTATTTAAGACTTGAGGGTTAAGTATTTGAAAAGGTCCAACAAAATCTCATTGAATGCCTAATACACATGGGAGACATGTCACTTTCTTGGTATATTGGGGTTAATTGATTTATGTGTTGTGAGTGGATTGATTGTTTTGTAGTTTGGAAATGTCAATTTTTTTAGAAGACTGTGTTAAACTCATCAAGTAGTTGTGTTGTTTAGATTTATCTTTTTGGCATTGGAAGTTCAAACTATAACATTATCATTTATCTTGGTAAGCCAATCTAATCTATTTAATTTATTACACATTTTGTAGCAATAAGAAGTGCATTATATAATGAATGGCACCAATAAGATATAATATACTATATAACAATTGGTATGTATTTAAGTACATTTGTTAAGATGATTGATCTCATGCAAGAAAAACGAGAAAATTATTTATTTAATGACACGGCGAATAACAAAAATAATATGGGGTAAGCTTTTGCAGTACTTTTATATTTACCAGGGTGAGTTGACATATACTTCACACATACATATATGAGATTAATATTTATACATTAAAGGTAAATCTTATGTCTTAAATGAGTATTTTACTTACTCTACTAATCAATTTATAAATATAATATTATTTAATAAATTATATAAAATATAAAAAAAATTATAAAAGAAAATTTATCAAATAATAGAACGTTTATTATTGGTGAAGATAACAAGTGAATCACTAATTTGAGACAGAAAATTTCTATCTCTATATACATTTAATTATAATTCTTTATGAATGATAAATTTATCTTTATTTATTGTGAGTAAATATGAGTATAAAAATATTTTTTTCTCACTGTCACAGCTTTTTTTTTTCTAGATATATACAATCAAACATTTATAATATATACATACAACATAATTCTTATTGTATAACATAATTGTTAATAATAAATAATACAAGTATGATGGTAATTTTTAGTATGGTTATTGTTTCAAATATAAAATAAAATATAAAGATTGAAACATGAGATAATTTATGAGACTTCTGTTGTAAATATGTTATGGAATCAATGGTCATGATTCTCGTGTGCCAACATATATATACCTGCTACTCCCTTCAATAAAATATAGTCTCAAGATTTTATTTAATTGATATCTCAATTTTTATTTTTTATTTAATCAGATTTTTTTTGTTTAATTATTATAAAAATTAATCACAAATATCTAATTTGGTATTAATACGAGAAATTGGTGCTTTTGGAATTTTATATATATATACAAGAATGTTGAAAAGATAAAAAATAAAGTAGATATAATTAAAAATTAAATTGTAATTTTTTTAAAAAATTATATATTTATTAAAAGAAAGAGAAAAGTTTGAAAGAAGATGACTTCCGTCGATCTTAAGAAAATCCGCCATTTTATATATAAATTAATTGTATGCAAAGTTTCAATCTTTATATATTAATTAATTAATTTAAAGCATTTTTTTTTTTAAATTCTTATGATTGTACATGTTTGACTCTATAACATGTTAAAATTTGAGAAAAATTAACATATTAGATTCTAGAAGTATCAATCTCTAATCTAAACATGAAATTAGGTGTTTGTAGTTAGTTTTTCATGACAAGAATTAGATGAAACTATTCAATTAAACAACAAATACAAATCTAGATATCAATTCAACAACGCTCACCTCCAAGACAAAATAACTGCATTCTTCATTTTATAGTCACGTAAGAGGAATCAGGTATTGGTTTGATGAATTATTTGGACTAGTATACAGTCCATGAAACAATTTGTTTCATGGTTATATATATATATATATATTTTGTTTGCCTTTGAAAAAAAAAAAAACAAAAACAACTGCATTCCTCATTAACAACTTGCCCCTGAAAAATTGTTGGATTCCTAGGCAGCCACACCAATAAAATGTCTATTTTTCCTCATGAAAGACCTACTCAAAACCTCATCCAATAGAAGATAAAAATCAGACACAATTATGGCGAAATACCAAGCCATGAAATTTGTCCCAGCATTTAGAAATGACAGGGCAAGCTAAAAAAGATATGTTGCGGATCTTCATCAATTTTTTTATCTTGTCCTGTAATTGATGTGTTAAGGTGTTAAATAGGATAATTAATTATATTAGATTTAGGTTTTGTTATTAATCCTGGATTAATTTCTAAGTCAGTTACATTCGTCTGGGATTAGTAACTAACATAAGATCTAATATTAATTTTCCTATTTAACACCTTAAACACTTCAATCACTTAGCTTAATACTTAATCACCTATCTAATTAAATTCTAACACATATATATTTCGGCCTTTATATTATCAGAATCCACGTGAGAAGGAATAATGGAAAACCAAGAATATCCCATTCCGATAGATAACCCAAGTCGATCCATTGTCCAGAAAACATGGTTTAGCACCAAAACCATGAGAAAAAATTTTTACAGTACAGGCTGTCTTTGTCCAATTTCGGATGCACATGCTGAAAAATCCCAAAACCAATTGTTTTTCCACCTCTGGTTATATGTCATTGCAGAGAGGTAAGTGCCTAAATATAATGAAATAAAATAAAAACTAAGCATAATGCAAGCATGCCTCACTAAAGGATACACGTGGTTAATATCGAAAAAAGTTATATATGTTAGGTTATAAAATGGAATTTCCATCTAGAATCATTCATTATTCCTTCTTTCTCCTTCACTTTTAACTACCCAAACAAATTGTTGACCGGATATGATGTAGTGGAGCACTCCTTAAAATAGATTAATCTACATCTCTTTCTTGTCTTTAAATGTGGTGTCTCTATTTTTTGCATAATAATTAAGAGAAAAATAATGTCTTTCCATATTATCTCCTTTTTATGCTTTTTCTTACTTTTCTTCATCTTTAATCTTTTGTAAGATGGTATCACAGAAAGTCTAGTTCACTTTTGCGCAACTTTGATGGTTCGTGGTGGCAATTCCGGAAATAACAACAATGGAAATGGCTCAATAGATACATCACAAGATCCCTCTAGCTCGTACTATGTTCACGCAGGAGATGGACCTTCATTTGTTCCGGTTACTCCTTTGCTGAATGGATCAAACTACCATGCATAGGCTCGATCAATGAGACGTGCCTTGGGTGCTAAGAACAAATTTGAATTTATTGATGGAAGCATGTCTACTCCCAATAGATTTAATCCAAGCTATAAGGTTGGAGTCATTGCAATATGATCATCCACTCATGGATTGTAAACTCAGTAACTGAATCCATTGGCTAAAGTATTGTATTTTTGGAGAATGGGAGATTCTCTCAAGGAGACCTTATTAGAATTTCTGAGCTCCAACAAGAGATTTATAGCTTAAGACAAGGTTCTCTTTCCATCATTGAATTTTATTTTGATTTGAAGATACTTTGGGAAGAACTTGAAACATATATGCTATTCCCTGTTGTGCCTGTCATGTTAAATGTACTGTAATGAGAAATGCTAGACATTTTCATACCCTGAATTATGCAATTAGATTTTTAACTGGTTTGAATGAGAATTTTTCAGTTGTAAAATCTTAGATTTTATTAATAGATCCACTTCCTAGCATGAGCTAGATTTTCTCTATGGTAATTCAACATGAAATACAAGGAAACTTTTCCATTAGTGATGACTCAAAGGCTCTTATAAATGCTATTGACTATAAGAAGCCACAAGGAAGAGGAAAAAGTTTTATGCAAAACTCTGGATCAAAGAGAATATGTACTTACTGTGGAAGGACAAGACATATAGCAGAGACCTGTTATAGGAAACACGGATTTCCTCCTCACCTTAAAAAAAAGGAACTTTTCAATGGCCAATAATGCTAGTTGTGATACTGCAGATTTGAAGGAAGATCTCGCAATAGATGGGGACATGCATATTGCTCCCCCTAACTTTACTCATGAAAAATATGAAAAGTTACTAACTCTGATTCAAGGTTCTAACATTAATCAGCAGTCTGTTGGCACAACTAACCAGGTTAATACAATCACTCAACTTGGTCATTCACCAACTAAAAATTCAAGTAAAACAAACATCTCTCATTCTTTCAATAGTTTTTCTCTTAGCTCTTGGATCATAGATTCAGGTGTTAACCAGATTAGTACAATCACTCAACTTGGTCATTCACCAAATGAAAAATTAGGTAAAACAAACATCTCTCATTCTTTCAATAGTTTTTTCTCTTAGCTCTTGGATCATAGATTCAGGTTCTAGTCATCATATATATGCTTCATTGAAAATTTTTTAGACCTTTAATGAAATAAAACCAATTAGCATAAGATTACCTAATGGATAATTCTCTATTGCAAAATATGTTGGTATTGTCATATTTTCTCTTGTTTTTCTATTCCAGATGTTTTGTATGTTCCTGATTTTTCCTTAAATTTGATCTTAGTGTCAAAGTTGTCTTCTTTCTTAAAGTGTGTTGTTTCATTTGATAATTCAATGTGTCTTATCCAGGACTAGAAATTTCAGAGGATGATTGGTTCTGGTGAAAGGTTTGAAGGGCTATATCACTTAATATTTAATGCCAATGCTTTTTGTTCAAATGTTCAAATAGTTGAGACACAAATTCTACCCGAAGATGCCTTATGGCACTTTAAACCAAGACACTTGTCTATTTCTAGAATGATTTCTATGAATTAAAGATTTCCTTTTATTATTATTGATCCAAAGGTAATATGTGATGTATGCCATTATGCTAAACACAAGAAATTGCCCTTTAATACTAGTTCTAACAAAGCTGCTACACCATATGAATTGCTTCATTTTGACATTTGGAGACCTAGTTCTATACATTCTATACATGGCCACTCTTATTTTTTGAGTGTTGTTGATGATTTTAGTTATTTTACATGGATCATTTTGTTAAAATCTAAGGTAGAAGTAAAAATTTTATCAAGCTAATTGAAAATCAACACAATGCAAAGATTAAGGCCATAAGAACTAGCAATGGACCTGAATTTAAAATACTACAATTTTGTGCCTCGAAAAGCATAGTCCATCAAACAAGTTGTGTGGAATCCCCACAAAAGAATGGAAGGGTTGAAAGAAAGCATCAACATATTTTAAATGTGGGCAAGACACTTCTTTTTCAATAAAATTGCCAAAACATTTTTTGTCCTATGCCATTCCTCATGCTACCTACATAATAAATAGAGTACCAAGTACTCTCCTAAAAAATAAATCACCCAAATTTCTTCTATATAAACATACACCTACTTACATGATTTAAAAATTTTTGGTTCATTATGTTATGCATTCACACTCCAAGCACAGAGAACAAAATTTGCACCTAGAGCTAGGAAATGCATTTTTCTTGGTTACAAACAAAGTGTAAAAGGAGTTGTCTTGTTGGATCTCTCTAATAAGAAAATTTTTGTTTCTAGAAATATGACTAATCATGAACATATGTTGCCATATAATCCTTCCCTACACTTATCTACCTGGACGACCTATAATTCCACACCTCTTATGCCTCACCAAAATAATGCTCCACTACTTATATCTCAGCCTGCACCACCTATAATTCCTCCCACAGATCCTACAACACCATTTATCATCTGCACAAAATCTACTGAACCTAGCCCTTCTGACTTAGTACCTGTTTTAACCCCACTGAAACAAATACTAGAATAGACACCGAAAATACAAGAAAATTACACAGGCAGATGCATCCACCAAAACATCTCAGTGATGTGTAGCCATTTAAGCAGTTCAGTAGAAAAAATTACTTTAGGTACATCCTACCCTATATCATATTTTCATTGTTTTTTAAATTTATCTCCTTCACATCATGCATATTCATTATCAGTCACACATTCTTCTGAACCATACACATACCTGGAAGCTAGCAAACATGAGTGCTGGAATAATGCCATGAAGTTTGAATTGGATGCTCCTCAAAGAAATGGCACATGAATACTAGTTGATTTGCTAGAAAATGTGAAATCAATTGGCAACAAGTGGGTTTACAAAATATTAATATAAAGTGGATGGATCTATAGAAAGAAATAAGGCTAGATTGGTGGCCATGGGATACAACCAAGTGGAAGACCTAGACTTCTTTGACACTTTTTCACCTGTGGCCAAACTTACCACAATGAGGACCTTGTTGGCTCTTGCTTCTATTCAGAATTGGAATTTACATCAATTAGATTTTAACAACGCCTTTTTGCACGGGGAATTAGATAAACATGTTTACATGGTAGTTTTAGAAG
Source organism: Psophocarpus tetragonolobus (assembly GCA_037954015.1). Lineage (NCBI taxonomy): Eukaryota > Viridiplantae > Streptophyta > Magnoliopsida > Fabales > Fabaceae > Psophocarpus > Psophocarpus tetragonolobus. The sequence goes on from CM075696.1 coordinate 5,523,125, forward strand.
GTGTTAGGTGCAACAAACACAATCAAGTTTGTAAATCGCTTAAGTCTTTATGTGATCTCAAGCAAGCAAGCAGAAAATGGTATGGAAAGCTCACTTCATTATTATTAAATCTTTCGCACTTTAGCATGGTAGGAATTTCATTATCCTCCTTGTTTATGTGGACAATGTAATCCTTGCAGGAAACTCTATTGTTGAATTTACTAGAGTAAAGGGAATTCTGGATCCCAATTTTAAAATGACGGACCTAGGGACATTGAAGTACTTTCTTGGGTTGGAAATAACATACTTTATGTTGGGAATCACAGTATGTCAAAGAAAATATTGCTTGGATTTACTACATGAATATGGCTTTCTCAGGTCTAAGCCTGCTAAAACACTACTTAATCATGCCATAAAATTGCACCAAGATGATGGAAAATCGTATGAAGATATTGCTTCTTATAGAAGGTTAATTGGAAAAACTCTTTACCTGAACACCATTAAGCCTGATATACCATTTGCTGCCCTACAACTTGGCCAATTCATGGGCAACCTACTGTAACACACTACAATGTTTCCTGTAGAGTAATTAGATACCTAAAAAATAATCCTAACTGAGGCTTGTTCTTTCCAAGGAAATTAGAAATCCAGCTACTAGGATTTTATGATTCAGATTGGGCAGGTTGTATTGATACTAGAAAGTCCACTTCAGGATATTGCTTCTTCTTAGGTTCTTCTTTGATTTCTTGGAGGACTAAGAAGTAGAAAACTGTCTCTATATCTTCTTCTAAAAATAAAGTACATGGCCCTTTCAACTGCTTCTCGTGAGCTGCAATGATAACTATATCTTTTGCCTGATTTGCATATCATTTTTTGGAGAGCACCAATTCTTTATTGTGATAACCAAAGTGCTTTATATATAGTTGCCAACCTAGTCTTTCATGAAAGTACTAAGGACTTGGAGATATATTGTCATTTTGTTTGAAACAAGGTCTAAAATGGTGTACTTCACTTGCTGCCAATCTCATATAGAGCTCAATTAGCTGACTTTTTTACAAAATCCTTGCCTTCTCGATCCTTTAGTCCATTCATTTCCAAGTTGGGCATGCTTGACATATACCATGCTCCAACTTGTAAGGAGAATGTTAGATTATAAAATGAATGGTGATAGACATTCAATAGGTGGTGTAGCAACAAAATTTTCATTCAGAATCACCAATTATTCTCTCTTCCTCCTCCACTTCTAACTACCCTAACAAATTGCTGGCTAGATATGATGTAGTGGAACACTCCCTAAAATAGTTTAATCTACAACCTTTTCTCGTCTTTAAATATGGTGTACCACTTTTTTGCATAATAGTTAAGAGAAAAATAATGTCTCTCCATATTATCTCCTTTTTATGCTTTTCCTTACTTTTCTAAAGGATACCTATTAATAATTAGGTGTATGTGGTTAATATAAAAAAAGGTATATAGATGTTTCCTGGTCGAGTATGTTGTGAGAAGTGAGAACGTCTTGACGGTTGAATATCAATTTCTTAGGAAACTATCGATTATATCTGTAGATTGGACTTTAATGATCAAGTCTGTGATGAGCGGTGAAATGTTTATGTAAGTGTAAAATCAAGTATACCTTTAGTCTTTATAGTGATGAGAGATATGTGATCATTATTAACTATTAATGTTATTCTTAAATATCCTTAAATACAGGATAAACACCATGCATGCAGCTACCATGTCATGCATCGAAGGTCTTCTGTTGTCTAATTTCCATATCATGCATTGCAAACCATTTAGGAGTGTGATTATATAATTTCATAACTACTTCCTCCAAGAGCTCAGTATGGTTGTTGTGGTGATGACTATTGTCAAGTTCATGACTTCTAGCTAGGTCTAGTATGAATCTTACCTAGCTAGACCGAGCTTTTGGAGTGGTACATAACCTCTGAGCATGGAGTCATGTGTGATAATAAAGTTGTATTATGGTGGTGTTTTATCATTGGGGATGATAAATAAATTTGTATCCGTGGATAACCTCAAAACCCATCCCAAAGATGACAGGAATTTCTGATTTAATCGAGTATTGGTACAGGTATGGGAAATATTGATTATTAAGTCAGGATAGGAATGAGGATATACATACCCACTCCATATCCGCCTTCGCCTTCGTACACGCTTCCACTTTGCTCTTATTTTAATGACTCTTATCTTTGGTTTGTTAGAGTTAATTTTCAAACCAAATGATCCTTTATGCAATGTTTGGGGTGATTTTGAATTTTTGGCTTTTAGTGTTGAAATGTATTTTGAAAACAAAAACCTATTTGGTAAACCTAGTTCTGATTAGGTATTTTAGTTATTTTTGAAATAATTTTCACCTAATTTAAAAAATAATAAAATTTGATTTTTAAATTTCTGTTTCCATTTTTATTCAAATTCATCAATTGACATACTTGTAATAATTGACCACCAATTTGAACTGGTGATCACCAGTTGCCACTTTTGACTGTCAGTCACTAGCCGCCACCTTCGATCGATGATCATTGGCTACCACCTTTAATCGACCATTATCGAGCGCTACCTTTGATCGACAGTCATTGACTACCGGCTACCACCTTCAATCGACGATTATCGAGCGCCACCTTTGATCGACACTCCTTGACTACCAACTTTGACTGACAGTCACTAACTGCCACCTTTGACCGATACTCACCAACCGCTTCTTCCGATTGACAATCACCAACTGTCATGTCTGACAAATGGTCATTGATAGCCACTTTCAACGATCACCAACTACCACTTCTAACTACAGTCATCGATCACCACTTCTAGTTTGCCATGAGTCATAATCGGGTTGAATAAAGGGTAGTAGTACTATATAATTTTATTTAAATTCAATTTTAATTCTATACTTTAGATTTATTATTTTGGTTTTTAAAATTTAAATATATGTGAATATTTAGTGCTCCCTTTAAATGAAATTGGTGTTAACGAATTTCATATTGTAGTTATTCCAAAATACAATTTTCAACAATTGTAATTTAAAATTTATCTGCTATTAAGCTAACTCCATTATGCTCAAGGTAGTAATATTATCATTAATAAATTCACATGTTTATGTTTGGGGTAGCAGCTTTCTAAGGCAAAAGAACTAGCAAGATAGAAAGAGAATCTCAGAAAAGTGAGTGACGAGGTGTGTTTCAAAGTGAGAACTAGATAAGTTGTATGTCCAAACTTTCCTCTCTTGCAAGCCTGTTTACCAAGTCTTGTCACTTGTTTCAATATAAACCCTTCTTAAGTAGTTAATCTAAGCAATGTGAGACTTTGACTTTTGTAATATGTGCATTATCTCACAACAGTTTAAGGGCCAAAATGATCAAATGGAAAATACAAAAAACTAAAATCAAACTTTGACTAAAAAATATAGGAACCAAAAACATATTTTACCAATAATATATATGTTAATACATTAAACATTTATTGAAAAATTAAATATATTATCTTAAATTTTGAATAGTAATTTATTTTAAAAAATAAATCAAATAAATATTATCAATAATTTAAAAAAATAAAGACTTAAACACAATTGTTATACCTCCAAATTTTTTCAATTTTAGACATTGTACCTCATTTTAAAATCGTGATATTATATCTCGACATTTTAAAAATGTATGAATTGATACCTTTTTGAGAATTGTTGATGTTGACTATTAATTGTGAGGGTGTTGACTATCATGTATAAGAAATTAGTTGGCGTGACACACAATTACTGTTTAATAAAAGAATTAATTTAATATTTTAGGATTTATATGAGTATCAATGGTAAAAGAATGTAACATATATATATATAATACCCACGTAAATCCTAAAATATTAAATTAACCCTTTTATTAAGCAGTAATTATGTGTTACCTCACCTAATTTTTTACACGTGACAGTTAACATACTCACAATTAATAATTAACAGTAACAATTCATGAAAAATGTACCAATTCATGTATTTTTCAAACTTGAGAGCATCATGTCATGATTTTAAAATATGAGGACATGTTTCCAAAAATTAAGAAATTTGGAACATAAATTGTATTTAAACAAAAAATAAATTAATAAGTTTACTCACTCTCAACCCAGGTTTTGGTGGGTCAAAATAGGTTAATACATTGAAAGTGTCAACTTGTGTAAAAAAAAAAAAAAAGGTCAAAATAGGTTAATACCATTGATCACTCCTTCATGAAAATGCTTCTGTTTGAGAAAAAAATATATGATGGAGAAGAGATCTACCAATACCGACTCAAATTATTTGTCTCAATTTTTAGAGGTATTAATTATTTGCTTTGACAGATATAATCATGAGTATAACAGAGGTATGTGGTGAATATGTGGTGAGTATGTAACTATCTGTTTTGTATTTGTACCCAAATTTATATCTGTATTGTTATAATTTTAATAATTGTATAATAAATTTAAAATTAATTATGTATTTAACCAAAAACTTTCATTCTAATACTTATATTTATAATTTCTTGTTATTTGTTTTTTATATATTTTTAAATTATCAAAATATAATAATATATAATTTATTTAATAATAAAATATAATTAATCTAGATAAGGTTGTCATATCCTAGCTAATAATGGCCCAAACAACTAGTTACACATATGGATATGCATATTATTCTTTTTTTACTCCTAGAAAAATGGGATTAGTAACCAAATTTTGTCACTTACAATTTTTTTATGCAAACTGCATCAGATTCAGATACTAGTAGCAACTTTAATTAGTTACTTAAATAAATTAGCAACTTCATTTACGATGGAAAAGAAATCGGTCTCTTTTTCCATCGCAAACATATAATTTATTTTAACCAACCAAATTAGTAATGGCATTATTTTAGAATTTGCAAGTACATTAAATATTAATATACACTTTCTGGTGTGAAGTCATTTTAGAATATATATAATAAATTCTTGCTATTGGAGGAAAAACGTGCATATAGAAAATTTTCAATTAAGTAATATTAAATATTAATATACATTTTATGTGTCGGATTAAAAAAATGAAATTATGAAGTGTTGGATGCATTATTAAAACAAATTAAATCCTATTATTTTACTATATGCGAGAGGTTTCAGCACTAATTTATCTTTTGAATAACTAGAGAAATAGATTGATTAACTGTACGCTGAAATGAAAATATAAAAATGCATAAAAGAAAACTTATATATAGTTTTGTCAAAGATCATGTCTGATCCTGTAACCAAGAGCGAGAACCATGTTTCGCCTGATATTTATTTTCAAAAGAATGTAATATTTGAATAGTATTTCAGAATAGATTAACAGATAGGAGATAAGAATGAAATTGGATTCATTAATTAGAGTGTATTGGAAATTAACAATGTGCTATATGTCTATTTCCTTTAGAAATGGAGATTGGAGAGAACCTTCACCTGACATCGACATGTGTAGCATATTCACACGTTAATCCACTCCAGCTATGATTCACATGCATATGAGATTAACGTACGACGTACGTCAAGATTACGTTCCATGTTGATTGTGCTGTGTATATATAGAGAGAACAGTTTCTTGTTAAATATGCATCAGTCTCGTTCATCAAAACCATTTGCATCACAGAACTATATATATACGCAGCAAGATATAATGGCTCTCAGTTTCACCTTTGACAAAGAACCAAACCAGGTTTTTCTTTCCTACCATTAAAATCCTTTTCCTTTTATCTTTTCTTCACCCATATAAGTTTTTTTTGGCGAATATATAGGTAAATACAAATAAAAATGTCATTTTTATTTATAGATACAAATAAATAACAACCTACATGTCATGTAATCTTTAGCTTAATATAAATTTTAGACTTATTTTTACTCTGATCAATTTTGCGGATAAAACCATTTAATTAATTTAATATTATTAATAGATTAATTCCCATCAATAAATAACAAAATTTTAAGTTAATAATATATTTGAATATATATATATATATATATATATATATTAATAAAAGACACGAGGATAGTTGAATGATTATATCTTTTTCTATCAAAATATATATATATATATATATATATATATATTAATAAAAGACATGAGGGTAGTTGAATGATTATATCTTTTTCTATCAAGATATATATATATATATATATATATATATATATATATATATATATATATATATATATCAAACCATTAGCAATTTTATATATTGAGTCTTTGAAATAAAAAGAAAAAAAAATCCAAACATTTATTGTATGATTTTTGAAAAAAATAGTAGGAGAGAAAAGAAAATAAAAAAGAAAACTTAAAAACAATAAAAAATACGGCTATGCTATTGCTAATAGAGAGATTTTTCCAGCAGTAATTAGTGGTTATTAATTATAATATTAAAAAAATTATACTATACTGATGTTAAAATGTATTCATTAAGTATAAATAAAAAAATATATTGTGTATGTGTAAATTGCACAACTCGGTAATTAAAAAATTATATATATTTTGTATAACATTTGAATTAATAATATATTGTATCAATCTCTTACACATGCATGGATAAGAAGAAATAAAGTCTTGCCGATTAAAAGAAGAAGAAATAAAGTCTTAATTAAAAAATTACGCTATCTCTTTCTATCAAATTAATTATATTTAGTTACTATCAATATATTTTCGGATTGTTTGAAGATTATATTCCCCCATACAGGTACTTTTCACTGGAACTTCTAGGGTGAAGATAGTGATTTTGAACAGAATCCATAAGCTAAATGCCCTTAGTTATGAAATGGTAAGTTCATATCTATTTCTAATTATGTTCTTATATAAAACTTTCCTTCTTGTCGTTTAGTCTATTAATTCTACAAGGGATCAAGAAGTAACAGTTGAAAATCTAATTAAATACATCAATGTGAAACAAATTCTTTCACTCTAGTATTTTCACTTCATTGTATGAAAATGATAATATGTTCTTTCATTGTGCAGATTTATCAAATAAAAAAGAATTTACAAATATATGAGAGTGACCCTTCCGTGAAACTTGTTATATTGAAGGTAAATCTCTCTGAATCTCAGGGTCAGGAGAGAAGTTTTTTTTCGCCCATTCCAAATTAACTGAATATGTGACTTCTTAATTATTTTTTTTTATATTTTTGTTTAAATGATTTCAGATAATTAATAAGTTTTCATTTAATTGAAGTAGTCACTAACTTTCTCCTCCTTGTTAATAGGCTAATGGAAAAGCTTTTTCTGCTGGTGGTGATATAGTGTCATTAATTATGTGTTCACTTGAAGGTATACAACTTATTTTATATTCAAAACCTGTTCAATTCATAAAAAATGGGAAATCATATTACAGTTCATACTTACAAGTTTTTAATTAATACATAATTTTTAATTTTTTTATTGGCATAGACAATTTTTAATTTTAAGTGATAATGTTTGAGGGCAGCCCGAAGCAGCAATAAAGGGAAAAAGAAAAATAATTAAAATAGGCTTATGTAAGTTTGATTAGACAATGGTAGGGAGATGTACATCGATTTAAAAAAAAGGAGAAAAAAACGATAGATGAATACATCAATCATTACTTAAAAGTGAGAAGAATGCAAATATAATAAGTAAAACAAAACAAAAGAAAAATATATGTTAATAATTTATTATGATGAGAAAATCATTGATTAATAATTTATTGTTACATTATATTAATAGAAATTAAACATTGCACAAAAAGAGGAAAAGACGGAAAAGTACACTAGCAAGCAAGCTAAGGAACAAAGACAACAAACTTTATTTTAGGTAAACTCTTAATATTTTGACTGTAGAACCCTTTGAGATACTAAAATTTATTTTAAAGACTAAAAGGGCTATGATTATCTGTGAATCATGTTACATGTAGGTTGTTGAGAGTTGAAACTTAAGATGGTGAAAACAAACCGAAACTTGGATTTATAGTTGTGTAGCCACCATCCACTGCTAGATTATGCCCACTAATGTACTTTGACTCATCACTGGCCAAAAAGAGTGTAGCCTGTGCTACATCTTCTTCTCTCAAAACAGCCCCTTTAAGATTTGAATAAATTTTTGAGGTTCCAGCGTCATCTAGTTTGAAGAACTCTTTTGTCACTTCAGTATAAACGAAGTAGGGTGACAAACAATTCACTCTGATGCCAAAATTTCCAAGCTCAGCAGCTGTATTCTTTGTGACCCACAATGGCATGTTTAGCACTTGTGTATGCATGAGTTGCAACCCCTCCAATGCTTGAGCAAACACTTCCTACTGTTATTATGCTACCCTTTTTGGTTGGGATCATCACTCTAGCTGCATGCTTTGTTCCCAAGAAGGGACCTGTGAGATTGACACTAACAACACGTTCAAATTCACTCACATCATTATCCAGAATACTGGGTTTAGCATCATCAATCACTGCAGCATTGTTCACCATTATGTCTAACTTTCCATACTAGGATATAGTTACGTTAATCGCATTTTCAACATTGCTTTCTTTGGATACATCGCAATGTACATAAGTTGCATGTTCAGTTCCAATGTTATCTTGCACTGCTTGTCCTAGTTCATCTAGAATGTCTGCGATCACTACCTTTGCCCCATGTTTACAGAAGAGTCTAGCCATGCACTCACCAATGCCCCTTGCCCCACCTGTGATTAAAGCCACCTTTCCTTCTAATCTACACAAAATTGAACAAAATAAAAATAAAGTCTTAATTGAAAATTACCAGAAAATTTCCCCTTTTTACTAGTTTACCCTCAAAATATATTTTCTATGCAAAATTTATTACAAGAAATTGTGAAATCGATTTCAATTCTCTAATTCAATACTAACATTCGATTCTAACTCTATATTTATGATAAATTTATTAAGTTTATTAATTATTATTTTAAAAGTTACATAAATAAAAATTTATATTTAAATATGAACGTAAAAATATTTTATATTGAATGTGAAAACCAGTAAAACTCTTTAAATTATCTTACTTTCGACAAAGTGTAATTTAGAGAAGCCTGATATATGTATATTGTTATCTGCTGGTTGTGATAGCGATCCATAACCTGATTTCACATTAAGCCAAGGGAAAACTAAACATATTTGAATATATATGTTTCTATTAAGGAGCAACTTTTGGGCACCATTCAAAAGTTCCAAGAAATATTAACATAAAAAAAATTTCTTCGGGGTGTAAAATGGGTAGAAACTAGGGATGTAAGAGGAGAAAGCAATAGATATAATAAGTAATGTAATAAAAAACCATATATGAAAATTGAATTTCACAAATAGGATATAAGAAGATCCCTTAAAATATTAATTTCTTGATAATCTCCTGAAGAATGTCTAAACAAAAGTTGCATCTAATTGATTGTGTAAATTAAACGTTGTTTTAGAGTATAAAATTACTTTACATTCTTAATAAGTATATAATTTTTTCATATATTTATTTTATATAAATAAAATTATAATAAATAAATATATTGAATATATAAATTATATTATAAGTAAAATTTATAATAAATAAAAATTTTTAACATATAACTAAACTATATTTTAAATATTAATAAGTTTTTGGACAATATATAAATTCAATTTAGATATAAAAATAAAAAGGATATACTAAGAAGAATAAGAGACTGAATAAATATTTAAAAATAATCTTGTTGAAAAAACTAAAAAAATGTTTTCATTAAAGGATGTCTCTTTAAAATGTTATATGTAGGGAGATCTTTTTTTTTTTATCGATATAAATAATATTTTTATCACATGTAATTAATTATGGTCCAGGAAGTCTAACTAAGTTGGTTGATTAGAGTTTTTACATGAGTTGTTATAAATCCTCTGAGACGGTTTTCAACTCCATTCAGAGGATCAACAAACAAAAAATACAAGTTGATTGTAGAATGATATATGCTAATTGTCTCTTAAGCTTATCTTTCTATCTACATATTGAGAATAATTATCCAATTTTTTTCTTTTAATTTAAAGTTTTAATTTCCTTCTTCTGTGTAAAAAAATAAATATGATTAGAATTTTAGATATAATATAAATTATTTAGTTTTATAGTTACTATTTTTGGAAGTATACATACAAGTTTTACAATTAGATTAAAGCAAACTTAGTTAGATTAACAATTTGACTTAGTAGTATCTTTATGACACTCAACGGATAAAAGATAAAGAGCCTTTGATAGATGAAGAAAAATCGTTCAGCAATTATCAAATGGAGGAATAATGCTTATAGACAGAATAATCGAAATGTTAATTCCAATGACCTAGTATCCAAAATCTAGACACCCAATGATTATAGATAAAAAACAACTTAATTGTAGACTATAAATTCTTCACTCAACCTAACCACCCAAGATCTTTGGACAATAGTGTTTGGATTAACACTTTATAAAAAAGATGAATACTTTAAAAAAGGTCATTTTGTTTAGAAGCAAAAAACTTTCTCATTCTCCTTTTACCTAACTCGGTGCAAAGCTTATGGCTTCCTCTCATTCTTTTGCTTCTTCCTTACTCAGTTATTTGGGATGCTTCTTTTATCTTACATAAACAGTCAAGTTTTTTTTTTTTTGAGAATTAATGTAATTAACCTAACTCATATATATTATTAAATCTTATATAATTTTATTATTTAATGAGATGAACACTTAATAAGATTTATTTATTAAATCTTATATAATTTTATTATTTAATGAGATGAACACTTAATAAAATTTATAGTTAGAAATAGAATAAATTTAATTACCATCTTTGACTCATTTTTTAATCTAAATGATTTGATTTGTGTTAGATAAAAAATTAATAATTAAAAAATTGATAAATTAAAACCGAACAAAATTGGATGGACACAGTAGTAATTACCCATTAGGCCAGTGTACATCATATCAAATAAAGATCCGCGTGGGATATCAGCAATTTTGTAAATATTCATAAGTTTTTGCGGATATTTATTGAAATAAAAAATAATTTACAATCTTTATTGTAATATTTTTAAAAAGTTAAAAAAAATAAATTATTCAATATGTTATACAATTACTCTGTATTTATACTAATCAAGACTATTAAATTTCAAAACGCTACAATCTCATAATTTCAAATAAAAATAATAAATTCTCATAAGTTCAAAGAAAATGTGATAAAGACAATATTTGAATCTCAAAAGCTCAGGTAAAATTATTTAAAGATTTTCATAATTTTAACAGTACCCATAAGGCGCATCCGTTTGGCCCATTTATTATTGGTAATGGATTTATCGATCCATGTAAATGACCTTGTAGGTACTTATTTAAGTATTCATATAATATTCATTAATCATTACATTTTTACATGTCGGTGTATCTATGCGGGTACTAATCTATTTTTACCATTTATACTATATAGAAGATTTTATATGAATAAAGAAAATATATAAATGGAAGACAATATTTAATTTACACACATTTGTTTTCGGATTTTCGATGACGTATTAATTACTAAACAAAACATGCTCAAAAAGTATAAAACAGACTAGTTTAGCAACGATTTTTGTTTGTATATCTAGAATATGAAACTGGTTCATATAAATTTTGTCTTCATTATTGATGAGGTTAACAATTAAAGTATGTAGCAATGTATTTTTTCTAATTCAAATTAATGATAAAACAAGCAAAAAGTAGAAGAAAATATGGAGTGTTCATATATCTTAGTTCTTAGTTCATACCTTTTTGCAAGAAGGGGCAGTTGAGTGCATTCCATATTAACAATATCAGTGCAAAACAATTGTTTTAAATGTTAAGAAGAAGAAATATAAAGTTGAGAGCTATCTTAAAACACAAAATGCGTTGAAATCATATATAAGCGCAACCTCCATATATAGACGAAGAATGAAGAATATAGAGTACTTGTTCGTCAAACATTAATTAATGTATTGCAATATTGTGTACATTGTACACACAGCAAAAAATATACAGTTTACCCATAATAAACGTGCTATCATGCACCAAGAGTTGTCAAGATTCTCGTGTATGAATCAATGGTCATGATTCTCGTGTATGAATCAATGGTCATGATTCTCGTGTGCCAACATATATATACCTGCTACTCCCTTCAATAAAATATAGTCTCAAGATTTTATTTAATTGATATCTCAATTTTTATTTTTTATTTAATCAGATTTTTTTTGTTTAATTATTATAAAAATTAATCACAAATATCTAATTTGGTATTAATACGAGAAATTGGTGCTTTTGGAATTTTATATATATATATATATATACAAGAATGTTGAAAAGATAACAAATAAAGTAGATATAATTAAAAATTAAATTGTAATTTTTTAAAAAAATTATATATTTATTAAAAGAAAGAGAAAAAGTTTGAAAGAAGATGACTTCCGTCGATCTTAAGAAAATCCGCCATTTTATATATAAATTAATTGTATGCAAAGTTTCAATCTTTATATATTAATTAATTAATTTAAAGCATTTTTTTTTTAAATTCTTATGATTGTACATGTTTGACTCTATAACATGTTAAAATTTGAGAAAAATTAACATATTAGATTCTAGAAGTATCAATCTCTAATCTAAACATGAAATTAGGTGTTTGTAGTTAGTTTTTCATGACAAGAATTAGATGAAACTATTCAATTAAACAACAAATACAAATCTAGATATCAATTCAACAACGCTCACCTCCAAGACAAAATAACTGCATTCTTCATTTTATAGTCACGTAAGAGGAATCAGGTATTGGTTTGATGAATTATTTGGACTAGTATACAGTCCATGAAACAATTTGTTTCATGGTTATATATATATATATATATTTTGTTTGCCTTTGAAAAAAAAAAAAACAAAAACAACTGCATTCCTCATTAACAACTTGCCCCTGAAAAATTGTTGGATTCCTAGGCAGCCACACCAATAAAATGTCTATTTTTCCTCATGAAAGACCTACTCAAAACCTCATCCAATAGAAGATAAAAATCAGACACAATTATGGCGAAATACCAAGCCATGAAATTTGTCCCAGCATTTAGAAATGACAGGGCAAGCTAAAAAAGATATGTTGCGGATCTTCATCAATTCTTTTATCTTGTCCTGTAATTGATGTGTTAAGGTGTTAAATAGGATAATTAATTATATTAGATTTAGGTTTTGTTATTAATCCTGGATTAATTTCTAAGTCAGTTACATTCGTCTGGGATTAGTAACTAACATAAGATCTAATATTAATTTTCCTATTTAACACCTTAAACACTTCAATCACTTAGCTTAATACTTAATCACCTATCTAATTAAATTCTAACACATATATATTTCGGCCTTTATATTATCAGAATCCACGTGAGAAGGAATAATGGAAAACCAAGAATATCCCATTCCGATAGATAACCCAAGTCGATCCATTGTCCAGAAAACATGGTTTAGCACCAAAACCATGAGAAAAAATTTTTACAGTACAGGCTGTCTTTGTCCAATTTCGGATGCACATGCTGAAAAATCCCAAAACCAATTGTTTTTCCACCTCTGGTTATATGTCATTGCAGAGAGGTAAGTGCCTAAATATAATGAAATAAAATAAAAACTAAGCATAATGCAAGCATGCCTCACTAAAGGATACACGTGGTTAATATCGAAAAAAGTTATATATGTTAGGTTATAAAATGGAATTTCCATCTAGAATCATTCATTATTCCTTCTTTCTCCTTCACTTTTAACTACCCAAACAAATTGTTGACCGGATATGATGTAGTGGAGCACTCCTTAAAATAGATTAATCTACATCTCTTTCTTGTCTTTAAATGTGGTGTCTCTATTTTTTGCATAATAATTAAGAGAAAAATAATGTCTTTCCATATTATCTCCTTTTTATGCTTTTTCTTACTTTTCTTCATCTTTAATCTTTTGTAAGATGGTATCACAGAAAGTCTAGTTCACTTTTGCGCAACTTTGATGGTTCGTGGTGGCAATTCCGGAAATAACAACAATGGAAATGGCTCAATAGATACATCACAAGATCCCTCTAGCTCGTACTATGTTCACGCGGGAGATGGACCTTCATTTGTACCGGTTACTCCTTTGCTGAATGGATCAAACTACCATGCATAGGCTCGATCAATGAGACGTGCCTTGGGTGCTAAGAACAAATTTGAATTTATTGATGGAAGCATGCCTACTCCCAATAGATTTAATCCAAGCTATAAGGTTGGAGTCATTGCAATATGATCATCCACTCATGGATTGTAAACTCAGTAACTGAATCCATTGGCTAAAGTATTGTATTTTTGGAGAATGGGAGATTCTCTCAAGGAGACCTTATTAGAATTTCTGAGCTCCAACAAGAGATTTATAGCTTAAGACAAGGTTCTCTTTCCATCATTGAATTTTATTTTGATTTGAAGATACTTTGGGAAGAACTTGAAACATATATGCTATTCCCTGTTGTGCCTGTCATGTTAAATGTACTGTAATGAGAAATGCTAGACATTTTCATACCCTGAATTATGCAATTAGATTTTTAACTGGTTTGAATGAGAATTTTTCAGTTGTAAAATCTTAGATTTTATTAATAGATCCACGTCCTAGCATGAGCTAGATTTTCTCTATGGTAATTCAACATGAAATACAAGGAAACTTTTCCATTAGTGATGACTCAAAGGCTCTTATAAATGCTATTGACTATAAGAAGCCACAAGGAAGAGGAAAAAGTTTTATGCAAAACTCTGGATCAAAGAGAATATGTACTTACTGTGGAAGGACAAGACATATAGCAGAGACCTGTTATAGGAAACACGGATTTCCTCCTCACCTTAAAAAAAAGGAACTTTTCAATGGCCAATAATGCTAGTTGTGATACTGCAGATTTGAAGGAAGATCTCGCAATAGATGGGGACATGCATATTGCTCCCCCTAACTTTACTCATGAAAAATATGAAAAGTTACTAACTCTGATTCAAGGTTCTAACATTAATCAGCAGTCTGTTGGCACAACTAACCAGGTTAATACAATCACTCAACTTGGTCATTCACCAACTAAAAATTCAAGTAAAACAAACATCTCTCATTCTTTCAATAGTTTTTCTCTTAGCTCTTGGATCATAGATTCAGGTGCTAACCAGATTAGTACAATCACTCAACTTGGTCATTCACCAAATGAAAAATTAGGTAAAACAAACATCTCTCATTCTTTCAATAGTTTTTTCTCTTAGCTCTTGGATCATAGATTCAGGTTCTAGTCATCATATATATGCTTCATTGAAAATTTTTTAGACCTTTAATGAAATAAAACCAATTAGCATAAGATTACCTAATGGACAATTCTCTATTGCAAAATATGTTGGTATTGTCACATTTTCTCTTGTTTTTCTATTCCAGATGTTTTGTATGTTCCTGATTTTTCCTTAAATTTGATCTTAGTGTCAAAGTTGTCTTCTTTCTTAAAGTGTGTTGTTTCATTTGATAATTCAATGTGTCTTATCCAGGACTAGAAATTTCAGAGGATGATTGGTTCTGGTGAAAGGTTTGAAGGGCTATATCACTTAATATTTAATGCCAATGCTTTTTGTTCAAATGTTCAAATAGTTGAGACACAAATTCTACCCGAAGATGCCTTATGGCACTTTAAACCAAGACACTTGTCTATTTCTAGAATGATTTCTATGAATTAAAGATTTCCTTTTATTATTATTGATCCAAAGGTAATATGTGATGTATGCCATTATGCTAAACACAAGAAATTGCCCTTTAATACTAGTTCTAACAAAGCTGCTACACCATATGAATTGCTTCATTTTGACATTTGGGGACCTAGTTCTATACATTCTATACATGGCCACTCTTATTTTTTGAGTGTTGTTGATGATTTTAGTTATTTTACATGGATCATTTTGTTAAAATCTAAGGTAGAAGTAAAAATTTTATCAAGCTAATTGAAAATCAACACAATGCAAAGATTAAGGCCATAAGAACTAGCAATGGACCTGAATTTAAAATACTACAATTTTGTGCCTCGAAAAGCATAGTCCATCAAACAAGTTGTGTGGAATCCCCACAAAAGAATGGAAGGGTTGAAAGAAAGCATCAACATATTTTAAATGTGGGCAAGACACTTCTTTTTCAATAAAATTGCCAAAACATTTTTTGTCCTATGCCATTCCTCATGCTACCTACATAATAAATAGAGTACCAAGTACTCTCCTAAAAAATAAATCACCCAAATTTCTTCTATATAAACATACACCTACTTACATGATTTAAAAATTTTTGGTTCATTATGTTATGCGTCCACACTCCAAGCACAGAGAACAAAATTTGCACCTAGAGCTAGGAAATGCATTTTTCTTGGTTACAAACAAAGTGTAAAAGGAGTTGTCTTGTTGGATCTCTCTAATAAGAAAATTTTTGTTTCTAGAAATGTGACTAATCATGAACATATGTTGCCATATAATCCTTCCCTACACTTATCTACCTGGACGACCTATAATTCCACACCTCTTATGCCTCACCAAAATAATGCTCCACTACTTATATCTCAGCCTGCACCACCTATAATTCCTCCCACAGATCCTACAACACCATTTATCATCTGCACAAAATCTACTGAACCTAGCCCTTCTGACTTAGTACCTGTTTTAACCCCACTGAAACAAATACTAGAATAGACACCAAAAATACAAGAAAATTACACAGGCAGATGCATCCACCAAAACATCTCAGTGATGTGTAGCCATTTAAGCAGTTCAGTAGAAAAAATTACTTTAGGTACATCCTACCCTATATCATATTTTCATTGTTTTTTAAATTTATCTCCTTCACATCATGCATATTCATTATCAGTCACACATTCTTCTGAACCATACACATACCTGGAAGCTAGCAAACATGAGTGCTGGAATAATGCCATGAAGTTTGAATTGGATGCTCTTCAAAGAAATGGCACATGAATACTAGTTGATTTGCTAGAAAATGTGAAATCAATTGGCAACAAGTGGGTTTACAAAATTTTAATATAAAGTGGATGGATCTATAGAAAGAAATAAGGCTAGATTGGTGGCCATGGGATACAACCAAGTGGAAGACCTAGACTTCTTTGACACTTTTTCACCCGTGGCCAAACTTACCACAATGAAGACCTTGTTGGCTCTTGCTTCTATTCAGAATTGGAATTTACATCAATTAGATTTTAACAACGCCTTTTTGCACGGGGAATTAGATAAACATGTTTACATGGTAGTTTTAGAAGGTGTTAGGTGCAACAAACACAATCAAGTTTGTAAATTGCTTAAGTCTTTATGTGATCTCAAGCAAGCAAGCAGAAAATGGTATGGAAAGCTCACTTCATTATTATTAAATCATTCGCACTTTAGCATGGTAGGAATTTCATTATCCTCCTTGTTTATGTGGACAATGTAATCCTTGCAGGAAACTCTATTGTTGAATTTACTAGAGTAAAGGGAATTCTGGATCCCAATTTTAAAATGACGGACCTAGGGACATTGAAGTACTTTCTTGGGTTGGAAATAACATACTTTATGTTGGGAATCACAGTATGTCAAAGAAAATATTGCTTGGATTTACTACATGAATATGGCTTTCTCAGGTCTAAGCCTGCTAAAACACTACTTAATCATGCCATAAAATTGCACCAAGATGATGGAAAATTGTATGAAGATATTGCTTCTTATAGAAGGTTAATTGGAAAAACTCTTTACCTGAACACCATTAAGCCTGATATCCCATTTGCTGCCCTACAACTTGGCCAATTCATGGGCAACCTACTGTAACACACTACAATGTTTCCTGTAGAGTAATTAGATACCTAAAAAATAATCCTAACTGAGGCTTGTTCTTTCCAAGGAAATTAGAAATCCAGCTACTAGGATTTTATGATTCAGATTGGGCAGGTTGTATTGATACTAGAAAGTCCACTTCAGGATATTGCTTCTTCTTAGGTTCTTCTTTGATTTCTTGGAGGACTAAGAAGTAGAAAACTGTCTCTATATCTTCTTCTAAAAATAAAGTACATGGCCCTTTCAACTGCTTCTCGTGAGCTGCAATGATAACTATATCTTTTACCTGATTTGCATATCATTTTTTGGAGAGCACCAATTCTTTATTGTGATAACCAAAGTGCTTTATATATAGTTGCCAACCTAGTCTTTCATGAAAGTACTAAGGACTTGGAGATATATTGTCATTTTGTTCGAAACAAGGTCTAAAATGGTGTACTTCACTTGCTGCCAATCTCATATAGAGCTCAATTAGCTGACTTTTTTACAAAATCCTTGCCTTCTCGATCCTTTAGTCCATTAATTTCCAAGTTGGGCATGCTTGACATATACCATGCTCCAACTTGTAAGGAGAATGTTAGATTATAAAATGAATGGTGATAGACATTCAATAGGTGGTGTAGCAACAAAATTTTCATTCAGAATCATCAATTATTCTCTCTTCCTCCTCCACTTCTAACTACCCTAACAAATTGCTGGCTAGATATGATGTAGTGGAACACTCCCTAAAATAGTTTAATCTACAACCTTTTCTCGTCTTTAAATATGGTGTACCATTTTTTTGCATAATAGTTAAGAGAAAAATAATGTCTCTCCATATTATCTCCTTTTTATGCTTTTCCTTACTTTTCTAAAGGATACCTATTAATAATTAGGTGTATGTGGTTAATATAAAAAAAGGCATATAGATGTTTCCTGGTCGAGTATGTTGTGAGAAGTGAGAACGTCTTGACTGTTGAATATCAATTTCTTAGGAAACTATCGATTATATCTGTAGATTGGACTTTAATGATCAAGTCTGTGATGAGCGGTGAAATGTTTATGTAAGTGTAAAATCAAGTATACCTTTAGTCCTTTATAGTGATGAGAGATATGTGATCATTATTAACTATTAATGTTATTCTTAAATATCCTTAAATACAGGATAAACACCATGCATGCAGCTACCATGTCATGCATCGAAGGTCTTCTGTTGTCTAATTGCCATATCATGCATTGCAAACCATTTAGGAGTGTGATTATATAATTTCATAACTACTTTCTCCAAGAGCTCAGTATGGTTGTTGTGGTGATGACTATTGTCAAGTTCATGACTTCTAGCTAGGTCTAGTATGAATCTTACCTAGCTAGACCGAGCTTTTGGAGTGGTACATAACCTCTGAGCATGGAGTCATGTGTGATAATAAAGTTGTATTATGGTGGTGTTTTATCATTGGGGATGATAAATAAATTTGTATCCGTGGATAACCTCAAAACCCATCCCAAAGATGACAGGAATTTCTGATTTAATCGAGTATTGGTACAGGTATGGGAAATATTGATTATTAAGTCAGGATAGGAATGAGGATATACATACCCACTCCATATCCGCCTTCGCCTTCGTACACGCCTCCACTTTGCTCTTATTTTAATGACTCTTATCTTTGGTTTGTTAGAGTTAATTTTCAAACCAAATGATCCTTTATGCAATATTTGGGGTGATTTTGAATTTTTGGCTTTTAGTGTTGAAATGTATTTTGAAAACAAAAACCTATTTGGTAAACCTAGTTCTGATTAGGTATTTTAGTTATTTTTGAAATAATTTTCCCCTAATTTAAAAAATAATAAAATTTGATTTTTAAATTTCTGTTTCCATTTTTATTCAAATTCATCAATTGACATACATGTAATAATTGACCACCAACTTGAACTGGTGATCACCAGTTGCCACTTTTGACTGTCAGTCACTAGCCGCCACCTTCGATCGATGATCATTGGCTACCACCTTTAATCGACCATTATCGAGCGCTACCTTTGATCGACAGTCATTGACTACCGGCTACCACCTTCAATCGACGACTATCGAGCGCCACCTTTGATCGACACTCCTTGACTACCAACTTTGACTGACAGTCACTAACTGCCACCTTTGACCGATAGTCACCAACCACTTCTTCCGATTGACGATCACCAACTGTCATGTCTGACAAATGGTCATTGATAGCCACTTTCAACGATCACCAACTACCACTTCTAACTACAGTCATCGATCACCACTTCTAGTTTGCCATGAGTTATAATCGGGTTGAATAAAGGGTAGTAGTACTATATAATTTTATTTAAATTCAATTTTAATTCTATACTTTAGATTTATTATTTTGGTTTTTAAAATTTAAATATATGTGAATATTTAGTGCTCCCTTTAAATGAAATTGTGTTAACGAATTTCATATTGTAGTTATTCCAAAATACAATTTTCAACAATTGTAATTTAAAATTTATCTGCTATTAAGCTAACTCCATTATGCTCAAGGTAGTAATATTATCATTAATAAATTCACATGTTTATGTTTGGGGTAGCAGCTTTCTAAGGCAAAAGAACTAGCAAGATAGAAAGAGAATCAGAAAAGTGAGTGACGAGGTGTGTTTCAAAGTGAGAACTAGATAAGTTGTATGTCCAAACTTTCCTCTCTTGCAAGCCTGTTTACCAAGTCTTGTCACTTGTTTCAATATAAACCCTTCTTAAGTAGTTAATCTAAGCAATGTGAGACTTTGACTTTTGTAATATGTGCATTATCTCACAACAGTTTAAGGGCCAAAATGATCAAATGGAAAATACAAAAAACTAAAATCAAACTTTGACTAAAAAATATAGGAACCAAAAACATATTTTACCAATAATATATATGTTAATACATTAAACATTTATTGAAAAATTAAATATATTATCTTAAATTTTGAATAGTAATTTATTTTAAAAAATAAATCAAATAAATATTATCAATAATTTAAAAAAATAAAGACTTAAACACAATTGTTATGCCTCCAAATTTTTTCAATTTTAGACATTGTACCTCATTTTAAAATCGTGATATTATATCTCGACATTTTAAAAATGTATGAATTGATACCTTTTTGAGAATTGTTGATGTTAACTATTAATTGTGAGGGTGTTGACTATCATGTATAAGAAATTAGTTGGCGTGACACACAATTACTGTTTAATAAAAGAATTAATTTAATATTTTAGGATTTATATGAGTATCAATGGTAAAAGAATGTAACATATATATATAATACCCACGTAAATCCTAAAATATTAAATTAACCCTTTTATTAAGCAGTAATTATGTGTTACCTCACCTAATTTTTTACACGTGACAGTTAACATACTCACAATTAATAATTAACAGTAACAATTCATGAAAAATGTACCAATTCATGTATTTTTCAAACTTGAGAGCATCATGTCATGATTTTAAAATATGAGGACATGTTTCCAAAAATTAAGAAATTTGGAACATAAATTGTATTTAAACAAAAAATAAATTAATAAGTTTACTCACTCTCAACCCATGTTTTGGTGGGTCAAAATAGGTTAATACATTGAAAGTGTCAACTTGTGTAAAAAAAAAAACAGGGTCAAAATAGGTTAATACCATTGATCACTCCTTCATGAAAATGCTTCTATTTGAGAAAAAAATATATGATGGAGAAGAGATCTACCAATACCGACTCAAATTATTTGTCTCAATTTTTAGAGGTATTAATTATTTGCTTTGACAGATATAATCATGAGTATAACACAGGTATGTGGTGAATATGTGGTGAGTATGTAACTATTTGTTTTGTATTCGTACCCGAATTTATATCTGTATTGTTATAATTTTAATAATTGTATAATAAATTTAAAATTAATTATGTATTTAACCAAAAATTTTCATTCTAATACTTATATTTATAATTTCTTGTTATTTGTTTTTTATATATTTTTAAATTATCAAAATATAATAATATATAATTTATTTAATAATAAAATATAATTAATCTAGATAAGGTTGTCATATCCTAGCTAATAATGGCCCAAACAACTAGTTACACATATGGATATGCATATTATTCTTTTTTTACTCCTAGAAAAATGGGATTAGTAACCAAATTTTGTCACTTACAATTTTTGTATGCAAACTGCATCAGATTCAGATACTAGTAGCAACTTTAATTAGTTACTTAAATAAATTAGCAACTTCATTTACGATGGAAAAGAAATCGGTCTCTTTTTCCATCGCAAACATATAATTTATTTTAACCAACCAAATTAGTAATGGCATTATTTTAGAATTTGCAAGTACATTAAATATTAATATACACTTTCTGGTGTGAAGTCATTTTAGAATATATATAATAAATTCTTGCTATTGGAGGAAAAACGTGCATATAGAAAATTTTCAATTAAGTAATATTAAATATTAATATACATTTTATGTGTCGGATTAAAAAAATGAAATTATGAAGTGTTGGATGCATTATTAAAACAAATTAAATCCTATTATTTTACTATATGCGAGAGGTTTCAGCACTAATTTATCTTTTGAATAACTAGAGAAATAGATTGATTAACTGTACGCTGAAATGAA
Organism: Psophocarpus tetragonolobus; assembly: GCA_037954015.1. Taxonomy (NCBI): domain Eukaryota; kingdom Viridiplantae; phylum Streptophyta; class Magnoliopsida; order Fabales; family Fabaceae; genus Psophocarpus; species Psophocarpus tetragonolobus. Next base: position 5,545,503 of record CM075696.1, read on the forward strand.
AATATAAAAATGCATAAAAGAAAACTTATATATAGTTTTGTCAAAGATCATGTCTGATCCTGTAACCAAGAGCGAGAACCATGTTTCGCCTGATATTTATTTTCAAAAGAATGTAATATTTGAATAGTATTTCAGAATAGATTAACAGATAGGAGATAAGAATGAAATTGGATTCATTAATTAGAGTGTATTGGAAATTAACAATGTGCTATATGTCTATTTCCTTTAGAAATGGAGATTGGAGAGAACCTTCACCTGACATCGACATGTGTAGCATATTCACACGTTAATCCACTCCAGCTATGATTCACATGCATATGAGATTAACGTACGACGTACGTCAAGATTACGTTCCATGTTGATTGTGCTGTGTATATATAGAGAGAACAGTTTCTTGTTAAATATGCATCAGTCTCGTTCATCAAAACCATTTGCATCACAGAACTATATATATACGCAGCAAGATATAATGGCTCTCAGTTTCACCTTTGACAAAGAACCAAACCAGGTTTTTCTTTCCTACCATTAAAATCCTTTTCCTTTTATCTTTTCTTCACCCATATAAGTTTTTTTTGGCGAATATATAGGTAAATACAAATAAAAATGTCATTTTTATTTATAGATACAAATAAATAAAAACCTACATGTCATGTAATCTTTAGCTTAATATAAATTTTGGACTTATTTTTACTCTGATCAATTTTGCGGATAAAACCATTTAATTAATTTAATATTATTAATAGATTAATTCCCATCAATAAATAACAAAATTTTAAGTTAATAATATATTTGAATATATATATATATATATATATATATATTAATAAAAGACACGAGGATAGTTGAATGATTATATCTTTTTCTATCAAGATATATATATATATATATATATATATATATATATATATATATATATATATATATATATATATTAATAAAAGACACGAGGGTAGTTGAATGATTATATCTTTTTCTATCAAGATATATATATATATATATATATATATATATATATATATATATATATATATATATCAAACCATTAGCAATTTTATATATTGATCATACATATTGAGTCTTTGAAATAAAAAGAAAAAAAAATCCAAACATTTATTGTATGATTTTTGAAAAAAATAGTAGGAGAGAAAAGAAAATAAAAAAGAAAACTTAAAAACAATAAAAAATACGGCTATGCTATTGCTAATAGAGAGATTTTTCCAGCAGTAATTAGTGGTTATTAATTATAATATTAAAAAAATTATACTATACTGATGTTAAAATGTATTCATTAAGTATAAATAAAAAAATATATTGTGTATGTGTAAATTGCACAACTCGGTAATTAAAAAATTATATATATTTTGTATAACATTTGAATTAATAATATATTGTATCAATCTCTTACACATGCATGGATAAGAAGAAATAAAGTCTTGCCGATTAAAAGAAGAAGAAATAAAGTCTTAATTAAAAAATTACGCTATCTCTTTCTATCAAATTAATTATATTTAGTTACTATCAATATATTTTCTGATTGTTTGAAGATTATATTCCCCCATACAGGTACTTTTCACTGGAACTTCTAGGGTGAAGATAGTGATTTTGAACAGAATCCATAAGCTAAATGCCCTTAGTTATGAAATGGTAAGTTCATATCTATTTCTAATTATGTTCTTATATAAAACTTTCCTTCTTGTCGTTTAGTCTATTAATTCTACAAGGGATCAAGAAGTAACAGTTGAAAATCTAATTAAATACATCAATGTGAAACAAATTCTTTCACTCTAGTATTTTCACTTCATTGTATGAAAATGATAATATGTTCTTTCATTGTGCAGATTTATCAAATAAAAAAGAATTTACAAATATATGAGAGTGACCCTTCCGTGAAACTTGTTATATTGAAGGTAAATCTCTCTGAATCTCAGGGTCAGGAGAGAAGTTTTTTTTCGCCCATTCCAAATTAACTGAATATGTGACTTCTTAATTTTATTTTTTTATATTTTTGTTTAAATGATTTCAGATAATTAATAAGTTTTCATTTAATTGAAGTAGTCACTAACTTTCTCCTCCTTGTTAATAGGCTAATGGAAAAGCTTTTTCTGCTGGTGGTGATATAGTGTCATTAATTATGTGTTCACTTGAAGGTATACAACTTATTTTATATTCAAAACCTGTTCAATTCATAAAAAATGGGAAATCATATTACAGTTCATACTTACAAGTTTTTAATTAATACATAATTTTTAATTTTTTTATTGGCATAGACAATTTTTAATTTTAAGTGATAATGTTTGAGGGCAGCCCGAAGCAGCAATAAAGGGAAAAAGAAAAATAATTAAAATAGGCTTATGTAAGTTTGATTAGACAATGGTAGGGAGATGTACATCGATTTAAAAAAAAGGAGAAAAAAACGATAGATGAATACATCAATCATTACTTAAAAGTGAGAAGAATGCAAATATAATAAGTAAAACAAAACAAAAGAAAAATATATGAAAAGGTAAACTATTTTTAATATATCAATTTTTTATTTTATCTTTAGTACATAAATATTTTGTTGATGGGTAAAATTCTTTTAACTTTTTTCAGTCAAACTTCTATTTACTTATATTTATCACAATTAAATATTTAGGGGTCAATTACCAATTTATCTACACGATAAAAAAAAGCTATCAACACATGAACGTGAGATTAAATGAACAGGCTAAAAGTTGAAAAAAAATATTTAACTAATCAATAAATTTTTTGTACCAAAACAAAATAAAAGTAGAAAAATATAGTTTATCTTGTATAAAAATATTTCATAGTTATTAATCAAATTAAAATATAAGGAAGTGTTTATGTAAGAAAATATTTTTACACATTTTCATTGTAAAAATTTTAACACAGATTATTATGTTTGATAAATTTTTTGACTTCATCGTAAATATTTTAGAAGTCAAGAGATAACATATTTTTTAAAATGCTGAAAACAAACTTTGATTTCTGTTTTTAACTTTTTTTTAAAATGTTTTCCAATAAAATGTTTTTAAACAATTAAGCATATTTTTATTATTATTTTCTATTTTTTATAAAAATAAAAATAAATAAATAATCGAAAAAAGGGAATCTAACCTGAATATCATATTGTTTGACTTTTATAATAATTATTTTAAAAATGCTTTTAATAGTTTCGAATAATTAAATATATAACATGTTATGAAATTGGTTTTTACTATATCAATACATTATTAAATTCTAAAATGAATATTAGTGATTACAAATAACGGTTTCAAATTTTGAAGGGATGGAAATATTTGTTTTGTTCACAATTTCCATATTTAGTTCAACTATATGTTGATGATCTCTTACTAGTATGCAGGACACTGGACCTATACTTCGATGTATTTCAGGAACATGCTTACTTTACTGTATTTTATAGCAACCTATAGAAAGCCTTTGGTGAGTTGATTTGTTCAAATCCCGAATCGTTCTTATGATTCTTTACGTTAATTAATTTGATCCTTAAAATTATAGGAACAATGACTGTAAGTTAATTTACTGTCTAAAATTATAAAACATCATTTATGACTCATAAAAAATAAAACATCATTATAGACTTTTAGTCATTAAAATTATCAAGCATAAGTTATTTTAATTTTGTTTTTATAAATTTTAAAATTTAAGAATTAAAATAATGGTGATTTAATAATTTTCTTTTTGAAAGTAACATTATTTCGTAATTTTATAGATTAAATTAGTCCATGATTATTGTAATGTCAAAGACTAATATAATGTATTTATTAAAAATATAATATTGTATTCTCTTTGTTGTAAAATAAGTATCATTATAAGTTATTTTATTTCAATTAAAAAAAATCAACAAGTAGATAAAATAATTTGATAATTTTATAAAATTAACCTCTTTCATTTATATATATATATATATATATATATATATATATATATTAATTATATTAAGAGTTTAACTCGATTGAGAATAATGCATGAGTAGTTGTAAATCTATGAACAATGTTGATTTAATTCTTATTAGAAGATCAACACAAAAAATATATTAATATTATATTAAAAAATTAAAATAATATTTATTAGGGATATAAGTGAAAAGAATATTATATTAAAAAATTAAATATCACACTTTGAGATAATTATTTTTTTAAATACCATAATTATTTTGAGATATCGTTATTTAACATATACAAATTTTACTGGTTAATTAATTTGTTTTGCTTTGTTTTAACTTTGAAATCAGGTCTCTCTCATTAATGGATTGGTCATGGGAGCAGCAGCAGGTCTATTCATGAGCTCCAAGTTCAGGGTTGTGACTGAGAAAGCTGTATGACATCTCTTCCTAAACTGAAAATTAATCAGATTTAGATAATTCCAAAAAGAAAGTATATTTATTTCAAAATTTTTATTTATAGTTTCTTATATTACTATGTTTGTAGTAGTATTTAAATTTCATCTGGCGAATTTTCCGCAGTATATATAATATCCACTTTGAGACGGTTTTAAGTCTACATGTAGCATAATCCATTATTAATTACTATCATTCTATAAATTAAAAATGATATGACTATTCATTTAAGTTGATCTTATATGGATTATTTTTTGTAGGTATTTGCTATGCCAGAGGCATCCATTGGACATGTTCCCGATATTGGTGCATCCTACTTCCTTTCTAGATTACCTGGCTATTTTGGTATAACTACATTACTTCTTTTATTGTTATTTGTTTCAACAAATATCAATGTATGCAATTGTTAATATGTAGGTTTGTAAGTATTTGTGTTGAGTTAGATCTATAACAATTAATTAATAAAAGAAGAAACGATCTCAAGGGAAGCTTTATTTGATGAAGAATCATCACGCTATTTTGTATATATGTCCTGCAATGTCTACATATTAATTAATTTGTCCATTATTATTCTATAATGGTCAAACAGGATTTTGTTCACTTGTTAAATATGGTGTATAAGTTTATGGTAAAGTTTTTAATATTATTTTTAACTCCTATAGGAAAAAAAAAAAAAAAAACAAATTTCGTTAAATTTATTTATATATTGTTAATTTGATTTGGCGTTTTGTAGGGGAGTACATTGGACTGACTGGTGCACAGCTAGATGGAGCAGAAATGGCAGCATGTGGTTTAGCCACTCATTATGTCCCTTCCACGGTAAACTATATTATATTGTTGCTATAACTTAATTTTCTTTTATAATCATAATTATTTGTTTATGATAAATTTATTGATTTTATTTATTATTATTTTAAAAATTATATAAATATAACAACTCATAATTAAATATAAATATAAAAATATTTTATAATAAAAATATATACTAATTAAACTCTTAAGTTAACACTTTTAAAATATAATTTAAAAATTTACTATCTAGATTTTTAAAGTTGTCTAAATTTATTTATATTAAAATAACAAACACTTATTAAAAGCAAGTAATAATTAATAGAGGTTTGAATTATCAATATTGAATTTCCTATATGTGTAATTTTGAAGTATTGTATCTTTGTGACTCAATTCCATTAGAGTTTAATTAGTATGATATAAAATTTTATATTAATATTTTATTACAATTTTTTATTTAAATTTTTTGAAAGTAATATAAATAAAATAGTGTGATTTAATGAAAAACTCCTTTAATTAAATTCATTCAATTATTGACAACTCTTTTCCTTTTTTGTCTAACAGAAGATAAATACATTGGAAAATGCCCTACAAAATGTCACCTCTTCGAATGTATCAATAGCACAAGTTATAAATACATTCGCAGAGAAAGCAAATGTAAAGGAAGACAGCGCATTTAGAAGGTAAAATAATGAAAAACTATAATTACAATCCTCTTAAGATTTGGTGCAGTTTGAGAGTTGATATATTGAAGGCTAAAAAAAAAATTGAAATGAATATATTTAAAAAACGACTAAATTATTTTGAATAAAAAAATGAACTTAACAAAAGAAAAAAATTGAAATATGATTTTAAATTAAACAATTCAACTCAACTATAATATGGAATTAAAAAATATGTTTATTAAAAACAATTCAAACATTTAGGAACAATTTGGAAAGTTAGCAACATTTCGATTAAATTCCATTTACAGTTTACTTCAGTATTGTAGCAGTTCAGTGATACATCCTATATGACAGCTAATTCATATTTTGAATTTTCTCACGAAAAAAGATTGGAGACTATAAACAAATGTTTCTCAAAAGGGACCGTAGAGGAAATTATTATATGCTTGGTAAGTACATACATATACATAATAAGAAAAAAAGTTTTGTTCTTTTTGTACTAATTTTTATAGTGCTATGCTTATTATTGACGTGGAATATGTCATTTGAATCATATCATTTATAGGAAAAGGAATCCGAAAATGGAGCAGAAAAGTGGATAAAAAATGCATTAAAATCCATGCGATCGTTTTGTCCCTTGAGCCTCAAAATATTTTTAAAATCAGTAAGATTGCTTAATTATAATCTTTATGCAAGTGATAATTAACTATGTATAAACAGTTAATAAAATTTCGATTTTCTTGCCTAATTAGATCAGAATAGGTCGTGTTCAAAATATTGAAGAATGCATTAACCGGGGATATACCCAAGGTTGCCACGTCCTCCGAAGAACCGTCAGCAATGATTTCTACGAGGTAGTTTTGGAATAACTCCATCCAAGCAAAGCAAAATATTTGATCAGTGAATATAATATTTAACATTTTTCTAAGTTTCTGTTGATAATATTTATTAGTCCTTTTTAACTATTAACTCCTTTATTTTTTATCCTTTATTCAACTCAAACACCTTCTTAGGGCGCAAGAGCAAGGATATTTGATAAAGACAACAAGCCCAAGGTAAGAGATAGTATATCCTATTCCATCTGCTTTCTACATAAATTGATATCATTAAACAATATTTTTTTAGTACATGTGTCAATATAGGTTGTAAGTAACTTTGATACCTTTTGTAATCAGATGTTTTGGTATCCTATGGCGTGAACCAATCATATTATGTCACATATTTAGTGAATTTCATCATTGGAACAATTTCTTTTATTTGAGAACCTAACGATAAGAAATTTAAATTATTATTTTAATTTTAATTAAAAATAAGTTTACAACTTTATTTTTAAATCCTTAAAGGTTAATTTTAATTTTTTGCAATTTCTATCTTTTGTACAAATTTATTTTGCTGCTTAGTTAGTAATTAGGTTTTTCATCTTCTTCCTCACACAGACATGATATTCTCTTATTCTTCCATTGCTTGCATTGTTGTTGTTCAAATTTATGCCCTTGTGATTCCATTGTTGTTTTAACATCCTTTTTGTTGTCGGTTCATCTGCAATCTGCTCTGTTTTGTTGTGAGCATAAAAAAGTGAGTTAAAATGTGTGTTTTTTAATTATTGATTTGTGATGCATGTTTTCTGAAATTAGTTTCTTGTTCAAATTAGTTTAGGATTTTTCCCTCTTGTTCTTGTTAGTAAATATAATATTTTGTTAGGGTTTTCTAAAAGTGCCATTAGAGATGTGTTTGGGAGGAATATTTAAGAGAGGAAGGCATTGTAGTAAAAGTTTTCATGTTGCATAAATATTACACATATTCTTCTAATATTTGACGTGCTTGGTGTGTAGTTTTAAATATTCTAAGAATCGAACCAATTTACTACAATAATCTATCTATTTTTATTTAGGTTCAACTAGGACCTAGAAGGACATGTGTAATATTTATGCACCATGAAAATTTTTACTACAATGTCTTCCCCTCTTAAACCTCACTCCCAAACACAACTCTAATGGTAGTTTCAGATGATCCTAACAAAACGCTATAGGTACTATCAAGAACAAGAGAAAAAAATCCTAAACTAATTAGAATAAGAAACTAATTTCAGAAAACATGCATCACAAATCAATAATTAAAAAACACGTCTTTTAACTCACCTTTTTATACTCACAACAAAATAGAGCAGGTTGCAGAGGAACCGACAACAAAAGGGATGTCAAAAAAACAATAGAATCACAAGACGTAAATTTGAACAACAACAATACAAGCAGTGGAAGAATGAGAGAACATCATTTATGTGTAACGAAGAAGATGGAAAACTTAATTGTTAACTAAGCACCAAAATAAATTTGAACAAAAGATAGAAATTGCAAAAAATTAAAATTAACCTTTAAGGATTTAAATTTTTTTAATTAAAATTAAAATAATAGTTTAAATTTCTTATAGTTAGGTTTCAAATAAAAGAAATTAAACATGTTCCAATGACATGGATTCATTAAATATATGAGGTAACATGATTGGTTCACATTATAGGGATACGAAAACCTTTAATTAAAAAGGTACCGAAGTTAGAACTATCAATATATTATAAGAACAGATTCACTGGGTTTTTTTTTTAATTATTATTTTCCCTTAATTTGCCAGTACTTTATAAATGATTAATCTTGATTTACTTAATTTATTAACTAGTGGGAACCTTCAAAGCTAGAACTAGTTACGGAAGAAATGGTGGATGAGTGCTTGAAGGATATCAATGAGGATGAATTAGAGCCTCTGAAACTTCCTGACAGATCCCATTCTCAAATTGCAAGCAGACTGTAGATTGTAGCCGACACACGCTTTTAGCGCGTTTTGTAATTGGGTTTCTCAACGTTCACTCGTTCATTTACTTCATTTGAGGAATGTTTTCAATTTTTTATTTTTTATGTTTGGATTGTGTCATATTTCAACGTTTGCAAGCTGATCCGTTTCTGTCTTCTGGTGTGCGTAGTATTACCATTATTTTTGCAATGAATATAATGTATCTGGTTTGCTTTTATGTATTTTCTCAAACTCTCATGTCGTAATTGTCTTTGGCACACTTGTATACATTAGGAGTTTATTAAATTTTGTTGGCTAATAAAAGATAATTTTATACTTTCATAATTATTAAAATATTACACTTTTTTTTTTAATTTTAAAGATATGTAGGAAATATTGAGGAATGGTTAATTTTGTTATTTTTCTTACTAATAATTAAATCACGAAGTAAATAATGTTGGAATGAAATTATAGTAATAAAAAAAATTTAAGAATGAAAGAGGCTAGAAATTTGAATAAAAAAGTTATATTAATGGCTAATTTTTTCTAAACTAATGATTAGAATTTTCTCAATACAGATATAATATAATAGCTATAAATGACTTTATAAATTTTTTTTTATAAATAAAAGTTTATTCACACATTTTAGATATTTTAAATGTTACTCTAAAAGTATCTTTTAAATATCTTTTTCGAAAATCTTTATAAATTTTGAATTCATCCTTTCTCCAACAATTTTCTAGAATTTTGTGTTTAGTTAGAGAAGAGTTTTTTAGTTTTGTAAAAAAATTTTCAGATTTTTTATTTATTTAAAAAATATAAAAAATTGAGACACTCCAATTTTTCAATGTAAAACAAATAAAATAACAGAATGAAAGACACGTAAGAAACCGAAAGTAACAAAAAGATAAATAAATAAAAAAGCTCAATGTGGTTACAAACATATATGGTGCCATCTTCGCTGGGGAGTTAATTTGTTGTACTTTTGTGACTTTATGTTAAACATGATATATCACAACAAAGTACATATTGATTAGCTTCACGTTATATATAAACTATAAAGGGTGTGATTTAAAGTAGGATTTGATAATACTCATTCAACTTTGTCGTTTGCTAAATCAATGTAAACGCAATTTCAGAGTCAATTCAAACACAATAATTACCATATGATTAAATTTTGATACACTTCAGATAACTATAACCACTTCGACCATTTTACAAACATATATTCAAACAAACACAACCTTAATGGTGATTAACTTGTAGCCCCTTCTTCTTTTTTGATAGGCAACTAACTTATAGCCCTTAACTTGAGGTTGACTTCATGAAATGCAGTACAATCATTCTCTAATGTTTTTCCACTATTTTTCAAAATATATATGTAGCAATATTTAATTCATCCTAAACATAAAACCCTCTTCCTCCACAATACTAAGTAGATGTTCGTACACCCCATATATAACCAGTAGAGAATTAAAACAAGTTTAGTACTTGGCACGTAAAGCTTCTCTCATCAACCATTTGAATTCTCGGGATTGTTGTATATATGACATAATAGATTTCAAGTAAGTGTATTTCCGAATTGGCCTTTTTACTGATCATTTTGACCAAACTTTTTATCATTTTGGGATTCTTTTCGGAAAAAATTATCAAAATGATGACGTCAAATGCAACGCAAAAAGCTAAAAGAGTTAATTGGCATGTCCTTGACCACCTACTTGATCATCAAAATAATGTTTTTCAATTACATTTCCATTTATATCGATCAACCAAAGGAGTCAACTTATATATGCATCCTACTTGATCATCTAGTAGTGAATCCTCAAGATGAGTTAAGGAAATTAGTCAGTAAAATAGTATTGATGATTCCAAAAGCAAATGACATATGTGAATCTTAATGCTTTGCGCAGTGTTCAAAGTAAACACAAACCCGGCCTATTGATGAATAATTGAATTTCATACTCAAGTCCCACAAATTGATAGGCATTGTACTTCCTTTAACCAAGCAATATATAGTATTAGTGAGAAATGCAAGCCAAGAAAGAAATTCATACGTTAATTTCCTGCCAAAAACCTTTTTTTTTTTTGGCATAATATAGTCTAATAATATGACAACTATATATTTATCCTTATAAATTTATACAAAAACAAAACATAAAAGTCAACTATGTTCAATAAAATTTTTTACAAAATTAAAATGAGTTTAATTGGTATATACTATCGGTGTAAATATTTTTACACTAACATTCAATCACAACCTTTCATTCATGATGAATTTATTAACTTTATTCATTACTACTTTAATAGTCACCTAAATAAAAAGTCATGATTTAATGTTACTGTCAAATTTTTTACACTTGATAGTGGATACCAATTAAACTTAATTAAAATTAGGAAAATATTCAACTATCATTTATATCTTGTGCTCCCTAGAAAGGGTAAAATATTTTTAACCCTTACAAATAAAACAAAGAGATGGTAGGTAGTTTGTTAGCCAGTGTTATCAATGGTCCTAACTTCAGGTATTTTTAATTAGATGTCAATCTGTATTTTTTATTTAAGAGAGTGAGAAATTAATCACTCGTGGTATTAGACAGAAATTAAGGACACATAATTAATCAAAGCAAAAATAAGGGTAAAATTTACGTTTATAAAATACGTAAATTCGTAGTCATACATCAAGCTTAAATTATACGTTTATAATATAATTATATAAATATTTTATAGATTTTTAATTATCACATAGAAATAATAAGCTTAGCTCAATAATTTCTTGTTTAACTTAATCTAATTAGATTCATGAATCAAATTTTTTTAAACCAATTAACAAGTCGAATAAACTAACTTTAATTTAGTTCATTTTAATTACTTCTTACCCTAGTTTAGGGTTTCTGTTGCATAACATAGTTTATATAAAATGGTCTGAAATGGCAAAAGAGGCAGACATGAGGTATAAAAAAGAGAGAAAACAATAGATGGTGTCAATATGCTTCAAACATAGATTATAACATGCTACTTATACGAAGGTATAACCTACTGTGTACTATTACATAAACATTATACACTCGAAAGTCAAACCCATTATGATATCATATGGTAAGAGGAAAAATACTACGAAAACCTCATTTGGGCTGAAAATAAGTGGGACAATCGTAAGCGGAGCAAAATGTTTGAAGACCCGTCATAGCCAAGAGAACAAAGGTGGCAAGAAGTGTAAAGAGCTTCCATGAGTTGTACACATATTCAGTTAATGTCCTGTAAATGTTAGATTTGCTCTTATCATGGTAGTACTTATTCACTTTCTTAATGGTCTCATCCAACTTCTCAGTCTTGGTTGGTCCAATGGATTTGCTCATTCCATTGAAAAGTTCCTCAATTTCTTCCACACTGAGTGAGCTACTTGACTCTATGATCCCTGCATTCTTGAGAATCTTCACATCCTCCACAGTGTCTATGATTCCTCGCATCAACTCTGTGTACCTTGTGAAGATGAGAAAATCTGGTTTGGTCAAGGCCTCATGAGCCACAAGGTTTCTCATTATCCCTTCAGAGTTTACATCCAATTTTAACACAGGGAGGTAAAATATGCCCTTCTTTTCGTCAAATTCAATGGCCATGTTGTTTCCATCTTCCAAGGCCTGGAAATAAACTCCAACTGAGTGAAGCTCACGCACACAAGGGATGTTGACTATCATAGGAGCCTCTTCTTCTTCAGAAATTTTTGGATCTGATTGAAGACTTTCAATATGAGAGGACATGTGAAGTATGGGATCTAGGTGTCGTTTAATGGGTTGCACAACAGGAATATTCACTTCCTTCAGCTTCTTTAGAGAGTCTAATGTCCAAGATAATACATGGTTAACTTTCGTAAAGGAAGATGCTTTGCCTTCAGATTTTGAGCTTTTCTCAAGTGTACAAATACCTGAATCATCATAATAAATTACTAGATAGTCTAATATCTGTGTTTACAGTTTCCACCAATGTTTATGTATTTCTCCAGTTGAATACCATTTTACATGATATTCTACAATCTCAATATGATTCATTAAATATGTTTAATATAGAGCACCCTCAATACTACATGTATTAAGAGTTTCACACTATTTTCTTAAAAAAATTAAAATATTAAATTTCTTGATAATAAACTTGTCAAAACCTTAAACTTCATATAATATAGAACAGGAAGAGTAAAATATATTTAAATTTTTAATTTATAAAAATAATTAATAGTATTCAATTATGCATGTTTTGAAACAAGTGAGGATTATAATGGTATCAGATTATCTTATAATTTTTTTAATTACCGCATATACATACCTTCATTACTTTGATCAGGTGTTGGTGTTTCAAACTTTTCAGTGTGAGAAACGACCAAATGATACATGAGATCCAAGACATGGGAATGCTTAGAGACAGCCTCAGAAGATGGGGGAGTGTGAGTAAACTTGAGTGGACAGTGTTTCTTGCAGAATGCCAAGAGCATTGAACCCAAGTGCTCTAGAACTGAATCAATAGGTTTGGAGGTTTCAAGCACCAAGATCCTTATTAAAATGTAGGCTGGAATTTGGTTCTCCACCATGATGAGGTCCCTGATGATGGCATCCTTGGTTAGCTTCACACCACTTAGCTTAACTTGGGCTTGTAGTCCTGTCATGAAAGAACCAGATACTTGGTCCTCATTGAGATAACTGTGGAAGAAATCCAATAAAAACAAACCGTCAATGACTATGGTGTATAACAGGGTATCTTCCTTGAGGTCCAAGTATTTGTGGTAACTAGCACGGATATATTGCCCTGTGTTGCGGAGTAGCTCAACTAGTTGTTTGAAGTCATGCTTTTTGAAGTGATCAAGGACCCCTTTGGCAGCATAAATTTTGAACCTTTCCATGGGATAGAGCTCAGGACGAAAGTGAGTATAGGGACCAATGGCTATAAGTTGTGGGGTAAAGGCTTCTGGTTTCGCACAACTCAAAGATTTGGGAACTTGGTATATGCACACAGGCATTTTGCTCAAGATTGAGAGGTTGGTTTGACTCACCAGCTGGTTGATTTGGATAACCCAAGAATCTTCATCAGACTCTGAATTGAAGATTGAGAGTGAGGCCATGGGGAATTACTTTGCTTCACTGATATGCTGTGCAATTAAAATATATATCTTAGTATGTAGCACAATTGTTTCTTGGCTATTGACACCACAAAACTCTATTATTTATATAGTGGAGAAATTGTATTTATACATCCCATATGGTCTCACACATGGTAGAAAGATAAAAAAGAAGAAAGACTAGTGTTTGAACTTTGAAAGAATGAGTAATGAAGACAATGAAAAGATAAATATTCTGAAAAAAGTTTCACGTGAATAATATAGAAAATAATGTATTAAAAAAGTTATAACTCTTTAATTATAAAAAGGTTGGTAATGGACGAACAACGCACTACTTGAAATGATTTTGACAGATAACTAACCTATAATTTAAAGCCACACCAGCAAAATGTGTATGAATTGTTAATTTAGACTATACTATATATATGATGATAACAAGTACACATAAGGGGACAAACATGCATATATATTGTTCCTTGTTAATCTTTTTGTGTTGTTTTTTCAATTGGAGTTGGAGTTTTCCTTTGATAATCCATATATATTGACCTTTCATATAAACATTTATTACGCCGATATTAGTAAGATAAAAATCAATTATTAATTAAGAAGTACCAAAAATGTCTAAGAAAGTTCTTAGCAATACTAATTTTAAGTCTTCCACATTTCTCCAAACTTGTGCCAATAAAGATGGCATGTCACAGAGATTTCGGGCTCTTCAATTCTATCTTTTGTTAATTAGTTAATAAAAGTGAAATACACTTTTACTATATATAATTCGTGAATACAATTTAATGTATTTATAGTCTTCTTAAATTTTGTTATTTTCTTAAGTTTTGTTAATTTAAGGCCATATATTAGAAATAATATGTAAGAAAATATAAGATTCATCGTTTGGTGATTGAAATAAATAGATTGTGAAGGAAGAAGATTGGAGGAAAGTTTACAATTTGAATCCTCTAACATGAATTAGCATCTTCTGATTAAAAAATAATATAATATAAAGTGCATGAGTTTCTAAATCACGTGATTTACCGAACTCTTCGACATTATCATCATATGGCCCACAAATATATGAACCAATGGAAGCCAGCAAAGACTCCGGGCTATTCAATGCAATATATATGCCTTTTATATAATTTTGTTAATATAATTTATTGAGATGCTAATTTTTAAAAAATTGATAATTTTAATTCTTGTAAATTGTAACATTTTAAAAAATACTTTCTCTCACTACTACTACATATATGAATTTAATAACATTAAAAAAATATTGCTAAATCATAAAAAAATTGTTAGTAATATGGTGTAGTAATATAATTTAATTAATATTTTTTATTATACTCTAGCTTTAATTTTTTAGAAGAACATATAATATAAAATTATTATACATAACTTGTCAATTTTTATAATAGTTATTTTAAAAATGATTTAAAACTTATTGGTAATATAATAATATTTATATTATCTCATGGTTATGTTCAACGAAACCAACATAAAATCTAGTAGGAAGGTATAAAGCAAGTTGAAAGGTACGAAGTTGGCAATTGATGCACAAAGTTGTTAAACTAGTTTATTGAATTAAAATGTAGTGTCTAATAAAATTATTTGTTGAAATATTTAAAAATATTGTAATATAAAAATAAATTAAAAATCTATAATAATGTGTTACCTTATATAAAAATGAAATCTAATAAATATTTAAGAAAAAGAATAAACATAAGAATTAAAACTGAAAACTAACGTTAAAAAAATAATAGTTAAAGTAGCGATTCAAAAATTGCTAGAAACTACTAAAAAAAAACTATTTATCAAAAAATATTTTTCCATCAAGTAAAATAATTTAAAAGCATATCTATAAAAATCAACGATTTTAAAATCACGCTTCTCGCTAATCTTTTTTTCCTCTAAACTTATTAGAAAATCACTATTTTGTGAATCTATTTTTTATTTTTTATTAAAAAGTATTTCTCTTTTTTTTCTCCATTTTTTACCATTCAATGTCTTTTCAATTATTTTAAAAAAGTAGACTAAATACATAATCAACTCCCAATTCAACCGATTGAATAAGCCAATTTCATCCGGGGTGACAACCTAAACAAAATTCAACTCTATTTATAATTACTCTGTATGATATTTATACCAATAAAATCACATTCATACATTTTCTTAGACATGTAGATGAACATAATTCTATAATTAATGAAAAATATTAATAGTATTTACAATGAATAATTTATACAAGTAACATGTTTTCATATTTTAAATACAAATTATTTATTAGATGTTTTCAATATTTTAAGTACAAATGTTAATTGTATTTATAATGAATAATTTACGTAAGTAACATTTTTCAATAGTTTTAATATTTTTTTCTAATGCAAGACACGTATTAATCATAGTTTCAAAAAAAAAGAAACGTATTAATCTTAGTCCTCAGAGTATTCTGAGTAAGTAAAAATATATTTTTTATTCATATGTGTAAAAATATATTTTTTTATAATTTTTAATTGTGTTATCATAATATTTTTAATAATTTTTTTATAATTATTTAATTGCTACCTCAATCATCTCGAGAAGTTGTTTTTTATTATTATTTCAATGAAATTTTACTTCTCTTATTTTTTAAATCTTTAATTTTGGTCCTTATATTTTAAGATAAATATATTTAATAATTTTATTTTTTAAAATTCATAATTTTATTTTTCTATAAGTTATATTTTAGATAGAGACATTTAGTCTCCATTTTTATAAAATTCAAAGTTTTTTTCTTTGTATGAAATTTGAAGTCTTTATGATTACAAAATTAACTTTATAAACCCAAATATAATGTTATTTCATAAAATTTTTATTTAATTCACATTAAAGTTAACATTAATTTGGTAATGATTAAGGAGAACCAAATTTTCAAATTTTAAAAAGTGAGAAACTGAGTTTCTTTATTTTAAAATTTGAAAACTAATTAATGTCTATATTTTAAGATAGAAAACAAATATTTACACATTTTTAAAAAATAAAATGACCAAAGTTACATTTAAATATTTTTAATAATTTAAAAATAATTAGTCAAAAATAAATTTATACTACTTTATATTTTACTATACTTATTATAAAAATCAATAAATTTATAATATAAGTATGACTTTTAAGAAACTTATTTTAAAAGTAAAATAAAATATCAATAATTTATAAATAAATAATATACAATTATATATATATACATATTTTTATGTGAATGTTATATATATATATATATATATATATATATATATATATATATATATATATATATAAACACATATGAGTTAAAGTCAACTAATAAAAAAATAATAATTATTGAGTTCGACTTTTATAGAAGATATTTTTAGAAAAGAAGTTTATAAACACAGTAACCAATTTTTTATAGGTTTTTTACATAAAAAAAATAAAAAATTGATTCTCCACAACCAATTTTTGAACATGAATAGTATAGAACAAACTCCCAGGACCAAATCTATACCAAACCAAACCTTTTATCGGATAATATCTCTTAGCTCTAATAGATAAAAGATAGATTCAAATTGTCTTCGGGAGCCCTAAGGCCTGAAAGGTAACATGCTATAAATGTACGTTATACAAACTGTACTGGATTGGCCAGTTGACTGGAAAATCAGTAAATTGGTCTGGTAATCGGTTTTGGTCAACCCTGAAAATCAGTGGAACAAAAAATCGATAAGTGGTTAAATCGGTTTGTATTTTTTTTTTTTTGCTAAATACACCTCTCATTTTCCTAAATCAACCAATTTTAAATTAAAAAATTAATAAAAATGAGTTTTAACTTACTTTTATCCTTTTATAATTACAACCTTAATACATTTTTTATTTTATAATCTTAATTTTTACAGTACATTAAAAATAAAAAAATATTATTTTATTAAGACCGGTTCAACTGCTAGTTCGGTTGAACCAATGAATTGGGAACTAGTGTCTTCACTAGTTCGATCATCAGTCCAGTTTTAAAAACATAGCTATAAATAATAGAGCATGCGTGTAGGTCGAGGGAAATCAATAGTTTACATTGTATTTTCTAGAGCATTTTAGAGAAACTCTCCTTTAACTTGAGCATTGGAGTTCCATTGTAGGTACCCACCTGTTCTTGTCAGCCGGTCGACTTGAACATTGCTAGGATCGGAAACCAAAGAAAGAGACTCCTTCAAATTGTAAGTTCACTATCTTTTTTTATAGGAACAAATATTAAAAGCAAATATAAACAAAAAAAACATCCTATAAGAAATTGATTACCCAACAACTAATTTTTTATAGATTTTTTACATAAAAAAAAAACACGTTGAAAAATTAGTTCTCTCAAAGCTAATTTCTCAACATGAATAGTAAGATTATTTAGATAAATAATTTCGAAGGTGAGTAATGTTGGTAAATTTTTTTTTTGTATAAAAAAAGAAAAAAATTCCACTGACTCTGATAATTTGCATTGTTTCATTGATTTTAAAAACATTGACTTTTGTTGAAATAAGTATGCGACCGATAATCCTGTAAAGCACCTCTTTTTGTTAAGCATCTGGTATACTCCTCTAATGTTATTCCAATAAAAGCATGATTTGGCAAAGCATTTAGTGTATTTCATCATTATGGATCATCCTCTTGCTTTTCTATATCAAAATACACATATGATGTTTTTCTTAGTTTCCGTGGTGAAGATACCCGTTTTGGTTTCACTGGTAGTCTATACAGTACTTTGAGTCAAAGGGGAATCTTTACCTTCATTGATGATGAAGCTCTACGCAAAGGCCAAGAGATCACACCTTCTCTTCTCAAATCAATAAATACAACAATCCAGGATCTCCATCATTATTTTCTCCAAAAATTATGCCTCCTCAACGTTTTGTTTAATTGGATGAACTTGTTCAAATCCACGAGTGTTATACACGAGGACAGTTAGAGATTTTGCTAGTGTTTTATGATGTTGATCCATCACATGTGCGACATCAGACAGGGATTTACAGAGAAGCATTTGAAATACACGAACGTCAAAGATTCAAAGATATATGATATTGATAAAGTGCAAAAATGGAAGTTGGCTCTGCGTAAAGTAGCTCATTTGTCTGGCTTCCATTTCAAAATAAGGTACCATAACACACCTCCCTTTTATTTCAATATTTAGCTTATTTTTCAAGATAACTCATGCAAGTAATTTATGTATCCAAATTAATATAAATATGAACTCGATACAAAAATTAAATTACAACTATTGGTTATTAATAAATTATACTGACTTTGGATCATAAATTAAACTCTAAATTTATTTATTTATATATATTTTTTATTTACTATAAATATTTTAATTGAATTAATTTAAAAATTTATATGTTGTTGGTAATTTTTTTATAAGTTTGCTTCAACAATACTACTTTGGTTCTAATTATAAGCAATAAAATTATTTTTCTTTGATTCTCTCTACAAGCAACAATGACCCGTTTTAAAACCTACTCAAGATTAAATTTCTTTTATATGGTTTAATTTCTTATTATTTTATTCCAATACATTCACTTATAAGTACTAACATTACTTATAATTAATTAGGAGCAAAGATACTAGTGTACCGTTCGAGATTATAAGTTACTCTAAAAATATTTTTTAATTAAATTATTTTTATTAGTAATTTCCCATTTATTATTGACAGGAGAGAATACGAGTTTGAGTTCATTAATAAGATCACAGAGGAGATTGGTGGTAAGCTTAATTGACCTCCCTTGCATATTGCTGATTATCCTGTTGGATTCAAAGGTCGAACTGAAAAAATACAAGGGCTTATTGGTGCTGACTTTGATAAAAAAGTGACCATGCTTGGGATTCATGGAGTGCGAAAATCAACTCTTTCACTTGCTATATATAACTTGATAGCACATCATTTTGAAGCTTCCTACTTCATCGCTAATGTTAGAGAAAAATCGATTAAGGATGGCCTTGTGCATATCCAAGAGACAATGCTTTGTGAGTTAGCTGGGGAAACAAATATCAAGTTGGGAAATGTGCATGGTGGAATTCCAATACTACAACATAGACTTTCTCCAAAACAAAATCTTTCTTACGGTGTTGGCAAAGGCAGCATTCATCATTATAATAACAAGGGACAAGCATTTGTTAGATATTTACGGTGTTGAAAAACTATACGAGGTTAATGAATTGGATGATTTTGAGGCTCTTGAATTGTTTAGGTTGAACGCTTTTAAAAACAAACAAGTTGATCCATATTATGTGGAACTCATAAAACGTGCAATATGTTATGCCCGCAACCTTTCACGGGCTTTGGAAATAATATGCTCAAACTGGCTTTTTTCACCCACCAAGGGTGGTTTTTTTAGTTTTTTTAAAAAATTATCATTTTGAAGTAGTCAATTCAAAATTTACATATTATCTAGCGTGTTACACCAAACACGCGTGACTGATAGATGTGTTTCGCCATCTGGCACAATGCAAATACATATGACCGTCTTTAATGTTTGAAAAAATATGAATTTTATAAATAATAATTATATTATAATGATAAAAAATATAATATTCACATTTAAGTATGGTCACGCTACACGCTATATCATATTGATCATTTATATTTAAAGTGAATTTTTTATTCTTCTTTAATACTTTAATATTCACATTTAAGTGTGGTCATGCTACACTATATCATAATGATTATTTACACTTAAGTGATTTTTTTATTTTTCTTTAATACTCTAATATTTATATTTAAGTGTGATCACGCTAAACCATATATCATAATGATTATTTAAGAAAGCATTTCATTGGTGGAGAGAGAGATTTGTCTGTTTCATGCTCATTTACTCTACTATATATTATAATTTTTTACTTCATTCGATAATGCATGTCAAAATCAAAAGTTGCGCAAACCACCTCTCTGTCTATATATTATAATTTTTTATTGTTATAATTTTGCGTCAAACACTACAAACGGTTAGACGTATTTGCGTCACATGGCAAAACATGCCGGTCAGGCATGTTTGGTGCAACACGTCTTATAGTCTAACGTATTTAGGTTAAACTATACTATAACCATAATTTTTTGATTGACCACTCCAAAATGGTAATTTTTTAGAAACACTACCCTATGTGGGTCAAAAACCTGCTCAAACTTGTTGGGTAAAGCATTTGATGAATGGAAATCTATTGGAAACATATGAGAGAATTCCAAATAGGGATGTGCCGGAAATTCTTAGAGTTAGCTATGATAGTTTGGAAGCGTATGAGAAGGAAATTTTTCTTGACATAGCTTGCTTCTTAAGAGGATGCACCTTTTTCTTGACATAGCTTGCTTCTTGAGAGGATGCACCTTGAGATATGTTACAGATCTGCTTGAGGCAAGAGATTTTCATCCAAAGTTTGGTATGAGTGTTGGAAGAAAAGTCTCTTGTCAAAATTTGCAGATGTCATGAAACTGTCACAATACACGACTTGATTCGATCTATGGGAAGAGAAATAGTTACAACAATCAAATTGACCTAAAAAATGGAATAGGTTGTGGTTAGGGATGACAACAGAGCGAGACGGGTGCGGGTTTGACCCTCTCCATCCCCGTCCCCGCAAAGTGCGAGGCGGGTTCAGGTATAAAAAGAGCGGATATAAAATTTTAATCCTCATCCCTGTTTCCGTCGGGTATTTTTAGGTTCGGGTATACCCGTGGGTACCCGTCATATTGTTTTTACAAGTTAAATTTACTTATTTATTATTAAATAAATTATATATATTAAGTTATTAATTATATTTTAATTTAAAAATTATAAAAAGAATAATTAATAACAAGAAATTATAAATTAGAGTTTAAGAATTAAAACTTTTAATTATATATATAAATTTAAACTTATTATATAATCATTAAAATTATAGCAAGGCGGATACAAGTTCGGGTACGAGACAGGTAGTCACATACCCCGTACCCGATTTAACACATCAGGTAATACTCGTACCCATACTCGGTCAAACCGGGTAATATGCGTCAAAATTAGAACGGGTTCGGGTTGGTACTCACATGTATGGGTATTTTTGCCATCTCTAGTTGTGGTTTAATGAGGACATTGTTTACGTTTTGGAGAATAACAAGTTATGTAAAAGTTATATGCATGTTTCTTTCCATTTGGTTTATTGTATCAATTTGACACAACGAATAGAAGTTGTAAGTTCTAGAGTTTTTGTTTCCTTTGTGTTTTTTCCTTTAAAGGAAAATGATGAAATTGAAGCCATGATGTTGGAAATGCAAAAAGGTAAAGTGCAATGGAATCAGAAGGTGTTTCGAAAAATGAAAAACCTACAGATGTTGCTTATAGAGAGTAAAATTGGCTTTGGTAGAAGCCCTAAAGATCTCCCCAACACTGAAAGTGTTGGAATGGTAGGGATATCCTACAGCTTTCTTACCGTGTAGTTTTCAGTCAAAGAATCTTGTCATACTCAACAGTAACTTTCAATGGGACAAACCACTTGAGGCATGTATAAATTATTACAAGTGATGTAGCATTTTTTTTTTTTTTTTTTGTGGTTCAAACTATTAATGTATACTTATTATTTTGCAGAATTCAAAGATATTGAGACACTTGATTCTCAGAGGTTGTAAGAACATAAGACGAATACCAGACATGTCTAGTTTTCTGCATTTGACAGAACTGAGTATTAGTGAATGCACAAACTTGATAGAAATTCATGATTCTGTTGGATCTTTGCATAACCTTAAAAGGTTTTGTGCTGAAGGATGTACCAAACTGATGATAGGTCCACCTAGAATAAAGTTGACGTCACTAGAGCATCTTTGCCTTCGGGATTGCAGAAGTCTTGTTATGTTTCCTGAAATCATGGCACCAATGGTGAAACTAGAATTTGTAGACTTGGGAGGGACTGGCATAAAAAATCTGCCACTTTCAATGCAAAATCTTGAAAGGCTTCGAATCTTATCACTGCAGAGATGCCAAATGCTTCAGGGGCATGAGCCAGCCAAGTTGTTTCAACTTTCAAATGCTGCCAGAGTCCTTTCCCAATTTGACATACATAAATTTAGCAGGCTCAAATGTGACGATCCTTTCCACCTGCTTTAAAAATTTTCACTTCTTGAGGTGTGTACATGTGTTTAACTGCAAGAAGCTTCAACAAATTGGAGGACTTCCATCATGCATAATTGAGTTCTCTGCAGCTAACACTGCACTGGAACCCAATTCTTTAACTTTAAACACGTTACTCAAACGGGTACGTTTTTCTCTTCTTTGATTGTCTCTATCTCTATAATTAGTTTATTGTTTTCCTAACTCACCTTGTCCACAACAGGAAATTGATTCATCTACAATAAAAGTCTCGGTTTCCAGGTGAATGGTTTGATCACTGTAGCAGGGGAAACTCACTATGTTTCTGGTTTCGTAATAAACTGCCCTCTTTCACTGTGTGTGCTGTTTCTGAAGTTTGGGATGATGTCAACGCTCCTTTTGCTGTGAAATTTAACTTGTTTGTTACAGTCAACGATAATGATTACTGTGTTTCTTGTTTCCATTGTACCCGTATATTCTGGATATCAGAGGATAGTCATATAATATACTAAACCTTCAAAATAGCTTTCAACATCCCATTAAGTTGGAAATTGAAAGAGCACTTATGACTAATGAATGGATTAACGGGGAGAGCCAGGAAAAGATTCAGATTGGATGGGAGAAATCAAATGGACAAGAGTTTACACAAACCGGACATTTAGTAGAATGGAGGATGTTCGGTTCACTGATCCTTATCCTCCCAATGATGTTGGAAATCAACTATCGTTGCTTGGTGAGGGAGATTATATACTAATACTACAGCAGCAGCAACCTCTGTATGATGTGCATAGCAATTCAGATTCACTGGAAAAATCATTATCAGCATGCACCATTCACTGTTCCAATCACCAAGGTAAAATTTCTTTTCTGATCAACTCAGTTTTGCTTCTAACATCGTACTTTGTTTCAGATGGAGAAGAGGGAACATTGATATCACAAGTTTCAAGGGAGTTCAGTCATCAAAGTGGGGATTCCATTGAAGCAACAAAGAAAAGTGAGTCCCTGGCATCCAAGTTGCATATAGTTGATGAAGTAGAAGGAGGATTAGTAACTAAGAAGAACCAGTTCAGGAAAGCTATGGCCTTGGAAACTGAGATACAGCAAAAGCTAACCAGGATTAAGAAATTGAAAGAGGATTTACAAGAGAAACTCAGTGCTATTAAAGCTAACATCTCTTTCATTGAAACTAACAACTCTTCCATTAAAGCTTATCTCTCGTTCATTGAAACTAACAACTCTTCCATTAAAGCTTATCTCTCTTTCATTAAAGCCATTATCTCTGCAGATGAGACCGAGAGGTATAGCAATTAAAATAGAATTTTTATGTTTTCAAATTTAAATTATTCTTGCATTAGGGGTCATTTACAGTAAATATAGTCTTACTTATACGATGAGAAAATATTACAGAAAAAATATCATGTTACATAAAAATCATAATTGTAGATACTCGTATAATTGTGTAGTAATCTAAAATTCAGAGGCTCTAGACAAACTAAAATGTAGATATTCGGATAGTTGTGTAGTAATCTAAAATTTAGATGAAGATGTATTTCTTCTTATTTTTTATTCAAATTTATCTCTTTTTTATTTATTCAAGTGTATTTCTTTTTATTCAATTGACGAATAAATTGACTTTAAAAATCTAGCAACTCTTATTTGTTCAAACATTCTAGCTAAGAACCTGAAATGTTCGAACATTATTCATTTGAAATCTGTATCCATAGAATTAATTTACTTCGTGTGTTTAATTATTATGGCGCAACATGCATCTTCCTTTTCTCCTTTCATATCCAGATTGACTTATGATGTTTTTCTTAGTTTGTGGTAAAGATACCGGTTTTGACTTTAATGGTATATAGTGTTTTGATACGCTTTACTCACACCATGATGAAAATCTTTTTTTTCTCAAATTATGTTTCATTTTCATTTTCTTTTTCTATCCAGTGAGAAATGTCATATGATCTAATGAGTTACATAAAAAATAAAAATATTTACAATAAAAAATATTATCAAAATAATATGATATTTCTTGAATAGTAAGAACAAAGATTTTCATCAATGTCTTACAAACATAATTATAGAAATACATCAAGTTTTTAAAAATTAAAAATATGATAAGTTACTAATAATGATATATAACTAGGATATTTGGTATAAAATTTATACAAATTAAAATTACAATACTTTAATACTATATAATTTATTTGATATGAGCATATGAGAATTATCACATGTAGTTTGATACACGTAAATTATCGCTAATTCATAACTATAATAACAATTAAAAAGAATACTGTGATATAAATACAAACTTTAAGTATTGGTTATATACAATAGCTTATTCAAAAGTATTATTGTTTGTTAGAAGTTATTTTTTAAAATTTAAATATTTTAATTTAAAATAGGTATTTTTTACTCTCTATTTTTAATTTTAATTTTTTAGATTTAAAATATTAAAATTAATATAATAAAATTAAAACAAAATTAGAAAATGGCTCATGCTATATTATTAGAGCCATACCCAAGTTGTACCAAAGTGATATGAGTCATATTCAATATTTTTAAAAGTTAAATAAATAAAAAATAGAATAATTTTAGGATACGACTTTGTCCTACGACATCCATGTGTGACATAAGTACACATATACTTTTGTTACTTTGAAGTATATGTTATGTATCTATTCACATTTAGAGATAGATTCATAACCTCACTCATTTCTTTTACATATA
Organism: Psophocarpus tetragonolobus; assembly: GCA_037954015.1. NCBI lineage: Eukaryota > Viridiplantae > Streptophyta > Magnoliopsida > Fabales > Fabaceae > Psophocarpus > Psophocarpus tetragonolobus. The sequence continues at coordinate 5,571,006 of CM075696.1, forward strand.
CATTGTTCACATGCATTGCATAAATTATGTATCTATCACACATTTAGAGATAGATCCTTAAGGGGGGAACCATGGTTGATTCAGCTAACCATGGTTGGATAGCTTGCAGCCCAAGCTTCTCCAACTTTAGTTAGTTTGGACTCCATGTTACCCAAGCTTATAAATAATTTTTTTCACACGTTGTAATATTCTTTTACAATGGAATAAAAGAGTTTTGTGAAGATTTAGAAAACAGGATTCTCTTTCATTGTTTTTATTAAAGAGCACCTCCTTATAACAAATCTTCATAAGTTTATCTTTAACTATCTTAAGTGACACTTTTATCATTTTTACCTTCTTAATTTCTTCCTACAAGTATGTTAATATTATTTTGTTTCTTTATAACAACAAATGGCAATTGTAGATTCTAGCCAATAAAACTTATTGGTTTCATATTTTTTTTAGTAATTCACTTGAGATCTTTTTGTAAAAAATAGTTTACAATTGTTATTTGGTTATTCCACATTTATATTACTATGTTTATAAATGTATGTTAACCATGAATTTTAAAATAGGATTTTGTAAAACTTGTACTTCTTTCTTACCATTAATATATATATATTCAACTTTTTGACGATATAAAAAAGTGGTTACAATAATACATTGAGAAAAGGCCTGACAAAAAAATCAATATAAAATAATAAATTAATAAGATTAAAATAGTGAAGCAAAACGTAAGATAAAATTAGTTAATAAAAATATTAATTTTTATGTCTAAATAGGCAGAATAATATAAAATATTAAGTGTTTGTTTAATAATTGTTTTTAGTATTTTAATATTTAAAAACTAAAAAAAATAAAACTAATTATAAGTAATTTTTTACTTTCTGTTTATCTTGTAAATTCAAAATAGAATGAGAATAGATTGATTTCTGGTTTTTAATAATTATATTTTTCTAAATATAAATAATTATTTCTTCATTTTTATGTTTTAAAATTAATTTTTAAATAATATTTACTAAATAAGTTTTTTTATTTTACTTCCAAAAAAATAATTTTTGAAAATAATCTTTAAAAACTATTTCCAAAGATTAAAAATTAAAACCAAACTAATAAAATTCTAACCTTTTTTCTAATATATGCCGGTGAAACTGGGTCCAACGGAAGATTGCTCTGACTATCAAAACTTTGAAAATTGAGACACAATAAAGCAATACAAGAATCTAGGATGTCCATCGTTATTTTTTCCAAAGATTATGCCAGCTCAGCATTTTGTTTGAATGAAGTTGTTCATATCCATGAGTGTTTGATGATATAGAGCCATCATATGTGCGACACCAAATGGGAAGTTACCAAGAAGCATTTTATAAGTGGGTAAGACACCTATCTCATTTTATATGTCATTTTAGCTTTTCCACTTGTTTACAGGAATTCACATGGATTCAATTGAATTTTATTTCATCAAATTTAATTGGATTAAAAATAATAGTAAAATCTGAATTTGATATGATTAAATTCACGAAATAAAATATATGATTTATTTTGTTTTCTATAAAATATATGAAATAAAATAAAAAATATAAAAACTTGTAAACAAAATATTAAGATATATATTGTTTCTTTAAAATAATATATTAATAAAATTACATATAAAAGCAATCTATAAATAATAAAATATAAATCCTAAAAGTTAAAAATAATAAAATTTAATAACTCGCAATCTTCGTTACTACATTATTTAATGTATTTCTTTTCTAACTTTAAATTTTCAATCCCTAAATAATATTTAAACTTTAAATTATATTGTCAATTTCTATTTACATCCTTTTTAAATATATATATATATATATATATATATATATATAACAAAAATATTAAATTTTAAATGGAACAGATTGACCCACGAATCAACGAATTTAGAAAGTTTAAATCATGATGAAATACGTCTACGGTTAGATTTAATCGGATAAGATGAAATTTTATTAATCATATCATTGTTTAATAGTTTTTTTAAAATAGAATAGACTATTTTCAAAAAATTAATTTAAAAGGATTAAAATAAATAAAGGACCAAAATCCAACATGAAAGTGTATTTAGTAAAATTATTTTTATCCTTTTATAATTACAAACCTTAATACATTTTTTTCTATTATAATCTTAATTGTTGTAGTACATTAATAATAAAAAATATTATTTTATTAAAACCGATTTAATCATTGGTCAATAACGGTTGAATCAATGAATCGTAAACTAATATCTTCACTTGTTTGACAATTATTTCGCATAAACAAAAAAAAATAAAAGTAATGTGAAACTAAATTAATAGTCGAATATATCTAAGCTAAGCATAAATTTGACACATCAATTTAATGAAAAACGATGAAAATATAAAATAAAAAAATATTATATTATTATTCAATAGAAAAAAATAAAGGATTGTGCACTGACCTAGGCATACTAATTTAAGTGTATTCAATAACATTTCATAAGTATTTTATTTATGATTTAATATTTATCCATTGACTCATATAATTAATTGGCAAACTAATAAATTTTACACTCATATTATAAACTCTTTTTGCAACTTCTAGAGAAAAAGAATTGTGTTCAGCCAGTATGAAAAATTGTACAACAACATTCAATTACACAATTATTTATTTAAATGATTTGAATATAAATATAAAACTCTTTTACACATGAATGAATGTTAATTAACCTCTAATATTTAGTTTGATCTTTGATTTGTTAATGGCAGGAAGGAATATGAGTATGAGTGCATTAAAGAAATCACAGAAGATGTCACCAGTAAGCTAAATCGACCTCCCTTGCATATTGCCGATTATCCTGATGGATTAGAATATCGGATCCAAGAAATACAAAGGCTTATGGGTGCTGAGTTAGACAACAAAGTGAACGTGCTTTGGATTCATGGGATTGAGGGCATAGGAAAATCAACTCTTGCAGGTGCTATATATAATTTGAAGGCACATGAATTTGAAGGCTCATGCTTTGTTGCTGGTGTTAGAGAAAAGTCATCCACTAGGCATGGCCTTGAGCATATCCAAGAGACAATGCTTTCTGCATTACTTTGGGACACCAACATCAAGTTGGGTGATGTGAATCAAGGAATTCAAATACTAAAAGACAGACTTTGTCGGAAAAAAGTCCTTCTTGTTCTTGATGATGTGGATCATAAGAAACAATTGCAAGCAACCGCTGGAGCACTTGATTGGTTTGGCCATGGTAGCATCATCGTTATAACAACAAGGAATAAGAAGTTGTTAGATTTTTATGGAGATGAAAAACTATATGAAGTTAATAAATTGGATGACACTGAAGCTCTTAAATTGTTTAGCTGGAATGCCTTTAAAAACAAAGATGTTGATCCAAATTACAAGCATCTTATAAACCGTGCAATATGTTATATAAAAGGACTTCCACTGGCTTTGGAAATAATAGGCTCAAACTTGCTGGGTAAAACATTGGATGAATGGGATTCTGCATTAAAAGAATATGAGGAAATTCCAAATACAGATGTTCACAAAATTCTTAAAGTTAGCTATGATAGTTTGGAACCTGGTGAGAAAGAAATATTTCTTGACATAGCTTGCTACTTCAGAGGAGGTACTGTCAGATATATTACAGATATGCTTGAGGCAAGAGGTTTTCGTCCAATATCTGGTATTCGAGTGCTGCTAGAAAAATCTCTAATTAAAATTGATAGACGCTTTATTGAAAGAAAAATAGACAGATGTGATGATGAAATTGTGATAATGCATGACTTGATTCAATTCATGGGAAGAGAGATAGTCAGAGAACAATCAAATTATCCTCAAAAGCGGAATAGGTTGTGGTTTTATAAGGACATTATTTCTGTTTTCGAGAATAACATGGTACGTAAAAGTCATATACCTTGCCTTTCCATTTCTTTCATTACGTCATTAGTTCAATCTGTACTATATTTCATGATTTTTAATCCATATTAACAAGAAACAACACAGCCATTATAATTTGTAACTTCTACATTTTTGTGGTTCCTTGCTTTTGGCATGAAAAGGACAATGTTGAAGTTGAAGCCATGATGGTGTACATGCCTGAAGGTCAAGAAGTGGAATGGAATCAAGAGGTGCTTGGAAAAATGAAAAACTTACGGATGTTGCTCATAGGAAAGAATGCCGCCTTTGTTACAAGCCCTGAAACTCTCCCAATTAGTTTGAAAGTGCTGGAATGGTGGGAATATCCTGCAACTTCTTTACCATCTAATTTTAATCCAAAGAATCTTGTCATACTCAACCTGTCGTACAGTAACTTTCAACGGGGCGAACCACTTCAGGCATGTACAATTAAATTTGTTTAGGTCTTGATTAAGCACACTACACTTGACTCTTAACACTATTAATGTAGACTTAACTATTTTGCAGAATTCAAAGGTTTTGAAACACTTGATTCTAAAGGGCTGTAAGAACATAACAAGAGTACCAGACCTATCTGGTTCCCCCAATTTGTTAGAATTGTGTGTTGGTGAATGCACAAATTTGATTGAGATTCATGATTCTGTTGGTTCTTTACATAATCTTCAAAGGTTTTGTGCTGAAGGATGTACCAAGCTCATGATTTGTCCACGAGTCATAAAATGGACATTTTTAGAGCATCTATGCCTTCGTGCCTGCAGCAGTCTCCTTATGTTTCCTGAAGTATTGGCACCAATGCAGAAGCTAAAGTTTGTTGACTTGGGAGGAACTGCCATAGAAAACCTACCACCTTCAATACAAAATATTGAAGGCCTTTGAATCTTATCCTTGAAGAGATGCAAATTGCTTGAAAATAGTGATCCATCCAATTTCATTCAAATGCTGTCACAGTTTTTCCCCAACTTGACTAAATTACATTTACAAAACTCAAATTTGACAATTCTTCCCAAGTGCATTGAAGAATTTCACTTTTTGGAAGATCTACACGTGTATAACTGCAAGAAGCTTAGAGAAATTAGAGGTCTTCCAACAAGCATAACTAATTTCGCGGCAGAAAACATTACAATAGAAGCAAATTCTTCAACTTTAAACAAGTTACTCAAACAGGTTAGTCTCTCTGCTGCAATTTTTCTATAATTAGTTTAGTTGTTCTCCAAACTCACCATGATATGTGTTACAGGCAATTGCTTCTACTCCAATCGAATACTATGTTCTTCCAGGTCAACGAATCCCAGAATGGTTTGACCACTCTATCAGGGGAAACTCTATGTATCTGGTTTCGCAATGAATTGCCCTCTCTCAGTGTGTGCTGTTTCTGGAGTTTGGGAAAATGTTACGCTTCCTTTACATTTGAGCTCTCATTTATTAGTGAGAATTAATGATAGTGATAGGTGTGTTTCTTGTATGCATGTGCTACATAATGTCTGCATATCAGACAATGATCATATATTTATGTTCAACCTTCAGGCTCGCCATATGAATTCTGACATTGAAAGAGCATTTAAGACTAATGAGTGGATTCATGGGACCGTTTCATTTGAGATGAAAGGACGCAAAAAACATTCCCATAGTTTGGGATTAGTCAAATGGATTGGAGTTTATGTAAACAGGGCAATGGGGGCAATTAGTAGAATGAGGGATGTTCGGTTCACACAACCTTGTCCTCCCAATAATACAAGTGATGTAGGAAATAAGCTCATGGTGCTAGGTGAGGCATCAGATATACAACAACAGCAACAATCATTAACTTTATTCAAACCCAAAATCCAATTAAGCTCTGAATTTAGGGAGCAACCTTTGAATTATGAGCCTAGTAATTCAGATTTACAGGAACGCACAAGTACAATTGATGTTTCCTCCCAGGCATCTGACAATGTTACGATCCAACAAGGAAGACCATCTGAGAAAGAAACTACCATCTCTGAGAGTGGTGATAAACCTTCGCAATCTAAAAAGACTGTTTCAAATTTAAGTGTTCCACAAACTCAAAAGAAGGTAAGTCTTTTATATGAACTTGGTTCAATTATCAAATTTTAGACCGAGCAACCTCACAAGAAGTTAAACCTCACAAGAAGTTAAAGACCAAAACATATGAACCAAGTTCAACTGTATTATTTTGACTGTATTATTTTGGCAATCTTACTTTGAATTAGTTTTAATTGAAAACTTAAAAAAAAACTATAACTAGACTGCTTACTTTTCAGAATGTTGATATGCCAACTGTGTCAAAAGCAGCTCTCAAAAAAGAGCCGTCACCTCTTCCCCAAGATCAAGAGGTAACTCCCATTCCATAAATGTTGATTCAAACTTTCATACTAATTGTATAACATGGATCAAGCTCTTGATGAATCTTCAATTTTCATCAGCCAACCCTGAATAAATTCAGGGAAACTTCAATTAGCTCTTCTGAAGAGGAGCAACAAGTTCTTGAAGCTTCTTCCACAACAACACAAAAAAGCAAAGTTGTTTACAAAAGTCCCTCATTTGAATTCGATCCAGTAGAGAAGGGATCAAATGTTCCAACTCCTTCAGTTAGCAAGGCCCCTGAATGGACTTCCAGCAAAGGTCCAATTAAGGAACCAGGCAAGGAGCATGGTTTGAGTGAATCATCTCATGCAAAGTATCAAACAGAAGTTGAGAGTAGCAAGGGGGTTTCTGAACATTCCCCTATTGAAATTGACGATTATGTGAAGAAATTAGATGATGATCCTTTTGCTTTGCTGGACATCCTGTCAAGAGAAGTTTCGACCTCATCTAAGCAGTCTGAGACTTCTGTCCAACAGTCTTGGCCTGAATCTTTAACCACTGTTTTGGATGAACTTCGAACTCTAGCTTTCTCTCAACCCATGCTAAAAAATATGAATAAGGTAGAATACAGGGAACAGGTTTTAGAAACTACAAAAAAGCTTGACAAGTTTGTTGAAGAAATTGATAATGACCTGAAAATGAGGATTGACTCCTTAGTTGCCTTATTTAACGAGGCCTTAGAAAATTGTCAACAGCGGGCTTCGACTATAGAGAAGATTGATAAAGTTGAAGAGGAGAAAAAAGAAGCTTTGGAAAAGTTACAATCTTCCAAAGAAAAAGTAGCTCATTTGAATGATAACATTGCAAAGAACAGGCCTAAAGTCGAAAATAGCGAGAAGAAACATAAAGAGATCAAAGAAAAAATGAAGAAGCTCCAAGAAGAATATGATGACTTAGATAAAGAAAAGGCCACGATCGAATCTGCCAACACAAAATGTGAGTCAGAGAAAGCAGAAATTCTTGAGTCAGCCAAGTACATTTCAACATATTTGGGGTCTAACTTCAAACAGCATGATGCTCTCAAGAGGGACAGAGTTAAATATGATACAGAATTTGCTAGTTTGAAGAAGTTGTACAAGAAAATGAAGTATAATCCTCCATTTAAATTTCTTAGGATCTTTCTGTTATATTTTTTATGTTATCTTTTAGCCCTTTCAATGCTCTTATAAAACAGTTATGTTATTCATTTATCAATTTATATAATTTTAATTTCAGTCCAAGTCGGTATGTGCTACTTTAGATATTTGCCATTTATTATTTGACTATACGAATGAACATTTCGTATCAAATAAACATTGTTTGAATACACCTCAATTTCGAATTATCCATCCATCTCAGGACCAATTATCTTTTTTTTTTCAATTGGTAAAAAATTAGTTTGCAAACTAAATAACCAATGTTGAAGTCTTCAGACATAACTTTTAATTAAAAAAATCAAGAGATTAAATCTTTCTATTGAATAATGCTATCTAAAATAATCAATCTTTCACCATTACACAAACATCATGTTTCAATAATCTTAAATAGGCAAGACATTTAGCCTTTTTAATCTAGCATATTGCAAATTAATTTCAATTGGCAAAATTACGTCATGGACATAATCCAACTTAGAAGGAGTAACTCCAAAAGCTCTTTGAAAGTGAATTTAGATAAGCCCAAAATACTTTCACAAGAAGCAGCATGCACTATTAACTGATCCAATGACCAGAGTAAAATGTTTTTTATCCTTGAAGTTAAATTTAATTCTGTTACTATCAATACTAACATACTTTGGTTCAGAGTTCAGATGGAGCATTTGTGGAATTTCAAGCAATGGGTCCAAGTTTTGGTGAGACACAAAAGGCTAAGGCCTAAAGACAAATGGAAAACACTGAAGTGATTAGAGTAAGGATAACATTGAAGTTAAGTATGAAAATTGAACAGCATGAAAGTAGCATAAAGTTGATGGAGTAGAAGAAGCAGCTCAACAAAGCTATTGTCTGGCATTGAAGGTGTGTGTGGCAAATGGCAATTCAAGGGTGATGATCAAGAAAAGCCTCCGAAGGCTGCAGCTGATGAAGATATTCAAATCAAAGACATTTTACCAATGTATTCAAATTTCAAGCTGGTAAAAAAATTTCACCAAAGATAGCGCTTCAAAGTCAAAAGAGCAAACCAAGAGGTTATGTGTGATGTGTCACCATCGTTTAGATAGAGAGCCCCATTATAATAAACCTACAAAGCTTCTGTAATGATAACTTCTACGAAACTCTATAAAAAAACAACACTTAAAAATTCCAAAATAACATGAGTTGAAATAAATATAATATAATAAAGAATGTACTACGCAATGATAATTAACTTTTTTATATAAGCTTAATTATTTCGAATGTATCAAATAAAAATAATTATAATGATTTTTTGTGTGTGCTTTATACTCATAATTAAAACACATACATAATAAACAAATTTTAATAATGATTAATTCTTAGACTTAAAATTAATCATATAACTTATCCAAATAAGTGAAACTTATAACAATGACTACTTTCCATATACAGAGTTTTTTTGAAGGAAAATTGATAAAAGTGGTGTGAGTGTTGGAATAATTTTTGAAATATTATAGTTGATTGCCAAAAGGTTATATCAATTACCAGCTTTTGTTGTACTATAAGAAACTGGCAAGTCAGTTGCCAGTTTGGACTGTATTAATAGGAATCGGCAACCCAGCTAGTGGGTTTAGTGGGCAGTTAACATGTATCATGAAGATTGAAATTGACAACTTAGCTGGCGATTTGGGATTGAAATTCTCACAATGAATGAGGTGTTGTCAGGTGGTACCAAACTGTCAACCTGAATGGTGGTTTGTGGTCTCTCACTCTCTATATATTTGTGGTAAATGCATGAGCAAAAAAAATAAAAATTTCTAAAGAAGCGTTTGGAAAAGTTGAGCACAAAAGAATCAAAATTTTGTAAGTTGGTATTATTAAGATTATATTATTTTCTTTAAATAAGCATGTTGTATTTTAATCTACAATAAATTTACGTGTTGTTTATAATCCTTATTGCAAAATACATTTTTAAATAAATTATGATCAGTGTCTTACTTTCTAAAAATATGTTTATAACATATACTAATTCTTTATTAAAAAAAACATGAATTTTATTGGTTAAACTTTTTTTTAAAGTGAAATTTAATATCTATTGCATTAGAATATTTTTAGCATCAGATTTATTTTGTGTTAAAAATATATTTTTTTTATAATGTTTAGGACTTAGAAGTTATAATGTTTAACCAATAAATATAATTATAAGTGTTAAGATTTTAGGGTTTATAATGATTTATATATGTCAAAATATATAAATATAAAAATGTAATGCATATACCCAACATTTATGAGCTTCTCAGGAAAAAAAATCATTTTAACATGAGTTTATATAAAAAATAAATTTAATGACAACAAATATAATTCGTTTGATTGTTATTTATGACACTTAATTTTAGTTTAATTCGTATAGTTTATTGTATTATAAGATATTTAGATATAAATCATGTGAACTATCAAAATAGTTATATTAGTTAGTTTTACTTTTTTTAATATTAAAATACTAATTTCATCTCATTTAATAATTTTAGAAATTGATAAATGAGTAATGTTTAATAGTTTAAAATTTGAGAGAAAAAACATTTATTAATGACTTAGGAAAACAAATATAAGTGATCTATAGAAATTGTAACATGACTTATAAAAGGACCAATAATTTTTTTCTAAAACTATATATTATAAAAAAAATAAAATGTAAAACCTTTTTTATGTATAACTTTATACTTTTCTTTTTAATTATTAATATATTGATGTCTAATTTTTTTCATTTACTATGGAATTTTTTGTATATTTAGAAATTAAATACTGCAACACTGTGTAATAATTGGTAAATAGTTTTATCATTTAATTAATATTATTTAGATATACTCCTATTTAGAATAAAGAAAATTGATATTATTACAATTAATGGTATAGTGGGAATATAAAAAACATGAAAATCTGAAATGAAATAGTATGCATTAGTTAACCTTAAAGTCGGAAATTAAAAAAGTTAAAAATGTGAAATGCAATAATTAATTTGAAATATAAATGAACACAAAATAAATATATAAAAAGATATGAATTTAAGTGCATATGTTATTGGCAATCGTTAAACTTTTTCTACAAGTTAGTAAAGAATGGCAGAAGGTCGCATTGTCTATCTATGACCTAGAAACCCCTCTTTGTTGACCATGTAATCAGTGCATGTGTTAGAAAAATCCAAAAAATTCAAACAATAAGGCATCTTCCCCACCTTCAGCTGTTCTTGGTAATTGCTGACTTTGGTGAGGTCGCAAAAATTTACTTTTTCTTGCTTAATCACTCATTGATCACGGTGAGTGCACAATCCCTTAGGAAATGCAGAGACAATGTTTTTAAGAAGCGAACCATTCGTTGTGCCAAATCCAGCATTGCTTTAAGAGTCAAGTCGTCCTAAATCAGCCTAAATTATAAATGAAATGGATTTGAGAGACAACCATAAAACAAAATTACATGTTTAATTTGCAAGCAATGTGACCATAGAATGAATCATTATCCTAATGCAAACTCCTAAATCTAAAATATTTTGTCCTATATTTGTCAATATTTATTGTATTTTCATATATATTTGAAAATAACTATTTTTTCCCATTTCAGGTTAACAACTATTTTTTATTATGTTTACTATCTTAGTAATCTACAATATCATGACCCTAAATTCTATATCTTTATTTATATTCTTTTACAATTTCAAGTGAATATAATTTTTAAAAAAATAATTATTTTACTACATATAAAAAATATGTATTTATAAATGGGTTTCTCAATTCTCACATTAGTATTTCAATTTTCAAATATTAATATATTTCATACCATACCGTTACAATTAACTCATCTAATTTGTATATACTAAGTTAAATAATTAAGAAAATTACATTCATAAACATATCTATTGATGATCATTGATCATCAATTTTTCACTACTAATTATTTTTTCAATTCAAATATATATTTATTTGTGCTAAAATAATCTCATTTTATTTAAATATGGTTATGATCAATTTAAAATTCGACCACATAAATACTTAGGACACAAAATTTTATTTACAGACTATAAAAACAAATTATTTTTTTAAAAAACTAGCTATAATTTGTAATTATTATTTATATATCTATTCTCTTTTTCACACATTTCTATATTATTTTTCACTATTATTAATATAATAGTTTTTAATACTGATTTTTAAGTATTGTTACCATCATATAATAACTTCATGTATAATAGTTTTTTATTTATTTTTAAATTCAAAATAATGTGATTTACATGATTTACATATTTAAATTGCGCTATCAACTTATGAATAATGATGACTAAATTAAATCATAAAAATATTATTAAATTGAATTTTTTTCAACCATAAAAAATTATTTTTTTTAATATTTTTGTATATGATGATAATATATTTTAACTGAAAGTAGATAACTATTCTGAATTATTACACAATAATAATTTATAAATATTATTAAAATATTATTTATGAATAAATATTTTTTTTTAAACCCTAATCATAAAAGCTTCTTATTTACTTGTTACATTTCTTCTTCTTCTTTTATGCAAGGATTCTGATTGCTTTTTTAAAAATATAAAAACATGTCTATTTTTAAATATTATCTAACTTTAATTTTATTTTCTGTATCATGCCTTCTTTTTTTTAAATATCATTACTTTTTTTATAAATAATAATTTTATATAAAAATATTTCATAATATTACAGGTGTGTTGCATGAATAGCTCCAAACCATTATATCAATTGATGGTTTGGAGACAAGAATATTTATTCTAAAAACACCTAAATTGTCATTTCAATTACCAGTTTCCATAAATCCAAACCCATTTTTAGGTTAATGCGTTAACTAATTTGCCGATCTCAAACAAACAACACAAAAATTATATGAACACTCATACCATATTTCTTTAAACATTTTTCTGTACGGAAAAAATCCTATATCCATAGATCACTATATCCTTCTCAAAAGCTTTTTACACAGAATCCTTCCAAAAAGCTAAAGCTCTTATGAACTGTGTAACGGTGTAACCTCATAATATATTTTAAAATAAGAATTAATTCTTCTCACCATGATTCTATCAACATTCTTTTTTTCAATTCTACAAAAAAAAATCATTTTTATTTTTTATCATACCATTCTTATAATTTTATTTTTTTTTATACTAACTTAATTACACCTACTATCCCATTATTAAAAAAACAGAATTAATAGATATGATAAAATAAAATTTCGTTTGTCTAATTTATTTTTATTATTATTATTTAATTTTCATACGCACTTTTAATAATAATATGTTTAAAAGTGAAGGTGATGGTTGTTTATAAACCACGCTTAATCCCATCACATGTTTTTGCAAGACAACAAAAAAGCCATAAACGGGATAATATCTTACCTGAGGTGATCATAATGATACCGTCAGACTACGATAGGAATAAATTGTAATAATATCAATTTTAAATAAAATTTAATACTTTCAGGCACTTCAATTCTACATTTTTATCTTCTCTTTCTCCCTTGATGATGTCATTTTATATTTTATGCAGTTTTTCTCTCATTTCTTTCTTCTGTTAGTTCAAGGTTTATATTTTAAATTCTAGCTATCACCTATGTATTGACCCAGTGTAAATTTAGCCGCTACTTCATAAATGCGATATGGAACAAGATATACACACGAATATTGCAGATCCAAAATATATAATTAAACTGAACATCAGATCATTTTAAAAGCATTATTTATATATATATATATATATATATATATATATAAAGAATATACTTTTTCTTTGCTTACGTGCCTATGACAAATAACTGCTGCACATGCTATATTTCAGAGATAATTTTGGGAAACTCAATGTACATAAGAAGCAGAAATACAATTGCTTATAGTTCCACTTTGGACGGTCACAATATACAAAAGTTCAACATGTGGCATGTGCATGCAAGCATTTTAATTGCACATGGACATGGACAGTGCACACATGTATAAATGTGTCTTTTCTTCACTTTTATATCGTCATAATCACCTCACTAACTATCACTGTTCACCTAATAGTGTGACTGCCTACACTCTCCTGTTGAAAGTAAAAGAAACAAACAGATGTACTAAAAGTACAAATAATGTGATGTGATAAAAGAGAGAAATAATAAAATGTATAAATAAATATTATTTGTTTTATTATTTTGGTCACATTATAGCATTATTCTTCATCAAAATGTGGTTGTTTTTGTTCTGAGGTTCAGTCGGTCAAAGAAAATGATAATAATATATATGATATGAATGGACTGAAACTGTTCAAAACTAAAATTCTCTAATATACTTGACCTGACTGTGTGTGCTGGCATGTTATCTTGATCACCACGTACGCCAATTAGGCTGAATTATTCACACCTAAATGACTTGCTATCACACAAACAATATTAAAGGGGGAAAACTGGAGTTCAACTTCATCAAGGAAATAAGAACTTGAGAGAAGAACTAATTAAAAGAAAGGGACAATTAACATATTCAAAGGCATGACAAGCACCAAGTTTGGTTATTACTTACCAAAAAATATAATATTTGATGACCTCTTTATATGAAAGTGATGAAGGGGTTGCGATGCTGATGCTGATCCTAACTGTGGAATTACATGAGAAGAAGAGAACCCAACGTAGCCAAGAACAACTTGCCGGCAAGAGAAAGTAGGGTGAGGATACTAACTAAGAATCACACCGGCAAGTCATCCTTGGCTGCATCAGTCTCTCTGCCTCTTCAGGTAAGTCCCTCTTAGGTAGAGATATATGATATATGCTGCATTTATTTTCTTGCATAATGTGATAGTTATATAATGATAAAGGGTTGTGAAATTTGATACAATAAATGCATAATTGTATAATGTGTGGTGCATTCACCAAAAGTAACAAGTGGCCTTACATGCCAACCGAAAGCCATACTGTGAAAGTCGCACCGCCGGACTGCAACATTGCCAAATTCATCCTAAAATCTTACTTGATTGGCCATACCAAATAGGGGACCAATCCAACATGTGTTGGCCCCACCTTTTTCTCTTTTCTGTCTTCCTAATCATACTCATTATAGGACAAAATATTTCAATTTAACAAATTTTAGTATCTCTATTACACACTCTTTTAATATATTTTTTATAATTTATTAAAATTAATTAAAAATTACAAAATTTATGTCTATAGCATTTTTTTATTTCTTGATTCTTTTAATTAATTTTTAACCATATGTATCGAAGAATATCTTATTCTCACTCCTCTCACAGTCTAAGAGAAAAATTTATTCTGTTTACTCCTTTAAACTGACGGACCAGGATTGATGCCAGCTGTCAGCACTCAGATTACAAAGGTCTAACTTTTTTTCGCTTATATTTTGGTTTATTTGTAGTTTGCATAATTTATTTTTAATGAATTACAGTTACATGTATATATTAGTAGCTATCATTCATCAATTTTAATTCTATACTGTAGAAAATATTATATATTTTTTATGCTAATTTAAATTTTTCCAAATTTAATTTTGCTGCACTTTTATGATGATTTTTCAGTTAATTTTTGTTAGTTCGCCCACGATGATTTACTTGAAGTTAATGTAATATTTATTTTTTATTTATTTTTGTATGTCCATTTTTTAGGAAAATTATGTTATAACTTATTTTCTTATTTAATTAGATGTTTACATACATTAACTTATACCTTATATATCTATCTGATAAATATTCTATGCAAATATCATAAATAATAAAAATTAATAAAAATTTCATCCATTCGTTGAGAATAAAATGAATATTAAATAATACTTGCGATACAAATAGTCAATTAAAGATATTACTTATATTTTAAATTTATATATTATCTCCTAAAACAAACAAACAATACGAATGGAACAAAATAGCCTAAAAAGAGAAAGTAAAACAAAAATACTACATAAATTTACACTTTCATCCATTTAACGATAAATTTAGTCTTAAAAACAATGATTAATTAAATTACAGTAAAAGTGGACGCGATCTATTTTCTGCAAAATCTATGAAATTAAACTCTGGACATGCTTAATGATTATAGGACTTTTCACTTTTAATTTTTAGATACTGATTAGCACAACGGTCAACAATTGTCAGCAATATGTCTAACTCATGTTTACGTCGGCAGGTTTTTACGCAATTCCTCTAACCTAATGATTTTCTAAAGAGGACAAAAATATAATCTATGTTCTCGAGGCAAGTTGGAGTGGTTGGACTAAAATAGGTTTGCTACGATATTTATTACGTCTGAAATAATTTTTTATTTTCAAGGTCAAGTTTAATAAGGAAAGTGATATGTAGAATTCATTCTGACACGTAAGTCAGTTTTAAACAAACGTTAGTTTGAATATAGGTAAGAAGTAATAAATATAGAGACAATAACATTTGTCTATTGATTTATTTGATATTTATATGCGATGACATAAACTGGAATGTATGAGCCTTGATTAGTGAAGGTCCAATGACATGCTAATCATACTTAAGTTGATTAATTATTATTTTAGGTTAATTTGTGGCATTAATTCGTTGTGCCTATGTAGTAGTCGCACCGCTAGGTTGAAGTTGAGGTAACCTCAGTTAGAGACCTTGGTCCCGTACATAGGTCCCTACAGCTCACATGAGGATATAGGTGGATGGCTGAAATGTGAGTCTTAGGTGACTTGCACCGAGGTGAGACCAAGACTGACCATTATTGTGAGTCATGTGCTGAGCTGGTGTCACGTCGTTGATTGATGGAATTTGAAATGTTAGGTAACCATTGAGAGACACATGGCACAAAGAGGATTCTCGAACATGCACGAACAAACGACTCAGATCTTACGTTGCATTGGGCCGCGTGGGCCGCGCACCTATAAATAGGGGTGCCCCCCTCTTTGAACGTCGCACACATCCTCTTTGCGAAGATTCTGTCCAAGCACATCCAAAATGTCATAGTCTGAACCTCCTTCTCATCCAAAGTGAAGCAAACATTTCTTCTAGGTCAGTCTTGTGGTTATGGTAACTTTCAGATATTATCGCCATATCATCCCATATACTTTCACATTTCTGTTGATTTGATCTCGAAACACCTTATTCATCAGTCATTGGTATGTTGCTCTGGTATTCTTGAGCCCAAAAGGCATTAGATGATGGTAGTAATTTGCATTGTCAGTGATAAAAGCAGTCTTGTCTTCATCTGGAGGCAACATTCGGATTTGATTGCACCAAAAATATGTATTAAGGAAACTCAAAATTTGGTACTTGGTAATGCCATCAACAAGTCAATCTATGCTCAATAGAGGGTAGCAGTCTTTGGGATAGACTTTGTTCAGGTCAGTGTAGTCGGTATACATGCATCACTTGTCATTTGGCTTGACAACCATCACCACATTTGCTAGCCAAGATGTGTACATGACTTCCCAGATGAACCTGACTTTCAGGAGTTTGTTAGCTTTCACTAAGGTCATTTTCCTTTTCGTTTCTCCTAATTTCCTCTTTTTTCCGCGAGATAGGTTTAACTTGCAGACACACAGATAATTTGTGGCATAGGATTTTTGAGTCAATGTCTGGCATCTTGGCAGTTGTCCATGCAAACAGATCGACATTTCTTCTAAGGACATTGCAAATCATAATCTTGCCATCTTCGGTCAACTCTACCCCTATGTCAATTGTCGATCTTTACCTTTCAGCTGAAAGGTTCAGGTGCTCTCGACGGGTTCAACTCTGGTGGTATCCTCAGCTCTAGGGTCTAGGTCTACCATAACTACCATGTCAGCCCAAGGTTTCTTCGATAAATTCGAAGTGTCATGCATGGGAAGCATTTTTAGGTTGGCCAAATAACATTCTCAAGCTGTCTTTTGGTCTGCGTGGACCGTAACTACTTCTCCTTGCATGGAGAACTTCATAGTGAGGTAAGGCGTTGAGACTATGGCCTCGAGCTGGTTGAGTGACAGTCTCCCCAACAAGATGTTGTAAGAAGTATTGACATTCACTAGGATATAGCGAACTAGGATAGTTTTGTAGTCTCGACTCGTGTTGCCAAACTTCGTGTACAAATCCACATATCCTCATATGTCTACTCACTCATCCGAGAATCTAACTAGCTGGTCGTTGAAGAGCTAAACTGAGGTCTCTAGAATCTCAAGCTGCTTGAAGGTTGACTAGTACAACACATCAACGGAGTTGCCTTCATCCACCAGAGTTTTTTGAACTACGAAATTGGTCACTTTTATTGTTATCACCATTGGATCATCCTACTATGGATCAATGCCTTGGAAGTCTTCATCAGTGAAGGTGATGGTCGGGTAATGTGGTTGATGTCAGGCTGAGGTCGAGGAGACAACGTTGACATTTTGAACGGCTCATTAATGTCTCTTTCGAGATGAGTTGCTTACTCCACCTCTAGCAAATTTTCCTGCTATAGTATTAGGACTCATCTTAAAGGAGGGTTCTCTTGCGGTGCTCGATGATCATCCCTACAGTCTTGATCCTGAGATCTCGTTTTTCTCAGGATCTATCTCCTCTACAGTCGTCTCTGCTAATAAACTTTTGCAAGTGACCAATTTGAATCAGCTATTCTATTTTTTCCTTCACTGCAAGACATTCATTAGTGGTATGCCCATAATTCCAATGATATCGACAATGTTTATTGCAATAAGCATTTTGTCGGGTAGGGAGCTTCTTCAGAGCAGAAATGAGCTCAAAGGAAAAAGCTTAATCAAGTATTCTAGCTCTATTTGTGACCAGGGGGTGTAATGAGCGAACCAAGGAGGCCTAGGTTTGCAAGAGCGATTTCGCTTTCTCTTCCCTTTCTTATCTTCACTTTGGTCCTTCTCGGACTGTTTAGCCCGAGTTTGATGACAGAACTTAGCGAGCTCCTCAATTTGCATGTATTTGGCTGCTCTCTTCCTCAACTCGTCCATGCTCATGGTGGGCTTCTTACAAAGGTTATTTGTGAATTTTCCAAGTCGTAGTGCAATAACCATGTGATGAAGGGCGACCTCAGGGTTAAGGTTTCTGAAATTCATGACAACCTTGCCGAATCAATCATAAAGGTTCTCAGTGTTCTTTCTTCTCTTGTTTGATTTCTAGTAATGTATGTGAGATGATAAGGTCGGCTGGTGACAAATTGTATTCCAAACTTAGTAGTCAAGATTTCAAAGCAATCAATGAAATTAGGCGGGAGTATGGTAAACAACTCAACACCCCTCATTTTAGCAAAGTCACAAATACTCTGTACAAAATTGCATCATCCATGGTATATAAACCCACTTGAGGGATGTAGACATCTAGGTGCTCATCGAGGTGGCATTGCCATTGCATTCTTAGCACGGGTTCTAGAGGTCACTGTTTAGCAGTCCATGTTGACTTTGGGATGGTTGGCCATGTACTAGGTTGCTCGAGAGGGTCAGTATGTACTAGCACTGACATCCTTAGATGGAATCAACTGACTTTTGATATCCTCATTCTCTTTCTGTAATGCTTCCAACTCTCCCTCATTACGCTGCCTCATCCTCTCCAGCTCATCTCTTGGGCGATCAAGATACTAGGGCTAGTGTCCTCAAATATTTCTTCCTGAGAAGAAGTTGTACGCTTCATCTCTGAGGTTAATTTCTTCTACTACTCATCTTCAAGTGGTGGTCATGTGGTCCTGGGAATAGTTCTATCATGCCCTACAGTGGGGGCCAATGTTCTCGTTTCAAGAACCAAGTTGGAGTGTTCGGATTAGAGTGGGGTTCAGGATGAGGTCTATTATGTCCGAAGTGATCTTTTGTCCTCGTGTCCAAGTCCAGCAAGGGGAGTTACCTGTAGAAGTCACTCTAACGCTCAACCTAGTTTTTAACATAGGTCAGTTTAGAGCAAAAGTAAAGAATAATAAATGAAGAAGAAACAACGTTTACCTACTGACTTACCTGGTATTTATAGGCGATGACATGGGCTAAAACTTATGGGCCTTGATTAGTGAATGCCCAATGACATACTAATCATGCTTAAGCTAATTAATTATCGCTTTAAGCTAATCTGGCGCATTAATTAGTTATGCCTTTATAGTAGCTACACTGCTAGTTTGAAGTCGAAGTGACCTTAGTCCCCTATACTTTATTTTCAATCAACTTTTCTTACAGAATACTACCAATTTTTTAATATTTAATATTTAACATACAGCATTATCATGAAAATATTTTTGAAATTTTCTTAAGTTATATTTTCCCTAAAACCCTTATTTTAGAGTAGGATTGCAATAAGGTAGTTTCTTGATAGACAATTTTTGTGTCCTCGTATTACTAGAAAATAGGATTTTATATATAGAGATAGATAGAGAGAGAGGACAACTCAAGTGAGAAAAAGAGTTACAATGAGATATGAGAAAACATAATAATAACCATAAGATTTCAATAAACGCTTCAAATTGAGTTGTTAATTAAACAAACGTAGTTCTCTTACACAAAAATCTTTCAATAAACTCTTAACCAATCGCCACCACCTTCACTCACCACTATTATAGCTAGAGCAATCGGTTAAGAATTTGTAAGAAAGTTTCTGTGTTAAAAAACCACATAAACTTGTTTAATTAAAAATTTAATTTGAAATATTTATTGAAATCCTATAATTATTATTATGTTTTCTCATTTTTTATCGTAATTTTTATTCTCACATGAATGAATTGTCCTTTATTTATATATATATATATATATATATATATATATATATATATATATATATATATATATATGAATGAGTTTATAATAATTCACATGCTTTAATAACCCACATTGATTAACATTTAACGTTTAATTATTGGTACTGAAATTATAAATTTACACTTCGGTATGGATTCTTTGAAAAAATTATTATTGACAACAACACCTTATGTTAATTAGAGGTTAAAAAGAAATGCTAGATACTTAGACATACTTTTAAATATTTTTTATTAATTTATTATTTGAATTTTATTAAGAACTATAAAATTTTATGGAAAATAATAGAGGAAGGAAGAATAAGATATCAAATATGTTTTTCGATAGCCAAAAAATTTATTAATCTAAAAAATGGAAAATGCACAATAAATGTCTTCTGTTACACATTAGTCAACTAAGTTATAAAAAAAAATTTACAAAACACAGAATGAATGCTTTATCATTCAAAAAAGAGAATAAGATATTCACAGAATTAATTGAATTGTCAGAATTATACTAGTAATATCAATTTATTGACCCATAAAAATAGTATTTAATTTGAATATTATGTATGTGTCACACAAATCATATAAAAAAATAAGATACTAAATATATAAAAGCTATTACCAACATATGAGCGATTATCGCCGGAGGCCTCATCTTAATGTGTTGATTTTGATGCATATCTCTCAAGTATTTGATATTCACATGAGGATAAAGTTATTAGGTAAATTCAAGAACAACATCTTAGTTATAAGTTGAATTTTTCTGCAGGTTGTGAAGTTAATTAAGTTCCTGATACTCATTTCACCACAATTTCCATTAAAAAGTATAAAAAAATTAGTATCACGTCAAAAAACATTTATTTAAAAGTTTAGTTCTCTACTGATTGCTGGAACAATATCCACTGCATAAGATTTGAAATAGCAGCCTATAAAGTTATTGAAAAATGGGAAATCGGGCTTAAATTTTACACGTCATCACCGTCACGTTGATGAATAAAATTAAGGTTTAAATTCAATATATTTATCATCCAGATTTTTTCAATTTTAAACATTACAGCCAAAGTTTAAAATAGTAATGATATTATGTACTAAATTTTAAACATATGTTAATTGTTGACTCTAAATCTGTTACCCGTCACGTCTAAAAATTAGGTAGTGTAAAAGTTAGGTTATTTGATAAAGAATGTATATTCATTAATAAAAAATTAAATTAATATTTTGAGTTTATATACTTAATTTTTTTATTAAATAATAATTCTTTTTTATTAAATTATAAATGGTTAATTTATTTTCTTTTATTAAATAATAATTATATGTCACGTGAAGGTTAATATATTACTGTAAACGTCAATTACTATACTGATATCAATCTTACACATTTTAAAATTTAGAAACATAAGGTTATGATTTTAAATTTTTTAAAAATAGTTAAAATTAAAAAAAATTGAAAACATAAATTATATTTAAGTTTAAAATTAAAATCTAGTATAAGTAGCATAGTAGATGAATATGAAAATGTAGATTTGAGAGCAAAATGAGTGAAGAAAGAAAGGAAAAGAAAAATGGAACATGATAGCACATCGAAGCTAGGTTTTGAAATTGGACGATGGGTGTGATGATGATTTTAGAAAACAAGGGAACCATAAGGCAGGATTTTGATACCTTTGTGCTAAGTGAACACATACATGATGGGGCTTATATGTCCCTTTTTTTAAATTGTTATGGACCGTCTACGCTTCCATGTTTTGCTTTATGACAAACTGCTTTCACACAGACTTTTTCATAGTCCTTGACAACGCCTAAGATTGCATACCTTAGCTCATCCTAGTTAATAATAACATAGGACCACATGTTTGTTACTTTTCGCCCACAGAAAATATGTCTAGGCTTTTCCACAAAATATTTATAGATTTAATGTTGCCCTAAAATTCAAGCAAATAAAACTGAATAATGTTCGGTTGTTTAGACTTTGGAAGATGATAACAAAGAAATGGGATGGGCATTGAGCATTGAGCATTGAGCATTTAGCATTGACATGTGAACCTTCATTTCGATTGGGGTGGACAGACATAGTGTTCGGTGGAGCACGTGATTTGGCAGTGTCACAAATCCCTGTGAAGATGAATTCCTTCAACATACAAAATTGTGAAATGAATTCTATTCTATTCTATGAGACCATTTTTACCTCTCTTTTTTTTTCGAGGGTGGGATTAAGCATGTTTTATTTTCTATACAGTAATGTTAATAGGAAAATTTTTCAAAATTGTTTTTCAACAATACTAAAATTAATTAATTTTTAAATGCATAAATTATCCTAATTGTTTTTAATTATCATCTTGGCAATTGATATTCTTCACAACTAGTTCTTAGTTAATTATTAATTGAATAATCATCCAAGGCTTAAGGTTTACAAAGTCTCCGACAAAAAAATTATTTAAAATCAATATTTTAGTTTTATTTTTTATAATTTTAAATATTATTCATTAATTTTAATCGATAAAAATATTTTGTAATTGACTATATAATTTTTTTAATTATCTTAATTTGTAGTCAAATTAATCCAATAAAATATTACTATTATTTTAAAATACCTCATTTTGAGTTTCTATTTTAATATTTATGTATGACTAATCATTAATTTAAAACCTCTAATTAGGTTAATCAATCTTATTTTTTCTTTTTTCCTTTCAAGCCTTTTCTGTGTTAAGTTTATTATGACTATTTGGTTACATAGAAAATGATGATAGAAAAATTATATTGGCGCAGGAAATTAAATGTTAAAAGAAAATTATATTGGTGCAAGAAAATAAATGTTAAAAAAATAGCAAGAAAATATGTCAATGATTCTCACTTATTTTACTTTTAACAAAAATAGATATGTAAATATAAAAGAAAATCGATATACTTTTAAAATTCTTCATATTTTACTTGCATGGGAAAGACTCTTCATGTTCTATAAATTTATAATTTGATGTAAAAAACAAGTACATGTAAATTAAGAGTTTGATAAATATAAAAATACTATATAAGGTTAAAAAAATTATATTTTGTGGTACTTGATTATATGTTTTTTTCTTGATATATGTAGATTTTTTATAATATTATATTGTATTGCTATTATATATACTTAAAAGAATATAAATATATATATATATATATATATAATAGGGATGTTTTTATCAAACAAACTAACTATTTTTATAATAAAAAATTAATTAGAAAATATATGGATAATTTTGTAAATGTAATTATTTTAATTTATATTTTTTCTTTATTTTCATACTAATTTTTTATCAACCGATTAAATTCAATTTTTATTTTATTTCATCCCCTTCCTTCCTTTTTCTTTTCGTCGCACTTTTTTTTTCCTTACAACACAACAAAATCTATGTAATCAATTAAGGATTAATTCAAGAAAAATATTTTTAATTCATGACTAATAATTGTTTATCAAAGTTTAAGAGAAAAAATTGGTAGCATGGAATAAATATAATTGTTCTTATAGAATTAGAATTAGGGAAATTAAATTGCAAAATTGCAACCCTACAGGGGTTCGTTGATATCGAACTTATCTTAACTATTTCATTTTACTTTGCTTATACCTGGTCATGCTTTATTTTATTTTTTTATGAACTTCAACTTTTTCTCTTAAGCCTCTGTAATTTCTTAAGTATGAAAAATATTAAATTATTCTATTGGGTAAAATAATATTTGGACTTAAGAGTATTTTATTATTGTGAAAGGATATCCTAATCTTAAGAGTGTTTTAGATCCAACACTTCTTCACTATGTCTTCAAGATCTTCCAAACCTTCTTTAGAGATGGATGAATTGTACACATCCCAAATATGGCTCCATCTAAACTTTAATAATTGAAGGTAAAGGTTGTTGATCCTTCTTCTTCATCTTTAACAAATTAAGTCTTGTTCTCATTTGGTGTAAATGTAGACTTATTTTTAGGTTATAACCTTTTCTCCAAAACCTCCTAAGAATCTAGCAAAGGTTTTGTTTGCAACAACAGGGACAACACCAATTATCAAAATGCTTATTGGTAAGATGAAGGAATTGAAAAAAAAAATATAAGCCATTTTTTTAGCTATCTCCTCAACTCGCCAAGTATATCTCCCATCATTTATTAGCTTTGATATTGCAATGTTATAAAACAAAGAAAAGCCTATATAAAAATAGAGAAGATATACTGTATTACTTTGTCACACAAGTTAATTATGAGTTGAGACTTTGATTATGGTATTTTTAGGGGTCATCGTTACATTTATACGAAGTATATCCATTAATTTGTTTATGGCTGCATATATGCATCTATCCTGCCTTTCATATTTCTTACTATAAATCATTATTTTTAATTAAGTGGGAAAATGTGGAGAGCTAAGATAGATTATTTCATATTAATTTCGACTACCGTACAAATATTAATTGGTTTCATAGATTAAATACTATTTCCGAAAATATAATTATGAAAATATAACATTCAACACGTTTATTAGAAGTTTTAAAGTTTCATTTTTTTATATCTTTTATTTTTAAAAATATACTTTAATGTAATTTTTATTTTTATTTTTTATATTTAAAAACATTTTAAATAATATAAAATATAATTAAACATAATTTTAAATTTATCCAAATTGTTATTCCTAAGAAAAAGATTTCTGAAAAAAATATAATTTGACTGGACACTATAACTTGTAAGTAAAATAACTTTCCAACTTCATGTTACCCACAAACACACATACACATTATACATATATATATATATATATATATATATATATATATATATATATATATATATATATATATATATATATATATATATATATAGTTGCAAGGGTAGGAAACCACAACATAAATGCTAATGATTATCCATATTTAATATAAATTAATTTCGACAATTAATGAAAACCTTTCTTTGTACATACATACACATGTACAAAATATATGTTGGATATATCTAAGTCACAATTTCAACAGGCTGGTAACCTTTGTGAATGGACTCTTTCACTGCGTCCAGTACAACTTGGATACCATAACTTGTAACTAAAATAACTTTACAACTTCATGTTACCCACAAACACACATATGTGTATATATATATATAGTCTCAAGAGTAGGAAACTACAACATAAATGCCAATGATTATCTATATTTAACATAAATTAATTTCGACAATTAATGAAAACCCTTCTTTGTACATACATAACACATGTACAAAATATATGTTGGATATATCTAAGTCACAATTTCAATAGGCTGGTAACCTTTGTAAATGGATTCTTTCACTGCGTCCAGCACAACTTGAGTCTTTCTACTAAAAAGTGGCCAAGACTTTTGAGGCTTCATTTCACATCCCTTAATCTTCTGAACCAATTCAGCGAACTCCTTTACCATCAAAACATCTTGTGAAAACTGTGTCTCTACAATATGCTCATTTGGTTTTGGACACCACATTCCCGGTTCAATCTTCCCATAATCCAACTCTGAGGACTCTATAAAAGTGGCATACCCTAAACTTTCTTCAAATGGAAGAGCAAAATCATGGAGACGAAGACACCCTTTTGTGCCCAAAACTGTGACATCAAAGGTTACATAGGATAAGAAAGAACAATGAAATGTGGCAGATCTTCCATCTTCCCAGTGCATGGAAGAGCCACAAGAAATTATTACACCTTCTTCATTGAGAATGGCTCCTGGGAATGCAATCACTGATTTTGGAAGTTCATAATCCACAGCCCATAAGATGGCTCTGATGCAATACCAACCAGTATCACCTAGAGCACCAAGACCATCTAAATCTGGCTTCACACGGATGCTATTTTTCAGAAAATCAGGACCAGGGTTATACGTGAGGCAAGTGTGTATCTGATCAAGAACACATACCATAGATAAACTCAATATGTTTGAAATTATAACAACATTAAGTTACATGAAATTGTAATTGTATATTATCATATGTAAAATTGTTATATCACATGTTTTATAAGATAAATTTAAAAAATAATTAGATGGTAATGTTATTTATACTTAAAAACTTTTTTTAAAATTAAAAAATATAAAAAATAAATTTACTTGGCAACTATAGTCGTATAATTAACAAAACATTTTATTAACATTATAAATTATTGTTAATTTATTTAAATATTTTAAAACAATATTTAGAAAACGTATATTTTATTATTAAAAAATATAATAAGTTAGCTTATTTATTTACATTTTCAATTTCAATCACATTCAATCACAATCTTTTATTTATATATATATATATATATATATATATATATATATATATATATATATATATATATATATATATATATATATATATATATATATATATATGATAAATTTATTAATTTTATCAATTAATATTTTAAAATTCATATAAATGAATAATTGTGATAATCGTTAATTGGTATAAAAAAATTTATATAATAATATATAAGTGTTTTTTTATCTATGAAACTAAATTAAAAATCAATCATGCATGTTAAGGGTCGAACCACTCATCATTTTATATACCTAAAATATATAAAATATTTATTAATTATGTTTTTATGATAAAAATTAAAACCTTTTTTTACAGAATAAAAAAAACTTATACAATAAACTAACTTAAATAGTAATTATTAAATAAGTACGTATGAATAATTTCATAACTTTTTAGATCTCTAACACTTAAGAAAAGTAAGGTTCCTACCTTTCCATTAAATCCTCCTACATCCTATTTTTACATTTACAAAGTTGAAACATAACAATGGGGTGCAGCAAAATTTGACAATGGGCTTCAGCAAAATTTGATGGAGGTGTAGAAAGAAATTTCAGAAAATAAATAGGCATATCCAACGGTCAACTCTTGGACTCTTGCAATTTCGGGGTTGCAAATACAATAAAACGGTGTTGTAAAGAGTTTGCAAACGTTTCTTAGACCATGTTCAGTTAAAATTTAACCCAATTTGCTAAAACTAATTTAGCTCATATTTGGATAGTGTTGAGTTTCTGATTTTGATTTTAAAACAGAAATGTGTTTTGTAAAAATATCTTTTATTTAGTTTTTTAGTTATTTTTAAAATAGTTTTACTCAATTTCTATTTTTATTTAAGTTTATTGTGTGACTTCATTCACTTGTTGATTATTAATCATCACCCATAATTGTGGATCACCAATTATTATTTTTAACCTGTGGTCACTAACCTCCACCTTCGACCTCTAGTCACAATATCCAACTATCGATCATGGACTGTCACCTTCAATGTCGATCACTGACTATCAACTACTAGGTGTCACTTTCGATCACCGGTCACTAATCATCACTTTTGTTCGTCAATCACCATTATCAACTTTGGTCATCGATCATTGTCGTCAATTTCGTCGCCACCTCCAATTGTTAGTCATTAACCACCACCTTTGATCGTCAGACACTGATCACCATCTCTAATTGTTGATCATCGTCACCACCTCTAATCGTCGATCATCAGCTATCACTTTTGACCGCAACTCATTGATCACGACCTCTATTGTCAGTACCAAAATCAACCTCCATTATTGACATTGATAGCCACCTCCAATCACGGATCTTTGATCCTTGTGGAGGAAGAATTCTAGTAAAGTTAAAATTTAAAAATAATGTTTTAAATTTAAAAATCAAAACATTGTTTATAATTTTAAAAACTTAAAATCAAAACTAATTTTTAGTTTTATAAATATAAATTTGAAAACAAAAATCACCCCTAACGGTGTCTTATTTCGTGAACATAAAAGTCATTAAATAGTTGTTTAAATTACAAATTTCAGACATTTTAGTTCTTCATCAATTTTTTATACATATTTATTTTTTGAGAAACTGAATATATTACAAATAGTAAGAAAATGACTGAAGTAATGTGTTTTACATGTATAATCTTGAAAGACTTTTTTTTTTTTTGTCGTCCTAATCTTGAAGGACTATATTATTAATTTTTTCATTAAAACGCCAATTTGGTCAAATACAATTTTTCATTAAAAGAGGGGGGAGGAATTTAAAAGATTAAACCCACAATGGTTTTGTACGTGCCCAGCAGAAGTCCCACTGCTCTAGATCCTGTCACTATTCCCTAGTTACAAAAAAATCCACACTATGTTACTAGATAATGGCTATCTAGTCCAAAAAAAAGGAGGTTATCTACGTGAGGTTGTGAATATTATATGTGGAATATTTATACTTATGAGGAGAAAATAAGACATATAAAAGATCCAACAAAAAGAATAGCTCTATGCCTCTATCAGTACTGGAGGTAGAGAATATATATAAGGAAAATTTACAGAAGTTCGCAGTTTAATACTTTTTTATTTCATTAATATAGACTTAGTTCAGAATAAATATTATGACGCCGATAATCCACGTAAC
The DNA here is from genome assembly GCA_037954015.1 of Psophocarpus tetragonolobus. Taxonomy (NCBI): domain Eukaryota; kingdom Viridiplantae; phylum Streptophyta; class Magnoliopsida; order Fabales; family Fabaceae; genus Psophocarpus; species Psophocarpus tetragonolobus. Next base: position 5,599,463 of record CM075696.1, read on the forward strand.
TGACCTACGTAGGAAAAATATTATTTACATGTTGTATTATTTTATGTGTATGTTAAGATCGTTTTCTCTCTAACTGATCATTATTTGAAATATATTAATCTGTATATCGAAGAGTTGAATTATCAAAGTAATTTTTCCCTTTTTCTAATTGTAAAGGTTTTCATATAGGTAATTTTTATAGTGTCTCTCCTAATTTGAGAGTTCTTGATACTTCTCTTTTTTAACCTATTAAGTTATAGATTTTATCCAAGTTATTTTTTAATAAATTAAAATAAATTTTATTTATTTATCTATAAATGAGTAAATATGTTTAGAATTTAAGATTTTGAATGAGGGTTTTGAGTAGGCAGGTATAGTAGGAGAATTGTGGACTAGAGAAAGTGTTTTGCTTTCTTTTGTTGAGACTCACTAATAGATGTTTGGTAATATCTGTTGTTTTCTTCTTAAAATTTGTGTACAGGTTGCTGAAATACTTTATTTCAGTCATATGAATGTTATATATTCTCTTTTGTCTTTAAAAAAAATATGTTTAAGATTTATAGTAAAATAATTTTATAAAATATTTAAAATATTTTTTATAAATAAGTTTTTAAAATAAAATCATTTTATTGTAATAACTAGACATATTTACTTATTTATAAATAAATAAAACTTATTTATTTATTAAAAAATGACTTAAATAAAATTTACAATTTGATTAGTTGAAAAAAAAAGAAATATTAATATGTCTCAAATTAAAAAAAATACAATAGATTATCCCTTTCGTATATACAGATACGAATATGAAGTATGATAAACATTTGCATATAATTAAGTAATTATTACTCCAAAATGCTATATAGAGTAAAATCAACATGATAGAATGTATTTAATTCAACTTAGTTTTTACGAGAAAGCCTTTAAACAATAAGTAATTATTTCTCCAAAATACTAATTATTATTAAACATGTTATGAATAGACGGATCAAATATAAAATGGTTAAAAAGAGCAAAATCATGATGTTATTATCTGTATATATTCAAGAATATCACAAAGACAGATATTAGATATTAGCAATCAAATAATTAAAAAAAAAAAAAAAGAATCACATATGCATGCCACAGTAACATAACAATATCAGAAAATTAATATCTTGACCCATATAGGTCGACAATAATACAGATAATTTTTTCTGTTGGATCTTCCATATCATGTTTATGATGAAAATGTAATATGAATACACGTGATAACATTTTCACATTAATACATCTGCAATATACAAATCACCGATAACTTGACCATAGAAAACCACGAACACCTTTCTCTTATAACCAACCGTTCTATTTGGAAGCAAAGTTGGTTACCAAGAAAAAGCCACATTGGTTATATCTTATTTAATCAAACTATTTAAGTGTCGTCACGTGTATAACGGACTAATTAATAAATACTCGGCATTCTTATGGATCTACTACAGCTGAATACCATTGTGTCTAGTAAAGTACTGGCAAACTTTTGACACCAAAAGACAATTTGGATCGTGTTCATGTTTTGTTCATAAACAATAATAAAAAAAAAAAAACAAATAAACGACGATAACCTAGTAACTAGATTTATGGTTCCATTCGCTTCGAGCTTCACAATTTAGCTTGGCAGGAGTGGGTCGTGGGTTTACATGTATAGTTATGTTTCTCATATAAAACTAGCCAGACAAGAGAGAGACATATATACCTGTGTGTAGTAATCTTACATAATTAAAAACTTTGTAAAAGATGACTATAACGAAAGTTTTGAGTCTTTTAAATGAAGAAAAAGACAAGGAAGTAGATAAGAAAAACATAAAATTTATCGTTTTCATTTAAAGAAAAGAGATCATGGCCATTTTAATATTGTGGAAACAAAAAACCTATCTGGCTAGGATATAGAAAGCATACAGAAGTTTCTCGTGGTATAGTGGATATATAATAATATACAAATTTCATAGTTTAATTAAATAATAGTAGCGTGACAGTTTGCTGTAAAAGTTTTAATAGATATTTAAACCAATCAATCATGAAATGCAGTCACTATGATATATCTCTATATATAAGAGGACAGATGGATTTTACTTTCCCAATAATTTTGTATCTGAAAGGTAGTGATTGATCAAACACCTAAAAAGAGAAAAAAGAAGAAAAAGAGGGTTGATTAATTGGGTTTAGTAGTGCATGAGTGAGTGGATATCCAGGGTAATTTTGAATTGAAGAGAAAGAAGAAAAATGAAGCATAGCATAGCACAGGATTGAACATTGATTAATATGAACATACCCATTTGAGTTGACCAAAACGATGAGCATCAGAGAAAGCCTCCTTCATTTTAGCCGTTCGAGGGTGGTGAACCCACATGGTGCCATCCATGAACTGCACCCCATTAGCCTCACAAGCCTCAAGAATCCGGTCAAGCTCCGCCACGCTCATGGCCACCGGCTTCTCCAGCAGCACGTGCTTCCGCCTCTCCGCCGCCCTCACCGCCCATGTCACGTGCAAACCCGTCGGAAGAGGGATGTACACGGCGTCCACCTCTTCATCGTCCAACACAGCCTCATAGCTACCATAAACCCTAACCACCGCGTCCAGGCCGTTCTCCGCCACGAAGGCCGCCGCCTTCTCGACTGAACGGCTCCCAATTGCTTGGAGCTTGGCATTTGGTGCTTTGCTTATGGCCTTGCATAGCTTGATGGAGATGTTAGCACACCCAAGAATACCAAAACGCACTGCCGTTTTATCTTCCCCCATATTTTTGACTCTATAAATTCGAGACGATAGTGGTTAGTGTCTTTGTTATTAGAGCTTAACAAGTATTTATCGTCCAAGGCCAAACTGCCAAATGTATATTTAAATATTCAATTAATTATGTTGCATATTTAAAAATAAATTGTATTGAACTTGAGTGCTGAATATTTACTTAAGTTAGGATGATGGAGTAAGTTGAGTTCCTTTTATAAATTAATATTCATCTGGATCTATTTTGAAAATCTTTAGACCATGGATCTGATTAAACAACAATTTAGAATTATGATTTTATCTTTACCTCAGCTTTTTAACCACCTACCTGTCATATATATCCAATTATTTTCAATCACTGTAGTTCCGACATATAATATAGTTTTCAATCGGGGACTAATTAATAGAGTCAAAGTCACCTTCATTTCAAGTACATGCAACACTTTCATTTAATTCTAATTTTTAAACTTCACTGATTTTTGTTCTTCCCAATTACTATCCTGTTAAGTAAATAACATTTATTTTATATTAAAAATTAATCAATTTATGAAATACCAACTATCATTTAATAGACCTACCCAATCATTTCCAATCACTATACTTTAGAGTTCATAGTTTATGATGTCATCATAATTTGTGAATAAATTTATTATTTTCTATTAAGTTTAATTGATATATACTGTCTTGTAAAAAAATTTTATACTGATATTATTATAATTTTTTATATTTATGTGACTTTTAAAATAGTAACGAGTCAAGTCAACAAATTTACCACAAACGAAGGGTTGTGATGGAATGTTAGTATACAACTCTTTATACTGACACTATATACCAATTAATCTCTTTTCTATTTTAATTAAATTTATTAATCTTTGATATAAAATAAATTTCATTTATTTATTTCAACATGATCCATCATATTTTAAAGGGCTACAAGTTAAATAAAAATAATTTATAGGATCAAGCAATAGTTACGAGAACCAAAAATAATAATTTCAAATAATTTTTCTGAGAAATATATTTTACAGAGGACAAAATCAAACACACTCCTTTAATAGGGTCTAAAATATACTTAACTATATATATATATATAAATAAAGTGAAAATACTTTTTTTTTTGGTGATAAAAGTTAAAAAAACATTTGTAATATATAATAGAGAGTTAGACATAAGGTGTGATGTTTAATACCTTTTTTTTTGTATCAATTATAATAAAAAAATATTTGAATTTCTTTTGATACTTATATATAGTATGATTCTAAAATAAGTTTAGAAAAAGAAAATTGAATATTAAATGCAATATTAATAGTAACTGGATAGAGGAGACCCGTTACAGTTCAGAGTCCACCAAATGAAAAGAAATGAATAGTAACTTTTACTGCTACCCTTTGAAGATTCAAGTTTCAAGACAAAAGAAATTAACTGGAGGTTGATAATCCACAAATATGTTTTTTTCACTTAGCAGATAATTGAGAATATATAAACAAATATTAGTTGAGTGAATTTAGAAATTAGAAATAAATGAGAGTATGAAATATATGCGATGTGTTACAAGGCAGGTGACTTGTGATCCGGTTAATTAATATCTGCTATGCCTTGAAAATGGGAACATCATTAAAGCCAGTTATACTTGTAAATTTATGGTTGCATAAAACTGCTTTATGGCAGCCAATTGGTTAAAAAACGGAGGTAAAGTTGTAATTTTAAACTGTGCGGTCCATAATTCATCCTACTTATATATGAATATTTTTCAAATGGATTCGTTTCTTATAAGAGGTAAAGTTGAAATTCTAAACTGTGATTTAATGAGAACTAAAATTCACATAATTTATTATTTTTAATAAATTTTAATTATAAAGAATGTTTAAAAAAATATGTTAAAGAATGTTATTAGATTTTTTTCTATGAATTTTTTACTATTTCCATAATCAAAATAGATCCACTTATATCCACACTCCTAAAGTTAAATATTTGAAATGTTATTAGATTTTTTTCTATGAATTTTTTACAGAGGACAAAATCAAACACACTCCTAAAGTTAAATATTTGAAATGTTAAATATTCAAAAATAGAATTTTGTTGTTCTTAATAGCTATATCCACTTCAACAAAATTATTAGATTTATATTATTGTCTTCAAAAGAAATACAAAGATTTGTTGTTTAATTATGGTTTTAAAATATTATTGATTTAGCATTACAATAATATGTAGTTGGATCCCAAGATTTTATTATGCGTAGCAAATTGACCCAGTTAAGAGATTATGAGACATTTTTCTTTCTTTTTTGATAGACATCTCATTATACTTTTAAAATTAATTTCCATGTCTTGGAGAGATGATATCAATAGTTTATTTTATGAGAAAATGACACACGTGTAGAAAAGTTTTACATATTGATTCTATTACAATTCTTTTATTTTTCATTGTAAGTTTATTTATTTTATTAATTAATATTTTAAATTATATATAAATAAAGTAAGTTGTCATTAAATAATAGATAATTTTTTTTTAAATGTATCAAAATTAATTTTTTATTTTATTTATCTCTTACCTACTATATTGCTATATTTCCAATAGGATATTGAACCTGCTTTTGATTAGTTGTCTTTTGCGGACTAATCTTAAAGTAAAAGACCAATTATTGAATTAATAAATTACTAAATCTTGATTTAGTGCTGATCAAGAATCTTAACCTTAGTTGACCTTTAAATAATTGTTTTTCTTTCTCGAGTTATTTAAAGGCAAAAAGCTTCTAGAAGGAATATTTTTCCAGTTATACATGAATGCATTCATTTTGATTCTAACTTTTTTTAGTGTTTTTTTTTTCTCTCTTTTCAACTAAACAAGATATTGAGGTATATTTCAAATAATATGTTTTCCTATATAAGAAAATATCGTTGTTTTAAATTTAATCTACGTATATTTTAGTTAAACGGTAATAAATTAAAAAAAGGTATATATATATATATATATATATATATATATATAAAAGATCGATTTACTCTAATAGTAAATTTAAGAAAATTACTCTTTCAACTCATCATTCATTTTTTTTAAATCTAATAGTTATAAAGTAATTAATTTTAATCATTAAATTTTAATAAAATAAATAATTAAATAAGGAGTAAATTTTTTATATTTATTTAAGAGTAAATAAATCTCTCCTTGTAGTGAAGGGAGGAGGTGCCCTATTTCCTACCACGACCACTTCTAAATATATGAGAATTTTTATAGTTCTATAGAAAAAAAATATTTTTGAACCGCATCCTATTTCTATTTTTACTTTTTATTATTAAGTTATTTGAAAGAAAAGTGAAAAGTTAAATTTTAGGAGAAGTGTACCTGCGTTGGTTAATTTTGTGGTATTAATACTTTTGTTTGTTTAATCAACAGAATTGTAAATATTGTGTTTCTAATAATTTTGTGGACACGGACCTTCTGTTCCCACGATGCCACCCGAAAGTTCTCTTGCGTCACCGGCGACTGCGACTGCGACTGCGACTTCACTATGAACGGTGGCGGTGACGTCGGGAAATCTTTGGCTACGGGTTGTAGTGAGGACTTGAACAGGCGGTGCGCGACGGAGCTCAAGGTGATGAGTGGACCTGCAAAAGTGCATGCCAACCATTTGGGAATCCAATGTAGGGAAAGCCTACATTCACAAAACTTACAATTTATTGTTTAAAAAAACTCACAAAATTAACAGTAGACTTTCCTAAATTTTAATATATGTAAATAGTTGGTCAATTAAATAATACACAATAAGATAATCATCTTCCACAAAGTAAGGTGTGGAGCCTTATGATAAAGAAGCAAAGAAATGCTTAGCCGCCCTATTTTAATATGATGTAAGTGAATGTCGTTATTAATTAAAAAAGCATAACAAAAAAGTCTAAAGGGAAAATTTTAGGATTTCAATTAATTGACGTGCAGAATGTAAACCAAACCAAATCATCGTCTTCTGTTGATTTTTTTTTTTTTTTTTTTTTTTTTTGTAGTAGCTGTCAGCTGTGTGTTTTAAATTTTCAATTAAGAAAGTGAATGTTGGTGTTTGCAAATCACAGCTTATAAGTCTTGGCATCCCGCTTGTTGATCTCGTTCATTAAGCATTAGGAATCATATTTTGGAAAGGAAAAATAGAAAGAACTTTTTTTACAGACCAAAAGTATTTTTTTCATTACAGACAATATTATTTAAATCAGAGAAGATGAAGAATGAGCTACTCCGTAGTCCAGAGTGTGAAGAAAGGCTTTAAGTCCTTTTAAACTTTTGGGTTTTGATTATAGGCCTTGCATGGCATACAGTAATCCGTTGTGTACTTATGTTACTTAGAGTAGTTTGTGTGTGTCTTGAGTGGTTTTACTTTTCTTAGGCTTTGTTATCCGTACTCATATGCTATCTGAATTTGATCATCAAAGTCAATATTACTAATCCAAGTCAGCACACAGGCATATTGGTGTTCACGGATACTATTGATTTTTTTTTTTTCATTAAACCCAATCCGTCATTGAACGGATTGGGCAACTGGGTCACTAATTTAAAAAAATAATTAAAGTGTAAATTTTATGTTTAAAATTTTTTTTATATACTTTTTAGAATATTTTTTTTAAAAATATAACATATCATTATTGTTATATAAAAAAAAGAGTTTGCACTATCAATTTTCAAAAATATATACTTTATTAGTTTTTTTATATATTAATAAACATTAGCACATTAGTTAGTTGGAGTGAGAATATGTTCTTCCAGTGAAGAATAGTTGCTTTAGTGTGTAATAGTGTCAACTCAAGAGTTATAAAACTATTAAAAACACTTTTTAATTTGAAATAATAATAAATAATAATAATAATATAATACTATTATTGGGTTAAGTATTAAGAGTTCAACTCATTGAACTTGTTAATTAACCTGTAAAGGATTGAATTTGATCGGGTTGGATTCGATTTTACTAAATCTGAAAAAATCCAACACAATCACTTGCCCTAATTCAATTCTTATACCCACATTTGTTTTTTGGAAGGAAGTTATTATATCCGTCATGAGAACTTGCAAAGATGCTCATTTTCAATAAATTGTTCCCGTAATTCCATACTTACAAGCTTTTTTTTTTTAATAAGCTAAATGAGTTTTATAAAATAAATCAAGAAAAGTAAAGACATTCTAGATGAAACACAATATTTAAACTTAACACATAAACAATCAACCATACTTGACTAGGACAATAGCCAAATAAAAACAGATTGTCAGAGGTGAGGAGAGGTGGACAGAGGTGATGAGAAGAAAAAATGTAAACAAAAGAAAGGAATCTTTAACGAATGAAGGGAAAGCAAACAGACGCACAACTTCGGTTTTTTTCACACATTTTCCAGAGGATTACATGGCAAAAGATATATGGGAGATATTCGGTAGGTTCCCCAATGTCCAGGAGGTGGTCATTCCGAACAAGCGGAACAAGACGGGACAAAGGTTCGGGTTTGCTCGGTTTAGGGATGTCGTCGATGAGAAAATGCTGGTGATTAAGTTGGACAATATCTTTATTGGATCGGAAAAGCTATGGGTAAATCTACCACGTTTCGATTCACCAATGGAGCAGAATTATAGACAGAGGAACACGGGGAGGGACAACTCAGACCATTATACACATCATATAGGGGTCCGGCAAACGGGGCAATACGGGAGCCATAACGGCAACAAAAAATCATACGCAGCTGCCGTATGTGATCAAGAGGGCGTGAGGACTACAGAAGTCAGAAGAGCAGTAGAAAGGAAGGAGGAAGCGCCACCGAAACTGGTCTATACGGCACACGAGGAAAATGTGAGTCGGCTCCGGAAGGCGTACGTGGGAGAAGTCCGAAAGAGAGGGACGGCTTTTAAGACGAAGCTTTTCTTACTGACTCATTGTATCTACAACGTGAGCAGCATCCCCATGGGGGCAAACAAGGTTCTGTTGGAAGTAGAAGGGGATGAGACACTACAAGAGATTATGGTAAGGAAGAAGCTGTGGTTCGACCAATGGTTTGCAGGGATTCAGGAGTGGGAACCCGGTTTGGTAGACACAGATAGGAGGGTCAAGGTGAACTGTTATGGGGTACCCTTACATGTATGGGAAGTAAATTTTTTCGCTACTCTAATCGCCCCTTTCGGAGAGTTGTTGAGTGTCGAAGAAAATACTCTAAAAGAACAACGCTATGATGTAGCGCAGTTGGTGGTGTCTAGGAAGGACATGAGGAGGCTTGACGCGACTGTAAGGGTGACTATAGACGGGAGGGAGTTCGATATCCGGGTGACGGAGATGGAGCAGGGGAACGAAATGAAACACAGCAGTGACAACTGTACCTATGGGTCTGAAATGAGTTCCTGTCCGGGGACGGAGTTAGATGAGTCGGAAGAGGTGGAGAAAAGGCTGACCGAGCTGAGGCTCGAGATGTTCGAAAATGGAACATGGAAGGACAGGGAGGAGGCACACTTCCAGGACGGAGTATATGGAGGCAGGGATACCGGGGCCGGCCGAGTTCAGGAGGACAACGAAACCAATCGGCCCATCTCACGAGGACGGACCTCGCCGGAAATGGGGAGGCATGCATGTCCGGTGGTCGCTGCTAGAACGGAAGAATCTGACAGGGACGTTCAGGAGAGCCGGATCGGGGAGCTAACAGTGAAAGGGACAACATCCCATCTCTCCCGCCAATGGGAATCGACCAAAGGGGGAAAGGCGCAGGCAACCGGGAAGGATGGCAGGGTCAGAAATTGTACAAAAATGGTGAAAGAGAAAAGTGGCTCAGAGAAAGCGGATGCTGAAAGTGTATCATGGGAGGAAAATGGGGAAGATGAAGAGGTTAAGCGGCTGAGGCGTGGGAAACAGGTGCTGATGGCGTGGAGCACGAAGCCTGACAGCACGTCACCTCCAACAGTGCAGCGGGACGCGTGGCAACATCAGGACCGTTCAGGAGGGTACGGCCCCGGGAAACAGAGACACGCGTCTCGAGATTCCCGTGCAGCAGGCACGCGGCGCCTCGGGAGATCCGCTGTCCGTTGACCGAGACACGCGTCTCGTCACTCAGACGCGGCAGCTGCAGCTGGCAGGCGGCGCCTCGGGACACGCGCCATCCGTTGACCGAGGTGCGCCTCTCGTCACTCAGGCGAGGCAGGAGCAGCCGGCAGGCTCGGGAGTCGCGTAGGCGCAGCAGCAGGCAGCCTCGGGAGTCGTGCAGGCGCAGCTGGCAGCCTCGGGAGTCGCGCCGACCGTGGAAGACGGGCTTGACCGCGCGGAGGCCCAACACGCGCTCTCCTCCGGGCCGAGCTTCATTCGCGGGAGCCCCGATTGGGCCGGGGCCAGGAATAGTGCGCCTGAAATTTCGGATGCAGTCACCATTTTCACTACTGGACACCGCAGGAAAGTTTTCGGAATAGAATTTCGTAACGAACATAAGGAGGCAACCACGGTGAATAATGCTTATCACGAAAATGACTCTATTTCTACACTACCATATGATTACAAGAAATGGGTTTTAGTAGGTGGAGAAGAGGTGTCCGGAGGAGGGGAGGGGCAAAGGAGAATGGTATCAATATGGAAACAACTAAAGAGGAATAGTACGGAGGAGGGGGAAGTAACGAGCCCAACGCAACCAAATGAGCCTAAGCCAGGTGAACGAATTATGGAGGATGCAGAGGAGAAAATATGGAGGGCGATGACGGGAATCGGAATATCAGGCCAACAACCAGACATAGTATATATTCAGGAACTACGAAATATGGAAATGAGGGACAAACAGGAGCACGAAAGAAGGGAGACGAGGAGTAATCAGCATAATTAAATGAAGATTCTGTCTTTAAATGTGAGGGGATTCCGGGATCGGATTAAGCGAAGAAGAATAAGGAGACTGCTAAAAAATAATGACATTGATATTTGTCTACTTCAGGAGACAAAATGCAGGGAGTTAAAGGAGTGGGAGGTGGAGGAGGTTTGGGGGTCGACGGGGTGCGAGTGGAAAAGTTTACCGTCTATAGGACTTAGCGGAGGTTGCCTGACAATCTGGAAGAAACAATTGCTCGAAGTCGTCTGGGATATACAAGGGCAAGGTTTTTTGGGGATCGGCTTCAGAGGAAAGAACTCCCCCGCAACAATTTGTGTGGTTAATGTATATGCACCATGCACGCTTCAAGGCAAGAGAAAGGTATGGGATGATCTAATGATGACAAAGCGAGGCTTTCCGGAGGTCTAGTGGGCGTTGGGTGGAGATTTTAACGCTGTGTTGGACAGGAACGAGTTTACAGGGAGATCAGACTATCATTCAGTCATTGAGATGTCTGATTTTAAATTCTTTGTTCATTCTATGGGGCTCCTCGACATCCCAGTCATCAGAAAAGGACCAACGTGGATTAGTCCGAATGGAGAGTCATCGAGTAGGTTGGACCGGTTTCTATTTTCCACCAATCTGATGGAGGAGTGGGGAATCATAGCACAAAGAGTGGGTTCTAGAGAGTTCTCTGATCACAGTTGGATAATCACAGAAGTGAAGTCTCAGAATTGGGGTCCTAAACCGTTTAAGTTCTTTGATCATTGGTTACAGGAGCCGGGATTTAGGGACCTAGTGAAAAACTTCTGGGCAGATCACCATGGGCAAGGTTGGCGGCTGTACCAGCTAGCGTGCAAGCTGCAAGGTTTGAAGAAGACGATTAAGACATGGAAACAAGGCGACGGGAGTAAAGACGAGAAGTTCTTGGCTGACAAAGTTCTGGAATTGGAGACTGCGGATATCCACCTAGGCCTAGGAGTCACTGGGAGTGACAGCCAGAGACAAGAAATCTTATCGGAGTATTGGGGAAAGGCAAGGCGTATGGAACAGTCCATTTTTCAGAAATCTCGGGTAAAATGGGCTCGTCAGGGGGACAGGAATACAAGCTACTTCCACAGATGTTTTAAGGAGAGATGTTATGCTAACTCTTTGCTGTCACTTACATCTGATGAGGGGTGGTTGGAGGGAGTTCAGGATATCCGGCAACACGTGTTCAACCATTTCTCAAGGCTCTTCAATGAGGATAGACAGCCGAGAACAAACTTGGACGGGGTGTCTTTTAATCAGTTGAATGATCATCAGAGGCAGAGCCTAGAGGAGCCTTTTTCAGCGGAGGAGATAAAGGAGGCAGTTTGGGCTTGTGAGGGTGGTAAAAGTCCGGATCCCGATGGTTTTAGCTTTCATTTCTATCAATCATGTTGGGATATAATAGGGGAAGACGTGGTAAAGGCAGTTCAAGAATTTCATCAGTCAGGCGCTCTCCCAAGAGCAGCGTCATCGTCATTTCTTACGCTTATCCCCAAGGTGGCAAAACCGGTCAGGTTAGAACAGTATAGGCCAATCTCCTTAATTTCAAGTATTCACAAGATTATATCTAAATTGATGGCATTGAGAATGAAGAAAGTCATGGGGCACTTAATCTCAAAGTGTCAGTCAGCTTTTTTGCAAGGCAGATCAATCCTGGATGGAGTATTGGTAGCAAATGAAATTGTGGATTGGGCAAAACGGAAAAAGAAACCATGCTTTCTGTTTAAGGTGGATTTCCAGAAGGCGTTCGACTCGGTAAATTGGGATTTTTTAGATTATATGTTGGCAAGGATGGGGTTTGGGTGCACATGGAGAAAGTGGATGTTCAGCATCGTGAGGAATAACCAGGTTTCAATTCTAGTTAATGGAAGTCCGACAGAGGAGTTTAAGTCGGGGAAAGGATTGAAGCAGGGAAATCCACTATCCCCTTTCTTGTTCATTTTGGTTGCTGAAGGTCTAGCTGGTTTGTTCAGGTCAGCGGTAGGGAAGGGGGTGTTTAAAGAGCTCAATATTGGGGCAGCGACAAAGTTCTCTATCATGCAATACGCAGATGATGTCTTGATGATGGGGGAAGCTGATCTGAAATCAGTGTGGTATTTGAAGGCCATACTCCGGGGGTTTGAGCTGTCATCGGGGCTAAAGGTGAACTTCAGCAAGAGTCAATTTTTTGGCTTAAATGTTGGAGCCTCATTTACATCAGCAGCAAAAAATCTTTTGAATTGTTCAACCTCTTCACCGCCATTTAAGTTTTTGGGGGTTCCGGTGGGAGCGAATCCAAGGAGGGTACAAATGTGGGAACCCATTATTCAACAATTTCAGAGAAAATTGGCATCGTGGAGGGCGAAACAAATGTCGTTCGCAGGAAGGTTAGTGATGATAAATTCAGTACTGTCAAGTCTTCCGTTATACTATTCTCCTTTTACAAGGTGCCTAAGAAAGTCCTAAAAGTCATCACTGGTCTACAACGGTCCTTTCTGTGGGGTGGGACTATCCAGGAGAACAAAATTGCGTGGGTTAGCTGGAATCAGGTGTGTCGTCCCAAGGAAGAAGGGGGTCTGGGAGTGAAGTGCCTGTGGAACTTTAATCTGAGTCTGTTAGCAAAGTGGAGGTGGAGGCTATTAACAGAGCCAAATGCAATATGGGTCAGCTTGCTGGAGACTAAATATGGATCCACATACAACTCTAATCAAAGGCAACACAATTTAGCCTCAGCTTCGCAGTGGTGGCGGGACTTATGGGACATTGATGGGCCTAAAGCAGACTGGTTTGTGGATAACGTCAGGAGAAAAGTGGGGAACGGAAACGATACGTTGTTTTGGGAACAGAATTGGATTGGTGACGGTCCTCTCAGTTTAAAGTTCCCCAGGCTTTATGGGTTAGCGGCTGATAAAGGCACCAGTATTAACCAGAAAAAGCTACCAGCCGACGGGTGGTGTTGGGTATGGAGGCGGGTGTTATTTGTCTGGGAGGAAGACCAGCTTAGTCAATTACTTACTACGCTACAGTCAGTAGTAATTGCGGTCGACAAGTTGGATAGATGGACCTGGAGGACTAGCAGGGATGGAGGGTTCTCAGTAGCCGAGGCTTATGCAGTACTGAGCTCGCATCAGAACTCAATGATTTTCTCCGAGGTGGAACCCAATCAATGGAGACGCATGTGGAAAGACAGACTCCCATCAAAGGTAATTGCATTCTCTTGGAGATTATTGATAGATAAGCTTCCCACCATTGATAACTTGCTGAAGAGAGGCGTTGAGATTCCAGAAGAAGGGGTTCTCTGTGTACTCTGCAGAAGCAATATGGAAAGCAGGACTCATCTGTTCTTAACGTGTGTTAAAGCTCAATCAGTGTGGAGTAATATAATGAGCTGGCTGGGAATCCACGGACCTATCCCGGGGGATCTGCATCAATTGTTTTCATCATCATCAGCATGGGTGGTTGGAAAGAGGAAAACGAAGTGCAGGTATGTTTTCTGGCTGGCTGCTTGTTGGGGAATCTGGACGACTAGGAACCAGATTGTCTTTGATAGAATTCAGGTAGACTCAGTAGACATTATGATGACTATTAAGATCATCTCCTGGAAATGGCTGTCATACTCTTTTGGGTTTAATAGGGGGTGCGCATTCTCGGACTGGTATGCTAATCCGAGAGAGTGCTTATTAAATATGTCTTAGGCGGTGAAAGGTTAATTACCGCGTTCTAATTGGACATCAAGTAGTATGGTGTCTGCATCCTTGTATTTTCAAGAAACTCTTGGTTTCTCTTCCAAATAAATATTTGCTTTTCAAAAAAAAAAAAAAAAAGAAACATATTTTTAGCATCCAAATTAGTTAATTGAAAGCATATTTGAACATATAAATTTAGCTAATATGAAGGAGGAGTATATATCATATTATCAATATTTGTATTATTAGTTAATCGACATATTATGAACATCTAGATTAGCTAGTTTGGATAAGTAATGTATTTTTAATGTCCGAATTAATTAACTTGAAGGTATTATATGAACATTCGAATTAGTTAATTCGAAGGAGTAACATATTTGTTAGTGTCTAGGTTAACTGATACAAAAGACATATTAACAACATCTGAATTAGCTAATTTATAGGAATAAAATATTATTAATATGTGTGCTGCAAGTCTCCTTCCTTATGATAAAGAATGAATGATGTGTGAATTCTTCATGAATTAGCTAATCTAATTTTATTTTTTTTAAAATCCATATCCATTTAAATGGATATGATTTGGATTAGATTTTAAAAAATTCAATCCATGGTCATCCAGAACTAGTATCCATTATTTATACTTTAATTAATAAAAAATTTTAAAAAATAAAATTGATTAAATATATGATAATATAAATATAGTGATCTATCTTTCAGAATTTTTTTTATGAACTCTATCTTTCAAATTATTATTATTATTATTGAAATTATATATATTTTTAATTAGTTTATTTAAATTAAATTCTAAGATTAATTCATTTTCTACTTTTAAAAAAGATATACCACATAATATAATATTTTCTTTGTTTAATTTTGAATTAAGAAATAGTATGAAAAAATAGATATGCCTAAAAAGTTATGAAATTAAAATGATGGTCGTATACTTTTTGAATGTAACATGATACACCTTTTAAGTTAAAATTGTTTTACATCATCCATGAATTAAAACAACTATTTATATGTATGAACACCTTTTTTTTCTTCTGAATTTCAATTTCTAACTCTTAAAAAGTCTTTTGAACCCAATACTGAAAAAAAATAGAAAAATTAAAACAAAAATAACAAATTACTATTTACACCATACTTTTGTAGAAAAAAGAGAATAGGTCGTCAAGACAAAGAGACGTGTAGTTACTAAAATGGGTGTGAGAATAGCAAGTTTCCAAAAATAATATGAAGATAGAAAATAGGCTGATTGACCTAAGTGAATTTATTTTTTAAAAAAATTACGAGTATGGGTTTCTTTTGAAAAATATTAACAGCATGGGTCTGTTTTGGTAGTTGACTCGGTCAAACCGCAACTCCGAATTGCGGTTTCGTTGCCACGTCAGCAACGTGATTACGTGGAAGCCAGCGTGGAAAAACGAGTATGAAACCGCAAGTGGGAATTGCGGTTTGCCTGGTCTTTGACCAGCACCGCCTTGTTGTCCAATGGGTAAAAAAACACAGAAAACGATGCCTGTAAAACTGCAAGTCAGAGTTGCGGTTTTACTGGGGTTTAACCGGCCCCCCCTTTTACCCGACAGTTACAAAAAAAATACAAATTTCTACTCACATAAAACCGCAAGTCGCATATGCGGTTTCAATTAATATAATGTTTAATACAATCATCCGGGAAAAAAACAGTGGCAGTGATGGGATTTGGAAAAGTAGGAACCGAAGTAGCAAGACGAGCAAAAGCGTTGGGAATGAACGTGATTGCACACGACCCTTATGCCTCTTCCGACAGAGCCAGTGGCATTGGCGTGAATTTGGTGTCTTTTGAGGAAGCCATATCCAGCGCAGATTTCATCTCTCTCCACATGCCACTCATTCCTTCCACCGTGAAGATACTGAACAGCGGGATTTCAGCACTTGCGCACTTTGCAGTAAAAAAAATAATATTTAATATAAACCGCAGTTCGCACTTACGGTTTATGTTAAAAATAATATTTAATTGAAACCGCAGATGCGACTTGCGGTTTTATATGAGTAGAAATTTGTATTTTTTTGTAACCGTCGGGTAAAAGGGGGGCCGGTTAAACCCCAGTAAAACCGCAACTCTGACTTGCAGTTTTAGTTGCGGTTTTACAGGCATCGTTTTCTGTGTTTTTTTACTCATTGGACAACAAGGCGGTGCTGGTCAAAGACCAGTCAAACCGCAATTCCCACTTGCGGTTTCATACTCGTTTTTCCACGCTGGCTTCCACGTAATCACGTTGCTGACGTGACAACGAAACCGCAATTCGGAGTTGCTGTTTGACCGAGTCAACTACCAAAACAGACCCATGTTGGTAATATTTTTCAAAAGAGACCCATACTGGTAATTTTTTTAAAAAATAAACTCACTTGGGTCAATCAGCCTAGAAAATAAGAGGAAAAAAAAGTGTTTTCCTACTCTGCTCTTCACCACTCATGTCGTGAAAAGCTCTAAAAGACTCTCACATGCCCAAGACATCACACACATACTTTCTTTGCTATTTATATTTTTCATAGTTAAAACTTATGCAATGCACACTCACTTTCTTCTCCAACCTATACGTATTTCCTTCGTGCACCTAACAACAATCACTAAGTGCATGTTTGACAACAATTTTATAAAACTGTTTTCAGTAATTTTAGTTTTTAAAAACTAAAAAATTTGTTTGGGTAGTGTTTTCTGAAAACAGTTTTCGAAAATTGTTCTGGTTTTTTACTTTTTAAAAACTAAAAAACTGGAATAGCTGAAGGTAGTTTTGCTTTTCAGTTCTCAATTTTTGTTTTAAAAACTCAAAATACAATCAGAATATGTTATTTTTTGCTTTTCATTAATGAAATTCTAATAAATATTAACAAGTTTTTCCATTTTTACATCTTCAAAACAGTTTTCAAATATCACTTGCCAAACAAGTTTTTTTTTTCTTTTATTCCCGAAAATAGTTTTTAAAAACTAAAAACCAAAATCAAACCAATCAAGTCCTAACTTTCTTCTTCTTAATTTTGCATCATTCCTTAATGTTCGTTTTTACATTAGTTGAATCATACATGTAGGAAGAACAAGAATATACAAAAGTTGTACTACGAAAATTAGTAGAGTACTTATTGTTTAAATATGTATTTTTCGTTGACCATCACTCTTAGAAAAAAGTCCGAATCGGCAGGTTTGGTGGGTACCTGCAATGACCCTCCAACACTCAAGTTGGTGTGAGTTCAACCTTAGAGCAGGTAAAAAATGTTATCAAGTGTCAGTAATAGTAATAGTATATTAGTGAGTGTTCAACCTTAGGGCAGACAAAAATGTTGTCAAGTGTTAGTAATAGGAATAGTATATTAGTGAGTTTTTTAAACATGAACCTGTTACCTTCTATTTATTGTGTTTACCTTTCTGGGTTTGGTCTTGCATAGTTAAAGGTTTATCTTTTACTTGTAAAAGATGGCTTGGATTCATCTTTATTTGAAGAAGATAATTAGAGTTTATAACTCGTAAATGATGATTTGAATTTATCTTTGTTTCTAAAAGATAATTAGGGTTTTCCTTTTACCTGTAACGGATAATTTGGATTTATCTTTGTTAGACCATGTTGAGCGTAGACCTGACCTTGAATGGAGATTCGACTCTGAGCGGGGGATTCCTATAGTAAGGGCGGGGGATTCCTTTCAGTACACAACTTCACCAGCATCAAGGAACAAAACAACAAAGACATTATTAGTGTCAAGGAGGTAGACCTGGTAGGCGATAACTCAACCGTAGGTACATCCGGTACAGAAGAAAGAGAGTTATGGAAAAAATTATTCTATTAAGTAACTATAGATACAGGAATATAAGGCTAACATACTCTAAACCACGAGCGCATATGCACCCAACTCAAGCCATCATCCAAAGGTTTCAACCCATGTCCTTTCAAAGACAACTTAATTAATAATTCATGTGCTTCTTCCATAAATTATGTTTGTGCATTATCAAACACTAATTTTAACTAACCCAAATTATATTGTACTTTTTTTTTGTTCGTAAGAAGTTTAAGTATTAAGCCGAGTGGACGAATGAACACAGGTGATAGAATCATCATTAATATCTCGATTCACCTTGTTCTATGAAAGCAAAAGGCAACTTTGAAGTTCACTACTGGCTTTGAAGAACTCATTGGGAGGCTCTATGGTGCTTAACAAGTGATTTTAATTCATTTAGGAGAGGGAAGAAAGAAGGAATTCATTAGGAGTGCAACAGACTTCTTGGACTGAACTATCTAAATTAAACTCTTTCATCTACTTCATGGAACTACAGGAGGTACTAGTTAGCAATTTGTGGATGATACAATAATGTTTTTGCAACCATCTCTTCAACAAGTGTTGACCCTAAAAAGCATATTAAGGTGTTATGAGTTGGTCAGCGGGTTGGAGGTTAATTTCTCAAAAAGCATTTTAGGAGGCATTTTGGTTTCACGACAACAAGTACAAGCCTTTGCCGGTCTATTAAATTGTTGTTTTCTGTCATTTCCTTTCAAATACCTTGATATGAAAATTAGCATAAATCCGGAAAGGGAATCATTAGGGCACGATGTTATACAAACTATAAAGAGAAGATTGGCTTTGTGGAAAACAAGGTATCTTACAATTGGGGGCAAGGTGAATTTAATTAATTCTACTCTCACCTCAATTCCTCTCTTTTATATGTCTTTTTATAAGATGTCATTGGTAGTGGTTAGGAATATGAGAGTTTACAAAAAACAATTTCTTTGGGGTGTGAAAGAAGAGATAAGGAAGATTTCATGGGTAAGTTGGAAATAAGTCTGCACAAGTAAACATGATGATGGCCTTAGAATAAAAACATTTTTCAGTTTTCAACAAAGCCTTAATGGAGGTGGTGTATGCTCGTTGAATGTAATGTTGTTTGGGTAACACTGTTAAAGGCTAAATATGGGAATTTGAATATAAGACCCTCTATAACACAAACTCGAAGAGGATCCAATTAATGGAAAGGGGTAATGGAACTCTCACAGGGTGGGCAACAAGATAGTTGCTTTGAAGCTAAAGTATCATGGGCAATGGAAAATGGACAGAGAACAAAATTCTGGGTGGACGAGTGGTGTAATGATAAACCTTTGCATTCCATTGTGTATGGCCAAGCGGAAGTTGTCCTTGCCTAGAGGGAATTCCAGATACTAATCAAAGACAAAACTCCAAGGATGAACTATCAAGAGGTTAGACTAGACTGGATATCCAATGATCTTGAATACTTTTGCACTCCTTGGAGAGCTCTGAAATAATCGACTAGAGGTTGTAGAAATAGTTAGTAGGGCATAACGCACATATCATGAAAGGATTTATTCCTCACGAGGGGAGGAGAGGTCGAGCGGCATCCCTTAGTAGGTCATCTCCACAAAT
Organism: Psophocarpus tetragonolobus; assembly: GCA_037954015.1. Lineage (NCBI taxonomy): Eukaryota > Viridiplantae > Streptophyta > Magnoliopsida > Fabales > Fabaceae > Psophocarpus > Psophocarpus tetragonolobus. The sequence goes on from CM075696.1 coordinate 5,619,094, forward strand.
GGAACCCTATCCAGACAGAAGCCCTTTGCTCCGTGCCCATCGAGAATTGATATGAGAGCTACAACTGGAAGATGTTAGCGGGTACACCTTGAGAATCAGCAAAACCATACGATAGCAAAAATGAGTGTGATCACGAAGACTGGTTGGCTCTGGAATTTAACATGGTGTAGGCAGCTTAAGACAACAAATAATTCAGAGGGACAACTAATAAAGCTACTCAACAAAGTCTCTCCACAATTTAGTAAGGAAGATTCATGGGTTTGGCAACATAATTCTAATGAAGAGTATTCGACCAAGTCAATATATACTTTATTAAATTCAGAACGATATGGCAGTACATAGACTGTAAATTTATTTGGGAAGCTTGAGCACATCCAAAAATTATGGTTTTTACATGGAGAGTTCTTTTGGGAAGATAGTAACAAGAAGCAACCTGTTCAGAAGGAATATAATTAGTTCTCTTAATCAATGCTGCTTCTACAATATCTGTGTAGAAACGGCAGATCACTTAGTGTTTTTTTACAATAGTTTTATAAAACTGTTTTTAGTATTTTAGTATTTAAAAACTAAAAAACTCGTTTGGGTAGTGTTTTCTGAAAATATTTTTCGAAAACAGTTCTGGTTTTTTAGTTTTTAAAAACTAAAAAACATGAACAACTAAAAGTAGTTTTGCTTTTCAGTTTTCTATTTTTGTTTTGAAAACTCAAAATATAATTAGAATATGTTGTTTTTTGCTTTTCATTAATGAAATTTTAATAAATATGAACAAGTTTTTTCATTTTTACATATTTAAAATAGTTTTCAAATAACACTTACCAAACAATTTTTTTTTCTTTTTTTCCGAAAATAGTTTTTAAAAACTATTCTTGAAAACTCTTTTCAAAAACTAAAAAACAAAATCAAATCAATCAAGCCCTTACTTTTTTATTGCAGGTATGCATATTTGATTTAGCAAAAGGTTTATGCTTGGTTAGGATTCTATGTTGTATTACATCATATTGCATAGAATCACTTTTAACAACATTTGGGTTTCTTAAAACTACCTAAATTTAGGAAGGTATGGAATGTAATCTAGATGACTGCCATTTGGTCCTTATGGATCTATTAATTGTTATCTACTTTGCATTTCTATAAAGTAAAATATTTTTTCAACGAATAAAATTCTGGTCCATCAATCCAATTGTATTGTTTTTTTAAATTATCATAAAATTAATAAATAAAATTTTCAATAGTTCTAAATATTTAATATTGTTTAACATAATAATTTTAATAGTTTAATTAATAATTTATTTCGACCATCATTATGTAAAAATAAAAAATATATAAATTTGAGTTTTTTCATATTATTAGACTTATTAGTGAAACAAAAGTATGTATAAATTTCTTAAAAGTTAATTATGAATGCACCTGTGAGATTTAGTATAATTACACATGTATTTTTTATTTTTTTTTTTTAACATTACTTTCGCTCGCACATCTGTGATATTTGAAAGAAATGTTAGTATAAGATTTTAAAATATACAAAAGGTACCACCGTAATAAATATATAAAAATAAAGAGATTATGTTTAATGTAAAAAAAATAAGAAAGTATATCTATAATTTTTCTAAATTTAGGTAATTTCGTAATTAGCTCATTTCTTAAATATGAGATGAGTGTGAAAAGGGGAAAAAGTTACTTTGGTTATCTTAAGAAATTTAAGAATGATATGCCCTTAGATAGTGTAAAACCTATGATATAGTGCAAGAAAAATGATAAAAACTAAAACTTTGATCATTGATGCAATTTTGGTGTGAAACATGAAACTCTAGCTCAAATATAAGGTGGTGTGGCAGTTTGGTCGATAATTCCTAGCTTGATCGATCTCTTATTTCCTAGGCACAAAGTCGAGCTTATGAAGCAGAAACACCATGGCAACAGAAGACGAAAATGCCATCACTGGTCCAAAGATCCAAAGCAGAAGGAAAAGTCCTGTGTGTAAAAGCCTGTTTCCAACAATATTCAAAATAGTAGCCTTTCTGAATAGATCAGTCAGATACTGAGGGGTAACGAAGGCTATGATATGTTGTGGTGAGCAAATTAGAATGCTTAACTGGGTGAGAAGCCCAACAGCCAGAGAGTGGAAGAGAAATGAGAATAAGAATATTGTGAAGTGGGTTACATATTTTAGTGCCACTACAGATTCCCCATTTGCCCCATAAATTGAGTCAACCAGAGGCTTCTTCACACTGTAAGTGCTGCTTATCACTGCTGCAAGGCTACAACACAGAACGATGCTTGTGCTGGCCATAGAGATTGATCCCATCATCATGTTCCGAATACTTTGGACCGCTAAAATTTCCTTCTTCTCATTCTCCTTCAAAAAATATTATACATATGTATATGTATTCTCAAATCTTTCACACTATACATGCATACACACTTTTAAGAAAAAGAAACAACAAAAAATATTATATGATGGAGAGTGGTTTTCTGAGAAATTTGTAAAATGTTTTATATTCATGTCTAACAGAAAATCGCATCATATATACGTACCTTGATGATAGTAGGAATCCACAAACACCGGCCACTGGCATCTATTCTGAAGATGGTTAAGGAAGCCTGTGTTCGGACCTTATACCATAACCAAACATGGTATGAAAGGTTTATGAGTAACCCTAAAGGTATCAGCGTCACATCCAAATCAAATGTACTCCACTCCATATATGTATCTATCTTTCTCTTTCAAATCTTCTTCAGTTATACAATTTTTTCGTGAACAGGGCTTCTTTATATATGTGTATTTGTGTTTGACTTTGTGCACTGGCGATCTTCTCTCCACTGAGTGAAAGAGATTCGTGTAACACTAGCGAATGTCAACAACTATATTCCATCCTATTCGGGTTTAAGTTTAAACCAATTATATTCTACTTTGTATCATCAATTTTGAGTCACATCCTATGAACTCCTAACTTATATTCTTTACTATTTTCTTCTTTTAATATGTATATATACGAGTTTTGATTCAATTAGGTAATAGATCCCAAAAAGGAGAAGTTAAGGAGCCAATGTGAATCTTAGCTACCTAGCTACTATTCTGCAATTAATAATTCCAAAATGGATCTAAGATATGAACCCAGACCTCATCTGAGGTAAAATTAAAAAATTAAAAGTTTGGCATAGATTCTATCAGGATGAATATTGTAAATGAGAGAGAGATTCTATGACTACGAGGGAAATAATAAAAAATATAGGTTGAGGACAATGTATCCACAATCCGCCGAAATGAAAGAGGTAATTGATACCCATTTGTCACCGAAAATCTCAGCTATTTCTTTTATTCGCGGAAATATATATCATAGGAAATTTGGAAAATACATACGATCATTATTATTATTAGCGAAAACACATGCGCTGACGAACCTGTGTATTTGCATTTCTATGTTAATATGACTATAGGATTTTAATTTAATATCTTTTGTAAATTTTTATATTTTGAAATGTAAATTGTTATGTGACATGTTTTGAAATATATTTTGTTAATTTTATATTTTTTGTTTATGATAACATGATAAAAACATGTCAAATCATTAATGGATATGTCAAATATGCAATGAACATGAAAAAATGAAAAAAGAGAAGTTTGAAGAGAACTCAAAATATTGTTGCACATGTGTATTTGCATGTTTATTAAAAATATTTATCATAAAATGTACGCATATATTAATAGGGAGAAGTTATATTTGTGAAAGTGGGAACAATCATAAAATTTTTAGAAGGTAAAATAGTCATAAAATGTGGACACCAAAATAGCATATTCCCATTATATAATATATAGTATATAATATAATATCATATATTATACATTGTGGATATAATTGGACAATTATGTATGTTGGATATCAATATTTTAAAGTAATCTTATGCTTAAAGTTATAAGGTTGATCTAGTGGTAAAATATATGTTTGGAAAATAAGAGCTTATGGGTTCAAGTCCCTCTTATGATAAATTAGTTTTTTTTTTTTAATTTTAAAATAAGTATATGGATATAATAGGTATTTTGAAAAATAGACATCAAAATGGGGTATTCCTTTTATTAATAGTATAGATATCATAGATTATTTATATTATAAATTTTTTTAAAATAGTCAAAAAATTATAAAAAATAAAATTTTGTTACTTATTAAAAAAATATTTCTTTTAGATTTTTAGTCGGTTGGTGTCTTGGTGAATCTACCTCTTTAACTCACCAACTTATAGTTAATTTTGCCCGATCAAATTTTTTAAACATGAAAATAAAGTGGAAATTTCTCCATGCACTCCATAGGTTTTCCAAGCACCTTTATATTGCTCATTCAAAAATTTCATTTAAAAAAAAAATTGATGTTTCTAGGAGAAATTGTCAAAGAAAATGAACAGACACATATAAAAATGAGTCAAAATAGTTTGGCAGAAGATAAGTTTATCACTGTTAAGGATAAACGGCCTTTGGTGGATACATCGTCAGAATGGAAGTGGGTGTGACGCAAGGAACTGTTCGTGTGGGAGGAGAATTTGTTGCATACCTTAGAGCTATTGGTGCACGACGTGGTATTGGTGGATCATGTCCTAGACGAGTGGGGTTGGTATACAAACTCTGGTGGGGGATTTTCAGTGCAAAGATGTATAAGGTATTGAGAGGAGGAATAACTGACTTAGGTATGAGCCATGTGGGATCTCATGAGCTGCGCAGCATGTGGAATAATAAGTTACCATCCAAAGTACTTGCATTTTCTTGGAGGCTGCTATTGGACAGACTACCTACTATTGATAATTTGGTAAGGAGAGGAGTAGGTAATTATGTGGTTAATCATGTTTGTGTGCTCTGTAATACTGGTGTAGAGAATAAAAATCATATGTTTTTTATATGTCCAATAATTCAACGGCTATGGTACGAAGTGATAGCTAGATTGGGATACAATCACCATTACCAGGGGATTTGACCCAGCTGTTTCTCTTATCCAGTACATGGGTGGTGGGTAAACGGAAGAAAAAATGCAGATATGTTTTCTGACTTGCTGGGTGTTGGTGCATTTGGTTGTCTAAGAATACCATTGTCTTTCAAAGGTCCACCATGGAGTCACTTGGTATGTTGATGTCTATTAAGTTAATCTCGTGAAAATGGTTGTTGTATTCTTTTGGATTTGGCAGGACTGTATCTTCTTTGATTGGTGTGCTATAACCCCTAGGATGTGTCTGATGAATTTGAAATAGGTCAGTATGGTGTATAGGGGTGCAATATCCTCAATGTTGGAAACATGAAACAATCTTTTTCATTTGTATTTATATATTTATAAGAAAGTATATTTTGCTCTTAAAAAAAAAAGTCAAAATGGATCGGATCCAATAAATTTAACGGGTACATTTCTAAAAAAGAGAACTATAATTTGATACCAAAGTGCTTGTATGAATACACAAAAATACACGTGTAATTATTTATTATATTGCAAATAATTATTTATATTTAACATAAATAAAATACTAATTAAATATTAAAAAAAATACCCATGAAAGGCTTTCTTCACTTTTCGCACAGTAACTCTTTTGCAAACTTTAGCAGTTTCCTTAAAAAAGTTTTAAAAATAAATATTTTGTTTAACTTTTCATTAGTTGTTTTTTTTTTCCGCTAATACTTATGATCAAAAGGAAGAGCAGAGAAAGTATTTTAATAAGATGCAATCAATGGCTTACTTATAATTTTTATTAAAAAAATTCTAACTAAAGACTAGTTATCAATACGTTATTAATATGATATTAGTTTTATTAAATTACTATTCTATTTTATCTTAAAATTTTTTTAAGATGACATTTGTTTTTTGTGAAAGAATATAGTAAATTAATTGCACAATTTTACCTATCCGTTTATTTAATGGTTTTTATATAAATTTTTTTAAAATTTTGTATTTAAAAATTATTAAATAATATAACATTTATTGATTAATTAAAATAACTAATGAAACAAAAATTTGGAGTAGAAAATTTTGATTCCGCTCTTCCATCTCATATCATCCTTTGCAAATTTGTCATAGAACAAAGCGTCACCATTTACGTGTATCATCCCACTCACTTTATTCAGTGGAATTGGTTCCGTCAGTTCAATTCTGTGCGTGATTTTCAAAATCTAGATAAGGAAAAAGAACCTCAATTTTTATGTGCAATAGAACAAAATTAAAGAATGGTTCAGCGAATACTTGAAGAATTTCTGCCCTATTCTTTATCTAAATTCCTTATTTTATTTTCTTTTCCAAACCTCACTGGGTCTAAGTTAAAAACGTATCTGTAGTTTTATTGGATTTGCTCTAGCTGTTGAATCTTCAACATTTACAAAATTTTATTCAATATGACCAATATATATTTTGCTTAATAATATGTGTTGCTTTTTTTTTTTTTTTCTTTTGGCCAGCAAAGTATATCAAGCATGTTGATATAGCTTTTGATATGCAATTACGTAAAGAAATGGGGAGCAATGCCGTATTAGACCCATGGGACGTTTTACTTTCTATACTCGAATAGAAATATTTAATTTTGATTGCAAGACAGAGTAGAGATAGACTTTAAATAAATCACAAAAAGCTTAAATATTAAGAATTTATGATGGCCCCTTTCAGGTGAACTTCTCCATGAACTTTGTAGGAGAAGAAAAATAAAATTCTCTATAAGTTAATTAGTAAAGTCTTATTTTTTAAAAAATTTATGTGAAAAAACTTATATATATATATATATATATATATATAACATTATTTATAGGTTAGTTTTAGTCAATGAAAAAAATTTACAAGTTTAAGAAATAATTCTACAGAAAATTGTCGAAATATATCCACGTACGTAAACTGAAATTAACTTATGATAAACTAATTCAATTAAAGAAATAATTAATGTTGAGTACTCTTTTTCTCTTCTTATTTTCTTTAAAGTAGTAGATAGTTGTTTTCAAAATGTTTAATTCTCATTCTAAAATTAACTCAAAAGAAAACTTTGATAATTAGTGTGTTAGCATATATGAAGGCAATCATCTTACTATTAAAAAGAGTGAAATCTATTCAACTTAATATTTATGAGTAATCACTCTAAAATCAGTATTTACCTTTTAAATTTTTAAATGAGGTTCACCTGTAAATATTATTCATTTCACCTTTTTTCAATTTAAACACTTATACTCTCTAATCAATATCTGTAACAAATTTACTAAATGGTCTTATCAATAATTTCTCATTCCTAACTTCTATAAATAAAAAAGATTGTACACCTTGAAAAAAAAATTACAAAACTAAAATTAATTTTATATTTTCGTAAAATAAAAATTGACATATTGGCCTCTAAAAAGTTTACTTTTATCGACATGTCACTAAAAAGTTAGCCAATTATTTCTTAGAGATACTATATATTATAATACTAAATTTTCATACAAATTTATCTATATTTATAAAAGAAAAATGTTAACTAGAACCCTTAAAATATTGGTTAAAAAAAATTATTGAAATGTATAAAATTGTGGTTAACTATTATTTTAATATTTTCATATGTTATTAAAAGAAGGAAATTTGAATTATTAACATCTCTCATAATTTGAAGTCACACTTATTTTTATAAATTTTTTTCTCAATTTTTTATTTTACTCCTAAACTTAATTTTCTATCTCTCTCCTTAAATATCTTAATTCTACAACGAGAGTTTGCCAGATAGTTAAGAGGCCATCAGAGACTCCAACCTCTTCTGAAAAATTATTTGCATCAAATATACAAGAGAAGTCCTCTTTCTTCTATTTCTAAATTTTTAATTTCTTGTGATGTTTGAGCTTTCAATCTTTTTCTTCCATAAAGTAGGATCCACATTTTTTATGGCATTTGAGTGCTCAAATACTACTAAGCTTTCTCCAAATTTGCCATACTTAGTATAAAATCCAGGCATAGACATAGTTGAAACTAATCAACTCAGTTCCAAATCTATCATTGAAGGAATAACAACCTCAAATTTTGTGTTTGGTACCGAATTTGGGAAAGGTGTGAAGTTAAAGGGAGCATCACTCTTCCATCTCTTGCAAACTGTTGTCGGAGAGTAGTAAGAGAAATCCAAAAATGACATATAAGATTTTCTCTACAAGAATAGTTGTGACTTCAATACAAGAGGTTCAAATTCACTTAAAAGAATTATGTTATAATAAACTCTTATGATATATCACATGAGATCTTCTTATTATATTTAGTCTAAAAGGTGTTAGACACTCTTTCTTGGACTCAAAAGATGGGTGACTACTTATTAACCATCAATCACAATAAAAATTTCTTATTTTACACATTTTTAACACAAAATTCAGTAATTTATTATATCACTAAATATTAACTTATAAAACAATATTTAAAAAAGGTGTAAATATCTATATTTAAAATTATATGCAAAAAATTCTAAATTATGTGAAAATTGAAATATAATTATTATATTTTACTTTTATGATATTCATTGACGTAACATAACAAAAACTTGGTACTGCACCCAACATGAGTAGTTAATCAAACGCATATATTACATATTATAATAGAAAAATTCGGCCAGGAAAAAAATGGATAAAAGTGGAACATATTACAAATTGTTATGGCCTATTTCATTGAGCAATGAAAAGAACTTTTAGTGCCACACGGAAAAGGCTTTGGTGACAGATAAAAGGCTAATGGTAATCATAATCAAAGCCACTTATCAAAAGTCATTAAAATTATTTTGGTAAAGCGCCTCTACATGCATGCCCTTATTCTTTGTCTGAGTAAAACACTACTACCTTTACAACATTACAACATAATTTAAAGTTGTAAACGACACATACGCGTGATGACGCATACCCAATAATCTTATTCCTTGTTCCTATAGTCTTAGCCAAATACTAATAATACATCAAGCAAAGTCACTTTTATCATTCAGCACCATCTTTGCTTTGACGCTTTCACAAACTAAGTCAAGGTTGTAGAACACAGGTATCATAGCAATAGAGCACAAGAAAACCAGCACTGGCCCAAAGATCCAAAGCAAAAGGGGAAGTGCAGAGTAGAAGATCCTGTTCCCAGCAGTGTTCAAGACAGTTCCTTTCTCCAAAAGCTCTGTTAAATATTCTGGGGTCACCAATGACATGGCATCTTGTGGTGTGCAAATAAGGATGGCAACTTGGTTGAGGAATCTAATTGATAGAGTGTGGCAGAAAAATGAGAACAAAAATATGGTAAGGAGTGTCACATATTTGAGTGATACCATGAATTCGCTGTGAGCACCATAGACAATGTCTTCAAGAGGCTTTTTCACACTGTAAGTGCTGCTTATTACTGCTGCCAAACCAGCTGAGAGGAGAATGGCCGTGGTGGCCATCAGGGTTGATCCCATTATCAAATTGCGAAGACTTTGTGCTACTAGGATGTTCTTCTTTTCTATATCCTGCCATCAATTTAAGTATAATATTTGAGTTTCATTATTTCAACATAAATCTCACACGTTTGTAATTCTTCTCACCTATCAATAGTACATCTCAAAATCAAAAGAGTTCTGCCAATTTGATGTTTTTGTTATATACAAATATTAATGGTTAATAGGTTAGTCTTATTAGTGAATGAATTCAAATTTATTTTTTTTTATTCTCTGCACATATTAATTTTGTTATATGACTAACTTCAGTCTCTATATATTTGATGATTAAAACAATTTTATAATGGATTATGAAATGAAAATTAAGTTAAATGTTTGTTTGACAACAGTTATTTAAAATTATATTTAATATTTTAGTATTTAAGAATTAAAAAACTCATTTTGTTATTATTTTTTTAAAATAGTTTTTTAAAATAATTCTGATTAAAAAGGTGGAATAACTGTAAACAATTTTATTTTTTAATTTTCTGTTATGTTTTAAAAAATAAAAATGTAATAAGAATATATTATTTTTTGTTTTTCTTTAATGACATTTCTGTAAATATAAACAAGTATTTTCATTTTTATATCTTTAAAACAGTTTTAAATAACACTTATCAAACAATTTTTTTTTTGAAAAAAAAAATATTTTTTAAAAACAATTTTGTTAAAAATGAAAAACAAAATCAAACTAAATATATGTCCACTCTTTTCTAAAGCATATATGCTAGTTAGCTTATTATATGGCTAAAAAAAGAATTAAGTGAATAGAATCCTCAAAATTTGGGGGAAAGAAAGGTGACCCACTTAGCTAAATACCATTTAGATAAAAAATTAAAAAGGTGAAATTAAACCTTTTTTTTAAGATAAAATTAAAGTTACTGATTGTGAAGGGAGACATTATCAACCTGCGGACCGAAAAATAAAGGAAGTGGAATTTATTTATCTTTTTCTTGTGAAGTTACCAACCCACTTTTAAATGAAAGTGGTGGTTTCATATTTTGCAAAAGACCCCACATAATTAATTACGTAGTCAAATTAATGTTCCCCTAAACTAAGTGGTCAATTGTACGTTGTTTCTATCAAAGAGGAGTGCTCTCTAATTAATACATTCTTCGGAAGATATTTTTTTATTAGAGTTTAATGAATATGAATAATGTTACAAAAATCACATAAATAAAAAGTTAAAATGGAATGTCGGACCTTGCATACCAATTAAACTTTTTTTATTATTTAGTAAAATTTATTAAAAATTAAAAAATTAAGAAACAAAAAATCATTTAATGATAAATAAGACTTACGTAATTTATTATTTTTTATAAATTTTTCAATCAATCATAGAAACTCGATTAGAAATTCGCTTGCTAAACTTTCTCTTCTGTTAAATAATCAACATCCTAAACTGATAAACATAACAGAAGAGATAGTCCCCTGAAATTCATGATAATATACACACAATATTTAAATGAACAGAATTCTTTAAACCTGTTTTAATTATAAAGATGTTTAATTTTCACGATTCCAAACACTATTTAATTAATTAAAACTATGGGACTTAATTTGATAACGAGCAAGCGAGATAACATGAAATTTGGTGCATAGATGAAACAACTAAAGTATAACCAGCTAAAGAGACAGAAATAATATGAAAAACTAATTAATATCTATTAGTATGGAATTGAAAAGTTGGACACATATATCTAATCTAAGTTTAGAATTTTAGTTTCAGTGATAGCTCGAGTTCTATATATGAATATGATCATATGCATGGTTTGAGTGAGAGTGATAAGGATGAAGAGGAATCAAAACAAATTACAATATGTTAAGGTTTTGATGGAGATGATTAATTTACCTTCAACATGGCAGGCACCCAGAAGCGTCGTGCATGAGCATTGATTCCAATTGTGGTGGAAAAAGGTTGGGTACGAGTTTTGTGCCACAACCAAACATGATAAGCAACGGTTAACAGATATGCTAATGGAACAAGTATCATATCCAGATAACATGACCTCCATTCCATTATTAATCTCCTCTTTCTGTGCTTAGCAGCTTTATATGTTCTGAGTCTGCGCTTCAGTACCGCTACTCTCTCTGTATGTATATATATGCTGTGATCCTTTTTTATTCTTTCTTGCAGCAAGGGAAGTTCCATATATATAGTGCAAATTGCAAAATCATGAGTGGAAAAAATGGAAAGCAAAAGATATGTTGGCAACTAGGCTTTTGGTAGTGGTTACATGTGGAAGTGGTACACAAGAAATTAGAATTCACATTTTTTTAATAGCTGCAGGAAGGAACGTGCTGTCACAATTCAAAAACATGCAGTCACAATTTATTATTATTATGGTTGGGATTCTATTTGTGTGCCTGCAGTCCATCCATTTTTAAGAAATTCTTGAATGTTTTATTTTTAATACTAAGAACATTAATTCATAAGAGTTAGAATTTAAAGTTTGATATTTACTATATCGAAGAATATTAAATAATTTTTTTATTGTCTTTAGAATGTTATGTTAATTTTAAAACATTCATGCATAATTTTATTTTAATGGTTAAAAAAATTAAAAGACTCACATTTAGATGTTTTTTATTTTCAATTAATTATATTTGAAATGAAAGTATTAATATAATTAATTAATTGTTTTTAAAAAATAAATTTTTAATTTTAAAAAATCATAAAGATACATATTGTTAAGAAATTCATTTTACTAAACACTTTTTTTTAATATATGATATCTTTAACTTAAGCCATTTGTAAGAATGGCCGTTCATAATTTTTTTTAAGAATGGCCTAGTAAATAAAATGTTGTCAAGTCACTCTTTTAAATAAAATAGTCATTATTAATAGGTAATTAAACTTTATAAAATCTCACTTTCTATTAAAGAGTTTTATTTATAATTTTTTAACAAATAATTATGTGTTAAATTTCATGCATTAACGGTGTTTTCAACTATAGAGACACCCATTTAAAAAAAAAAGTTATGATATTTTTTTACTAATGTTTTAATATATTTTTTATTTTATTTTATATCGATCTGTCTATTCATGTCGAAATATAAAAAAGAAAAAGTTGAGAAAAACATACGCGTAGGGACATTGGAAAAATGGAATCTGGAGGGATCCAATTCGAACTACCCAACACCGATCTCTACTTTAGAAATCAGCAAAGATCTTACTCGAGATTATGCACACTTGGCGTTTTCTTATGGCTCATGAGGTTTTGCACAATTTACTTTCATGTATCCATCAACTAAATTTTAGAAATGATAAACAAAAATGAAAATATAAAGTGAAAGAGGAGTCATCCACTTATTCTAAGATATTTAATCTTTATCATAATAATTTATTTTTTTAAAATTTAGTAATTAGGATTAATTACTTGTATTAGATTTTAATATAAGTAATGAAGACACAGAATAACTCATTACAAGTAATGAAGATAGAGAATAACTTCTCTAAACTTATTCTTAGTGAAAGTGAATTAATTGTTAGGCTAAAATAAATAACCAATTAATTTCTCTTTATTTTCTAAGTTATATATATGTATACACTAAATGGGTGTAACTTATCCCTGAAGTCAAACACAAACGACCATATTCTTACCAGGATATATGGTTGACATACCTTTAAATGATAAATACATAGATAAAGTTTTTAAACAGTTAAAGAGAAAAAAAATTATAATAATCTTGCTTTTAAGAGATTGTGTCACCAATAATGTTAAGATTTAACGAAGGTTGAATATTACATAAATGTTCAACATTTATGTAATATTAGTCTTCCTTAAAAATTTGATAAAATTATTGCTAATAAATAAGATAAAGATTTTCACTTCATAAACTTGAAGAGTTATTTTCTATTACTCTCATAAAATGCTTTGATTGAAATTTTTACTAAATTAAAAAAAAAACGAATATAAAGAACTATTATTAAATGGATTTTTGTCAAAGTGGACATTAATCATATTTTATATCCAAATTTAACTTTTAAAATACTTATTTGCATTCCTTACCCTAATTATACATTATCTATTAGGGGTGAGCATATGGTTTAACTCAAACAAACTTGAATTGATTGAACCAAAAAAGAGTTATTTAGATTTATCAGCAAGTTTTTCAGATCTTAAAAATAAGTGTAATTGGGTTTAGGTCAACTAGTTTGGTGTTGGCTTTTCAATTGTCAAACTTGACCAGCTACGCATTGCATGCATGTATGATATATTGTGTTATTATGACCAATCAAAGAAACCAAAACCCAATATGTTTGTTTCTTGATAAATTTGACAACTTTGAAAAATATTTTTGTTTGGTTAAAGTTCTAAAATAGCTTTAATTGGATGACTTTGGATAGTGAAGACTTATCACATCATTATAAAGTTAGTAAAGATAGTCAAATGTAAATTTTTAGAGTTGATTGTTTTATAATCTCTTATCTATTCCAAATTATTTACAACATAAACAAATTTATAAGCTATTAAGGATAGAATCTTCTCTCTAAAATAAATTACACTAAACTATATCACTAAAATCTTAGTGATGTGATAAGTCACAATCAATAGTCTATTTAAAGTCACTCAATTTATAACACTATTTATCGAGACCAAAGACTTTAATCAAACAAAACTTTTTTAAATGACTTTAACAAATATAAATAAATATATATATATAAAGGACTATAATTAAATCAATTTTATTTTTTAGAGATGGAAAATTATTTAACTCTTTATATTATAAATAATTATAAGATGATTGTACTTATGTTTAAAATCAATTTTTAATTCTAAACTTCCTTCTTTTTTAAAAAAAAAATACAATTTAATTAAATAAATTATATTGTTTAAAATAAGTTTTTAATTTATTTGAGTACTTTTTATAATATCATCTAAAAATTAATAAATAGTGAGAATAATAAATTAACAAATAATGAGAAAGGTAATTTGTTAATTTATTGGGAAGAAAAACATTTGAAAACAAAAAATAAAGACACTAACACATAACAATTACAGTAATCTAGAAGTTATAAGATTGTTCTAGTGGAAACTTGGTGACATGAGGAGCAAAAGGTTGTTGATTTGAATTCCTCTACTAACAAAACTAACACACTAACATTTGTTTATAAAAAAAAATTACAGTAGTCTATATAACCTAGAAATTAACTACATGTAGCTAAACTAATTAGTTTAAGTAGAGTTGTTGGAAACATATTTTTAAATTTTACATGTACTTTTTTACCAACGTTTTTTTAGGTTGACCCAAGTATTATTTGGTCATGTGTGTGTGTGTGTGTGTGTGTGTGTGTGTGTGTGTGTGTGTGTGTGTGTGTGTGTGTGTGTGTGTGTGTCTGTGTGTGTGTGTCTGTGTGTGTCTGTGTGTGTGTGTCTGTGTGTGTCTGTGTGTGTCTCTGTGTGTGTGTCTGTGTGTGTCTGTGTCTGTGTGTCTGTGTCTGTGTGTGTGTGTCTGTGTGGTATTCTCATACACTTACAACAAATTAAGGGTATACAAGTGACATGCTTATGCTTAATTACTTATCCTTACTTGATTTGAAACTTTGATTGAGTCATTTATTTAAAATAGACCCAACTAGATAAAGACTCAAAATAAAGCGAAATTGAGGCATTGAACTTTTTAAATTTTACATGTACTTTTTTACCAACGTTTATTTGGTCATATATGTGTGTGTGTGCGTGTGTGTGGGTGTGTGTGCGTGTGTGTGCGTGTGTGTGTGGTATTCTCATATACTTACAACAAATTAAGGGTATACAAGTGACATGCTTATGGTTTATTACTTATCCTTACTTGATTTGAAACTTTGATTGAATCATTTATTTAAAATAGACCCAACTAGATAAAGACTCAAAATAAAGCGAAATTGAGGCATTGAACTTTTTAATGATATATATATATATATATATATATATATATATATATATATATATATATATATATATATATATATATATATATATATATATATCAATCCTTAACATTGTATATAGCTAAATCATAGGGAAGTTATGAAGGGAGGGAATAATTGAGATTTAGGCAGTGGTGGTGGTATCAAAAGCTAAGAAAATAAGTGCAACTAAATCCTTTTTCTTCTTAGTCACTGTCTCCATTCCGTTGACACTCCCTAACCTTTGTCGCCTCCAATGAATCCTCTTCCTAATGGTGAGAGGCATATCTCAATTCAATCTGTCACATTATATCCATTGCCATGTATGATTAGATTAATCTCATCAATAATATAGTTTATGCCATAACTAAATTACAACAAATATAATTTAATTTTACATGTGGAGGAAATTAGGTTTATTATCCAAAATAAAATTGATGGGCCAAAATAAAATTGCCTCCCATCAATTTTATTGTGGTTTTTACAATAACAATTAAAATAATTTAATTTAAAATATTTTTATTAAAATTATATTATACTTTATAATGTTGTCGAGTAAGTTTGAGTTTTATAGTTATGTATATTTGATTTAAAATATTCTTAAATAAATAAATATTAAGTGATTCAATCAAAATGACAATGCTAACAAAACTAGTTTCTTTTGACACAAATAAAGACCAAAACCTTTCTAGGACTCATTAATGAGAATAAGTGAATAATTTAAATTAGTAGCTAAACATGGAAATAAATGAAGAAAGAGTGAGTGAATAAGAGGAAATGGAAACCAATTAGAGAGTGTGACTGATGAACCTAAAATGTATTAATTAAAAAATGAATTTGAAAAATAATCAAATTCTCACACTCAAATGGATATTGTTAGTTGGGTTAAAAGACCAATGAGGTAATTGCTTTAATTTTAAGCATTTTGATGGTGTCTGCAAGGTTATTCAAGAGTTAAGATATGTTTGTGGAAGTTTTATAAACTAGACTTATAAATTTATAAGAATTTACTTTATATAAAAATAATAATAAAATATCTATAAATAACATACAAATTAAACATTTCAACAAACATAATATCTTGTAAAGATTATAGTAATGTATTACTAAATAATAATTTTCAAGTCAGGGGGATCTAGCTCAATTGAGTTGTTATAAACTATGTAACATTGTCTTCAGCTCCTATCAGGAGGATCAACAAAAATTCAAAGATTATAGTAATGGTTAAGCATTCTCATCAAGGGTTTAGTATTTTTGAAAAGTAAGGATATAATGTTTTTTGAGATAAAAGGTTTTTTTATTCAGAAATCACGTCAAACTCTAAACAAGTAGAAAACAACCTAAATTGATTATCATCTTAGTTAATTTTTTGACGTGGTAGTAAACTTGAGAGTCTAAAGAGTTTATATAGAGTTTAGTGAGTATATATATAGTTTGCAAAAAAAGAGAGTTCGTATACGAGTTAACTTACAAAGGATAAGTGAATTTGTAAATTCGTAAGAGTTAAAGAGTTAACTATAGAGTTTTTTTTATAAGGAGTTAACTTAAGAGTTTGATAACCATGATTGCTTAAATATTAGGGGTGGTAACTAGGTCAATTGTGTAAGTTAATGGTGTGGTTCTCAAAGTCTGTATTTTATACAAACTAGATAAACTTGATCCGCAAGATAAGAGTGTTGCTTCCTACATCCATCTTTTTCCTCAAACACCAAACATTATTTTTAAAATACTCAAACTATCCTTATTGATTTATTCCAAACAATATGTACACTTCCTAAATGAACCTTCAATTCAAGTAATTTAGAAAACATATGTGGGTCATCTAGATTAGGTAATCCAAAAAGCATATGTGTTAATATGAATCCTATAATCCAGATGGCACACATCCTACTTTAGTGAAGGTTCAAACTAAGTAATCCATAAAACTATATATTGATCTTAATTATGTAATCTAAAAAACATATGTGTTAATTTGGATTGCCTAATTCAGATGGTGTACACCTTTCATGAATGAAGGTTCAGACTAAGTCATCCAAAAAACATGTATTGATTCAGATTACGTAATCTAGAAAACATGTGTTGATATGGATTACCCAATTCAAAGAAGTCATTAAAATCTAAAAAAAAAAAGACCTCTCCACAGTAGTGAAGGGAGCTCTTCGATGAAGTGATTTTGCAACAAAGTAGTGCGAATGTCATAAGCAAGAGAGGGGATGAAGGGAAAAGTACAAGAAAAGAGTGCAGCAAGATATTTGTTAAAGGAAACAATGCAGGAGGGATAGGTGCCTCGATGAAAAAAAATCATGAAAGTAGGTGATTCAAATATTTGGATTTCTAATGGTGAAGGTGCTACGAATGGTAAATGGTATTAGAATGGTAAAGGGTGCATGGGAGATGGATAAGGAGAGAAATTGTATTAGAATCAAAGGAGAAAGAGGAGTACAATTTTTTAAATGAATGACATTTTGGAAAAATCACTCTATGCAACAGGTATATAAACAAAAAGTAGTGTAGGGAGCAACACCTATAAGATAAATGGTCTTTTTATACTCATTTCTGTTTTGTCAAAGTTGTTGATAAACAAATCGATCTACATACCCAAATTGTGATCATTTTTTTAAAAAAAATCTATTAATTTAGAATAATTTTTCCTACTAAAATATACTAGGATTTACAAATAAAGTCTATCAATTTTTTAAAATGAAAAAACCATCAAAATGAGAAAATTATTTATTTTTATTTTATTTTTAGGCTATAAAACATGATAAAGAAATTAAATAATAAAAATATAAATATAAACATTCAATTAAATATAACAAATTGAGATGAATATCTATGTTGGTCTGACACATTTAAGGTCTTACCCGTAAAATTTGTATTTTATACGAGTCAAACAAAGTTTTATCTACTAGATAAATGATCTTATTTTCTTGGTTTATATTTGTACTATTGGTGGGTATACGGACACAGGTACGCGAACTTCCAATGTTGTACATGTTTTGGATTATTTTTTTTAAAAGAATCATAATTGTAGAAAAATTTGAACTTGATCTTCGAAACTTGCGAACTTTGCAGACTAAATTCGCAAGCTCACAGGTTTGACCTGTAACCCGTTTGAAGGGACAAACTTTTCATTTAGACTTTTAGTTTGTATTAATATTGTGATTTTTTGTTGTAAATTGTGATACTTTACACTTTTTAATTTAAAAATATTTAATATTTTATATTATTATAAATAATGATATAATTTTTAGTATAATAATATATTATAATTTAGTTAGTTTAAAAAATATTAGATATTTTTTAATTATTTAAAAAAAATATGTGTTTATGGGGATCTGCGGACCAGTCTGTTAAGTGCACGAACTTCATGGATGGGATACAAATTCTTAAAAAAATTCATTTATTACAACAGATCAAATTTATTTAATCCATTTAAAATGCGAGTTTTGCAGATTATAATCAAACGAGTTCTGGATACATGCCAAATTTGTACCTGTAAATTTACCGGGTTGATATTAGAACTTGGTCCTATAGTGACCTCTACAAAAGACAAAGAACATTATTGTCATTTTTGTGTAAGTTTTTAAATCAATTGTATGCTGAGATATCTTTTTAGTTTTCATTTGATCTTCCAAATTTGAAAGTAGTTATTTCATTTCCTAATTCCAAAATAACTTACTTTTTATGTGGGGTTTATTATATTGGTGGTTAAATTGGACACATCTGTTGTTCAGGGATGGTCCTAAGCATACAAAGTGTATACCGCAAGTGTATCTTTTAACCGGACTTAAAGTTGATTAAGACAATATAACTACCATTGGTTCAAGTAATCCTGAAGATGCCGATTTGACAATTAATTTTATCTGAATACATCATTTGCTTATAAAGAGAAGACAATTAAAGAATTTTTTTTTCTTTTATCTATTTGGGTTGATTTTTCTTGTGGGCATTGAATTAAATTAGTTGGATGAATTGTTTTTGTTCATTAATGATTGTTATTGTTATATAAATTCTAGTACTAGAAATTATATGCATTTCCTTAATATGGAAATATATATGGTATATATTACATTTTTTACGTAGATACTTCTTTAGAAATCATATCAATGTTCTAGATTGAATACTTCTTGAGTCAATTGTAGTTGGAAATTTGAAAAACATAAGTTTTATTCAATCAATGACACCAAGCTTATCGATATGTTTGTTGAGCAATTAGAAATTTAATGCATGTCTATAATCTATACTATGCATATGATGAAATTAATAATAAAGCATTAATATATGTACAAAATGCAAGGTAAGAGATTAAATATATATCAGTCCAAAATTACAAATGTTAATTTCGCTGTATAATTATTAGCCACTAATTCAGGTTTCCTGTGTGTTTTGCCTGTGCATCCCCTCCTCCATTGTCAGAGAATATTTTGTTTTCTTTGTTGTTAGAATTATGAAAATGACATATAAATTTTTTATTACTATACTTTTTATCTTTTATTGTTCTTATGTTTATTCATGGTACTATATTTGATGATTAAAATTTTAATAAAATTTTCATTATTTTGTTTTCTTATGTTTAATAGAATTTTAATTCGTTCTATTTTAAGATTAATCTCATATGAACTTATTAATGGAAAGAACTCAAATGTTTTTCATTTTAAAGTTTCTGACTGCAAATTATGTCTTGAATAATGAGAAAAAGTCTCTCGAAAAGTTTAAGTGCTAAAACTGATGAAACTATATCTTTAAGCTACAGGTTATCTACTAAAGTATATAGGATATTCAATAGAAGAACATTTTTCATTGAAGAATCTATACATGTATTATTTGATGAATTGAGGAGAAAAAGTTGTCTTACGATGATAATGAAACAGGTACAGCTCAATACATTTCTTGAGAAGAATTCCTACAAAGTCTAAAAGACCTATAGCTGAGTCTGATTCAAAGCCACTCCCAATGAAATGGAAATTATGACTATGATCCTCATATACCTATCTATTTGCATAATGTGTTTGGTTATGTACAAATAATGTTATGAGACTAGCTCACTTTAGTCATCATCTGGATCGAGTTAGATATAAGAAAAATTAAGAGTCAACTTATAAATCAAGAATTTGACTTACATACCACATCTCATATTAAAAATTTAAAATAATTTATAATTTATACTTAAAAATCATAACAAATAATTATTATTATTAAAATCAAATTATATATTTATACTTAAATTAAATTATATTATATATATATACATATTTATCCCAATATATTAAAGAGATAAATTAATTTAATAAACTCCAAAGACATGGGATCAAATCCCATGTATGGTATTATTTTTAAGCAGTACTAGGTTGGTTGCAGTATTGGAAAAAGTTGTACATTTTAGAGACTCGGTTGAACCAAGCCACCGAGTTAACAAAAAAATTGTCGAAACAACATTGACACAGAGAATTCTAGAGCAAATAATATGAAGCAGGCGAAGATGCTTGTGGGAATATGTAAAGTGTATAATTCTCAGGGAATATTATTTGCATCGGTTCAGAGAATTTTGCCATACGTTCTTAGCTATGATTCCTGGTAGATTAGTAATTAACTTCAATGTGACTAGATTAATTGGTTCGTCATTAACTTTGTCAATTTCACACGGCGAAGAGATCAGAAGAAAATTATTCAATTAATTAAAATTAAGCTTACAACTTACAACTCAAACTTCTTATACCATTAAAAATACAATTAATTATATTAATTTAATGTTTGTTCTCAATAATAATTTTTTAATTTTCAATTTTTAAATTTTAAATTATTTTATTACTGCTTAATTGTGACTTGTCGTGCATTAAATCATTTCACATTCTTCATCACTGTTTTAGGTCCGACCCTAATGGTGGGAGAATAAATTACAACAAATTACTGTATTATATTATTAATTGTTATCAAATTAAATACACGTCTGGTTCAGTTTTTCTTATTTTCTATTTTCAACTCAATTTAAATTTAAAAATATTATCCTAACAATCAATCCCTCTTTTATATATTTAAAAAAAAATATTTCACCACTCATTTTCTTAAAATTTAATGGTTGTAATGAGTAATTAATCTTAATTCTTAGATTTTAAGAAAATAAATTATGAGAAAAAAAATAAGTCTCTTAAAACTACTCTTATAATAAGTAGATCTCCTCTCATTTAAAAATATTATAATATCATTCCTCTCAAACCTTGTATTGACATAACTTCTCAAATACATGAAAGTAATAATCAAAAATTAAAAAAAATGTTTTTTATAATTATATAAAACTTAAAAAAAAATATCATGGGATTTGCTCATCTAACTTCACTTATGATCAGGGATCAAACAATATCGAATTGGAGTAAAATAAAATCTGAACTATCAAATTAAATCGAATTGAATTGAATCAGATCAAATTTGCAAACAAAAAATTAGCGATCTAAACGGATTAGATCAGATTAAATTCACAGATTACAAAGAATTTTTTTTAGATTTATTTATTTTAAATATAGTAAATAAAATAGAAAACATAAAAAATTATAAATAAAATATTAAGACATACATTTTTTCTTCAAAATAATATATTAGTAAAATTGCATATAAAAGTAGTTTATAAATGATAAAATATATATTTTAAAAATCTAAAAACAATAAAATTTAATAACTCGTAATCTTTATTATCGCACTACTTAATGCATTATTTTTCCACCTCTAAATCTCCAATCTGTAAATAATATTTAAAATTGACATTGTATTGTTAATTTCTATTTACATCAAATTTAAATATATATATATATATATATATATATTAAATTTTAAATTAAATAAATCGATCCACAGTCAAATTCTTGATATGATTCATCTATGGTTGAATTTAATTGGATTTGATCATATTACGTTTGGTTGGATCGATTATAAATCTAATTAAATCTGTTTGAATTCACTATTGATCTAGATTCATGAACATACTTACGATATTGAATCCACACTAGTAGGATACACTTTAGGTATATTATCTCCTTTAAATCATGTTTTTACTTTTGTAAGCACAAAAAATTTGAGTGTAAAATTTTTTGCATGCGATCACACCCCACCACATGCTCAATTATAGGGTTTGTTTCATCATCAAGACCTTCAAGAAACACGAGTTTTTCTTTAGTTACCTGCTCATTTTTTTCTTTCATTTCTAAAAAATATTGAATTTTCAACTTTATGCTTTTATTAAGACTAAATTATCACCAGTGTCTTTCTATTTAGGGGGTAACTCACTTTGTACACTTCAATTTTTTTTTTTGCGCACCTTTTATCTCCAACTTTTAAGAGTTAATTAAAGTTTAATTAATTATTTGGAAATGTTAATTTTAAAAAATTAATTATTTGAAAATGTTAATTTTAAAAATATCAAAAACATGTACAAGAATCAAACCCAAGCTCCAATGTATTTATACTAATCAATAGCAATATTAATTTTAAAAATATAAAAAAGTTGAACAAAGCTAGAATTGAACCCAGGTCTAGAAATTTAATTACTAAAGTTATACCACTAGACTAAAAGCTAATATTAGTTTTTTTTGTGAGATTCAAATTTAATTAAACTAATCATGTGACAACATTAATTTTATATTAAAATTGGACAAAGTAAGATTTGAACCTAGGACCTGTGAGAGTTTTAAGACGATACTACTAGATAGTAAGCCAACTTTGGTTTTATTGTCTCTTTTTCTTTGTTTTGTTTTACTATTCTTTGCCATTTATGTTGTAAATTTGTTAAATAAAGAAACTTTTTTAAATTCTAAAACTACTTAGCTTGATTTTATGTTAAATCTATTTGAATAAGTTTATTTTTTTAATTTTTAATTTTATATTTAATTTTTAGTTGTTACTTTAATTTATAGTTTTTAAATTTTAATTTAAATTTTAATTTCTATCTTTTATTTTTAATTAGATTTTATATTTTATTTGTATATTTTAATTTTAAATCTATTGTAGATCATTTTATGTTATATATTTTATTTGTAATTTTGACCCTAAAATTAAGAATTAGAAGTTGAAATTAAAATTTAAGGGTTAACAACTAAAACTAAAATTTAGTTATATTAACAATAATATAAAATTTAAAATCTAATTAAAAATAAAGACATAAATTAAAATTGAGAATTAAAATTTAAAATTAAAATTTCTCCATTTAAAAAATTTGTAAATTTTAATATATTTTTAAAATTAATTTTGCCATAATTAGTTTAATTAAATTTGAATCTCACAAAAAAAATGATATTGACTTTCGGTCTAGTAGTATAACTTTAGAATTTAAACTTTTAAACCTCGGGTCAATTCTAGCCTTTCTCAAATTTTCTATATTTTTAAAATTAACATTGTTATTGATTAGTTTAAATACATTGGAATTGTAGAATAAAATAAGTTTTGACCTTTGGTCTACTATTCCTAACCGTGAATGTTCTAAACGTTCATTTTTAATAGTCAATGCTCTAAATTTGACCGAAGGACAAAAATTAAACTTTTGAAAAAGTTGAAAAGCAAAAACCTTTTATTAATCACACAAAATTATTTCATTTTTAGATTAAGTAATATAAAACTTAAACTTACTGTTTCGGACAAATTGAACCAGAACACATTAATTATATAATTAGGATCAATTGATCTGAAATAAATTAGTTTAATTTTAGTTTAATTTTTTTAATCAATTGATCCCAAATGTAAGAAAATTACTTAATTTTTAAGGTTTAAGATAACACATTAGTTGCATATAATAAATCAATTAAACTAGAACACATTAATTATATGTTTTGGATCAATGATCTAGAATAAAAAAAATGTTTAAATTTCAGAATTTTAGAAAAACTAATCTAGATCATACTAGTTTATATTCTTATTCATTTAATTCACAACACATTAACTGAGTGTTCCAGATGTATTGATACAAAATAAAATAAAAATCAATGTTCGAAAATTTTAAACAATATGATTCAGAAAACTTTAATTATATGTTTTACATCAACTTATCTATAATGTAATGATAATCAAGTAATCCATAATGTAAAAATTAAAATAAAAGTTATTTTCATAGGCTAGGAGCTTTGTATTATGTATGGAATTGGGGCAAGAGATTGGGGATTTTCGCAAGGAGGGTTTGGAGGTGGTAAGGGAACTTGGGGGTTCTGGGTAGCAACCCCAGGGCTCAGATACCTTCAATAAAAAAAATGGTAAATTATGTTTTTTAAATATGGTTTTGATATATAATTTCTTTTTGTTGACTATTTAAAGTTTATAAATATTTTTTTTATTTAATATTTTAATATTTATTTAACAACAGTTTTATAAAACTGTTTTAAGTATTTTGGTATTTAAAAATTAAAAAATTCGTTTGGATAGTATTTTCTGAAAATAGTTGTGATTTAAAAGTAAAAAATAAGAATAACTAAAAACAATTTTACTTTTCAGTCTTCTATTTTTATTTTAAAAACTCAAAATACAATCAGAATATGTTGTTTTTTGTTTTTCATTAATGAAATTTTAATAAATATAAACAAGTTTTTTTCCATTTTTATATCTTTAAAACAGTTTTCAAATAACATTTACCAACAAATTTTTTTTTCTTTTCTTCTCGAAAACAGTTTTTGAAAATTTTTATTGAAAACTCTTGTTAAAAACTAAAAAAAAAATAATCAAAACAATAAAGCTCTTAGTCTTTCATTTATTTTTGTTGTTAAGTAGGGATGTGTTGTTGTATTTATTGTTATTTTATAATAAATTATATGTTTTTTATAATGGTATACAATATTTTTGTTAACTGATTAAGATATGCAAATTTTTTTAAAATTTAAAAAATATATATTTTGTAATAATCTTTAAAAAATAATTTAAAAATTAATTAAAAGCTCACATTAATTTACATTTAGGGTAAGTTTATATAATAAGTTCGTGTATTCAATTGTATTTCATTCATCAATAACTCAATATACAATAGGTCATCATAGTCCATAATAAAATTCACTCTAACTATATATCGCTATTAACATAGTATTATTTTTTATTATTACTTTTTCTCTTTCTTAATTACTTCCCATTTTTTTTCCTCCTAAAAAAATGTTGCAAGTAAAATTGCACCACCAGAAAAAGAATTGCAAATTGCAAGTGAAACGGCCTCACTTGAAAAAACAAAGTGGCTCCACCTGAGATTTATAAGAAAAAAAAAGTGATTCCAATTGAAATGACGTCATCTACTATAGGATAAAAATAAAAGTGACCTCTACGGTTAAAAATGTCAAAATGATCCCTTTTTTTTACCAAAGTATTCCAGCAAATACTTTCAATTTCTTATGAATTTTTTGACAAAACCCCAAAAATTTAATTAAATTGTACCATCTTATTTTTATATTTTTTTTATATTCAAAGTTATTGTACATAAATAAAATACTTAATGAAACTAAAATATTGTTGTATTTAGATTGAAAATTGATTTTTAATACTTATAGTAGTAATTATTAAATAATTATATATTTACAAAAAATCATTAATTAGATTTTAAAATTTAAAAAACAAAATTGTTATAAAAAATAGAATAAAAATTATGGAAAGGAGGGAATATTTTTTAACCACAGAATCTAGGCATTCAGGCCTCTCTGTCTTTTTCATCTTCTGATTGTAAGAAATTTAAAATTAAATATATATGTTTTTGTGTGTAGCTGAAAACATCTCCCTTATATGATCCTTACACTTAAACTACTAGAAAAATATTTATTTTGTCCGATTTTTCATGCACAAAGAAAATTTCATAAATTTTCTGCAATTTTTATGAGGAAAAATTTGTAAAATTTCCTAGGACTTTTTCTTCATAAAATATTTTTTCAGAATTTTTTTCAGATTCTCATGAAAAAAAAACAATCCACATTAAATTTTTCTGCAAATTTTGAAATTGACAAAAATAAATTCTGAAAATTTTAAAATTGATAAAAAACTTTCATGCAAATTTTAAAATTGGTAGAAAAACAAGCCTAATTTGATTTCAGGAAATTTGGTCCTTTTATCATATGTAAATTGAGTTTAATTGATATCATCGTATAAAAAATTTTATATTAATATTTAATTACAGTTTTTAATTTATGATAATTTTTTTAAAGTTAAATTTATTTAATAATAATGAAGTTCGCCCATATCATAAAATATAAATGAAGAGTCCAAAAAGTAACATTACAATACATATAAGAAGAGAGTCTTTTAGAGATAACCTACCGGTGCCCACATTACACAGAGATAATTTCTATACATACTTACATTACAGTAAATTTGTTACTTTATTAATAATATTTTAAAAATTATATATAAAATAAGATTTATGATTGAACTTGACTTTTACACTATATGTTAATTAAACTCATGCAAATTTGTGTGCTTAGAAATTTTACTAACATAATTATTATAGTAATAGCATATTAATATTTATATATTCTACATAGTTTAACATGATGTTATTAAAACTTGCTGGTCATCGACTCCGATTGAGATAATAGATTAATGAGTCGGTGATGGCCGGAGCTAATAATTATTAGTTGAATGGGTTAACTTAATATATATATATATATATATATATATATATATATATATATTAAAAATATAATATTTTTAGGATAATTTATTCTATTCTTGCTTCAAAATTTAAGTTCAACAAATCTCTTTTTCTAAATTAGCTGCATAAATTAATAATTAAAAAAACATATTATAAAAACCAATCAAACACTATTAAATTAACTAATAAATTCTAGTTCAATTAATTAAATAGGGTATGTAAAGTTATTGTAAATTCCTGTTTGAGTATTAGAATTTGATCTAATTAAAATATATTTGTTATGTTTTTTCACGTATCAATTATTACTTAATTATCATGATTTAATGATAAGGTAGTATGTTGAATAATAGTTCTTTCTGCTAAGATAAGATGATTTTTTGGATTAAAGAATGTGTGAGCGATCTCCATATTCAGGTTGATTTGATGTGATATGAAGTTAATTGAAACCCGAAAGTTTAACTCTCAACGTAATCCTAATTCCGCCTTTACTTATATTTTCTAATTATGTTGATTTCCTTGATTTAAATCTTAAACTATTTCAAGTTTATTAATTACAAAAAAAAGATTGCTCTAATACTTGAAAAGATAACTTTACTTATTAAAATATTACATGTTAGATATCCTTGCCAACAATGTAATAGTTTTTAAGTGAAGTATTATTAAATAAAAAGTTTGTATAGCAGAATCATCACAAAAATAATTACAAATAAAAAATTCAACTACCTGCTATGGAAGGACACTCTATGACCATCTATAATAGTTAAAAAATGTTATCCACCTCTTGCACGCATAAATGTGGATACATGACCAATTGTGAAAAACTAGAATTAGTTAGAGGTTTTGAATTAAACACGAAAGTATTGTCGATCTTTTATATATGTCAAATAATTACAAATTACTCAAAAGAACATATCTTCTTGACTTTTTTATTTCCATTGACCAGATCCAAAAATTATAAAGTATGTAATATGCTATTAGTGTTGAGTAAAGCAGTACCAACAATATAATACTTGACTGAGTCAAATTGAATTAATTGCATAATTGGTCAATGATGCAACTTTTAGACCCATTCATTCTGTTAGATCAAATTGATTTTTATAACTAAATATTTACTAAAGTTAATTAAGAGCATGAATATTATTAGGTACATCGAACGATTCTCAGAAATGTGCAAATCTATAAAAATAGATAATAATTCAAAACTTTCCTACAAAAGAGTATCACAATTTTCAAAAGTTAATAACAAAGTTCGAAAAAAAATTTACTAAAATGGTGCTGTTTCAATTAAAATTTTTATGTTGCAGAAGAAACTATTAAAATTTTTATAGTTTGACTATGCAGGTTAGGAAGACGCCAACTAAGTTGGGAGAAACTGTATGCATTCCACCTTGGAAACACACACGGTCTTTTAAATTATTTATGGATCCCTTTCAATATATTATTCTTCTAATTTCTATAATTGTTCAAAGAAAAATAATATTTTAATTTCTAGCTATCTCAAAATCGAATAGTTTTTCTTAA
The DNA here is from genome assembly GCA_037954015.1 of Psophocarpus tetragonolobus. Taxonomy (NCBI): domain Eukaryota; kingdom Viridiplantae; phylum Streptophyta; class Magnoliopsida; order Fabales; family Fabaceae; genus Psophocarpus; species Psophocarpus tetragonolobus. The sequence continues at coordinate 5,647,500 of CM075696.1, forward strand.
TTTTCCCACAGCTAAAAATAATTTTATATATCACAATGTGTATGTGAGAGTTTCCACAACTTTATGAGAAAGTGATATCAAACATTAAAAAAAAAAAAAGCGTTGCCGGTTACTTAACATTGAAAGATTAATAATAAAAACTCCATATCATTGTATGCAACAAAATTTTCTATTTCAAATTAGTATTTCGTTTTCTAATCAACTAATTCGTTTAATGAATTATATAAAATATAAAAAATTATAAAAATAAATTTATTAAATAATTTAATTATTATTAATAGTTGAAATAGGAAATAAAATATTAATTTAGAATAAAGATTCTCATCTTTGTGTAAGTCTTTATATTGAGATGTTACAATTTCCATTATTCCCCTATTCAAGTTTAAAATTTTCGTTATATTTAGATAATTAATTATAATAATCGAACCTCTTTCCCATGCAGCATGCGTGGAAGCAACCCGAAGGTCGATATCTTGCATGTATGCCACCTTTCTAATGAAATTGAGTTAAGAGACAGTGCTCTAAGACAAAGTAGAACAGGTTTTTGGCCAGTAGGTCACGTTCCATCAGAAATCCTCTTATATAAATAAGTCAGTATATGGTCTTTTCTGTCCACAGAAATGATGGGTTTGAAGAATAAGAATAAGTTGTTGGTGGTGGTGAAGGTATGTTGTATCTTACTAGTTTTCCTTGTGGGGGTTACTAATGGTGGAATTGATCTGAACGTGCTAAAGAGTGGTAATGATGAGTCTTCAAAACTATGCTGTGATAGCTGCATATGTTCACAATATTTTTCAGCACATCCTCGATGCGGGTGTGGAGATGTTAGGGTGGATTCATGCCACCCAGCATGCAAATCATGTAGGTGTGATAATGATGAACAACCCCATGCGCCTTCCTTGTGTAAATTATAAAAAGAATTATTGTTAATTAGAATTATAGATAAATAATCCAACATTATTCATTATTAGGTTCAGAAAAGTTGTATGATCACAAACTCCTATAAACACCTTAAATAATTTTGATAATAATAAATGAAATTAAAACTGACTATCTAATTGTTTATTTAAAAGTATACAACATATAAACACAGAATCAAAGAGAAATCAAAACGTTAAAATGAAAAAAAAAAACTCATGTAAACTAATTATACATTTATATGCGCTTTAAATACGAGAAAAATGTTAAAGACAAAAACGAGATGTAACGCTAATAAGAGACAGAAGATCAAATGACGTTTAATCTACTCTCTATACAGAAGAGCATAAAAATATTTGATTTTGTCCATAAACCATCCGATATTATAATTACTAAAAACTTTTGTATGAAGTTTCCAAATCTGTAAATGTCTTCTAATCATAAGCAGAAGATTCTTAAATTTGTAAAAATTCATTGTTAGAATTTATTATATGCATTAGTTTCAATGTAATAATTTTTCCATTCATTGTTAGAATTTATTATATACATTAGTTTCAATGTAATAATTTTTCCATTTGGAATATACACAAAAAGTGGACGTTTAAATCTTTGTTTCCTACAAGTGTTGACATAGTTTGTTAAACTCTTTATAGTTTGTTAAACTCAGAATTTAAGGGTAAACTATAAGTGATTTAGTGACAAAAAATATTTGTTTATTAAACTTAAAATGTTTAAAAATAAACTAAAAATGGTGTATAATACCTATAAGACAGAAGTTGTAATAAAAATTCTTGTTATATTTTCATTGAAATGATAGAACCTTTCAAAAAATATTTGAAAGAAAATTGAACTAGTTCAATTAAAAGATCATCAGTATAAAAATTGTTATTCAAACCATCTTCTATTTCAAATTTTTATATTATTTATCTTTGCTTTTATTTAGACTTATAAAAAAGTTCTTTCAAGCGTCTTCTTAACATCATTTTATTAAAACTTCTTAAGAAAATGATTTCAAAAAATTTCCAACAATTTTTTTTGTAACTTTATTCAATCCCTTATATATCTAACATGTTATTTCAATCATGTAATAATTATTTCTTACTCTAACCCAATTTTATTTTGTTTCTCAGAGTAGTACTAAGCCACTAATGTTATTAAATGTTAAAAATTATAATGTTTGTTGAAACATCAATCTTCCATTTATTTCTAATTTAGTTTCTAAATATGACAACAGTGGCCAAACTTAATACAAAATTTTGGGAGTACCAAAATAAAATGTAATTTATAAATAATGTAATATGTAATATTATATTATATATAAAGTTAAATCGTAGATTAACATAAAATATCCTATAAAGTAACGAAATAAAAAGTCTACCGATAATAAGTTATATACTAGGACATCTATGTCTTTAAAACATTATCACAATATATATTAGCAAAAGTTATCACATACCTCATATTTGTCACATTAATTCTAAACTATTTAAATCATTCATCCAACTTTAAACCATTCCAAAATTAGACTCTTACATCATTACATCATTAATATAGATACCTTCATTATGACATTAAAGGTCAACCATTTCAAAATTAGACTCTTACATCATTAATATAGATACCTTCATTATGACATTAAAGGTCAGAACAATTTTTTAAGACATATTTTGCTATCAAACAATATTAAATAAATGATAATAAAAAAAAACTTAAAAAGTGTAATTTTTTGTTCTTTGAGTGACTTGAAATTATTAATAATTAAATTAGAACTAAAATTTGTTACAATATGTCTTTCGATATCAAACAATATCATTCAGTTTCCATCTTGTTTCTTAGTTTAGTCTTGATAATTTTTATTATTGAGAAAGATCTCTCATGAGTTGTGGCTGTAGAAACTAGAAGAGTTATGATAAGCTGAGGTAATTGATCAATTAAATAATAAACTCTCAGACTTCTTTATTGTTGCCAAACTGGCCCAAACATGTGCACAATTCTTAGATAGTTGATAAATTCATCAAATTTGATTCCTGACGAGTCTTAACAATGAAATGTTGAAGTTGAAATTGCAAGTTAATCTTCTCTTGCTCGTTGAAATCCGTGGATGATATTTTCCCACAAGAGTGCAAATACTATCAACTTTGAAAGTATGAATATTTAAGAATGAAAGCAAAGCTCAAATTTAACAACTTTATCACTTAGTCATTAAAGTTGTTATTCAATTTTTGCAATTGTCAATGGTAACAAAAATTATTTCTATTCTAAAATAATGCTCTACTGTGATGTGACCCTTTTGGTGACAAAAGTGTCTTTGCCTTCCTATATAAGAAGCATTGAATTAAGGAACATCAATATCATATTTTTCATAAAAAAGATGTTACATTTTTTAACAACTTATCCCAACCATTTTCTCTCAAGTTTTGAATGAGTGTTTTTGTAGAATGAACTAAATATATGGTATTAACAACATCTTGTTATTGTTGTTAAGTTTGATAAAGAAAATATATTATCCCCCTTATCTCTCTCATGAAATGCAAAATCAATACAAACTCAAATGACATCAAATTATTGTAAGCACTATCAACATTCCCACCTTGATAATAAGTTGATCAATCATCACTATTTTTTTAAAAATAAAACAAGTTGTCTTATACATATTTATCAAGCTACATATAGAAGAGGAATGTGAGCCACAACGAGTATGTCCAACTCGTTTTAAAGTACTAACTTAGTTTGTGCCTTTACGTGTTTCAAGCTCATCAATTTCTGATAAATGAGAAATTTCATTTTAACTTGCCAACTTGTAACTCACCATGTCGCTTAATAGAAGAACAAAAAATATTAATAACAAAGGTTAATTTTCAAAAGAATTGATGAATTTGAATGACTTCTCTTGATACAGCAACTAAGACAAGTTGTAACCTATGAGAAAAGCAATGAATCTAATATGCATAAGGACAATCATTAAAAAATAATGCTTGTAAACAATTTCATTCCCCTTTCATATTGCTAGCACCATCTTACCCTTGGCCATGAATATTAGCAATATCAAGATAGTGTCCAAGAAGTATAGCATATAATTCTTAATAAAGAGTTAAATGTTGTAGTGTCTTTAACATGCAAAATATCAAAAAATTGTCCTCTTATAAAACCATTTTTATCTATAAACCTCAAAATAATAGCCATTTGTTCCTCTCTTTTTTTCATTCATCATGAGCTTCATCAACAACAATACATAATTTAGAATCACTTATTTTCTCACGGATATACTTCTTCACTTTACTAGGAAAAATGTACAAGATCTCTTTTTGAATTTGATGTGAAATATACTTAGAATTAAATGAAGCATTTTCTAATACAACGTTTGCAACTTCATCATTGTATAATGCTAAGATTTTTATCATCTCAAGAAAATTATCTTATTTTTTTATGTACTAGTTTTATCATAACTCTTAAAAGCACATGCTTAAAATGTTGAATAACAAACAGTGTCAATTGAAGTCTTGAGACATAGTCGATTCTTCATAATTTAATCTAAACTTTGCACATGAATAAGATTCATGATATGTCTATCTTGATTTAACAAGTCTTAACAAACTCTCATTACATTGTTGTGTGGTAAGCAAAAACTTTTTCGATGTGTTCAAGAAAAACACATTTCTTTCCATTATGAACTTTCTCCTAATTTTTAAAACCTGCAGTAATGAAAACATCTAATCCATGGCATCCACATGACCTTTTGCTAAAAAAAAAAAAAAGGTAAATAATATGCATCATCTTTTGAAGATGAATACTCAAGCCATGAAGGAAAGATACTAAATCAACTTTGTTGAAATCGTCTTAAATTATCACCTTTACCAGATAAAGGATAATGATCTAAATGTATTTGGTTTGGATCCCATTTTAAATATGTCTTTCTTATTTTAACCACTTTGTTTGATGGATATAGCCAAATTTGAAGGCACTTTTTTATAATCTCATTCTAAAGAACTCTTAAATCCATCACACATAACTCTAGGAATCTTAGAAGGTTGTTTCCCATCATCTCGTTCAATTCTTGGATTCTTATGACATTTTCAAGTTCAAATGATGTAGAAGTTACATTTTTTTCATAAGATTGTTGCCTTCGAAAAAAGAACCATTTTCATTTGCATAATTATCACATATATGCTTAAAAAAATAATACCAATAAATATGCTTAAAGAATTTAAATATCTTTAACATAAACTAACACCAACAAAAAAATAATTCTTATCCGTGAATAGCAATCAAATTTTGATATATTAAAATCATAAATATTATACAAGTTAGAATAAATAATTATTATATGTTGGGAACAAGGCATTAAAGGAAAGAAGAGAGAAATAAACAACACTAAGAAGTACTTGTTTTTATGCACTTGTAAACCTTATATAAGTTTGCTTATATAGCAAAGTGAAGAACACCATCTCACAATACTAAGCAATGTGAGACTAAAAATCAAACTACAAAACTTAATCAAACTACAAAACTAACAATTCTCCCACTTGGAGTTTGATTATCACTTATTGTAGTTGCCTTCATCATTAATCATTCTTGAAGGCCAGTTGAGACACTGCAAAGTCTCAACTTCTCTGTTATGACAACCTTTGTCAACATATCCGCTGGGTTCTTACTTCCTAGTATCTTCTTCAACGTTAGTACTTCATTCTCAAGTAGAGATCTAATTAAGTGATAACGGAGATCAATGTGTTTCATTCTGGAGTGAAATGTTGAATTCTTAGGCAGATGTATTGCACTCTGACTATCACTGTGCAAAACACTCTTTTCTTGGATGAATCCCAACTCTGTTAACAATCCTTGAAGCCATATCAATTCTTTACTAGCTTCTGTTACTGCTACATACTCAGACTCTGTAGTGGATAGAACAACGATCTTTTGTATCTGTGACATCCAGCTAACAGTTGTAGTTCCAACAGTAAATATGTAGCCAGTGGTACTTCTTCGATGATCAATTTCTCCAGCAAAGTCTGCATCTACGTAGCCTTGTACTTTTAATTCACCTTTACTAAAGCACAAACACTTCTCCTTAGTGCCTCGTAGATATCTCAAAATCCATTTCACAGCTTCCCAGTAAGCTTTACCTGGATTTGACATAAACCTGTTTACAACTCCCACTGCATAACCAATATCTGATCTTGTGCATATCATCGCATACATCAGACTTCCAATGGCTAAAGCATATGGAATTTTAGTCATTAATTCTTTTTCTTCCTCCGTCTTAGGAGATTGGTCTTTTGATAGATGAAAAATGAGTAGCCAAAGGTGTGCTAACTGGTTTGGCATTTCCCATGTTGAATCTTTGCAAAACACAATTGATGTACTCTGTCTGAGATAACTGCAAGGTTCCCTTTTGCTTATCTCGCATGATTTGCATTCCTAGGATCTTCTTTGTTGGTCCTAAATCTTTCATGTCAAATTCTTTTGACAACTGCTGCTTCAAGTTTCTGATCTCACTCATATCTGAACCTGCTACTAACATATCATCGACATAAAGTAGCAAAATGATATAACTGGAGTTGTACCTCTTGAAGAAACAACAATGGTCAACATTGCACTTCTTAAAACCTTCCTTGTGCATGAAGCTCTCAAACTTCTTATACCACTGTCTTGGAGCTTGTTTCAGACCATACAAGTTCTTCTTTAATCTGCACACCATGTTTTCTTTTCTTTTCTCTAAGAAACCTTCAGGTAGATGCATGTAGATTTCTTCATCCAAATCTCCGTGAGGAAACACAGTCTTCACATCAAATTGGTCTAAGTAGAGTTCTTCACTGACAACAATACTTAACACGGATCTGATAGTATTGAGCTTCACAACTGGAGCAAATATCTCAGTATAATCCACTTCTTCCTTCTGTTGGAATCCTTTTACAACTAGTCGAGCTTTATATCTTTTGGAGCCATTGTGTTCCTTCTTCATGCGATACACCCATTTGTTGTGAAATGCCTTCTTTCCCATAGGTAACTTTGCTAGTTCCCATGTTTGATTTGAGATTAAAGACTTCATTTCATCTTTCATGGCAAGCTCCCATTTGCTCGCATCTGTGGTTTGACATGCTTCTGAATAGTCTTCAGGCTCTCCTCCATCTGTTAACAACATGTAGTTCATGTATCTCCTGTTAGGCACAGGAACTCAAGAAGGCCTTCTCAATTCAAGAGTTGAAGTAAATTGTTGATCTCTGCCTGATTCAATTACTTCCTCTGATTGAGAACTCTCAACTGGTGGACTTTCTACAGCATCATTCACCTCTACATAAATTGGCCCACTCGGTTTTGAGTTGCTAGCACTTGTATTATGCTTATCCTTGTACATGACTCCTTCGTTGAAGATCACGTCTCTACTGCGGATCATCTTTTTGTTTTCATCATCCCACAAACGATAGTCAAACTCATCTTCACCATAACCAATGAAAGTGCACCTTTTTTATTTGGGATCAAGTTTGTTCCTTCCTTGATCGCTAATGTGCACATAAGTTGTACACCTAAAAACTCTAAGATGTGAGAGTTTTACTTCTTTTCCGCTCCATACCTCTTCTGGTATTTTATGCTCCAATGGTACTAATGGACCACGGTTGATCAAGTAAGTTGTTGTATTGACTGCTTCTGCCCAGAATTACTTCGGTAGGCCTGAGTGCACATGCATGCTTCTAGCTATTTCAGTCAACGTTCGATTCATACGCTCTGCTACACCATTGTGTTGAGGCGTACCTGGTACAGTTCTCTCTATTTTGATTCCGTGCTCATAGCAAAACTTCTTGAATCTGGTGTCTACATATTCTCCACCATTGTCGGATCTGAGCTTTTTAATCTTCAATCCTGTCTCATTTTATACCATAGCTTTCCAAATCTTAAAAGCTTCAAATACTTCAGACTTGTGTTTCAGAAAGTAAACTCATACCTTTCTGGAGTGATCATCAATAAAAGTTACGAAGTATTACTTCCACCAATGGAAGGGACAACCGTTGGTCCCCAAACATCAGAGTGGATGAGCTCAAGCCTTTCTTTCTGTGGGGTTTTTCTACTTGTCTGAGAGCTAACTCTCTTCTACTTTTCAAGTATACAGTCTTCACACATGTCAATTTCTACTGACTGAAGACCTAGTAATTTTCCTTTTGAGTGCATGACCTTCATCCCTTTCTCACTCATATGCCCAAGTCTTTGGTGCCATAGATTGAGACTTTCATTTGTTGTAACTGCAATCAAATGACATGCTCCTGCTGTCTTGTAAAGAGTACCACTCTTTTTGCCTCGAGCAATTATCATTGCACCCTTTTAAATCTTCCAATCATCACCGTGGAAGATTCGTGTAGCCTTCACTGGCTAATTGGCCCACTGAGATTAAATTCTTAGTCAGGTCGGGAATATGTCTGACATTTTTCAATTCCCATACAGACCCGCTTAAATTAATCTTTATTGCACCTTTACCTACAATCTCACATGACTGCTCATTACCAAGGTAAACCTTACCAAGGTTTCCAGAAACATAATTCTCGAATAGTTCCGTTTGTGAGGTAGCGTGAAAAGATGCTCCAGAGTCTAATACCCAAGACTCCTCTTTATCTTCAAGAGAACATATCAACACCTCATCTTTTCTTGAGGTGGAGGCAACGTTTGCTTCGCCCTTTGCTTCTTGACTCTTCTGTGCACTCTTGCATTGGTTTTTGTAGTGCCCAGTTTTCACACAATTTCAACACTCGATCGTCTTCGAGTTTTGGGAACTACGATGATTTCTGGACTTGGATCGTCTCTGCTTTAATTTGTCACGTCCACTTTCTTTGGTTGAACTTCTTCCTCTTGACTCTGTATGCAATACTGAAGAGGTTGATGGTTCACCCAACTCTCTCCGCCAGATTTCTTCACTGAGAACCAAATTTTGAACATCATCAAATCTTAACTTATTGCTTCCCGATGAGCTACTCACAGCCATGACCGTAGCATTCCAACTTTCTGGCAGGGAAGACAAAAGTATTAAAGTCTGTACTTCCTCATCGAACTCAATCTCAACTGAACTCAACTGGGTTGTAACAGTGTTTAGTTCATTGAGATGATGTACCACTCAAGCACCTTCAAACATCCGCAGATTGAACAATCGCCTCATCAAGTGAACTTTGTTTGATGCTGATGGTTTCTCATTCATGTTGGAAAGAGCCTTCATGAGACCTGTTGTCGTCCTTTCTTTTGCAATGTTAAAAGCAACATTATAGGATAACGTCAGTCTAATGGCTCCAAGGGTTTGTCTATCAAGGAGACTCCAATCTTCCTCCTTCATATCCTCTTCTTTCCTGTGAGTGGTTGATACATATTCTTCTGATACAGATAATCTTCTATTTGCATTTTCCAAAAGCCAAAGTCTGGACCATCGAACTTTTCAATCTTCATCTTGCTTTCGTCCATTGTCATTGCTCCTACTGCTTTTGAAGAAAAACTTCCACTAGTTCTCTAGAATGAGATCCCCATGAACAAGAGAAAAAATCTTTTCTGATGTGGAAGATCAGACATAGCTACAGCCACAGAGCATACTAAGAAAATTTACTCTAACCAAATCTTTTCTGATGCGGAAGATCAAATACTGCTGCAACCACAGAGCGTACTAAGAAATGGGCTCTGATACCACTTGTTGGGAACAAGACACTAAAGGAGAGAAGAGAGAAATAAACAACACTAAGAAGTATTTGTTTTGGTGCATTTGTAAACCTTACATAAGCTTGCTTATATAGCAAAGTGAAAAACACCATCTCACAATACTAAGCAATGTGAAACTAAAAATCAAACTACAAAACTTAATCAAACTACAAAACTAACATTATGCTCTTATGAACTATTAAAAATTATTAGTACCACAGATTATTACATTTAGATAATAGGATATTATATTTTTCTTTTAATAATACAAAACATAAAATTAATATATAGTTAATAATAAGTAAAGTATAATACATTTATATGAGCAAATGAACTTTTTTTAGGCACTGCAATTAGGAATTAGGTGTGTTGCTGTGTTGGTGCGTTACAGTCTTGTTTTGCATGTTGAGAAAGCTATGGCAACGTGAGACTTAAACAATAAAGTTTTATCAAATCGATAATTAAAATAAGGACATAATGGTGCAGACAAATACTTTTATTATTACATTAATATATTATCTACAAATGTATAATATAAATAATTTGAGAAATAAGTAATACAAATATTCTTTAAAAAAAGAGTATTACCATTTGAGAGATGAAGTTGATTAATGACTTCTTTGACTTTGATAAGAATGAAAGTGTGGATCTTACTCCTTTGATTTTGATAAATAGTGATTAATATAAAATTTGAATAAGCATTGAAAACATGCAGGAGAAGAAGCAACTTACTAGGAATTTTGAATGAGCATTGAAAATGGGCAGGGGCAATAGCTTCTCCGAATCTGAGAGACAAGAAACAATAATAGGCAGTACCTCAGCAAAATAGCAAATAGCTTGTCCGAAGTTTACGATTAATTAGTGAAAATGTGCAGGAGAACTTTTCTTATATATTATTATATAATATAATAATAATAATAATAATAATAATAATAATAATAATAATAATATCAAGATAATAAAAAACTTTTGAAATTTTGGGAGGCCACGCCTCCGGAAAACTTCTATGCTCCTCCAATGATGGTAGATCATGTTTAAGCAATGTCATATAGGTTATTACATTAGACCTTTTATTTAATAAAATATTAATTATAAGATATATAATTTATTTAAAATTTTAAAATATTAAAAACTAAAATTAACATTTCAAATCTCAATTAACAAAAATCACCAAAGTTTTAATATATATTTAATCACACTATAAAGGTGTAAATAACATAAGCCAAGACTTTTTTAATGAACCTTCACTGTTGGATAAAACATATAATACATCTTTTTAAAATTTTGATAAATACTTGCTATTTTTAATGAAATTTGTTGTATTTTCTATACGATCTATATTTACATGTTAAAATTATAATTTATATGCATGAATAGGGATGACAAATGAATTCACTTCCGTAGATAATCCTGAACTCGCCTAAAAATTGTCAGGAAGCCTTGATTTGACTGGATACGAATATAAGAAATATCTTATTTATTAAGTCTTGGATGATGACAAAGACAATGATATGCATACTTACCTTCTCTCGTTCTTATCACACTTATTCTAATGGTTAAAATCTTACAAATTTATTACCTTTGATTTGTTATACCTTATTTTAAAATCAATGACCACTTATATTCCTTTTTTCTTCACACATTACATTTTTAGGATGTAAAGGTTTCACAAATCACATGTACTATTTCACATTTTTGTCTTAAAGAAGAAGAATTTGACATTTAATTAACATATGACAAATTTTGCATTTATGAATAATTTTTTAATTAATATCATTATATTTAAATAATATTTTTTTATTAAAAAATTATTATATTTTTTTGTAGGTATGAGATGAATAGGGTATATCGATACCTGGCAGGGACAGAAATGAGAACAACAAATCTCATATTGATTGAGTATAGGGACAACTATGAATTTCTAGTATAAGAATGTTATCCAAGTTCGTGTTTCATTCTCTTGCAAGTTTATTGAAAAAAAATGGTTTGTTTTTTTAATAAAATATGAAAAAAAAGATAAGAATGCATATAATGTTTACATCCGAAAGTTAAAATAATGGTAGAATATATTTTATATTATTTATTTCTAGTATTAATACTAACATTAATTTTTTTTAGTTAGAATTTGTTAACAAGCGTTATGTTAGACGCAATAATATAAAGTAATTAAATTACAATAATATCTTTGAGATTTTATTATATTATATATAATTTTATTTTCGTATTTTTCTACGTTATCCTTCTTCAAAGTTTAAAACACTGTATTCACCCTCTTATATTTTTGAAAAAATCACATTGATACTCCACCTCAAATCTCACACCAACTATCACCTTTTATAAAAGATTATGCGTAATGTTTATAAGAGTAGAATTAAGATGCTTGTGTAATTAGATGAAATACCAAGAATTTATGTTATAATTTATTGTCGATCACTTTATAATAATCTTTAAATTTATTATTATTATAATATATTAAATATTGAATGGTCAAGATTTTTCTTTTTTGTGAATATTGAATGGTTAATATGTTTATATATATATATATATATATATATATATATATATATATATATATATATATATAATTGAAATAACACAGCACCAAAATCTTTTGTCTCAAATTCGTATTATTTTTTTCTTTTTCAACCAATCAATAAATGTTACTTAATTTAATTAAATTTCTTTTATAATTTTTTACATCTTATATAACTTATTAAATGATATGACATCGTTGTAACAAAGAATGAGACACAGATTTTCAAGAAAATATTTCATCCCAATACCATAATATATTGAATAGTTAAGATGTGATACTTATAATAACCTTTTGTATTAATTATTATTAATTAAATTATTTTTCATAATAAACATGTAGTTTACTCATTACACTTACCTTATCAATAATTAAATTTAATATATATATATATAGAACATCTCAGGTCAAAAAAATTAACAAAATATAATAATAATTATAGAATTTCAATAATAGTTAAGATTGAGTTGTTAATTAAACAAACTTATATGATTATCTCACAAAGAGACCTCTCCCCACAAACGCTTAACGCGTCACTATGTCTTGTTACTCCCGCAAAATTCTCTGCAAGATCGTTAGCACCCGTACTCCACCATCATCGCTACCATTACTGTCGACATCACCACTACTACCAATGGCAACTGCGACAATAACGGGGCAATTGTGAGAGAAACGAATGCGAATGATAATAACAGCAAAGACGGTGGATGAAGTAAAATCTGAGTGCATTTCCACCCTTACTTTTATAAATAAATTTAAATTGTATGTGGTGCAATTAGGTCCTTACATACATCTCTAGTTCTCCACCCAAGTTTTTATAAAGAAATAGGTTAAATAAGATTATTGCTTCTCAAAAATATAAGATGGTTTGATTTTAGTTTTTAGTCTTTTAAAAGAGTTTTTAAAAATAATTTTCAAGAACTGATGTATGTAAGAGAAAAAAGAAATTTGTTTGATAAGTGTTATTTGAAAACTATTTTGAATATGTGAAAATAAAAAAAAATTCAGTTCATATTTATTAAAAATGTCATTAATAAAAATAAAAAAATAGCATTTTGAGTTTTTAAAACAAAAATAGAAAAATGAAAAACAAGAAAAAAAATTATAAGTAATTTTGTTTTCCAATTTTATATTTTTGTTTTGAATTCAAAACACACAAAATATTTTTTTTATTCATTAATAATATTTATAAATATAAACATTTTTTTATTTTCACATTTTCAAATCATGTTTATTAAATAATTTTTTTTCTCTTCTTTCCAAAAACAATTTTTAAAGACTAATTTTCAATTTTTTTCTTCAAAAACTAAAAAACAAAATCAACCCTTAATCTTTTTGTCCAAATCCATTTGACTTAAATTGATATTAATATTTTTTAATTTTATTATTTAATTAGAAAAAATATTAATTAATTATATACTAGAATAATTAAAATTACAATGATAATAATGAATTATAAATTCAAAATCTTACATTTAAATAAAAACATTATTCATTTTCAAATTTTTTTCTTTAAGACCTTTTTATAGTTTAAATTTAAATATATCTAATAATTTAAGACATTATTAATTTTAAAATATACATATTTAACTTTATTAACAAATCCAACTATGCTTAAAAATAAAAACGACAGAGTTAAAACATGTATATAATTGTATTTTATGGGAGTTTGTGGGGTCATTCCATTTTGCCTGTTTCGTAGAATCTAATTCTAATTTTCTACTTACTGTTCATTTCCCCGTTTGCTGTTCAGTGAGCAACAAGGCCAACGCTGCTTCTCCACTCTGCCCAGAGACGCACACTCGTCAGCACTGCGTTTCGCCACCAATCAGCAACTTCTCTCTCTTTCTTCTGCAACTTTCGCTGCTTCTTTCTCCACACTCTCTTCACCGAGTATCTCCTCTCTCTCTCTCTCTCTTTCAATTTCTTGATCAATTTTCTTTCCCTTCCGCTAATTGCATGCTTCTTCGCTCTTGCTTATTTCGCTGCTCACCACGCTTTCATAGGGTTTCTATTTTGTTTCGCTTCTGAATGTGCCTTTTTTTTTTGTTAATTATGTTTGCTTGTTATATTCCGATTCTTCTTGGTGATTCTTTCAGCTCTTCTTTGTTTTAGGTTTCCACTGCGATAGGAAATGTATGTCGTAGTTTTCTTCTTTTTTTCTTTTATTATTTTCTGCTGTCAATTTATGCCGTTTTTTTTTTTTTTTCCATTTTGTTGGAGATTGGCGACAGAGAGAGCATGGGAATGGGAGAATTTGAAAGGTGAGCATTTAGTGTTATTTATGATAGAAAGGATGGATGATCAATCCAATGCGGGTTCTTTCTGGTATGAGGAAATTAACGGGGTGGTTCAGACCCCCGTGAGAAGGAAAAGGAAATACAAGACAAAGAAGAAGGAATATCATGGATGGGGATCGACTTCCCTTATTTGGTTTCTCGAATCCATTGGTAGAGATACAAGCACTGAGATATCTCAAAGCGAGGTTGCAAATATTGTAATGGAGTATGTCAAGCAGCACAACCTCTTTCATAAGACGAAAAAGAAGAGAATTGAGTGTGATGAGAGGCTTCATCATCTGTTTGGAAGGAAGGCCATTAGCCGTTTGAAAATCAATGACCTGCTTGAGTCTCACTTTGCAGAGAACTGTGAGGAATCCTCTGATGATATTTTGCTTGACTCTGAAGATGATGAGAATGCCTTGCCAATGTGTGAAACCCCCGGAACAGCACCTTCAGAGCGGAAGAGTCAACCAAGGAAACCGGTTTTGGAAAAACCAAGCTGCTGTTTTGCTGCCATTGTTACTGCCAACATCAATCTTGTTTATTTGAAGAGGAGTCTAGTTGAGGAGCTTTTGAAGGACCCTGAAACTTTTGAGACTAAAGTAGTTGGAAGCTTCATAAGAATCAGATGTGACCCAAATGATTACCGTCAGAAAAACTCACACCAGCTTTTGCAAGTCACAGGTAAGTTGGCTGCTGTTTTGTTGATTACACGATTCTCTTTTTTTCCCATCTAAATGTACAATTCTCTGTTTTTCCCATCTAAATGTACAACTCACTTTGAATACCATGTTCATCAATTGCTTAAGTTGAAATGTTGAATACTTATGTTTGGAAGAAGCAGAGTTTATGAACAAAAAAGCAAACTGAAATGTACTTAATTACTTTTTTTTACGTCAGTAGTTTAGGCCACATTTATTTGATGGCGAAGTAATCGAATTTGTCAGGATTGAAAATTTTGGACTATTTGCAATGATGACAATGAACAAGATTATCTAATTCTATAACATCACGCTGATTGAGATTCTCATAAATGAAGCAAATTCCAATGAAGGCAATGAATAAAACAATTTAATCACCGCAAGCAGGGTGGGATTTATATAACTGGGAAAAATTGTACTTAATCATGTACTGCTATTTGAAATCATTAATATAGGGCCTGTGTCAGTTGTGATTCATCCTAATCGAATACTTTAGACTATTCGCAGTGAATAGCTGAACAAAAAATACAGTTCTTTTAGTTTCCAATTAATTTTCTATGGGCTCCATCCTGGAATTATTTTTCTTGGTGTTTTGTACTAATCTATTATTTATTTATTTATGAATTTAGTATGCAGTTGGCATGACAAATCTAGAAAAATTAGGCAATGATATTTATTTCTTCTAATTGACATTGAGAATAAGACAGTCTTTTTCTGGACTATTGTCCAGGTATCAAGAAGAGTTCTGAAGTAAATGGGGAAATTCACCTTCAAGCTTCTGGTTTCATTAAAGACATTGGGATTCAAATGCTTTCAGATGATAATTTCTCTGAGGTACAGTTAATATATCTTGCTACTTTTAGCTTTATTTAGCAAAAATAGTAGGATCAAATTGTATTGGAAGTTTGAATAAACTTCTCAAGTCTTAACATGCATTTGTAAGGGAAGAAAATAAAGAGGTTTAATGAGTTCTCCCATTAGTTTTTTAGAAGCTCTCGATTCTAACGTCTCCAAAAGCTGGCTATGGTGCATAAGTTGATTTTAAGTCAAGGAGGAAAATTTATTCATTTTACTGCCTATTTTTTCTTGTGTTTGTTCATAAATTTATCTAAACGAAGCCTTAAAGGTCTATTCACCCAAAGGTCTTGCATTTGTTTCATGCTAGTGTTCGCTCATTGGTATGTTGTTTGTAATTGTGAGTACCATTTTAAATGGCTTGTGCTATGCCATGAACTTGGAATGTAGTAACTTCTTCTCTCCCTAAATTTTCATGTACCCAACTGAGGAAAACAAATGTTGACTTTGGTCCTGAGCCAAAAATGCCAACTTGTCTGTGTTTAATACTTTAGTCATTGTTCTTGATTAATTTATGTCACATTAATGCTGGATTCCTTCATTGACAGTTTTAAATAATGACATGTTAATTGGAAGTTGACGGTTGGTTTGATATTCTTTACTGCTGATTATCTTCAATACTATCATTTTGCATCCACTTACTCCAACAGAAAGAATAAAATACTTACTCTTTATCCTCATCATATATTTTCATGAAATTTAATGATTGTAATAAGCAATTGATCTTAATCATTAGATTTCAAGAAAACAAATGGTGAGGATAAAAAATAAATCTCTTATACTTACTCTTTGAGTAAATGGATTTCTTATATATATATATATATATATATATAATGTGAAGTTTTGTTGTTTTTTAATCATTTGGAATACAATGATGGCACCAAGGTTCAAACCTAAGACCTTGTGTATACTACCCCAACCCCCACCACTCTAGTCTGACCCTAGAGGTTCAATAATGTGAAGTTTAATTATGGATGTGATACATGCATAACGTCAGCCTGTAACAGCCTGATAGAGTTAATGCTAAATAAATGGTAAAGCAAAATGGGACCACCACATGGGGAAGTTGAGTTCTATGTGTCATATTACAATAATAATTAAAGAAGAATGACAAAGCATCTTATCATAAATAAATTTCTGGAAAGTGATTCACGTTTTGATGTCTTTTTGTAGCCAACTTAGAGATCTTAAAGAGATAAAGTATACTACTTCAAGGTTATATTCTAGTACCAATTAGTGCAAAACTAAAATGTTGAAGTAAAGAATTGGGAAAAAATATCCAAGCCCCATATCGATTAGAGATAAAACCTGAAAAGATTATATAAGTGGAGGGCTACACTTTCCCTATGAGTTAGCTTTTAGGGTTGAGTTAGGTCCAAAACCCTCATTCTAAATGATATCAAACCTTATCCTAGCTATTTTGTTGGTTGTATCAAGTCATGTGCTTTTGGGCTGATATTGGACCATTTGCAAATGGTCAATTCTGCAAACTTCTCACTCAAGTTATCTTGTCCTCAATGTGAGAGGAGTGTATTGGAGATCCCATGACTAGAGATGTAACCAAATTATAGTGCATAAGTCGGGGGACTATCCTCATTTTATAAGCCGGTTTTATAAAATTAAGTTAGGCACAAACTCAAATTTTTAAGATGGTATCAGAATCTATTCTGGATCTATTATAAAACAGGCCACTCAACATATTATCTACCTACCAAGCTCAATAGTGCCAGGTGTAAGGGGATGTGTTGGGGAAAAATCTTATTCCCGCATCGATTATAGATAGAGCATGAAAAGAGTATACAAGTAGGGGGATCCCTCATCCTATGAACACTAGCTTTTAGGATTGAGTTAGGCCCACAACCGACATTCTAAGATAAAGGATGGGGTGAGAAATAGAAGAAAAAAGTTGATATAAAGTAGTCCTGATGGCTTTAGTAAAGCTAATACCTTGCTCTAACTATGGGGATCTGGGTATGTGCTCTAGCTTCTGCTATTTTACAAAACCATATCTTCATTCTAACATGCTACACCTTTACTTATTAATAATCTCAAGGACAAACCTAAAAATATAACAAAGATAATCTAAAGTCAGAGTAAAGTAGTGTAGGAAAATGCAAAGCTTAGAAAGAAAAATGGAACTTTGAAACCTAGGGCATGAGGCAAAATGGTTTGGAAATTCTTTTTAAAACAAAATACAACGTATCATAGAAATTCTGAATTAAGTTAATTTTTTTCATCTCTTTTTTTTAAAAAAAAAGTGGTGATGAACAAATATTGTACTTTTGCACAAAAATCACAGCTTTGTTGGCCTCTATATACTCTCTTCTCAATGATTATCATGTTCAAAAACTTGCAGCTATATTATTCTGCTCTTAATTTTTTGGTTTGACACTATGTGACTTTGGTTTCAGGAGGAGTGTGAGAATTTGCGCCAAAGAATAAAAGATGGCTTGGTCAAGAGACCTGTGATTGTAAGCTCTTTTTAGCACTTTGAATTATCTAAAATAGGGAAAACTCCTGCAGCAGAGAAATCCACTTTCAGAAATTGTAAACTGAAAGGAATAAAGAGCACATTGTATTCTGTATATAAGCAAATCTATTTCACACTAGATACAGTCTTATGCTTTAATGAATCTAAATAATATATTTTCTTTTATATGTGGTAGGTGGATATGGAGCAGAGAGCAAGAGTGTTGCATGAGGATATGACTAAGCATGTATGTACTGAACTATAAATGACCTTGAATTTTGATTGCTTTGTGAATGTAATCAAATTGTAAGATTAAGGGAGAACACAATGGAAAAAGAGCTTGAAATATATCATATAAATGATAATTGATAAATAATGTGTAGTTTTCAATATAACAATTTTTACCTATAAATTGAAAAATAGCTTGACTGCAAGTCCCACAGAACAAAACCATAAGTCGTAATTGAGCGTGTGAAGCCTCTAAATAAGAAAAAGGAATAAAGAGCAACAGAGTGTCATCTATTTCATCCTGTAGCCAACACCACCTAGTTTATGTTTGGTAATAAATTATTTTCAGGAAATAATTGCTTTTTCTTCAAAAGCTCCCTTTGAAAGCTGATATAAATAAGTGATCTTCAAAATAAGCTGAAGTAACACACATTTAATGGGAAAAGACTTATTATTGTTATAAGAAGGCAGTTGGAATCATTTCTGAGGCAGTCCTACAGTCCTACTTTTACTCCATGTGTTGGTGTCTGTATGCATGCTGATGATTTTTATTGTAATATATTTATGCACCAGGAAAAGCCAAAATTCAGTTCTATTGCATTAGCAGCTTGCCTTTTTAATACTTCTATTATGGTTTTCTATTCTCAGCACTTTCCAATGCTCATGGTTAACCATCTGCATTGCAAATTAGATGAACATTGATAATAATTTCATTTGCATACTCTGTTTTCATTGATCAGTTGTCCTTACTGACACTTATCAATACAATTTGTCATTCGGTGTCTCATTCTATCACCTCTGTAAAAAGTACTCTTGGGTATAAGTATTTGACATTTCTTAGATACTATATTATTATTTTTCTCATCCTTGTTGATGCTTGTCCGTGTGTCAAATGTCATTTCTTATGCACATGCATGCATGTGTATATTATTCTGTTTGTTCTGTGTACTTTGAACTATACATGCAGTTTACTTATTTTTTGCATAACTTTCCTAATTCTTGCTTTCTTTTATGATTTTGTTTTAGTGGCTTGCAAGAGAACTTACCCTGCTGCAAAATCTTATTGATCGAGCTAATGAAAAGGGTTGGCGTAGAGAATATCCTTTTCTGATATTTATTAGATTGACAATTTTTCCCTTTGGTTGTAATGTCTCCCCCAATCTATTAACATTACACATATCTTGGAATTTGAATATTTTCTCAATTTCTTTCCAATTGCCAACCACCTTAGTTATGCCCAGGTGGCATGTAAGAAGAAAGGGGACAGCTTCTATGTTTCTCTTTAGTTCATAATGCGAACTTCTGTGTAATATATAACTAAATACCACTTTAAAGATGCTACTCCTCTTGAAAGTCATACTGACTTATTACATGCAATCCCTTATATATGGCACACACTCCTGAACTAGAAAGCAATCAATTGTGGTGATGAACAATGTGTATTAAAATTCTGTCTAATCATGTCACTATATGCTTTGTTCAGTGATCCTTTTCAAGTCAAAAACTGTAAAAAAGGTTTTTTGTGGAACAAAGATTCCTTAATCAATTGGAAGTACACTGGATGAGTACCTACAAAGAAGGGAGAAGCTTCAGAGTCCTAATGAGCAGGAACGGTTATTGCGTGAATTCCCTCAAGTTATTCCTGATAATCATGAATCAAAATCTACCACACCAGATGTTCAAGATAAAAAAGCAGAAAACAATTTACAGGAGTTCTGGCAGGCTACCTGTACAAAATCTTCTTTAGTGACTGAGGTCCCAAAGGCAGTTGCAAGTACAAAACTGGATATTGCTGATCTTGTAAGACAACAAAGCCATTCACCAAAGTCAATTCCCAATCTCTGCAGAGCACCAGAAGTTCCTCTTTTGGATATCACAAAGAACAGCACTATGTTGAATTGCATTTCTCATGACACTGCAGGTTTGCTACAAACATTTTTCTTATGGTTCACCAGTTTGTTATCTATGAATGTACTTAAACGGTAATACTGTGGTATGTTTTGTTTGGTGAGAGTGCTACATTTATTTGTTATACCTCAAGCTTCAATGATAAGCTACGGAAAGAACTTAACTGAGAAAGTATGGGCATTCTGCTCCACCCAAAGATACCTCTGCTTAGCATAGAAATCATACTATCATAATAAGGCACTGCTTACCTACCAAAGCCTATGGATTTGTTCAAATGGAAATGGTCCCGGTCCTCTGCGCATAAGCAGTATTGCTGGAAAGTTCAAACTATTTATAAAAATATATGAATTGTGTGTATTAGGTCATACATACGTTGATGTATTCATAATCATATGTACAAGATAAATAAGGAAACAAAATAAAATAAAATCCCTACATATTTGGTCTCTATTCTCCTATTTACATATAATTACATCATATCTTTAACATTCCCCCTCAAGTTGGAGCATATATGTCATATGTTTCATGTTCGTTACAAATATAATCAATGTGAGATCCTTTGAGAGGTTTTTTAAGCATATCTGCAACTGGTCATCGGAGTTGACAAAGTCAATAATGATTTCCTATGAGAGTGCTTTCTCTCTCCAAAGTGAAAATTTATCTCTGTGTTTAGTCCATTCATGGAAGATTGGATTAGATGTAATATGAAGACGACTTGATTATCACATATAAGTTTAGTATCGTGAATGTCTTCCAATTGGAGTTGCTAGAGAAGTTGTCATCGCTATGTAATTTCACTTGCAACTGTTGTCAAGACACGATATTCAACTTCAGCACTAGATCTGACAACTCGATTCTGTTTCTTGCTTCTCTATGAGATCAAATTACCCCAACAAGAACACAATAGCCAGAAGTAAACTTTCTGTCTAATGGTGATCCTACGAAATCAACATTGAGTAACAAATAATTTAGAATCAAATTTGTCTTCATATAAGAGTCCACAATTTGGTGCCTTCTTGATATAACAAAGAATGTGTATGATGACA
The DNA here is from genome assembly GCA_037954015.1 of Psophocarpus tetragonolobus. Taxonomy (NCBI): domain Eukaryota; kingdom Viridiplantae; phylum Streptophyta; class Magnoliopsida; order Fabales; family Fabaceae; genus Psophocarpus; species Psophocarpus tetragonolobus. Next base: position 5,669,102 of record CM075696.1, read on the forward strand.
TTCCAATGACTATCACAAGGGGCATTAAGGAATTGAATTATTACACTAATTGCAAATGTGATGTCGGGCCTAGTGACTATAAGTAATTTAGCCTGCTAACTAGTTTGCGATATCTTTTCGAGCCTTCCAAAGGTTCCCCTAACTCGAAAAGAGCTTGAGATTAGGAACTATATGAGTTTCACTTGGATGATAGTCAAATTTAGCAACCTCAATGTCCAAAAATATTTGAGTGAACCAAGATCCTTTGTCTAAAACAAACTCTGAATATGTGAGATTTGAGTTGATAGATACTCTTGAAGTCATCACCAATAATAATGATGTCATCAACATAGACCACCAGATAAATGCAAACCAAACAGAGAATGAATGAAGAAAACAAAGTGGTCAACTTCATAGCGAGTCATACCAAACTGAATTAAGGAAGAGCTAAAACAACCAATCCAGGTACGAGGAGATTGCTTTGAACCACAAAGGCAAGTCTTAAGCGACCAACAAGACGAAAGCCATCAGAAGCAATGGAACTTGAAGGTTGATCCATGCAAACTTCTTGCAACTCACCATGTAATAAGGTGTTTTCAATATTCAACTAGTGAAGTAACCAATGACGGATAACAGTCATGACAAATGGAAGAAGAGAAATGCTCTTGGCCGCAAGAGAAAAATTGTCTCTATAATCAAGACCAAAGATTAAGTATAGCCCTTGGCCACTAAATGAATTTTGAATCGGTCAATGATCTAGTCTAACCTTCACTGTATACACCCATCAACAACCAACAATAGTCTTCTCTGGAGGAAATTGGACCAGCTCCAATGTGCCACTAGTTTGCAAGGCAGCCATTTCATCCAATATTGTCTGTCACCGAGATGGATCAACCATAGTTTCACTTGTAGACTTAGGAATGGACACAAAATCCAAATATGATATAAAAGAAAAATAGAAAGGGGATAATGTGATAATTAAAAGTACAAGCATATTGGATACTAATATTGCAAGTGGACTAGATACCTTTTTGTTTGATGATGGGACGATCTTGAGTAGAAGACGTGGTTAGAGGGTCGTTTGGAGCTAGAGATGATTCTAGAGGATCAGTAGGTGAAACCAATGGTGGATGTCTTGACCTTTGCTAATAGACAATCAATGGTGGTGGATCAGCAACAATAGCTGGAGTCGAAACATGAGGTAGATCAACTAGAGATGCATTACTGATAACAATGTCAGAGAATAATGGAGTGGACTCAAAGAAAGTGATATCAACAAAAACAAGATAACATTTAAGATGTGCATAAAAAAGCAACAATATCCTTTCTAGAGGCGAGAGTAACCGAGATAAACACACTTAAGAGACTTGGCAGAGAGTTTATCTTTACCTGGGATAATATCATGAACAAAATAGGGACAACCAAAGACACAGAGAGCAACAGGGTAGCGGTCCTATTTCGAATACAAAATAGAGTACAGGGACTGATTGTTGAGAAAATACAAGAACATGTGATTAATCAAGTAACATGCAGTAAGAATTATATCACCTTAGAAGCAATGAGAAACATTCAAGTGAATGAGGAGAGTACAAGCTATTTTAACTAGTTGATGGTTTTTTTGCATTCAACAACATCCTTCTATTGTGGTGTGAGCATAAGAGACTGAAATTGAGAAGATAAATATTCTTTGACATTATCTTTGTGTAAAATTTTAATAGTTGATCCAAATTAAGAAGTAATTTCAGGTGCAAAATTTTGAAAGATAAAGAAGACATTAGAACGATTTTCCATGAGAAAGATTGAAGAAGAGCGAGAAAAATTATAAATAAAAGTTACAAAATAGTAATATCCTAAAGTTGAACAAATTCGACTAGGATCTCAAATATCAAAGTGGATTAAAGTAACAGGTGATGTAACACACTTATTAAGGCGAGGACTATATGAGTGATAGATATGATTAGCTAACTGACATGACTCCCATTATAACAACTTAAGTTTAGAGAGATTGAGAATTATAAGATGCAACTTTTCCAAACTGGGATGACCAAGGCACTAATGGGCAAGATCGGTAGAGTTAATGGAGACACAAGCAACCGGTAGCGAAAGATTATACAATTCCCTAAACTTATGTCCTACTGTAACCATTTTGACATATCAATCCTGAACAAAAACAAAATTACTAAAAAAAACAGAAAAATTTTGGGACTAAGTTAGTTTGCTAACGGAAATCAAAATGAAAGGACAATCAAGAACGAACAAGAATTTAAAGTTAGATTTTGAAATGGATGGGTGTGGCCAATGCTACGAACTTTAATTTGGGAACCATTTGCTATAATAGCAAAAGGAAAAGAGTCTGATAATGATAATTGAGCGAAAAGGTATTGGTTAGCAGTCATATGATCTGAGGCACCATAATCAAGTATCCGAGGTCCAAGCAACTAAGAAAGGAAGACTGGCAAACGAAAATTGTAGGATTACTAGACTGAGTAACGATAGTAACATGCAAGACAAATTGTTGGGCTGCCTGAAATTAAAGGAACTCAATATAATCAAAGGCAAAGATAGTAACATCCTTAGAGGGGGCGGAAGTGGGATTCAAAACAACCATGAGAGATCAGCCAAACAATGTCATAATGGAGCCATATTGACCAAATTTAGCCAAATGACATTATAATGCAGCAAAATGAGGCCAAACAAAAGCTACAATGGTTTGCTAAAGGAGGGCGAACCTAGCAGGTGGGTCACCAAGAGGAGGCGTCACACATTGAAAAAGTGGGGGTACATGAGTTTGACGTGCCAAAGAGTGCATGTGACAGCAAACAAAGGTGGGTCGATGTCAAAACTGGTAACCAAGAGTGATATGAGTCCAATGGTGGGTTGTGTTGAGTGAGATGAGTCCAATGATGGGTCGTGCTGGAGTTGAGTTGTGTTGGATGAGGGTGCAATAAACCTGACAATGGAGAAGACATTGCATGCTCGTGTATGGCACCCACTGCTTCAAAAATAAAGGAAACTTAAAGAAGGGATAAAACCAGTCTTCTGATACCATATAGAAATATAAAAATTGTGCATATTAGGTCACACGAACACTAATGTATTTATAATCATATGTCCAAGATAAATAAGGAAACAAAATAAAATAAAATTTCTACATATAATCAAATCATATCCTTAACATTGTTTAATTCCCAATATATCTAAAAACTAGTTGCATGAAATTTCAAGAAGAAAAAGGAAAACCTGTTAGGAGAATTTGTGAGAATATAGTAATTGGTAAAGGTGCTTATCAATTCAGATCTACTTGACAATGACATACCTGTTGATCCAAACCAATGAAACTGGTTCAAATTTTTTTCATGTTTGGGTCTGAACCGAACCGATTGAGACTCAATCTTAATCGATTCGATTCCCTAAACTCAATGTGTTGTTTTGTACCCACATTAATAAATTATCAAAAGTATTTATATATAATTTTGTTTAGTTGAATATTTAAGTGATTATGTTTGTGGATTTTGTTAGTTTGGTGTATGTTAAAACACTTGGGTATTTTGGAATAAAATTGTTAATTAGTTTGATTAGACTTAATTTGGTGTATGCTAAACATTTGTATTCTTTAATTTATTTAATTATTATATTGTTTGTTAATGTTGGGATAAAATTGTTATTTTCTATTTTTTGAAAATAGATTTTTACTTTTTATTTCTTTGATCAGATTTCTAGTGAAATGAACCTAACCAACGGTCACCATTGGTGGTTTGGTTCATTTTTGAACCAAATTAATTGGTTTTGAATTTTTTTCTGCCTAAAACCAAACAAAACTGACTCATGAAAATGCCTATTAATCTGATGATTTGGTTGAGTGAATTACATCTACAATCTTAGCATTTCAATGTAAGCCATTGGGCTAAATTAGTTTGCTTTCACAGAAATAAATGTGTTCGTGTCAATTCGGTTATAAATATAACCTGTTATTTAGTTCTGGATATTTATGTCACTTCATAATTGATCAAATCACATCCTCTTAATTATTTATCCATTGTTTTCTTTATTTGATGCTGTGCTTCAGCTGCTTTGCAAATAGCTATAAACTATATAATCCACATTATAAGCATTTTCATTAGAGAGATTTAATATATAATTCTGTAAATAATGACTTTCCTGAATACTCTTCTGCAATCATATTTGCTATGAAATTCAAGATAATAAAATGACTGATTGTCTAATCCTATCTTTTTCCCAGCATCTCTCTCTCTCTATCTTTGTCATTTTAGAATATTGTATCTCTTAATGGATACCAGCCTATTCATCTAAGCCCATGCTAATGTCATTCTTTGATGTTCTTGGCTGTTTTTGGCAGAGCACCAATCCCGTGGCTTATCTGTCCAACTGGCACCAGAGCAACAAACAGACTTTGAATATAAGAAGGACATGTCTAAGCTAGTTAATTCACATGAAACAAAGTTATCTCAAGCACTCGGTGACAAACAGAGTTGGTCATCTCAGATTCGGCTTATAAGGCAAAGTGATGGCTTACCTGTTCCACAGCCACCAGAGCAACAAACAGACTTTGCATATAAAAATGGCACATCTAAGCCAGATGAATCACATGAAGGGAAGATCTCTCAAGCACTTCCCAACAAACAGATACGGCCATCTCAAGTTGAGGTTATAGAGCCAAGCAATATCTTATCTGTGCAACAGTCACCAGAGCAACAAACAAATTTGACATATAAGAATGGCATGTTTAAGCCAGCCAAATCACATGAGAGGATCTCTAAATCACTGTCTGACAAACAGATGCAGCCATCTCATCTTGAGGTGATAGAGCTGAGTGATGGCTTATCTGTTCAACAGTTTCCAGAGCAACCAACACAGTTTGCATACAAGAATGGCTTGTCTAAGGCAGCTGAATCAGATGGAGCGAAGATGTCTCAAAATCAGCCCAACAATAAAAAACAACCATCTCAGATTCCGCTTATAGAGCTAAGTGATGACGATGATGAAGAAAATGAAAAACCAAGTACTACAAAACGGGTTCCTGCTGTACAGTTGGATACCTTGATGTGGCATTACAGAGATCCCCAGGGAAATGTACAAGGACCATTTTCCGCAACTTCTCTAAAACGTTGGCATGATACTGGCTACTTTTCTCCAGATTTCAAGGTCTGGAAGTCAGGTAATAGGCATGAAGAAAGTGTATTACTGGTGAATATGCTAGCCCAATTTTTCCCCATATGATAAAATTACTTTTGATGCACATTGTAAAATTCAGGTCAATAATTTTGTTGTGATTCTTAGCCAACCCGGCCAATCTACAACTTGTAATTGTAACTACAAATTCTTGCTCGCTAATTGAATTATTTTTCCTCCTTCCCTCCTGCTTGTTTACCTCTTTACCTGGTCAAGATGAATCTTTAATATCAAGTCATTCGTGAATGATGCATCTGCATTATGAATGTTAGATAGTTTGAACAATGTGGAGTGATGTTGCAATTGTGCAGACAACGCTGTAGTTGTCTAAGCTGAATATTATTTAAGCTGTAGTGAAAAATATCAACTTGGTGAGGAAGTTGATGCAATAGACATGGGGAGCATTGTTAAGAGAGGTCTTCTCGGGCTTGAATTACAAACAAACTGACAAATATGCAAATTTATGACTGTTCTCAACATTACTTTAGGACTTGCTCCCTTGTTGAGTGGTTGATACAAGTTGTTCCTAGCTGGATAGGAGTGAGTACCTAGAAAGGACTCTAAGCAGGTTATCAAATCAATATTCAATTCGTGATTCAACGAACTTAGTTAAGAATCTATTAAACTGAAGTTACACGCAATGAATAAATTAATGACGCATATAATTATAGAATAATCAAATAAATTATAAAGTGTTTTTTAATTCTTTTTTATACAATGATTTAAACTTATATGGTTTTTCAATTTTTTCCAGGTGATTGATGAAAGGGAAAAAAAAACTAATCTTGTAATTCATTTTCATAAGATGAAATTGTATAAATTCATTTATTTACTGTAAAATATTAAATCATTTAAGGTTTATTTTATGATATGAATTGATATATATCTGAACTGTATCAAATCATAAAATTCTGATAATCATGTTCTGAAGCTTATTTGTGTCAAGTAGTTTTTATCCAAACTATGAGTTTATGACTATGAAGTTTCCCGATTAAATTTGTGATGAAGAAAGAGAATGGGATATTGGGCATTCAGGCTACTCAGCATGCCTCAATTTAGTGGAGGGGTCACTCACTGTAGCATGATGTAAAAATTAAAAATGTATCATCTATATAACATATATTACTGGCATATTTCTTTTGAATGAGTGGTGGGATGGTGGTACTCTACTGGGCCAACAATGTTAAATGGAATTTCTCTTTACACTTCCATTATTTTTTTATGCACCTCGTAGGAAAAGTAAAAAATATTCCTAAGTAAAAAAATAAGTGTTTTTTTGGAAACAATTTTATAAAACTGTTATCAGTATTTTAGTATTTAAAAATTAAAAAACTTGTTTGAGTAGTGTTTTCTGAAAACAGTTTTCGAAAACAGTTTTAGTTTGTTAGTTTTTTCCATTTTTACATCTTTAAAAAAGTTTTCAAATAATACTTACCAAACAATTTTTTTTTCCCGAAAATAATTTTTGAAAACTATTATTAAAAATGCTTTTCAAAAACTAAAAAACAAGATCAAATCAATCAAACCATAAGTTAACTCCTTTTCTCTTTCTTCTTTCGTTACACATTTGGACACCATTACTCCGAACTACCCATTCTCTTCTTGCACCTCCTCCTTTCGCATTCATTTTTTGTGCACCTCTCTTCTTTCATTCATTCTCCTCCATTCACGTTCTTTTTTTGTGTGTCTTCTCCTCCATTCTTGTTCAACCCCAACTCCTTGTTTGTCCTCCTCTGTGCAACTTCCCATTATCAGTCTAAATTATCTAACTTGCAATTTGCAATTTTTTTACAAGTCTAGACAACTCTATCCGGACTTGAGGAAAAATTTGCAATTACAAAGTCTAGATAGACTCATCCGGATTTGTAAAAAAATTTGCAATTTTTTTAAACTAACTATTATCATTCGTCTCACTATTATCGCTAAACAGTAGAGGGACCACGCCAAAGGCATTGCTGACAATATTTGTGCTGGATTCTCAAGGTCCATCTTTGTTGCTATCGAAACTCCTTCTTCTACCTTTCGAGATTTGTAAACTATCATAGATTCATTTTATTTCTTGGTCAAAATTATCCCTTTCTTGTTCTTTCATTTTTTTAATGTTACAATTTGGGTTCTAATTCTTCTTTTTTTTACAAGAAGATGAAAACGAGAGAAAGGTGCAAAGAGGATATGTACATGAAATTGGAAGAGAGAAAGACACACGAGAGATACTTAAATTTTTACTTTTTTATTAAAAATATTTTTATTATTTTAAAAAATTATGAAGGTACAAAAAGAAATTATATAGATGCAGAGAAAAATTCTCCAATATCGGGGGGCAATTGTTTTCAACTCTTCACTTTAATTAGACCGAAAGACATGTAAATTATATTAGAAAATAGATCATTTATTTATATTGACATATTATTTTTGTTTTTTTAAGTTTATATTAATATTTTAGTTATAAATTATATGAGGTAAATATTTATTTTATATAATTAACATTAAAATATAATTTTATTTTATTTATTTTTTAAAATTTGATTAATGACTTTGTATTGATAAACTTAATCTTCCAATTTTAAAAGTTAGAAAATTTGTAAATTTCGTTTCTTAAATTTGTAATGTTTGAAAATCAAATTAATCAATATTAAAGTGTAGGTAGCTTGATTTTATTTTATTAAAAGTGTAGAAACTAAAAGTACGTCTCCATTAAGATTTCTAATAAATAATTATTTTTATTAAATAAATAATATTTTAAGTTTTGAAAATTATAATAGGGTTCCAACAATTAACACACATCTATTTAATCAACTGAGTTAGATCTTGACAAATTATACTGTAAATATAATTTATAAAAAATACTTTTATATATGTAATTTTATTTTAAATTTAAAATAAATAATATGAAGTATATCTTAAAATTACTTTTAACTATAATAAATTCTTTTAAAATGTTATTTAGCTTTATTTTCTTTTTAATATTAATCATTACTGATGATAATAATAACCAAAGATAATTATGTTATTAGCGCAATATATTTATTAACTATGAAAAACTAATCTCTGTCAAAAAATTATCACATTTACATTTTTATATTTTGAGTAAATAAAAATAATTAAACGCAATTGAATAAAATTAAAAATAATTTCTCCAAGAAAAATGTTTACTTATCCTTTTCTCTATATTTATTGATGGATAAAAATTAATAAACGTAAGAAACATTCTTTGACACTTTTTTTTTTATATGATTGTTATTATTAATTAAAATCAAAATTTATTACAAATCATATAACTATGTAAGTTTCATTAAGCTATTTTAAGTTAATAAGTCTCCACTCATTATTTATAAATTTTAATCATTAGTACATTAAAAAGAATTCATTAGAATTAGAAAATGTGTTGTAAAGTTAATAAATAAAGTAGAACTAAAAATAATAATGTACCCGTAGTAATTTGAAAATGCAAAGGTAAAAATAAATAATAAATAAATACATAAAATGTGGCAGTGGGGGGTTCAAGGGTTTTCTAGCACATTTTGGCGGAAAACCTCAGCGTAGTTGCTAACACTACACTCTTCCGCCGATTATTTCTCGAAACCGACTACTCCTCTCTGCCCTAGCGTCTCCTCCGCCGCTGTCAACCACCGCTTCCGTCGTTGCTTCCACCACCGATCAAATATTTTCCGCAAGTTCAGGTAACTCGCATTCTTCTCTCTGATCTAGTGCTACTCGAGGCGTCGTTTACTGCATCGCCACTCTCGCAGTGTGATTTAGGGTTTTATGTTCGGATTTGTCGATAATATGTTCATTTTGAGTTTTTTCTATATTCGGAAAACGCTTGAATCTGCATAGTTTAGTTCGGAGAAAACTGTGTTGTCGCGGTGTTTAAGTTTGAAACTAACTTGCTTTGCACCTCCTCTTTTACTTTATTTAGCTCGTGCGCGTGAAAATAGTATTTTCAATCTAAGAAATCATGCACGCGCCAGTTCTTGTTCTCAGTAAGTTCTTTTTCTGCTCTTACGCTTGAACTCTCTCTTTTTTGTCTTCATTTTTAATTGATTTTAGTGTTTTTTTTCCGCTTTATATTGACTTAAATTGTTTTGTGTTTGTTCAATTTGATTTTTTTTCCAGAGGACTCTTTGAAGCGAGAGTCTGGAGCTAAAGTGCGCTATGCTATTATTCAGGCAGCAAAGGTATTGCAGATTTACATCTAATATTCTGGTTTGGATAAATTCCTCTTTAAACACGTGTATGTGAAGCAAAAATAAGAAGATAAAATTAATGGAACTTTTTTCATAAACTAAAATCAGCACTTAACTTTTATAGGAGTTTTCTCATCTAACTTCTTCAAAAGAAGTATTTAAGTTGATTTTAGCTTATGGAGAAGTCCAATTCATTTCACCTTTTTTTTTTCTCTCATAAGTGTTTAAAGAGAAACTTATCCAAACAGGACCTTACCAGTTGCTATTAATGTCCACGTGTTTCTAATCTAATACTGTTGATGACTACCAGGCTGTTGCTGATGTAGTCCGAACAACTTTGGGACCCAGGTCCATGCTAAAGATGCTTCTTGATTCTCAAGGAGGTTGGTGTTTTTATTTTCTACATAAAAAACTACAACTTATTGTGGGTTCACTTTTTTTAGTGGTAACTGGTTGAGATAGAATATTTTCTTTTTTTTTTTTATCATTGGTTTGCGATAAGGGTGTACATTGTTACTATTGCAAACAGCTGTTGTCACATTTAGTAAGATTGTTGGGTGTACATAGGTTTTTGCTGATTGCAAACAGTTGTTGTCACAGTAAAATTGTTTTTGGAATTATATATTTTTTCTTATGCACGATGTGGGAATGAGATTGTTGTTCATTTTAGGTTCTGAATTTGGAAATGGAAATTTATTAGTGTTTATTGTTTACTGCTGAGATAAAGTAGTCACTTGTATTCTATGCATTTATTTGATCCTCATTCTTTTTCTTTTTTGGAAAATTAATAGGAATTGTGGTTACTAATGATGGAAATGCTATCTTACGTGAATTAGACCTTGCTCACCCTGCTGCAAAGGTATTTGTATCTTTTGCTTCACTTCATTGATATTGCTTTGTCACATACATCATAAATACTGCTATATACTGCATTGCACTCCAGAGTTCAGACTTAGTTTCTCTTTGTTGTAAAACTTTCTAACACTGTTCTTTCATTGGAATGCATACAGTCTATGATTGAATTAAGTCGTACCCAAGATGAAGAAGTAGGGGATGGAACGACATCTGTCATCATTCTTGGTGTGTTTCTGCATGATTTAATAGCAACTTTAGATTTTTGTTATATTATATACTGTTTGGAGGATGATCAGATCTTAGTTGATTTATTATGCATGATATTCTCTTTCACAATTTTCAATATCTTTTATTTTTGGGTGTAGCTGGTGAGATGCTTCATGTTGCGGATGCATTCATTGACAAAATTCACCCTTCAGTTATTTGCCGAGGTAACTTAATAGCTTTACTTTTAATCGGTGTTTCTCTCCTAAAATGTGTAGAATTGTTTATAAATTAATTAATGAATGCTACAATTTTGTAATCTGCAGCGTATACCAAAGCATTAGAAGATGCTATTGCTGTTCTTGACAAAATTGCAATGCCTATTGATGCTCAGGATCGTAAGTTTTATTGCTGGTTTAGTACCTTCTGTGTTAAAATTTTCTTCCTCCCAATAATAGGGGAAAAGTGTCACTTTGCTAACCTTGAGGGATTTGATCAAGTGAAGCAACATTGAATCTTGCATTTAACAAGTTGCAAATTTGACTCCATACATTTCCTTAGGATGAAGTCTAAATATAAATCCTCTGTAAGTGTGTAAGTGCACACTGAGCATGGAGGCTTTCTCCTGGGTACCATTTCTCCCCCCTAAATTCTTTTACCAAAAAAAGTTTATGGTGTACTGAACTTTTTCAATTCCATGCCCTAATTGTTTGTAGATGAAGAGCTTAAGTAGGTTTTCTACAATCTAAATAGTTTCGCAATAGGGATGTGGTTTTTTTAAAAGATTTCCACTGCCTTTTTGGAATTTAGGTTAGTGCAAAATCCCCTAGAATTGTAGTAACTGAGTAACATGCAGAAACAATACATGATTGCTCCATTTAATTACTTCTTCATGTATAATCTCATTGCTATGATGAATTAAACTGCAGGAGGTATAATGCTTGGGCTAGTAAAAAGCTGCATAGGTACCAAATTCACAGGTCAATTTGGGGATCTAATTGCTGTGAGTATCCCTCTTTCTCTTGTGCTAGGTTTCCTAATTGATATTGTTCTTTCTTTTATATAATTGTTAAGCTGTATGTTTATTCTGGCTTATGGTTGTTCTTAAAATCCTGCTACGACCCAAGTCCCAAAGTCAAGATGTGGTTCAGGTTCTAGATTATGCTGACAACATTCCAAAATGTGGCTTGTAACTCTAATCTAAGAGAAATTTGCACGGTGTACACTGCCAGCTACAGCGTGTGTGCCTGGTGCACACTGTCAGCCTCGTCGTGCGCTGGGTTCACGCTACCTGCCACGGCACGAGCCGGGTGCATGTTGTCAGCCATCGCGCACTTGGTGCACCCTGCCAGCCGCGACGCGCGTGCCTGGTGCATGCTGTTAGCCACATATGCAGAAGTTATTTATATATGGGGAAGCTATATAGGACAGTTCTGTAGCAGTTATTCAGTTGTGTTATAGTTATAGGAAAGGGTGTGGACAGTTTCTTTTATTTCAGGTGTTTTCTGTTGTGTTAGTCTCAGAACTGTTTCCTCAAAGGAAAGCCTTGGCTCTAAGGCTACTAGGATAGTTTATTTACTACATAAAATGAAGTGTGATGTTAGCTGTTATTGGTACATTTTTTTGGTAATTTGTTAAAAAGTGTGGTGTGGTTTTGATGAGTACAATTTGCTTGTTCGATATCTGTATGATTTGGCATCTAGACAAAGTTGTCTCGTCTTCAATAATTAGATGGACCTCTGGTATTAGGTGATTTGTCTATTATTAATTCTTAAACTTTAATTAGCTCTTGCTCTTAAGTTCTGCTGCTTTCCTCTTCAGTGAACAGGATTAAAACCTGATGCTACTTGAGTGTTCAAAATTAATTAGTTAATTTAATTAATATAGCCTTCTGCAATTACATATCATTTCTGGATCTGTTGAATTGTTATGTATCATATATTCTTCCTTGTTTACTTCAGGATTTAGCTATTGATGCTACAACAACAGTAGGTGTTGAGATTGGCCAAGGTTTGAGAGATGTGGATATAAAAAATTATATTAAAGTTGAGAAGGTCCCAGGTGGGCAGCTGGAGGATTCGAGAGTTCTCAAGGGAGTTATGATAAACAAAGATGTGGTTGCCCCAGGAAAAATGAAAAGAAAGATTGTTAACCCACGCATCATTCTTCTTGATTGTCCCCTTGAGTATAAAAAGGGTGAAAACCAAACAAATGCTGAACTGCTCAAAGAAGAAGACTGGAGTCTATTATTGAAGATGGAAGAAGAATATATTGAGGAGCTCTGCATGCAAATATTGAAGTTTAAACCAGACTTGGTAATCACAGAGAAGGGTCTTAGTGATTTGGCTTGCCATTATTTCAGCAAGCATGGAGTTAGTGCAATCAGGAGGCTGAGGAAAACTGATAATAATAGAATTGCCAAGGCATGTGGTGCAGTTATTGTGAACAGACCAGATGAATTGCAGGAGTCTGATGTTGGTACTGGTGCTGGATTGTTTGAGGTTAAGAAAATTGGAGATGAGTACTTTGCATTTATTGTTGATTGCAAAGACCCCAAGGCTTGTACCATACTATTAAGGGGTGCTAGTAAGGATCTCCTAAATGAAGTTGAAAGAAACCTACAGGTAAGCTGCTGACATATGCTAAGTATTTAGATTTGACCATCCTGCTTTCTGAAACTTGCTTTCTTGACAGGATGCCATGTCTGTTGCGAGGAACATAATAAAAAATCCAAAACTTGTTCCTGGAGGTGGTGCTACAGAGTTAACGGTGTCAGCTGCCTTGAAACAAAAGAGTTCGTCTATTGAGGGCATAGAGAAGGTGAGTGTAGTTTCTATGAACCAGCAGTGGTACTACTTTATTTGGTGGATTCTAGTTTGTCTGGGAAGCAGTTTACACTGGCTCTCACTACAGATTCTTGTTGATTGACAGTGGCCTTATGAAGCTGCTGCCATCGCATTTGAAGCTATACCACGAACTTTGGCCCAAAATTGTGGAGTAAATGTCATCCGGACCATGACTGCTCTACAAGGAAAAGTAAGAATAGTTTGCTATTACTTGTTCAATACAATCTTTTCTCTTCAGTCTGATGTTTAACATTGTGTTCTTGGAAATAATAGCATGCAAATGGAGAAAATGCATGGATTGGTATTGACGGAAATACTGGTAGTATTACTGACATGAAAGAGCGCAAGGTATTTCTTTTCGAACTTATCCTGTTATATATTCATATTGTAAATGATACCAAAAGCGGCTAATTGTTAGTTTGCCAACCTTAGTCACATTAGACTTAGGACTAACATTTCTGAGTTAGTCCCCGAAGAGGCGACACAGCGAAGAAAACCTATGTTTATTTCTTTTGTGAAGTAGTTGTGTAACATTTTTCATTACAGTAATAACATATAATAAAACAAGAATTATTCAAAAACGAAAAATTCAAAATACAAGGTCTAAAATATTTTCATAATATCAAAATAAAATAAATAAATATATGAATTCTTACATATGAAACAAATCATAATCCTAAAATTTGGGCTTCCCTAAAGAGAATATAATAGAGAACATAAATAATTGCAATGACATTTATTTGACTAACCAATGCTTAAAGAAAATATAATTAATAAAAACAAGTCTTTAATTAAGTCTTCTCGACCTTAACAACTTCTTTATGAGGTTTTGAAAACAACACTCTTAATGAGATAATAATCCTAGTGAATAATAAAACAAGTTCTGAAAGAGGTTTGCAAAATAGTGTTGTTCTTAGTCAGTGCGGAATTTGAAAAAATTCAACTTTGGTACCCTCATTTAAATAAAAATGTTTATGCTCATAAAAATATAATTCAAATCAAAATAATCTCTAAATAATAATTGATAAGAAATCCATTTTCTAGTTAATAGCCAATGCATACACATAAATTCACGACACAACATAATGATACTCATGATCATTTAATTCCACTCTTCAATTCCCAAAACCATGTTTTCATATCTTACAAAGATAGATTTGTAAAAGGTGTATGAGTGCTCATATTCCATACAATGGTGTCTCATCGCCTTTCCAATTCTTTTATGGAGATATCTAATCTATTTCCTAAAATATCTAAAATTTCATCCCAATAACAAATGGAGGTGTTTCAAGTTTTATCCTTATTTTAAATGTAGGTATCTCAAACAATTACCATAACGGAGACAATATAAATATAGATTTATAAAATCAAAATGTTATAAACCACAATTTTCACTTTCATACCATACTAATATCATAGTTTTATAAACATTAATCGAAGAACACAAAAGCGATAATATATTACAGGAATAATTAGTCATATATATGCACAAAGATAACGGAAGTCAAAATAAAATTAAGTGAATATATAATCTAAATTATCAATCATAATTCAATCTATGTAATGTCAATCCCTATAATTAATTAGCCACTGCCACACTATTTTTCCTCAGTTGTCAAGTTCTGTGATTTTATAAAGGAAAAATCTTGTCTGGAGTATTTATTCGTATGAAACTTTTTTTTTTGGATGTTAGAAGTTGTGTATCTTATTATATTCTTGCCTGTTGTCGAACCTCGGTTGTCTGAGAGTTACCCGTTTTATCCTTTAAAAGTATGTGTACTTGTGCTACCATCTTCAACATGTATGTCAGTAAGTGGACTTAATGTTTTGTTCTAATGCGATGTTAGATCTGGGATGCCTACAATGTGAAGGCACAAGCATTCAAGACTGCTATCGAAGCTGCTTGCATGCTTCTGAGGATTGATGATGTAGTGAGTGGAATCAAGAAGAAGCAAGCCTCTGGAGCGTCGGGTCCTTCAAAACCCAAGGTTGAGACTGAGGCAGATGCTGATAGTGAGCAAATCCTTCCCGACTGAGAATCTCGATTCAACTGACATTGCTTTTTGGTAGAGTTGATGATGTGCTAGGATCTTTATCTTCTTATCACTATTCTTGTAAGTTTTGGGTCCTTGATTGGGCTGTTGTTTTTTGTGCCTTGTTTTGTTTACAAGAGCAAATTGTGAACTTTGTTGATGTTAAAAGACTATATTAGCTGGCATATGCTGTATTTCTTGGTCCATTATTTTAGAGACTTTGTGCTAGTGTCAAACTGACCAGTTTCTCCATTTTTGTTGAGATGTTTCTGGTTTTTCATCCCAACTAATGCTTGAAATGTTTTTACATTTTAATATCCAAACACTCCCTTGAAACTAACTATATCTGGTAAACTATGTAGAATATGTATTTTGTTGCTAATAAAGGGTTCTATTAATGAAAATGTACCTACACAAAAGATGTAAAAGATGTAGTCTGCCAACATGACAATGTCATTGGAAGTTGGTGGCTGATTAGCTTCCCAGTTATTGACTAATTACCTCGTCTTTTGGAATAGATGAAGTATTTAGGAAATGATTGAGATGGGTATTTGATTTGCAAAACTTAAGTTTGACATAAAAAGAAACATTTACTGACTAGTGCTTGCGGAAGTACTAAAATATTTTACATTAGAGGGTTGAACGAACAATGGTGTGTGGTATGTCTGGAAAGTATTGAAGTTACAGAAATTAATTTGTGAATTTTGAACGAACAATGGTGTGGTTATTCTGGAAAGTACCAACATTATGATTAAGTTAACATAGTTCGATTCATGATAGATGAACTATATATGCTTAAAAACTAAAGCTATCTATGGTCTAAATATACAAAACAATATTACCACAAAATGCTCAATTCAGTACTGAATTTAGAATATCTAATTGGATATCTTAGGCCCCGTTGGGGGGTGGATTTTTTTTTCTAAGTTTGAAATTTATAAAAACAAAAATTAGTTTTAGTTTTAAATTTTTAAAATTTTAAAAACAATACTGTTTTTATTTCTAAATTTAAAATATTATTTTCAAATCTTAATCAAAACACTAGTTGAAGGTAGTGATTAAGACAACCATTGAAGGTGATGGTTGGTGATTAACGATCAAAGGTGGTAGTGCTCGGAGGTGGTGGTTAGTGATTGGTGGTTAGAGGTAGCGGTTGATGATCGATAGTTAGAAGTGACTTTCAATAATTGCTGGTCAAAGGTGGCAGTTATTGATTTGCTAGTTAGAGGTGGCAACTGGTGATTGACGGTTGGAGTAGCAGTCAGTGACCGTTGATCAAAGGTGATGACTAGTAACTATCGATCAGAGGTGATGACCGTGGGGTGGAGGCTGGTGACCGCTGGTCAGAAGTGACTACCAATAACTTTCGATCAAAGGTGGCAGCCGATAACTTCGGTCAGAGGTAGTGATCAATGATAACGAGTAACGTTCAATAATAAACTTAAACAAAAATATAAATTTGAAAATCAAATTTTATTGTTTTTGAAATTGAGTAAAAATTGTTTGAAAAATAAATAAAAAATCAAAACAAAACCATTTTTGTTAAACACATTTTTTTTTTATTTCGAAACAAAAAACTAGAAACTCAAAACCACTTTAAATATAACTTTAATTTTTTAAATGCTTCAATTGAATTTGTCGGGCACTATTAATATTTACCCGTTAAAAACTGTGTAAAACGGTTTTGTCAAATTTGTTTAAAACGGTTAAAACTGTCATTTTATTTATTATTTTAAAAATTATGTGTTTGTTTTACTTTGACTTTGTATCTCCAAAACCCTTATTTTCCAGAACTCTCTCCATCATGGACCCAGTTGCATCCACCTCTTCTTTCAACACCTGATCACACCAAAGCCCATATACGTTTCATCGTGAAATTGGAAAATTCATTTTGTACGTTTCGTTCTAGCTCCGGGTTCAGTGTCTTTAAGAGCTTTGGGTTAATGTTATTTTATTTCATACTTCACCAATCAGACTGATGAGTTTAAAACAAATGTTTTTTAATTTTTGAAATTAAGATAAATATAGTTAATATTTTTTATTCTTGGTTTAAAATATAAATTAGGAAATATATAAAATGATTTTATTTTTTAAGCTATCTTTAATTATATGGAAGTTATAAATCACTTTTTATTTCTTTAAATTTAATTTATTTTATTAAAATTTATTAATTTTAAAAATAATAATATAGTGACCGTTAAAATTGCTACTATTCATAGTGTTAGTAAAATTGGACAAAAAAATTCAAACTTGGAAGTATTTTCAAAATGAAGATACCTAATTAGATCTTTTAAAATTTGATTTGAACTACGGTATATGTTTTATTCATATTATATATCCTTATCTCATAAATTTATAATGAGTGACCTCAAAAGAAAGGAAATAGAAATTAAATACAAATGAAAAATAAAGATAAGAGAAAAATACTTCTACATAGTCAGTATAGAAAGTTTTATACTGAAATTTAATCATAACTTTTTACAAATGATAAATTTGATGACTTTACCAATTAATTTTTTAAAAGTCATAAATAAAAAGTTGTGATTAAATTTACTGTAAAACTCATTTACACGGTCAGTGCATAAGTGTTAAATTCTAAAGATAAAATCAAATAAAATAATTTTAAGATATTTTCTCTTAATATCTAAAATCATTTGTAACACTTTTCCTCGAGTTGGCAAAATAAAGAAGTTATAAAGGTTGATCTAGTGACAAAATTTACATGTGGGGAGAAAGAGGTTATGGGTTTGAATCACTTCACTAACAAAAAGTAACAAATTAACAACTAATATTTGGCTCATAAAAAAATTAGTAAATGAATATCAATCATTCCCAACTTGCTACAAGACCCTTAGTGAAGATATCTGTTAACTAGAATCTTGTTGGGACATAATTTGTAACCACCAAACCTTTGTCTATGTTATCTTTGATGAAATGTTTATTAATTTCAATATGTTTGGTCCTATAATGTTATAAAGAATTATGGGTAATGCTAAATGACTATTTGTTATCGCAGAACATCTCCATATTTCTACACTACAGTAGAGTACTCTATCTTGTTTATTGCTCTTTTAAGTAACCAAATTTTCACTAAGAAATGCACAATATCCAAAAGTAGACTTTCTATCACTAACAAAACTTACATAGTCAGAATAAGTATAAATCTTCACGGCCAATGTGTCATCCTTTTTTAACAATAACCATTTTTATTATGTTTGTTGTAAATCAATTTTCCTTCCAATCTTTGATATCGGACTTTGTCTATAAGAAAGTTTGCTTCACTTTCAATTTTATGATCTTGTTCAATCACATATTGAAAGATTCCTTTCTTGGAGTAGACAACCTCTATTCTGAGGAAGTAATTAAGCTTTTCTAGGCCTTTCATTTCTAATTAGGTTGCTAGTTTTTCCTTTAAGGTCATCTTCTTGGTATCATTATCTCTTAGAACAATCATATCATCCAGATAGACAAGAAGTATAGTGAGTTCACCCGTAGAGGAATCTTTTATGAATAAGGCCTTGGAGATTACTTAAGAAATGCATGACTTTTGTAAGTCTTCCAAACCACACTTTTGGAGATTGCTTCAGACCACATACATTGTCTTTATCACTTTGAGCTTCATATCCTAAAGGGATCTTCATGTATACTTCCTTTTTTCTAAAATACCATGCAGAAATGCATTCTTCACATCTAGTTGGTGTAAGTCTCAACCAAAGTGTGTTACTAATACGAGAACAACTCGTATTATATTCATCTTTGTCACTGGAGGTAATGTATTTACATAATCAATCCTATAGGTCTAAGTATAACCTTTTTCTACCAATCGTACTTTCTATAGTTCTATTGTTTCATTAGCTTTATGTTTGACTGTAAATATCCATTTGCATCTACTGCCCTTTTGTCTGTTACTTTATCAACAATTTTTCAAGTTGAGTTTTTTGCTAACGTGTTCATCTTCTCGTTCATGACCTATGTCTAGTGTTCACTTTGAATGACTTCCTAAACTGAGGTGAGAATCTGTGGCATCAATAGTAGCAATAGAACCTTGATGCCAAATCAAATTGTTAGTGCAAATACAATTGGAAATATAATATTTTACACACGACTTATTTTCTTTTCTCACTACAATTGGTAAATTCTCAATATTACTAACCTCCTCATTGTTATCATTGGGAAACTTTTCCTCCAGTTTAAACAATTATGTTTGTTGTAGAGCCATAGTGCGTTGCTCCTTCCTTTGATGTTTTATTCTAAAGAACTTATATTCTTCATCATCATCGTCGAATGATTCTATTATTTCATTTGTGTCTTCATCATGTAAGTCTTGGACATCTGGTTGAGAAGGAAAATATGAAGGTAGTGACAAGAAAGGTGACTCTTCTTCAAGGGTTCTCTCCCTTTGAACTTGTGATTGAAAAAAAAGAATTTTTCATGAAAAATGATATCCATGGTAACAAAGACACAACAACTTTGTGAGTGATAACATTTGTACCCCTTTTTTATTAGATGGATAGTCAATAAAGACATATTTTAGGGCTTTAGGATCGATTTTACTGTGGTTAGGATTATGAGAATAGACAAAAACAACACATCCAACAAAAACTCAAAAAGATAGACTAGCATTAAAGGAGACAAAGGAACGAAAGTAAAAAAGAACTCGATGGCACTAATACCATTTAAAACATGAATAGGTAACTTGTTAATGAGATAAGTTGCAGTTAGCATTGCTTCCCTCAGTATGTATTTGGAATAGACATTTGGAGAAGGTTTCTAGCAACCTCTAGGAGTGACGATTGTTTTCTTTTTGCAGCCCCATTATCTAACCTAATTGTTTTAATGTTTTTTTCCAAATTGATTTTAGACAAGACAAAAAAAAAATTGACAAACTTCAAATTTACTCTTCATGATGTATGTTCATGTGACACGAGTACAATTGTGAATAAAACTAACAAACCAATTTGAACCAGAGATAGATTTTAAGAAAAGAACTCAAACATAAAAATGAATTAATTCAAATGGAGAGCTACCTTTACTATTACTTACGAGTAATACGCAAGATAATATTTTGACAATTGACAAATATCACACTAGAATGACTCGATGGATTCTTTGGTAAACAAATGAGGAAACAAGGAATTTAGTAGGTTGAATGGAAGATGTCCAAGTCTTTTATGATGAAGCCATATTTGAGAGCATGCCCAAGTAGTTAATGTAGTTTGGTTACTAATGCGAATTGCATTATGCTAATTGGATTTCAAAAGGTACAAGTCACTTTGTTCTTTAGCAAGCAAAATCTTCTCCCCCATGGCAAGGTCCTAAAAGACACAGTGAGAAGAAAAAAAAAACGTTACTAAGCAATTCAAATCTTTAGTGACAAATATGAGACTATTGGCTATTTTTGGAACATGTAAAACATTTTTAAAACAACAGAAGAACATAATGTTATATTGCCAACTCCATTAAATGATACACTATCATCGTTCGCAACTGTAATGAGTTGTTCTTCAGTAGTTTTGGTATATGAACTAAAGCACTCTAGGAAAGGAGTCATGCGGTTTGTTGCCCTTAAATCAAGGATTCAAGTTTCTTGACACATTTCTTATAACATTAAAGAAAATCTTACCTTTCATTGATAAGGTACATGAGCTAGAAGACTTACTCACTAATTCAATCATTGTTTTAAGGCAATTAAGCTCATCTTTGTAAGCCTTTATATATGGGGCAATAAAATTCTTTTTTGAAGAAAAAGTAGAATTAAAGTTATCCTATATCTCTTTGAATAAGGAATGAAACATATAATTCCTACTTACTTTAGGAACCATGGAATAACACATCTAGGTCATAATTAGAAAATCTTCATTGTCCCAGATTGCAAATTTAGGATCATCTGGTTTATGTCTCCTCTCTCGATGTGGTCCAATCGTAATCGTCCTTTGAGAACCCTCCAAATATATTGGGTTCATTGCAAGTAATTCTGGCAATCAAACTAGTAAGGACCCACCACACTCAGAAGTTGCACGTCAACTATTGTGGGGTACCACAAATCTATCAACTAAGAGAGTGATTTTTTTTGCTCTATGAAAAACAGGGTTGCCTAGGACTACACCGCTCTTTGGAACAGACTTGTAAGGCTTTGGCAACCTTGTTTATGGTGGTTGTGGCGAGTGGATCTCATCGGAGCAAGATGTGTGAGTTTCACGCACCAATATAGCAACAAAAATCATGATGACACATGGCAACAACTTCAAGCATTTTGTTTGTCGAAGTGAGACACACCTTTCTGGTCTACCACTCATCTTAATAGTAACGAGACAAACAACCGAGATACAATGTTATTTTACTATTCATGCAGAAGTAAAATCGAGCCGCCCAAAATTAGAAACTTTAATACCAACTTACACTACACCAAGAAACAAAAATAATTTTGTATATATTTTATTCATATTAATTACATTCTTATTTCATAAAATTATAATGATTGAACTCATTAAAAAAATAAAAACTAAATAAATACAAATAAAAAAAATATAAAATCAAATAAAATAATCTTAAGATATTTTCTCTTAATATTTATAAATTATAGTTCAAGTTTCCAAACCTCAAATGGTTTTCTATTAAAAATATGAATGCATATATTATTTGAATTTCAACAACTAAGTTGCATTAAAATTAAAGCTAAACAATGATATAGTATCAATTTTTATGTTATTGAAAAATTCAGAAAGTGATTATTTTTTAAAAATAGGGGTTAAAAATGTAAGTTTACTTCAAAGTATTTAGAAAGATTTGACAACAAAATTCGGGTGATTCAAATTAACTAAGCTATTATTTATGTGTCAGCAGTGGCTGGATCGCAAGCTAACCCCAACATGCATTTAATTTATAGGTCACAGAATCAATATATAATATTACAGGATATCACAATTAAGGCTGCGTCCGACATGATGGGTATATTTATGTCCACATTACAAAAGACAATAACTATAACCAAAACTTAACTTAAGATCTTAACATTGGGCAGTGCAATATTTTGCACAAAACACTATGATTTATGACCACAGTTCACACATAGGTATCAATGAGGGATTTCCTCATCTCATCCACAATGGCACTAGGCTGTGCTTCTCTCAGCTTGAACACACTCTCAATTACGGATAGCTCTGTGGCTGTGGTGTCTGAACCACAAAATGCTGTCCAATCATTAACTGTCATTCCAGCTGCTATTACTTCACTACCCCGGTTCACTGTCCCAGCCACCAAAG
Source organism: Psophocarpus tetragonolobus (assembly GCA_037954015.1). Lineage (NCBI taxonomy): Eukaryota > Viridiplantae > Streptophyta > Magnoliopsida > Fabales > Fabaceae > Psophocarpus > Psophocarpus tetragonolobus. The sequence continues at coordinate 5,691,658 of CM075696.1, forward strand.
GAACCTGAAGAAGCGTAGAAAGTTCATCCAAGTCTTCTATGGAAGTATGAGGGTGAACCTGCATATAGTGTATGGTCAAAAGACATATCTAGATTATGAATTTCAAATAGATAATATATAATTTATTTTACTCACCAAACCACCTCTATTGGAGAAGGCACAGTAACTACCAACAAGAATATTACCAGCAATGGTCTGCCTGAAAACTTCAACTCCAAGCACATCAGCAATCATCTCTTCAGTCTCCTGAACAAAAATTTAACATTGAATACTAGAACTAGTAAAGATTTATATATAAAATTCAAATATAAATGCAGATATGATGGATAAAAGAGATTGAAGAGCCAATTGGATTATTTTAAATCGTAAGAGCAGTGTGTTAATATTGAGACCTATTCGGGGATTTAGCTTCATATGCATACCAATAAGAGAACACATTTGGCAGACATTTTATATAGTATAATATTTAAAGTTTTAAACAGGGATTTGTGGATTAACAAAAGCCAAAATTAGGTGATCAAATTTCTTGGGCTATGATACTGCTAAATTCTGCTTGTTATTTCCAAGAAATTACAGTTTTGAGACTTTTGAGTTGCAAAAATTTAAGGTGATCAGATTCAGAAAGACTAGCAACATACACGTCATAATCTGTCCATTTATTTATTCAACATCCATGCCTAAAATGAAAATATAAGTCACTCTAAATCAATTTATCAATTTATAATCCTAAACATGAATAAACAATCACTGACAAAAAGAATCAGTAGTCCACAATAAGACAATACCTTATCTAGATCAGTGTGTGTGAGGGCCACATGGTCATTACATGCTATACAATTTCCCAAAGCAGATAACCTTTCATCTATTCGCTGAACAACAACTTGATCGGGCAGACTGTTTCTCAAATGTTGAAGTTCTGTAGCAATAATGACGGCAATAAGATCAAGAAACATATGTCAATATATCATAACTAGTGTGGAATTATATACCATAGAGAATGTAGCATAAGATACACACAAAAAAAAACTCAATGAAAATCCCATCCTCGGGCCTCAATATAGAGAATTTGTACAAATGAAAACAAATAAGAGATATTAAACAAAACCCAGCAAAAAATGAGAAAAAAAGTGCTGAAAGGCATATAGACTAAAATGCTGATATATATGAGATGCTAGCAAACAAATTAACAGCTTTCAGTATCAATAAGATATCATCTAATTGCATAACAAGACAACCATCAAACATTCTACGTCCATAATTTGGTAACTAAACTAGTAGTTTGTTTGTTAATTTCTATTACCATTATACACAAATGAATGTGCTAATAGCAAAACAACAACCAGAACATCAGTCAAATGTTCAATAACCGCTTGATATATTTTATTCACAACGTCAATAGGGCTAATTTTTGTTTAGTTAGAAAGGGAGTTACAAAGTCATTCTAGCAGCCCAACTCAATTATATTAAAATAGCATCATAAAGAACTAAGAATCAAAAGAAATATAACTAAAATAGGAATCACCTTGGTCAGTGGTGGTATGGGGCAAGAGAAGCCCATTCTTGTTTCCTGAAACCAATGGAAAGGTAAATTAAGTAAGTCCAATAAAAGGCAATAAAATAGAAAGAAGAAACAAATGTAGTTTCTTTGTTATTTAAAATAAGAAATAATTAAATATATATGATGAAGCTATCTCAACTGTGATATGGACTAATACTCCTTAAGAAACCAAGAGAACAAATGAGAACAACAAAAACTTTACCAGCACAAAGACGACCAATAATACGAGTTCCGCCAATGGATGTCTTGACCACAGGGATAACATCCGCTAACTCAGCTTCAAATACACTGGATCAAGCAGCATATAAATTTACTCATTCATGTATAGAACTACCATCACAATTTCAAACCATTTGAAACGAAATACATATGTAATAACATGAATCCATCGGAGAATATATTTCACTAGTACAAAATGAATGAAAACCTGTAGAAGCTTTCAGAACCTCCAATGGCAACCAAACAGTAGGCATTGGTTAGTTTAGAGAAGACTCCAACTTCACAATTATTTTCAAACTGAAGTCCTGCAGGAAATCCAAGTCATTCATTATATTAATTTAAAATGTAAAAAAGCTTTCCACCAAAGAAGACCACAAAGTAATAGAAACATTAAATAACATAAATGAGAAAACATGGTTAAAGTACAGATCAAACATAAATGTTTCACTTACTAGTTGCCATGATTGAGAACAAGAAATCTTTGCCCAAGTAATCAAATTGAAGATCTACAGCATTAGAATTCTAATTCTAATCAGAAAAACAGATAAAGGTCCCATGTTTCATATGAAAATAAATTTAAGCAATATAATCTCAAATAAAGGTCCCTCGGACAGTATAAGATAACAAAATCACAAATGATGTAACAGGAATTGATGTTTACCAAACTGGAATTAAAACAAACAAACAAAAATTAATGACTCTCCACTAGAAACTTGTTCATTCAAATGTCACTTAAAATTTTGTTTATTCTCCACTGCTTCTCTAACATCTGGTAGACATAATAATAAACGCAGCAAAACAAAAACAGTAGATGATGTTTTAAGTTTAGTACAGTTTTAACATTTAACATCCCAAAAATCAAGTGAAAAGTAGTACATTCTTTATTCCTTTTAAAAAAATACACTCAGTTCTTGTTCCTCTGTTTGAATTTTTTAAATAAACAATTTTTTAAAGAAAAACTTATGAAAATTCCAGTTTTTATTTATCCATTAAAACGTAAATTGTCGCAAACATGCAGATAGATTATCCGATCATTGTTACTTAAAATATGAAAAAGGATTAATGTATTCGTGTATGCAAGCTTCATGTCTGCAATTTCAGCTCAGCAACGCAATCAAATACAACTCAGTAAAGCGGAAGAAGAATAGAAACACAATAAAGTAACAAATTTACATTAAATGAGAACCCCAAATTCCCAAAAAATCTATAATCTAATTTGTGAAGGGAGAGTTGGAGATGCAATCATGAAGAGAAGAATACCTGTGGCGGCGTTTAGGGACGAAAGGCACGGCGGAGATAACGGCGGCGCAGGATGAGAGGTTGCCGGAGCTGAAAACAAGGACTGAAGAGAGGGAAAGAGAGACGGGGATAGAAATTAGGGTATTGTCTTTTGTACTTCTCTATACCGTGACCTGCACGTTTTTCTTTTTAATTTAATTGAAATTAATATCTATAAAATAATAAAAATTTAGTTTAAGAAATCATGTAATTTTAAACAACTAAATATTTATTTTTATATATTAAAATTATTTTAAAAGAACAAATATATTTAAATCTAAAATTTATTATATTATAATTAAAATCTATAATAAATAAAGAATCAAATATATAAATTAAGTATATAAAATAAATTTAAATTAGAGAAATGTTAACGTTATAAGCATGGATATATACATTTTATTTTTAGTTTGACTCTCCTCGTCCCAATCTTAGAAAATGCAGAATGGGGACAAAGGTAGTGTAAAAGAAACAATTTTGAAATTTTAATTTTCATCCTCGTCCTCGTCATGTATCTTTGGGTTCAAGTATATCTGCAGATAATTCGTTATATTATCTTTTATAATTTAAATTTATTTATTTATTATTAAATAAATTATATATCAAGTTATTAATTATATTTTAATTTTAAAAGTATATCACTACTCACAATACATATTTTACAACAGTGTGGTCTCGACCATAATTAAAGTTGTCAAAATGGGTTAGACTTGTCGAGCCGACCTGTAGGCCTACAAAATAAACTAATTGGACTCTAAAAAAGAAGGTCCAAATATAAATTATCCTTTTTTGTCTAGCCCGTTTGGCCCAACTGTGTAAATTGACTCGACAAGCCATGGGCTGCCTAAATAAAAATATAAATATATAAATTTTAAAAATATATTAATATATTATATATCGTTAAAAAATAAAATAAACAAAAATTATACTTAAGGAATATAAGCCCAAATTGGACGTGGCTCGCAAATTGATTATGTTTACAATCTAGCCAATGTTTCTTGGTTAATTGTATTATTTAATTATCATTATATATTATTATATGATGTTTACTATTTAGGTGTTTAATTGTTATGATTATTTTTATGTAATCATGATGGGTAATGAATGTTACATTTATGTATTATGTTTAATTTGTTATTATGAAAAAGTGATATGAATTATTTTACTTTGTTTTTAAATTTTCAATTCATTTTTTAGTAATATTACAAAGTTTAAAGTTTGAAATTTTTTTAAAAAATCCATTTTGGCTTGGTTGCCCCGTTAAGGGGTCAGATTGAACTTAGAAAATGGTAGTTCGAATAAAATATAGGTTGGGTCAATCCAACCCATTTTATTTTATGAGTCTAATGGGTCAATGATGAGTAAATTTTCTACTCTACTCACATCAAGTGCATTGGTCTATGTAATATTATGATAAATGTATCGAGTCGATCTCATAGAGACTAGATTGATACTTTGAGAAATCTAATAATAATTGCTCGCAAATAATAGGAAATTAATTTGAAACTATTTTATATTGACTAAAAGTAAAGTGCATAAAAATAAATTAAGATAAATATAATGAAAAGCTTGGTAGGGTTTTGATTTCACTTTGTCATCTCTCTAATGCATAAATACTCTATCAAATCATCGTTCATCTCATGTTCCTATTACTCATAAAATTACTCTTTCTTGATTACTCAAGACTAAAAGACTAGGTTTGTTGGACTTTAGACCATGAATCCCTTACACAATCTAAATCTAAAGTCAAATAACTCGTATTAAGAAAAGGAGCTCAAGATATTCAATGAGTTTTATTCTCTCCTATAATTAAACTCCATTGGGAACTCTTCTCATTCAATAAGTAAAATCTCTCTCCTGAGTTCATTCAACAAACGAAATTCACAAAATATATATAAATAAAATGCAAGGTAAAGAAAAACTCCAACAATGAATAATAAACTTAGATTACTAGATCAAAATATACAATAGAGTTCGGGACAAAGTTACATCAAAGTTTTAACCAAAAGAATCTAGCCTTTCATGGATGTAGAGAACATGATTGATGGCATGGGGTTACAAAATGGGATGTAAATGGAGGTAGAATAGTGGCTGGAGATGGTGGAACCCTAGGTCTAGCCGCTTCTCTCCTCTTCCTCCCCGAAATGCAACTTTTTTCTTTTTAAATGGGGCTCTTTCGCGCACCAGTGCTAGGCAGCCACTTTGTAAGCGTTGAACGTCAAGAAGCAAAAAATAACCTCTCTCGAGTTTATGGGCATTGAGCGGCTATTAAGTGGGCGTTGGGCAACCATTAAGTGGGCGTTGGGCACTGATTCCAGACTTCACTTATTCCAACACTTCTAGCCTCTTTCAAAAAATTGGCTCAAATAATGGAAAACAAGAAAATAGAAGTAAAATATGCACAAAAGTAAATATGTAATAAGTTTTCTTAAATATTAATTTTTTGTATAAAAATAAGGAAAAGAAGGTTTTAAATCGGTTGGAATAAGGATCATTGCTCTATTTTACCTGTATAAAAATAGGTAATTTAGACAGTTATCAAACTCCCTCAAACTTAAAGTTTTGTTTGTCCTTAAGCAAAAAGACACTTTAGTGGACTTAACGAACAATAACATGATATGCTATTACAACAAATCACAGAATGAAATAGAAACAAAATGCATTGTGACAAAATAAACAGATGCAACAATACACAGTCTAGAACCCAAAATCTTCCCTTCAGCAGTATCCACAATCATGATATGCTCAGGAGAAAAATAACAATCCAACTATGGCGCCCACAAGAGTAAAAAGAGGTTTATCATGCACTAATCAACTCAAAAGACAAGCTATATAGATCGTAAAATTTGAGCAACCTCACTGTAAAGTGTTTCACTCCACACAATTGTTTGGGATGTAAAAATTAATACTCATGTTATACAATGCACCCACATAAGTCAACTTTGTTGTTCATTTCAACACAATAAAAAACAAAGCATGCACAATTGAAATCACAAAGACTTTATTAAGCTTGTAACTTGGTCAAGCTAGAAAGAAAATTGGTTTTTTTTTTGGGAAAACAAATGGAAGGGTTGAAATAGTATATAATGAGACCAATTCATCCCTTTTACAAAATATTCCCAAACCCCCAAAAATTCTTACTAGCAACATTGATTCAAATAAATTTCCAATATGCACCAATCATTGACCAAGTTTTTTATTATTCAAACTTTCTATATGGCAACCACAAGCAAACATTGCATAAAAAATAACACATCAGCATTTTAATCACCAATAAAGGGAAAATAGTGAATTTAAATGCAATGCACATGCTAACAAAACAATGTCCACTAAAGCTACCCAGCATGTAAATTTGTGCAATCTACTAAACAACAATGCAAATGCAATGAAATGTTAAGAAAAATTTACAAACAGGGTGTTTTAGATTTCATTTAAGCTTCGAAGAACCCCTCCCCCTCTCATGGAAGTAAGTATAGTCTCCAGTTCCTAAAGACTGAGTCATGGAGGATGTTCCTGCAAAAGAGATTTAGAACACCAACAACACACATAGTTAAAAAAAATTAAAATTACAAAAACTAAAATATGAATGGATGCATGAAAACACAAAACAGAGAGTTGGAATAGTGGTCTTTGTGAGTCAGCACCTAGTAGTCAAGGAACTACCACTGGGTACCCCCCGACAGAGACAAAAAACCATGAATATGCAGAACATGAACGAGCATTCAGCACCCACACAACGAGCGTTCATCGCTTGTGTAAAAAAATGCATATTTGGGATGAACGCCCAACAATCACAGAATAGGCGTTGGGCGTTCATATATGAATATGCAAATCTGTAAAACATGACAGATCACAGATTCTGGTTTAAAAAATAGAATTCTTCCTTCAAACTTACAACATACACCTAAAAGGAATTTTACAGAGAATTTGGCACAATTAACAACAAAACTACAAAAATTATGACTAAACAAACTTGTTTACACATCCAATTCACAAAATTAACAAATTATGCAATTGAAATCTAAAAACAAAATGATGCACAAATGTGCCTGAAACACAACTCATATACTCAAAACAGACTATATGCATGTAATGATCAAACTAACAACACAATCATGACATGAGACACCAAACAAACTTGTACACATCCTTAAACTCACAAATTAAACATTGAAAATGAAAAATTAATGAATATGCAATTTCACAAGACAAAAATTAGCAAATTTGCTTAATACACAACTCACATACCCAAAACACAAGCTAAAGACAACTTTTCACAACTAACACCACAATTAACCTATTTATCACTAAACATACCTGCTCACATGTTCATATTAACAAAAACAACACTCAAACTCACAAACCAAACATGTGACAAATTCAACACTTAAAACACTAAAACTACCTACAATTGCACAAATGAGATACCACAACTACACAAAGACACATAACACAACTAAAATTACTACACATGCACATTGACACTAGAAATTGACATAAGACAGATGAAACTTAAAATCAATATACTTAACTAACAACACACTTACATGACTCAAACATAATCAACTAACTAAAAACACAATGCACTAAACTACATCACTAAACTAAACATCAAAGCAACAAGTAAAATAACTATTATAGACTAACAACAACTTATACTAACTATACTAACAAAGCATTAATAAACACAACTCAAAACCAAAAGCAAAAACATAACTCTCTATACTGCTACTTAAAGCACAAGCATACACAATTCACCTAAACAATAAGACAAACACAAATCACTAAAACTAGATAAAAGTAAAAATAAGAGAACGGATAAAAAATTGGGTTGCCTACTTGCCTCTCAATGAGTGCTTATTTAAAGTGATGAGCTTGACGATCCACATGTCCTTAGTGGACATCAAAAAAACTAGTGGTGGTCTACTTGTCAACCACTATCCCATAATATGCCTTCAGTAGATGTTTGCAGAGTTGGGGAGTTATACTGAGCTGAATTCTTTTCTCTTCGTGAAGCTCTCATTTCTTCTTCCTCTTGATGGCTGTGAGGTCAAACTTTCTTTTCTTCTTGCCTTTTTTTCCCACCATGCTTCTTTTGTTTGCTTCTTGATTGTTCTGGCATGTTGGGGCTCTTCTTCTACTTTTCCTCCCCCTCATCACCATCCTCCACAAAAGATGAAATAGGAGTTGGGCAACCTTTAGTGGTGTGTCCACTACCAAATGAGTTCACTAGGCAACACACTTTTTCACTGACTGCATGACTAAACATTTTGAAAATGATTTTGTCGATTTGCACTCTTGACTTGAATATGCTTTCATCCATGTCAATCATAACTTGTGTGGCCTTCATGAAGGGTTTACCAAGAATAAATGGGACTTCAACATCATCATCATTGTCCATTATAATGAACTCCATCGGAAAAAAAAATGTATCCACTTCCACTAGCACATTTTCGACTATTCCAAAGGGCTTCTTGATGGTGTGGTTTTCTAGTTAGAGAGACATCTTGGTAGGCCTTACTTCCACATCCCCAATTATTCTGAGCATTAAGAGAGACATGATGTTGATGCTAAATCCTAAATTTATTAATGTCTTCTTAACATGAAACTTTCTAACTGCGTAAGAGATGTTGAAGCTTACCAAATCTATACTTTTGGTGGAAGCCACTTTTGCATGATGACATTACATTTGCCATCAACCTCAATCACTTATTCCTCAGTGTACTTACACTTCTTTTTCATGATTTCTCTCATGAATTTTGAGAAGAAAGGCATTTGTTATAGAGCTTTAGAGAGGGACAAATTTATCTCCAATTACTTGAAGATATCAAGGAACCTATCTAAATGCATTTCAGTATCCTTCCTGGATGGAGTAAGTGGGTATGGCAGCTCCTTGGGTGTTACGGATTCAAACTTCTTCTTCCTTTCTTCCTTATCCACCTGGTGCCTACACCTCCCTTTTGTCCCTCACTTCCTCCTTTTCACCCTCACTCAATTTCCCTTTTTTCTCTCATTCATTCTCTTTTTCCTTCTTCTCTTTAACTTTTTCCTTTTCACTCAAACCCAACCCACTTGATTTTTCACTCTTAGACTTCTTTTTCTCCACTTCCTCTAAACATTTCCTATCTTCCAATGTTGCCCCACTTCTAGTAATTATGCCATTGCAATGCTCATTGGGATTAGTTTGCACCTGAGCAAAGGAAGATCCATTTTTTAACTTAGCTGTCTAATTTGCTAGTTGTCCAATTTGCGTTTGTAAATTCTTGAAATTTGCATCATTTTGCTTTTGCCCAGATTGAGAATCTTCCATGTAAATTTTGAACATTGCTTCAAAACTAGAAAATTGGGTTTGATGAGTTTGCTCTGCTTGAGTTGGTTAGTGGAGGGATTGGTATTGATTGTGCCCCTAGAATCTTGATTGGAAGTGATGTTGTTGCTGGAATGGAGGTCTATGTGATGGGTTGGCGAAATTATTATTGTTCCTCTAATTTGGATTAAAGGAATTTGATGAAGGATTGTTGCCCTAGAAATTTGGTCGACCTTGATTGCCATATAATTTGCCTCCCTATAAGAGCTACTTTGCACCAGGCATTGACCAGTGAGATGGCCTCTTCCACAAAGTTCACAACATTCAACATTTTGAACTTGAAATACAGGTTTATTCCCTTGAAGGAGATTTGAGTTGAGGATTTTGAAGTTGCTAAGGGATGGGAGTTATCTGCTTTGTAAGGTGTTCTATTTGTTGAGCTAACTTGTGGTTTTAAGATAAAACAAAATCCTGTTGATTTAACTCAAAAACACATTTTCTCTGACATGGTGTCATTTCATATTGAGCTTATGCATCTATGGCTGGCATATTCTCTATTATCCTTCTGGCTTGCTCAAAAGTTTTATAAAAAATAGTGTCTTAGTTGAGGCACTCAATATAAGCTTGGTCTGAAGGGCTAATCTAGATATAAAGATGATAAGTCAAGTCCCTTTATCAAAACTGTGAGTTGGACTTCTTGAGCAATAACTTGTACTTATCTCATGCTTCACAAAGTGGCTCATTAGCTCTTTTCCTGAAGCTGGATAATTCAATCTTCTTCTGATTCATTTTGGATGGAGGAAAGAACTTGGTGATGAATATGTCCAACAACTCCTCCCATGTCATCTAAGCATTGTAGTGGAATGACTGAAACTACTCCTTTGTTTTCCTTACCAGAGAGAAAGGAAAAAGGATCAATCTTATGACATCATCATTCACATTTTGGATTCTCATTGTATTGCAAATGTATACAAAGGTGTTGAGGTGAATGTATAGGTCTTCATGAGATAGCTTGGTGAATTGGTTATTATGGACCAAGTTTATGAGTGCAGGCTTTACTTCAAGATTCCTTGCCTTAGTGGGAGGCCTGACAATATTGTTAATTTGCCTTGGTCCAGAGTATGCATTGTAATCTCCCAGAGTGCGGGCTATGGATTCAAATAAAGGGGATTCAGGACTTGTTGTCTCTATACTAACTAGTTTCTCAAGAAGTTTCCTTCTCCTTGTTGAGCTATTGTTGCTTTTAGTTATTCCTTCAATTTTCAGATCAAATAGCAATTGATCAACCTGGAGTTTGCCACGCATAAACAAAAACAAGGAAGCTAGATTAGCAGGTTAGCACCAGACAAAAGAATAAATATAAAAAATACTAAATAAATAATTAAAAGAATAAATAAATATAGACAAGCAAAAATTAATAAAATTCTAAAGTATCAAATGTTAGTCTTCAGCAACGACGCCAAATACTTGATGAACAAATTTTCTACTTTACTCTTTGCAAGCATCGGTTGTATGTAGTATTTCGATAAATGTATCAGATCGATCCCACAGGAACTAGATTGATACATTGAAAAATTCAATAATAATTGCTCACAAATAATAGGAAATTAATTTGAAACTATTCTATATGACTAAAGGTAAAGCGCATAAAAATAAACTAAGATAAATATAATGAGAAGTTTGGTAAGGTTTTGATTTCACTTTGTCATCCCTCTAATGCATAAATATTCTGTAAAATCATTGTTTATCACTCACATTCCTATCATTCATGAAAATACTCTTTCTCTTATTCCTCAAAAGTAAGAGACTAAAATATTTAGGCTTTAAACCATGGATCTCTCACATAATCTAAAGTCAAATAACTCGCATTAAGAAAAGAAGTTCAAGATAGCTAATGGGTTTTACTATCTCTCGATAAATAAACCCCATTGAAAGCTCTTTTCATTTTGCAAGCAAAATCCCTCTCCAAGTTCATTCAACAAACAAAATCCACAAAAAATATATAAATCAAATGCAAGGTAAGGAAAATATCTAACAATGAATGATAAACTTAGATTAATAGAGTAAAATATACAACAACATTCAGGACAAAGTTATATCAAAACTCTAACCAAAAGAATCTAGCCTTCCATTGATGTGGAAAGCATGATTGATGACATGGTGTTACAAAATGGAATGTAAATAGATGTAGAATAATGGCTGGAGATGGTGGAACCCTGAGTTTGGTTGTTTCTCTCCTCTTCCTCCTTGAAACACAACTTTTTCTTTTTAAATGTGGCTCTTTCATGCACTGGCATTGGGTTGCCACTTTGTGAGTGTTGGGCGCTAAGAAGCAAAAAATAACCCCTCTCAAGTTTATGGGCGCTGAGCAGCCACTCCTTGGCCCTGGCTCCAAACTTCACTTCTTCCAACATTTCTTCTAGCCTCCTTCAAAAACCTAACTCAAATAATGGAAAACAAGAAAATAGAAGTAAAATGTGCACAAAAGTAAATTTGTACTAAGTTTTCTTAGATATTAAATTTTTGTATAAGAAAGGAGGAAAACAAGGTTTTAAATCATTTGGAATGAGGATAACTGCTCTATATTACCTGTATAAAAATAGGTAATTTTAGTAGTTATCAATCGGGTTGAGCCGACGCATCCATTTTGACAGCTCTAGCCACCCTAATATAGTTCTTGCACAATCATGTTTTAATGACTCACAAGGGTGTAAATTTTTACACAAACAAGGGATTATAAATTATAAATAAATGTATGAAATTTTATTTAACGTAGAAGTGAGGCTAAGGTGAAGGTTGAGGTTGCGACCGAGACCAACAAACTCATCCTGGCCCTCAATTTTCTTACTCGGAGAAAACTCGACCCTAACCCTGTCAAAGGCTATGCAGGGACTGGTTAGCACCCATTAGTGCGAGTGTGATTACCATCCCTATTAGGACCTACACCAAAATATTTAGAACATAAAAATCAAGATTTCTTGTACCGAAGGAACCCCTATCCCAAGCATACCCCAAGCCAAACCTACCTCAAGTCGGACTTACCCTAAGCTAGATCTACCCCCAGAATAAATCGTAACTCAAAATCAGGTCTATTCCATGCATAACCCAACCTATTGGCCAAGGTGGAGCTCATTGCAAGAAAAGTCTGAATTAACCCTAATGAGTAAAAGATAAACCCTAATTATCTTTTACAATATACAAATAAAGATTGGTCCAAATCATCATTTATAGGCCCAAGCCCAAAAGAGGTAAAAACACTATAAATAATGAAGCACATGTACATGTTTGGGCACTCAATTATTATATTACTTTCCTGTTGACACAATGTATTTTCCAGTGCATTGATCAATTCTCCTCTAACTTGAGTGTTAGAGTGTTTTTTTGGGTATCACACCTGTACTGGCTTGGAGGAAATTGTTGGGTTGGAAGCTAGGAGTGACAAGGAGGAATACTTATCCAATGTGTGCATGAACATTTGTTATCTTGATTTTTTATTTTTTTGTGAGAATTGAAATACTCTACCTAAACAAGAAAATTAAAATTCAATGAATTTGAATTAACTTATCTAAACAAAGCATTCGAAAAATGAATTCATTTAAATTGAAAGCATTTCTAATCTATTTCAAATTTCTTGTATTTGTAAAATTCTAATGTTAAATGAAGGAACAATACAAATGTTCTAAATACTTGGAAGCACATCCAATTATTTGGAATATATAATAGAACATAATTATGGAAGTTGATGTTTGACACACAAGAGGAGAACCCAAGCAAGATAATGTAGAGACACAACAATACAACACAAGAAAAGATAAATTTTCTGGTTTAAAAATTGAATAAGTATTTTTTTTATGTTTTATGAGAATGGGAGTGTGAATAGAAAAAAAGTTTGCTAAAAGATACTGGCCAAACCAACAAGTCAGGTCAAATTGTGATGCCCATTTAACAACTCTAGTTAGCATAGTTTATGTCAAGCTCCCTTGCACAATTTTAGGTTACAAACTCGTCAAGTAATTAGAATTGATCTTCACCACCAAACTGTAGTAAAAAAAATAATGCAACAAATGTCTTAACTAAGTCTACAAAATTGTTATTCAAATGTCTCTTACCCATATTTGGTTCTAAGGATGGAAGTAGAGGAAAGGGCATAAGAATGAGTTTGATAGAGGAGAATGGGTGAGAATTAAATTAAAATTTAATGGGATTCATATGTTTTTTATATTTATATTATTTCTTTTCCTATAATTATTATTTTTATTATTAATATTATTTAAATCTCAAATTTAAAGACAATATTAAAATCAAACTTTCTAACCATGTGTTGTTCTAAAAATTGTATCATCAGTATAACAAAATAATTTATTAACTCTAAAAATTGACTTTAGTATTGGAGGACAACAAAGTGAAGTATTATTAATATCAATAAATTGATGAGTAATACAATTAGGGAGGCTACTAATACCATAATATAGACAACTACACTTTTATTGGTTGTCTTGATTTGGCTTTTGCTATGACAAACTTTACTTAGATTTGGGGATCTAGCTATCCAAAAGAGTTGTACACTAAAAAATAATAGTCATGTTCTTTGTTATGAGTTTGCTAGCTAGAAATTCTATGCACAACATGAAGATAAAGACTATTTTTCATACCAACCTGCCATCTCAAGTGGCGGGTTCCTTGCTTTTTTGGTGCAAACCTCTATTCTGAATGGTGGATTGCATTCTCTCTCTCCAAACCTCCATTTAGAATGACAGCTTGGTTACTTTTGGCTTACGGCTCAGAAATTCCTCACGTTTTGCAATAAGAATCTGCAACCTACCATTTTGAATGGCGGGTGTGGTACTCTGCCCCCTAAATAAAGACATGTTTGTAACTAGGGGAACCATTCATTCTAAATGGCGGGTTGGAGAGGTTTTTCACTGAAAATGATGATCGTTCCTACATCCATGGGGAGGTGACAATTCATTCAAACTCTCCATCTTAAGTGACGGGTTAGGGTTGCATGCCTGCCCCTCCCAACTGCTAAACCTGTATAAAATAGGGGAATAAATATTTGAAAAAACACATAACATTGCGTGAAGAAGCTTGTTGAAGATTGGGTGAAGAAGCTGTGAAGAGAAGAAAAGCAAAAAAAATTTGTAAGTTGTTATAATTTGGATTTATGTTGTTTTATCTGATGTTTTTTTGTAGTTATAGTGGAATTTTCTTTTGTGTTGTTTTATAGTATCTATTTTTTAGTTAGGGTGGGAGAATTGTATTTGGAGTCTTGTTTTTAAACTAATTTTAAAATATTTAACTTTATAATATATAAAATTATTTGCCTCATAAAAAGTTATGCACTTAATTGATAATGTGGAATTTTTAAATTAACCTAAAACATTCCTATACAAATTAATTGATAAAAATGCGTCATATGCCTGGTAATATTATTTATTCATTGATTTCAACTAGAGGATTAGATACGCCATTATATTATTGGTAACGTATGATTAATGTTAAATTTATAATTTAATCTTTAAAAAAGCATAAGATAAAGATTAATTGGCATTGAGATATTATTATATTCAAAGCTATAAAAATATTTTAATGACATTGTTTTAAACATAATAATTTTGTCTCTTAGAATTTTTTTTATGTCATAGTAAAATATTTTTATATTAAACATTAATTTAAAAATGATGGTTTTTAAATGAATACTTATTAACATTATATATCACAGAGTGCAAATATTATAACACTATGTTACGTTTAAAATGGATAATTATAATTTTAAATATAAATAATTGTGAAAAGATTGAATATTGTATTTTTTTTTAATTTCCACTTCATTGTGACATTAATTGCTACGTTATACTTTATTTTTCACAATATACATTAAGTACATTAATTTTTTTCCTTCCATTAACTTCCTTGTCACAATATAAATTAATTTTTCAAGCACTGAAATAAGAAAAAACTAATTAATGGTATAGAAATTCAGATCAGTGGTTAAATACGTAAAGATTGATTAGTTTACAACTGCAACACCATGCATGGGGTCAAATACTAATAAATTATTATTATTATTATTCATTTAATATATTTGAACTCGAAATTAATGTAATTACATATAATTGCTCCTCCCATTTTTTCAAAATATACATTATATTTTAATTTTCGCAATATACATTAATTACATTAACCGTGAACTATTCAAAATATTATCAATACATGTTGTTTAAAATTGATAGTTTTCCGAACGAAAGATTAATATATTGATAAAATAAAAAATATTATTTAAAATGAATTTAATCTGCAATGATAACTTATTTTATTTTTAAAATGCTTGTGAACAATGATGATAGCTTATTTTTTATTTAAGGAAACTTTAAGATGTTTAGGGTTTATTTAACATGTGTTAGAAATTTCAACTATAAAAAACTTTAGTAAAATGAGTAATATTAATTTTATGTATACATTATTAATAAATGTTAATCTCAGCAACTAAGTAAAACAATGGCAAATTATCGTATTGTACATCTAGGATCTTAAAATTCTTCATTGTTGACCATGCAATCGGTGAATGTGTCAGAAAATATATGGAATAGTGAGGAGGGTTAAGTCTTACGTGTAAGAAAAATCAGACATATCCCAACACTAGGAGATGTTCCTCGCCTTTGTCCAATGTTGATAACTATCGTTTGGTGACGTGGCAAACATAAAACCTATCATACTTGACTACGCCTTGATCTCCGCCTTGATTGAGAGATGGAGACTAGAGACTCACATGTTTCACATGCCTGTTGGTAAGTGCATCATCGCATTGAAAGATATGGCACTATTACTTGGATTGAAAGTTAATGAGTTACCTTTGTCTTGGGTGCTTACACGACTCAATTGACATGCAGAAGTTAAGACCATCTTAGGTTGTCAACCTGCACTAGAAGATATTAGAGACAATAGCGTGTTGATAATAAAATGATTAGAAGAAAAGTTTGATCTTCACGATCCAAACCTTGATTTGCAAATTAACGTGGAAGTGGACTCTCATATTATTTTTTCTTTCTATTAATTTTATTACAAACGCATAATTAATCAAATTTTATAATAATTTTTTTACTTTTGTAAGGAAAATTCTTTAATACTTAATAAATAATTTGTTCATATTTTATTGATAAATCATCATTAGATACGATTTTCAAATAAATATAATAAATAAATACTTTTATTTTACACTTTTTTTAAGGTATCCATCACATACCAGTGCATAGAATTAAAATGACCAAACATTTACTTTTAAATTGTTTTCATTATTTGGGAGTATCACATTTATTTTACAACATTGTTTTATTAGGTATTTGTAATACTTAATTTTCATAGTGTCATCTTAATTTATATACAATTTTGATAGGTATTTCTAATGATTGAAAAAAATAAAATTTATAGTTTTAATTGATATCTAATTTGGGAATTTCAATATAATTATTATATAATTAATTAGTGATAATTAAAAATTTAATTTTAACAAACCGTACATTTTTTAACAAACTCCTATTATTATGTAAAATACATTTTTACTACAAATTTTTTTAAAAGACCAACATTTTTAAGCTTAGGCATTCTAAAAATTCTTATAAAATGATTTTTTTACTGTTTTGCACTAGGTATCGTACATAATTTTTTATAAGGACACTATTTTTCATTAATCGTAGGAAACGTCATATAATTATCATATAGTTTTACACTTAACAACATTGCTTGGTAATAGAAAAGAGTGATAAATTAATCTTATCCTTTCTAAATGACAAAAAAAAAATTCAATCTTATCTTATAAGAAATAAAATCCAAGATAAGAGAACAAGGTAGAGAAATTATTACTTTTTTAAATGTTAGTTTTTTACATGTATAAAACAATTCTTTCTAAAAAAACATACTATCATGTAACATGATTCTTATTTTTCATGCAAATAATAACATTATTAGAAAACTATAATAAATATTCATAAACGTATCTCATTCTTATAATTATTTGCTAAAACTACTTTCTATACTAAAAACAGCCAAAGATAAAGAGTTTGGAAAATAACATTATCAATGGTCCATCAAAGTATAGGAATGACAACCGAGTTGGGCAGGAGCAAGTTTGACCCTCCCGTCTCCAAAAAAATAAGGGATAAGAATGGATATAAAAGAGACCAGTATAAAATTTTAATTTTTATCCTCATTCTCGTCGGATATTTTTTTAGATTAGGTATACTCACAAATACTCCATTATATTATTTTTTATAATTTAAATTTATTTATATTTATTAAATAAATTATATGTTAATTTATTAATTATATCTTAGTTTTAATAGTCTATATAAATATAAATTTTATACATAAACATATGAGATTTTATTTAATATATAACTATATATTAAAAGATAAAAGTAGAACGAGAGGAATTAAAAGACTAACAAACTAGTCTCTAATTATTTTTTAGGACAAAAAAACAAGAATAGTACGGAGAATATCAATAGAGAATGTTGTCATTAAAATTAGGACTGTACATAATTGTGATCTCGGACGGAAATGATAGAAGTGTGGATGGTCCACGTTATTGACCTTAGTCGTTAGGCTTTGTTTGGATAATAATAACATTAGCCTTTATCTATACCATTATTGAGCATCAAACAAATCCTCTCGCTTTGCAAACCACACGGCTAGCCCACACGTTAGCTTCAGTCCACAATCCACACCACGTCATTTCTCAGACGCCTGAGCTTTCACATCATCATCAATATGGTGAAAAAACTAATTTGAATTGATAGCAAATATTTTTAAAATAAATAAAAACACGTTTACTGCACTATAAACTATTATATATAGTTTTATAATTTTTTATCATATAAAACGTATACCTAATAAATCTTATAAAATGTATAATGCTATATTAGTTCATTATCTAAAATATTAATTTTGTAATATTATAAAATTACATTCGTTTTCCTTCTATTATATATAGCAATATTCAAGAGAAATAAATAACTATGATTTTCAATATGTATTTTATTTTAGGAGAACTTTTTTTTGTCTATTTTAAGAGAAATTATTGCATAATTATGATCATACATAATCATTCAATATGTGATTTATTAATCAATTTAATCACATTTTTAAAAAGTAATCAATTTACATAATAAATTTTACCAATCATATGTGGTAAATGATGGAGAATAGTAAGATTATGCAATAATTTCTCTTGTCAATTACAAGAAAATCGTGTATTAGGAAGGTTATTTCTCTCATCAACCTTTGCAAAGACCTTACAAATACTAATTACGAAGGATTAGTGACAAATTTTGTCCCTTGCTAAAAAATAAAGTTGCTATTTTGTTACCAAAACAGTCCTCGCAGTTCCTTCTTTAAATCTCTCACAATTTAAATGGCTGAATCCAAATTAATTCGCTATCAATTAGACATAACTATAGTCTTGATAATCCTTCCCCACATATTCCTTATTATACCTTTGCTATTCTCTCACTAAATATTGAACACATATTTCGTTATTCTTTCGCCACGAATTTGGATATCTCCTTTGTGTTCTTCGTTATTCTTTTGCTTCTTTATCTCGTTATTCTTCCGCAAATATTATGTCATTAGTTTTTCGTTTTTCATTCGCTAAGTCGTCGTTATTCCCTTGCAAATTAGCTTTCTTTATTATCTTATTATTCTTTGCTCTTTTGTTATTCCTTCACAATTCTCTTGCCAACAAATTAAGGCCTGCAATGAAAATTTACACCAAATATATTAAAATATTTTGTCTAATACACTATATAACTAAAGTTAACAAAAAAATAATTCAATCTATATAATCAAAGGAAAAATAAGAAAAAACTTAAACTCATAATATAAAAATCTTACAAATATATTATAGCCCAAACTGCAATATCTAAATAGAAGGTAATGTCAGACAACTTAAATCTATCATAAAATGTTACAAAAGATAATAAGGAACACTATATAATCAAAAGTGTAATCAAATATGAAAACAATTAATGATTCATTTTTTTGCTGTAGAGCAGACAATATTTTCGTTTGGAAGAACTTCATCTGTTATCGCATCTCTTCCCTCAACTTTGCCATCATCTTTGCTTTAAATTTTTGCTTACCCTCTTCTTGAGCCTTCATTTGTGCATTTGATTGCTATTGCATTTGTGTTTGCACTTATGTGTGCATTTGCTTCCTCATTTTACACGTTTGCTCTTGCATTTGATTCATTTTTGTAACAATAGTAACAATGTCTATAGAAAGTGGATATGTGGAAGAACCTATAACTATTGTAGATGAACCATGTGGAGAGCTACTAACGACAATTTCCAAGTTATGACTAGTGTCACCGACTTTACCCTTGCTATTTTCACTAGCTGTCTATAACCAAAGTTGAGAGTCAACTATGGGATACTTTGATGTGTCATCTTCATATTTTCCCACCAAAAAATTTCCATATGTTTCCTAAAAAAAATCAATCCAAATTTCAATACCACTAACAACCAACAAAAAAAATTAAATATGTGTAAAAAATACATTCAATAAACTTCTTTGCCTGGGTTATATACAAATTCACCTTTCTTAATTTTGTGGACTTTGGAGGTCTCTTGTGCTCCGTTTCCTGTGATAAAAACATTAGAATAATATTGAAAGGAATCTTTTGAATTTTACAAATTTTGTTGAATTTCATGCATTTGAAGTTGTGATTCTTAGTTTCAATCAAGTTGGACAAATTAGTTTCAATCAATTTTGCTCATAACTATCAAAATAAGAATTACTAAGTAAACTATAGTTGGAGAAAACAATGTAGTTTAGTTTAAAATATCAACTCAGCTCTTGAGTAAAGTTCGTAACTACATTCTACAATACATAATAGAATTAAGAGTTATATTTCTAATACACAAAAAATTAATGACAACAACGGTAAATTTAGTAAGTAGTAGCCAATATTTTATTATTGAAAATCTGCTACAACTATAATGTATATATGTGTCTATACCAACACAATCTATAAAACTATACTCATTAAACTATTTAGTTTTAGTTCTAAAAAAAAATTATTTTCATGCAGTTAAGTTTATTACTATAGCTTTTAAGTATTAGACAAAGCTTCTTCAGCCTCCCGTATGCACCATGTAATCAGGCTTTGAATTCCTATTTATTGTTCCAGCAATAGACTTCTTTTCTCATTCTAGAGTTGCCCATATATCATATAAGTCATTCCAAATCTCAACCCTTATTCCTTTTGGCCCATGACCCTTATAATCAACATGATTTTCTGAATTTGTTGTTGCTTTTGTCTTAGCACATGCTTTAGCCAGATAATTAGAATATCTATCCATGCATGTTTTGTTCCAAATAGTTATTGTCATGTTGCGATCATATTTAGTTTTGAAACAATATTTTGCCTACATAAACATAATTTAAGTAAATTCATCTGCGAAAATATATAATCACATGATACATAATACTTGTGGTATAATTGCTTACCATAAAATTATTAATGAAAATAACTTTCATTTCAGCAGATAACTTAACCAATTTACTGTTGGTTCGGGCATCCTTATGAGTACTTTGAATATAGTATCTTGAGTCATAAAAGATTATGAACAAAAATGATTCTTATATGCTTATTCAATTTTGAATTTAAGTTAAAAAAGTGAAATATTATGAATCAATAATTTAAAATATAAAATAGTAACACTAATAGGAATTATTAATTAAGTTAAGTGAAGCTTATAATTTATTGGTAAGTTTTACATTAATATAATTTGTTTCCCTTCAGCTTCATTGCGTGAATCCACACTTGAAAGAGTAGTAGGGTGGGGGAGAGATGGCAGTCGATGACTGTACATTTGAGATAGCAGGTAGTGACCGCTAGTTGGAAATGACACGTAATGACTGTCGGTCAAAGGAGATGATGAGTGACCTCAAATGATAAACTTAACTAAAAACAGAAGTAGAAATCTAGAAACCAAAATTTATTGTTTTTGAAATTAAGTAAAAATTGTTTAAAAAATAACTAAAAAACTAAATCAAAACCAGTTTTGTCAAACATGTTTCTGTTTTTAAAATATATTTACAAGTACAAAATAACATACATCAAAGTAAAAACATTTAAATAAAAAATTAAAAACTAATAATAAACAAATATAGGAAATTGTATAGGATATTTTGTGTGTACTATACATTAATTAAAAGTTGTAGAAGTAAAAAGTTAAAAAACAAATTAAAAGTCTTAGATTATATATCTTAAATTGAAAAGTCTCATAGGCATATCAATTAATTACCAAAAGATTAAAGCGAAAATTAGACATACACATAATTAAAATCAGTACCGCATTAATGAAAATTAAGATATTTGACTAAAGAGTGAGAAAAATATAAATACAATCCAAAGAAGCGTAATAACAAAGATAATGACGGGCCAAAACCCTCCCCATTAAATACCGTATGAAAAAAAGAATTTAAAAATATTATTATTTTATTAGACTATCTAAAAATTGATAACAAGAAGACATAACTCAAAAAGAGTTCACAAGATTATGGTTAGGAGGATATAAGAAAATATAACTCGAAAAGAGTTCACAAAACTTCAACTTAGATTCAAGTGGAGATTATAGGCCATAACTTTTAGAGCAATTCTTGTAAATAATAATTTGCTTTGTGATCTCATTTGTATCATGTATTTCAACAATTTATTTTTAGTTTAGAAAGAAGATGTGTCTTTAGTGAGTTAGAGGAGTAGGTTTTAGTGTGAAACACTTTAGCATAGGCATTTTGTTCTCTCCCTCCTCAGACTTTGGATTTGATTTTTGCACCCCCTAGGTTATGGGTAGGTGCTAGATTATGGATTAAGACTAGACTTAATTAGTCTTCATGCTAATTAAGCCAAGTTCCATATTGCTTATGATTTTGTGCGTAGCCTCTCCATTGGACTATATACACCCATCCCACTCTCTTGTATCTTCACACTTGAATGATTGACTTATCTTTCTCCTCAAAGAGAAAGTGGCATCAACTCATTCCTAACCTATTCATTCTCCATTTTCTAGAGGAATAACCTTGATGGAAGAAAGACCAAAGGGGTGCATGATTTGGTATCACGAGTGATCTCATGAATGTTCATTCTTCTTCTTTTCTCTTTAATTTAGGTGTCTTTTTTTTCTGCAATTTTTTCTTTTTTTTATGCTTCCTTTATTGTCATTTTAATTTTCTTTTCATGTTTTGATAGTATAGTCTTGTAATTTTATATTATTGTCATTTATTTTCCATGCAATTTTCTTTTTTTTTCTCTTTTCATTGAATCATTGTAATGCTTTAAGCTCTTTATTCTTGTCTTGGGCATGATTTCTTTTAATTTTCTGCACCTAATTTCCAGCTTTTTATTCTTCTAAGTTTTATTATTAGATTGTTATGTTTAGTCCTTCATTTATCATATAATTTCCTTGTCTAGTTTTTTTTTTTTTTCATTTTCACCATAAAAGTGTATGTTGTCTTCTAAGGAATTGAGCATCCAAGATGAGTATCCTCTTATGCAAGTTTATGTCCAAGGAGTTTTACATGTTTTAGATCATAGAACGTTTCCATAAAAAATTTTCCGAAAAAAATCATAGCATGTTTCCATAAGAATTTTTTCAAAAAAGAATTACTCAATTCTTTTCTAGTATCATTTATCACTTTGTGTAGTAGCTTAATTTTTGTATTAGTTTTTTCGTGAATTGTTATAGTTGAATGTTTGAGACTATTTTGGACATTTAATTGGGCTAAAAACCTTGAGCAATCAAGCTAGTCGAGATCCATAAAACTTTCATTTAGTGTATTTTTTGTTCACCTAAAATTACTACTACATATTAGGTTGCTTTTGTTTTCTTTGGTTTGCAGTTAGCCTAAAATATTTTATGAATGTCCTTTAAGGAAGCATTTACTCATATTTCTTTTCCATTTATAAAAGAGGTGTTGCAAGCAAGCAGACATGTTTCACTCCCCAATAAATACGTATATCTATCCTGTATAATAAATTTGCTTAAAAGGTTAACGTATGAATGTCCTTTAAGGAAGCATTTACTCATATTTCTTTTCCATTTATAAAAGAGGTGTTACAAGCAACCAGACATGTTTCACTCCACAATAAATACGTATGTCTGCATAATAACTTTTATTATGCAGGTTAACATATGTCTGCATAATAAAGTTTTTACTTATAACTCACATCTTATTTAACTTAGTTTGACTGGTTAGGGTGATTGTATGAAAAAAAAAAAGAAACGTTTGTAAATTAAATTAAGTTTGTCAACCATTAGGGTCCATTAGTGGTAGGTAATCTTAAATAAATAGTAAATATGAAGTTATAGATTCTAACATAACTATGACTCTTAGAATGAAAGAAATTCATCAAGAGGTTTTTGATATACACAACGTTTAAATAATTAGTTAGCATTTGGTAAATGATAAATAAATAGTAGTACTTTATAGATAATAAGAAATGACAAATAGAACTCATATAAATATGTGATTTTTAATAAATTTTAACTTATTATAGAGAGTATATTTGAAAGTGCGTCTAAAAATATATTACTAACATTTCTTTATATATTAATATGATTTTTTGAAAATTTGGCAAAGTAGACATAAAATAAGAATATTGAGTAGAGTTAATTTTGTGTACAAATCACATCCTGACATATGGAATTAAAAATTGGTTTAGAAACAAAATTCACCTGAAGAGGAGATAGATAATGAGTTAAGTAAATAAATTAAAATATATCAAGTCTTAGAACTGTCAAAATGGATTGGATCAGGTTGAACCGTAAAAAATGAACTTAAACAAGTCTTTTTAACTTATCCCATTTAACTCAATTATATAAATAGACTTGAAACAAATTAACCTGCGGAATTATGGTTTTGTCTGAATAAAAATATAAGTATATAAAATTTAAAATATATATTAAAAGTAGAAATATATTAGTAATATTAAGTTAAATAGTAATACTAAATAGTAAATAAAATAGTACATAAATGGTAAATGTAAAGTAAGCCATAACACTGTATAACTCTTAGTCACAAGTGAATCTAAATATTAAATTCTTTTTTAAGTAACCTTTTCATGATTATATTTAGTGTTTATGTGTTTCATAATTTTTTCTTATTTTCATCAATTTTTTTAAAAGGGTCGTCTTATCCCGGTGATCTGTTATAGAATTAAAATCCACTTAAAAATAATAACAGAATCAAATGAGTTAGACTACATTAATCTATTTTATTTTATGAATTTGATGGACAGAATTGGGTCATTCATTTTGATAGTTTTATTAAAGTTTGGATTTAGATTAGTAGCTTTATCATTTAATAATTTTAGTAACTTTTATTTATTTTAAATTATATAGTAATTAAATTAACAAAACTTTATAAGTAAAAATTTGAACATTAAATTAATCTAATGATTAGAATAAGAGAAGGTTAGCAAGTAAAAAATCCTTGAACCCACTTCCCTTTAATTCCCTTGATCAATATGGTCATTAACACAATCAGGTTCTCTAGGAAGTAAAATTATGTGAGTGCATGTTGACGTGGTTACCATAGAAGAGTACAGTGTGCATATAAAGGACAGACAGGCTCTTAAATTCCCTTAGTCAAGGCTCATGAACAGAACAATTTCGGATCATTGCATCATATGTTGGAGCCACCCCACCCCACTGCAAGCACAGCAGTCACATGGAACAAATTTAATGGCATGTTCCATTCCATGTGTTTGTGTTTCTCGCATCGAGAAACACGTGCAGAAATTAATGCTTAAAACCGAGTTGATTGATTAGAGATTAACTTTCCCAACCACCATCCAAATTGTGCAGTATTCTGATTTTCTTTAACATATTAAAGATATTGCTAAGAATTAGTCCAAGACACGTAGATTTCAGTGGTGATTCCTTTTCTAAGACCACAACAGAGGTTGATAATAATTAGGACCAATAATGGACTATATATGGCAGCTCCGGAGCTACTTGATCAACCAAACATAAGAATTAGAAATGGCAATTTAAGCAATATTCACAAAATTATAACTGAAAAAGTTAAACTATTTAGTAGGCCTATGAATTATTTAAAAAACTAATTAAGTCCCTGAAGTAAAAAAGACAAAGACATTGTAAAAAAGATTATAATTTGATTTATTGAAATTAATTTATAACAGCTAAAAACCGTTAAAATATGATAATATATAACATGATTACACATGTAAATATATACTAATCAAACTCTTAAAAAAATACAATATGTGATTATTTTAAAATTTTAGAAATTCATTACAAAACATTTATAAAATCAAAATATGATTACAATCTTTTAGATTAAAGTCTTATGTACAATTTTTAAATAGTTAATCAATGATCAAATTATTATAATTTTAACCATTAAAAAACTTAGGACAAGGAGTACTAAGAGTTTAGTAATTTCCATTTAAAAAAAAAAAATAGTGTGTAGTCATATATCTATTGAATTATAAAATTGCAATAAAAACAATTTTAACTTATTGAGTCTAATCTAATTGTCTTCACATGACACCATCAAATAACGTGGCTATGAAATTAGTGTGAAACCATGAAGAAAATTAAATGATATTTAAAAGTGAATTATAGAACATTTGGTTGTAAATTAGCAATTAAATTAAATTGAAAGAGTTAGTGTTTTATGATTTCACCTATGTTTATCATGCAAGAGATATTTCAATAAAGAGGTTCTTAATTTTATCATAAAAAAATAATTTTATTCCTACCGTCTTTACTCATAAAATTACATTATTAAATTTCAAGAGTGACTAGCAAAATTATACTATATTCCTAGAGGTACAAAATATATAATTTGTTCTTAAGAATATTTAATTCAAAGTATTTTTTATCACAATTAAATTGAAATATTCATGTAGTAGATTATCAATCCTAAAATAAATAAATAATTGAAGTAGAAAGAATCAACAAAATTATAGAAAAAAGAGAAATATTACTGTCCTTTTCAAGCGAGAGAGTATAGTACTGTCCTTTTCAAGTGTATTCCTTTCTATGCTTACACCCTTCAATATTACTTTTTTATGGTTCAATTAGTTTTGTAGAATATTTCTCCTTATCATAAATGTTATCTCAAAAATTTAATTTTGTTCCAATTAACTTTTTTTTTTCCAAATAGATATCATAATGTTTTTAAATTTATTATAATCAATATTTAAATTTTATTTTTATAATAGACAGGTCAAACTTTAGTTGTAATTCAATTCATCCTTAAAACTTAACCTTTTATAAATATTTTTTCAAGTTATTTATATTAAATCATACATTATTTTTTGGCAACTTATTTTTTATATTTAATATATAAATATTAATTCAGAAGATATATAAAAGGAGGAATAATAAAATAAATCAAAATGTTTTATTTTATTTTTTATTTTAAGTTTTATTGTTTTAATGTATAAAAATGTAGTTTACAAGAAAAACTAATAAGTAACTGAGATTAAAATAAATAAATAGTTGTAATTTTTTTAGTTAATTTAATTCCAATTTAACATTAGAAATATTTATTAAAAAAAGTAAATACTTGAGATAAAATTTAATTTACACGTTTATATGCAAATAAAAATAAAATTTAAGAATTATTTAAAATGATAAGTTAAAGTTGATGACATGTACTAGCAAAAATAATATTTAAAATTATATGAGATAAAAAGAATGTTTTGAATAAGTTTTATTTATTAATGTAATTTGCTTGAATCTAATAGGTCTTAGTGTATTACAAAAAGAAGTATTTTAGTTTGGATCTAACATGATCCCATGTTAACTCTTATTTGACAAGCAAATGTTGGTTTAATCGGAAGAAAAGAAAAATGTTTTGGTTACATTTCCATTCCCTATATCCTACGTAGTCCCAATGCTATATGGGAAAGAAACTTAAATTTATTTTTTATTACTTTAACATAAACACTTTACTGATGTTAATTTATGTGAATAAAATAAATAGTATGTAGTGATATATTATTTAACATATTTTTTAAATGTAATTTTTATTAATTAAAATATATTAAAATATAAAACTTTAGGGATATATTATAATCTATTATAGGTTTAATATTATATTGATTTAGTTTTTATATTATTGAATGTTATTTATAAAAAAATTAATTTATTATCTTTTAACTCTTTATTCATTAGTATAGTGGGATTAAATGTGTAAGTATTAATATATATAAACACCCAATAAATATAAGAATAATGGAGGATCCAGAGGATATAAAACTAGATACACAGACTTTAATATATAATATAAAAAACTTTATACTTATATTAAATTATAAATTTTTATTTATACAACTTTTAAAATATAAATTGAGGTATGAAAAATAAAAAAAAGTTGGAATCCAATGCCATTATAAATTTTTTAGACTGAAATGCACAATCCTTTTCAATTTATTTTTTAATTATAATAGTCATCCTATATGTACTCTCACACCATCTGTTGCGTGCATTAGAAATTTAAAATAAGAAAGGATGGTACGAATTGATATCTTCCAGGTGCTGCAATACATGGGAGATTAATTATTATGCTCCTGTTAGCTTTCCTACTTACTGTTATTTTTTTAATTTTTTAAATATATTAATTTTGATATTTTTAGTTTTGTACAATTGGTCTTCAAATATTACTTGAATTATTTTAAAACGATATTTAAAATTAATTTATATAATAATAGTTGGAGATTGATTTATCTAAAAAACCATTTTAAAAACCTACATTAATTTTCAATTTTTTCTTTCAAAAATTTAAATGTGAACATAGTTTTTAAAAATAAATTTTATTCTGCACAATTCTGCTTCTTTTATTGTTCGGAGAATATGCTGTAATGCTGCAAACAATTTTCACTGCTTGTACCTCCAAAAAAAACCCATAAAAATTATGATTCCCAACTTGAACCTTGTTCCAGATAAGCCAAAGGTCCCATTCCATGACAATAATTAAAAAAAAAAAAAAAAGTTACAGATGCCAAAATTCCATAAAACCTATTACCAAATACCAATCACACTGTTTTACGTAAAAAGAACCAATTCTCTTTAAGGGGATCTTACTTTGTGAATATATTCCACTTCTACAAGATACATTTCACTGTTATAAAAATTACTGATCATTATAATTGTAACAGCAAATATATGTATATATTTATTAAATTACAATTTCTAAACTTAATTTCAATTTAATTACAATAATTTCACTTTTGTAATACGATTCTTATTTTAAAATAACTGAATCACTATCAATCTATCAATATCTTAAATAAATAAAAAAAAAACTATCACTGTGGCTATAATGTACATTCCCGTAGATTATTTATTATACAGAACATGGAGGTGGGTCAGCACTAACTACTAAGTTAGATCTTTATATATTATTTATTATATTCCATTAAGCATTTTATATGATAATGAGAGAATCTATTAGAAACTTCTTGTATTACTTTAACTAGTTAATGCTTATCGTGACAAGCATAATTTTTAATAGAGAAAAAACGATTATGCATAGTGTAAAACAGTTTATTATTGTTATTCAATTATAAATGATTTTATATAATAAATTTGTTAATTTTATAATAAATAATTAAAATTATATAAATGATATTTATAATTTAATATATAAAATTATTATTATTGCTTTTATAATCATGATTATAATCCTCATCTTTCATCACCACCAGCACAGTTAAAATCTTAAATATATAAACATAGGATACTTCATAACCCTGACAATGATTTGGAAACCACATATATGATGTGTCTTATGTGGTTATGTCAGTCGTATATGTTGTTTCATTGGTGTGCGTGTTAGTATCGGTTGGAATAGAGTGATAAAATGTGAGTGTTACGTTTTGTTACGTCATGACGGAAAAAAGGATAGAATAAACCAAAGAGAATTGAATATGACTCAAGGTTCCAAATTTTTACAAAACTAAGGATTATAAATAGTTTTATTCTTTTTCTTTTTGAGAATACTTTTGAAAATTTTAAATGACTTTTTCATAAATTCTAAACTATTTACTTTTAAATCTATGAATTTATTACAATGACTTATGAAAGTATGTGATCAAGGGTGATTTTTAAATTGTATCTTAGTAATAAAAATGATGTTTATTAACCACTTTCATTAGAGTTTAATAATATTTCAATGTTATTTAAAAACTAAACACTGATTCTTAAATAAACACGATATTTATAAATATGAAAGTTAATTTTACGGTGATTTTGGTTTTCCAACAACTAGTAAATGAAATTTATTTATTATTTTATTAAAAATATTTTTATTTGTATTAAGTTAATATTTATTTATAATAATTAACTTAATTTTTTAAGTTATCAGCAATAAAATGAAAAATATAAAAGTTTGTGATGCATCCTTGACATGTTATCCCATGGTCAACTCCTTGAAAGTTTCTTTGTAGAAGGTGGAGAATGGAGAGATTGAGTTGTTAGATGGAGGCGTAACTCAAAGAAGAGATAAGCCTTACAAGTGAAGCTTGCCAACTCTTGATAAAAGTCAATGAAGAACTCTTCAAGAAAAGAGAGAACAAGACACTTAAGAAAATAGTTCTCACAAAAAGGAGGAAGTATATTAAATCAAGTGTAAAAATGATACAAGGTGTAGTGATGGTTATTTATAAGGAAGATCATAGGCTAGTGGGCTTCTACATAGACATCTAACTATTAGAGAGATTAGGATAGGATTAGTTGAATTAACTAAGTGTTAAATTAGATAGAAGCTAATTAGCACTTGGTTAATTTAACTAAATCCAAACAAAGTCCTAAAAGTATGGATTTATGTTCCCTCTAGATTCAAATTTGAATTTGAGAGTGTTATAGACCCCTTCCAAATTCAAATTTAAATTCAAATGTGCCAACTAGGAAAGAGAGTGAGTAATGTCATAATTTGTGGGGAACAAGAGGGTTCCACTTGTCTCTCATGTTTCATGATAAAATATATGATATTATGTACTTAGCCCTAATATAGTATTTAGGTTCATAAATTAGTTACCATAGGTAGAATATCTATTATTTTTTAAAAACAGATTCATATTATAAGTAGTTTCCTTAATTTTAACCTATTATCTTTTCTTGATTTTAGTCTATTATCTTTCCTTAATTCTAACCTATTATCTTTTAAGTAATGTGGTTATGGTATATAACCACAAAGTTGTTAATGAAATACGGACGGAATTGTCTTCCTTTATGATATCAGAGATAAGGGATTGAAATCTTCTTCTACTTCCGTCACTTTCCTAGGTTTTCTTTTGCTTTATTTTTTTTCTTCTCCTCCCCCTGTCTATTTCTTACGCCAGTCACCATGACTAACTCCAACAAATTCCACCCAACTCTTACTATATCAAACATCAAGAACCATATCTCCATCACTTGGGGATGGAAAATGTCCAATATGCGACATGGGCAAAATTGTTCAAGATTCACCCACATTTCCACAAGGTGCTTCACCACATCACTCCATTGGTTGGAGTCAAGCAAGGAGATGATGTCAAAAAATGATGCTAAAATGGAGTTGTGGCCAACCCTTGATGATACAGTTCTTCAATGGATCTATGCAACAATCTCCCAAGACCTGTTGCATACAATTCTTGAACATTATGCAACAACAATGGAAGCATGTAATAAATTGCATGATATATTCTAGGACAATAAGAATGTTTAGGTTGTCAATCTTGAGAAAAAATTCTCCCATACAAACATGAAGGATTTTCAAAATGTCTTTGCATATTGTCAACAATTCAAGGAGTTGTCGGATCAACTCAAGAACACCAGTGTACTGGTTTCAAATAATCGTCTTGTTTTTCAAATGATGGTTGACCTTACTGAGGCTTATAATGGAGTTATGACGCTTATTCACTAAAGTAATCCTCTCCCACCATTCTATCAAGCTCACTCTATGCTCACTTTATGCACCTAAAATTATTAAAAACTCAATATCTGTTTGAAAGTTTATAATTGATAATTCGATATCTATTGAATTTGATCTTGTTGGTTTTTTTGTGAAAAGATCTCAAGACGGGGATGCATCTAATGAGATGTGAGAGTCAGGGGGACCTTTATCCAATCACAACCATTACCACCACTCAAGTCGCCTCATCATCTTCTTTTACTGTTTCAACTCCATCATTATTGCATGCTCATTTAGGTCATCTAGGACCATCTATTTTAGACTTTATCAGAATAATAAATTTATTGAGTGACATAAAAATCATACTTCTCATATCTGTTACTCTTGTTCTCTTGGAAAACATGTTAAGTTACTGTTTGTTTCTTCTAATTCTTACATTGTTATGCCTCTTGGTATTATACATATTGATATTTGGACATCTCTTGTTTTGAGTTCTTCGGGACATTATTATTATATTTTGTTGTTGGATGATTACTCTAATTTTTTGTGGACGTTTCTGTTGTCTAAAAAGTCTCAAGTTTTCTCTACTTTTCTATCCTTTAGAACGTTCATCCAACACTCAATTTGAACACGATGTAAAGAACATACAATGTGATAATGGTAATGAATTTGATAATGGACCGTTTTAGGAGTTTTGTAAAAAAAAAAGGGGTTAGTCTTTTGATTTTCTTGTCCACTTACATCACCACAAAATGAGAAATCTGAAAGAAAAATCCATACCATTAATAACATTGTTCATACTTTACTTGTACATGCTTCTTTACCACCTTCATTTTGGCATCATGCTTTGCAAATGATAACTTATCTTCTTAAAATTCTTCCAAATAAACAATTAACATATCAATCACCACTCAAGATTCTT
Source organism: Psophocarpus tetragonolobus (assembly GCA_037954015.1). Classification (NCBI taxonomy): domain Eukaryota; kingdom Viridiplantae; phylum Streptophyta; class Magnoliopsida; order Fabales; family Fabaceae; genus Psophocarpus; species Psophocarpus tetragonolobus. Next base: position 5,723,869 of record CM075696.1, read on the forward strand.
TATAAAAAAAATCCCTCTTACTTTCATCGTAAGATGTTTGGTTGTCTATGTTATCCACTATTTCTCTCTACTATCATAAACAAACTTTAGACCTAGTCCACTTCGTGTGTTTTTTTAGGATACCCATCTCATCATTGTGGTTACAAGTTCCATGATTTGTCCTCTTGTAAAACCATACTCAGTCATCATGTGATTTTTTATGAGAGCCAATTTCCATTTTCTAAATTACACAATCCATAACCTCACACTTATAATTTCATGGATGATAGTCCCTCTTCTTATGTGATTGATCACTTAACCTCTCAAACTACCTATCCCACTGCCCCACCCACTGCTCACATACCATCACCCAGCCCAATCCCTATTCCTTCACCTATTCTAGTTTTGTGACCTGTGACATGTAGTCAACATGGGATTTTCAAACTGTTGTCACTAAATCTCCCTTGCCATGTAACCCTGTGTTTGCCCTTTGTGACCTGAATTGAAAATTGGCCATGGATGATGAATTTAATGCTCTTATTAAAAACAAGACGTGGGTGTTAGTACCTCGTCCACCTAATGTTAATGTGATTCAGTTTATGCAATATTTTTACTCATAAAGAAAATTCTGATTGTGTGTTTGAGAGGCATAAGACTCGACTTGTAAGTGATGGCAAAACTCAACAAGTTGGTGTGGATTGTGAAGACATTTTTAGTCCGATAGTCAAACCAACAACTATTCGCACTGTTCCCAGTTTAGCCATATCTAACGCATGACTCATTCACCAAGTTGACGTGAAAAATGTGTTTCTGCATAGAGAACTCAAAGAGACTGTCTACTTGCATAAGCCCATCGGTTATAAGGACCCAAATCATTCTCATCATGTATGCTTGTTGAAGAAATATTTGTATGGGCTCAAACAAACCCCTCAGGTTTGGTACCAACGATTTTCTGATTATGTCTCTATTCTTGAGTTTTCTCATAGTACCTTTGATCATTTTCTCTTTATTTATTAGAATGGTATAACTATAACTTACATTTTTTATATGTAGATGATATTACATTGACAACCTCCTTTGTTGCTACCTGTACATTGGCCATATCACTTCTTAGCTCCAAATTTGATATGAAGGATTTGGGATCATTAAGTTATTTTTTGGGAATAGTCGTCACTCGTCATGCAGGTAGTCTTTTTCTATCCAGCGGAAGTATGCAGTCGATATCATTGAACAAGTTGACATGACATCTTGTAAACCATCCCCTACTCTAGTTGATACTAAACCAAAACTTGGTGGTAATACTGGCACACCATATGCCAATCCTTCTCAGTATTTAAGCCTTGTAGGGGCGCTTCAATATCTCATTTTCACATGACTTGATATTGCTTATGCTATGAAACAAGTGTGTTTGTACATGCATGACCCGAGGGAGGCACACATGCACACTTTTAAGCACATTGTGTGGTACATGCAATGTACTCTTGATCATGTCTTACATCTTTATCCATCATCCACATTCATTCTTCTTTCTTATACAGATACTGACTGGGGTGAGTGCCCAGGCGCTCCAAATCTAGTTATTGTGTGTTTCTTGGTGATAATTTGATTTCTTAGTCTGCTAAACGGCAAACTACTTTGTCACGATCTAGTGCGAAGGCGAAATATAAAGATGCTGCTAATGTGGTCTTCGAGTCTTGTTGGCTACAAAACCTTATTCTAGAGCTTCATTATCCAATTCAAAAAGCTACATTGGTATATTGTGATAATGTTAGTGTGATATATCTTTAAAAATCTCGTTCAACTTCAACGCACCAAACATATCAAGATGATTATTCATTTTGTTCGCAAAAAGGTTGCTCAAGGGGAAGTTCGAGTCTTACATATGTCGTCACGTTATCAAATTGCTGATATTTTTACAAAGGGTCTTCCATTGATTTTGTTTGAAGATTTTTGGAATAGTGTAGCGTACGCCAACCTCTCGCTTTGACTGCAGAAGTATGATAGAATATATAATATCATATACTTAGCCATAATATAGTATTCAGGTTCATAAATTAGTTATCATAGATATAACTTAAGATATCTATTATTTTTGAAAAGCAATTTCATATTATAAGTAATTCCTTGATTTTAGCCTATTATCTTTTATGTAATGTGGTATATAATCACAAAGTTGTTAATGGAATAAGAACCAAATTATCTTCCTTTTCTTCGTGTGTGTCTAGGAGGGTGAAAAACTAATAAAAGGAGTTGGTAATAACAAAGCTAATGAGTTTTTTAACTTTTTCTAAATAAATACTTCAATTAGTTCTTTCAAAAGATCTCTTATTTTCAGTTATTAACTAATTTTCTTTTACAATTTTATCATTCATTAATTAATGAATTGTTATCCACTAATTCTCTCTCCTTACATGGCACAACCTCTTTCTCCTTTATTTCTCTCATCTTCATTAATGTAATTATAGTAATTTATAATTTACATATATAATTATAAAATAATTATAATTTAAATATGTAATTATATAAATTTATAATTTAAATAATATAATTATAGTAATTTATAATTTAAATATGTAATTATAGAAATTTATAATTTAAATAATAATTATAATAATTTATGATTTAAATATGTAATCAATATTATTAAAATAAGTTATAATTATTTTAAATATCTCATTGATCAAATAATTAATGATATCTTTATTTATCATTTTACATCTTCTAGTCGGTTGATCAGCTAGTTTTACTAAATATTCATAATTAAATTTTTAGTTAGGTTTGTGAAATATATTCTTTAGCTAACTTTTCAGCTCTTTAAACATGCTTACCTCTACTAAAGGATACATATAATTAAACAATAATATATATATATATATATATATATATATATATATATATATATATATATAAATAAATCCTTAGGTAACATATGAGAATTATCTAATCTAACTACTATATTCTTAGGATGATCAAATGCATAATATTTTAAAATTAAAGAGACAAAAAATGATACAAAATTTTAAAGACACCAAAACCAAAAGTTTTAAAATTTAGAAGAATACAAACTTATTTTATGTTATTTTTTTATTTATTGACTTTTAAAAATTTAATCATTAGAGTTACATTGCAAATCATGAATAAGTGTATATTTGCACTTTCAACAAAAATTTTGAATTTTTGGTTTTTTAAAAGATGAACACTAGTTAAAGCCCTCCTCGGGTGGTTTTTGGTTTCTAGTTTTGAAATTTCTAAAAACAAAAACTAGTTTTGATTTTAAGTTTTCAAAATTTTAAAAACAACACTGTTTTTGTTTCCATATTTAAAACATTATTTTCAAATCTTAACCAAAATACTAGTTGAAGGTAGCGATTGAGGCAGTGGTTGAAGGTGGTGATCGGTGACTGAGATCGGAGGTGATGGTTGGTGACTAGTGGTCGAAGGTAGTGGTTGGGTGACCGATGATTGGGGGTGATAGTCAGTGATCGTTGGTCGAACGTGGCGGCCAGTGACTACTGGTTAGAGGTGACAACCAATGATCGTCGATCGGAGGTGTCGGTTGGTGATCGCCGGTCGGAGGTGACGGCGGGTGACCGCCGGTCAGAGGTGGCGTCTAGTGATTGCCGATCGATCGAAGATAGCGATCGGTGACCGCCGGTTGGAGGTGGCGATCGGTGACCGTCGATCCGATCGGAGGTGACGACTAGTGACTGCCGGTTGAAGGTATCGCCGATCAAAAGTGGTGGTCGATGACCGTTGGACAAAGGTGACAGTCGGTGACTTTTGGTCAAAAGTGAAGGCCGGCCTGTCAGAGGTAATGGTCAATGGTAACAAGTGATGTCAAGTAATGTAAAAATAGAAACAGAAATCTTAAAATCAAATTTTATTGTTTTTAAATTGAGTGAAGACTGTTTCGAAAATGAGTAAAAAACCAAAATAGAACCATTTTTACCGAACAAGTTTCTATTTTCAAAACTAAAAACAACAAACTCAGAACCACCCCAAACGGGCATAAGATGTTACTTTTGAATTTTCTCGTTACATTGTGGTTGCTTTTGCTTGCATCCATCCATTTAATTAAGATTAAGAGACAAAAAATTTGTTGTCCTAGTTGCAAGTTGTAATCAATTATTGAATGTATTGTCTGCTGCTTATTTCTCAGCATATGTAATCATTTTCACTTTCCAACCGGATGCACGGATAACGTTTGTCTTCATGTGATCCCCAGAGTTGGAATACTCCACAGAACAAGGAGCATCATTGATTGCTGCAAAGACCAACGACTTTAGTACTTCTCTCATTGTTGTGCTCCATTTTCAATAAACTCAGATTCTTCTATTCGATGACTGATGTGTCTGTGTAACTGTGTATCTATCTGGCTCATACTGTTTTTCTTTTTTCTTTTTTAGTTGTCATAGTTTATTTGCATTTGGGCACATCTAGGATTTGATTCACTGGAGTTAGGGAGCCATTAGTTTGTTTTGAGAGGATTTTCCTATGATCCTTTTTTTTGAAAAATGTCAATTTTTCATGAGATTAATGCTGAGCCAACACTTTCTAGAACATCAGCGAGTTGACTAACTGTTTTACCAAACTAGTACTATCTGCTGTAAATGTTGAAAGTTATGGTTGCCTCAATGATTTGCCAATCGTTTCTGCGGAGTATAGTCAAGGAAAACTTTATGAGTGTTGAATTTGCCATGGCATGATGAGCACACACATATCACATGCTTTAGATGGGGTTGTGCCTGCAGGTTCTGATAATACATATGCTATAAATTAGGTTCCTAACTTCCTATTATGACTCAAACAGGACAAGGAGCTGGGAAGATGGATAAAGATGTTAAGGTAAATGACGGTGATTATGAGCATGACATAGAAAATGAAGCTCTGTTGGATGGGAATGAACAAATTAGAAGGTACTGGTCAGGGTTATCAGACAAAAACACGTCTTATACAAATCCACTTCTTGTGAAGAGGACTAACACCACTTCCCAGATTGCTATAGTTGGTGCTAACCTCTACCCTATTGAAAGCCTTGACTATGAGTAAGCAACCTGCATTTCTTTTTAATTTTTGGCTTAACCACTATTATGTTGTTAGGAAACTGGAGACACTCATTTCAGCATGCTCTTCTTTAGTAAGGAATTTTAGGCGGGACTCACAAAGTAACCTACCTAGTGCCTCAATAATAGTGTTGAAAAAAGTGTATAAAAAAGGGTGTTGTTACTTATTAATGTCTATTGTATGTCATTGTCATTGGTCTATCTAAGTTTTCCAAATTTAAGTAATAATCCGTCTAAAATTTGAGTTTTGGTTGGTCTGTACTTAGTGGATCTATATTCAACGGAAGCCATAGCAACCAAAAGTGTTCACTTTCAGAAAAAACAACAGATACAAACCCAAATCTATGTTTTAGAAAGACTAAAATCAAAATTTGGTATAGTTATAGTGATAAAATATATACTTTAAGCTGATTATTTTATGTTTTTTAAAGAACTGATGCTTCAGAATTCATTTATATAGTTGCAAAAAAAATTGTGTTTAACCTGTGTATAGAGAACTTTTGTGACTTCTGTTACTTCTTGTTTTTGGGAGGGGGAAGGGGGAAATTGGCAGCTTATGCATACATCAAAGAAAACTGATAAGGAATTTTGTTATCCTGTCACATGCTGTTTGTTTCTTTATTTCGATCATACTTAGTTCTAAATAATTATAATTTTGTTCCAGCTATTTTCTCATATGATTCCTCTTAATTGCAATTTTGCATTGGTGTCTTTTCATCATGTGCTTCCACTGTTTGATCAGTATGTATGAGATTTTGTTAGTAAATGTTCTTAAACATATCTAGCAGTTCTGCAATTTATTTTCAGCAAATAGTAGAATTTTAGAAGGACAAGAATTTTGCAAATTTAGAATATCATAACTCATCTTTGTATCAGTTGTTTCAAATTAAAGTTTTAGAATGTCTTTGTTTATAAACCTTATAGATTGACAAACAAAAACTTTTATCTTGTAGCTTGGCAAATTATTTCAGCAAAAATTAGCTTTGCAACCTTCTGCTTGGACCTGTCATGTACTTAAGTGATTAAATGGACCAAATATGCTCATAATTTCGTTTGGAATAATTGTGCAAGTAGTTCATTATTTCTACTTCCTATACTTAATTTTATTTGGAGGCAAAGGTATGTTACTTGTTAAACATTTCACCCTTTGGAATGCTGGGCAAAGGAGTATAGCTGATTGTTGCTTTAGCAACTTATTTTACATTTTATCTCAAATTCTGTGCTGTTTCCATGTTTGTTTTCTTTCCAAGGTTCCATAGCATTTAAAGACATAATTATGATTAGCTAATTAAATTACAAATAGCAAGAACTCTGGAACTGTTTTGATTGTATTGACAAGTGAAGTACTGAAGGAATGAGCAACACGTCAAAATACTTATTCTTCAATTTCAGGGTTTTTGATAATGAAATATTGAACCATGACTGGCGGTCCAGGAAGAAGTATCAAATAATCCAGTATGTGATGCTTAAGTGGGGGTTTGCTCTTCTTATTGGATTAGGAACCGGATTAGTTGGCTTCTTTAACAGTTTTGCAGTTGAGAACATAGCTGGTTTCAAGCTGCTTATGACCACCACTCTCATGTCCAACAACAGGTGAGCTTGTTCTCAGCCCCAATCAGATGTTTTTGCTTACTGCTTAATGAAATTTGGTCTGTACTTGATTTTTTGTGAGATGCTAATGGTGTTTTTCATAAGTTACTTCTACATTAAAGATGTATATGATATGCTTATAATGTGACTATTGAATTATTTCATCATGCGATTGTCCATCATTAGCCAACACTCTAAATCATAACCAAGAAAATGAAAATTTGTGAATCTAATACTTCTCAAATGCTTCTGTCAATTCTTTTCATTTACAATTTTTTTTTAAAGCATCGCAAATGCACCCAATACTGGTTTATAAACCTCTTATATGTTCCATTCTTACTGATTAAGAAAAACCATATTAAAATTTGCTGACCAACTTAAATGGATCTATTATATAATATACATTTAAAAATAAGCAATAAATGTATTGTGATTTGCAACTATCTTTTTCCGTTAAACTTCCTTTTCAGTAGTCTCTTCCTTTGTGTTGGAGATGCAATAGCATATTTACAACCAAATATAGAGTGTCTGTGTTGTTGGAGTGCAAGTGTGAGTTGAAGTTCCACATTAGTAAGAAATTAGAAAATTGAGTAATATATAAGTGAGAAAGACCCATAACCTATTGTCTTAAGGTTTTGGGTTAAAGGTGGTGTGATGTTCTATTATATATGGGTTTGTGATCCATTGTTGAAGGTGGTATCTGGAGGGGGAGTTTACAATGTATGTTTAACCCGTAGCCATTTTGTTTGTTGTGTTTGCTATCATAATTCACCAACTTAGTGAAGAAATCCTTGTAGAAATTATTTTGGGACCTTGGTTCAAATTATTTTCTATTACCAGTTTATCACTAATTCTTAACGGTTGGCATTACTATTCATATATTCTCACAGATTAGTAGTTCTGGTGCAGATATCTTGAGGCCTTTTTAGCTTATGCTGGTTCCAATATGTGTTTAGCTGCAGCTGCTGCTGCACTTTGTGCTTTTGTGGCTCCAGCAGCTGCAGGCTCAGGCATTCCAGAGGTAAAAGCATATCTCAATGGCGTGGATGCTCACTATATATTGGCTCCAAGCACCCTTTTTGTAAAGGTAAATAAGACTACAGTACGAGAAGCAAATCTTCCTCCTCTCTCATTTTGTTGACTTCTCCATGAGTAGATACAAATTGATAACTCCTTTAACGAATGAAAAATAACCAGAGTATCATCTATTTTAGATAGAAGAATTTTAGTGAAGAGTGAATATTATCTGGCGAGGAAGCCTTTTATTATATTGTTTTTCCTGGAAAGGGTTTAATGCCAAGTGATATTACCAAAGAAAAGTTAACACACTTTCTTAATTATTGAAGATAAGCTATTTTTTTTGGTAGGCGATAAGTTATTGTATATATACAATTTATTGTTACATGTTTGTTGTTTCTTAGTGCTTTTTCTACCTTTTTTTTTATCATACACTTACGTGTTGTGTTTCTGAAAAGTAATAAAGGAACAGATAGACCTAGCTAAACCAAAATGTTAGATAAAATCTATTCTAGTGTCTAAGCGTAAAATTTTGGGTGATTTTTTTCTTGACATGATCCCAGCTTTCAATGAATGGCTAGGTTCTATAAAGTTTGACCCTCAATTTATTCTGATATTGAATAAAAATAGATTAAACTATGACAAATTGTCTATAAAATTCAAAGGATAGTTCTTCCTTATAGTTTGTACTGATATAAGCCATTTGCTTTGAGCTAGTTGATTCGCAATGGATAAGAAATTTCACATAATTCGAGAATACAAGCCCAACAACAAAATCTTTTTAGCACTGAATATCTGGTTACATGGACGGAATGTGCCATTGTGTTAAGTCTAAAACAAAGTTTTCTAAAAGATCACTTTTATATTGCTCACTATTTGTTTAGTTGTTTCTCTTAGAGTTGTACTTAACTCCTTATTCTTCTTCGGCCTCTATTTATTTAGCTATCCTCCATTCCTCCTTCTGATCACCTTAGGACTTCCCCTTACATGGTCAAACCATCTCCATTCTCAAGTGAAAATTTGTCTTCTTTTCCTCAACAGGTGCTACTCCAGGATTTTTTCACAACAGAAGGTAAATGAAAGAAAAAATAATAAAAATAGAGTGGTTTTACGAATAATTTTTAGAATGTTATAGTTTACAGCAAACCCGTATGAATTGTCGATTTAACAAAAAAATAAAAAAAAATGCAGAAACTGGCCGTTAAAATGGAAGGCTAGATATGTCATTTCTCAGCTTCTGTTTTGTTTTTGTCTTTTTACCGTAATTTATTTATTAATTTTGTAATAATTTAATCCAAACTTTCAAACTCATTTGTTTGGGAAAAAACCCTGCTACTCCAACTTTATCTCTAACAGTCAATGATGATGTAACTTTATCTCTAACAGTCAATGATGATGTTATATTTATTGTATTTTCACTCATACACCATAACATTTTTTATCTCCACAAGACTTGGCTTACGTTGATTCATTCCTACTACAATCAGTGTTCCTCCCCTCCCCTTTGTGGCAAGATCAACATTAAATCTTTTATTTCTTGGGGAATATTACATTTTTGAATGAAACCTTTGGTTTTAACTGTGACAGATATTGGGTTCCATCCTTGGAGTTTCTGCTGGATTCGTGGTGGGCAAAGAGGGACCTATGGTACATACAGGTGCATGCATAGCTTCTTTATTGGGGCAGGGAGGATCTAGCAAGTATGGCTTGACATGCACTTGGCTTAGATATTTCAAAAATGACCGAGACCGACGAGACATGATTACTTGTGGTGCAGCTGCTGGTGTTGCTGCTGCCTTCCGTGCCCCAGTTGGTGGAGTCCTCTTCGCTCTTGAAGAGGCAGCTTCATGGTACATCTATGTCTGCTAAATTTTCTCTCTCTCCCAACTTCATGGTATCTTTAGATTGCATATTTGTAATTCTAATAAAAACAAATTCCCTGCAATCTCCAACTTTTAGCAGCAACAAGTATTATTTTCTAATATATAGTATATACAGTATAATTATTAATTGAAAAGTAACCAATAGGGGTTGGATCTAGTAGAAGTGGCTAGTCCCTCACAACAAGACAAACCATGGTTTGAATTTCCACTAGGAGAAGTTTCCATATTTAGTGTCCAATCGTGTCTTGAATAGTATTGTCTCCAACTCCAAAGGATGGTACTTGTGGGAAACCAAAAGAAATGTTAATTGAAAAGAAGCAGTAAAATGATATGAATAGGAACACGACACCCGTTGTTGTGTAATCATTAGTCAGTAAAGAGAGTAGGTTCTAAGATCTTAGAAATATTACATAAGTTGAAAGTTAGTGGTCTGCCTTATAAAATAAAAATGTTAAAGCAAGCTGGCAGTTAACTGGTTACACATGGAGTTGATGTTAGTATACTAAATAAAGTGTAATTTGTACCTTGATCAGTGAATTAATGAATAACTTCAATATGTTTGATAATTTATTATCATAAATTAACATGAAATGATTGGATATTTAACCCCAACTCAACATCATGAAGAACATGAAGTCTTCATGGATTTGATATAACTTAATGCTTCAAGCCATGAACTATTACATTATTAATGTACACAGACTTATTGTGGAGAGCTTGGTAGTTAATAAAGAAGAGAAATGGTCAGGAAGGTTATTTGCTACACCTGTAAAGCAGCCAATATTATAAAATTCTAGAATTTCTAAGTTTTTAATGCTTAACATAGTTCTTATCTGGAAAGATCATGTTAAGATTTTTGTTTCTTAACCATGGACAAACGGAATATGATGTCTACATAATATATCTTCCACTTTGTTGTTGGATATTTTTCTGTGAATTATGGCCATTTTAGAAAACTGAACATTTTTTTTTATTTTCTATGGGGCATACCTTCAGGTGGCGAAGTGCTCTTCTTTGGAGGACATTTTTCACAACAGCAGTAGTTGCTATTGTTTTAAGAATTGCAATTCAGTTTTGTGCCACAGGGAAATGTGGGCTATTTGGGGAAGGTGGTCTGATCATGTATGATGTTAGTTCAGCCAATATAACATATAGTGCTAGTGATATATTTACTGTACTAGTTTTGGGAGCCATTGCTGGAATTCTTGGAAGCTTATATAATTACCTTGTAGATAAGGTTGTTCAGACATATAGCATCATCAATGAGTATGTACTCACACTCAAAGTGAAATAGTTCTTAGACATTTACTTGTTTTGCAATCATGGTTACAGATCACTCCTTCATTAAAGTGAGTAAATGTATGAAGTGAGAATACAAGGGTGCATCTACCCTTGATTCAATTAAGTACCTTACAAATTTAGCCATTTTAAATTAAGGATGGATTCATCATTACTTTCTCACTTCACTCACCTGCTCACTTTACACGAGCCAAATCTAACCAGTACTTGTAGTATAACATAATGTATCAACAATGACCCCTTTCTTTGTGTTGTGACAGAAAAGGTCCAGCTTTCAAAATCTCTCTTGTTGTCACAATTGCTTTATTGACATCATGTTGTTATTATTTCTTGCCATGGATTGCGCACTGCATCCCCTGTCCTTCTGATTCAACAGTGAGCTGCCCCTCTATTAATGAGTCTGGAGAATACCAAAACTTTCAATGCCCACCAGGCTACTACAATGATCTTGCTTCACTTTTCCTAAACACCAATGACGATGCTATTCGTAATCTATTCAGCCCCAAGATAATAAAAGAGTTTCATGTTTCCAGTTTGTTTATCTATTTTTCTACTATTTACTTTCTTGGGATAATCACTTATGGTATTGCTATTCCATCTGGACTCTTCATTCCTGTGATCCTTGCTGGTTCTGCCTATGGCCGTCTTATGAGTCAACTCTTTGAACCAATTGCCAAACTTGACAGAGGACTCTTTGCCCTACTTGGAGCTGCTTCCTTCCTTGGTGGCACGATGAGAATGACAGTTTCTATTTGTGTCATATTGCTTGAACTCACTAATGACCTCTTGTTACTTCCACTTGTCATGTTGGTTTTATTAGTCTCAAAATCTGTGGCTGACAGCTTCAATAAGGGTGTCTATGATCAAATACTTCATATCAAAGGACTTCCTTATTTGGAGGCTCATGCAGAACCTTACATGAAGAATTTAGTTACACGTGATGTTGTTTCTGGCCCATTAATAACCTTTTCTGGCATTGAAAAGGTTGGAAATATATTGCACGCTTTGAGTTCTACACGGCATAATGGGTTTCCTGTCATTGATGAACCACCTTTCGTAGATTCACCAGAATTATGTGGGCTTGTGCTGAGGTCTCATTTACTAGTCTTATTGAAGGAGAAGGTTTTTTTAGGAGACAGGGATTTTGCAGATCAAAGTATCTTTCAAAAAATTTCTACTTTGGATTTTGGAAAGCCAGGATCAGGAAAAGGGATCAAACTAGTGGATCTTGATATTCAAGGGGAAGAGATGGATATGTATGTTGATCTTCATCCCATAACTAACGGATCCCCTTACACCGTGGTTGAGACAATGTCACTTGCCAAAGCTGCTATTCTTTTCCGCCAACATGGACTCAGGCACATGTGTGTTGTTCCAAAGAGCCAAAGGGTATGATGTTTTTTTCCCTCCAAAAAATGCTATTATATACCCCTTCACTGAATCCTGTCATCTGCATTCTTTGACATGTAATCATTACAGTTTTTCATCTAATTGTAAACTCTTTTTAGCTTATTTCAGTAAGCTTCACCATCGAGCTCATGAATAAACTTTCATTTAGTAAGACTATTGAATAAGTACTTAGTTAACTTGTTTATTCAAAAATGTATCCTCAGCAGTATTACAACTTCTTTTGCTTCACCTGATGTAAAACATGCTGATAATCTCTACATATTGCAGAGACCTCCAGTTGTTGGGATTCTAACTCGCCATGATTTTATGCCAGAGCATGTTTTGGGGCTTTACCCTGATATCAAGCCTCAGAAACGGCAATGAGTGGTCTGAATGAAAAAATATTCTTTCTTCCGTATTGAAGTGCTGAATTCATTAGTTGATAAAATATTTTTTATATACAGTACAGGGCAACAATTATTCACAAAACATTTGAAGCAGAAACGTTGCTTGTTAAGATGTGGCTGCTGCATAGTTTTGATGCGTGATTTAGCAACTGTGTCCAGTGTCCTTGTATGGATTGTTAATCTCTTTTTGATTAAGTCCGTCTGATACTTTCAAATAGACACTTCGAAACATAGTTGCAGTTCAGGTTAATATTTATCTCTTGTACATGTTTGTTTGATTTTTTTGGATAAAACATTTTGATGATTTTTTGTTAGCGAGGCAAATGTACCGTTTAGACTACAATGTTCGAGACCATACACATGAACAAATGAACTAGAGTAGAATCAGTATGTAACGTATTGTTTGGTGATAACAAAAATAGTTTAATATATTAATTGCATATTCATCCCAATGTTCGCAAGCTCGTAGAAAGCCAGAAAACAAACGATCTATGGTGGCATAAAATTTTAGGGGAATGTTTTGTTTAGGAAAAAATTAAAAAGCAAAAAATGTGTAAAAAATAAAATGTTTTAAATCATTTTGTTAAACACCTGAATGGAACATGATACCGAGTAGCAATGATAAATAATACCCTAAAAGATTACATTGTTTTTACGAATGCTTTATCCAAAACATACTGTCATGTAAACGTAAAATAAATTTACGACTATCAAAAGTTTTGACAATACATGTTCAAATACATCATTGCTTAACTTTCCTTAATTTTCATTCTCTCTTTCTTGTTTCCTCTCCATTTCACCCCTACTACACAAATCTAAATAATCAAAAACCCTAGAAAGTGGAAAAGAAAGATGCGTGCTAACGTGCGAGAGGGACGGAAATCCTGCACATGTGTGGGACTAGGTATCCATTGAATGTATTATTAATTAATTGAATGGTCGAGATTTATTTATTCAAGTTTTTATAAAGACAACAAAGATTTCCTTTTCTCTCTTTAATGCAATTCGTCTCTTCTAATTATTTCTCCAGACAAACTTAATAATATAATACATTCTACGCAATTCGTTCCTTATTGTAATTAGTTCAAATTTATTTATTTTGTAAATTTCAATATAAATTTTGTATTAAATGTACTATCCAATTGAAATTCAGCACCAAAAATCAACAGAAGAAAAACCCAGCACCCCAAAAAAAAAAAGAAAAAAGAAAATCCTCCATGATGGAGATTACATTAAAAGAAGGAATAGACGTAAAAAACATACAATATATGGCTAAAGAAAAGTCAAACTTAGTAAAATTAATTATTAGTAAATTTATCTAAATAAAAGTCGATCCTCGTTATTATAAAAAATATAAATATAATTAATTATAATGATATAATTTGTACAGTTATTCCGATCAGAGTCTGAGATGGAGCAGCGTTACGTTTTCTGAAATCCCTAAATAGTGGAAGCAGCATTAACCGGCGTACTCAGCTCTCAACATGGGTGGAGTGCTCGTGGTTGCTGCTTGGTGCAACCTGCGTCCTGCTCCCACCACCGCACCACCGCAAGTCGCTGCCGCAGCGCCACCGGAAGTCTAGGTTTCGGTGTTGTCGTTGTTCTGATTTTGGGGCTTTGGTGAGTTATTTAGTTCCAAGTTCAAACGCCTCTGTCCTCTCACATTCATCTACTTCGCATATAAAAAAGGGGAACCCTTCTGTAATAATTAATTAATAAATAAAACTTCCAATACTACGCTGACACCACATTTAAATTTTAGAAATATTCAAATTAAATTTCAATTTGTCAGCCCAAATGCAACCCTGCAATTTGCCCTTGCTGGGGAAGGGGAAGAGACAAAAAGAGACTTATTTGATGAATAAGTAATCTGAGCCGTTGAATTAATTAATGATATATCCAACAGCTACCATGCATGAATAGTAAGTAAAAAAAGTTTTTGAATCTGAGGGTCCATGATGGGCGCCAAAAAAACCCTCGCACCCAAAAATTGGGTCCCCGCCAAAGAAAATGGTCCGAAAACACACCCACTTCAAATAACTTGGACCGACGCTTCTGAACTCCAAACGGACATAGACAGACGCGTTTTGCGGAAAAGGAAGACGATTCAACAAATGGGTTCAGCTTCTCTTCTCGATTCTTCTCAACCAGGTAACAACTCATAACGATATTAATATAAATACAACCTTAACCTTTTCCCCGCTTTTCTTCTTTGTGTTTCTTTTTTGTCTCCCACTCTCACTTCCTTATATGGGCTAGGTCACTATTACTCTTTCGGATCTCTGTTTCTTCTCGTACTTTTTAGTAGTTTTCTGTGTGTTACTGGGTTCATGAGATCTTTTTTTTTTTTTTAATCTTTTCAGATAGCCATTTTTTTGTTTTTCTTTTTCTGATACCCATTTTTCGTTTTCTCGTGTTTCTTAGGGTCTTTTGTATATTGTGGAATTTTCTGTGTTACTGGGTTCATGATTGAATGATTTTTGTACCTTGAATTTCAAATACCCATTTTTTTCTTTTTCTTTTTCTTTTTCCGATACCCATTTTTGTTTTCTTGTTACTGTTGTATTTAGGTTTCGATCAGTTTTGCTGTGGTTCTAGTTTAGGCTTCGAAACTATAGTAGATTTGACCTTGGAGTATTTCAGCTGAAAAATTTCCTTCTTCCTTTAATCATGGTCTTGGTCTGGCTTCAATGTTGCCGCGATGATTATTCTGTTGTTATTGTTCTAATTCTTGATGTTGTTATTTATTTATTGTTGTTGTTGCTAGACTTTTATTTCTCTGGGTTACTTGCTGAAATTTTGCACTAATTATATTTTGTCCCATTTTTAATCTGATGTACTTGTGATCATTGGTGATCAAGATCTTTTTTCTTTGGTTGAGATCTTCTTCTGTTTCAATGTCTTCAATGTTCGAATTCAAGTTTTGCAGCAACAGTAGATAGCATAATTAATGGGTGCTCATAAATAGAATCCTGCAACGTCTAATTATAGGATGTTAGTAATGTCATTGTGATGAATAGTCAATATATTTAAAATCTGTCTGTGATTTTGTTTTCAATGTGAGAAGCAGAAAGACCGAACCAATGAAAACTATTTTGGAAATGTATTTGATGCTTGCGTAGATAAGTATTGTTTTTCATGTTCCTGCCTCTATATTTGTGTGTTTTTGTAAATTGTTTGGTCTTGTTTGACAGTTCTATTTCCTTGATGCTTATAAGTTACTTATTTATTTCTGTCCCAAGCCCGTCTCAATTGTCCTTTGCTGTGGCCTCTATACTACTACCTTATTTTTCTTAACAGACTTGTGAATTTATGTTTGTTTGTTTTCTTTTGCCTAAATAGGCCTTAAAAACATAAAGAACAAACAGAAATTGGCCATTTCCAAAACTGAAGAGGAAGTTATGGCCAAACAAAAGAAGCGAAGTTCAACAGAGAGCAGTGAGCAGCCTGCTGCAACACGAAAAATGCCAAAACGTGCTGCAGCATGTAAAAATTTGAAGGAGAAATCCTTTATGATATCTGAGAAGTCTTATATTATTGAAACAGAGAAGGATCAGATTGTAGAAGAAGAAAGTTTAGCTGTCTGCATGACAGCTGGACAGGATGATGGTCGTCCAAATAGGCGAATTACAGAGTTTATCCTTCATGATGAAACTGGTACAGGACAGCCACTTGAGATGCTGGAGGTTAATGATTTATATATAACTGGAGTTATATTGCCACATGAAGCAAGCACAGGCAAGAAAAAGGAGAAAGGTGTAAAGTGTGCAGGCTTTGGTCGAATTGAATCATGGGACATATCTGGTTATGAAGATGGCTCTCCAGTGATATGGCTTTCTACTGATGTTGCTGATTATGATTGCCAGAAACCTGCTGCTAGTTATAAAAAATTTTATGATTGTTTCCTTGAAAAGTCCCGTGCATGTATAGAAGTATACAAGAAACTTGCAAAGTCCTCTGGTGGTGACCCCAAGATAAGTCTTGATGAGTTGCTAGCTGGCATGGCACGTTCTATGAGTGGTAGCAAATTCTTTTCTGGAACTGCATCTATAAAAGAATTTGTTATTTCTCAGGGTGAGTTCATTTATAATCAACTCATTGGTTTGGATATGACATCCAAAACAAATGACCAAATGTTTGCAGATATCCCTGCTCTTATTGCTCTTAGAGATGAGAGTAAGAAGCAGGCAAGCTTTGTACATGCACAAGTGATGCCTTCAAATGGGAGTTTAAGGATTGATTCAGGAGTTGGAGATGAAAAAAACAAGAATCAGATGGATTCATTAGCTTCTTCTAATGACGAAGATGAGGATGCAAAATTAGCACGACTCTTGCAGGAAGAAGAGTATTGGCAATCTATGAGGCAGAAGAAAAACTCAAGATCAGCCCCTGTATCTAACAAATATTATATCAAAATTAATGAAGATGAGATTGCCAATGATTATCCTCTCCCTGCTTTTTACAAAACCTCCCTTCAAGAAACAGATGAGTTTATAGTTTATGATAATGACTATGATGTGTATGATATTGAAGATCTCCCTCGAAACATGCTGCATAATTGGTCTTTATACAACATGGATGCAAGATTGGTTTCCTTGGAACTTCTTCCTATGAAACCTTGTTCAGACATTGACGTTGCAATCTTTGGATCAGGTATAATGACTACAGATGATGGAAGTGGGTTCCAGCTTGATAATGAGGTTGGCCAATCTTCTTCTGATGGTTTGGAAGCACAGACTGAAGATGGAATGCCAATTTATCTGAGTGCCATAAAGGAGTGGGGGATTGAATTTGGATCATCTATGATTTTCATATCCATCCGAACAGATATGGCCTGGTATGATGCCACTTTTCTAAAACAATTGCTATTTTTTTATATTGCAAATGAAATAGAATTAGAAAGTCCATTTGATTACCTGGGTATTAAAATGTTAATATAAGCTATATTTGTAACAAAATTGTTGCAAGAAGATTGGGCTCAACTGTTTTGGATGAGAATTTATCATATCATATGAATGTGCATTGCTGTATGTTTGGGTTAACTCATTCATACTTAATTCCTTTCAGGTATAGACTTGGCAAACCAGCAAAGCAGTATGCTCCTTGGTATGAAACAGTATTGAAAACTGCAAGGCTTGCTATCAGCATTATCACCTTGCTTAAGGATCAAAGCCGAGTATCACGGCTTTCCTTTGGAGATGTCATCAAGAAAGTATCTGAGTTTAATCGGAAAGAAGGTTCTTACATTTCTTCTGATCCATCAGCTGTTGAGAGATATGTTGTTGTTCATGGACAGATAATTCTGCAAGTGTTTGCAGTATTTCCTGATGATAATATCAGAAAGTCTGCATTTGTGACTGGTCTTACTCTCAAAATGGAAGAGCGGCACCATACCAAATGGTTAGTGAAAAAGAAGAAAGTTATGCCCAGGAGTGAACCAAATTTAAATCCTAGGGCAGCAGTTGGTCCTATTGTTTCCAAGAGGAAAGCTATGCAAGCTACAACAACAAGGTTGATCAATAGAATATGGGGAGAGTATTACTCAAACCATTTGCCAGAGGATTCAAAAGAGGGAACTGCTAGTGAATTAAAGGATGAGAATGAAGTGGAGGAACAGGATGAAAATGAAGATGAGGACAACGAAGAGGAGACAATACTTTTGGAGGGAACCCCAAAGGCACATTCAGCTTCAAAGCAAACGAAAACATTTTCTGCTGATACAGAAATAAGATGGGAAGGAGAATCTGAAGGGAAGACTAGTTCTGGATATCCTGTTTATAAACAGGCAATTATTCATGGGGAAGTTATTTCTGCAGGAAGATCTGTGTTGTTGGAAGTTGACGAAACAGATGAATTTCCAGAAATATATTATGTGGAATATATGTTTGAGTCCAAGAATGGAAGAAAAATGTTCCATGGTAGGACGATGCAGCGTGGTTGTCAGACTGTTCTTGGCAATGCTGCTAATGAGAGAGAGGTGTTTTTGACTAATGAGTGCAGGAATTTGGGACTACAGGATGTCAAACAGACGGTTGTTGTAAATATTCAAAAAAGGCCTTGGGGGAATCAATATCGAAAGGATAACATCATTGCAGATAAAGTTGACAGGGCTAGAGCAGAAGAAAGGAAGAAAAAAGGACTACCTACTGAATATTACTGTAAAAGTCTGTACTGGCCTGAAAGAGGGGCTTTCTTTAGCCTTCCACATATGTTGGGTCTAGGGTCTGGTGTTTGCCCATCTTGCAAGATACAGGATGCTGAAAAGGAGAATGATGTTTTCAAAATAAATTCCTCCAAGTCTGGTTTCCAATTGAAAGGAACTGAGTATTCTCTTCATGATTATGTTTATGTAACTCCCTTTGAATTTGAGGAAAAGATAGAGCAGGGAATTCATAAGAGTGGGAGGAATGTGGGGCTGAAAGCTTATGTTGTGTGCCAAGTGCTTGAGGTCATTGTCAAAAAGGATGTAAAACAAGCTGAAATACAATGTACACAAGTTAAAATCAGGAGGTTCTTCCGACCAGAAGATGTATCAAACGAAAAGGCATACTGCTCTGATATACAAGAGGTATAAGCTACTTAAAAGTTAATATATTTGTGATATAATGCTCTTGTTTTTATGCTGACTTATATTTCATAATTTATATTTTAGGTATATTACAGTGATGAAATACACATAATCTCTGTAGAATCCATAGAAGGGAAATGTGAAGTGAGAAAAAAGAATGATATTCCTGAACGCAGTGCCCCTGGAATCTTCCAAAATGTATTTTTCTGTGAGCTTTTGTATGACCCTGCCAGTGGGTCACTGAGGAAGGTATCGTGTATTTTGCTGTTACAAGTGTGTAATGTGCTTGTTAATCCTGCAGATAAATCTGTAAAAGTATTGGGGTTTTATGATTTATAGATTTTTTTGCTTTATTTTTTAAATTAGTCCTATTTGGACTCATGTTATTAAACTAATCCACTTCTAGCTGCTTTATCCTGTATTGTTCTGTTCCCATTTCATTTAATTACTCTCCAGTGTTTACAACCAATCTGCCACCTTTATTATGGTTTCCATAACTTTTTCAATTGCTTGACAGTTGCCCGCTCATGTTAAAGTAAAATATTCAAACGGACAAACATCTGATGCTGCAGCTAGAAAGAGAAAAGGAAAATGTAAAGAGGGAGATGATGTTTCAGCCTCTGCTAGGGAAGGAAACACATTAAATGAAAAACATTTAGCCACCTTGGACATTTTTGCAGGCTGTGGTGGCTTATCTGAGGGGTTGCAGCAATCAGGTAAATTCTTAACTGCATTTTTATAGCAGGAAACCCAACTGTATCTGCTACTATTGCATAATATAATCTGTTCGTTAAAATGCAACAGGAGTTTCATCAACCAAATGGGCTATTGAGTATGAAGAACCGGCTGGGGATGCATTTAAAGCTAATCATCCGGAGGCATTGGTGTTCATTAACAATTGCAATGTTATTCTTAGGTAAATAGTCCCATTTGGATAACATATTCCAGCCCCTAAAGTTGGATGGAGTGGGACCCATTTAAGTAACCGTTAAAGTATTGTAATGTAGGGCTGTAATGGAGAAGTGTGGGGACACAGATGATTGTATCTCAACATCAGAGGCTGCAGAGTTGGTTGCAAAACTTGATGAGAAGGAAATAAGTAGTTTACCCATGCCTGGGCAAGTTGATTTCATTAATGGTGGCCCTCCATGCCAGGTCTCTCCAGCTGTTTGCTTTTTCTTTATTTTTCTGATGAATATATTATAGGTGTAATTGTTTAATGATGTTGTTTTTGCTTTCAGGGTTTCTCTGGGATGAATAGGTTTAACCAGAGCAGTTGGAGTAAAGTACAGTGTGAGATGATATTAGCATTCTTATCCTTTGCTGATTATTTCCGGCCAAGGTATTTCTTGTTGGAGAATGTGAGGAATTTTGTGTCTTTCAATAAAGGACAGACATTCCGTTTAACTTTGGCTTCACTGCTTGAGATGGGTTATCAGGTAAAATTACGTAACTACATCTTTCTTATTGATTGTTCTAAGAATTGAGGAATGATAAATGCTGATTTGCTTTTCCTAAAGGTGAGGTTTGGTATCCTTGAGGCTGGAGCATATGGGGTTTCCCAGTCAAGAAAAAGAGCATTCATATGGGCAGCCTCTCCAGAGGATGTGCTTCCTGAGTGGCCTGAACCAATGCATGTCTTTTCAGCCCCCCAGTTGAAGATCACATTATCAGAAAATGTCCAGTATGCTGCTGTCCGCAGTACTGCAAACGGTGCTCCATTGCGTGCAATAACTGTTCGAGATACCATTGGTGATCTCCCAGCTGTTGGCAATGGAGCCTCAAAAGGAAACATAGAGGTATGTAACATAGGAAATAGTCCATGTCATATATTCTTCCATTCTTAAATAAATTGAGTTCACTCACTACTTGCCTGTGTTTTATGTTGCACAGTATCAGAATGATCCTGTCTCATGGTTTCAAAAGACGATTCGTGGTGATATGGCTGTCCTCACTGATCATATTTCCAAGGAGATGAATGAATTGAACTTGATTCGATGCCAGAGAATTCCCAAGAGGCCAGGTGCTGATTGGCGTGATCTACCAGAGGAAAAGGTGAAGTGAAATTCTTGTGAATTTTAGCGTAACTAACTTTATGATCTAATCTAATTTGGGAAATCTAATGGAGTGCAGATTACACTGTCTACTGGACAAGTTGTAGATTTAATACCATGGTGCTTGCCAAACACGGCTAAGCGGCATAATCAATGGAAAGGACTATTTGGCAGGTTGGATTGGCAAGGGAATTTCCCAACTTCCATTACAGACCCTCAACCGATGGGGAAGGTTGGAATGTGCTTCCACCCTGACCAAGATAGGATTCTTACTGTTCGTGAATGTGCTCGGTCTCAAGTAAGTCAACCTAAATGCTTTGATAAGAAATGGATTCCTAATAAATTGGAATTTCTGTGACTAACATCTGAGCATAACAGTCCTTAATAAAAAACTGAAATACTATAGTCCGTATGACCTGTTATATCATTTAATTTGGTATATAATCCGATCTCTATAGCTAATGCATTTTCATGTATTTTTATAACATAGTTATTAGTATTTTACTATTCACAATTCGATATGATTTTATTATCTATAGATACTAATCTGAAGATGTATTTAAATTGGTTTTGTATCTTCTCAATACATAGATGAATAATATGAATCTTATAATTCACATGATTGAACTATTTTTTGTGAATCTTTTGATTCATTATTATTTTAGTTTTTTTTTTTTTTACCAATTCTTATAAAAACTTTGAATAATATAAATTTTACTATTCACATGATTTAATGATTTATGTGAATCTTATAATTCATTATTATTTTAGTTTTTTTTCTTTTATCAATTCTCATAAAAACTTTTAGAAGTGATATAACCTTAAATCTTTAAATGAAAAGGAATTAGAATAATCTTTTTAAATTTATTCTCTTTTATTATTCTACTACTTTATTTGATGTTCATCTATTTTATGTATGCACACTATTTAACTATTAAGTTTTGTTTTTATCCTTTTAAAATAAAAACTTCACAAACCCATATGTACTAATAGTTTAGTTGTTTTATGATATGTTAACTACTAATAAACAATTTATAATTAATAAATGATTAGATTCACAATTCAAAAAAATAGGTTTTCTGATACACAGATTGTATCCCATTTAACATCCATAATTTTTAATGCAGGGCTTCCCAGATAGCTATCAATTTTCTGGTAATATCATACACAAGCACAGGCAGATTGGTAATGCAGTGCCTCCTCCTTTGGCGCTTGCCTTAGGAAGAAAGCTTAAGGAAGCCGTGGATAGCAAGAGCTTCACTTAGAATAATGGACCTCATATTCTTAAAGATCATTGCTAATTTGCATTCATAACAGTCACCAACAAATCATTCAGGGTTCCTGAAACTTGATCCCCTTCCCTTGTATATAGTGATATCCATTTGTCATTTGTTTGAGGTCAATTCATAGTTTAAATTTCCTCAACCTAGGAATTGAATTGATGTTCTTAATGGTGTTCATTTTGTAACTGGGAATTATCTCCCAATGATTGTTCACTTTGACAGTTGAGGCTAATTTTGTGAATATTATTTTTGAACCCGTTATGAATATTATTTGTTGCTACTACTATATTAATGTCTAAAATTACTGTCTGGGCTTGTTAGCAACAACAGAAGTTTGGAATTCTCTTGCTGTTTTGTTCATCTTGAGAATTGATAGTGGTGATTGTAGTGGGTGACAATTATTGATGAAAGGTTTTATTAACAATCGAATACAAATTTAATAATTTTAAAACTTAAAAAATATAATTTGATGATTTAAAAAATAAAAGAACAAAATGTCAAAAGTGATAAAATTAGAGGAACAAATATTGTAATTAAATCCAAAATTTCTTTGTCTCCCTCCCATGATTTGTATGCTAGTATTCAATATCGAACAAAATGTCAAAAGTTATGAAATTAAAGGAACAAACATTGGTGCATTCTTTTCTTTAGATGTCATATTTTTTCTTAAAGGTGGGCTCATAACACTCACAAATACGAACCCTAAATCACACCGTTAGGTATTAAAAATGGATCGTGATCGCCAGCCTGCCGTAGTTTGGGAGGGGAAGGTAGAATTTTTGGTCCACCATCCTGCCAGATCAGAGACGGTTCGACCTGTTAGCTTGCGGATACAAATATTCATATTTTTATATTATTATTATAAAAAAACAGATTTAAAATAAAAATAAAAATTTTAAATATATTTTTGGTATTTATAAAATTAGTGAATTCTGTTTTTCTTCTGTACTTTTTTTAATTAAAATATTTTTATAATTTTTTTTTGTCTACATCCTTTTATGTAATTAGTATGTTTAATTAGTTGTCCACCTTATAACATGAAATTAACAAATTCAAATTAGGTAAACCTTAAAACTATTATTTCCCTAAGTAGTTATGAATGGAAAAAAGTTGATTCTATTCAAGATACGCAAAACGTTTCTTGCAAGTCTTCTTTATCATCTATCACGTGAATAATGTTTTGTTCATACGGTGAGGATGTGTCCTATTGTTGAATAGTTTTTTTCCAAAAAATTAAAATTGACCATTCTTCATTTTACTAAGCTATATGGATTTGTCATTCTACCTTGCAAGTCTCTATATAAAGCAACATTTATGTCTTTTAGAGATTTAGAAGACAAAAAACAAGGCCTTTATAACCCGTGCCTTATATGCCCTATAACTCGTGGTTTTTACAAAGGTGGTTTTAGGGTTTACTTCATTTTCATTCAAATATGAATTCTAAGGTAATAGAGAAAAGGATGATACAAGAAAAGATTATCACGTGAGAGAGGTGATGGAGTTTTAAAATTAGGGATGATAATTATGCCCCCCCTTCCACCCCGTGAGTACTGCCCCCGTCCCTGTTCCAATTTTGACAAGGAAAATTTGCGTTGTTAGTCCTCACACCATCCTTGCCCCTGTTTCCGCCTAAGATAATTGGGAATAAGAACGAGTATGGATTTGTTAGTCCCCGCCCCGTCCTCGTACCTCCCCTACCTTGCTTTTATGTTTAATATATAATTATAAATTAAACAAAATTTCACATGTCCGTGTATAAATCTATACCTTTGCGGACCATTAAAACTACAATATAATAAATAATTTAGTATATAATTTATTTAAAAATTAATAAATTAACATATAATTTATTATTAAATTATAAATAAATTTAAATAACTTAGTAAATTTTATTGCGTTCTATTAAAATAATTATTTCATTACTGGATTTAGAATGATATTAATTTTTAACCGGATTTAAATATACATTGGAGAAGATAATTCTATTTGAGTTGCACATAGATAGGCAGCAAATTCTTTAAGTATCTGATGTTCCTTAACTGCATAACTAAAATTTAAAATAGAAGGATGAAATAAATGTAATAAAGTGAGATATTAAATGAATGTAAGAGCGAGATATAAAAAAAATTGAGAACTATATAACATAATTTATGAAAGACATCAAAACATCAACTTTTTAGTTTATATATTTTTAAAAGGTTAATGGGTATATACGAATTATAATCCCTTTATTTATAATAAAATTATTGACTTTACTTATTATTACTTTAAAAATCACATTATTAAATGTCAGTATAAAAAATCTTTTACGCTGATAATGTATATCAATTAAACTCTGTTTTTATTATCTATATTAACTTTTATTTGTTAGTGATAATCTAATTACATATTTTTCAATTTCATCAATTTCTTTTTTGAATTATTATATTAAAAATAATTATTGTCATCTGTTTATCTAGCCCAAAATATTATAGACAGATAAATAAAATAATGTTTATATTTTTGTCAGCAAAAAATAAAGTGAATAAAAAATGAAAAAAGATAAAGGGAAAGCAAATATATTAAATGAAGTAACGTAGAATAAAACCATGTAAATATATGAAGGGAGCATTTTTTAGCAAAGCTGTGATTATTTAATATTAATGCAACATGCGAAACTGTATGTGAGATCAATTATACAATAGTACAGTTACACAACCATATAAGCATAGACAATTATATTTAACTTACCAAAATATCCTTCAATTCAGGTTGGACATTTGATTGGTCATAAACTTCTTCACTTGGCTAATAAGCAAAGAAGTCTCGGGCAATTCAGGAAACAGGTAAAAGGCATGAATTGCGTTTGGATAATCGATTAAGTGTGCCTGCTTTCCCGAATCTATTAACCACTCATAGTACCTTTTTTGCCAATCACGTAACGGGTCAAACCCACCCGTAAAGACAATAGTATTCGGATAATCCAAACCGGAAATGTCAACGGCATTGGGGCCGCTGACGTTGACCGCTTCATGGTCCCGGTCGAACCCGTTTGGTAAAAAGACCTTCCAGTGCCAATCGGTTCTATCCACCGAAACAACGGGCACCCGGGTTAATTGGATTTCGGACTTGGTCCGTTCCTCACCTCCGAAAAAGGGTTGAACCGAAACCAAACCGATTATGTTAACTCTTTGGAGTTTCTCTTTGCAAAGCCGAACCGCGACGTGGTGGGCCAGGTTCCCACCCGCGCTATCACCCGCTAAAAAACATTTAGTGACGTCAGCAACGTAGGGTAAAACGGCGCCGTTTTCGTCGAGGAATTTTAAGACGTCGAAACCGTCGTCGTATTGCGAGGGATAACGGTGCTCGGGGGCGAGACGGTAGTTAACGGAGATAACGACGGCGTTAAGAGAGCGACAGTAGAGGCGGCAGAGAGCGTCGTAGGGGACTGAGGAGGCGGAGAAGAAAGCGAAGGCGCCGCCGTGGAAGTAGACGAGAACGGGAATGGAGGCGGCGGAGACGGCGGCGGTGGAAGCGGCGGAGCAGGGGATGAAGAGGCGGAAGGAGAGGTTGCGGTCAGGGTTGACGGTGACGTCTTCGGAGGTGATGCCGTCGAGAATGGAGGGGTTTGGCGGGACGAGGGTGTCAAAGAGGCTGAGGAGGCGGCGGCTGATGGTGTTGTTGGAGCGGCGAGAGGCGTCGGTGACAGTGGAAATGAGTGAAATGGATAAGCGAGTTTTCCATGGAAGGGTTGGTTCCATGGTGAATGTGAACTACGAACTATGAACTATGAACGATGAACTATGAACAATGGATAAGCGAGTTCATTTCTTCATACATATATATATATATATATATATATATATATATCCCAAATTTAAATGTACGGTTCCACGTAACATGGTTGGATTGCATCAAACACAGCATTAGTAGTTACTCAAGTTTCGCTATACGTTTTTTTCTGACGCTGACGGCCTTCTTTGTACGTGTATATATATACAGATCCAATTTCCAATTGGATTGTGGGAAAAATATATAAACAAACTAACACGTGTTAAAAATATAAAGATACATACATAAGAATGATATATTGTTGGAAAAACCTTATAATAAACTAAATTAGAGAGGTACTTAAGAGAAGCGTATAAACATATTTTTTTAAAACGATTTACTTTGAAAAACGAAACGATTACCGTAAGTATATGGTGAACTTAACGTGTATATTGTATTGTTTTATTTTATTAAAAATTATATGATAGATCAGAAAAATGAAAGATACCGATTATAAAACTTGTAAAAAAGAGTTAGTTGTGTCATCGTAAAAAAACATACAAAATTTTTAATCTATCATGATGATTATCTTTTTAATTTTTTCTTATTTCCTGCATCTAAAAACAATTTAGATTTTGGTCAAGTCAATTCAAGTTACATAAACAAGCATGTTAATTAATTGACATATATAAATTTATTCGAATTTAATTATTTTAAATTTTATGAAAATATTGCACTGAATATTTGAAAAAAAAATATTACTGTGATTTTATTTATTTCCAAATTAAAAATGTTGATTGTTTTCTTATAATATATAATTTATATAATATCTCTTACATTTATCAAATTTATTCTTTAATATTTCTACATCAACATGTTTGGACTTTGGAGGCGCACGTCCATCCAATATCAACATAATCACACGGAAGCCAAAATAATTAGCTTTAACATCCACGTCCAAAAATTGAATCCAGCACATTGAAATTCTTTAACAGACTTTATTTTATATTTATTATAAATTCATCATCTTATATTAAGTTGTTTGGCACTCGTTTGGTCATATTTAAAAGCAAGAGAAACAATAGAAATAATAAAGTAGTTATTATTTTAAAAATCTTATGCGAAATTTATTAAATAAAAATTGAAAATGGTTTGGTAAAATACATCCTTCACCAAAACAAAAAGTTTGGTAAAATACATAAAAATAATAAAAACCTGATGATAAAATGTAAACAATTTATAAAATATTATGGAAAAAATTGTAAAAACATGATGGAAAATATGAGGAAAAGTTTAGGATAGTTAATTTTGAAAACAAAGAAGAAAAACTTAGGTAATAAAATATGCAATTAAACTGCTTTTCATTATCATGTTTATGTCAATAACCAACAATTCAATTTGACTAAAATCAACTAAAATAAATTGGTTGGATTTTTTAGTGGTCGAGTCAAATTCAATTCAACCATATCTAATCACTTAAAAATTAGATGATTGAGTTTTGAATTTTCAACTTGAAAGTCAACCCAACCTAACTAACCAACAATATTAATAATTGAAAATACTAAATTACAAAATTGAATGAGATTTTATAATTATTCAACATATTTCACCAGCTACTTTTAATTTGAATTACTATTATTTTTGGATTGGATTGATATCAATATTTTTGTCCTAGGATATGCTTTATAGCTTGGCTTATAATCCTTTGTCTATTTGTTATTTTAATTTTTTGTTTAATATTTTAATTATAGTTACAATTTTATATTCAATTTTACTTAAAAAAAATTATTTTGTCTATTTCTGAAAGAAATTATTCTAAAAGAAATTATTCTAAAAAGTATAGCAAAAAATATTTTGAAATTTTATTTTTTCGGTATGGTGAATAATATTAATTTAAAATATATATACCTTATAGCATTTCCAATTTTAGTTGCTTAAGAAATTCAATAAGGTTCTTAACTCGCTTTAAATGATCTTATCACATCACATGACTCATATGAACCATACCATTTTTTTACAAGGTTTACATAATAATGAGTTTTCATAAACAATGCAAACTTTTAAATTTTTTTATTCCAACATATTAGCTTAATTATTTTGAGAAATTAAAAATTTAATTTTATATCATACATTATTGTACATAAATGTTAATTTAATCCATATCACATAAAATATTAGTTTCATTTATATAAAAACTTATATTTATTTTTAAAGCTCAGCTCAGACCGATCATTTCAATCGTGAATCGGTTATATAATTGGTTCAAACCGCCATTCGGATCGAAAAGGCATCAGAACCGGATTGGCTAAAGCAACTCAGCCAAACTCGATTGAGAACCGGTGACTCGGCAACTCGGTGACTCAGGTGGTCAAGGTTTTTTTTTTTTTAAATTCTTAATGGGTGAAATGACGTCATTTTGAATGGGGAAAAACGCTTAATAGCTTTCTCTACCTTTAGTCTTTACTTTCTGTGTCTCAATGTGTTTGCATTTTGCTTTAATCTCGACGATTTTACCCTTATATGCTGAAAATTAACATAAAATAAAGCACAACTCTGATGTTGACATAATCTTTTTTAATTTGTGCTCTTGATTTTTTGTATAATTTAATTATTTTATGATTTTTTATAATATAAAATTATATGGGTTATAAAATATTTATATTTTTTAATATAATAAGACTGTAAATCAATTATCAACCTCCGAATTAACGCATAACTTCTTGTCTTAAAATAGTTAGAGATCAGACCCAAACTAGTAACATTGGATATAACAACCTGGAAATGTTATAATAAAAAATAAAGACGAACATTTATAAAATATCATGCAAAGTGATAAATAAGCACGTGAATTGTTCTCAAATGATGATTGATGCCTAATATTGAAAACGTGATGGGGATTGATGCCTGATATTAATAACGTGATTATCTTAAATGATAGGTTTTAATTACCAAAATTTAGTTATCTGTACAGATGGATTCTTCCTCTCTATTTAATTTCAAACCGTACACGCCCATCTTATGTAGATGTAGAAGTACACAACATAATAATTCACATCAAGACTACAAATGGATTTGAAGCAAATTAACACAACTCAAGTGATGCGATCCATACAGAAACTTCGAATTAAGTAGCCAACATTTTGTTAATGTGAGTTCCAATTTTATCGGATTATGTAGCTTTATGTTCCAATTGCGCAAAGAGTCTTGGCACTAATTCTATTTCTACTTTTGTAGGGTAACCAAAAAGTCTTTGAAAATGCAATACTATAAATTCTAAACCCTATCTCTTAAATCAACTACTATCTTCTATCATCAATCACCGATCACCATTTTCAACAACTATCTTGACTGCTACCTTCAATTAGTGTTTTTGGTTAAGATGTGAAAACAATGTTTTAAATTTGAAAACAAAAACAATGTTGTTTTTAAAATTTCAAAAACTTAAAACCAAAACTAGTTTTGTTTTTATAAATTTCAAAACTAGAAATAAAAAACTGCCCCGAACGGGGCCTTAGCGAGTGGGTAGCGATTTTAGTTTGACAAACTGATATTACCTTTAAAAACAATGTTCTATCTATCCACAGATTTAGCGAACCAAAGAAAGGGTAGAGTAGTCCACCAGTATTATATTTTATTTTCAAAATATTATATCATTTATATAAATTGATAAAATAATTATAATAATTAAAACTTACAATAATAATTAAGTATAATTTATAAAAACAACTTTGATGAGAAAATTATATAAACTTTGTCATGAATTTGTTATTTATAAAATTGTAATATTATAAAAAAAATCAATTATGCAAGATTTACTTTTTGTGCTTTTTCCATTTAGTTTTGTAAAATCATCACTATGTTGAGAAAATAAATATATATATTTTAAATAAAATTTTACGTTAGTTTTTAGAAAAACAAAATAAAGTCATATTTTTTGTGGGTTGGCCTACCAACCATTGAATGACGTGAGGTGAACTAAGTTGTTTGACCCATTCTTATTATCGTAGGTCGTCCTACGCCACCCATTTTCAGCAGGCCAAAGGCATGATAGGCCAACATGGGATGGATCAATCTATTTTGAAACTCCTAAACGGGGGTTTATCTTCTACCATCAATTTCGAAAGAAGAGCTACAAAGGATGCCAAATTCCTTCTAGTGGAGGCATATGGATCACAACATAGGAGAAAAATCAATTGGCAAAATTGGGATAAGCTATGCATTAAAAAGGATTTTCGAGATTCGGATTATAGACAATTTAATCTATTTAGTCTTGTTTTGTTAGGGAAACATAAGGATGACAAAACAGGTCAGCCTGACTCGTTTTAACCTGACTTGTGACCTGCAAAAAAGGGGCTGAGCGAGCTGGCCCGCCATGCTAAGGGCTGGCTAAACTACTTGTCCCGTCTCGCTTGTAGGTGGGTTGGCAGACTAACCCACCAGTTTTTCCAATTTTTTAAATTTTAAATTTTGTTTTTTTAAAACCAATTTTTTTACCCAAATATCAAAATAAAAATATCTTAACCAAACTAGTCTAAAAATTATAAAGTAAAGTAGTAATACTAAAGTAAATTTTTAATTTTTATTTCTAATCTACACTAAATTTTAATATAATTTGATTAATTTATAAAGAAAGTAGTAAATAACAAAGTTTGATTGTTTAATTTATTAATTATCATATTTTTAATTTTCATTTTAATTTATTAATTATATGTTATATTTATAATATTATTAATATAAGGCGACATGCCAACCCGCCCTAACCGCCTCTGGCCTAGCGGGTTGACGAACTAGGCGGAGCAAGCCAAAATGGGTCAATAGGCCAAAAGCCCTACTTTGTCCCACCAAAATTGTAGCAAGTTGGCACGTTGAGCCTAACTCACTTTGTCATCCCTAAGGAAACATGGTTGACATTTACTGCCTAATCAAGATACTATAGTTTCATAGGTTCTCAAAGCAAATACTTTCCTAGATGTAGACATATGAGTCTCAAAAGGACGACAAAAATAATCTTAAAATCAAAGGATTCATCACCATTATTTATTTTAAGAAAAATATTGAAAAATCTCTTTAAAAAGAAGAATGGTAACATTAATATAAGACTTTATTATTATTATTATTATTATTATTATTATTATTATTATTATTATTATTATTATTATTATTATTATCATTATCATGATTATTATTGTTGTTATCATTATACACAACTAGATTTTACTATTATATTTTTTAGAAAAAAATGGTTAATATTATTATTTACATTTTTTTTAGCTCGACAGAAATTATTAGTTTTTGCTGATTTTTTTTTTATTTATTAGTTTACTTTATTAAGCATAGGATGTCTGAATTGTCTAGCTTGTCCAAGTCAATATAAAACAAAACTATTTTTTTTCCAATTTTGCAATATAGGGAACAAGTTAGGTCATTTCAAAGATATTAAATCATATATGATTTAGATCTTATCAAAGAGTTAAAGAATAGGGGTTTTCAATTGCAAAAACATAAACAAGAACAAAAATAGATTCATAATGAAAATAGAGAAAGAAAACATCAATTCGAGCTTCTTAGCGATGCACTTGAGTAATCATAATTCTAAGAATTATGAGAAATTACATCAATACTCACAGGTAATTCAATTGAATCAAATCATAATCGCAATCCCTAAATTCTCTTGAATTTTAAAAAATCTAACCAGTTGAAATAGGTTTTCAAATTGATCGCCTAAACTCTAGCAATTTAGATAGGTATAATCAAATCCTAAACCAATTCATAGAAGACTTAATAAGAAGAAAGAGAGAAAACAATTATGAACTAATTCTAGAAAAATGAACAAAAGTTGTTACAAGTGGTTATGAGAGACTTTTTATATCCTATTACTAAATGAGTCTCTAAACTAAACACTAATGCTTGAACTAAGTACAACTTTGGCCTAAAACGAAAATGGCCTTAAAAACCCAATAAGAGTTACTAGAAAATAAAACAAAAAAATACAATTAAAGAAAAATTATAAAAATACAAATACAAAAGTACAAAAAAATACCAAAATACAAAGATTGTTAGTGTAACGTTTTTTGTTACAATAACTGTTAGTTTTGTAGTTTGATTTTTAGTCCCACATTGCTTAGTATTGTGAGATGGTGTTCTTCACTTTGCTATATAAGCAAGCTTATGTAAGGTTTACAAATGCACCAAAACAAATACTTCTTAGTATTGTTTATTTCTCTCTTCTCTCCTTTAGTGCCTTGTTCCTAACAAATGGTATCAGAGCCTATTTCTTAGTATGCTCGGTGGTTGCAGCAGTGTCTGATCTTCCGCATCAGAAAAGATTTGGTTAAAGTAAATTTTCTTAGTATGCTTTGTGGCTGCAGCTGTGTCTAATCTTCCACATCAGAAAATATTTTTTCTCTTGTTCTTGGGGATCTCAGTCTAGAGAACTAGTGGAGGATTTTCTTTAAAATCAGTAGGAGCAATGACAATGGACGAAGACAAGATGAAGATTGAAAAGTTCAATGGTGCAGACTTTGGCTTTTGGAAAATGCAGATAGAAGATTATCTGTATTAGAAAAATACGTATCAACCACTCACAAGAAAGAAGCCAGAGGGTATGAAGGAGGAAGATTGGAGTCTCCTTGATAGACAAGCCCTTAGAGCCATTAGATTGACGTTATCCCGTAATGTTGCTTTCAACATTGCAAAAGAAAGGACGATAGCAGGTCTCATGAAGGCTCTTTCCAACATGTACGAGAAACCATCAGCCTCAAACAAAGGTCACTTGATGAGGCGATTGTTCAATCTGCGGATGTTTGAAGGTGCTTCGATGGCACATCATCTCAATGAACTAAACACTGTTACAACCCAGTTGAGTTTAGTTGAGATTGAGTTCGGTGAGAAATTATGGGCTTTAATACTTTTGTCTTCCCTGCCAGAAAGTTGGAATGCTACAGTCACGACTGTGAGTAGCTCATCGGGAAGCAATAAGTTAAGATTTGATGATGTTCAAAATTTGGTTCTCAGTGAAGAGATCCGATAGAGAGAGTCGGGTGACCATCAACCTCTTCAGTATTGCATGCAGAGTCAAGAGGAAGAAGTTCAACCAAAGAAAGCGGACGCGGCAAATCAAAGAAGAGACGATCCAAGTCCAGAAATCATCGTAGTTCCCAAAACGCAAAGACGATCGAGTGTTGGAATTGTGAAAAAACTGGGCACTACAAAAACCAGTGCAAGAGTGCATAGAAGAGTCAAGAAGCAAAGGGTGAAGCAAACTTTGCCTCCACCTCAGAAAAGATGAGGTGTTGATATGCTCTCTTGAAGATAAAGAGAAGTCTTGGGTATTAGACTCTGGAGCATCTTTTCACGCTACCTCACAAACGGAACTATTCGAGAATTATGTTCCTGGAAACCTTGGTAAGTTTTACCTTGGTAATGAGCAGTCATGTGAGATTGTAGGTAAAGGTGCAATAAAGATTAAGTTAAACGGGTCTGTATGGGAATTGAAAAATGTCAGATATATTCCCGACCTGACTAAGAATTTAATCTCAGTAGGCCAGTTAGCTAGTGAAGGCTACACGACAATCTTCCATGGTGATGATTGGAAGATTTCAAAGGGTGTAATGACAATTCCTCGAGGCAAAAAGAGTGGTACTCTTTACAAGACAACAGAAACATGTCATTTGATTGCAGTTGCAACAAATGAAAGTCCCAATCTATGGCACCAAAGACTTAGGCATATGAGTGAGAAAGGGATGAAGGTCATGCACTTAAAAGAAAAATTACCAGGTCTTCAATAAGTAGAAATTGACATGTGTGAAGACTGTATATTTGGAAAGTAGAAGAGAGTCAGTTTTCAGACAAGTAGAAAAACCCCAAAGAAAGAGAGGCTTGAGCTCATCCACTCTGATGTTTGGGGACCAACGACTGTCCCTTCCATTGGTGAGAAACAATACTTCGTAACTTTTATTGATGATCACTCCAGAAAGGTATGAGTTTACTTTCTGAAACACAAGTCTGAAGTAGTTGAAGCTTTCAAGATTTAGAAAGCTATGGTAGAAAATGAGACAGGATTGAAGATTAAAAAGCTCAGATCCGACAATGGTGGTGAATATGTAGACACCAGATTCAAGAAGTTTTGCTATGAGCACGAAATCAGAATGGAGAGAACCGTGGCAGGTACGCCTCAACACAATGGTGTAGCAGAGCGTATGAATCAAACGTTGATTGAAAAAGCCAGAAGCATGCATGTGCGAGTCAGGCTTACCAAAATAGTTTTGGGCAGAAGCAGTCAACACAACAGCTTACTTGATCAACCGAAGTCCATCGATACCATTGGAGCACAAGATACCAGAAGAGGTATGGAGCGGAAAAGAGGTAAAACTCTCACATCTTAGAGTTTTCGGCTGTGTAGCATATATGCATATCAGTGATCAAGGCAGAAACAAACTTGACCCAAAATAAAAGAAGTGTACTTTCCTTGGTTATGGTGAAGATGAGTTTGGCTACCGCATATGAGATGATGAAAACAAAAAGATGATCCGCAACAGAGATGTAATCTTCAATGAAAAAGTGATGTACAAGGACATGCATAATACTGGCACCAGCAACCCAGAAACAAATGGACCAGTTTATACAGAGGTGGAAGAGATCCCAGAAAGTCCTAAATTGAAGAGTCCTCAGCCAGAGAAATCAAATGAAGAGAACAATGAACAATCAGAACCTCTTACTCCAACTCCTGTAATAAGAAGATCCTCTCGGCCCCATGTGCCTAACAGGAGATATATAGACTACATGTTGCTGACTGATGGAGGGGAGCCTGAAGATTATATGGAAGTTTGTTAAACCATGGACGCCGACAAGTGGAAGCTTGCTATGAAAGACGAGATGGAGTCTTTGATCTCCAATCAGACATGGGAACTAGTTGAATTACCTATGGGAAAGAAAACACTTCATAATAAATGGGTGTATCGGGTGAAGAAAGATCATGATGGTTCCCAGCGATACAAGGCCTGACTAGTTGTCAAAGGATTTCAGCAGAAAGAAGGAGTTGATTACACTGAAATCTTTGCTCCAGTTGTCAAGCTCAATACTATCAGGATTGTGTTAAGTATTGTGGCTAGTAAGGAGTCTACCTAGAGCAATTAGATGTGAAGACTGCATTTCTTCATGGAGATCTAGATGAGGAGATCTACATGCACCAGCCTGAAGGTTTTTCAGAAGGAAAGAAGAAAAACATGGTGTGCAGATTAAAGAAGAGTTTGTATGGTCTGAAACAAGCTCCAAGACAGTGGTATAAGAAGTTTGAGAACTTCATGCATAAGGAAGGTTTTAAGAAGTGTTTGTGCTTTAGTAAAGGTGAATTAAAAGTACAAGCTACGTAGATGCAGACTTTGCTGGAGAAATTGATCATCGAAGAAGTACCACTGGCTACATATTTATTGTTGGAACTACAGCTGTTAGTTGGATGTCACAGATACAAAAAATTGTTGCTCTATCCACTACAGAGTCTGAGTACGTAGCAGTAACAGAAGCTAGCAAAGAATTGATATGGCTTCAAGGATTGTTAACAGAGTTGGGATTCACCCAAGAAAAGAGTGTTTTGCACGGTGATAGTCAGAGTGCAATACATCTGGCTAAGAATTCAACATTTCACTCCAGAACGAAGCACATTGATCTCCGTTATCACTTCATCAGATCTCTACTTGAGAATGAAGTACTAACGTTGAAAAAGATACTAGGAAGTAAGAACTCAGCGGATATGTTGACAAAAGTTGTCACAACAGAGAAGTTGAGACTTTGCAGTGTCTCAACTGGTCTTCAAGAATGATTGATGATAAAGGCAACTACAATAAGTGATAATCAAACTCCAAGTGGGAGAATTGTTAGTTTTGTAGTTTGATTAAGTTTTGTAGTTTGATTTTTAGTCTCATATTGTTTAGTATTGTGAGATGGTGTTCTTCACTTTGCTATATAAGCAAGCTTATGTAAGGTTTACAAATGCACCAAAACAAAAATTTCTTAGTGTTGTTTATTTCTCTCTTCTCTCCTTTAGTGCCTTGTTCCCAACAATAACAACTCATTGTATAATAAATAAAGAGTTATTGAAAATAAACAAACTTTTGAAGTAATAAGTCAAAAATATCTTATAGTATTAAAATAAGGTGAATAAAATATGAATGCTTACTAAGCATAATTATTAAATATAGACATCCTTAAAATTAATGTAAATGGTAATTGAAATAACGATAAAAATGTTCATTCTAAAAAAAGGAAAAAAAATAAGCTATGGAGTAAGTCTTCACCTCTCCTTAGCCTGCATAGTTTCTTCGTCTTCTAACTTTAAAAGCATTACTTTTAATAAGATGAAAATCACAGTGAATAAAATGAGTTCCAAAAGGGTTTTCAAATAGTGTTATTTTCTGCTGATGCAGAATCCAGAAAATCCAACCATGGTATCCACAATAATTAAAAAAAAATTATACACAAATTATAATTTAAATCAAATATATAATTCCTAATAATAATAATAATCAACATGATAAGAAAATAGTTTTCAATTCAGTATCCTTGTGCATCCACACAATCCACAAAATATAGCGATACTCATGATCACTCAATCTCATTCTTCGATTCCTGGAACCAGTTTTCAATAGATTCGTAGAAAGGTCTATGAACTTATATTCCATATGTCACATTGTATTCCTCACACTATTATGGAGTATCCCAAATCTCTTCCCATACCAAATGGAGTATCTCATATTTCATCATCATCGCAGATGGAAGTATCTCACACAATTTTCAAACATTAAACACATCAACAACCATTTTTAAAATCATATCATGTCAATACTAGAATTTTATAAATACCAATTAATTCAATAATTAAAATAAATAATGTGCTTTATACACTATTTCCAAAACATTTTTTATGCATACTTGGAATTTCTCATAAGCATTAAAGTAATTTACATATATGTTTCGAAAATACTACCTTCAATGTTTTTAAACTCAAGAGTTTATGTAGACTCGTGGGAGATATGTGAACTCATAAGAGTTTAGCTTATGTTAAAATAGTATTAGAAAATTATTTTTCTCCATACCATAATACATAAATAAGAAAATGTTATCTGATTTATCAACAAATTTCATCAAAATCCATAAATAGTCAATTTAAAATAGAATTAGTCTATAATAAAGTTACATAAAATATCATCAACAAATTTCATAAAAAAAAACTAATTAAATCTATACCAAAGTTCATAATAAAGACATACAAAATATATGTATTCTGTAGGAATTAAAAACTATATGTCAGGAATTTAAAATTGATGAATAAATTAATTGGTAATTAATATTAATTGAGGGACCATTTTAGGGACTAATATCTAACCATTATAATATTGGCTGGGGACTAAATGGATTATTCATTCCAAATAACTAACGAATAGTATATTACATTATTATTATGATTAGTTATTTAAGTCGTAATTAAATGATCGATCCAATATTCAATTACTCAAATTAAGTAAACTTAAGATGTCATACTCAATTACTTTCGTATGTTTGAAATAGTATAGAAAATAAACTAATCTTTAAAATAGTTATTTAAAAAAGGGAGAATCTATGGTGACTTTTCTAAGGGGTATTGATCCTTTTCTTTTTTTAATCAATCAAATTATAGATTTTATTTAGATTATTTTTTAATAATTAAAATAAATTTTATTTATTTATTTATAAATAAATAAATATGTCTAAAATTTACAGTAAAATTATTTTATTTTATTTTAAAGACTTATTTATAAAACTTATTTTAAATAATTTTATAAAATTATTTTATTATAAATCCTAAACACATTTATTTATTTATAAATAAATAAATAAAATTTATTTAAATTTATTAAAAATAACTTGGACTAAATCTATAATTAGATTGGTTAAAAAAAACTATCAATACCACTTAAATTAGAAAATAGAAAAGAAAGCATAAATATTTTCGTGGAAATAGTTAGATTGAAAGAGAAAAGGAAACATTGTGGTATTTGAGAATTATTAATGCAATGTAGTATTGCAGAAGTGACTTATATTGTACGTTTTCCGAATTTGGCAATTTCCATTTTATTTCGAATTCTTGTTGTTTTGAATGAACGATAGAAAATGACAAAAGCCATTAAGAGATGAAATCGAAAGTCGTATGTAAGCTGTTACTTGTCCTGCTTGTTCTTCAGTTCACGTACAGTAGCAGTAGCCGTGTCCACCCTTGGAAGTTCGAATCTTATCCTATAAAATCACACGTAACGGATCCGGATCATCAAGCGGTTAACGTAAGTGGGCCCAACGCGCTGGATATTTCGAGTTTGGATTACCCGAATACTGTTACTTTTATTGGTGGGTTTGACCCGTTGCGGGATTGGCAGAAGAGGTATTATGAGTGGTTAAGGAAATCGGGGAAGGGAGTGCAGTTATTTGATTATCCAAACGCTTCTCATGCTTTTTACTTTTATCCTTAGTTGCCTTGATATTCCATTTCCAGTGATAAATCAATTAATAGGGTATTGAGAAAACATGCAGAAAATTATTTAAATTATTTTAATTTAAGATATTGTTTAGGAAAATATAATGTTCTGTTTTTAATTTTTTTTTAATTTTAAAAATATTGTTTGTATATTAAAAATTTTGTTTCCTCACTTAATATTATGATGATAGATTTATAAATAAGTTTTTCCTGTGTTTTAGAAACTTGTCCGCATAGATTGAATACAAATTATGTGAACAAAATAAAAATAATTTATATATTTTCCAATTCTTCTAATTTTTTTTCATCAACAACTTCACAATTACATGACTTAAGCATGTTAAGTAGAAGGTCCAAAAGAGAAAATGCTCTCATTTATAAATTTATAGTTTTTATTATAACAAATAATATTGAACTTGATTACATTTAAAAAAAAATATTAAACTTTATTATCTAATATTTATTATAACAAGATTGTATTTGCAGGACTTGGTTGATATTATGAAAATTTGTATATTTTTTACTTGTTTTTTTACATCTAAGTAAACCCTAATTATAGGATACCTCGACTCAGAGCATCAATATTTAGGGCGTGTGAATTCATTGTCTTCTTATGGATGTAACAAGTGTATTTATAAGTATCGCAATAATTTAGATATGCCATAGGGGGATATAGTGATAGGAATGATAGGTTGTGGGAAGGTATGGTCACAGAAATGAGAGGACATGGGAAACGATGGTTACGGGAGTGACATTATATTATGTGGTTACCTCCATAGTTTCTTTTTTTTTTATGTTATCTTTCTTGTTCTTTGTTTTACCTCTACATTATTCATGAGTTTAATTAGTATGCAGTAAAAGAGTTTTACACTTATGTTCAATCACAACTTTTGGTTCATATGACTTTTAAAATATTACTTAGTAAAGTAAAAAAAGTAACAATAAATAAAAGTTTATGATTGAATGTCACACTGATGCGACTTACAATTTTATGTGTGGCTGCTGGGATTCGAGCCCGAGTCTCCACTACTACAACATCAAATTCTCACCATTAAACCACAACCACTTTGATAATATTTAAATATTATATTTAACATAAACCGCAGTTCGCACTTGCGGTTTATGATAAAAATAATATTTAATTGAAACCGCAGATGCGACTTGCGGTTTTACAGGCATCGTTTTCTGTGTTTTCAGTCAAACCGCAATTCCCACTTGCGGTTTCGTAGTAGTTTTTCCACGCTGGCTTCCACGTAATCACTTTGCTGACGTGACAACGAAACCGCAATTCGGAGTTGCGGTTTGACCGAGTCAACCACCCAAAACAGACCCATGCTGATAATATTTTTCAAAGCAGACCCATACTGGTAATTTTTTTAAAAAATAAATCCACTTGGGTCAATCAGCCTAAGACAAACATATATGATTTTTTGTGTTATTCAAGATATTTAATATATTTTCTCATCACTTTTATTTTATATAAATATGCATATAAATTATTTGCATAATATATATAAAATAATTACAAATAATAATACATATTCAAATAATTTTATATCCAAACATATATTGTATATTTTAGTTATATTTATATAAAAGTTCTATTTTAAATAAAGTGACCTTTATAATTATTAAAAAACATACTTACATTACATACAACTTAGATATACAAATAATAATAATAATTAAAAATATTTTTTCAGTTTAATTTAATGATTTGATTATGCTTGAATGGGTATATATTGAAATTTTAAAGTGAAATAATTTTTTCTTTAATATTATGTTAAGTAAATTGACCTTTATAAATATTAAAAAAAATACTTACATCACATACACTTATATATACCAATAATAATAATAATTAAAAATAATATAATGATTTGATTATGCTTGAATGAGTATATATTGAAATTTTAATATGAAATAAACTTTTCTTTAATATTATTGGTTAAGTACAATTTTCGTAAATTTTTGTTTTTTATTGATAATAATAATTTATTGTGGTTATCATTTAAAAATTAGATTAATTGACAATGTAATATTTTTTTTTGTGAATATAATTTTGAATTATATGTAAGTTATTGATTTACCAAATTATTCTTGAAACCGTTTATGAAAATTATTTATATATTACTTTTTAAATACAATTTTTTTATTAGAAATTAAACGTTTTTTTAATTTAATTATAAATATCCTTCCCAAGAGGGACTAAAGGGACTACTATTAGACAAACTCTCTATTTTTTATTATTTAATGTAATTACGAGAACTTAAAATAAAGACTTCTAGTTAAAATAAAAAAAATATGTGATTTGTCACACCACACATTCAATAATTTTATAGAAATTAGACTAATTTATATGTATATTTTTACGTGTGTTATATACAAATTATTTACAATTTTTTATTTTATTTTTTGTGAAAGACAAAGTTCCGTTTATTAATAATAAGATAAGTCTCAATCACGAAATATGATTAAAAAGAATATATATAGATAAAGATAACAATTATAAAAGCAAAATAAAAGGTTAATATAGTAGTATAATCCACTTGTGGATAGAAGAGATACAGATAAATTGTAAGTTCGAATTCATCTACTAGATAAAATTAACACATTAACAACTGAGATTTAATAAAAAAAAGATAACAATAGTAATTATCAAATAAAAATAGAAGTATTTAGTCATATATACAAAAGCATTATTAAGAATTTTCATATATTATTAACAAAAATTATTAAATCAATAAAACAGTAAATCAAATAGAATCAAATAATTTAATTTAGTTTATATCGATTTAGTTTTTAATTATTTTTAAATATGATGTTTGATACTTAATTTTTAATTAAATTTACAAAAATGTATATTTACGTATAGATAATTCTTACATTAATTAAAATATTTTTAAAAATTTTATAAATTAATAATTTTGAAAACTTCATTTTTTATATTAATTTATATTTTATTAATAAATAAAAGTTAACTTCTGATGATCTTTTATTTATTATTAACTTGGATGGATTCAAACGGTTTGACTTTTATTTATTACAATTTTTTAATTTTTTATTTTTCAAGAATTACAACTTTTAAACTAAAATTGGAACATAAAAATAATGTCATAATTTTAAAATAAATTTTAGATTGAAAACTTATATTTATTTCGATTAAATAAGATGGGTATTAAAAAATATTTCTACAGTTAGGTGAAAAAAATTACAAAAATAATATATTGGATACATGTTTTATACTAGTATAATTAAATTTAATTATATTAATTATTTAAGAACATAAAATCAAGAAAATTATTATTAATTTTAAAACTAATATATATATATATATATATATATATATATATATATATATATATATAATAGGTGATTTGGATTGGGTATCAATAAGTTGCAAAAAAAAATCTCGTATCCACCTATTGTGATCCATTTGAAATCATTCTTTAACCCGTTATAACTCGTATCTCGTCCCAAACTGAGAGAATATTAAATTTTTATCATGCATTTGTGAGGGCTAGATGTTGACATTTCACAAATTTCTCCTAGGAAAATCAGGAATAAGAGGTGTGAGTTCAACCTCTTTCGCTGTGGTCAAATGCAGATGGAAACGGGTCAATGCAAAATAGGCCTTAGCCTAGTAGGGGA
Source organism: Psophocarpus tetragonolobus (assembly GCA_037954015.1). Lineage (NCBI taxonomy): Eukaryota > Viridiplantae > Streptophyta > Magnoliopsida > Fabales > Fabaceae > Psophocarpus > Psophocarpus tetragonolobus. Next base: position 5,766,304 of record CM075696.1, read on the forward strand.
AAGTGAACATAAGGTATGCTTAGCAATGGACCTTGACAACTCCTACAGCTTGGATCAAGGCTCGATAGGTGCAGTTAGGAGTTACGATGCACTTTCAATTGTGCGATTTCAAAGATTGAATGAAGTTGCATGATGCATACTCCCAGAGATATCAATGACCTCTTGCCTCGTGTGAGTTAGATGTGTTGATTGAGAACGACAACGCTCCAAACCAGATTTTATCGTGTAACAGTTGCAGCTTGAGGTCTGTATCGATGAGGCCTTTTGATAAGTCAAAATTATCTTTATTAGGGTACAAAGAGGTGGCCGAAACAAACAAGAAAAATCGACGATTATTTAGATTTTGGAAAGATATATGGTAGCGAAGTATGGATGAGAGCGATTTGGGTATTGGAAGTCGCCGAGATAGTGATATCCTATGTTCCTCTTGCAACCCTCAATATCCTAAACATAGAGTTTTGGTTTCGCAACCCTACCTTTTGGTGGTAATCGAATCAATTCTCAGGAACAAGTTCAGGAAAACCATGTGAGCATATGGACAGCTCTCAAAGATCTCAAAGTAACTAGAAATGAACTAGTTGATTTGTATGTGGAAGAAATTAAACAAATGGAAATAAGAGACACAGCAAAAAAGGAGGGAAGGGAAGGAAAAAACTTGGTTAAAGTTTGAATGAAAATTTTCTCGTTGAATGTTAGGGGGTTACAGAATAGAGTTATATGTTGGAGAATTAGAAGAACACTACCAATTAAAAAAATTGATATTTGCTTCATTCAGGAAACCAAATGTAGTATTATTGAAGGTGAGGAAGTAAAGGAGTTATGCGGGGAACGAAATTTGTGAATGGAGGTCCATGTTGTCTAATGGTCTTAGTTGAGGTTTGTAAAATATTTGGAAAAAAATGGTTGTTTGAGGAGCAATGGCATATTCAAGGAGATGGTTTTTTGGGGATCAGAGTCATACGACCTAATTGTAATTTGATATGATGTTTGTTAAATGTGTATTCACCATGTTCTATAGCTAGGAAAAGGAAGATGTCGGGAAAATTCCTTATGATTAAGAGGGGCTTCTCTAATGTGCTTTGGTGTTTAGGTGGTGATTTTAATGTTGTGTCAAATAGAATGGAAGTGGTTAGGTCTTCAAATTATCACTCAACAGCTGAGATGGTGATGTTTCGTCAATTTATTGGGCAGATGGAGGTGGTGGACATCCCTGCCTATGGAAAGCAATTTTTGTGGATTTCTTTTTATGGATCTGCCTCAAGCAAGTTATATAGATTTCTACTTTCTCAAACTTTACTTGATGAGTGAAATATTTGCTTTAAATGGATTGGTTCTAGGGAATTCTCATATTAAAGTTGGATTCTAATCAAGGATAATAAGTTGAATTGGGGCATTAAACCTTTCAAGTTTTTTTATCATTGGTTAGAGACCCTTTCTTTTTTTAAAGTTGTTAAGAATTATTGGAGGTCTTATAACGGTTCGGGGTAGCAGGCGTACCAATTTATAAATAAGTTGAAAGGCTTGAAGGGGGTGCTTAAAGAGTTGAATTTGAAGGTGATGCATAAGGATAAGTTGTTTTAGATGCAAAGGTTATCGACTTGGATGTGTTTGATAAGAACTTATTGGAGGGTGGTTGTTTCTTCTGACCTCTTGAGAAATGTTATCCTAGTGGAATACTGGGAAGAACTAGGGTCATGAACAATAGTTTGTTGCAGAAATCTAGAGTGTGGTGGGCGTTGCAAGGTGATAATAATTCTAGGTATTTTCATAAGTACTTTAAGATGAGGTGCTCTAAGAATAGCATTCTAGTAATCCAATCTATTAATGGATGGGTTAATAGTGTCGTTGAAGTAAAATCTATGGTCATACAACATTTTGATGACTTGTTTAAAAAGAATCATAGTAGTTGGGCCACCTTCAATGGGTCCAATTTAGCCAAATATCCTTGGTTGATAAGTTATCATTGGAAGATCAATTTTAGAAAGAAGAAATTAAGGAAGCAGTTTGGACCTATGAAGGAGGTAAAAGTCCGGGGCCCGATGGTTTCAGAATGAATTTTTACAAATCTTGTTGGGACATAATTGGGGATTATGTAATTAAGGTTGTCCAAGAATTTCATGGCTCTGGGAAGCTCCCTAAAAGGGTATTGTCTTCATTTTTAACTCTTATTCTGAAGGTGGATAGATTTCAGAATCTCTCATAGTATTCACCTATTTTTCTTACTTTAAGTGTTCAAAAAATCATTTCTAAAATTGTTTGTGAGGATTAAGAGAGTGCTAGGGGAAGGTTATTTCTAAGTGTCAAACAACTTTCTTACCTAACAGATCCAATTTTGATGGTGTTTTGGTTACTAACAAAGTTATTGATTGAGCTCATAGGCTTAAAAAATCTCTTTTTTTGTTTAAAGTGAATTTTGCAGGTTGGGTTTTGGTAACAATGAAGAATGTGGATTTTAAATATAATGAAGAATAGTCACATATCTATTTTGATTAATGGAAGTCCAACATCGAAATTTCAATCGGAATAGGTATAAAGCAAGGTGATCTCCTATCCCAGTTTCTATTTCTGGTAGTGGCAGAAGGTTTATTAGGTTTGTACGATCAACAATTAAGAAAGAAGTCTATAAAGAGATTACGGTGGAAGAACATGCTAAATTCTCATTGCTTCAATATGCAGATGATGCAAATTCGATGGGGGGAAGCAGATTTCCAAATTGTTTGGTTTCTAAAGGTTATCCTTAGGGGACTTGAGATAACATTCGGGGTGAAGGTGAATTTTCACAAAATTCACTTCTATGGTTTAAATGTGGATCCGATGTTTGTTTATGCGGTGAGAAGTTTATTGAATTGCTTTGTAAGCTCACCACCATTCAAATTTTGGGTGTCTCGATGGGGGTTAATCCCAGGGCGTCGACAACATGAAAACCAGTAGTAGACCAATTTAAGAACAGACTATCTAGATGGAAGGGGAAAAATATGTCTTTCAGTGACTGCCTGGTAATGTTAAATTTTGTTCTTTCAAGTCTTCCATTGTATTTTTATTCCTTGTAAAGGCTCCTAGGAAGGTGATCGATATACTAAAAGGGTTGCAACATAAATATTTATAGGGAGGAATGCAAATAGAAGTAGAATTGCATGGGTGTGTTAGGAGAGGGTGTGTTTGCCAAAGAGTGAATGACGGTTGAGTGTGAAGTGTCCGATGAATTTTAACCTCAGTTTGTTGGCCTAGTGGAGATAGAGATTTCTATAGATAAAAAAACTATTTAGGGTCTGTTGCTTCGCAGTAGATATGGTGATTTCCAAAATCTACCTTATCACATGCATCAGAATCCAAATGTTCAATTTGGTAGAAGGATGTTTGGTTAATAGATTAGAATGTGGAAAAACTTCTAGGTTGGTTTGCAAACAATATCAGTATAAAGATAAGGGATGGGGAAAACACTTTGTTTTGAAAACATAATTGGCTAGGAGGAGACCCACTAAACGTGTTTTTCCCTAGATTGTACGATATGTCTTTGAGTAGGAACGCAACAGTCAAAGACATGGGTGGTCAGGTGTCAGTATTCCTTGGTGGAATTGGGAATGAGAAGGAGGTTGTTTCTTGGGAGGAAGAGGTGCTTATCTCATTAGAGGAGTTGTTGCAAAAATATGTTTTAAACTAGTACATGCAGGACGGTTGGGTATGGAATTCAAATCGTAAAGATCAGTTCTAAGTTTTAGATGCTTACAGGATTGTAAAAGGTGGATCAAACCAAGGGAGTAGGATGATCAATGACTCCTATATATTTAAGTGGTTATGAAAGAACAAATTCCCTTCAAAAGTCATAACCTTTTCTTGAAAGCTTCTCCTTGACAATTTACTCATTGTCGACAATTTGTGGAAGAAAGGAGTCAATATTCATCTACTTTGTAGACTTATGTTTTGTGCAAGGATTATACAGAGGAAAATAAACATATTTTTCTGTCTTATTCATTTTCACAGAGGTTGTTGTATAGGGTATTGAATTGGATTAGTATTGAGTCACCATTACCTGATGATTTGTCGTATTTGTTCCATTTAGCTAGTTTTTGGGTGGTTGGGAAACATAAAGGCAGATGTAGGTATTTGTTTTGGAATGTCATGTGTTGAAGTATATGGATATCTAGAAACTCTATTGTTTTTAACAATAGAACAATGAAGTCTCTAGAAATTATGAGTTCTATGTAGATTATATCTTGAAAATGGTTATTGTATTAGTTTGGTTTCAACAGAGGTTATTTTATTTTTTCTTATTGGTGTTCCAACTCACATTAGTGTCTTTTAAATATGAAGTAAGTAGTTTAGGATGGGTGTAACTCAAAAGACTATCTTAAATTAGTAATATCATTTTAAGTAGAAGAGACTATAGTTTTTTATATTGTATAAGTCATACGAAACAATTTGTTTCACTGATTATTTTTACATGATACAGATCATGTTTGTCTTTAATAAAAAAAGAAAAAAAAAAAAGCAACATTGGGGTAGCGTGAGAAATGAGTTCTGATTGGTAGTGGAGAAAAATTGATCTCACATATGAGGATTATTGATGGGTGGCATGCGGAACCATACCATACCTGCAAGGGTCGAAATTGACAAATTCGGGCAAACAAGAGATGATAGCATCACATGATTGTGGGGTTACTTGCTTCTTTTTAGTTTTAGTCAATATATTACATTAGATAGCCAACAACCTTAGAGGGAGGGACACATGGATGTATAGTTCTTCAATATGGATTACAGGTACCTAGTGCATATAACCAATATTTCAATTATTCATTTTGCTGATAAAAAAAGTTGACCAAACTCAACAAGTTTACCAAACCCAACATAATAAAATTAACTTAATAAGTTTACCTAACCCAACATAGTAAGTAAAAAATTTCAACTTAAACTACCCTTATATTACCATTTATTCGTGTTAGGGTCTCTAAATTTGAAAGTTCAGTCTTCAATTCTGAGCACCATTTAGACAAACCACCGAAACTCATTTTACTTTCCCAAAATCATGAAGAATTTCCTAGCAAAGTCTTACTTTGTCAGAACTCCCATGGATAAAAAAAGTAACAAAAACAAAACTCCATACTAGATCTTACGAGCATAAAGTACACAATCCCACAAGCTTAGTCTAAGAGTACACAATTAAAGACATTTAACAATAAAATTATGATCAATAACAATCATGTATTCCTACCACAAGTTTGATTTCTTATATTAACATAAAACTGAGAAATTTTTATTAACTTGATTGTCAGAATCTAATTACAAGGAAAAATACAAACTACGTGTAGAACGAAATTTGTAAATATTTATTACTAAATATAATTAATAAGATAATATTATAAATATTTAATCAATTCAACTATATATTAAATTTTATAATATTATATTATTGATAATGCACATCGATAAAGTTAATAACCAATTTTAAAATACCAATAAGAAGTTATTTTTGAAAATAAAATATTATGGTTAAGTAAAAGAGATTAATTTTAAATTGGAAAAATTACAGATTTATTCAGTGGAATCTTAAATATTGAATAATTAATAAATGATTCTACAACTATTAATTAATTATAAAGAATGATACATATAACTTTATGTACTTTGAAGAATGATGTCTTCTATTCTTAATTTCTAAAAATATTTAATTTGTTTTTAATACTTTTACATAATTTAATGTTTCGTATGCTTTTAATTTTTTTCTACTAGCATATAATATTATAGTTCTTTTTATAGACAAATACTAATTTTATTAAAGAAATTATTAGAGTTCACGATTTTTATCTTTTCCTAACATGTCTATTTTGTCACTTGATAACAAATCTTATAACTTTCTATAATTTATAGTTTGTAATTGGCTTTAACTTTAAAATTTATTTTAAAAAAACTTGAAAAGTATTCATACTATAATATATTAGTATGTATAAATTTTTTTTTAAGGAAAAATATTTATTAATTATGATTACAAGCATATTTGCTCGGGTGAATATAGACTTATAGAAGAAAGATATATACTTATACAAGAGAGAAATGTGTGTGCCTTGCTTCCTATGTGAAAGCTAAATAGATGTCATTTATTCTTATGTGTCGTTGTGCGTATTATAGCCTATAGGTGTGAAAATTACGTACCCACTTGGGATGACTTGAACTAATTAGCTATAGGATTTGAAATATTTTCTAAAACAAAAATTTATAAATTATATTTAAGAATGCAATTAAAAATTATGGATGTGATACATATTAGTGAAACATGCTTTTAGGTTTAAAACAAATCTTAAAATGAGAGTGATGAACAAATAAAAAAAGCAAAGATGTTTAATATGTGTTAAGAATTAATAAAAATATACAAAGAGTAACTTTTAATATAGTCAATTCAATAACATTTTGTGTTAACTTTAGTAAGGATTAATGAGGTTGTTTTACCGCTTAAGTAACAATTTTGTTTCATTGGACTACACGGGAGTTAAATTAGATGGAACATAAATTTCAAATCAAATAAAAAATTACTATAGTTAAAATAGTATTTTTTTTTTGACAAGCTAAAATAGTACAACTTAGTCAATTGAAACACAGCAAAGTTTTTGTAAAAGATATTCTCAGAAGAATGGTGTACGGAAATGGACCATGCATGGCATAGATCAAAACTGCCATAAACATAAAGGTCATATGCAACATATTGAAATCACCTGGAGTTATGATTGTTATTAGAGAAACAAAATATTATCATATTAAAAAAACATATTCTTTATTGGTTGGTCATGGTTAAACCACCACATCAGAGATTGTAAATGATGACGGCTAAAGAAGTTGTGGGTCATGGATATCGGAATCTATAATCCTTGACTTTGCAAGACCATGGTGGACTTTATCGAGACAGAGCTTCTTCTATATCCGAGAAGACAATATTTTTTAAAACCTAAAACTTGTTTTAAAAGGAGTTAATCAGACATATTTTTTATTGTTTTCTTTATTAAAAAGAATTAGCTTTATTGACTTTTAAACTAAAGAAATAAAAAAGACTACGGAAAACAAAAGGAATCTTTTTATCTAGCTTTCAAATGCCATACACACAATTTTAAATTTAATTATCGCAATACACTTTTCTTTTCTTTTTTGTAAGCATTATCACAATAGACTTAATTGAGGATTGATTAAGTCCTTGAAATTGTCTTGGTGATGAAATCCTTGACCTCTGAGAGCAAGTGAGAGGACTCAGGCAATTCAGGAAATATATAAAATGCATGAATCATGGTTGGATAGTGAATCAATTGAGCATTTTTTCCTGATTTCCTCAACCAATCATAATACCTCCTCTGCCAATCTTGAAGCGGGTCAAACCCAGCCACAAAGACAAGGGTATCCGGGTAATCCAAACCCGACAAATCCTGGGAATTGGGGCCGCTAACGTTAACCGCCGGGTGATCCCGATCCGACCCCTCCGGCAAGAACGCCTTCCACAGCCAGTCCGTCCTCTCCATGGACACCAGCGGTGCCCCCTCGAATTTCACCTCCGCCGCTGTCCGCTCCTGCCCTCCGAACCACGGCTGGATCGATACCAACCCGATGACCCGGATTTCACGAAGCCCCAACTTCACGACCCGAACCGCCACGTGGTGGGCCAGATTCCCGCCGGCGCTGTCCCCGACCAAGAAGCACTTTGACAAGTCCGCATTTTCCGGCAGCACTTGGCGGTTCTCGTCGAGGAATCGGAGCACGGCCTCGCCGTCTTCGTACTGGCAAGGGTAGCGGTGTTCCGGGGTGAGGCGGTAGTTGACGGAGACGACGACGGCGTGGAATCGGCGGCAGAATCTCCGGCAAACGGCGTCGTATGCGAAGGAGTCCGGCGAGAGGAACGCGAAGCCTCCGCCGTGGAAGAAAACGATGACGGGGAGGAGGGCGGCGTTGGCATCTCGGTCTGGAGTGAAGAGGCGGAACCAGAGGCTTCGAGAGGGGTCGACGGTGACGTCTATGGTGGAGACGGCGTTAACGGGGGTGGGGTTAGCTTGGGCTTTGCGATCGAGGAAGTCCATGAGACGGCGATTAACGGTGCCGTTAGAGCGGCGTGCATAGTCAGTTAGAGTAGAGAGAAAGGATATAGAAAAGCGAGTCTTCCAGGGAAGAAGGGGTTTTTGTTTTGAGGTTTGGGCCATGGTGGTTTGGGTCTGTGCTGAGAGTGTTTGAGTGAACAAAACAAAACGTTTGGGACATTTTATGGTGGCGGAAGAAAGGAGGGATGAGAGGTTGGTTATCCTCACAAGCAAATAATTGAAGTAGGTGACGTGGCATTTCATTGGGTGGGTGTGGTTAATGCCTCCACTCGCTAGGATAACAGCATCGAACATAAATGTTTTCACGCTAACCGCTAATTAGCTGGAACAAAATTAGATTCTCACCAGCTAATTCTGAACTGGTAAAAAATATTATTCAACCTTCGTTTCTTTCATTTATTATTTATATATATATATATATATATATATAAATAAAAGATAGGGAGATTAATTTACTTCAAGTTTAATAATAGTTTTATAAAATTATTTTTAGTATTTAAAAACTTAAAACTAGTTTTAGTTTTTTAATTACTTTTCAGCTTTTTATCTTTGTCTTCAAAACTCAAAATATATTTAAAATATGAACAAGTTCTTCTATTTTTACATGTTTAAAACAGTTTTTAAATAATACTTGTTAGACAATTTTTTTTTCTTTTCTTCCCAAGAACTCAAAAACAAATCCAAATCAATCAAATCCTAAGTATTTTAAACTATTACTAGAGTGAATCCTATTTCGTATATAAGACATATCTAATGAGAAAATCAAATTTATACTAGAGTGAGAGAAATAAATCTTAGTCATTGAAATAAAAATTAATGTTTGAGATTGATCATTCATTTTCTCTCTTCTATCATTCATTAACTATCACTTTTTTCTCTCTCTTCTGGCTGAATTGATTTTGAGGAACAAATCTCAATCATTAAGAGGTGAGAGAGAAGAATATTTGAAAAATCTTTAAAGATGAGAAAAAAAAAAGTGACAAATAACAAATGCTAGAAGAGAGAAAATGAGTGATTAATCTTAATCATTAATTTTTATTTCAATGGTTGAGATTTGTTTATTTCACTCGCATAAATTTATTTTAGAGAGAAGAGTATTTTAAAAATTTAAGTCATTGAAAGAAAAGTATCTTATAATTTGTTATATGTTTATTTTATGTTGTTTTTTTTTATATTATGTTTATTTATGTGTAAAAAATATTAATTTATTATCTTTATAATAAGTAAAATGCAGGTGTTGGGATACAATGGAATGATGATTAAAATTGATCATCGCATACGCTAAAAGTGTGTTTAATTGTAAGTGAAAGTTGAAAAGGTATAATTAAGATGGGTAAGCATGATAATAGTTACTAGTTGATTTTTTTTTTTAATTTCTATTATTTATTAAATTGTTTCTTGCACATTCTCATGTGACAATTTTTCACCTTCAGTTTGTTATCTTTATTATAGTATACATATGTAATTATAATAATTTATAATTTAATATATAATTATAAAAAATTATAATTTAAATGTTATTTAAAATTTAAATATTTAATTATATAAAATTATAATTTAAATATATCATTACAGTAATTTATAATTTAAATATGTAACTATAGAAATTTATAATTTAAATATTTATTTATATAAATTTATAATTTAAACATATAATTATAGTAATTTATAATTTAAATATGTATTATCAAAATTTATAATTTAAATATTTATTTTTAAAAAATTATAATTTAAATATAATTATAATAATTTATAATTTATATATGTAATTATAAATATTTATAATTTAAACATGTAATTAATTTATATTAAGAAATTTTATATTATTAAAATATATATAATTATTTTAAATACTTTATTATTGATCTAATAGCTAATGATATTATTATTTTTATTTTATAATTTTTAATTAGTTAATTAATTAACTTTACCAAATATTTATAACTATTGAGCTAGCATTTATCTTTCAAGCAATTTTTTCAAGCACATTTGATAGTTTAAACCGATGGTTTTTGTTGGAAGAAGAATGATAAATACCACAAAAATTAAGGGTAGTATTTAACAGCAGGAAAAGAAAAAAAAATACATAAATTTCTTAAATTAAAATAGAAGTAACATGATATGAAATATTACTATTCTTTTTTTTTTACTTTTTTCCCTTTCTTTCCAGTCATTTTTGGTATCTTTAAGTTTTTAAGTGGTTTCGTTCTCATTCATCAAGTTATCAAAATAGTACATTTTGATACTAAAAGTTATATAAGAAGCTAAAATTGAAGTTTAGGCTAATTGACTTTATGTACATGTGTGCATGTATTTTGAAGTTAAACATATTAATCATGTACATACCTACACAGAAGTAAGTTAATTATTGATATTAAAAAAATAAAATCATAAATACATTACAACATCCAATATAGAAAAATTAAACCTAGTAAATCAATGTCGTGTGGCAATAGATTGATCTCTTCTTTATTTTAGGTAGGGTAAACTACATTTTTATATTAGTTTTCATCCAACATTTTAGCTATGCTGTTTGTTTTAGTCATAAAGCGGACTAATAAAATAAGACTGAATTATATTTTTGGTATATAAACTTTTTCAAATTTGTGATTTTAGTATACAAACTTTTTATTGACTAGTTAAGATATATAAATATTTTTCTGTCTAAAATCTTAGTTTTTCTGTTTATTTATACTATTATGTGATAACATGTCATTCCATTAATTATTATTTTATCAATTTTTTTTTTGTGATTTTTATTATATTTTGTGATAGTTTTTTGTCGTCACAAATTATAAAAATAATATTATTCTCACTTCATCTACCTACTTCACCACCTCATTTTGATGTGCCCCCACCTCCATCTCATGTAAAACTCGTTCCCCTTCCATTGCTTAATACCTCTTCTCTCCTCGTGCTTGTTGTCTCTTTTCTTCTTCCTACCTTATATTTGTTTCATAATATTTTTTATATAACAAATGAAATTACATTTTTCAACTTAAATTTTTATTTCATAATATTTTTCCTTCATAATAGTTTTTTAAACAAAATTTTATTTTTTTAATACCTTTAAAACATATTTTTTTAAAAATTATTACGAAATATATATTTTTTCTCAAATGTTTTCAAACCAAAAAATGGTTTTATACCTTGATTGATTCAAAAAATTTGTGTACCAAAATTATAAATTTAAAAAATTTAATGCATAAAAAACATATTTTACCCATAAAATAATGATAATAATTAGAGTGACATATCACTCCTTAATGGCTAAAATAAACGAAAAGACTAAAATGTTAGACAAAAAAATATTTATATACCTTTACTAATCAACAAAAAGTTTATATAACAAAACTATAAATTTTAAAAAAATTATGTACCAAAAACATAATTTATCCATTAGATAAAACATTTTCTTCCGATGCAGGTATATATAACTTTAGTAACCCTCAATAACATTTGTTTAAAAAAATCCTTTCTAAAGTTGTTATACATGTGTTTAAGGCAAAATTTTTGTAACAATTTTGGTAAAATTTCTTCAATTATATTCATTACACTCTAACATCATATTATATAATTTGTTATACCAAATTATAACAAAGTAGAACATTTAAAAACATAAATGACTAAAACGAAAAAATTTAAGATTAACTAAGAATTTTATTAACTAATAAAAAATAAAAATCAGATGTTAAAATAGTCTATATATGAATAATACAATGCTTGACATGCTTTCTTGGTTTTCTTGGTTCATAAAGTCCATAAGAAATGGAACCACATTCCATGGCTCAGGAGGATTTTGAAAAACAGAAAGAGAGAAGTGATGAGGCTTGACTGTTATGAGTAACTTTGTTGGACTCTCAAAGTAAAAGAGAGATGTGAAGTGTCCAGTTTCATTGAAGCATTGCTAGACCAAAGAGATAAGACCCAAATGAGTACCCTTAATGAATCGTCAAGTTATTGTATGCAGTGTACGTAAGAGTCTGTTTCAAGTTTCCAAAGCTGAGGTAATGCACCAACTTGAGCACCAGCAGACTAATAGTACAAGCACTACTCACCAAGTTTAGTTCTGAAGTTATTTTAATTTCGTAAAACTCCCCCAAATGTGGCATGATCAAAATTATTTCCATTCCTTCCAACAGAAGAACCATTAACAACACCCGTGCCCGTCATCTAACATAACTGTACGAAACTCATTTAAGTATGTGACTCTGATTCTGTGAGTATCCAAAGTTGTTTTCAAAGAAAAATTTATTTGGTAATTGTTATTTGAAATTTGTATTTTTAAAGATGTAAAAATAGAAAAATTTATTTATATTTATTAAAATTTTATTAATAAAAAACAAAACACAACATATTTTAATTGTATTTTGAGATTTCAAAATAAAAATAGAAAACTGAAAAATAAAACTACTTTTAACTATTTTTGTTTTTTAGTTTTTAAAACTATTTTCAGAAAACACTACCAAACAAATTTTTTAATTTTTAAATACTAAAATACTAAAAACAGTTTTATAAAACTATTGTTAAATAAACACTTATATATCCCTAATGTTTTCACATCAAAATGTCAAAACTACACTTCATGATTATTAGTTATTTTATGCATTTTGTTTGTAATAAATTAATACTCCATTTACATGTCAACTTAGTTGGTCCGACTCATACTAAATTCAATTTTTTTAAAGTAAGATTTTAAATTTGCATGGTAAAAAAGAAAAATATGGTTAGGAAGAAAGACCTTACTAACGATAACAAGTTAAGTTTTTTAACAAAAATTAATCGTCAAAAAAGTTGGTAAATATTTTGCCTTATATTATATGAGTAAAAGAAAATACCCTTATGCATCAAACTTTTTTCATATCTATATACATCTTTAAGATTTTATGTTAATTACTCTAAAGTTTCAACTGGATTATTTATATCTCGAATTTATTTTAAGTGTATAAGAAACTAACTAATTAATTAAGATGTTTTTATGTGTAAAAAAAATAGATTATTAAGTGTAATAATCTTACCATTGATATTTTATAAAACTTTAATTTTATAATAAAATTTATATTTTGTAAGTATGATTAATAGTATTATAAAAATTAGTACTAATATACTAAACACAAACTCAGTATAAAGTTGCAAGAATGATATATAAATAAAGTTTAATTAGTACGCGCTAAAAATATAAAATAATTTTACATTTATGTCTAATTATAATTTTTTATTTATATAATTTTTAAAGTTTTAATTAATAAAAACTTACCATGAATGGTAGTAATTAAATGTTAGTATAAAATTTATTACACTAATAATACATAATTTTTTTCTCATATAAACATAATTAAGGATATTGGTTTATGAATAATGCGGAAATGAATAAATGAAGTAAAGAGGCATACCTAATAAGTGTAGCAATACCAAGTATTGTATTTTTTTTTTTTTGTCTAAATAAAAATTTAACACAATAAAGTCTATAAAAGTTTGTATACCTAAGAGTGTTCATGGATTTAGATTAATCAAAAGAATTCAATGAACCAAATGAATCAATTAATTTAGTTTAATTATTTTACTTAATCAAGAATCCAATCCAAATCAATTAGGACAGATTATGTTTAATTCAGTTTACAATTTTTTGCATTTCGAAAAGCTGCACGAGTAAAAACACTATCTTAAATAGGCTACATAGAAAATATGAATGCACCCGAAAAAACTATCTAAAATAGGCTACTTTAAATGCACAGTTGTCGTACGCATTATGCAATTTTAAGGCATGTAACTGTATTTTGCTGCCTCATTTAATGGGATAGCTAATTAGTTATGAAGTTGAATTTAATAGAGAGAGAAAAGAGTTTGTTGGACTTACTCCATCTTTATTTTCCCATGAAAGCAAGACAGGTATGACAAACAATCCAAATTCAATCCCATATGTTTTTTTTACTCTTTTTTTAATATATGAATTTGACTTTTAATTAGCTTTATTCTTGTTATATCATATTTTTATTACAGGAATATTTTTATATAAATTCTTTGTTAACTATTTAAAATCTTTTAATTTATTACATGTATTCTGTATTGTGACGTGGACAACTTAATATCTGAAACATAAGTATTTGATGGAGAAAATGATAAAAATAATTAACTAAATTTTGACGGAAAAATTAAATATTTTAAACATCAATTCAAAATATTTGGAACAAAATATATAATCATCAAATTTCTTTTTAATAATACTTGTAACAAAATTACATCATAAAATAAAAAATTAACACCTAAGATCATCTCCAACAATTGATTTTGAAGTTCGATTTTATACCTAAAATTTGATTTTATAAAGTAGGTTATTAGAGTTGAATATTTTAAATTTGATCATGTACATTATTTATTAGAGTTGAAAAAATAAAAATTTTTTATTTTTTTTTCTCAAATATAGAACTACAAAAAAAATGTTTTAAATTTAATTTTATATTAAAAATAAATAAATCTTAAAAGTGATGTAAATTGAAGGTCCACTAAAAATAGTTTAAAATCACAAAATTTGATTTCCTTTTTACAAGATAACAATGTTTAAAAATATGTAACTATTTGAACTTCGTTCTCATTTTCTAATGTGTTTTTTCCCGTACTATCAAGTTTTTTATACAACTGAAAAACATGTACATATAAACCTTCCGCTACATCGTGAATATTCCCCCGACACTATTTGAGTATTTATTTATACATTGAACATTCTAACTTAAATGAGAAACAAATATTTAATTTACAAAAAAATCTAAATATCGTCCAAAGATAAAATACTATCTTTTTCAAAATAATATATTAAAGATTTAAAATTCAAATAACTTAAATTAGTTCTCAACAACGTATCCCTCAATTAAAATATTATAATTTCATCTTTTAACGTCAGTCACATTATGGTTCACAAGTTTTGATGTATGTTTTGCTTGCATGCTCTAAGATACCTTTATTGAAATATGCAACTTGAGTTATCGCCCTTCATTAATAATCAATAATCTTCTCTTCTTTGTGATCAAGTTAAAGGATTGATAAACTCTAATACTACTTATTGGGCAAAAAAATACATAATCATCAAACTTCTCTTCATTCATGTTTATAAAAAAAATACATCATATAAATATGTATTGATTTACTTTTAATTAACTATTCTACTTTTGGCAAGTGCAACAATCGTATTGTAGTATCTGATAAAGATCAGGTCGTCTCCATAAAGAATTGATAATTATATATAATATTCAGTATTCAAAGTTAAACTCTATAAAATTCATAGAATTAAATAACAGTGTAATATAAACAAAATTAAAGACAGATTGAATATAAACAACAATATAAGATTAAAGAAATTCAATTAGTTCCTGATCAACTATGCATAAACTTTAATAATTGAATCTTTGGTTATCCTCAAATCTTTTTTTCCCACAAAAAATATTCAAAAAAGCATTGATCCATCGATGACAGAATCTTAACTATAATAATCAATCTACCGATTCCTTGGTTGAAAGATTAATATAGTTAGATAATTGATTAAAGGAAAGATGAAAAACGCACAAAGAGGACCTATTCCTAGTTTCAACATTTATACGATGTTTTTCTCAAACCTTTTGCTCAAAATTCTTTTCCAATTCATTCAATCATATTAAAGCAAGTTAAAGGTTGATCTGACCAGAAACCAGCATTAAAAATAGAGAAGAACATGAAAAAATGAATATAACCTTTGATTACAAAATAAAGTTGACAGTACACCAATCTCACTACTATGGAGATCTATCTTGTCATTGTCATGATAAGCTCACAAAATAAAGAAGATTACATCAAATTAAAGAAGAAATTGAAGATTAATTGTGTCTCTCCTCCCACTTTGACGTTTTCTCTCGGTGTTTCTCTATTCTCTCTCATGATTTCTCTCTGTCTATCTTGTGTCTAGTGTTCGCCCTATTTTTTCCACTTAAGTCTTTTATTTTCATTGTTCAAGTCAAAAAGCTCTTGCCTAGCAACAGTTTTAAAATTTATGACCCCAAGGTCATCCTCGTTGGGTGACATGTCTCGTTTAGCGAAACCTTCAAACCTTTTCTTCCATATAGGTAATATCGTTGGGCGACGTTCACTCGTGTCTTATTTTATCGCTGGGAGGCAGCCCTTGGTCGACGCAAATTAGCTGTTGTCAAGGAGTTCTTCAGCTTATTTTTGAGTGAAGTGTCTCGCCCAACAAACTTTATTCTTTGTTTTGCAAATTCATGGATTTTCACCCAACGACACCTCTTGCTAGACAACCTTTAATAACCCTACAACTGGTCTATAACTCCTTACTGGGTGAGGGCACACTAATCAATTTTCATGTCTTCTTTCAAAATTTGGTGTAAACCTGTCAACATACTTCATATTAGCTATAATATATCACAAAATCATGTATAAGTATAACATATAGTAAATATATGCATTTACAACTAAAATGAGTTCAAACTACGGTGAAGTTGAGGAAATAAAGATAATTAACGGATTTTTATTACTGAAATAATTTTAAATCTGATAATTATCAATATGACAGTGCTTTTTAACATAACTCACATCCTATGCCAACACACACGACAAGGATTTTAGAACTGGAAAACATGTAGACCCTCCCTTTCACATTATGATCCCCTTTCTCGCTTGGGTTAAGACTTCCTCATTAGGCTTAGCGATTTTTCTTATATATATTAGAGTGCTTATTTATAAACCTACTATCCTAATCTTACATGAAGAAACAAATATTTTAAAATTTGTATTATCTAAACAAATTATAAACATAAAATAATATTTTTTCCTAAACCATATCTTAAAGATTTGAAATTAAAATAATTAGGGGTGTTCATCGGTTCGGGTCAACTTGACGAACCAATAAACCAAACAGAACTAATTAGTTTGATTCAGTTTTTCATTTGATAGGGTCTAGACTCGACCTAACTTGACCAGGACCGTCCATGTCTAGTTCGGTTTACGATTTTCACATTTGAAAACCCTAACCTAACCCAAAAGTATATATATTATATATTTATTTTATATTTCTTATTTTAATAACTTTAATAGTGTAATTTGATTAATTTAGTATATATGAAGCACTTGATATTTTGTTATAAAATTATGAATTTAGTAGACTAATGAATTTGACTAGTTTCAAGTATAAAATAAAAAAAATTAATTGATCTTTTTAAATTAGTTTTCACTAAAATCAAACTGAAACAACTTGAACATCATCGGTTTGAGTTTGCACAAAAAAAAATTTGAAAACTGGATCAATCCAACCCAATTAAAATTAATTAATTAAATTTTCATGAACACTCTAAAAATAATTTGAAATATTTTGGGTTAAATACCAATTTGGTACCCTAATTATTTAAAACAATTTAATTTGATACCAAATTTTTAATTTCACTCAATTAGATACCTAATTATTTAAAATATTTGAATCTAATACTTTTATGTTAAACATTGTCAATTTAAAGAAGATATTGTCTATCTTTTCTAGATTCTTTGATTGCTTTTAGGTTTGTTTGTTTTTTCTTATTAGATTGAATTTGTTCATGGTCATCTTCCTTACTATCATTCTTACTATCATTTTCGGTTGATATTTTAATAGAGGAATATTAAATTAAAGCATTTTAAGTAATTAGGTATCAAATTCAATCAATAAAAAATTTGGGTATCAAATTGAACCTGCAAAAGTTTATCCAATAAAAAAACAAAAGTAAAAAAAAATTACAAAAGTTGGTTTAGTTTTTTTAATAGTATGTATAAACCCTTTATTAATACTATTTTTTATGATATCATGTGTGTTTCTTTAAGGTATATCATCTAAGTGTTTATGAATAGTTTTTATTTAAATAATTAATTGGGTGAGATAACTAATTTTATACCAAATGATTTTATAACAACTTTTAAATAAAAAACTAAAAATATATAAATATATTTTATTAATCCAACTAACTAAAATTAATTAAGAACTTTAAAAAGAAGAATATTTATTATATTTTATAGTAATTAAGAACTTTAAAATTAATTAATTACTGAAATATAGTAATTAAGAATGATGAAGACCTTCTCTGCAAATATTAACCAGTAGCACCAGGAATAATATCAGGCACCTGGTGTTTCCAAAAAACTATTAATTTGGGCAAGTACATTGGTATACTACTCCACCATGACAAGGTTACAAATAAGATGTACCAATTCCTCATTGATAAGGTAAATCAAAGATTGAATAGTTTGAAAATAAATACCCTCTCTTTTGTAGAAAAACTTACTCTTGCCAAGTTAGTTGTACAAGCTTTGTCTAAGTATGTAATGTAAACCAATTTATCACCAATCTTTGTATATAATAATATAGATAAGAAATATAGGGATTTTGCTTAGGGTGACATAGATGAAAGTAGGAAAGTCCATTGACTTGCTTGGTAAAAAGTATGCACCCCAAAATAGTGGGGTGACCTTGGGCTATGGGAGATAAGACATGCAAACTAAACCCTCCTCATGAAAGCTGACTAGCACTTGATCATTAGGAGAAGAGCCACGTTGGTACAACTCATTCAATCAAAGTATAATAGTGTGGGAGCTATCAAACCAAGCATTGACACAACTGAAGGGACACAAATTTTTTGAAAAGAATCAAGACATTCTGAACTAATGTCTACAACAATCTTGGGTGGTAGGTTGGAAATAGGAGAAGAATAGACTTCTGGTCAAAGAATGGGGTGCTTAGGCGATGATCTCTTGCTAGATGGTGTACTAATGCCAATAAAATCTAATTAGAGCTAAACCCCTTTTTTGTGGCTCTTGATGAGATGTAAGATGTCTCAAAGTTGGGGGGATATTGCCTACAAATTTGGTAAAAGACATTTGTAAAATGCAACCTCCTTGAGGAGACGTGGAAGACAACATGCCTAGCTAGGAAGAAGGAGTCGACAGTGAATTCACTACAAAAAAGATACAAAGCCCTGATATGTCAAACACATAATCTAGAGAAACTCGTCTTTAAACAACTTTGGAAGTGGGAAAGATCGAAATGGATTCAGGTACTATTGTGGAAAATAGCAAGGAAAATCCTTTCCACAAATGAATTGAGGCATAGTAGGCATATGGAACTTGAATCTCCATGTCTTCTTTATGGCCATTGCAAGAAGACCTCACTACATGCATTACGAGACTGCCTGAAGGCTATCAATGTTTGGATATAAATGGGTATTGCCATTATTTCTAATTTTTTGTCTCACCAGTTGTCAGAAATGTTAATGTCAAATAATCTATCCTATGAGAAACTTTACAGAGATAAAAGTGGAGCCAGATGTTCGGTGTTACCCTAGACGAGCTGTGCTATAGGCAAAATATTGTTGTTTTCAATGAAAAAATCCAGATAGATCAACAAGCTGTTAATGGTATAAAATCCCTGCTACATGACTTACAACAAAGTTTTACATTGCACGTCCTGTTAAAGGACATCAGGGTGCAATGTTCTGATTTTTTTACAGGCAATATGGATGTCACAAATTGATTATATGCTCAAGATAAATTGTGCGACAATATTCAGAGGTTCCTATGAGAGTGCTGCTGTTGGAGGTGTGGTTCGTGATTGTAGATGCACATTTGTAGTTGCTTCTATAGCAAAATCCCTTGGTATGAAATGGAAAAGGCGAAGTTTGTGACCATCCTTAAATCCCTAAAAGCCGCCTATAACAACGACTTCCGAAATATTATTATTGAATCTGACTCCCTATCTATTGTCAATCTCCTAATGAGGAATGTGCTATTAATCATGTGTACTAGGCTTTTGTCCCCCATGAGTCAAACATAGTAACCGAAGACTTTGCAAAACTAGTCTTAGTTATGCCTTAGGATAACAATGACTTCCTGAGTATGAAAAACTCTATTAATAAAACTTGTTTTCTTGCAAGGAAAACCTATAATGCGATGCCGTGAAACATCTACATAACAAGAAAATCATCATGCATTCCATGAGTACAACTTATTGTAGAAAAATGTTTTGAAATGAAAGCTCACAAGGGCGGTCAACGATAGTGCAACAGAGAAAAATAAGAGAAGAAATAACCTAAGCTTTATAAAGTGATAAAAACAAAATAATATTTTTTTAAAATAATGAGGGTGCAAAAAGTAAACTGTTGGTGCGAATAGAAAAACCATCCGCTAGAAAATGAGTCATTTTATGCTTAATTAACCCGACTCTTTCTTGTTGACCCCTCATTTTCTTTTTTCATCTCAAATTTTAAAATTCTCAAAATATTCTATAATATACATTTCGTAATATTTAATATACTTTTTTGAACTATATTTTGAATTTCGTATGTCTGTAATATATTCTTTTTAGTTATATTGCACATTTTGTAACCCGTTTTAATGTATTTTTTTACTATATTGCATATTTCGTAATTTTAAAATCCATAATATTATCCTTGAATATTACAAATTATATGATTTAAAATTATTATTTATGTATATCTCGGATGGCATAATCTATAAATCCATTTTTTTTCTAATCCATATGCCTAATCTTTGATGATGCAAATTGATATGTTTGTTTTTTTATTTCGGTGGCAGGGATGGTTATCTAATTTTTATAGATAAGTATTATTTAACTACCATTTTCTCCTTTTTTATAATTAGTTGAGTATTTATTATATCTTTTCAATGAAATTCTTTGTCTAGAAAAAAAAAATATATATGAATCTTCCATTCGCCTTTGAAGGTCACTGTTGAAAACAATGTGGGAACTGTTACGGAGCTGCCGTCGAAGCAATCCATGTCAAAGGTCGTTGCTAAGAATATTTTTGTGGAGATCGATGGGTACTTCAGCTGTTATGATTGTTGTTCAGAGAGTGAGGAAGCTAGAGTTCAAAGGTCGTGTGCATTAGTAAAAGAGATAAAACATTTATTATCAGGCTAAAAAGTTTTAGTATACAAAATTTTATATTAATAATTAATTACAATATTATTATTATATATATATATATGATAAATTTATTTATTTTACTAATTAATACTTTATAAGTTATATAAATAAATAATTGTGATTAATTGTCCGTATAAATTCTTTTATACTAATAATATATAACTGTTAAATTAAAAAAATAAGATTTCAAAGTAAGTCTAAGATAACTTAAAAGAAGAAAAAATATTCTAGGGATTTCAAAAATCTGGTGTAAGAAAGAAAAAGGAGGTGCAAAAAGAAAATATTTTCTTTCTTTTTATTTTTATTATTGAAGTTTAAAATATTATATGCATCAGCAGACATATTTTCTTTTTACCACATTTTCAAAAATATACGAATGAGATATTGGGTGAAATAGGGTTTTCTCCTCTTTTTTTTTTTGGCCATAGAGATAACTTTTTCATGCTACCAAAGTGGTCACTTTGTTGGTGAAACGAAAGTTGTCTCCAACTGTATCACAACTTCAAATTTTATAATAAATAAACTTTTTCTGAATAATTTTTATACAGCGCAAACTGCTTCAATTATATTCTTAATTATCAATTGCCAATTAGTTCTCAGTTAGCAAATTTTAAATTCACGCCCATGCATCGGTCCCTAACAACAATAAAGCATAAAAATTTCTGTACATCGTAGTACGGCAGGCCTATTTTGCCTCATTTTTAATTATTGTATTAATGAAAGCTATAGATTACTACAATCTTCAAAGTTCTTATAGTGACCAACCTTTATTCACGAAATCTTCGCTGCTAATTAACTACTTTTTATAGTGTACCACTTCGAATCACCTCATCATTAATTACTATTTTCCCATTAATTGAATCCAAATCCAATTGTCTAGAATTTCCAAAACACATGTGGGAATCATTCCATAATAATGAAGGAAAATTATATGGAGTAAGTTATAATTCTACAATGATATTTTATATATAAATGTTAGTGTGTTATTAGAAGATTCAAACTCATAGATTATTTTTTTTTTCATAAACATATTTTTTTTTTCATAAACATAACTAATCTTATAACTCTTAATTGATAGGATGATTAATATAAAGACAAGTTACATTTATCTATTTGTTCGCACATATTGAAAATAACAAGGATAATGACATGGATAAAACTAAAAATGTTATTGGTAAAAAAAAATAGTGTGAAAACCCTCAAGAGTAAGCTAAGGTTTGGAAGACTTTTTCGTTGACTAATTATTGTTAATTTTCACTATCTATTTTGTTGATGTTTAATTAGTATTGCATTTATTTGTATCTTATATGAGCTTTGTTAATTAAAAAATAATTTTTTATGCAACCACTTTAGTAAATAATAATATATTATAATAGAAATATATGTGAAAAATAAACAAATAGTATTATATATTTAAAAGTACTTTTGATTTTACCATCCAAACATATTTTCATTTTCATAAAAGTATTTTTACAGTAAAGATATTAAAACATTATTCAAATTTTATTCAATACACTTAATTAATTTTAGGTTTAGAAAGTTAACAACGTTTAATTAATTAGTCTCTAACTCTCAAACATATAAAGAGAACTGAGAAATAAGGCCACCTAAGTATCTCGTTTTCACATGGAGATTTAATATTGATTAGCCTGCCTTTTTCTCTTTTGTAATTATAATAGGTGTATATACAGTCTAGGGAACTGAATAATCTAATTCCTAAACACTTGGTAATTGGAACCACTGTAAGTTGCTGATATCCTAAAGTCATTAAAACCTAAAGGCTGAAACAAGATTGGAAGCTAGTTCTTAGATTGTTTTCCATTATGTATAAATCTCAGGCAGAGATATGAGATCCATACTGGATCCAATATACGTGAAACTTTGTAAAAATAAATAAAATAACCATATATATGTCGTGTGTTAGACATCCCTAATAAAAGGTAAATAGCTACTTAGCTAGTTCATCAACTTTGTACAACTTGTCTACTATTATGTGTCTTAATTGGCTAACCTTTCAAGATAAAATCATTGTTTATTATTAATTATATATATACTACATATTTATTAATTCATCATTGCATTGAATTCACGTGATTTATATACAATATATAATTTATGTTTATTATGCAACGTGTGTGCTTTAGCCTTTAGGTGTTCAAGTCTCGTCTTAAATTGAATTGAACTTTACCAAGCTCAAATTCGAAAGTTACATCATTTAAGAGAAATATAATTCATCAAATTATGAATTTTTTCATTAATAGAAATCTCATTCAAGTATTGAGGTTTATTGTATTTTACATGTGTTGCTTTACCAATTCAATATGGGATGAAAATACTCTATCACAATTTTGTGTCGTATATTTCATGTTCAATCAATTAATAAATGTCATGTTATTTAATGAATGACTTATATAAAATATAAAAAATTTATAAAAAAACATTAAATGACGTAATATTTAATGATTAGTTGAGATAGAAAATGAAATACCAAGTTAGAAAATGAAATATTGATATGTTCTTCTTAGAAGTGGGCAATGGATCGAGTTGGTTGAGTTCAGCTTCAAATGGTCCAATCCAAACCAACCCGTCCATTATATTTTTTAACCCATTTTTGACCATTTGAAATAACGGGTTATTGGTTAGACATATTATGGGTGTATCAAGTGGGTTTAAACGAGTTAGATTCAAAATATTTTGCAGTGAGACAAGAGATGTCGTAGATGGTCTCCTTCCCTTGGTGATGCAACACGACATATGAAATAAGAACCCTAAGTCAAGAAGCGGTAACAAAAGATGTTGTCTAACAAATGACCTCCTTCCTCATCATGGCAAAAAGTGAGGCATAGGGAATGGTGAATAGCGTGGCGCAGTGAATGACAGATGAAAGTAGAGATGAAATAGGAACTCTAAGTGAAAGCGACACAATGTTTTCTAAGTTTTTCTAATTCTAGGGTTTTTAATTTTCGATTGTTATCATGTGCTCTATTAACCTGATTTGTGAAGTTGATCTTTATGTTTGTAGTCTGACTTGTGTAGTTTGATTTGAATTGAAAATTACAAACTATAACGATAACATATAATATATATATATATATATATATATATATATATATAAAAAATATATTATAAAATATAATAATTAAATATATACATTTTGAATGGTCAGATACCAACAGTTTTTAAAAATCCCAACCGAGCCCGCCCATCATAATCCATGCAAAACCGAATCTTTAAACCACCTAACCCACTCATTAACCCAAAACTTACCAAATGATTTTTTTTTTCGGTTTCACAGTTTTGGGTCAATTCCTAGTTCTTTTTGTTTCATAGACACATAAAGAGTTGCGAGTAATAAATATGTTTCATAATAAAAGAAAAATTAATACCGGTAGAAGAAAAACTAATTGCATGTTATATATAGTACTAGAAACCAACTGAATAGTTGTTATTGTTAATTAATGAAGAAAGACTTTGATTTAAACTTAGAAGGCTTTGAAAATGAGGGTCAGCCTAGGCCTAGCTATATTCGTAATATTGAAAAAACATAAAATACTCAAGAAAGAGAGCAAACGGGAAGAAAGCGGATTCGGATTCCTACGATCAATTACTGAGGTAAGGAGATGTAGTCACAATCTAATAATTAAAATGTTTAATATTTGATATTTTTTAATTATAAAATTTATTATTATAATTGAGATTTTATGTAATCATCCCACGATGATTACGATAAATCTATTTCCGAAAGAAAGCACATAGCATAAAGCTTAAAATATAGTTGATCTTAAACGTGGGCAACAGAGGGACAAAGTAAGCAAATGTTGGATGCGTGGTGCATGGCAATTGCCATGTGGAGGGGTTATATGGTGGCAGTGTCTGAGGGGAGACAGAAGTTGCTGTTGTTGTTAGCAATGAATCTTTTTGTTAAGATCCATCCAATTGTTTATGTTTCTAAAGCAACCTTAATTAGTGAAGGGAATCCTTACAGAAATCGGCCACCTTTTAATATGATACTATATAATCATCCCACAAATCGCTTCTCAAAGATTGGGTCATTGTTGTCCCAACCAAATCCTGCAAAATGGAACACTGTGCTTATTTAATATTCAAATCTGTGATCTTTGTTATGTGCCTACCATTCTATTGCAGATTCTGTTCTGTTCATTGCATTACACTGTTACTCTATTAGTTAATTAACTCACCCAACTATCAAATCTTAACAATGTGGAAAAGGAAGAACTAAGCTCAATGAAGCTTTCGCTTAATTTTTTATTCTCAATGCTTTTCATAAAGCAAAGTTCTAGAAACAATTTTTAATTATTGATATGTTTATAACATTTTATTATTTTTATAAACAACTGTTTTTTATTTATTTTATTTGTTTTCATAATAAAAAGTGTGAGTATTTTTATTTTTATAAGAATTTAAAAAACTATTTACAAATAATAAGGATAAAATGATACATTGAGTAATATTTTAAAATATTAATAAAACTAATTAATATAACTATTTTTATTGGTTTCTATAATTTATATTGAAATATGTCATAGAAATATTTTATTTTAAATTATTAATAATTTTTAAAAATAAAATATTGTTTATATATATATATATATATATATATATATATATATATATATCTAATAGTATATTTACTTTTTTATACCTCATTTAAATACTTAATTAACATATTAAATCATTACTTTTTATATACAAAAGTAATCAATTAGCAAACATCAGTTAAATATACTAATATTTTGTTGGTATATATGAATAGATTAAGTTTAGACTTTTAAATAATATACCTTGCATCCATTATATATTATATATAAAAAGAAACAATCTCTCATATTCGAATTTTAGAAATAAAAAAAAAAATCGTTATAGATGACAAAGCTTATTTTACATGAATAGCAACATTTCTTAAATTTGAGGGGGGAAAATACAAAGAAGGTGGAGTTGGACTGAGTCTTGACGGCAGCCGTTTTGTGTTTCTATAATGCGAAAACGGTGCCCCAATAATTGGAAACAATGTCATGGATTGAACCTTGGTGTCCCCCAATTTTACACGTGGCACTCTCCTGCTTCTCCACGCACCCAATTACAGCTCACTCTCATCTACCCATCCATCTTCATCCTTCACCCTCCAATAAACTAAAGTGACAAATTCAAATGTTCTTTGTACCATGTAGTTTCATTTTTATTTAAGTACATATACATGGTAGGTAAAATCTTGATTTACTATAAGTAAAAGAACTCGAGTCAAGCAATTTCTGATAACTGCTGTTATCAATAGACTTTTACAAACTTACTATCGAATAAGTTTTGAGATTATGCTTTTAAGTTAAAGTTAAGGGCAATGGTCAAATAAATCTTTTTTCTCAAAACAATATTTTTTTGTACTTTCTATGTTTTCTGTCATTGCATTTCTTTCTTCTCTCTTTTACTTGTCTCTGCATCACTTTATTATCCAAATTTTTGTATTCAAAATTATGAGTGCAAATTCTGAAGGCCACTAGGACACGTGTTGTACTCTTTGTGGGTTCATAGTTTATATATATTGCCCAAAGTTGCACCCCAACTTGGTCATGACTCATGAAAAGTATTAATTCCAAATTTTGTTAAGAGTAAAGCCTACACCATGATGAAGACACCATCAGCCATCCTCAGGAGCCTCTCTCTGCGGCGGATTCAGCCAAGGGCCGCCTCGGCCACGGTGGCTCCGTTGCCGGCAACAACTCGATTCAGCCGTGAAATCACGGCAGAGCTCAACACCCTTCAGTCAATAGGAACGAGTGGTGAACATTTTATGCCTCAATTGCTTGATGCAGCCATCACCACCCAAAAAATTGCCTTGAATTCACTTGCTCATGCTTCCTACGTGGCCGATGTGGACCTTGGACCGATGGAAGAGTATCTAGAAACCAACACTGACATTCTCGATGCATGCAATTACTTTGTGGAAAGAATAGAGGACATGAAGAAGTACGTGGACTCGCTGAGAAATGTTGCACGCTATGTCGAAAGTAACGCAACATCACGTGCATTGGAGCAATTGGAGTCTTGTCATGACATGGAAAAGAAGAGACTCAAAGTAATGGGAAAGTGTGGCTCTTACTTAAGAAGAACAAAACTAGTCCATGAGAGTGATTTCGGTGAGATTGCGTGTGGGTCTAAGGCAATGGCCTTAATAACTTGTTCTTTTCTTGAACATGCCTTGTTATTTGATCGTTCCAAAGGTGGATTTCCCATGATGAAGTGTCACCCCATGAGTTGTTCATGGTTGAGTTTGATGCAGGACTTGGCAGAGGGAAGTGCTGAGAAGAAGAAAAGATATGGGTCTTTGGTGATGGTTGACTTGCAGCAGACAGTGGGTGCAGCTAGGGAATTGAAAGAACAGATTAAGGGTAAGAGGGAAAAAGAGATAGTTGAATCTTATGTCCAGAGATTGGAGAGAAGTTGCAGGGAATTGGAGGGTGGACTTGATTTTATTGAGGGGAAAGTAAGAGATTTGTATAAAAGTTTGGTTGATGTTAGAATGGCTTTGCTGGGAATTCTATCCCGGGCTTAGATAAATTTTTAGATCATATTAAAGTAGGCATAGGATATTTGATTAGGAAATCGAATTGAGTGTAGCTATGATGCTACCTTACTGGCACTCACGGATGTATAGAATTTATCTGAGATATATTGAAAAAATAAAGTAAAAATTGACCTCCTTCAATTCCCATCATTTTATGGCTGTTGTACATTAATTTTTTTGTAATTTTTACTCATTCTTATTAGCTTCATTATTTGGTGTTATTTGTGTTAGTTTTGGACGACCATGAATTGTCAAGACTCCTTTTAGCCTCTTAAAAACACCGTTTTCTATCAAATAATGGAGAGATATCTTTTTAATATAAAATTGTGAGTGAATAACCATAAAAAGAAACAACAAAATGCAGTGATGCTAACTATTGCAGACAAGTCTTAGTGATATCTGATTGAACCAATATTACGTATTATCTTTTCCCATTCTTTACATTTGTAATTGAACGAAATATAGATGAAAGCTTAAAGTTAAAATTGTTTGAGTGTTGTTCAAACAGAAATGAAGTTTTACAATTCCAACAATAATAGACAAGAAACAACACGTGCTAAAGAAAAAAAGCTCAAGCTTATTATCCCCACCATATTAAAAAAATTTCGTTCCATTATGGGTCAGTTTCGGGCTCAGATTCGAATTAAATTATGACAATGACAGTGCTCGTGTGAAAGGGAGCTGAACTTCATCGTGCGTGGGAATCTGAATGGATGGTAAGCACTAATTATTGTCTAATACTCCATTAGCACCCCTGTTTACCAACCAAATTAATGCAACAAAAAGTTGAAACCTTGAGCACTTTCACACGTTATGACGTTATGTTAGTTCCATATTTGGTATTTCATACTTTTTTGACGTGGTACTCAAGTTTAGGAGTAATCTGTATTAGTGTTTTAGGTTCCACTTTGTGTTTAAGTTCTAACACATTGTAACTTTTTCACATCTCGATGGCTAATATAATAATTATAATAAATAATAGATAATTTTTATAAGTCAAATGTTAATCATTAATATATTAGTTTTATTTAGTGAAAGAATTTGAATCCACAACTTCTATTTCTCTATTCTTTTCACATGTGAATTTTACACTATACCAACCTAATGGATAACATGGATGTGAATTTTACACTATACCAACCTAATGGATAACATGGATAAAAAGTAAATCTTTTATGAAATATATCTCTCTCCTCTTCTATACAAGGGTTACACAATTGGTAGATCCCGTCACCGTAAAATCAAAGACTATGAAGTTTGTTAGTTTATGTATAATTTGATCAATAAGTCTTCCATCTACTCTTCTTTCATTTGTTTCCATTCTTCTCTTTTTCCCTCTGGTTTTCTTCTTTGCTATTGCCTTTTTGGTTGTGCTGATTGAGTTGTTATTTTAAAATATTCTTGGACCAAAGAGGTTTTGGATTTGTATGGTAATCCTTCCCTCACATTTTATCAAACATAAGATATGAATAATATTTGCCTTCATATTTCCAAATCCAAATGAACCATATAATTAACACTTTGTGGACAAATCCCAAACCCCTAAAATATATGGAGGATGTTGGACATTGTCTTTAAGATAAATGGTGTTTACCTATAATTCTTAATATCCTAGTATATATTTGTTGTTTAACATCTAATATATATTTATGAGAAAAATACTAGTGTAAAAAGTTTTATATTCACATTTAATCATAATTCTTATGGTAAGTTAATTGACTTTACTATTTAATATTTTAAAATTTATATAAATGAAATATTATAATTAAAATAAATATAAAACTCTTTTAATCGGCAAGTGCATAAATGTTAAACTCTATATTTGTTTATGTTCAAAATTGATAATATTTACTCCTTATAAATCATGTCTCTTTGTATCCTTGATTGTGTCTGTACATTTATATTATTCACATGACTTTAAAATATTCACCTTAAAACTATCAATTTTTTTTTCTTTTTTGTGAATAAAAGAATAAACTTTTGACGAATGGCAGATAGCAAGATAGAAATAGACACTCTTCATTTCCTTTTTTGTCCATTTCTCCTATTTTCTATATTTTTTAAAAAATTAATTAAATAGAGATGGTATAAATTTTATAGATATAAATTTCATAGATGTAACATTTATTTATTCTAAAACTTAGTAATGAAAAGAAATTGAGAGAAAATAAGTTTCACTTCCACTAATTTAGATTATATTTATCTTCAGATTATCACTTTAACAATGAAACATAATTATATTTCTATTTTTCTATATTCCATCTTCTTCTCCAATCTAATTGTCACTTAAAAAAAAAAGTAAATCAAAAGTAAGAATTTTTTCATCAAGATTGGACTAAAAACAAAAAGGAAATTCTCACTGAACTCCCATAATTTTAATCTGCACCTCCATATTAAACTTTTGAAAAGTTCAATCCTGAATAAAGGAGAAATTCTAGATGTGCAGAAAGAAATTTTCAAACAGAAGGAAATCTGAAAAGGCTACTAATAAGCCCAATATTGTAGAAGAGGTCCAGACCAACAATGACGTTGATATATTTGTTTCTCGGAAGCTGAATCACAATAGGCTGTTTCTTTTTCATATTTATAATTTCTCTCAGCAGCACCCAATTGTTTTTTCATAAACTTTGTAAAAATAGAATTTATAAAATTGTTATCACACAAACACTCAGTCTCCTTTTGAGTGACCAGTTCAACCAGTTTATTGTTTTACTACAATTAGAAAAGGGTATTCTTCATTTAATCTGACTTTGTATGTCACTGTATCTCTGAAGGGAGAGAATTCTAGTTAACTTTGGTTCTCTTGTACTAATCTTGTAATATTTAGAAACAAACACTCAGTCTCCTTTTGAGTGATCAGTTCAACCAGTTTATTGTTTTACTACAATTAGAAAAGGGTATTCTTCATTTAATCTGACTTTGTATGTCACTGTATCTCTGAAGGGAGAGAATTCTAGTTAACTTTGGTTCTCTTGTACTAATCTTGTAATATTTAGACATCTCCTAGTTATTTCTTGTGACTATGAGATGGTTCTGTCAATTGAATAAAAATTTGACTTTTTTAAAAAGAAAAACACATCTTCTACTTATAAATAAATCTTTTACTCTCATCCAAGGGAATTACAAACTTTTAGTTAGGATGCAATCACACCAATACGTCTAGTTTATAAGTGTTGATTCTTCAATGTTACATTAATCCAAAATGAAAAAGGTAAAAATCAAATCAAAAGCTTTGTACAAAATCTAGGCTCGATAACAATTTCAACCAATGATTTTATAATTAATAATTAATGTTTTTTATTGTACTTTATTCTCTATAAAGTCTAGAGTGCACATCAGGAAACAAATCCAAAAACACGATCAGCCTGCTACTTCTTCTCATATAGCACACTTTATTGCAGAAAAAGATGAAGTTTAATCTCTTCGAACCAAACCAATGTTTATGCTATATGCTGCTTCCAAGCATTAAACTCCCCTAAACAAGATTCCCCGCCAATAAGCAGCTAAATGGTAATTTATAGCACATATCAGCTAGCAAAACGAGCTCTCTTTTGGCTCCATCCTCCCTGGATCCTTAATGTTCCTTACAATTATGCAATCTTAACTATAAGAGGCAAGCTTAATTTAAAGGAGTCCTCTTAGCCTAGGTAATCTTTTTCTTCTTTCATCAAGTATCATCTCTCTTTGGCCTGTTCTTTTGTAGGAGGATGGATATCTTACTTTCAGCCCTGTCTCTCTATAGACTCTTAATATTTCTTAAAATAAAAAAGGATAAAAACAATAAAATCCCACAGATCAACCTGGATATGCACAGGACCATCCAACATTCCCTCCCCACACTACTTTGTAAAATGTAATTTTGTGTGATGCAGTATGGAAGTCAGAAAGGATAGGAAAGGGCACTTTGACACATAACATAGAATTAAGTATGTATAATCAATGGAACTTACCAGGAAAATCCTTGAAAAATATTCATTTAGGTATTGTATTTTCTAATCCATGCAGGTAAAACTTAAACAATGTTCACTAGCAATTAAAAAATAAATGTAGGTAATTAGGTATTGTATTTTCTAATCCATGTATTATTCAAATTTAATCCTCTGAAGATGTAAATAACATCATGTTGGTGCTCCAAAGAAAGTTGACATCATCACTAAATCATATAAAGTTTCATCAAAACTATCTTCGGAATTTGGATGTAAAGATCATAAGAACACCATTAATGAAACTTTCGGTTAGGTATCAGTCTATCAGATCAGAGTAAGTTTATATATTATTATTGAAAACATTAATTTGATGTCACTTTTTATGATCGAAAGACTACCTACTTTCTGAGGAGAAATAAATAAATATCAGTTTATCCTTGAATTTGGGTGCTTTCTCAAGACAACATATTTTAGCAAAATGGACAACCTTAGTAACACTTCCAAAGTTTATTCAGAGGTAAACAAAATTTGCAGAGTACTGTGCACGAAAACTCTAGCAATGAAAAATATGGAAGGGAAGAATATTAAGCTTGGAATAAACGTCTGTGCCACCATCTAAAGCAAATCAGAAAACATCAAGACACATGATGAAAACAAAGTGAATTGTCTTTTATCTATCACCTTTTTTTTTCTCTCATTTTTTAAAAGGAGTAGAAGCAAAGCAAACATGATATTGAAAGAAATCATAAAAAGCAATCATAAGGAGAATAATATCCATGAGAATATGATTTTTTATTGAGTTCGATGACTATATTAGTTCAATTACATTGTTTGATTCATATAGTCAAACTTACCTAGTAAGATAAGAATAAGATCTAAGACTAACTCGTGGTGCAGAGAATTGAGCTGAACTAGCACCCAACGAGCTCATATATTGTAGCTCTTTTATTTTTTTGGTGTGTGTAATGCACATATCTAATACGGTCTTAAAGCAAACAGAAGGTAAAAGAATGCGAATTTAGCAAAAACTATCTCCTACAGTCATAGCCAAATGTTACTCAATATTAAGCCGCAAACATGACTTAACTCTCATCTCCCAAAAATCAACTGAAACCATAAACCTCAGTGTTCTCCAAGCATATATATGAATTGTAATTTTAATTTGTATCGACTAAACCCCAAAGTAGTACTAAAAGATGTTAGAAACGGTTGATAAGTCCTTGAAAGATATTAGTACCAAAAGTCCTATCTAAAATGATTTAAAGAACAATTTGCACAGCAAAATAATCTTAAGAGATAAAAATGGTAATTTACTGAATTTGTCACCCCTCCCCCACAAAAAAAAGGTCACGGAACTAACCTTGATGACAAATACAATTCTGAATCTTCATTTTCCCCACACTGCACTCCATTCCCTCCTTCTAAACTCCACCATCAATCTTTTGCTCCATTTCATTTCCAACATTCTTTTCATAAAAGTCATGCAATTTATAACCCATTGGGACACGCCTTTGTTTCATTTGCACCAAAATTGACATTGCCTCTTTATGCCTGTTCAAATTGACAAGTTTGCTAGCCAAACACCCTAGAAGCTCAGCATCCAACAACGTATCCTTCCCAAGAAAAATCCTCACATACTTCATAGCATGTTCATAGCACTTCATCCTCAAAAGGGTCCCAATAATATACATGTGTGTTGAGTACAACATGGGCACTCCATCATCCAACATCCTCCTCAGAACCACCAAAGCACCTTCTACCTTCCCCGCCTTACACGCTCCCAACACCAGCGCGTCGAACGTACGCGTGTCCGCCGCCACGCCCTCCTCCTCCATTCTCCTCAAAACTCCGGCCGCCGCGTCCAAGTCCCCGGCGAAGCAATACGCCATGAGAAAAATGTTGTGGGCCATCAAGTCAAGCCCAACTCCGAGCTCGGCCATCAAGTCCACCACGCGCCGCGCGTGCTCGAAGGATTTTTCGCGTGTGAGGAAGCTGAGGACGGGGTAGAAGGTGCACGCGGAGGGGGCGCAGATACCGCCATGCGCCATGGACTCTATCACGCGCACGGCGTCGTCGGCGCGTCGGAGTCTGCATAAGCGCGTGACAAGGCAGTCAAGCGCGTTGCGGCGCGTGACGCCTTGGTTGAGTTGGGAAAGGGTTTTGACGATGTCATCGAGGAGAGTGGGGGAGAAGTTGGAGTGGGTGATGAAGTTGAAGGTTCGCTTAGTGTTGAGGAAACCGTCTTGGATGCGCTTGTTGAGGACGTCACCGAGCACGTGGAAGTCGCCGGAGCCGGCGGCGGCGGAGGCAAGTTCGTCGTAATAGGCGGCGGTGGGGTCGTCCGGGAAGGGTTTGGCGGCAATGGTTGTGGCGAAACGGAGGAGGGTGGCGAGGGATTTGAGGTTTACGTTTGGGGGTTTGCGAAGAAGAAACGACATCGTTTGTGATGAATGAGGTGATTTGTCTTGTGTTAGTGAAGTTGGGGTGAGCAACTGGCGCCGCAGCTACAAATAATATTTAGCTCAATCATAATATAATACTCTCCCTTCCTAATTAAATTAGAATTCATTTTTATTTTTTTTAAACATTCTATTTATATTATTTTTATTAATTATTTTTAGATTTAAATATTTTAAATTTTATAATATTAATAAATAAGTAGAATATAAAAAATAACAAAGGCAATTTAAAAAATAAGATACATTATTTATTATTATTATTATTATTATTATTATTATTATTATTATTATTATTATTATTATTATTATTAACTAAATTAACCCTCTTTAATCATGATAAATTAGATAATTGAGTTTTGTGAATAAGATCAGGCTATTAAGACTTGTTTAGTTAAATAAATTATCATTTTATCATTCTTATATTTGTAACATTTGTTTATTTTGTGGGATATTTTATATTTATACATAAAAAATTTAAATGTTACATTGAATTTTTAATTGATTTAACTTTTTTATTTTTATATTATTTATTCTTAATTTTTATTTATTTTTATTTTTATTTTTTATATATTTTTTTAATATGTTAAAGACTAATTTACCATTTGTTAATATGTGACAAATGTCTTTTTATATATTTTTTGTATTTTTTTCTTTCTTAATTTTCCCTTTTTAAAATTTTCAATTTCTTCCTTTTATTTAATTTTTATTTATCATTTTTATTCTTATTTTCTATAATATAATAATTAAACTAATTTAATTATGATAAAAATTACTAATATCATTTAAGAGAAACAAAATTATGCTTAAGATCATTAATTTCAATGCTCAAGACAATTGATTCTACAATTTAATGTGATATATTATAATTTTATTGAAATATTAGTAATAAAAATAATTTGTACCATAAATTTAATAATTTAATTATGATTGAAACTAACATTATTATTTATAAAAGGATAACTTTCACAAGAGATAATAGAAATTTCGCTTAAATTATCTAGTTTCCAGGCAAAGTGTATGTTTTTCACAATATGCATTTGTCTCTCATTGATAACAAGATGTTTTTACGTCTTACTATTTGACAAACTACATCTTATATTTCATGAGTTACATCTTCATAAGATACATTTCACTCTTGACGAGTTGCGTGTTTGAATCCTCATGAGGTATGTTTGTATGTGACTCTTAATAAGTTGCATCTTATATTTCTTGAGTTACATTTGTGTCTGACTGTTCATGACGTGTGTATGTGTCTTACTCGATCGCACTTTCATCTTTACAATATGCATTTAGGTCTTATACTTTACAACATGCATCTATGTCTTCACTACATGCATATATTTTTTCTTAATTTGCATCCGTCTTACGTGAACTTGTATCATAACGTCTTATTTAACATAAAATGTTTCTCTACTTCATTAGACCCTTTATAGCTCCTCTTATAAGATGGTATGGTGGTTTGTTTGGATGTCACTTTTGATGCTTTTATACCTTAACATGTATATGTTTCTTACAACTTTTATATAGAATTTCTTATTAATTAATGCATGTGTCTTACTATAACTCATTTCTTCAATCTATGTACATCTTTTATCCTAAACGTTTGATAATCAATTTTAATTTTATTTGTTATCATCAAAACCATTATAGTATGAACTGTATATCATTGGAGATGATATTATCCTATGCCTTTCTTTTTATTTATCTAACCAGTTCCTCAGACAAAATAAGTCAAATTTCATTTATGAATTATATACATTTTTTTTAATTTTGAATTTTGAGATAGATATGATGGAACATGCATTTTAGCTAACTTTTAGCTTGTTATGCTAAACATAGCTGAAAGCCAAAAAATTACCTGAAAGCTGAAAAGTTAGTGTTAAGTGTTTAGTAAAATTAACTTATCAAGTAGCTA
The DNA here is from genome assembly GCA_037954015.1 of Psophocarpus tetragonolobus. Lineage (NCBI taxonomy): Eukaryota > Viridiplantae > Streptophyta > Magnoliopsida > Fabales > Fabaceae > Psophocarpus > Psophocarpus tetragonolobus. The sequence continues at coordinate 5,802,196 of CM075696.1, forward strand.
AAAGTTGTAAAATGATAAATAAGAGATTATTAATAATTATATCATCAATTAGGTATTTAAGTTAATTATAATGTACTTTAATAATATAAATTGATTACATATTTAAATTATAAATAATTATAATTAATATTTAAATTATAAATTTCTATAATTATATATTTAAATTATAAATTACTATAATTAAATATTTAAATATAATTTTTTAATTAAATATTTAAATTATTAATTACTATAATTATATATTTAAATATAATTTGGATTAAATAAGTTTTTTTATCCTAAAGTTTCACCAAAATTAATTTTTAATTTTTAAAATTCAAAAATATTTTTTTAGTTCCTGATTCACTTTTAGTCTTTCTTTTTCAGTTAACACCGTTAAAAAAATGGCTGTCAGGGAACATGTTTTTGTACTTATGAATCATTCTCCTTGTCAACTGTAATCCTCTCATATTCAATTTCATCTTCGACACAACAAAATATATTTGAACTCATAAACGGACGATGTTAATACAAAAAATAAATTATTTTTTGGGATTAAAAATATTTTTTTTTTTTAATTTCAAGGACCAAAAGTTATTTTTTGTGAAACTTTAGGGATAGAAAACTTATATAAGCCTTATAATTTTCTATAATTAAAATAAATATTTTAAACTAAAATTTTAAATTATAATTTTTTAAAATTATATATTTAAATTATAAATTATTATAATTACATATTTAAATTATAACTACATTCATGAATGAGAGAGAAATAAAGAGAAACATTGTGTCATATGAGGAGAAAAAATTAATGGGGAACAAGCTAAAGTTGGAAAAGAAAATAGGATATTTTTTAAAAAAACTAATTGAAGTAGTTTTTTCAGAAAAGGCTAATAACTACCTTTAAAAAAACTCCTAATTTTATGTTTACCAAAGAAAGCTCAAACTATTCCAACTTTGGACAGTAAAAAGTTAGAAGTTTTATTAAAGCTATTAATTTAAAAAAAAAAAAAACTACTTCAAGTAGATTTTTCAAAAAACTACTTTCATCCTGTGCTTGATTTTTTGTTTTACTTTACTCTTCGTTAATTAATATATTATATCTTACTAATACTCTCTCTTCACATGATACAATTTCTCACTCTTTCATTTTTTTCTCCTCCATTAATGTAATTATATTAATTTATAATTTAAATATATGATTATAGAAAATTATAATTTAAATATGTACTTTAAAATTTATATATTTAATAATAGAATTATAATTTAAATATATAATATAGTATTGTAATTTAAATATATAATTATATAAATTTATAATTTAAATATGTAATGAATGGAATTTATAATTTAAATATATAATTATAATAATTTATAATTTAAGTATGTAATTAATTTAAACAGTAAAATATGTTATAATTATTTTAAATCTCTCGTTATTTTGGGTCTGCTCATGCCTTTCACAAAAAGTAAACTTCATTTTCATTGTTGATATAATGATTAATAATATTTTTATTTATTATTTTACATTGATAAGCTAGTTTTGTCAAATAGTTCTTATTAGTTTCTCAACTTTCAACTTTGCTTTTAGCTAGCTTTCGAGTTAATTTTGTTAAACACACCTTAAGTATTTGGTAAAACTACTTGATAATTAGCTGAAAGTTATAAAATGATAAATAAAGATATAATTAATTATTAAATCAACAACAGGGTATTTAAAATAATTATAATATATTTTAATAATATAAAATTATTACATATTTAAATTATACATTATTATAATTATATATTTAAGTTATAAATTATTATAATTAAATATTTAAATTATAATTTTTTATAATTATATATTTAAATTATTATAATTATATATTTAAATTATAAATTTCTATAATTACAGATTGAAATTATAAATTAATATAATTATATATTTAAATTATACTTTTCTATAATTAAATATATCAATTTTAAATTACATATTTAAATTAAAATTTTTTATATTTATATATTAGATATTTAAATTATAATAAATGAGATAGAAATGAAGGAGAGATAGGTTGTAACATGTAAAGAGAGAAAATTAGTGAGAGAAAATTTAATCAATAAAGGAAAAAATTGTAAAAGAGAATCAATTAAAAGTTGAAAATAAAATATATTTTTGAAAAAAACTAACTTGAGTAACTTTTTATGAAAAGTTAGTAACTATCTAAAAAAACTATTAGCTGAAATAACAAAGCAGACACACTCTAAGTTTACTCGTATTACAGGAAATCTTATTCAAGATGTTAAATATGCAAACAATTTCCATAAATCATTAATTTGATTTTTATGGCAAAATTAATTAAGAAAATAAAAAATATAAAAAAATATGATTTTTATAGTTTTAATTCATGTATATATAAGGAACGTATCTAGTGAGAAAAAATTTATTATAAGATATGAGAGAAATAAATAATAAGCATAAGATTAAAAACAACAGTTCAAAGTAGAACAACTCACTTAAAAATATTAGGTACCTCCTTCACTGTAACTTACCCAAAATCCCTCCCTTAACATTACCCTGCCCTTCATCGTCAATGTCACCGCCACCGTTGTTGTCACCACTACAACCGTCGACAATCACCATCACCATCACCACTGTCACTATAATCACTACCATAATCGTTGCTGCCACCACCTTCCTCGCTATTGACAATGGTGGTGACAACAAAGGTGGGTTCGCGGTGGCAGTGGTGACTGCCAACATTGGTGGCAGTAATGATTGCCAACAGTGATGCAGTGATAATATTGACAGTGGTGGTGGTCATCGATGATAGTGATGGTGCGGTTGGTGACCACCGACGACAGTGGTGGTAGTGGTGTTGGTGGTAACACTCATGGTGGTGGGGATAGGGGTTATGTTGAGGGAACAAGGTGGAGATGCGAATAAGTTATAGGAAATGAAGTACGTGATATTTTTAAATGAATTTTTTAATCTAAACCGTTATTTTTAGTCTTATGCTTATTATGTATTTTTTGATATCTCATAATAAATTTTTTTCTCATTGGATAAGCCTTTTATATTGGAATCCATCATAATCATTGGTATTACTTTATCTTAATTAGGTAATGGAAAAGAAAAAGAATTAATAATGAATGCATAATCAATTAAACTCAAACAACATTCATTTAAAAATTGGTAATTTCTATAGAACTTTTTCTAATTTGAGGGACAGTGATATTTTTATTTTTTTAACCAATTAAATTATATATTTTATTCAAGTCATTTTTAATAAATTAAAATAAGTTTTATTTATTTATAAATAAATAAATATGTCTATGATCTACAATAAAATAATTTTATAAAATTATTTAAAATAAGTTTTTTAAATAAGTCTTTAAAATAAAATCATTTTACTGTAACTCTTTACACATATTTACTTATTTATAAATAAATAAAACTTATTTTAATTTATTAAAAAATAACTAGATAAAATCTATAATTTTATTAGTTAAAAAAAGAAAAATATCATTATTTCTTAAATTAGGAAAGTCATTGAGTCTCCTTTAAAAATTACTATACGAAAAATATATTTAACATTACAATACACATTAACATCATTGTCTTCTTGAAGTGACATTTTACCAACTTCAATGATATTTTTTTTTTACTGACAAATGGCAGAGTTGATCCAGCTTTATTCTCTCTCGATCTAGGTATACATAGCAAAGTTGAATTGCTTATGACATTAATTGTTATTGTTGTTGTGTTACAAAAGTAGATTAAGCATACACACAGAATATCAACCAAGTAAAGAAGATTGGTTACTATATATGGCGCTGAAGAGCACTTTCTACATATCTCATGGATCGCCCACTTTGTCCATAGATGATTCCATTGAAGCTAGGAAGTTCCTTCAGTCTTGGAAGAAGCACGTGTTTCCACAAAGACCCTCTTCAATTCTTGTTATCTCTGCTCATTGGGACACTGCAGTTCCATCCGTCAACGTTGTTCACTCCGTCAACGACACCATCTACGACTTCTATAACTTTCCCCAAGAAATGTACCAGGTTTATTCCCTATTCGCCCTCTTAATTATCCGCTAATTCTTGTTTTTGTCTTTTTTTTTTTGAGTGATTGCTATTTGATCTGTTTGAGTTTTAAAATTGAAGTATTATATTTTTCACTAAAAAGAGAAAATAATAATACACTGATCACAAATATCATGTAAGATAAAGATGTTGTTAGGTAACTCTTCCATGACATGTTCCTATATACTAGCTTAAATATCCTGCACCTGGAGCACCACAATTGGCAAGGAGGGTGAAGGAACTGCTCCAGAAATATGGATTCAGCCACGTTGATGAAGATACAAAGCGAGGACTTGACCATGGTGCTTGGGTTCCTCTCTTTTTGATGTACCCCGAAGCTGATATCCCAGTTTGTCAATTATCTGTTCAATCAAAACAAGATGGAACTTATCATTATAACTTGGGAAAAGCACTTGCCCCTCTTAAAGATGAAGGTGTGTTGATTATAGGTTCTGGAAGTGCTGTTCACAACTTGAGAGCACTCCATCGTGATCCTAATCCCCCTGTTGTTCCCTGGGCTCTAGAATTTGATAATTGGCTCAAAGAAGCTCTTCTCCAAGGAAGGTAGGTACACCATGTATGGTTATAGTATTTGGCTGCATTGACCCTATTCTGAGATATCGTATAACATTGGAACTAATCAGTAAATATTAGTCTTTGGCTCTTCATTTATAGTTTGGCTCATTTGGTTGTTAAAATTTTGAATTGCTTAACTTTTGTAGATATAAAGATGTAAATGATTATGAACAGAAAGCTCCCCATGCAAAAAAGGCTCATCCCTGGCCAGATCACTTTTATCCACTGCATGTTGCTATCGGTGCAGCTGGTGAAAATTCAAAGGCCAAACTTATCCACAGCACTATTGATTTGGGCACTCTCTCTTATGCCTCTTACCAGTTTACATCAGCTGACACTTAAACTTGTTAAATAGATGTTCAATTGCATGCTCTCTAAACACAGTAAAATTTATTGCTTCAAAGTTTAGACTTATGTTTCTGTGATATGAAGAATTGGTTTATAATAAAATAAATTTACTTCGAGAGCTGCTCTTCTTGTTGCCTCCTCTTACCAATATTTATATATCAGCAATTTAATACTTGTCTTCATATATAAGTAATTTTTAAAATTCATCAGTTGAGTAAACGGAGAAAGAGTTTGATTTCAGTTATCAGAACTTTGTTTTAAAAACAAAATTTGTCTTCATATTAATTGGTAGTGGTGTTTCTCTTCCACCTACAGCATATTAGTACATGCTTAAGTACATTAAATTTTGTCAATTCAACTTTAGTTTATTTGATCAGCTCCGCAACATGCATTATGTTCTTCTGATAATTTGATATGGAATCCGCATATATATAATTAATTAAGTCGCCAAGGCTGCCCTGCATCCCTTTCTGATTAGGAACAATTACAATTTACAACACATGGGCTCTCGGTCGCAAGTTAAGAACAAGAAATGAAGAAACGTTTTGGTATGACAACTTCAAGAAAATAATGTTGTTTTTCTCAAAGTGTGAATCATTTTCATGTTATTTATTTTTATAATCGTTTTGGTATGACAACTTCAAAACAATAATGGAGGAAATTCTTTTCCACCAAATTCTACCAACTACTGAAAAGGATATTCGTAACGCGTCATCCATGACTCACATTGGCGTCATCCAGTAAAGTAACGGAAACTATAATAATCAGACGTATTCTTCTATTTGTAAAAATCCAACTCAAACTTAAGCACAATTCATTTAAAAATTACCTTTAAAACTGAAATTTATATCAAGAAAAAATATATTTTCGTTTCTAAAATACATGAAATGTTTAATTTTTTTATATTTTATTCTTCCTAATTTTAAAATTTATTATTTTAGTCTTTTAAACATTCCAGATAATGTTTTATAAAAAATAAATAATAATTTAAAATTTCAACCAATCATAATTAAAAAAAAAAGTGTTTGAAAAATGTTGTTAGCATTTTCTAATTTAAATGATGTTTGAAAGAATAAAAGTAATGCATTTTAAAAATAAAAACAAACGTTGTATATTTTATAACAGAAAAAACAGATATTTTTCCATTATATTGACTTTATTGACTAAATATAAAATCCAGTTATTTACGTATCCTCCTTCATTGTCTCTCCCTCACTTGTCTCTGTCTATAAACATAGCAAAGTTGAATTGCTTAGGACATTGTTGTTGAGTGTGTGTCTAAGAAGCGTAGAGAGAAAATATCAAGAAAGAAAAAGAAGATTGGTTACTACTTATTAGATATGGCATTGAAGGAGACGTTTTACATATCCCATGGATCACCCACTCTGTCCATAGATGAATCCATTGAGGCGAGGAAGTTCCTTCAGTCATGGAAGAAAGACGTGTTTCCTCAGAGACCATCTTCAATTCTCGTCATCTCTGGTCATTGGGACACTAGAGTTCCCACGGTCAACGTTATTGACTCAGTCAACGACACCATCTACGATTTCTACGGCTTCCCCAAACAAATGTACCAGGTTTTCACATCCTACCTCTAAATTTAGATTTTTCAGTTTTAAAGCAGATTTTTTTCTTTGCGGGTAAATCCCACATAATATATGTGGTCCATAACTAAGTGATCACGATTCAGCTGTTCTATTTCCAACTTCCAAGTGTGTTTGGATAGTTAGGACTTTACAGGGATGAATTTTGTTTTAGCAGAATGTGAAAGAAAAACTTCAAACATGTTGACATTTCAACAAAGGGTTACCAAGGATTATGGATCTCAAACGCCAAAACAAACACCCTCCAAGTCCGAGTGTATGAAACGTATGTTGGATGAACATATGCATGGATCTCAGCCAAAAAATGAACATTTTGTTACTGTTTTTTCCTTGTAATTAGGCTATCTTTTTTGCTTTGTCGGTAGATGGTAGAACTATATTTTATTTTTATGCTTGCCCTCTAAGGACATTAGAAACATTTTCCTCTAAGTTGATTTTTTAATGTCATAAAATTTAAGTCAAAGAGATAATGTTTAGTTTATAACTCCTCATGTAGGAAAATCAATCCTGGAAAATGCCTCTGTAGTACACAATTATGTCTTGATGTTCAATTTTTGGTAGTTAAACATTATGCTATGTCTTTTCATTTGACCTGGGACGAGACTATCCTTGGCGATGTTGTTGGTTAGATTTATAAAGAAATCTCTTACATGACATGCTTCCTCTACTAGCTTAAATATCCTGCACCTGGAGCTCCACAATTGGCTAGGAGGGTGAAGGAACTACTCAGAAAATCTGGTTTCAGCCGTGTTGATGAAGATACAAAGCGAGGACTCGACCATGGTGCATGGGTTCCTCTCTTATTGATGTACCCTGAAGCTGACATCCCAGTTTGTCAGCTATCTGTTCAATCAAACCAAGATGGAACTCATCATTATAACATAGGAAAGGCATTGGCCCCTCTTAAAGAAGAAGGTGTATTGGTCATGGGTTCAGGAAGTGCTGTTCACAACTTGAGAGAAATTGATCCTCGCTCCTCTGGTGCTCCGTGGGCTCTAGAATTTGATAATTGGTTGAAAGATGCTCTTCTGGAAGGAAGGTATCCTTTTCCTGTTTTGATGTTCAAATTTGCTAGCATAGTTTATCTTATTACAGATGTTAACTACATGCACATAATTACCAAGATAGTGAATGACAATTGGAAAAATAGCCATTGAACGTTGTAGTTTGGCTCTTTATGGGTTGGTTGTTAAAGTTTTGAATTGCTTTTTTGTAGATATGAAGATGTAAATCATTATGAACAGAAAGCACCACATGCAAAAAAGGCTCATCCCTGGCCGGATCACTTTTATCCTCTGCATGTTGCTATTGGTGCTGCTGGTGAAAATTCAAAGGCCAAACTTATCCACAGCAGTATTCAATATGGCAGTCTCTCTTACGCCTCTTACCAGTTTACATCGGCTGACAGTTAAACTTGTTAATACAGGATAGTTGCTCAGTTGCATACCCTCTAAATACAGTTATTCAATATTTATGAGGATATGTTGCTTGAGAGTTTAGACTTATGTTTCTGTGTCGTATTGTGAATAATTGACTTTTAGTAAATTAATTGTTGTTACTAAAATAAACTTTTTTTGATGACTTCTTGTTGAGAAGATGATTGATGATTAGTCTTTTTTTTTTCTTTAGTTGATTAGACTTTTGCTGTTGTTGTTTTTGTATTAGCAATTTCAGGATTTGAACCCCTTTTAATGAAAACTGGTAAAAGGAAAATTTGAACGAATTCTGATACAAATGATATATGATATGCAATACTTGGACCCTATGCCTCATAGGGTACATGCACCATGAACTAGAGTAATACCTATTGCTCAACTGAATGACTAATTAAATCCACCAACTAACTGCATTGTCTGCTTTTGATATTTATTCAGTTCATTCATTGTGTTGAATTGTTCTAGTCTGAGTGGATTTATTTGTTTGACAGCAATTTACTGTCATGATCTAAGAAGACTGATTTATGAAATAAGATGTTCTCTAGAATTCGCTGACATGTAACATTTTCAAGATTAAATTATAAACTGTAACCCATCTTGTCAAGAGGATGGGGTGATCTATCATTTGAGGATGAAAAAAAAAGGCTAAAGTTTAGTGTTAATCCGCACATATTCATGCACAAAATGGAATGTAGAAATGCATGACAATTACGTGCACAATCCTTGTGATAAAACTTTTAATCCAAATTTAGGTAGAGTTTACCTGTGCTCCATTTGTTTTTGAACAGTATATGCTTTTCTAGAAAACTAGAAGGGTGATTTACCTTCTAAGCAGAACATGTTTAACTTTGAAGTTTGGAAGAAGAACATGTTTAACTTTGAAGTTTGGAATAACTTTCATTTTCGTGTTAATAGATCTGTGACTAATTCATAAATGCAAAATAAAGTTATCTAAGATGTAAGGTGGGTTAGATGGTAGATTGGTGAAGAGAGAGATGGATAGGTTGTGAATTGTAGTTCTCCTAATAGAAAAAACTAATAATTAACAACTAACAATAAAAAAAAAAGTTTTCTGCTGGAAAATTATTTATAATTTTGGTTTGTGTGTGTAAGGCTTAAGCTGGCTGGAATCAAAGTCTGGTCTCTATGGAGTATAACTTGTAGTTTTTAATTATCTATGAAGTATCTAACTAACATATTCATCAGATTATTGGTCCACTACGTCTTTAACTCTTTATTGTTCAAGCTCATAAATTTCATTTTGTATCAGTGGGTAATTATTATAGCTTCAATCTTGGAATTTACAGAAACGATTAGTGATTGACAAATTATAGTGCTTGATTTATCTACAAAACTTGTGTAGAATAGTTCAGTTACTAGTTAAGCGTTCTTCGTGGGGAACAAGTATAAGCACTTCTCTTTTTTCTTTTCCTCTTCGTGGACACATTGTCACTTTGTCATTGATATCATTTTTAACTCCCTTGTTACCAGTTGCATGTTCTTCAATTTATTGCATAGCTTACAGAACCTGAACCGTCTTCATGGATAAAATTCTTCCTTGGATTTCTTTTACAAAATTGTTAGCTTGAACCCTTTGCCATCTACGATCAATCTTACCTCTTTCTTAGGCTTCATTTCAAAAAGAAGCATTATTATACAATTGTCATTTCCTTGGAAGTAAAATTTATTTTTTCTACACTCTATTGTCTCTGTCAGTTGAACCACACAACTTTTGGATTCTCTGGTGCTTGTCTTCAAAAACTAGTTTGGAGCCCACAGTCCACTTATGACTCTTGATACCAAAGTTAGTGGGTTGGTGTAGAAGGCATTGTGCCTCCATCAGTAAGGTTAGACCATATGGACAATGTGGGTTATCAACCTAACATTCACACCTAATAAAGAATAATTGATGCTATGCAAAATGGTTTAGTGTGTGGTTGGATAACTGATAAAATTCATTTTGAATAAAATTGATTTTGTATAATTATAGATGATGTGATTTATATTTAAATCTTTATACTATAAAAGAAAATTTAAATTAATTTTATTTGACTTAAAAGTTATTCTAAATTATTTTAATCTAAAATACATTTGGACCTAGAATTAATTATTAACAAACATGTCAAAAAATTTTAACGCAAAATTCAAACAAAGAATCAATTTTAGGTACAGGATCAAACAAGTACTAATACATCCACTGCTATTAGGATTCTAAGGAGGATCAAACAAAGAATTCTATAATTGAATATTACAGCATAAAATACATCTATGGATAGTCCTAGGATGGATAGGTTAGGTTGGTATATCAGATTTAAATCACCTGTTGTGTCTCATTCATGTCTTTAAATTGATAAAAAAAAAAAAAGCATTTAAGAGAGAGAATCTTATTAATTACAAGAGAAAATTCTGGATGAAATGATGCAAACACGTAATCTTTTTAATTAGAGTTGAATTACGAGATGTTTGCCGGTCAAATGTCAAACATAGAAACGGAGAATATAATAGGAATTTACAAAGTACAAAAACTTCTTTCTCTTGTGCTAATTTCTCTCTCTCTCAATAGCTTATTTGTTTACTATCTATGAATAAAATCTTCAGATTTTTTGACATATCTAATTGTGTGGCAAAGAGAGAAGAGAAGGTAGAAAGTGGTGATTGGATTGAAGAGAATAATAATAATAATATGGGGCTGAAATTGAAGGAAACATTCTACTTGTCTCATGGATCACCAAGTCTTGCGATAGATGATTCGATTCCTGCGTGGAAGTTCTTCAATTCGTGGAAAGAGCAGTTTCCGACGCGACCCTCTTCCATTCTCGTCGTCTCCGGCCACTGGGACACCCATGTTCCCACAGTCAACGTTGTTGACCAAAATGAAACCATCTATGACTTTTATGGCTTCCCCAAATCCATGTACAAGGTTTGTTCAATGTTTCTCTTTTACCACTTAGTATTACTTACATTGTTGTTGTCTTTCAGATACTTTGTTTCAATATATGCTTCCTTAGAAACAAAAACAAAAACTGTGATCTGTGCTAAGGCCTTTCAATAAAATAATAAAAAAAAAACCCTTATGTGCTAAGCTCTTGTGTGAAATGTAGAATGATCTTTGATTTTTTGGGCATCAAACATTATTTTTTGGACTTTGCAGACCCACTTTTTTTAAAAGAGAGAATAATTAATATATAAGTATTATTATCACATGTTCAAATAATTTGAATGGGTTGGTCAGAGTGATTGTTAGCCAACTAATCTTTTACCGGTGAATAGATAATACTCTATATTATTATTACTTAACAAGAAAACTTTAAAATTACTAGTTTATGTATTTTTAATTTTAAAACTATTGGTGTTTACGTAACAAGAAAAAATTAATCAATGTAAGAGAAAGACTAAACCCAGTATATGAAGCATTGTGGTGTGAAAATTTGAGCAGAGAGAAAAGATTTGGGAAGAATAAGAAATAATTTATAAAAAATTAGGCTCAATTACCACCTGTATCCCTCTATTTATGGGGTAACTCACTTTGTGTCTTTCAATTTTTTTTTTTTGCACATTTTATCCTCCAACTTTTAAAAATATAAAAAACATGTGCTATGACATAAATTGAACCCAGATCTTAGGGGATAAAAAGCTAAAGCCAATCTACTAGACCAAAAGTAAAAATCTATTTTATTTTGCAATTTCAATGTATATGTTAATTGTAAAAATATAGAAAATTTGAGAAAGACTAGAATTGAACTCAGGTCTAAAAGTTTAAATGCTAAAGCCATACTACAAGACCAAAAGTCAATATTAATTTTTTTGTGAGATTCAAATTTAATTAAACTAATCGTGGGTTTATATAGATTGCTAGGTTCAAATTTAACCAAAAGCCATACAACTCTTACAGATCCTAGGTTCAAATCTTACTTTGTCCAATATTAATATAAAATTAATGTTGTCACATGATTAGTTTAATTAAATTTGAATCTCACAAAAAAACTAATATTGGCTTTTGGTCATATAGATTGGCTCTAGCTTTCTTTCCTAGGACTTGGGTTCGATTTTTACTATGGTACATGTTTTTTATATTTTTAAAATTAACATTTTAACTCATTAATTAAACTTTAATTAACTCTTAATTATAATATAACCATGTCACGTCACTTAATTACATAAGTTAACATTCATTTTTAACTGTCAATGTCTAAAAATTGACAGAAAGACAAAAATTAAACTTTTAAAAAAATAAAAGGATAAAAGATGTGTACAAAAAAATTGAGGGTGCAAAATGAATTCCTCCCTAAATAATTTAACAAAAAAACTTGTTAGGAGAAGTGGTTTCAAATTTATATTGCTTAACTAAAGTCTTGGAATTATAGGAGAGAGATTAGGTTGACAATAGTTTTCTTTTTATTTCGGCATAGTGCTACCCTCCCTCCCAATTTGGTACTTTTAGAAGATTTTGACATTGACAGGGTGCTAAATTTTAACTTATTACGCCAACAAATGCCGACTGACGAAGTTTTCGTTTCCAATATGATATTAAGCCTTTTCATAAATTTTTCTTTTCTGATGTTTTTCATCAAAATATGATATATGAAAAGATACCTAAGCTATAAAAAGGTAAATGAGTCATTGTTGCAAACTCTAATAATATTGTCTTCAATTTTTATCTAGAAAAAAAACTATCAAAATACTATATTAAAATATAATATATATATAGATATATTAGTATGCATTTACGGTTTAAAGAGTTGTACAGTAACATTTAATTACAATCTTTGTTTCTTTTAATATTAATTGGTAAAATTAATTTTTAATTTATATTGTTTTTACCTAAATAGATGTAAGGTACCTTCTTTCACAAGACACATTAAAGAGAGTGGCATCTCAAAATAATAATGATAATAAATGTCAATAAAAATTAACAATTAGTTAAACCTCATTGATTACTCTATTTATAGACATGGAGATAGACTTAAACTTTTTTAATTAAGAATAGGGGTGTGAAAAAAAAAACCTAGTTTGAATGAAATTGGTTTTAAGCCTAATCAAATTCGTTTTGAGTTTAATCAATTCAACAAAAATTAATTGAACTGATTTTAAAATCAGCTCCATTTGAACAGAATTGTTTTTAAATCAATCAAATTAGTTTTAAAAATAATTCAATTTATTGGTTTTATAAAAAAAATATTTTCTTCACATCTCACACATCCTGGCTCTAACCTAGTCAATGCTCCGGTTTTTGGTTTTGCTAAGACGTTACCGGAGCATAGGATTTATGATTTCGACTTGATGTTCTTTGTCTGTCCAATAATTAACTGAAAGGGTTTATCTTGTATATTACTAAACCATAAATACCAGTAACAACTCTTAACAAGAGTGGATCTAAAACTAAATGTAGACACCCTTGTATGATATCCACAAATCTATGTTTTAAATTCACATTAAGAAAAAAAATTGTCATTTCTACACGCCTTTAACTTTCTCCCCAAGGGTGTAGTTGATATAGTTGAATAAATCCAACATGTAATTCTGAAAAATGTCGTCTAAAATCCTAAATTCACTGTATCACATACTAAGTTCTCCCGAAGGAAGTCTTGCAACAACAACTTAAAAATGATGATACTGATTTTCTCATTTGGTACTTACCAATACATGGTAGTAGGTTGCGAATTGTGATTTGAGTACAATGTAAAAGTAAATAGCCTTTTTTCTCATGATTATTAATCTTACTGTTTCTTTAGCGTTATTTTGAAGTTGTACCCTTTATTGGCAGCTCAAGTATCCGGCACCAGGGGCTCCACAGTTAGCGAAGAGGGTGAAGGAGCTACTCCTAGAATCAGGGTTTAGCCATGTGTATGAAGATAGGAAACGAGGGCTAGACCATGGTGCATGGGTGCCTCTCTTGTTGATGTACCCAGAGGCAGACATCCCTGTGTGTCAACTCTCAGTTTCATCTAACAAAGATGGCGCTTATCACTATAACATGGGAAAGGCTTTGGCCCCTCTCAAGGACGAAGGTGTTCTAATCATTGGATCTGGAAGTGCCACCCATAACCTCAGAGCAATTGGGCCTCGTAATAATAGCCCACCTGCCCTATGGGCTTCTGCATTTATGTCCTGGTTAAAAACCTCTCTTCTTGATGGAAGGTAATTAATTCTTTGCTTTGGTTTTCTCATTTTTATGCATGGAAATTCTAAGTCAGGGAAAGAATTGCAAATACTACCCAATTTTGTAAGGTCTTAAGCTCTTATTGTTTCTAAGATATTAGATATATCCCTTTATGATTGTGGATTGGAAATGCCTATTCCATAACTCTAAGGTAGCATTTGGATGGAACATGACATGTGTAGGTTCTGTTTTTCGTTTGTTATACTTGAAAAATAAATACGAGGTAGAAAGTTGATACATGTTAAATTCTGCTAAAAAAAGTAAAACCAATGAGAACGAAACATTAAAGGATGCTTTATTCTATTTTATCCATGGACTACTTCTAAATGATACCTACGGTCACCAACATGCATTACTGTTGTATACATGGCTCTGATTTTAGGTTAGCTCTGGTAAGCTTTTACTTTCAAAGTGGTAAGCTGCTATTCACGCAGGTTGATGAACATAATACAATGGTATAGTTTTCTAGCTAGGATGTTGTAACATCCAGTTCATGGATGACATTGTTAGAGCTTATAAAAATAGTTTCGTGGTAAAAAAGTTATGGATTTTACACATTATTTTTGGTAACCATTCTCTTCCTGCTAATTATTTACTACACAACTAAGGGTATTTTGATGTATTATAAACTTTTACCCTTACTATATTGGCAAGTGTCAACATGGCTGCTCAAAACTCTTTGAAATGGTTAAAGGAATAGCATGCTTCTTATGAATCGTTTAATGTAAGTGTTTCAAACTTTCAATCTATGACTATTGTAGATACGAGGAAGTAAATCAATTTGAAGAGAAGGCCCCATATGCAAAAATGGCTCATCCGTGGCCAGATCATTTCTTCCCATTGCATGTGGCCATGGGAGCTGCTGGTGAAAACGCAAAGGCCAAAGTTGTCCATGATAGTTGGGATGGTGGTTCTATTTCTTATGCTTCTTTTGGTTTTACAGCAGCTGATAACAGTTGATATCACATACTCGTAGTTTCTTTGATACTGTTCACTGTGTTAATATGTATAATCAATTAAAATTATAAATACATTGCCATGATCAATAAGGGCATGTGAACTGTGTTTTTTTTTTTTATTAATGAGTCCAAAGGCCGGTGGCTTAGTTCCTATCTGGCACCAGGCTCAATCCATCTCTTTTCACCTCTTCCCCACTTATTAGCTTTGGAATTTAATATTTTAATGGTATTATTGATATTTAAATCTATAAACTCATGTGAGTTATCGAATTTGTAGTGATCCTCTTGTTAACTGCTTAGGAAAACGTATTTCAAACTTCCCCTTTCAAAGTTGGTGCAATATGCCATTTCCTTATCAACAGTTCATTTATAAATGAGTCTTGCATCAGTATTTTATTGGTGAATGATATATAAATGCTAATGTAACTGCAAGTTTTTGTTGCCGCCAACGATATATATTGACCTTGAAATGAGCAACGACCTCTCCTATCCTAAAAACGATATTTTCTTTGAAGATCGAAGTGTAGTGTGAGGCGACTGATGAAGATCCAAATAGTTTATGGTTAGTCAAGAAAGCAACGTAATAATTGACTCCTTTGGTGGCTCTTTGCGTCTTCTTGTTTTTCCTTTTCTTGCGAAATGGAGTCACATGATTCTCTTTAACATTTTCCGTGCTATCTATTTTTTAAAAAACACTAAGTTGTAATCTTTTAATTGATAAAATGCGTAAGCAGTTAGGTTAGTACTCAGAAAACGAATTGTTCGGTAATGATAGGTTGAAGACTTTGAGACTCAGCCTTCCACAAAGCATCATCAAGAAGATTGAGTAAAGTATCATTTTACTGCACTGTAATACTCATATATTAGTTTTGAAACTAAGAAAGTTTTGTACAAGTTGAAATTTTGACATTTTAATTGTTTCATGTAAGTATCTAAACCCTAAACCCATCCATTTATTATCATTTGGGTTCTTAAACATACATTAATATTATCTCGAAAATATTTTTTTTTAATTTTAGGTTAATATGATTCACAAATTGCACTTCTAAAATTTGTTTAAGATTTCTTTTATTTCAGAAACTAACGTGACAATATTATACACTTTCAGTAATAATAAATGGTGGTTTATTCTGAAAAATTAAAAACAAAAAGATGACAACAGCAAAGAAAGAACAACCGGTTGAGAGAAACGAAAATCTTTACATTAGCTCATAAACAGCATAAGTCACATTTACGTCTAACAATCTAAAGGAACTAGGCGCAAGACTCCACAAAAGGAAAGGGCAGGCAACAGAGAATCACATCTACAAATGTATTTCAGCGGCAAAAAATACTTTTCTGCAGGACTGGAAGGATATTGTGAGTGTCAATGCAGTGAGTTCAACTTCAACAGACAATGGTATAGCCTTCTGAGTTGAGTGTGTAACCTAAAACTCTGTGTCAAAGCATGAAACCATGATCTTTGAAACCATAGACCTCGCAAAAGGGATGTAGCTCAAGCTATACCTGTCAATCAAAATATTGAAAGATGAAGAAAAAATCTTAAAACATTACAGTGAAGTGTATACCTGTCAATCACGACAGGATAAATCATATTATTGCATTGTTGAAGAGACATCAGTAATCAGATTATACAAATATTGAAGCACTACTCAAAACAAGTGGCAGCACCTCACTCCTTGCATTATTGGGTGCTAGCTTCATTCCTTGGTTTCTCACTTTTATTTTATTTTAAATCTTATAATTGTAGCTATGGTAAAGATGTAGTGGCATCAGATATTGCCACATCAGCCACCTAAAGGCCGATTGAATCATGAAAACCACTGTTATTCATGATTTTACGCAGTTAACCCAGCTTGAAGCCATTTAGTCAGTTTTAATGCTAAAAGGAGCTTTCAAGTTTCAACATCCACACCAAGTTAATCACAGATACAAATTTCTGCTGCCAGCTATGCTTAGTTCATTTCCCACTCCCATCCTTCTGCCTTATTATTAGGCACTATGGCCAAATTTCTCCTTCTATCTTATTTCACCTCTGATTCACACAGTCCCTATCATGAAATTACAGAAAACCCATGCCATTTCAACTAAAAACATACATAATGAGGGTACTTATATATCTCTTGTATATTACCTGACAAATCCTACAACAGTACCACCATGACAAACTGACAAGTATGTGCCCTAAACCAAGTTGAAGAAATCAATTCATCCAAGTTTTTAATTAAATTCACCCAAGTTGAAGAAATCAGCATAACTGGGACCTAACAAAACTAAAATGGAAAGTGTTCTACTCATTTCAGTATGGTATTGCGGGTCTGGGTGTTACGAATCAATAAACCAGAATTGAAGAATAGAATAAAGATAGAAAGAACAAGAGTGGATCTGAACAGTATAAGGGGATAATTCTCCAAGAAGTGAACCTTTCACAACTGAGCTATTTCCTGTTTTTCAATTCTACAAATTCATAATTTCCTCTCTTTCTATTCCCCTTCAACTATTTAAGCTAAACCACCAACAAATTTCATAAGTATGCTGAAACTAACTAACTAATTCTACAACCATTCTAACTATTTTGCTCCACGGCCTATAGTTGGACATATAGCATTTTTCTTCAGGGCATATATAGTTAAATTTTAGAATTTCCCCCACAATTGGCATACTCCTCCTTATGCCATATCAGATTTATGGTATGCTAACTTAATGTGTGCATACAGCATAGTGCAGGTTACATCAAACAAATTTATAAGGAAGGCATTTGGAAAATTTGTAACATACCAAACAAGTGCCCCAAACTCCAAAATAATTGCAAGAAGTGTCAGTAATTTGTTATGAATCTGCGACACATAATGCAAAATAATGAGCTATTAAAAGAGAGGCTATCTTTATGTTTAAATAAAAAGAAGAAAAGATAAATGTGTTTTAACTTACATAAAGAGCACAAAACAAAGCGATTACCATACTTGCAATGTATATGGCTGTTGCATATATACGAACAGGATCAAGCATCATTGTCACTTGCCTTTTAGGACCAATCAGGAATGCTGTGCTGCCATAAAAAAGACTCCCACTTAGCATTTGAAGAAAACAGAACAGCTATGCAAGGAGTTTAAAATACTATATACCAATGGAGCTATTCATAGGTTTTCAACTTTAAACTATTTAGCCAATTTTAATTCAAAATATTAAACTTGTAAGAGTAAAATGAAACAATAAAATCAAACTAGAAAACAATTTCTACAGTGGGGCTTAGGATGAAGCTAGGCCATGAAGAGCTAGCCTAGTCTCTGTAGTGCTCCAGTTATGTTGCTTTCTTAATTTCAGTTTCTGTGATATATCGGTTAAGTCCCAGTTTCCTGTTTAATTTATCCTGGTTTTAATACATTAAATTGCAAATCACAAGGAAGTCAGCATCACAATGCAATTATACAGCTGTAAAACATAGCATACCTTCCAAGTGAAAGCAAATTACCAAGAGTGAATGTTATCGCAAACTTGATTGGTTTGAGGAAAACAAGCATAGACTGTAACATGGGAGAGGGAAATGCCATTTATTAGTGCTTATTCCAGTCTACCAATATAAATTTGAGAAAAAAAGCTAATATTTACCTTAAAGTAGAAAGAGTAACAGTTTTAAGTCAAGTTTTCAGAAACACAGTGGAAAGAACTATATTTCCATCAAATTTATACAGAAAAAGCCTACAGACGCCACTATGAGATTCGTTCATTATTCTTATATTGTAAATATTTTTTTTTTTTCCATCTATTCTATTACAATGGTTGGTTTAAGTAAAAAAAGCCAAATTCATAGGAGTTTAATATTAATGCTCTATAACTATAAAGGAGAATTCCGTGGCACTAGTTGGCAGTATTGATAATTATTGAATAATTTTTTTAAAAAAAATCAATAATACAATCTAATGGTTGCAATGGCAAGGTTGCTGCCTTGTGTTTTGACTTCAATGGTCATAGGTTATAACTATACTAGAAATAGAAGTGTTCTCTACAATCACAGGGATATAAGGTGCATACATGAGAGCACATGGGTAGTGTAGGAGCGTTGTGCAGTTGGCTGTCTATTGGTATTGGGTGCGGCCATATTTAAAGATAGGTTCAAGCTTAAGATTAATATTCTACATTGAACTGAAGAACTAGCATATAAGCTTCACTTATCTAACCAGAAAAATCACAAGTCAAACTTACCAATAGTGTACAAGTTAATCCAGCAGCAAAGCATATGGCAAAACCATATAGTCTCTGGTCACAGACAGAGAGCTTATTAGTTAAACTGTGAAAGACAACTTATAAATAGAAATATATTAGATGACTCAAATAAACATTTCAATATGACAGTAGTTTGGGTAGACAGGAAAACATGAAACTGATGCAGGGTTTAGTAAAAACCAAATCCAAAATATATGAGAAAAGGGAGATATGTAGGGCATAAAGAGAGATACCAGAAACAGCCTAATGGCCTTAACCATAAGAGTTAATCCAGTCAAACAAAACTAACAAGTAAAAGTGTTTCTATACTTCAAAGTCCTAACCAACCAACCCACAATAACAAGTAACTTGAATGGAACAGTTTAGAAAAGAGAGCAAAAAACTCATCATGGCCGCCATTCAACCTGCTATTTAGTCTGCTATGGCTGCTACACCAAATAAATGTCGATGTGACTTGTTCACACTTAGAATACCTCATAGTTATCAGGTGTGTGGGTCGTTAGGTATGTGTTTCATCAATTTTTACATTATTATTATAAGACCTCCTTTAAAGAGAATCCAGATGGCCACATGGTACAGCAAATTTGGTGTGAAATGCATGGTTATTGAGAGAATTATACAACTATGGAGTAGCTTTCCTCGTGTAACAGTCAGATCAAAACTTCTATCCCACCTATCTTCCAGCCTACTTTACTGACTACAATTTCTGATCTAACAACAGTAAATCATATAAAAAAACCAAAACATCTTAAGTTTGAAAATGACAATAAGGAAGAATTAAATGCTAAAACATTGCAATGTCAAAAAAGCACAATTAAGGATCAGATCCACGCTAAAACCCGAGCGGTACCGAATCAGCTAATTTCGCTCAAATCAAATGTCATCTTCCTTTCTAACTCATCGCTAAGTGTTATTCTATTTTCTAGGAAACTAAACAATCAACAAATTGAATTCATCAATCAGAAGAGAAATGGAGCGAAGGAGAAGACCTGTGTGGTGGACAAGGTGCAGTTGCGGTTGAATTCGTCCATGAAGGCGAAGGAGTTGCTGTTGTCCAATGCCGCAGCCTGTTGCTCTTCGTCTTCGACGTCCATTCCCACCATAATCTTCACTTTCTCGAAGGCTTTGTTCATCTTTTCCATTGCTCTCCCACACTTTCTCCAAAAATTGAAAGAAAAAATAAAACCGTGGATCTGAGGTTATGGAAACGAATTTAACTAACTAGTGAAGTTGCTTCGAATTTCAGAAACTGTGTGTGGAATTTCGATGGAGATGTCACAACTCACAACGACTCCACTTCACTGCTCATGGAGGACCTTTCTGTCTATTTTTTTTTTTTGTTGTTTTTTTTTTGTGATTATGAGCAAGCGATAAGAATTGGGCCCTGAGTGTCACGCTGGGAAATTTCTTGCTGCATGTAAGAAATATCTGTAGATAAAAAAGTTATAAGATTAATTTAAATTTGTAAAATAATTTGTTATATTTACATAATTTATAACACTTAATTGTGCAATTTTGGTCCATATATTAATTTGTGCAATTTTGGTCATCACGACCTCTTTCTTTGTACCACTAGGATGCTTAACGTCACTTTGTCAACTGACATTACCTGCGCTTGCTTTTGTGTCTCTCAGCGTAGTTAACATTGACATTAACTATATAAGTTCGAATGAGTCTGTTCAGATTTATAATTGATAATTTTTTTACAAGTCTAAATATTGTAATGATAAATTTTTTTTTTTACAACACTAGACTGGTTTATCAATTTTTTTTACAAATATAAATTGTATTTGTAAAAAACTTTATAAATTTTTTTAAGAGAGATAATTGAATTTTTAATTTTTTATCTAGAATATTTCTGTTATTTTAAAAAATTATAGAAGTGTAGAGAGAAATTATGAAAATATAAAGAAAAATTATGAAAGTACAAAGAGAAATTAAGTTGATGTCCTAGCTAAGAATAGTCATAGCTAAGAATTTTTCTCCATGCACCACATAATTTTAAAATATGACAGAAATAATCTTAAATAAAAAAAATTAAAATTTTGTTTCCTCTCACACCTCTTGGTTCTTCCTTCCCAACTTTAAAAGCAAATTAATGTTAGAAAATGCAGTTGAGTCTAATCATATATTTCCTGAAAATTTCAAACCTATATTGAAAGCGAAAAGAAATAGCTATTTAAGTTTCTGAACTTGTACATCGTGCATTTGATGTTTCTGTTCTCTTTAAACCCTAAATCTTAAATCAACTGGAGTTATTTCTTTTCAACCAACTCATAAACTGTTTCCTTATTGAATAGCAAAACTCTAATATTATTAAAAAAAAGTTCAATTCATGAGAGGAGGGAAGAGAGGGAACTCCTAATATTTCATCTATCATGAAATCCCCTGACTATTTTTTTTTTTTAATTTCATAGTTTAGTGTATTGGATCCATACCAACATTTATTTAGGGGTGCCAATTGTAAATATTATGGAAGGAGAAGAATGGAGATTGGGAAGGAGGATAAGCTGCTTCCGAACTTTCAACATGAAAAGACGTGGCGGAGTGAATAGAGACGTAAAATATGTTTTAACTTTTTAATCAAAATTATTTTTTATTTTTTATAGGATTATGGAGGCGAAGAAAGAAAAACTCTTCAACTAATTTCTTTCTGCAACCTACAATTTGTTTCTTACACCTGTTTCAAAATGTGTTTTTTTTATCTTCTGGATTGGTAGTAAAAGGAACCAATCTATAATGTAAATCATGAAGCTAACAATGATAATGAAAGTAATTGTCTATGTTTTAATACAACAACACATTGTTAAACGTATTTAGTCTCTACTAAGAACCTCCCTTTGATTATATGTTAATAAAATTTAATTTTTCTTAAAAAATGTGAAAGATAAAGATCAACTTAAAATCACACGTACTAATATTGTGTCATAAATCAAATTAATTTAAAAAGTTTAAACTATGAAATGAAGGCACAAATGTTAAATTTTTTATGTCTTTTAACATTTTCTCACATAACATTGCACCCTATGCAGGGCAAAATTATTATTATGTGATCTAAGATCACTATTTGTTTATGTTTAATGTTAAGTGACGCGTAATATTTTTTAATATATGAAAAAGAGTCAATAAAATCATGTGTAATTGTTTGTGATCATAGTAATCCTAAACAGTGAATATATATATATATATATATATATATATATATAACTATGCTTTTTCTACTTAATTATATTTAATAAAAAATGGTATCCATAAAAAAAAGTGTAGCCCCTACAAAATAATTTTTTTAAATAGAGATAATAAGTAAAAAATAATATTACTTTTACTATTTACCATGTTAATTTTACATTCTGTCATTAATAAACACACATTAAAATTCAGTTAGTGATATAAATACACAAAAACTAGAGGGCAATAATAATTTTTAGAAGTTTAGATATTTTGTGTTTTTCATAAAATTATGTGTTTCACAACAATTTATAATATTTTTATTCTATAAAAAATATTAAAAAATAATTTTTTATGTAAGTAAAATTTCTATTTCATATTTTTCTTAATTAGTGAGAGACTAGGGTGGGAGGAAGGAGACAATGGGTATTTCATATTTTTTGGGAGGTGTCAATAATAAAATGGGGGTTTCAAAAGATGTTGTCTTCCATATTTTTTACGAGCGGCCCTATCCAAAACCAAAACCCTGTAGTCATAATTCTTCCAGATTAGGGTTAGCACTCACTACCCTTGTTTCAGTCATTCTGTGTTTTTAAGATTAGACAGAACCAGATTGTGTTTCCATTCACAAACATGGCGACGCAGATGAGCAAGAAGAGAAAAGTGAGTGCTTCATCGAAGAATCGAAAACACTAACATTTTTGTTCATTTCCTTTTTCTATTGTGTGTGCGAAACTGTGAATTGAATATTTGGTGTTAATGCGCAGTTTGTGGCTGATGGAGTGTTCTTCGCCGAACTGAACGAGGTCCTAACGCGGGAGTTGGCGGAGGATGGTTACTCCGGTGTGGAGGTTAGGGTTACGCCGATGCGCACCGAGATCATCATCAGAGCCACCAGAACACAAGCCGTGCTCGGTGAGTGTTATTCTAGAAGCACCTTCCGTGACTTTTCTGGGATCGTATCGAATATTCGTTGATTGAATGAATGTTTGTGTTGTGTGTAGGTGAGAAGGGAAGGAGAATTAGGGAACTGACTTCAGTGGTGCAGAAGAGGTTCAAGTTTCCCGAGAACAGTGTCGAGCTTTACGCTGAAAAGGTTAACAACAGAGGTCTCTGTGCCATTGCTCAGGCCGAGTCTCTTCGCTACAAGCTTCTCGGTGGACTCGCTGTTCGCAGGTATGTATAATATTCATCCCATTTGTTCACTTTTATAACATATATTATTATTATTGTATTATTTATCGTTAGGGAAGGGTTTTAAATTTTATTAGGAATATTATACATACACACTACTACTTTAATTTTATGTTTTGCCATGGTAGATAGAAATAAAAACTTGAGATAACATGTTTATTTTACATTATTTTGAAAATTTATTTACATGTAGTCTGCCTAATGTTCTCAGCTGTGTATCTAAGAATTGGATTTGAATCCTAATTCTATACTCAAACCATACTGTCCGTTTCCCTTCACTTTAGTTTAACTTCTTTCTCCCACTGTTAATAACTTTCTCTCTAACTAAAGCCACGTTATGACCTACCATCTGCTTCCTTCTATCCTGTTATCTTTACTGTCTGCTAGAGGCTCAAATTATATTCATTTGCTTATTTCTTTAATTTTTTCTCACAAGTTGTAATACTTTCAGGATTTTTTAGTTTTGACTATACTCATGTGGGATCATATAACTAATTTGCCCTTGTTTAATAGTCATGTACCCTTTGGGTGATATGTTAGCTTTTTATTATGTAAAAATACTTTCATATTTTAGACTATTTGTTTCAGGGTTTGTTATGGTGTGATGGTACAACTTGCTCTTAACTATAAAATTCTTATGCATCTGTGGCATTATTATTTACATTTTTAAACTATTTGTTTCAGGGCTTGTTATGGTGTTTTAAGATTTGTGATGGAAAGTGGTGCCAAGGGCTGTGAGGTCTGTTTTGTGCATCTTTAAACTGTGGTTCCTATATTACTTTATGTAATGATCTGTTTCTAATTTCTGCCTTTCTTGAGCAGGTTATTGTCAGTGGAAAATTGAGAGCTCAAAGAGCTAAATCCATGAAGTTCAAGGATGGTTACATGATATCATCCGGACAACCTGTCAAGGATTACATTGACTCTGCTGTGAGACATGTGCTCCTAAGACAGGTTTGCTTTTTTATTCTTCATAAAATTTCTTGGCACTACGATTTTCAAATTGTTGGTTCATTTTCTCTCATATTTGAGTGATGGCGCTAATCATGATTTTTGTCACTGTCTTATAGGGTGTTCTTGGTATCAAGGTTAAGATCATGCTTGATTGGGATCCTAAGGGTAAACAGGGTCCTAAAACTCCTCTTCCTGATCTTGTCACAATCCACACTCCAAAGGAGGAGGAAGAATACATCCTTCCTGCCCCTGTTGTGGCAGCTGATATTGAGGTCCCTGTTGCTTGAAAATGTTTTCTTTGATTGCGTAGAAATTCATAGCACCTGACAACCCAGTATACGGTGTTCAGTGGCTAAAATCCGGTGGCATTTTTGTAGTTTATTGTTTTTTGAAGAATTTATATACTCTAGTACAAGGATTGAAGCATAAATTATGTTATATTTTCCCTTATTCTGCAGTTTGAATTGTGTTTTTGTGGTTCATGTCATTGGTTTGGATTTGTTATTACCTTTTAATTATGTCCAGAATTTTTAAAAGTGCAAATTAGTGTTATATTTCGTACGTCAATTATTTATGAAAGAACGTGAAAAAATTGTTACTATTTCATACTTGTACTCGCTTTAATTGTTTATTACATCGTAATTTTTTAGTAAATATTAAATTAGATTTCTCAACAAGAAATTGTCTTGCATAATTTAGTTCTTGATGGGAAAGTTACTGAATAATCTTTTAGCTGAGATTACGGATATTGAATATTTATTTTAAGTTGCGTTTATTTCTCTTTTTTAAATATAAATATTGTTTTAGAATTAAAACATTTAGAAACTGTATAGATCTTGGTCAATCGGTTCTCGGCTAAACTTGTTAGCTCTAAAACGAGAAATAGAACGAATATTGGGATAGTGGTACATTGTCATCCGTCTCTATTACAGATGTTCATTCATGAAAATGGGTTGCTTAAAAATAGTTGTACTAATGAAGGAGATAATGCAATTTAATCTAGAAAATACCTTCAAATAATGGAAGGCAAATGCTTTCCAGTGGATGCTACCACAACTGAGTTGGTTACACATTATGTGCTAATGAAAGAGATAATGTAATTTAATAGTTGTTTACAGATCTGAATATAATTTGATTTTGGTCTATTATTAATTTTTGAATCCATATAAATTTTGGAAGCCAGTCTAATCATTAATGTTACTGTCAACCAAGCCTCTCAATGGTGGGTATAAATTTATACCTTTAGACAATTGTAGGTTCAACTGCCCTTAATCTTAGAAATTGCAGCGAAGAGCACGGAATGATGTTCGCCTATGAAATTCAAACCTGGATTATGAACATAATGCAATTCTGAAGTATATTATCCAAGAGTTCAGAGAAGCGTGCATGTCTAAGCCAAGACATTAAGCCAATTCAATGCCAACATTTGGAGGTGGGCATTCTGGTTTCTTATGCGAGAATAGGAACAAGTTGGTTAGGAAAATCTTTTCTCAAAGCGGTGACTTGTGCTGTTAATGGCTGGCCTGGTCTACCACCCAAACAGTTAACACCTGAATAGTGTTAAGCCTCTGCTTTGAAGATTACTATGTAAAAGTATATTGGTGTTCTGGGATGGGTTTTGAGATGACTTTTGAAACTGAGAATTCTCCTAGGTTTCAGCTGGTTCATAGGAATCAGGTTGCAGATCTGAGATCCCATTAGTTAGTCTAATCCATGGCATCTCTGCAGGTATGTATTGCATATAGATTGTCATATTGTTGCCTCTAGGACTAGGACTCCTTGTTATAATTGCTCCCGTTTTAATATTTTATTAATATTCATATCCCATTCCTCAACTATTTTCTTAGACCACCATATTTACTGATTATGTTTAATTGTCAAATTGTATTAGTTTCTTATAATAAACTTGGGTACATGTCTCAGACTTCTTCTGTCGTTCTTTTTATATTTTTTTCAGTAGTCTATTCATATCCCTTTCCGACCTCTTTCCATTTTCTTAATTTCCTCGTCATCATCGAGTGTCCAAACAATTTCACCCGTTTTTTTCTATAAAAAAAGGGGTGGCTCTTAAAGATAACTAAATATGCCTCGTTTTTTTTCCCTTTCAAGGTGTTGGTCAGAAAAGCATTTGCTAAAAAATTCAAGGGTATAAGACAGACATGTTTAAAGATAACTAATGGTTTTTTTCCCTTGCAGACGAGTAGATTGCCCAAGCTGTAAAGTTCAGTGCCAATTCTAACTACAGCTATACTTTTATTATACAGTTCTTAGACATTAATTTTTTTTAACACTGATACATAAGGCATATTTGTAGCAATCAACATGAAATAAGTCTACATGGAGCTTGGAAATCATGTTGCTTCCTTACGAGGATCATAACGCAGCTTTGTGCAGCTGTTGAACTTAAATGGTCATGCTTGTGAGCGATCACGATGACAACTATTGACTTTTGGAGCTGGGAAGGATTTGAGAAAGTTACAAAGGAAATAGGCGTCTTGATTGATCTGTCGAAAGAAACTAAGTTGCTAGAACATATAGAAGCTGCAACATTATTGGTTTTAACTTCATCACTAGAACCAATTTCTTGGAATAAAAAAGTCGCGATTAATGAGAATTTTATTTCTCTGTCGGTCACAGAAGACTTTATTATGGGAGGTTTTTCACCGTCCGAACAGTGGTGTAATTGTTGCAAGGACATTTTATCAGCAAATGAGGGGAGTTCAGTTTTTGGTGAATCCTTGTGCTGATATCATGTGTTGAAGTGGGAGGAGGATTCGTGCAGGCTGCAACCCAAATCACTAATTCACGCAGAATGGGAGTGAGTCATAGATCAGAGGAATGTAGAAGCTTCACGCCGTCTGGGAATGTATGGAAAGAACATGACTTCCAGTCACGCTAGTATTTCGGTGAAGCAAGCAACACGGGGAAAGATTGGTGAAGGAGAGCACCGATCAAGAAACAAGAACATAGGGAACAATTTGATTCAAGATTCAGGGGCGTTGCAGGAAGTTAATCACGTAATTCCAAATGGGAGGAGTGGTTTGTGCTGAAAAGGAAAGCTCGTCCGCCAGGTCCCAGGTGGATGACGGTGACCGGAGGCTTAACGATGGTCGCCTCTAATGGGGGAGTCCGGCGCCGTAGCAACTCTGGCCTTTGAAAATAGTTAAGAGGTTGGTAGAATTGGAGGAGCGTGATACAAAGCAGGTGGCTAATTTTAAGGGTACCAATGGGGGCGGGCACCTTTGTCCAAATGTTTAATGTACTGTAATATAATATTTAGTTGCAAAGCATGCTGTCAACTTTCTTTGTTTCAAGAAACGAAGACTAAGACAATTGATAGAGGAATGTGTAGTGCAATATACGGAGATTCCAATATTAATTGACATGTTCTAGCAGTCAACAAGGCAGGGGATCTGAATAGTATTTCGAATGTTGGGATTTTATTATATCTAAATCTTTTTAAGGTATGTGGTTCCGGGAAATAAAAGGCAGTTTAAGAGGGAAGTAATTGTCAGAATAATAGTCCATGTATATGCACAGAAAAGAAGGTAATGTGGGAATCTCTCGTAGAATAAGGCAATGGTTTCAAAGATACTTGTGTGTTGTTGAAGATTTTAATGCAATAAGGTCAATGTAAGAAAGAATTGGTGAAAATGGAATGATTGAAGTAAACTTGGAGGGCATAAAAGAATTCTTGAACTTTATTTGTCAGATAGAGTTAGTATAGGTCCAAGTGGTTGGTAATTACTTTACATGGTTCAGTGCTCGAAGTAAAGGATAGTGTTCTAGACTGTTTTCTTCCCTATTAATCATTGGCTCGTTGTTTTGAAGCAGTTAGTGGTAGAGTAAGGACCTAGACCATTTAAATTTATTAACAGTTGGAATAAGGAGAATATTGGAAAGGTGGATGTTAAAATTCAGAGATTGAAAGACATAATAACAGATTATGATAAACAGGAAAAATAAGGTAGTCTTGTGGATGAGGGTGTTAAGAAGCGCATGAGGCTATGGGATACCTAGAAAGATGGAGTAATTTCCGGCAGGCACTATTGACTCAAAGGGCAAAGGTCATAACATGGAAGAAAACAAATGGGATTCTTAAGGTGGTGTCGAAAAGGGATTGGGTGAAAGACCCAAGGATTGGTTTCAAGACCATGTGGGGGGGGGAGGGGGAATGTGTTAGGTTGGGTGGAGTTCAAAGGCCTCTCAGTCATCCAAAGTGAGGAGCTGGAACGGGGGTTCACTATGGAAGAGATTAAAAGGGCAGTTTGAAAATGTGACAGCTCTAAGGTCCCGAGCCCAGATGGATATAATATGATGTACATGAAGCATTATTGGGACCTCTGGGAAGTATTGAGAAACTTTCGTAAATCTGGGAAGCTACCTTGGGAGGCAAACACATTATTCATCTCCTTGATCCCAAAGAAGGAGTGTCTAAGAGGATTGGGCGACTATCGACTGATATTGCTTATAGGGGTGCTGTATAAAATAATAGAAAAAGTTCCTACTCATAGGCTCCAAAAGGTAATGTATAATATCATTGAGGAATCCTAAACAACATTCCTTAAAGCGTGGTAGTAGTCAATGAAATGATTCATAAGGCTAAATAGTGCAAGAAACACATGATTTTATTTAAAGCAAACTTTGAGAAAACGTATAATTCAATCAGTTGGGATTTTCTGTTTTACATGCTTAAACGCTTTGGGTTTGGAGATAAATGGGTTGGATGGATTCATGTTGCCTCTCTTCCTCGTCGATGTCGGTACTAGTCAATGGGAGTACAGCAAAGGAATTTGGCAAGCATAGAGGTTTACGTCAAAGGGATTTTATCCCCCCTTTTCTGTTCCTAATTGTGGATAAGGGGCTTGAGGGTTGATTAGAAAGGCTCTGTCGGAAAATTTAATTTAATCTCTGGCATTAATTGGAGGATCAAGACCTTCAAGTGGTGATCCAACAGTTTGCAGATGATATCATATTCATGATCTCACCTGAAATCCAAAATATCCTCACTCTTAAAAGTGTTCTGAGGTGTTATGAGTTGGCTTCATGCTGTAGGATTAATTTGCATAAAAGTAGTATAGAAGGGATAGGGGTGATCACATAGGAGGTGAGTGCTTGTGCGAAGATCCTTAATTGTGGAGTGCTCCAAATGCCCTTTTTCTATCTTGGTGTTCCAGTGGAGGCAAACATGAGGTGTGCGAGAGCCTGGAAACCTGTCATGGATAAAATCAGAGGAAAATTGTCCCATTGGAGACACAAGAATCTTTTATTTAGAGGGAGAATTTGTCTGATTAAATCCACCCTCTGAGCGATATCTCTCTTTTATTTGTCTTTTTCAAGGTCCCAAAGAAGGTGGTTGATGCTATACAATCTTTGCAAAGAAGCTTCTTATAGGGTAAGTCAGAAGATTCCCATAAAATAGCTTGGATTAATTATGAGCAAGTGCGTAAAGAGAAAGACAAAGGTGGCTTGAGAATCAAGGAAGTCGAAGCGTTTAATAAAGTTTTGTTGGGCAAATGGTGTTGGAAAATCCTACAAGGTGGTGGAGCCATGTGGATTAGATTGTTGGAGGCGAGATATGGTCATCTAATTGGGAGGAATTTAGCAGTCCATAATAGTAGAGGTGGATTTCAATGGTGGAGGGACATCCTAAAAATCTAAGCTAAGGAAAGAAATGATGACTGGTTTCTTAGGAGGCTCATTCGGTAGTAGAAAATGGCTTATTGTTTAAGTTTTGGGAGGGGGATTGGACGGAGGGGCTGAAATATATTTTTCCTAGGCTATATGGTTTGTCTATTCATCAAGAGATATGTATTTCTAAAATGGAGGAATGGCGTAACAATAGATTAGTATAGGTTTAAGATGGAAGAGGAAACTTTTTGCCTGGGAAGAGGAGTTTGGGAGAGAATTGGAATATGTATAAAATGGGGTGGTTTTGAGACAAGAGGTGGGGAATGGGTGGAAATGGGAGATGATTAAGAAGATTTCGAAGACGCACCTAGTAAATGAGGCATACTGCTTAGTAAAGTGGGTGGATCACACTGACATTTCTTCTTTTTTTAGCAGGTTACGGAAGCCAAAAGCTCCATCTAAGGTGTTGGCATTCTCTTGGAAGGTGACCCTGAATAGAATTTCTTTTAAAGTGGAGTTGGCAGGAAGGTATATTCTTCCCTTGACTGAGACATCTTGCCCTCTATGTGGCTTGGCTTCGATGTCTGTGAGTCATTTACTTTTAGTGCTATTTGGTTGTCAATGTTATAGGGCTTTTAGTGCTATTTGGTTGTCAATGTTATAGGGTATTTGATTGGGAAAGAACGAGATAATCTTAAAGAAATATGGTAGTCAACCTTGTAAAAAGCTTGGTTATGGATTAAATGATATGGTAAAGTTTTAGTTATATCATTTACAGAATTATCCTTACAACCACTTTTATGCATGAAGTGGTGAAAATATGGAGGAGGCCAAGTATCTGAAGGTTGTATAAAACTTAGGGTATTCTGATTAAATACTGCTTTTCTTACTTGCACACAATAATATCTTATAACTTGATGGTTCGGTAATTTAATATTTGTCTTTTAAAATCACATAAAGTATCACAATTATTGATGTAAATGAATTATTTGTGAATTATTTAATTAAATGTTGGTTCAGTCAATAATGGTTTTTAAAAACAAAATAATATTTTGACTTGACGGTTAGGTAATTTAATATTTGCCTTTTAAAAACAAAAAAAAAAACGACCACAACTATTGATGTAAATGAATTATTTGTGAATTATTTAATTAAATGCCGGTTCAGCCAATAATGGTTTTTAAAGAACCTAATAAAGCTGTATTAACCCTATGAAATGCAGTGGCACTAGATTTTCAGGTTGTAACTTTTTTTATTTGCCATCATACATTAAAAAATAAGGATTGAATAATATTTTAGTCCTAAATTAGAATTTTTTTATTGACATAAATTCACTATTTGTTTTTCTGTTCCTCAGTTTTATTTGATTTTACTCATGCTATTAGTTTTATTTCATGCTTTTATAGTTTAATTATGGATTACAGGGCTACCATGTCACTATTCTGTCTAAAATCTATATAGGACAATAATCAAAACTAATTTAAGAAACCAAATTGTTTAAACCAAAAAATTATACTACAAAAATTTATCAATAAATATCAAAACAAAACCATCCCTAAATTTATAATAATCTCGATATAACCCACTATAATCCTCCCTTTAAATAAAATATGTAAACAATTAATCCCAAAATACAAAGATGATACAAATTACCTTAATCCTCCCTTCACAATTATAACTAGAACAATTGTCTAATAAAACAACAGATTTAAAACACGTTTCCCAAAATACAAAGATGATACAAATTACCTTAATCCTCCCTTCACAATTATAACTAGAACAATTGTCTAATAAAACAACACATTTAAAACACGTTTTCAATATTTTTGTTCTATTTCTCTTGTTTTAAAAATCGAGTTCCTTAAAAAGAAAGAGTTCGAGAGCTTGAGAAATGATGAAGACAATTTGTTAATTTTTTAATTCTAAAAAATTATGTATAATTAAAAAAGAGAAATCAAACGTGCCATAAAAATTACGATATTAAATACAACTAAACCGAAAAAATTCTAAAGCCATTATTATTACAAGTACGAACTCGGTAACAACTTTTTCCAGTCCATCCACAATTTTTTATGTAAGAAATCTAATGCACTTTCTAAAATTCTACTCGTCCAAACATGTTAACATAATAAGGGAGAAAATAACACATCAACCAATCAAAACCACTAACAAAATTAAAGCTGAAGAATGAGGAGGAAAAATATAATATTTATGCTTGTACTGGAGTATATAAACTCTGCAAAAGACAATAAACTACAAAAATTTGACCTGGTGCTATGAATTTCTACTCAATCAAATAAAACATTTTCAAGCAACAGGGACCTCAATATCAGCTGCCACAACCGGGGCAGGCCGGATGTATTCTTCCTCCTCCTTTGGAGTGTGGATTGTGACAAGATCAGGAAGAGGAGTTTTAGGACCCTGTTTACCCTTAGGATCCCAATCAAGCATGATCTTAACCTTGATACCAAGAACACCCTATAAGACAGTGACAAAAATCATGATTAGCGCCATCACTCAAATATGAGAGAAAATGAACCAACAATTTGAAAATCGTAGTGCCAAGAAATTTTATGAAGAATAAAAAAGCAAACCTGTCTTAGGAGCACATGTCTCACAGCAGAGTCAATGTAATCCTTGACAGGTTGTCCGGATGATATCATGTAACCATCCTTGAACTTCATGGATTTAGCTCTTTGAGCTCTCAATTTTCCACTGACAATAACCTGCTCAAGAAAGGCAGAAATTAGAAACAGATCATTACATAAAGTAATATAGGAACCACAGTTTAAAGATGCACAAAACAGACCTCACAGCCCTTGGCACCACTTTCCATCACAAATCTTAAAACACCATAACAAGCCCTGAAACAAATAGTTTAAAAATGTAAATAATAATGCCACAGATGCATAAGAATTTTATACTCACATAAAGGCAAAACTAAGAGCAAGTTGTACCATCACACCATAACAAACCCTGAAACAAATAGTCTAAAATATGAAAGTATTTTTACATAATAAAAAGCTAACATATCACCCAAAGGGTACATGACTATTAAACAAGGGCAAATTAGTTATATGATCCCACACGAGTATAGTCAAAACTAAAAAATCCTGAAAGTATTACAACTTGTGAGAAAAAATTAAAGAAATAAGCAAATGAATATAATTTGAGCCTCTAGCAGACAGTAAAGATAACAGGATAGAAGGAAGCAGATGGTAGGTCATAACGTGGCTTTAGTTAGAGAGAAAGTTATTAACAGTGGGAGAAAGAAGTTAAACTAAAGTGAAGGGAAACGGACAGTATGGTTTGAGTATAGAATTAGGATTCAAATCCAATTCTTAGATACACAGCTGAGAACATTAGGCAGACTACATGTAAATAAATTTTCAAAATAATGTAAAATAAACATGTTATCTCAAGTTTTTATTTCTATCTACCATGGCAAAACATAAAATTAAAGTAGTATAGTGTATGTATAATATTCCTAATAAAATTTAAAACCCTTCCCTAACGATAAATAATACAATAATAATAATATATGTTATAAAAGTGAACAAATGGGATGAATATTATACATACCTGCGAACAGCGAGTCCACCGAGAAGCTTGTAGCGAAGAGACTCGGCCTGAGCAATGGCACAGAGACCTCTGTTGTTAACCTTTTCAGCGTAAAGCTCGACACTGTTCTCGGGAAACTTGAACCTCTTCTGCACCACTGAAGTCAGTTCCCTAATTCTCCTTCCCTTCTCACCTACACACAACACAAACATTCATTCAATCAACGAATATTCGATACGATCCCAGAAAAGTCACGGAAAGTGCTTCTAGAATAACACTCACCGAGCACGGCTTGTGTTCTGGTGGCTCTGATGATGATCTCGGTGCGCATCGGCGTAACCCTAACCTCCACACCGGAGTAACCATCCTCCGCCAACTCCCGCGTTAGGACCTCGTTCAGTTCGGCGAAGAACACTCCATCAGCCACAAACTGCGCATTAACACCAAATATTCATCTCACATTTTCGCACACGCAAAAACAAAAAAAAAAAATGTGCAGTTTACGCTTCCTCATTGTATCACTGACCTTTCTCTTCTTGCTCATCTGCGTTGCCATGTTTGATCTTGTTCTGATTTCAAAGGCTGAGCGAAGCAAAACGGTAGCTGCCAACCCTAATTTTTGAGGAGTAGGGCGTTGGGGAGAGATAAAGAATGTATATATAGCTAGAGGATGCAGTTAATCCAACGGTTCAGATTACTTTAATTTTTTTAATATGAAGATTTCACTTTTTCTTTTCTAATAATAATATAGTTAAAGGTTGGTTTGGATAGTTTTGAGTTTCTAGTTGTTAATTTTGAAATGTATTTTAAAAATAAAAATTAGATTTAATTTTCAATTTTTAATTTTTTTAAACAATTTTCACATAATTTTAAAAATAATAAAATTTGGTTTTTGAATTTTTATTGAGTTTCTTTAAAAAAAAATTATTTTTTAAAATTTTCAAGTTTATCACTTGATATTACTTATTATCATCACCGTCACTGAACGTGTCATCTTCCACAAATGGTTACTTTCGGTCGACTATTACTAATCATCATCTCTTATAAAAAAAATCACCATATGTTACCTCCAAACGCTTGCGATAGTTGGTTATACTTCTAATTAGTCTTCGAACACCTACGATAGTTGGTTACAAGCTAGCACCACTCTGATTAGTCTTTCACCTCCAACATTGACTATTAAACATCAATTTCTTATTTCCACCCTCTTAACAGCAAATAACATCTTTGGTTTACATTTCATAAATAAAATTGAGATCTTTTACACCGATTAACAACTTTTATAATATTATTTATTAGACTATAGATGAAAATATTTACATAATAAATTTCAATCTTATTCACAAAATAGAAGAATTAAATGAAAACAATATCATATAAAAATATTATAAGAGTTTAATTTCTATGTACTATAAATTACTTTCTCATATTATAAAATTACCTAACAAATTTGTTCAATTTATTCTGATTCTATCGATTATATTCTAACTCTATTGAGTCTAATTCAAGTTTGTTAGTCTTTTGATACTATGTAAAAACTTGTAAACAAGTAAGATTTAATAAGTTAATTCAGATTTTGATGATTATCTATGCCACCATAATTTAAAAAGGTGTTCTTCTACATTCATGTTCAACAAAAAATGACTACTACATAGGGATGGTAAAACGAGGCAAGTCAACCCACTGGCCCACCCTCATTTTGATGAACCGAGCTAGTGTTTTTGGTCATCGACTCACCCCACCTAGCCCATCAACTTGGCAATCAAAGACAAAGTGGGACAAGCTAACCTGCCAAAATTTGGTTTTGTTTTTAAAAAATTATAATATTTATATAAATTAATAAAAAATTATAATAATTAAAATATAAAATAATTTATGATAGAATTTATAAAAATAACTTTGTTAAGCAAATAAAATAAATTTTGTCATGAATTTATTTATGCAAATGCAGTTATTGTTAAAAATAAAATCAATTATACAATATTTACTTTTTGTTATTTTCTATTTATTTTTGTAAAATTATGACTTTTTCAAAAAATAAAATTAATTTTTAAAATAAAATTTATATATTTTTTTAAAAAATAACAAAAAATAATTTTTCAAAATTTTGACAAACTGACAGACACTTCAACCTGCGTAATGGCAAGACAAGCCAAACAATTTGGTCAGCCTAACTGTAATAGGCTAGTTTATCCTGATCCATTTTCGACGAGCCAATAGGGACCGGCCGACACATTTTGTCAGGCCCTATTATTAGAATACAAATCCTAGCAAAGAAAGATTAATATGTTCCACTTTATACGGGGATACAAGCTCTCAGCATTGATCAGAGAGTAACGCACATATTAAAACAACTTTCTTCCTTGTGTTTCCTTATAGGAACTCCATCATTTAACACTAACCTCATACTAGAAAAATAGGAAGTAAAATATACACTTGAAACAACAATTACATATCCTAAGTAATGCTACAAGATGAATTCTTATTTTACAATACTCTCAAGGATTTTAAAAAATACATGGATTATTTCCAGTACCTTCAACAACAATCTTCTAGGCTAACACGATACAGTTTGTTAGTAGAAAACAAAACTTATTAATATCTTCAATCCGTAAGAATTGTGTTGATACAGTTTGTTAGTAGAAAACAAAACTACGAGGAGTGTATAAAAAGACTCAGCAAATGCAAATTTTCAAAACTAGTACATAACGTGCATTCAACCAAATCAAAATTAATTGGCTTAATTTCACTTTTTGTTCCCCTATTTTACCAAGTTAGTATATTTTGCTTCCTATTTTAGAATTGAGACATTTTACCCTCTTATTTTTAAAATCAGCAACTTAAAATCGATAAATCGGAAGCATTGATAGCTCGAAATTAACATTGATGGCTAAATGTCAAGTGATTAGTGGTTAATGTGACTGTCAATGTTAATTTTTAACAGTCCAATCTTCTAATTTTTAATGGTTAATCATCACATGTCATATGATTTTGCATTTGTTACATCCAGTGTTGGAACATTCTTCAAAAAGCAGATAAAAGGAGAGATGAGAAAATTCATTTACATGCCATGACAGAACTACAGCCAAACACTTTCGAGATGCTACTCTGGTGCGCTAATTAGTTCATCACCAAAACCAAGCTAACTGAATTATTTGACCATTTTCAAGTCAACAAATCAAATAATAATGTATCAATTACGAGATTTCGAGGTGTTACTGGGGCGCTGTAATCAGTAATCAGTTCATTACCAAAAACAAGTCAACTGAATTATTTCATCATTTCCAAGTCAACAAATAAAACTGCATCAATTAGGAGATACCGTCACTAAGTAGTTCCTACCTAACAGTCTCATCATTCTCTCACAAGTTCCCAGTCCTCTTTGGACATGTCATAAATTTCAACACAACCATCCTGAAACATGATCTGAAAAATATAAAATAAATACATATTCATATTTGATGATAATTTTCATCTAAATTGTAAAAATCCTACTAAAGAATCTCTCACCGAGTGTTTTCTAGAATATTTATCAAATCGTTTAATAATTCCAAACCTGTAGGCATTTTTTAAAGAATGAAAATGATTAAGGATAATAAAATATAAATAAATACGATTCAAAGATAGACAATTTTAACATACCTCACATTTTCAGTTTGTTTTATCCTAATAACTTCACCAATGCAATTGTGTAAGCACTTTGGTTGGTCAACAACCCAAGAACTTCCTGAAATGCACAGTACAACACAATAAGGGACCATTTTATAGAAAGAAGAAGATAAACTAAAAGAGGAACTGAATTGATCACAGATTTTATGCATATTTTTTTCAGAAGATATCTAAAATAATATATAGTATATAACCAACAAAACAAAGAAGCAAGCCTACCAATTTGCAAACCTCCATTCTGATAAACCTGTCCAGACAAAAGTACACAATTAGTCAACAAGACAGATCTTTATAACTTAGTAAGCATGTAGTACATACCAAATTCAATAGAAGTGATTATGATAAATACTTGGCAGCCGATAGAATGAGAATAAAAATGGAGTAGAAAAAAGAATGATTGGTAGCACGTTTAAAATGGTAATGCATTCCACCAAATGATCATCCCTCTCTAAACGATAGGGTATCTAAAATCTTTTCAAACAATAAATTATCCTAACATCAGAAACCCAAATTCCCAAATCAACTACACTTCTTCCACAATGTTCTTCCCTGTTGTATAGCAGTATTGCACCTAACCAGGAACCTAAATAGTAAGTATGTTAGCTTAGCTGCCAGACGCAATGACGGATTCAGAAAAATTAGATTGTGGGGGCAATACTTACATTATGCATTAATTTTTACACTATATTTCATAGTATGAAACAGTTTATAATTATACACATATTAATTGTTAAAAATTTAAAAAAATTAGTGGGGGCAATTGCCTCCAATCAACCACATGTAGATCCGTCCCTGGCCAGACGCATGCTGAGTCAGCACAGCAGTAACTGTCAGTATAAGGTTTTAGAAGATGGTTCCAAATGTCCAAGTCTATAAATGGTCAATTTCAATTATTGATGAGGCACGTGCATTATTCATATTACAATGCCAATGAGATCATGCAAGAAGGATGTGTTTCTCGACGCTCACATTCTTTCTTGTGGTACTTTTATAAAAACATTCCCAAGAATTGCTGATGACCAGGAAATTATATATTGTTTATATTTGTCATACTCACATTTCCATGGAAATGAAAGTTACTTTCTACAATGACCTAGTATCCCTAAGTTCAACATTTCTTATTCCACTTGTTTTTTCAAATTTTAATGAAACAATTTGTTTTTCTTAAATTACTAAATGTCAACCAAATGGACAAATTGTCTTTCACATTAATCACAGATTCAAATAGTGTACAATAGCAGAGCGGCTAGGAGCCCCCCTCCACAGCAGAGCAATTTAGGTTAGCAGTCATAATAAATCAAACAGCTGCTGTACATGTTGATTCCAAAAAAGCCCGCTGAATAGAGGTTTCTTTGAGGGCCATTTTGGGATTTCAATTCCCAAAATGATCATTTTAGAGAATTTATCATATTATATAATTATGAATATAAATTATTACTATTATTATTATTATTATTACATATAAAAAAAAAATTAGAATAGTGGCTGTCTACTATCACAACATTTTAGCGTTTTTGAAGTCAGTGATGCTAACAGAAATTTAAAACACAGCTCAAGTATATAAGAGATGAGAAAATTGAAAATCATAGAAAATTATCACATGTCTATCGTAATGCTTGGAGAGGTTTTGACACACTGATACAGAGCTTCTGTTCTTAAGTGACAAGTAAGTCATTGGTACTATTGCACCACAAGCTGGTTGAACATTAAACAAAGCACACAGATGTAAACAGGTTGTACAGCGTATGTTCCTTTTTGGCATATGTATAAGATTTCCTTCGCAGGACAGAGCAGTTCCGACACCTTTTTGGCAAACTAGGAATGAAATTCATTCACCAACTTGAGAATTGAATTAGCATATTTACCAACTTGAGAATTGAATTAGCATATTTACCAACTTGAGAATTGAATTAGCATATTTACCAACTTGGGAATTGAATTAGCATATTCACCAATTTGAGAATCGAATTAGCATGATTAACTCAAAACTAGTCCCCATTATTTCCTTTTTTATTCCACCATATTCCCTAATAACTAAATAGGACAGATTTGTTTCCCTAAATATATTGTAATGTTTAGCTATAATTCTAAAATAATATTCAAAATTTCACCCCTTTGCTCTTTCATGGTTCAATAAGTTGTTACCCATTAAATATCTGAACATCAACCAATTGTTCCTAAATTAGGTCTGCTTTTATTGAGAATTTTCGTATTAGTATTTTTTATATATACTGACTCACTGTCAACTACATTGAAAGTATGGCTTCATCTTATATTTACTGAAATTCATTTAAATTATATATGGAGTTTGAATTAACTTTTGAGGCCAGGACCAAACTAATAAAAGTATTTTTTCCTGTTCTTAGTCTTTCACTCTGCCATACCAAACATAGAAATTATAATCAAATTATCAATCATTCAAAAATCATACAAAAATCAAAATTATCAATCATTTATTAACCATACATAAGTGACACACTCTGTAGCTTTGTCATTCTCATATTTAGAGTAAAAAGATGGAACTAACACATGGCTATAATCTTTAATATTTTTCAACTTGATTGGATTTTGGACTAGGATCGAAGTTAGATTAGGATCGAAGTTAGATTGGACTTGGTCCTGTATCACAATTTTCCAGATAGCTGTAAGTAATTTTTCCGCTGTATCTTTAGGGTATGAGAATTTGTGTTCAAGCACAGCACAACTATCGAAATTTTCATTGTTTACTATACAATGTCTTCTCCCCTTTATTAACTTCATTAACCTAATTTTATGAACTTTAAATTGATGACAAAAACAACTATAATCATGGATATACAAAAGTATGTGTTTCTTTAATTGCATGGATATATAAAGTATGTGTTTCTTTAATTGCAAAGTTAACAACATTTTGACAATATAGTTCTCTATTAACCTATAATAGATGCTGAAATTCAGTTTATTTAGTACTTTACTTAGTACTTTGTTATAATTCAAGATTCATGGAGATTAGATTAGAACATATGATACATCTACTCTAGATAGAATGGCTATTTTTTACGAGAAGATGAAGCCACCTGATATGTAACTAATTTTAATGCAGCATCTGAAGACGTGTTAGGCTTGGTAGCTCGGACACCCAACTTACGCCTACACTCAACAGCACCACAGTGGCAATCTTGATCTGCACCAAATTGAACAAACCTGCTAGGTAGTTAGAAAGGCATAAATATCCATTATAGAAAAAATATAGTTAAACTGAAAGGGTCTAAGCAAGAAACAGGGAAGTGCTCATACTGGTAATCATAAGTCAGATGCTCGCCCTTTTGTATGTCACGAGTTGCAAATATGCCAATTCTTGTTTCACCATCAATTATCCTTAAAATGGGGGGAAAAAACTTGTTAGAAGAAGCCTTTAACTCCTCTATTAATTATCTGATTAAATGATGTTTGGATGAAATACCAAATATTGTTATAACATCATATCAAATAAAACAAATAGTAGTCAACCATTTCTGCATCTCAGTGTTTGGGCAGCAACTATGATTGATGTATCTTGACTTGTTTCCCTTGTATGTAGCATCTATCACCTTATCTCGATTGATTTCGCATAAGTAGAAGTTTGTTTCTCCACGATGTTTCATGTTCCAAAGCCTTTCCTCACATGTTTTATCATCAATGACTGAACAGAAAGGCGACACTCTAAGTAGTTTTAAAATAATTTTAAAAAAAGTCATTTTATAAATATAGATACAAAAACAATTCACTATCACCTTCTCCAACATATTCAATGACAAACTCCCCAAGCTTAATATCTTCATCCGCCAGAATTCCAGAGCCACATTTCTCGGTCTACAGAAATATATTAAAGGTCTCAGCATGTTATAAGTGTAGTAGATATTATAGAAGAAATGCAAAACTCAAATAATTCGGCAATAGGGGCATACATCTATTTATAACAAAAAATATTGAGATGACATAAAAGTGGTGGAGATGATTAATGGGGAAAATGAGGACATTTGATTAAGAAGGAATATAATTATTAGTTTCCACATTTCCAATTTTACCTTTTATATCTGTAAAAGATTTTATTAGTTTGTTTAGCATAAAATGAACAAAAGAAAGACTAAAAAACTTTCAAGACACGAGGCAAATAGCTCCTGTAAGTAATCACACTGCATATTAAACACAAATTAAAATGGAAAACAAGAAATTGCAGTGCAAATGCAAACATTACCTAAATCAAAGACATTACTACCATAACAGAATCATGATTTTGCAATGAAAAGAAAATATAAGAATAACTTCAGAAATCTGCCAGCAATGGGCCAGGATCAGTAGAGCTGCTACAATCAGTCGGCAACCATGACATGATGAAATGAGTAAGACAGGGCCTAACAAATTGAGACCATATAACCCGGGTTTAAATGGGTCCATAGGACCAGGTCGAAACTTGATAAACCCAGGCATAATAGAATGCAAATTGCCTAAACTCTAAACAGAATCATGATTTTGCAATGAAAAGAAAATATAGGAATAACTCCAGAAAAACTATATTATAACAAAAACCTGGAAAAAAATTATGAGTGGCAAAAATTTATACCTTAACCAATTTCATCTTTTTCACAGGACGATTCTGAAATGGCTTGTTAAGACAGGAGTTCCCACATTTACAGCCTGATGAACAGCTAGACAGAAGCATCCTACAGGAACCGTCGTAATGAATAATATGACTCATAATTATGTTGATATACATGCATCTATAATATTATAAATTATAATTATAATAATATGAATACCGATAGTGTTAATCAATAATGATTAACTGAATATACATAAGAACTTAATTAACCACACTATATAGCTCATTGAATCACAAGTACTCAGACAAACACCAAAAATAATATATTTCTGAAAAAAAAAATGATGATTTTAGATGGTTAGCTGGGTGCTG
The DNA here is from genome assembly GCA_037954015.1 of Psophocarpus tetragonolobus. Taxonomy (NCBI): domain Eukaryota; kingdom Viridiplantae; phylum Streptophyta; class Magnoliopsida; order Fabales; family Fabaceae; genus Psophocarpus; species Psophocarpus tetragonolobus. The sequence goes on from CM075696.1 coordinate 5,844,660, forward strand.
ACAATAAACTTTATAAATTTATACATACCAGAAATTAAGGTAGATTCAGGAACATTACTTAAGATGCAGTCAGCACATAAAAGAAAAGATAATAGACTCAAGGAAATTGCCATAGAGCACACACAAATGGTATACTTACCCACAGTGGCAATCTCTACCACATACACTAGTAGATTCAGGGGAAGGAGTACAGGAACAGAATATGCCATCATCTTTAACCCGGGATCTCTTGACCTTCTTAGTGAGATATATATCTTAAATTTATAAGAACAAATTAATATAGAAAATTATCTAAAACTATACGTCATCTGAACAAACTAATGATAACTAAGGATTAAATATTACAAAGTAGTGAGAAATTACAAACGACTAAAGATAGCATATATAAGTCAGGTCAAATGTACAAATTCACTCATAAACCAAAGACTATACTGTTCTACATGAGAGATATACTGTTATGATGAACATTTCAGAACATGTATGAAGGATACTGCGTTTTACATAGGTGTACTGCATTGGCTTCGATTTATGAAACCAATCTGGAAGTTCAAAGTCTACAGGTTCACCAAGCTCCTTCACCAACTTGTTGAACACAGACCCAAAACGATTCTGATCAGGATTCTGTTAAACACAAAAAGAAAGGAACTCAATCAACAGTCCAAATGCAATTCAAAAGGCAAATTTCTCATTGACTAACATAGCAAAAGATTACAACAAATTCTATAAAAAATTGGAAACCCATTAAAAACCAAATAAATTGTTTGATTAAAAAGGCCATTTGAATTTAATAAGACCAAAACTTAAGAGATATAAACACCAAGAATAAAACAACTGAAATAGAAGCTGCTTTATAAAACTTCAGTCATAAGTTTCCACAAGAGATCAATGCTGCAGTTCTCAAAAGAAAAAAGAAGTGTAACACAGAATAAAGAATGCACCCCAACCCAAGTTCTTTAAGAGACAAAATAAGGCACAGGCCGCACAGCAATTTCAACAGCAGATATTAATTTGAATTCAAAAGAAAAAGATATTCTCTTTCACCCATAGTTGACATTAGAGAGAGGGATACATAGCAATTAATAGTAAAAATTCACGTAACTAATTTCTAAACACTTGGCTAATCCCAACATTATCACATTGCAATATTTTAAAGAACTGAAAAGAAGGATTAGTCAAACTACAACACGAAACAACCTTTTTCATGGCAGGCATGAAATCTGAGAGTACTGGATATTCCTTTGTGATCAACCTGTATCTCAGTTTCTCAATAGAAGCTCAAACACATAAATCAGATATTGAAAATCAATACCACAAAATCCACATTCAAGACTTACTTGATTCCTTCAAAGGCATACTTTGCCTACAACATGAAGAAAAAAATTATCAGCTTTAAGCAAAGTAAATCAGAAGCATAAAAATTTATCCCTATGTTGAATTTCCTGAAATTAATAAATCAAAATTGGCATCATCAATCAGATATACACACAAATAGATTTTCCACACATATTAGTGAAATAGCAAACAGAAATTAGACAGGGTGAGCAGCAGAAGATGGTTCAGTACTTTTTCCTCTTGAGACTGTCAAGAAAAGTCGGGTATTGAAGAACAGTTACCAAGAAACAAATGGTTCAACAAAAATAGCAAAATGAAAATTTAAAAACATATATTAAACCAATTTATCTGCAAACACAAACATCTAAAGCAGATTTTCCTAACAACAATCCTACATACACTATCCCAGTGGCAACTATATTTCAATAGAGATTCATAAGGAGTTATTACTTCTATGGCATCTTATTATTTTAATCGGTAAAGGGAACTCTTAGTGTTACAAGTCTTTATAACCACTGATAACTGACTGTACTTTATTTGTTAATCATTTTTTAAATTTTGAAATTTGAATACAGACATAAGTGTCAGTATAGGAGAACTCTCAGAGAAATATAAATTTATTATTGAAGAACTAAAAGGACCGTGGCCCCTTACACAAGGTTTGGTGTTTACATGCGCAACCAAGAATCCATTTAGTTTCCTAAAATCCCACCAACCCAACCTTCAAAACAAACTGTTCCTTGTAAATTGTAAATTTTAATTCCAATTGCAACAAAAAGAAAACCCCCAATTCGCAAGTCTCTGCCTTTTATTTTCAATAATTTGTGTAAAGTCATACTCTTATAGAGCCAATTGCTCCCATAATCACCATCTTTCCCGCAAAAATTAAACAAGATAAAAATAAACGGGTATCGGTCTCCCTTTATAGCCCCAACCACTCACTTTCCATTTGTATGGGAGTCAAAGAAAACACAAGAGGAAACACAGTTCAGAAATTTAAAATAAAAGAAATGACAACCTACATTCACAAATCACAATTCTCCCCACCCCTTCCTCTCCCACTTTTTCCTTTCACTCAAGCAAGAGAAAATCCCTCAAAGAAAAAATTATATAATTTTAAAATTCACACTTATTGAAATCTTAAACACACAACACAGCGTGAGAAAACCAGTAAAGAAGCGGGAATTATTATAAATTAAAAAGGGAAAAGAAAGTAGCCACGCACACACAGCGTTAGTAAAAAAATACGATTCTGACGAAAACCCACGAAAGATGGTAATGAATGCTAGTGGGAACAGTGAAGAAAGTGGAAAATCAATAAAAGGGTTGGAATGGAATCAGCGAGAATACGAAGGGGGATTGTAGAAGCAGAACAAGTACAAGTACAGTGAGAAGGAGGGGCAAAATGGGAATATGCATGACAAAGAAGAGAGAGAAAACCTGAGATGGGGTTGGCGAAGAACAGAGTGAGCGTCGTGTGAATGTATATATAAATATGAAGTGCTTTCGTTCGGTGGTTGAAACTCAGTTGATGCTTTCAGTTTCAAACTTTCAAACTCCAAGGACGGCTCTCTGACACTTCGCTCTGATAGTTATTTTACAATTTTTTAAATTAATTAATTAATAATACAAATTTATTTAAGTATTATTTTAAATAAATATTTATATTAGTTTATTTTTTTAATGCAATGGCTGTTTTTTAATTACTGTAGTTAATGAATATAATGTACTGATTATTTTAATAATATATTCTATTCATGTACGAAAATTATATATTATTTATTGCAGTATAAGAAATTTTGTATATATATTATTTAATAATATATTAATTACTGTAATTAATGAATATAATGTACTGATTATTTTAATAATATATTCTATTAATGTAAAAAAATTATATATTATTTATTGCAGTATAAGAAAATTTGTATTTATATTATTTAATTATTTAATAATATATTATTTAATAATATATACTAATATATATTGTTTAATTATATACTAATATATAATTATATATTTAATTAATAAATAGATTATTAAATTAATATATTTAATTAATAAATAATCTATCAATGTAATAAAATTAATATTTTTCTTACATTAATAATATATTCTATTAATGCAGTATTATTATTTATTTTATTTATACTTGATTCGATACTCAATTCTATTTCTCGTAACTATAATTATAATTGTTAGGTATTGTTAGGTAAAATAGGCAGCGACGTTAAAATTAATTATAAATATAAAAATTAATTATAAATAAAAAAATAAACTAAATTTTTTAAAAATAATAAATATAAAATTTTTAGGGATGGTTGAAAATGAAATAATAATATAATTAGGAATAAAAGTGTTTGAATAAAAATAAAATCAAATAAGAATTTTTTATAATAGTTGTAGATTATAAATAAGTTATATATTAATATTATTATTTTATTATAATAATTATAATTATTAAATTACTAACATTATAGTATAGCTGCACATTATTATAAATATTAAATAATATTATAATATTATACAAATATTAAATAACTATAGTGTAATGTAACTGAGCATTGAATTGAATATAAAGGAATGGTAGAAAATTAAATATTATTTTATATAATAGAGAATAAAATATGAGTTTAATTGGTATGCATTGTTTTATCATACCAGTTAATCATGACTTACTTTTTAGACATTTAGCATAAAAGGATGTGATTGAATGTCAAGTGTAAAAACTTTTACAATTAAACTTATAAAATATTTAGATATTTAATTTCATTAGCTTCTTTACTAAAGATGTTATTCTCATTTTAATCTACAATGAGTCACTTGTGACTCTAAAAATATTTTTAAAATAAAAAAAATAAAGTAATTAAAAAAGTTAATTATACATATTAGAAGTTTTATTATAGAAATAACAATAAAAATTGACGTGTAATAATAACTCTTTGTTTTTATTTATGTGACTTACTAATGAAGAAAGTCAACAAACTTAAAAGTTATCACAATAATATTATATATCAATTAAACTCTAACAACAATTATGTGTAAAAGAATAATTTAAAAAATGTGTACACCCAAAGATTATGTAAGTCTATTAATAGTTATAAGTAAAAAGTAGTTACAATAAAATTTACATATGAAAAGTTTTATGAAAAAAAGTTATATACACAATCTAGAAATAGAAAGTATATACACAAAAAACTTACGTATATTTATTAATAACTATAAATGATAAATAATATAATTATAAAAAAAAAGAGATAAATAATATTTTTTTTTCAAATTTAATAAGATAAATAAAATTTTAAAAAAAAGTTATTTACAGAGTAACTCTTAATTATAATGTTTAATAATTTATTGAATAAATTAAATTTTAATAATTTATTATTAAATTATTATATTTTAGCTTATAATGATGATTACCAAATTATAGATAACTCAAATGTTTATAGTTATAAAACTATATATTTTAATATTTATTTATATTAATATTTTAGTTCATTTATTGCATAATCAAAATTTAATATGTAAAATTTATGATTATAATTATTTTTACAAAAAAATTAATTAGTATGAACTATATTCAACTACAATCCTTTATTTATGGTCATTTTTCTTAACTTTACCTATGGCTATAAAAATGGGTTGGTCCCGTCCATATGGGTAAGCCCACCTTAGCCTACAAGGAAAAAGCGAGCTAATCCAATTAACTCATTTTGTCTTTGTTACTCAATTTACTAGTCTGACCTTACCCATCACGTGTTGGTGGGTTATACAGGTCAACCCACCAACCCACCAGAAAACAAAAATTTTTTTTTTAAAAATTTTAAAATTAACTATTTAATCAAGTCTTTATAATTTTTTTATTTAATTATTTTTTATTTGATTATCATATTATGTAATATAATCATTTAATTAGCGAGTACAAAAGAGTGTAGTGGATCATTTTACATTTAGGTTAAATTGCAGTGAGGTGTGTCAAATAGTAAAACTAGTAAAGGTTTAGTGGGTTCAATACGAGGTGACCCAGCTTAACTGGGTTGAACCTATATGAGTCGGGTCTAAAGTGAGTCAGATTATGTTTTTGCTATTACAACATGAATTTTTTGTTTGTTCGGTCCTACCTGACCCGTATTCATGGTGGATCGGGTTAATCCACGAGGTCTAGCTCATTTTTATGGTTCTAAGTTTACCCATTAATACTTTAAAAATCATGTAAATAAAAAGTTGTGAATAAATTTTTTTACACTATCCGTGCATACTAATTGAATTTTTTTACAAAACTAAAAACTAATTCATAATACACAATTAAAATATATATACATAAAATAACCTTGATAAAATTTTATATATATATTTTTTTACAAATCAACTTTAAATATATGAAAATATTACTTAAGAATGATGTTATATTTAGTTTTATTTAAATAATTGCACATAAGAAGTTCTATCAAATAAATCATTTATTTTTTGGAAAATCTAGAAATAAAATTATACTAGTTTCTACAAGATTAATTAGATCTAAAAGTAAATTAGTATAATATATTATAAGAAAATATTTAATACAAATAAAATATTTATTTTATATTATCAGCATTTTTATAATAAATAATTTTATTAACTATGAAGTTTTCGTAAAAAATAAGATTGATATAAATGAATTTTGTTGATTAATATTTTAAATTGATTTATTATAAAAAAATATTATCTTTTTTAACTTATATATATATATATTATTTTAATTTAGCGGGTAGCGGGTATCTGCGGGTACGGATACTATGATATCGTACCCACGCCCATTAAGGAGCGGGTAGAAAAAAACCTGTACCCACAGGTAATAGGTATCCATTTATACTATCCGTGCGGATATTTTTGCAGATTTTATCCACGGGTATCCACGGGCGCGAGTTTTTTTGTCATCTCTAATTATTACATTGATTTATTATATTCATAATGTTTGAATTTAGATAAAATTTATGTTTGTTTAATGTTGTGTATAGAAACAAATTACAATGACATCCTTTAAATTTTTATCAAATTACACATAATCATTATCTTTTTTTTTCCATGATCCCTTTAATTTTAAAATATTACATTAATACACTCTTATATGTTTGAAAATATTACACTAATACATCTTCATAAGTGTCAAAGTAATAATTAAAAAAGATATGTATGTATAATTACACAAAACTTGCATGTAATTTGTTTTATATTTAATGTTATGTTAACATTTTTTTAAATTATGTTTATTTATGTATAAATGATATTGATTTATTAGAGATGTAAATTAAAGTCACTATTTGCCCAAGAATGTGAATCAAAGTCCCTACCTCTATGTGTATATGACCAATTATGATACATTTTTTAAACATAAGAATGAGGAAAACTACTATAATAATATGTTGAAACTCTATCTATTGTTATCCCTAAATTATAATAAAAGCTAATAAAAGGGGCCTTGTAGTATGTATAAATTCCATAATAAAACATATATTTGTATCCATAAGGAGGGAAATTCAGATGTTGATGGATTTGGCTAAGTGAAAAAACCAAAATGTGTAATTTTACTTTTGTGTCTCTGAAGATGGGTTCAGCAGCTGATGAATTTGCAAAAATAAATTTATCCATGTCTCAGGAGTATACTATTTTCATTTTTGTTCCAGAGTCAGTAGCTACTAACTATGCAAAAGATTTGAATTGTAATTTCTCTTCTATTAATTAAAGACTCTCTCTACCATTAAAAAAAAATAAAATTGTATCCATATGAAATAAATTTAATCTCATTTAAGTTACAAATAATCTATCATTTTAGTATTGGTTGTTATTTCCTAAAAGTGATTTCAAATTAGAATTAGATTATCGAATTCTAAGTTTTATGTTTAATAAGCTATAAATAAATAATTTTCTATTTTAGAAAAAATAAATAAGGCAAGGAAGATGACAACTTATATTTATATAAATCAAGCTATTAATATTTTTTTTTAAAAAAAACATTGTTATCATATGAAGTTATCCAATTCCACACCCCGCTGTGTACAAGCCCTATACATAAAATAGGATCATCACTGGTCTATTATGCTGAGTTAAGTCTAATTTTTGGTCTAACTCAATCATGGATAAATAATAGCTTATTTTCAAGAGGGTTTTTAGATAGTTAAAATAATAAGTAATTATTTATCCATAATAAATTGAACCAAACTCACACCAAGACTTTTTGTATCCATGAAAAGGAAAGGAATTGAGTAAAATGGAATGTAATTATGGTAGTTTCGATTATTTGGACTATTTGAAATAGTAAGATAGAATAGAATGGAATCATTTCATTCCACATTATTTCCACCCCCTTTCCCTCTCTTTTTCTTTACCTCGTTGGGATATGAGGTGAAACTAGTTTTTTTTTGTCTTTTCTATTCCATCAAACAAGAATCTACCAACAACAAAATTATAACTTTATTACATTCCATATCAACTCATTTCATTCCAAACATAGCCTAGGGATTATAATGTAAGAGAGCCATCAAGGAGGAGGGGAAAAAAACAGAAAAGTGGTCAAAGTTGAGCTTAAGAATTTAGAAGGGATGGGGATGAAATAAAATATATAGTTTCAAAACCTAAACAAATTTTTGTGCACTTTCGGTACCAATCGACAAGTCAATGAAATTCTATTGGATGTTCTGGATATATTCTTATTCTCTTCCTTGCCTATTGTTTCCAATGCATCCTCCGAGTTAAACAAGTCTCCACGTGATTCCATGTGTTTCAAAGCTTCAGTTTCATTTACAACCTAAAAAAGGAAGGATTTTGAAACATAGGCGTCTAATGAATTATATATAGGCAGAAACAATTTCAGTAATCTGTAGCCTTACCCCATCATAGCAATGTACCGCACAATCTTTTATACCATGCAAGTAATCTGTAATCACATACAAAATATGACTAAACTTTAGTAAGAACAAAAGGGGTTAAGTTTCATCTTCATAAATTTATTCTATAGCTTTATATATGGGTTTAATATAGAAGTTGAGAATAACCTGAGTATGCCTTGTCCTTGAATATCAGTAAACTGCGAGGCATCAATAAAACAGAAAACGGGTGGTGATCATCAAGCCACTTATCTTTCCCAACCTCAAAAGTACATCCATTTGAATCTTTGTCAATATCACATTGGAAATCCAGTTTGAATCTGGCATGGGGAGTGAAGTCCATGACAACAGGAGATGCAAGTGAAAGAATAGCTACTACTGGAAAATAGGCAGGCCCATCTTGGTGTGGCTGCAGAATAAAAAGCTTCATTGGAAAATAGTAATATACACAAAAATGCATTGTAGTGATCAATTCTAAACAACTAATCATCATATAAATATAAAAGATTAATACTAAACAATTAACAATGAAATATGCAGTAAAAAAAATGAAATATTAAACAATCTACATTTCACCATTAAACAAAAGTGCAAATAAATGGGTAGCAGTTCCATACAAACCATTATGCCTTGCTTAGGTAGGTATTCATTGATAAGAACATGATTGAGTGCTGATGGGAATAGCTCAAATTCTTCGTATATTTTCTGTGTGAGATTTATTAACCATGGAGGCACTGTGAGAGAGATATAATTGATATGTTAGCAGCATATGAAAACAATACAAAAAAATACTAGCAGGAGACCAAGCTTATTAACACGTTAATATATATATTCCCCTTTTTCATGGTTGGTTCAATTTAAAAAATAATCAATTGCAGATGTTTTAATCATCTAACAACAGAAGCAAGGGAGAAAAGTTAAAGAAACAGACTCGAAAACATATACAAAGACAATAACAAACCAAATCAATCCACATACTGAACTAAGATAATGACATAAGTATCTAACAAGAGCGTCTGATAAACAGGAAGTGAATCAATAAAATCTACTGGAACTACCCTACTATCTATTTCTGTGAGAAAATTCTTATCATCTTGCAGCAGGTATATAAAAAGGCCAAAGAAAGAGTAACTAAAAGATTGGCATAACATTACAGCTAAGTGGTGGCTTTTTGAAACTATCAAAATGAAGGGGGACAAGGATAACTCCTAGAGCATAGAGGTTTCTCAACATCATGCATATTCAACATCACTTACAAACTTGAGGTAGAAGGCCCTTCTCATGGACAACACCACCTGCAGTCAACAATGGCAAGAAAAACAAATTGGCATTAATAAGAAGGAAGTTTACACTTGACTTTTGCTAAATCTTAATAATTTGATTGGTGTATGAGGGGAAACTTGAAACAGTAATGTTCAAATTATTTGATTGTGTTGGATGGATACAGGAACTGGTTCTTGTATTGATACAAGAGTGAATATTGGGTTATGAGTACAACAGAATTTCCAAAACTACAGAAATATATGAACATAAACAATAAAGTATTAAATTATATCAAAATATAAATAGAAATTTAATAATATTCTAGCTCAAGTAAGCAAAAATATTTAAAAATTAATTTATATTGAATGAAGTAAAGTTGCAATTTGTTTCATTTAGTTACAAATCAAACAACTTAACAATAAAACTTCGTGCTATGCAAAAATTTATATGTACATATTGTTGAGACTTGAGAGATAAGTATTAGATTGTCACCATGTATACCAAAAATAAATAGGTACAAAATACATAACCCGTATAGGTACCACAAGAATTTAGTGGACTATTTGGTTTAAAAGAGGAGAGAAACTTCAATGGAGGCAGAGGAGGGGAAGGGAGGGATTTTGATTAAACATTATGTTTTGTTGAGAGGAGAGGAAGTAGCTATTTTCTTGTTTGGTCCATAAGGGGAAAGAGAAAGGGTTTTCAAAATTAATTTATTTTTGTATTCCTAAGTTTTAAATTTCAAAACATAGAATATTTTAGTCATTACAGTTAAAATGTTTTAATTACTTTCCTCTCCTCTTCAAATTCTCCAATATTGGATGAGAGTAAAAAGTAGATACAAAAGAATTTTTTCCCCTTTAATCTCCAACTTTCTACTCTTCAGAATTTAACCAAACAACTAAAGTTTAAAAAAAAAAAATCCCCCATACTCTCCCCTTCATTCTCTTGCATCCAAACACAATGTAAGAATACACGTTTGTCTTACTAGAAGAGGTTGACTACATAAATTAAATGATGTCATAATATCATGTCATAAATCATGTCTACACCCTTAAAAAACCATAGACAAATCTCCAGGGATTATGGGCAAGTTCAGCTCCCCATTTCATTTTTTTTACATGCTTCACTTCACTCTCAACTCCAACCTTCCAAAATTTTGAGTATTTGATTATTGTCCTAATTACAAAGAACCATTTACCTCTATATCTATATATTGTTAATTCTACACAAAAAAGGGCCAAAAAAAGAAGAAATTATAAAATGATGAATCATACCCCAATTTTGTAGCCTTCTGTTCTTCAACATCTTCCACCTTGATGCAGGGGCTCCATAAATCTAACAACAACCAGAAAACCCATTGTTCAAAATAAAAACAAATCAGGAACAAGCAAAAACAAACATTATATTGAACACAGAGAAACAGAAAGAGAGTGAGTACTACGTTGTTGAGAAGAAGAGTTTGGTCACTGTCTGTGATGAAGTCAGGGACATAATATAGTGTTGGCAAAGGCCCAACTTTGTAGTGAGCTAATTTCTCTTTTCCTTTCATCACTACCAAATCAAGGATTTTCAATGTCATAAAAAAAAAAGAAGAAATAAAAAACAGAAATTTTATTACAGAAGTGTTTGGCAATTAGCAATCTGGATATTTAATTATTTATAAACAAAAAGGGATTTATGGGTTTTGTAATTTGAGAGTGAAAGAACCTGTTGGGGCTGCCGGAGGTGTGGTGGCAGCGGCGGAGAGGAGATGGCGGTCGTTCGAGTTTGGAAGGCGGTGAAGTGAAGAATTTACAGCTTGTGTGCTTGACACCAATGCAATGAAATAAACAAAAATATACTAATAAATATTCTACTTGGTTATTGACTTTAAAAAATTTGGGAAGGCAAAAAAAAATTCATCTTCAAAATCATTATTTTCGGAAATTAAATTGTAAATTACCATTTCTGGCTCTAGAATTTCGAGATACTAATATTTAAATTATGAATTAATTAGTCCTACAAGTTACAACATTTTAATAACACTTTTTAGATACTTTAGAGATGAATATAAATGACATTACAAAAATAACTTCAGAAATCACTTCTAAATTCTAATATGTTTTACGGACCATTTGGGGTTTAACTCAATCAGAATATTTTCATCTTTGGTTTTGGTAAGTTTTTTCTATGTATATAATTTTTTTATAAAAATACAATTTCTTTAGATAAAAATAAATATTTTCATGTTTATTATTTATAGTGATTTTTTTCTAAATATATAAGAAATTTTTATGAAAATGATTTTTCTTAAAATAATTTCATTAGATATATTTATTTACGTAGATTTTGTTACAAATATAACATTTAGTTAATTTTTTAATACAAACTCAATTAATTTTTTAAGACAGAAAAATTTTAATTAAAAATACGTAAGAAATGTTTTATGAAAAATATTTTAAAAAATTATTTATAAGAGACTAAACAAAAAAAAATGTTTAAACAATCAATAGATAATAAAACTAACAAAAGTGAATTAATCGTACTCTCCAGTTAGATAAAATAGATAATTTAGTTTTTTTATATATATAGATAATTAAAACTTACTTTTTAATAAGGAAAGTTGAATTTTTTATCCTCCCTGAGAACATTATCGAAGAAAGTGGGATAAAAACATTTTTTTTCTTGAAATACTTTCTCTTATAATAAATACCAAAAATAGAAAATAAGATTTTCAATTTATAATTCTAAAAAAATTAAAAATTAATTTTCTAGCAAACATTTTAAAAAAATAATTTATGAAAAATTAAAATGACTTTTGTTGACGCATCTCTTAAATTTGTGACATACAAGTTGGCTTTTCCAACACAAACCTAGTTTAAAATCATCAATGACAACTGAAATACCATATCATTGTAGACATTCAACGTTAGAAGCATAAACACTTAGGCCAGATTGTTTTGGGTATTTATTATTTTTTTTTATTTATAGAAAACGAAACATATAAATCACAGTAAGTTTGCTTGTAGTTTAAAAAACATCTTTTTTAAAACTTTTAAAAAATCAACTAAAAACATAAAAATATTATTTTCAATATTTTTAAAAATCAAAATTATTAATAACAGTTTAATTATAACAAAAACTAAAAAACATTTTCTCACACAAACAACATCTTAAGTTTTTGAAAGAAATTTTTTAGATAATTTCAATTTTATATGTAAAATACTTTAGAGAATGATTTAAAACAACCCATCTCAATTACAAGCCTCACTAAAAAAAACAGGAAGTAAGCCTCACTAAAAATGTTCTAACCAATTGAAAAGTTAGGTCTCGTTCGGGATGGTTTTTGGTCTATAGTTTTAAAATTTTTAAAAATAAAAACTAGTTTTGGTTTTAAGTTTTCAAAATTTTAAAAACAACATTGTTTTTATTTCTAAATTTAAAACATTGGTTTCAAATCTTAACCAAAACACTAGTTGAAGATAGCGATCGAGATAGTCGTTGAAGGTGACAGTTGGTCATTGGCGATCGCCAGTCGGAGGTGTGGTTGGTGACCGCCGGTCAGAGGTGGCGGTCAGTGACCGTTGGTTGGAGCTGGCGGCCGATGATAATCGGTTGAAGGTGGCAGCTGGTGACTGCCAATTGGAGGTAGCCGTCGGTGACCGCCGGTTGGAAGTGGAAATCGATGACTGTCAATCAAAGATGACGAGCAGTAACTGCTAGTCAGAGGTAGGGGCTGGTGACCGCCGATCGGAGGTGACGACCAATGACTGTCGGAGTGGCAGTCAGTGACTTTTGGGCAGAGGTGATGGTCACGTTAAATAATGAATTTAAATAAAAACAGAAACAGAAATCTAAAAACCAAATTTTATTGTTTTTAAAATTGAGTCTGTTTCGAAAATGAGTAAAAAACCAAAACAGAACCATTTTTACCGAACGGGTTTCAGTTTTCAAACTACATTTCAAAATAAAAAACCAGAAACTCAGAACCACCCAAAACAGGACCTTAACTATCATTAAAAAAACAAGAATATTAGAGAAAAGGTTTTAGGATAATTAGCTAAAATAATATTTATATAATTGGGCTTTCGGAAGACATGTTGGAATCACCCATCCCAACATATTGGAAGGCATAATTTTTGTTGATACATTGTAGTAGAATGGTTTTTACTTTATTATTATTTTCGAACTTCCTATAAGGTAGATTGTTGGTTCAATTACAATTATTAAACTCATTTATAAAGTGGTATTCTTATGCCAATTACGTTTTGTTTTACTTCAATAGTTCTAACACCACATGAATTCAACCAACCATGAGTTGTATCTGCATTATTCTGTTCCTAAGTAACTTGATTTTATATGAAACAACTGCAAATATATAAAATCTAGAAGTACAACTCTTTTATTAATCTAATTTATTTTTGACGTTTTTCACAAGGATTAATTTTACTATTCGAGTTTTCAATTATATTTAACTTCGTCCCTTAAATGTTTAAAATGATTCAAAACCATCATTAATGATTTTAATAAAATTTGATGTGGAATAATCAATTTATATATGTGACAAATTTCACAGATACACAAACAAAAAGTTATCATCAAATATTGGCAAAATGGGTCATCCGGCCTAAACAAACCTTTTTAAAAAAAATTTAAAAATTTTAATTTTATAAAAAATAAAAATTATTTTATAATACAAACTCAAATCAATTTAAAATAATAATTAAATCAATCAAAACACATTATAATAAGTTTAAAATAACAAAAAAAAATATTTTTAATGTATATTTTAATTTATATAAATTTTAGAACAATATAATTTTTATTTACTAAAAATATATTATCAAATAAATATTAAACATACTTTTATATGTAATTTATATATATATATATATATATATATATTAATATGTATTTTTAAAATTTATGTATTTATATTTGTATTTGGACCGATCCAAATTTATTTACATAGTTGGATCAATTAGACAAGACAAAAAACGTTCATTTTTATTTGAGTCTTATTTTTTAAAGTTCAATATGTTCCATTTTGTAGGCCTGTGGACTGGTCAAACGGGCCAGACCCATTTTAAAAACTCTAGTATCATATGCAAAATTGAATATTGAATAGCCAAGGACAAGAGTTTTTTACGAGTACAAAAACGTGATTTTTGTCACTGCTTCTTTAATGAAAAAAAAATTAAAAAATGAATTTAGGATTAAAAAATATTTTTAAATTTTAAAGATTAATTTTTTTTTTTGAAAGAAACTTATTTAAGCGAAATGATGTAAAAAGGGGTGGAACAAGCGAAGCATAGTTGAACTGGTGCAGAGGCAGAGGAGAAGAGCATGGTTGGAAGTTGGAAGGAGACACTGAGAGTGTAAGAATGGCACACAAAACCCTCTTCAGACCAACTCTCATTCTCTCTCTCCGCCTCAACAACCCACCCTTTTCACTTTCTCACAATCCTTTTCTCCATTCACAACCACCCTTTCCCTTTCTCCTCAACACTCATCCAATCTCACTTCCTTCAACTTCAACTTGTACAACTACCATCCACTTGTGGTGCTCCAATTACACCACCACCACCACCACCACCACCACCACCACCACCACCACCGTTGAGGGTTCAGAAAAATGTTACCTTGACCTCACCGACGAGGAGCTGATGCGGCAGTGCGAGATGGACACGTTCAAGACCTCTGGACCAGGTGGGCAACACCGTAACAAGCGTGAGTCCGCAGTGCGCCTCAAACACCTCCCCACTGGGATCATTTCACAGGTTTCACCCTTTTCACTCTCAATTTTTCCTCTTTCTTCATTTCTCTTCATGGGCTTGCTGCTTAGGCTTCAGAAGACCGCTCCCAACACAAGAACCGCGCTTCCGCCTTGAATCGCCTTCGCTCTCTTATAGCTCTCAAAGGTGTTTCTTCGCTTCCTGTTCATTCATCTTTTACTTTGCAATTTACATCATCAACCTGCTCATTCACAATTCCCTGCATAAGACCATTCACCATCACTTTGGTTTTACCAAAGCACTAGCTTTTAGTGTTGTTCCTATTGTGCCACTTTCTCAAGCCAAATTTCAATTTTAACTGGAGAATGAGAAATATTAGCAATTCGTTCCCTAACTCGCTCTTTTTTATTAACTGAAATTTATTGAAAATCACTAAATTCTGTGGGTTCCATTTCTTATTTAATGAACTTCATTCATGATTTTGCAATTTCTAATAAATTTAACCCAAAAATAAAGAGTGTGTTACAAGGAATGTGTTTCCAGCACATCTTCATAGGGCATAGCATAAAAAACGTGTAAGGAATTTCTTTTAAGTATTATCCTTTACCAAAACCTCAGTTTAGTCCTAACTTTGGAAATCCCAGTTCTTTCCACTGATGCATATGACTTGAAATTTTAGCCAAGGATAGGGATGCAAAGAGTGGAGCATACAATGCCAAAGACTAGAGTGGGGTCTTATGCAATTTTTTATTGAGTAACAATGGCAATTAGTGACATGTCAATACTTCATCGGCACCTGCTTGTTCTAGTTTCATGCAAGAATTTGTCCTAGTCTGAATGTAATATGGCTTTACTGATTTGTGGCTGAAATAAGTGAATGGCCACTTGTGGTTCTTGTATTGAATTGCATACTAGAATCATTGTTTTAAAAATTGAATCAGAGATTGATCTGGCTGCGGCTCAAGGTCCCAATTTGATTGATTCACCTAATTGGTGGTGATTGAACTAGATAATGTATTTTGGGATACTCAAACTGAATATATACCAGTTCACAGTCTGACTGATTGAACTGGCCAGTTTGATCTATGATGTTCCAAACATTGACTATAATTTGTAAAGGCAAGGGGGTTTCCCCTGTATGCATGTTCAGAATACACTCAGATGAATATTCATTTTACATGTAGTAAAGCAGTATCTTTTGCTGATAGATTGTATGTTATTTTCTTGAGCTAGTCAGGAAAACAGTTGATCTTGATGCTTATTCACCGCCTCGAGAGCTTCTTCAGATACTTCCTCCTAAATCGTCCATTAGAGGGTCAGATTGTGGTCCACAAATTGGACCTAATAACCAAAAATTTGCATCGGTATGTTGTGTGCAGCATGTGTGTCTTTGTCCTGTGCTTTTTATTTATTTCATCTTTATTCACTCATAATAATCACTCTACTGGAAATTTGAATATTATTTGCAACTTAATTACATGTACCTATGATCCTTCTAACAGGGAATGCAAGCTCTTTTGGATCTCATTTTTGCAGTTGAGGGTTCTGTCTCGGAAGCTGCAAAATATCTCGGGTATTTGATATATGATTTAATCATGAGTTTTTGTTCTGGGATGTTGTTGACCATGTAAAGTTGTGGACCTCATTAGTTACTTTGATTACGACATTCAAGATTTATAATTTTTTATTTAGAGGAACTCTTTCAAGTGAAAAAATATCTTTGACCTGCATCTACACGAGTAATTGTTTTTACTTGTTAATGAATGTATGCCCAAAATTTTTGTATTAATTTAATTATTGATATGAAATTTGATAAAGGAAATGCATGGTAGTTTTACTCTTTTTATTTTAACATGAAATAATCAGTCTTTTATTCTAGATTAATTTGTTATACTTTTAAGTATATAGATGGTTATTTTAATCATTGGCTTTAATTTGTTCAAATGGTTCTATAATTGTTTTGGTGTTTCTTAATTAATTATTATGGTTTTTATTAATTAATTATATTGCAGGTTATCCACTGGAGCACTGTCTCGGTTAATCCTATCTGACGATTCTCTTAGAAAGGAAGTAAATGATCTTCGGGCATCGAAGGTATACCTTCTGATGGATTCTCTGAAATAATAGCTGTATTTTATCTTATCACTTCATGTTTTATTAAATAATTAGCTACAGAAAATGAAATGCATTTCATATGGAACTGTTAGCACTCAACCCCCAATTAGGAAATTTTACAATATGAAAAAAAGGAGGGGCCCAAGGAATCAAGTTGTAAAGCCGCCCCTGTTTAGTTTTTTAAATAACATGAAATATTTAAGTTATATGATGATATCTATATCATTGTTGTTATATATATCACTTCTTTCTTATCGAACAATCTGTTTGGGGTTCTTGTTGAACACTGGGAATGATGTTTTATGTTACAGCCCTTTGTCGAAATATATTCTAAAGGTTTTGACAGAAATTAGGAGGGTATGATTTATATTAGGGCAGCTGGTACAGTTATGTGCTGTATAGCTTGTATTCATATACATTTGGTTAGAGGCCTTTTTTGTATCCAAAATCTTGTATTGAAGTTTATTGGGGTGATTGTTTGATTTTTATTGCATCATTTGCATGAGAATTTTTTTTAACTTGATATATTAGCTGCAATTCTACTTTTTGAAATCCTTGAAAATCTTATGACTAGTCTTGAGAGACTTGTGTAACATTATGGTAGAAACTGTTTTGCTTAAGGGATTTTGAAAATGAGTATCATTCACGCTTTAAGCATCAAATATGGGTGGATGTGTAATAACTAATAACTGGTAGCACCAATAAATACGGTTTGATTTTTGTTTATTATTTTATTTATACGTTCCAAAATGCTGAATATTCTTATAGAAAGACTAAATATTCTTACATTAGCTTGGAGGCAAACTTCTTTTCAGGAAAGGGAACATCACTCCATTGTGGTAGTTTTGTGCTCCAGCAAGTCCCAAATATGATTTTAAACATAAAAAACCTTCTTTTTTTTTTTTGCATTTCTCTCCTGTTCATTGGCTGAAAAGGAATAGCTGTTTGAACAAGTAATGCTACTGATTAGTCTTTATTTGCTATAGTGAAGCTCAATTTTTAGTGGGGATTATAACTTCATATTTTATATATTCTAGTTATTTTATTTAGGAACATTGAACCCCACGGAATGCTAGGACATGTTCTTGCATTTGGAAATGTGAGACGTAATCTTTTGTTTGGTATCCAACAGTACAAATATCTTATGTATGTTTCCCAATTGGCTTATTCTATAATTTTTGTCACTAAACTCCATTCAAATTAGATAAGAGTCCTTCTGTTATGGTAAAAAAATGAAATAAAAAATCAGACATAAGAGTCCTTTCTATAATGCTTTCCTTTTTATATAGGATTGTTGTATTTTGCTCTCAGCTTTCTGAGAAAGTTTATATTTATTTTGTCTAACTGTAACTGGGAATCTACTTTTGGAATATGAACAGGGTATGAAGCCTCTCAAATAGAAGCTCTGTAGTTTTCATTCCTTATGCTGGTACAATCCATTCTTCTCCTGCTCACCTGGCACCCACAAATTTGAGTCAACATTTTGGTGTGGTTATAGAATAAAAGAAAGAAAGAGAAAACCTTCAATATGTGTAGAAAGTAGAAACTGGTGAAAATAATGGAAAATTATGTTTCTACTCATTATTCTTTTAGATGGTATTTAACATTAAAAGGGTACTTCCTTTCTTGATAACTTATGATGAAATTAATAGTAGATTTTTCCCGACTATTTTACATTGGATCTAAACTAACTTGCAAAAGAAAGGGTAGATTTTTATTTTAGTCCTATGTTTCCACTGCTGACCAAGTTAATTTTGAAGAACATGTAATTTCATATTTTGATTGAAGTTATTTTTTATGTAGTGTATTTTTCTGTTCAGATTTCTCAGATTGTGATATGGGGTTCTTTTATTTGCAGAAGAAAAAATTCTATGAACCTGTATGAGACATTTTTTTCATTGAAGAATTGAGGTTGACAATGAAAAAATACTGAAGCTAGTGAGAAGAAAGGGGTCAGGTTACTGAATTTTCACATTGTAGAGAACTCATTCTCCAGAACTCAACGAGTATGTTGAATAAAGCTGGTGCTTTAAGGTTTTAAGATGCGCTCAAGGAACATTGAGATGACAACCTAAAATAGAAAATGTATTTTTCGCTTATGCCAAACATCAAATTGAGTTTGACAGCATGAAACATAAGATGCAGATATTTGTAAGTTTTAATTTTTTATAAGAAGATATATATATATATATATATATATATATATATATATATATATATATATATATATATCTTCATCAATTTATTGAGTTTTTTATTTTACACGTATGTGCTTTACTGCCTTTTATTCTATATTTGTTTATACGACAACCAATATAAAATTGTTCTTGTAATTCATAATTCTAATAATATTTCTTGGAACATTCAATGACTTCCTCTAACTAGATGAATACAAAACAATTTAGGGTCTCTTTTGGTTTAAAGTTACAATAAACGAACACACAACCCTATACATGTGGGAAGTAGAAATTCGTAGATTTTATTAAACTAAACATGTGCTTATTGGATAAGAAACTTACAGGCAGTCAGTCATATTTCCTTGGATTTATCACTTCCGATCTTACAATGGTTTTCAAACAAAACTTATGAACCCCAGCTTAGTTTAATAATCTTATTTTGTAAACAGATTTTTACTTAAAAAATGACTGAAATCTTGCAAAATATTATTTTCCAAATCTAAGATAAAATAAAATAAATTAAGAAGGGAAGATAAATCTATCATTTTCTACAAATTAAAATTAGTTTATCCCTCTCCATCCTAACTTTTTTCTAAACATCTTTAATATACCTTTTTTCATGAGTTGAAAAGTAAACATTAATTTTAATTTTTATGTAAAAGAATTTATTTATTTTACTTTTTTATTTTTTAAAAGATTAAAAATATAGTTTATAAAAAATATTTACATCATCTCTTACTTGATGGCAAACACAAAAAATGTTAACAAGGAAATAATATAAAATAAACATTGCAAAAGACTAAAAAGTAAAAACACATTTTAATCCTCTAATCTATAACCATGTAGAACTGTTACAAAGATAGATAAGAGTTGCAGTAAAAAAGAAGATAGATAAGAGTTCATGAAAAGATTCTTTTATCTAGAGGGAAGATTATTGATTACCAACCGAGGGTGTAAGGAAGATTCGATATTGCTATGAAGGCAACATGTGGTTCCTTAACCATGGTTTTAGATGTGGATATGGATTACATTCTAACCATGATTCCTTCACACTTTTGCTCATCATCTACAGATTACCACTTTTACGTATTTTACTTACCTTTCTCTCAGGTCAAATTCCCATCATATCAAGTCCACAAACACTGGCTGATAACTCACAACTCGTGTTTGGATTAACTCCAAATAATAATATTAAAAAAACAAATTGCGTGTTAATTTACGGTGCATAAAGTCCTAATTGGTTGAAATTATTTTCTCTCCATTTCGCTGTTGCGGAGATTCTGGCTTATCTTGCTTTTATGTTTCTTGACTTTACTTTGTCAATGAGAATAGTTTCCCATTCTCGTACTAGCCACATTGAACACAGTCTGTGTCACTGTGAAAATATAACATTTGTTTATAATTTGTGTGCACTATTGTTTCAGTCCATTAGAAGAAATTTGTCAGCCCTGAAATTGATGCCACACAACACAATCTTAATGCTGTTTTAACGCCATCAAGTTGGAAATTGACACGAAGAATCCTCCATAAACATGGATATTCCTAGCCGTCAACAGCATATACATTGTACATGATTGGACGATTTAGCCTTTCATTGCCATAAAAAGGGTTCATTGAATATAATACAAAAAGTATGGCCACTAGTTGTCTATTTAAGAGTGAACAAATTTATTGAATAAGTTTACTAAAGCTTTAATACAAATTATTTTATCTACTGGATGATACAATTTGTCGTAATTTCTGTTTTTAACCAAGTGAAATATTTATTTTTTGTGCACTTAAGATCTTTAACAATGTTGATTATTGCTACCTACAATGGTTAAAAAAATTATTTATGTTGTGTTTAGCCTAGTTTAATTTATTTTAAAGTTAAAATAAATTTTTTAAAAATAAAGTTGAAAGAGTTTCGTAATTTTTATTTCTTTTTTAACTTAAAAGAGATATCACCTAGAGAGAAAAGAAATATTTTTTAGAACTCTTTTACTTAGCCTGTGGATAAGTTACTTTCTTTTTTTAAAATTTTCTTTTATAACAATTAATCTGTTTAATTCTAAAGAGTTTATTAAAAATTGTGTTTGATCCTAAATACTTATAATCATCTTACCCATCCTTTCTAGCAAAGTTTTTTCTCCTGCTCTCTCCTGCAAAATATGCGTTACCTATTTTATCCAGGAGAGGATCCACATCCTTATTCAACCCTATAAAAAATATGCATCACCTATCTTCAAAAAAGAAAATGTGTTGGGTCTAAAATTAAATAAATATATATAAAGAAAACATATAAAAAAAGTTCTTGAAGGTTAGCTTCGTTGAAAATGTATTTAATTACATTTACATAAATGTTTTCTACTGAAAATTTAGATAAATGTTTTAAAAAATGCAGTTTATACCTAACGTTTCACCTATTTTACATGCACCCTTAATCTTTTTTTCATAAAACACCATTATCTTAAAAGTGTATAGTTGTCACATTAATCCTTATACATTGTTAGATTAATTCCTGAAAGTAAGAAAATTTAAAATAAATTTCTAAAAGTATAACATGTGAATCACAAACATATATCTAACAATTAAACTGAAAGCAAATAGTTAAATCCAACTATTTTTTGGACTTCTTAAGAATATATTTTGCAGTTTTTCAGTTTCAACTTACTAATAACAACTTACATTTTCAGGGATTGAAATTATGTTTTATTATTTTTTTCTTTTTAACTTTTTATTTGTTTTTCTCAGCCATCAAAGACTCCATTTTCATTTATTTATATCAATGATATTTTGTTTGTGTGATTCATTGTTTCAAGACTAAAGTAAGCAAATTACTTTAAATTTTGGTTAAAATAATAAAAAATGTTGGTTTTTTGCATTTTTATTTTTCTTAATCTGACTTTCTGTCAAATCATCGTATCAACGGTTGAATTAGTAAAGTTGAGAACTGACCTAGGTATTACAGCCCTATCCCATATTTTATGTTTTTCGTACCTTTGTTTTGGTAGCATTTTATGAACAAAAATAGCATAGTTCATCTCATGGTCCTGTTCCTGTGTCTGACCATGCTGCTTCTCTGATCAATCATCAACAACAGTAAACTCGTTAATTTCTCTCTTTTGACTTGGATTTTTGTTTTGCTTTGCTTTGTTGTATCTGATTTTACTTATAGTTGAAATTCTGATCTGACCAAACTACAGTACCTTGAGGCACAAACATATAGGATTATTATTGGTAGAATAGAATATTGCAACAACACTTTTCTCCTTCGGATCTCTGTGCCAGTGGGTGGGGCTTCAACTTCCCTACCAAAAGCAAAATGAAAGTTGCATGATTATATGGAGAACCTGTGGATGAGAAGAAAGATTTATCAAAGTCAAAATTATTTTGTATGTTGCGAATGGCAAGAGAGTTAGATGCGGCAGAATCATATTCTCAAGAGAATAAGGTTCTTTTTCACCTTCCACCATCCTCCACTTTTTCCTTCGTTGACTCTCTTCTAAAATGACATTAAAGTCTCACACCCTAAGCCCCCAAAAACATAAAACCCTTCTAAGCCAAACTTTATTAGTCCATGTTTGTTATCATGATATTCATAGTACTCAATTGGATCTTTAACATTCAAACGAAAAAGCCTTGATGACAAAATCCTTTAATTATTAACTCCTATCTAAGCTTTTTCTCCTGTGGCTAATTATTTACTTCGTGCTTATCTATAAATAATTGCTACGTATGTTTTCAGGGAAAAAAGAAACTTGATTAGAGAGAAAAAACTACAGGACAGGCAGGGGAAGATAAAAATCTCTTTTAAAAGGTCAAAAATACATACAACTTGGAAACAAGGGAAAAACAAACCCAAAAATGCAACATGTGTGCTCATGACTTTTGCATGTATGACATATATAGCATCTCCTTTAAAGTTTAAAGCAGTCTCATGTGCATAACATCGAAGATAAATAATAAGAAAAAGGGCAATCAAGTGTAAGAGGCGTACTCCTAGTGGAGTCTGAGGAGGGTAGATGCACTTTAGCCTTATTCTTACTACTTATGACCTAACTTACCTCCTTGTCACTAGTTACCAACCTTGCTATCTTGAAAATTGAGTAGATATAATATGCTCTTAATTAGCTAGCATTCTACCCAAACAAATTGTATCAAATTTGAACTATATACTTTTCATACTATTTTTAATTAAAATTAAAATTTTATTCTAGTGATTTGAGTAAAAGTTTGCATTAGAGTTGAATATCTATTTTACTGAATAAAACTATAATTCTGATTCACCAAAATCTAGAGAATTACATCTGAGATTTTTTCTTGAAATATATAATTGCTAAATAATTTTAACCGTGCTGCCGTTTTACGTTAGGCTCTCCAATTCACATCAGTAATATGATCATGGTTGAAGGAAGAAACGATTAGGAAACTAAATTTGACACGGTCATTAATCTTGCTTGCATTTCTGTCACTTCAAAAGGACCTAAGAAAGGAAGCTCTTCCTTTTTGGTTATACTCGTTGACTTTGCACGTGGATTAATGCCCTTCTAATATAGGATATTGCAGTGTTGTTGGGTTTGTAGACTGCTAAGTAACCAATCACATAAAACAATCTAAAAAGTAAAAACTATTTTATATGATGAATGTTCTTGTCCATATTACAATTCTGTGTTTAAAATATGAAAGATTTGATTCTGCAAATTGTACTGCTTACAATTTTTTTAAGGCCAAACTTTTTCTCACTCTTCTCCCCACCCACCTTTATATGCGTGTACTCCTGCAACTTATTATCTCTACACATCAAATTGTGCTATTATTCTTCTATCAACATTATACAAGTTCTTCTCCTTTTACTCAAAAAGAAGAAGAATGGGTGTGGATATACAAGGCAAGCTTCGTTTAGCTCTTGGCTCAATGAAAGATCATGCCTCTATTGGCAAGGCCATGATGTACCATTACCAACATGATGGCTTTTCCAACATAGAGATTGCAGTCCTGCGTGCCACTGGCCATGATAATGGCACCATTGATGACAAATACATGCATGAAATCCTCTTCCTTGTGTCAAACTCTCCAGGATCCATTCCTTTTCTGGCTGAAAGGATTTCACGCCGCCTAGGAAAAACTAAGGATCATGTTGTGGCCCTCAAAACCCTTGTCTTGATTCATCGCCTTCTTAGAGGAGGAAACAGGTCCTTTGAACAAGAGCTATGCAAGGCACACGTCTCAGGTCATCTACAAATTTGTACAAGGTGTTTCACAAAGAGTTCTGATCACCCTTCAGTTGGTTTCCTACACAATTATGCAGCCTATCTTGAAGAAAGAATGAGTTGGCTCATCAACCAAGCAGGGAAACTTGAACCTGTGATGTCCAAAGGGTTAGAGTTTAGGCGCTATGATGAGAAATTCGTTGATATGGCGTTTAGAAGATTGCCTAAATGCCAAGTGCTTATTGATAAGGTGTTGGAATGCTCCCCACATGATATTTTGTGCTCAGATCATAGCCTGGCTCAAGCTGCCATGAGCAACACCTTGAGAGAAAGTTTCCAAGTTTATATGATATTTTCTGAAGGCATTGCAGCTCTTGTCAACATGTTTTTTGATCTAACAGCATCAGCCAGAGGTCTAGCCTGTGAAATACTCAAGAAAGCTTCTCTGCAGAGCCGAAAGCTTCATGATCTGTATGAAAGTTGCAAACAAGTGGTTGAAAACAAGAATTTAGATTACCCTTGTGTTCAAATAATCAGCATGAATCATGTACAGGCATTGGAACAACTTGGTAGTCCACAAAATGAACTTACAGCTTCACATGTCTCTCTCTCTAGCATCTCAAGGCCACCTCCAATTTCTGACCACTTAACAGAATCAAAAGAGATAGAGTTGACAGTGGAAACACAAGAAAGCAAAAGGAATGAAGAAAACATTGATATAAATTTGTCACAAACCCCAACTCTTCTTTCATGGACACTAGAGACTAAAATAAGCATGGTGTGGGTGGTGTTTGAAGATGAAGTTCCCAATGAATCACAGGTTCTTCCAGCACAGCAAAAGCTTGGAGGTGTTGATGCTGTTAGTCATATAAAAAGTGAATATATTAGGCCTAGTGTGTTCCTGAATCCATTTTCATCTACTTTTCAAACAAGCATGTCTTCAAAGGTATGAGCCTGCTGAATCAAAAAAGTTGCTTGAGTTCTTCAATGGCTTTGATAAACTAAATAATACTGTCAATTATTTTTCCTGTTTTACACCATATTGGGAAGGAAAAGGAAAAGTATATGGTGCTATAGCTTCTACAACTTCATAAAGAACTGTATTATGTGAGTAAATGCTGTTGTGAGAAACATGGAGCAAAAAAATGTTTAGAATAGTACTAAAATAGGATAGCTGTGTAATATTGTTTTCATATTTAATTGTCTCTGTAGGTACAATGTTTTGGGTAAACATAATTAGAGGGAGGAAATTATTAGTGTCAACTTTTTTGGGTCATGTTCATGTTGGTGTTAATTTTTGTTTTCAGAGTTATTGTTCAATTACTTTCTTTGTACAATAGATATATAATTATATTATATGTGATTATTCTGGTGCAAAGAATTGCCCTTTTATTGAAAGCAAAAACTAGTCCCAAATATATAGGACAATAACTAAAGTTGATATCAATTAATTAATTCCCTACTTATGAAAATTGACATAATTTTTTTTCTTTATGCATTTTTTGAAAACACAAATAATGGAAATTAACTTTGCTTTAAGTATTCACAAAAAAAAAACTTTGCTTTAAGAAGGAAATATCATCTTCCATAATTAAAATACACTGATGTTGTTTGCTATAATGAATTAAATTGATTTTGATTGCCAACATGGTAGATAGTTTTTATTCTTATACATGTATCAAAGAATTTTATCTTTAGTATGTACCTATTGATCTCAATATGTATAAAATTTTATGTTGAAATCTTGATGGTGTTATTAATGTTGAATGATAAAAATTAATGTTAATTTAATCATTATTTATTAGACGACCAAAATTTTGTGATTAAGATCAATGTTAATTTTTCTTTAAAACAAGAATTAATGTTAATTATCTTTAAAAGACCAAATTAATGTACACTTAAATTAGGGGATAGAAATATAATTAACACAATTATTTAAAGATGTAAATTTTAAGAAATATTTTCCTAAAAAATATTAATATATAATTATTTTCTTACAAATGGATCTGTTTTTTTACATAATTATTTAAATATCTAACTTTTAATTAATTATTTAATAAATAATAAGCTTCACAAAAAAATTATTATTAATTTTTTATCTAAATTAAAGATAATATATTTTACTATGAAATTAATTCAATATCTTAGTTTTCTCTATCCATACATTTTTAATTTAAAGGATTTTGGGAGAAGGGAAAGGTTAGAGCATTTGACTTCAAATGTTGTTTATCATCAACAATTAAGAAATATGTTATTTTAATTAATCTTCTTTTATAAATTTTTTATATTTTTATGTAGTTTATTAAATAATATGTTTTTTCTTAATTAGTGAAATAGAAAATGAGACGCACAAATTAAGGGAAAGATGATTTTCAACCTAAAATAATAGGAAATACGATTATCCTTTTAAATAGATGGAAAACTTCTCTCCCCAATTCGATTGCCTTATTTTCTATTCCCACTCATAAAGAAAAGTCATGTCATAAAAATTTATAAAAGAAAATCATTAAATAAATCAAATTGGTGTTTTAAAAAAATACGTTTTACTCCATTCTTAAAGTTGTTGGTTGTTAGTTTTGAAATATATTTTGAAAACAGAAACGTATTAGGCCTCTGATCATTGATCACTGATTGTTACCTCCAACCACCAGTCACCAAGCACTATCTCTGATCGCCGGTCACTGATCACCACTTTCGATCGTCAATCGCTCAATGTTGTTTTTAAAATTTTGAAAACTTAAAACCAAAACTAGTTTTTATTTTTATAAATTTCAAAACTAGAAACAAAAAATCACACGAACGGGACTTAGTTTATTCTTCTCTTCTCTTTTCCTTGTCTTTCTCAACTCAATAATTGAGCAATACATTAGTTTCCTATATAGTTCTTAGAACCACTTAACCCTCGTAACTTATATTAGTTTTCCTCACTTTATCTCTTTGTAAAAGATTAGTTTTAACATTCAATTTTAAAGTGAGATCAAATATTCATTTCTCTCATCTTACTATTATTTTAAAAGTAATATTATCTTAAATAAACTTATTTTTTATTCTTAAAAAACTAACAATTTAATCGTTTAACTTTATCTAACAAAATTTAATATATTATTTTATTTTTATTTTTCTTTCAATATCTTAAATATGATTTTTAAGACTAAATAAAGTATAAGACCATCTTACATAAACTCCACATTATATCTTTATATCAAATATATTTTCTATAAATATAATATTAAGATGAAATATAATAAATATTTATATCATTATCAAGGACAATCAATTTATATATAAAAAATATTTTATCTAAATTATAATAATTATTTAATAATAATAACTCTTAATTTTTTAATCAAATATAGATTTTATCATATTTTCTTTTTAATATCCAAACTAATTATTTATTTTTTTTAAAATTTAAATTAATCTTTATTTTAATAATTTTTTATTTAATTCCAATAACAACTTAATATTATTATTCACAAAGTAGGTAAATTATTATATATCTAGATAATAATTATTTATTAATTTATTTATGAGATAAATTTGTATTTAAAAATTTATTATATAGACTTAATCTCATTTAGACGAAAGTTTTACAGTGTCATCATCACATGCAAAGTTAATCAACCACCTTTATTAAATGTTATATAGTTATAGAAAGATAATTTAATTTTTAAAAAAATAATATAAAAATTTTTTTCTTAAAAAAGACATCTACTACGAAGTCTTGAAACTATATCCTAGTAGTAAATATTTTTATATTCTAATTTAAATCAGATAGCAATTTTCAAGGTCTAATTGCAAGGATACATACTTGCAATTAAGGCTTTTGATATTCTCATTACAATATGAATGGTGCAATTTAACATGTTATGGATTATCATTTTCATAGTATGACCTAACATATATAAAGTAAAGTTACCATTTATAAGATAATAAATTTTGAATAAATTATCATTAATATTAATATAATTGCATTATAAATAAGATTTTTTGCAGGTTTAGTTGTTTAGTAATTAGTAATTCATTTTATGAAACTTAACAAGATGTCACTTGTTAATTTCTATTTTAAAACATTTTAGTTTGTATATTATTATTATTAATTTATTTCATGAAGCTTTACATGATGTCATATGTCAATGTTTCTTTTTAAACCATTTATTTTATGAGTTTAAAGGAGTTTTACATTGCGATTACTGCTTTATTTACATGACTTTAAATTATTAATTGGTAAAATCAATAAATTTACTATATATAAAAGGTTGTAATTAAGCTTTTTTACACTAATAATCTATAAGTATTTTTCTCTTATTTTATATATATTAATATATAATTAATTAGTTTTGTTTGAAAGCGAATGGGGAAAAGCCCATCCCAACTAATTACTAAAATTAGAAAAAGAAACAAAGTTCAACATACAACACAAGTTAGTTTGAAAGAAAGCAACCAAATCATCTAGGACAGAATTAAAAAGCTAACTTTGCAAGACCATCTGCCAAAAAGTTCGTTTCATGAGCACATAATTGAAATGACATTTTAAAGTTTTTTGAATGTGCCTTTACATATATTCTAGAATAGGAAAGAAGTCATCGTCAATAGCACAACTCTCATCCAGTAACTTAATAATATTGAGTGAATATGATTCAATAGCGGAATCCATGCTCATAGGCTACAATCAAAGCATGTAAAATAACCATCAATTCTGCCTTCTCAACATGACAATAAGGAATGGTGTGAGAGAATCCAAGCAGGAACATGCCTGTGTGATCACGTAAAACCCCTTCAATTGCCACCCATCTGTGGTGCCCACCAAATAATCTGAGGTATAACATTTGCATATTGTGCTCCTTTATCCTTCATAATTGCATGCGAGTGTTGGATATCCTTGAGCTCTTTGATAAGGGCCTTGATAGATTGAATAACCTGATCGTTCGATTTATAATAATAGTTAAACATAAAATCATTCCTCTTTCCACACTATCAGTCTAAAACAATAGCGAAAGTTTGACTCCACTCCTTATCCCGAGTTAGTTTTCTTTTTGTTGAATCTCCTTATAGAAATTAAAGAAAGAGTCAAGGAGGTTTACAACAACTCACGCATCCCTGCTCACCAATTGAGCTAGACTCCTCCATAGTTAGGTTTATAGATGAGTTTAATAAAAACAAGATAAAAAAATTTTGAATTCATATATTACAATTATTGTCCTATTAATTTTAATATTTATATTTATTTTTAAAGAATATGTATCTAGATTAAACACAAATCTTGGTTTAGTAAAATTACCTTATTTATTTAGACTAAATATTTAGGAGATTGATATTAAATTTTTAGTAAAATAATAATACATAAATCCAAAACATTATATTCAAAGATAAATATATTAGTTGTCTTTAATATAAAATTTACATTAACAAATAAATATTTAGGAAATAAATTAAAAAAATATAATATATTGTGGTAATATTAATCAAAATAATATATATTAATAGAAAATTTACAATTTAAGATTTGATTTATTAATATAAAAGAAAGAATTGACACATGTAGAATAATAATTTCTTAAATTCGTAACATTGGGAGATTGTGAAACTGTGACCTAGCACACAATACAAGGCTCTTTCTTTCAATTTGTCTATCCATCCCATAGAAAACATCAATGACCAATTAATACGTTTCTCTATTGCCACTATTTTTTAGAAAGAAACGTGAAAAATTAAAATGTTGATAATAAGATTGTGGTAAGTTCCAAGCTTTAATGGTTCAAAAGCACAATTTTTGTTGGACATGGTGTTACTAGATGAAAATGTAATGTTTTTTCCTATCAAGTTATTCTCAGTAAATGTTATATTTTTTAGTTGTGATATTCACTAACTAAGTTATATTTGTAGAATTTGAGGAAAACATTGATTTACAAGTTTGAATATTTGTTATGTGCATGGAAAATTTATATGATAAGTAACTTTGGCATAAACACAAGCTGTGCAACTTTTAAAACAATACACTATATTGGAAAGTCCTTATAGCTTTGTGTCTTTTACGAACTTGATTGAAAATAATATTAAATATAGTTGATATTTAGTTAGTTAATATATTAATTGTTTTTCCTTCTTTGAGTGTTTACATTGTATAGTTTCTGGATTTTTTTTTATCTACACATAAAAAATTAAAATATTTCTAGATTTTTTTCATGTGTAGATGTTATTGTCAACATCTTTTTATGTTATGTCGATAATATTTTTTTGGTACATTGGTTGAAGTTATTCCTAGCACACAAAGCTCTAGAGTTTTAGTCACAATATTTTTCCTTATTTTCAGTATTATTATTGGTGTGATGATGACCAAATTTAGATTCATACTGTAGTGGCCAAGTTTACCATGTTGTGAGAGTTACACATGAGCTATATTGTAAGGACCTGTTCATTTAATACGTTATAAATTCGAAGAATAAATAGTGAAGGGAATTAAATTTAAGTTTTAACTTAGATTGTTAATTTATTTGAGATTGATGCATTTATTAGTTTGTTGAGACTATGTGGTTGTATTCCGTTAATGGTAGAAGAATTGGGAGATGAGAATAATTATTATTCTTTTATTATAGAAGGTTTTAGTTGAGTTTCAGAAAGTTTTCAGGATTTCCGTTGTTTTAAAGGGGGGGGGTTGCATTTAGCAAACTAATTTTACCAAATATACTCCCGACGCTATATATATTTAAAAACATTTTCTCTCTCCTATGAAATTTTCTTCTTTCTCGTTGCGATTTCTTCGTGTCTCCAATCTTTTCTCCTCTACATGGCAGCCTTCGAGCTGACAAAATCTGATACGGTCTCTTTCATTGCTCTTGATTCTGAGAGGTGATCAATATAGGTATGTCTGATCGTAGTTTTCTAAACATTTTTTCGATCGTTTTCTATTCTTTCATTTTCGTTCAAGATAAAATTTCTTTGAAAATCTTGATTTCTAAGGTTCCTGTTTAATTTGGGATTCTTGTCAGGTTTCTGTATAATTTCTTCGGTTGATTCTTCCCGTTATGTTTTAATCGGCTTTTGGACGGAGAAATAGGTAAGGGAAGCTCTTTTGTTGATTTTTGTTAATGGACAAGTGATTTGGTAGTTGAGAGATTTGAGTTATTTGAAATAACGAGTATTTTGACTATATTTTGAACTATTTAAGATAACATTTATTTTAATTGTGTTTTGAGCTATTTAATATAGTGCACATTTGATTGTGATTTGAACTAATTAAGTTAGTGTATATTAAGATTTCATAGTTGAGGTTGATAATTATTATGTGAATAATGTTTGATCTGGAATTTGATGATTATTGGATAGTTTGAATGTGACAGTTATGGTATGGTAACTTAGTTTCGCTTGAATTGACTTTCTGTGACTAAAATTGAATTATTGGAATGACAATGTATTATTTGGAATTGTGATGTAATACATATGATTGGAATGCATGATGAGAATTTATTTATTGATGTTATTGGTTATGGGCAGTTACAGTTGGGTAACTTAGCCTTGGATGATATGTTTGGTGAAGTACATTGATGTTAGAGATACAACGGGGGTCAATGTAATCCAGAATATCAGATATGCAAAGGGATATTTGTGTGATTTACATTGTGGTCCTGATACCACATATGCAAGGGGGTGCCTAAAGGACATACTTGGACAACAACTGTGTGTCAGGTAGATACTAGACATCAGTTTATGGTTGTCAAATGAGTATTGCTTAGACTTAAATTGGTGGTAACACAGGGAGATTGGAAGTCTGTCACCAATTCGAAGGGGTCTTAAACTGCCTCGGTGTCCGAACTCAATGTAGATATTTTGGAATATGTTGCGTCTGAACATACTGTTGTGTGAAAAACTTGTATTCAGGGGAATATAAGTGTGTTTGATTTGATTGATTATGATATTTAATTAATATTTTATTGATTGGTCGTGAGTGCTTATGTTCAGGTAGAATATAAGAATGATTGTTTGATTGTTTACTATTAGTGAATGTGTATTGATGGTACTAAATATAAACGTTGTGCAACCTTCATGCTTTACGATCGATGTAATGGTATGTTGCGTATTATGTAAGCTTACCCTTGCATTGTTTGTATTTTTTGTCTGACTGTGATGATCGTGCTTTGCACGGGAGCATATAATAGTGATGATGCAGAAAGACAGGATGCTTTGAAATGAAGTATGTTGGATTGTGGCTGAAAGTTTCAAGGGATGTTATTCTATTGTTCAATATGTATATAAGAGAATTGTGTAGAAATAATGTTATTTGAATTTAGAGGCATTGTTGTGAAGTTATTTGATTATTATATTATTATGGAAGTTGTGTGAATATGGTGTAAAAAGATAGATGAATTACGATATGCATGCATAAGAATGTAGAATTATATGTCAACATGTTGGTTGGTTTTAGCAGTAGAGGTTCTACTATCGCCCAAACTTTGCTATCTGCAGGATTTAGCTGGGCGATAGTTGTTGCTGGGTGAGCTACCCTAGGTTTCGCCAGGCGACAAGGTTCGCTGGCGAATTATATTTTAATTTAAACTTTGAAAGTATTATAATGTATGCTTTAATATTGAGTATAATATAATGAAAATTCTATATCTTGTTATTTGGATTATAGATAATAGTAATTTAAATAATTTTTAAGAGAATTTATGGTGTAAATAATAATAAAGAAATTTGGGATATGAATATTAATATTAAAACGTGAGCAATTGATAACAAGGACTCCTAGTCCTAGAGGCAACAATATGACGATCTATATGCAATGCATACCTGCAGAGATGCCATGGATCAGGCTAACTAATGGGATCTCAGATCTGCAAGGACAAAAGAAAATGGTTCCTATGACCCAGCTGATCCTAAGAGAATCCTCAGTTTCAAAAGTCATCTTAAATCACATCCCAGAACATCAATATACTTACATTGTAATCTTCACAACATAGGCTTAACACTATTCAGGTATTAACTGTTGGGTAGTAGACCAGGCCAGCCATCAACAGCACAAGTGCTTCGACAAAAGATTTGACTGCTACTCTTTAAATCGAACTTCTAGTCACCCTTTTCCTAACCAGCTTGTTCCCATTCTCACATAAGAAGCCAGAATGCCCACCTCCAAATGTTGATGTAAACTGCAAGCATATGCAAGAGGAAATCAACAAGGGAACTCAGAAAAGATTTGAATTTTGAAGTAATACAAGGTATCTTCTTGTCTGTTGATGAAAACTGCAAGCATATACAAGAGGAGATCCACAAGGGAACTCAGAAAAGATTTGAATTTTGAAGTAATATAAGGTATCTTCTTGTGCGTTGATAAGCAAAACAGGATAAAAATTGGAACTTTTCAATTTTCATGTTCATACATTTTCTAGCAAAATAGAATATCCCCAGAAAGACGCAACAAAAGAATAAAAGGTTCTTATCAATTGTGGAATTAAAGGAAAATGGTGAAAAAAATTGTGATCACAATCTGATGCTTGCAGAGCATAAGGATGAAGGTTATGAATACAATGAGGAAAAACAAATGCGTTGATGGGTGGTAAAAAAAAGAAAAGTACAAAACTAAAAAAAGTTCAAATGCAGCTTAGGACACCATTAAGAAAAGTACAAATCTGAAGTAAACTTTTTTTATGTATCATTCTTGATTAGGGGGAACATTTGAAACATAAATTGCACAGATAAATTTACACCTTCAAGATTAGAGACAATGATGGTCATTTTAAACACCGCCTTTGATGTTGCAGGTGTAAACTATTGAAGTATAGAGGAGACTAGGGAGTTCAGATAAGTTAGCGAGAAGTGAGAATGTTGAGCTGAAGTATACCTTCATGTGTATGGACCCCAACATGCAATTATGTCCTACCAGGCTACTAGAATCTCGCGCTGCAACTGTAAGCTAGAAAAAGAAGGCCTTCAAGTTGGCATTGAATTAGCTTAAACATGCACCCTTCTGTCGTCTTCCACAATGGAATCTGATAAGTGAAATATGAAATCTGATAATTGAGATTCTGAGTAATTGTTTACATAATATTCTTCTGTCCGAAGAAACTATTTATCAAAATAAAAATAAGCATCATTGCCATAATCCAGGTTTGAATTAGGCGAACATCATTCTGTGCTCGTCGCTGTACTTTCTAACATTTAGGGCATGTCTAAAGGTATAAATTTATACCCACAATTGAGGGGCTTGGTTGACAGTCTAACATTAATGATTAGACTGGCTTCTAAAATTGATATGGATCCACATAAAATAATTAATAAAGACTAAAATCAAACAATCTTCAGATCTGTAAACAACTCTTGAATTGCATTATCTCCTTCATTAGTACATAGGAAACGTGTAAGCAACTCAGCTGTGGTGGCATCTACTGGAAAGCCTTTGCCTTTCATTATTTGAAGGTATTTTCTAGACCTAGAAA
Organism: Psophocarpus tetragonolobus; assembly: GCA_037954015.1. Lineage (NCBI taxonomy): Eukaryota > Viridiplantae > Streptophyta > Magnoliopsida > Fabales > Fabaceae > Psophocarpus > Psophocarpus tetragonolobus. The sequence continues at coordinate 5,879,749 of CM075696.1, forward strand.
TATCACATTTTCGCAGCAGTCCTTGAACAAAGACATTATAAGAGCATTTATTAGGCGGGCACTCATTCTCTTCCATTTTCATAAGCAGCTCTTCAGCATCATCCAGCAGTCCTGTTCTACACAGACCTTTAATCATTATGTTATAAGTATAAGCATCAATTTTCAACCCTTTAACCAGAACACAAGAAAGAAGTTTTCTTGCATCATTCAATTTTCCTGTCTTGCACATTCCATCAAGCATAATATTGTAAATGACAATATCAAGATCTAGACCACTCTTCTCCATGGCCCTAAACAACGATACTGCCTCAGAATCAAGCCAGCACTTGAACAACCCATCCAACACAATGGCACAGGTCTGCATATTGGGAACCTGGCCATGTTCTTTCATCTTAAAAAACAACTCCCGCGCAGCCAATGGCTTTTCCACTTCAAAAAACCCACCAATAAGACAGGTCCAAGTGACCACATCAGGATCCAACCCTTTCCCAACCATTTCACTCAACAGACACATAGCCTTATCCACCTCCTTAACCCTACACCACCCATGAATCAACGAATTATACGTCACAACACTTGGCAAACACCCCTCCCCCTCGTGAACCATCAAACCAAACACCCTCATCGCCTCCTCCATCTGATTCATCAAACAATACCCGCCAATCAAGGAGTTATACGTGACAACATTCGGCTCAACCCCAATCCTAACCATGAAACCCAGCACACTCTCCGCCCGAGAAATCAACCCCTCTTTGCAAAAACCATCCACCAAAATCGAAAACGTTTGCACATTTGGCTCAATCCCCTTCTCCACCACCATCTCATTGAACAAACACACACACTCAATCCACCGACCACACAAGCCCTGAATCAAGCAATTGTAAGTAACAACATTAGGCTCAACAGTAGCACCCATCCCATGGAACAACTCCAAAGCCTCATTCACCAACCCTCTCTTACAAAGCCCATCCAAAATCGCATTGTAAACTACAACATTGGGCTCCAAATTTCTCTGCACCATCTTCCCCAAACATTCCATAGCACCAGAGGTATCCCCAATTTTACAGAAGCCATTAACCAAAGAGCCATACGTTCGAGCATTGCTCCCATACCCGAATTTCTCCATTTTGTCCACCAACCAAAGGGCATCATTCACGTTCCGTTCAATACAAAGACCGTTAACGATAGTATTAAGTGTGACCAACGTGGGCTCTAAGCCGATTTTGGTGATGAGGCCCAAAACGGCGAAGCCGAGCGTCGTTTGATGAAGGTGGCAGAGGCAATTGATGACAATGTTGAGGGTGCAGACGTCAGCAGTGACGCCGAGCGAGTGAAGGGTTTTGATCATGGAAATGGCGGTGGCGTGGTGGTGCGATTTCACGACGAGGCCGAAGAAGAGGTTGAAGTCTTGGGTGCAGGGGAAGGGGGTTAGGGTTAGCATTCGGTGGAAGAAGTCCACGGCGGCGCCGGCGGTTTCGAAATCGACGGTGCGGATGGAGTTCAAGAGGGAGGTTCGGTTTGAGAGTGGAGAAGTGGAGAAAGAGTGGGAATTAAAAAGTGATGTGAGGAAGGGGTGTACGCCAGAGGCTGAAGCTGTTCTCCGGAACCGTAGGAGCATTGTGGTCAGTCCCATAAGGAACTCAGCCTTGTGTTTTGAAGACTCAATTCAATTTCCTCTAAGACCGTGTTTGGGCCAGGCATCAATAAAAAAAAATAAATTATTTTTTAATATAATTCATTTTACAATGTTTGAATTTATTTTTTGTCTCCAATATTTTGTGTTTCCATTTTGGATTTTTTTTATATTTTATTTTTCAAAATAATTTCCTCTATTAAAAAAATAATTATATGTGATGCTTATATGATTAGTGATCAATTATCTATCGAATGTGACACTTTGTTAATAGTAGAGGTTATTTTTAAAAAATAAAATATAAAAGATATTAAAAATAAAAATTCAACAAAAACCAAAATCAAATGCAAAAAATATTATAGATAATATTAAAAGATGGGAAACACATTCACATTCGGATATTACATGAAAAGATCAGGAAGACAATGGAACCTCAAACCTCATTTAAAATATGAGTTTATAGATATTTTACAGATCATGTTGTTACAATTTGAAGACATGGTTCAAGGAATCTAAGTGAAATTTTTTATTCCATTGTTTTCATATTATGTGTCTAACACATGATTTTTTTTAAAGTAAGATAGAAAATTAGAAGGTCAAGTATTGGCAGATAATCCAACAAAACTCGCCTTTAATATATAGGTGATAGATAATAATAGTTTTGTTATTTTTTGTTTTGTGGTTTTTTTTATTTTCTCTTTTCATTAAAATATATTTCTTTAGTATTATAAAGTATTATTTAATAATAGTTTTGTTATATTCAATAATAATTTCAAGATCAAATATACATAATTTATAAAAAATAATCTTATTCACATCATCTTAGATGTAAAATAAATTTGCTTAAATTTTTTATAATATAAACCACAATGTTTTTTTATGAAAAAACTAATTTAAATCATGCTAGTTAGTGAAAGATATTATATTTGATTAGTATTTATTTATTCATTTAAAAATATTTTAATTTAAATATACATAATTATGGGAGAGAACCTAATATCTTAACAAAATTTATTTTGCTTCTCTCTATAGTTAAAAATGTTGAGATTTTCATTTCACACCTATTCCTTTTGCATTTAACATTTTTTCACCTAAATAACTTTTGAAAAACTCAAAAATACTCTTTAAACTAATTATCAATCCTAACACCTACTATAATAAATTAATCTTATGTTTCCGAATACCTACTCTAATAAATTAACCACACTCACTCACATTCAAAATAAAATAACTTATTCTATGAAATAAGCTTTTCAAATAAAAAAAATTAATTAAAAAATTTATTTAACTACTTATATTATCTTTATAAAATTTTATATTTTAATAATATAATTTATTTATAACATAATTTTTTAAAATTTTATATTTTAAAATATAAAATTTATTACAAAATCTTTTCTTAAATTTTTTGCTTCTTCAACAATTACTTTAAATCTAATTACATGACGTTAATTACTCTAATTATTTTTTTGAGTCTAATTACTCGAATTTAAATTATGTTAAGTATTCTAATTACATTACATTAATTACTCTAATTACTTTGTGTCTAATTACTCTAATTACACTACGTTAATTACTCTAATTATTATTATTATTATTATTACTATTATTATTATTATACTGATGTTAATTACTCTAATTATTATTATTATTTCTATTATAATTAAATTGAGACTAACAATATTTATGAGCAATTTAATTTACAGAATAACATTTATGAGTAATAATTTTTTTTTGGTCTTTTTCCTCTCCGGCTGTGCAAAAAAATTTGTAAATTTTATAAATATTGTAATATATTATATGAGTAATATTATTGTTATTTGAAAATTTTATAAATATTTGTAAATTTTATTAATATTGTAATATATTATTATTTTTGGTTATTTATAATAAGTAATTAAATTTTTTATTACAATTAAATTGAAATTAATAACATTTATGAGTAATAAATTTTTTCTCCAGTCTTTTTCTTCTCCACCGAAGAAGCAATTTTTTTTCTTCTCTGGCAATGCATCGTCGGAGAAGGAAAAAAATTTGTAAATTTTTTTACTCTCCGGCGTTACACTACCGAAGAGTAAAAAATAAAGGGCATAATAGTATTTTTCCCACCGGTAAGTGGAAAATGAAAAATGAGTAAGTGTTAAATAAAAAACCCAAAATATTAAGACCATAAAGTTCATATAATGATTTATTATTAAATATGTATACAAATTATGAACACAACTTATATAAACTAAATATCTTAAAATTAACTATATAACAAACATAAGGCACAGTTAAAATGAACAAAAGTTTTATAAAATTAAGTGTAAGAAACATCTTAATTATAAAGCAACAGACGCACCTCAATTGTCTAGTCAAACTCAAACTGGTAAAAGATCTATGTTAACATTAAAAATATTTTATCTTGTGAGCATGAAAAGCTTATTATGATTGAAATATCATATATATTATCTATTTGTAACCTTGTATAACATGTTTCTTTGTAACCCATTTGTAAGGTAAGAATACTCATTTTGTATATTTTTTTATTTGGAAGAATGTAATTGAGTTAGAGAGAACCAATATAAAACGAGTAATTTTTATATTATAACGTATTCTTTTTTATTTGATTTTCCTTAAATCTCTTTTTAAACAAGTTCTTTACGAACTTGTTTTTAAAAATGTAGATAGTTCGGTAGATATCTAACTTTTTAAAAATCTCGTTAAACTTTTCAATATAATATTTGTGAAAGGATATTTTAAAAAAACTTTCTTAGACCAAGAGTTGTTACAAAACTTGAGTGAAATTAGTTTTTGACTTACCAGGTTATGAGATACTCACTTGTGATTTTCTCTGTGTTATAAAAATCGGACCGGACTGGCTGGTTTAATCGGAAAACCAGTAAATCGGTCTAATAATCGATTCGGTCAATCTTAAAAACCGGTAGAATTAAAAATTGGTATTAAAACAAAAAAAACTGGTCAAGAATAAGTGAAAACCGATGGTTCACTGGGTCAACTGGTTTGTATTTTTTTTTTGAATTTTTTTTTATTTTTCTAAATACACCCCTCATTTTTCTAAATCAACCAATTTTTAATTAAAAATTAATAAAATAGGGTTTAACTTACCAATATGAAAGTGTATTTAATAAAATTACTTTTATCCTTTTATAATTACAACTTAATACATTTTTTCTTTTATAATTTTAATTATTATAATACATTAATAAAAAAATATTATTTTATTAAGATTGGTTCAACCTGATTGAATAACGATCGAACCAATGAACCGTGAACCAATGTCTTCACCGGTTCGGTTTTAAAAACATAGTGATTAGTAATTAAGGACAAAATATATACATTTATAATAAATATTAAAATTAATTTATTAATTATATTTTTACAACAAAATAGTTTAAAATTATTATTTAATAATATCATAAATTAAATTAGTTTAATTTTTTACAAAAGAAAGTGAAAATTTTATTCATGAGAGATAATCTTACTTGATATCATCAACTACTAAACATTTTTTACAATTAGTTTACAATTGATTTCATAAAATATAAATTATTACAAAATAATATATAATTTTATTTATTAATATTTATGTTTTTCACCAACATATGCTACCTATATTAAAATAATTTAACAAAATATTTTTATTATAAAATATATGTAAATTAATTACTAAATAGTATTATAAATCCGGTTTTAGTTTCTTTTCCAAACACTTTAAGTATTATTTGTAATAGACTATATACATATGACATCATTGTAAGCAAAACAATTATACACGTCAAAATTTATTTCATTAGTTTGTAATACAATTGCATTTTAAAAATTCCATTTAATTATTTTTACTTTTGTAAGAAAAACCAATTTTTCACGAGTACTTAATATAACTTTATTTAAAAGATTAGCAATATTTATTTATATTTTAAAATTCAATATAATTATTTTTACATTTTGAAGAAAAATAATTTTACATAAAAAATGTATATAAGTTTTATATATTTTGTTGAATATTACTCTGGTTGAAATTTTTATATTAAAAAATTAATTTAAACTAAGTAGATAATATATCTATTATTTATACTCTCTTTTTTTATCATTTCTCCAAAAAAGACAATGTGCTGACACATAATATAACAATATTTATCTTAAAATTGTTTAATTTTATATATATAAAAAAATTTTTAACTAATCAGCGTGTAAACACGCTAGGAGGAAAAAAAAGGTAAACTTTCCCTTCCGAAATGAAAATGTGTTAAAAATTCTCACATAATTTACATAACCGACTCGCCTACCATTCATATTTGAATTGATTGTAACCAGAGTTTCCTATCGTTAACCGAAATGAAAATGTTACATGTAAATTTATTTTTTTCCACTTAATTCACTTAACTGACATCCCTTACATTCATATTTCTTTCCTTCCTCTTAGTTTTTAATATTATTTGTTTTCCTTCCTCAGAACCAACATTAGCAAAGTAATAAAATCTATATAATTTGTTCTCATCAATAATCAAACAGAAGGATAACTAACAGAAACAAAAGACACGCTCTCAATTAAGCAAGTCAAAAAGATTAATTCAAACCAATGCATTTAGACTAGCAAACTTCATCCCGTCAGTGTGAACAAACGGAGGTATATAATAAGCTGAATGCAAGCATTTCAAAAACATTTTACTTCCACAACAAGAAAATTTGAAACCATAAAATCCAAAAATTGACTGAACCTAATTAATTTCATGAATTTCATAAACAGGAATGACAGCGTCCATAATTATTGCAAGCATCTCACAAGGAAACATCAGAAACAGCTATAGTGAATGTTGTATAATACTACCTACCTTCTGCGCTTCAGGGGTCCAGTCTTGTAACCACTCTTAGTTGGCTTGCCCCAAGGAGTGCGAGATCCTCGCCCCCATCTTCCACTACTCTTGCTCTTACCCTCTCCTCCACCATGAGGATGATCAACAGGATTCATTGCCACTCCTCGAACAACAGGTCTTCGACCAAGCCATCGGCTATGTCCAGCCTTCTTAAGCTTGCGATCCCCATGGCTTGGATTAGACACAACACCAACAGTGGCCCTGCATCGAGAATCAATCAACTTTTTAACGCCTGAGGGCAGTTGGATTAAACAGTACGCTGATGTCGGCTCTTTCAAGATCTTTGCACTAGTTCCAGCAGCTCGGACAAGCTTGCCACCTTGCCCTGGGTTCAACTCAATGTTGTGAATGATTGTTCCAATGCGCATTGCAGACAATGGCATGCAACTCCCAATTCGTGAGTTTATGTCAGAGTACATCATATGATTCACCATACTCTCTCGTGTACTATGAGGACTAGTGTTTGTCACCTCTGAAAAGACAGAACAAACAAATGTAATCAAACAATAGAGGAAGAAGCAAAGAGAGCAGCATAGAAGCCATAATTTCCATTATAGATCTAACAAGCCTAAGACAGCATTAAGCCCCTAGACAATAAAATGTAGCAACTTCTCACCACATGTTCTGTAATTTTGTATTTTAAAACACATCTATATGTTTTGCTAAGTTCCTCTTCTAAGTTCTAACATGTATACCCAATGCTGCCTAAAGCAAAACATAATTTGGGATCCTTCACAGAGCAGCAGATAATTTTTTTTATGGCAAATGGAAGCTTTTCCCACCTCCCTCCTTCCTTAACCAAATAAGTCACTTTATATCTACTAAGTAACAGATCATTAACAAGGCTATTACTCAACTAGTGAGTGTTTATATAAAATAAATCCTTTGCTTAGTCATCAGCCACCACTAAAATATATTGAAAAGAACTGACTTCATCAGTGCAAGACTGGATATAAATCAATCAAATCATCCTAGTGAAGCTGACAAATTAAACTGAAGACCTGTTGCTGTTGATAATAAATAAGAACTGGAAATCAACTGAGATTATTTGCAATATTTTTACCATCTTTCTCCATCTTCTGGTACAAAAATACTATACTATTAAAGGCAATTTAAATGTTATAATCGCAGAGAATGAGAGGAGAAATGAATGTACCAGAAGAGAAATGGCGAAGAGTATTGGTGAACAAGTTCAGTGCTGATGAAGCAGTGCGACTTCTCCACAGTGACACAGCCATTTCAAACCTGCAATCCCTAGGGATTCATGGCCCATTTGCTTAAGTTTATAAAACATGATGAAAAATTATGTAAAACAAGTTCAGAGATTTCATGTAAAGCAGAAGTTTACATTTGGTTATAATTATAAAAAAATACTTTTACCTTGAAAAGTAATTTTTTTGTTGTTTGGATGTCATAGCATCTCACCTAGTGGGATAAAGCTTTATTTGTTGTTTGGATGTCATAGCATCTCACCTAGTGGGATAAAGCTTTATTTGTTTGTTTGGATGTCACAGCATAAATTACAATTACAATAAAAAGACATTAACAATAATTTCTCAAAAGACATGCTTGGATAATTATTATTTTTTTGTGCATGTTAATTTAAAAATATAATTCACAATTATATTAATAATTATTTATTAAAAGTTCAAAATAGTGCAATCACATAATTTTATGTAATGAAAAATAAAACAGTAAAAGAAAAACTAGATCAACTTGAAACAGAGACTGCATGAAGATAAAATATCACAGGAAACATTACAGTTGTAGAAAACAGAATTAAATATTGGAAAGCAAACACCACTTCAAAACCACAAAAAGCAGTTAGCCACCAAATATAATAACAATCCACAGGCATTTCCTTTTGTAAAGAAAAAAAATTCTTGTTGTAACACAGGTGGTGGAATGAATAGAAAAACTCAACCATTAGATAATAGTTTTCAATATTTCAGAATCATACCTCTGTTTCTAGCTTGTATCCAGTGATGGAATCTTTAGTCTTGTCTTCCAATCTTGTGAACTAACACAGGAAATCAATTTAACTTATTGATTTGTTTGATTCTTTCACAATGCGGACTTGTGCACATAAATCAGTTAACATTATATAGATAAGATATTAAGATGCTCATTTTTATTCACACAAGGCAGAAGAAAGATAATTAACAAAATTTAACCCAAAATATACATATTAGCAGAAATCCTGAGAATGTAGTTAAACAAGTGACCTTGAAACAGAGCAAGTACTTTCTGGGCACAAAAGCAAGAGTGGCTGCACTAACAGGTGGCAATGCCAATGAATATTAGGCAAAAGGAGAGAATAATCTCTTAGAACTTTTACTGTTAGCAGAGGATGTCAATGAAAGAATTACAAAGACAGAGGAAAAGGAGAATCAAAGGGGCTGATTACTAATTATTGATGGCTAAACTGTGTAAAAGATTGTGTACACAAAAGGAATCATAAGTTGATTTACATAAAGTAGATCTATGGAAATAGGACAGACAAGTCATGAAAGTAGGACACTAAAGCTAATGATAACTGGATTCATTTTAATGCATACTAGCAAGAACAAGTCAGAATCTTTGCCAGGTTCATAGAAGAAAAACAAGAGCATTGCTGGGCGGACTACTATCAAGGGAATGATAGAAGTTTACATCTACTTGGCCATAAATTTTGAAGAAACTGGTAGCCAAAGAAAGGAACACATTAATAACTAATATTTGTCTATGAAAAAAAAGGGGAACAATTCTAAGTTGTTGTTGCACTTCAATGTCGGTAGGTAGGCTCCAACTTTATGCCAGTGGAAATATGTTGGTTTTCTGGGTGGCTTATAGTTTTTGGTATAATTAAAGTGTAAAAAATCTCATTGTATGCATACATATGTCCATTAGAATGAGATATACTGTCCTGATGCACTTATTTTTTAGTTCTACTGATATCAATAAAGAATTATGCGGCTAAGTCTCAGTATTTCAAGCTAATGCATCTAATTCAGAAAGGCTGACTTGGTTATACAAGGCTTCTTTGGGATGTAAATCTATTTGGTCAAGGTCTTGTTTGGGTCCTGATTAAGTGAATGAACAACTTAGTTCCAATTTTTTATATTGCTTAGTTGGAAGGGAAGGAACCAGTGCAGATCCATAGTAAATTTAGTTTGCTCACTTTGCTTTGAGAAGATGGTATAGTAATTACAATTCAGTTTTTGATGATTGCTATGAGATGGGAAAAGGTGCTCTGAGTGTTCTGCTTTTTGTCAATTAACAGGGATCAGTATTCTAGTGATAAGGGTGCTGTCTCTACTTAACTCAATATAGCCTTTATTGCCAGAAGGTGTTCTAAATATACCCATAATTTGGACTGACTTAGCGGTAGACTGTTGTCAAAAGTCAAAACACCATGCTAATTCTGACTTAACAGGAAGCTGTGTGAAAACAGAAGATTGTAACTCAAAACAGGTGGCTGGTTGCATGATATGTTGAGTTGTGAGTTGGATTGCAACCATTGTCTAAAGTAAAAACTTAAAATGTCAAACGTTAACATAAATAGGTCTTGCTTATAATCTGTAATCTGTTCTTTGATTAATGCTTGGATTTTACAATCTCTAAGCACTGATAAGTGTTTGTTAGTGTGAAGAAATTATAATTAATTTTAAACATAAGAAGATAATAGACAGATAGATTAACTGTGACAAAAATTATGACGAATGGACTAGCCCAGTACGGCACAAAAAACTCTACTAACACTTTCTACAGTCAACTTAGTTGAAAGCTCCTTGCCTTCTTTTTCATTTTTCCTCATTCACAAACACAACATAAAAAAATTTTATCCTGTTTGTCAGACACTAGCATTATATGTTTTAGGAGCAAAATTTGTAGGCGTTCTTCTTAGCCGTTTTGCATTGTGTGATATATGAGAAAAATATGCAATTATTAAATAGTTCTAAACTTCTAAATATAAATCTATATATTAGATATGTCTTTAAGTACAGTTGAAAACACCAAGAGAAACAAGATTTTATTACAAACACAGAAGATCAATTCAGAAGCAAATATGATGGGAAATTGAGAAATGATAGTGAAACTTGTGTATTTCAAAGCAGAGATAACTGAACTCCTTCAAATTTCAATACATTATATTACTTATTTTATGCACAGATAGCAACACCCACGCAGCAGCAGCAACTCGTGCAAAGATAAATAGAAGCAGTAAAAGTGTAAAACTAACCTGAATGTCGGAGCAGTAGCAACAGCGGCGCCGGCAACCAACAACCACCGGACTCGGCGGCGATTGAAGAAGAAGGTCTGCTCCGGCCAACTGGAGAGATTCACAAGCTGAGAAAGGTCCTTAGGGTAACGTTGTTTTGCCTTTTGCGTCTGGGCTTCGAATTTTTTAGCCAACTAGCAACATAAATTAAATTTTTACATTGAGTAAAAACATAATTAGCTATTTTATTTTTTCAAAATAGTATATTTCACTGAAATCAAAGGATATTTGTATCCAATTATCTTTTAAACAACATATACATAATATTAAACAACATACAAACTATAAATAATATAAAAAGTTTAATTGGTATACAACGTCAATGTAAAAAATTTGACACTAACATTCAATCATAGTTGTTCATTCATGATAAATTTGTTGACTTTACTCATTACTACTTTAAAAGTCACATAAATGAAAAGTCATAATTAAATGTCAGTGTAAAATTACACTGACAGTGTATACCAATTAAACTCTAATATAAATAAACAACATTCAAATCATTTTTTCACATAATCTAATTAAAAGAAACATAGACTAAATTGATCAATGTCATCATTTATCAACAATTCAACTTCAATATATAAAAATAAAAGTTTAAAGAGAATGTGTGTTACTAAAAATAAAAATTTTAAATCAACATGGTGAATTGTGAGTTAGCCTGGCCTGGCCCAACCCGAACTCAACAAACTTACGAGTTGGGTGGGCTAGGCCATAGAAGACAACCCATTTCATGAAACCATTAATCTTCCAACCTGGCTTGGCCCAAACCCGTGGTGGGTCGGGCTGACCCATCAAGATGAGCCTGTTTTGACATTATCAATGGGATGTGACACATTTTTATGGGAAACATCTTATGCACTTCGTCTTCTACCGCATCTCTCACACCCTGTAAGATGTTCCACATCAAAACCTCCACTTTCTCTTTTAATATGTTTCTGACACAACTATGGGATGTGTTACATCTGTTTGGAAATCTCTAATGTACTTTTTTTTCCAACATGTCTTCTACATCTGTAGGCTACTACATGCCACATTGCCGTACACAAACCCCTGATACACTTTCTTCTCTATGGTGTCCCCCATTCCTTTGTGGGATGTATCTTATAATGTGGAAAAAAAAACTTTTGATGTACTTTCTTCTCGCATTTTCCACATTTATGTTGCATGTAACATGCCACTGTGGAAAAACCATCATTGTACTTTCTCTACCATTACATCTTCTTATAAACTCCTTTTATTTTTTATAGTGACATGTTACATCTATGTTGCATGTAACATGTCACTATGGAAAAACCATCGCTTGTATGGGATGTGGATGTGCCACATTGTTGTGGTAAAACTCCTTATAAACTTTATTCGTTTGCGTGTGTCCCATACTTTTGTGTCCATAACTTGTTGAAAAATCCCCTATGCACTTTTTCTTTTAAAAAGTCTTTCACACCTCGCTCTATGGATATAGGCACACAGCCAGGGTAAACCAATGCTCACTAATCTTAATTTTTCATAAATCAGACTTAGTGGAAAGCATAAGATGAACTAGCAAGTGAGAAGAGGAACCAGACTAAGAAATTCAACAGTTATAATATTGTGTGTTATAAGCTGTGTTACCTATTACCATCCTTAATATGCACAACATTTTCTCACGTGTCGAGGAAGAGAAGAGACGAAATAGTTATCATTGATTGGATGCGAGAAATATAAGAAAATTAGGGTTTACTTGTTTTGGTTTTATTTTTTGTTTTTAAAAAGAATTTTCAAGATTAATTTTCAAAAACAATAGAAAAACTTGTTTATATTTAGAATTTCATCAATGAAAAGTAAAAAACAAAATATTCTAATTGTATTTTGAGTTTTTAAAGCAAAATTACTTTTAGTTATTTCTGTTTTTTAATTTTTAAAAACTAAAAATCAGAACTATTTTTGAAAATTATTTTAAAAAAACTTTATCTAAATAAATTTTTTATTTTTAAATATTAAAATACTAAAACAATTTTATAAAACGGTTGTGAAGCGGCCGATGAGTATATGAAATTCCCTATTTCTAAATTTTTATTGGTTCTACAAAAAAGTAGCTATGACTCAATGGGTAATGATATTTGCAAAATTATTGTATCCATAAACCTGCAAGCTCTAAAAAATCCTCTTGAACATCTCTTAAAATTTTGATGGAGCCCCTATATGAGACATAAGTGCAAGATTGTTTATGTATCACAACTTGCTAAAACTACCAACTACCAAGCATAATTAACAGCACAGTGGATACATATGCTTATTTTATTCCCTCACAAATTTGACATCTGGATTTCTAATGGTTTGGAGCCATATGTCAGCCATGATTCTTGATGAAATGCTCCACAAAGAGTCTGGTCCTTTTATCAATGCAAGCTTGCCTTTCTTCCCTGCCTTTCCTAAACCATATTCAATCAACCATTGCATGGCAGTTAGCCTTTGCTTCTCACTGTCCCATGCATTCTTTGCAGTACTCCTTACTTTCAAACCTCCCACATGCATGCTTGTTACCCTGAACCTTTTCTCCTCATCATCTTGGTGGTGATCACTTCCCTTTGTGTCTTCTTCACTTGTTGCATGAATGAGCACCATCACTGGACCTCCAACTGCTTCAAATCGTCTCATTGGATCCCTCAGTTGGACAACAAATATGAGTGTCATATTTGATGGCTCACCATCAGAACTTGTGGAAGTGTTACTGTAGCTTTGGTCTCTGATCCAATCCTCAAGTGAAACAGCAGAACCTAATAGATCATTCTCTTTGTTTCCTTCCTCTGTGCTGAGTGGAGAAACATCAAAGGGAGCTTCTTCTTCTGCCATACCAGCTTGGATTTTCAACCCTTCAACTGCCATGAACTCAATCTTCTGCATTGTGAAAGCTAGAATTTTCTCTGCTGTGAGTGGGTTTTCATCTACATTCCAAAGTCCCGTTGAAATCCGTTCTTGTCTTCCTGAACTCATTGCATTGGCCATGCCTTTCAGGGCTGAAATTATACGTGCAGCACTGGAACTGGCTCCTTCTTTGTTTCTTCCTTGTATGATGGCAGAAGCAATGCCTTCAAAAGCAATCTGTTCTGCAGTTTTGCCATTCAGTTCATCCAGGGGCATCATGGAGAAAACTTGAGAGCTGAGTTCATCAAAACCAATGCCAGACAATTTCTGAAACAACTCTAATCCATTTGGGGACTGATTTGATGCCAACACATAAGGTTTTGACATCTGCATGGCTAGCTTTGGAGTCTCATTTCTAGCCACAGCATTATCTAAAGGATTCATAGATGTCAAGTAGCCTGCATCCCTTGTTTGAACCACACATCCCAAGCCCTTGCCAAGATCCGGAAGATACACTTTAGATTCAGCCTCTGCAACTTGTAATGGGGGAATTTCAGATTGATTGGCTTTGAAACCTCGGGCCTTTTGATCCTCAAGCATATGAAGAAACTCTCTTGTCACGATTTCTTCATCAGAATCCAACCTTAGTGACTCAGTTTCTTCACCTTTTGTGAACTTATTGTTATCTTCTCCCATCATGGACTCAAGAGCCTTTATATGCTTGGAAATTGAATCAAGCTCAGTTAATCTGGTTAGACGAAAATGATCATTCAGTATTTCCTTGACAACCTCACTTGTAGCTGACCTCACTTCTATGGATTTCTCAGATCGTTCTCCATCATATTCTTTCTTCTCTTGAACCTCAACCCCTTTATCAACAACCTCAAAATCTGGGAGATCAAAATCCTCCATCTTCTCTTTGCCACCAACAAGTTTCGGGATAGAGGGAGGGGCATCATGAACTAGGTGTGGATCATCAAGAATCAAATTATCTATACCGTGAATATCCTCAGCTAACCTTCTCTGTGAAGGAGTCCAAGCATCACTTCTGCTTGTTATTCTTTGACTAGGCAAGCTGAATGATGACTTGGATTGTTTGCGAGCAAATGGAGAAGTGAGATTTTTAAACCTTTTGGACTTCAGATTCTCTTCCTGGTTGTATATCTGAACTTCGCCTTCTTTCCCCATGATTTGGAAGCCAAGTTTCAGAACCAGTTCTCCTCCTTTTGCCTTTCCTGATAAGCCAAAGCTTGTGTCCCACTGCCTCACACGCATACCTTGCTGGCTTTTCTCAACGGATTCTTGAATCAACTGGCTTAAGTCTACACAGTTTCTTCCAAAACTAAGCTCTTTGGCGTCAACTGCCACAAGGTATATCCAAAATGGTCGTGGCTCAAACTTAAGCTGCTTTCCACTACCATGGTTGTAATAAACGTGACACCTGATGAAAAGGATCTCTTCAAAATCTGCAGCACCTTGATCCACCCTCGATGGCATTGTCTGAGCACTTATATCTTTGGTCTCCTTCTTTCTAACACAAACAGAAAGCCTTACACCATTCATGGATGAGGGAAGGCCTTGAGCAGTGACCACTTCAACAGAAAACAAACAGCTTAGTTTATGCATGCCAATATGAGCAAGGGTCCTCATAGGCTTCCAGCTCCAAATCCCTTTCTTATCCCCTGAATTTTCCGTGTCATCAAACTTTTTCGTATCTGACTGAGTGTGAGATTCCCTGGCATCTTCAGGCTTTGCTCTTGATCTCCATGGAGACAAGGACATGCGATGAGACCGAGATTTGGTGCTTTGTTTTTTGCTAACTTTAGCAGTGTCATTGTCATCTTCAGCAGATGAGACAAAAGGAGGTGAGGCTCTTGGTAGAGCTAATGAAGCAGTTCTTCTAGTCGTGTTTGAGGTGTGTGATTGGTAAAGGGATTCACTAAGGGCCTCTAGTTCTTCTAGGAGCTGAGCACCGGAGTTTCTCTTGGTAGAGTCCTCTGCTGCCATCATTAGTCAATGAAGTTGTTGCTACCAAAAAAGAATTGATGATGGTTATGTCACAAAGGAAGAGAGAGAGAGAGAGTTTTGGGACGAGGAAGAAGATAAGGTGATGCTCACATGCTCGGAAGGTTGGTTAGTTAACTTAGCAGAACACGAAGGATTATATGCATTTAATGATGATGGAAACAGTTAAGGTGCTGGACCATTCTTAACCAAGAATGTGGTGAAGTATATTTGTGGTGCATAAAACATGAACGATGACATTGGCATTGCATTGCCTTGGTGATCAAGACAAGTTTGAAAATTAATAGCAAGAGTGAATTTAATGTTGGTTTTCCCTTTGTTTACACAGCACCAGAATATGTTATGAGGGGTATTTTAGTTGATATGGCAAACTCCAAATATGCAATTTTAGTAGTTATTATCAGTAAAGTCGCACGTGCTAATACTCATAGGTATTGTTATTTGACTATAGTTTGTTGAGCATTCTTAATCTGTTATTGCCTATCATTACTTTACTTCCTAAAATTTTTTGAAGGAGAATATCTGCAATGTAACTCCTTGTGGGACTGTTTTGAGTTGTTTGACACGTGGTTTATATACTTTTTAATCTCTTCTGGGTGATTTCAATTATTTCCCTCCTACATATTGGTCATTTGGATTATAATTTACTCAAGAGTTGTCTATTATGTACATATTGGTCATTTGGATTATAATTTACTCAAGAGTTGTCTATTATGTCGTTGCCCTTGACGATCATGACAGTCCATGAAGCTCTTGCATCACGTAATGCTGCCTCTAGCGATTCATTACTTTTTTATTACCCTGATTTCATGTCCTTGTCTTTTGAACTTTCTCAAATATAATACTTGAAAAATACTTCGTGTTTGGCCTACATCCAACAAACGTAATAATTTCAAAATAATTTAGAGCAAATCCCCAATTCTTATTTCTATATCAAGTCTATATTTATCCGAAGAGGTTAAAAGTGTCCAACTTAGCGAGTATACTTGATGTCTGTATAATCTTTGCTATCATTCTCTGTTAAGCTGTAATAACAATTTTTAATTGTCAAACCACCCTTGAACTTGTAGCATGTTTGAGTCTTGTGAATCTATAGTTGAACTTACATTCAACTTTATGCTTTTGCTATTTACATTCCTCCGTCTATTAAATGCACTCCCTTGAATTTTTGTTCCCACTTTACTGTGCTCTTTTACTTGTGATTTCACCAATCTTCTGTCATTTTTCTTCTCAACATTTGTTTTGAAAATTTCATTTCTGGACTATTCTCTAATGTGGTTCACTCTGGAAAAAACACGCAATGGATCAATAGGAGACTTCCTGAACAAAGTGTCATCAATGTTGGGAATCTCTCGTGCTTGGAAGGTAGGCTAATTAACTTGAAGTGGATGGACTATATTAATGATGATGGAAGCAGACAAGCAGTGATGTTGCTGGACCTTTCTGAACCAAGAAAATCTGATAATTTATATTTTATTGATATAGATATTTCTAAAGGTTAATATGCTTTTATAAAATTAATTTAGATTTTCAAATTAAAAACTATATACTAATAGTGCATCACCTTTTAAATCATTATCTTATTCTTTTGATTTAGTCTTCCTCAAAATTAATTGATTTTCCTGTGTGCTTCTTTGACAGTTTTTATTATAAATTTTATATTCAAAGTTTTTTTGTGATAGACATCTTTCTTTTTCATTAAATTCCTGGCTTAGTCTTGTCAAGAAAAAAAGTGTTAATTTTGTTACTCCAAATTCTTATTGGAAAGAGAGAATCTATTAAATTCTAGAAAAATTATGTATTATACAAAATAAGTTTAATTAATATGAATTTACATATATGAGGCTTAATTTGTTCAAACCGATATAAATATGAATTTAATTAGATGTATTAATGGTGTAAAAAAAGTTATAATAATATATAATTATAACTCTTTATTTATATTATTTTTAAAGTATTAATTAATAAAATTAATAAATTTATCATAAATAAATGATTGTGAACAAATTTTATTTTAAAAGTTTTTATCATTACGGTAAATACTAATTAAATTTTACAAATATTTATATAGTAATTTATGAATAATTAGTTGGTGACTAGTGATAATAAACAAAAGGCAAGAATATTTGAGGTGGAAGAAACATGAAGGGTTGCATTGCCCTGCAGCCTTAGTGAAAAGTGGTCCCAGCGAATTAAATGCTTGTTTGGTTTCCGTAGTCAGATGCAAGGGGTAGTTGGTCACTTTGATCTCATGGTGTGGAATCAAAGATCAATGTGAAAACTAGAACAGTGAAGACTTTAGGCAGACAGAGTGGTCAGAAAGGATTAAATTGATGGATATAATTGCTTGGCTACACAGCAACCATGTAAGCTAGTTAGCAATTTATACAATTTAAGTCATAGATGTTGAAAGATAAACTCTTTCAAGTACAAGAGTAGACACACAAAACATTACTTCTTTTTTTTTTTTTATTTATTTAGGCACACTAGAAAATAACCTTGAAGGTAAGAGTGGAAGAAAAATAGCCCCACCAATCATATGCATGTTTGCATCAAAAGATTAAGTTTTCTAGTAATGACCAAACCAATTGAAAAGGTTATTTTTACATTTCTTATCATTGAAAAGTCAAAATATTTAATTTCCCAAATTAAACTTTTTGGCAGGAAACAGAATCCTTTGCGAGATTTTACTTATCAGTTTTGGCAGACCTGATCAATGCTTGATTTTTACTGTTGAAGTTGCCATGTCTCTGAAGCTTTTGGCAATGATTCTAGCTATTTCCTATTCTTCTTCTTTAGTTCTTCACACAATTTTTTGCTTTAGTTTTACTATTTTGTGTTTAAGTTTCATTAGAATCAATAAAACAAGCTGAGGTGCTGAACCTCCCTTTTAATTGCTTTAACACAGAAAAAATGGTGTTTTTTTGTGAAAAAACAATCATTTTTTTATACGCGTTAAGGCAATTACCGGATCATCCAAAAGTTGTAGGTGGTGGACTCAGATTCGGCCAGACCCAAAATTCAACTTGCCAACTTACTGTTTTGGAAGATTATACATTTCGTCCCACATTCTTCGGCCTGCAAATGAGATTTTCTCATACCATTGGTGCCGGGCTCATTTGTGAAGGTGTTGCAAATTTTAATGTTGCTAAATTCAGAATGTACAGTTAGTGAAAATTTTAATGTTAATTTTACTTATGCCCCTGCTCACACTAACCGCCAATTTAGGATCCAATTAGGTATTTTTCTTAAAAAATATAAAGAAAAAATTAGAATGTAATCTATTGATTCAAACACTCTACCTATAATATAGGGATAGAAAAGGAGAAAAAAAAAACTCTAGGATTTCACTTATTATTAAAATTGACTCTTATGGACAATGCAATCCAAAAGTCATATCAACAAACCTATAATGACACGTTTTATATTTATAAGATAAGTTTGATAATTTTATTATTTAATTAATTTTGTCACTCATTCATAATTCTTATTTTATGATAAGTTTATTAATTTTATTAGTTAGTATTATAAAGTTAGTATTATAAAAATTATATAAATAAAAAATTATGATTTAATAGTAATATAAATTTTTTTTATATTTAACTATATATAGTTATTAAACTCTTTCATTTAACCTGCATTTATATAAAAGATCGAGAAATACACCATAGTTGTGAATTCACGACCAGAAAATATTATGGATACAAGTTGATCATGTTCATTTTCGATGGCTCAAACTACCATAAATGTTCGGATGTTGGGAGCTACGATAATCCTGGTGACGGTGGAAGACGTGTGGTTCTCAATCATAAAAAGGATACCTCGAGATACTAAAAACCTTTATTTATTAAACTTTGATTGAGTACCTTAATGTTGTGATATGCACAAGAGAACCAACCTCTATGCAAACGTTCAATAAGTGAAATAATGGTTATGCACCTAAAAATTTTTTATTTCCTTCTTTCCATACTTCAATGTTGGAGTTAATTCAGTGCAATTTATTATCTAATTAATAGTATTTGCACTATCAATATCTATATATGGTTGGATAGCGAAGTGCTTGTTGCCAACAAAATAAAAAAAATTATAACTATGTGAAATTTTATACATTTAATTCAAAAAATATTTTTTAACTTTTTTAAAAAGACAAAATTTTAATCATCAGTAGTAGACATCTCATAAGCACATATATAATAATCAGATGTCTGAAAGTTTACGTGGTTTAGTACAAATCATAAAAACATATCTAAAAAGTTTTCCTCTTAAAAAAGAGTAGTTATTAAAATAGAAAAAGTCCCACACATAAAAAATATTTTTAAACTACTATTCTAATATGAGATACGTTTCATTCTAACTTAAAAATTAAAGGAGTTAGATATTACAATAATTAATAATTATTAATCAATAATAAAAAAATATAATAAGTTTCAAGAATGAAAAAAATACTTACATTATTTCTTTTATCACCATCTATAGCATTTTAAGTTTATCCATATGACAAGTGTTAATTTCATGAACATTTATCTATATGGTGTTTAAGATTTCACATGATACAATCCAAAAAATAATATAAATAAGGTGAAACAAGAAAATATCATTTTATAAGTTGATTTTATAGAATTGAGTTAAGGTCTTCATTTTTGAACCTAAGTGATAAGTCCTTGACAGTGGTACCAGAAACTTGTTACGTTTGGAATGTATTTAAGGACTAGTGTACCATACACGATAGTAATGGTAGATAAAAGTCGAATTATCAAATCCAAGGACTTAATTGTGCTTGCTTATTAAATAAATTATATTGTGATTTATACATTGTTTTGTGAAAGAATGAATAAAACAATTAAAATAAAATAAAGTTGAGATTGCCATTGATTTAAAAAAACTTATGGCTTAATTAAGAAGGGTTTTCAATTTTACAGAGTTAAAATGTTCTCCCTAATTCTAATTTCAATTAAACCTAATATAATGATCATCAACTCTTTTATAGATTATTAAAATTGATGGGTCTTCAAAAAATTATTGAGAAAAAGAGGTTTAAGTTCATAGAGATAAGTTACAAATTATTAATGAGTTCCATTAAGAGAAAAAGATCGATCCTCTCAGTTCAATTAACTATATTTGGATTGATAAGTTCTAATAACAATTAAACATACATTAACAATTCACTCATAAAAGAAATAAGAATTCATTAAAATCAAAATTAGGGTTCATGTTAGCTACTACATTACAATAATATTATGTGCTAATAGTCATAAACGAATATATTGGAAGCATAAAAGAAAAGAAACCTGCAAAGATTGTTGAGTGTTTTATATAATACTTTTGACAAGTGTATCAATTGTATGTAGTATCAATAAATGAAGGGTTATCTCTTTAAAGAAGTAAGAAATAATATAAATTCAATAATATTTTATAAAAATCTTTGCAAAAATTTGTGTTTAAGTTGAAATTAAGACAAAGAAAACAATAATTTTTAAATTGAGTAAAGAGAAGTAAATATTGTAAAAATTATGATTTTATGATTTTAATTCTAAAATTTAAATAGTGCAAGTATATCAAGAGATTGATTTACTTCATCATGCTATAATTACTGACTACTATTTAAGTTGATTTACCTAGTTCTGAAATTGTTAATTCTCATTTAGTTCCTCGGCAATAGAGAACTAAATTATTTAAGTTTCCCTTAATTCTTTAGAAAAATAATTTTAACCATTAGCTTAGAAGAAATATTTAAGCAGACATTAAATGGATCAAGTTATCAGTTGATCAATCAAATAACAAATATTAAATATAAGAAATATTCAAAATAAATAAATGAAAACTTAGATAAAAGTGAAAGTAGATTACATAGTACTGTCTAGTGCCTTGGCCCCTAACAGTGTTGCTTAGTTACTTCCAGCCCTAAAGATAAATTACAATTCAAGAAAAATTTGAAGAAAAAAGAGAAGAGAATAAAATTCTAAGAAAAAATGACATGTCTTCTTCCCCATCTTCCTTCTCTTTTTATAACCTTTGTCTAGGTACCATTGCTGAGCGAAGATCTCACTGCTAAGCTAATTTAGGTGGCGAAATGAGTTTGCTAAGCGAAGATTGACTCGCTCAACAAATGACAACGTTGTTTTACTGCTTTTCTATCTTTCGCTTAGTAAGAAAGACTCACTAAGAGAATTATTGGTTCTATCCATGTATTTTTGGGAATTCGCTTAGCAAACAACTGTGGCTTAGCAACTAAGATTTTGCCACCTTTTGCTTTTACCTTGTAATCTTCAAAAAATAATGTTGGATTTTTTTTGTTAATTAGTACTAAAACATGTCATTCATTGATATTTCTTGTTTGCTTCACATATTTACATAAAAAAGTGGATAATACAAGAATAAATATTATGGAGAAACAAATAATTGGAAGTTTTTCTTTTGACATTTTCACTTAATTAATCTCACAATTGTTAGAGATCCACCCTTTTGAACCTTCGAATCTCCTCCTTAGCTTCAAAGCTCTTGAGTGACTCACAAGCCTCTCCAATATGAAATATAAAACTCAAGATATCATAAAAAGATGTTTTAAAAGGTCAAGTCTCTATTTATAACTCAGGTCTCCAGAAAAATATGAGTAGTCAATACATAATTAAGCATAACTTCTACTCTTCTTAGAAGCTGAGCATATCTTCATATGCATGACTGTGATTAATTTTTCATGACTATTTTGACTTCGTAAGTGAAGTGTCTCCTATGAAGCACGATCTTACATGTTGACTTGGCATTGCACATGCATGATTGTCCTTCCTTCAAATTTTGGCCAACATGTTCATTTTTGCATTGTTTTCATCCTTTCTCCCTTCCATAAGCTTCTTACATAAAAATAACAAACATTTAATCTAAACTAAATAAAAGAAAAAACAACACACTTGGGATACAAATGCATGCACAAAATGCAAACATGAAGAGATTTATCAAAGAGCTTCTCAATTGACATAACTTTTCTCAATCTAAGAAGTTTTGTTTGAATTAATATTTTTATTAGGTTTTAAAAAAGTGAAAAATTATCAATAAAGTTTTAGCTGATTGACCTAAATGGGTCATTTTTTTTAAAAAAATTACTTAAACGAGTTTGTTTTAAAAAATTTTACCAAAGTGGGTCTATTTTGTGGTTTGACTTGGTCAAATTGCAAATCGCAATTGTGATTTTAGTGTCATGTCAACTTTGTGCTTACATGGCGTTTAGAGAGGAAAAATTGCATGAATAAATTATAAGTGATACTTGTAGTTTTGACCAGTCAACCACAAAATCGCAACTGCGAGTTGCGGTTTGACTGGTCCTGGACCAGCACCCCATCTTTGTCTAGTGGTTACAGATCAACACGCAATCCCACTCACACAAACTACAACTCCATGTTGCGGTTTTAGAAATTTAATTATTTTTTAGCAATTGAAGGAACAAAATTATTTAGGGTTGTTTGATATCTCATCAATGGATAGTTGTGCTTCTATTGTGCCAAGCTTGTGTGATGAGAACAAGGAGAACACGAATTTGAAGGCTACGGAGTTGAGGTTAGGTCTTCCCAAATCCTAACCTCCTGAAAGGGAACATGATCTTTTCTCTTTAAGCTCAACAAAACTTTATGAGAAGCCATTGTTCCCTTTGCTTCCTACCAAAAATGGGATTTTTTCGTCCTTGTAGAGAACTATAGTTTCTGGCAACAAAAGAGGTTTTGCTCATACCATGGACAAGTTTTCTTAAGTGAGAAGTAAAACTTGAAGTTTTCCACATAGTGACAAATGATTTCTTTTATGTGTCATTGAGATTGATTCCCCACTATCTTTTGTGCAGGGGAAGTTTAATGGTAATACAGGATGAATGCAATGCTATCATCACCAAGTCACTCACATAAGCTTGATTGGTTTTGGTAAATTAATAATTAAATTGTTAAAACTATAATAGGGGAATGCGATTTGTGTGAGTGGGATTGTATGCTAGTCTGTAAGCACTGGACAAGGATGGGGCACTGGTCCAACCATTCAAACTGCAACTTGCAATTGTGGTTTTGTGGTTGACTGATAAAAACTACAAGTCTCGTTATGATTTGTTCATGTATTTTCGTCTCCTTGAATGCCACGTAAGCACAGCGTTGACATTGACACTAAAACTGCAATTGTGAATTACAGTTTGACCAAGTCAAACCATAAAACAAACCAACTTTGGTAAGTTTTTTTAAAACAAACCTGTTTAGGTAATTATTTTTTAAAAAAATGACTCACTTAGGTCAATTAGCCATAGAGTTTTTCATGAGACTCAAGTTTTAGTCTTTGTTCGATTGCAAGAAAAAATGAAAGAAAGTGTGAGAAAAGAAAAGAAAAGGAAAGAAAGAGAGAAGAAATAGAGTAGAAATTGAAGTTGTTCCATTGTGTGAAAAAGATGAAAAATTATAAATCAAAGTTATTAAAATTACAAAATTACTCATACATTTATGACTTGTTTCTTATAAACAATGGTAATTTTGGAAGAGTCAATTTTCTTTACACTTTTCTTTTTTTTCATGTTTATTTTAAGTGTGAAGTAAAATATGTGAAACTTACCAAATTGATGACATTTTTCTAACTATTTTCTTTACTACCAAACTAGAAAAACTAAGATATAGCAATAATTTTTCTCTCATTTTCCTAAAAGTAACTTTTTTACTATTTACTTCTCCTTAAAACCAAACAAGGGCTTAGGCTTCTCAATTTCTATATTACTGGTGTTCTCATATTTTCTTTTAATCCTTTAAATTGAGTCAAGTTTTTCTTCTCAAATTTAAAAATAAATTTAATCCTAAAATATAAAAATAACTTTTTTTAGTTCTTAAACTTAAAAATAATTTTTTTAGTTGTCTTAATTTAAAAATATTTGTTGATGTATTGATAATTGAGTAGAGTGCATGAATTTCTAACACTTATATTCAAGGACACAAAAATTTAGAAATATTTTAATTTTGCCCTCATAATTTTAATTTTTTTATTAGTGATTAGAATTAAACAAGAAATTTCAAAATTAAGAGGACCAAATAATTTGAAATTAAAGAATTAAAAACATAAATTTTAAATTTGGAGATTGAAAAACTACAAGATAAATTTGAGGGACTAAACAAACTTTCTTAAATTTGGGAGATAAAAAAATATTTAACGACACTCATATGTAATATTAAATTTTGATCAACTTGACAATTGTTGACGTGACATCTATCAATAAATTTATTAATGTCATACAAATTTAAGACAAAAAATATATTTTATCAAACTTTCATGACCAAAATAATTCTTTTCAGACAAAAGGTATATTGTCCTAAATTTCAAGGCTAAAACATATTTAAGTTAAAATAATTTTATTAATAAAAGTTAAAAATATTTATTATTTTTAATTTTATTTAATTTAACATTTAAATAATTTAATTTTGTATATTTGTAGTGATTTTAATAATATAAAATCCACTTGTTATGTGTTATTTTAACCAAACACTATTTTTTATAAGCTTTTCTAGATAAACATTTGTATATATAATCTAAATACTAAATTAGCTTAAAATAAATTTTTATATTAAAATTTTTAGGGAAACTCTTTTTCTGTAAGCTTTTATACATAAACTTATCGAAATAGGTCCTATATAATTATGTAACTATTTACATACTTTGTTTTATAATTATTAAAAATTAAATAAATTATTTTCATAGTTAGCTAAATAATAATAATAATAATAATAATAATAATAATAATAATAATAAAACCAGAGAAGATATAATTAGAATTTCATTTATGAATAAGGATTTAAAAGTGAGAGAATTACCAAAAAAAATTTAAAAGTGAGAGATATAAAAAGAATTATGAAATAAAATACCCTATGAAGTCAATCTATAATTTGAATTTAAATTATAACAACTTCGAACGAATTATTCTATCATGTCAATAGTTCACACACCCCTTGCAAGATGGTAGTTTTGGAGACAACACTCATCTTGTTCATAGAAAATTTGTGGCGCGAATAAGCAAAAGTTTTTGGTGAGAAAATTGTCACATAATAATAACATATACTTTAACCACTTGAAAAAAATAAATAAATAAAGGGGAATATTTAATCATCATAAGAAACAAACAATAAGTTTAACTATCAAAAGCATAAGTTTAATAATTAACCACTATAAGATAAAATCTATAAGCTTAACCATCGATCAAGAGGAAAGCCAAACATGCTTAACCAAGACAAATTAAAACATAAATAATAAATGAGAATGTTTAACCACCATATATAAGTCAAAAACTATACTATTAAAATATATGACAATATTTAATCACAGTAAGGTAGAAACAATACACTTAATCATAAAAAATAAAAATGAAATAATGCTTAATATACTCAAGACAAAATTACAACTCTATAAGAATGTTTAATCATCATAAGGTAGAAGTAATAGAACTTAACCATAAAGATTGATTTTGAATGGAGGGTTTGATGAGGCTCTAGCCAAGAATTGTCAACAAGAATAAGCTAAATTTCATGGCTCGGTTAGAAGCAATGATGAATGACCATAAAAAAGTGGATTGATTTTGCTATTAAACTCCTGACTCTATAATATGTACCACGTAAAGAGGATAGAGTGATCATAAAGATAAAGTTAATATTTTATCGATGAATACAAATTTACGAACGATATATGTTAACTATAAATATCTATAGTATTTAAAATGAAAAATCCTAATTAATATATATATATATATAATTCATTATTATTAAAATTGATTATATGTAATTTATATTTAGATGTTTTTATTATAAAAATAAAAATATAAAAAATCAAGTTAAAATTCTTGATGTAATATAAAAACATCTCTAAATTGTTTTAACACAAAACTGATCAGCTTTCGCGTCATAATTACCAAATCAATTCAAACATGTCAACAATACATTGTCTAAAATTAATTTTAAATTTAAAATCAATTTTTAAAGACAGAACTATAACAATTTACAACTAATTATATCATATCAATAAACATATACTAAAGTAAGATATTGTGCTTCTCGTACGTCAGAGGAACTAATGAAAATATTTTCTATGAATAATGCATCAACACCTATAAGTAAAAGATAGTAAAGTTTTGTTTTTAGTAACTCCTAATATTTTGAGGCCTGTTTGGTTCCTTTTTTTTTCATCAAGAAAATTAGCTTTTACATGTTCTGTTTTCATTAATTTAAATCTTTCTGAAATTAGGCGTAAGCAACTAACTACAACGACAAACCTAAGATGGGGTATGTGGCATGTCGAAAAGCTTTGTTTTGCACGTGGAGGAATAAAATACGGCCTTTATGCGGTCGCCATGCATAAATGCAATATTAAATATTTTAGGGTTTGTTTTATGAAATAAAACATTATTTTTGAGAATGTAAAAATTAGAATATAATATTTTTATGTTTGTTAAAAATTTTGAAATTTTATTTTTTAATAATTTTTTATTTTTGAAAATGTTTTTACTTTTTATTAAATAATTTTTATTTTTTTACTTTTTATTCATATGGTAAAGATATAAGAAAATTACATTTCATAAGAATAATGGAAGTCACTTATAATATATATGTTACTTCTATTTTTTATTTAAATTATTTTAAAATTTAAAAATATTTTTATAAATATAAAAAATAACTAAACACAGTTTTAAATTTATTTAAATATAATATTTTTAGTTTTATTATAACTAGAAACGAGACTCTACAGATATAATACCATAATTTGAAATAAATATCTTTTTATTTTTTTTATTATTATTCTTCTAATGCAAAAATATCTTTCTGAGGTGAAGCGTCATTAACTTTGTCTTGAAAGACTTAACCCAAGGTATAATAGATAATTATTTTTTATGTAAATTTTATTTTTTTATTTAAATTATTTTAAAATTTAAAAACATTCTTAAGAATATAAAAAACAACCAAACACAATTTTAAATTTACCCAAATATAATATTTTTATATTTTTATTATTCTTAAAAATGAGATTCCTTTAAATATAATACTATAACTTCAAACAAATACTTTCTTCTTTTTTTTTATTGTTGTTCTTCCGGTACAAAAATATCTTTACAAAGCATACTGACTTTAAAGAGTTAACCTAAAATATGAGAGGTACTATTTAAAATGCACAAACACTTATTCTCTTTTGGAGAGCTTATGATGACAAGTTCATTCACACAAAACTTTTTTTTTCAAACTTTTTTACTAAGTCTTATTTTCTTATTTCAATATAAACTCTTCTCATATAATTATATTACTTGAAATAAACTCTTCTCATATAATTAATATAAGTAATATAAGACTTTGATTGTTGTAATATTTTATAACATTTATTATCTTAAAAATAAAACAAAATTATATAATTTAGATATGTGATAGTCAAGGAGCATATAATAATTTATCTTAAAAATGATTTATATATTTTTATTTTAAACATGTGGCACTATTGCTGCATAAAGCATTTGGTTCTACTATAAATAGAGTGAAAGGTAATGGATGCAAGTACAAGTACAAGGTACATCTCTAGTAAAATAATCAAGCATGAAGGTTGTGCTAGTCCTTGTTTTCTTTGCTTTTGTCTTCAATCTTCCATTAGCTTTCTCAGATGTTGCTGAAGATGTTCTGGACATAGGTGGGAACCCCCTTTCCCTTGGTAAGGAATACTACATTATACCAGCAATCATGGGCCCACCCGGTGGTGGAGTCAGAGTCGGCAGGACTAAGAACTCTCGATGCCCAGTTACTGTTTTGCAAGATTATTCAGAAGTCATCTATGGCGATCCAGTCAAATTCACCAAATCTCAAATTAACTCTGATCACATCCTTCTAGGTACTAATAAATAATTTATTAACTCTTAAATTTAACTTAGGATTCAGTTTAAATAAAATTTATATTTTAAAATGATATTAAAATTAATATGCATGTTGTTGTTGGGCATTCAATTATGTCATTATAGGTCCCACATTGCATTTGTTTTATTTTAATTTAAATATTTTCATCATCTTTATTTTTTTTTTCTTTTCAACCAAACAAAGCTAAAAGATACATATATTAGAGTGACTTTTGATTCATTGAGACTAACCAAATTAAGTGGTTAACTTATTAAATGAAGTTTTTTTCTTAAAGGAAAATCACATGTTTTGTCAGTTTGGATTTGATCTATGTAGGTATTACCCCACTGGACATTGAATTCGCAAAGAAACCTAGGTGTGCAAAAACCTCAGAATGGGACGTGTTTGAAGACAATAAAATCAACAAGGCATATGTGGGTATTGGAGGTCCAGAAGCTCATCCAGACCAACAAATGCTTAAAGGAAAATTTTACATTGGGAAGAATTTACCATTTGGATATGGGTACAAGCTTGTGTTTTGTGAAGATGACTCTCATACTTGTTCAAACATTGGGAGATATGATATTAATCATGATGAGGGTGGAAGACGTTTGGTTCTCTCCAATAGCCCATTCGATGTTGTTTTCGTAGATGCTTCTAATGTTGATGGAAATATCAAGTCTGTAGTTTGAGGAAATATCTCAAGGGTAAGGGTAGACAGCATTGAGTTAATGCAAATCTTACTTTGTGTGCATTAACTGATCTGCTCCCAGATGCTAATAAACCTCGATCCAAATAATGAATGAATGATGGTCATCATGCTCGATCTTCTTTTCCAATTTTGTCTTGTTTTACTGCTCTCTATTGTTAATTACTTCTTTTTTTCAAACTTCAATGATAATTAAACTTAAACCAAAATCATTTCTCAATTGGTATTGTACCTTTGTGTTGAATTCGGTCCCTTCCTTTAACTTAGGTATTCGGTGGAGTTTAGTATCGGTGACTTAGATCAAACAAGTAGGTATCTCCAAAATGAATTTCAATGTTTTAATCACGTAACGTTAGATTCAGAGTAGTAGATATGAGTTTACATCCTTACCTGTTATCTATTTATAGGGATGGACTGCACCTTTACCTATTGAATCTCGTCTAATCAGCCTCAACCTAGATAATACAATTTTAATGTTAATTTTCAGTTAATAATCAAAATTTATTCTAATTAATCTCTTTATCTGTTGTCAGTTGTTTTTTTTATCTAAATTGGGTTGTTATTCGCTATTGTAATCAAGTACTTATGACCGAATATATGATCTAATATGAGTTGTGTGCTTAGACCGAGATTTTATTTATAACCGATGTTTATCCTGTTAAGTTATTTCTTTTAGCTAAAAGGTGTAAGTATATATCCTATAAGAATATTTAATTTAAGGCAAAAGATTACACACTCAAAACTCAAATCTTACTCTGTTATGTTAGAATAACCTCATAAATTCATCCATGCGCATACTCAATATTATCACAAAAATATTTTCTCAATTTTTTTTTATAAGTGTATTGAGTTTTGACCTTGAATATATGAGTTTAGAGTTGTTGATGGATTATTTGGTAAATTTAGATTGTTTAAATATCATTATCCTTATTCTTAAGGATAAATATTATTGAAAAACATTGAGTTATATACAACTTATTAAAAAAATAGGAAGAAAAATTCATATGATAAATATAATTAATAAGATAGATTATATA